>JAHVAK010000646.1:0-2967500 GCA_019845155.1 Luehdorfia chinensis
ATCTAATGCAGTTGTTAAGGAGGCGCTAATCAATTTAAATACCACTGAAATAAATGGAGAGCATAATTACTAAATAGATTTTAGCCAAAATCTCTAGCTACCTACGATCAGAGCTTGGCATTTGGTAGGATTCACAGAAATTCCAAAGCATTATGACCATCATAAACTTTTAGGTTCTTATTCAGTTTTGTAACCGAATTATGCTGGACATCAATATCTGATTCCACATACATTTAAGGACGTCTGCATACAGATGGTACGCACATCGATAGTGAAAGTGAGAGAGGTTAATAAAAACAGACAAGATTATTGGAGGGACGCCGCAATCAAGATGGCCACTGTGAGGTATCATGCCTCATGCGGACTGACTGAAGCCCGCGAAGATAAAACGAAAAACCATTCTAGAACCGAGTTAGCAAATCTAAGCTGAAGAAAGGATGGAGAGCAGATGTCTGGGCCGACTGTGGTTAACAGCATTAGAAAAGTCTACTACATAGTACCATCACTAACTTTCTTGTTTTCCATTTCTTCTTTAATATCATCAGTAATATCAAAATCATGGTGCTATGACCACGCCGAAACTACGATCGACAAACACTCAGTAAGTTATATATTAATATACATTCTTACACAACACGAACATGGACAAAAATGATCTGAACGTCAAATAAAAAGTCCAAAATAACAAATAATGTTTGTCACATGTAATGAGCCGTGGTAGCTCAGGGGCTAGGCGCTCGCTTTAAAATTTCATAGTAGACGCGAGTGACCTGGGGTTCGATTCCCGGTGCCGGCACCACTAAAATTGTTAATTGCAATTTTAAGTGCTGATTTACCACGTGCTCGGCGGTGAAGGAAAACATCGTGAGGAAACCTGCATGTCTGAGGAATAAAAAATATTTCGAAGACATGTGAAGTCCGCACAACCCGCATTGGCGCAGCGTGGCGGATTCTTGCTAGCTCCAAAACCCTCTCAGAAATGAGAGGAGGCCTGTGCTCAGTAGTGTGGACATTTATAGGCTGAAACTTTACTATTTACTACATGTTAAGTTGGCTAGAAAAGGAACAAAACCAGGAAAAGACCACAGTCTTGAGGAATATTACTGTCGTGTTATGAGTGTCGGGGACCGTTGACCCAATCTCAGATCCCTACGCCGATTGAATCTCAGCCGGAATCAACTTTTGTGCTAAAACACAAACTGTCGGTTCCGGGTCGGGTTGTGATTACCCTAGCCTCTTTGACACTGCATCCGATCTTCGCATTCGGGCGCGGATAGGTTAGCATGAGTGAGTGTCTCTGAGATTGCCCGTGTACATTTATTGCACTATAATATCTCGTGCGCAGTTAACGACTTCGCTGAATGGACTGTTGTCGCGCTGCTCGAAAGTTGCCCAGGAAGACATCATTGTATTTGTTTTAAAAAGTGTACGTACACACATTTATTTATTTTTTATTACTACAACTTTACGTAACGTCAGTTTTGTCTGCAGTTTATATTTTTACTACTTTTAATTTTTGTTAAAAAATATAGAGACTTCCTTATTATCAAAGTAGATTACTTTGAATATGGTCGAGGAGGGTGATGGCTGCCACATGCGTCATACTTGTGAACAGGAGCTTTGGTGGTGAGGCTGGTCTGCTCGAGATTGCAATGCATTTATTAATTTGTTATCTTGTACAACATTTTGTCATTAAACGTGCTTTTGTTTTCTATGAGGACTATTCTTTCTAAATTTTCTTTCAGTTTCATTTCATTCATTTCATTCATTTCCGATCATGGTCTGCCTGCTGCTCACACCTGCACCCAGATAAAGTAACAATGTTTACATTACACTGGTATTAACAAAAAAGCTCTCGTTTTCGGAGCGATTCGTCTTCCAATAGTGAATTGATCTTGTCAATAGTTTAATGGATTAGGAGCTTAAATGCCAAGCAGGGTGAAGGAGCTGGGCAGACTATTTCATGTGAAGTTTATGATAATTTATATTGTAATTGTTACTCGTTTTACGCACAAAAACTAGTACAGTTGGGCAGCAACATTTGTTCAGTTGCGCGTTGTGATGTTCACGACCTGTTAATGGTTTTTTTAAGGGATTAATAAATGGCTATGTTAGAGCTGCAAGTGACACCTTGCTGCCGCCGGTCTGCGCAGATGAAGCCACATATCTATGGAGGAATATATTTGCGAATATTACTGCACATTTCGAAACAAAAAGTTGACAGGAGTACCACATTGACGGATATTGCCAACGACTTTATACGTGTTTGTACATATAAAATATGGCGCGCAAATTGTTGAAAGACGACGTCAGACGCTACTATTCATTACTGAATTTATGTTTTCAGTGTTTTATTTGAAATTAATTTTTATTTACAGACACGCTACAAAAACAAATTATGAACTTTTCTTTTCTTAAAAAAAAACACTTACAATTTTAATGTCTCGCAAGTGCGTTTTTACTAACACTTAGTTAACATGCACAATAAAACGAGTTTTTTTGTAATTTAACGCATTGTTGGCTCGGACTGGGATTAGATACGGTCGTCAAATAAGATCTATGCAATGGATCAGAGACCGTATTGGTCAAAAAATAATTAAATATCCTCCTAACTCGAAATAGGCCTGTATACGGTTGTGGACTTGCTTTGACGCTGAAGATGGTGCTTACGAATGTCACTCCTCGATTTCTACATGTGATGTTGATGCATCTCATATCATGTAGAATGTGCGATTTACTATAATTTCGAGAAATGTAATTTAATATCTATCAAATAAAAAATGTCTGTTTGTAATATCAAAATAACAGCTTTTTACTCCATGCTTATGAAAGTATATACGGTACTTATAAAAGAAAAACAATTTCTAAATTTATTGTCTGTCTCTTTGTTCCGGCTAATCTCCGAAACGGCTGGACCGGTTTTCGACGAGACGTTCACTGATAGATAGCTGATATTATAGCGGGTAACGTAGGCTACTTTAATTTTGGAAAATAATTACGGATACACGCAAAAAAATTAAAACCCCAAAATCCGATCCAAATAGGGAAGTATATATCGCACCCTTAGTATTAAAAGGGCACACATCGAAAATCCTTATTTTTGGAAAAACGAGTTTAAAGATTGGGCAACTTCATTATTTTCATTTACCCACTGGGAATGTGTACATAATATTTTTATTTGAAAAGGTAGGCAAAAAATAAATCAAGGTCTAAAATTTACAGTATTTTAGCTCTAAAATGGATAATTGACACATTACAAAAGATATTATATTATATTTACACATTACATTTAACTAAAAAAAAATGTGTGTTGTCAATTTCTGTTAAAGACAAGTTATAGTACTAGTAGTTTTGTGCCCATTTATGCAAAAAACTCGAATACCCTAATTTTTTGTTGTGTCTTTATATTACTAAGTGAGCGATATGTATATCATCGAATGAGGTCGGTTTTTTTTACGCGAGTGAAACCGCGGGGCACAGATAGTCGTTTAATCAAGATTACTCAAAGTTATAATAAAAACACGTCTTATGAGCAAAAACTAAATCACTCGCAAATTCAGTTACATTGTGTGCAAAAGGGAAGCATTAACAGTACAGGGCACGTATTTAGAGATCATAAAAAGTTTGATTTATCTCTAATTTGCTCTAGTTACGAGAATTAAAAAAGTCGATGCGCGAAAATTTGTTTGCGTTCATCGGAAAGTCCGCGTCGGAATCCCTTGCGCTGTGGTAGCCGGAATTCTCCGGTGCCATGTGTGGTCCCCAATTTAGCCTGCTGACTCCGACGCGAGCGTAAATGAGCTTCTGGAAACTTAACGGGCCCATGATTGCCAATATCTTAACATTTCTTATAATGAAACTGGAAGCATCTGTTGCTTTAGAAACGCCTTATTTTTTTGACTTTTTTATTTTTCATAAGACACTGTACACATATACTATATAGGTATTTATACTTGTAATGATGAAGATGTCGAAGTAAGGTATCCTTACGTAGGTAACTTTTTACTTTAGCAAGGATGTCGAGAATGCACATAGCCCACCTAATTGTAAGTGGTCACTGCGACCCATAGAAACATTCTTTCTCATTAAGTAATCAAGACATTGGCGTTGCCAGTAATTAAGCCAAGTTCTTGTCACTAAACATACGAGACGTAGTAGCGTTGTGTATAAATATCTGTTGTATTTCTGTAAAACAAAAATAAATGTTAATTACTTTATTAGGTGTATATAAAATAAGAAAAGCATAAAGAACTTTGAAAATAAGAGAAACAAAGTGGAAATCAACGATGGAAAGAAGGAAAGGTATCCAGAAAGATCGATGCATTGTTAGATTCCTCAGTATTTGACAGCAAATTCTTAACTGAATATAATTAAGAAATAAATCGTTGTCTATGTTAAAAAATACATACTTTTTATCTTACAACCCTTTTATATAACTTATTTCGCGTTGACCAAAAGGATTTAAAAGTGTAAATGACAAAGTAAACATGTCCAGCATTTCTTAGTAAGTTAACTATCAGAAATAGAAAAATGCTTATATTTTTGCTTACTTTAATGACCAAAGATCAATTCAGCGACCAATAAAAATATCTGCTGTCTGATCTTTTTCGTGAGCATGTGGGACCAAATTATGAAATTAAAGAATTACACAATGAAATTATACATCGGACGATCCTCGACACGTTCTCACGATAACCGCTGTATCTGCGGACCGATCTGGACGCGACAAAATCTCAAATCCATTAAAATGTATCCTTAACGAATTTCGGGCATAATGGCAGTGATAAAGAAATCATCGAGGAATGGACATCGCGCATTCGTTTCGAACGTGATCCGTGTCCCGCTAAATCCATGTCTGCAGATCGTGAAAGAGCTGAGTATTTAGAGTTGCTGCTGCGTGTCTAATGACGAGCTAAAATCGACTTTATGTTTTCGGGTGTTAAGACCATAACAGCTTTCGATTCGACTAATACTGGGCAGTACGGGGAAGATTTCGAGTTTTTCTGGGTGCGAAGTTAGTTCGACCATCGAAGTACCCCATTCGGCGTGTTACTATTTTATGGTGACTGCACGACATTGACTCGATTCCGTATTTTGTACTACATTTGTTATAGATCTTAAAATATATTTTTTGTTTTTTTTTTATATGTCATATATATTAATTGTAACGAAGAATAAACCATCCAGAAAACAAACTTTTGGAATTTAGGATTCAGTAAGTGTAATGTGTTTAAATTAAGTCTTCTTTGTTTACTTTTGTTTCATTAATAATTATGTTTATTAGTCTAACAAATGTGACTTGTTGCTTAGATATTTTTCTCGATGTGACTGGTTTGAATTCGTCGCGTCGTAGTCGTGTCGCTATCGCGTAGTGTAAGCGAGCCCGCGTGTCGACTGTCGCGCGGCCAGTAGCTCGTTGGTATTCCGCGCCCGCAGGCCTCGCGCGCAAAAAAGACAATGACTCGTATTTTATACGGCCCTAAACGTTCCATCAACGTATCGATACGATTCGACTGGCCTGTCCTTAAATGATGAGCCGATTCTGTTTTCGAAGGATTTCGTCGCTCCCGCTGTCCCGGAATTTTTTATACAGGAGTCTTGCTGTTGCTGCGAAATTTAAGCTTCGCGAGGCCTCTAAACCATGAGATATTGCGACGCACGGCACCGTTACCGTGCACCACATTTAAAACTTTATATCCTTAAGAATAAATGTGGTATTCGGTTTACGAAGATCAGCAAGGAATAAAAACGTTATCCGAGGAACTTCGCTCTCGATCGTAACGTTTTATGTGGCGTGCACTTTATTGACGCTCCACTTCACGCAAACGTTTTGTGTCTTCAGTATTTTAATATCATTAGCTTCGCTGTTAAACTTTCGCTTGTATTTTAATTCTTGTAACAGTGTGTTTTAATTTTGGGCTTTCATATTAAATCTTAAGATGGATTTGTGTAAAATGTTGTTTTATTTTTGCTTAAATTAAAAAAAAAAACTGTTAACTTTCGAAAACAAGACTTGTTCCTAAGGTGAGCTAAACGTCCTACGCTGAGTTTTCTGCTACGTGATCTGCTACCAACGTTCATGAGCGTAATTTGAATTCTGTCAGAGAGCTACTCGAGCAGACGAAACGCTTGGGTGATTTATTTAAATAACATGAAGTAATAACCTATGCTACTTATTCTAGACAAGACTCCCATCATTACTGGGAACTGACTCTGAGCAATAGTACGGTTTCACTTCTGAGGAATTGAAAATTGAGAAAACATAGATTGCCTATGCAGTCGCTGTTAAAAGTACCTAGATCGAATTGTTAAGACGACTTAAAAGTATATTAAAGGTTCTTTGGGAATGTATACAGAGTATCATTTGGAATAATTTTTTGGGTTAATATGAAAGTTGAAGTTTAAATTTGGATAAATGTTCCACAAACAGTGTTGAGTGTTTTTATTAACAAATAAAAAGATGATCTTGAAGTCTCCATCACCATCATCATTTCAGCCCGTCACAAGTCCACTGCTGAGCATAGGCCTCCCTCATAGATTATACCTCATAGACATTAGTTAGTGGCTCTCATTTTGGGGCGATATTGCCATAGTTACCAAGCTTGGTAGGCGGGTTGGCAAGCCCAGTTTATTTATTCAGATGTTCCAGGAAGATGCTGCTGCCTACCTTCTGGTTTTCATGTTCCCTCTGTCGACTTTTACCGACACCCACGGGACGAGATGGAGTGACAGATTCTCTTTACCCGCCACCACACAAAACACAAAAAAGATGATATTATTTGTAACAAATGGCCAATAAATGCTCAGGTTAAACGTCTAGAAACAGTAGTACAAAAGTAATGAGTAGTCCCATGGCCCACCGGCCTTTAGGTCCTACGGGTCGAATCTCGGGAGATGAAAAAAAGAAAGAAAGAAAGAAACTTGTTTATTCGCAGGGCAACTCCAGCACGATAATTACAGTATACAAAAGGTATATAAAGAAAAAAAAACCTATTACTAACCTTAAATAAAATAATTAAAACTAATGTGACCAAATGGTAAAATCTGTGCTGCAGCATTAGCCCACGAAAGGGACCGAACTAAGCTATTGTCGAGATAACCCGACACTGGTTTTCGGTCCGACCCTTAACTTATGGGAACTCGGGCGGCTGCGCGTGCGCTTGTAGGAATTGAAAACATAAATTATCATAATTAACCTTATAATTACTTATATTTTATACAATTATATAAACACTACATCACTGTTTTATAATTAATTTACCCTTCAATAAACACGACAATAAAATAAAAATAAAAATCATTATACTCGTAAAATTAAAAGGAAAAAAAAATGTACTTAAATAGTTTACTGTACTGTACTTTTGTGAGTCATCTGCATATATTGTTATTTCTTACCTGGCATCATCTACGAGCGCCTTATACCAGGCATCTAAAGATGAATCCTATACATTATTTATTACAGCAACAACCAACGTTGAAGACTCGTCGTCGTTGTCTTTGTTTCAGCCTATCACAAGTCCACTGCTGAACATAGGCCTCCCCCATAGATAGCCACAAAAGTTTGTAGCTCCCATATTGGAGGGATTTTGCCATAGTTGCCACGCTTGGCAGGCGGATTGGCAACCGCGTTTTATTTATTCAGATGTTCCAGGAAGATGCTGCTGCCCATCTCCTGGTTTTAATTTCCCTCTGTCTACTTTTACGACACCCACGGGATGGAATGGGGTGGTAGATTGTATTAGGCCACTACCACACGACTGTGGTATGTCAAAAATAGAAACACCAGGTTTGACACGTTCAACCTTGGAATCTTGAAGCTGTAAAGGAGGACGTGTGAAATATTTTGTGTGTGTCCGAATATTTGGGCGATGCGAATTCGTCAGCGGCGCTCGCGGAGGTGCGTGTCGCGTACCGTTAGCTTTATGGCAGGCAGAAGGAATTCTGGCGCCGCTCGTAGACTGCTAATACGAGTAGCATAGGTATAGGCACTGCGCCCGAGAGCCTTGCAAAATTGTGAAACATAATGTAAAGAAACATTGTTAGATTGTGATTTCTTATATTTACGCGAATATTACACATTTAATAAAACAACTTTTACGGATTTTTTCGCGTTTAATTTTTAAACTATTTATAACCCGTCGTTTCGAGTACTTTACAGCACCCATGTTCACGTTTACCGTCCTTAACGACTTTTTACTTGCCTGGTTTAGGATCTGGGGGTTTCCTCGAATGTTCTTTTTAGCTGATATTTTGACATACGTAGGAATGAGATCATGGTCTCGGCATCTCTTCAAGAAATTCAAAGATGTTGTAAATCTTGCGCGCTTGGTCTTGAGATCTTCTAACCGGCGAACTTTATTAGCGATTTCCAGTCCGTACTGGTTCACATAATGATTTCTTATATTTACGCGAATATTACACATTTAATAAAACTACCTTTACGGATTTTTTCGCGTTTAATTTTTAAACTAATGATAACCCGACGTTTCGAGTACTTTACAGCACCCATGGTCACGGGGGTACTGTGATGGTCACTGTGATGGGTGCTGTTAAACGCGACAAAATCCGTAAAAGTAGTTTTATTAAATTGTTAGATTGATCGCGATAGTATTGCTAATATAATAAAAATAAAATCGTTTTATCACATTATTATATGAACAGTGGTGAATAGTTTTTATAAAAAACTATAGCTTTAGTATTCTTCAATCTTATTTATTCAGTGGATATTTGATTAGAGATTTAATTATGTAATCGTCTTAAAACCGAATTGCGTACTGCAAGTGACGACGAACGAGACGTGGTCTTTCACTGCAAGCCACATGGGGAAGCTCAATTTTGCTCGGTGTTTCTGTAAGGAAATTAATAATTAAGCTTTTACAATGTTAAAAAAGAAATAACATTAATTAATTATTAATATTTTAGACCGTAACCCCATAATGTTTGCACACCACTGCTTGACACCAGATTTACTGGCACTGCGGTGGTACCTGATAGAGATGACCAATTTAAAAAAAAAAGTAAAAGTACGGTTTCATCCTATAAATGTCCCACTGCCGAGCACAGGCCTCCTCTCGTTTCTGAGAGGGTTTTGGAGCTAGGAAGAATCCGCCACGCTGCTCCAATGCGGGTTGGCGGACTGCACATGTGCACTTCGAAAAATATTTATTATTCCTCAGACATGCAGGTTTCCTCACGATGTTTTTCTTCACCGCCGAGGACGTGTTAAATCAGCACTTAAAATTACAATTAACAATTTTAGTGGTACCGGGAATCGAACCCAGGTCACTTGCGTACTATGAAATTTAAAGCGAGCGCCTTTTTTTTTTACAGATACGAACCCAGGTCACTTGCGTACTATGCGCGAGCGCCTTTTATATTAACAGATAATAAATTCAGCGTTTAAAATTAAAAAAAAAATAACCTTGTTAAAATCATTATAAGGTGTTTACTGGAAGAATCAGGGGAGTTTACTATACAAGTTATGTAGCGAGTCCTTCTGCATGCATGTAGCGAACTGCCGACTTCTCAGTATCGAATAACTATACGCGTTATTTAACATTCATAACTCATCAACGCGCCAAATCAAATGTGTAATTGTTATTTGATTAATTTTCTTTAATTGGAATTGTTTGAGACCGCATTTTAAGTGTTCTTTTATTCAGAAAGCCGATAGGTGTTCGGCAGAGTGGAACAGCTCCTACCTCTTTCCTACCGAGGTTTCGTAAGAGGCGACTAAGGCATTGTACGGAGAGCCTTTATTCGTTGCAGAATAACACCATAATATGCAATGCTGTCACTATACTGCTCGTGGAAACGCAATAAGGAGTATGATTTTTTTGACTCCTAACTAGCGGCGGCGTTTCTTTCACGGATGCGAAAAGTGGGCTAGATGTGTGGCCTCTGTCTACCATTTATATGGGAAAAAGAAGTGATTGTATGTATGTATGCTTCATTCAGAGACTTATGTCAATTACGAATAGTAAAGAAAAATATAAATTGGGTAACAGGAACATATAGTTAAATATATTTTTAAACCTCTATATGGTCAAGTATATTCAATATGATTAGTCAACAATCTGCCGGAAACCATGCGATGTTTAGTGCACTTTCTTAGTCTATGACAACAACGAGACTTAAAGCGTTGACGGATAGGCCTACACTACGCGGAAAACTCATCAAGCATTTTTTCTTAAGCCTGTTAATAATCCAGTGCTGGATACAGACCTGTCCTAAGAAGGGAGAGGGATTTAAAGCATGGCCACCACGCACCTTAGACTCTGCTGCCGGTGTACGTTAGGTCTATTTCGACATGATTTTTCTACCAATTTAACATGAGATCTTTCTCACAGTCGAATATTTTCACGTTGTAATTGTGAATTTCCCCTAAGGCGACTAATAGTCGACTACTGGTCGACAAGACGGGTTTGAAGATTGTCTGTAGAATAATATAGTTAAATCTTCAAATTACAGTCTTTGGGCTAGACATTCTAGAATATTAAAGTAATGTGTTGTATAACAGTTAAATAGGACAGTTCATTTAAAATCCGGACCCCAAGGTTTAAAATGGTGTGTATTACTTAGTTTTTTGGGGTTTGAAGGTGAAACAAATAAACTTATTTGCGATATTCTCTGCATAAGAGAAGAATACTCTCTGATGCATTATATTTATACCGAATGTGTCATAACCATATTGACTGTATTTGTCTTAATAATGAACTTTATTATCGCATCCCTAGTGGTTCTCAGCGTATCCGGCATAAGTACGCTCATAAACTGTTCCATACTAAAAATTGTCGAACTAATGCCGGACTGCGCTCCCCGTTGCGACGCATGGTGCAATCGTACAATGACTATTTTACTGATATAGATATTTTTGCTGCCACTCCCTTTTATTATAAAAAAGAAATAAAAAATTGTTTAAAAAATAAAATATAAAAACTTAATGTAATTATTCTACGAAAAAGTATTAAGTGTAATTAAACTGGCTGATGCCCGTGACTTCGTACGAGAGTCACTTTCGCATGTATAATATTAGTGGATGGATGTGAAACTCGTTACGTGCTACTCTTAGTATTTAATATGTGGTATATGGTGTTGAATGTGCATAGACTTATTTTGTATTTATTTTAATACGTGTTAAAATAAACATTTGTACATTTGTTTGTATACCTTAATAAAATAAAAAAAAAAAAAAAAAAAAAGATATCTCGGGCAAGTATTCCCCTAATGTCACAACTAGAAGCGTCGCTGGAGTTTCTTGCGCGATTTCTTCTCCTGCGGAAACGCATTCCGAATGGCCTAGCCGAGGCCGGCATCCTTGGGCACTCTTTAGCCGGTCCAAGCCGAGGTCTCCTCTCGGGGGTCCTTGCGCCGGTCATTCACAAATAAAGGTTTCGGCTCAGCGCCCTCAGCGCTCGGCCACCTTTCAATCCGGCGAAGCTGTAAAAGCCCTCGGGCTAACAGTGACCATTCGTCATAAAAAAACGCTCTACTCACTCGGCGGCTGTCTGTCGTTAAACCAATATCACTTGATAATGCCTCGTTTTGAGGTGAAACACGTGTCGTGTTCTCGACTTGTGGTTTTTTTTTATTGTATAAGGTCACGAAACGAGCAAAACGTTCACCTGATGGGAAGTGCAACGTCTGCCCATAACAAATACAGTGTCACCCAGAAAATTTCTGTGTGACACCACAATGCGCCAGTCACCCAGAGACATCGGTTCTGAGTGATTACGCTAGCTCTCAGTGCCCTTCAAACCGAAACACAGTCACGTTTGCACATTACTGCTTCACGGCAGAATAACTGGCCCTGGGGTGGTACTTACCTAGACGGATTCCTGCATAGAAATCCTACAACCAGTAAAAGGTGTGTATTGCCTAGTAGTATTGTACTGGTGAAAGGTATCTGGTGGCGGTTAGCATTAGTTTGTACACGCTTTTGTGCATCACAGCAAATTAAATTTATTTTCTTTATTATAGAAATTAATTTCCACAAAAAACACCTGATTCTATTAACATCAATTATGTTAATTTCAATAAGTTAATAGATCACATTAACATGGATATGGTTCCTTAAAAAACGCATTATTATATAACCGAGTTCCAAATACGATGCAATTTGAACTACGTTCACAGACCATAAAGTATTTAAAAATAATAAATATTGTACTGTTATCTATGTTTGTAAGTTGTGCAGGTGCTAAATGCCATACATTCGATCCATTGTCTCGCGATCCATCATTCCTCACATACCTGAATTTGTAATTTCTTATAAAAGAAACAAAACACATTTTCAGAAACATGTGCAATACAACTTTAATGGGCTTCGAAACAAGCCTTTTTTATATTCTCATTAGTCAAGGCGAACAAAGCTGTTTATTCATTTTCTTTAATAATTTTTTTTATGTCAAATGTCAAGTTATACGCGATTAAATGTCTGTTTATTTGAGTGATAGGCTTAAGTATTTATCGTCATGCCTTTTCCTTATCCACTGCTGGACTAAGGACTTTTCAAGATAGCGCCGATACCTGCCTGTTATGTCCAGGCGATAGACGTAGCGATTGATAATTTTGAACTATTCGCAATAAGCCCTATGGTTCTAAGTTTAGGGTATAACCGTTTTAGAATTTAGATCGCACGTAATACATTTTCAATGAGGTCATTAATAGATCGACCGGGATCATTATCGTTCCTACAATAAAGAGAATTACTGTTTTGGCTTTGCTTCGAAAGTTTGTATGTATTTTGTTACTGGTGGTAGGATTTCTATGCAGGAAACCGTCTAGGTAGGTACCACCCCAGTGCCAGTTATTCTGCCGTGAAGTATTAGTGTGCAAACATTACTGTGTTTCGGTTTGAAGGTCACTGAGAGCTAGCGTAATCACTGAGCATATGAGACTTAAGAACTGATGTCTCTGGGTGACGAGCGCAGTGTGGTGTCACACAGCATTTGTTATGGGTAGACGTTGCACTTCAGGTGAACGTTTGGCTCATTTCGTCACTTTATTAAATAAAAAAAAAATTCTCCTACTAACAAAGACAAAGCAGCTCTCCACCGGTCTTACCCTCACGTTGCGCGGACGTGTGCGCACCCAAATGAATCGTAACTCACCTAATTGTTAGATTTGTGGACGATAGTCGAATCAGTGTGCGCCGCGGGTGCAGCGCACTGCGCACCGCGCATAAACAGCTGTAAAAAAAATGGTAATTCTGTTTTAGGTCTTCAGTTGCATTACGTCTTGCGTATTATTTTTTTATAAAGGATCGATCAATCTTAACTGTTAATAAGTTAGATCTTATTGATGATAAAAATGTAAATAATCATACCCAATGAAACCAAATTTGTTCCTTAATTTATGCATAATTTAGAAATCCCACAACTTAAGAATCGTCACAATGTCGGTCCATTACGATTCTACTGCTAAACGTAAGTCTACCCCCATAGATTCAAAGTCAAAGTAAAATTTCTTTATACAGTTTAGGCTTGTATAATGCTCTCATGAATGTCAAAATCTACACCGGTTCAAAAAATAAGACCTTCTCAGAGAAGAACCGGCAAGAAACTCTGAAATCTTTCTTTTTTTATCAATGCCATATTACATGTCATTTATAAGTTACATAAAAATTACATCATAATTTTAGTAGCCAGGGGGTTTGCAAGTGCAGAGTGAGAGTTATTTCCTAACATCTGTGTCCTCATATGTGTTTTATAATACGCTTTTTCTAATAATGTCTTCTTGAAGTTTATTGAATTCTATGTCAGTTTTTTGAGTCACACTTTTAGGAATTTTGTTATAAAATTTTATGGACCTACTAAGAAAAGATTTTCTAGTTTTGGCCAACCTATACACAGGAACCTCTAGCGCGTCACCTCGGCCCATTCTACAGGATACAGTCACATTTTTATTAAATACTCGTAAATACATCTGTTTCTGTACGTACATTATATTTTTTAATAAATATACAAAGGCGGAAGTATCAAAATATTAGATTACCACAAAGCACGGTGCCTAAGTTACTTGTATCCATCGGATTAGAGAAAAAAGTTACAAAATTCCGCTTTGTACTTTTATGGTTATAACCAGACACACAGACGGCATTACACCAAATACAGTAACACCAGTACAACAGTAGAACATGTTTGTATAGCCTAAAATATAAATCTAAAAATAGTCTGATGTGCATTCCAATTAGAAGATTGCACGGTATTTTGCTTTCCACTAAGAAGTTATTACGATAGCATTAAAGAAAGATCGAAAATCAACATTATGACAATAGCTGCGGTATGTAACGAGCTTTTTTTTTCTAAGCTTTTACTAGTAGTTTGATTTCTATGCAGGAATCCGTCTAGTACCATCATCGTCATCATCATCATTTCAGCATATCACTAGTCTACTGCTGAACATAGGCCTCCCCATAGATTGCCACAAAAGTTAGTAGCTCTCATTTGGTGGGGGATTTTGCCATAGTTCATTTACATGCTTGGCAGGCGGCTCGGCAACCACAGTTTGCTTATTCAGATGTTCCAGGAAGATGCTGCTACCCATCTTCTGGTTTTATTTTCCCTATGTCGACTTTTACGACACCGACGGTACGAGATGGGGTGGTAGATTCTCTTAAGCTTACGGCAAGCAGTAGTGTGCAAATATTACTGTGTTTCGGTCTGAAGGGCACTGAGAGCTAGCGTAATCACTGGGCATATGATACTTAAAGACTGATGTCTCAGAGTGTCGGGCGCAGTGTAGTGCCACAGAATTGTTCTGGGTGGCACAGCATTTGTTGTGGGCGGTCGTTGCACTTACCATTAGGTGAACGTTTTGCTCGTGTTGTCACCCAAAACAATAAAAAAAGCTAAGACAATAGTTTTAGATTAATCGGAATCGCAAGATAACGGGGACTATTCTGACATTTTCGTAGATTTTGTGGAAATTAAGGCATCACCTTTACCGAATGAACCGAACTAATTTTTCAGTTTAAAAAACGTTTGGATTTTTTAGGGTGGTCACGATAACTCCCGAAAATTGACGTATCGAGATCGGATTTATCGTGTCCAGAATTTTATCTACCGGTTTCCTATTTCATATCAAAAGTTTAGCACTTGTAGTTTTTAAGAAAAATCTTTTTTTCTTATTGTTTTCATCTGAACTGGAAATTACTCCAAATATTTGAACCTCAATACGATTTTTTTTCTAAAGAGTTAAATGATTTTTATATATCATCTGGCCTCATATATCTAAATTAGGTGACACGTGAGAGTAATACTTATATTTTGTTACGAATTTTAATTTTACAGAAAACGAGCGAGCGGCTCACCATGAACATGTGCAACAACTGAGGAAATGCGATTGTGTGTCCGGTCTTTGAGATAGGAGTTCTTTTCTTGAAGGTCATCATCATCGTCATAGTTTCAGCCTAACAAAATTCCACTGCTGAACATAAGCCTACCCCATAGATTGCCAACTTTGATCTCGTTTTGGGGGGATTTTGCCATAGTAGCCTCGCTTGGCAGGCAGGTTGAATGTCACACAGATTCCTGAAAAACCGCATGATGGTGGAATGTCAACCATCAAGACAATGAGATTTGAATTTTGAGGCATGGACCAATGTACCTACGATGGTGAATCCCAGACGGTTGGATTTGATTTTTTTCCCATTAATAATTTACTGGCGGCAAAATCTGTTGATGCAGATATGACACAGGCTTTCTTTATTCTACTCTTGACCGTGAACCGTGTTCCGCTTAAGCTGTCGAGGTTCGTTTCCCACAAAATACCGGAGTCTGCAACTGTTGATGACTTCATGCCATACTGTTCTAAAACGCTTTGTACGGTGATGTAATAAAAGTACCAAATAAGCACATCTTGATAGATTTGGTAATGTTTTTTGTCGGAAAGAAGGATTTTTTAATTTATGGAAAGACAATCTGGCGGCAAGTGGTTTTTAACCTAAGTTTTATACCTGCAAAATGTTTTTCTTTTCTTGGTCCAAGATTGACTGCTAAATAATCATCATCATCATTTCAGCCTATCACTAGTCCACTGCTGAACATAGGCCTCTCCCATAGATTGCCACAAAAGTTTGTAGCACTCATTTTGGGGGATTGTGTCATAGTTGCCACACTTGGCAGTCAGGTTGGTTTACTGGTGGTAGGATTTCTATGCAGGAATCCGTCTAGGTAGGTACCACCCCAGGGCCAGTTATTCTGCCGTGAAGCAGTAGTGTGCAAACATTACTGTGTTTCGGTTTGAAGGGCACTGTGAGCTAGCGTAATCACTGGGCATAAGAGACTTAAGAACTTATGTCTCAGGGTGATGGACACTGTGTGGTGTCACACAGAAATTTTCTGGGCGACACAGCATTTGTTATGGGCAGACGTTGCATTTACCAGTAGGTGAACGTTTTGCTCGTTTCATCATTTTATCCAATAAATAAATAAAAAACGCAGTTTATTTTTTCAGATGTTCCAGGAAGATTTTTGAAGATTTATTTTACCTCTCACAACTTTTACGACACCCACGGGACGAGATGGGGTGGTAGATTCTCTGAAGCTGCCACCACATGGCTAATACACACGGTAAACCACACTAAAAATAATGCCACAACGTAGTAAGCCCGCCCGTTGTAATTGTCTAATCTCAAAATAAAGTATAAATAAATAAACTGTAGTTACTTCTTTAAATATCTTTTATTTTTAAGACATTCGCTTATTATTCTCTGTCACTATTTTCTGTGAGCGTGAGAAGGTAAGTAGCCAACGTTGAATGAGGGCTCGAGGAAGTTTCCTATAGGTTCCCAGGCGTGCGCGGGGCTATCGCGCCGACATCGTGCGTGCGTCCTTGCTGAGCGGCAAGCAGTCGTTGCCCTACTACATATATTTAAAATAATAATTAAGCAATCATTTTATTAAGTCACTGAGGTAAATTAAATATGTCCAAAAAGTCTTTTATATAAAAAGTACTCAAAACTAGATCAATATAGGACAAAGATGGATCGAAATAATTCTTACTCTCTACTTACATGACGCCTTGTTACAGTAATTAAAACTGGACTGATGTTATCTTATATCAAAAAGAAAACGAAAGAAAAAGGACGGTCTTTTTAACCGACTTCAAAAAAGTTGGAGATCCTCAATTCGTCTGTAGATATTTTTTATGTATGTTCGGGCATAACTTCTTTATTTATGAACCTATTTTAATGATTATTTTTTTTAAAAAACGGTAATATCATAAGGGTGACCACGTGGCCTAGTGGTTATCGTACCTGACTTCTACGCCGCGGGTCCTGGGTTCGAATTCCAGCTTGAGCCAACCTTTGTGCAAAACACAAATTGTTGGTTTTCGGGTCTGGTTGTGTTGTGCATGTAAATATATGTCTGTAAACCTACGATACAGTAGAAATCCTACTGACGGGCATCGTTTTAAAAAAAAATCTGATGATGGAATCCGTTAGAAAATTACGAAACTGTTTGCAGCTGCTGCGTTGAAGTTTTTGATAAAATAATTAGTATACATATGATTAAATAATAAGAACTGGAAAAGAACCAAAACGTAGACAAAAAATAAATAAATGTGAAAATTATAACTAATTATGACGAATAAATATAGTGTGGTTTTTGATTTTTATGCTTGTTTATTCAGCCGAGCTAAGTTTTCTGTTCTCTTTAAAAATACTTACCCAATATGAATAATACTTCATAGAAACATTTATTTGCTAATTAGTGTTACATTAGGAAATTAAATAAAAAACAAATAAATAATAAAACAATGTAGATATATTATTTATTTGTGCTTTTAGCTGGAATGTTCATTGAATATGACAGATATTAAATCTGAACAATTTTTCAATAATATGTTATGTATAAGTAAAAAAACCGTGTGGTGATGGAACCGTGCGGTGGCGGCTAAAGAGAATCTACCACCCCATCTCGTCCCGTGGGTGTCGACATAGGGAAAATTAAAACCAGAAGATGGACAGCAGCATCTTCCTGGAACATCTGAATAAATAAACTGCGGTTGCCTACACGCCAGCTAAGCGTGGCAACTATGGCAAAATCCCCAAAATCAGAGCTATCAACTTTTGTGGCAATCTGTGGAGGAGGCCTATGTTGAGCAGTGGACTAGTGATAGACTGAAATGATGATGATGATGAAATAAAGAGCTTATTTGATTTCTCGCGTTATGACAATAGGAATGTATCATGATTTGCTACTGTAGTAAAATCACCAAAAATGTGTTGCAACTACATTAGCTAAATCTACGAGTTTCATATAATTACTACCTTATTAGATAATATTGCGTCGAAGTAACGCCTGTAAGATCAAGTAAATGTCAGAATTCTATGGTCTTTATAATTTATATGGTGTCTATAAATCAAATTGTGGTTGAGTCTAAGTTAAAAGTGGAACGACGCTGTGTGATAGCGGCCTAAGGGAATCTACCACCCCGTCCCATCCCGTGGGTGTCGTAAAAGTCGATAGAGGGAAATAAAACCACCAGGTTTCGGCAGCAGCATATTCCTGGAATATCTGAATAAATAAACTGCGGTGGCCAGCCCGCCTGCCAAGCGTGGCAACTATGGCAAAATCCCTCCAATATGAGAGCTTCAAACTTTTGTGGCTATCTATGGGGGAGGCCTATGTTCAGCAGTGGACTTGTGATAGGCTGAAACGACGACGATTACGAGCCGTGTTAGCTTGGGGACCGAGCGCTTGCCTTAAATTGTACGCGAGTGAGCTGAGTTCGATCCCCGGTGACGGCATCTCTTAAGCTGTTCTGCAATTTTAAGAGCTAGAAGGAAAACATCGTGACAACACCTGCATGTCTGAGGAATTAAAATATTTCGAGGACATGCGAAGTCCGCTAACCCGCGGCGTTTGTAGCAGCGGGGCGGACTCTTACCAGCCCCAAAGTGATCTCAAAAATGCGAGGCCTGTGCTCAGCAGTGGGAAATTTATGGGCTGCTACTATTTAAATGTAGAACATAACAAAAAACGGGCAAAAAGCGTTTCTTTTCAAAACGCTGCCCCGCAGTAGGATTTCTACCGTGTCGTCGGTGCGTTTTACAGACATGTATTTCACATGCACGACACAACCAGATCCGGGCAGGACAACGTCTGCTGACTGCGTCAGTCATAAGATAAATAAATTAGAAGTCGGACCAAATAACACGTTAAAAGTCTGTCGGTAACCCAACAAAAGTGCGTGCTTAAATTGTGTACTATGTTATATGTTAAGCACGATAACTGCTCTTTGCATTTAAAGCCCCAAGTAACATGTACTCGGGCCCTCTATTCTCTGCCAATCCTTATGCACTCCATTGTTTAAGAAAAATACTACTTCATTCTCTAAAAGTTACATTATTCAATTTCTCACTTAACATGCACCTTTTAACTAAGAAATCTCAGCATCACTGAACGACCGCGTGTTTAGCGTTCCTGACGTTTACGTTGCGGGTCTTGGGTTCGAATCCCAGCTGGAGCAAACATTAGTGGAAAAACACAAATTGTTGGTTTTCGAGTCTGGTTGTGCATGTGAAATGTATGTCTGTAAAACGCACCCACGATACAGGAGAAATCCTACAGTTTTGGACTCTTTATTATAAGAAAAGAAAAATAAGAAAAGCTTCTGTTTAGGACGAGCTCATGCAAGTTTATTTAAAACTTAAAGAACTATTTCATCCAGTTTTTCATTTTTTTACTGTATTAGTTCCTCCTTTCACTGTCATTCTTCACCATTTAACAGAGACCTTTTTTTATTTCATAAAAGTGAAGGAACGAGCAAAACGTTTACCTGACGGTAAGTGCAGCGTCTGCCCATAACAAATGCTGCGTCACCCAGAAAATTTCTGTGTTCATCAGTTCTTAAGTCTCTTATGCCCAGTGATTACGCGAGCTCACAGTGCCCTTCAAACCGATACACAGTAATGTTTGCACACTACTGCTTCACGGCAGAATATCTGGCCCTGGGGTTGTACCTACCTAGACGGATTCCTGCATAGGAATCCTGCCACCAGTTTATTTTATCCCCGTCGGTTTATTATATGGGATTTCCATATTTGCCATGCTTGGCAAAGGTACGCCTCTTGCAACACCTACAACAGCCATTTTTAAAACTATTTGTTTTTAAATATCCACGGAGGATGAACTTAATTTGTATAGGAACACTATCTATTAATTCTTTAAAATATCCACGGAGGATGAACTTAATTTGTATAGGAACGAAGCTTTTCGGAATAAAAATTAATTATACGAATGTTACAACTGCGACATAAAGTTAAGTTTACGGTCAAGATGAAGTTGACCAGTCGTAGTGCGCAAGAGAGGTCCCGGGCCAGTAGCGGCTGTAGCGCCAGTCGCCGGCAGCGCGCTTGCAGTTCTGCGAGGCGACTCGCATATAGGCTCGTAGAGCGTTCTCACGTCGCGGCGGGCGTGGAGCGGGCGGCGAGCGGGTGGCGAGCGGGCGGCGGGCGGCTGGCGGCCGCACCGTTAATCAATCGCGGACCGTGGGACGCAGCCGCGTGCGCCGGTGTACGTGCCGCCCGCGCAGCGAATGCACAACCACTGCTGTGGGAAGCCCTCGATTTCGAAGTATCAACTGTTATCGAGTCTCCATGGAGAACATTTGCTAGCGAATTTGCTTTGTTGACATTCCTGTGTGTTCGCTTGCGTAATACTTTTTGTATTTTTCATAGATATAGGCCGAGTCGTGGTAGCTCACGGGCTAGGCGCTCGCTTTAAATTTCATAGTACGCGAGTGACCTGGGCACGATTCCCGGTGCCGGCACCACTAAAATTGTTAATTGCAATTTTAAGTGCTGATTTACCACGTGCTCGGCGGTGAAGGAAAACATCGTGAGGAAACTTGCATGTATGAGAAATAAAAATATTTCGAAGATATGTGCAGTCCGCCAACCCGCATTGGAGCAGTGCGGCGGATTCTTCCCAGCTCCAAAACCCTCTCAGAAATGAGAGGAGGCCTGTGCTCAGCAGTGGGACATTTATAGGCTGAAACTTTTCTTTTATTTTACTACAGGCAGAGTGTTTCATAGCTTCCACCGATGTAGAGCGGTAGCAGGCGCAGGCATTCGGCGCGCAGGCGCGAAATACGAAACAATGGCGGTTTAAAATACAATGAGTGCGACCTAAAATACATAACATCAGCGACATTCCCGTCACGAGCGCGCGCTTACCTTTTTCGACTATTTGTTCGTGTCGGCGCGGAGCGGGAGCCGATCGCGAGCCGCCGACCTCACTCCTTATTAATAACGTGGCTTGAATTGGAAATACCACTTGGAGATGATAACTTTGCGGCGTCCAGATTTTTCTTTGCACCCACGTATCATTAGGTTGCTCCTACTAGGGGAAATCTCGACGCGAATCGCTTCCTCGCGTCCCTTAGCATTCAGTGCGTCTCTCCGTCGCATCTTAGGCATATTAGATGTGGTCGTGATCGAATAAACAAGGCGGCGACGCACTAATTGCTGATCGCAATTCAACGTGACGAGGTGGAGACACGACTGCGGCCGTGGATCGCACATCCTAGTCTAATTGTCGCGGTCGCATCGGTTTTGCATACATTACATAGAAATCAACCATTCCGGCGATGTCTTAGTTCGCACTGTTAAGACTTGCTTTGGCGCACAATCAAATACAACTGTAGCTGAACAGCGTTCGGTTGCGTTTAGTGTGACCAGAGCTTCGATTTATTGGTCCTTTCTAGTTTCCGTTTTGCAGGCAAGCGTCTGCAAGTGGATTAACAAATTGTTTAATTAGTGTGTCGGTCACTCGGAGCCGCATGAATAAAATTCAAATGCCAATTCCGGAGGTACAGCGTGCAATGTACGAACTTCTCACCTAGTTTGGCGACGCCCCGCGTGTATCGGCCGATATGTATGGCGATCTTGTCGCTCGAACGGCGTTGATCCTCTTTACGGCCATTTATAGACTGTGACACACATATTTTATTATGTTGTATTTCGTGGGTGCCATGTTTATTGTAGTGACAACAACCGAGCGGCCGATCAAAAACGGAAAAGTTACTTGAGTGAAGTCGTTACGAACTTAGTTTATCTCGTTAACTATAATAAATATCGCAAATCTATCACTAAAACTACTCTTGCGAAAAACCAAAAACCAAACCAAACCATAAGTAAGATCAAAGCGGTAAGCAATTTAATTGTAATATATGTATGTCTTATTAGCGAGTACTTAAATTAGTTTTTAGTTTTGTCTTTCGGATCTAAAGTCATGTTACGTTCTAATGTTTGGAACCAAAAATATTAGTTACTGGTGCTTAAATGTATACGAAGAGCTACTCGTATTATGAAGAAGAATCGAACCATTTGATTAGTTCAAATTATTTATAATTTTTAACCAACACTATAAATTAATAATTAAATTACACTGTTGATGAGTTAGTTACTATTTACACTATTTTTGTAGTAGTCAAAGTCAAAGTCAAAGTCAAATTTTCTTTATTCAATTTAGGCTTGTTTAAAGCTCTTATGAACGTCAAAATCTACACCGGTTCAAAAATGACCTTCTCATAGAAGAACCGGTAAGAAATTCTGGGGTCTTTCTTTTTTCAATGCCATATTACATAATATAATTTACAGATTACAGATTACAAAAAAAATACATTATAAATTTAGTAGCCAGGGGGTTTTCAAGTGCAGAGTATGAGTTATTTCCACACATCTTTGTCCTCTATATAATGATCTATTTTATAACACGCTTTATCTGACTTCTTGATAAGTTTTTTAAAATCCATGTCCGATTTTTGTGTTACACTTTTAGGAATATTATAAAAGTAGTACTGATTGCATTCGAGTTACAGAAATAAAGAATCGTGGAAAACACAAAATAACTTTTTACAACAACTTACACTGCTAAAATAGTTAGGATATTGAATATCATACAATCTCTCATATTTTTTCATATCGAAAGTAAAAACACTATTTACGTCCGTGCGACGAAGTGCGACGTGCCGTGAAATGGTCAGAGTACCTGACTTCTACGTCACGGGTTCTGGGCTCGAATGCCAGCCGGTGCCAACATTTGTGCAGAAACACAAATTGTGTTGTGATTGTTTCTGTCTGTGACAATGTGTGCTATCCTTCGATCTTTTCAGTCCGAGCGTTACATCGGCAGCTGGTAGCCTAGGTCAAATAAGTAGCTCTGTGTTTGGGGGACACTTGTGCCAACATTATATTCCCTACGCAGTTTATAGCTTCGTCAGTTTTAGGAAGTTGTTGCCGTGGTCCAAAATCCGCCACGCATTCTCCAATCTCAAATTCAATAATCAAATTGAATTTGAGATTGGAGAAGCGTGGCGGACACTACCAACAATGAGAGGAAGTCTGTGCTCAGCAAAGGCTTATTTCACCCATACATTTTGCAACTGTGAACACTTTAAAATATTCACGTAAGAATTAAAGACGAGCTAAATGATGCTTTTTTTATTGGATAAAGTGATGAAAGGAGCAAAACGTTCACCTGACCTTAAGTGCAACGTCTGCCCATAACAAATGCTGTGTCACCCAGAAAATTTCTGTGTGACACCACACTGTGCCCATCACCCTGAGACATAAGTTCTTAAGTCTCATATGCCCAGTGATTACGCTAGCTCACAGTGCCCTTCAAACCGAAACACAGTAATGCTTGCACGCCACTGCTTCACGGCAGAATAACTGGCACTGGGGTGGTGCCTACCCAGACGGATTCCTGCATAGGAATTCTACCACCAGTAAAAAATATTTCTATGACTTATCATACGTGTATAATTAAGATTAAATGGATTTATTGTGACAGTTCTCGTGTGTCGCTTACGCTTTCCATCGTTTATGTTAAAGTTGAGGACGACTTACTGCGTTTGTGTCGTCAACTCGTAACGCGTGCTTACTTGATTTGACTTACGTGATTACTTACTTACTGGTAGTAAGTGCAAGTTTTTTTTTATTCGATAAAGTGACGAGATGAGCAAAACGTTCACCTGATGGTAAGTGCAACGTCTGCCCATAACAGATGCTGTGTTACTCTGAATATTTCTGTGTCACCACACTGCACCTGACGGGTGACCCTGAAACATAAGTTCTTAAGTCTCATATGCCCAGTGATTACGCTAGCTCTCAGTGCTCTGCAGACCGAAACATATTAATGTTTGCACACTACTGCTTCACGGCAGAATAACTGGCCCTGGGCTGGTACCTACCTTGAAGGACTCCTCTTTAATATTATAATAAGCAATTTTAATATAAAATTTTGTTTAGTATAAAATTTGAATTTTTTGATTGAAAGACTTTGTGCACTTTCTGGGATTTTATTGTAAAAACGTATACATTGCCCCATAAAAGAGTTACTGACCCTGTGAAGTCGAGTAACTGGCATTATTAATTTATGCTTGTTACTGATATTTATATTATGAACAGCACTTTTCTAGTAAACTGGTTTATGTTCTTGTGTACATACAAAACGTTTTCAAATATTTATTGGGAGGCCAAGGTTAAGATGCTTTACTGGTGGTAGGATTCCTATGCAGGAATCCGTCTAGGTAGGTACCACCCCAGGGCCAGTTATTCTTCCGTGAAGCAGTAGTGTGCAAACATTACTGTGTTTCGGTTTGAAGGGCACTGAGAGCTAGCGCAATCACTGGGCGTAGTTTGGCATCACACAGAAATGTTCTGGGTGACACAGCATTTGCTATGGGCAGACGTTGCACTTACCATCAGGTGAACGTTTTTCTCGTTTCGTCACTTTATCAAATATCTTTAGGGACAAGATTATAAATAGCTCTTACGGCCCTCTTTTGCAAAACAAAAATCACTTCTACATCAGTGGCATTTCCCCATAGCAAAATACCTTATGACATGCTATGAATAAACTAATCTAGCAGTTTCAACATTAGGCAAATTCCTAATTTTTTTACAGCATAAGCTGCAGTCATTGAAGTAGTCCATAGTAGTACAGAAGATATAGTATGAATTCAATAAATTTTGGTTTTTTTTTGTCGTAGGACAGTGTGGGAGCGTCTGAAAGTGCGCACATCACGCGCCAGCCCTTATCTAGCCCGGCACCGGAAATGTGATTTTTACGTCTTCGGGACGTGGTCGGGCGACGTGCGCCGACTCTAGATGTCGCCACTTTGTTTACTTTTTTAAATCTTCCTGCCGTCGCTTCGTGAGCAACAACTACTCAATGAAAGTGAAAAAACATCCTAGCTACGTCGTTCACGTTGAAAAAATATACAAGAATTTCGTCGGCTCGATTGGCGGTTTGATTTTGAGGTATGCGCAGTGAGTCGCGAGTTCGATTCCCGCACGATACAAATATTTGTGTGGTTTAGTGATAGTTGTTTCGGGTATGGTTTTTTTGTGCGTGTGCAATTTCTGTCTTCAAATGCTGCCGCGATACAAAAGAATTCATAATTAATTTTAATTAAGAATACATTGTTAATTAAAATTAACTTTGGCAGTACGCGAATGACGTGTCTTGGTCCACTGGGTTCCAGTAGTACAACAGGAACGCTGGTTTGTGCTTTCTTAGACCAGTTTACTTTACCATTTTATAAATTGACTTCGCATCTGCGATCGAACTCGATCGATGTCGCAATTTTAGTAGAGAGAGACCAAGTGGGGCGATAAATAAAAATATGAGGAGAAATTTATGACTTATTATATACTTTATAATGCTTGTTTCTCTCCTGTGCAATTATTTTCTTAGATAAAATAAGGCTGTCGGATCAAATTTGTATAGTCGAGTTACGGAAATTATTACTTAATTTGTGAATACGTTTTTTGTGCCTTTTTTTTAAATAAATAACAATATTCCACGATGAAGTATGCTTCCCGATCGAGCTGACCATTAATGTGCCTCAATTTGTATTTAGCTACAGCAGAGCTTGAAGTCTTTAAAAGCCTTTTAACTTCTTATTTTTTGTCATCGGCCTGTTATTAATCCACTGCTGGACATAGGCATCTCCCAAGAAGGTAGGTTTAGAAGGTGCCAAGTAGGTGTCTTTATCACTACGCCTGGCAGGCGACTTGTTGATCGCAATACTTCGCACGCTTCACACCTTAGATGCTGCCGCTCATCCCTGGTTTGTGTACTTTCGGTCCGGTATTTTTCATCGGATGCCATGATATTTCTTTGGCATTTTCCTCAATTGACTTTTACGAGGCGACATGGATTTTCTCTCGCCGCTACTACGCGGTACGGGGATGTAAGCAAAGTACAATTTAATATTTTTAGTTTCGTTCTCACGCACTCCTTAGTGAAGGCAGTGCGTCAAGTCGAAACGTAGAGCAGGAGCGACGTCACGTAGCTCCACACGCATCCGGCCGTCACTTTTATATCATAAATATATATTTTTTGTCAGTTTGTTGAGATCATGAGCTACGTTGATATAACGATGGAATGAAAGTTAATTGGCTAAGATTTGCAGGAAAAATTTAAAAGGTTATATGTTACCTAATTTTTGAAGAGCATCGTTCACCCTCCCTCAATAGCGTGCACAAGAAAACTAATACCGTCACCGGGAACCGCCCACTAGGCAACACACAGCACTGAATTCGAGAACACAACACGTGTTTCGCCTCAAAACGAGACAATATCAAGTGATTATTAACTTAGCAAATAAACTTTCTTTCATTCATTATAATGTATTTCAGCATGGATTATATTAACTACGTTGATATACTTAAAGCTTTGGCACATTATAATTTAGAGCGGACCAAGTTAAACTTGGTCAGGTGGCTCAGGACTGTGTTTTGTGGAAATCTCTGGGGGAGACCTTTGTTCAACAGTGGACTATGATAGGCTGAAATTATGATGATGATGAAGTTAAACTTATCTTCAGTTAATATAATCAGACATTATACTTCCGAAATCCCTTATACTAGTAGGAGAGAGCCATGTTGCAATCTCGTCTTACGATAATCAACTGAGGACAATGGTGGTAGAATTCCTATTTAGGAGTCCGTCAAGGTAGGTACCACCCCAAGGCCTGTTATTCTGCCGTTAAGCAGTAGTGTGCAAACATCAATGTGTTATGGTTTGAAGGGTGTGTGTGATTATGGGTAGATGTTGCACTTACCATCAAGTGACTGTTTTGCTCGTTTTGTCACTTTATCCAATAAATAGAGTAAGTAAAGATAATTCATAAGATTATGACTGCGGCATGGAGCGGAGTAACCATTTCAAAAAATGCTACACCGAATAAACATAGACTGGTGAAAGGCAGAAGCGTCTAGGGACTGTGGAGTCTGATTCTGCGACCGCTACTCCACCTGACAAACGTGGTCAATACAGCAAAGTCTCCCTTCTTGAGAGACACATATGCCCAGCCGTTGACTATTAAATGGTTGTTAAAGAAGATTTAGAGAGAAATTTGCAAAACAATGTTGAGGATGGGTCCATACCCATTCTCAAAAGTTCCTGGCCGGTTCTTCCTTGAGATGGTCTTATTTATCGAACCGGTTGAAATCTTCACATTCGGGCGAGCTTCAAACAAGTCGAAACAAGACTTAACTGAATAAAGAAATTTTGACTTTGAATACAATACAATTACTTTAACACATAAGGTGACTAATTGAGTCGTCCAGAGCTCAGGAAAATATCACTTACCTGCAGCATATATATTTTCGGTGATGTAATTGCTGTTAGCCTTCTCGGCTTTTACAGCTTCATCGGATACTGTGCTCGCGGGCCAGGGGCCCGCGTGCCAGGTTTGGTTTCACCCAAACATAAATAAATAAATAAAAACTCCTACAAAAACCTCGAAGTTCGGACTGTGTCGCGTTCGCTGCGTGCTTTCGCGATTTCGAAAATCTTAAACATTTTAAGTCGTCTACTGACCGTCCGAAGGAGGCTGCGCGCGTCCATTCGGACTGTCGACTTGTGTGTCGGTAACTCTGGGCGGTGAGAACCGCCCTGGAACACGGTTACCTGCAGCACGAGCGCGATGGAGCTTTAAACTAATAATATATACAATCATCTTCGAATATCGATTAATGCAAAAATTTGTTGCATTCCAAATTTAGAAAGTTAGCTTTGTTTCTCTACGATTGTCTGTTACAAAAAGATATTTCATTAAATGATCATGGATAGACGATTTTCGGATTGTTTATTTTTTTTTTTTTTTTTAAAGCCCTACCACACATTGGAATTTCTCTAGTACCGTGAGTGCGTTTTACAAACATTTCACACGTACAAACAACCAGACCACAAAATAAAATTAAGATTGAAAGCCAATAAATTGTGTTTTTGCACAAATGTGGGCACCTTTGTTTGGCTGAATTCAGCTTTGATCGGATTGGAGAAAATTAGTTAGAGTGGCATATAGTTGATATCGATCAGAAACGTAATAAACTCAAGGTCCGACAACCGCTCATTCGATACGCCATATATATGTCGAAAATCTTAGGCCGAAATTCAGGTCCATTTTAAGCCAATATTATTTATGTCTATTATATCGCAATAAATCACTAAGCAATGGACCCAGTGCAAAGGAGCGGCGACACCGAGTTTACGCGGTTCAACAAAATTTGCGCAGTTTATGTTATACGTACTTTTAACTAACATAATTTATTGCACACTATGTGAAGAAATGAAATAAAATGAACATGGATAGAGATTTAAAAAGAAAATAAACGAACATTATTTATTCTACAACTAAAGAAATTTAAGCTTCGATTGTCAAACGTAATTTTTTTACCATCTACCTCCATTTCGTAATGAGGTTCCTCTGACGGAGAAGAAACAGTCGAAAGAGACTCCGTACGTATCCTCATTTATTTTGGTTAAAGTTTTGTTAATAGTTACAGAGAATATTATAGCGAGGTAAATATTAAAGTAACACCTCTTCTGTGCAAACTAGCTAATGCCCGCGACTTCGTCCGCGTGGATACAGTTTTTACAAATATCCCGTGGAAACTGTTTGATTTTCTGGAATAAAATATATCCGATGTCCGTCTCCAGGATGCAAGCTATCCCTATGCCAAATTTCGTAACGATCGGTTAAGTGGTTTAACCGTGAAAGGTAACAAACTGACAGAGGGTCTGTCCCTGACAATTACTTTCGCATTTATAATATTAAGAATAGATTAAGAGAAATATTTAGCTGCTATGAATGAAAATAATGATGACCAAAATGCAAATTAAAGCCGCGGGGATAACACCTAATTTGTATAGTTTTTCAGATTTTACGTAGGAACCCATAATATTTCTGAAATAAAAAGTACCTAAGATTGTTCTCTGAAAAGTCCCCGCCGATGAAAGTCTCGCCAAAATCGATTTAGCTATATATTTATATATCGTGTAGCATTCATGTTGAGCGTTGTGGCTTACACAGCTTCATCGGATTCGGATAGCTGTGCTAGCGGGCCCAGTCAAGGTTGGTTTAACCGAAACTTATATACATAAATAGAGCTTCATAGTACAGCTGAACTCGCGGGCCAGTTGAAAACATTTTAAAAAATGTGTCTCTTAGTCATACAACGTTCACTTGCACAACAACGCTATCTATTGATAATGCTAATTAACTTTGATGGCGAAAATACTTTTAGTATTGTACTTTGTATAAATTACATTCTTTTCAAGAAAATATAATATAAGTGTTTCAGGTTCAAGTGTTACTTTAATAATATGGAACTTTATTTTTTACCATTTCTTAGATTATTTACTTGACTCATCGCCACCATTGAACAAATTTGTAAAGTTAAAATACTCGTAACTTTTAATAGAATGAACCGATTTTAATAAAACAAATACTAAATGTTACAGGAAGATAACCTCTATCATTTTATTAATGGGTATTTTGATTAAATTTAGTACTTTAGGCGTGACGCGTTCACAAACAAACAGACAGACAGACAGACTTTTCTAAAAAGGATAGAAATGTATTTAGTTTTTTTTTATTTAATAAATGTGACGGAACGAGCAAAGCGTTCACCTCATGGTAAGTGCAACGTCTGCCCATAACAAATGCTAAGTCACCCAGAACAGAGTGACACCACAATGCGCCTGTCACCCTGAGACATCAGTTCTCAAGTCTCATATGCCCAGTGATTACGCTAGCTCTCAGTGCCCTTCAAACCGAAACACAGTAATGTTTGCACACTACTGCTTCACGGCGGAATAACTGGCCCTGGGGTGGTACCTACCTAGACGGATTCCTGCATAGGAATCCTACCACCAGTTAGTTACTTATTTTTAGCCTCCCTCAATGACTTTTATCCCAAAATTTTTAAATTTACACACACGTGAACTTTACAGATTTAGTATATGTATAGATAAGTGACTATTATTGCTAAACGAGCTAATTAAGCTTGAAACCGAGAACCCTTACTTGAAAGGCAATGTATTATATAACCAAGACTATGAAATTTTTCTCCTGTTGCATTTCAACACAGTCGTGACATCTTCTGATTACTCAAAAGCTGCAATATCTGATTACAGTACACAGTGACAGTTCGATCCCCGGTGCGCGCACCTCAAAAATTATTCCGCAATTTAAAGTCAGTTAAGATGATTTATCACTTGCTCAGCGGTGAAGGAAAACATCGTGAGGAACCCTGCATCTGAGGAACAAAAATATTTCGACGACGTGTGAAGTCCGCCAACCAGCAGCGTGGCAGGCTCTTGTTTTGTTTCTTTTTTTATTGGAATAAGTGTTGAAACGAGCAAAACATTCACCTGATGGTAAGTGCAACGTCTGCCCATAACAAATGCTGTGTCACCCAGAAAATTCGTGTGTGCCACCACACTGTGCCCATCACCTTGATACACAAGTTCTTAAGTCTCATATTCCCAGTGATTACGCTAGCTCTCAGTGCCCTTCAAACCGAAACACAGTTATGTTTGCACACTACTGTTTCACGGCGGAATAACTGGCCCTGGGGTATCTACCAAGACGGATTAGTTTTCATCAGAAAGTGACAGCACTGACACAGATTCCCAAGAAATAATTCAAAATCTGCAGGACCCTGAAAGCGAAGCGCCGCGTACGGCATGCGATGATGTGTGAATGAATACTCCGGAATAAGGACAATTAAATTAATGGACCATTCCTATATCTACGGACCAAATCAGTCCGGTCCGCACACTGTTATGTCGTGTAGGTACCTAAAACCAACAGCACTGTTTAGATATTCATGGGATTCATGAGCGCGTTACGCCAGCATCCCATTATTCAGATGCGAATCGACACGTCAATCATTGTTCACCTCGAACCCAAAATCCATCACCGATTAACGGTCCACACAAAGAAAAATGTACTCACTATACAGTAGGATTAGGTGTTATCTTGGCTGCAGCCCTCGGTGGTCATGTGCCGTAGAAACAAACTGAAGACAATATTTAATAGGTCCATAATAATGAGGCAGCGAATGACGAAGGAGACATCGGCACATCGAAATGTATTTATTTAAATTTATTGTGATCGCTACTAAATAAATTGCCGTCAACACTTCATATAGTTGTAGATTTCGATTAAGCAGCCAATATACGAGCTTGTTGAATAAAAACATGGATTATGTAAAATTTATCGCTTTATGCACACGTATATTTGTTATAAGTATTATTCTAGGAAGTCTGCAGTCTGTGACCATGTTCTTGATCATCCCAACCATTACATCAGATTTGATAAACCGCAAATCCTTGCAAAAGAACACCGATTCCTACCAAGGATGATTCGCGAGGCTATTGAAATTAAAAAACATCCTAATTACAATAGATAGGACGGTTGGGTATTACCACCGGCTTGGGATCCAATAATAAATTAAATTAAATCAAAAACCAAGCATACCACTGCAAGACAGATACAGTTAGCTCTTTCTGCATAGATTGGACCAAAAATAATTATTAAAAGCAAAAGGTACCCCGGATTAACTATGGCATCAGGACATCTGTCACCTCCCGTGACTATGGGTGCTGTAAAGCACTCGAAACGTCGGTTATAAATCGTTAAAATTAAACGCGATAAAATCCGTAAAATTTATTTCATTTTAATAAGTGTATATATAAGAATATACATAAGTATTATTAACATTTTATTAAATAATATTTACATTATCGGAGACATTTAACACCCGGGTAGTTACATAAAATTTTTACAGAAGGGATATTGCAGTAGTAACAGCCTATAAACGTCCCACTGTTGAGCAAAGGCCTCCTCTTTTTTTTTATTCTATTTTATATAATGCATGCGCATGTATGTGTATATGTGTGTTTGTATATGTATATATGTATATATGTGTGTGTGTGTGTGTGTGTGTGTATCCGTGTACATGTGCGCATATTTATTTCTTTTAAATTAAACTAAGTCAATTAACAATATGTCCGGAAGCTGCTCGTTAAACCTGAGGCATCGACAGAATAACAGCGCTGTGGCAACTCTGCCATAGCATTATGCTGAGTCGACAGCCTTTTCGTTGCTACAACCCAACGTCCGTCTGACAATGTAATACGTCGTATTTTTTGTTTACTTATTTTTTGTATGTTGTGTTGTAGTATTGAATAAAAAAAAATTCTTTCTTTCTTTCTTTCTTTCCTCTCATTTCTGAGAGGGCTCTGGAGCCGGGAACAGTCCGCCGCGCTCCTCTAATGCGGGTTGGAGGACTTCACATGTCCTCGAAATATTTCTGTTCCTCGGACATGCAGGTTTACTTACGATATTTTTCTTCTGCGCTGAGCACGTGGTAGATGGACACTTAAAATTGCATTCAACAATATTAGTTTTGCTGGCTCCGGGAATCGAACCCAGGCCACTTACGTGCTATGAAATTTAAAGTGCCTAGCCCCTGAGCTACCAAGGCCATAGGCTGGAACTTCACTTTTTTACTTTTTCATCAACATTATAAAGCATGTTTTGTGCATACCTACGTTTTGAAACATATATTTATCTATAATCAATACAATTGTTTACTTAAACTGTTAAATAAATACTGGGTATATGTGCAAATGTATCTTACATATATTTCTATTGCAATTTAAAATAGCGATAAACATTATATCAATGATAACAACAGTTTCTTCTACATTATATTATCGAAATATCTGTGGAGCGATAGCAGCCTTCATTATAACATACCCTAATGTAATCGTACGCGTACTTATTTCCATAAGAGTTTAATTTAGCATGTGCGTACGTGTCCATGTACATATTTGTAGAAGTCAAATGGGGCTTTTAAATATATTCACATGGAACAAGGTAATAGTAAAAAGTTTCATTCAAGCCGGCTGCCGCTCGAGCGAGGAGAACGCAGCGATAAACTTTGCGTAAAAATGTCGTAACGCGATGTCTCGCATAGCTTCGCAAGATGGCGGACGAGCTCGGCGCGCGCGCATGCGCACCGTAAATAATTCATTAATTTGCCTTCTTTATCAATCGGATCTGCTTTTTTTTTTGCACGGCCGGAGTCCCTAACTGCCGGCCCGTGTCGCATCGTATTTCCACATAATGCAATGCTAATGCGGTCCCCAGGTGGCCGACAAAAACTGCCCCGCGACAATGTTTGATACCATTCTCATGCGCGACATCTAACGGCCGTCTGGCGTACTAAAGAAGTTCTTGAGTGATGCTCGCGCATATTGTAATATAATATTTTTTATATTCGACTGTACAGCAACACCACTGTTGAGTTATTATTATAATGCTATTAGTACGTTCATTAGGAAGAGATATTGCCAATTACTGATCTGTATCAATTGCTTAATGGTTTAATTTCGAGGAATAATCGTTTATTATATGAAGTATGGACTGAATGTCTTATATAAAAATGGAAATAACTTCGTGTACCGAATCGCACTATCGTTTTTAGGTTTCCGAATGTAAAAATGGAGCCATTTAATTTTGAAGGAAGGTGTGTAATAAAATAAAGAAGAAAAAAATATTACGGGAGAAGCACAACATCCATAAATCTGAGGGAAGAGAAAACAATTCAGTGTATATAAGCGTGAGAAATCGTTAGATAGATCTTGAAAAAAGGTAGTTTCAAAATTACTATTTTATTTAAGCCGATAGTTGGTGGGGCATGAGCTCTTAAAGTTGTAAAACAGAATACAAGAATACACTTTGATAATTGGTTTGACTAAAATATGTCGTGTAGTTTTTGAGATATGGGATATTTTCGGTTACACGCTATTCCCCACTACGGAACCCTTCACTGTGCATGGTCCGACACCACTTGGCCAGTTTTTAAAAACATGTCTTGAGATAATATTTTCCACTTTCTTAATTTACGTTTATGTGTCTCGTGTGGTGGAGGCTTAAGAGAATCTACCACCCCATCTCATCCCGTGGGTGTCGCAAAAGTCGACAGAGGGAAAATGAAAACCAGGTGATGGGCAGTAGTATCTTCTTGGAACACCTGAATAAATACGCGGCAGACAGCCTGCCTGCCAAGCGTGGCAACTTTTGCAAAATCACCTTAAAACGAGAGCTACTAACTTTTGTGACAATCTATGTGGAGGTCTATGTTCAGCAGTGGATTAGTGATAGGCTGAAACGCTGAAGATGATAACGTTTATGTGGCAATAGACCAGTTAATCAAAAATGTTCTCATACATACGTCTTGTACGTATATTGGTAAGTAGAAAACGAATTATTTCAATAATTCCAATAAAGCAGAATATGCGGATGATCTATACGCCAATGTCTAACGGACCAGGTCTGTCAACTGCCAGGTTTCAGAAAAATATGACACCTTGAAAAATATACCTCAATCATTAACGATATTACTAATGCGTGCGTCTTACCTTAACAAAAAGCTTAACATAAGCTAAGTGCTTATCTTAACATTACTTATGGAAACTCCATGATACAAATCGACATATATATTTAGCACAACTGACATAGCCAGAACGATTAGTAGGACACAGTTATAAAGGACTGGGATGTTTAGCTAGTAGAACCGACTACTACGGTTTCGGAAGACATTAACGGCCGAAAGCAGTCATCTTTTTCGTCCTTTATGAATTTATTACATTAATTTGAGAGCGAGGAAAACCTTCGCTTATCAGAGTCTGCCTAGAGACCTTACTTTTAAAAGATGTTTAAAATCGAAGACTTTAACTTTACCAGCTGCTTACTTCTTCTGGCTATAACTCAAAAACAAAATGTAATTTCATAGAATTAAAAAATCCGAAAAAATAAATAACTTATGATATGTGGTCCAGTTCTAAGCCTTGTGAAAGGCGCGCGGCAGAATAAATTTTTCGTTTATTACAACACATCCAGAAATAGTAAATCAACTTCGACCTTCGCATCCAAGGTTCCTCAAAAAACAGCCGAAGGCGCTGCGTCCACGCAAGCTGCTTTTGAATTCAGCGAGGGTAGTGCGGCGACGAGTTATTACCGAGAGTGCCAATTATGATTCTACAAGCGAGCGCGACGCAGCCGCATACGCGAGTTGCCGTGGTTTTGGATCTAGACGTGGCTACGTGCGAACCACTCGCCGAAGACCAGCTCCCTGCCTAGATGCTATCTTCGCGGAATAAGTTGCGCGCGGCGTCGCTAACTGTACTCCGCTATCCAGTGCTGACGTCGCCGTCGATACATTTCGAATGATTGCATCTACAATTTCCATTGTTCGCGAGAAACAAATGACTTCCACGTCAACAAAATAGAAGTAATGGTCAATCGTTTGTTACATTTTAATTTTATTTTACAGATAAATGTTTATGTTACTTCATCTTTTATCATCATTCTGCTTTTATACTTTTTCAGCGGTAGCTCAGGTACTCAGGTGACATAGGTTCGACCCTCGGTGCCGGCACCACTAAAATTGTTAACAGCAATTTTAAGTGATATGCTCGGCGGTGAAGGAAAGCATCGTGAGAAAACCGTCATGTCTGTAAACTATTCGGTCGATGTGAATTCCGCCGACCTATATTAGAAAAGCATGGCGGACGCTTTCAGGTTCGATAACCCTCTCGCAAATGAAAGGAGGCCTGTGCTCAACTATAAGACTTTTAAAGGCTAAGGCTTATCCATACGTCACTACTTGTATTAAAAGTTGAAATATGCCTAATGCATATTTGTGACCATTTACCACACCATTATTTAATTTGACCGCGTGGCCTAGTGGTCAGAGTACCTGACTTCTAAGCCGCGGGTCCTGGGTTCGAATCCCAGCCGAAGCCAATATCTGTGCTAAAACATAAATTGTTGGTTTTCGGGCCTGGTTGTGTTGTGATCGTCCCCGTGTTTCTGACACTGCATCCTAGCCTACCTCCGATCTTATCGCATCAGCGTTACATCGGGCGCGGGTAGGTTGGGACGAGTGAGTGCCTCTGTGTTTGCGCGTACACTTGTGGCACTATAATACGAGTATCTCCTGCGCAGTTGATGGCTCTCGACAGTAGTCGGCAGTTGTCGCCGTGGTCGTAATCGGCTAGGAGAACATCATTTAATTTGAACTTTGTAACCAAGATTACTTGTAGTTACTGTTACTCAACAACAATTACTAAAAAAATCATATTACATCATACCTGTAGTAGGTATGTAACCAAAAAGTTAACATGTCTACTGATTTTATTAATGTTTAATAAAATTTCATTAACATTTTTTATAAGAGAAAGGGACAAGATGAGCAAAACCTTTATCTGATAGTAATTGCAACGTCCGTGAATAACAATTGCTCTGTTACCTAGAGCATATCCGAATGGCATCACACTGCGCCCGTCCCCCTGCGGCATCAGTTCTTAAGTCTCAGTGCCCTTCTACCACCAGTAAACATGTATTGACTTGGTCTCATCATTAGTCGCTTAGAAGTCCACCGTTGGAGACAGGCCTCTGCTAAGTTGCGACGATTTGCCGTAATCGGTACATTTTTTCAGCGAATCGCGCAATCGCAGTATCAGATATCTCGCTTCTCAGAGGCTGCTGCCTGTCATGTGGTCAAGATAATTTAAGTTATGCTATAGTTGAGATGGTAAAATAACAAAATATCCGACAAATGTTGAAGGTTATAAGATTTTTTTGATATTAGTTTCTCTCGAATTTAACTTCGGTCGACTTTCACTGGATGATTCCATTTATTCTGTCGTGACGGTGAGCAAACATAAGTATATTTCGGTCTGAAGGCCACTGATAGCTGGTGTAATTACGGCGCATATGAGACTTAAAAACTGATATTTCAGAGGGAAGAGCGCAGTTGGGTGCTACACAGAAATGTTCTGGATGATATAGCATTTCTAGCGGGCAGAGGTTGCACTTTCTACAGGTGTACATTTCGCTCGACTCGTTATTTTCTCCTATAAAAAAAAAAGACGGATCGGTAGATTCTATTACACTACCACTTATTTTTATAGGTAGGGAACTCCGAACTGAAGACAGAATAAAACAAAATACGATATGCAAACAAATCACTCGTTAAATAGCCGGACAGTTGCCAATACATCGAAATGCTACCGAAGACATGACGGTCAAAGCGCGAAGATAGAGAGTGCGTCGTAAAGAGTAGCAACACGCGAAGCGTCGACGTGCGACTCTTTGGCATTCCGGACGGCGGTGCCATCCGAGATGATATCGTGGTAGCCGGCAGGTCCTCCGCTAACGGTAAAAATTTGTAAGCAGACAAGTAAATCAATGTTAATGCGGACGATTGGACACATAAATTTACTGTAATATCTCTTTTCACATACAGCTGCGACACGATTACTTGGTCACGTAATTTGACATAAACGGAGCTGTGTTCAAATTTATTTGAATGGTGCGACGATTTCTTAGTCATTAAACAGCCAACTGCTTATAATCATTAACTTATTTTATATGTATTGGATATAGCTATTATTTATATGTACTGGTAGAAAGGCTCATAGCTTTCCCACTATTCAGAACATTATTACGCAAAGTAACTGCTATGGGGATCAAGGTTATAATTAAACATTCATGTTGCGTAACTTAATTAATAAAGAGTTTATTAGCACAAAGAGAGAGACAACACTGGAAAAATTCCCACATTTTTAATACTGTTTGGTCCAGATATTGATGACAATAGTATTAAAGTGTAGTATTTTTATAATATATTTATGTGCCTGTAACAGTTCCATTTCAACATATATCTTTGTTCATACATCTATTATTCTAATTAAATTCATGAAACTTATCCAAATTAACCACAATTTTGTCTACGTAAACTGTAGCAAGCTCAAAATACATCACTACATCTTGCCCTGCGAGTGTCGCGAAATCGGGCTGACGTAAATGCCAAGGAAACTCCTAATAGAAGACGGAATAACCACCGAAGATACAAACATGTAATCGCTGGGGATGATCCCAGGTCCAGGCCGTTGATGACACCTGGAGGCAACGTCTAAGATTCCAAGGTGCCAGACGTCCACTACTGCTAATAAAAATCGCCCGCCGAGGGTCATGATTTCGGCAAACCTCTCCAACTTGGTAGAGATCTGTGCCCAGGAGTATTTAATGGGCCAATGATGATGATGGCTTTTTGTTTTAATTAGTACATTGGTCTTTACGCAAACGTTTAGCCTTAGATTTTAACTAAGAATACGATGTGGGTAACCGCCGAGCTAGCCTAGAAGCCATCTAGGCGGTGAGAGCCAGCGCTCCGTGCGGTCACGTCGCCGCTATCGCGCATCAGCCGCATCGCGGCCTGGCGCCATCTTTGCCGCAGACGACATGCAAATTGGATTTTTATGCTCGCAGCGGATCACGTCGCCGGCTGGAAGCACGTGCACGCGCATTTTTCCGCGTTTAGCGTCCTCCAGGTCGCCGTAATGTGTTTTTTTTTGATACGCAAATGTTGCTACAATGCAAACCTTTTTTAAACGTTCTTCGTGGCTTGCTTGTGTTTTAGCGAAGACTGCTTTGTTATTGCGAAAAGCGAATTTTGTTTAATTTAATCATTCAAAATTATTATGTGCAATTCGTTATGTGTAAGTCGGTGTCTTTTGCCGATACCATTTTGAGTCATCGTCATCATTTTAGCCTAACACTAGTCCACTGCTGAACATAGGCCTCCCCATAGATTGCCACAAAAGTTTGTAGCTCTCATTGGAGAGGATTTCGCCAGAGTTGCCGCGCTTGGCAGGCGGGTAAGCAACCGCAGTTTATTTATTCAGATGTTCCAGGAAAATGCTGATGCCCATCTCCTGGTTTTTATTTTCCATTTGTCGAAGTTTACGACACCCACGGGATGAGATGGGATGGTAGATTCTCTTAAGCCGCTAACAGACGCCGACCATTTTGAATAATTTTCTGTAAATTCTAAAATAACAGATATTAGTCAATATCTCAGGTTAATATCTCTTTTAATTACAATTGAACAGTGTGCTTAGAACATCAAAATATTTGTAGTTCTGCGCATGCTTTCCCCCTTTATGACTAAAAGCTCTAAAACAAGTTTTCATATTGCATATTGCAGCCAGGGTGCATGTTTCGTGCGTTCAATTTAAAGAGCCTATTGTACGAGCAGGGGTGCTTTTCAATAATCCTTCCAAATGACCGGTTTAATTTATTGTTTACGATTAACACTAAAAGTGATTTGTCGAAGTTCTGCTCTTACAACGCTTTTGATACAGATTGATAGAGATTGATTAGCAAACTCGTCGGCATGTATCGTTGCTGCTGTTTGGTTTAGCGTATCTAGGTCGCTGTTCATACGGTGGATTGAAAAGTACTCGGCCTAACCAAGAAAATAAACACATACTAAATCAGTTATATTTTTATTTTTCTACATAATCACCATCAAGTTCAATACACTTTTGCCACCTCCCCTTCCAAGCATTTAGACCGTTAAAAAAAATGATTCTTCCTTAGAGTCAAAATATGCGTCTACAGCTGCTTTGACCTCGTCGTTTGTCGAAAATCTTTGACCTCCCAAGTGCTTTTTTAGGTTAGGGAACAGAAAGAAGTCTGATTGTGCCAGATCAGGTGAATACGGCGGATGCAGTAACAGTTCAAAGCCACAGTTGTGAATTCCAGCCATTGACTGTACTGACGTGTGAACACGGGCGTTATCTTGATGAAACAGGACTTTTCTTCTGAGCATTCCTGAACGTTTTTCTTTTATTTCCTCTCGTAAACGACGTAGTAAGGTGCAGTAGTAATCAGACTTTATAGTCTGACCCCTTTCAAGATAATCAATCATAATCACACCTTTCGAGTCCCAGAATACTGAAGCCATCACCTTATTTGCCGACAAAATCGACTTAGCCTTTTTAGGGGGTGGTGAACCAGGTCTTCTCCACTGTTTTGATTGTTGTTTTGTTTCCGGTGTACAGTAATGAACCCATGTTTCGTCCATAGTAACAAAACGATTCAAAAAATCATCTGCATCGGCTTCAAATAACTCCAAACAGTCGCGTGAAATAGTCAATCGCGTCCTTTTTTGTTCAACTGAAAGCAGTCGCGGAACCCACCTCGCAGACACCTTGTGGAAACCCAACTCGTTGACAATGATGTTTTGAGTTCGTTCATAAGAGATGCCTATAATCTCGGCTATCTCTCTAATTTTTAATCTGCGGTCTCCCATTATTAAATCAAGTACTTTTTTAATATTTTCGTCAGTAGTTGACGTCGAAGGCCTTCCAGAGCGGGGTTCATCTTTCACACTCTCTCTACCACGCTTAAATTCTGCTATCCATTTTTTGACGGATGAATATGACAGAGCACAATCGCCTAATGTACTGACCATGTCATCATGGATGGCTTTTGATGATAGCCCCTTCTTATGGAGGTACTTAATGACGGCACGCTGCTCGATTTGCTCCATTCGCGGAAATTATGACCGATTACTTTGTTAATAAATTTATAAAATCACAACTAATTATCGCACACGTTTCAAACTTCACACAATGAACTAATCTGAACTGAACTAAATAATGTGGGTAGATTTGATTTTTAGAATTGAATGGATCTGTGTTAGGCCGAGTACTTTTCAATCCACCAGTACACATCGAATATTAAAGCTTTCATAATGATTTCTCATATTTACGCGAATACTACATGTTTAATAAAACTAGATATATGGACTTTATCCCGTTTTATTTTACTTTCAGCTTTTAGGTAGACCGGATTAACTATGACATTAAGGGCGGATTTCACCGTTGAAACTAAACGCGATCAGTTCAAGCTGAACGAATTTTATGCGTTTAACTGAGTTCAATGCTACTGTTTGCATTTCACCAACATCAACTGAACGCGATTAAAGCTAAACGCGGCTCAAATTCTTAACGCCCAATTTTCGACGTTCAGCTCTTTGAACGCGTTTAGAGAGCTGTCATTGTCAATTGCACAACTATGTAAACACAATAAATATTTTTAATACGTTTTGTTTATTATTTGCATAGCTATGTGTCTTATGCATTAAAACAGAGTGTTTGATGTCGCAAAATAATAAATACATCGAGTTTTTGTTTTAGATTGTGACGATATTTCACGTAAACTTCGTTTTTCTGAACGCGATCAAAATGGAGCCGGTGAAATCGGTTAGACGAAAACACGAGTTCAAATGATACATTTGAACTAAGTTCAGTAAAACGTGGTTTTATTAAACTTGGTTTCCAAAGCGATCGCTGAAATCGGGTCTAAGATGTCAGACCACTCAGCCCACCCGTGACCGTGGGTGCTGTAAAGCGCTCAGTACATCTGGTTATAACTGATTTTATTTACCAATCGATGACACGAGACAATCTACCACCCCATCTCATCCCGTGGGTGTCGTAAAAGTCGACAGAGGGAAAATTAAAACCAGAAAATTGTCAGCATCTTCCTGGAACATCTGAATAAATAAACTGCGGTTGCCAACCCACCTGCCAAGCGTGGCAACTATGGAAAATCATTTCAAAATGAGAGCTACAAACTATTGTGGAAATCTGTGGGTGAGGCCTTTGTTCAACAGTGGACTAGTGATAGGCTGCTGCTGATTTGTCCACGCGGTACCAACTAATCTCCCAAACTCTCACCAGACGAAAAGCCAAAGTAATGCACAGTCATGTTTTCATGTCAAAACATGTTCGTGTGATGACTATTTTAAAAATCTTAACTAAATCAGTAATGTAACTTGTTTTGTCGATAATTAATTTTCTTTTCAGTTTTTTTATTTTTGTTCCAAGTGCAAATTATCATAATTTATATGTGTAGGATAGTAATTAGCAATATGTATAGTCAGTTTGTTTTATTGTCAAAATAAATAAATGAAATAAAATACAAAACACTATCGAATAATCTTTCCAGAGTCGCCATCACTAAATTATTAATGACAATTTTAAGTCCTAATATTTTGAAAAGTTACTATTTTGAAAACATGTGTAGTAGCATTAGAGCAGCTTGGCGGACTCTTCCCGGCTCCAGAACCCAGCAGCAGTGGGACATTTACAAAACAACGGCTGGTTGCTCTTTGTGTCGGCTCTTGTGGCGGCTCGTTAAAAGAATACAACCACTCCATTTCATCCAATGGATCTCGTAAAAGGCGAGTAAGGAATTAAACTGCACTGTGCACCCAACAGCGCATGGTGCATGGTGGCGATGGGCTCACCACCTATCACACCAAGTGCATTGCATTATATTGTTTTGGTGAAACGTGGATTGTGGCAGTCATCTGTTTTGTGTGTGAGTGAGTGCCCAGTCTCTGACTACCCCTTATGGGATACAGTCGTGATCTTATGTATGGATGTATGTTACTTTTACGATCGAACGAAGATTTGGATGATGGGTAAAAGTTATTTTAAGACCCTACTAAGATTTTATATGCTCTAACAAAGTGCCGTTTGGTGGCTTAAGAGAATCTTCCACCCAATCTAATCCCGTGGGTTTCATAAAAGTCGACAGAGGGAAAATAAAATCTAGGAGATGAGCAGAAGCATCTTTCTGAAACATTTGAACATATAAACTGCGTTTGCCAAACAAAGAAAATTAAATAAAAAGTAGCAGCCTACAAATGTCTCACAGCTGAGCACAGGCCTCTTCTAATTTCTGATAGGGTTTTCGAGCCGGGAATAGTTCGCCATGCTGCTCCAATGCGGGTTGGCAGACTTCTCATGTCCTCGAAATATTTTTATTTCTCAGACATGCAGGTTTCCTCACGACGTTTTCCGTCACCGCTAAGCACGTGGTAACTCAGCATTTAAAATTCTAGAACAATTATACAGGTGCTGGCACCGGGGATCAAACCCAGGTTACTCGCGTGCTATGAAATTAAAGGCGATTCCACCTAAATTATAGCTATGAACATTTGTGGCAATTTATGTGGGAGGCCTATGTTCAGCAGTGGACTAGTTATAGGCTTAAATGAAAAAATGAAATGAACAGTAAATATTCTAACTCAAACGATAATTATATAACATGAAGGTAAATAAAACTGGATTCCTATGCAGGAACCCGTCTAGGTAGGCACCACCCCAGGGCCGTTTATTCTGCCGTGAAGCAGTAGTGTTCAAACATTACTGTGTTTCGGTTTGAAGGGCACTGAGAGCTAGTGTAATCACTGGGCATATGAGACTTAAGAACCGATGTCTCAGGGTGACGGGCGCAGTGTGGTGTCACACAGATTTTCTGGGTGACACAGCATTTGTTATAGGCTAACGTTGCACTTACCATCAGGTGAACGTTTTGTTCGTCTCGTCACTCTTCGAATAAAAGAAAAAAACAACTATTTTGAAACTGGTATTTAATGGTGGAATTTAACCTTTCACCTTAGATTTTGCAGATGTTTCCCTACCTATTAGCTTATTGCTGTTCGTTTGAGTTTAACATCGTCAAACTACAGAAAGTGACTTTGAGGACCTCATTACTTAACGTTTGTGTACTCGACAATCTGCTTAACTACCGGTAAGTCACATACATACATAAGATCACGGCTCGTTAAAAGAATACTACCACTCCATCTCATCCAATGGATCTCGTAAAAGGCGAGTAAGGAATTAAACTGCACCGTGCACCCAACAGCGCATGGTGGCGATGGGCTCACCACCTATCACACCAAGTGCATTATATTGTTTTGGTGAAACGTGGATTGTGGCAGTCATCTGTTTTTGCAGTGAGTGCCCAGTCTCTGGGCCCTTATGGGATACAGTCGTGATCTTATGTATGTAACTACCGGTAAGTTATCTGCGTTAATTCAGTATAACTGTCGGCACTGGTACCTCGCATTCAAACCCAGGACCTGGGGCACAGAACCTGAGTTCCATAAATAAGTGTGGTGTTGTAGCGGGCGCGGTCGGCCACTAATTAAGGTCATAAATAATAAACAAAAAAGCCGAGGCCGCTGCGGCAGCAAAATGAAGAGTTGCAAATATTATTTTTTTAATAGTGTAATTACTGGCGGGAGACTGCCGCGGGCAGCATCGATTTGCCGTCGATCGATGAATAAAAAAGAAAGAAAATAATAAAATAATTCACGCGACGGGAAGCGGACATTTTTAGTTGGCCCTTTGTGCGGCGAAGCTCTAGTGACTTTTAATATAAACAGACGTTTAATTTTAATGAAGCAGTAATGGCGCTAATTCCATTGCCATGACTAATATATAATAATATCGCTAGCTTGGCAGGCGCCGTGGCTAAGCGAGGCTACTGCGCTAGGGGCTTCGGGTTTTCTTCTGTCACGTGACTAATATTTATATGGCCTATAGGTAGTTGTACCGCATCTGGGTGATTGTAAATGTCACATTTATGTCTGTAAAACCCATTTACGATACAAGCGGAATACTGGTGGAGGGATTCCTAAGCAGGAATCCATCTAGGTTGGGGCCAGTTATTCTGCCGTGTAGCAGTAATGTGCAAACATTACTGTGTTTCGGTCTTAAGGACACAGAGCTAGTGTAATCACTGGCATATGAGACTTAAGAACTTATGTCTCAAGGTGAGAGGCGCAGTGTGACACAGAAATATTCTGAGCAACACAGCATCTGTTATGGGCAGACGTTGCACTTAGCATCAGGTGAACGTTTTGCTCGTCTCGTCACTTTATCAAATAAAAAAAAATTAAAAAAACATTCTATAACGGCTATGTGCTTATGATCCTGTTGAGATTACCAGGTCGTAGTCACAAAATTATTGTATTGTCATAGGTCTTTAACACGTGCTAAATTTAAAATTATTCTAAGATCTGTTGTAAATCTGGAGGTAGGTAAAAATTAAATTGGAAGATTCAATTAAATTCATACAGGTCAAAACTATTTAAAAATGCGTCCTAAAAATAATGTAGAGAAAACAAAAGAAAGGATATAGTTGTTAAGTGCCCAGTAAAAACCAAATTTGCGAAACATAATTTAAGCAAACAATAATTTCAAATATATTTAATTTAATGTTGTTAATAAATCACTTCCCATTTATCAACAAAAATGTTATTAATGTAGTATTGCATTGATAAACTGGCTGATAAAACTTAATTTTATTGAAGCGGAGAGTCATTTAATTTTAATCAATTGAAGTTTTATGGTTTGGCTTAAAACGCACACACACTCACACACACACATAATTTTGTAGATTATTGTTTAGTTTGAAGTAATATGTAATATGTTTTTTAACTCTGTAACTATCATCTTAATACGTATGTAATGTGTGTTATGTATATGAAGGAGCCGAATGGCACAAGTGGTTTCACCACTTAAAAGGTACCTTATGAAATGGTAAGTTGAGTATGTAAATATGGTTTCAAAAGCTTAAGTATCAAAGAAAGGACTACTTTAAAACTGGCGTATAAATAAGTCTTTTTAAAAAATAACGAATTAAACATTGGCAGAGAAGACTATTGAGAACCAAAAGTATTTATTTAATTATACATTTATTTGCTTAAAACATGGTAGGTAATAATTGATATAGCATGCAAATCATTATTTATTACTAATTACAAAACAATTTGCATAGTTCTTAAGTAGCACTTCAAAATTGTCTAGCAAATTATAGAAGTTGTTAACGTTTAGCCACATATTATGTTGTACTGACCGAATATGAGTTAAAAAATTTGGTAAGCGAGTATGAGTCTCAAGAACCGATACCCGATACGATTTTAAATTTAATTTTCTGGGCGACAGGGCAGCTGTTATGGGCCGACATTGCATTTTCTATCTGGCGAACGATTTCCTTATCTCATCACATTCGTCATTTAAAAAAAAATGGACCCATTAACGTACTAGATTTTCGCCGAGAAATGCCTGAATCTATTATCTGTATTGCGTGTTACATAGTTAGTTAGTTTAGAGCTGTATGCAACGATTGGCGACGGTGAAGGTGAGATGCGGCGAGCGCAGGAAGTGCCGTCGGCGTGCCGGGAATGACTTGGAACAGTTTCACAATATAAAAATAACAGCGCCGTATGCCGCGGACCTTATATGGTCATTTCTATGGCGATCGGCATGTCTGTAGATTGCATTGAATGAATAATACAGTTTTGTCTTTTATGTCGTGTGTTCGATCGTAAGAGTAATAAAAATGGTATTACTATAATAATTATATTCGCCGTGTGGTGGCTGCTTAATAGAATCTACCACCCCATCTCATCCAGCGGGTGTCGTAAAAGTCGACACGGAGAAAATAAAGAACCAGGAGATGGGCAGCGGCTACTTTCTGCAATATCTGAATAAATAAACTGCGGTTGCCAACCCGCCTGTGATGACGCCCGCCAATGAGAACTACTAACTTTTGTGGCAATCTATGGGGGAGGCTATGTTCAGCAGTGGACTTGTTATATGCTGAAATGATGATGATGATAATGATGATAGTTATATAATGTGATGCAGGAATTACGTAATTATTACATTACGGAATTTCTGCATCACTTTCTGCACTACAAGCTCTCGCCACATGCTGGGTTGACTGGTAGAGAATGCCTGTAGGCATTATGTCCGCCCTTTGTTAACTTTTTTATGGAAGGTTGTCAATAAAGCTTAAATAAATAAATAAAAATTGCTGCTGCACTGTGTGATTTAGAACAGCAGCAATGTGATTATGTGATGGTGCTAGAGATTCTGCTGTACGGCTGTACCACAGCAGGTCCAGTTCTTCTGCCGTGAAGCAGTAGTGTGCAAACATTAGTGCAACGTCTGCACACTAACACTGTATCACCCAGAACACTTCTGGAGTGTCACACTGCAAACGTCACTGTGAGACATCAGTTCTTAAGTCCCATATGCCATGTGATTACACTGTCTGTAAGTGCTCTTCACTTTTATGTTTGCGCATTACTACTTCACGGCAAAATAACTGGCCCAGGGTGGTGGTTCCTACATAGGAATCCTACCACCAGTAATTTACCATCAGGTGAACATTTTGCTCGTTTCGTCACTTTACCTAATAAAAAATATAATCGTTAAAAAATTGTTATTTATTTTGAATATGGTACTTTACACTATTACAGATGTTAAAGATCTACTGGCGCGCCTTGGGAGTCAGACCGACTCGTGTGCTGTGACGGGATTGTACAGCTCAAATTATAACGTTAAATTCATAAATAATTATAGCTATTATAGTTTGGAAGGAATAAAAGGGCTATAATTATAATGTATTTTTAATATACATTTTTAATTGCAATTCCGCACCAAAAAAATAGCTGGTTGAATACCGAGCATTCTAAATTATTAGCGAAATGACTAACTAGTTCATTACGAGATCAATATATGTCACTATTTTCAATTCATTAACAACCGGAGATAAAAACCGCGCCTTTTTAATCGACGAAAACGGAGGAGATTCTCAAATCGACACGTATATTTTTTATTCTCATTTGTTATAAAATGGCAAACGATTAGTACATTTTATAGAAACACGTGAGACGCGAAATATTTTTATTTTACTCCATATTTATTTACCAGCTGATGCCCCCGAAATCGTCCTCGCGGAGACAGGTTTTTTTAAATATCCCGTGACAACTATTTAATTTTCGGGATGCAAGCTGTCCCTGTGCCAAATTTCGTCAAGATCGGTTCAACGGTTGAACCGTGAAAAGGTAACAAACAGACAGAGAGAGTTACTTTCGAATTTATACTATTAGTATAATATAATTATATTATTTATAACCATTGATTTCAATGTTTACTTCTGTCGGGCGTCCCGTGATGGCAACATTTGTTTATTCGCTTAGAAATTTATATATATTTTTTTCTTTACTACTTCCAGTAAATACCAAGACGATTTCGTCCAATCGTTATTTACAACGAAGCGAATCTTTATTAGTTAATACAACTGCATTGTGTGTGCAGTAGTGTACAGTGCAGCAGCAATTTTTATTTATTTATTTAAGCTTTATTGACAACCTTCCATAAAAAAGTTAACAAAGGGCGGACATAATGCCTACAGGCATTCTCTACCAGTCAACCCAGCATGTGGCGAGAGCTTGTAGTGCAGAAAGTGATGCAGAAATTCCGTAATGTAATAATTACGTAATTCCTGCATCACATTATATAACTATCATCATTATCATCATCATCATTTCAGCATATAACAAGTCCACTGCTGAACATAGCCTCCCCCATAGATTGCCACAAAAGTTATATAAAGTATATATTTTTTTTTCTTTACTACTTCCAGTAAATACCAAGACGATTTCGTCCAATCGTTATTTACAACGAAGCGAATCTTTATTAGTTAATACAACTGCATTGTTTTTAAATTGTGAAGTCATCTGACATTTTATTATAATAATGGTGATTAAGTTAAATATCGCACGGTCTTTAAAATAATCACTGTACCAAATACAAATTCGCGTATAAAAGTCGAGCTGTGAGACTGTGGGACGATTAATTTGTATATTTTATAGGATGGTTATTTAGTACCGGCGACGGCAGGTGCGCTGCCCGCCACAGTGTAAACTGCAGATGAACAATTTGCAACAAATATTAGTTTAAATGAAATTATATATATATTATACATTTAAACTAGCTGATGCCGCGACTTCGTCCACGTGGATACAGGTATTTTAAATATCCCGTGGGGACTATTTGATTTTCCAGGATAAAAAGTATCCTATGTCCGTCTCCAGGATGCAAGCTATCTCTGTGCTAAATTTCATCAAGATCGGTTCAGCAGTTGAACCGTGAAAAGGTAACAAACATTCAGAGGGACAGAGAGAGTTACTTTCGCATTTATATACGAGTGTTTTTTTTTTTAATTGTATAAAGGGACGAAACGAGCAAAACGTTCACCTGATGGTAAGTGCAACGTCCGCCCACAGCAAATGCTGTGTCACCCAGAACATTTCTGTGCGACACCACACCGCGCCCGCCACCCTGAGACATCAGTTCTTAAGTCTCAAATGCCCAGTGATTACGCTAGCTCACAGTGCCCTTCAAACCGAAACACAGTAATGCTTGCACACTACTGCTTCACGGCAGAATAACTGGCCCTGGGGTGGTACCTACCTAGACGGATTCCTGCATAGGAATCCTACTACCCTTAATATATATATATATATATATATATATATATATATATATATATATATATATATATATATATATATATGTGGATATATATACAAACTTTTTAATTTGATCTTATACTTTATCATACTGTGATTATCTGTTTTATGCTCTTGTATATACGTAAGGGAATGTGGGTAATAAACTGGTGTTGGGGACACTTTGTTGATTTGAGGACATTGTCAATTTTCAATGAACTGGAGTTCATGTTTTTAGCTGAGAATGAGATCTTTTACCAAAATATCATTAAAGCTAATGAACAGTAATATAATTATTGTTAATCACTCTTAATATATCGCTCCTAATCTCTCAGGACGGTGGTTCGGTTCGGTTAACAAAATTCACTGGATATTCGAGAGACATGTCCAGCAGTGGAAAAATATACTGTATACGGTTAGGCTGTGCGGTGACAGGGTTAGAAAGTCTGCCAACCTCATTTCGTGTGCGTTGTGAATGCTTACTATGGAATATGCCTGAAAAACTCATCTTCCGCCAGGTGACAGAATAACCATCTCGGAAATTGTTAAACCAAAAGTAAACAGCCCGGAGGCCTGGAGCAGGCTAAGTCTACGTCGTCAAGTTCTATAATAATAGAATAGAATAGAAAAGAACGTAACAGAACAGAGCAGTCTGGTTACACATCTCACTCTTTCGACTTAACGGCTAAAGACTCTGGAACGATATACTTACTTCTTGACATTAAATGAGCTCTTAACAAGTTTGCGTTCAAAAATAAAGTAGGGGAATATTTTAAAAATTCGTTGAATGTTTGAATTCTATTTTTCTCTCTTCCTCGTGTGTATGTGTATTTGTTTATATATGTATGTATGTATGTATATATATACTTGTATATGTGTATGTGTACGTATTGGTTTAATAATTAATTACTTTTTATTCTCTTATTGTTCGCTGCACCGCCTATCATATTATGTTTGTCTCTGCTTTGCCTTATGGTTGACTGGGATAGATTGCCTTTAGACATTAAGTCCGCCATATGTGCCACTAGTGAATTTAAATCAAAATCAATCAAAATAATTCATTGAAATAAACAAATATACAGAAAACAACCGGAACCTCTAAAATTGTTATTTTAAGTGCCTCAGGAAAACACCGTGAGGAAATCTGCAAGGCTGGGGAATAGAAATATTTCGAAGACATGTTACGCCAACTTGCATTGGAGCAGCGTGGCGGATTCTTACAGGCTCCAAAACCTTCTCACAAAATGAGAGAAGGCATGTGCTCAGTAGTGTGAGTTACATATAATTTGCCTGGATGTCCTGAAGAGTCTAAGTTACGAAGCGTCTGGTACTGCGATCATAAATCCGGCTGCCAAGCGTGATGATCACGATTCATCCACCATTCTTAAAAGAAGTCAAAAAGAAATAAAAATAAATTATTTGCTGCTGTAATTCAGAGTGAGTATTCGACAATAAAGGGAAATTATTAACATTTACGTAATATGGGACAGCAACAAAAAAGAGGCAATTAGAAAAGAGAGGTAGGCTTTGGAAAACTAGAAGACTGATGTTAATGACGTAATAACCAGGGCAGAATAAAAAATGATGGAAAGTAAGTTAATTTGCTAAGGTCCGCATGCAAAATATAAAAATTATATTACCTAGTTTTTTTTGAAGAGCACCGCCCGCCCTCACTCAGTAGCATGGCCAAGCAAACTAACACCGCCATCAGATACCCTCCACCAACCACTACATAATATACACCACTGAAGTCGAGAACACCACACGTGTTTCGCCCCAAAACGAGGCATTATCAAGTGTCATAGACTCTACGACAGACTGGCGCCGAGTGAGCGGCGCGGTCAAAGAGCTGCCTATTTGTACTATCGGTGACGCAAACGGCCCCCACCATTTGCAATTACAATATCGCGATAGTGACCGCTTGCTCACACAATGCACCACCCGAATTACATAAGCAGCCGTTTGCGACCGAATTGATGGCAAACGACTACTTCGAGTATATTTAAACTTTAAGTACTGAATTTAAAGATATTCCATGGTGTACATCTAGTGGTGGTATTGTAGTGGTTGGTGGAGGGTACCTGGTGGCGGTTCTTGGTGGCGGTGTTAGTTTGCTTGTGCCCGCTACTGAGGGAGGGCGGGCGGTGCTCTTTAAAAAAACTAGGTAATCTGCACCATTTTTATATTTTGCATGCGGATCTTAGCAAATTAATTTATTTCGTTTTATTTCATTACTTACTTTCATTATAATGGATTTCCGCAAAGTAATGCCTGATTCTATTATAAAAAATATCAAATAAAATGTGCCTTTCTGATTGAAGCTAGAGTCAGCAGCAAAAATTAACCTACTGTTATGAAAAAAACATCGAAACCGTTGGTAAGATTCCTAAGCGGATATTACAGTACCATTTATTGTGCTGTCAAGCAGTTGTGTGAAAATATTTCTCTGTTTCGATTTGAAAGGCACTGGCAGTTAGTGAATTTACTGAACATATAAGACGTAAGAACTGATGCCACAAGATGACGAGCGCAGTGTGGTGCCAACACAGAAATGTTCTGGGTGAAACGGCATTTGTTATGGGCAGTATAATTTTATATAAAATTCAGTCCGTGTAGTGGCGGCTTAAGAGAATCTACCACCCCATCTTTTCCTGTGGGTGTCGTAAAAGTCGACGGATCGAAAACGAAAACCATAAGATGGGCAGCAGTCTTTCTAAAACATCAGAATAAATAAACTGCGGTTGCCAACCCGCCTGACATGCGTGGCAATTTCGGCAAAATCCTTCCTCAACGATACCTACTAACTTTTGTGGTGATGTTTATCAGTGGACTAGTGATAGGCTTAAATGATGATGATGATATAAAATAAATATTGCATAATAAAATAACATTAACATATTTATAATAAAACTCTTTCCATCTTTTTTAATCTGTGCGGTTTTGGTCGGTTGGCGGGATGTGTAATTGGCGAGCGTATTTCGGTAAGGCCGCGCTAATCGCCGGCATTCAGCCCGCCATCTTTGTAATACCTATCAATTTCCGACGCAAATGCCGTAATAGGCGACCGATAGCGACCGATCGCCTGCAGGTTCGATTCTGTTCGTTCGCTAAAAAATTTTATTTTCAAGTTATACACGCTCTCATAAATTATTTCATACTAAGTAAACGAAATTAATATAAGCAAACGTTCAGTAGAGCCGTGGTAGCAGGGGCTAGGCGCTCGCTTTAAACTTCATAGTATGCGAGTGACCTGGGTTCGATTCCCGGTGCCAGCACTACTAAAATTGTTAACTGCGATTTGCAAGTGCTGATTTACCACGTGCTCGCCGGTGAAGGAAAACATCGTGAGGAAACCTGAATGTCTGAGGAATAAAAAATATTTCGACGACGTGTGAAGTCCGCCAACCCGCATTGGAGCAGCGTGGCGGATTCTTTCCAGATCCAAAACCCTATCGGGAATGAGAGGAGGCCTGTGCGCAGCAGTGGGACATTTTTTAAAAGAGTTTTTAAGTTGCTCCGCGTGGCTTAGCGGTCAGAGTACCAGACTTCTACGCTGGGGTCGGCCTATTACTGCGTGTTGGCCGGGGTTTGAATCCCAACATCTCACAAATCGTTGTCTTTCGGGTCTGATTGTGTTGTGCATAAGATATTTTTCTCTGTAAAATGCGACTACGATGCAGAAGAAACCCTAGTATCCATCGTTTAAAAAAAGGGATATCGGCGTAAGAGTTTCTATCGCCTACTCTCATTCCGTAAGTGTTGTAAAAGGCGATGAAGAGAAATGCTGTAAAATTGTCAACCACATTTTCCGTAAGGAAATCTACGCAGAAACCCATCCGGCGGAAACGAAAGGGTTATGGAATCCCATCGCTTCAGACTCTGTACTGATGGTAGGATTTCTATGCAATCCGTCTAGGTAGATACCACCGCAGAGTCAGTTATTCTACCGGGAAGCAGTAGTGTGGAAACATTTATGTGTTTCGGTCTGATCGGCACTGAGAGCTTGTGTATTCACTGGACATATGCGACTTAAGAACTGAGGTCTCAGGGTGACAGACAGCATCTGTTATGAGTAGACGTCGCACTTACCATCAGGTGAAAATTTTGCTCGTTTCGTCACTCTCTCCTATAAAAAGACTCCATGGTAATCTTTTCGTCACCATTTGTGATTACACTAGCTCACAAGAAGAGAAAGGGCACCTTCAAACTAAAACACAGTAATGTTTGCACACTACTACTTCACGGCAGAATAACTGGCACTGGGGTAGGTAGGTACCACCCATGGGCCTTTATTACTGTGTTTCGGTTTGAAGGGCACTGTGAGCTAGCGTAATCACTGTGCATTTGAGACTTAAGAACTGATGTCTCAAGGTGACGGGCGCAGTGTGGTGTCACACGGAAATATTCTGGGTGAATCAGCATTTGTTGTGGGCGGACGTTGCACTTACCATCAGGTGAACGTTTTGCTCGTTTCGTCACATTCTACAAAAAAAAATACTTTCATCGTTTACAACTTTTCCAGGTTATAAATTACAGTGGCCAAACGACCCCTATAGGAAACGTTACATAAAATCTCATTATTGAACATTATTGAATCGTCGTCGTCGTCGTCGTCGTTTAAGCCTGAACATAGGCCTCCCCCATAGATAGCCACAAATGTTTGTGTCTCTCATATTGGAGGGATTTTGCCATAGTTGCCACGCTTGGCAGGCGGGTTGGCAACTGCAGTTTATTTATTACTATATTATATACTATTTATACTCGTGTGGTGGCGGCCTAAGAGAATCTACCACCCCATCCCATCCCGTGGATGTCGTAAAAGTCGATAGGGGGAAATATTATTGAATATTGGGTGCAGATCTGGATCGTGTTTCGTACTAATCTATGGGGACTTCGACAGTATATATATCTATGAGGGCAGTGGACTTCGGTTCTCGTCACGCACCATAAAGCGAAGCAAACTTTAGTCGCAGTAACGCTTAAGAAAATAGTAATTCATATAAAATAATAATTAATGCACTTAAAGATCGCTTACAAATCATAATTCATTCATAATTATGATAATAATAATTGACGTCGCATACATAACAATTCGTTCGGGAGCGTTCGCTAAAATTATGATCGAAACTGCCAACAGAAAGCGTAGGCTAAGAGTCAACTACAATTAATAACATAGCTTATGTTTTAAATAATAGCGGCCATAATACATACAAGCAGTTACCGTCAGAAGCAAATTTATGTTACAAGCAATCGAATCGCAATTACAGGCAGCGTGGGCCGCAGCTTTACGGGAGTCGGAGCTGGCGATTTGGCAACGCGCAATAATGAGGGAGAGAAACAAAGTTAATTTCAACAAAACGTTTTCTCGACTTTGGTGGTATGTATTACCTAGTATTAATGCTGTAGTGGTGTTAAGCTCTGGGTTTGGAAATTTAGTGAGTGCAGTGCCCTGTGGTAGCAGTGGTTCCCAGTGGTGGAAGTAGTCGGCTTATGTAATAATAATAATAAATCTTTGTTTGCTTTTGAACTGAGTGTTTATATGATGGTCATAAGTTTGTAATTCTTATCTACAAGTTCAGCCATAAACGATAGCATGCAAATATTTAAAGTTTTTAAGTACACACGTTAATTATTATCCTATATTATCGATTCAATTTATCTATTATTTCAATTAATAATTGTATATTATTACAATTCTATATACAATTATTACTGGTGGTAGGATTCCTATACAGGAATCCGCCCAGGGTAGGTACCACCCCAGGGCCAGTTATTCTGCCTTGAAGCAGTAGTGTGCAAACATTACTGTGTTTCGGTCTGAGTGTACGGCACTGAGAGCTAGCATAATCACTGGGCATATGAGACTTAGGAAACAATGTCTCAAGGTGACGGGCGCAGTGTAGTGCTACTAGTAACACAGCATCTGTTATGGGAAGACGTTGCACTTTCCATCAGGTGAATGTCTCGTCGAATCGTCTCGTTACTTTATCAAATAAAAAATAAAAAAAATATTGTTCTATATAGCTGTATATGCTATAGGGGCTAGGCGCTCTCTTTAAATTTCATAGTACGCAAGTGACCTGGGTTCGATTCCCGGTGCCGGCACTACTAAAATTGTTAATTGCAATTTTAAGTGCTGATTTACCACGTGCTCGGCGGTGAAGGAAAACATCGTGAGGAAACCTGCATGTCTGAGAAATAAAAAATATTTCGAAGACATATGCAGTCCGCCAACCCGCATTGGAGCAGCGTGGCGGATTCTTCCTAGCTCCGAAACCCTCTCAGAAATGAGAGGAGGCCTGTTTTCAACGGTGGGACATTTATAGGCTGAAACTTTACTTTACTTTTTATTGTTATGTGCCATGCCATACTATATTGTTAATACTTAATACTTTATACTTAATTATTTAATACTTATTTATTTACTTTATTATACTAGTTTTGTATTATACAGTTTCGCCTGTAATATATAATATAAGCTAAGAATTCTTTAACAGAATAAAATCTATGCTCAAGAAGCCACTTTCACAGAGATTTTTTAAATTTGTGTAATGGTAGTTCTTTTATTATATGTGGTAATTTATTTTAGAACGTTCTACCCATCTAATGTAACTGTTTTTTTTGATAGTTCATAGTGCTAGGTATATCATCATCGTCATCCTTATCATCAGTTCAGGCTACCACTAGTCTACTGCTGAACATAGGCCTCACCCATAGATTGCCACAATAGTTTGTAGCTCTCATTTTGGGGTGATTTTGCCGTAGTTGCCAAGCTTGGCAGCGGGTTGGCAACTGCAGTTTATTTATTCAGGTGTTCCAGGAAGATGCTGCTGCCCATCTCCTGGTTTTTATTTTCCCTCTGTCGACTTTTACCACACCCACGGGATGAGATGGGGTGGTAGATTCCCTTGAGCCGCCACCACACGTTTAACACTAATTTGTTTGGGAATCTTGAAGGACTACATCTTTGTTCTTCTTATAAAAAGTCTCACGATATTGCTTCACAAATGTTGCCATTTCTAAAATATGTACTCTATGCTTAAAGGGCAAATGGGAAAGATAGCCGAACGGCGGCTGACGGTCGTAGAGTTTGTTGTTGGTTGTACTTCCTCTCGGATTCGGACATGGTCTTCGCGCGCGACTTTGGCGAGAAGATCCCGTCGTAGCCGTAACTCCGGGAGGAAGAAGTTCTAGAACTTGTCTGTCTCCACCTCCTGGGTATTCATAATGACCGTAATTTAATATTTATAACTTAAATTCTCGATTACCACCTATTATCACTGGTTAATTCTAGTTCACAGGAGCGTAGTCGATATGTATTTTCCCTTTAGTAGACGCGTAAGAAACTCCAATCACGTGGGTGTCGTAACTCGTAAGAGTTGACCAGAATAAACGCCTGAAAATCTTATTGCTTTCTTCAGGTGACGCAATAACCCACTGACAAAAATTCCGTTCTAAAAATAAACCAGTAGCCGCAAAAATATAAAAATGGTGTATACACACCAATTTATATTTTTGCATGCGGATCTTAGCAAATTAACTTGCTTTCCTTCATTATAATGGATTTAAGCAAAATAAAGCCTGATCCTTTTAACTATATTTCAATAACTAAGTAATACACATTATTTTTTTTCTCTTCTAGACTTCAACAAAGTTGCGTTCAACAAAGTTAAATGTGCAAAAAACGCAATCCATATTAATATTATAATTGCGAAAGTAACTCTCTGTATCCATCTGACTGTTTGTTTCCTTTTCACGGTTCAACCGCTGAACAGATCTGACACTTATTTTTGAGAGCATTTTGGAGTCGGAAAAAGTCCGCGGCGCTGCTCCAATGCCAGTTGGCGGATTTCACATGTCTTTCTTCACAATATTTTCCTTCACTGCCGAAGAGGTGGTAAATCAGCACTTATAATTTCAGAATAATTCTAGAGGAGCCGGCACCGGGTTTCAGTCGGTACACACTCGCTTATTATGAAATTAAACGTTGGCCCCTGACCCATCGCAGCTCTAAATTTGTTAATCCACCTTTCTAATATATAAAAGTCTTATTAATATTATAAATGCGAGAGTAACTCTCTCTACCTCTGTCTGTTTGTAACAACCGTTGAACGGATCTTGACGATGTTCGGCAAATAGCTTACATTTCGGAGGCGGACATGAATGCTTTTTATTCCAGAAAATCAAAGAAGGGTATTTAAAAAAAATTCCTAAATCCACGCGGACGTAGTCGCGGGCTTCAGCTAGTATATAATAGACTATTTAAAAAACAGTATTAAAGAAACTATATTAAAGACAATATGTTATTAGAGCAAAACTGTATAAATTGTAATAATTTGTTTAAATACAAAGAAACTGTCTAGCGTGTGTATTTTTTTTAAATGCTATTCAAAAATATAATATATTATGTCACCGTTTAGTTGTTTATCTCCAGTTCTCTTCACTTCAAAGTCAGATGTGCCTTTTTATAGAATATATTAATAAATTTGAATCTGATGACTTGAAAAGGTGAGAAATTGATGGAGGGATTTATTGCGATAATTATATTGATGGGTTTTATAAACAATAATATATTGTTAGGACCTTAATCGAGGAATGGTTGATGTTCTCCTGGTAGCACGCTTTACATAATAAATTATTGAAAAAAATATGTAGGTAGCACCAACGTGCTTCTTTTGTTCTAAAACGCTTTTAAATGTTATTTTTAGCTTTTGTAATCGGATTGTGGCATTATTTTGTACATTTTTTTTATTATTTGATAAGGTGACGAAACGAGCAAAACGTTCACCTGATGGTACGAGTAATTGTAACGTCTGCCCATAACAAATGCTGTGTTACCCAGAACATTTATGTGTGACTCCACACAGCGCCCGTCACCCGTCAGACATCAGTTCTTAATTCTATAATGCCCAATGATTACGTTAGCACTTATTGCCCTTCGAACCGAGTAATGAACCCATAGTAATGTTTGCACACTACTGCTTCACGGCAGAATAACAGGCCCTGGGGTGGTACCTACCTAGACGGATTCCCGCATAGGAATCCTTCCACCGGTAAAATAAGTAAAGTAAATAGAGTTCATTTGTTATATTTTTATATTCTCTATTACGCTTAAACTAATTAATGCATTTTCCGTAAACTCCTTAAGTGACTGTAAGCGTATTTTGAATATTGAGATTCTTTAAATTCCTTTTTTTTAATAATTTACATTCGATACAGGAGAAATCCTACGGTGGGGCATAAAAGAATTTCTTGCAGCGTTATACAATTTACATACATACATTTTACACGCACAACAGCCAGAACCGAAAACGAACAATTTGTATATCTGCCCAAATGTTGCATCCGGCTGGGATTCGATCTCAGAGCCCGCGGCGTAGAAGGCAGGTATTCTGCCCACTAGGCAACGCGGTCGTCGCTTTATAACACAAGACAGTTCCAGAAAATTAAATTTTAAAAAAAATACTACGATGTTATAAATACTGTTGGTAAGATACTGGCGGTAGGATTCCTAAACAGGAATCCATCTAGGTAGGTACTACCCTAGTGCCGGTTATTCTGCCGTGAAGCAGTAGTGTGCAAACATTACTGTGTTTCGGTTTGAAGGGCACAGATCTAGCGTAATCACTAGGCATATGAGATTTAAGAACAGATGTCTTAGAGTAACGAACACAGTGTGGAGTCACACGGAAATGTTCTGGGTGATACAGCATTTGTTATGGGCAGTCGTTGCACTTACCATCAGGTGAACGTGTTGCTCGTTTCGTCACTTCTCGCAATCAAAACGTCGTCACTTTAGACAAAAGCATATCCGTAACCAGCAATAACGTTTTGCACGCGCGCGTAATTAATCGCGATTGACGGACTCATTGCGGACGCAGTAAGAAATGGTCGCGTCGCAGCTAAGCTAAATACTTTTTATAAGTCATTGTTAATTACCAGGGTGTTAATTTATCAATGATATTGGTTGCAACGGTAGTTTTTTCCAAGTCAGTACTACCACGCAGCGACCGCCCGCGCCTCTCATTTATTCAGCCGCAAGCCAGGAGCCACAACAACTATTTGATTCAACTCCACCCACTAATTATATTCTTATGAAGCAAACACCGCGTTTAACTCGGCACGTTTCGATCGCCAATCGTCGTATCTGAAAAATATCGAATATTCAATTGCAACTCTGGCGTCGCGTTTTAGAGTTTCATATCGGAGAGCGCGGCGTGAAATGGACCGCTCGTCGCAGGAGAGTATGATACAGTAGTCCAATGCGGTGCGCAGTGTGGGCATTCCGGACTCGATTGATCGTTTATAGCGGAACATGTTTCATTAACGATCTTTTGAAGAACATCCACTCGATAGAAATGGTCAATTAAATTTTGCAAAAACACATTAACGCATTATTCGAATGCCGTATAAATATCGCATTCTTATATTTATGGTATTACTGTAATTGTATATTATACTATCTGTACCCCGCGGGTTTTACGTGCTTAAAAGAGCCGACAACGATCGATGATATACATAGTATATACTTTCCTATTTGAATCGTATTTTGGGGTATTAATTTTTTCGCGCGGAACCCTCATTATTTTTCTAATTTTAATGTAGCCTAAGTTACCCGCTATAATATCAGCTATCTGAATAATTGTTTTTTTTTCTTATAAGTAACGTATATACTTTCATAAACATTAAGTAAAGAGATGTAATTTTGTGTTTACTATACAAACAGACACTTCAATTTTAGTTATTTGTGTAGCTTTTTTTAATTAATAACGTGAAGAAACTGTCTTTTTGTACGTCCGCGTGTTACTGCTAAGTCTGTCGCTAGTTTTTCCAGGACAGAGGCATTTTTGCGAAACAGTGTATTTTAATAAATGCTATGACTACAAATAAACTATATTGAATTAAAATTATTATTCAATTACATTCTAAAATTAAATATTAACAATAGAGATGACAGATAGACAGACAGATTAATTCAAATCAGGATCCAATACATTGGAACTTAGTTTCAGGAACATCTAGGAGACGACTGTTCCTCGTGGTTTCTTTTGTAATTACACGAGTAAACAGGATTACAAAATTATAAAACGTAAACAATAATTGGATATCAGTATTATATGTGGTAATACCACTGCAAACTGCCCAGGGAAGGTCAAGAATACTCTTATCAATAATCGAGTAATAAATCAAAAATTTAAAATAAATCGTTTCCGATATATAATTGATGTCTAAGATGATCCATAGAAAGCTACTGGACCACCAACATATACCACAGGTGGATTGTGTGCTCGTGCAGCTTCCTTAATTCCATAAAACTAAAATGCTATCAGGCAAACGTATTACGATCAGATCGAAGTCGTTTTAAGGAAAGGCCACGTCAAAAGTACCAAAAGCAACTGACAAGCTTTTATGAAAACACTTATGAAAGTAGAAGAAGCGAAAGATGTGTGTGAGGATCGTAGTAAGTGGAAAGCTGTGGTCTCTGCCTACACCAATGGGAAAGAGGCTCTATGTATGTAAAATGCTATCCTTTACAGAGATAGATCGCTACCATAACTTTGTAAAGCAATATTGTGGGCTTTGGTTTAAAATGTTATTCCAATCGTAAACCCGCAACTGCCGTAGACGTTGCAAAATGTGGCGACATTAATCGCGTGTAAGACGACGTTGAAATTAATGCTCCAATGTGTACGGAATTAGCACCTTCATCTGATAAGAGATGAGTTTTATGATGACGAAACTGATGAAGTACTGCATCACACAGACACCTACACCGCGATCACTTGCACCAAAGTGTCTTAAATAAAAGACATTTATCATTCGTCTTCATTTATATTATTAGTGGTCTGCAATCCCATCTACATTGTAATGTCCCCTACATAACAAAAATAGAATAAAATATTACTTGTAGCTGCGTCTACTGCGCTACAACGTTTTTGAATTAAATTACAATTATGTCATTCACTTTCTGCTGTAAAATGATAGCAGTAAAGAGAACTTGTTTCATTAGACATCTGACATGTTGTCACTAGCTGATTGGTCCATGGTCAATAGATTCAGTTGATATTCTGTCAGTAGTAGAAATTGCTATTACGAGTGTTTGAAGGAACTTTTGGCGTCAACTCGAAAAGCGAAGGTAGTTTTTAAATTGTATTTTGAGTTTTGATGTTTTATATTGATAGTTTATTAGGCAGCAAGTGCTTATGTGCTGATGACGTACAGTGATTGGAAAATTCAATTTAAGACCAGAATTGTACTTTTCGTTTTGTCTCCATCGGTCAAGTAAAACTTCAGTAAATTTATCTTCATTCAATCATTTTTTTTTATTATTGAATAAAGTGATGAAACGAGCAAAACGTTCACCTGAGTGCAACGTCTGCCCATAACAAATGCTGTGTCGCCCAGAAAATTTCTGTGTGACACCACACTGTGTCCATCGCCCTGAAACAAAAATTCTTAAGTCTCATATGCTCTGTGATTACGCTAGCTCATAGTGCCCTTCAAACCGAAACACAGTAATGTTTGCACACTACTGCTTCACGGCAGATTAACTGGCCCTGCCTACGGATTCCTGCACTTTGATTTCTTTGATTATCTATTGTCACTCTCGTGACTGACTTGACATGGGCAGAATTCTATTGAAAGAGGTCAGACTTAAAAGAAGGCGAGAAGCTAAATAAAAAGTATTTTCCCATAACCTGATGCAACCGAAGCGTTCAGCGTCATAAGTTTGATTTGGGATTCGGCGCGGTTGCGAATAAATCCGACATTGGAAGTCAATAAAGACCATAAGTTACGTGCCTTATAGCCGATGAAATCGTGTCAGCCGAGATGAGCCGGGCACGTGTCGGTTACCAAACGAGCTTATTGTCATTCGATGGAAGTGCATTGAGCGTAATTCGATAGAAATTTGTCAAGTGCAGTGTTTATGGTGACGCGGTGACATTGACGACCACCGAGGCGAATTCAAAAATATCTTTGATATTCGTATAACGTTATAACCAGCGAAACTACGGTGAAATATTAAAATTGATCGACGATATGGAAATCGAAAGCGCTGCCGTTCATTGATGCCTTTGTTTTATGCTAATTTGTGTTTACGGTTAATGTGTCGTTAATGTATGATACCTTTGCAAATATACTTTATTTTAAGTGAATATGATGCTTAGTAAAGGAAAGAAAGTTAATTTGCTAAGATCCGCATGCAAAATGTAAAATGGTGTGTATTACCTAGTTTTGAAGAGCACCGCCCGCTCTCCCTCAACAGCGTGCACAAGAAAACCAATGCCGCCACCGAGAGCCAAGCAAGGCCAGAAAAGTAAGGCCTGATTCTATTAACTATGATGCGTAGCTCAAAGGTCAACTAATCTTGGTTATGAATGAGTCCTAGGTTAGAGATGCAGCCGACATAACAAGTCGTGTAACACTGAAATCTTTGATTTTGGTCTGGATATCATGTCATCACCATGTCATTGCATATAAAAAGGATTTTTTTTTATTGTAGAAGGAAGAGGCAAGTAAGTTGCAAATTATGGTGTCGCAGTACAACGTCTGCCCATAACAAAAGCTGTGATACATGAAGATTTCTGTGTGCGCACAACCCTGCGATCGTCACTCTGAGAGATCATTTCTTAAGCCCAGCTCATTTGCCCAGTGCACTAGCTCTCAGTGCCCTTCAGACCGAGACACAATAATGTTTGCACACTACTGCTTCACGCAGAATAACTGGTCTGGCGTTACCTACAGGGAATAAAATAAAGGGATAATATATTAAGCCACATTAGGGCTTTAATATTTAGACTTTGGTATGATATGTGTGATTCTCATTTAGTCATCAAATAACAAACTATTGTGAAAGGAAAATCGAAAAATAATTAACTAGGAGATAATCTAAAACTGCGGTTGCTAACCCGCCTGCCAAGCTTGGCAACTATAGCGAAATCCCGCCAGAATGAGAGCTACAAACTTTTGTAGCAATCTATGGGGGATACCTATGTTCAGCAGTGGACTAGTGATAGGCTGAAATGATAATGATGATACGAGTACATTCTATTTACTTCAATTAGCAACAATTATTTCATTATTTTTTGCTATCAAGCCAGTCTTTATTATTTCAAAAGTCGGTTTGATAGATGTACCTAAAACTAAATAACTAGTAAGACAAACAAAAAAAATACAAATTTATTAAAATTCTAATGAATACGGAAATTTAATAAATATGTATGTAATATTGTAGTTTCAAGAGAAAAACTTCCATAGTATGTGTCATTCATTTAATTACAATTGGTATTGTCATTATTAAAAAATATAATTATCAATTTGCTGTTTGTCCATTCGTCAAACTGATTTATAGCTAAGATTTATAGTCTGTTGTCTTGTTTAATTTAAAATGTTTGATTACAGTTTTTTATTAATAAATTATGCAAATGTCGTACGACGCTGTGAAAATACACACTAATATTACAAATTTGAAAGTAAAGGAGAGAAAGTTAATTTGCTAAGATCCGCATGCAAAATGTAAAATGGTGTGTATTACCTAGTTTCGTAGAGCACCGCCCGCCCTCCCTCAACAGTGTGCACAAGAAAACCAATACCACCACCGGGAGCCGCCACCTGAAACCCCCCCACCACTACAACACTACCACTGGGCAATACACACCACTCAAGTCGAGAACACGACACGTGTTTCACCTCGAAACGAGGCATTATCAAGTGATATTGACTCTACGACTGTCAACCGCCGAGTGTTGCTATTTATAGTCTCGGTGACGCAATCGACCGTTATCTAAGACAATGCGATGACGTCATCCCGATAACGGCCGATTCGTCATACAATCCACCACCCGAGTCACGAAGGCAGCCGATGGCGAGCGGTGCTCTTCAAAATAGCTAGATAATACACACCATTTTACATTTTGCATGCGGATCTTAGCAAAGTAACTTTCTCTCCTTTACTATAATGGATTTCCGCAAAGTAACGCCTGATTCTATTAACTATATTAAATTTGAAAGTGACTCTCTTAGTCCCGCTGTCTATTTGTTGCCATTTCACGGCTAAACTGCTGTACCAATTTTGACGAAATTTAGCGCAGAGATAGCTTGCATCTTGGAGACGAACATAGGATATTATTATTCCTGAAAAACCAATATTTCCTACAGAATATTTAAAAACTATATCCACACGGATGAATTTGCGGGTATCAGCTAGTAGGTTCATTTATAAACACAGATATTTTGGTAATTAGTGTATATATTTTTTTCTTTTTTCGTAGTGGTTAAGACATTTCTTGTTTTCTTTTTTTTTATTTATTTCTTATTTGTATTTTGGGCTGTATGTTTTTTAATCGTGAATTAATGTATTACTTACTTACTTACTATTACTATTGTGTATAAGCCGTCTACTGTACAAGCTGATAGCAAATATTCAGTATTTGCTAGTGATTAAGCAAAAAAATTTCCTGAGCGCTTGGCATTTTATTTTTTATAGAACTAATCGAACGACAAGATTTATTATTGCGACACAGTCCGCATATTGCTAACAGCAATTATAGAAGTTTAAGATATCGGAGGAATGCATGTGGAAGGCGCCAGTCCTCCGTCACTCCTTCGCCCATTTATGGTAAGAACTGGTCTGCGTCTATTATATTGATTACAGTTAATAATTGTCCTGATATAAAATGACAGAGGATTTCATCTATAACATGAATTGGTTTAGTATATCACGTTTGATTTAAATTTTATATAAATGTCTAAATGACATTTCGATAATATAGCACAAGTCCGAGCGATTGTATATTGGATTTAAAAAAAGTGACGGTTTCGAAAGTTTGTTACTTTTATAACCGTACGTGTAAAATAAAAGTAGTTGTTGTAGAAACAAGAGATGTTATAAAGATATCTAAAATATATTAAATCAATGAATGCATCTTACTCGTATATAATATTTTTTGGTATGTGATTTTGCAGAGTTGTTTTTTCGGCTAAGTAAGAATGTGTTGACAGTTATTCTGCCCTGAAGCAGTAGTGTGCAAACATTACTGTGTTTCGGTTTGAAGGGCACTGTGAGCTAGCGTAATCACTGGGCATATGAGATTTAATAACTTATGTCTCAGGGCGATGAGCACAATGTGGTGTCACACAGAAATTTTCTGGGTGACAAAGCATTTTGGGCAGACGTTGCACTTACCACCAGGTGAACGTTTTGCTCGTTTCATCATTATATCCAATAAAAAAAAATATGTACATAAAATGAGATTAACAGTATTAATTGTTTCGGCATGAAAATAATGAACTTTTTTATATAAGTGCAACGTCTGCCCATAGCAAATGCTCTGGTACCCACAACATTTCTGTGTAACACTACACAACGTCCATCACCATGAGACTTCACTTCGTAGGGGCCCTTCAAACCAAAACACAGTGATGTTTGCGAAAATGCAATCTGCTGATAACATAGTAACTGTGGAAGAATCACTGGAGAACCTTAGCACTATGCTCAATGACCTATATAGTATCTCCCAAGAGGTAGGTTTAAAGATGAACATGGGCAAGACGAAAATCATGTGTAATGTCCATGTTAAATCTATAACGGTTGTTGTTGGTAACACTACGCCCGAAGTTGTCGACGAATATGTTTATCTAGGACAGATTGTCCGATTAGGTAGGACCAACTTCAATGGAGAGGTCCATCGACGGATCCAACTCTGCTGCGCTCGGAAAACTGCGTTACGTATTCCCGTCGAGTATATTTCAGTGTTTAGTTCAATCTTCAACCAGTGCGTGTTGCTAGTGATGACGTTCGGTACTGAAACATGGTCCTTCACTGCAGGCCATATAAAAAAGCTCAAGAGTCCTACAGCAAGCAATGGAAAGGGCTACGCTCAGTGTTTCTCTGCGAATCCGTAACGATGATATCTAAAGTAGAACTGTAGTTATCGACATAACCCCAAGGATCAACAAGCTGAAGTGGCAATGGGCTCTATAGCTCGTAGAATCGACAACCGTTGGGGAAGAAAGGCTCTCGAGTGGTAACCTCGTACCGGCAAACGCAGTGAAGGGCCCGCAGAAATTGCAGCGACGACCTGCACGGTTTTGCGGGAAGTCAATGGATGCGTGGCTTAGGGCCGTGTTTTGTGGCAATTTGTTGGAGAGGTTTATGTTCACAGTGGTCCTGTGACTATGATGATTTAAAAGAGTAGTAAATTATTATAGATTTGTTATGAAAGTAAGTGACGAAACGAGTAAGTACCTGATGCCCTTCTACCTGATGGTAAGAGTGCCTGTCCGTAACAGATCCAGTAGTTTCCATTTTAAGTTCTGTTCAGCTCGCACATTACTCGTCACCATTAGAGATCGGTTCTTAAATCTCTTACGCGCTGTAATCGTACTAGTTACAGTCCCTGCAACCTTAATCACACTGGTGACTGCTCACCACTACTTGGTGGATGTATAACTGGATGAATCCTACCAACACTATTTTTTTTAATTGGATAAAGTGACGAGACGAGCAAATGTTCACGTGGTGGTAAGTGCAACGTCTACCCATAACAAATGCTGTGTCACCTAAAAGATTTTTGTGAAGCACCAAACTGCGCCTGTCACCCTGAGATATCAGTCTTCAAGTCTCATATGTCCACTGATTACACTATCTCTCAGTGCCCTTTAGACAGAAAGAGTAATGTTTGCACATTACTACTTCGCGGCAGAATAACTGGCCTGGTGTGGTACTTACGTAGATGGATTCCTGCATATTTATCCTACCACCAGTAAAATTTAACCCAATCCGACATCGGAAAGTAGGTCAAATTTGGCTTTCAAGACTTGAGCTTTACGGACATACATACATCACGAGTTAAATAAAAGCTTGTAAAAGTACTGATATCATCATATCATTCAACTTTTTAAAATTTTAGTGCAAGAAATTAATATTTTTAAGTTATTTATTGTATAATCAATATATGTCCGATGATATTAGATGAAATAACAAAAGCATTTTGGGAAGTAATGCCAAGCGGGGGAGGGCGGGGGCGTTAGAGTTTCCTCCTCTTCGCGGCCGCCATAGCGTCGCCTCGTCGTGTGTCGCGCACTGTGCGCTACAAAAACGCACATTCACTGCCACCGATTCACACGTAGTTAACTTACGTATGTCAGACACAACAGAGCAAATGGCCTATTGTGCGATTTCAAATCTTCGACAATCAATCACAATTTCTTGTGGCCTTCACACGTTCATTTGCTGTTATATATTTTTTTTAACATCGAAAGAATAATTTAACATTGCAATACCAGAATAGCAAGCAAATGTACAGCTGCCATTGTATATTTTGCGTATGTTTAGTCAGTAATTAGGTACGGACTTAAAATATGGGGAATGGAGTATATTAGAAAATTGTATTTTTAGCCCAAAAGAGATGCATGAGAGCCATCAGCAACATTTCACCTTGCACATCCTGTAAGCTCTACTTTAAAGCCTCTACATATAACAGATAGAAACATTTGTAAATCAGAATAAACACATGTTTATACAAGCAAAGGACCGCATGCAAAAAAAATTGAGAAACCAAGACAAGTTGATACTTGACATTCTCCCAAACAATAAGCGTTTTAAAAAAACATTGCTACGCTATGTGTAAGACAATTTATAATATAATACCGGACCGAATTACCAAATAATAAATTTAAAATGTCATTGCGTAGATGGTTGTTAGAAAGCACTTTTTATTCCATTGAAGATTTTTAAATTACAGAGACTAATTTAAATATATACTATTTGACTTGTCGATGCAATAAAAAATTAAAATTTGACATGAATGACATTTCTTACATCGTTTTATATTTCATAGTATATTTTTTTTAAATTATGTATTGTGTTAGTTCTAATTATTTCAAATTATTAATTATCTTAAATAAATGAAACTAATTTTACGGATTTTATCGCGTTTAATTTTACTATATAAACGTTTCGAGCGTTTTAGAGCACCCATGGTCACGGGAGGACTGAGGTGACAGATGTCCTGATGTCATAGTTAACCCGGAGTACATTCAGCTTTTAATTATTATTTTTGGTCCGATCTACGCAACTTTATATAAATTGTTTGCATGCTATTAAAATAGCTAAATTTGAAGTTGAATCTAAACACGAAAATGAACATGTAAATATTACATAAATTAGTAAACTTATAAACAAACTGTATGAAGCTAGAATACCAAAGTCATAGACTTTGAGCAAGCTTTACTACAGCACTGCAGTGCCAGTTATTCTGCCGTTTGGCAGTAGTGTGCAAACATTATTGTGTTTCGGTCTGCAGACCACTGAGAGCTAGTACGAGATATATACTGGGCATACAAGACTTAAGGAATGATGTTTCAGGAGGACGGGTGCAGTGTTCTGGGTCACACAGCGTTTCGTCTCGTCGCTTTCTCCTATAAAAGACCTGGTTGAGGTATAAGTATTGTTTTTTAATTTCAGTGAGAGTGAAAAACAGTCCACCTAGTGGTTAGTGGTCAGTGTCATCAAGTGAAACATTGCGATAGGTTAGAATAGGACTGCGAATAGGAAACCTGAGAGGGCATGTTCTTTCCCGGTCTAGCCGACATACAACCAGTGTGGCTTTCCATATTTTTAAATTAATTTAAGCTGCATCATCATCATCATCATTTCAGCCTATCACTAGTCCACTGCTGAACATAGGCCTCCCCCATAGATTCTATAAAAGATTGTAGCTCTCATTATGGGGGAATTTTGCCGTAGTTGCCACGCTTGGCAGACTGGTCGGCAACCGCAGGTTATTTATTCTGATGTTCCAGGAAGACGCTGCTGCCCATCTTCTGGTTTTAATTTTCCCTATGTCGACTTTTACGACACCCGCGGGACGAGATGGGGTGGTAGATCTTCATAAGCCGCTACCACACGGCACATTTTAAACTTAATTCAATCAACAACTGCTCGTGCAAAATAACTTACTTATTTTTGAACAGCGTTAATATTTATTAGACAATACGCTAGATGCATATGAAACTTAATAACTGATGTGACTGGGGGGGCGCAGTGTGATGTCATACAGAAATGTTCTGGCTTCAGCATTTGTTTCAGGTTACCATCAGATGAAAGTTTTGCTCATCTCATCACTTCCTATAAAGAAAACGGTACAAATACCAATAGATATGTCATCGTCTATTGCTTCAGAAGTATAACATGTGTCTTGTGAAGTACCTATCAGTGCCCCTCTCATCGAAACACAGTAATGTTTGCTGCTTCTACTGCTGCTCACTATTGCTTCTCGGCCTGCTGTGGTAGACGGAGTACCACCAGTAAGAATAGGATGATGGAAATGTTCTGGGTTACACGGCATTTATTATGGGCAGTCGTTGCACTTACCATCAGGTGAACGTTTTGCTGGTCACTCTTGTATAAAATAATGTCTGTCGAAAAATATGAAACCGTTTATTAATAACTTAACTTAGCGTGTATTCTAGAAGTGTGTCTTGTGTCCGAGGCAGGGCGTGGAAAGGTTACAGCGAGGCGCGCCGCGGAATTGATTCGGCGAGGAGCGGTCGCGAGTTGCCTGGGGCCAGGCTCTCGCCCTGTTTCCTCGTCCTGCGTTTATAATTGATTTTTATATAAAATTAACATTCCGGTTTATAAAATTAAATTCTCTATACTATTCAACAGTACGGAGGAATTTAAGTCCGATCATTATTTTAACCTTACGAAAAAAGAAATAAAAGATTTTTTTCCGCTATAGGTGTCTTTCTCTTTTTTACAATGTTATATTACTGAATGTCACGTATAAAATCCATTATCTTATTACAATATCACATATTGGGAAGCCAGGAAATATGCAAATTGCAGTGTAAGAGTTATTCCCACACATCTCTTTACTCTATGTAGAGATCTATTTTATAATACGTTTTTTCTAATCATGTCTTCTTGACAGGTTTGTTGAAATCTATGTCAGATTTTTGCGTCACACTTTTAGAAATATTGTTTACAATTTTATGGATCTACTAAGAAAATACTTTCTAGTTTTTGCCAACCTAAACACAGGAACCTCTAGCGTGTCGCCTCGGCTCATACTGTAGGATACTGTGACTTTTTTATAAAATAAATTCATGTGTTTCCGTACATATATTATATTTTCATAAATATACAACTACGGAAGTGTCAAAATATTAGTATCCTTGAATAGTTCTCGTAGCGACCCGCGAGGACGTCTAGTATTTAGCTTGAACATCAATCAGCTGTCTGATCCTTCTAATAGCAAAAATGGATTAACTTAATTTCGAAGCCATTTTTTCAATATTTGCTGCGCACTGTCACTTCGAATCAATAGCAATTCCGATACGAGTAAATACAGTTGAATTTTCAAGAGAAAGGTAAAAATTATCTAAATTAATATTGATATTATGCGCCGACTTGGACATTCAGAAGTGTAAAAAATTGATTTTACCTGCATTTCAAAGTAAATTATTTGCTGTGTGGTGGCGGGTAAGGGAATATACCACCCCATCTCAACCCGTGGGTGTCGTACAAGTCGACAGAGGGAAAATAAAAACCAGAAAATGGGCAGCAGCATCTTCCTGGAACATCTAAATAAATAAACTGCGGTCGCCAACCTGCCTGCCACAGCAATTATGGCAAAATATGCCTCAAAATGAGAGCTACAAACTTTTGTGGCAATCTTTGGGGGAGGCCTATGTGTTCAGCAGTGGACTAGTAAATAGGCTTAAATAGTATTTTCCGCAAACCAAAAAAAAAAACAATTGGAAACAATATCCAGAGTTTTATTGGGTTGTTCCAGCGTTGATATTTTTACTGTAAATGACTTAACGCTGCACTTATTGCACGCCACTGCATTGCAAAATACATGGTACCGCGGTAATTTCCTACATAGAAATCCTACCACCAGTATTATTATTATTTCGATTAGTTAAACAATACTCAAGTAATGACAAATGATGTTATATGTCTTAAAAGCAACTAAAGACTTTAGAATAAATTTAAAAAGGAAATTTTGTGTGTGATCTATAGTGAGCGTTATTCGTCTGCACGTGCCATTTTCTCTGCACTTAAACCCTGGGTGATTATATAGAAGATAAAGTTTCTTAAAGGTTTCTTTGTAGTAGCGGCCTAAGAGAATCTACCACCCTATCTCATCCCGTGCGTTTTTTTTTATTGTAGAAAGTGACGAAACGAGCAAAACATTCACCTGATGGTAAGTGCAACGTCCGCCCACAACAAATGCTATGTCACCCAGAATACTTCTGTGTGACACCACAATGGGCCCGTCCCCCTGAGACATCAGTTCTTCAGTCTCAAATGCCCAGTGATTACGCTAGCTCACAGTGCCCTTCAAACCGAAACACAGCAATGCTTGCACACTACTGCTTCACGGCAGAATAACTGGCCCTGGGGTGGTACCTACCTAGACGTATTCCTGCATAGGAATCCTACCACCAGTAAGTGTTTTAAAAGTCGACAGGGGGAAAATAAAAACCAGGAGATGGGCAACATCTTCCTGGAACATCTTAATAAATAAACTGCGTTTGCCAACCCGTCTGCCATGCGTGGCAACTGTGGCAAAAACCCCAAAATGAGAGCTACAAACTTTTGTGGTAATCTGTAAGTGAGGTCTACGTTTAGCAGTGGACTAGTGTAAAACTATAGGTCTATGCAGGAATCCGTCTAGGTCCAATTATTCGGCCATGAAGCAGTAGTGTGCAAACATTACTGTGTTTCGGTTTGAAGGCACTGAGAGCTAGCGTAATCACTGGGCATATGAGACTTAAGAACGCTAAGCTGTCTCTGTTTTTTTTCATAATTGACAAACGTGACGTAACAAGCAAATCGTTCACCTGATAGTAAGTGCAACGTCTGCCCATTACAAATGCTGTGTCACCCAGAACATTTCTGTGTGACACCACACTATGCCCGTCACCCTGAGACATCAGTTCTTAAGTCTCATATGACCAGTGATTATACTAGCTCACAGTGCCCTTCAAACCGAAACACAGTAATGTTTGCACACTACTGCTTTACGGCAGAATAAGTGCCCCTGGGGTGGTACCTACCTTGATGGATTCCTGCATAGGAATCCAACCACTTATGAAACTGTCCGCTACTTTAGTTTTACTTCTTCAATCCTATCTACTACAGTCACCGAGTATAAATTATAACAAATGGTAAACTTATTTGAAATTATTAATAACTTTGCATAAGTCAACGTGAGTTTGTGTACCTTTCCGAAAGATATTCTTCGAAAAAAGTTGAATAAGCAACGACGTATTATCTAACGGAAAGAATGAAAAATTACTGAAATTGTTTATTTATGAAATTCAAATTCTAGAAACATTTTTCAAGAAATTATTGTATTTTGTTTATATTAAATATACATTAGTGATGCCACAGAGTCATGAAAATAAGAGACAAGACATCTGTTAGGTAGTACTATGTACATGTGTCGAGTGGTGGCGGCTTAAGATAATCTACTACCCCATCTCATTCCGAGGGTGTCGTAATCTTTTTTTTATTGGATAAAGTGATGAAACGAGCAAAACGTTAACCTGATGGTAAGTGTAACGTCTGCTCATAACAAATGCTGTGCCACCTAGAAAATTTCTGTGTGACACCACACTGTGCCCATCACCCTGAGACATAAGTTCTTAAGTCTCACTGAGTTGTCAGAAACAGCTTTGCAAAAAAAATTCCTCTGTCCTTGGAAGAACCAGCAAGAAATCCAGCGTTTTGTCAATAATTTTCAGTTAGCGCTGAAGTCAAACTCGGTGAGGTGGAAAGGAGCCATTTATAATCCATCATCAATAATACCACATTGTAATATCTTTTCTTACAAAGATAAAGTTTAGATTTTGATTTTTTTTAGTACATACGAGTACATACATACATAAGATCAGGACTGTATCCCATAAGGGGTAGTCAGAGACTGGGCACTGGTCACTGCAAAAACAGATGACTGCCGCAGTCCACGTTTCACCAAAACAATATAATGCACTTGGTGTGACAGGCGGTGAGCCCATCGCCACCATGCGCTGTTGGGTGCCCAGTGCAGTTTAATTCCTTACTCGCCTTTTACGAGATCCATTGGATGAGATGGAGTGGTAGTATTCTTTTAACGTTCCGCCACCGCACGGCATTTTTAGTGTGTTGTTTTAATGTTTGATTTCGTGAAGAAACCAGTAATACTGAAAAAGCAGGATTCGTGAGACATGTACGCAGCTTATTACAAAGACCTTCAATAAATTTAACTCGAAAAAAGATGTTCAATATTTTTATATAGGTGCGCGGGATTTTCAATTTGAGGCGGGTCGAGGCGCGACGGATCGATCGGCTCCACGAGATAGCATCGCAGCCGCCCCCGATGGCCATCGCCGCTGATTTTAGCCGAATACTTAACTGCACTTAATGGACACCAAACTGAACCGAATTGAAATTTTTAAGTATTTTTGTTATCAACTTAAGTCACAGCCGGCGAGCGTCTAAAGCGCTTCTAGTAATACAAACTTAAGGCACAGCCGGTGAGCGTCTATAGCGCTTCTAGTAATACAAACTTAAGGCACAGCCGGCGAGCGTCTAAAGCGCTTCTAGTAATACAAACTTAAGGCACAGCCGGCGAGCGTCTAAAGCGCTTCTAGTAATACAAACTTAAGGCACAGCCGGCGAGCGTCTAAAGCGCTTCTAGTAATACAAACTTAAGTCACAGCCGGCGAGCGTCTAAAGCGCTTCTAGTAATACAAACTTAAGGCACAGCCGGCGAGCGTCTAAAGCGCTTCTACTAATCTATCTCCGAGCTACTGGGGTTAACTGTAAACTCAGGCCCATTGTGAGGTCATCCAGTGTGCTGCTAAGTGCTTGAAATGTCGAAAACATAAACTTAAATAAAAAAGCAAAGTAACAGTCATTAAATTTTACCAATTTATATCGAACCATTTCTTGTTACTATTACTTTTACTGGTGGTAGGATTCCTATGCAGGAGTCCGTCTAGGTAGGTATCACCCCAGAGCGAGTTATTCTACCGTGAAGCAGTAGTGTGCAAACATTATTGTGTTTCGGTTTGAAGGGCCCTGAGAGCTAGCGTAATCACTGGGCATATGAGACTTAAGAACCTATGTCTCAGGGTGATGGGCGCAGTGTGCGTGTGTGTGCACATAAATTTTCTGGGTGACACAGCATATGTTATGGGCAGACGTTGCACTTACCATCAGGTGAACGTTTTGCTCGTCTCATCACTTTATGCAATAACGAAAAAAAAACTTTTATTTCTGTATATGTATGTGTGTATGTATGTTAACTTAAATGTAACTATGTGCATATTTGTGTATCATTGTATATTATATAGATTTATCATAATTGTATATTGCTATGTATTTATTTAATATGTATTTTGAGTATTTTTTGTAATTGTTCTTTATATTTATTAATAGCTTTTAAGGCTACAATGTTTCACTACGCTCTGGGTTGAGTAGGACAGAATGCCAACTGGCCTTTGATCCTTTTGGGATAAACAACAAATTTTTAATAAACTTTAAAAAAAATTGTCCCACTACTGACACAGGCTTCTTCTAATCTTTGAGAAGGCTTTGGATCGGGAAAAACTTCGCCACGATGCTCCAGTGTCGGTTGGACTTCACACATCCTGATCAATTTTGATTCCAGGTCCAGGTCACTATGAAATTTGAAATTTAAGGAAAAAATAAATCTGTTAAATGTTTTTAACCAATATGCAGTATTCCCTTAAATAGAAGAAATATAAACGTCAAGTTAAATTATAATAAAACATATGTATTAAACGCACCATGATGTTCTAGTTGCTACAGTGTATCGAATTGGGCACTGACGTAAGGGTCATTACCCGCACCCTAGGATTATAACATTGATAATAACGTTCTAGTAAGCGAAATAAATAAATAATTTATAGTTTAAGCTACTTATTTAATTACTTAAACATAACATATTTAATTTACGTCACTGCGAATTATTTTTAGAAAACTACCTACTAGGTAAAGAAAAGAAAACATCCGCATGCAAATTTAAAATGGTGTGTATTACCTAGTTTTGGAAGCCCGAACACCTCAACAGCGTGCACAAGCAAACCAATACCGCCACCGGGAGCCGCCACCAGATACCCTCCACCACTACCACTGGGCAATACACACCACTGAAGTCGAGAACACGACACGTGTTTCACCTCAAAACGAAGCATTATCAAGTGATTTTGACTCTACGACAGTCAGCCTCCGAGACTGTCGTAGAATAGATTGTCACTGAAATTAACTTTCTTTCCCTTATTGTAATGGATTACCGTAAAGTAACGCTTGATTCTAGTAACTATTCTACCTTCAGGGTCAAATAGATCAAACGAAGTGGTGCTAAAGCGTATTGACGCTAAATAAATAAACTGCGGTTGCCAACCCGCCTGCCAAGCGTGGCAACTATGGCAAAATCCCCCCAAAATGAGAGCTGCGAACTTTTGTGACAATCTATGAGGAGGCCTATGTTCAGCAGTGGAGTGAAGGCTGTAGTGAGAGGCTGAAGTGATGATGGTGATGATGATGACAGTGCCTATTACGAAAATGGAAATACGAAGTTTCAACTGACGGATCACACCCACCACCATATCACCCTTCACTAAACATTCATTCTATTGGTTGCCTTTGGATCCGAAAGAAGTCTGTCTGTCACTATACTACTCGTATCAAATTAGCAGCGACGTGTTTGCCACCTTTCACGTATCATTTCCCGCAGGGGCGAAAAGTGGGCTACGGGTGTAGTCTCTGCCTACCCCCTATATGGGGAAAAGGGTGTGACTGTATGTGAAGGAGCAGCTTCCTTATTGGAGTAGCGTAGCGGACTCCTCCCGGCTCCAAAACCCTCTCAGAACTGAGAGGAGGCTCGTGCTCAGCAGTGAGACATTTATGGGCTGTTACTTTTTTACCTTCCCGTATTCGATGTAAGTTAGATCCGTTAAGTTCGGGGGAGGGATCAGCGTGGCTATTGCGTATCCAAAGTGAAGATCACGTATAAAAGTGTTGAACTAATATCTGTCAAATAACTTTTTTTTTTATTGCATAAAGTGATGAAACGAGCAAAACGTTCACCTGATGGTAAGTGCAACGTCTTAACCACCCATAACAAATGCTGTGCCACCCAGAAAATTTCTGTGTGACACTACACTGTGCCCATCACCAAGACATAGGTTCTAAGTCTCATATGCCCAGTGATTACGCTAGCTCACAGTGCCCTTCAAATTCACGATAGAATAACTGGCCCTGAAGTCACTTCATCTTCAGTTTCGATACGTAATAGCCCCGCAGGTAATGTCAGTCACACGGTCTAAGAGAATCGACAGAGGGAAAATAAAAACAAAGAGATGGGCAGCAGCATCTTCCTGGAACATCCGAATAAATAAACTGCGGGTGCCAACCCGCCTGACAAGCATGGCAACTGCCATAGTTGAAGAAACCAGTAAAAAGCAAAAACCAGAAAAAGAAGTAAAAACCCAACAAAATTATAGCTACAAACTTTTGTGAATATCTATGGGGGAGGCCTACGTTCAACAGTGGACTTGTGATAGGCTGAAACGATGACGATGACACGGGGAATAATACATCACATCCAGGAGGTCTACTTTTCAACTCTGGTAGGTTTCGTGATCGGTTTTATTTTAGCGTATGAAGCTCATTAATTGGTAAATGTGATCGAATGAAACCGATCACGAAACCAACCAGAGTTAAACAGTAATCCCCCAGATCCGAAATCCAATGATGTGTTGCATACATTTCGGCATTCGGTCCAGTCGCCCGCGACACAGCCACTTATACTTACAAAACAGAAGAAAATATTGACCTTAGAAGTCTCATACAATAAACATCGAAAATGACTAACAAATTTGGAGAATGACATATTCAATGACAAGGAATGGAAATGAAGCCCGGCTCACGTGTGCCGGCCGGCTGTCCACCGGTCCACGACATCACATGACTATGTATTGTGGAAAATTACTTTTGTTAGTGTAATGTATCTCAGAAAACTGTGGAAGGTACTTTAAGCTAAATTCATATTACGACACAATCCATTACATTTTTACAGAAAGAATAGACTAGAATAGAATAGAACATTTTTATTTAATATACATCATTTATAAAATACTCATTGAAAGTAATTTTTTTAAGCTACACTGATTCTCAAAACTCAGCGGGATTTTTTTTTCAGTTATTTTAAAAGTAATATACAAATACAGCAGTATTATAAAGATGTAGAAATAGCTTGGCAGTGATCACCGCATACCTAGGGGTTATCATCATCCATGTATTCCTTAATATTATAATAACCCTTCTTAAAAAGTCTTTGTTTAACAAATAGTATGAACTTTTTGATTGAAAGACTTTGTGCACTAAAAAAAAGTAGCTTATGTTGCTTTAAAGGATTCAAGCTATCTTTGTGCCGCACTTCGTCAAGATCAGTTAAGCGGTGGAGCCGTGAAAAGGTAACAAACAGATAGAGGGACAGAGAGAGTTACTTTCGCATTTATATTAATAGTAAAGATTATAGATTTAGTAGCTCTGAGGCCAGGTTTTTGAAAAAAAAACATTACATGGCTGCGTGATGTCCGCCAATCCGAGCAGTAGGTTCATGGCGAGCTCTACCTGTTTCCAATACTGTACCAAAATCAGACCAAAATCAGACAATGCCATTCCCAGCAGTTACGTATTTTAAGGCCATCATTTTACTTTTTTATATTTTTAATGATAATGTCTACTAGAGCACATTTTTTAGATTTTGACAAGCTTTCTTATACAATAAATGTACGTCTGTGTGTTTGGATGTTTGTTCTTTATAATATTTATTATAAAAATTCAATTATAAGTAAGAGTTAAGGGTAAGAGTTAGGGGTTATATATTCCTAATATTATCATATTAAGATCGCGTGGCTTAGTGTATGTAGTAGTAGGTACAGTAAAGGTACCTGACTGCTGCGCTGCGGGTCTTGGGTTTGAATCCAGAACGGTGCCAACATTTTTGCAAAAACATATATGTAGTTCACAACATACTCAGATTAAACAAATAGTTTAATCTGAGTATGTTGTGATTGCCTCGTGTCTCTGATCCCTTTATGGAATCGGCACTTACGAACTTAAAAAAAAGAGGGGTGCGTCGCCGGCCTTTGAGGAAGGAATAACCTTCCTCAAAGGCCGGCGACGCACCCCCGATTCCTCTGGTATTGCGGATGTTCGTGGGCGCTGGTGATCACTTACCATCAGGTGAGCCACTTGCTCGTTTGCCTCCTATCCTATAAAAAAAAACCCTACCTAGACGGATTTTTGCATAGGAATCCTGTCACCAGTAAAATCGATATTTAATATAATTCCTATTGGAAAATTAACGCTTCTATAATTAAAATTAAATGTATTGGGACCGTGATGTGAAGAGCTCGTGCTTTATGCAACCCCGCAGAACTCAAACTGATTCGAACATCATCTAATATTATCAGAGAATTACCTTCTCTTTGCTGTCTAAGCTCGCTTATGCCCTTGTGTACAAGTCATTTTTTCCATCTACGAATATATTCATATTAAAAATTAAATAAGTGAAGAAAAAACACGGATCGAATATGTTCATATAAATATGTAGTTTTATAAAGACTAAAGTAGTGTATTTATTTTTACATAATAATTAACTTATCATTTTCATCCCTTACGTAAGTTAAAAATCTATACATATGTACATACATAAGATCCCGACTGTATCCCATAAGGGGTAGTCAGAGACTGGGCACTCACTGCAAAAACAGATGACTGCCACAATCCACGTTTCACCAAAACAATATAATGCACTTGGTGTGATAAGTGGTGAGCCCATCGCCACCATGCGCGGTTGGGTGCACAGTGCAGTTTAATTCCTTACTCGCCTTTTACGAGATCCATTGGATGAGATGGAGTGGTAGTATTCTTTTAACGAGCCGCCACCACACGGCCAAATCTATACATACGTACATATTTGTATAATGCAACACTCTGTATGTTATTTGAGTGTATTATTGCTCCGTTAATAAAAAACAAATCCATTTAGGAATGACGCGTGACAGATTCTACGCTTAGTCCATTACTATATGAATTAGATTTCTTATAGTATCATTTCAAATAGTTCTTATAAGCATTATTGCTACTGCTATTTTTAATTGTGACTGCAATTTAATAACTAGAATTGCACAAATAAAATAAATTATAATGAAGTACACACATCCATACAAAAATTACAAACGTACACATTAGATCTTTACAAAATTGTATACATTTGCTAAATAGCTGCCGTCAGTTGGCAGTGTGCCCAGCAGCCTCGAGCTGCGTTCCAGTATCTGCCGCAAGGCTATTCGCTGAACAACGTACGAGCCACTTCTAGCGTCTCCAGAAACGGTCAGGCGCGACGAGGTATCTCAGTGCAGTCTCTCGCGTGGTCGCCAGGTTCTGTATCTCTGTACGTAATGTTTTCGTCTTTAAATATTGAGGCTAAACTGAATCTAAAACTTTTAAAATATTATACTGTACGTACGTAAGCCACTTAGAATACGCGTCGCTAGTATGGGACCATCGTTACCATAAATACAAGGATCGGATAGAAAATATACAAAAACGTTTTATCAGATATCCCTGCATGCATGAAAATATCTCATACCAGTCTTATGACTACAGTTTGTACTACTTTGTAAGAAATACCATCTGTTGCCACTCGTAAATCGTAGCGAGATAGACTAGATGATAGATAGATGCTTTTAGTTCTTTCTTAAAATAAACAACGAAATACGTTAGACCCTGAGCTACTAGCTTATATATTTTTCAATGTTCCGAGCAAGTCATCTAATCCCGTGGGTGTCGTAAAAGTCGACACAGGGAAAATGAAAACCAGGAGATGGGCACTATCTTACTGGCACGTCTAAATAAATAAACTGCGGCTGCCAACCCGCCAGGCAAGCGTGGCAACTATGGCAAAGTCCCCCCAAAGTGAGAGCTACAAACTTTTGTGGAATCTATAGGGGAGGCCGATGTTCAGCAGAGGACCAATGATAGGCTGAAAGGATGTAGTGTACCGTATGCCTCAACCAACTATAGACAGATCTCATACATTGCGCGTGCGAGTAAGACTTTTAACAAGCTTTGTGAACAGCTCGGTTTGGATACATTCAATCAGTGCAAGTAGGTTCTTCAGTTCTTCTTCTTTTTTTTATTGTACGAGTATAAAGTGACAAAACAAGTTTTACGAAATTAGTCGAAGTTTCAGTTCATTAATAAAACAATTTGGTCTGATTGATTTGACCAAATTGCGACGTTGCGACAAGCCGTGTTAGCCCAGGTGCTAGTCACTCGCTTTAAATGTCATAGTACGGGAGTGATCTGGGTTCGATTCCCGGTGCCGGCAGTTCTGAAATTGTTAATTTCGACGACATGTGAACGCATTGGAGCAGCGCGAACTCTTCCCTGCTCCAGAAATCCTCTCTGAAATGAGACGAAGCACCTGCTCAGCAGTGGGACATTTAAAGGCTGTTAGTTTTTTAATGATCTAAGTAAATATACTCTTCCACAACTGCGAAGTGTTCCCAAATATATAATGAATTCCCTTCGATGTTTGTATAATATTGAATTTTAAATAAGGCTATATATTTATGTTTAAAAAAAATTACTCTCAAATATTCTAATAAGACGAAAAAGACTTAAACCGTTTCTAAATATGTCAGAAATTGAAAGCAAAATGAAGAGGAAGACAATTTAACTGCTTGCGAAAGAAAATAAATCGATAAATTAAATGTAGCAGAGCCAGGGGTGAAGCAAGTCTTCATTGCAAACCTACCGTCCGAGGATAAGTTCGTAGTTCCGCTTTGTGATACTAGAGATCGTAAATTAATAATAAGCAAGAATGGATTCCATTCAGATACTTAACGAACTTTTAAAAATACACTGATATTTTATCTATATAAAATATTAAAATAAATTATGAATTACATACCTTATGAAAAAATTAAAAATATTTCATAATGTGTATTATGTTAAAATAAAAGTCGACGGGTGACCTATCATCAAAATCACTACCATAACTTATTTTAATAATAGTTATTATTGTTACACTTAACAGACAAACATAAAAGTTATAAGTACAGAAAATGCATTTTTTTAAGCTTAAATATATGATAAAAATAAAAGTTAAATGATATTTAGTTCAACTATCCGATAATAGATGGCGCTACAAGTTAGAACTCAAATTTTTCACTGGAAATGATTCCTTTGATATGCCATCGTAAATATCTTCATATATTGACTGTGACTTCTCAAAAATATTGATGTAAATTTGTAATTAATACATGAAAAATCAGCCCTAATTCGTGAAAGGTAGCGCATCTGTACGTACTTAGTGTAACTGGTAGCCCAATTAGACTAAGTTATGTAAGTTTTTTTTTATTTGAATTGATAGTGACGAAAAGAGCAAAACGTTCACCTGAGGTAAAGCGCAACGTCTACCCATAACAAATGCTATGTCACCCAGAACATTTCACTGACAGTACACTGCGCCCGTCACCCTGAGACATCAGTTCTCATGTCTTATACGCGAGTGATTACGCTAGCTCTCAGTGCTTTTCAAATCGAGACACAGTAACGTTTGTACACTACTGCTTCACCGCAGAATAACTGGCCTTGCCAATTGCTCATAAACAATCCCCTGTTGGAATGGTAATGAATGTATACAAAGGAAATCCGATATCCAGAATTGAAGTAGAAATTACCTGGAAATAATAGCCGAGATAACTGAGTACCTAGAGGTGAGTACTGACTTCCTGGAACATCTGAAAAAAATAAACTGCGGCTTCCGACCAGCCTGCATAGCGTGGCAACTATGGCAAAATTCCCCCAAAATGAGAGCTACAATTTTTTGTGACAATCTATGAGGGAGACATATGTTCAGCAGTGGACTATATAATTTCGGTGATGTAATTGCTGTTAGCCTTTTTGGCTTTTACAGCTTCATCGGATTAACAGCTTCATCGGATACAGCTTCATCGGATGTGGACTAGTGGGATAGTTATAGGCTAAAATGATATCGGCACCTCTAAAACTGTTTTGGAATTTTAAAGTGCCGATGCTCAGCGGTGAAGGAAAACATCGTGAGGAAACCTGCATATCTGAGGTATAAAAATATTGCAAGGACAAGTGAAGTCTGCCATACCTCAAGTTTGCAAACCATGCTTATAAATAACTGGAGACTAGAGCATGTGTAGAAATAATTTATAAAACACTTATAAATTTTCGGTTTCTAAAATTCCTTCATTATCGTGTTTATTTACATATACAAGTATTGTCTCGAAAGAAATATATTTTATTACTATATCAGGAATAGTGATCAGCGTACCTACCTAATAAGTCACGAGTCGTAAGTTCGATTCCCAGCTAAAGTTACTGTTTTTGTATGACGCAAATCATTGGTTGGCACGCGATCTCGGGGATAGACACTCATCCAGTGATGTGTCTATTCTCCAGTTTTTATTTCCATTGAATTCGACCCTTTGATCTTGTCGCATAAGCATTACATCAAATATAGGAAAGATAAGAAGAAAGTTTGTTTTTAATTTAATAATATGACTGAAAGAGCAAAACGTTTTACGAACAAACGAGATTCCTGCATAAAAAACTTAAAATCTAACGACAAATGCGCCTGTGAGTAGTCCGTTGCTGGACATAGCAGGCTTCTAACAAGAAACGTTTTGAAGTTATCAGACGACTCTCACTTCGGACTCTGTCACCGGACTTTATAGATTTGGCCTGACCTTTTTCGAAATTCAAAAGTCACCAGCCAGAAGTCTGATTTTCCATACATTTCCTTTAGTAGAATATCTTACAACAAAACAATATTAATTAAAATAGTGATGATTAGTTATTAAATACTTTTTTTTTTAATTAAATTGTTCCACTAATTATGATTCAATTCAAAATATTCCTATACTTATAGCAATAGACAAATAAAGACGCTGTATAAGATAAAGTACAAGAGGTGGTCTTTCACGGAAAGCGATTTCTTCCAGACAACCTCAGCGCAGGGAAGGATCAGCAAAATTATAAACAAGGAAAAAGGCTTCAAAAGTAATTCCATAAATGAAATTAAATAATAATCAATGAAATTTAAATAAAAGTATATTTTATATATTTAAAAAAATACTGAAAAAATTTGTTACGTACTCATTAAACAAATTTAAAATGTGCTAATTAGAAACTGGTTTATTTTTTACCTTTTTTTTGTAATACGGACGAAAATGAATACGCGTCTTTTAACTTCGCTAACGCCAACACACCATCATTTCCTCGTTGAAGAATATATTCAGATATATTGATGTTTACCGTCAATATTAATATAAAAGTATTACTTAATCTGTTTGTAGTGTCCAATTATATATGTAATTATTATATATGAATGTGACACGTCACCGGCTCCATATAACCGTATTAGACAAGATCTAGTGCGCTTTATGAATTAATTTAAATATACTTATCATAATTATATTACGACGATATTAAAATTACATGAAAAAGTCGCGTAAATTAAATGAAAGGGTCGCGGCGCCCGGACGTACCACCTGATCTTGTAGAAATTTAAATAAGTCACATGGAATATCATGTCGCTCGCGGCCGCTGCTAAATGCGAGCGGATTCTATGGGTGACAATAACCGAGGTACTATGAAACACGCAAAAAAATTTGAGAACTAAATTAATTTCAATAAAAGCGATTAAAATAATTAAATATAAAAGTGTTAGGAGAATATAAAAAAAAGCAATGTTATAGTATGAACAAATGTGTTTGTAAATAATCAGGTGTTAATAATAGGTGTGCGACGGTGCGGAGAGGGGCGCCGGCGGGGGCGGGCAAGCCTGGCGGGGCGGCGGGGCACGGGGCGGGCGGGGCGCGGCGCGGCGGTGGGCGGGGCCGCCCCTCTCTGGCGCCGGCGCGCGCCGCGCCGCGCCGCGCCGTCGGCTCAGTCCGCACCGTGCTGCCGTCGCGCACGCACGCGCATGTCGCTCGCTGTTGAATTCGGTGATGTGAGGTGGCCCCCGCCGCTACCGCAGCGCCGCGCGATATACGCGCTAGTTTCGCGACCGAGTGCGCCAGGTGAAGGCTCCAGAGCCTTCTAGCCGGCACGACGCCGTCCACCGTGGATTTGAGGTACGGCGCCATGGCGGCGACCACGTACATGCCGGGTGAGCTGGACCTTGGCAACCTGGGCGGGTACCATGCCGCGTCGCCGCGCAGCGCAGAACCCGCTGACATGAAGTACCAGCACCACTTGCAAGCGGGCGGCTCGCCATCTCCGGGCGCGCCCGTGCTCAACCCTTGGGCATCGCTGCCGCCGGCAGAACATTGGACGATGCACCAACACCACGCGCACGCGCACCAGCCCGACGTCAAGCCGCCGCCCGCGCCGCACGACCACCGCCACCTGCAGCACAGCCACGGCTGGCACGCGCCCGTCGTCTCTGCGCACTATGGCGCTGCCTCGCCCGTCGCACTGCACGGCGGATATGCCGTACCTATGCACCAGCATCATATGCTGCGAGACGTGCAACCCTCACCGCACCCGTTGCACCATCATCACGGCCTCGAGCGCGATCAGCCAGAGGAAGACACACCGACCAGTGACGATTTGGAAGCTTTCGCCAAACAGTTTAAGCAACGACGAATCAAGCTCGGTTTCACCCAGGCCGACGTCGGCCTCGCCCTCGGTACCTTATACGGCAACGTATTCTCCCAGACGACTATCTGTCGATTTGAGGCGCTACAACTCAGCTTCAAAAATATGTGCAAACTTAAGCCCTTACTTCAAAAATGGTTAGAAGAGGCCGACTCGACCACCGGAAGCCCGACCAGCATCGACAAAATAGCTGCACAGGGCAGAAAACGAAAGAAGCGTACGTCGATCGAAGTGTCAGTGAAAGGCGCGCTGGAACAGCATTTTCACAAGCAGCCAAAACCCTCGGCCCAGGAAATAACATCGCTCGCAGATAGCTTGCAGCTAGAGAAAGAGGTCGTGCGTGTGTGGTTTTGCAATCGGCGACAGAAAGAGAAGCGGATGACGCCGCCGAACACGCTCGGCGGCGAGATGCTGGACAGCATGGGGCACGGGCACTATTCGCACGAGGTGCACGGCTCGCCCCCGCTGCACGCGCACTCGCCCGCGCTGTCGCCGCCGCACGCGGCGCACGGAGCACACGGCGGGCACGGCGGCCACGGCGCGCACGGCGGCCACGGCTCGCATGGCTCGCACGCGCAGCACGCCGCACACTCGCAGCACACGCTGGCGCCCAGCGCGCACACGCTGGCCGCGCACTAACAGTTCGCCCCGTGGGCGCCGCCGCGGCCGTACTACGCGGAGCCGCACTAGCCGCACTAGCCGCACTAGCCGCACTAGCCGCACTAGCCGCGCCGCCAGCCCGCGGGACCGAGCTGTGAGCGCCGAGCGCCGCCCCGCGCGCCGCGCCAGCGCCGCCGGTAAGTACGCGCCGCGGCGGGCCGCGGCCCGCGAGGTGCCTCGATAGCGTGATGGACGATTTCTCGAATTTATTTATAGATATAACAAATTAACGATGTTCATACATGCCTACCTGTCAGTAGGAAGTCGTCGTGGTGTGGATTAAATTTAAAACCGTTACAACTACTGTAAATCTATGATAAGCGTTGAAGACGGGAGTGTGAGACGCGAATCGGGTTGAAGTTCGTTCAGTGCGGGAATACGAGTGAGTCGATAGGTGCAATTATCGTTTTAAGTGTTTGTTCGGGAGTGTACCGCGCGACACGGCGCGGCGTCGACGCGACCCGACACTACGCGGCGCGACGCGGCGTCGCTCCGTGCCGCGCTCAGTCCGAGCCGCCACATGTAATTTATTAAAATTATAATTAACAGAACTCTTTGACTAGATGCCAAAATGGTGTTATTCCTGTTTTAATTGTTTTGTTGTTTTTTTCGTTTGTTTGTATTTGTGGCCAATCTCGGTACTTAATATTTGTATAAATAGATATTTTTTCTATATATAATGTACCTACGACGTATATGATATATTAAAAGAAATCTTTATAGAAATTTGAATATAAAAGAGTCTTTCATTAATATTGTCCTGGATAGGTCGCCTCCAGGTTTTGTGCAAATCGTAGAACCGCCGCGGCTCCACTAAAATTTTACTCTCTCAGTTGTTAATATTTATCAATGATCGCGACACAATTTACAAGTACTTTTTCTGAACGAGAAAGAAAATTGAGCGGAGACGTGGCGCGGAGGCGACAGTTCGGCGGCAAGCCGAGCGAATCGTTCGCCCGATTCCAACCAAAATGCTGTTGTAAATGTAATTAATTCGTTATTTTCAACGAAGTTGACAAGTTGAAATATGTATATAAATGTATAAACTACTTTAGGTAATAAACGAACAGAAGGCAGTGGTAGTGCGAGCCTTTAGTAGGTAAATAATGAATAATTAGTCTTAAAATGTTTTATATTATTATCTAAGTATTTAAATAAACCAGAGTAAATATTTTATTACGGAGTATTTATTGGTAAATCCCGGTCACTAGGACTCTGAAACGATATTGATAATAGGGATAAAAGCGACTCAGTGTGTGTATTATTTATTTTGTTTTCGGCGGGCGGCAGGTAGGGGCCCGATCACAAAACGATTCCACCTCGAGACAGAGTTGCGAGAAAAAACGTTCGTATGATCAGGCGGCTGACACATTCGTTGTTTTGCATGTTTATCAGTCGTATTCCTTTATTCTGTCGACGGCTTGCTGCCAGTAACAATATAAAAAACAATCATGACCTGATTCTGAAGTTTTTTTCATAGCTTGCCTTCAATTACAAATATTTCCTGCCGCACCTAAATAGATTTCATCGTAAAAAATTAAATTCAGATTAAATTCGGAGACGAAAGTTCGTTGTGTGACTAGAGTAGTTTAGATGAGTTTTCCATAAAAATTACCAAAACTAAAAACTAAATTACTAAAGTTAAAAAAACTAAATTCTTAATATTAATCAAATACCAAATATCATCAATTGTCCATAGAGTATTGTTAATTTTTGACATCGTAAAACTACCGCTACGCTTTCATTCTTATTATAATTTCAAAGACTCATTTAAAACTCTTCGATCATGTCACCAACACAATCAATTGGTCCAACAATTCCATGAGCGGTTTTCACCTGCCAATATTGTCGACGGTAAAAACTGGAAGGAGCTGAACCGTTGTGCACAGTCGCACGTTACGAATGTTATGCAGTGCTAGCAAAAAGCTTACGTGCGTCGACTATCAGCGGACCACTGGCCATGGACGAAATGACATTCCACCAGTCTAATGAAGCGTTATATTCAGTGATACCTACTGTGAAACCTAGCAAGCTGTGAGTCGTTTGGAAATCGTTAGGAGTAAATTGTTTTCTTGTAATATTTTATTTCAACAAATTTCTACAATAAATAGCTCTATCACCAAATATAACAAAAAACAATAACCAAAACAGTTATAGTTATGATAGTAAAATTTACATACTGGCAGTAATAGCAAACCCGTAATTATAAAGCTTGGCTAACATAAGAAACGCTAATGAATTCGCTTATTACTGTTTACAAAATATACCGTTAAAATTTTTCATATTCTTACACAAAAATCTCAACTGCTGGGCATTCGTTTCAAAATTCGTTTATCTGTTACTGTATATGTTAATTTTGTAAACTCATACGTGAAAAAAAAAGAACATGAAAACGCGGGTTTCACGTGCAAACACAATGTTTAGTTTGTTGTGGAGCAGAATTTTTCTAGCGATGTTATTTACATAACAGCAACGGCATGCAAATCACCGAACAATACCGACGCATTGCCTATCTCGCTTTTTGCACTATTATCTGAATGAGAACTATCTATTATACCAATTTAGTATCCTACTAGTGCGTATGACTTCCCTTTTGTAGCTGTCTCAATAGGATTATTAAGCCATATTATTGCGTCAACTTTTTTTTGTTAATGTTCCTCAAGTAGCATTTTTAAGCCTGTTAAATTTAAGCTCTTTCTTTTCATCTGTTTCATATTATTTTTCGTTGTATATTATTTAAGTCATGCTGTGTTATTTCTGAGTCATAATTTCGCTAACTTATTGCGTCGGTAACAATTTATTCTTTGAAGACTTTAAGTTTGTCAGCTACTTAAGTATCATTATGATTCTAATGAACGCCCGATTTACATATTTCATGAATAGTTTTTATAAACATTTCCGGCGTTGAAAGTAAACGTAAAATTAGAATGCAACAAATTTATAAATTTTACAATTATTAATGCACACAAAGATATTAACTTTATTTTCCGAGCACAGAAAACAATATGTTTCAAAATCGATTCATTTTGCACATTTATTTTAAATTTTAAGACGGAAGATATAACATTTTACAGACTTGTTTTTAAAATAATGGGGAAATTTATCGAGGTTCAGAATAAAAAAAATCTTAATGGGACTCGTCGTCGTTAAGTTGTCTCGGATGTAAACCTCTTTTCAAGGCTTGAAGTAAATATATAAACGTAAATACGAAGTGTTTAGCGCAATAGATAATGCTCGTACCCGGCCAGCTGTGTCACGTGACCTTCGTGTAAAAACCTACGCGTTCACCATAGCCATCATCTACCTGAATTATGAGACGCGTCCGCTTTATTACTTGCCATTTAATGAAATTCTTATCATTGCCCTATTCCGTTTATTAGGTAAATCGTAATAACAGATATCTATTACAAACATGTGCTTAGAAATAATTTAATATCCATTAACGTCGCAGCTAGGTTCCGATTGTTTTTATATAAATGGCAGAGTAGTATTTATTTCGACATGAAGAACTTTTGTAATGTACTTAGTAGGTACACAGTTTAGATTCGGGTAGAGCCGGAACAAGTCATTAGTTAACAAATGTACGGCTAATAATGTCAGTGCGCTCGGTTGTTGTTTAACCTATTTCACTGGAAGGCGGTTAACATCATTTGCTTAACATACAGTTGGACTTCGAAACCTGTTTGTCTAAGTAATTATAAAATATGCTAACATTTTTTGTTGTGTTTTACGATCGCCGTAAAACAAATATTGAATATAAACACATTAAAATATATTCGTATGAATTATGATTCGGTATCTGTAATTTCTTGGGTGACTGGAACTATTGGATTATTTCCTGTTATATTATTAAATTCTAGTTTGTCAGCTTTGTCAGTTACATTGTATATATTTTATTATCGTATTTATTTTATTAACATTCATTACGTACGTCAGTCCGTACAACAATCTGTTTCGTCACTTTAAATTTCTTTGTACTCGCTCGATACTTTTAGCTCTTTATATGGTCATCAGGTTATTTTTGGTTAAAATCGATTCGTTTCAATGTATTGTTGAACTCTATTCAAAAGAGGAATCTTCGTAAGTTATTTCAAAGTCATTTATTGACATCGATGCTAGAGCGAATAATGAATTTTATTGGTCGTTTTACTACCACCGGAGTGACAGTAGAGGAACATGGTATTGGTGACGCGTCGCTGTCACTATCTTTTGCTAAGTTCGCACGCTGTAGGTAGGCTAGCCGTCAGTTTTTCTGCGTTTCGTCGTAAAATATGTTTTAAAAAAAGCGGGCGCGGCAGGTGCGGCCGGCGAGGCCACCTTTATCAGCCGAGTATTAAATTTATAGGCTCCTCGGTTTTGGTAGCGCCGCAAGCGGTCCCCGGTGCTGCGCGCTATCTCGTCCCCTCGCCACGTCTCGGTGTTACGCTATTTTTTAACTCTTTGTAATTTTTCGCCGCGACACTCGTATGTGGGCGAAAGCGCAGTCGTTGCCTATTTATATCCAATTTAATTTCTTAATTGATAAAACTTACAAAAGTACAAGGGTGTTAAATCGGCTGCACGGCCACAATCATCGGCCGTGTCACCTGGCCTATCGCGCCGCCCGATCTCGCGTCCGCGGTTGACAGAATAATAAGAAATGAAATAAATAATAACACACGATTACGATCAGCCTATGGCCGGGAGTTTGTAAACTAGATCTCTGTGTTCGCTAAGAGATTCGTTTATAACTGAATCCATTCAAAGTAAAGTGGTTTTTATGAATTGTAATTATGTACTATAGAACTTATAAATACCTGCCTGTGTACTTATAACTGCATCAGAGGACAAGACGAATTTCATGATTAATTGAGTAAATCTTGATCAACCTTATTGTTTTCTTAAAACAATAAATTGTTTTTTTGTATAATTGTTTTGTTTGATTTGATTCCCAGCGATGGGATTGTCACCACACCCCCCCTGTGTTGTCATAAATACACTTTCTTTATCAATTTCAAGAAACGGAACACTGTTTATATTTTTAGACAAACTGTGCTTGTTGTTAATAGTGAGGTTACTATAAGGGCAATCATTTTTATTAAGATAGGCATCTATTCTTCCACCAGGCCAACTGTTATACAAGATTATAATGTCTGGGATAGTATCTATATATCACTGGAAGGTGTTTTCGTTCATCAGTCAAGTTGTCAAAACATACTTCTGACTATGAAAGATAAGTTGGTCTTTCGCTAAACAGATAATATTTTACAATCTAACTTCTTTACAGAAATAATTTCATGTGTCATAAATTCACAACATCGAATATCATTACACAGAACAATTGCTTTACTTAGATAAAAGAGAAGATCTGGTTTGGGCTAAAGTTAAAATTGCTTTTCAAGAGTATTTTGGTTTTTTGTCAATCTATTTATTAAAAGTATTTCATTAAACTTCTGGAATATCGGACTTAATAAGGTTCGTAGTAATAATGACATTAGTGTAATCAGTTTTGGATATAGACTGAGTGTAGGTTCAAATCTAACACAGCTGTCTTCATCATCTAGACCTATTGATGAGAACGAACACACTTTTATATGAAAATTATGAGAATTCGCGACTGTGCTTTAGAAGTTTTACTAAAGTATGTTCCTTTGATAACGCGTAATACTCGTAATTCATGGCATATAAAAATTACACTTTTTTAATACACCGTCAAAGTAATATTGGTAATTGTTTTTGCCATCAAAAGTAAAATCAGGATAATTTAGTTTCATCATAAAATTTTATACGTATTCTTTGAAATATTACTTATACTCTTCGAAAACCTTGCGTTATTAAATGCTCGTAACAACAGTTATGCTGTAAGCATTATAAGTCTCATACAACTGAAACGTCTTAACCTTTACTTTCGTCCTTCATAATTTCTTCACACTACGTTTTAGTTTATTTGTCTGCATATAACAGATTTTTAAAATTAGTGCCTGCAGTTATCCTCTAAGTGTTTTTGGATTAATTCTTCGCAGTAACTAGCGTTTAAAGAAATTCTTACTAATTGAAAAGATACACAAAGAAGTTTAGAGTTATTTCAATGTTGTAAGCGTGTGTAAACACAGCTGTTGACTGCCGCGTGTGTAATGGAATATTGGATATTGGAATATTGGAAATTTATGAAAAATTTCAGATTTTCATTCTCAGTAGGGACATCAAGAGTAGGTGTTGGCTTTGAATTTCTTTTTCTTTTACTTATCCTGGTTAAATAAGATTATTGTCTGTTTTTGCTGTGATAGTTTAATTTGAACGAGATTTTAGTCATTTTTTTATAAAATTCTTTTGGACTGAGCCATAATATTATATTAATGTCAAGTTTTATATAATTGTCTGTAAAGAACATTAGGTTAATGAAAGTAAAAGAAGCAAATTATACGCGAGTTATTATGATGAAAACCCAGTTTAGTTATCCTGAATACTAAGATGTATTTACAGATTTCTATCTTAATATGAAGTACATCATTATAACCAAAATAGTTATACTTAAGATCTAACAAAAACCAAACATGTGTATGCTAAATAATTTTGCAAATTATACAGATACGAGTATATTATAAATCAACTGTACATTGGCAAGTACAGATTTAGGCTATAACCGTTCAATAGCAAGCAAATGCGGTCAATTGACACCTAACCTTAAAAGCGTGTGTAGGACGAGGCGCGGGTCACTAGGACCCGACCCCTGCCGAGTGGGCTCGTTCTGTTTTACGATTAAACTAAGATCTTGTTATGGAGTAAGAATATTATGGTGCATAACATGAAATTAATTTTTGACTTACGTATAGTGGTGGCTCGCCTTCGAACACTGCTCCGATGATAACTCCGACGACTGTCTTATCCGACGGTATCCGAAATATATATCTGCCTCGAAAATGACGAGGAATGTCATTAGATCTAGTCGTTGTATTATCGTTATAGGGACTGTTATTAATATTAAAATCTTTGACGGCTCAGTTGACGCAGGGGCTAAGCGATTGGCTACTGTGCTACGGAGCACAGTTTCGATTACTCGCACAGATAGATGTACCGGTTGTTTGTACATATAATACCTGTAAAACGCTCCAACCGTCCTGTAGTAATGGCAACATGGAGCTTCATTTTATTTATAGATAAGTATACCGAATTTCAGCTCAATCGATCTAGTGGAACTGGTTTAAAATTCAGTTACAAAATTTGACCCACACAAACTAACCGGTGAAGTTAAATCCAAACTTGTAACTTATCTAAAACCATTATCTTTTTCCATAATAAAATAAAGAAATTATATGCACATATTAAAACGAAGTTTCTAACAAACAAGTATGATATCGAAGAGTAAACAAAATGTAATGACCATTTATCTTTTGTTACAACAAGTAAATCTAAGATAATAATAACTGTAATTAGTGTATTAGTCAATGAAATAAGTGAACTGTAAGTCTTTTTACTGCATAATTGTTATCCCGTACAATTTAAATTAGGAAAAGTATAATTTCGTTCGTATTGTTAATATTTATGAATTACACTCAGACTTTATGATTAGTTATGTCATATTTCAAACTAAAACCAAAAGAGAACTTCTTACCCCGTAAACTTCGGGCATATATCGACTTTATATTGCGTTACTTAGTTACGACTTTATCTTCTCTGTACACTATGAAAGATAATTATGTTACAGAGAATAAGTTCTTTAATCCGTAAGCAAACTACGATAATAACTCTGAATGCAATGTGTCTGTTATAAGTCCGCCTTGGGGCATTACGGTCGTTCGTTAGCGACGCTAGTGCGTTACTTAGCGCACATAAAAGATATAATTTTGCATTGATTACAGGCCCGGAGAGTCATTCTTTTGTTACGTAACTAGAATCATTTTTTTTATTGGATAAAGTGATGAAACGAGCAAAACGTTCACTTGATGGTAAGTGCAACGTCTGCCCATAACAAATGCTGTGTCAACCAGAAAATTTCTGTGTGACTCCTCACTGTGCCCATCACTCTGAGACATACGTTTTTAAATCTCATATGCCCAGTGATTACGCTAGCTCTCAGTGCCCTTCAAACCGAAACACAGTAATGTTTGCACACTACTGCTTCACGGCAGAATAACTGGCACTGGGGTCGTACCTACCAAGACGGATTCCTGCATAGGAATCCTACCACCAGTAAGTTCATATGAAGGCTTTAGTGGTTTTTTACTATTAATACCATTTAATGACACAACTGTAAAGGTAAGCGTATAATTCTGACGCATTCTCGTAATCTGTCTATTTCACACCAAGCAGTTGTTTTTAAAATCACTTCTATCGATTTCGTAGCCGTAGTTGATCTACATATCTGTCTGTAATATACAATATGAAGCATCGCGCCGGCGAGTAGCGGGGGTGGCGATATCAAAGAAAGGGGCGGGGGTGTGCAGGGATTGAAAGTGGCACGGGCGCATGTCATTGGTTAATTGTTTCAAATACCTACGCCGGCTTTCATTTTGACGGACGCCGATAAGAGATTCTGCTACTATGGGTTTTCTTTTCGCATTTTAAATCTGTTATATGTCATCTGTGATGACGACCGCGTGGCCTAGTGGTCAGAGTACCTGACTTCTATGCCGCGGGTCCTAGGTTCGAATCCCAGTCGGAGCCAACATTTGTGCTAAAACACAAATTGTTGGTTTCCGGGTCTGGTTGTGTTGTGTTTGTCCCCGTGTTTCTGACACTGCATCCTAGCCTACCTCCGATCTTAACGCATCAGCGTTACATCGGGCGCGGGAAGGTTGGGACGAGTGATGCCTCTGTGTTTGCGCGTACACTTGTGGCACTATAATATCTCCTGCGCAGTTGATGGCTCTCGAAGTTGTCGCCGTGGTCGAAATCGGCTAGGAGAACATCATCGTGTCATCAGTGTTTTTAAATGCTGTGTTTGTTCCTTGCTAAGTAGATCGGACACCGGTTCCCTTAACATAGATGTCATGGTCATCTATCTCCCCAACCGAAATACTTCCCAGTATCGAATGGAGTCAATAACAAATATCAGTGAATTGATGGTTCGTGTTTTAAGTTAATAGGCGGTTGTCAAAGTTGTTGCTCAAGAGGTCTCACTTAAGTAATTCTTGCGTTCTTGATGTAGTGTCAGTGGTCACCAGATGGACTCGCTATCTCTAAAGTTATTTATTGTGTTCACACTTAATTCACAACAATTGCGTAAGGTTGTTAATACTGTGAGTGTCAATTATTTATACAAGTGAATCGAACGCGACACTCAGTAACGCCGCACGACGTTACTTTATGGGATGGTTCTAATGTTATACGTATTTGTAATCTGTTTTACACAATGATAAAGTAAAATAGTGAGTTTCTGATGTTTCTGGTTAGTTAATAAATACCTAAAAACATTTTTAATTCTTGCGAGTTATGAAATGGGATTTCATTCTATCCGACTGTCTATCCTAACAACAAAAAAATTGCATAGATAACCTTCGGGTGAATTTCGTTTTTTCCAAAGTACCTAATACAAAAATCGGATATGGGGGCAAAAGTAGCTCGGTCATTTAGAAATTGTTAACAGGTGGTATAGGCCTATATACAATAGGAGATATATTAAAAAAAATTGCAATTCTATTAACATTAACATTATTAATATTCCCGTTAACCATTCCAGCTCGATTTAAGTTTGTGCTATAGCACTATAATTGTCAAATGGCGGGCTCGAACCTGCGATTACATCTTTCGCATACCGTGCCCTAAACTCTACCTAAAAATACGGCTACTGGCATTATTAACATTCAACATTGATTTTTATTAATAACAGAGATATTTTTTTTAAACTTATATATTTTTTTTATTTCATAAAATTGACGGAACGGGCAAAACGTTCACCTGATGCTAAGTACCACGTCTGCCCATAACAAAAGCTGTGTCACTCAGTACAATGTGACACCACAATGCGCCCGTCACCCTGAGACATCAGTTCTTAAGTCTCATAATGCCCAGTGATTACGCTAGCTCTCAGTGCCCTTCAGAACGGAACACTGTAATGCTTGCACACTACTGCTTCACGGCAGAATAACTGGCCCTGGGGTGGTACCTACCTAGACGGATTCCTGCATAGGAATCCTACCACCAGTAAATTATATTTTTAGTTTTATTTATAATTTTATTGAATTAAATTTGTAGTTATATTTTTTATGTTTACACTATTAAATCAAACGTGAGGTTGAGCCCAAAGCGCGGCACCCGTCGTCGTACGCTTCCTCTTTGTAAATTAGGTACAAATGCGATTGATAAAGCGCGATAAGGAATCGTCGCAGGTAGAACCGTAACGAACGGCTGTTTGTGTTCGGTTAATTTTTTATATGTAGGACTTTTAAATAAAATAGATTTTTAGTCTGTTAAATAAATATGTAAGAAATCATTGTTGATTCTGAGTTAGCTATCAAAAGATAATTTATTTTACGTATACTGATTGATATAACTATACTGCTTGAGTTTAAAACGCTATGCAATTTGACCGTAGTGATATCTTAATGGTTGTTGCGTAGGTTTTTATGTGTTGTTATATATGCCAGTTCAGTCAGTCATATTCTAGTTTTTTTTGGGTTCAAAATCTAAATGAGCTGACTTATGCCGCATACAAATGCACTCCGTTCTCTTCACCTCATCTGTCTCCAATGCAACGTTCATGCGATGAGATCGGGAGACGGGTCAGACAAGGAACTATCCAACCAGACCCGGAAACTAATAGTTTGTCTGTTACACAATGCCGAATTAACTGTGAATTGAATTGGGATTTAAATGCCGCATCAATACAGAACTATACGCAAAACGATCAATGACAGATAATCGAGGAAGATTCGTCGGTAGTGTGAGATAACCACGAACTACTAATCCCAAAAACAATTTCATTGTGCTTGTTCAAGTGAGCTACGGATGTGGTCTCTGCAAAGACTTATATAGCCGTAACTGTATGTTTGTATGTTTTTGTTTCTGTTGCAAAAAATAGTATATAAACATTTCAGTGATTTAGAACTTTTTGTGCGAACTTGAAGCGTAATTGTATAATTATTAAATTTATATGCATATACTTTTTTATAGATTTACTTAATTGTTTACATTTTATGTGTCGACAGTAAGGTTAAGTTAAAACTGATACGGTCCATAGATGTTTATTATGAATATGAAAAAGCTCGATTTGGTACTGGTGGTAGGATTCCTATGCAGGAAGCCGTCTAGGTAGGAACCACACCAGGGCCAGTTATTCTGCCGTGAAGCAGTAGTGTGCGAACATTACTGTGTTTCGGTTTGAAGGGCACTGTGAGCTAGCGTAATCACTGGGCATATGAGACTTAAGAACTTATGTCTCAGGGTGATGGACACAGTGTGGAGTCACACAGAAATTTTCGGGGTGACACAGCAACTGTTATGGGCAGACGGTATAAGGCGAACGTTTTGCTCGTTTCATCACTATATCCAATAAAAATAAGATTTTTAAGAAATTCTGCGGTTGATTAGGGAGTAGTGTATCTGCGTCATTCTGCACTGTTAACTGGATCTAATAAATAAAATGGTACATACTTCGTAGTAAACTAAAACTAATTCATATCGTTTTTTTTTAGGGATGTCATTTTATTATACAAGAGTTTAGTGAAACATTATCGGATATGTTTAAGTAATGCTTACGGTCGTCGTTTCAGTCTATCACAAGTCCACTGCTGAACATAGGCCTCTCCATAGATGGCCACAAAAGCTTGTAGCTCACATTCTGGGGGGATTTCGCCATAGTTGCCACGCTTGGCAGGCGGGTTGGCAACCGCAGTTTATCTATTCAGATGTTCCAGGAGGATGCAGCCGACCGTCTCCTGGTTTTCATTTTCCCTCTGTCGACTTTTACGACACCCGCGGGATGATATGGGGTGGTAAATTATCTTAGGCCGCCAACACACGGCAAATGCCTACGGTAATGTCAATGAACTATGACAAATATTTATGTATTGAGGGCCTAATATTTTTCATATTATATCATCGTGAATATTCATCGTTGCTTAGATTTAGAGTCCAGTGAATGTAATTTATCAACCTAAAATTATTAATAATAAAATTGCTTATAATTTGTCACAATCATAACTGTCATTTTAAACACAAATTTTATTTATTGGTTCACGATAACTGTGTTTCGCAAAAGCTTCGCTAGATGTCGCCACGCGGCGCGCGAAAGTCCGGCCCACCGGCCCCCAGCCGCCTCCCGCCGGGGGACGCGGTTAGGCATCACGTGAGACATGCGCCGTCGGTACGCTGCGTATGCAATACACTCAGCATTGTGTACCCGGTAAATTTTATAAATAGATTTATACGTATAAGTAAGGTAGCGTAACGGTGTGTACCTAAAACTATTCGGTGTTTCAATAGTCCTAGACGGGCATGCTAAAGCATGACGTAGATTTTTGGTATCAAATATGGTATAGCAAGTATAATATACCAAAGTAGGTTATTTAAAATGATAAAATAGGTTATAAAATAACATGGTACGTTTAACCTGTATCCAACATTTACAATAATATTATTATATAATAAGAAAAGATCGGAATAATCAAATATTTTCCTACACACAATTGTGTATTTAAAATAGGTTCTGTGTATTTTCTTTCATAAAAATAGATATTGAGTAGTGCTATCATCTCGTGCTGGTGGTAGGATTGCAGGATTCCTGTGCAGGAATCCGTCTACGTAGGTACCACCCCAGCGCCAGTTATTCTGTCGTGAAGCAGTAGTGTGCAAACTTTACTGTGTTTCGGTTTGAAGGGCACTGAGAGCTAGCGTTATCACTGCGCATATGAGACTTAAGAACTGATGTGTCAGGGCGACGGACGCAGTGTGGTGCAACACGGAAATATTCAGGGTGATATAGCATTGCTATGGGCGGACGTTGCACTTACCATCAGGTGAACGTTTTGCTCGTCTCGTCCGTTTATCCAAAAAAAAGGGATTCATATTTATTTATATAATCACTACGATGCTTCGATGTTCTATTTGATCTTCAAGTGTATGTCGGAGACGATGAGGCATTTCTGCCATTTCCCGACATCGACGGGACTAAATGTTTACCGAAACACCTTTATCGCATTTGGAATAATCTACATATTATAAAGTAACGGTCTATGTCCCACTGCTGAACACAGATCTCCTTTCGATTCTAAGAGGGTTTATTTATATTTAATATTATATATAAGTGGATAAATCAATTTACCAATAAAGCATTCATCGAATAAATTGTGGCTGAAAATTTTATCTGAAATATTAATGTATTCTTTTCTGCTTCTTGTTCAGCCTGTTAAAAGTTCACTACTGGAAACAGGTCTGTTTCAAATTGGAGGGATTTGCCGTAATCGCCATGAATGGCAGGAAGATTTGTGATCGCTGCATCAGACGCCTCGCGCCCTAGACGCTGCAACTGCCTGCCACGGCTCTGTGTATTTTCGGTCTAGCACTTTTCGTTCTAGGACACCCGTGGTACGACTAAGTAGAATCATCATTGCGGCTTATCGCTAGTCCACCGCGGAACATAGGCCTCCTCCAATCATTATTTCTTCTAGGGGGTTTGACATAGTTGCCACGCTTGGCGGGCGGGTTGGCAACCGCAGTTTATTTATTTTGATGTTCCAGATAGATGCTGCTGCCCATCTACTGGTTTTCATTTAACCTCTTGCGACATTTACTGTAGTACTTTTATGTATTTATGTATACTTTTATGTAGACTATTGAAACCTAATTAAAAAGATACATTTGCCTTGTGAAAAATAAAACAGACATTGTCACGTAGACCTAAACCAGTTTTGGAGCAAATGTATCTATATGCTCCGAGACATTGAGTTGCTTAGGTAATTTAGATATCAAATTAATTAATAAATTACCAGTTCGCTGCACCATTCCGCGGCACGGCTTATCTCTTATTAGTTAAGTGGAGTTGCTGAATTTTGACTACGAGCTATTTTATTTCGTACAGTCTGTGACCGCGACTTTGTCTGCGTAAACATTAGAATTCATATATCTTCTGATTCTTCAGTCATTCTGCCAATTAGATAAAGATAGTTAATAGAATCAGGCGTTACTTTGCGGAAATCCATTATAATGAAGGAAGGTAAGTTACTTTGCTAAGATCCGGATGCAAAATATAAAAATGGTGTATATTACCTAGTTTTTTGAAGAGCACCGCCCGCCCTCCCTCAGTAGCGTGCACAAGCAAACTAACACCTCCACCAGGAACCGCCACCAGGTACCCTCCACAGACGGCCGCCTGCCGACTCGGCGGCCGTCTGTCGTAGAGTCTATGACGCTTGATAACGCCTCGTTTTGGGGCGAAACACGTGTCGTGTTCTCGACTTCAGTGGTGTATATTATCTAGTGGTATACCACCACTGTAGTGGTTGGTGGAGGGTACCTGGTGGCGGTTCCTGGTGGCGGTGTTAGTTTGCTTGTGCACGCTACTGAGGGAGGGCGGGCGGTGCTCTTCAAAAAACTGGGTAATATACACAATTTTTATATTTTGCATCCGGATCTTAGCAAAGTAACTTACCTTCCTTCATTAGATAAAGATATTTTCAACACCAGAATTGTTTTAGTTAATCAATATGCAGACAAAAAAATCTAACAAGTCTAATATCACAAGCATTTACATCTATTTCTAGTCTAGTCTAGTAAGATCCAGGATTATATACTATGATATGTGTAAATTTTATATCGATAAAGCCAGTTTTAGTCATTTGGACATACAGACATAGTCTGTGTGTAAACTACAGACAGAGTTCTATTTCATTCGTTTGTGATGAAAGACAATTTGTTTACATTTATTATGGTTTATTTTAAAAACAACATGGTCATCAAAATAAAACAATAATGTGGAAGGAAACATACGGGCGGTATCATGTATAAAAACGTTCTATTAAAATTATTTAATTCTACAATTTTTGAAATATTACGACTAACACAAAAACTAATGAAATTAAATTATTAAATCAGGTATTAAATGCATTAACGTTTGTTGACCCAACAAAAGTAAAGTAACAACTTACTGACGTTCTGCTGCTGGAGACAAGTCTTATGTCATACTTTAGACTTTTAGAGCCGCGAAGATTCCGTCATACTGTTCTTGTGGGGCGGAGGTGGAGGGCGGATGTCTCTCACAGCCGAGTGGTGGTTTCTGCCTATCACAAGTCCACTGTTGAACATAGACCTCCTCCAATGATGGCTACAAAAGTTTGTAGCTCTCATTTTGGAGGGATTTTGCCATGGTTGGTCAGATGTTCCAAGGATATGCTGCTGCCCATCACCTGGTTTTCTTTTTCCCTCTGTCGACTTTTACCACACCCACGGGATGAGATGGGGTGGTAGATTCTCTTAGGCCACCACCACACGGTATAACTACACCGAGTATAAATTAACAATTAAAATTACAATTAACATTAACAATTTTAATGGCACCGAACCGAGGAACCTAGGTGACAATGAAATTTAAGACAAGTGCCCGGCTCCTGAGCTGCAAGCTCAACTGACTTTCAGTTTGTGACAATTCCTTCTGCTTGTTCAATTTTTAGTTCCTTGATTTTGGTATGTTTTGTTTTGTAAATAGTGTGACGAGACGAGCAAAACGTTCACCCGGTGGTAAATGTAACGTCTGCCTATAACAGATGCTGTGATATCAGTTCTTAAGTCTCATTTGCCCAGTAATTACACTAGCTATCAGTACCCTTCAAACCGAAACACAGTAAAGTTTGCACACTACTGCTTCACGACAGAAAAACTGGCACTGCTAAGGTATCTACGAGTATCTAGACCAGAGGTCCAAAAACTTTTTTGTCTTGTAGACCACTTGCCATGTTCGGTAAGCGTAGACCCCCTGCGTACCTTATATTGAATTTTAGCAAATTCATCATCATCATTTGTGCAGTTTTTACAAGTTCAAAGTGTATTGCGACCATAAAGCGAATAGCCTACAACTTACACAATTTTATGAATTGTACAAATTTTTCGAATTACATGTTATTAAATTAAATTTTATTAATATGTTATAGGTACACCTTATGCACCCCTAATTGTGTTTGGTTTGGTTAATTTAGATCTCTTGCAGGTCGTCATCGACCCCTGGGGGTCGATGTAGACCACATTGGGTATCAATTTTCTAAACGAATTCCTGGACAGGAATCTTACCACCGGTGAAAATAGTTAAAATGCTTATTAAAAGAGAATAAATTAAATGTTGTTTTCCATGTCTACCAACTAACAGATTTTATTTAGAGACATAGTAAAATGCATTTCTTGGTTAGAGCCTTTTCACAACTCTACTGAATGCCACGTAACATTACAATCCAAATTTTACTTTACATAATATGGTACATTAAAAATTGAACAAATGAACAGTTGAGTAAATGTTATCTGTATAATTTACGAGTCATAATATTTTCATCTATATTTAAATGAGGTTAAATGTAGCCATGCAATTGTTAGTGATGAATTTTATTTCATTGCAATGGTCTGAATGTTGTCATCGTCGATAACAACTACTATTTCAGAAACTTTGACGTAAAACGCTTTGTACATATTGGGGAGTTTCATTTGGCCGTGTTCGTGCGGCTTACCCTTCTTATGATCTGCCAGACAACAGTCCTAAGGAGATTGAATTGGTTTTGTGATAATTGAACAAGGTATAGCTCTAGCAGTAAATGAAGTCAACGAACCTTAAAAAGTCGGGCCAACCCTTACTCAGAGAGCTATGTAACTCGACAATTATAAGAAAGTTCTACATGTGAATATATCAATATCATTATCGGACTATTAGCGGTCTACCACAGGTCTCTTTCGAGTGAGGAATCGTAGTACCTACCATCTAGCACCTTAGACGCTGTTGCCTAATGCCGGTCCGAATAAGTTTTGTCTATTACATTTGATAGGCGGGGATAATTACCACTATACTACCGAGGACTATGCTAGAATTGCCGTGTGGTAGCGGCTTAAGAGAATCTACTACCTACTATTACTACAACTAAGTTGGGCAGCAGCACCTTCTTGGAACATCTGAATAAATAAACTGCGGTTGCCAATCCGTCTGCCAAGCGTGGCAAGTCCCATCAAACTTAAAGATACAAACTTTTGTATCAATCTATCGGGGAGGACTATGTTCAGCAGTGGACTAGCAATAGGCTGAAATGATGTTGATGATGATAATTATGTTTAAGATAATCTTAAATACTTAAACGGTGGATTCGATGTTCGACAGTCTTTGTTTATTTACAATTTACAAACAAATTGTTAAGTAATTTTTAAAATTAATGTTTTAACATGTCCTGGACTCCATTAATTTTTCCCGAGAGCTAGTGTAATTACTGGGCATATGAGACTTAAGAACTGATGTCTCAAGGTGACGAGTCCAGCACAGAAATATTCTGGGTGATGCAGATTTGCAGACGGTGCATCAGGAACGTTTACATCGTCTTGTCACTCTCTCCAAGAAAAAAACCTGCTTATACCTATAAAACAATTGTTTCAACAATTTTTAATCCATTTCGCTCTACTTATAAATAATACTGCCAAATCGCGTGCACCTTTATCTGTCAGTAACAAAAACGTTTTAGCAGTTAACGTTATGAATGATACGAAAATAACTACCTTTCAATAAAATAGATAACAAAGTTTCTTTATTAAAATTTATGGCGATGAGGTATGTTGGTAGCATGCAGAATTTTAACAACTGCCACAAACTTTACCTTTCTAATTGTTTTCTTTTCTTTTATTCGTCTGTTGAAAATCATTAAAAATTGCTTGTTTAATAGACACGTCGGTAATACAAAACTCCACATACTCCGTTCTTTGGTCAGTAATTACTGGCTATGAGCATATTAATCTAAATGATGTTTATTCGGTTTTATGGTTAGTTGGTTGGAGATACAAAGTCGAACAAGAAATAATCTAACAATCATAAAAAATAAAGAAGGTAGCCTTACTACAAAGAGATTACATATTTTTGACAGATGTTTGCAGCCAAATATGTACAAATTACAGTACAGATGTTTCACCTATGTAGATATAACACTTGATAAGGACAATATAACCATGTAGAAGTATTCCGTAGCGGAATTTTATAATACGTTTAGTAGGCCTAATTAGCTTTATAATTATTCAGTGTTATTAATCTATCATAAGTATTTGTTTATGAATAAGGCCATAGATCTAATTTATTTATTCATTATTGTTGACGCCTTATGCTAAGGGCTACAATGGGCGGACCCAAGGCATAACCTAGTGGCATTCTCTACCAGTGAAAACATGTTAGAAAAATAAATTTAAAATTTGCGAACTGAAGCAGCTCCCTCACCTATCGAAGCCATTGTTACTGTTACAAGAAGCGATACATTTTAACCATATTAATCCTTATATCCATAGCGTCCTTTTTGTAAAATGCAATAATGCGTCAAAAATCTCTCCTCCTTAGACTTTAAGTTGTAGAATTCTGTTTCAATTTGTACTCATTTTATTATATAGATGTCCGCGTGGAACAGGTTTTTTAATATCCCGTAGGAACTGTTTGATTTTCCGGTATAAAAAGTATCCTATGCCCATCTCCAGGATGCACGCTACCTCTGTGCCAAATTTAGTCAGAATCGGTTCAGCAGTTAAACCGTGAAAAGGTAACAAACAGACAGAGGGACAGAGAGAGAGTTACTTTCGCATTTACGAGTATAATATTAGTATGGATTAATGTAATTATAGGAAGAAGTTACTGTCGTCCACGAAATATTAATATGGATTATCGTAGTACGTACAAAGATGATGTAGGTATTGTATGTAATTGAAATAATAGATACTTTTAAAAACATAAATTGCGTTGGCGTTATTAAGCATTCGGTTATTGTTTCTACAGCGACTGTATTAACGGCTATTTAGGTCTAACAGGTATGGGTTGCATCTTACAGTGGTAAACCATTCATAACGTTATGGTTTTGAGTCAGGGTGATGAGCACGTAAGCTTTAGAAATGCTTATTTACTCTTGCCTTGAAAAGGCCGGTAAGCTATCATCTTCATCTTTTTTTTTAGCCAATCACTAGTCCACTGCTGAACATAGGCACCCCCCATAGATTACTACAAAAGTTTGTAGCTCTTTTTAATTTTGAGGGGAATTTTGCCATAGTTGCCACGCTTGGCAGGAGGGCTGGCAACCGCAGTTTATTTATTCTGATGTTCCAGGAAGATGCTCCTGGTTTTCATTTTCCCTCTGTCGACTTTTACCCACGGGATGAGATGGGGTGGTAGATTCTCCGCTACCACACGGCAGCCGCTACTATATTAGTTGGGAAATACTGAAGTTGCCAGTTCCAATCCTTTGCAGTTACACCTTATATTATATATAGCAAAAAGTGATTTTTTCATTTAATACCTAATAGATACATCAGTTGTTAAGTTTCACATGCCCAGTGATTACGCTGGCTCTCAGTGCTCTTAGAACCGAAACATAGTAATGTTTGCAAACTACTGATTCACGGCAGAATAACTGGCCCTAGACGAATTCCTGCTGAATCCCAACACCTGTGTTGTCTGTTGTATCTTTGTAATTACACTTTGCATAATGTATATCAAAAATGACCTAGTTCCCATTTTACAGACGCTGCATACCTTTGAGCAATTTCCTTACTTTTCATGAGATATTGGAATGTTCTATGCGTAGGACATGATTGAATTACATTTACGGCACCATTATAAATCTTGTTATTTCGGATTTCGGAAGATGTCACCATGTTTTAGAACGTGCAAGAGATCATCCATCTAGCTGTCATGCTTATAAAGACACTCAATGCTTATTTTAAATTTCAATGTAACGTGCACGTTTAGCGCGAGTTCAGCAATTGGAAGGAAAAATCAATCGACCATTATTTTACGAGTTTCATTAGTTTTAAGTAGATAAGTGGCTTGAAAATTTGTGAAACGAAAATGTATTTTTAATTTGAGACGATTATTCGTTAATAATGTGCGTGTCTCACACACTGTAAGTAATAGGTTAAATTCTAAGTGCTTGTAACAACAGTTACAGGTTGATAATTTCATTACTTTAGTTGCTGAAAATTGTTTTATGATATCATACAGTTTTACTGGTGGTAGGATTCCTATGCAGGAATCCGTCTAGATAGGTACCACCCCAGGGCCAGTTATTCCGCCGTGAAGCAGGCCGTGGGCATATGAGACTTAAGAACTTATGACTCAGGGTGACGGGCGCAGTGTGGTGCTACACAGAAATATTCTAAGTAACACAGCATCTGTTATGGGCAAACGTTGCACTTACCATCAGATGAACGTTTTGCTCGTCTCGACACTTTATCAAATAAAAAAAATAAAAAAAAGATTGGTATATTAATACAGTAAACGAATGTGGTTTAAGCCTACCTCTTATATGGGAAAAAGGCGTATGTATGTAATAATAGTGGTCGCTATAACTAGGGCGATCTTTTTATATTGATCTAAGGGATACTGCGACGCTCAACACGTAATGATACTTAATATGACTGATCATGTATTCTACAGTTGCCAGTTTTAAAACCAATCATATTTTTAAGCATTTTTGAAGCTATTTATAACCCGACGTTTCGAGTACTTTACAGCACCTATGATCACGAGGGTCATAATATTATATGCGCTATTTCCCGAATATCCTATTCAGATCGCGTCGCCTATTTTTCCGTAACTATTACACGCAAATGTTAATTCGAGGGGTTAACAAAAATAATTAATTTCGATCTTGAATAATTCATATATTATTATTATATATGACACATTAAAGATAGTCTATGCTAAAAAGTAACCTTTACTTACATTATGTTTTTTTAGGTTAGGTTCAATTTTTGATTTATTTTTGATGAAATCGGACGAGTACGTTCTTGAGTACGTAGCTCAGGGGCTAGGCGTTCGCTTTAAACTTCATAGTACGCGAGTGACCTGGGTTCGAATACCGGTGCGGGCACCACTAAGATTGTTAATTGCAATTTTAAGTGCTGATTTTACCACGTGCTCGGCGGTGAAGGAAAACATCGCGAGGAAACCTGCATGTCTGAGAAATAAAAAAATATTTCGAAGACATGTGAAGTCCGCCAACCCGTGGAAGCAGCGTGGCGGATTCTTCCTAGCTCCAAAATCCTCTCAGAAATGAGAGGAGGCCTGTGCTCTGTAGTGGGACATTTACAGGCTGAAACTTTACTTTACTTTACTTACGTTCATGAAATAGTATCTATTTCGGTAAGGGTGACAAACGCACGCAGTACATTTGAAAGTAACGTTTCATCGACGTTCATACGCTATCGTCTATTAATCAATTAATTAAATTAATTTTATTTAACATTAAAAAAATTTTTTTTTTCATTTTATTAATTTCGTGTGTCTCAAAGAGTCGCAACATCGGACAAAAGTAAATACTTAGTTTCTTCTGGTCGTCACGAGAAGATGTAGATGCGACTAGCATGGGTTAGGAATACATCTCGCTACGCTACATGAGATTTAAGAACTGATGTCTCAGGTGGAACGGCGCTGTGTGTTGCCATACAAAAATGTTCTGGGCGACACAGCGTTTGTTATGGGCAGACATTGTACTTAACATCATGTGAATGTATTGCTCGTCTCGTCACTTACGTAACAAATTTTAAGATGGTTAGATGCAGATAGCTGAGGACCGTGCCGTTTGGGGCGGAGGCCTGTGTTGGCCTAGTGGACTTGTAATGGGCTGTTATGGCGACTACGATGATAGTGAAAACGTAGACGTTACTGGGATACAAACAAATATTAGTTGCTAATCTTAATATGTGGTAGCTCAGGGGCTAGGCGCTCGCATTTAATTTCATAGTACGCGACTGACCTGGGTTCGATTCCCGGTGCCGGCACCATTAATATTGTTAATTGCAATTTTAAGTGCTGACTTACCACGTGCTCGGCGGTGAAGGAAAACATCGTGAGGAAACCTGCATGTCTGAGAAATTAAAAATATTTCGAAGACATGTGAAGTCCGCCAACCCGCATTGGAGCAGCGTGGCGGATTCTTCCTAGCTCCAAAACCCTCTCAGAAATGAGAGGAGGCCTGTGCTCTGTAGCTCTGTGGGACATTTATAGGCTGAAACTTTACTTTACTTTTTTTAATATGACTAAATTAGTAACAATTTCATAGTTCTAATAATCAGATACAATGATTTTACGAAGTTTCTTATTTATAGTAGTTTCTATTACCATTTCATGTTTGGGTCACGGATCATGTGATCATTTATTAAGATTGATAGAATAAAGTAGGGGTGCAGTTGCGGCTGCTTCCTGCGATTACCGTCTAGACATGCAGTGAAGGAGCGCCGCATCTGATGACCGTCTGCTATCTGACATGGACTCACCACTCATGAATTATAGACATACTAGCTGATGTCCGCGACTTCGTTCGCGTGATTGATTCTATTCGATTTTCCGGGATTAATAGTACCCTATGTCCGTCTCCTGGATGCAAGCTGCATCTGTGCCAAACTTCGTCGAGTTCGAATCAGCGGTTGAACCTTTGAAGGTAACAAACAGACAAAGGGACAGAGAGAGTTACTTTCGCATTTATAATATTAGTATGGATTCTCCATTTCCAGTGACTGTTGAACGTTTCGCTTTTTGTCTTTATTATTTAAATGGATGTATCGAGTTAGAACCAGTATATTGTGTTAATTTTCACTAAACTTTATTAGCGTAACTTTATAAGCACGCGGTTTCACCTGCGTAAAACAGCTGGCCCTATTTGAATAGGATTTTGAAGTTTTATTTTATTGCGCGGAACACTAATTATTTTTCTAAAATTAAGGTAGTCTAAGTTGCCCGCTATAATGTCGAATATCTGACAATGAGAGTCCCATCGAAATCAGTCCAGCCGTTTCGGAGATTACCCGGAACAAATAGACAGTCAGACAGACAAAAATTATAAAAATTGTTGATTTCTTCTAATTCTAAGTACCGTATATCCTTTCATAAGCTTTGAGTAAAAAGGTTATTTTCGTTATTTTTATGGATACGGACGTGATAAAACTTCTTAGTTTTACAACAGTGGATAAGTTTTTTCCTGTTGGTTTGATACTAAACACTAAAGTCACTAAACTTAAACTAATGAAGATTCACATTCCCTTTCACAGTGATATTTAGTTGTGATTTGGCGGAAACAAAAGTTATCGTATTTTTGCAAATAAAATTCTCATTAGTAAATATTTAAAATTTAGACACACATACTTGGCCACTGTATAGTAGTAATATGATATGTTGACATCCATAGATAAAATCCTGAGAAAAGTGAACGCACTAATCTCAGGAATTACTGGTTCGAATTAAAAAATGATTTTAGTGTTAGATAGCCCATTTATGGAAGAAGGCTATAGGCTATATGACATCACCCTACGACCCTTAGAGCGATTTATTTTACCTTAAACGGCGGGTGAAACCGCGGTGCACAGCAAGTAAGTTATAAGACGGTATAATAGACCGCAGCTCGCTTTCTAGAATCGAATTCAAATCATATCAAATTCAGTAAATATCAAAGATAGCAAGATGAAACTGTAAATTGCTCTTATTACTTTTATTTGATTTTGAGCGATGGTTACGGTAGATCAATTTTAAGTGCATATATTTGGAATTATATATATATAAGAGAATTTACAAAAAAATGTGTGAATTCTTTATTTATCTGGTTAATAAAAATCGATTTTTTATTTTTTTATTATTGGAGAAAGTGACGAGACGAGCAAAACGTTCAACCGATGGTAAGTGCACGTCTACCCGTTACAGATGCTGTGTCACCTAGAACATTTCTATGTGGAGCACACTGCACCCGTCACCCTTGGACATCAGTTCTTAAGTCTCACATTTAAGAGATTACACTAGCATTCAGTGCCCTTACAACCGAAACACAGTAATGTTTGCACACTGCTGCTTTACGGCACAATAACTGCGCGGGTATGGTACCTAAAAAATCTAATATAAACGATAGTGTTGTGGGTACCGGTACAAGTTATTCGTGCCATCAACCATGGTAACTGTTGGTAATGTAGCATTACTTTGCTAAAGGCCATATCGCTACTACTATCTAAAGACTTTCCTACCGTCGCAAATACGTTGTCAGCATTTAAAAATCCATTAAAGGACGCACGTATCGGTGCGCGGGGTGAGCGGGGAGGTAGGCGACATTTTCCGTGTCCGTTTTATTGCTTCGACATGACGCAATCAAAGCATTTTTTATATTACAGTCTTTTGTTTAAGGTCTAAAATAGTACTGCTAGCAGAAAACTATCGATACATTTGTTCATAATTTCCTCTAGGACATATAGAAGAAATCTGCCTTATTATTAGGGTCACTTCACATGTGCACTTTTTTTCTTAAGATCTTTTTGCTGGAAGTGGACCTAGAACTCAAACGCTTCATACTTGCGGCTATGATATAATCATAGCCGCAAGTATGAACGTACATCATCCTCATCATTGTCATTTCAGCCTATCACTAGTCCACTGCTGAACATAGGCCTCCCCCGCAAATAGCCACAAAAAAATGAAGCTCTTCCTTGGAGGGGGTTTTTTTATTGGCAACAGTAGTTTGCTTATTCGAATGTTCCAGGAAGATGCTGCTGCTCATTTCTTGGTTTTTATTTTCCCCTCTGTCGACTTTTACGACACCCACGGGAAGAGACGGGGTGGTAGATTCTCTTAAGCCGCCACGAACATGTAACTTTGTAACGGAATCAGCGAATGCTGAAAATCAAAGTATTTGAATACTTCTTTTTTTTTCTTTTTTATGGAAGTAAGTAATGAGACCGTAGGTGTCACCTAGAACTTGGGTAGATAAGTTCCGTGTAGTACCGCATGGCGCACGTCACAATTAGATATCAGTTCTTAAGTCTCATATGCCCTGTTTGTAAATATACTACATTTAGTACCACTTCAAACACGTTACTAACGTTTGACTGGTGGTGGGATTCCTGTGCAGGAACCCGTCTAGGTAGGTACCGCCGCGGTGTCCAGTTATTCTGCCGCGAAGCAGTAGTGTGCAAACAATACTGTGTTTTGGCCCGAAATGCACTGAGAGCTAGTGTAGTAACTGGGCATATGAGACTTAAGAACTGATGTCCCAGGGGGGCGGGTGCAGTTTGGTACCACACAGAAATGTTCTGGGTGATACAGCATTGCTATGGGCGGACGTTGCACTTACCATCAGATGAACGTTTTTCACGTCTCTTTCCTTTTAGTAATACAAAGAAAACAACGGTGCTTGACGGTAGCGTAACTAGCAGCTGCGGCGATACCTACCTGGGTTGATTCTTGCATATTAATCCCACCATCATTGAAATCTTACTTCATTTAGTCATTTGTAGTGTAGAGAGTTCATATAAATATATGTAATTAAAAGATATGTAATAATTTACTTCACTGGTACCGAAGCGGAGTTATGTATTTATAAAAGCTTATGTTTGCCACCTTTCGTTGTCTCCGTGTTGCTAATGCAATTTCACATAAAAACACATAGCTCATTAGCAGGTGTCGGGCTTGGCGTCGCGGACAGCGGTCTGTCATTAAGCTAAATGCTACCGCTCTGGATTCACTTTAGGGCATCGACACACGTCGGACACCTACCCACATACGTGAAATACTTTTAAATGCATTTTCATACCACTCTTAACTATGAATATGTTTCATTCAACTTTTTATACGACCCAGTTTCACTTCGCATCACGTGTGAACAAGCATAATTGGCAAATGCTACTGTTAATGGTTATTTAACATTAAATTCATCCGCAATCTAATAAGGCGATTCATATTACGTAGCCATACAAACATAAATAAAATTGAAGTGTCTGTTAGTAATAACAAAACAACAGCTTTTTACTCAATGCTTTTGAAAGTATATACGGTAATAATAAAAAAATACAATTATGAAAAAAAAAATTGTCTGTCTGTCTGTCTGTTTGTTCCGGTTTATCTCCCAAACGACTGGACCGATTTTGTGAGGACTTTCACTGACAGATAGCTGATATTATAGCGGGTAACTTAGGCTGCTTTTATTTTAGAAAAATAAATAGGATTCCGTGCAAAAAAATAACTACTCGTATATAAACCCCAAAAACCTTGAATCGGATTTTGATGTTTTATTTTTTATGGAGATGTATGATGTAAACAGCCGGCTTTTTTACGTGGGCGAATCCGCGAGGCGTAGCTTATACAAAATATGTTTGTTTTCTTTGAATTGCAAAAGTAATTTTTCATAGCAGTGTTTATTCACATTGTTTCACTATGATGTGTAGAAAGGTTCTGAAGTATATTAAAGTAGAGTTACAACATAAAAATGTCCCACTACTGAGCACAGGCCTCATCTCATTTCTGAGAGGGTTTTCACGCTAGTTTCCTGATGCACTTCCTTACGGGGGGCGTGTGGTGCTCTTCAAAAAGTGGGTGATATACGCCATTTTATGTTTTGCATGCAGATCTTAGCAAATTAACTTTCTTTCCTTATAATGCAAAGTAACACTTGATTCTTGATAAAGAACACAGAGGGTTGCATAGCATAGCAATACGTATTATTTGCTCAGAATGACATCTGTTCTTTATAAAGGTCGTGGCTGTTCAAAGTCTAGACTTAGTCCCGTTAAACCTAAATAACTATGTTTTCTACTCATTTTTGACTGGCTATTACTTTAGGTTGTACGCAAGCATTGGTAATTGCTAACATTCTTGTGCATTCATTATTGTTTGTTAGATATGGAAATGTCTTCGTTAGTCGTAATGGAATCCACTTTTTTAAGTTTTTAGCTACTTCGAACTACTCTACGTTTTTAATATGTTGTGAAATAACATTTTTTTCGACTTCCTTACTTGCATTGTCTATGTTGGCAAGATGTAATCCTATTTTGGATCGGTCAGATGTCTCTGTGTAAATTATGTATAAAAACTGTTAAACGAAATATTTGCTGCTCTGGTATTATGCATGCGTGTTGAGGTATGCGCCGGCGCACGCTGGACGGGTTTTGCAAGTTTATTAAACCATTATGTACTTAAACTTTTATGCAACAGTGTTTTGACAATTTTCGATGCTAGCCCCCATCTGACTGCTCTTTATTACAATAAACGATATATTCATTAACAACTTGTAAATGTCCTGTATTAAGAATGTACGAAATTCAGTTTTAAAGTTATATAAAGCAGAGAAGAATAGTACCTACCTGTTTCTCACCGATGTGTCCTAAGAGGCGACTAAGGTATTGTTCGAACTAGGAAATGGGCAGCAGCATCTTCCTGGAACATCGGAATAAATAAACTGCGGTTGACAACAGGTCTGCCAAGAGTGGCAACTATAGCAAAATCCCCACAAACTTAAGTGTTTTGTGGCAATCTACGGGCGGGCCTATGTTCAGCAGTGGATTAGTGATAGGCTGAAATGATAAAATAATGAACTAATCGATACAATGAAAACAATAAAGATTCAGCGCCAATCGAGAAATGATCGTACGACTCATTGATCTGGATTCACTCTCGATTTCAAGCCATGCAGCCGCGCGTCAGTAACATAACGACATTGCTTACTGATTCAAATAAACGAGTTGCGTACTCTTCAACAACCTCGAGGCTCGATACGTTCAGGTTTTCGATTTCGTATTTTTGATACCAACCTACCTACACCGCAGGGCCAGTTATTCTGCCGTGAAGCATTAGTGTGGAAACTTTACTGTGTTTCGGACTGAAAGGGACTGAGAGCTAGTGTAATTACTGGGCATATGACACTTAAGAACTGATGTCACGTTCGTCTGTTATAAGCAGACGTTGAACCTACCATCAGGTGAACGTTTTGCTCGTCCCGTCACTTTGTCTTATAAAAGAAAACATATCAAAATCAATGAGCTTTAAATTAGAACAAACAGAAGGGATTGTCACAAACTGAAAGTCAGTTGAGCTTGCAGCTCAGGAGCCGGGCACTTGCCTTTAATTTCATTGTAACCTCCTAGGTTCGGTGCCATTAAAATTGTTATCGTTAATTGTAAGTTTAATTGTTAATTTATACGCGGCGGTGAAAGAGATCCTTCCACCCACACATGAGCAGTATAACGAACTCTTCCCGGTTCTAAATTTGATAGTCTCGTCACTTTATCCAATAAAAAAAACTTGTCATTTTGAATATTGGAATGCAAGTCATTGTTTGTTGGTTAACTAGAAAACAGATTATAACGAACGTTTAACTTTATCACATAACCTCAATGATGTATCGCCGTGAAATTGTTACTTAATTAACATTTACATTGATAACAATATATACTTAGGTATTATGTACGAACAGCCTTTAATCGTGCAGAATAATACCATAATATGCAACGCTGTTACTATACTGCTCGTGGGAACGCAATGGAGAGTGATAATTTCTTGACTAGTACCACAATGACGGCGACGAGGCACGCCACCCGACACGTTTCGTTTCCCGCAGGCGCGAAATGTGGGCTGCGACAGTGGTCTCTGCCTACTCCTTTTATTGGAAGAGGTCGTGACTGTATACATATTTATAAAACTTTAATAATATTGTTATAAAATACAAATTTACTAGTGGAATAATTTAACCGTTGAGGAATCACCGAAGTGCCCTTATTCTGCGTCAAACAGTAGTGTTGAAACACCACTGTGTTTCGGTCTGAAGGGCACAGAAGCCCGAAAACCAACGAATTGTGTTTTTGCACAAATGTTGGCTCCGGCTAAGATTTGTACCGAAGACCCGCGACGTAGTAGTTTCACAGCTAATAGATAAAAACTTTAATACTAAGGAATAAATTAAGTCTTTGCTTCGACGTCGTGTATAAAAAGTTTCTAAATTTGCATAAATTTTAGCTTTCTTTATAGGAACGTGCAAAACGTTCACCTGACGGTAAATGCAACGTCTGCCAATAACAAATGCTGTGTCACCCAGGACATTTCTGTGTGGCATCACACTGCAACCGTCACCCTGAGACATCTTCTGTATTAGTTCTCAGTGACCTTCAGTCCTAAGTAGGTACACTACTCCTCCACGGCAAAATACCTGACCTCGCGGTGGTACCTAGGCGGAATCCAGCGTAGGAATCCTACCATCAATTAACTGCAACTGCTTTTAAATATATCTTGAACACAGATTGTGATTCATGATTGGCGCTCTCATCATCACCATCATCAGCTTCAAAACATTCAACTGCAGGACTTGGTTTCTTCAAAGCTTGTAGTATTTGTTCTAATCATCATGTTTGTCGGTTAGGCAATCAGAGAACCTTAGATTTTACGAATTTACATTTTTAGATATAAGTGTCCGTTACCAGCCCATTTAATTTTAATCTGGCATATTTGAATCGGCCGTGTGGTGGCGGCTTAGGAGAATCTGCCACCCCATCTCATCCCGACGGCGTTGTTAAAGTCCACAGAGGGATGATGAATAAAAAACCAAGAGATGGACAGCAGCATCTTTCTGAAACATCTGAATAAATAAACTGCGGTTGCCTGCCAAGCGTGGCAACTATGGCAAAATCTCCCCAAAACGAGAGCTTCAAACCTTTGAGGTTCTGTATGGAGGAAGCCTATGTTCAGCAGTGGACTACTGATAGATTGAATTGATTATGATATTTGAAACGAGTATTCCGTAATTTTACCGGTGGTAGAATTCCTATGCAAGAATCCGCTTAGGTATGCTACCGTAGTGACAGTTTCTGACAGACAGTATTTTGTCACATTATTTCATTGGCAGTTATTTTGCCAACATTGCTGTCATTCCGTCTGAGGGCGCATATAGCTAGTGTAATTACTCAACAAAAGCCCATGAGACTTAAGAACTTATGCCTATGGTTACTGCCCCACAGAAATGTTCTGGGTATTCTGGCACGGCATTTGTTATGGGTAAACGTTGCAATGCCATCAGGTGAATGATTGCTCGTCAAGTCACTTTCTATAACAAAAAGGAGTCATGAGATTTTTTTGGCATTTCCATTAGTCACTATTTTGGTTCCTATGGAATACCTAACGACGCGTGGCCTAGTGGTCAGAGTACCTGACTTCTAAGCCGCAGGTCCTGGGTTCGAATGCCAGCCGGAGCCAACATTTGTGCTCAAACACAAATTGTTGGTTTTCGGGTCTGGTTGTGTTGTGTTTGTCCCCGTGTTTCTGACACTGAATCCTTGCCTACCTCCGATCTTATCGCATTAGCGTTACGCGGGTGCGCGGGTAGGTTGGGACGAGTGAGCCTCTGTGTTTGCGCGTACACTTGCGCCACTATAACATCTCCTGCGCAATTGATAGCTATCGACAATATTCGAAAGTTGTCGCCGGGGTCGAAATCGGCCAGGAGAATATCATTATCACCTATGGAATAAGATTCGGTGGTTTTCTCGCGTGCCGCCATCACACGACGAATGGTACTCCGTGACAACAAAATTAAGGCCTTTGACAAAAAGTTGCTTTTTATGCATTGGTATTGAGAAAGTGGTGAACCTGAACAGGTAATCTGTCTGCGAGGCTGCGAGATAAGAGACCCCCGTCTAAATCTACAGCCTTTGTACCAGTTCTACAGATTTGCGAGGGACTTGTTCCACTATATATAATTAATAAGTTACATTTAAATAATCAGCGACGTTGTCATTCTCGCAGAATGTGGGTTGCCGCTCACTTGACGATAGATATGTCGAGCCACAGAGTATCTGTGGCGGTAGTACCAAACGTATTTCATTCATAGTTTAGGATTTGTACCTTGTTTTGTAGTGTGAGAATAATAATCGGAAAAGTTTATTTTCGGCCTTTCAAAAGACTTTTAGAATCGACATAAGTAAAACAGATACGAAATATAATACCAATAATTTTTATAAGAGTCAATCAATAATTTTTTTTATCTGCCGTTAGTATAAATATACTATAAATATAATAGTATAGACTACTGATTATGAACAATAATGCCTGCATTTTTAATGGCGTATTAACTTTGTACAATTGAAAAAAAAAAATACTTTTGCACGTAATATAGTAAAAGAATTTACGACTAAGTATGAAGGAAAACAGCACGAATAAATATAAGGTGTATTGAATTTAATTACTGGCACATTGTAGAAACAGTACAAAAGAAAAACTATTAGCAAAGTATCATACAGCTAATTATTTTTATTATTTTTAAGCCAAGTTTAGCTTCTAGACATTTCTGCTTTTTCGCATTTTAATATTGAGTCTTTGGTATGTATCGACTTTTGATATTTCCAATGAAGTGGCGTCGCTGTGTAATAGCCTGTGGCGCAGTTTTTGTAGGGGCCCACATGGACGGCTTATCTACCGCGAGTGTTTAGTGCATATCTGATACCGGCTCGCGTTAATTACGGACGCGGAAGGAGCACCGACCGGTTCCGTTAATTGACTCCTACGCGAACCGCTCTCCTTGTCCAAATATTTTATTTTTATTTTTGAAACTACGTTTTAAACGCTATTTAGAATTCTAAGCAATGTTATTTTTTACTTCGATGCACTAATGTTTCATGTGTGTGTGTGTGTAGGTATATATTATAATTTGATAACCTCACATCAGTTGTAAGTATAATCAAGATCTCTTAATCGTCGCACTCCGCATGCACTTGAATATCTCTTACATCCATCATGTGCTTAATTCTTTACTTATGCATATTTAATATCATTAATAAAATTAAGTGTCCATTTCGTTTTATTGAGATACTGCAATTCTTGTTTTAGTAAGTTATTATGTGTCGTAATATTTAACCTCTCTACGTTTAATTATGTATTTTCGAGAGAGATTTTAAAACAGTTATGCTACTAGAGTTTATGTACGTTAAATTATTTTTTTACCAACTGCAACTGTTAATCGAAAGTATTATATCACTGTCAAGAGTAGCCTCTATTCCATGCGGTGTGCACGATATGTGATGGCTTTAAAAAAAGAATTAACTGCATTAAATCCGAAGTTGCATGGCAGGCAGCAATAAAGAAACTACTGCAAAAATACAGTTTAGGAACATAACGCAAAAGCAAATTGCGAACGGTATACGGCCCGCAGTCCCGCGATTACACTAATTCTGCGCTTGATCAAATCTTTGATTTGTCGAACGTTTGGACCAACATAAATATATTTGTTCACTGGCGCCAACTTCAGTAGCCCAGTCCAACGTTGGTCCCATATTTGTGTTAAGGCTAACCGCAACGAAATATATATAGGTTAGTTATAGAGGTGTAACATATATTGGATAAGAAAGCCTGAAACAGGCAAAGGTAATTTTAATCACTCGCTTATAATGACATCATTAGATTATAATAATATGGACTTTCTATATGAAAACGTAACGGTTGGCGATGCGAGAACTGACGATGACTAGGTGGTAATGTTTATTTTATAATAAGTAAATAAAATTAATAATTACAAATTTTATGCACACGTAAATTGCAGATATTATTGTCATTAATGGCATTAACTTAGTAGTTAGTTCCAACGTGATAAGTTAGAAGATGCTGCATTTATATAAGGTCTATGAGACTTTCGTATGCATATATAATGGAATTACTACATACAACTGTATCGAATAAAAAGATCTGATACGAATATAATGAATACAAAACGTACAAAGTAAAGTGTATCAAAATACAGCCCAGCCGCTGAAAGAATGCGTTCCTGACAGGTCGTGATCAAATAAACGTTGTAAGTTTTGCAGTGGCTAATAATTTAGATAAAACATGTTATTATCGTTTATTTGTCCTAATAGCGAACATTAGAATGATGTCAAATTACAATAAAATCAAAATATGTTAGTGTTTTGCGCTAAATTTAACACTAGTCATGACAAACTGACAGAGACGTGAGGAACGCATTCTCTTAGCGGCCGGACCTTTTGTTTTGGTTCACCGGCAACTTACAGCGCTGCACAGTCACAGAAATACTTGCGATCAGTTATTAAATTCAATGAGCTGTACTTGAGTGTCGTGTGGTAGCGGCGTAAGAGAATCCTACCACCCCATCTCATCCCGTGGGTGTCGTAAAATTCGATAAGGGAAAATGAAAACCAGGAGGTGTATTGTATAAAGTGACGAAACGAGCAAAACGTTCATCTAATGGTAAGTGCAACGTCCGTCCACAACAAATGCTGTATCACACAACATGCAGTGTGACACCACACTGCGCCCGTCACCCTGGGACATCAGCTCTTATGTCTCAAATGCCCAGTGATTACGCTAGCTCACAGTGCCCTTCAAACCGAAACACCGTAATGTTTGCACACTACTGCTTCACGGCAGAATAACTGGCCCTGGGGTGGTACCTACCTACACGGATTCTTGCATAGGAATCCTACCATTAGTAAAAATAGTAGTTTCCTTGTTCGAAATAGAGCAAACATTGCCACTCATTAATAATCCTTATCAAGATTATTTATATAAAACAACTATCTATACTAATATTATAAATTCGAAAGTAACTCTCTCTGTCCCTCTGTCTGTTCGTTATAGTTTTCACGGTTCAACCGCTGAACCGCTCTGGCACAGAGATAGCCTGCATCCTGGGGACGGACATTGGATACTTTTTATCCCGGAAAACCAAATAGCTCACACGGGATATTTAAGAACCTATATCCACGCGGACGGAGTTGCGGGCATCAGCCAGTAAAGTATTTTGAGGCAACATTATTTACGAAGGCTACTGCAGGCTGAAGGGCGGGAGATATGCGTGATATATTACTGCTTTCTTCCACAGGTCGCGAGCACGCTAAGGCATACTCATTTCTAGGTTAACTTCTGTTTATGTAACCATGTTCTCGAAATATATGTCCATAGACGGGTCACCATACATAATCATAACTAGCTATGCCCAGCGGTTTCACCCGCGTAAAAAAAGCCAGAAGAGAGATTTTTTTGACTCGTATCGAAATGGCGGCGACGTGGTTCGCCACCAGTCACTTCTCCTTTGAATCGAGACCGAAAATTGGGTTTATGTGTAGCCACTGCCTACCCCTTATATGGGAAAAAGGCGTGACTATATGTATGTATGTATTACAACAATGACTTGTAACAGACCATCTTGATTTTTCAATTATTTCCACTTAACCGAATCCATAAAACTGTGCACACTTATTTCATCATCATTATCATTTCAGCTACAAGTCCACTGCTGAACATAGGTCTCCCAGCACAAATTGCCACAAAAATTTGTAGCTCTCATTTTTATAGGATTTTTTCATAGTTGCTTGGTAGGCGGGTTGGCAACCGCAGTTTATTTAGATTGTCTTTGTACACTTTCTTTGGCCGCCACCACACGGTCACTTATTAAGTCCCCATAATTTTGATGATTTTTTCCTCAAATTCTGATTGTAGAGAAATAAATACGCTTAGGCAGAGAAATAAATACGCTTAGGTAGCGTAATAAATACGCTATCTAAGCGTATTTATTTCTCTATTCAGGATGTACTAGTTTTAAATTAGTTCTTCGAGTCCTAAGCAGGGATTTCTCATTATACTACGGGTACAACTTTTCCATCCTGTTGCGGCAACTTCGACGGCGACACCCGGATATCCAGGAAATTGGTAAGTAGTTCATTAAAACGGCTCAAAAGTAAACTAAAAGGTAAATTATAAAATAAACACTACACATTTAAATGAATACAATTTTACGGATTTTCTCGCGTTTAATTTTACTATTTACAACCCGACGTAACGAACGCTTTACAGCACCCAGGCCCACGGGAGGACTGAGGTGACAGATGTCCCGATGTTATAGCTAACCCGGAGTACCTTCAGCTTTTACTTATGAGTATTATTATTATTTTGGTCCCATCTACGCAGAAAGAGCTAACGGTGTCTTGATGTCTCGCAGTGGTATGCTAGGTTTTTGATTTAATTTTATTAATTATATGATCCCAAGCTGGTGGTTGTACCCAACCATTTTCTCTATTCAAAATTAGGATGTTTTTTAATTTTAATAGCCTTGCGAATCATTCTTGGTAGGAATCGATGTTATAAATAGTAAAATTAAACGCGATAATATCCGAAAATATGGTTTCATTTAAATATAAAATAAAGATAAAATATAAGAGACAAGACTAGATAGACTAAAAAAAAGACTTGTAACATATTTTGCGCAATTGATAACTATTGGAAAAGATATGAAAGTGCCACAAGTGTACGTGTCGCAAACGCATTCACTCATCCTTACCTACCCCAGTCCGAACGCTCATGTCGGAGGCAGGCCACGATGTAGTGTAAGAGATACGGGAACAATCACAATACACCCAGACCCGAAAACCAACAATTTGTTTTGCACGAATATTGGCTTCGGCTGGGATTCGAATCCAAGACCCGCAGCAGATCACTAGGTAGGCGTTTATCAACGAAGTACTGAAGAAATAATTTAAATAAATCTGTGTGTATATCTTGTGGCCTTTCCGTATGTTTCAATCATGGCGATATGTTGCTGTTAACAACAGGGGCAGTTATCGCCGCAGGATAAATTAGTTAGTTAGTTAGTTATACTATAGTTCAAACATCGAGTATTAAACAACGAAAACTAAATAAAGTATTAGAAACATATTGTCTTCGCACAGGATTTGAACCTAAGTGCAACAGCTCAGCAGACTGAACTGAACAGAACTTTTAACTGTTATGACGGAAAGCCTATAAATGTCCCACTGCTGAACAGAGGCGACCTGTCCTCTCATTTCCGAGAGAGTTTTCAAGCCGGGAAGAGTCCGCCGCGCTGCTCCATTGCGGGTTGACGAACTTCCCATGCTCTTGAAATATTTTTCATTCATCAGACACCGGGGCCGTGTGGTAGCGGCTTAAGAGAATCTACCACCCCATCTCATCCCGTTGGTGTCGGAAAAGTCGATAGAGGGAACATAAAAACCAGAAGGTGGGCTGCAGCATCTTCCTGGAACATCTCAATAAATAAACTGCGGTTGCCAACCCGCCTGCGAAGCGTGGCAACTATGGCAAAATCGCCCCAAAACGAGAGCTACTAACTTTTGTGGCAATCTATGGGGGAGGCCTACGTTCAGCAGGGGACTAGTGCCAGGCTGAAATGGTGACGATGAGACACCGTGGTTCGAACTCATGTCACTCGCGTACCATGAAATCTAGGACGAGCGCCCGGCACCTGAGCTACGACCGCTCTAAATCTCAATAGTAAGGTACAATTCGTAATAAATGCCGCGGCCGACTTCGATCGCAATCAAACAACTAGACAATAAAATAATTTGTCGCGAGCACGTTGCCATTAGCAGTCGCTGCGACGGCTCGCTGCCCCGAGTTATTGAGCGCTGTACTCGGAATCACACACTCTTCAAGCGCACACCGAATAACAACTGATATTAAAATAAAATACACGTATCGGTCACCGATACCGTCCGATGTGCGACTACGTGTAATTATTTTCGGACGCTAGTGATGTGCGCGTGTCGGTCCGGGAAAGTTTTCGTACCGAAGCGCTATGGTTTTAGGTTGATGAACTTGTTTTTGTGTAAAACTTATATGATGTTCCTTATTGCCGATTTTCGACCACGGCGACAACTACCGAATAATTTCGGAAGTTACTCGTATCAACCGCGCGGGAGATATTATAGTGCGACAAGTGTACGCGCAAACGCAGAGGCACTCACTCGTCCCAACCTAACCATGCCCGATGTAACGCCAGACCTGAGTCTGGTTATATTGTGGTTGTCTGTGTTTGCAACAATTTCTGTTTTGCACAAATGTTATGGGGATTCGAACCAGGGACCCGCGGCGTGCTAGTCAGGTACTCTAACCACTAGGCCACGCGGTCTGAAACTTATAATCGAATACATGAAGCATGAGATTTTCTTTGTTTAACTTTTGCTTACATAATACATTTAAATAATTATTTCAATGTAACTTAATAAAAAAAATGTATTTATGTTTATTATATTTATAAGCTGACTTTATAATTTGGAAGTGTCTTCAATAATTTTTTGTCTGTGCTCATTTTTTTGCCTGTGTAAATGTGTATTTTCTGTATGTGTAGTTAAATAAATTTATTCTACCACGTTCTTATTATACGTTAATATTTTCATATTTATGTTGTTATTTTCTACTTTTAAGCTCCATATGTTAAACCAATGTTTTAATTGTTGTTAAAAATAAAATATTCAGTTGGCTTAAACAATAAAAATTTATGAAAACGATGCGTACGTTTATTTCTCCCTGCCGCAGCATATCCTTAATATCATCGTCATCATTTCAGCCTATCACTAGTCCACTACTGAACATAGGCCTCCCCCATAGATTGCCACAAAAGTTTGTAGTTTTGGGGGAGATTTTGCCATATTTGCCACGCTTCGCAGGCGGGTTGGCAACCGCAGTTTATCCATTCAGATGTTCCTGGAAGATGCTACTGCCCATTTCCTGGTTTTCATTTTCCCTCTGTCGACTTTTACGACAGCCACGGAATCAGATGGGGTGGTAGATTCTCTTCAGCCGGTACCACAGGGCAAAAATCTAAATATACAATACCTTGGTGTACCGAAACGTTCCGCTCGTCACTGGGCGCCGTGAAGGCAGGTGCACAAACGGTGCGGGCGAACGCGATCGCAGCGATAACGCTCCGTTTCCGCTACGCCTGTTAACTTACGTGTGTCCTTTACACGGTAACAATTTTGTTTTATAGTCTGCCGGTGTGTCACATATAGACATACATTATTCCTCTAAGATATGACACTGAAGAGAAAGTATTATGGTTTGGATTAAGATGACATGTTATTATTCGATTGATATATTTAGCTATAGACAAAAAGAAAGAAAAGAAAGATTGAAAACGTAGCAAAGGAAGTGAGAGTTAGAAAGAGAGACAGAGAGACGATAAACGATAGAACATATACAGGCTTAACTCTAAGACTTATTCCATCATTATTATCACCCTTAATCCATTACTTGATCTAAACATATACAAGAACGCGCACACCAAACGTGGCATGTATGTCATTGAATATATATTTTTATTGGATGACATGATGGTAATTGTAACATCTGCCCATAACAAATGCTGTGTCACCCCGAACATTCATGTGTGGCACACTGCGCCCGTCGTCTTAAGACATCAAATCTTAAGTCTCATATGCCCTAGTGACTACACTAGCTCTCAGTGCCCTTCAGACCAAAACACATTAATGCTTGCACACTTTTGCTTCATGGCAGAATAACTGGCTTGAGGTGGTACCTACCTAGACCTACCTACCTACCTGCATAGGAATCCTACCACCAGTTGAATATTGCTGGTTAACGATATTTATTCTCACAAGTAATGTACATTACAACTTACTTTAATGACAAATAAATTATTTAGTGAGAATGCAGACCGATTCAGAAAAGAAAGTAGAAGTAGTAGAAGAAATATTGTGACGCTATTTTTAGAAAATATTATTAGGTAGAAGTCCACCACCACTCCGTTCACTTACTCCGATTGTATCCCCTGCTAACAAGCAAATTGGTGAACGCATTACCGCAGCCTTCCCATAAATGATGCAGCTACCAGAATTACATCTACGTCCCTAAATTTGGTAGGATTTGCTGCCATATATCGTTTGCATCCTGCACCACGAGCATGATATGATATGAGCATATTAGAAGAATGAATGTGTAAATCACTTTCAAACACGAGCTAATATTTAGCCAGTATTCGAAACGGATAAGACGAACGACAATCGAAAAAGGTAACTTGATCTGCCTCATCTAATGAAACCATATTTTTTAGATAACAACTAAATGTTAAAACAAGCTTGGACTTTTGTGATGATGAAAATAAAAAGATTTCAAATGAGAAAACTAAAATATTTTCTGTAAATTGAATGAAATAAATAAAACGACAAAAATGAAAAATCATAAAAGTTTGTGTTTTATTATTCAAAACTTCGTGACATGAAAATATAAGTCATTTAAAAGACTTAACATAATTTAGTTATTTAGAAACAAGACATCATATCTTATAATAGAAATAACACTTGAACTCAACAGAAATAAAGGTTTCGGATATAAAGACAAAAATATATATTCTTGTCAGTAGCTACTCTTTCAGGTCAGATTGATACACACAGCGTGTTTGTTTACATAACGAACTGGAGATTAAATGGAATTGAGATGCAGATTGAGGCGATTAAATACATTTAGAATTTTATTGACACAATTCGATTCCTTCGTAATCGTTTAGCGATCCATAAATAATTGATAACTTCTTTGTAGAAATGTGAATAAAATATGTTAAACGAGGCTAAGGCTATTAATGTATCAAACAGATGACAAGTCGGTGCGGCAACTGTCGCGCAACAGTTGCCTCGCTATAAGTAACCCGCGCGGTGTCGCGCCTGTCTATTATCACTTGGTAATTTGTTGCCGCAGCCTTGAGTTATGGTTCCGGTATCGCTTTCCTAAGGACCAGTCTTTAGTTGCAAACTGGCCTCACTATTTCTATTTCCGACTTGCTTGAGGAATAAAACTCACTGCAAGTAAACGAGACAGAAAGTTCCGTTTCTTTATTTTCATTCTATCCAATTGAATGCGAAGTTTACTGGCGCTATTTATCAAGTTTTCCGCGTAAATTTCTCAAAGCTTTTACAAATGTAAATTCAGAAATATTTCGAATCCCAGGATAAAGACAGTCTTGATAAACCTAAATGAAGCGATCGAAGTAGTATAGCTTAAACTCACCATTTCTCGTCTTTCTCCATTATTCACCTACTGTGGCTTAAGGAAATGACAGAAAAATGTCATCACATTGATGATAATCATAATATAAAATATGTCTCCCCAAATAAATACACATTAATAACCAATTGACAACAGTCTAAGTAATAAAGGCAAGGTGATCTGTAATTAGGCAAAGCCTATATTACAGATCACCAGGTTGCCTGCCAAGGAGAAAGCAAGGGCATTGTTTGATCGTTGAGTGGTACTGGTGTCATAGTACTATGATATATGTATAGCCCCTTATTCATTCAATTATATACAAAATTAATTTCACGATCGATAGAAGATAGACTAATAATCGAAAACATACTAGACCTAAAAGACTCAGGTAAGATGATGAAGAGTAGAATCGGAGCGAACGCTTGGTACTGCTGTCGTCGGTCAGATTCCCTCAGATTAGGGGAGTATATCCAGATCTGCTTTGGTGATAGTGCTAAAATTAGAGACGTCTGCTAACTTAATTGATTAAAAATAGATACTTAACTAAAACAGTATTCTATAAAAGGCAATAAAGAGATTGCAACAACTTCAACTCCTTCTTGGTACTGCAAATTCTTTTACTAAGAAACTTAGAGGAAACATCTTGTATGTAAGTAACCGAACTTAAAAGTGTGATATTTTGCAACACCAGAACAGAAGTAAATTAGATTAAGGGAATCTAGTTTAGATGACACATTAACAGACTGTCACTAAATATATTAATTACAAGCAACATCAACGTCGTTGCAATAGTTGTAGTACTTGTGTGCTAGGACAGATGGGATTTTTTTAATTGTATACAGTGACGAAACGAGCAAAACGTTCACCTGATGGTACGTGCAACGTCCGCCCACAACAAATGATGTGTCACCCAGAACATTTCTGTGTGACACCACACTGCGCCCGTCACCCTGAGACATCAGTTCTTAAGTCTCAAATGCCCAGTGATTACGCTAGCTCACAGTGCCCTTCAAACCGAAACACAGTAATGCTTGCACACCTAAGCTTCACGGCAGAATAACTGGCCCTGGGGTGGTACCTACCTAGACGGATTCCTGCGTAGGAATCCTACCATAGTTGTCGTTTGACAGGCGATTAATTTTGCTTATTCTTCTTTTGTAGTCTATTAAAAGGCCAGTGCTTGGACATAGGTGTCACTGACGAAGGGTAAGTTTGTCGTAATCTGCACGCCAGGCAGGCGGACTGGTGCTTGCAGTACAATGCAACTCGAAATTTAGACACTAAGATTGAGGAGGCAATGATGCTAGCCACTGAGTTACATTGCCATCAATGTAAGCTACATAATACAAAAAATTACGATGACCGCGTGACGATTTACGACCACGGTGACAGCTACCGAATACGGAGTGAGTTATTACAGTGTATGAAATGAAATAATATGAAGTTATTTTTCGAAGTGTTTCGTATGTCAAAAGTTTTTTCTTTGCATCTTTTCATCATTTCGTAATGAGATTCCCCTGACGGAGAAGAAACAGGCGAAACAAACTCCGCAGGTGTCCTCCTTTTTTGTATTTTTTTTATTTTTATCCGCCGTAAGTATTATATGTAAATCTAAAAAAATTGTCTCATAGACAATCAAATCACGCTTCATCACAAAAATTGCAATCACATATAATAATAACATATAAAAGTGTTAAGCAAACTCGAGCAAACCAGCCTCCACAAGCAGCACTTATTCATGTGGCAGCCATCGCCATCATCAACCGTTTTAAAGGGAAGATAGGGCCTGACAAAGCGCTAATGAGACGATACGATAGGATCGGAAGTAGGCTATGCAGTCTCAGAGATGAGGGAACTTTCACAACACAATCAGGCCCGAACACACACCATTTGGGGTTTTGCACCAATTTTGCACAATTTGGGGTTTTGTTGGCCGCGATTGGGATTCTATCTCGTAACCCGCAGCATAGAAGTCGAGTGCTTTGCAGTCGCCTGATCATAACGTACAAAAAAGTGTATGTTAAAAATGAAACTGCTATATTCATCAAATGTAAACGAATAAAATTCTTGAAGGTGCACTGTCACGGTTTATTCGAAAATTTACTTGCAAGAGTAGACGGGTTGGATAATAGAGGTTATAAATTAGCCGGCGGCGATCGGCCGGTATTGATTGCACAGTTTGGCGCACAGATGTCGCTGGCCGCGGGCTTCTGGATGCGCTTCGAATGTATCGAACGAGTCAAGTTGATTTTATATAATGTTTCAAAGCAATTGATTTAGCTTGTAAAGATGAACGAAGAAAATAAGTGGAAATAAAAATGCAGCGTAGGGTTCAAATGTCTGACTACATTTGGCAAAATAAATGAAAATTTTTTTAAATGAAATGTAGTTTTATTTAAATGCATAGTATTCGCGTCAAAACACATAATCATTACAAGATATATATTTTCGGTGATGTAATTGCTGTTAGCCTTCTCGGCTTTTACAGCTTCATCGGATACTGTGCTCGCGGGCCAGAGGCCCGCGTGCCAGGTTTGGTTTGACCCAAACATAAATAAATAAATTAAATTCCTTCAAAAACCTCGAAGTTCGGACTGTGTCGCGTTCGCTGAGTGCTTGCGCGATTTCGAAAATCTTAAATATTTTAAGTCGTCTAATGACCGTCCGAGGAGGACATTACAAGAAAAACGAACTGCTAACACAAACAAAAACATATGCGTCACGAAATCAGCATACACGTTTTAAAATTCGTGCGTAGGTAATTTCTTTTGTAGCGTCTTTGTTTTCACACATTGACGAAATTTTGCTCTTGGCTGAAGATTAAATAAGTTTGTAGACAATCTGAAAATCGTTTAAAAAAAACCGTGCTACATCAAGGACCGGGCGCTCAACTAAATTTACAAATACTAGTGACTTGAGTTCGATCCCCGGTTCCGGCTGATTTACGAAGTGCTCAACTACGAAGGAAAACATCGTGAGGAAACCTGCATGTCTGAGGAATACAAATATTTGAAAGAAAGAAAGAAAAGGTTTATATATTTAAGGTACCAGCAAATAGAAATAGAAATAAAAATATACATACTTATTCTAAGAGGCCAACAATTTTTGTACAAATACAACATTGAAACTTATATCTAAATTAAAAATGGTACCAAAAGGCCTCCACTCAGCATAATTTTTTGGCCAATTTCAGTCTCGACGCTGGTCTTTTGTGGATGTCTTCAAAGAGGCAACAATGAGCAAACGCATGAAAAAAAAACATAGCATTCATCATCATCATCATTTCAGCCTATTACAGTCCACTGTTGAACATAGGCCTCCCCCATAGATTGCCACAAAACACGGTCCTGAGCCACCTGCATCCATCGACTTCCCGCAAAACCGTGCAGGTTCGTCGCTCCATCTAGTGGGGGGTCGCCCTACGATGCGTTTGCCGGTACGAGGTTGAAAAGTTGTTAACATACTCGTAGCATTACAAACACAAAGTAAATTTTTTTAATTCGGTGCCACGTATTAAAGTTAACGTGTCAACTATATAATTGCACAGACTAAAAATCTGGTTATTACGCATGATAAATTGAATAGTGACAGAGATACAGAAACTTTTTTTCTTTTTATTTTTTGTTATCTGTTTACACTGCATTTGTGTTTAATATTTAATAACTTTGTTTATATGTAAGTATTTCAGACCTTTTTGTTTTTTTTGTAATATGCGCATGTATATATATATATATGTATATGTGTGTATGTATATGTATATATATATATATATATGTGTGTGTGTGTGTGTGTGTGTGTGTGTGTGTGTGTGTATCCGTGTACATGTGCGCATATTTATTTCTTTTAAATTAAACTAAGTCAATTAACAATATGTCCGGAAGCTGCTCGTTAAACCTGAGGCATCGACAGAATAACAGCGCTGTGGCAACTCTGCCATAGCATTATGCTGAGTCGACAGCCTTTTCGTTGCTACAACCCAACGTCCGTCTGACAATGTAATACGTCGTATTTTTTGTTTACTTATTTTTTGTATGTTGTGTTGTAGTATTGAATAAAAAAAAATTTCTTTCTTTCTTTCTTTTTCTAGCATTAAAAACAAACAATAAAAAAGACATTTAAACTATTTCGAAGAGATGTGAAGTCCGCTCGGGAAATGTCCGCCGCGCTGATCAAATCCGGGTTGCATTCAAAACCCTATCAGAAGTGAGAGCAGGCCTATTCTGAGTAGTGGAATATTCATAGGTTGTTTTTTCTTGAACAAACTATTTTTTATTTAAGTGTCGAGACGGTGAAGTCTTTCTCGATTGCACACAACAAATGTCTGCTCTCGTCACCCTAGACTTCAGTTCTCAAGTCTCATATGCTAAGTTATTACACTACCTTTTTTTATTTGATAAAATTTCGAGACGAGCAAAACGTTCACCTGATGGTAAGTGCAACGTTTGCCCATAACAGTTGCTGTGTTACTCAGAATATTTCTGTGTAGCATCACACTGTTGGCAACCGCAGTTTATTTATTCACATGTTCCAGAGAGGTGCTGCTGCCCATCTCCTGGTTTTAATTTTCCCTCTGTCGACTTTTACGACACCCACGAGACGAGATGGGATGGTAGATTCTCTTAAGCCCGCACACGGTACGTATTTAATTATTGCAATAATACACTTTAATTATAACTAGTATGGTAATAATATAATATTATAAAGTAACTCTCTCTGTCCTTCTGTCTGTTTGTTACCTTTTCACGGCTCAACCGCTAAACCGAACGACTTGACGAAATTTAGCACAGAGATAGATAGCTTGCAGCCTGGAGACGGACATAGGATGCTTTTTATTTTGAAAATCAATAGTTTCCACGGGATATTTTAAAAACCTATACTCACGCGGACAGGGTCCCGGGCATTTAATATATATCTCTTAAACGCATCCACGATAGAGTAGACATCTTTGTGTAAGGCAATAATAAACAAAAAAATAAAAAAATAAATCACTAATACTTTAAATTTGTATGTAAAGTGAGCTTTGCCCATTTACTGTCAAATGTGCACCAAAAGGAATTAGGGAGAATGCGTGGAAAGTTATCAGACATGCGCATGCACGTGGCAAACCTGAACATAATTCTAGCCCCGAGGTTCAGCCCACACGAGCCACGTTGCGTGCGCTTACACGACTTAGTGATGGGCTTTCTGTAGAAATTAACGTAGTTTATATGAATGATTATGCCAATAATCGTATACGTAAACGACGGCATGGCTCGGTAGTTTGCCGAATGTAAAATTTATGTACCTAGCTGATACCCGCAATTCGTCCGCGAGGACATAGGTTTTCAAATATCCGGAATTATTTTATATTCCGGTACAAAAAGTATCCTATATCCGTATCCAGAATGCAAGCTATCTCTGTGCCAAATTTCGTCAAGATCGGTTTAGCGATTGAGCCGTGAAAAGGTAACAAACAGACAGAGGGACAGAGAGAGTTACTTTCGCATAAATAATACTAGCCGATACCCGCGACTACGTCCGCGTGGATATGTTTTGTAAATATCCCGTGGAAAATATTTGGTTTTTCGGAATAAAAAGGTATCCTATAGCCGTCTTCAGGATTCAAGATATCTCTGTGCCAAATTTCATCGAGATCGGTTCAGCGATTGAACTGTGATAAGGTAACAAACAGACAGAGGGACAGAGAGAGTTACTTTCGCATTTACATATTAATATTAGTATGGTCGACGTAGGCGACTGTATCACGATCAGATCGAAATCGTTTTAAGGAAAGGCCACGACAAAACTACCCGCAACCGACGCTTGTATGAAAACACTAATGAAAGTAGAGGAAGCTAAAGATGTGTGTCAGGATCGTACTAAGTGGAAAGATGTGGTCTCTGCCTACCCTTATGGGAAAGAGGCGTGACTCTATGTATGTATGGATGCAAGTAATTAATGGGAAATATACAAAGAACATTTCCTAAGATCTGCGTGGAAAACCACTTACTGGTGTTAAGTTAATATATTAGAATTGTAAGTTACATAATATATACCTTTATTTTATTTTACTTTATTTGGAAAACAAACAGCATACAAATAAGACGATACCTAAAACTAAAATAAATAGAAATGTTCTGGATGACACTACATTAGTTATGGGTAGACGTAGTACTTACCATCAGGTGAACGTTTTGCTCTTTCGTCACTGGATTAAATTAAAAAAAATAGACATTTTGCTTCAAATAGAATCGAACCATTGTTTCACTAGATTATTTTTAACCACAGTTGTTTGAACATTAAATAAATAAATGTTGAATCGGTCTACCTGTTTATTAAACAAGGAGGGAGCGCGACAGAAAAAGGAGTTTTTCCTATAATTAGATGAGAATGATGGCTTCGAAATAAATTAATACATCCATACTAATATTAAAAACGCAAAAGTAACTTTCTCTGTCCCTCTGTCTTTTTGTTACCTTCTCACGGTTTAACCGCTAAACCGATCTTGATGAAAAGCATAAAGATAGCTTGCATCTTAGAGATAGACATACGATATTTTTTATTCCTAAAAATCAAATAGTTCCAATGCGATATTTCAAAAACCTATATCCAGGCGGACGAAGTCGCGGGCATCAGCTAGTATATAATAATTTTATTTTTCTCTTAAAGTCTTGTCCGCGGAATAATCCCCTAACGCAAATTATTATGTTACTTGTCGGATATAATGGGAATATTCCGTGTCTTTGACACTGCATAAGACCTTTCCTGTGAGCGTAACATTGAAAGCTGTATTTGTGCTAACATTAATGTCATATTATAACATAGTGTGCAGGTGATAACTTCTGGTAGTAAACAGTATATTATTGCCATGATCGTAATCAGCTTGAAAGACATTTACGTTTAAACCAAATTTAGTATATCATCGAAAAAGGCACGTCCTCTTTTTGACTCAATCAGTCCTTGTGATAAAACCATGAATATAAACAATTATCATCAACATCATCATCATTTAGGTTTGTGAGTTCACTGCATAAACATCTCTTTATAATTGGAAAAACATATAATTAACAACAGGTCTCGAAAGTAGATAATTTTTAGATTCGAAGGGTCTCCGTCTAGACAGATTATACATTGTATTTGAAGGTGGAAACTAAAATCTGAAATGGTCACAACTGTTTAAACTGATCATTAATTAAAGACTTCAGAATATATTTGAATATATATATATATATATATATATATATATATATATATATATATATATATATATCGCCTGTCTCCCCGAGATATCGGATCTTAAATCTCGTATGCCCAGTGATTACACTGGCTCACAGTGCCCTTCAGACCGAAACATAGAAAGTAGTAGTAAGTAAGAATAACTGGCCCTGTGGGGGTACATACCTATTTTTCTTTTTTCCTATGATTCCTGCATAGGAATCCTACCACCAGTAAATAATTCAATAACGTTCTATACGTAAAAACGTAATATCATTCAACTTAAAAGAGACTGTTCGCCACAGACGCGTTAATTTAAACAATGACAACTTTCAAACAAGTTGTGACGTCACTAAATTAGGTAAATGTAAAATATAGACCCCTCCCCTCCCCCACACGCGGGCGGGAGCTGCGCGGGCGCACGCTCCGCAAAGCCAGTCACGTCGCCGCACTATTTTTACCATCCAATGACATCTTGCTGATGAGCCGATCTACAGCGTTCAGTATGGCGTGGATCTACCGCAACTTACCTACAGTAGCAGTTAAAATTTAGAGTATAATAGTAATTTTCTAGAAGTTTCTAGTAGTTCTTTCTTAGAAAGTAATTTTAGTATTACATTCCTTTTAGGAACCAGAAATCTTCGAAGTTTAAATGTGCTGCGATTAATACAAAAAAAGCAAAGCGGACATGAACATGACACGAATCTCCCAGGGCCTTTTTGCCAAAGTTGCCACGCTCTGCAGGCGGGTTGGCAACCGCAGTTTATTTATTCCGATGTTCCAGGAAGATGCTGCTGCCTATCTTCTGGTTTTAATTACCTTAGTTTAGCGCGTTGAAACATACAAATTTATATTACAAAGCTTTATTATACAAATAAGGTAAAGATAGAAAAAATCTATAAATTTATCTCAACCACAAATTAATAAGATATTAAGAAAAAATAAGTAAAATAAAATAATAATACCTCAAAAAGGCCCTAATGTCTACAGATTTCTTAGATTTGTCACAAGAACCCTAAATATTTCCGAAATAAAAATCAAAGTCAAAATCGATTTATCTCTTTAGGAGATAGAGCCCGGACAAACAACCAGACAGACAGATTGAAATTTTGAAAACGCGTGTGTGAGTTTACCGCACTTTGAAAATTACCATATAAAAGTCTTTAGTACTAAGTCACAGACAGATTTTTATTCATATCTATAGATTCAGGAAGGATATAAGTGTTACTTTACCTAAACATAAATACTGTATTTGACGCGTGGCCTTGTGGTCGGATATTCTGGTTCCCACGCCGCGGGTCCTGAGTTCGAATCCCACTCAGGGCCAACAACAGTTGAGCAAAAACAGAAATTATTGCTTTTCGGAATTAGTTGTTACGATACAGGAGAAATCTCAGTGGGGAGCATTGAAAAAAAAACATCGATCATAAAACAACGAAACTAACATGGAGCTGACTGAAAGCAGTTTCAATAGGTTTTCAATCACGAACACGACATGATGAAGTTAATAAAAATATTTGAAAAGGAATTCGATCATAAGCTCAGAACAAATAAACCATTAGGGGCGACCGCGGCCAGCAATCCATAAGCCCGAGACCCGAGGAATGGTATTAATTTGACAGATACCGTTCATCCGTACTAACAGCAGGTGTTCCCAAATTGTCCGTGATAAATATACGCCATCAATATTGGAGCGAGACGGCCACCCTTTCACGGCTTATAACATAACACGTAATTGTGGTCACGACGGTTTTTCCGGAACACTTATTACAGTTACCCGATTACATGGTTACGAAGCGGACCGCGACGAAAGGACCTCACCACCTTGCGCGATTCCATGAGCTCGCATGCTTTCTGGCCAAGTGGAACATAATGACGAGTGGAAACTGATTTTTGGGGTAGATAACGTAATTACCGAGCGACGTTACCGCCAAAAATTTGAGGTAATTTCAGTTTATGGCACATAAAACTTTCTTACAATTAAATAGATTTTAAATGATAAACTAGGAAAATATGTAGAGATTAATGAACGACGGAGTTCGATTGCAACAAATAAAGAGAAATAACAGGGAAAATTTACCTGCGGCTATGATCCTGATTTGCAGAAGACTTATGCGAGTTGGTTTGAAATCGGTGAAGAAGTTCAGTCACAGAATATATGTGCATACTGTGTGATTATTTTATGTGATGGCGAAGAAACTAAAATTTTTTTTATTTAAAATTAAAAAAAAAATTGTAATCATGCTTGGTTCATATGTAATAATTAACTACCGCTTACAACAACATTATATCCGCGGTAGCTCAGGGGCCGAGCGCTTGCCTTAAATTTAATAATACGCCAGAGACTCGAATTCGATCACTGATGCCACCTCTTAAATTGTTATTTTCAGTGCTGATTTTCCGCGTGGTCACTGGTGAAGGAAAACATTCAGCGGTGAAGAAAAACGGAGGAAACCTCCGTAAATGCTAAAAATATTTCAAGAAATATTCTCCATGTGAAGTCCGCCAACCCAATGCGGGATCATCGTGGCGAACTCTTTCCATCTTCTAAACCCTCTCACAAATATGCTCAGCAGTGTGGCATTCATAAAGCGTTACTTTACTTACTTTGTAATAGATATCTTTTAAAAAATTATTTCTATGAACGGTTTATATAAAAATGTAAGAATAACAGGCGGCTTTAGATTAAGCTCTTCAAAAGCAAGAAGTTAAAGATTTCCTAAGATATTTTAATAATTAATATAACGCATGCATTGCAAATAGTTCGAGCGGCGATGCAGCGTCTAGAAATGTACGTCCGACCTCCCCCATATTTCGCAACGATCAACAAACTTGGACGCGCTGCGCTTAATGTTTCAGTAAACGGCCATATGTCTAGTCTATACACATAATAATTTATGTCAACGAGATTCTTAATCCGCGGCTATAAACCGACAGTCTAAATAAATTCATTCTGCGGGGTGAGAAGGTCGTAAGCGCCGAAGCGGCAGTCTCCGCTCGCGACGTTTCGCCGCGCGCCTCCGAGTGCCATAGATCCCACGCGCCGGCAAGCCCGCGCCAAACTGGTAAATCGGCTCTTGCGCAACTCGGAGACTACAGTTGGTTTCCAATTTTATGTTGACCGGTTTCGAAGTTGTCCCAGCCTTCTAATTTCGGCTCGTTTAGATTGGAAAATACGCCGTGGTCGAAGATATCGAAACGAAACTGCGCCAGGTGAGATTGGAGCCGACGGTTTCTCTTGCGGTGCCAGTGACATTCTCATAAACATATCTCACAGATACGTCGAGTCATTAATTAATAAGTTTAATCAAGCGATCGAGAGCTCGATGTTGGGGAACTCTCACCGCGTTATTTTAACGTTAAAATATCGTCATGGTATCGTAGATTGCCGGGCTGTATATCACCGTGTCACAGTGAAATGCGTCGATATCTTCGTACCTAAACCGTTAAGTGTGTTATACTTTAAGACGATAGCAATAACTAAAAGATTAATCACATGTGTGTAAGCACTACGTTTTATCTGTAGAGATAATTATTCAAAGGTTATTAGCGAACTGAATGTGATTCACCTCTCATCACAAAAAATTATATGAATATTTGGTAATTTCTAAACTACACGACTACTTAATAAAAATAATCGATATATTCAATAAAAAGCGAGGAAAGGAAAACATGGTAATGATAACGATTCTTGTTTTTTAAATGTTACTAAAGACGCTTAACCCTTGGTCAACAAACATAACGATAAAAGTAATAATTATATAATAGAGGATTCGATCGAACCCTAACAATATTTAAGTATATGTAAATAACGATATACTTACGTTATCAATGAGTTACTAGCGAAATAATATGTTCTTATGCAGCGGCATCTGGCATGGACGGACGATGACTAGGTGGGTCAGCGGTCAGCGTACCTGCCTGCTGCCTCATGGTCGTGAGTTGTAGGAGTATCGGTCTTTGGTTCGACCACCAATTTAGTTGCCTCACGAATAATTGTTGATTTTCACGTCTGGGGGTTATTGTGATTGTCCCATGTCTCTGACGCTGCTTCTAATAGGATTCCTATACAGGAATCCACGTAGGTGCGATAACTTCTGTTATGTACCACCGTAGTGCCATTACTTCTGCATTGGTGTGCGGTACGCGAAGCCGAAAATGCGGTATAGATAGATCTTCATAATTTAATGTATAAATTAAATTTTAGTGTCTGTTTGTAATAATAATAATATAAGTATATACGGTAATTATAACAAAAAAACTGTTTTTAAATTTTTGTCTGTCTGTTTGTTCTTGCTAATCTCCGAAACGGCTGGACCGATTTTGACGGGACTTTCACTGACATATAACTAATATCGCTATATATCGCGGGTAACTAAGGCTACTTTAATTTTAGAAAAAATATTAGGATTTCGCGCAAAAAAATTAAAACCCCAATATCCGATTCCCATAGGGTCAAATAAATAAATAATATATCATCGATCAGGGTCAGCTTTTTACGCGAGTTAAACCGCTGGACACAGTTACTTTAGTCTTCAATAAAATCGGTGTCCTTCTAAGAGTATCCCTATCAATTAACAAGGTTTAAAATTCTGTTACAATTGCCGAACGATTCTACTGCAACGGTCCCTTATATCTCGAAGGTTGCAGTCCATGGAGAACGTGGGCAAGCCACGGCACAGGGTGTGCAGGGCGCCGTCAGCGACCCACGCTGTACAAACGCGGGCGACGGGAGGCCGCGCACAAATCAACGCGCCGGGCGCGCTCGAAGGACCCCCGGAGCCTTGCCCGATGCAGGGCTGGTTGGAAATAATAATACAATTATTTAAAGGTACTTTTTCAAAACACAATGAGTTCTTTTTTAGCGTTTAGTGGTTTATTTAAGAAAAGGTAATGAAACGAGCAAAACGTTCACCTAATGGCAAGTGCAATGTCTGCCCATAAATTTCTCTGTCGTACCACACTACGCCCGTCACCTTGAGATGCCATTACGAGCTCTCAGTGCCGTTCAAACCGAAGCACAGTAATGTTTGCAAACTACGGCTTTTCTACAGAATAACTCGCCCAAGGGTAGTACCTACTGAGTCGGTTTCCTGAATGTGAATCCTACCACCAGTCTGTGTCCTGCGTTAGTATATTTAGGCAGGAAAATTATCCATAATATTGCATGTATGAATGCAGTAGGTTATACAGACGCCGTTCTGTCCGTCTGCAATCTTTTTTTATTATTACGGTAATTTACTGTTCTGATACATTATAACAATTTTGTTAAATTTTTACCGGTAGTATGATTTGTATGCAGGAATCAGACTAGGTAGATATCACAAGTGTCTGTTATTGTGCCTTATGCCAGTGGTGTGCCAACATTACTGTTTCTCGGTTTAAAGGACACTGGTAGCTAGTGTAACTGGGAAATATGTGACGTTAGAATTGATTTCTCAAAGTGACGAGCGTAGTGTGAAATGAACACACAGAAATGTTCTGGGTACACAGTATTTGTTACGGACAGACGTTGCACTTACTAACAAGCAAAAGATCTTTTTTTCCATAGTGATGTTTTTCTATAAAACAGTATATCAAATGCGAACATCCGTTATTAAATAAAAGCGATGAATTTTTTCCTCGGACAGCTAGTTGGACATCAGAGCTGACGCAGCCCTGGCCCCCCGGGGTGGGCGCTGCGCCGACACTCTCACCTCCGCGCTCCGTAATGAACAATATAAATGAGCTATTTGCTGCGCCGCTGCGCTGATCAGACGCCTCGGTGATACCATCCTTATGCACTTCACTGCTCTTTAACACCGACCTTCACTCGCTCCACTCTAACTTGCGGTGGACATGTGCAGCTGATAAACACCTGCCAACTGTCAAACTAATAAATATAATATAATTTCATTGAATAAGGCTAACTTAATTCTCATTTCACAAAGACTGATTACGTCCGATTTGTTTTTGTGTATATACAACAAATTGGATGCAGCCTCGAGCTTAATACGAGTATATTACTTCCGCTGTAAACAGTTCACCTATCAAACGCCATAAACGCGTACAAGCGACAACTTTGTTACAAGCTATCAAAATAATTTCTTAAACGTCTGCTAAATTTCGTCCTCCATTAACTCGCATGAAAATTGTCCTTTTGGGAACTTTTTCTCCCGAAGGGCTACGACAGGACTATTATATTATTAGGATCGTTTTTAGTAATGATAGGGTCGGGGTACGCGACCTCCGAGCGCCTGGAGGGACTAATCGTGCGTTGCCACAAAAAACTTCGGCCACTTCATTATAGTTATACCTTTGCATTATTAAAAGTCCGTTCGGGTCGATTCGGTGCAGGCATTTGATTTTGCATTCCTTTACGGTGAGTTGAGTTCGACGCGAGGAGCTCCGATACAGCGGAGTTACAAACAAATTAACTGCTTTTATTTACATGGCTATCCATTAAAAGGAATGAAAGGGAAAACAAAACCGAACTCGGGACGTCGTCCTCGCCGACTGACGCTACGAATCAGAACGAACAGACAATAGTCGCGGCAAAAAATGAACCGACAATCGGGATTCCGTGGAATTTGGAAACGAAATTCGAGGATCGCATTTTGCGAATACTCTCGCGTGTTACTGCATTATTATTTAAGTTTTGGACTTTTAAAAAATGGCTTTGATGGGCCTGAGGTGTTTTTTTTGGAGGCGCGTGCGAGGCACATAATTGGCGCGCCGGACGAGCAGGAGCGCTCGCTTTTTGCGGCACCGTGTCGCCGTCTCATACTGTTACCAACTCTTATACATTAGCAAAAATTATTATAACACCATTGTTTCTGGTGTCTAAACACGTATGTCACTGTAAGCGTACGTCGTGTGCATAACAGTCATGTAACCGTATTTACGAGAGGAGAGTCTTCGTGATGAAATTTAGTTTTAAATTGAAAAGGAGATTCAAATTTGTTAGAAAGTTCTTTCGCCTGTTTCTTCTCCGTTAGAGTAACTCTATTACGAAACGGTGATAGATTGTAAAAAATAATGGCTTATGACAAACGAAATTTCTATTTCTTACGTTGAAGAATTCATTTCTGAGAGGACTTTGGAGCCGGTAAAAGTCCGCAACTCTGCTCGAATCTGGGTTGGCCGACTTCACATCTCCTCGAAATCTTTTTCGAAAAATTATTGGCCATTTTTCCTCCACCGCTGAGCACGAGGTATTTTAGAATAATTATAGAGATGTTGGCACCGGGGATCCAACTTAGATCACTCGCGTACTATGAAACTTAAGGCTGTTGCATCTACTTTGCTCCACTTTGATCTTTATCAAAGTAGTTAATGAAAAGATTTTATAAATGTCTATACTCTATATATACAAGCGGAATTATTCAAAGTGCTACAACAACTCGAAGTGCTAAGGAGATAGGTGCAGGTAAGAAAGGGGTTTAGAGTCCTCGAAACAGTCGGGCGGGTGTCGCTCGGAGCGATGGTTGACCGATGCGGTCTCATTTCTTTTACGCCTCACAAAAACCAATTTAGACGACGAAGACGGGATGATATGATAACAGGAATCCCGTTGCGTCGCCTCGGGTGCGGGGCTTTGTGCCCGAATTTAATTCGCCTAACCTTGAATAGGGAGCTTTAATGAACGCGATGCTTATTATTGTGCATGCCTCCAACGACTCCTTAGCTGTCTGACCTTAGTGGGAGAAGCGTTGCCGGCGGCAGTCCGTCCGTCACATGTCATTCCAGTCGCTAACAATGGAATAGACTTTGCGAAAATGGTACGCGTGTCGCAGCCGCGACAAACCCAACAATGGATCGAAGAAAAAAACAAACAATCGAATAGAAATCGAAAACAGAGCTTCTTTCGAATGCGACTGAACGGGATTTTGGAAATCCGGTTTGAATTTTGTTCGGTTTGGTTTCCCGCGAGCGCTGCCTCCTCCGCCGCGTCTATTGTCCACATGTCACGTTCTTCGGGAACAAATAATACCTATCCCATATTGGGGATTGATAAAAAACTTGTCGCGTTCCATTTTAAATAGTATTGTATTAAGTTTATAATAAAGGGTATGCTTAAATACGTTGAAAGTTTTTATTTTAGCGTTCATGCCACATCTTTGAGCCTCATTGGAGATTTACGTAGGTACCTCTACAATGCCGATAGCCTGAATAATTTTATTTACATATGATGACGATGATATCTTCCTTGCGAATTTCGACTACCTTAAGCTCTTTAGTCTAGTAGTAAGTGGTGTAGTATTATAGTCGTTGGAACTATGCGTTAAAAATAACGAAACTAATCAAGTTCAGTTAGCGCAGCCGTTATGCGATTGGCTTTTGCCCGATTGTTTGTGTATCTATAAATATACGAAAATTAATACATGCATATAGTCACGCCATTTTCCTATATATGGGGTAAGCTGAGGTGGTCTAGTCTGCCGATAAATAATATGCACGAAGACCGTCTCAGATTTGGAATCGAAGTCAGAACTGACTGACTTTGTAAGCAGATACGCCGACTCACTTAGTCATGCAGTCGTAAATAATACTGCTGTAATGATACAAAACAACACAGGACAGTACATATTTTAATTAAAAATACCAAAATACGTACGCATGTTTCATGTAACTTATGTTTGGGTGCATTGTACTTTATTACTTTAATTGTGAAATAACTTTAACTGATATTAAAAAAAAAACTTAAATATAAAAGTTTTTTTGCGGAAGCAAGAAATCCCTTGATCGGACAAAGCCGCGTCGCGATTGGGTCGGGGCCAGAGGTCTGTGTCGCAATCACACAACGTCACAAAAAGCATTTACTATTGTTCTTGTTCGTGCTCGTTTTTGATTCAAGGATTTAGTTCTACATGCTTATCGAAATTTTATTTATGTTTAAATGCATATAAAGCCATTTATTTATTGCTTATTTTCATTCAGCATTGATTTTTAGTAAGTACTCGTTTACTAATTTGTTTATTTGTTTCTTTACTATTAGGCAATTGCCACCACCACCACTACAACCATTTCATCCAATCACTAGTTCACTGCTGAACATAGGCCTCCACCATAGATCGCCACAGGTTGGTAGCATTAGGGGGGATTTTGCCATAGTTGCCACACTTGGCAGGCGGGTTGGCAACCGCAGTTTATTCATTCAGATGTTCCAGGAAGATGCTGCTGCCCATCTCTTGGTTTTAATTTTCCCTCTGTCGACTTTTACGACGCCCACGGGATGAGATGGGGTGGTAGATTCTCTAAAGCTACCACACGACCAAGACACCCAAACATTACTATCTGATGGTAAATTTTCCCTCGATGAACAATATTTTTATTATGCTATGAATAGTTCTCATATGTCCGGTAATTACACTGACTCTCAGTGCCAGTCAGAGTTATTTCGCAAAAATCCATTAGAACGGAAGAGAAACAAATTTAATATGCTATGATCCGCATGTATCATTAAATAATAATGTTGTTTATTAATTAGTTTTTGAAGATCACCATCCGAACCGTACTTAGCGATTGTGTGTGGTAGAGTCTCGTATAATTTTTGTTACCAGAGAACGACTAGCAAAACTTTCACTTGATGATAAGTTCAATATCTGCCCATAACACATGCTGTGTTACCCAGAACATCTCTGTGTGAACTCCTTATATAATACTTATGTTAAAAGATTGAGGGAAAGGTAAGGATGCAGTATCAGATACACGAGGACACAGCACAATCGAATCTGAAAAAAAAATGTGTTTTTGTACAGATTCTGTTCGAACCCAATTTCCGTAGTAGGTGGATTCGCTGAACTCTAGGCCACGCGATCGACTAAAATTACTAATCATAAACGATTTATGTCAGAGTCAATAAATGAAGGTCATACATTTTTAAGTTGTTGAAATACCTTCAGTAAATGATGCTAGGTAAAACGTGTAATAATCTGGCTAAATTTAAAACAGAATAAGTAGCGAAGCTCTCTCCATCGTGACTCCTGTAGTTGGGTGAAACAATGGCTGCGGAGGTGGACAGAGGTGGGGGTCAGGCGTCCGTCGCGCGTCACGCCTCGCGCACGCCCGCACGCTCTAGGAAACGCCCGTCACTATTTCCGTCTTGATAGTACATATGAGCCAATTCTTAAACTGCTACTTTCTTATTCAAGTTTTCCCTCCGTAACTTCAGCGTTAACTAAATGTGATTTAACAAACACATGGAAGACAGTGACGAGAACAGCAAATATTACACGTGATCGTATGTGCAATGTCTACCCATAACAAATGCTGTGTCACCCAGAATATTTCACAATGCACACTGCGATCGTCCCTCCGAGAAATCAGATCTTAATTCTCATATGCCCTAGCTCTTAGTGCCCTTAAGACCGAAACACAGTAATGTTTGCACACTACTGCTTTACGGCAGTATACTGGTGGATGGGTAACCGGTCTTTAGTCTCATATGCACAGTAATTACATGTTTTCACGCCACTGTTTGACGCCAGAACAACTGGCACTGCGGGAGTACCAATCTAAACGGATTCTTAGATAGGCATCCTACCAGCAACAAACGTACCAACCTAACCTATTTCCCGATTTTAATCATGTCGGTGTTTTTGATTAACAACAAGAACTTTGTGCAATGTATAATGCCTAAATAATAGCGTCGCTTAATGGATATAGTGCCTAATCTCTACGCCGCGGGCCTCGGGTTCGAATCCTAGCCGGAGCTAGAATTTGTGCAAAAATACATAATATGGGTTTACGGGACTGGTTGCGTTGTAGATTGTCTCTGTGTCTTTGAAACTGCGTACTGAATCTGATTTTATTACATGAGCTGTACTTCTGGCACTGGTACGGACGGGTGAGACACTAATTTGTATTTGAACGAATACTTGTGGCACTATAATATATCCTGCGCAGTTGATAACTTCGGACTGAGATCAGATATCATCTATCGGATGACATCATCATGATGTAAACACAGAGGCAAATAGTTGCCTTCGCGTGCATTCCGTATCTGTAATGAGAATGCACGAAGGGCCAAAAATACAAAAAAAATTACTGTTTATGTACACATAAAAATCACAGTAGAATTTACATAGATAGACAATGACTACACAAAGGCACTGCTTATTTCATCATAAAATTTCTTCAAGCAGGCCTGTTACAGGATATCCTTAAAGAGATGCACTTTTGACAAAGCAAAGAGAAAAAAATATATAAAATCACAAAATATATATATTCATATTCAGACTACAACACCGTTAATTTCTATGTTGCATAAATATTCGACTACCATATACCACACTTAGCCACAGTACCCATGACCTAGCACCACTGACTGAGTCACACGATCTCATTGGCTTTATCCTACAAATTGACAATGTCCCTTAAAATCTTTCCGCAACGTTTTTTTTTTTGCTAAATTTTAAATGTTCGATAGTGCTATGGCAAATAAAGTCCTTAGTAATCCCTAAAACAGCGACAAAAAATGTCAGCTTAACAAAACATAACCGCAATAGCATAAAAAAAGCAAAGAAGGTGAGAATATCCACTAATTAGTACGTCGCCGCACCGCCCTATAGGTGGCGAAATTGTTCCAGCCATTGTCGACCCTGCTTTTATGAAAGTATAATTAGCTTTTGTTCAGGTGTAATATTTTTTGACTCAAATCCATAACGACGATTTCTTTTCAGTTGCAAATTAGGGAAGCTGCTGTTTACGTCCCAATGAACAGTAATTATTCTCTAAAAGTTTTGTTGGTACGTTCTGACGGAACTGCATTGCACTTACTTGGTCATGGTTTTTAATTGATCAATACTCTTGAGAAATTTCACAATTATTTTGCCACAAGGGCCAATAAAAACAGATGTAAAGTACAGTTAAAATGTAAATAACGGCGCTTAGATGTGAAAAAACTTTGCGGTTATGTGGTCCCTTTTGTAAGCGAGCACGTGCGGGAGCGTTCGTAAAGCTTGTATAATTAATTCGTGAGACTGACAGCGAGCGGATACCTGCGCCCGCTTCTATTGCAAACAAACCGGCGCATGCGACGCTCAGGTGTATAATCTTTATTTATATTTTTTGCCTCCACTTCCCCTTTGCATAAATTAACATTTTTGCAATTGTTACCAGAAGTTCGACTCCAAAATGTTCTGTTCTATGTGACAGTTAGTCCGCTGCTGCAATTGGTTTTAAATTTTCACTCGAGTTTCATGTACGAACATTTCATATTTCTTGTAGCTGTTGGAGCGTTTTTAGCGATCATTACTTTTATTTGTCGAACTAGTTACAGATCACTGAGCACTTTGTTATCTATTGCAATCATCCTAACGACATGCCTGTTGCAGTCTAAAATGATTCATAAAACCTCAGTATTAAGTTCAATTTTATTGTGTTTATCAATAATCTAAACAATCCGAGAGATATAGTGGAGCCAAGGAATTTTATACTTTAATTGTTTCTGTACAAGATCGTAGTTCGATTGGCAGGAGGAGGATTTGCTCTCACCTGGCCGGGCGGGCCGGCAGCTGGGCCGCTTTGTCTCGACTCATCACTTGACTCGGCCGAAAGGGATGCGGCGCCCATGTGAACCCACTAACGGAATCCTGGGAATGGATGTTCCTGCGCAGATAATGGTGTACGTGTGTTGTCGCTGGGACAATAGTAATGTGATATTTCTTAAGAAATATAGGACACATGAAATTTTAGTGTTTGTGATTTTTAGATTATGTAATAAAATTATGTTTCGAAAATTCAGGTTTATGGTAATCTATGTATACTTTTTTAGATTGCAGTTTTTTATTCGAGAAAGGGACGAGTCGGGAAAAGTGAACGACTTGAATGTAAGTCCAACGTCTGCCCATAGCAATGCTGTGTCACCCAGAATATTTCAGTGTAGCACCACACTGCGCCCGTGCCCCCGAAACGAAAGTTCTTAAGTCTTGTATGCGCAGTGATTACGCTACCACTCAATGCCCTTCAGATTGAAACACAATGACGTTTGCGCGCTACTGTTTTACGCTAGAATAACTGGCACTACGGTGGTTACTACCTAGACGGATTCCCGCACAGGAACTGTTTTTGATTTTGATTTTTTCTGTAACAAATACTGGATCCCCCTTTTACTTGCTTATTTTATGGATGTGGTAATAAATCCATACTAATATTATAAATGACAAAGTAACTGTCTGTCTTTTTCACTTTATTGTAATTTTCACAGCTCAACCGCGGAACCGATCTTGACGAAATTTGGCACAAAGGTAGCTTGCATCCTGGACGGACACGGGATACTTTATCTCGGAAAATAAAATAGTTCCCACGGGATATTTAAAAAACCTATATCCGCGCGGACGAAGTCTCGGGCACCAGCTAGTATCACAACATATTGTAGCTAGAATGGTTGTTAGCAAATTATAGTTCTAGTTGTTGTACCCTGCCAGTATCATGTTAGAGGTACATGATACTGGCAGGGTATGGTGCCAATGATTGCCACAACACAACAACAAAAAAAGTTAAGCAACAGCCTGCAAATTTCTCAATGTTGAGCATAGGCTACATTGTTGTGACAGCGTTGGAACCGGGAATTGTTAACCCATGTTGCTCCTATTCGGTTTCACATATCGCCGAAATATTTTTTTGTTTTAGTCAGACAAATAGATTTTCTCTGAATGTTTTTATTGACTATTGACCTTGTAGTGAATTAGCACTGAAATTATAATAATAAAATTAAATGGGAACCTGGGATCCAAGGCCACTCGTGTAAGAAATTTATGTCAGGCGCCCGTCCCTTATCTATCTGATTGAATATTATATATAGGGACTACGTTAGATATCTAACAGATTCTATTTGTTATCTCTGCACTAAATACTCTAGCATAAGTATGTTACCTTTAAGGAAGTGAGCAGTTAAGATTTTAAATAAATACCAAAGGCAAATATAAAAGTTTAATTCCCACTATGTTATGCAAATGGGCGGCATGTCGTCCGTGTTGTCGGGCGTGTTTCTCTTCCAGCGGTCAAGCTGATGGGAAAAAGAAATTATAATAAAAAAGATACGACTCGAGACGACCATCCGTTTCGTGTGTTTGGCGATTTTCTAATAGATCACAAGCATTAATATGCTCGGGACTGGTTCTCGTGAGATCCGTTAGTGGTTTTATGTAAATTATTTAGTTTATGGCAGCTCCTAGTTTACATTCGAATGCTTCACCGAAAACACGAAGGCACGGCGCAGACCGCGCGAAGCTAAACGTACTTTATGCGTCTGCGATAAGATAATTTATTCACTTCGATTCTCCGGTAGAAAGTGTCATATATCATGGCATTAGGGAAATGAAATGTGTACTTTTTACATATTTGTCTTTTCATTACGTGAATGAAGACTGAGGCAGCTTCTATGGTTTCTTTTGCGGGTCGCGGTACCAAAATTGCCGTAGGCAATAACAGAACAGTCCTCTACCGTTTCGTTAATTATGATGATGGCTTTTAGTTAATTAACGCAGTGGAATGATATCGAAAACTTGATACACGGAGAGAAAGGTGATATATCACCGCGAGGGAATTTATCGAGACAAGTCCATCGGAAATTTTATTTCAAATTCAACCGATTTAGAGAAGAGGAATCAAATAGGCATGTGCAGGTGTATGCTGGCATCTAAGACCGTTACGTGGGAAATAACCGTTGTATGAACACGATTGACACTATGAAAAGAATTCGATTACCATGCAGCGTACTAGTGCTAGAGGTATTGTGGGTCGCGACTAGGGAAACATCGCCCAAACTAGTTTGAGTCCAAACGGCCGATCGCATAGAGGCACATTGTCAAGATTAATGCACAGAACCGGATGCTGCGTCTCCCGGCTATCGATAAAACGGTCACAGGCGCTATAAAACCAGCCCCGCGGCGTCTTTTTGTAATCTCTAGCGTTGACCGGCCCTTTCAAACCCCACTCGCTACTCATTCATCAGTCCGGGATGAAAGGAATTCGAATAATCAGCTGATAGCGGAGACGAGCCGCGGCGGCTAACGGTCCGTTTTTGATCAATTATCCATCGTAATACTAAAGCCCCTCGATCTAACACATTTTCGAGACGCTCTCATAGAAATGGAAAGCCGACCTGTTTTTATTTCAATAACGTATGCGCGTTACACAGGTTAGAAATCCGTTGCGGTACAAAGGGGCTAACCGTCTGGAGAGATCGGGGGAGGATGCTGTGATTTGGAGGGCCCCGATGGTATCGCGTTTCGTGAACTGTGCCGATGTCGTATTTTCAATACAATGGGCGTAAAAAACTCACGTAAAATATATGTGTCACAGTGCCACCCTCGGGCGCAGACAATGGACGAAGAAGTCCTCGAGAGCGCGTTTAGCGGGCCACAATGCACCCACGCGCTTTTTGTTGCGCATTGTGCGCTGCAATCGCAGGAAGATCGATCTCTCGATCGTCTAGTAGACGAGACACGTGTGCCGTAGCGTCCTAAAATCCGTGAGTCGTTGTCTTGAGGTGAAAGTTGAACACTGGAAAAGTAAAAGTCGCGGCGCGTCGCATCTGCCGCCGGTATCATATTCTGTAGTACGTCGGTGGCGGGGGCGGGACGCTGAAGGGTTGGCAGGGATTGTTCCTTGCCTCCCAACTACACAATGATACAAAAAGTTTTTTTACAAAGAGTCAAGAGATAAAAAGAGGATCTCAGGTCGCATTCAGTTCCATTTATACCTTGATAATAATCAACTACAAATCGGCCAATCTTTTTTGACAGTCATTGTTGTCTCTAGTTTGTTATGAGGTTTCGTTATATCTTTGACACCACTTTTGTTACAGTTTTGGATGTAAATGATTTATTATTCCGGGAGTCTATTATGAAACGCTTACTCGGAAATATTACGTACCATTCAGTCCATTTGAACTTTCATTTTTGTCAATTTGAACTGATTTTAGAATGAGTAAACATAATAATAAATCTATAACTAAACTATATTACTTATGTATGCCTCTAGAATGACCCTCGACAATGTTAATAGGGTAATTAAAAGAGTGATGGTGATCGCGGCAAGGATCGAACTGGAGTCAAAATCCTTGCATTGTTGGTGCGCGCGACATATGGCGTCGGTTGCGGCCGCGGGCCCTCGCCGACCGACAAATTAGTGTTTAAGAGATTGCCATCAATACGAGTACAAACTGTCCAATCCATTACGAACAAATGGCGTTATTTAAGAGCTGTGCTACCGCGCGGTTAAGCCCCGCGCACACACACGCGGAGTCGCTGTCAAACTTCTACAACCGCTATTTGCTATTGTTATTTATCGCTACCCTCTGTAATAGTCTATTTGATGTACAATTATATACATTATGATTTGCGCTTACGTTTAACTCGAACGGAAATATTTTGGTTGACATAAATATACTTAGGTAACTAATTTTTATTTTTACATATACATATATACTTATAGAATACTTACAGATATTAGTATGTATATTTCTTTGAGTATTTTGATGAGAAAAAAAAATGTAATTATTGCTTATGTAGTATATGTAACACATTTTAATGTGTGTGGAGGCGGCTTAAGAGAATCTGCCACCCCATCTCATCCCGTGGGTGTCGGAAAAGTCGACAGAGAAAAAATAAAAACTAGGAGATGGGCAGCAGCATATTCTTGGAACATCTGAATATACTGCGGTTGCCAACCCGCCTGCGTGGCAACTATGGGAAAATCCCTCCAAAATGAGAGCTACAGACTTTTGTGGCAATCCATGGGGGAGGCCTATGTTCAGCAGTGGACTAGTGATAGGCTAACATGATGATTCATATAAATAAAACATAATATTATATTTATGAACAAGAGCTACTGAAAACCAGGCATCTAACATTCTGCAGTGTTAGATCCTAGGATGCAGTATCCTGAATTGCAGTGCCAAAACATTAAACAATGTGGTTTTTATTACCGTTGGTGTGCTTTTTTAAGTATTTTAAGTGGCATTTATTAGTATAGTTTTATTAAAAAAAATTAATCGGCTAATTATTTTGTTATATTATTAATATTATAAGACGGTAATGAACGTCTTTTACTTTTGTATGGTATTCTTATGACTTGACGTTTTTTTTTATGTTTTTAAATATTATGAACATCTGAAAAATAAATGTTTCTTTCTTTCTAAAATTACGGTCATGTTTAAGGACTAGTATGTAGATATGAAATTGTAGTTATTATTAAGATACAACATGTTCAGAGAAATTAGTGTCGGCAGGTCGCTGTTCCAGCATTTATTCCATCGTCTATAGGCTGTTGTGGTCAAATCAATGTTTTTCAGTTCTCCTGTGCAGGTCTGTAGCGGGCTTAAAGTCGGCGGTCTCGCTGAGTTACGATGGGCGCTAATCGAAGATTACTATCGGCGTCGATTCAATCAGGGGAGTGATTAAAAAGGATTTAGTGTGTGGTTCGCAACGGAATGCTTATTTTTAAGAACTCATTCGTTAGGTTAGTTAATATCACAAATTAGTTTTTTTCTAATGTTTGATATCAAATTTCATATAGTTTTGAGAAAGTCTTGCTAGTAATAATATTTTTTTTATCATTTTTCCTTTTTTTATTCTATAAAGTAACGAAACTTAAGAGACTTAAGAACTGATGTCTCAGGGTGGCAGGCGCAGTGTGGTGTCACACAGAAATGTTAAATGTTCTGCATTTGTTATGGGCTGATGTTGCACTTACCATCAGATAAACGTATTGCTCGTCTCGTCACTTTTTGCAATAAAAAAAAAAACAAATCGCACACAAAGCGATAACCTGCATTCACGAAAAGCTGTTTCCATTTATACGGAAATAGACCGTCGTAAAAATAGTTAGAAGTTTGAATTTCTGGCATTTTACAAACCAAAGCGAAAGCGAAAGGTCATTTACTATTTTGTCCATAAAAAGTCGCGAGAGGGCGCAGCGCGCGTCCCCAATCCAGGGATAACCTTCCATTGTAAACTGTGTCCGATTCGCCGCGCCTATTGTGCCGCAGTTTGGAGCCAAAACGTAAATAAAGGCAGATGTTACCACACTCCAAAATATTGCAATGCAACAACTTCTGTGATATGTGCACAAACGAACAGACGAAAGTCGACCTTAACTGTGTGGCAAGGCGTTGTATTTGTAACGAAAGATTTATGGTAAGGAGAACGTTTCGGATGGTGCAGGTGTCACACGTCTAGCGCTCCAAGGTCCGCGCCGCGGCTGTGTGGGTAGTTTTACAAAACCAAAATTGTTATAGCGAAGTTTAATAAAACTCATATTAAAGGCGAGGATGCTATTGACAGGCGTAGCGACCTACTGCAATCGCGGACGTTAAGTTTTTGATTGAAAATATTGAGTCACAGTACCAGATTAATTCCAATTGAAATCTAGCAATACAATATCAATTCTCTAACTAATTCGCATTAAATTGTTGTATATCTTACCCCAGTTTCGAAAGAGTGCAATTTACTAACAAAGAAAATGAGTGTGTGAAAAGAAAGTGCCTTAAGCAAAAAGGTAGGATTCCTATGCAGGAATCCGTCTAGGTAGGTACTACACCAGAGTCAGTTATTCTGCCGTGAAGCAGTAGTGTGCAAGCATTGCTATGGGCACTGGTATCGGTTTGAAGGGCACTGTGAGCTAGCGTAATCACTGGGCATTTGAGACTTAAGAACTGATGTCTCAGGGTGACGGGCTCAGTGTGGTGCCACACAGAAATATTCAGGGTGACACAGCATTTGTTGTGGGCGGACGTTGCACTTACCATCAGGTGAACGTTTTGCTCGTGTCACTTTCAACAATAAAAAATAAATATGTATATTAGGTGTGTTTCTTTTTTATAACAGGTTTCTATCTCTAGAACTGTCAAACTGAACGTAATTTTTTTAATGTGATTTTAAAATAAAAATAACATCCAAAGTTCCGACAGTTCCGGAGGATTATCACGATTATTTTTAATTAAGAATACAACAAAAAAAAATCAGCCAAATCTGTCAAGCCGCTTTCTCATGTATGGAACATTATCACTTGGATGATGTTCCATACATGCGGCTATTGATTTTTATGTATAGAAGATAGATAGAAGAAGATTACTTACTCGTATCGCAGTCAGACACATCCACGAAGTGAAGTGAAGTTTCAGCCTACAAATGTCCCACTGCTGAGCACAGGTCTCCTCTCATTTCAGAGAGGGTTTTGGGGCTAGGAAGAATCCGCCACGCTGCTCCAATGCGGGTTGGCGGAGTGCACATATCTTCGAAATATTTTTTTATTTCTCAGACATGCAGGTTTCCTCACGATGTTTTCCTTCACCGCCGAGCGCGTGGTAAATCAGCACTTAAAATTGCAATTAACAATTTTAGTGGTGCCGGCACCGGGATTCGAACCCAGGTCACTCGCGTACTATGAAATTAAGAGCGAGCGCCTAGCCCCTGAGCTACCACACCAAAGTTGTCTTTAACAGTGTGTCTGTATTTGTTATTCAATGATTATAAAATCAAACAACAGCAGAAATACTATTACGTCGTGGAATTATAAATTATGTTAATCGAATAAATTATCCGTGGTAGCTCAGGGGCTAGGCGCTCGCTTTAAATTTCATAGTACACGAGTGGCCCGGGTTCGATTACCGGTGCCGGCACCACTAAAATTGTTAATTTCAATTTTAAGTGCTGAATTACCTGCAGGAAACCTGCATGTCTGAGAAATAAAAAAATATATTTGCCCGCAGCGTGACGGATTGTTCCTAGGCTCCAAAACCCATCTTAGAATGAGAGGAGCCCTGTGCTCAGCAGTGGGACATTTATAGGCTGAAACTTTACTTTTTTTTAATATTATATAAGTTTTAACTTTTTCATTTTTATATTCTTATCTAAAATGCATGTATTTTTGTTTCGCTACCATTTTTTAACTCGTTATTTAAGCCTATAATTCTGACTTGTTAGTTAGGTTCATGTAATGCTTGGTCCCGTTCCTCTGGTTCTAGTTTATTTTAGTCAATATGCCGGTAACGAAATCATTAACATATCCAATTGATTGCTAATAAGGCAGTTGCGATGCGAAGCCATTTTGCACCTTGTAATTATATATGTAGCCTAGCATTGTTTCAGTTCTTGTATCGTTTGAATAGCAGCGGTCCCAACATAATAGTTGTACCCGGCGAGTTTTCGCCTTTACTAGTTGAATTAAGAGCAACGTACACAGAGATGAATTCATTTGTTACTTGGTAAACAATTCCAGCATTTTATGCAAGAATTGTTTAAAAAAATAGGTATTAAACAGGGTAGGGGAGGTAATGGAATTGCATACATTTATTATTGCATTACTCTAGTCTCGAACTGCGTTAGGAAAATTAATCTCTGAATATCATAGAAGGAGATTGACTGACCTATCACGGTTCACGGTTCTGGCAACACTAAAAGTAGTAATTGCAGTTTTGAGTGCCGAATAAGTACTTACCTAACAGTGAAGAAAAAAAAAACATCGTAAAACCTTCACGTTAGTGACATTTAGAGGTCTGGTGAATATTGCCAAACCTTACTGTAACACTATGGTATGGCAGCATCCTTTATCGTATACAATTTCTAGTCTCTATAGGAATACTATAAAAGCTGCTACAATGATTTCTTATATTTACGTGAACACTACTCATTGAAATGAAACTAATTTTACGGATTTTATCGCGTTTAATTGTTTACTATTTATAACCCGACGTTTCGAGTGCTTTACAGCACCCATGGTCACGGGAGGACTGAGGTGACAGATGTCCTGATGTCATAGTTAACCCGGGGCACCTTCAGCTTTTAATTATTAATTTTGGTCCGATCTACGCAGAAAGACCGTGACCATAATTAGTTTCATTTCAAAGCTGCTATAATTTACTTCCATTCGTCACTCCTGGTCATCGTCTCTGGTAATTCAAGAGCTGGTTCTTTCTTTGATAGACGAATTGCCATAGTAAAATAACACGCGACAAGTACTAATCACAAGTAGATCATCATCGTCATCATTTCACACATTGCCACAAAGTATGGTTCTTCCACTTGCGGGAAATATATTTCTTTATGTATATCAAATTTATTGAAACTGAATGCTAATAATTAAACATTAGTAAGTTTTCCATATTGCGATGAATTTTAAACAAAATAAGTGAATTTATTATATTTATGCGAACACTACACCTTGTAATGAAACTAATTTTACGAATTTTATCGCGTTTAATTTTAGGGATTTTATCGCGTTTAATTTTTACTGTTTATAACACGACGTTTCGAGTGCTTTACAGCGCCCATGGTCACAGGAGGAATTCTCCTTATCCTAATTTTAACAAAGAAGATGGTTGGGTACCACCACCAGCTTGGGATCCTATAATTAATAAAATTAAATCAAAAACCAAGCGTACCACTGCAAGACTTCAAGATACAGTTAGCTCTTTCTGCGTAGAAAGGACCAAAAAAAAACATATTTAAAATCTGAAGGCACCCCGGGTTAACTGTGAGATCAGGACATCTGTCACCTCAGTCCTTCCGCGACCATGGGTGCTGTAAAGCACCCGAAACGTCGGTTTATAAATAGTAAAAATTAAACGCGATAAAATCCGTAAAATTAGTTTCATTTAAAATTAATCGAAGACAACTATTCGATAAGTCTATTTAAATAATCTTTATGAAATATCATAAAGATGAACAAACATCTTATCGTATTAATAAAAACGGTGTCTACCAGTGTATATGAAACTGCATAAAAGACGATTCTTCGTGCTCTCCGATGCGCATTTGTACTCAAAGCGTTCTGGTACCCTAAAGTATTGGGTCAATGCTTTTCAATAGCTATATCTTTAGTTTATTTATTGTACAATTTTACAAAAAAAAACTTATAGTTGTATTTAATTAACACCTTATTAAGGCCCTAGGGCCAGTTATTCTGCCCTGAAGCAGTGTTCCGGTTTTAAGTGCACTGGGAGCTAGCGTAATCACTGAACTTATGAGACTTAAGAACTCATGTCTCAGGGTGACGGGCGCATTGTGGTGTGAAACAGAAATGTTCTGGGTGACGCAGCATTTGTTATGGCCATACGTTGCACTTATCATGAAGGTGAACGTTTGATTGTTTCGTCACGTTATACAATAAAAAAGAAATGTTGCTATAAGTAATTAATTCATTGTTCACGATACTATTTTCCTTTGAAACTTACTTCCTATAATTTTTTTTTAAGAAAGTGACCTACATACATACAGTCACGCATTTTTTTCCATGTGAGTGGTATGCAGAGACCAAACCACACAGAACTTACTTTCCCATTGCATATTATAGTGGTATTCTGCACGAAAAACTTCTTACGATACCTCGGTAGGCGCTATTCTACTCTACCGGATACCTATCGACTTTTGGGGAAGAAAGTGACGCAAGGTGCAAATTATTCATCTGATAGTAAGTGCAACGTTATTTTATTAATACTTATAACTACTGTTACATGAAATTATTTGCCTGTTCCTCTCGATTTCTTGACCTAGTTAAGGTGTGGGGAGATTTTAAAATGTATTTCAATCAATATGACCGAAACTTTGTCATGTGGAAACACGTTAATTTACGCAGCGTTAGGCGACTATGGACTTGTTTCCCGTTCCGTCGGCTGCGACGAAGGTTTGGTGGGGTTCATATTTGTCTGTGTCACATGTGGCATAAATGTGTCGGCTATAATTTTATTGATGTTATTTATGGGATTGTTAATTCTTTTACAATAAATTACTTACTTACTAATTATATTACTTTTAAAACTGGGATATCTACGGAGATGATGACAGACCCTTTAGTTATTTCATCTGCAACAGAGAATATTTGATTTATTTAATGATGATGATGATGATGATGAAATAAGGCAACTTGTAAATACTACATATTATATTTTTAGTAGGTGAATCAAAATAAAAGGCGTTTAGTGAATTCCAAAATAGAAAAACCAGTGCCATTAAAGGTATAGTAAAAAAGCGAAATTATTGTTAATAAATATATATATTGCAGAAAACTTTTCGAATGGTTTTCGCCTCTTTCTACTATAATTAATATCAATTTATTAAAAGCACACTTATCGAAGTAATCGAAATGATATTTAAAAAATATGTCTACTTAGAAGTTGACATGCCTCACTCAAATTGAGGTTACCGTAATATGCAGCGGATTAGGCGATGATTCTATTAGACTCATATTTAAGACGTGGCTATTTTAAGTCTAAGAACAGTAAAAAAGCAAGTAATGCCTTGAGGCAGGCCATGTAGATGCAGATGGACCGTAAAAGCCACCGTGTGAAGAGACCTACAAGGCAAAAGAGGAAGACCACTGACACGATGGGAAGACGATATCAGATAACAGCCGGCCCAAACTGGACCGAATTGCACAAGACAGAGACAAACAAAGAAAAAAATAAAAAAAAAGCTAACCAAACTAATAATTAATTTAGGTAAACTAACCAATAACATACCTACTAAAATGAGATTATCATGTAGAAAATGCAAGGAATAAAAGCCTTTTTTTATTTTAAGTCTGGTGTATCTAAGATGTGTATTACTAGGATTACAGAAATTGAAAAGTTATTTTTTTTACTCTGCTTTTTTGAAACCGAAACGTATCAAAGAAAATGATAGAATGCTGCCACTGTAGGGTGGGAACTATAACATTATTTGGATTCATTACATTGGATTAATTGGATATTTTTTGGGATAAAAAACATTAAACTATCACTAAAAATATATCGTTATCGAGGACACTAAGTTAATTTGTAAGGTGTAAGGATTAACAAATTCGCCGTCTAGCAAGCAGGGCGTGGCAGCGCTGTACCGTGGCTTAATACACCTGCTGCGGCCGTGACGGTCGCCTTCACCTGCCTCCAGAAACTCGAATTCGACTAAGCTGCACGGCCAACAATTCTATATCACAAGGTGAACCGTGCTCCGAGATCGGACGGGATTGTCTCGTAAGTATTTAGATAAATGCTTTGCAATTGAGATTAAGCTATTGACGACTGCCTTGTCTATTGGTCAAGGTATCTGACGTTTATGCCGTGGGTTCAGGGTTTAAATCCCAGACGAAGTTGCATTGGTTTTCGGGTGTAGTTGCATTGTGATTGTCTACGTGTTTCTGACACTGCATCCTAGCATGTCCGATCTTATTTCATGAGCGTTACGTCGGGCATGGGTAGGTTAGGATAAGTAAGTGCCTATAAGTGTACGCGTAACATTGTTGCACTATGTCAACTGGGCAGTTGATACCGAGTATTCGGAAGTCGTCTCTGTGGTCGAAATTCGGCTAGGACTACATCATCATAGTCATTGTAAGTTAAGTTTATTAACAAAAATCACAAAGCTTTTTATTGCAACGAAAATTATATGTTCTACAACGCTTTGAAAGTAACCAAATTAAAAAAAAGTTGTTAACGCAGTTTGACATGCCCCTCAATCTGTCATTGTTTCAATAGCGCAAATTAATAAAACCCACAGCAACACAAACGCCGAAATCTCGAACCGAAAGTACCGCCGTACACAAACTTGACTTCGACATTTGTTTAGAAATGCAAACAATAATCAAAAACTCCGCCCGTCGGTTTGTCGCCATGCAACAGAAAACGGTAATTGAATCAATTAATTAGGGCCCGCTCAAATGGAGAGTGCTAAACGAATCCGCCGCAAACCGCCGGGTGTGGGTGAAGACACAGGGCCATAATTAATAGACTGTCCTGTCGCCGTACATGTGGCTGTTGGGGGATCTTCTTTAGTAATTGAAAATTCGATTTGCGCTGAAAGTAGAATGAATCATCTCGATGCAACTGATTTAGCACAACGATTTGAGCAAACGAGTATTTACGACTATCATCAATTAAAATTTGATACATACAGCATCTGTTACAGAAGTGACATTCTTGTTATTAGTACCAAAATAAATATTATCACGGGTACCTTTTTCAGACTGCAGGTACATATAACGGCTAAGCTTGTATTAACATCAACTTGATTATAACTTAAATAGCGAAACTGAAATAAATGAATTTGTGGAACTACAACAAGTAATAGATATTTGCGAATCAAACTATTAATTACATCCAAACCTTCTACGTTGGTATAGCTTAGGCTTTTCCTCGGGTACGATAAGATGATAACCAGTAAATAATTCTTCATCTATGCTGACGCTTACGGCACAGTCATAAACTACTGTCAATAACTGGTGACAGTAACCGAAAGATTTCGCAGTGCTTGATATCAGAAGGACATACATTTTTGATAATGCTAGGAATCATCATCAACAGCTTATGAATAATCCATTGCAGACAGATGCTTATTCTCCTGAGGAGGATTTGACATAATCACCACTATTGGCAGACGCGACGGCTGCTGCAGTGCCAGACAACTCGCATTTTAGACACTGCCACTAGTCCTTATAATTTTGGTCTTTCACATTTGATATGGTTATTTTGCTCATCAGCGTTTTTATAGAACTTCCTTCAGCTGACTTTAACAACATCCATGTCTGAAGAGTACCATGACTGAGGTAGTTTCTGTAACGCTGTCACCATATAATGTGCATAATTCATTGTAGTTAAAATTTAATGAATTAACAATTGGTTACAAGGGAAAATCCAAGGCAGAAAATAACCCGGAAAACGAGTACCTCGTGGCTGAAGAATCTTCGGACGTGATTCAACCTGAGAGGAGATACTTGTTTGCAGCAATGTTAACTAATAGCCGACCTCCGGAAGAGATGGAACCACAAGAAGGAGCGAACTGAACAAAAATAATAATAAAACACCTTTTTGTTTTATTTTAACCTATTTCATTCATCGTGAATGAATACGGTAATGAGAAGAAGAAGCGAAAGATGTGTGTCAGGATCGTAGCAAGTGGAAAGATGTGGAAGAGGCGTGACTGTACGCATGTATGTCCATTCATCGTTCCCAAAATAATGAGAACAAAATACTTACTTCTCGCTTGTTCACGACCGCAAATTGTCACTTTTAATTTCAATATGACAAGCAACAAAACAAGAGTGGCTAAAAAAACCACCGGGCCCCAGCTCCGCGCCGCCACGCTCGCGAACAAGCACGCAAATCGAGTTACACATAATCATATTACGTCCCCCGAATCTGCGCTAAATCCGTCACTTGTAACCGCTGATGAGCTATTCTTTAAAGAGGGGAGCAAAAAACTGACAGCTCCCCTCCACGTGTCTAATGCGACGGGATTGCTTCTTAAGATAGTTGGATTATAACTATCCAAATTTGCCTTGATTTATATAATAGGAGGAATAATTAGGAATAATAATAAGGAATAATTCTTTACTCGCCAATTCTTGAAAGACTTCCAATTATGGATCTCGTTGCACTAGTTTTCGTGAAACAGTTTTTATAAAACCTAACAGGTTTAATAAAACTGGATGTACAGATTTTATCGCGTTTTATTTAACTATTTATATCCGTTTCGAGTCTAATGAGTCCGGGAGGACTGAGGTGTCAGATGTCCTGACGTCATGGTTAATCCGAGCTACCTTCAGCTTCTAATTATTATTTTATATCGATCTACGCAAAAGTGTCGATGACCACGCGACAATGCCTGTAGGGTAGATGAAAGGAGTAGAAAAACATTCGCTCGTCTTAGAAATAAAAAAGAAATCGTGAATAGTTGGCCAAGAATTCGCACAGAAATTCCCATATACTCCAATAACTATAACTCAAATAAAACCTCCAAATTATCACTAGCTATGTAATATGTATAGCTCTTATAAAAATTACTTTTAAGAACATATTACTTTAAAGTACAGGAAAGTATCCAGTACTTTCCTGTCACGTGATTCTGACATACTAGAATCATCGACATCATCCCAACAACTTGTGATGATTGATATTCTTATAAAGATAAAAAATGTGCTTCAAAAACTTCGTATGAAATAAAATCACCTAAAATTAAACCAAATGAATAGACGACTGCATGACGTAGTGATCAGAGTACCTGATTATTAATTCCAACCGGAACCAACATTTATGCAAAACACAAATTGTTGATTATTTCAGATCTGGTTGCGTTGTGATTTCTCCATGACTCTAACACTGCATCTTAGCCTACCTCCGATATCATAGCATGAGCGTTACATCGGGCGCGGGAAGATCGGGACGAGCGAGTGCCTCTGTGTTAGAGCGTACACTTGTTGCACTATAATATCTCATGCGCACTGATAGGTTTCGACAGTGTTCAGAAATTGTCGCCGAGGTCTAAAATCGCCAAGAGGACATTATAAAATGATGTATAATTGATTTCAAATGCACTTTCTAAGAAGACATTTATACAGAGTTTTATTTGTTTAAATAGTTGAAAGACAACTTGCTTACATTAATTATTATTGCCAGGTAATTTTTAAATAAAATTAATATAAATTAACTGTATCTCTTGAAATATGTGTGCATATATTACATATTTTATGATATACAAGCATTAAATGATTCGCCTTGCGTGGAACAGCGAAAATTTGAAAGAATTCACTCATTGCGTTGTAGTGCTACATGGTCCCGTTACGCATTTTTCATCCGCAGATATGTAAATAAGCGACCGCGCGCGACGCTTTCTGCCCATTAACCTGTATTTAACGGCATTTAGTCTATCACCATCACTCGGTTCTGGTCTCGTGGATCTTTCTCTCTAGTCCAAAGTTACGGTCACTAACAAGAGGTGAAAGTAGACATGAACCCCAATCAGAGAACCCAATCATCGTGGTAGAATTTCTATGCGGGAATCTGAGTAGGTGCATGTTGGTCACGGGAGGGCCCGTGAGCAACAGAGGGAGAGTAATAAATACGAGTAGTTAAAATTAAAATAAACGCGATAAAATCTGTAAAATTTAGTTTAATTAAATAATTACTACAAATTTATTATGTATACTACTTTTACTGAATTAGTTATTTGTAGTTCTAACCAAATTATTAGGTAAGAAACCATTTTGAATGTGTTCAGTTACGCAAGGAAAACTTACGGCATTACAATGTTCTAGTAACAATATTTAAAACAATATAGATATATAAAAAGTTTATAACACATACTGCAACTAATGTACAGCACAAAGTATTGATTGTATGAGATACAATCTCCAAAACATTAATTATACAAACAGAAAATCACAAATACACAACTCGATAATGTCTAAGTGAGCTATTATGTCATAACAAGCACCAATAAAGTGCTAACAAGCGCACTACAAATATAAACATAGCGTCAGACAATAAAAACGTATATTATAAATTCAAATCTCGAGTGGCACGGTAGCGCCATCTATAAAAAGAGCGGTCAGCGACACGGCAACAATGCGTTATAAAATTATAATGGCATTATTTGTTTATCAATAAGCGATTTGCATGTGTTAAGTGCAGGCGAGTGGAGTATTTAGTCTGTGGAGTGTCGTAACGCGGGATTTGCGTTTGAATGCGCGGGCGCTGTTTCCTCGTGGGCGGACAAGATGGCGGTAGTGGCGGGACGACTTACGGCTCTGATTGACACTAATTATGGGTTTTGGGCTTTTGGGACAGCTCATTGTTCTATTTTAATATACTTATTATACTTCCTTATCCATTGTTAGATGTATCATGTCATTTTAATATGTCAGATACGTATTACTTTCTTTCCTGTTACTCTATAATTATTGAAAATACAGCCGTTTACATGATTGATGCGTTGGGAAAAAATTACATTAAAAATGTCGACACATAAAAGTTAAATATAAAACCGAACTGAAAAATACGATAATTCTTCATGCCATTAATAACGATAAGACTAAAAAATAAATTTGATTATATTAAAATTGCCTACGGGAATATCAAGGGTATAATTTGAAAATAAACAAAAATGACCATGTTACGGTCAGCAGCCCTTAGGCTGTAAAGTTTCTAGATGCGTGCAAACGGCCTGACAACTCGGACATAAAGGATATTAAATTGAATTGCGTGCGAGCGAGCGGCGTTGGACGACCAAATACGCGTCAGGCACATAATAGCGTCATGAACACAATGCTTTGTATTTTTTGAAGTCATCTTCGCTCCCATTACACTGTTGATCACTAATTAACAAATCAGGCATCAGACTTGCCGCTAGGCTTATCTATATTAAAAATAAAAATAAAAATAAAGAAGCCGTGTGGTAGCGGCTTTAGAGAATCTACCACCTCATCTCATCCTGCGGTTATCTTAAGAGTCGACAGAGAGAAAACGAAAACCAGAAGATGGGCAGCAGCGTCTTTCTGGAACATCTGAACAAACTGCGGTTGCCAACCCGCCTGCCAAGCGTGGCGACTATGGCAAAATTCCCTAAAATGGGAGCTACAAACTTTTGAGGCATTCTGTGAGGGAAGCCTATGTTCAGTAGTGGACTAGTGAAAGGCCGAAATGATGATGATGATGATGACAAAGAAGTACGCGATATCCGTAACGTTATTTGGAGTTTAAATACACCCGGTGATTCCCTTTCTGAGATTATAAAATCAAAACTAATTTGTAGAACTGTTACAACATACTATTCCTAAATTTTTTGGATCGATTTTGATTTAGTAATGGTAAAAGATTGGAAGATTGGCTTAAACAAAAAATATACCTACTAAACTACTAAAATGTTACTCAATCTCCGTGATTGTAGGCAAGGGGTGCGATCACAGTTGGACACAAGCACCTGCCCCCGCGTGCCCATATAGCTACCTCATACAAAGGTTGGTTTCATTTCCGTCAATTTGACCACGTTAGAACTCACTCAAATAGTCAGCTCGGTTTCGTTAACCCGCCGTGAATATATTTAAATGTATTAAGCGACACTAATATGGCGCGGTGAGCAAGGACGAATTTTGCATAAGTTCGCTCGTAACGGCATGTTTGCGACGATGGATTTATCTAAAATTTTTGCTTAATGACGCCATTTGCATTGGGCACGCCAACTACGGACGAGAAGATAGTTGCTGTTTGTTTTTGCTAGTCTTCGAGTAAAATAGTAACACAATTACGTAATCACAAACATTAGTGTTTTATTTTGCGTGAAAAGATAATTTATAATTACGGAATATGATTTCGTAAATGGGCAAAAACATACGATAATTACCTTGCAATTAATTGGGTTGTCATTTTTATTTGTGTAATGCGCAAGAATAATTTAAAATGAGCGAACGGGATAGTGATGGCGCGACGACATATAGGCACAATGTTGCGGATAAGACGATGAATGGGGTTAGCTCAGGACCGTGTTTTGTAGGAATCAATTTTGAAGGCCCATATTCAGCAATGAACTTGTAATGGGATAATACAGAGAGGTAGAGCCTCGGCGTATTACAGCTGTAATAAATCTATAAGTCGCAATTAAATGCGCAAACAGAAGTTCCGTCTACCATCCTAGTCGAAATCATTTACCCTTACTATTACACACATACATACATATGTATGTATGTATATATGTATCCCATAAGGGGTAGTCAGAGACTGGGCACTCACTGTAAGAACAGATGACTGCCACAATCCACGTTTCACCAAAACAATATAATGCACTTGGTGTGATAGGTGGTGAGCCCATCGCCACCATGCGCTGTTGGGTGCACAGTGCAGTTTAATTCCTTACTCGCGTTTTACGAGATCCATTGGACGAGATGGAGTGGTAGTATTCTTTTAACGAGCCGCCACCACACGGAAACTTACTAGTTACCCTACCTTTTATATTAGTTATGGTCATCATCAACTGAACATAAACCTACCCCATAGATTTCCACAAACACGATCCTGGGCCATCTGCATCCATCAAAACCGTGCAGGCGTCGCTCCATTTAGTAAGGGGTCGCCCTACACTGCGTTTGTCAGTCGAGAACCTTTCTTCCCCAACGAGGAAGAAGGAGGAGGAGGCCTTCTCATAATGATTAAAGTTAATAATTCTACATTGCACTAATATTAACTTCAGCTGCGAATCGAACCCAGGGTCCGCGTCTCAGCGGGTCTACGCAAAACCGAGGCACGCGGTCGTGAAAGTAGCAGATAATAATCGGTAACAGATTATGGTGCCGGTGTTAATTGGAAAGTTATGGAGTAGTAACAGGACATTTCTTTACGTAAATCACAGCCCGTATTTAGGCTGGCAGGGTATTGTTCCAATTTTGGTCGCGTTACGCCACTGGTTGCCAAGTTATTGATACCGCTTGACCCTGTATGTAAAAATTGATTCTTATCATGGTGTTCGAGTCTCGGTTAATATATCTCTTAAACGATGATTCCTATTTTTAAATAATTTATATGTGTTAAAGTTACATGAGAAAGATATAGAAAAATGATAAGAAAATTAAGATCGAAGCTCAGGGCCTTGTTTTGTGGCAATCTATGTGGGAGGCTTAAGTTCAACACTGGACTGGTGATGGCTTGAAATGATGATGATGATAAAGGAAATTAGGTATACCAATGTCACTATCCCAATTAAATTGTTATTGTTTTACAGAGCTCGGTCTGCGCAGTGGGCAAGCAGTCGACTTCTGCGTTACAAGTCTCGGGTTTTCGCTGTAAACAAATATTTTTGTAACATACAGATAGATAAATGCCGTGTGGTATAGGCTTAAGAGAATCTACCACCCCATCTCATCCCGTGGGTGTCGTATAAGTCGACAGAGGGAAAATGAAAACCAGGTGATAGACTGCAGGATCTTCCTGGAACATCTCAACAATAAATTGCGGTTGCCAACCCGCCTGCTAAGCGTGGCAACTACGACAAAATCCCTCCAAAATGGAAGTACTAAATTTTGTGGCAGCAGTGGAGTGATAGGCTGAAATGATGATGATGATGATGATGATACAAATAGTTGTCCGGATCTGTCTAATAGTGCGTTTTCAATTTGCCTATAAAACGAACAAGCGACGAAGGACAAATCTGAGTGTTGAGATATGTTTTTTTTAATGAATTACCACAGCTGCAGGTTGTAGGATCTCTAATCAGGAATCCGTCGAAGTAGGTACCACCACAGGGCTGCCGTGAAACAGTAGTGTGCAGACATTACAGTGCTTTGATCTGATGGACACTGGGAACTAGTGGAGTTACTGGGCATATGAGACTTAAGTACTGATGTCTCAAGGGGACGGGCGCAGTGTGGTGCCATATAGAAATCTCATACACGACACAGCACTTATTATGAGCAGACGTTGCACTTACTATTAGATAAACGATTTGCTCGTCTCTCTCTCTCGTCCTTTCTCGTATAAAAAGGCTTTGAAAAAATCTTCACGGAAAGAATCAGTAAGAAAACGCGCGATTTATTATATTTTCTAAACAATTGAAGTCTGTACTGTTTTAAGCGATATGCGTCGTAATGGTTTCTTTAACTAATAAGCATTAGGTATTTTGGCATGATGGCGGAGTGTCCTAAAAATTCGTTACGATTTCTATACAAATAATTTATCTGGTATTAACCGTTGGACTTGCATCATTGTATCAAATATAAAAAAAATATTTATTGTAAACCATGTGTTAGAGGCGCGTTGCCGGGATGCTGACCAGTTTGATCAAACGGGGGGGACGCAATCAATCCACCCCAAATATCAAAACAGGTTTTACGCAAGTACAGTAATTTGAATAAATTCCCACAGATCATACAGGGGGTTTTCAGATATTTAAATTTTTGGCTAGTTGGTGCATTTATACATATTTATAAGGCAATAGAGGGCCAAGTGCTAACCTTGTGGGAATCGGTGAACAACTCGTTTCGCTACTCAACTCTTTTGTTTTAGTCCTAAGTCGTGGTACGCGAGTGACCTGAGTTCGATTCCAGGAGTCGACACCTCTAAAACATAACAGTGCTGATACATACACATAACAGTAGTCGTAAGGACGTGGAATTCCGATGACGTTCGATGACGTGGGAAGACCGCCGTCTTAGCGGACTCTTCCCGGTTCTAAAGATGAGAGGAGGCCCGTGCCTAGCAGTGGGGCATTTATAGACTGTCACTACACACTCACTCAATGATTACATAACTTGTCCGATAAAATGAAAGTTAATTATTTTTTAAATTTCTCATATTATTTTCTCATTTATTGGACGATATCGTAATTAATGGACTTAATATTTATTTTAAAACCAGCATCGATTCAAAAAAAAAATATTTTCGAAAAAGAAATTTCTTTTTCTGTAAATTGGAATTTGACATTGTCATACGTAGCGTGAATTGAGTTCGTTTATAAATGTCCTCTTTTATAGAACAACGATTATATAGAATCGCAACTAGCAGATATTTATCAAAAAATGTTTTAAGTTGTTTCAGACCAATATAGTTCGCTGCTCAACATTGGCTCTCCATATACTACTATATAATTACCACAGTTGGCACACCTGGCAGTTTGTGTTTTAATATTTTGCCGCCTTCGACAATACTCAAGAGACGAACTTGAATGATAAGTTGTTTCACGTTTTAGTAATAACTTTTGTTTTTAAACCTGGTTTTCTTTACATGCGAATCTTTCATCTTTAACTATATTTGTAGCAGAATATTATATTTAAATTTTATCTATACAATATTGATAATAAGTTTTAAAATCCTCTGCTTGGATTAAAAAAAAAAACTATTTAAAATACGAGCGCACATTCACCTACAAACCTCCCTTATTTTTTACAGTAAAGTCGTCTCCATCGTTTTTACTGTACATTAAAATGAACAGAACTGAATTAAATTGTAGGAGGCCATTATGCATAATAAAACACAATAAATATCCAGCTGCTGACAGCAACAGTATTCAAAAATTGATAATTGATAGAAAGTGAATATTTGACTAATTTTGTTAGAAGCGGGCAAAAAATTAAAAACGTCGATTCTAAATTGTTAATAGAGAAATTTCAAATTAAAATCGCATAGAAAACTATTTCTATTTCATTAAATTACTTTTTTTTATTTTAAAAAGGTGCGGAACTAGCATAACGTTCACTCGATTTTTTTTATTCGATAAAAGTGACGGAACGAGCAAAACGTTCACCATGGTAAGTGCAACGTCCGCCAAAGCTGTGTCACCCAGAATATTTCTGTGTGGCACCACACTGTGCCCGACCCCCAGGGACATCAGTTCTTAAGTCTCATATGCCCAGTGATTACGCTAGCTTTTAGTGCCTTTCAAACCGAAACACAGTAATGTTTGCACACTACTGCTTCACGGCAGAATAACTGGCTCTACATCTCTACCTAGACGGATTCTTGGGTAGGAATCCTACCAGTTTGTGAATGCGAAATTTATGCCTGCAAAACGCGTCTACGATACAGGTGAAATTATAGTGTAAAGCAAGCACGGTAGAATAACTGGCCTTGGAGTGGTACCTACCTAGATGGATTCATGCATAGGGTTACCACCGGCAACAATTTTGCATATTTTATTTCTAGACACTAAAAGTATGTTGCTGACTGTACGCGTGTATCACGTGTTCGTAAAGGGGTAACAAAATACAATTTACAATAAGCGCGGCGCGAAGTCGTCGAACCTACAATTCAACAATAGCAGAAATCAAGTTTTTTTTTTTCGGTATGGTTAACGACGAGTCTTTGTCTCATTGATTTTTGTGAACTGTATAACTAAAAATTAGGTAACGCATACGGTCATTGTTATGTTCGTTCTAATACAATAATTTAGGATTGTGAAACTTGACGTCGCAGAGTCGATCCCGATGTTCGAGTATTGTTCTGACCATCATCTCGCACAAATATTAAGCTTAGTTGAAGCGTGGTATACAAGAATATTAGTAATGTTAATAGCATTGCTTGAATTATTTAAGAAAATACATATTTAGAATCACTTCACTGCATCACATATATGCGAGCACGCATATGTGTGATGCAGTGAAGAGTACACACAAGTAAGGAATACACATACTCACCCACATTACTTTGTAATTTTAAGGTTTTTCTTTAATATGTTGAAACATATAAGTGATAATGTACTATGGAAGAGGGCGTTGATTTTCTGAGATACAGGTGTTTATATCTAGTTCGGAAATCAGATTTTACTAAATCAGTCTGTAACAAGTTCAGTCAATAAAGTTTATTTATAAAAATAAATGGTTTTCCTTTTCTTTATTTTACCGTTCGGCATTGGCCTCACGCAAGTTGGGACGATTTGCCATAATCCCAAACTAGGTTTTTACATAAGCAATAAAACGAGCAAATAACATGTTCATCAATTCAGAGTATCACTAGTCCACTTGTGAACTTGGGCCTCCCCCAGCGATTGCCACAAAGGTTTGTAGCTCTCAATTTGGGGGATTTTGGCATATTTGTCACACTTAGCAGCCGGGTTCCAGGAATATGCTTTCTGGTTTTAATGTTTCCTCTGTCGACTTAAACAACACCCACGGGATGAGATAAGAAGATTTAGTCATTACATATAGGAGTTTTTCTAACATCCTTTACTTAACCAATGCTCTACGTTGAGGAGGGAGCTGAACTCCATACGGTTTATAATGATGTTTGCCGCTGTAGATGGAATCAGTCTCCTACCTCTCGCACCAACCACAACAACGTCTGACTTCAGTAAGGTATAGTAAAGTAACAGCCTATTAATGTCCCACTGCTGAGCGCAGGCCTCCTCTCATTCCTGAAAGGGTTTTGAAGCCAAGGAGCCTTCATGCTGCTCCAATGGGGATTGACGGACTTCACATGTCTTCGAAATATTTTTATACCTCAGACATACAGATTTCCTTACGACTTTTTCCTTTATCACTGAATACGTGGTTAGTCAGCACTAGAAATTAAAGAACAGTTTGAGATCTGCCGGCACCGGGCATCAAACTTAGGTCACTCGCTTACTATAAAATTAAAGGCAAACGCTTGGGCCCTGAGCTACCACGGCTCGAGAGTGTAAGTCATAATTGAGATGAAACCTGCCGGTGTTGAGGAAGGTTCAGAGCTTACGCAAACCTATGTTTAATGACGAGCTCGAACGATCTGCGTCATTAGGCTTACTGAATCGAAATGTGCATAAGGAACTGCTGCGTTGTTTTTGAACAAAATATAAACAAAATGCGTAAATAGTAACGTTGCGTAATTTGAAGATTAACATATCCCTTATACGATATCTTAATGTGAAATTATTAAAAAAAATTATTGTATTAGGTGACGAAACGAGCAAAACGTTCACCTGATGGTAACTGCAACGTCCGCACACAACAAATGCTCTGCCACCCAGAACATTTCTGTGTGGATACCACAATGCTCCCGATACCCTGAGACATAAGTTCTTAAGTCTCATATGCCCAGTGAGTACGCTAGCTCTCAGTGCCCTTCAGACCGAAACACAGTAATGTTTGCACACTACTGCTTCTTGGCAGAATAATTGGCCCTGTGGTGGCTCCTACCTAGACGGATTTCTGCATAGAAATCCTACGACCAGTAAGACCACCAGCTGAAAGATTTGAGTGCGAAGCATTTTATTTTGTGAATGTTTTAAATAAGTTTTGAAGACGAACCAGATTTTTTGTTGTATTCCGAATTATTCTTCATTATTAAACTATTTGTTTAACAAAAATAAATATTGCTTGTCATAATTTCAAGGGCAGGTTTACGCTTTAATAAATAAATTAATTAAAATTACACAATTTTTTAAACAGACTTACCGGTTTATCGGAATGAACATAATTTTGTTAACTTCTCAAGTTACTTACATGCAATTTGCACAGACTATAAATAGTAATCTAAGAACTAATTAGCAATATTTCAATACGTGTTCAATAAAGTTGCGGGCGCAACTTGAGATAAATTAATATGAATAACATAAAAACTATGTTAAATATTATTTATTTATTTATTTATTTAGATTGCTTTACATGAAATTAGAAAAGAGCCGTGGTAGCTCAAGGGCTAGGCGCTCGCTTTAAATTTCATCGTACGCGAGTGACCTGGGTTCGATTCCCGGTGCCGGCACCACTAAAATTGTTAATTGCAATTTTAAGTGCTGATTTACCACGTGCTCGGCGGTGAAGGAAAACATCGTGAGGAAACCTGCATGTCTGAGGAATAAATAATATTTCGAAGACATGTGAAGTCCGCCAACCCGTATTGGAGCAGCGTGGCGGATTCTTCATAGCTCCAAAACCCTCTCAGAAATGAGAGGAGGCCTGTGCTCAGTAGTGGATATTATAATAACTTTTTTCTTTTGGGTACGCTCTTAATTTTTTCTGAAATGTTTTGTAGTTTTTTTCTTTTTTTATGTTAATCGGTAATTTATTATATATTTTTATAGACATGGAATAAGGGCCAGAACTATGCAATTTTAATTTAGACGATGACTGGACTAAGTCATGTTTTCGGCGCGAATCATAACGCCGAGGTAAATCTTTCACAGAAGAATAAAAATTTGGGTATCGTCTAACAAACTTACGTATTTCGTGTATGTACGAGTACATGCACAGTAAAGTGAGGAAATTTAAGTTTTTAAAATGTGCCTTACAGCTTTCGGTTTGATTAATGTTGGTAAGTACGCGAACACATTTTTTCTGTAAGACAAACAGATCTTGCATGTTAGTACTATTGCCCCACAAAATAACGCCATAATTTAGCCATGCATAAGCATAAGCGTAGTACGCGGCGATAGACGTTTTTAGGTTAGTAGATTTTTAATTTCCCGTAAAGCGTATATAAATTGCGACAGTTTCGATTTGACTTTCTGTATATGAGCTTTCCAATTTATATTTGAATCAATGACTATTCCGAGTAATGAAAACGTCGTAACTATTTCGAGTGGGATTCCGTCGTAACAAAAGTAAATTTTTAATTCAGTTTTTTGATGTGGCCTAAATTGCATTATTTTTGTTTTTGAAAAATTTATCTCTAAATTATGATCATTCATCCAATTTTTAATTATATCGATATTATTATGTAGTTTATCGTTTAGGTTTATGTTGTTAGGAACAGATAATAACAGTTGATAGGAACAGATAATATTATCAATCGCTTTTTTATTCCTAGACCATAAATAGTTCTTATCTGTTTATCTATTAAACCATTTTTAATATTATGTAACCCGAGTCTCGTTTGAACGTAAATTCAATTCGAGGCCCAATACTTCAGATTGCGTGTTCCTGCCGAGGCACTCGGCACCGCGACGGGCTCTCCCATATGAATCTTGAGTTGTGTTTTTGCTCCATCCTATCACGCTAGGTCGCGATGAGTCGCTGGTCAAGGCCCGTAGGCCGCGTCACGCCACCGCACCGCCGCCGGTTCATATCCGATGAGTTTGTAGGACCAATTAAAAGGTTGCCATTTTCACACGGCTCAGTTTCCTTGACAGGTCATTCCGCTGAATACAATCGCCGCTCGATTGAATTGTTTTAGTTGTTATCGTTCGGTCACGCCCTTGCGAACGGTGATTCACATTAATCATTATCACATAATTATCGTCTTTGTTATTGAAGAAAGTTTTTAGTGTAAGAAGAACCCGTGTTATATCTATTTAAACTTATTGTTCTCTTATTACAAACGTAATTGTTTTGGATTATAATCTGAACCTGTATTTAAATGAAACTAATTTTACGGATTTTATCGCGTTTTATTTTATTATTTATAACCCGACGTTTCGAGTGCTTTACAGCACCCATGGTCACGGGCGGACTGAGGTGACAGATGTCCCGATGTCATAGTTAACCCGGAGTACCTTCAGCTTTTAATTATTATTCCTTGTCCGATCTACGCAGAAAGACGGACGTACGTAGTGTTCGCGTAAATATAAGAAATCATTATCTGAATCTGTAATTGAATCAAATCTGAATCTAGAATTTTGTTTAAAAAAAACTGCATGAATCAGCAGATTTTTTTTCTTAAATGCCGGGGTTTGTAAACAGACGTAAAAATAAGATATTTTTACAGTTCAGTTCACATATTCTAGTTTGAACAGAGCGATCAGAAGAAGTTTTAATATATTTTATTTATCGATTTATTCATCGAAACAGTCATAAACTATTTTTCACTGTCAAGTAACAGTATACAATCTTTAAGCAGCGAGACTTCAAAATTTTGATCGAAAGTATAATGTTAGTTGACCTTTACTGAAGATTTGCCGGACTGTTGGAGACAAAACGAAAAGCACAATTTTGGTCTTGAATTGTATTATCCAAAGACTGTACACTTTCAGAAGCACTTGCTGCATAATAAACTGTCAATATTAAACATCAAAACTCCAAATATACACAGAAATTACATAATTAAATAAAAACACTACTGCCACTTTTCGAGTTGGCACCAAAAGTCTAACATACAATTATTTCAGCACGATAAATATCCAATATCCGATGAAGCTGTAAAAGCCGAGAAGGCTAACAGCAATTACATCACCGAAAATATATATATTCAGCACGATAAAGATCTATAACTTAAAAAAATCTTAAAAACAAGCCTAATTTTATAAAAAAATGACCTTGAGTTCGTCGATCAGTAATCGCTTAGACTAGCATTTTTATTTTTTACACGGCTTTCCGAATTACTTTAGTTGGTAATTTCGTTATCAGCAAACCCGTCTTATAAATATACTTTGGAAAAATACAAGCGGAACCGCGTGGGGACAAGTTACTCTATCAAGTCACATGTGATAAATGGCCCTGATGGATGTGTCAGGGATGTCCTTAATTAGTTACAAAATTAAATATAAACACTACCGTCACTTTTCGAGTAGGCCGCAAAAAGTCTTTTAAAATATTATTTGTTTTTGAAAATTTCGTCTATAATTCAAAAGGACGAAGTGCAACTCGTGATGAGCGTAAAACGACGGCTCACGCTGTACAAGCGGAACGGGGATGAAAAATGATTATAAAGCGAAATCGCTCAAAATCCACAAAGACACGGCGCGTTACGCGGCTTTGTCCGCTTGTCGGACGCAGTGATTTATCGCCGCCGCGGGAATCGAACAGCATGCAAAATGTTGCGTCACCGCACGTACCCACTACCCAGATCCGACTCTCCAATCACGACACAGGCTAGTAGAATTCTTCGTCAATTTTATTCATACTGGAAACTTGATCAGTTTATAGTATGCTGTTGCTTAGCATGTGGTCAGTCGCGTGTTGTTAAAGCTCGTAGTGTGTAACAGTAATAAATCGGACGAATGAGACGTCATTCCGATTCGATACGTATCGAGCGGGGGACTTAATGCTCAGCTTCTCTATTGATTAAGTACAGCTATTTAGCCCGCCGAGGATTAGGTAGTTTTATATTAGAAGCGTTCACGGATTATATTAGAAATGTAGACCTATTACTACGGGCAACGTAGACAAAGTGCATTTGGCCGATGCGTCTTAAAAACGTTTAGGTTTCGTTGCGCGTTTCGAAAGCACGTTGATTAAATTAGTCTGTAGAGAATTGCTTTAGCGCACACCGCTCCCTACCAATTTGACAATGTTAAAAAAAAGTAACAGCCTATAAATCACTGCTGAGCGCAGTACTTTACTTTACTGGTGGTAGGATTCCTATGCAGGAATCCGTCTAGGTAGGTACCACCCCAGGGCCAGTTATTCTGCCGAGAAGCAGTAGTGTGCAAGCATTACTGTGTTTCGGTTTGAAGGGCACTGACAGCTAGCGTAATCACTGGGCATTCGAGACTTAAGAACTGATGTCTCAGGGTGACGGCGCAGTGTGGTGTCACACAGAAATGTTCTGGGTGGCACAGCATTTGTTATGGGCGGACGTTGCACTTACCATCAGGTGAAAGTTTTGCTCGTTTCGTCACTTTATACAAAAAATAAAAAAAAACAGGCCTCCTCTCATTACCGAGAGCTAGGATGAACCCGCCACGCTGCTCTAATGCAGGTAGTTTTCGAAATATTTCTTATTTCTCAGTCATTCAGGTTTCCTCACGATGTTTTCCTTCACCGCCGAGCAAGTGGTAAATCAACACTTAAATTTGCAATTAACAATTTTAGTGGTGCCGGCGCCGGGAATCGAACCCAGTTCACTCGTTTACTAAGAAATTTAAAGCGAACGCTTAGACCCTGAGTTACCACAGCTCTGAAAAAAACTTGTTAATTTGTTAAAAAAAAATGCTGAAAAATTGTTAATATTAAGAAAATAACATTAATTTGCTATGCATGCAGTAGACACGCAGTAGTGACATAAAACACAGTGTTTTTAATAAAACTCATTTATGGATTTTATCACTTTAGCTTTTAACAATTTATCACCCGACTTTTTGAGCGCTTTAAAAAGTATGTGGATAATCTGTACAACAATCAAGAAGTCAAATAACAATCTCTAGGAATTCAGCTATCTGTGATAATGTACTGGAGCATCCCAACCTACAGATAAAAAATAAATCCTAATTTAAATAGAGAAGCTGGTTGGGCACTACCACCGGGTTGGGATCCCATTATTAATATAATTAAATAAAAAACCAAACACACCACTGCAAGACTTCAAGACACTGTAAGCACATTTTGCGTAGATTGGACCAAAATTAATAATTATAAACTGAAAGTACCACGGATCTTAGTCCCGTGACCATGGGTGTATATAGTTTAAAATAAACACGATAAAGTCCGTAAAATTATTTTTATTAAATGTATAGTTAATATTCGCGTAAATATAAGAAATCATTAAAACACTATCACTTCTATTCTATACTGAATTACCAACATACCTGGCTACATCTGTTTTTCGCTACCCGACACAACAGAGCCAGCCACCAAATTCTTCTCACCGGGACCCATCACCACTTTTGCACAAACATACCAGCCAGTACCAGTTATTCTGCTAAGCAGTGGTGTGTTAAGAACAAGGGGCACTGGAGCGAGTGCACTCATAGAGCATACGAATAAATAATACGACTTAAGAATCCGATGTCTCATGATCACAAGCGTAGTGCTGTTCTGCAAAAGTTATGGGCAGCGGTAGCTCTTACCATAAAGTGAACGGCTTGCTTGTCTCGTCACTTAATTTAACAAAAATAAAAGCGAAACGGGTTCTGAATCATAACGTGGTAGTATCAAGTGATACGAGACTCAGAAAACAGACAACTGAGTACGGTTCGGGTGGTGCTCTTCAAAAACAAATTAATAAACAACATTACAATTTCATGCTGAATACGGATCATAGCAAATTAACTTCGTTTATCTCCTATGTTAATAGATTTTCGCGAAATAACTCCTTGTATTAGTTTAGTTTTTGGAAGTAAGTGACTACAGAATGCTGAAGTTGAAGATAATATTTTATTTTATTTACGCGAATACTACACATTTAAATAAAACTAATTTTACGCGGATTTTATCGCGTTTAATTTTAACTAACCAGGCGTTTCGAGTGCTTTACAGCACCCATGGTCACGGGGGTACTGAGGTGACAGATGTCCTGATGTCATAGTTAACCCGGGGTACCTTCAGCTTTTAATTATTATTTTTGGTTTCTTTTTTTTTGGGCTATACTACTGTTTAGCTATGCACTGCTCTCGTTATCGTGAGTTTCATATGCTCTGTATATACACAGGCGTCAGCGACCTTCAAATCGAAACGCAGTATTGTTTGCACACCATTGCTTTACGGGAGAATAACTGTCACTGTCTACCTACGCGGAGTCATGCATAGGGATCCTACCATGACAATGGGTGCGCGATTTGAAATATAAGTTCGATTAAAAATGAATTATAATTTAAATAAAACTAATTTGTACGTGTAAATTAAATTTATTTCAATTGTGTAGTACATACATAAGATCACGACTGTATCCCATATGGGGTAGTCAGAGACTGGGCACTCACTGCAAAAACAGATGCCACAATCCACGTTTCAACAAAACAATATAATGCACTTGGTGTGATAGGTGGTGAGCCCATCGCCACCATGCGCTGTTCAATGTGTAGTATTCGCGTAAATACAAGACATCAGTATAAGGATTGTAATGGTATAGAAAGACTTAGAAATCAATTATTTATTTGGTTTATTCCTATGATTTATATTATATAAATCATAGGAATAAACCAATAAAAATACTTACCCAGAATAATAACGGAACCAGCGTGCGGTACTGCACTACCAATAGGGATGCCAAGAGTGGCGACAATGGCAAATGATTATCGCGATATAAGGAGAGTATTATGTCTGGCAGATTACTATTTGCAGGCTTATGATGATGATTAATGATGTAACTGGTTTGCAATCTTATTTTATAACTTTTACATCGTGTAGCAGATAAACGAAAAATGTCATATTTTTGAGTAAAGTTTATGGTTAACTCATAAAGGATGAGAAATACATACATACATAAGATCACGACTGTATCCCATGAAGGGTAGTCAGAGACTGGGCACTCACTGCAAAAACAGATGACTGCCACAATCCACGTTTCACCAAAACAATATATTGCACTTGGTGTGATAGGTGGTGAGCCCATCGCCAGGATGAGAAATGCCAAAATATATTAAGACTTCATCACATTATTCCCTTTGTTTTTGTATTTTAGTAATGTTGTTGAAACTTAACGACTTTTGAAGTCCCAAAAAACATATGGTGAAACTTTTTGCCGCTGTGTCTAGAAGGCAGTGTATGTGACCTCCAGTGGACAAACAGGAGGGTACAATGGCAGTATCGGCGGTGGCGTGTCTAATGTGAACTAATGCTACCCGGAGCCGTGGACAATACGACTGCGGACAAAACTGTGGCGGCCCATGGACCGCAGGTTGCATTGTGTGTGACTGTACGGCACGTTAAATACTTCAAATTATATTATTGACTCTTATCATAACTAGTATATTTAATTGTTTTCATTATCATCATTGTAACTCTTTTCTACTGCCTAGCAGAATATAGGTCCACACAATAATAAACTCATTGGGGTAGTCATGGGACAATGCACGACTGGTTTTCACCTTTTTATTGTACATTCTGTAAGACTAGATTAGCTTCCTTCTTACATATTTTTTATATTTGATAGAGTGACGAAACGAGCAAAACGTGCACCTGATGGTAAGAACAACTTCTGGTCATAACAAATGCTGTCACCCAGAACGTTTCTATGTGACACCGCACTGCGCCCGTCACCCTGAGAAATCAGTTCTTAAGTCTCATATACCTAGTAGTTACACCAGCTCTCGGCGCCATTCTAAAAGAAACAGTAATGTTTGCTCAATTCACTTCACGGCAGAATAATTGGCCCCGGGGTGGTGCCTACCTAGACGGATTCCTGCATAGGAATACCACCAGTTATTATTGTAAAAAGAAACAAAGCTATGAAGGCAAATTGTCGTCCAAGGTGTAACAATGGCCCCGTTCCCCGCGTGGCCGCGTCCTCCTCGACTATTCGGCTCACACGTAAGCTGTTAGAACGGACTGAGGATAATGAATACAAATACATGGCTATTTAACTTCCTTCGCAGCAAGATGAAGTGAATATTAATAAACTTTTCGCTTTGGATCTTTTATTTTAAGGATAAGGGCTTATTGTTAGCGGCGGCTTACATGGAAACGATGTCTACATTGGTTAAAAGATCACGAAATTATATTTTGTATTGGAGGAAAATGACTTTGTGAATCGAATCAGTGTGGTAGTGGTTTAAGAGAATCTACGACCCCATCTCATCCCGTGTGAATCGTAAAAGTCGAGTGAGGGAAAATTAAAAGCAGAAGATGGGAAGCATCTTCCTGGGACTTTGTGGGTCCTGAATAAATAAACTGAGGTCGAAACCCTGCCTAGCGTGGCAACTATGGCAAAATCCCCCCAAAATAAGAGCTCAGCAGTGGACTAGTGATAGGCCGAAATGATGAATCGAATTCAAAATTTCGGAAAACTTAAGTTGTGTATTTGACGATCAAACCTTTGAAGGATTTGAGGTTAGTCCAGTTGGATTTTTTTTTGAAATAATACTACTGTACCTTGACACTCTCTCCCAGATATCATTTTAGTCAGTCACAAACAACACATTACTGACCGTAAACCACATTTGCATTGTGGAAGATTTTTTTAGTTTGATAATCAATAAAAAGGTGGTACAGATCGACTGCAACCTTTTTTATAAATATGGAAGTAGGTGACGCGACGAGTAGCTCATTCGTCAGACGGTAAATGCAACGTCTGCTCATGACAGCTAGCCTAGGACTTTGAATTGGAAACGGTTGTGGAGGATTTCTGGTGGTAGGGTTCCAATGCAGGAATCCGTCAAGGTATATCTACCCCACCGCAAGACTAGTTTTCCGTGCCATAAAGCAGTTGTGTGCAAACATTAGGCAGACGTTGCCCTTACAAACAGGTGAACATTTTACTTGCCTCGTCAATATCTCCTTTCTCCAATTAAAATAAGTCTCACATGCCCTATAATTACACAAAAGTCAGTGCCATCATTATTACGCTCTCTTGTCGGCAGAATCCCACCAACCATCAATTAGATAATAATAGTAGCACATATGTGGATTGAGTTGGTCGCAGCAGGACCACTTCCAACTTCTCACTTTCTCATAATACTAGCGAAATGTTTGAGACGGTAATTGTAGAGAATCGGAACCCAATTATTGGTCAATAACGCATCCGGAATTCCTCGGATATTTATGGGCGGTTATGACTTACCATAAAGTGAGCTGCTTGCGCAGTTGCATTCTAATAATATATACAGAATATACTAGACAAATAAATATTGCTATATAGTATATGCGCCACACACCCAAGGAAATAGAGAGCGGCGGCGGAGAGCGAGCATTACGGCATATAAGAGCGTCATGCCGTTTTCCGTCACGGCATACTAACTGGTGTTACCCCCTAAGGAGCGCCAATTCATTCAATATAATTTTTCATCAAAAAAGAGACTTTCCGTCGTAGTTCTTAAAGGGTGGCAATACAGAATTTGATTCTTCCCCGATGATACACAGTTTCCATCATTTCGATTGTGCACTCGTTTGACACTTTCATCAAAAATGATTATAATTTTTTTTAGTGTCGAGATGCTCCACATGTACAAAAACAAGAGTATTAAAAAAGACATGTAACAGCAGCCTTTTTAGAGTAAAAGGAGCACGAAATAACGCGTGATGAGTCCCACGTCAGCCCGCACACGCGGCAACCACGCGGCGACAGCGCGGCGGCGCGGCAGCGGGACGCGTGCGTGACGGGAATATCACGCTTTGTTTGTTGTACTAGTCGAGTAACGCTCTTGAGCGACAAAATAGTGTTATTGTAAATCTTGAGTTTTGAAGGTATGTTTGCTTCTGTAACCATATTAAATTTAGAGTTAGTTATTTTATTTTACTCATGGAATAAATCGACGATAGACCGTGTATTTACACGGTCTATCATCCTAAGAACATTTCTGTGTGAGACACTGCGCTAGTCACCCTGAGACATCAATTCTTAAGTCTCTGGGCATATAGTGATTGCACTAGCTATCAGTGCCCTTCAGACGGAAAACACAGTAATTCTCGCACACTATTGCTTGACGTGAGAATTACTGCGTTGGTATCTACCTAAATGGAGTGCTTCTTAGGAATCCTACATCCAGTAAATGATAACTCTCTTACCAATTTCAGCTACTCCAACATCGTATGACTAATAACCAAATGTTTTATCTGCGCCATTCGCATTCGGCTCGGTTAGCGCAATGGCTTAAGCCCTTGGCCTTCTGTGCGCCGCGTGTCGCGGGTTGGATTCCTGCACGGGACAAATATTTGTATAGCCTACAGATAGTTGTTCCGGGTCTGGGTGGTTTGTGCATGTGGAATTTAAAGTCCGTAAAACGTCCCCTCGACACAGAAGAAATTCTACTGTGGGGCATCGTTTTTCTTAATAACGAAATAGGCACCCTACTGTATTTCAAATCCGCTTTTATTGTGTTTATACTGTCAGATATAAGGAAAGTTAGTATTGAAGTAAAAAAAAAGTTAATTTGCTAAGATCCGCAAGCAAAATATAAAATGGTGTATATTACCTAGTTTTTGAAGAGCACCGCCCTTGCTTAGTAGCGTGCACAAGCAAACTAACACCGCTACCAGGAACCGCCACCAGATATCCTCCACCAACCACTACAATACTACCACTAGGTAATATACACGACTGAAGTCGAGACCACGACACGTGTTTCGCAACAAAACGAGGCGTTATCAAGTGTTATAGACTCTACGCCGGACAGACTCCGAGTCGTCCGTCAGTCATTATATATAATGAATTTCCGCAAAGTAACGCCTGACGCTATTAACTATGTGGAAAGTCAGTATTTAGTCTAAATTACACGAAGACAATCGTCGTTTCAGCCTATCACAAGTCCACTGCTCCTAGGCCTCCCCAATAGATAGCCACAAAAGTTTGAAGCTCTCATATTGGAGGGATTTTGCCATAGATGCCACGCTTGGCATGCGGGTTGGCAACCGCAGTTTATTTATTCAGATGTTCCAGGAAGATGCTGCTGCCCATCTGCTGGTTTTAATTTCCCTCTGTCGACTTTTACGACACCCATGGGATGGGATGGGGTGGTAGATTCTCTTAGGCCGCTACCACACGGCAAATGGAAGACAATCATTATACTATTTTATGGATAAATATGACGAAGAGACGATTAAATCGTTCACATGATGGTAAGTGCTGAATCTGCCCAAACTGAAAATGTGTCACCCGGAACACCATACTGCGCCCTTCCCGCAGATATGTCGCTTCTTAAGTCTGATATGCGCAGTAATTGTATCGTCACCACCATTCCACCACAGCGTATTTTGCGCGGTATTTTCTGCAACGCGCAACCACCAGCGGTTTTTCCGGACCGTTACGACTTAGCGACCTTCAAGATAAACAACTTATTTCTTTCTCAAAGGCCGGCAACGCATCTGCTATTCTTTTGGTATTATAGACGTACATAGGTAGCTCAGGGGCTAGGCGCTCGCTTTAATATTCATGGTACGCGATTGACCTGGGTACGATTCCCGGTGCCGGCACAACTAAAATTGTTAATTGTGATTTTAAGTGCTGATTTACCACGTGCTCGGCGGTGAAGGAAAACATCATCGGGAAACCTGCATGTTGAGGAATATAAAATATTTCGAAGACATGTGCAGTCCGCTAACCCGCATTGGAGCAGCGTGGCGGATTGTTCCTAGCTCCAAAACTCACTCAGAAATGAGAGGAGGCCTGTGCAGTGGTACATTTATAGGCTGAAATTTGACTTTTTTTATAGGCGGTGGTGATCAGTTATCATCAGGTAAGACACTTGCTCGTTTGCACTTTCTTCTTTAAAAAAAATCCCGACGTAGGCCCTTCAGACTGAATAACAGTAAAGTTTGCACACTACTGCTAGATGGGCGAATAAGTCAAAGTCAAAATTTCTTTATTCAGTTTAGGCTTGTTTAAAGCTCTTATGAATGTCAAAATCTACACCGGTTCAAAAAATAAGACCTTCTCAGAGAAGAACCGGCAAGAAACTCTGAAGTCCTTCTTTTTTTTAATGTCATATTCAATGTCATTCATAAGTTACATAAAAATTACATCATAAATTTAGTAGCCATCATAAAGTTAGGTTTGCAAGTGCAGAATTAGTTATTTCCACAAATCTGTGTCCTCTATGTAATGACCTACTTTATAATATGATTTCTCCAATAATGCCTTCTTGACAAGTTTATTAAATTCCATGTCAGTTTTTTGAGTCACACTTTTAGGAATTTTAGTATAAAACTTTATGGAGCTACTAAGAAAAGTTTTCTAGTTTTGGCCAACCTACACACAGGAACCTCTACATACAGTCACTTTTTTATTAAATAAATACATGTGTTTCCGTACGTACATTATATTTTCATAAATGTACAAAGACGGAAGTGTCAAAATATTAGTATCCTTGAATAGTTCTCGTAGTGGCCCTGCGGTGGTACCTACGAGTACCTAGACGGATTCCTGCATAGGAACCAGAAAATATAAGCAAGCATAAAGAGGCTGCGATAAATTTCTGTAGGTACTAAATACTGAAGCTAAATAATAAACGGTCAAGGTAAAAATAAACATATCAATAAGAATCAAATGATTTGCTGGTCGTTCCATGCTGCATTCTGTAGTAGTTAATGACCAAAATAATTGTATTGTTCTAGATAAAGTGTTTCTTTGGTTCAAGGAATTTTGTAAGAAAGGCGTGGTACTTTGTGGTTCGGTGGCATACTCGATGTCTCGCTGCGCCCTAGTCTTCACTCACGCGACCACTCGCTATTCAGATCCGCCACAGTATAAATAAAATCCGCTAGAACCATGCTTTTCGTTATATTTGTTTAGATATCTATGTATATATAAATTAAAAAGTTAATTTTGATTTCAAACTTTGTCTTTGTGCTGGCTAACTCACGTAATATTTATTAAAAAGATATGTTGATAGAGTCAAAGTCGCAATAAAACTTCATCACGTAAATATCAGTAATAATATAATTTCAAATATATCTTTTTGAAATCGATGACTCATCATCATCACTTCACCCCATCGCTAGTCCACTGTTTAACATAGGCCTCCCCCATAGATTGCTACAAAAGTATGTGACCATCATTGTGGGGGATTTTGCTATAGTTGCCACGCTTGGCAGGCGGGTTGGCTACCGCAGTTTATTTATTCAGACGTTCCAGGAAGATGCTGCTGTCCATCTTCTGGTTTTTTACGACTCCCACGGGATGAGATGGAGTGGTAGATTCTCTGACCGCCACCACAAGGCGAAGCAATCGATGATTGCTTCGTAAAATTTATAGAACGCAAGAAATCTGTGTTCTATTCCTGGTGGCCTAGTGGTCAGAGTACCTGACTTGCTCAACGCTGGTCCTGGGCTCGAATCAACCAAAGCAGAGAGAAATTAACCATCCGGAGTCAACATGAGGAATGATATGTCAAAAAGACGAATACTGCTCGTGGGAACGCAATGGGGAATAAGATTTTTTTTATTCGTACCAAAGTGGCGGCGACGTGGTTCGCCACCCGTCACGTCTCGTTTCCCGCGGTGGCGTAGGGTGGACTGCTTGTGTGGCCTCTGCTTACCACTTATATAGGAAAAAAGCGTAACTGTATATATGTAAGTCAGACTCAAGACCCAGAATAAATTGTAGTGTGTGGCATCGTTAAAATATTTAAATAGATAATAAATCAAATTAAAAAATTTATGGTAATTTTATGTCCAGATATATCACGTTCAGTGGCGAAAATATACACCGTGAATCTTTATATTGTTATTTCTGTGACACCTTCAAGAAAAGAGCCTACTCCTTCCCCAAAGGCCGGCAACGCATTCGGAGTTCCCCTGATATTGCGGATGTTCATGGGCGGCGGTGATCACTTTTACTGGTGGTAGGATTCCTATGCAGGAATCCGTCTAGGTAGGTACCACCCCAGGGCCAGTTATTCTGCCGTGAAGCAGTAGTGTGCAAGCACTACTGTGTTTCGGTTTGAAGGGCACTGTGAGCTAGCGTAATCACTGGCCATTTGAGACTTAGGAACTGATGTCTCAGGGTGACGGGCGCAGTGTGCTGTCACACAGAAATGTTCTTGGTGACACAGCATTTGTTTTGGGCGGACGTTTCACTTACCATCTGGTGAAAGTTTTGCTCGTTTCGTCACTTAATACATTAAAAAAAAAACTTACCATCAGGTGAGCCGCCTTGCTCGTTTGCCCCCTCTCCTATAAAAAAAAACCTTAGTGGTCCTGCTGAAGTTTTATTTACTGTGATCATATCGTGGTGGTTCAGCCTCCGCTGAACACCGCTCGATAATTGTGCAATTAACAGATACTACGATAATTAGCGCTATTATCAGCCACGGACGATTTCTAAAAAACAATGCTCGGCCCAACGACTTGTCAGGCGAGTGTTGTTTACTTGCATGATATCTCTAGGATCATCATCATAATAGTATCATACTGATAAAAAGTGTTATCCTATTTAGAGCATATTTCCTCTTCATCTACTTCATCAGACTTCAATTAGTCTATCGTTGGATATGGGATTCGTCGAGTGGTAGCGGCTTAAGAGAATCTACCAACCCATCTCATCCTGTGGGGGAAAATTAAAACCAGAAGATGGGCAGTAGCATCTTCCTGGAACATTAGAATAAATAAACTGCGGTTGCCAACCCGCCTGCCCATCGTGGCAACTACGGAAAATCCCCCCAAAATGAGAGTTACAAACTTTTGTGGCAATCTGTGAAGGAGGCCTATGTTCAGCAATGGACTAGTGATAGGCTGAAATGATGTTCATGAAACGAGCAAGCGGCGCACCTGATGGTAAGTGATTACCGATGCCCATGAACATCCGCAATACCAGAAAGGAGTAGGCTCTTTTTAGGAATTTTGTAGTAACCACATCTGGCAACTGTGTGATGGTTTGTCACCGTAACTTACACAAATTAACATATTTTGTATATGTAGTAATGGACATAATTCGTGAACAAAGCGAGGAGAGAGATTTCGGTGCTTTTCTCATCATCATCATTTCAGCCTATCACTAGTCCACTGCTGAACATAGGCCTCCCCCACAGATGGCTACAATGGATAGTAGCTCCCATTTTGGGGTGAATTTGCCATAGTTGTTAGTTGTTGTTGTTGGCAGATGTCAACCCGTCTGCCAGTCGTAACAACTATGGCAACCGCAGTTTATTTATTCAGATGTTTCGTGAAGACGCTGCTCCTGATTTTAATATTCCCTCTGCCGACTTTTACGACACCCACGGAATCCCGATAGGGATGACGGATTCCCAAGAAGATGGGGTGGTCGATTTTCTTAAGGCACACCACACGGCAACTCGCTCGTCTGCCCCACATGCCTTACTGGTGGTAGGATTCCTGTACAGGAATCAGGTGTGCGCGCAAACGCAGGAGCACTAACTCGTCCTAACCTACCCGTGCTTGATGTAGGATGCAGTGTCACAGGCTCGGGCACAATCACAACAGAACCAGATCCGAAATCCAATAATTTGTTATTTTGAACAAATACTGAGTTCGGTTGGGTCTCTAACCTAACACCCGCGGCGCAGTTGTTTTTTTTTTTAATAAAAACGATGCCCCACAGTAGGATTTCTCCTGTGTCGTGGGTACGTTTTACAGACATAAAATTCCACATGCACAAACCACCCAGACCCGGAACAACTATCTGTAGGCCATACAAATATTTGTCCCGTGCGGGAATCGGACCCGCGACCCGCGGCGCAGAAGCCAAAGGCTTAGCCACTGCGCCAACCGAGCCGTCAACTCGGTAGTCATAGTCGTTATTTGTTCATTGTCTTTCGTTGATAAGAATCCCTTGCAAGAGGTCAGTTGTATCAGAGATCTTGGCGTGTTACTGGACAACAGACTCACGTTTTTGCCTCCCCTTGAAAAAATAACTAAAAGAGCCTCAAAGATGTTAGGCTTCGTCATTAGAAATTGCAAAGTTTTCAGAGACGAGAAAACTAAGATAATTCTGTTTAATAGCCTAGTGCGAAGTATTCTTGAGTACTGTACTACGGTACGGCGGTTACACTTCGCGGCGCACTCTCTGATGCTCGAAAGAGTACAAAAAAGGTTCCTCTGGCACTTGGCCTACTCTGTTGGTATAGCAAAAAAGATTCCTTCATATCCTGCAAGGCTAGTCTATTTTAAAATGCTCACTTTAAATAAGCGTAGGGACCTTTTAGATCTGACATTTTTGTTGAAATTGCTCAGAAACCAAATTGATTGCCCGCAATTACTCGGCAGGTTTCGCATTAGAGCTCCAGCTCCTCTAGATACCCTCGAAATAGATAAGCAACTTTTTCCCCTCCCCTTCGCAGAACTGTTCTCGACTCCATGTCTCCTGTAACGCGTTTGAGCCGGCTATATAATAGCTGCAGTGCTTCCGCTGGCATAGACATATATTTTGACTCACTGGCTACGTTTAAAAAACATATTCGTAAATTTTATATTAAGTACTAATATTAATTTACGATTACTTATTTTAGTTGTAATATAATGTTGTTTCTGGTTTTAATGTGCATGTGGTGTTTACCTACAATTGGTTATGCTCTTACTTATATTTGTTTACAACAATGTTTATGTAAATTGTATCAGTGTAACAACTTTTTTTTTCCTTTTTTTTATTGCATAAAGTGATGAAACGAGCAAAACGTTCACCTGATGGTAAGCGCAACGTCTGCTCATAACAAATGTGTCACCCAGAAAATTTCTGTGTGACACTACACTGTGCCCATCACCCTGAGACATCAGTTCTTAAGTCTCATATGGCCAGTGATTACGCTAGCTCACAGTGCCCTTCAAACCGAAACACAGTAATGTTTGCACACTACTGCTTCACGGCAGAATAACTGTCCCTGGGCTGGTACCTACCTAGACGGACTCCTGCATAGGAATCCTACCACAACATGTTGGTGAACCTTAAATAAATAAATAAATAGTCTGTAATCTAAGATTTGGGTAATTTTCAGTAACAAAGCTCGGTTCTTTACCGAAAATTTTCTCATCATACAAGAAATAAACACAATAATACGTACAGTTAATATGTACAGTCACTCTTCTTTCCCATAGGGGTAGGCAGAGACCACATCTTTCCACTTGCTACGATCCTGACACACATGTTTTGCTTCTTCTACTTTCGTTAGCGTTTTCATACACGCTCGTCTGTTGCGGGTACTTTTAACAAATATATCAGTTTATTATTAGTCAATAAACATAACAACCAGTAAAAAAAACGTTTTTGTTAATAATTGTATTAAATCAACATTCAACATAATTAACGCTGCTTAGCTACGTTAAATTAAGCTATGATCTATCTTTCTCTACTACTACTCTCCTAATGAGTTGCAGATACATAAAGCTTGCTTCACGCTTATAGAACTAACAGGATACATCTCGGTAATATCTAGTAATATCAAAATTCAACTAAACTTGGCTCAGAAACTTGATTGGTGACTGCATTCATCTTACATTGAAGATGGCTTTGACGGTCGCGTCGCTCAGAGATCAGCGCACCTGCTTCAGTTCCGGATTCGGTTTTAAGCCGAAGACAATATTTTTGAAACTCACAAGTTATTGGTTTTCAGATCTGATTGTATCGTGACTACCCCAATTTTACATCATGAGGGTTAATAAGAAACGAGAAGGTGAAGTCCGGCATAATAGAAAAGCACTACCTCTTTACTACAGAAGAGTCGTAAGAGGCGACCACAGCCTTTATTTGTGCAGATTAAAGCCGGAATATACAAAGTTGTCACTATACTGCTCGTGGGAACGCAACGAAGAGTCAGATGATTTTTTTGACTCCTACCAAAATGGCGGCGACGTGGTACGTCTCAGTTCCCGCGGGGGCGAAAACTGGGCTACATGTGTAGCCTCTGCTCCCTTTATATAGGAAAAGGCGTTACTATATGTATGTCCATAACATTGTCATGCTAAGACGAGATGGTTGGTAACCGGAAGTATTCGCGCTTAATATGGGCGTCGAATCTTATTTTTTTTTAATTGGATAAAGTGATGAAACGAGCGAAACGTTCACCTGATGGTAAGTGCAACCTCTGCCCATAACAAATGCTGTATCACCCAGAAAATTTCTGTGTGACAGACACCACACTGTGCCCGTCACCCTGAGACATCAATTCTTAAATCTCATATGCCCAGTGATTAGGCTAGCTCTCAGTGCCCTTCTAACCGAAACACAGTAATGTTTGCACACTACTGCTTCACGGTAGAATCAGTTATTCTACCGTTGTACCTTGGGGTGGTACCTAGCTAGACGGGAACCTTACACCAGTAAAATGGACAGAACGTCTACACATACATACATAATATCACGACTGTATCCCATAAGGGGTAGTCAGAGACTAGGTCACTCACTGCAAAAACAGATGACTGCCACAATCCACGTTTCACCAAAACAATATAATGCACTTGGTGTGATAGGTGGTGAGCCCATCGCCACCAAGCGCTGTTGGATGCACAGTGCAGTTTTATTCCTTACTCGCCTTTTACGAGATCCATTGGATGAGATGGAGTGGTAGTATTCTTTTAACGAGCCGCGCACCACACGGCTTCGTCTACACTACCCGCGAAAGAAGACCAACCAATAGCGGGACATAGCGTACGGTACATTTGAAATTTGGCAATTAAAGTTCGGGAAACTTGGTAACAAGTTCAAATAACTCTTAAATTAAATTCCAGATAAGCATCAGAAGGAGATCGGCGTCGGTTACGCTGCTGCGTGGCCGCGCTCGCCTCTAGCCGTCACACGTGCTTAACTTTTAAACTGTCTCTTGTTATTAAGATCTCGCCATTTAAATAGGCACGGTCTATGTGTGCGTGTGTGAAGCGGTCATTACCCGAATTCGGCGGGACGCGCTCGCTTCAAAAACAACGCAAGACAAAGAAAGTGCATTTTCCTCCACTGTAATCGTATATTATTTGGAGCGGCATACATTATTCATGAGAGTATGATACGCGGAGTAAGGTTCACGGTACGGTCCGCAGCCGCGCTGCTTGATGATTAAGTTTCAGAGGAATTTTAACGGAGAGCCGTTGCGGGTTCCGACTAAGCGCAACTGTAGCGTGTCGAAACGGACTTCAGACGATAATAGTTATTTGTCTTGTAATTATATAGCTATTTGTAATTAATACGGTATGATTGCGAATGAGGGTATGGCAACAGTGTCAGCGTTCGCGAAAAGTAGCTTACTGAAAATTGTATTTAAACTTACAGTGGTTGATTAATGACGACCGCGTGGCCTAGTGGTCAGAGTCCGAGCGGGTCCTGGGTTTGAATCCCAGCCGGAGCCAACATTTGTTCTAAAACACAAATTGTTGGTTTTCGGGTCTGGTTGTGTTGTGATTGTCCCCGTGTTTCTGACACTGCATCCTAGCCTACCTCCGATGTTATCGCATCAGCGTTACATCGGGCGCGGGTAGGTTGGGACGAGTGAGTGCCTCTGTGTTTGCGCGTACACTTGTGGCACTATAATACCTCCTGCCCAGTTGATGGCTCTCGACAGTATTCGGAAGTTGTCGCCGTGGTCGAAATCGACTAGGAGAAAATCATTTGATTAATTTATTTGTATGGGTTAATCTATTATTATCGTTTTTGCGTTTCAGTATTAGGATTTAATATCCTATCAACTTTACAAAGAACTAAAGTGACTTAGCAAATACTTATGTTACTAGTGTTACTGCAGGAAATATATATATATATATATATATATATATATATCAGAAAGCAGAAAAAAGATTGTTATGTATTATAACTTTCAAAAAATAAAAGTAAATCAATTGATAAAACTTTAAAAAATAAATTCAATACCAACTTGAAGCCGCTTAAAGTATGGCAATACATTGGCAGCGTGGATCGCGGAAGACCGGCATCCAACTGATCGTGGCATTTTGAAAAATGGCAAACAACTAACAATGCTCATAAATTCCTTTATAGCTAACAGATATCTGATCGCTCCTCATTCTTGTAGCATTAGGAATCTTTTAAATTTTGATGTACTTGCATTAACTGAGATAATTGTTTTAACAACATCATTGTTGTTAAATGCTTGTACTACATTAATTACCTGCAATTGTAATTAATAATTTAGCTTACGATACTCTTTTGCAGTAGATACCTTTAACTATGAGCTCTATTCCTATGCAGTAATCCGTCTAGGTACCCAGAGCCAGTTATTCTAGCCGTGAAGCAGTAGTGTGCAAACATTACTGTGTTTCGGTTTGAAGGGCACTGTGAGCTAGCGTAATCACTGGGCATATGAGAACTGATGTCTCAGTGTGACGAGCGCAGTGTGGTGTCGCAGCAGAAATGTCCTGGGTGACACAGCATTTGTTGTGGGCAGACGTTGCACTTAATATCAGGTGACTATGGAGACAACCCTCCAGCAAATACGCATTCAAAAAGAAAATCTTTGCTCATATTTCTAATTATAAATCTTATCCTAATAATGATCATCATCATCATCATTAGTATATAGTATCCTTGTTTAGAATTATATGTATTATTTATATTGTATTAGTATCATGTATTCGTATATTGTCATATAGTATTTAGGTATGTTTATCTATGTATATGTATGTGTAAATTCGTTTATTTATTTAATAATAATACATTGATTTTAATAACCGCAATCGCTGTTTACTCACTGCCCTAAGGTTGACTGGCAGAGAATGCTTTTAGCATTTTTGTTCCTTTTTAATGGTTCAATAAAGAATAAATAAATAAATAAATAAATGTTTTGCTCGTTTCGTCACTTTATCAAAAAAAGTATAACGTTATAAGCGATACGCTTTAGAAGTGTTTCACAACTGTTTTTGGTAGTGCAACAAAATATCTGTGATGCGTATACTATGGTAAAAATAAAATGTTTTAAAACTGTCGTTTGATTATTTTGCTGCCGGTACAGTTCGGTATCTAAACGTTGAGGTTTGAGCGGGAGCGGCACTTATCGCGGTTTATTGTTGCTAAGTGTTTATTTAAATATTGCCCTCGCCGTTGCATTTCCTCGTCTATCAGTTCATCTTGCCGGGATGTATTCGCGTATTTATGTGCTCCTCCTTTGAATTTAATTTTGGAATAGACAATGTCGGTTGCAATTAATTTTGATAATGTTTTACGTTATCTATGCAGGTTATCTGGAATACCGGCGCATTGGAATCAGATGTATTATTAGTCTATGTTTCGAAAAGACCTCTGTTGCTGGTAAATATATGTTAACAGCACATAAATGGCTTCATCAGGAAAGTACCTGCGTTCTCATCAGGAAATCCGGAACTGAACTTAAAGGCAAATAGGCAACTGCCTATGGAACTTGCGTCGCTGAGGGCTACTTAAGCTTCCACGGAATAAGAAAAATGAGTTGTTTATATTTCCGCTAATTCTTTTCAGGAAGTTGGGGGCAATAGGGAAAGAACACGAAAATTCTACAGGAAAACTAATATATCTAGTTATAGAAAAGTTAGGTAATATACTAAAAGTTTGAAGTAGTAGTGTGCAAACATTGTTGTGTTTCGGCCGGAAGGGCACTGAGAGCTAGTGTAATCACTGGGCATATAAGACTTAAGAACTGATGTGTCAGGCTGATGGGCGCAGTGTTGTGTCACACAGAAATATTACGGGTGACACAGCATTTGTTATGGGCAGACGTTGCACTTACCATCAGGTGAACGTTTTGCTCGGTTCGTCACTTTACAAAAATATTTCTAGTTTCTCTTCTTTTTAATACGTGCATATTTCTGTACTGTTATGTAACTATTCCTATTGTATTATATAATATGCATTTATTTTATATATGTATATTATATATGCATTTTATTTGTAAACTATTTTACTACATTAATCATTATTTTTATATGTCATATATTCCGAGAATCGGCCACGCCATCTCATCCCGCGGGTGTCGTATAAGTCGACAGAGGTATAATAAAAACCAGGAGATGAGCAGGAGGATCTTTCTGGAACATCTTAATAAATAAACTGCGGTTGCCAACCCGCCTGCCAAGCGTGGCAACTATGGCAAAGTTCTCCCAAAAAGAGACCTTTGAGTGCACAAACTTTTGTCCCAATCTATAGGGGAGGCCTATGTTCAGCACTGGATTAGTTGAGGCCTGGAACGATGATGATAATAAAATATTATGTTATATTACTACATATTTTTTTACTTGAAAATTACTTGCCGTGTGGTGGCGGCTCGTTAAAAGAATACTACCACTCCATCTCATCCAATGGATCTCGTAAAAGGCGAGTAAGGAATTAAACTGCACTGTGCACCCAACAGCGCATGGTGGCGATGGGCTCACCACTTATCACACCAAGTGCATTATATTGTTTTGGTGAAACGTGGATTGTGGCAGTCATCTGTTTTTGCAGTGAGTGCCCAGTCTCTGACTACCCCTTATGGGATACAGTCGTGATCTTATGTATGCATGTATGAAAATTACTTATAACCGGATTATTTTTAGCACATGTTTTTTTAACTTATCCTTTACACTTTGTTGTCTCTTTAACTGACTTCAAAAAAGAGGCTATTTTCGCCTGTATGTATTTTTTATGTATGTTCACCGATATATATTATCATTTTTGTTAAATTTGTTATATTAAAAAAATTGTTATATTAATAATAATAAAGGGGGTACCGTAAGGGTGGTCCGGTATAATTTTAGTCAAGTTCTGATGATGGGATCTCTGAGAATATCATGAAACTCTTAAATTCACATAAGCATGTTTGGAGATTCAATATAAAACTAGATTTTACGGATTTTACAGCGATTATTTATAACCCGACGTTTAGCAGTTCACAGCACCATTGGCCACGGGAACTGAGGTGACACATGTCCTGGTGGCAGATGTCCTGATATCATAGTTATAAATAGTAAATTCAATACGATAAATTCCGTAAAATCTACATACAGTCACGCCTCTTTCAGAGTAGTAGAGAATAGTAGAGAATAGTATCAGTAGTAGTAGGCAGAGACATCATCTTTCCACTGGCTGCGATCCTGCTTCATTAGCATTTTCATACACGCTCGTCGGTTGCGGGTACTACTCGTATTAACAAATGCATCAGTTTTTTTATTGTATAAAGTGACGAAACGAGCAAAACGTTCACCTGATGGTAAGTGCAACTTCTGCCCATAGCAAATGCTGTGTCACCCAGAACATTTCTGTGTGACGCAACACTGCGCCCGTCACCCTGAGACACGAGTTCTTAAGTCTCATATGCCCAGTGATTACGCGAGCTCTCAATGCCCTTCAATCCGAAACACAGTAATGTTTGCACACTACTGCTTCACGGGAGAATAACTGGCCTACTGGTAATACTGGTACCTACCTAGACGGATTCCTGCATAGGAACCACTTATTATTAGTCAATAAACATCAGAACCAATTAAATAAATAAACGTTTGTATTAATAATTGAGAGCCGTGGTAGCTCAGGGGCTAGGCGCTCGCTTTAAATTTCATAGTACGCGAGTCACCTGGGTTCGATTCCCGGTGCCGGCACCACTAAAATTGTTAATTGCAATTTTAAGTGCTGATTTACCACGTGCTCGGCGGCGAAGGAAAACATCGTGAGGAAACCTGCATGTCTGAGGAATAAAAAATATTTCGAAGACATGTGAAGTCCGCCAACCCGCATTGGAGCAGCGTGGCGGATTCTTCCTAGCTCCAAAACCCTCTCAGAAATGAGAGGAGGCCTGTGCTCAGTAGTGGGACATTTTTAGGCTGAAACTTTACTTTTTTTTTATTAATAATTGTATCAAATCAGCATTCAACATTATTAACGCTGCTTAGCTAGGTTAAATTAAACTTAATCTTTCGCTAGTTTTCGCTAATGCGTTGCAGATACTTAAAGCTTGCTTCACGCTTATAGAATTAATTAACAGGATACATCTTGTTAATATCTAGTAGTACGTGTGCGTGTAAGTTCTCCGATCTTATTGTGATACGCCTAGGTCGACCCGGACCGGCTTTACTATTTACACTTGTCTCATAGATCTGTTTCGTCAATCTTCTTTCATTCATCCTCTCTATGTGTCCAAACCATCTAAGCATCCCTTTATCTGCCTTTGTCACTACATCTTCAACCACATCGCAACGGTTCGATCGACAATCGCCCTTGTCACGCAAGTTCCCCACTTTTTCGACCAAAGTTAATCCAGCTATTCTTCTCAAACTTCTCATTTCCACAGCATTCATCTTACTTTAATGCTTATTCTGCCAGAACCAGCATTCACTACCTTACATAAGTGCGGGGACCAGAACCTCCCAATGTAGTCGTGCCTTTTTAGAGTTTTATTTAAGTACTATTTAAACGCCTAGTTTAGTTTTAGTCTGGAATCGTTTTTTAATGTCTATTAGCTTAAATATAAGAAATCATTATGTTTCAATCTGTTGCTTTAAAGTTGTTTTTTAGATTTAAGAACTGTTCTCTCTTATTATCGATTAAACAATTATCTCGTCCTGTCATACCCAGGACATTGCTAATTTTTATGTGACATTCCCAAAATCAGCTGGTTTTGGCAGTTTCATCCCGGCTTATTAGGCGGGCGAATGCGTCGTCCTCGCTCCGATCTAGTAGACACAACTGCCGGTGTGACGTGAAACGATCGCATGACATATATAATTATGCTAATTAAATATATATTTAAATTTTACAAGCAGGAAAAGGTTAGATTAATATAATAATAATGAAGACGTGTTTTACGTTTGATATGACTACAAACATCAAATGGTTTAATTTGTCGCCGATCGTAAAAATCTGCTGTAAATCGAAGACGTTACCGTAGCATGATTTGGTAACATACTTACCAATTTACATATACATATGTTAGAATTGGCAGATGTTATTTTAACATTTAAGAAGATTCGACCTCGGCGGACGCGATCTTTTTGACAGGAAATTTATTGGTTACAATATTGCTCGATATTGGGTCGAGGTCGGAGTTACAACAATCAATCGCGCCATTAAATAAATGTTCTTAATGTAATCTTGGCAATTAGTGACAGAGTCGCACCGCCGCCCGTGTGACATTTGACACAGAAAAGTCAAGAGGGTAAGGATGTGTTGGGAAACGGCTGTTGAGTGATTTTCCGCGATAACGAATGATGACGCGCCATCAAACGAGTTGTTGCATCGGACTTCGTTAGGGAAATGTTATGTAATTATATCGACCATAGACTGTTCAGTAGAAATGTACCTCTTCTGTCCTGACGCGAAACTGAAACACAAAAAAAGATTAGAAGCGCAACGGGAGAAAATTGAGTTTTAGATTCTTTCATTCGACTATAGTCATGTATATATTATAAGCTTTAAACTAAGTTTTGAAACGATTAACTGGAATTTTAGTCCTAGTATTGCGAGTGCGTTCCGTGAGTGGCCTCTGACTGTATGTATGTATAGCCATTGTTCATTTAAAAATAAGTTTTTTCATTGAATAAAGTGACGAACGATCATTCACCTGATGGTTATTGCAACGTCTGCCCATAACAAATGCTGTGCCATTCAGAACATTTCTGTGTGACACCATACTACGCCCATCACCCTGAGATATCAGATCATAAGTCTAATATACCCAATGATTACTAGCTTTCAGTGCCCTTCAAACCGAAACACAGTAATGTTTGCACACTACTGCTTCATGGCAGAATAACTGGCCTGCGGTGGTACCTACCTAGACGGATTCCTGAATAGGGAATCCTACCACCACTAAGTTAGTAAGAACTTGACGTTTAACCCTGACAAGGTTGCCTACTGAGTAGTGGTTCTTGGAACCTTATTGGTAGCATGTTATTATCGGCTTGGTAGGCGCAGGAGCTGAACAGAACCAATATATTTTTAGCTAACATACGAGTATAATTGTTTTTCGTTAAGGTGTCTGTGCATCTGTATTTGTTGCCACATGCATCGTTTATGTACATATTTATGCATTCGTAATTAGAAAGCTGAGTTGTTTGATAGCATAAATACTGAGCCTAGAGGAAAAGGGCGGCTGTGTTAAGTATATTTAAATAGTAAGTTTATAAACTGTAGTATTTAAAACGACCAAATACTTTAACTTCAGCAAATCTGTAATATTGTTATATAACAATAAAATAAATAAAATTCATGTTTGAGTAGCCGTGTGGTAGCTTAAGAGAATCTACCATCCCATCTCATCCCGTGGGAGTCGTAAAAGTCGTCGGGAAAGGGAAAATAAAAACCAGGAGATGGGCAGCAGCATCTTCCGAAAACATCTGAATAAATAAACTGCGGTTGCCAACCCAACAACAACTTGCAACAACAACTCAGCGTGGCAAGTTTGGCGAAATCCCCCCAAAATGGGAGCTACTATCTTTTGTGGCAATCTTTGTGGGAGGCCTATGTTCAGCAGTGGACTAGTGATAAGCTGAAACGACGATGGGAGTAAGGTTTATTCTTTACAACCTATACTATCAATTAGCGAAACAAAACGCCATTTGATTTCTAAAGCAAAATTAAAGAGTTCGTAAGAAAATCTTTCTTAACTCAAAAAAGGACGGGGCTCCTTAGAATGAATTTCTTTACGTCTAATTGTTTCAGATTTTACCGTATTGATCGATCTCAATCGATCACCCTGTATATTATACGCTGTATTACCATTGTAATCTACAAATCCGACATTAGGCGATTGGAGAGCTTTCTAGAAGGGTTAGAGGTTGAGTGTGGTCACCGTTAGTGTATCGCACTATACGTTGATAAACTTGTATCTAGCGCAGCTCAGTCGGTGCCAAGCAGCGGATGTGCTTGGCCCGCGTTGATTACATTTCCCCAAAAGAAAATTTAATTAAGAGAGGTTTTTTTTTCTTTTTATTTCACACCCCAGATTTCATTATTGGCGCAGAACGCGGTAAAGGGTTTAGTTTGTAGACTTACGAAGTTACTAGATATAACAGATTGTTGAATTTTATTTGTTTACAGTGTTTTCCTTTTAATATATCAAATAAGTTATACTGCAGTACTTCTCCTAACATGATAATGATTTTATCGACTTAACTATACTACTAAAGTTTTCTATTCATATACATATATATCTATACAAATAAATAAAATTGAAGTGTCTGATTGTAATAACAAAATAACAGATTTTTACTCAATGATTATAAAGGTATATACGGTACTTAAAAGAAAAAACTATTTCGGATTATCAACGAAACGGCTGGACCGATTTTGACGGGACTTTCACTGACAGATAGCTGATATTATAGCGGGTAACTGAGGTTAACTTTAATTTTAAAAAACTTATTACGGTTCCGCGCAAGTAATGAAATCCGATTCAAATACGGAAGTATATGTAGGTAGATGTGCCCCGCGGTTTCACTCGCGTAAAAAAGCTGACCCCTAAGGATGATATACATATATATTTCCCTATTTGAATCGGACTTTGGGGTTTTGATTTTTTGCGCGGACCCCTTATTATTTTATAAAATTATTAGGGCTTCATTAAAGCTAGATTATATTAACTATAATAAAGTTACAGCGTTAACATCAACCAATATAACAAGGTGTGCCTCATAACAGCGTTTGTTTTTTTTAATAAAACTTGCAATTAAAACTATTACGTGTTCGATAAATTATTGGATTCTGTCGTCCATAATTAGGACAAGTCGGCAGCCATAGCGCGTCACGTGTGTCTCGGTTTTTGCTACGCCTCGGTTATGATCTATCGCACCTATTTCATCAGACAAGACCTCTCCAATTACTGCACTACTGTGAACAATTAGACGGTTTTTCAGCGACTGTTACTTAAAGTGGTAGAGTACCGTGACGGACCGACGCCCGGATGCAGCAGTCAGGGATTATAGGCATAGCCCACAGCAATATTTTAGGGTCGATAAACCATCATCATCATCACTTCAGCCTATCACTAGTTCCCTGCTGAACATAAGCCTCCTCCATAGATTGCCACAATTTGTAGCTCCCATTTTGGGGCGATTTTGGCGTAGCTGCCACGCTTGGCAGGTATTTATTCAGATGTTCCAGGAAGATGCCGCTTTCCATCTTCAGATTATCATTTTCCCTCTGTCGACTTTTAGGACACCCACGGGATAGGATGGGGTGGTAGATTATCTTAAGCCACCACCACATGGCACCTCGGGTCGATATAGTACAGAGCTATAATATGACGACCGCGTGGCCTAGTGGTAGAGTACCATACTTCTACGCCGCGGGTCGCGGGTTCTAATCCCAATCGGAGCGCACATTTGGGCTAAAACACAAATCGTTGGTTTCTGGTTGTGTTGTGATTGCCGTTTGCCTAGTGGTGTAGTGGTGGAGGGTATCTGGTGGCGGCTCCCGGTGGCGGTATTGGTTTTCTTGTGCCAAAACTAGGTAATACACACCATTTTACATTTTGCATGCGGATTTTAGCAAATTAACTTTCTCTCCTTTACTATAATGGATTTGCGCAAAGTAACGCCTGATTCTATTAACTATATTTATTTTATCTGACCGTTGAGTGTCGTTACCGTTGTACAATACAAAGCGACAGCGACATCAATTGTTTGTTTAATGTATATTTTTTATTTGCACTATTTGTAGATTCGAAGCTCTGCGTGCTGCGCAACGGCGAACGTGTAAAAAGTGGAAAGTGAAATATAAAAAAGTCATAACTGGTCCGGCAGTTCGGAATCTGATGTTAAGAACAATTTACGACGGCGCTCATTAAAGGGTTGCTACGGGCCGTCGCTAATGAATTTGCACTCGGCCGTTTTATGAAATATTGTCGAATACTTACTTGAAAAAAAAAATATATTTATTTAATTGAAATAGAAATTTTATATAAGTCGAGACGAGCAAAACGTTCACTTGATAGTAACCAGCGTCTGCCCAAATGCTGTGCCACCTAGAACATTTCTGTGCAGCACAACACGACGCCCGTCACCCTGAGATATCAGTTCTTAAATCTCGTATGCCTAGTAATTATACTAGCTCATAGTGCCCTTCAGACCGAAACGCAGTAATGTTTGCACACTACTGCTTCACGGCAGAATAACTGGCCCTGGGGTGGTACCTACCTAGATGGACTCCTGAATAGGAATCTTACCACCTGTTTGTAAACTTACTACAAATAAATGAATACATTAATTATAATATGTTATTAAACATTTCTGTTTGGACAAATCTGTTTATTTAACTAAACGAACTTATTCTACTTAAAGGTAATAAATAGCTGGTCATTAATGTCTTATTGGTGAACACAGGTTTTCTCTAATTTTTGAGCGGGTTTTGAAGCAGGTAACATTCCGCCTCCCAGCTTCATTACGGGTTGGCGGACTCCACATGTCGTCGTAATATATTTTATATTTTTATATAACCATTTCCTCATGTTTGTCTTCAGTGGCGACCAAACGGTAAACCAGTAGTTAACATAGCTGTTGTTGATCTGACGCCGGGGACCGGGCCCGAGTCAATCAAGTCAAAAGTCAAAGTCGTAAGTTCTTATAACGATTTCAAAAACTAATTTTTACGGATTTTATCGCGTTTAATTTACAACCCGACGTTTCAGGCTACCAAACATGTGAAATTGTAATAAAATAATGTATTTTATACATGACTTTATATACCTAAAATGACATTGAAAAATATGAGTGTTTCTTGCCGGCTTCATCTCAGAGAAGGTCTTATTTTTCGAACCGGTGTAGATTTTGACGTGCATAAGTGATTTATACAAACCTAAACTGAACAAAGAAGCATCGTCGCTCCAGGAAGTCTGCAATCTGTGACAATGTTCTGGATCATCCCAGCCATTACATCAGACTTGATAGACCATAAATCCTCGCAAAAGAACACCGATTCCTACCAAGAATGATTCGCGAGGCTATTGAAATTAAAAAACATCCTAATTTCAATGGGAAAGATGGTTTGGTACTACCACCAGCTTGGGATCCTATTTTTAACTAAATTAAATCAAAAACCAAGCATACCACTGCAACACTTCAAGAAACAGCTCTTTCCGTGTAGATCGGACCAAAAATAATAATCAAAAGCTGAAGTTACCCCGGATTAACTATGACATCAGGACTACTGGTGGTAGAATTCCTATGCAGGAATCCGTCTAGGTAGGTACCACCCCAGGGCCAGTTATTTGGCCGTGAAGCAGTAGTGTGCAAAGCATTGCTGTGTTTCGGTTTGAAGGGCTCTGTGAGCTAGCGTAATCACTGGGCATTTGAGACTTAAGAATCTGATGTCTCAGGGTGACGGGCGCAGTGTGGTGTCACACAGAAATATTCTGGGTGACATAGCATTTGTTGTGAGCGGACGTTGCATTTACCATCAGGTGAACGTTTTGCTCGTTTCGTCACTTTATACAATAAAAAACAAAAACAAAACCTGAAGACTTTAGTGACATTGTTCATTGCCAGATATCGGGTCTCCAGTTATATTGTAAAAATAAAGCTGTGAAATACTACTTTACGCTGGCATTTTAAGAGTGCGGTTCTCTATATGGCCGACTAGTTTACGTGTAACAGCCAGTGTCTAAAATGTACAACCTCTACCACATTCATCATCAACATCATTTCAGCCTTTAGCATCATTAACATCACTCGGTAGTCATCTGCTAAAGATCAGCCACCCCCAAAGATTTCATTTTCAGAGGATTTTTCCATTGTCCGTCCGTCATATCCGTCTAGGGTAGGTACCAGGACCAGTTATTCTGCTTTGAAGCAGTAGTGTGCAAACATGACTGTGTTTCGGTTTGGAGGGCAATGAGAGCTAGTGTTATCACTGGGCATATAAGACTTAAAAACTGATATCTCTGGGTGACGGGCGCATTGTGGTGTCACACTGTTCTGGGTGACACAGCATTTGTTATGGGCAGACGTTGCACCTACCATCAGGTGAAGTTTTTGCTCGTTTCGTCACTTTTGTCATAAAAAAAAGTAAACGAATTTTTCGTCAATTTACAAGAGTCTTAGAAATGCAAAGTATTGGTTTTCTGATCTGTTTGTTTATTTTAGTTGTCCCCCGTTTCACATAATATCATTTGGTATTATTGCATAAGTCTAACAGCGTAAAATGAAGACAAGTGAATGCCGCTACGTTTGTGCTGACGCTTCCGGCCCTACAGTATATCTTGTAAAGATAAATGTGACCGATACACTGACGCCTTTTGGTTATTCATAATACGTTAACTTCCTAATGACGTCATTATGATCGATTTTGACCGGTGACAATTTCCGGTTCACAACAATAACTCGTCGTTAAGAAAGACAACCTTTCCTTCCCACAGATGACAAGGTCTAGTAAAGTAAGTTTCAATTATGATTTATTTAGTATAAGTTTTACATTCATAGTTCTAAATGGATCATTTTATTTACGACAAGCTGTGCCCCGCGGTTTCGCACGCGTAAAAGAGCCGATCCCAATCGATCATATATATACTTCCCTATATGAATCGGATTTTGGGGTTTACATTTATTGAGCATAACCCTAATTATTTTTCCAAAATTATAGTACCCGTAAGTTACCCGCTATAATATCAGCTATCTGTCAGTAAAAGTCCCATCAATATCGGCCCAGCCAGTTTCCGAGATTAGCCGGAACAAACCGACAGACAGACGAAAAATTTAAAAATTCTTTTTTTCTTATCAAGTACCGTATATACCTACATCTTTGCATTACATCCGCATTGAGTAAAAAGCTGTTATATTGTTATTACAAACAGACTTCAATTTTATTTATTTGTGTATATATGACTGTAACATAGAAATAATTGGAAGTATTTTCAAACGGCACGCAACCATTACCATCATTACAGCCTATCTTATTCCACTTTTGAACATGATGATGTTCTCCTAGCCGATTTCGACCACGGCGACAACTTCCGACTACTGTCGAGAGCCATCAACTGCGCAGGAGATATTATAGTGCCACAAGTGTACGCGCAAACACAGAGGCATTCACTCGTCCCAACCTACCCGCGCCCGATGTAACGCTGATGCGATAAGATCGGAGGTAGGCTAGGATGCAGTGTCAGAAATAAGGGGACAATCACAACACAACCAGACCCGAAAACCAACAATTTATGTTTTCGCACAAATGTTGGCTCCGGCTGGGATTCGAACCCAGGACGCGCGGCTTAGAAGTCAGGTACTCTGACCACTGAGCCACGCGGTCGACATAAGCCTCCCATATACGAGTAGATTCCCACAAAATAAAGTCCGTGGGTGACCTGCATCCATCGACTTCCCTCAAAACCGTGTAGGTCGTCGCTCCATCTAAATGCACTCAGGATACTGTTGGGATTGTCGTGGCGTTGTAGTGCATCAGGGATGTTCACGGGAGTTCGGATTGATGGTTTTGCCGCCATCATGAGGAAACGGTGTGCATCCCTGCTGGCACGTCTCCGTGGCACCACCAACACTATTCTGAGTGTGTTCATAGACCGGTGTGCATCTCCTATGATGAGGAGATGGATACAGCTCCACGCTAACAAATAATGTTAGTTTATCAGCAACATTATAACTAATTTAAGAAAGAAATATGTAATTATTATGGATTTATTCCGAAATAAAGTTTTAATAATAATAATAATAATAATAAAAGAGGGGGTCGCCCTCCACTGCGTTTGCCGAGGTTACCATTCCAGAACTTTTCTTTCTCAATGGTTATCCGTTCTTCAAGCTATATGCCCAGCCCATTGCCACTTCAGTTTGTTAATCCTTAGCGCTATGTCGGTTCCTCCAGATCTACTGATATACACAAACAGTAATACAATTGTCTTCAGATAGATTTTAGTGTAATGATCGCTAACTGCTAAGTCATCTAACCGTCAGTTACTAATACAATATAATTAACATACGTACTAATTAATACAATACTTATTAAGTGATTAAATTTCGAAGACCCATTGCACAAGACATCACATTCTTATCTCCTCAAATAACCATAAAGGTAGCACACAACTAAATCCCCTCAGGTGTTAAATCAATCCCGGATACACAGACGGACGGGCGGGTTAAGTAATTACTAGTAAAGAAGACGTTTCCTACTCATTAGCTATGCATATCCCCCGGGCGCGGCGCGGTGAGAGATTCCTCATGGGGCCTCCAATTCGGTAATACGAGCAGTTGTAATGTTTATTGCCCTAAGCGCCTATACCAACATTTTCCAGTGAAGTTGCTGGTAGAGTACTCTTAAGAAATAATATATTGAAACTAGGTTTTTCTTCTTTTTTTTATAAAGTGACGAAACGAGCAAATCGTTCACCTGATGGCAGGTGCAACGTCTGCCCATTACAAGGATGCTGTTGTCTACACGGATTTGTTTATCCTCTTAACTGAGTCTAACCTTCACAGTACAAGGTAATATGACTTTATTGCAACGTTTCTGACCCTTATAAAAAATCAGTATTATATGTTTTCAATTCGTAATATAGTAAAATAGTAATATCGCAAACGTACCATAAAATATATTAATTTTTTTAAATTCTTTTGAAATTTGTTTGAAATAAAAACAAAGTAGTATAGTAACAACCTTTAAATGCCCTACTGCTGAAGCCTCCTCTCATAAATGAGGGGGGTTTGGGGCCGGGAAGTCGCCACGCTGCTCCAATGCGGGTGGACATAATAAAAATTAATACAGTAATTAACAAACATATTACTCAATCTAAAATAACTGCTCAGTATATAAACAATAATTAATTAATCGATAAATACTAATCAAGAAGATGCCCTGTTGTAGTAAATTGCAGTTTTTGTAGTATTTTCCTCCTTCCTAATACCATGCATAACTACCCCCTCCCGGATTCGCTACCCAATACTCCACACCACTACAGCGCGATGTGTACTCACAAACTTTCATAGAAACTGGATGCCCATCAATGGTCGAAATTAGACATTGATGTATTATACATCACTGATATTTTTTTCATTGAATAAAATACTTAAGATACATCAAATCTAAGATATATGGTTTTAAAACAAACGATGCCCTACAGTTGGCTTTCTCCTGTATTATACACATTTCACACGCATAACACAATCAGTCCCGAAAACCAACAATTTGTGTTTTGCTCAAACGTCGGCTTCGGCTGGTATTCGAACCCACGACCCGCGGACCTGACTAGCCCAAGCGGTCGCGGTACATGAAGGTTAATATTATTGTGTGGATCCATCTTCTAGTATGCGAAGACCCTTAGCGAAATGAGAACAACACCGGCTTATTTGCTATAGTACGAGTAGTAATAAGTTCTTTACATCTATTTAGATCATATAACTTGCTCAACTCGGGCCGTGTTGTAAATACAAAACGGATCACCGAACCCGGGAATCGAACGTCCGATTAGCATTTTCTTTTCAGTTAAAATGTGGGCGTGCGTAGCGTTCTGTATGCATAGCAGTTGCCTTTTAAAGACTCCCGTTGCAATTTACATGTTTTAATTAATGTTTAATTTAAATAACCTGTTCTTTGCCGCATTACATTGCTAGTTACAATTTTGCACCTTTTGCGCTAAAATTGTCGAGGCCCTACTGCAATCGTATATTTGTGATTGTGTAGGAATTCTTTAGGTGTTTGTTGTTTTAATTTCTTAAGCTGTAATTCATGAACCATCTATTTTAAATAATCGTGTTCTGTTAAAAAAAAAAACTATAACTTATTGATAAGCAAAACAAAATATAAGAAAGAAAGAAAGAAGAGGTGTTTATTGGTACCAGCAAAATACATACTAATATTTTTTTTTGTACAAATTACATTGAAACTTCTAATTCTAATCTCTCTATCTTCTTCTTATTCGAAAACAGAAAAAAAATATAATTTATATTAAAAACGGTACCAAAATTTTTCAGATTTTATCCTCAACGCTGGTATTCCGTCGATGCCTTTAAAGTGGTGCCCAGCAATGGGCAAAACATTATAGCATTAAAAATAAGTAAAAAGACATTTAAACTATTAGAACTAACTAACTTCTTAACAATGTATCTATTATAAATTTATGACATTCCAAATTCATCAATTCTCACAGACACCGTTTAAAGTGCGGGCGCAGTGTGGTGTCACACAGAAATATTCTGGGACACACAGAAATATACTGAAGGCAAGGAATTAATTTTCAAAGATCCGCATGCAAAATATACTCTATACACCATTTTAGGTGTATAGAGCACCGCCCGCCCTCCCACAGTAGTTTGCACGAGCAATCTAACGCCGGGAACCGCCACCAGATACCCTCCACCACTAAAACACTACCACTAGGCAATATACACCACTGAATTCGAGACTACGACACGTGTTTCACCTCAAAACGAGGCATTATCAAGTGATATTGACTCTACGACAGTCCACCGCCGAGTGACGGCGAGAGTAATATACACAATTTTATATTTTGCATGCGGATCTTAGCTAATTAAGTTTCTTTCCTTCAACAAATACAAACTCCTATTTAGATGAGATGATTTAGATGTCAACTTATAATATGTATTAAATAAATATAAATTTTAAGATTTAATCGCGTTGAATTTACTGTCTATAGTCGATGTTTCGAATCATGGCTACAGAGGGAGGGGCCCTCTGTAGACATGATTGTTACAAAGTTTTGGGTTTAGATGATCTCGTAGTCCAGGCTACCTTCAGCTTTTTATTATTAATTTTGGACCGATATACGATCCTTAAATTTCTATTAATATTTGCTTAACATTAGTCTTTTGCATGATAAAAAAGATACGACTGTAAAATACAGCGTGCAAAAATCAATGGGTTAGACGACGGCGCGGGACAGTGGTCAGAGTGCCTGACTGTCGCAGAGCCTGGGTTCGAATCGTAGCCGCAGTAAATATTTTTGATTTAACACAAATTGTTAGTATTCGAATCTGGTTGTGTCGTGCATGTGGAATGTAAGTCTGTCAAATGCACACGGGATACAGGACAAATATTAGCATTGGACATATTTTTTCCTGCAATTTCAAGTACTTATTTACCACGTGCTCAGCGTGAAAGGAAAACATCATTGGGAAACTTGCAAGTCCGAGGAAAAAAATACTTCGACTGTATGTGAAGTTCGCCAACCCGCATTGGAGCAGAGTGGCGAACTTATCTTGTGTCCAAAACCCTCTCCGATAAGAGATGAGGCCTGTGCTCAGCAGTGGGACATTTACAGACTATGAAATAAAAAAATATTGGAACTATATTTGTATGAAAGGGTTACAAACAAGTATATTAAGGGATTAGGCTAGTGCCTGTTTATAGGCATAGATTCGTAATAAATCATTATGTAATTGCGTTGTTATTCGACAGGACTACGATAAAATGCCTTTGCCAGTCACTGGGTCTTCGGATTTCATAATGTGCTATTTTAAGCGCTGCATAATTATGCTGCAATTTAATGGAATTAGGTGATGACTACGAGCAAGTCGTTTACCTGATAGTAAGTGCTACACCTGCCCATAACAGCTGCGGTGTCTTGAAAAATTTTAATAAGTTTGCGTTGGAAACTTCTGTGTGAAACCGCACTGCACACTGAACTAAGAGACATCGGTTATTAAGCCTCATGTGTTTGTGAATGTCACTAACTTCAGTGTCCTTCAAATCGATACATTTTTACTGGTGGTAGGATTCCTATGCAGGAATCTGCCCTGAAGCAGTAGTGTGCAAACACTACTGTGTTTCGGTCTAAAGGGCTGAGAGCTAGTGTGATCACTGCGCATATGAGACTTAAGCCCTGATGTCTCAGGGCGCAGTGTGGTGTCACACAGAAGTATTCTGAATGACACAGCATTTGTTATGGGTAGACGCCGCACTCACTATTAGGTGAACGTTTTGCTTGTTATCCTATAAAAAACCTGGTATTTTCTATTAACAGTTGAACGGACATCCGTGGAAAAAGGTCCTTTCCCAATCACATTTCTATGCCACGAAGATAAATAGCTCGTACGTTATTGAAGTGCTTAAGGTGTGAATTCTACATACAGATATTAAAAGATTACTGTTCGCCCTAGATCAGACCATCTATCGATATGCTGTAATATCTTCACTACAGTATCGGAGAATGGTACGGATGCAACAAATACAATTTTAGGCCAAATAGCGTAGAATTAAAATGAGAATAATCTCAAAGTTTCTATCACTCATTAAAGTTAAGAATTTTACGACTACGACCGAAAAACTGATAAGTTACGTTCCTAATTGCTTCCATATCGTTAATATGAGTGATTTACGACGCGTCCGCATCGTTTCGTCGTAAATCTCACGTGAAACTTTACTTATGATACCGTTATACTTCGACAGTGAGCTGGAAAGTTATGCGCAATAACTTTATCAGCGTAGCTTGAGCCAAACATAACACAAACTTTGTTCAATATGACCACAGGACGCGGTAGCTCTCTCGCATTGACTCTAAGCTTCCTTCAAAATAGTGGAGAGGTAACCTTCAATACTTAAGTGAATAACTATTTTACCACCTCAGGGCCAGTTATTCTGCCGTGAAGCAGTGGTGTGCAAACATTACTGTTTCGGTTCGAAGGGGCACTGACAGCTAGAGTAATCATTGGGCGTATGAGACTTGGGTACTGATTTCGCAGGGCGACGGGCGCAGTGTGGTGTACACACTGAAATGGTCTACGGTGACACAGCATTTGTAGTGGGTAGACGTTGCACATACTACCAGGTGAACGTTGTTCTCGTCTCGTCACTTAATCCAATAAAAAAATGACTCCTGACGTTAGTTCCAAATTGAATACGAAATATGTATGTATTTGGCAAAGTGTTTTCTTATTGTTATTGGGTAGTGGAGTTATGTGATGCAGCTTAAAATTTTAGTATCATATTTCGTTCGAAATTATCTCCGACTAGCTCGGTACCACCCCAGGGCCAGTTATTCTGCCGTGAAGCAGTAATGTGCAAGCATTACTGTGTTTCGGTTTGAAGGGCACTGTGAGCTAGCGTAATCACTGGGCATTTGAGACTTAAGAACTGATGTCTCAGGGTGACTGGCGCAGTATGGTGTCACACAGAAATATTCTGGGTGACACAGCATTTGTTGTGGGCGGACGTTGTACTTAACATCAGGTGAACGTTTTGCTCATTTTGTCACTTACTAGAATAAAAAAAACAAAAAAATATAACAGATATATTTGCCCTTCAAAATTTAAATATTGGATGAACCAAGGACAATAATTTATTTAAAAATAAAAAGGAATTTTAAATATAATGTTCGTCATTTAAATAAGAAAGAGCAATTTTTGACGACGTCATGGTCAGAGTATTTGATTTCTACCCCATGTGTCCTGGGTACGAATCCCAGTTGGATCTAACATTTGTGCAAATTATTGCTTACGGAACTGGTTGTGTTGCGCATGTGAAATTGATGTCTGTACAACGCACCCACGATACAGGGGAAACCATACTGTGGAGAATCGTTATCATAAAAATAAAATAATAAAAAGCAAACATTTCTGTGATGTGTAAATGCACTGTTCTTAAAATTAATACTACATTATAACATTTTGAGAGGTTTAATGGTTTAGTGCGTTTAAATCAGTTTCGAAAGATTTTGTAAAAGGTAGTGGTAAGATTTACTGGTGGTAGGATTCCTATGCAGGAATCCGTCTAGATAGCTACCACCCCAGGGCCAGTTACACTGCCGTGAAGCAGTAGTGTGCAAACATTACTGTGTCTCGGTTTAAATTGCACTGAGAGATAGCGTGATCACGGCATATGAGATATAGGAACTGGTGTCTCAGAGTAACGGGCGCAGTGTAGTCTCACACATAAATGTTCTGGGTGACACAACATTTGTTATGGACAGACGTTGCACTTACCACCAGGTTACCGTTTTGATCGTTTCGTCAGTTTACAAATGAGATTTAAGAATTGGTGTCTCAGGGTAGCGGGCGCAGTGTGAACGTATTGCTTGTTTCGTCACTTAATCCAATAAAAAAAAACAAGTAAAAAAGTAAAGTTTCATCCAATAAATGTCTCACTTCTGAGCACAGGCCTGCTCTCATTTCTAAGAGGGTTTTGGAGCTAGGAAGAATCCGCCACGCTGCTTCAATGCGGGTTGGCAGACTGCACATGTCTTCAGAATATTTTTTTTAAATTCTCAGACATGCAGGTTTCCTCACGATGTTTTCCTTCACCGCCGAGCACGTAGTAATTCAACACTTAAAATTGCAATTAACAATTTTAGTGGTGCCGGCACCGGGAATCGAACCCAGGCCACTCGCGTACTATGAGATTTAAAGCGAGCGCCTAGCCCCTGAGCTACCACGGTTTTTCGAAATTGGGACACAACTTTTCCTCTTCAGAACTGTTATTTAATACAGATATTAATGAGATGAATTGTTTAGATACGATATTGCATTGTTTCTGTCCAATTGGTTCGTGTTAATTTATGATTCCAAGAAAAAATATTGTTAATACCATGCCGTGTCTATGAATGCCATGGAATAAATAATTCAGAGAGATAATTCCCGATAAAGCTGAGACACCCCGGGAGGAAAATCCGCGATCAGATAATAAATCGCGTGCGTAGGCAATCGCACCTGACTGCGATTGGGTAAATTCATAGTTTATGAGGGCGCAGGGTGAGGGGTGGTCGTAAAACATATTCGCGGTATTATGCATCCCAAGCGGCTCGTAAGCGCGCGGCTCGACAGCTCAATATTTGATGCGGCTGCAAATCGATGCACGAGATATCCTGTAATCCGTATTTACGAGCGATCTCTATGATTCTTCTTCGTTGCTGTCCCGAGAGTAACTTCCTACGACAATGACAGGCGCGGGGGGAACCTATTTATATTTATTATAAATTTTAGTGACTTCTTCCAAAATACATGTTATTCTTTGATATCAATTACTGGTGGTAAGATTTTCGGTTGCAGGAATCCGTCTAGGTTATCCTGCCACGAAACAGTAATGTGCAAACATTACGAGTTTCGGTTTGAAGGGCACTGACAGCTAACGTAACCACTGGTCATATGAGCCTTAAGAACTCATATCCCAGGTTGATGGGCGCAGTGTGGTGTCGCACAGAAATGTCCTGCACTGCACTGCCACGTTGCAGGTGCAGGTGAACGATTTGCTAGTTTCGTCCCTCATATAGAATTAAAATCTAAATAAACTTTTGTGAGTGATGCATGAAAATGACTAGACGAGCAGATCGTTCACCCGGTGGTAAGTACAACGTCTTCTCGTAACATATTTCGTGTCACCAAGGATATTTCCGTGTCACCAAGGATATTTCCGTGTCACATTTTGTGTCACCAAGGCACCGCACTGCGCTAGTCACTCTAAGTCATAAGTTCTCAAGCCTCTTATGCCCAGTAATTACACTAACTATCAGTGCCCTTCAGACTGAAACAAATGCAGGTGGTCTCTACCTAAACGGATACCTACATAGGACTAAACCTACGTAGGAATCCTACCACCAGTAAAAGCAGTTCTTCAACATGCTTTAAAAGTCCACTGTCAGACATAAACTCCTCTTATGTTTGGCGTATTTATCGTAATCGCCACTCACGGTAGGCTGGTCAAAGGTCGGTCAGGCTTCACAGACTTTGCCGAAACCCGGATTAACTCGCCATAAGGTGATACTGTGTGTATGATGGGATGGGAAGGGCGTCGTTCATTATGAGCTTTTACCGCCGGGCAAAACCATCGATTCGGATCTCTACTGCTAACTGATGAGAATAAAGCAAGAAGTTGAGAGAAAGCATCCTTCAGCAGTCAGAATTGATCAATAGAAAGGGTGTCTTTCATCACGACAACGCCAGACGACACACATATTTAGCCACTCAGCATAAATTAAGAGAGTTTGGCTGGGAGGTGTTAATGCATCCGCCATATAGGCCTAACCTTGCACCTTCAGATTTCCACCTGTTTCGGTCACTTCATAACTCTTTAGGTAGTGTCAGGCTAACATCAAGAGAGGGCTGCCAAAAATAGTTGTCGCGTGTTTTTGCTCAGAAGTCCCAAACTTTCTACAGCAACGGGATCATGTCACATACATACTGTAATCAAATGAAAATAAAATTTTTCACCAACCTTATAGATGGAGATTTTGAAGAGAAATTATAACTATTACACTTTTACATTCGATTGGTCAGCTATTTTTTATAATTGCAAACAATTATGTTGTGTAATGTATCTTAACGCTGGTTATAGTAATTAACAAAGGTAACAGTTCTTGCATTAGATGTAGAATCGAAGTGGAATCGTGTAACGATAGGGGATTCTTTATGACGTATGGTCATGAACAATAACAAAAACATCGCGTTAGTGAAGTAATGAGCAAAAAGGTGAGTATTTTTTTACGTAGTTAATCAATACACTCGCGATAACATTTTTAAAATCATGGCAACAAAAGATAGTACACAAACAAGTTTAAAGCTAACGAAGAGTACAGCAGTACTAAAAAACTATTTTTAATTTTGTATCTTAACTAACTTGTGGCTTTGTTGAGGAGAATCTTTTTTTATGGAAGAAAGTGACGAGACGAGCAAAGGGTTCACCTGATGCTCGTCTCCCCATAAGAAATGCTGTATCACCCGGAACATTTGTACGTGGCACCACACTGCGCTCGTCATCCTGAGACATCAGTTCTTAAATCTCGTATGCCCAGTAATTACACTAGTTTCCAGTGCCTTTCAGACCGAAACAAGTTATGTTTGCACACTGCTGTTTGCTAGGAAAATATCTGTCCTAGCGTGGTACCTACCTACGCAAATTCCTGCGCAGGAATCCTGCCATTAGCGAAAATGTTTAAAAAAAGTTCTCTATTGTCAGTGACAATGATGAGTTCATGGCTAAGTTTCGACCATTTACGGTAGTTAGCAGCCGTGTGGTAGCGGCCTAAGAGAATCTACCACCCCATCTTATCCCGTGGGTGTCGTAAAAGTCGACAGAGGGAAAATGAAAACCAGGAGATAGGGCAGCAGCATCTTGCTGGAACATCTGAATAAATAAATTGCGGTTGCCAACCCGTCTGCCAAGCGTGGCAACTATGGCAAAATCCCCCCAAAACGAGAGCTACAAACTTTTGTGGCAATCTATGGGGGAGGCCTATGTTCAGCAGTGGACTATTGATAGGCTGAAACCGACGACGACGACGACGACGGTAGTTAGTCCACACAATTATTTCACTGATTCTGGAAAATGTACCAGTCTATTGAGCGACGAAGTCTATCATTTTGAATCGAGTTTCATCATTTAAATTAGGTCATTCATTCTGTTGTACTCTTCCTAAAAACTTTCATTCTCATCTGCTGAATTTGTAGTTATGTCATCCAACTTTACAGTTGTTATTTAACTAGCCGTTATGTAGCGGTATCACCCGCCTAGTTTCTGTTTTGACCTTTGTTTGTGGCATTAATATAGCTAATTATGATTGGAGCAGGGTGGGGCTCATTACATAATGCAGTTAAACGTAATTGCGAAATTGCAAAGCGAGTGGCGGCCGATAACGAGACGGTATCGCGCGGTGGGAAGCTCATGCCGTGATCATCACAATTATTATTTTACTCATTGTTAATCGTTCTTGAATACACAATTGTCTCTGGTGTTCAGTTAATTGGTAGGATAATATTTTGCGTAATGACATTAATGTTATCAGCTATGTGATTAATAATTCCCTCACCGAAGAACGTGGAAACTGTTTGTTATACATTTGTCAAATTTACTGATTACATAAGTTCCTCGCCGTAATATTTTTTTTATTTTATTGGATTAAGTGATGAAACAAGCAAAACGTTCACCCGATGGCAAGTGCAACGCCTGCCCGTAATAAATGCTATGTCACCCAGAAAAAATTCTGTGTGACACCACACTGCGCCCATCCCTGTGGCACCAGGCACCCTGAGGCATAAGTTCTCAAGTCTCATATGTCCAGTGATTACGCTAGCTCACAGTGCCATTCAAACCGAAACACAGCAATGTATGCACACCACTGCTTCACGGCAGAATAACCGGCCCTGCGGTGGTACCCACCTAGATGGGAGTCCATCTAGGTGGGGCATAGGAATCCTACCACCAGTAATAAACCATTACGTCAGGTGTGATCATGTTCAACTTTTAACACAATCACAACAAAGACATTTGAAGACCGCCTTTGCACGTACGGTTGTACGACAAAATAATCTAACATTTAAAAAAAAATGTTTACTTTTAGAGCTCTATAAATGTATAAGAAAATATACAGTGCGATATAATGTCTAGGCTATCACAAGCAGTTCGATTCATTGCGCTTGTGGAATAGCTCCGTGGAAAGTTTTATAATTTCCTGGAAGAGATAACTTGTTTTAGTTGTAGCAGTTGAAGATAACAATTATCTCAGAGTGAGTGCGTCCAATGGCCAGACCACTTGTTTATATCTGCCATTACGCTCTTGGAATCATCGAGATATCACGATGATCTTAACACTCGTTCAGTTTTTCCAAACGGCCACACGCCGCTTGATTTGAAAGTATTACTTTGTGGAGAGTTTTTTCTGGCACTATAAAATAATGTGGTCCGTATCAACTGATCGGTGGCTTTGTACTTTGTAACTGCAACCAGTATCTTAACGCTAATAACTGTATTCTACTTTTACATTGAAATTTTAATAATAGATCACAACCTTCGCAATCAGTGTCAAAAAGAGGTCAAAAATATTTCAGACTTCATAGGTTATGCCAGGTTAAAATTAAAATCACCTAAGATTTTAAAAATTAATGGGGTGTGAAGGTACCATCATCGGTTCTTTTGTAAAAAGTCGCATCAAAAAGTACGGGATATACGAATGTTATATAATGCGTAATCAGAAAACGTTGAAGCGGATCGGCGGAATCGGAATTATTAAAAAACATTTTCTTCCACTGTTTACTAGTGATTCATAAATATCGCACTTACGTTTTTATAAGTCTTAGTTTTTATTCAGCCCGGTACCGTGGCTGGCGAAGAAATCTTATCTATTGACAAACTCCAGAAAAAAGAATTGCAACAAGAAGTATGTTGCAAATGCACCTGTAGTCTTTACAAATTATGTACGATAGTAACGCTTTAGTAGTTAATAGAATTTAATTTCCATTAGCCTATCAAGCCACGTATAAAAATGTTAATGCACTGACACACAGGATGAACTTTGGAAATTTGATAACAAAGTCATGCTCATCGACCAATTTATAATAATACATTGACAGGTGATTACTTAGAAATGGCTTCCGATATATCAAGTTCAAATTATGGCTGTCAATGGTGATAGGTACAGTGATATGTCGTCTGTCCGTCCATTGTCCAGTGGGTATCCACGGCGACGTATGGCACCCACTGCGGCGCAGACCTCAACCGATACACCTACGCGACTCGTTCGCAGCATGTTTCTTTTAATTCCTCCAACATTTTCCACCATCTTATCTTTAATTTGGACTGGTTTTGGTTTTTTATTAGAATAGTTTTCGCCTCAATACCGGTCCGGCTCCTAGCTGAAGGTTGTTTATAGATAACAGTAAAGCGTAAATTTATTGGTCTCTGCGTCGACTGCGCAACACTAAGGTCGTTTGTCGTACGAACGGCAAGGCGATTTGAAATATCATAGTTTCGTGTTTCATAATGAGTGGAACACGTTTTTGTGGGTTATAGCGAGCGGTGGAGTGGCCATCTCGCGCCGTGTGCGATTCGGCCGCGTTGCAGACCAAGAAAAAAACACGAATAGAGAATTGGCGATGAGGAACTGAAATGGTGTTCACGGGTGCATTGCAAAGCACCGCCCAAGAAGAAGCAATGGCGGCGACTACTGAGACGGAACGATCCGATTCATTGCGTTCGCGTTTGTCTTTGGAAATTCTAACGTAGTTAATAAAAATACACTGTTTTCCAAACTTAAAGCTATTATCAGTTAATACTTTTCTGCTAGAGAGCTATGGTAGCTCAGGGGCTAGGCGCTCGCTTTTAATTTCATAGTACGCGAGTGACCTGGATTAAAATCCCGGTGCCGGACACCACTAAATTTGTTAGTTGCAATTTTATGCGCTGATTTACCACGTGCTCGGCGGTGAAGGAAAAAATCGAGAGGTAATGAAAGGAGGCCTGTGCTCAGCAGTGGGACATTTATAGTCTGTTCCTTTACCTTTTTTACTTTTACTTCTCTGCTACACCTCAGGACACAGCTGAAAAAAAAATATAGTTTGAAATCGACTCCAACGCTGTCGCTGTGAATATTTAAAAGTTTTCATTGAGCGCGGTGTCCAAAACGCGGATGAGCAGGGTGATATACTGATATTGCTTTCTTAGTGCGCCCGCTCGTTAGCCGAATGTAGCAAAAGTTCACAACACTATCAATATTCAAATTTATAGTGACAATCTAGAACCGGTACCGCTTCGTCGTTCGTATTTTTTTGTGGTAGTTTCGATGTCAGCGCGGTCCGGCGGCCGGCTTACGTGACCGATCGTAGCTCCTGGGTTATAATCGGAACCGATTGTGCATTTCACAAATAGCCACAAATTTTTGTAGCAATAATTTTGGGAGGATTCTGCCATAGTTGCCACGCTTGGCAGGCGGGTTGACGACCGCAGTTTATTTATTAAGATGATTCAGGAAGATGCTGCTGCCCATCTCCTGGTTTTAATTTCACTCTGTCGACTTTTACGACACCCTCGGCATGAGATGGGGTGGTAGATTCTCTTAAGACACCAACACATGGCAAATAATATCGTGCTGATAATGCATTAAGGACCGGCAATTTTGCCTCGTATCTGGCACTGTATACTACCCTTCCTCAGATCCTATCGCATACGAAGTACTAAGTGTTACATCGAGTGCCATTCCGAAGTGGGAAACGACGTTTGAGTGCCTTTGTGCCGGTGATGATGATGATGATGATGACGATGACGATGAAGTATTAAACTTCCTCGTCATCATCATCATCATTTCAGCCTTTCATTAGTCAACTGCTGAACATAAGCTTCCATAGATTGCAACTAAAGTTTGTAGCTCATGTTTTGGGGTGATTTATGCATAGTTGCCACGCTTGGTTGGCTTGGTTAGGGTTGGCAACCGCAGTTTATTTATGCAGACGTCCCAGGAAGACGTTGTCGCCTATATTCTGGTTTTAATTTTCCCTCTGATGTTTGCGACATCCATGGGATGAGATGGGGTGGTAGATTCTCTTAAGCCGCCGCCACACGTCTAATACCTACGTCACTTTAATCAACATTTCTCCTGTGCAGATGATTACTTCTGAATATTGACCAGAAGAACTTGAGTCGCCATTGAAATTGGCAGGCCAGTTTTATACAGAACCACCCAAGGTTTGTAGCGTTTCGGTTTCACAATAATTAAGGTTTCTATACTTTAGCCTTAATGGGTCACCGGATAATTTAATGCAGCGATAAAAAGATTTTATGATTTCTATCGATAGCTTCGTTTTTATTATTTAAGGTCGACCTGTTATTTAAAACTGTTACACTTTGGCAAATTCCGTCGAGCAATTACATGGATAGAAAGAAAAGAAAGTCGGATTTAAAGAGCCTGCTTTCTACATACGGACAATATATAATTTCGGTGATTGTAATTGCCGTTAGCCTTTGTTGGCTTTTACAGCTTCAACGGATACTGTGCTCACGGGCCAGGGGCCCGCGTGCCAGGTTTGGTTTGTCCCAAACATAAATAAATAAATAAACTCGTACAATAACCTCGAATTTCGGATTGTCACGTTAGCTGCGTGCTTGCGCGATTTAGAATGTCTCAATATGATTTTAAGTCGTCTAATGACCGTCCGAGGGAGGCTGCGGGCCTCCATTCGAACTACGGTAACGTGTACGTGTGTCGGTGACTCTGGGCGGTGAGAACCGCCCTGGAACACGGATGTATCGTGTGTACGCGGTGTGATTGTCGACTGCTGCGCGCCTCTCTCTACGGCGGTCGCGCGTCGTGGCGTGTGTTATATTAAAGCTATTATCTGTGTGTACAGTGTAGCCTGGATCGTGACTGACCGTATCGTGGTCAGGGAGTGAAGGGAGTGCGAAAACGGACAATGTGGTGGTGGCGTAGCCGTGTGGTGGCGGCATAAGAGAATCTACCACCCCATCTCATCACGTGGGTGTCGCAAAAGTCGATTCAAGAAAAATTATTACCTGAAGGATGGGAAGCAGCATCCTACTGGAACTGCGGTTGCCAACCCGCCTGCGTGGCAACAATGGAAAAATCCTCTGAAAATGAAACTTTGGCTGATCTTTAGCAGTGGACTACCTAGTGATGCTAATGATGCTAAAGGCTGAAATGATGTTATTGATGATGAATGTGGTAGAGGTTGTTCATTTTAGACACTGGCTGCTACACGTGAACTAGTCGGCCATATAGAGAACCGCGCTCTTAAAATGCCAGCGTAAAGTAGTATTTCACAGCTTCTTTTTTACAATACAACTGGAGACCCGATATCTGGCAATGAACAATGTCACTAAAGTCTTCAGGTCTTTTTTTTGTTTTTTATTGTATAAAGTGACGAAACGAGCAAAACGTTAAAGTGTAACGCAACAACAACGTATAAGTAAGTGCAACGTCCGCCCACAACAAATGCTGTGTCACCCAGAATATTTCTGTGTGACACCACTCTGCGCCCGTCACCCGGAGACATCAAGAACTTTTTGAGACTTAAGAACTAAGTCTCAAATGCCCAGTGATTACGCTAGCTCACAGTGTCCTTCAAACCGAAACACAGTAATGCTTGCACACTACTGCTTCACGGCAAAATAACTGGCTCTGGGGTGGTACCTACCTAGACGGATTCCTGCATAGGAATCCTACCACCAGTATCAACCTAAATCTTGATTTGTTTTTAGCATCGTTTGGATACTGTTGACTATGAGTTACAGTGACCACTACTAACAGACAGACTGTGTGCTCATTACTTTTACATAAAAACGTGTTTTTTGCGTTTACATATTCAGCAGTTCCGCCTTTTGATTTATACCTTCCTCGAAGTTCTCGACCTCGGCATCACTTCGTATTATAACATATTGGTACTGTTCTTTATCGAAGTAACTTACTGCAGGATGTCATTAAATATTTGCAGTTAGTAGAGCTGCAAGCTCCGTCTGGAACTTAACTTGCAGCATACCAGTATAATGCTATTTTATGTTTGTTATAAATGTACGAAGAGTAGCAGTCGTCTGGCGTAGTGAGTAAGAGATTGACGGTACGGGTCGCGGGTCGATTCCCGCACGGATCAGACTTGTATAATAATAGGATAACTTTTCGTCAGGTAAATGAAAAATTATATATTAATTATAATATATAATATTTTGTAATATATTTTTTGAGTAGCCCACACGAAACATATATATTTATATATATAAAAGTAAAGTTTCAGCCTATAAATGTTCCACTGCTGAGCACAGGCCTCCTCTCATTTCTGAGAGGGTTTTGGAGCTAGAAAGAATCCGCCACGCTGCTCCAATGCGGGTTGGCGGACTTCATATGTCATCGAAATATTTCTATTCCTCGGACATGCAGGTTTCGCGGTACGTGGTCACGTGGTAAATCAGCACTTAGAATTGTAGAACAATATTAGAGTTGCTGGCACCGGTGATCGAACCCAGGTTACTCGCTTACTATGAAATCAAAGGCGAGCACCAGGCCCCTGAGCTACCAAGGCGACTTATATATATATATGCTACCAATAGTAAGATAGTCTAATCAAATTCAAGAAAACAATAAAACTTTACTGGCGGGTCGTATTCCTATGCAGGAATCCGTCTAGTTAGGTACCACCCCAGGGCCAGTTATTCTGCCGTGAAGCAGTAGTGTGCAAACATTACTGTGCTTCGGTTTGAAAGGTACTGAAAGCTACTGTAATTACTAGGCGTATGAGACTTCAAAACTGATGTCTCTGGCGGACGAGCACACTGAGATGCCACACAGAAATGTTCTGGGTGACGCAATATGTGTTATGGGCCAGACGTTGCACTTACCACCAGGTGAACGTTTTCCTTGCCTTGTCACTATTTAGTTAACCACGTATTACCTGATATTAAGATATTATTTAGTAGTAATTATTATTCCATTCTCAAGATATGCTATTCGTAATGCATGTGAAATATGTTTGGTTACATTACTAGATAAAAGTCTTGTAGTGCATTTCAGATAATTCGAAAGTCACGATTTCTCTTTATTTGCAGTTGACAGTTTTAGTTCAGAACTTTTTTCGACTAACCATTTTTTATTCTTTTAAATTAATTGAAAGATAAAATGGATACGAACATAATAACCACATCATGCAATCTTTTTATATCCCACTGCTGGACATATGACTCCCGCATACATACATACAGTCACGTCCTTTTCCCATATAAGGTTTAGGCAGAAATTACACCAGTAGCCCACTTTTCGCCCCCGCGGTTAACGACACGTGACAGCGACCCACTTTTGGTACGAGTCAAAAAATTATTACTCCCTAGGCCCTTCGTATGGAGAGGGGAATTGCTTGAATCACTACGCTTAGAGGAGCACACGCAACGCACCTTAGACACTGCGCTTACCACCGGTTTGTGTATTCATCCATATTCGAGATGTCTATTTCGTCAACTATTAGGAGATATAAGATTTTCTATTGATTTTCCTTAGTTAACGGCAGGCAGATTTGGCGTTGCTACCACATGACAATATACCACGCAAGTACTTGCTGCGACATACTTAAAAGTAATTGCTGGTGGTGGGATTCCTATGCGTGAAACCGTTTTGTTACCACCACCGTGCCAGTTATTCCGACATCAAACGGACTGTGTTTCGGTCTGAAGGGAACCGATTGCCAGTTCAATTAGTGTTTATTTAATTTAATAAGGTGACGAAACGAACAAAATATTCACCTGATGGTAAGTGCAACGTCTGCCCATAACAAATGCTATGTCACATAGAACATTTCATTGTGCTTACACTGCGCCCGTCGTAACCCTGAGTCATCAGTTCTTAAGTCTTATATGCTCAGTGATTACGCTAGCTCACAGTGCCCTTAAAACCGAAACACAGTATTGTTTGCACACTACTGCTTCATGGCAGAATAACTGGCATTGGGTGGTACCTACCTAGATACTTGGCATATGAGACGTTGCACTTGCCATCAGGTTAATGATTTTCTCGTCATGTAATCTATTCAATAAAAAAATTAACAATGTTGGTATTTTCCCTACCAGCGGGTTATCCGCTTTGAACATTGTTGCAGATTAAGTCCTAATTTATAGTTATACAAAAGGATTTGACGACCGCGTGGCCTAGTGGTCAGAGTACCTTACTTCTTACATCTTACGCCGCGGGTCCTGGGTTCGATTCCCAGCCGGAGCCAACATTTGTGCTTAAACACAAATTGTTGGTTTTCGGGTCTGGTTGTGTTGTGATTGTCCCCGTGTTTCTGACACTGCATCCTAGCCTACCTCCGATCTTATCGCATCAGCGTTACATCGGGCGCGGGTAGGTTGGGACGAATGAGTGCCTCTGTTTTTGCGCGTACACTTGTGGCACTATAATATCTCCTGCGCAGTTGATGGCTCTCGACAGTATTCGGAAGTTGTCGCCGTGGTCGAAATCGGCTTAGAGAACATCATACAAAACGATGCAGAAGTGTGCCTGGGCGTAGGCGTAGAGCCGCCGATATCACAATAGCCCGCATGTTACTGGAAACAGTTTTCCGCTGCCCGATCCATGTACGATGGCCTGAAACTATCGGCGCGGTAACAACAAATGTGAGACTCGTGTTGAATTGAAAGTTATATTCTATGAAATATAGGTGTGGCTTAAGCATATATTAACAAACATTATGCAGTCGTGTCGGTCATGTAGATTGGGTAAATAAGTTCAAACAGTGTTGAGTTGCATCGTATTAAAGATAATTGATACATGAATAATTGACATCGAAAATTGAGAACTGAATATTGAGAATTTTGATTGCCTATTAATTTAAATATACAACGGGCACAATTATTTATATTACGCTCTGTGGCAGTTGCCTAAGAGAATCTACCACCCATCTCATCCCGTGGGTATCGTAAAAGTCGACATTGGAAAAATAAAAATCAGGAGACGGGCAGCGGCATCTTCCTGGAACATCTGAATAAATAAACTGCGGTTGCCTACCCCACCTACCAAGCGTTGAAACCTATGGCAATTATGCCCAAAATGGAGCTCTATGGACAGCAGATGGACCTGTGATATGCTGGAATGATGATGATGATGAATTATTCTGTCTATAACTTTAAGCGAAGTATTTTCAAATTACGAAATATGTTTTTTCCTCAATGTTGGGTCTGAGACTTTTGCATCTTCATCGAAAAATACTCAAGGCTAGAGGTTTTAAACCTTAGTTAATGTTAGATTTATTTAAACTAACACGGGTGTAAATTTTTTTTGAGCGAATAGCCTACAAATAACCATAACCAATAACCAAAACGAAAAATTGGTTCGTAATTATTTAATAAAGAATCATTACAGTTTTAAATTGTTAGTTGTCTGTCTCCGATTTCATTTTGCATTATTTTGTGTATAGTATATGTCTTAATTTATATATGTTTGTATGATGATGATATATGTTAATGTTATTATACGTTTACATATATAATTTTATAATATAATATTATATTTTTCGTCTTATATTATTACACCTACATCAAAATCTCACCACTCCATGGGTTGACTGGGAGAAAATGCCTAAAGGTATTAAGTGCTCCCTTTGTATCCTATCTTATTATTGAGGTTTCCCTCAATAAAGACTAATAAATAAATAAAATAAAACTTAGAGCATGAAATATAATTAATGTTTAGTGGGATGTTAGATATAATAGTATACTTGACTGAGAATAAATAGTGTGGACGGCCTCTAATACGAAATAGTTTATTAGAAGTTGAACTTGAGCCCAGGCGCCCGCACGCAGCCAGCGCTGACAAACCAGACTGGGCCATAAATTTAAACAAACTTGTTTCTTATAATTTTCCTTCACCGAAGTCCTTCGCGCCGTTCTTTATCAATTCTAGTAAAGTGGTTCTTGGAGTTAAATGTACCATACTCGTAACTTTAAGCGAATTTGCTTTCGGTTATTCTTAATCTATGGAAATTATCTCTTCCGTGCCTATTTTAGACCATGGCGAGAACTTCCGAATACTGTTGGAAACGACTGACGTGACGGTTATGCGATAAGATCAGTGGTATATTTGGGTGCAGTGTCGGGACTACGAGGACAATAGCAACACAACCGGTCTCGAAAATGGCGTCGGCCCAGGACCCGCGGCGTAGTAGTCACGTAGTATCACCACTGGGCCACGCGAACATCGATGGTGCAATAAATTGTGCAAAAACACAAATTGTTGGTTTTCGGGTCTGGTTGTGTTATGCATACGAAATCTGTGTCTGTGAAACGCACCGATTACATGAGAAATACAAGAGAAATCATACAGTGGGTCATTTTTTTAGTCTCTTCTGTATGACAGGACCGGAGCTAGTAGTTGGGGTGGTAATTGCATTTTTTTTACAAGATTTCATCCCCTATTTAATGGATACATTTTGAATAATCCTTTCTTAGTCTTTCGTTCTATATGGAATTCCTGTGCATAATTTCATACTTCTAGACCCAACGATGTAGACTGTGCGTCGTCTGTCAGTCAGTCTTCAAATTGTATTAATTAGATAGAAGAAGGGGCTATGGAGCAAGCAGCTCACCTGCTGGTAAGTGATCACCTCCGCCAATGAACATCCGCAACACTAGGGGAATTGTGGGTGAAGTTGCGGGTATTTGAGGAAGGTAGGCTCCTTTCTTGATGATCCCTGAGTCATATCGATTGGGAAAAACCGCTGGCGACAGCAAATTCCACACGGTGGTCATGTGTGGCACACACACGAGGCAGTAAGAAAAACAGCCAGTTGTGAACTAAAAAGAGAAAGAAATGTAAACTCTCGTTCTTATTATCATCAAATATGATGTATTTAACTTTTTCTTCACATTAACATATTATTATCTCAAAGGAACCGTTAATAGTAATTTAATGACGTTTAATATTAATGAATAATATAATTTCGTTATTTATTAACTATTAGCATAATCATATAATATAAGATTAAGCTAGCGTAAGCTAAGTATTATGTAAACCGATACCAAGCTATCAGATTACACTTTACAAGTTATAAATAATAAGCAAAACTTAATTATTAAGTTTAAAATTACGGAGTCAAAGTGTAATAACGACCATAATCTGAATGTAATAGTGTTTTAAATTGGTTGCTACTAAATAATATTCACCAAAGAATACATATGTAGTCCATATCTATAATAAACGTATACCAGACACACCGCCCATCACTGAGACATCAGTTCTTAATGAAGGAAAGTAAGTTAATTTGCTAAGATCCGCATGCGAAATGTAAAAAAAATATATAAAAATGGTGTACATTACCTAGTTTTTTGAAGAGCACCGCCCGCCCTCCCTCAGTAGCGTGCACAAGCAAACTAACACCGCCACCAGGAACCGCCACCAGGTACCCTCCACCAACCACTACAATACTACCACTAGATAATATACACCACTGAAGTCGAGAACACATTATCAAGTGTCATAGATGATAATATAGTGTGATTTTATATTTTGTATGCGGATCTTAGCAAATTAACTTACTTTCCTTCATTATAATGGATTTCCGCAAAGTAACACCTGATTATATTAACTATATCAGTTCTTAAGTTTCATATGTCCAGTTATAACAGTAGCTCTGAGCCCTTCTAACCCCAACACAATAATGTTTTATAATAACATGTATATTATAATAAATAATAATGAGCCGTGTGGTGGCGGCTCGTTGGAAGAACACTATCACTCCATCTCATCCAATGGATCTCGTAAAAGGCGAGTAAGGGAATTAAACTGCACTGTGCACCCAACAGCGCATGATGGCGATGGGCTCACCACCTATCACACCGAGTGCATTATATTGTTTTGGTGAAACGTGGATTGTGGCAATCATCTGTCTTTGCAGTGAGTGCCCAGTCTATGACTACCCCTTATGGGATAAAGTCGTGATCTTATGTATGTATGTAAATAACAATACTGCTTCACGACAGAATAACTGGCCCTGCAGGGGTAGCTACCTAGACGGATTCCTGCATATAAATCGGACCACTAGTATTCTACGTCTGTGCACACTAATGACCAGAATTTGCTAGTCCGAACAAGCATAATTACTAGTGTAAATAGTAGAGGACCAGTCACCCCAAATCATTTCGTAGTTTTCGTAATATTCAACTTCAGGAATTGCATAGACAATCTCATTCCGATAGTTGGCGGATAAACCATCTACAAAAATGGCAGACCAGAAATACAAAAACGACTAAACAGAAAAAATGCCTGCTGCGGATCTTGCTGGTTCTTCACGAAACACAAAACAGTTTAAAACAAATGACGTTCAATAAGCATTATGTAAATAATCTATATTGAATACAATTACATAGCCGATAGGTTTACGGCAGAGTAGAATAACACCTACCTCTTTCCTACCGAGGTGTCGTAAGAAGCGACTAAGTTATGGGAAGGTATGGGTACGGACAGCCTTTATTCGTAAAGTGGGCCATGTGTGTGGCCTCTGCCTACCTCTATTATGGGAAAAGGGCGTGAATGTATGTATGTATGAATACAGATATATTCTATTCTACGTATCACGGTGATAGGCAGCAGTGTTAAAGGTGTAAAGCGTCTGGTACTGAGATCGCCAATTCGATGCCGAATGATAATCTATAGGGAAAGCTATTAAATAAGCAACTACATACATTTACAATTGATAATGTAAATTATTCTTTATTCCAACGTTATATAAAAGCCAAGAGAAGGTCATTTATGTAATTTATGTTTCTTCCTCAAGTTTTTTCGATGTATCAGTAGTAACTTTTTGAGTTTGTTTTTTGGATGTTATATAACATTTAATGTTGTAAAACTCTTCCATTCTAAGGAAGTTAAATTAATAAAGATGGTAGTAAAAAACTCGAATAATGTCTTAGTGAATTCACTACTAACTTCATTGACCCTTAGTACACCTGTACTGAAGGTCAATCCAGTCTCATTATTTTGGGGCACAATTTTGATATCGACACTTCTGTGCGAATGTTATATGTAAATTTCCAGCTGTAAAAATGAGAAGTTTGAAAAGTATAGCTGGAGTGACTTTAATGGACACAGCGAGGGATAGCGAAATAAGGAAACGTTACCTTGTGGTAGAAGCTTACGTGAAGAAAAAGAAAGGAATGCTTATTTGGACACGTAGAGAGGATGGGTGAAAGATGATTGATAAAAACCAATTCATGAGGCGAGTGTCAATGGGCAGCCGGATACGTTCGACGTATGCGAACGTATCACGATGAGTTCGAAGTCAATACCGCCAACCGATCAGCTTGTATGAAAACGCTCAGGAAAGTAGAAAAAGCGAAAGATTTGTGTCAGGGTCGTAGCCAGTGGAAAGATGTGGTTTCTGCCTACCCCAGTGTGCCAGCGTTGGTGGTAGGATTCCTATGCAGAAATAGGTCTAGCTCAGTACCACCGCAGAGCCAGTTATTCTCCCGTCAAGCAGTAGTGTGCAAACATTACCATGTCTCGGTTTGCAGGGCACTATCACAAAAATTGTTAATTGCAATTTTAAGTGCTGATTTACCATGTGCTCTCTGTCTCTCGCTTTATGGCACGGTATTTCTTATGGCACACGTTGTAGATGTAGATTACAACGGGCCGGTTTCCACAATTCAGCGTCTAGCGCGTATTTTGCGTCTAAGTAGGAATAATAGTTTACTCGAGCCAACCAAGCTCCTCCAGGAATCGTAGCAGACCCTTGATGTTACCTGAGACTTCAGGGAGCGATCTCGGTGAGCCGAGATGCTTGGGTCAGTATGTGGCGACCGTAGGGCAGTCCCGCAGGACATCGGCCGCCGTTTCGTCAATCTCCAAACAAGCTCTGCACAGAGGGCTGTCTGTAACACCTATAGTAAACAGATGTTTGTTAAATGATCAATGTCTAATTGTGGCGCCTTGCGCACCTTGGAGATGTGGTTGTTGATGACGGGCAAAGCTGCCTTTGTCTGTCTGCTGTCCGAGTGAATCGCCCAGATTTGTGCTTGTTGGTTCCTAGTGCGGTTACAGACTAGCGAGCGAACATACATGAGGGGAATTGGAAGTCCTGGTCCTACGGCACACTTGTTTGAGCATCCCCGAGCAAGTTCGTCCGCCGCGTCGTTGCCCCCAGATCCGCTATGTTCCTTAATCCATTAATCCTATATTTCATGCACACATTGCAGTTACCATCAAGTGAACGGTTTGCTCGTCTCGTCATTTTATCTTATAAAAAGTTATATTGCGTACTTTGCCGCTTGTGCATTTACCCTTTAAATGTATTTCTCACGAAGGAGGTGTGCTGCGTGATGCGGTCATAATGTGTATTTGTGTATTTTTCATGTTATGCGGTGGGAGGACGGACTAGTATACAGTAACTAACCTTCACTATAGATCTAAAAAAAATTCTACTAAGACCTCTGTTACATTATATCAAATCAAAATAACAGCTTTTTACTCAATGCTTATGAAAGTATAAACGGTACTTATAAGTAAAAAACAATATTTACAATTTTTGTCTGTCCGTCTGTCTGTCGGTTGGTTTCCAGACCGATTTCTACGGGACTTTCAAAGATAGGTAGCTGATATTATAGCGACTTAAGACTTAGGAAAACTTAGACTACTTAAATTTTAAAAAAATAATTAGGATTCCGCAAAAATAAAATAGGGAAGTATATACGTATATGATCGATCGATGGTCACAACTTCAGTGGTGTGTATTACCTGGTGGTAATGGTGTAGGGTATCTGGTGTCAATTCCCGTTGGCGGTGTTAGTTTGCTTGTGCACGCTACTGAGGGAGAGCGGGCGTTGCTCTTCAAAAACTATGTAATATGGACAATTTTATATTTTTCATTCTATATTATTCCTTTTTATTATTAGAGTTCCTGCGGTCTGAGATACATCGTATGAAGTAAGCTTGGCAAATATGAGAAAGTAAACTGTTTTTGCTGGCTTTTGACATGACGACTGCGTGTTCTAGTGGACAGAGTATCTGACTTCAAAGCCGCGGGTCCTGGGCTCAAATACCAGCTAAAGCTAACATTTGTTCAAACCTAAAGTTTCCGACAGTATTAAGCAATGCCCGCAACTTCGTCCGCGTGGATATAAGTTTTCTTCATATCCCGTGGGAACTATTCGATTATCCGGGATAAAACGATGCAAGCTATCTCTGTAACAAATTTTGATCAAAATGTTGCAGCAGTTGAGATGTGATACAGTAACAAACAGACCGAGGGACAGAGAGAGTTACTTTCATATAATATTACTATGGGTGTTACTAAAATGTCATCTCAGCCTATCACTAGTCCACTGCTGAAAATAAGCCTCCACCATAGCTTGCAGCTCTCATTTTGGGGGAATTTTTTGCCATAGTTGCCACGTTTGGCAGGCGGGTTGACAACCGCTTATTTATTCAGATGTTCCAGGAAGATGCTGCTGCGCATCTCTTGTTTTTTATTTTTCCTCCGTCGACTTCCGACGCTCACGGGACGAGATGGGTGAATAGTGATGGGAAATGAAGTCCTCGTTAAATTACATATGTCAAAGAGTAATTAATTGTAGATTCTAGCTACTACGTGAATACATAACATTTCTGAAGTAGTGTGAATTTAACATACAATTATTATTATTATTTATTAATGGAAACAGTCATTAACTATTTTCCAGTTTTACGTACATATCCAAGTATACAATCTTCGAGCAAAAAGACTTCAAAATTTTGATCGACTGAAAAATTATAGTTGACTTTTACTGAAGATTTGCTGGACTGATGGAGACAAAACGTAAAGCGCCATTTCGGTCTTGAATTGAATTTTTTAATGATTTTACACTTTCATGAGCACTGGCTGCATAATAAACTATCAATATTAAACATCAAAACTCCAAATATACACAGAAATTACAAAAATAAATAAAAACACTACTGCCACTTTTCGAGTTGGCGCCAAAAGTCTAACATACAATTATTTCAGCACGATAAAGATCTATAACTTACAAAATCTTGTTTTTAGCCTAATTTTATAAAAAAAATGACCTTGAGTTCGTCGATCAGTAATCGATTAGACTAGCATTTTTATTTTTTACGCGGCTTTCCGAATTACTTGATTTAGTTGGTAATTTTGTTATCAGCAAACCCGTCTTATAAATATACTTTGGAAAAATACAAGCGGAACCGCGTGGGGACAAGTTACTCTATCAAGTCACATGTGATAAATGGCCCTGATGGATGTGTCAGCGATGTCCTTAATGTTGTTTTGTCACGTATGCCATTAAGGCCGAGTGTATCAATCGTGTAGTTTTATTAGAAAACGTCTTACGCAAGGACTGGCCGACGGTCCGATATTATTTATTGGGGCAATTTGTTCTTCGCTCTATTTAATTAAGCTGAATCCCGTTACATCTCATCTGATTTGTTTCGAAATTAATTATATTCCTATTCGATCCCAACAAAGAGCGCTTTGTATTTTTTATGCGACAAATCGTTAACCCGATGGTAAGTGCAACGTCTGCCCATAACAAATGCTGTGTCATGAACACATCAGTGTGGCAACTCACTGCGCCCGTAACACAGGAAAGTGGAAATGGTTTACCATCAGGTGAACGCTAATCTCGTCTCGTCACTATAAACGACAAAAAAAAAACCATTAAATTAATACAATTATACATTTTAAGAAGTATGTAACTATTTTTAATCTTCCAATATAAACTTGCCCTCAGGACAGGTTAAATAACGCTGTTTTAAAGACGCTGAGAATTTTCAAAGTTTTCAAATAAAATATTTTAACATGCCACATTACAGTTTCATTGATGAGGCAATGTCATCGGGATATTTATGATAGTAATAACTTGAAATATTTAATTAAACTAATTTTAAGGATTATATAGGGATATCGCGTTTAATTTTTAAAATATTTATAATCCGACGTTTCGAGTGCTTTACAGTACCCATGGTCACGGGGGGACTGAGGTGAAAGATGACCCTCAGCTTTTAATTATTATTTTTGGTCCGATACGCAAATTGCTGCATACAGTGTCTTGAAGTCTTACAGTGGAAGTATGTATTTAGAGATCATCAGGAGCATAAACTCTGGTCGGCAGCCATCTTGAGACTCCGAGGCCTCGACCGTGGCGGCCGTCGACCTTGCGTCCAAATCGTGTCAGGAAAATGCTTTTCTCCTGTTCGCAACCCGCGGCGAGGAAGTTTGCTCTACTTTCTAAAGTTAGATATAAATCGAAAGTTTTCATAAGATATCACATTTTAGAACAAGTGGTGTCGTGTTTGTTATACAACGTTGTTTATTTCCAGTTACTTGATAATCTAATATATAATCAATAAGTGCAATGTCTGCCCATAACAAATGCTGTGTCACCCAGAAAATTTCTGTGTAGCACCACACTGTGCCCGTCACCCTGAGACATCAGTTTTTAAGTCTCATATGCCCAGTGATTGCGCTAGCACTCAGTGCCCTTCAGACCGAAACAGTAATGTTTGCACACTACTGCTTTACGGCAGAGTGCCGTAAAGTAAAAGTTTTAGTGTGCAAAGATTTCTGTGTTTCTCTCTCTCTGGGGTGGTACCTAGACGGATTACTGCATAGGAAATAATTCTAATGAAATGGTGGTAACCATTTCATTAGAATTATTTGAGTATATCGACTGAATTATTACATCGTTTTGGTGAAACGTGGATTGTGGCAGTCATCTGTTTTTGCAGTGAGTGCCCAGTCTCTGACTACCCCTTATGGGATACAGTCGTGATCTTATATATGTATGTATCGACTGAATTAATAAATAAATAGTTAGCTCTGATTAATTTTTAAATTTTACGTTTAGTGTTCAACACAATTAGCACATGTGCAGCGTGGCGAACTCTTCCCGGCTCCAAAACCGTAATAAAAATGGCTTCCTATCATTTTCGGACAGCAGTCCCAGTCTTTTACTTTACTTTTAATACCTAAATTTAATACAATACCTAAATAATAATCTGTAGTAAAAAGTTTACTGAATTTTAATGTTTTTATTGAAGAACTTCATAACGACCAATTATTTAATATGGAGCCCTTATTCAATTGATATTATCCTGTTAAATTGGTGTTGCATTAAGGAAAAAATGAAGCGAATGGTTCCAAGCCAAGCACAGGCTTCGACGACGGGATGCGTCACGCTGTCGTCACGTCGCCGGTAGACGTCCGGCCGCTGTAAATGGCGCGTCCAAATAGAGCTACTTGCGGAGCCGGCGCACCGGCTCCGCGCCTCGCATATTAAGCAGCACGCTTCGAGCAATCGATAGCGAAAGAAATCCTTAGACCGAACAATGTTTTCGAGACTGCTTTATATATAAAGAGAACAAACAACTGTTTGTTGCAATATATGTGGATTTGAAAGGTGAGTAGGTGATTCATTTCCTCGACAAATATAATTACATTTTGATACAGGTACGTTTAATCTAGTAGGGCATATTTTACTGCGTCTTGAGTGCTTCGGATCAGTATTGTGTTGTGTTGAAATGACATCACTTTATAAAAGAATAAAACTAAAACTTAATCTGTGATCGTAAGAACATGAGTCAGCATTCGGTAGTATCATTGTCACTCAGTCACGATCCGGGCAACACTGTACACACAGTCACTAGCTTTAACATTATATATAACACAGTTAATAGCTTTAATATAACACACGCACAACGTCGCGCGACCGCCGTAGAGAGCGGCGCGCAGCTATCGTTAATAACACCGCGTACACAAGATACACCCGTGTTCCAGGGCGGTTCTCACCGCCCAGAGTTACCGACACACAAGTCGACAGTCGGACTGGTCATTAGATGACTTAAGATAATAATTTTATGGAGATATTCACAGTAGCGCAAGCACGCTAGCGAACGCAACGGTCCGAATTAAGATGTTTAGTAGGAGTTTATATTTACGTATTTATGTTTGGGTCAAATTAAACCTGACACGCGGGCCCCGGGCCCGCGAGCACAGCATCCGATGAAGCTGTAAAAGCCAAAAGGCTAACAGCGATTACTTCACCGAAATTATATCATTGTCATAATCACGATCAACCTTTTGATAGTTCACTGCAGATGGTGGTAGGATTCCTATGCGGGAATCCGCCTGGGTAGGTACCACCGCATACCAGTTATTCTGCTGCGAACCAGTATCGTCCTAACATTACTGTGCTTAACATCTTCGTGGAACATCTGAATAAATGAAACGCGGTTGCAAATCCGCCTGCCAAGCGTGGTAACTATGGCAAAATCCTCCAAAATCGAGAGCTACAAACTTCAGATGCAATCTATGGGCTACCTTATATCAATATATGGGAGACCTATATTCAGAAGTGGACTAGTGATTGGTTGAAATGAATGTTGAATGAGCCTTATCAAATTAACTTTCTTTTCTTCACCGTTGCTTTCTACGTTATAAGATATTTTATGTCATCAAGGTAATTTTCCTGTTTGTTCATTTGGTCATCATCATTATAATTAGTCTGTTAATAGTCTACTGTAACACTCACGTTTGGCCCGCGGATTGGTAATCGCAGTACCACATAGAACTATCGGCGTTGCTTTCGATTCTTCGAGGTAGTTGTTCCGTGACCTTTTAGACGCCATTAGATTTTCTCACGCAATCATGTCCATTTCAGTACATCACAAGTCCACTGTTGAATATAGGCTTACGCATAGTTTGCAACAAAACACGATCCTGAACCACTTGCATCCATCAACATCTCGCTAAAACGTGCAGGTCGTCGCTCCATCTAATGAAAGGTCAGCTAAGCCAACTCTGCCTCTCTCAGTTTTAATTTGAAAAACATAATATGCATCGAACTGTAGATTAAAATTAAGATTAAAGAAAATGTAACATTCATATGTATGTATGTACATAAGATCACGATTGTATCCCATAAGGGGTAGTCAGAGACTGGGCACTCACTGCAAAAACAGATGACTGCCACAATCCACGTTTCACCAAAGCAATATAATGCACTTGGTGTGATAGGTGGTGAGCCCATCGCCACCATGCGCTGTTGGGTGCACAGTGCAGTTTAATTCCTTACTCGCCTTTTACGAGATCCATTGGATGAGATGGAGTGGTAGTATTCTTTTAACGAGCCGCCACCACACGGCGAAAATGTAACGCACTTTCTTAATTATTGTTTTATGTAGCAGAAGTTGTAACTTATTTTAACACAGTGAAATGGTATACACGAGAAAATGAATACTGAAGAATTATACACACACGAGTTAAAAAATAATAAACAAAGAATTGAAAAAAAATGTACGAGGAAATAATAAATTAAAACTTAACATAAAATTTCAAATTCTCTTATGCAAAAATTCAAGTTTTCTAACACTAAAAGTGTAAACATCAGCCAATGCAGAAAACAAAAAAAATAAATATTCTGACCCCATTTATGTTGCGATACTATTATAATGAGATTTGTAGCGCTCGTTAAATATATTCTTAATTGAATATTCAGAGATTTTTTTCCATCTTATTAAAAATATTTGTTAAGAAAACTAAAATACTATATTTATAGTTTTCATCTGTATTTTAGTTTGAATATATTTAAGTGCGTTCGTGGTAGCGGCTGAAGAGAATCTACCACTCCATCTCATCACGTGGGTGACGTAAAAGTCGACAGAAGGACAATGAAAACCAGGAGATGGGCAGCAGCATCTTCCAGGAACATCTGAATAAATAAAGTTTTGGTGTCAACCCGCCTGCCAAGCGTGGCCACTATGGCAAAATCAGGTCATTCGCGTACTGCGAAATTTAAGACACGCGTCCGGCCTCTAACCTACCACAGCAGCAATGAGTACCACACATTCCACTAATTGTCTTCGCTACACGCGCATCAAATAGAACCATATTTTTTTAAAAAATAAAATCAACTTCAAGGTACACATGTTTGAAAAGAATACGAACACATTCGAGCCAATAACGTATCTAACTTTTTCTAGCCCGCCATCATTCCCTTTTATGTATTCAAACTTCGACGAACGTTACATTACGGGCATTGTACAAAACCAACAGAATACATCAAGTCGAGCGGGAATTTTAGTCATCCAAAGTATTTTTACTGATCGTTAGCCCGTATATAGGATATTGACGTTTATTTCGTCGAGACAAAAATTCATCACTATGCAAGAAAAGAATGGAGTTTTTGCCACCTCCGCCGCGTGACTGAAAAATATTAACGAAGCCGACCGATATGGTATTACGGTGTTAATTGACTCTCTAGGAATGTGTTGTCACCTTGTGTTATGGATGTCACGCAATTAACGGTACAATGAACTGTTGAATACTAAATGCAGTTTAATAAAGCTGCGTCTGTCATTTTTTAACTTTCGGTGTGATTGAGCTTTAGTGATGTCTCTGTCTCTTTATGTTCTGATCTGCAGAAAATTTACATTTTACGCGTAATTTATGTACACGTATTATTGCATAAAATGTAACTGAAGAATTTTTGTTTGAGAAAATATGCATAAAAAAAAACGAATAAAGCTTTTAATGCGAAATTTGCGATTATATAAATATTCTCCAAATATATGATTAAACTAAGAAGTGGAATTTGACAGATAATTATTTCCTACCAATAGTAATTATCGACAGTAATAGACTAAAAATAATTGATTGTAAGTGCAACGTTTGCCCATAACAAATGCTGTGTCATCCAGAACATTTCTGTGTACACTGGCTCTCTGAGCGCTTTAGATCGAAACACATAAATGTTTGCACACGTACTACTTCACGGCATAAATACTGGCACTGCGGTGGTACCTAGACGGTTTTTTTATCGGATAAAGTGATGAAACGAGCTAAAACGTTCACCTGATGGTAAGTGTAACGTCTGCCTATAACAGTTGCTGTGTCACCCAGAAAATTTCTGCACCACACTGTGTCCATCACCCTGAGATATAAGTTCTTAAGTCTCATATACCCAGTGATTACGCGAGCTCACAGTGCCCTTCAAACCGAAACACAGTAATGTTTGCACACTACTACTTCACGGCAGAATAACTGGCCCTGGGGTGGTACCTACCTAGACGGATTCCTGCATAGAAATGCTATCACCAGTACATAATATCTTCTATACTTACAACCGTCATTTGCCAGTAATTAATAACGATATAATTCATTTATAAGGTCTCCAACTTCTTACAACTACTGTCTAGAACGAGGTAATTATAATTCACGAAATTTGATCACAGTAGATCTATATCAAGGCAGTCTGATATTATCAGCGTAAGATATATAGCTACGAGAACGAATTTACTCTGTATCAATTTAGTTCTGTTATCCATACTATAGAAAATACAACTGTAGTTAATTCACTCGCATTCTTAAACGTAGTGCCACACTTACTTATAAAATACTTTATCTGAAGCTGAAAACAAATTTTTTTTATTGGATAAAGTGATGAAACGAGCTAAACGTTCACCGGATGGTAAGTGCAACGACTGCCAATAAATGCTCTGTCACCCAGAAAATGTATGTGTCACTGGTGGTAGGATTCCTATGCAGGAATCCGTCTAGGTAGGTACCACCACAGGGCCAGTTATTGTGCGTGAAGCAGTAGTGTGCAAACATTACTGTGTCTCGGTTTGAAGGGCACTGAGAGCTAGCGTAATAACTGGGCATATGAGACTTAAGAACTTATACTCGTAACTCAGGGTGACGGACGCAGTGTGGTGCTACACAAAAATATTCTGAGTAACACAGCATCTGTTTTGGGCAAACGTTGCACTTACCATCTGGTGAACGTTTTGCTCGTCTTGACACTTTATGAATTTAAAAAAATAAAAAAAGACTGTACCCATCACCCTGAGACATTAGTTCTTAATGTATCAGGGTGATGGGCACAGTGTAGTGTCACACAGAAATTTACTGGTTGGCACAGCATTTGTTATGGGCAGACGTTGCTCTTACCATCAGGTGAACGTTTTGCTCGTTTCATCCCTTTATGCAATAAAAAAAAAGAATCGGGCGTTACTTTGCGGTAATGTATTATAATGAAGGAAAGGAATTATATTATTGCATGCGGATCTTAGCAAATTAACTTCCTTTTCTTTCAGTCAACATTTTGGTATGGGTTCTATTTCTTGCCCCCCATTGCGTTCCCGCGAGTAGCTATAGATGTTGTCCACCCGAACAGAGTCCCGCATGCTTGGATAAGGCTGGCCTTATTCTGGGGTCTCCCGGTCCCAGAGCAGATCAACACTGTAACCATTGGCTTAGCGGAGAGGAAATGAAAATATTAGGTAGGAAATGCACTTCCAATAGGGAATGCGGAAGTTGGGAAAGAAACTATAAGGGGCAGGATACTACTGCGCAGGATGAGACAGCAGTAGCTCGGGCTGCGGTGGTCTCTTACTTGGTACCGTACCGTATTTGCCGGAAAAGGCAAATCAAGACTCCCTGCTTTGCTGTGTAGTTATTCACGACAGCATAATATGTTTCTGTATTTATAACCTCTTGTTGAACACTTCCGATGCTGCAGTAAAACTACAATATAACAATACTGCATCATTCCTTCAAGTGTGTCACCGCATTAACGCTCGCGTAGAGCTACGATAAGGATCGCGACGCTTTTAGTGTTTCGACACTTTTATAATATCGCGCTGCCGATGCCGTAAAGATGTCGATTATTGGACGTCATTACAGGTATGCTAATTAATTATTCAATTAACAGCGTATTTTACATCCGTATCGATTTTTAAAAGATATTGGATATATTTTAGAAAATTTAATTGATTTCTGTTTAAAAAATGGCTTGCAAAAACATGTCACTGGACCTGACCCAGGTTATATGTAAAAATCGTTTAATGCATACTTTGCTTAATTTTAATTGAAATAATGAAGAATGAAGAAGGTAGAATTGTAAGAACATGATTAAGACGTAGTTACGTCGTGAGAGAATCTATAACCTTATCTCGTTCTCGTAAAAGACTACTAAGAAAAATATAAGGTTGAAAATTTCGCAGCAGCGTCTTATTCTAAACCATTCTTATGTGCTTGCCGCGGCTGCCAAGCATAAGGTGAGTGGATAATAGAGGAGAAGGAGTAGATAATAATTGACTAACTGAAATAATGTAAAGAAACATAAACGGTAAGATTCTTTTTTAAATATTGTAGCCTCCTCAAAGTCAAAGTAACATCCTATAAATATCCCGCTGCTGAGCACAGGCCTCCTCTTATTTCTGAGAGGGTTTTGGAGCCGTGAAGAGTCCACCAAGATGCTCCAATGCGGGTTGGCGGACTTTACATGTCGTCAAAATATTTGAATTCCTTAGATATGCTTGTTTTCTCACGATGTTTTCCTTCACCGCTGAGCACGTGGTAAATCAGCAATTAAAATCGCTGAACAATTTGACGAGAAATAGTGCCGGCACCTGGGATAGAACTCAGGTCACTCGCGTACTATGAATTTAAAGGTGAGCTAGCTGTTTCTTCGTCGCACCCTGAGTGCATTTTAGATACGTAAAATTTACATGCACAGCTCAACCAGGCTAGAAAATTTCTGCCAAAGATTTCCGATTTCGCACAAATGTTTATTACATATTAGGCTTCTTTTAGGACTCCAATCCAACTTAGGATCCATGGTATAGAAATCGGTTACTCTGACCACTCGCCTAATATGTTCATCTATTTCCTCCAAGACAAGACACCACCGTCTAGAGTCTTGGCTAATAAGTAAGCTAATAGTCTTAGCTAATAGGGATTTGTCTGCTTCCACAAAAATGTAGTTATTTCGTGTCATGGGACTATTATACTTCGTCGTGTGTTGCACCTCAATAAAGTCTCATTTAAACGACTGATTTCAATCTGAATTTGAGATTGAATGTGACGTGAACGGTGCTTGACAAAAATCGTCGTAAATTTTAACCTCACAAACTGTTCTTTTGTTTAAATTCAAACATTTTTAAGTCGGTTTGTATTCTGTAAGATAAATGATTTTATTATATCTCTGTTTTATAGGCTGTGTTGCAAAATCATCGACTTAATAGACATGTCCGTTTATATGATAAAAAGGTCACTCTTTCACTGTTTGAAAAGTTTCAAGTCATCATATTGAACTGCTTACCAGAAAACTAATAGTACAGCTTAAGAAGACCAAGCACATTATTTATTCAATAATTACACGGTCAATGTAATAATGCCGGTGATTTGTGTATAACAAGGTCGAGAAAGGTTACACACAATATAAAAAATCCTTAGTGAAGTCGATTTCACATTAAATCTGAAAAGAAAGAAGACCATTTTTTATATTAGCTTGAGGAATCAAAATACTCGATTCTCGAAGGATAACTTCTACTTGACTGTTATTAATTATTCACTATTATTTAAATATTAGAAGCTATATCGGTCTATAGTTCTTCAAAAGGGCGTTATCGCCCTTCTTGAAGAACAGGACAACCACGCTTCTGCTCCACGCTTCCGGCGTAGCGCCACCGTGGATGACGTAATTAAATAGCTTTTGAAGGACTAAAAGTACCGGTTTTCCACGCGCTTTCAGAAGCTCCGCTGTAATTCCGTCCTCACCGGGCGCTTTGCCATTCTTGAGCTGTTCGAGAGCCATACTAATCTCACTCAGACTGACGTCCGGGATATCTTCGGAATAGTGTCGGACGAGTTTGGCTCTTGGGACGTAGATCGTAGGTCGATCTTGAAGAACTATAGACCGATATCGCTTCTGAACCGCGTCTATGTGCTGTTTTCGAGAGTCATTGACTCGACGACTTCCAGCCTCCCGAACAAGCCGGATTCCGAAAAGGCTTTAGTACCATATACCACATACATACCCTTCGCCAGATTGTACAAAGACCGAAGAGTACAATCTCCCGCTATGTCTGGCGTATGTGGACTATGAAAAAGCCTTTGATTCCGTCGAAACTTGGGGGGTGCTACAGTCACTTCAGCGGTGCCGAATTGACCGTCGGTATATCAAAGTGCTGCAGTATTTGTACAATAAGGCTGCGATGGATATCCGAGTACAGAACCAGAGTACGAAACCGATCCAATTGCAGAAAGGTGTAAGACAGGGCGATGTAATATCCCCGAAACTCTTCACCGCTGCATTCACACATCGATGGCAAATACATCACTCACCTTCGATTTGCCGACGACATTATCATAATGGCAGAATCGCTGGAGGAGCTTGGCGCTATGCTCTATGTATACCTCAATAGTGTCTCCCAACGGGTAGGTCTTAAGATGAACATGGACAAGTCGAAGATCATGTCTAACGTCCATGTCACACCTATACCTTGGTTGGTTAGTTGTTGTTGTTGGGAACACTACGCTCGAAGTTGTTGACGAATATGTATACCCAGGACAGATTGTCCGACCTAGTCAGTAGGTCTAACTTCGACCAAGAGGTCAATCGACGGATCCAACTCGGCTGGGCAGCGTTCGGGAAACTACGTAAACCAGTGCGTGTTGCCAGTGATGACATACGGAACCGAGACGTGGTCCTTCACTGCGGGCAGCTTGAGGAAGCTCAGAGTCGCTTAGCGAGCTATGGAAAGAGCTACGCTCGGAGTTTCTCTGCGTGATAAAATCCGTAACGATGATATCCGCAGCAGAACTAAAGTAACCGACATAGCCCTAAGGATTAGCAAGCTGAAGTGGCAATGGGCCGGCCATATCGCCCGTAGAACCGATAACCGTTGGGGAAGAAAGGTTCGCCCCCCCGCCCCCAGTAGATGGAGCGACGACCTGCGCGATTTTGCAGGAAGACGATGGATGCAGGTGGCTCAGGACCGTGCTTTGTGGCAATCTATGGGGGAGGCCTATGTTCAACAGTGGACTAAGATAGGCGGAAATGATGATGATGATGATTTAAATATTAATTATTCGTACTTAATAAAGTGACAAGACTGGTTAATTGTTCACCTGATGGTAAGTGCAGTCTCTGCCTATTACAAAAGCTGTGTCATCCAGAACATTTCTGTGCCACTAACACAAACATTTCTGTCTTGACTTTCAAAGATCTGCTATGGATTGTCCTATGAAGCTTAAGAAGCTTAGTGTGGGTTTTTCTGGTAGTAGGATTCCTTTACAGAAATCGGTCTAGGGTCAGTTATTCTGCCGTGAAGCAGTGACGTGCAAACATAACCGTGTTTCGATCGGAAGGGCACTGAGGAATAGTGTAATTACTGGGCGTATGAGACTTAAGAACTGATGTCGCAAGGTGACAGGCGTAGGTGGTGGCACACAGAGAAATACTGGGTGATACAGCATCTGCTGTTTGCGGACGTTCCGTTTACCATCAGGTGAACGTTTTGGTCTCGTCACAGTACAACAAAAAAAATATTTACTACAAACTTTGCAAGATTAGTAAAGGAAAGAAAGTTAATTTGCTAAGATCCGCATGCAAAATGTAAAATAGTGTGAGTAGTAAAAAAAGTAGTAAAACTAGGTAATACACCATTTTACATTTTGCATGCGGATCTTAGCAAATTAACTTTCTTTCTTTTACTATAATGGATTTCCGAAGTAGCAGATGACGTGCTACTCGAAGACTACTTGAAGCATCAGCGTAGACGGATTCGCAACTTGAGACACAAAGCCCCTGTCCGTATTTAGACTCGCTGCAACAGTTATCTGTTTTATTATACGCACGAAGCTATTGATTTTAAAGGCATTTTTTCTGAGAAGCGTTCCGACCTCCACATTCCGTATAACGCCAGCTCATTATCAGTGCGGTCACGTGGCCCGCGCCGTGCGACCACAATCACATATATATCTCGCTACCGGACTTGTCCACCTTCGTCCGCATGCTATGTACAAATCTACATTATTACTGATAATTTGTTCAATAAGATGAACCGTCTAGGTAGGTGGCTGCCGTGAACAAACATTAGTGTGTCGGTCTGAAGGGCACTAAGAGCTGGTGTAATCATTGGGCATATAAGACTTGAGAACTGATATCTCAGTGTGACGGGCGCAGTGTAGTGTCACACAGAAATGTTCTGCGTGACACAGCATTTGTTATGGGTAGACGTCGCACTTTACATCAGGTGACCGGTTTTCTCGTTTCGTCGCTCTATCCAATAAAAAAAAGATGAAAATGAAAAATATAAAATGTGTGAAGTTTGAAAATGTTACGGTTCGGTTAATGTATTCTTTTTTCTTTTCTATGTCATATGTTTTTTCTTTTCTATGTCGTATGAGAATATGTCGTCGTCGTCGTCGTTTCAGCCTATCACTAGTCCACTGCTGAACATAGGCCTCCCCCATAAACACGTCACAAACACGTAAGTTTGCAGCTCTCATTTTTAGGGCCATAGTTTATACTAGTTTCTGCCATAGTTGCCACGCTTGGCAGGCGAGTTGGCGACCGCAGCTTATTTATTCAGATGTTCCAGGAAGATGCTGCTGCCCGTCTCCTGATTATCATTTTACCTTTGTCGACTTTTACGTCACCCACGGGATGAGATGGGGCGGTAGATTCTCTTAAACCGTAAACATTTTCTTTGTTGTACAATGTGCGATTTGACTCCCACGTGGCCGAGGGTACAGAGTACATGAGTCCTACGCCGCGGGTCGTGGGTTTGAATCTTAGCCGGATGCAACATTTGAGCAAAAACACAAATCGTCGATTTAGGGGTCAGGTTATATTGGGCATATAAAATTTATGTCTGTAGAACGCACCTACGATACAGATGCAATACCACATTATTTTTCAAAGAAAAACAAGAATAGGAAAGAATTGCAAGATTTGCTAATTTGCATTCGTATTTAATTTCAATCATATAATATAAATTTAATAATTACATTGATAGCTAAACTTACTAAAGTCATAATGGTTAAATAAAGTCTTAAACTTACAAGACTATCATATCGTAATCATAACTTTACTACTACATTCAAAAAGTTGCGCGCAAGTACAAGTTGACTTTTGCTCAGGTCAGAATTGATTATTTAAAAATGGCTAACTAGTTTCGCTGTGAAAATAGACGCATTCAAGCGTCGTGGCACCAGTGAAAACCAACAGACATGCACATAAACAAGGGAGCATGTCACCCGGATGTCGGTGTCAGTAAGTAGTTGCGTATGTGCGGCTCGTCGTGCGTAGAAAGTGTCGTGACGGGTTGTTTTAGTGATTACGTGACGGATCCGACTTTTTATAACAATGATGATCGTTGGAATTTCACACCGTGAATATTTATAACTGATATTTTCTTTTTGCTTATAAAATTTCATTCCTGGTCATATACAAAACTAATAAAACTGAAGTTGTTACTACACAGAAGTAAATTTTACATATAGAATGAAGTTATCACTGCGGTGCACAAAATCACAAATACATAAAATTATAAATAAAATCCTCCAGGTCGATTACGATGTCGCACTTTCTAGTCAAAGATCAGAACGTTGAAATCTGCGTGAGATATATTATAGTGCCAACAGACTCTTCTTCGCCTTTTCGAAACTAATGTAACGCTTTTGAGATAAGATCAGAGGTGGGTCATACGCAGTGTCATACGATACAGTCACAATAATACACAGACTCGAAACCTGGCTGTAATTAAATAATAAAATTTAAGGCTTTCAAATCGTATTTATTTATTTATTTTGTAACAGCCAACAGAATAACACGTATATTACATTACAATAATGAAACTTAGGTGCTAAGTACACGTGCCATTTACAGGCAGTTACAGCATGCAAATAATTCCAGCCGCTGATTTTCATCATCGCACATTGCGGCACAGCGCAAAATTCTATCATCACCACCTTGATGGTTGGCATTCCAGCACAGTGATACGACTTAGGGATCTTCAAGAAAAGAGCCTATTCATTTCTCAAAAGTCGGCAACGCATCTGCTATTCCTCTGGTATTGTAGATGTTCATGGGCGGCGGTGATCACTTACCATCAGGTGAGCCGCTTGCTCGTTTGCCCCCTCTTACATAAAAAAAAATAAGACAAGTCGTGCGATTTTATTAAAAAGAAAATGTAAAAATACCTGCTATGAGAGCGATAAAATAACATAATAAGTAAATTAATATCTAGCACCTGACCTCTCCCACTGAAGAGTCAAGTAACTTACTAACTTAACTTTAAAATTTACTAATTTATCGCTAATCAAATCAAAGGATTTATCTCTGTCTGAAAAGTTCTTATATAATTTACTTAACCTAGGTATTAATGAATGACGCCCTAGATTGGTTCTGTTGATTCGGTGAGTGAACAGTGGAGTGGGATATCGCGGTATACGGGAGGGAACTTTAAAGGATATTTAACTCAACAGTTCCGAGTTATCCATGGTTACGTTTATGAGTTTGTGTAAAAACACAAAGACATTTAGTATGCGTCTATCTGATAATGAGTTATCTATCTAGCTGAGTATAACTATACAATTAATTTTATTTTGAATATTTGATAGTAGTGGCATGTTCCGTCACTTGTAAATGGAAGTGAGCCGAGGGCCGCGTTGTACGGACGCACCGATTGCTATATATTACCATTGTGAGACGTGGCCAATGCCATCGAATACCTAATTACGTTGCTTGTTTTCTAGAGTAGAGAAAATTTGTCTCCCAACCGTACGAGACTCTTTCTAAAACCAATTATACCTAGGGCACGTTCGATTTCTAAAGACCTATTCTTCTTAACTTACGGCATTACCATTGTAGCGAAATAGGGTAATTAGCGAGTCATGTTTACTTACCGACCTCTGTTATTTCATTTTACGATGACCTTTACCCAAACAATTCGTTCTTAGTTTGCCCCAGATCAGTCAGTGGAAGAAAAATATTATAGTAAGTACCTTTCGAACTATTCGATTTGTTGTTATCAAATTAGGAACACATATTAAACACTATAATTTATGCCGACTCTAGCAGAGTTTGACAAAGATTATTTTAATTTTTACGTCTTCATTCATCATCATTATCACCATTTCAGCCTATCAATAGTCCACTACTGAGCATAAGCCTTCCCAAAGATTGCGAAAAAGTTTGTAGCTCTCAATTTGGGGAGATTTTGACTTAGTTGCCACACTTGGAAAGCGGATTGGGAACCATAGTTTATTGATTCAAATGTTCCGAAGATGCTGCTGCCAATCTCATGGTTTTCTTTTTCCCTCGGTCGACTTATAGGACCCTTACGGGATGAGATGTGGTGGTAGATTCTCTTAAGCCGCCACCACACAACATTTATTGTTTTCATTATAATATTAAGTAATGAAGGGTCGGTTTGAAATGAGCATACTGGGACTTAAGAACTTATGTTTCAGGTTGATGTGCGCAGTGTTCTGGATGACACCGTATTTGTTATGGGCAGACGTTGCACTTACCATAAGGTGAACGTTTTGATCGTTTCGTCATTTTATACATTAAAAAAAACTTGTAGTACTTATAGTTACGCAAGTTTTATTAAAGGCTTTTAATAAAAATGCCAATAAATAAAAACCATAACGTACTGTATAAAAAGGGATCTATGACATCGTTGCCTTTTAGGTCGCGGTTGCTGCGTTGGAATTGGCGGTCGGACATGCACTTTGCAAAAACTGGTCGATAGATGGCAAACGTTCCTAGGACATGTCTACAAATTTGCATACAACTTTTGAACTCAGCTCACTCGCTTAAAGTACCAAGTAATGCCTGCGTACAGAATGCCAGCTCCGGGAATTACGTCCGGTTCATTTAACGATTTTGAATAATATATTTATTTTTATTAAAAACGAATAAGAGTTGCATCACATACACACACACACATGCCCAAAGATACATCCTAGCACATCCTGAGTGGCATTCCTTTTTGAAGCATTCCGCCATGTACATTTGGATATAGGTAGTTTTTTTTCTGTTTGTTTTAAATTTTCCAATAGTTTTTAATTCAGATATTTGCCATATAGTTGTCCTAGTGACATTATTCAGCGCATCGTTTAAGTTTTATATTTTTTTTCCTTTTTACTGTTGATTGTTATTGTTCTATAATGGCATTGTTGTTTATTTTAATTACTGTTTCATTTTAATTTTTGTTTTAATTTTTCCGTGTCTTGTTTGCAATTAATTATGTCTGTATTTATTGTGTGGGTGCTTAAAATAAACTTCTCTTTCTTTCTTTCTTCAAAGTTTCTTTATCGGCAAATAGTATTGAACATAGCTGTAGAAAATAAAAAATAAAAAAATGGCTTAAAATATGTAAATCTATAATGGGCTTATGTTTGGCATATACTCAAAACATGTATAAGTATTGTCTAATGCATATTTATACGATTATTATAAATGCGAAAGTAACTCTCTCTGTCCCTCTGTCTGACCTTTTCACGGTTCAACCGCTGAACCGATCTTGACAAAATTTGGCACAGAGATAGCTTCCTGTAAGCGGACATAGGATACTTTTTATCCTGGAATATAAAACAGTTCCCACGGGATATTTAAAAAACACTTAGCCACTCGAACGAAGACGCCGGCGCGCTAGTTTTGTGTATACAAAAAAATTAAAAGTTTAATCAAGTTTTTACTTCAATATACTTCAAGAGTTATTGTCTTTTGAATTATTGTATAATTAGTTTGTTAAGGTGTTTGATTTTCGGGTCCGCTCTCTTTATGATTCTCTCCATGTCTGTCCATGACACCGAGCCCGTGCCTACCTCCGATAAGTGGTACATTGGACGCGGTTAGATTAAGACAAGTGTGTGTGTGTGTGTGTGTGTATTTGCGCGTACACTTGTGGCACTATAACATCTCCCGCGCAGTCGATAGCTTTCACAATGTTCCGAAGTTGTCGCCGTAGTCTAAAATTAGCCAGGAGGACATCTTGTAATAGAAATGTTATATGAAATTATTAAAAATAAAGAAATTTAATTTATGAGCAGTGAAAGTTAAAATTTGCTACTTCAACAAAACGTGTCTGATATTTAATATACTGGTTCATAAATTATTTTTGCTGTCGTTACATTTAGTGGAAAATTCTACGCTATACTTGGAAATTGAAACCCGTATGTATAAAAATAAGCGAGTAGTGTATTAGGAATGTCGTTACTCGGTATTTCGTGCCGTTTCTGAGTAAGCAGCTGTGGGCCATACGGGTGACGTAAACGTAGTTGGACCTGCACAATATATCCTCGGCACGCGGCCATCGCTAACTAAGGCATTCTCGCAGGACATGACGAGCTGGGAACGACAATTCCATTCATTGTATCGCGATTGACGTCAATTCTTTAACCATCACAACAAAACACCAACGGCTAATAATAAAAAAGAGAAACTCGACCTCGGCTTTCCATCGAGACGGAAAAGTAAACAAAAGGCATCAGAGGACGCTTCGAAAAAGAACCGAGTGACATCGAGACGACTCGGCAAAAACTCAGCTCGAATGCAATAATTCAAAACGCGGCGACTCGAATACGGCGACTCGCTCGGCCAGTAGGTAAGTTACGCTGGCGTTTTTACAGACTCTTGTCACCCGTCAAACAGTCGTCGGGCTCATGATGGGCTGCTTTCGATGGACGCCTGCCAACCTGTTATTTGACGTCTCAACGTCTTATGTCCATTTGAGTATTGTTAATTTATAACTTGTGGACTCAACTGTATAGTGCATATTACGTTACCAACGAACGGGTTAAAAAGCCATTTCGAATTGTGTCGACAACAAGTGGTAGTGTTTTTTTGCCCTCGGCGACCTGGCGGGCTCGACGGAACTGACTTGCCTATTGTATGGTAATCCCCGGCCGGATTTTGTTCGGGCTCAATTATATTATGAAGTTTAACCACACGACGAAAGTCAAAAGTCAGGCGAGTGTCTTTGTTGTAACGGACGGCGCGTGTCGACCGCGGCAACCGTCACCTTGCTACAAATCGCACTTGGTGTTAAAAGTATTGTAAAATAATGATTTCTTGTATTTACGCGAACACTACACATTTAAATGGAAACCAATTTTATAGCGTTTAATTTTACTATTTATAACCCGACGTTTCGAGCGCTTCGCAGCACCCATGGTCACGAGAGGACTCAGATGACAGATGTCCTGATGTCATAGTTAACACTCCGGGTTACTTTTACCTTCAGCTTTTAATTATTACTTTTGATCCGATCTACGCAGAAAAGCTAACTGCGTCTTGAAGTCTTGCAGTGGTATGCTTGGTTTTTGATTTAATTTTATTATTTATAGGATTCCAAGCTGGTGGTAGTACCCAATCATTTACTCTTAAAAATTAGAATGTTTTTAATTTTAATAGCTTCACGAATTATCCTTGGTAGGTATCGGTGTTCTGTTGCGAGGGTTTGTGGTTTATCAAATCTGACATAATGGTTGGGATGATCCACAACATGGTCACAGACTGCAGACTTCCTGGAGCGACGATAAATAGTAAAATTAAACGGGATAAAATCCGTAAAATTAGTTTCATTTACAAGCATTGTAAAATATTTATGAAATCAATTTATCTGTCTATTTAGACTTATATATAGAAAAACTTTAACGACGTTTCTACAATGGCTCAACTAACTGTATCTATGTACTAATGAATTTTTTATTGTATTAATGCCAAGGCTGGCGGTTTTTGTAGAAATAAGTAAAGTTAATTTTAAAGTACCAATGATATTAATTATCAAACTTAAAAGTTAAGAGATACAAATCACGTGTTGCCTTCTTTCCTAAAAACTTAAAAGTGGTAAATTTGCTGTCTTTATTTTTTTTCATTCGATAAAGCGACGAATTGAGAAAAACGTTGACCCGATGGTATGTCTGCCCATAACAAATGCTGTGTCACCCAGAACATTTCTTTGTGACACCACACTGCACCCGTCACACTGAGACATCAGTTCTTATGTCTCAAATGCCCAGTGATTAGGCTAGCTCTCAGTGCCCTTCAAACCGAAACATAGTAATGTTTACGCACTACTGCTTCACGGCAGAATATCTGGCCCTGTGGTGGTACCTACCTAGACGGATTGCAGCATAGGGATCCTACCACTAGTAAAAATATATAAAAGGCTTTCTTCCATTTAAAAGAGCTTAGTTTATTTAGGTGCTTTGGAGAATCATTCACGTTGATCCAATAAGGGTTAGCGTACTTTACAGAGCATCGCAGTATTTTTGATTTCTTCGAAATTAAAATTTCTACGCATCCTTTTTCTTCACCGTCCATAGCTTCATATACTAGGCATATATTACAATAGCTAACGGTTTCCCTCAGACCGAAACACTGTTATCTTTGCACACTACTACTTGAGGGCAGAATAACTGGAACTTCGGTGGCACCCACCTAGACGGATTCCTGAATAGAAAGAAAGAAAAATAATTTATTTGCTGCTGTAATTCAGACATTCGACAGTAAAGGTCATAAACAATTAGACGATATAGGACCACAGCAACAAAGAGGCATCCGACTCAGCATCATGCTCAGTGGCACAACTGCAGCGCTGTTATTCTATCGATTTCCTCAACCAGAATACTCTAGAGCAGCCATTAAACACTTTAACATAAAGACCTACCACCAGTAACGAAGGTATTACAAAGATTCCACTGCTGAACATAAGCCTCCCTCATAGCTTGCCCCAAAAGTTAGTGGCTCTGGAGATTTTGCAATAGTTGCCACGCTTGGCAGACGCGATGGCAACCGCAGTTTATAGATTCAGACGTTCCAGGAAGATGCTGCTGCCCATCCTCTGGTTTAAGTTTCCCTCTGTCGACTTCTATGACACCACGGAGAGATAGATTCTCTTAAGCCACACGGCAAAGTTGTTTTAGAATTAAATAATCAGTAACCAATTATAACATCAAATAGCCATCAAAGATAAAATTGTTATCAGTTAAATCAAAAATCGCATCCTTGGCATATATATGTTTGGTTTCTAAACAGACAATTGACATTATTGACGTTTAAAATTAATTATGCATACAGCCTAATTATCTAAAATGTTCGTGGTCGAAGCATCTCGCACTCTATTCCGTATTGGTTTAATATTGAAATTTTGTCTACACTGTGAAACTGTAGCATGCTCTTAGATGACGTAAAGATGCCGTAAAAAATAATGTTCTAGTTCTAATGAAGATAGCGGACTATAATTGACCTTACCTGTAGCTATTAGGCAAAAATATTAATTTAGGTGAATTTAAGTAATTCGGGGACGTCATGTTTATTAAGTTAAAATCCAGTTAAAAAGAGAGAAAGCTGGTGTTATATTTTTATGATGTGTTTAATGGTATCGACTATGGCGGAAGAGACCTACTCTTCCGCCAAATTAATAAAGAATTTGACACTTTTTTTTTGCACAAAATTTTGCGGCTGCTTCGTTTCAGCTTTCTCTATTTTTTTGTGATAGATTCGCAATTACTCCACACTTGAATTGAATCGTTCGCTAGTACCTGAACGACTTTAAAATTCATAGTACGCAAGTGACCTGGGTTCGGTCCCCGGTGCCGGTAATGGCACACATTGTGTAATTGCAATTTTTAGTATTACTGAGAACGGCGGTGGAAGAAAACCCAAAATAAACTTACAAGTCTGACTGAAATAAATAAAGTTTCGACGATTTGCTGGTGGCAGGATTCCTATGCAAGAATCCGTCTAGGTAGGTACCACCCCAGGTCCAGTTATTCTACCGTGAAGCAGTAGTGTACAAACATTATTGTGTTTCGGATTGAAAGGCACTGATAGCTAGTGCAATCACTGGGCATATGTGAGTCAAGAACTGAATTCTCAGGGTGGTGTTATGGGCAAACGTTGCACTTACATCAGATGAACGATTTCTTCGTCTCGTCACTTTTTTCGAATTTAAAAAAAGACTTGTGATGTCTGCTTTGAATTCCGTGACGGAATACACATAGCGCTTCCATAAATAAGACGAGGCTTGTGAGGAGGTCAGCAGTGGAACATTTGTTTGTATCTGTTACTTTCATCATCATCATCATTGAAGCCTATCACTAGTCCACTGCTGAACACAGGCATTCCTTATAGTATTCCACAAAAGTTCCACAGCTAGGCAGGCGGGTTGGCAACCGCAGTTTATTTATTCAGATGATGCAGAAAGATGCTGCTGCCCTATCTTGCTTAGCCCACGGGATGAGATGGGGTGGTAGATTTGTTTTTTTTTACTTTCTCATTAATTCAAGAGTAATACGCGCGTTATACCTGCTGTATAAAAACTCCCTATGTTCATTAAGTCACTCCATAATTACAGAAGCACTCGTAGTATACTAACTTTATCGGATTCTCTTTATTTTTTTCGTTTCACAATGCAGTTAAGTAACTGATTGATTTTCTTTATTCTAGATTCGAATTTGACTCTTACTATTGACAATAGCAATGGAACATTTTAATCCCAACAAATCGCTTACATCCACTATCTACGTTTTATGTAGCCTTTGAATTAATTGCTTCACTCAGTTCTATGTTAGTTTTGTTTTGTTTAAACTCGAGTTCAGTTACCTACTCCCTTCGTATAGAACGCGATAAAGAAATGTAGCCCGACCGGGGAACAAAGTTGTTACGGCCGAATACAACGGTCCGGTACAAGCATGGGACCCCCAAAATTTTTGTAGCAATCGGGACAAAACACATCAAAGCTGACCGCGGTCGTAAGCTCCGATATTTATCGCCTCGCCCGTACACGGAGCTCCGTAAAAAGGTGGGTCCGTGATTGAAAAACGCGTTCCCACACAAAAAAATGAGGCAACGCACCTCTCCGCTCTTTATGAACAACTCTGATCATCAAATCGCTGGTATTATTGAAAAGTCTCCGGCGATTCGACACGGATTAGGCCGAGTTATTTGGCTACTGTTAGTGTTGATTCTAAATTGTAGCCCGTTTCCGTTGAACGGGACCATGCAGTCGCCTCGGATCCATGAAAATTATAGATGTTTGATCAATAAGACCTTCTGACCGCAATCAATGAAATTAAAACTAATTGAAACGGGTCTAATTAGTGTGATGATGATGATCGTGTTCTCTTGGGCGATTCGGCCACCACGACAACTCCCACAAACTGTCGCAAGTTATCAACTGCGCAGGAGATATTATTGTGCCGGAAATGAAGCACGATATAACGCTCATACAAAAATATGGGACTTACGCCATGGTGTATGAGACACAGGAACAGTCACAATGCAACCAGACCCGGAAATTAACAATTTGTGTTTGGCCTAAACTGTGTTTAATTTTTTTTATTTAATAAATTGGCGAAAGGAACGAGGCGTTCACCTGATGGTTAGAGCAACTGCCTGTAACAAATACTGTGCCACCCAAAACATGTACGTGTGACACACTGCGTCCGTCACCCTAAGACGTTAGTTCAGTGTCTTTGTCACACTAGCTTTCAGTGAAAAAAATATACACGAAGTTATCTTTAACTAATACTGATTATAAAAATGCTACCAAACTATTTTCCTATAACTAGGACGAGTTCTACGTATAGGGTCTTAACAAATAAGATATATGTTTATATTTAAAGTCTTGCGCCGCCTCTAATATCTTCCTCGCTCCGGGCCGCCACTTAAACGCCTGTGCTGCGTTCGATTCCCAAATTCGGACACCGGAGTCTATATTAAGCGATATAAACGTACATAATTTAATATGATTTGCGTTAAAATGTCACTTGTTGTTAATAATAATGGCGCGATCGCTCGTAGGATTTGATAAATCTATCGTTTTCCCTTTTCTGAATCGTAACGTCGCGCGCCACATAACTGTATTATTATGTTAAATGGATGGTTTATGAATCGATTTTGACGATCTATTAGGCTGTATCGTTTTTTCTGTTTATTTTATTATAAGTTTTCTAGAGTTCAGTATACAAATTGAAATAAGATGCTGTATTAGTAAGTATGGTGGCGGCTTAACAGAATCTACCACCCCATCTCATGCCGTGGGTGTCGTAAAAGTCGACAGACGAAATAAAAAACCCAAAGACGGACAGCAACATCTTCCTGGAACATTTGAATAAATAAACTGCGATGTTGTTGTCAGTTGCCAACCCGCTCGCAAAGCGTGGCTACTATGACAAAATCCCCCTACAAGCTTTTGTGGATGTGCATGGGGGAGGCCTATGTTTAACAGTGGACTAGTGATAGACTGAAACGACGATGATTAGTAAGAATAAAGCTTTAAAGGCGGGATCATTACCACGGTGTGTCACGCCAAAATTCCATGATGTTTGCGTGACACGGTGCTCAACTGCTTGCCGATGCCAGTATTTTTTTTAATAGAATCAGGCGTTACTCTGCGGAAATCCATTATAATGAAGGAAGGTAAGTTACTTTGCTAAGATCCGCATGCAAAATATAAAAATGGTGTATATTACCTAGTTTTTTGAAGAGCACCGCCCGCCCTCCCTCAGTAGCGTGCACAAGCAAACTAACACCGCCACTAGGTACCCTCCACCAACCACTACAATACCACCACTAGATAATATACACCACTGAAGTCGAGAACACGACACGTGTTTCGCCCCAAAATGAGGCATAATCAAGCGTCATTGACTCTACGACAAACGGCCGCCGAGTGAGGCCGGAGGAGGTATTTTGCATGCGGATCTTAGCAAAGTAACTTACCTTCCTTGAGTATTTTTTATATTTTTTTATTTTGTAATAGGTGACGGAACGAGCAAAACCTTCACCTGATAGTAAGTGAAACGTCCGCCCATAACAAATGCTGTGTCACTCAGAACATTTCTGTGTGACACCACCCTGCGCCCGTCACCCTGAGCAATCAGTTCTTAAGTCTCATATGCTCAGTATTTACGCTAGCTCTCAGTGCCCTTCAAACCGAACACACAGTAATTTTTGCACACTACTGCTTCACGGCAGAATAACTGACCCTGTGGTGGTACCTACTTACCATCAGGTGAACGTTTTGCTCGTTTCGTCACCTTATCCAAGAAAAAAAAACCGGGAAGAAAAGCGGTAATGGAAGATTTTTACGATACTTAGATCTGTAAAAACCATTGCAAAATTACTATTTAAAATTGGATTTCTAGTTCTGCTAATTCTCTCCATATCATAAGGCATTCCTAAAATACACCTTCCAAAAAAACAGTATGGTAGAAACACAGTCCGGGGTCAATTAAGGTATACGACAATAAATTGTAACGTAATTCGACATCACGCAGCGGGGTCAGAGCTCTGCTGGAATTTACGACTTTACGAAGCGTGGTCTTTGTGGTTGTTCCATCGCAATATTTCGGGGCTGTGTCAAATGTGGAAATATCTTTCAATTAGTCACTGATTGGTTACAATTTCAGAAAATGAAATAAAATTTGTGGAACATTTTGGACGTTTAAGAATTTATAACCATTTTAGCTTGTCTTAGTCCAGCCGATATGTGTCCAGCTGAGCTCTTTACCTGCGAAGTACCGTATAAGGCGACTAAGGTACGTAAGGTACGGACAGCCTTTACTCGTGCAGAATAACACCATAATATGCAATGCTGTCACTATATTGCTCCACCACCACCATCACCACCATTTCAGTCCTACCATTAGTCCATTGCTGAACATAGGCCTCCCCCATTGAGTGCAACAAAAGTTTGTAGCTCTCATTTTGGGGGGATTTTGCCATAATTGCCACGCTTGGCAGGCGGGTTGGCAACCGCAGTTTATTTATTATGATGTTCCAGGAAGATGCTGGTGCCCATCTTCTGCTTTTAATTTTCCCTCTGTCGACTTTTACGACACCCACGGGACGAGATGGGGTGGTAGATTCTCTTAAGCCGCTACCACACGGCCAAGCCGCTACCACACGGCCTATATTGCTCGTGGGAACACAACAGGGAGTAAGAATTTTTTGACTCGTACCAAAATGGCGGCGACCTGGTTCACCACCCGTCACGTCTCTTTTCCCGCGATGGCGAAAAGTTGACGACGCGGGTGACCTCCGCCTATCCCTCACATGGGAAAAAGCGATTGGCTTCTGCTCTGACGGTCGTGGGTTCGATTCCCGTACGGAGCTTATATTTGTACGGCCTCTAGATAGTTGCACTGGGTCGGGTTCACTGTGAAATAATATATCAGTAAAATGTGCCCACGATAGAGAAGAAAAATTCTGTGGAAAAATTAAACGAGAGAGACAAACAATCTGTTGGTAAAAGATTGTGGTGTGGTGAATGGTAAGTCTCACTTCAGCCCGTCACAAGTCCACTGCTGAACAAAGGCCTCCTCCATAGATTAGAGAGACTTTGCTATAGTTGTCCACGCTTGACGGGCGGGTTGACAACCGCAGTTTATTTAGCCGTTCCAGGAAGGTGCTGCATCACCTGGTTTTCATTTTTCTTCTGTCGACTTTTACGACACTCATGGGACGAGATCAGGCGGTGAGGTTGCCACAAGATAAGTTAAAGCCTAATTTTAATCTGTTCATACTTACACAAATTGCATATTTAACAGACTTAAACGGCTATAAATGGTATATTGAAAAAAATTGGTACGGACTGTACTTCACAGCTCGTAGGATTCCTATGCAGGAATTCGTAGACGTAGGTACCACCCCAGGGCCAGTTATTTAGCCGTGAAGCAGTAGTGTGCAAACATTACTGTGTTTCGGTTTGAAGGGCACTGAGAGCTAGTGTAATCACTTGGCATATGAGACTTAAGAACTCATGTCTCAAGGTGATTTGCGCAGTAAGGTGATCACACAGAAACGTTCTGGGTGACACAACATTTTTTTGGGCAGACATCGCACTTACCATACGCGTTTCGTCACTTTCTCAAAATAACGTCATGTTGTCACGTGATGCGTTTTGTTTTGTCTAGTGTTTCATTAATGCTTTTAAAATATATCATCTTTCACATTTATTGCTACTACAATTGTAGCAGTTTTCGCAGTCGACATCGCTGTAAAACAGACGTTGACTGTTGGTTTTCCTATTAATTCCTTAATAGATCGGACAGGGTCCAACTAGCCTTTTAGGAATTTATGAATTGTGTGGGCGATGTTATCTAACTGACCTCAAATCACCGTCTAGTATAGAGCGAGGGATTTCGATACGAATGCTATATACGAGTAGATTACGTAATTTGAAACTTAATTAAAAAGAAACGGAATATGAAACATTCCGGATAAATAATTTTGTCAAGATTTCTGGAGAAATTTCTCGTGAAACTTTTAGTTTGCGTAACGATTTGCCGTTATAAAAAAAGTATTATGTATTTTGAATACACTACTTGTCAGGCGATACCTTGCGGAATTCCATTAAAATGAAAGAAAGAAAGAGAATTGGCTAAGATCCGCATGCAAAATTTAAAATGGTGTGTATTAACTAGTTTTTGAAGAACACCGCCCGCCCTCCCTCAACAGCGTGCACACGCAAACTATTACTGCCACCGGGAGCCGTCACCAGATACCCTCCACCACTACAAGACTATCATTAAGCAATACACACCACTGAAGTCGAGAACACGACATGTGTTTCACCTCAAAATGAGGCATTATCAAGTGATATGATCTTAGCAAATTCACTTTCTTTCCTTCGTTAGCTTTTTTGTTGCAACAAAATAAAATTTATTTTATAAATTTAAAGCGACTTTAGTTTCATACCTACAACATCATGTTAACGTTTACGACATAATATATACATCGTGACCAAAGTCCGCACAGGAAGAAAACGTCGAACACAATACTAGAGTCGCCCTTCACAGTGACCTACGAGTCCCCTGCTTAATTCATCAAACATCATTACAATTCAAATGAATTCGTTTCACACGGACTATAATAACCGACCGGCGTCTCTAGTACCTTTCTCGGTTACCGCGTTACCGATTACATGTCTTGCATCGTATAATAAATTTCACATCGTCTTACGACATATTGGTAACCTGATAGCTCAGTGGAAGCGGTGAGTAGCCAGTGGTCACTATTTCCACCTGCTTGATCTTATAATGTCAACAAGTGGTCGGTCAGTTCAACACTGTCCTTTTTGTACTTTTCATTGTGCCCGTAAGGAAGAAAGAAAAAGATATACCGTCGATTGAAGAAGCATAATTCCCGGTGTGAGTCTGAATGGACGGTGTAGGGTTGAAACGTGATAGTTTGTGCAAGTTATGGGCTCGGCTTGATCGCTCAATTACGAATGTTAAGTCTTGGACGAGGAAGTCGTAAATATTTTAGAAGGAACTGGACACCACGTAAGAGGCCGAAAATTTGTTATCGTGATTTTCGATTTATGTTGAGAAATGTCATTGAATTAATTTATGATTTTAGCAAGAAATTACAGTATTAGACAGAAAATCTGTATGTCTGAAGAATAAAAAATATTCGAGGACGTGAATGAAGTCCACCAGCCCGCATTGAAGCATCCAACATTTTCAGGAATGAGAGGAGAACGGTGCTCAGCAGAGGGTCATTTATAAGCTGTTACTTTAACTATTTTATTAGCATCTTAATTATCAGTCTTAATTATACTATTAATTTTCCAGAGGGAATTCTCGTAATGTATCAGTTAAAAATATATGTGTAATTAATCTTAAGTTAATAAGTTTTTTTTTTGTTTGTTGGTTCTACGTATACCTTTATCCGCACGTATCAGCTCTCCTCTTAACTTCAAGATTTGCTGGAAGAAAACACGTTTAGAGTTTAGCTCGTCTCTGTACATAAATTACTTATCATCGCCTTTAATGTAAATATCATAATGTACATAAACAAAAAAATTAAAAAATCTTGTTTATACTATATTCGATATTTTTTATCTATATAAATAAAAATAAATTACTTGATGAAAGACTCGACCGTCACCTTACCTCCCTTTAGAAAGGCTCCACCGATTTGGCTGATTTTTTGTTGTGTTCGTAATTATTAGGAATTGTATGAAATTTTTAGAAAATCCACAAATTTATGGTATTTCTGTATTAAAATCTCCATAAAAAAGTGACGTTCAGTTTGACAGTTCTGGAGATAGAGACATATTATAAAATAAACAAACTTAATATTTTTTTTGGCAAGCGCACTTCTCATTTCTTAGTAAAATCAATAACTAGCGACCCGCCCCGGATTCCCCTGCAAATTCCATGCGAATCCGGGGCGGGTCGCTAGTAATTTTATAATTATGACTTACGATTAATTAAATAAGACACTTCATATGCATGTTATTTATGACAAGTAAAATTTGTTGAATTAGAGGACATAGAAGACTGACGACTTCAACGAATACAACAGCAACGTGGAACTGATCAGTAATGAGCAAAGCACCGAGAATCGATAATTCGTATGTGAAGAATGTACACGTACAAAACTAATAGAACACTGAGGACCTACTGTGGCAAGTGTTCCGAGAATCAACAGCGGTGCGTGGAGAAGCGGCGGCGGCGGCGGTAGGCGCGAGAGTCAACACGCCTGTTGACTTAGAACTAATTAAACATTCTTTGTCTGTTCCTCTGCTTGTGAACTGTCAACTGATAGATTACGAATTCATAGATAAGGTATGACCAGTGACAGACTCTACCTACATTTGTAGTTTTGATTAGTAAGATTGGTATTCAAAATTGTAGGAAAGCAACGCTTAATCCCAACAATTTTCTCAGGGTTGATGGAGATCTAAGTTTATTTTTATGAAGGACATCGATTCATACCACAGAAGATTGGCGAGAATATTGAAATTGAAAATAACCTAATTTCAATAGAGAAGTAGAAGATGTTGTAGTGCATACCACTCCAAAACTTCAAAAATAATAAATAATAATCTGAAGATATACCGGATGAAATATGACATCAAGACGTCTGACATCTCAGTCCTCCCGTGACCATGGGTGTTGTAGGGCGCTCGAAACGCCGGATTACAGATAGTTAAAAATTAAACGCGATAAAATCCGTAAACGTACTGTTATTAAATGTATAACATTCACGTAAAAATAAATCATGAAGCAACGCTTAAATGAATTTCAAAATACATTAACTCTGATAACACTACAGTAATAACCTGCTTAGTCTGGCAGTGACGATGACGTTAATTAATGATGTTGAAGTAAATTATCATGTTTACCTATCATGATAACTTTGTTAATTTTATTATGGCATTTCACACAATTAAAAGATTTGTGTGAGTGTTATCAAAAATATTGAAAAGTAATTTTTCCCTTAACTAATCTGTGACAAGAGAACGGCAGCTCAAAGGCAAAGCTTTGTTTGGTGCGAAGCGGCGCGGGCGCAGCTGTTTGTTGTCGGTCACAATACGGTGATGTTTGCAGTATCGGCCGCTTACAACACACGTGAAGACGTCGGATGAATGGCAGGGTAACCTGATGTCGAATTTATTTGGAATACTGAAAATTAGCTTCTGTCTCGCCTTACTTTCCACATATCGTATCGCTCATAATTACAACTATATTAACCAACAATTGTGCAAAAATGAAAAAAGTTGATTTTCAGGATCTGTCTCTGACACTGCGTCCTAGCCCAACTTCGATCTTAACGCATGAGCGTTACATCGGATGTGGCTAGGTAAAGACAAGTAGGTGAATCTGTGCGCGCACACTAGTAGCACTATAATATCTCCTGCGCAGTTGATAGCTTCTTACAGTATCAATAGTTGTCGCCGTGGCCGAAAATTGGCCATGACATCATCATCATGATCATGGCCAATTTTCGGCCACGATCATCATCATCATCATTTCAGCCTATTACTAGTCCACTGCTGAACATAGGCCTCCCTTATAGATGGCCACAAAAGTTTAGCCCACATTTTGGTGGAATTTTGCCCTAGTTGCCACGCTTGGCAGGCGGTTTGACAACCGCAGTTTATTTATTCAGATGTCCCAGGAAGATGCTGCTGCCCATCTTCCGTTTATTGTTTTCCTTCTGTCGACTTCTAAGACACCCACGGGATGAGATGGGGTGGTAGATTCTCTTAAGCCGCTACCAGACGGCGCTGACCCTGGCACGGCCATGACATAATCAATTAACACTATGCATCATTTGAAATTATTTTCAGATGATATCATACATGCATGCATACAGTCACGCCTTTTTCCCATAAAATGAGTTGGCAGAGGCCCCATACGTAGCTCACTTTTAGCCCCCACGAGAAAAGTAGCGTGTGTCACCGCCATTTTGGTAAGAGTCAAAAAAAATCTTACTCCCCTTTGCGTTCCCATGAGCAGTCACTATGACCGCATTACTATATTATAGTGTTATTATTCACGAATAAAATGCTGTCCGCATAATACCTTAGTTCTTAAACCTCTTACGACACCTCGGTAGGAAAAGAGATTTCAATGTCGAAATCTAGTTAGTTAGTGAATTTGACGGAGAGCGTAATAAGCTTATTTCGTTGACAGTGTTAACGGATGCGGTGCAAAAACGAAATTAAGAAAGAAAAGGTTTATTGGTACCAGCAAAATACATACAAAAAGAAATAAAATAAAAAATAAAATAAAAAAAAACACACAAACCAACAATATTTGGACAAATTTACCATTAAACAATTTGAATGTTGCACAGATATCTGCTCGGCTGGGAATAGAACTCAGGATACGCGACTCTGAGCACTGGACCACATCCAAAAAGGGACTTTTATTAATAATGCGGTACTTTATAAGTTCGATTGGCTACATTTAATAACTGCTTGTTTTAGCACTTATTGATAAACATCGCTTCACTATCATAATCTATCTATATATATCTATATATATTTCACTGCACAAATGTTGCAGTTAACATTTGTGCTAAAACATAAATTGTTGGTCTGGTTGTGTTGTGATTGTTCCCGTGTTTCTGACACTGTATCCTAGCCTACCTCCGATCTTATCGCATCAGCGTTACATCGGGCGCGTGTAGGTTGGGACGAGTGAGTGCCTCTGTGTTTGCGCGTACACTTGTGGCGATATAATATCTCCTGCGCAGTTGATGGCTCTCGACAGCAGTCGGAAGTTGTCGCCGTGGTCGAAATCGGCTAGGAGAACATCATCAGACAACCCATCTTAGGGTTCCTAAACTTCGCTTTAGACTTTTTATACCATTTTAATTCGAACTTTATAACTAATTATTAGATTAAAACTGAGAGGACACAAAAATGTAATTTTTTTGTGCCGCCATTGAGTTATTCTGCTATAACAAAGGTTAGTTAGTATAGCATTAAGTTCTCCTATTGTACCTATACTTTTATGGTCAATAAAGATTAAATAAATAAAAATAAATTGCCATACATTCGCACAAATTTCTGCGAACGCTCAATACCAAATGAACCTATTAACTAGTTGACGTAACAGACTTTGAGCATATATATGTAAGCTAACATTATAGTAATGTCGGTAAATATTGTCATCGGCGATTAGTGAGTGGTGGTTGAATGGAATGCTAAAAGTGGCCGGTAGTCACTCGTCTCAACAGCTATTTGCCCCCGACCTTGCTTGCTACTCCAACTCTGCCAATATTTGTGTACGCACATCCGCGATGCCCCTGCCTCGCGCCATTACACACGATGGCCACAGCGTAGCTACTTGCAGACGTACTGCTATCAATAAAAAAAATATATAATTTTTTTATTACGTTTCGTCGTCGTCGTCGTTTCAGCCTATCAATAGTCCACTGCTGAACATAGGGCTTCCCCATAGATTGCCACAAAAGTTTATAGCTCTCGTTTTGGGGGGATTTTGCCATAGTTGCCACGCTTGGCAGACGGGTTGGCAACCGCAGTTTATTTATTCAGATGTTCCAGCAAGATGCTGCTGCCCATCTCCTGGTTTTCATTTTCCCTCTGTCGACTTTTACGACACCCACGGGATGAGATGGGGTGGTAGATTCTCTTAAGCCGCTACCACACGGCATGGATAATTACGTTTATTTAATTATTACGTTTAAAGAGTTCAAAAGCTTGCGCTGTAACGTCAATACAACAGGCTCTCTTGGCATTGTTTTTCAATAGCAATAGGAGAAACCTATGTAAAATTTGGACTGTAATAGGATGATGGGAGCTTTCGTAGCAGCTCAGGACCAAGTAATCGTAACCTCATTGTCGATACAATTGAATCAAGATCCAGATTCTGTTGCATATCTAACACTGGAAAAACACTAGCTGATGTTTGAACCTAGGAAAAACAATTAAACAATTAAAAATATTGCAACGTGGTACCGGCCTAAGAGAATGTACCACCCGATCTCATCCCAGGAGTGTCGTAAAAGTCGATAGAGTACAAACAGAAACCAGGCGATGGGCAGCAGAATTTTCCTGGAAACCTGTCAACCTGTCCAAGGGTGGTAACTATGAAGCTATGAATGAGAGCTACTAACTTTTGCGGCAATCTATGGGCAAGGCCTACGTTCAGCAGTGGACCAGTGATAGGCTGAAATGATGAATTGAAAATAATAATTAACAATTAGTCTTTCTAAATGTTTTTGCTCTGTAACATAACTAATGTATGGTAGCTGTCTAAAGGAGCAATGAACTATTTGGCGTATAATGCTCATATGGGTAATAATTTAAGCGCCAATAGCCTAATGGCTTAGAGGTTTGATTGCGAAACATGACGTCGCAGGTTCGAGCCAACCATTGGACTACTGTTGTGAACCATGTCTTAGCACAAGCCAAGTTAGCACAACTTGGAGTTAAGCAGGAGTATTAGTAATGTTATAATAGTATTGCTTAAAAATATTGTACGGGTAGTATTAGAGAAGAGATATTGATCTAAACTTTGGTGTAAAATGTTCTCAAATTGTTTTAAAAAACTTCCAATCTATTTATTTAGTGCCGATAACCTGTTGATACCGTGTAGTAGCGGCTTAAGAGAATCTACCACCTCATCTCATCCCATGGGTGTCGTTAAAGTCGACAGAGAGAAAATAAAAACCATGAGATTGGGCAGCAGCATCTTCCTGGAACTTGCGAATAAATAAATTGCCGTTGCCAACCCGCCTGCCTAGCGTGGCAATAATGGCAAAATCCCTCCAAAATGAGAGCTTTTATGGCAATCTATGGGGGAGGCCTATGTTCAGCAGTGGACTAGTGATAGGCTGAAATGATGATGATGATGAACCTGTTGATTACCATTAGTGTTGTCGCTAATTTCAGTCCGACTATTGTATGATACTGACAACACAACCGCTAACGCTGATTTAGAAAACTAGTGACCATATCATGTTTAAATAAAAAGTAAAATAACATTTACCGTGAAGCAGTAGTGTGCAAACATTACTGTGTTCCGGTTTGAAGGGCACTGTGAGCTGGCGTAATCACTGGGCATATGAGACTTAAAACCCTATGTCTCAGGGTGATGGGCACAGTGTAGTGTCACATAGAACCCCCCCCCCCCCCCTCCTCCCCGTCTTCCCGACGTATTAAAAAGAGTAAGAGCTGAAAAGAGAGAAAACTAAGCCGATGAAGGACCTCCTAGCTAATTATATATAATAATTTCAAAATATGTTTTCCCCCATTGTAATGTACCTGGTTAACGAAAATTTAGAATCACTATTAAAAAGTAATGTCAATGATCAGCATTGGGGTTCAACATAGTTACTCGCGAGACGAAATTTGAAGCGTGTGTGCAGTCTCTGAGTAAGCAAGAAAAGAAAGTATAAGAAAGTGGCGAGCGAGCAAATCGTTCACCCGGTGATTGATGATACATCTGCCCATAAAAAATGCTGTATGGCATCACACTGCACTCATCACTTCAAACATAAGTTCTTAAGTCTCATAAACTCAGTAATTACACTAGCTTTACTAGGTTGACGATAGAGTGACTGGCACTGCGGTGGTATCTCTTTTATTATTTTTATTTGATAAAAGTGACGGAACGAGCAAAACGTTCACCTGATGGCAAGTGCAACGTCTGCCCATAACAAATGCTGTGTCACCCAGAACATTTCTGTGTGACAAAACATTACGCACGTCACCCTGAGACATCAGTTCTTCAGTCTCATATGCTCTGTGATTACGCTAGCTCTCAGTGCCCTTCAAACCGAAACACAGTATACTGCTTCACGGAAGAATAACTGGCCCTGCGGTGCCACCTACCTATCTACCTAGACGGGTTCCTGCTTAAGAATCCTGCAACCAGTAAAGTAAAGTACTTAAAGCACAGTGGCTGCATTACTAACTTAACCTTTAAAAAAATGCTTGCGTGTTTATCCGCAAAGTCAACATAAGCTCTCTGTTAGAGTTCAGCGTACTTAAAAGTGCCTGCAGAGTACAGTCGTCGGTAAACACTGGGTCTTGCCACACTTTTGGAAATCGTTGGTTAGCCTCTTCACTCCTACACGTTTCCCTGTTTTATGTACCTTTGTTTAGTTTTCGGCAGAGTCAAACAATCGACTTATTCGAGCATGAACTTGCTTGTTCGGGGACCTGTTTTTTTTTTAACTTCGTGTTTGAGACATTTACTCGTGTGATGTGGCCGAGTGCTGGCGATTAGCGTAGGCGGGAGGTAATATTATTCACTGAAAAAAGTTTCGTATCAGGGTCCCCTTGTTGCTAGTAAGACGACTTTTCTATAATTTTTAAGAAATTAAGAGTTAAAATTTTTAAGCGTATTATTTTTTCTGATTTCACCTGTACCGTGAGTGAATTTTACAGACAGAAATTATAGACACGACACAGCATTATTATTGGCTCTAGTTGGGATTCGAACCCAGAACCCGCAGCGTACATCTGGTACTCCAACAACGCGGTGACTGATAATAAACGTTTACTTAATATTAATTACCCGCCGAGATTCCACCACATTTCAAAATTCAATTCTTATTTTTTTATAATAATGTTCAGGTTTCTTTAGAAGTAATTGTTATTATGTAAGTAATAATTTTTTTTTAATAATAACAGTCTTATTTAAATGTTTAATTGTGGACGTCTTTTTGCCACAGATAATTATTTTGTGAACGAAACTGTGACTGATTACTCTAATGTTTATCGGTTTTGCATATACTCTGTTACAATAAACAATGGATTTAGGACGAAATGTAAATAAACTGAACTGCATAAACTAAGCCATAAATAAGAAATTTATTATTAAATCTGACGCTGTCCTCCGTCACTCGGGCCCCACCACAATAAGTTGACATAATTTACTGGAAACACAAGCTTGTTCCTGTTAGACGAGATTTATATAATTGTCTATCGATCACCAAATACTACCAGACTCATAACTTCTTCAACAGACCGCATAAAGGCGTTTCCGCGTTGTAATTTGCATAATTTCGAATCTAACTAATTGACATACTAATGTCCCAGCTAAAAGGTTTTTAAGGTGATCTTTATTTTTATTGCATCTAGATTATCATATTTTACGCTAATATATATATTTCAAGGATCAACTATCAACCCTGGCATTTGATTGATATACGAATAAAATGTGAGTAAACAAATTATGACGTGGTCGCTGACGGGGCAGCGGGGCTATTGCGTATCCAAAGTGAAGATCACTTATAAAAGTCTTGAACGAATTTCCGTCAAATAACTGTCTGTATAATGGCAATTATTAACAAAAAAAAAAGACGCCGTATGATGAATAATCGTCATTTTCGTTAACTAGAACCAGTATGAAAACAATTATTTGACAGATTTTCGTTCAGGGGCTAGGCGCTCGCTTTAAATTTCATAGTACGCGAGTGACCTGGGTTCGATTCCCGGTGCCGGCACCACTAAAATTGTTAATTGCAATTTTAAGTGCTGATTTACCACGTGCTCGGCGGTGAGGGAAAACATCGTGAGGAAACCTGCATGTCTCAGAAATAAAAAATATTTCGAAGAAATGTGAAGTCCGCCATTGGAGCAGCGTGGCGGATTCTTCCTAGCTCCAAAACCCTCTCAGAAATGAGATCAGGCCTGTGCTCAGCAGTGGGACATTTATAGGCTGAAACTTTACTTTACTTTTTTTTTACTTTTATAAGTGATCTATACTTTGGATACGTAATAGGCAGGTGCTGATGGGTGAAGAAAAACATCGTGAAGAGAACTTATTTCGAATATATCTGAAGTCCGCCAACCCGCATTGGAGCGGTGTGGCGGACTTTTCCAGTCTCCATACCCTCTTAGAAATGAAAGGAGGCTTTTGGAACATTTATAACTGTAACTTTACTTTTTTTAAACAAATGATTCTTAAAACAATACTCACTTCCTGCTTTAAATTACTTCAGTATAGTGCTGTCTGTACTATGGTTTCTATCTACGTTTTTTTTTATGTTAGAGGAGGCAAACGAGCAAGGGGCTCATCTGATGGTAAGTGATCACCGCCGCCTATGAACATCTACAATACCAGAGGAATAGCAGATGCGTTGCCGGCCTTTGAGGAAGGAATAGGCTCTTTTCTTGAAGGTCCCTACGTCGTTTCGGTCCGGAAAAACCGCTGGCGGCAGCAGATTCAATAAGGTGCTTGTGCGGGGCAGAAAATAGAGGTTTCAATAGAGTTGAAATATTTTACACATACAGCTTCCAGCTGATTTCGTTCTATGCGTAAAGTCAATATCGTCAACATATAAACCATGATTATTTTCGCCTTTCCTTTTTTATTTATTTCGGTCTATTTTTAAAATGTTAATATCTGAGTAGACTCATTTATGTTACGTTTTATTTTAAATTAATGCAGCAGATACCATTAATTAGAATCTTTAAAGAATGTCCAAACTGCCGGGTATAGTAAACACAATCCGCGATGCCAATTCAAATAGTGGTAACATTAAATTTGTCATCGTTATTTAGAAATCTTTGCGATGATTATCAAAATTTTACGATTTTTTTCTTTGTATACATATTACCAAATTAACTAACGGCGAACACGTTCTAAATTGATGAATTAATATTATTTCGTTTTTATTGCTTTATACGAGTGGTCGAACATTGTGGAATTTCTTATTAGCAGGACTTTTTAAGTTTTGGCAAAGATGTTACAGGATTTGGTCAAATGAAATAACACCAGCTCACTCAGTCAACACCATCTCTGGCGAGGGCGAAAAGTGAGCTACGCGATTGGCATCTGCCTACCCCTTACATGGGAAAAATTCGTGACTGTATGTAAGTATGTATTATCGTCTAAAAATGATCGGTATATAAGCAACAATTGACAAATTATATACATCACGAATGTGAAAGGGACAGTTTAATGTCATTCTAAATATAAATTTATTTATACATTGATGTTCTCCTAGCCGATTTCGACCACGGCGACAACTTCCGAATACTGTCGAGAGCCATCAACTGCGCAGGAGATATTATAGTGCAACAAGTGTACGCGTAAACACAGAGGCACTCACTCGTCCCAACCTACCCGCGCCCGATGTAACGCTGATGCGATAAGATCGGAGGTAGGCTAGGATGCAGTGTCAGAAACACGGGGACAATCACAACACAACCAGACCCGAAAACCAACAATTTGTGTTTTAGCACAAATGTTGGCTCCGGCTGGGAATCGAACCCAGGACCCGCATAGAAGTCAGGTACTCTGACCACTAGGCCACGCGGTCGTTACATTACCTCCCATTGGTTGTCAGTCCTGAACAGTAACTATCCATTAAAATTATGGGACATGTTATAGTTTCTTATATCAACAGTAGAGGATAAATGGATGACGGTGACAAACGTCCCTCATTTTTGAACATCTCACATTTTTGAGGTTGATGGACTTCAGATGTCTTCGAAATAAAGGAAAGAAAGTTAATTTGCTAAGATCCGCATGCAAAATGTAAAATGGTGTGTATTACCTAGTTCTGAAGAGCACCGCCCGCCCTCCCACAACAGCGTGCACAAGAATACCAATACCGCCACCGGGAGCCGCCACCAGATACCCTCCACCACAACAACACTACCACTAGGCAATACACACCACTGAAGTCGAGAACACGACACGTGTTTCACCTCAAAACGAGGCATCATCAAGTGATATTGAGTGGATTTCCGCAAAGTAACGCCTGATTCTATTAAGTCTTCGAAAAATTTTTCCTGAGACACGCAGGTTTCCTCACGATGTTTTGCTTCACCGCTAAGCACGTGGTAAATCAGCACTTAAATTTGAGCTACCGCGGCTCGGCAGTTTTGCATAGAGTGACGAAACGAGTAAAACGTTCACCTGATGTAAAGTGCACCGTCTACCCATAACAAATGCCAGGTCACTCAGAACATTTCTGTGATACACTACACTGCGCGCGTCACCCTGCGATATTAGTTCTTAAGTCTCATATGCCCAGTGATTACGCTAGCTCGCAGTGCCCTTCAAACCGAAACAGTAATGTTTGCACATTACTGCTTCACGGCAGAATAACTGGCACTTGGGTGGCCATAGGAATCCTACCATTTTGACAAGTCGAGCCATAATTTTGGTTATGATGCAAACAACGCCATGTGAAATAATATGTGCAGTAAAACAAGTAGAAACCTGTACACAGATGGTCGGTTCCGTTTCGTAAGAACCGCCTTAGTGTCAACTGGCGGGACTGCATTGCTCAGTAATGAAGCAGTGTCTATAAACAAGCGTGCATTACCATATTAGTTACGCGTTGACGTCAAAACAATACTGGTTACATGTGGTGCAGGTTGCACTTTCTGTAGCTTTGTGTATCCTTAACATTAGCTCTGCTCTTCTGACAATAAATTTTATGCAGTAGTATGCTTGGTTTTTGATTTAATTAAAAATTGTTTGAAACAAGCAAGGCTTCAAGACACAGTAAGCTCTTTCTGCTTGAAAGGTACCCCTGGTTAACTATAACATCAGGACATCTCAGTCCTCCCGTGACCACGGGTGCTGTAAAGCGCTTGAAACGTCGGGTTATAAATATTTTAAATTAAACGCGATAAAATCCGTAAATATACATACATAAGATCACGACTGTATCCCATAAGGGGTAGTCAGAGACTGGGCACTCAACGCAAAAACAGATGACTGCCACAATCCACGTTTCACCAAAACAATATAATGCACTTGGTGTGATAGGTGGTGAGCCCATCACCACAATGCGCTGTTGGGTGCACAGTGCAGTTTAATTCCTTACTCGCGACGATTTTTACGACCCCCACGGGATGAGATGGGCGCTAGTTTCTCTTAAGCCGGCAGCATTAACAAATAATCAGTAATCTAATAACGAAAGAAAAAATGAGATCGCTTCGTTTTATTTTCTTTTTTTATAAGATAAAGTGACAAGATGTGCAAATCGTTCACCTGATGTGAGTGTAACGTCTGCCCGTAGCAAATGCTGTGTCACCCAGAATATTTCTGTGCGACACCACACTGCGCTAGCTCTAGTGGTTACGCTAGCTCTCAGTGTCCTTCAGACTGAAACACAGTAATTTTTGCTAGACGTATTCCTGCAAATTGTTTCAATTTGATCGTAAATTTCGCCATTATTGGTATGTGTTTATCAATTTTAAGCTAAATTTAAAAATGTAACCCTTAAATCTAATAATGACATCATTTCAACTAATATTAATATCAATATTACTAAAATTACAATAACGGTCGCAGGCAGCAACAATCGTTTAAATGTCAAATTAGGTGGAATCTTATAAAAAAAGTAATATTACATTATCTTTTAAAAAATCTGTCTTAAAAACGTTTTTTTTTAATAACCATTGTCGTAGTGAGTTCTTAAAATATTTCACGTTTAATGTTTTATGTCCTGTGGTAACATATTATCTTTTTTACCGACATGAAATAACAATTCTTTTTATTAATTACTAGCTATGTCCTGTGGTTTCACTCGCGTAAAAAAAAACGACCCCGAGTGATGATATACATATGTACTTCCCTATTTGGATCGGATTTAGAGGTTTTAATTTTTTCCACGGAACCCTATTTTATTTTCTAAAATTCAAGTAGTCTTATTTACTCGCTATAATATCAGCTATCTGTCAGTGAAAGTCCTGTCAAAATTGGTCCAGCCGTTTCGGAGATTAGCCGGAACAAACAAACAGACAAAAAATTAAATTTTTTTTTTTAGTATACACTTTCATAAGCATTGAGTGAAAAGCTGTTATTTTCTTATTACAAACTGACACTTCCATTTTATTTATTTGCATAGATTTTTATTAATAGAAAATTTTGATTAAGAACCTATTCAAAATCAGTTTTATTCAACATACTTTACTAATATTTATTGGTTAATTGCGCACTTCAGCACACCACCATCCATAGCGAGGCTCGCCCACGAGCCTACCAAGTCCGACTGTCGGGTATATCGGACAACGGTGCTGTCGCCGACCAGATCCGCCGCTATCAATAAGGACGACGTGAGCCCGACTGCAGCTCCATTCGAAAATCAAAATAATTGACTTGTTGCCTTTCATTATTTAATTAAAGAGGTGAAGCAAAATATAGACCATATTCGTTGTAAGCAATACAAAGATTTTATTTTATATTACCTGTGCCTCGCGGTTTTACCCGCGTGAAAAAGCCGAACCCGATCGATGATAGACTTAGTACTCCCCTATTTGAATCGGTTTTTGGGGTTTTAATTTTTTTGCGCGAAACTCTAAAATTAAAGTATCCTAAGCTACAATATAAGCTATCTGTCTGTGAAAGTCCCTTCAAAATCGGTCTAGCCGTTCCGGAGATTAGCTTAGGAACTTAGATTTGATTAGGAAAAAACAGACAGACAGACAGAACAAATAAAAAAAAATGTTTTTTCTTATAAATACAGTATATACTTTTATAATCATTGAGTAAAAAGCTTAGTGTCCTTAGAGAATCTACCACCCCATCTCATCCCGTGGGTGTCGTAAAAGTCGACAGAGGGACAAAAACCAGGAGATGGGCGGCAGCATCTTCCTGAAACGTCTGAATAAATAAACTGCGGTTGCCAATCCGCCTGCAAAGTGTGGCGACTATGGAAAAATCACCCCAAAATGGAACCTACAAACTTTTGTGGCAATCTATGGGGGAGGCCCATGTTCAGCAGTGGACTATATGATTCCTGCATAGAAATCCTGCCACCAGTGTGTGTGTGCGTGTCGCCTAACTAACAATATTAGTCCGTATAATTTTAATAAATAGTTTATAACTTGAATAAATGTTTCATAAAAATACAATTCTCCACATTCCAACAATAACATGCTCAGAGCTAGCGTAATCACTGAGCATATGAGACTTAAGAACTGATGTCTCTAGGTCACGAGCGCAGTGTGGTGTCACACAGAAATGTTCTGGATGACACAGAATTTCTTATGGGTAGACGTTGCACTTAGCATCACGTGAACGTTATGCTCGTTTCGTCACTTTATTAAATTAAAAAAATCTGGTTAGTTAACCCAGTACTAGTTGAAGTTCAGTTTTTTAAATCCTATTTGCTTGGACATATCCGTTTATATTAAGTACCATTTGAATTATTAAAAGTGGAATTTGTTAATTGCAGCACAAAAAGGTGTCAAAATGCTCCATCTTAAGAAAGGTTATTATAACGGGTGTTGACAGAAATTTATGACTGCATATTATTAACACTCCATAAAAAAGTCACACATGGCGTTGATAACAATTTTTCAAATGCCATCATAAATGTATACATAACGCACATCGTGAAAAGCAAAACAATTTAGCAAATGAAGACTTAAGTTTAATTTTGTCATCAGGCACTTGGGGTCTACATGGAAGAGAATGGTTGTTAAACTTACCGCTTACTAGATGTGTCCCGCGGTTTTATTTCGTAAAATAAGCCGACCACATGATTGCGCCATGCGGCATGGTACCTCGCTGATCTGAGTATTCACAGTTCGGCTCTTCTCGGTAATGTTCGGTCATCATGCTCCTTAAAGCCGTAGCTAAAATTTTATAGCTTTGAACTTAACTCAATAAGCGGGCTATCTAATACTCCAATAATTATATATAAACTCTTCAACTTTGTTATGGTAGTTATAAATGACATCTTCTTAGTCGATTTTCGACCACGGCGACAACTTCCGATACTGTCAGACGCTATCAACAGCGCTCGAGTTTTTATAGTGCTACAAGTGTACGTGCAGAAGCACTCACTGTTCCTAACCTACCCGTGCCCGATGTGACGCTCATGGAATCATCAGAGGTGTACTAGTATGTAATGTCAGAAACACGAGGACAACCACCACAACCGGATTTGTAACCAAACAAAATTTGTTTTTGCACAAACATTGGCTCCGGTAGGAATTCGAACTCGCAGCGTAGTAGAAGAGTGGAATCTGGACGTGATCCTTAACTAATAATATTATGAAGATGTTGAAAGTCGCTTACCGAGCTAAGAAGTGGAGCAATGCTTGAAATTACTCTGCTTGACAGAATTTAGAATATCCACGGTAAGACCCTCTGGTCTTACTTATTGCTCTCAATCACCGGAAGACAAAATCCATCCAATCCACGGGAGAACCACATAGCTTGAAGAAGTGATAATTATTGCGGAAGGGGTTCTCAAGTGGCAATCTTGTACCAGCAAACGCAGTGGAGGTTGGCCCCCAAGTATGAGTGGATGGAGCGACCACCTGTTCACGTATACGGGTAAGCGATGGATACAGGTGGCTCAAGACCGAGCTTTGTTCCAAAGAATTGGGAGACCTAAGTTTTTTTTATGGAAGAAAGAATTCTTGCTCCTATTGCGTTCCCATGATTAGCTTCCACGGCAATGACTGGCTTGGCAGAGAGGAAGGGAAAAGGATTAGGTTGTAAATGGACTTGGGGTAGGGAATGGGAAATTGGAAAAGAAACTATAAGGTGTAAGTAAAAGTAAAGTATAGTTTCAGCCTATTAATGTCCCACTGCTGAGCACAGGCCTCCTCTCATTTCTAAGATGGTTTTGGAGGTAGGAAGAATCCGCCACGTTGCTCCAATGCGGCTTGGCGAAATATTTTTTATTTCTCAGACACACAGGTTTCCTCGCGATGTTTTCCTTCACCGCCGAGCACGTGGAAAATCAGCACTTAAAATTGCATTTAACAATTTTAGTGGTGCCGGTACCGGGAATCGAACCCAGGTCACTCGCGTACTATGAAATTTAAAGCGAGTGCCTAGCCCCTGAGGTGTATCCTCTATAAGGTGTAGGACACACTATCTCGGAAGGAGCAGGAGGAGACAGCCGAATCTCGGGAGGCCGGGGTGGCACACGCAGTACTCTACCGTAATTGCCGGATATGGCAACTACGTGAGATATCCCTGGCAATTTTTTATTGGATACAGTGATGAAACGAGCAAAACGTTCACCTGACGGTAAGTGCAACGTTTGCCCATAACAAATGCTGTGTCACCCAGAAAATGTATGTGTGACACGACACTGTGTCCATCACCCTGAGACATAAGTTTTCATATGCCCAGTATTGCAGTTATTATTATTATTACGCTAGCTCACAGTTCCCTTCAAACCGAAACACAGTGATGTTTGCACATTATTGCTTCACGGCAGAATAACTGGCCCTGGGGTGTTCCTACCTAGATGTAGTCCTGAATAGGAATCCTACCACCATAAATCTTGAAATTTATTAACGACAATTATAGTATTCGACAATACTATAATTGTTGTTAATCAACTTAATGAAGTTTAAATGGCTAAGCTATAGAGTTCACGACAGTCAATCACTGTCAATGGCAAAGTCAAACAAAATTCAAATCAGTCAAATAAACAATTAAGTCACTGGTATCCGTATAATTTTCATTTGAAATTTTATACGTTCGTGAAACTATAGTAATGATTATATACTAGCGGTAAAATTATGGTCGGTGAAATAAGTTTTTTAATTTCATTCAGCGTAGAGTCATCTTTTTACTTACGTTAAAGTAAATGAGAAATTAACCACGTTTCGAGATAACGTGCGGGTATTATCTTGTAACTTGCGCTAACTGCGCTGATTTAATTACATACTTAATTAACATAAGCATCTCACTTGAAGATTCGTTACATTTACTGTTCTCACCGGTTACATTGTAATACCGACCCATTTCCTCTAAGTCATTTAGTTTTTAGCTTTTTTAAATTAAGTACTTAACAAACGTCAATAGAAATAGAACCAGAAGTGTCTTTTCTGTTTGTCTTTAATTTTAAAACGTAGAGATATACTGTAGCGTGGCACTGTAAACTCATAGAAATTTCATGGTCCAGTAGGTGGCGAAATTAGCTTCTCGAAAAATGCCAAAACGAAACCACATGGACCGGTAAGGGTGGCAACCTTTAAGGCGCAAGGCGTCTGTTGCCAGTCCGTCTGCCGAGCGTGGTGATCACTAATGTATGTATATGAATTTTTACCACGATGTTGATGATGACACTAGTAGTTAGATGGATGATAATCCCGCCATAAACTTATTCTTCGTGACACAGTGATATCTTAAATATTCCTGATTCAATTCTTAAGTTCACAAAAATAAAAATGAAAACACGGACACGGCATGTTTAACCTATTTAAGTAAATGACTTTCTAAAATGGTATAATAGTAATATAAATTAATGTACAGTACTGTTATAATACGCTGGTGTCATGGTGGAGCGAGCACCGCAGTCTGTGTCCAACCTTACAAGTTTGGGTGAAGGATTATCTTTTTTACAGACTGAGCTACACAAAATACTCATTATTTCACTTCATAATTGTTATTTGAGGCAATATTTTTCCACTTAAATCATTAAGTAAACGGTCGGAATGGCGGTAGCGTCATGATACTCGTAACGTGTTTATTTTTTAATACAGTTTTCATAATAGACTTTTTAGATCTGAAGTAGAGTAGGGAAGAGCCAACGCTTTTGTATCAAAGAGTTGTTTCTAAAGTATGCTGCCGTATCTGACGTATCTGCATGTTATAATTTCAGAAGTATAAGCGTCAATGCAGAGGGACTGATTCGTCCTGAAGTTTCTTTATCAGATGTTACGACTATGCGGAAGAAGGACAAGCAGTCGAATGAATTATCAATGCCAAGGGTCGCATGAATTATCAATGCCAAGGGACACCAACATTATGTAGCACACAAATATTATGCGCGATTGGATTTTAATTTTTTTACTCATCAAACAGAACGCTGACGCTATTATAATAAAGTCTGGAATCGTTATCATCATGTCAGCCTATCCAGCGGGTTGGCAACCGGAGTTTATTTGTTCAGATGTTACAGAAAGTTGTTGCTTCCCATCTTCTTGTTTTAATTTTCCTTCAATCGACTTTTACGAAACCCACGGGATGAGATGGAGTCGTAGATTATCTTACGCCGCTACCACATGGCTAAGATTTGGAATAAATTACACTCATTTTGAACTTTGTAACATTTTGATTGAAATTTATTTGTCAAAGCGGCTAGCTTGTCTTATTTATTTAATCTTCTATGCACTTAAATTGTACATACGGTAGACTTAATGCCTGAAGGCATTCTCTCCCAGTCAACCAAAAGGCTAAGCAGAGATAAACATTTATGATAGGCGGTGCAGCAAACATTAAAAGGGAAAAAATTATAAGATTATAAAAGTCTTAGTATACAATGAAGGAAAGTCAGTTAATTTGCTAAGATAAAAATATAAAGTCGTGTATATTACTTAGTTTTTTGAAGAGCACCGCCCGCCCTCCCTCTGTACCGTGCACAAGCAAACTAACACCGCCACCAGGAACCGCCACCAATTGCTACAATACTACCACTAGGTAATATTCAACACTGAAGTCGAGAAAACGACACGTGTTTCGCCCCAAAACGTGGCATCATCAAGTGTCATAGACTCTACGACAGACAGCCGCCGATCTTAGCAAATTGACTTACTTTCCTTTACTATAATGGATTTTCGCAAAGAAACTCCTGATTCTATTAACTATCTTAGTATACAATTATTTTTTATCTGGATACACCGCTGCAAAAAGTAAAGCAGCAGTGAAAATTATAAGAAATCAAAGGAGCCACGTAATTTGATAAAAACTGCACGAGAACCGATGAAATATTGTTACAGAGCACACTGCGCTGTCTATTCGCGTCCGCTAGCGTTTACTTAATCAAGCGTAAGTAATTTATTAAGCAAATATGTTAATTCCTAGTTTACTTACAAAATTAACAATCCAATCGTAACGCTAAGTGCATTTTCTGGAAATTCAGTGTTTTTTTTTTATTAGTATTTTAATTTAAAATTATGGTACTTATTGTAAGCCCAAAAGATGTCGACACCGAAAATTTGTTCATTGAAATTTTAGTGGTGGCTAACCACGTGGTTATTATGAAGAAAGGCTTTATGAGGAAATTGTTGAGAAGGGTGATAGGGCGAGGTCGCAATTAAAACCAGCACTGTTTGTGAAGGTTGGTCTGCATATGGCTGCTCAGTTTGCAATGCACTTGCAATGTGACATGGAATTATAGAGCGTTCTTCGGTTGCATATGGGACAATCTTTCTTGCGGGTAGAAGTAGGTTCATTATCATCATCATCATTTCAGCCTATGACTAGTCCACTGCTGAACATAGGCCTCCTCCATAGATTGCCACAAAAGTTTGTAGTTCTCATTTAGGGAGGATTTTGCCATAGTACCGGCAACCGCAGTTTATTTATTCAGATGTTCCAAGAAGATGCTGCTGCCCATCTCCTGGTTTTCATTGTCCCTCTGTCGACTTTGACGACACCCACGGGAGGAGATGGGGTGGTAGATTCTCTTAAGCCGCTACCACACTATTGCAACTACGTTGCTATTAATCAATAATTAACATATAATATCAAGTACCATCACAGTGTCTACCAGAGTGTCTCTAGACAAACCATAGAGTACATACGCGTGGCTTTTTTTTTGTTAGAGGAGGCAAACGAGCAAGCGGCTCACGATGGTAAGTGATCACCGCCGCCCATGAACATCTACAATACCAGAGGAATAGCAGATGCGTTGCCGGCCTTTGAGGATGGAATAGGCTCTTTAATAGGCTTAGCGTATCAGCTCTAGATCTTCTTTCTTCTTCTTTCTTTTTTAAAAAAAACGAAGCCCCACAGTAGGATTTTCTCCTGTATCGTGGGTGCGTTTTACAAACATACATTTCACATGCACAACACAACCGGACCCGAAAAGCAACAATTTGTGTTTTTGCACAAATGTTGCTTCCGGCTGGGAATCGAACCGAGGACCGGTGGTGCAGAAGTCAGGTACGCTAACCACTACGCCACGCGATCGACACAGTAATGTTCTGGGGCCTGACGTTGTATTTACCATCAGGTGCACGATTTTCTGTCACTTTTTTCTATAACAGTTAGAGCTCTAGATGACTCGTGAAAAACAAATGACAGACTGCATTTGAGTCTGGATTCACTGCTATTATTTTTACATATTAGATACTGTATCAATACGGTGCTCCCTTGTGGCTGTCTACGCGAATTAGAAAGAAAGAAAGAAAGAAAACATTTATTGCGGAAATACGCCACAGACACAAATACATAAAAAATTAGGCACTAGACATACAAGTAAACAATGTATTTACAGACAAACAGAAAGAAACATTAAACATCATCACAAAACTGAACATTTAACAAAACTCGTGTACAAAAATATTGTCACGTGTGTCGTGGCGCATTGAGCAAACGGGTCTCACTCAGCTTAATGCCGCAGTCGAGACTACAGCGCTGGTTTTCAGTGAGCCCGAGCGGCGAGGGACGTACGGACGTTCACGCTTGATATTCATAAATACATTTTGTACATACACAATTACTGTATTGCGCTAAAATCATATAATTCAGTCTACGAATCTTCAAAAAATATTACATGATCTTATTTCTTGCAGAAAATATAATAGTTATTACGAAGTAACATAATATAATTATCCATAAAGATACGTAGATAAGTTTTCAAAAAAAGTTAACGACCATCGTAAAGATTTGATGATTCAATAAAAAACGCAATCAAAATTCGAAATACAAAACTAGTCTTCTAAAACCTACAAATGTCGAACGAATGGGTTGTTCACGCGTCGCGAGCTTTGTTGCCCTTAAAATATTTGCTATTAGAGACATTCTGTGTTCAACGCATCGGCACAGTGCGTGTGTCCGTGTTCGGGGTCGGCGGCCGCTTTCCCAAGCGGGCCCGGTTGCCCAAACTAGTGGGCGCGTGTTAAGATCGAGATTTGAGACGTTAATTACAATTTCGCCGTTCACGGACACTGGCTTGCTTAATGTTCGGACTCGGCTTTATTATTAAATATAAAATCGAGACGCCTCGCCCGTGGATCCGGTGTTGCGTATTTTTTTCCCTAATTTATAGTGTATCTTTTCTAAGTGGTTAGGTTTAGGCTGGCTTAACCTTTCTTCTTGAGTTTGACTAGATGCCAATCGTTGTACAAAGATCGCCTTTTTGCGATCGCTATTCGGCAGTGGTCTACCCATCTTAGGGTAGGGTAGGTTTCTAAACTTTTGTCTTCCTTCTCTATCTCTTCGAAATATTTATGAATATATGTCTCCTTTCATAGCGCAATTCTTCAACATACACTGATTTCACGGCGACAACTTCCGACTACTGTCGAGAGCCATCAACTGCGCAGGAGATATTATAGTGCCACAAGTGTAAGCGCAAACACAGAGGCACTCACTCGTCCCAACCTACCCGCGCCCGATGTAACGCTGATGCGATAAGTTCGGAGGTAGGCTAGTATGCAGTGTCAGAAACACGACAATCACAACACAACCAGACCCGAAAACCAACAATTTATGTTTTAGCACAAATGTTGGCTTCGGCTGGGATTCGAACCCTGGACCCGCGGCTTAGAAGTTAGGTACTCTGACTACTAGGCCACGCCCGCGTCGATGTGGATTTTAATGATTAAGATATTGATCGATATCATGAGAATCCCAGCATAAGTGATCCCTGAACATATAATACGACCGCGTAGTTTAGTGGTCAGACTACTTTACAATAGAGTTCTGTGTTAAAATTCCAGCCGAAACCAATATTTTGGCATCATACAAATGATTCGTTTTGGGTCTTGATGTATTGGGATTCTTCTCGAGTTCCGTTGTCCGATCTTATCACATTAGCATTGCATCGAAAATTGGAATCTGACGTCGAGTGAGTGCTTGTGTTAGCGCATACACTTGTTTTTGGATCTCGAATATTATATGCGCGTTTGGTAGTTTGACGTCAATGACGCTGAGGTCGGTATTGTCCGGGCTGTCGTCATCATAACTAGAAATATATATGAAATGTGTTTTCCGTTGACCGTCCGTTGTTCAATTGTAAATTCCGTATCAGCAATCAACAATGTTGAACGCCCAATGAAACTGATTAAACTGCAGTGAATATACCTTATATGGACGAATGTAACGCATGATAAGTTCGCAAAGAAAATTTCTTTAGCACCCGTGATGGAATGCATGCCAGGTGTTTTTACCGCTGGTGATAATCAAGCGGAACCACAGACGTCTATAAATATTATCTCGTAATCCAACACATGGTCAACACACAAACAAGGCACGGCCGTGTAGGTGCTTATGTCTTGCATAAACATGAGTGCACTGTGGGTCCAAATTCTACTATGAATTTGAGATCCGTAGTCTTAAGATGGTAAGACAAATAGACTATTTTTAGACTTATCAAAGTTTTGGTGATGCTTTTGGTGATGTAAATTAATGAAAGCCTTGGGAAAGATCATGTTTCTTAAGGAAGGAAGTGCCACGGCCGGCCAATACAGTTGCGCTATCACCTAATTTTATTGGTGGTAGGATTCCCATGCAGGAATCCGTCTAGGTAGGTACCACCCCAGGGTCAGTTATTCTGCCGTGAAGCAATAGTGTGCAAACATTACTGTGTTTCCGTTTGAAGGGCACTGAGAGCTAGTGTAGTTACTGGGTATATTAGACTTAAGAACTGATGTCTCAGGGTGTCGGGCGCAGTGTGGTGTCAGACAGAAATGATCTGGGTGACGCAGAATATGTTATGGGCAAAGGTTGCACCATCAGGTGAGCGTTTTGCTCGTCTCGTCACTTTTTCCAATAAACATTGTGCATTACTTATTTACTTTAAATATAAATAAAGTCGTAAGTCGGGTTTTACAGATATAAATTTTTCATGTACAAAACAGACACACTAGAAAACCAACTATTAGGGAAGGATCGGCGGTTGACTAGGATGCAGTATCACACACAACGACAATATAAACACAACCAGATCTGAAAACCAAGAATTTGTGTTTTGGTACAAATGTTAGCTTCGGCTGAGATTTGACCCGGGACCCGCGGCGAGGTAGTCAGGTACTCTGACCACTAGGCAAAGCGGTCGTTACTAGGTATATGAGATTTATGAGCTGATGTCTTAGGGTGACAATCGCAGTGCAGATTACCTGTGTGGGTCCGTTTTTAGACGTTATAAGCCGTTAAATTTATTCATTTGTTCAAAGGAATTAAACTGCACTGTGCACCCAACAGCGCATGGTGACGATGGGATCACCATCTATCACACCAAGTGCATTATATTGTTTTGGTGAAAATTGGATTGTGGCAGTCATCTGTTTTTGCAGTGAGTGCCTAGTCTCTGACTACCCCTTATGGGATACAGTCGTGATCTTATGTATCTGTTCAAAGTATTAGAAAAAAGCCCCCTTATAAGTTTGCATATTGTGACGGGCTACTACGGAACTCTACACTGCGCCGCCCGACAAGCACTTACCACGCCTTTTTTCCATATAAAGGGGTAGACAGAGGCCACATACGTAGCCATTTTGATAAGAGAACAAAAAAATTAACTCACCATTACGTTCCCACGAGCAGTATAGTCACAGCATTGCATAATATGATGTTGTTATAAGGGGTTGAGGGCAGAGGCCATTCACGTAGCCCACTTTTCGCCATAGCTGGGAACGAGACATGACGGGTGGCGAACCAAGTCGCTGCCATTTTGGTACGAGTCGAAAAATTCTTTGCTGTCACTACACGAATAGGGGCTGTCCGTACAATACCTCAATCGCCTCTTACGACACCTCGGTGGGAAAGAAGCAGGTGCTATTCTACTCTGCCGGATATCTATCGGCAAATCAAACGTTTTTATGGTGGTAGGATTCCTATGCAGGAATCCGTCTAGGTAGGTACCACCCCAGGGCCAGTTCTGCCGTGATCCAGTTTTGTGCAAACATTACGTTGTTTGGGCATTGAAAGTTAATATAAGTTAATGTAGTCTTTGCCATCTATATAACAGCGTGGTAAGAAGTGTTATTGACAATTGAATTGTTGTTTGGAACACGTATTATAATGTCCATATCGACTGAAAGTGCAAAAGCATAAAAAAACGGGAATAAAAAGCTATTATTATTATTATTTAACCAATAATTTATCCTTGACATCGACTACTACTGAGCATACGCATATCTAATCTGGAATTAAACGGTCCGACGACAAATTATCCTGCCGCTACATTAAAAGCTTAGCGGAGTAAAAAACGAGTGAAATAATTTCTACTCCATATTACTAGTTGCGGTATCCGAAGCATCAACATGATCTAAAGTAAAGCTGTACACGCACCACAGCGAGTTTGTTACTGAATAATCGTTATTTGTTAAAAATCGACCTCAACGCAGCCGCTCCAAACAGTTTCATGATTTTCTCATTGATCCCATCATCGGAACTTGACCAAAAATATATGGAACTACCCTTACGATACCCCCTTTCTAATAACTATATCATTCAAGTCGGGTTATGAACAATAAAAAATGCCCGAACATACTTAAAAATATACAGACGAATTGAGAACCACCGCTTTTTTTGAACAAAACTATAATAACAAAACTAAACTATAACCAAAAATGTAAATCTAATTAAAAATTATATTAATATACGAGTAATATACATGAACATACAAAACCATTAATAGATATACACACACATATAATCACAAATAAACAGACACATATCCTTACATAAATCTATATTCATTACATATACATAAAACTACAAGGATCGAGGAAAATGTATCGAGGGGTTGGGGGGAGGGGGGAGTGACTAAGATAGTAGCGGTCTTAATGTCATAGTTAATACGGCCTGCCTTCAGCTTTTTGACTGCTTAAAAGTTTTATTAAGTGTGTAATTTAAGAGAAGTGATTAGGATTTCTATTGACATTCGTTTTACTTTAAGTATTATCTTTCAACGCAATGAAATTGTACATTGGCTGTACTTTAATAAAGAATATTTGAAGTAAAAATTTCTTGCGTGGTCTGTGACGTACGTCAAGCTCTCGTTATATGTATATTAATACGTGAAGAGAAAAGTTTGTATCCCTTTTTAGCACAATGCGCGCACACAGTTTTTTTTTACTGTATAAAGTGACGAAACGAGCAAAACGTTCACCTGATGGTAAGTGCAACGTCCACCCACAACAAATGCTGTGGCACTCAGAATATTTCTGTGTGACATCACACTGTGACATCAGTTCTTAAGTACCGCTAAGCAGTAAATAAGACGCAGTGACGTTATTAGTTAGAAAGACGAACTCATATCCTGTTGATTCAAGGTACAGTTTGCGATTTCAAAAACGTCGAAGGTCCAAATCAGGTCGATTATTGTCATAAACCACATCATAATACAAACCATTAAGCTAATTGGTGGAGGTTAAAGGAATTCAGGCATTGTTAATAGAATTTCTATTATAATTTAAAGATTAGGTGAAAGGATCGGGCGCAATACGATCATAGAAATTGAACTTTCAAAGCATGTATGTATATATTTTCGGTGATGTAATTGCTGTTAGCCTTCTCGGCTTTTATAGCTTTAACGGATACTTCAAAGGATGTAAAAGTGAGCTAAAGCTAGGTAGGCACCACCGCAGTGCCCGTTATTCTGCCATGAAGCAGTTTTGTGCAAACATTACTGTGTTTGGGCACTGAAAGTTAATGTAAACGTCCCCAAAGTCCTTTCCATCTATATAACAGCGTGGTGAAAGATGTGTTATTGACAATGGATTTGTGGTTTGGAATCTGTATTATAATGTCCATGTCGACTGCATAGACAAAGTGCAAAAGCATATCCTCAGAACTGCAACCTACAAATACTATTTTAAATACTCTCTAACTATTCATGAGTCCCAGTCAAGGTTTATATTCCAAAACTTATATCCAGGCGTGAATTTTCTTCTTTCTCCTCCTCTTCAAAATCATCCATGGCTATATTCATACTGCAATATTGTGAGATGTGTGTCTTCCACATAGGTTCCAGGTGAACAAAATTTTTGAATGTGTTACATGTTCCACCTTGTCGAATTAAATCCTTTTTAAAAAAATCCTGTTTTGGCGGATGATATTGCCAAGGGAAATGGTAGTCTGAACTCGGGAGGACGTCTCCTCCACAACCATTAATCTTTAAATTTTGTACATATTTCTTTATTTTTTTTATTGGAAAATGTGACGAGACGAGCACGTAATCGTTAAGTCCGGTGTAGACCCTTAGCGCCGAGCCGCCTAGAGCGAAATTAATTAGATGTATCACGCACGTAGCCGCGTTAAACTCATAACATATTTTACAGAGCGACGCGGCGAAGTAAATAACCGTTGCCTGAGGATGGATGGCGCTCGCGCAGTAGATTAAGACGCTGCTGTCTCGCGCGGGGCCGGTCGCCTGCTGACCACCGATGCATACATACAGTCACGCGTTTTTCCCATGAAAGGTATAGACAGAAACCACACCCGTAACCCACTTTTCGCCCCTCGGGAAAAGAGACGTAATGGGTGGACGAACCACGTCGCCGCCATTTTGATACCAGTCGAAAATTCCTACTCCCCATTGCGTTCCCATGAGCAGTATAGTGAAGCTGTCCGTACAATACTTTAGTCGCCTCTTGTGACACCTCGGTAGGAAAGACGTAGGTGCTATTCTACTCTGCCGGACATCTATCGGTTTGCCACCGATCTGCTGATTTTATATATTCAATATATCCCTGCCGAATTGTGGGTCTCAGGCCCAAATCATAGTTGAAACCTGTGATTGTGCAGCATGCGATTTTTTAGTTTTCTGGAATTATTTTTGACGGTCCAATGTCTTGTCGATGTCGGTCTAATGCTGAATCGAACCCAACTCTCTCTGTGGTCTCAACCCATAAGCATTTCATCGGGTAATGGAAGACAAAAATTCACAGATATTTCTTGTCGTTCGTCGTCGTTTCAGCCTATCACAAGTCCACTGCTGAACATAGGCCTCCCCCATAGATAGCCACAAAGTTTGCAGCTCAAGTATTGGAGGGATTTTGCCATAGTTGCCACGCTTGGCAGGCGGCTTGTAGTTGTTAACTGAAAATTTTAGTGGTCTGAAAAATAAAAAAAAATCTGCAGCAGACCACTACAAGCCTTCAAGACACGGTAACCTTATTCTGCGAAGATCGGGCGAAATATAATAATTAAAAGACGAAGGTGCCCCGGAATGACTAGGACGTTTGTCACCTCAATCCCTCCATGACCTCGAGCGCTGAGAAGCGCCCGAACGATTCGAGCGCTTCTCAGCGCTCGAGGTCGCCGGTTATAAACAGTAGAACCTAACGCTATAAAATCTGTAAAATCTTGTTTCATTTAAATGTGTAGTTAGTAATGTGTAGTAGAAGCGCTCCAACGATTCGAGCGCTTCTCAGCGCTCGAGGTCGCCGGTTATAAACTGTAGAACCTAACGCTATAAAATCTGTAAAATCTAGTTTTATTTAAATGTGGAGTATTCGCTTGACTATAAGAAACCATTATGTTATAATTTTTATTTATTAAACAATGTTTAATTTGTTTTTATAACAAACTAAGTTATTGTACGGACAGTCTTTCTTCGTCCAGATTAACACCATAATATGCAATGCTGTCACTATACTGCTCGTGGGAACGCAACGGAGAGTCAGGCTCGTACTAAAATGGCGTCGATGTGGTTCGTCGCCCGTCACGTCTCGTTTACCGCTAGGGCGAAAAATGAGTTACATGTGTAGCCTCTGCCTACCCCTTATATGGAAAAAAGACGTGACTATATGTATGTATGTTTAAAATAAGCGGGTGAGGTTGCAAAATATATCTATGTCAGTGAAATAGTAGTTGCAATACTTTATAGAATACTGACTATGAAACTGTAAAAAATATGATCGACAATGAAAATGATGAATCGATGATATACATATAAGCTTCCTTATTTGATTCGGATTTCAGAGTTCTAGTTGTTTTGCGCGGAACCCTAATTGTATTTCTAAAATTTAAGTAGCCTTAGACCCGATTTCAGCGATTGCTTTGGAAACCAAGTTTAATAAAACCGCGTTTTGCTTAACTTAGTTCAAATGTATCATTTGATCTCGGTTTTCGTCAAACCGATTTCACCGTCTCCATTTTGATCGCGTTTAGAAAAACGAAGTTTACATGAAATATCGTCACAATCTAAAACAAAAGACGATTTATTTCGTATTTTGCGACTACAGCCTGTTTTTTTGCTTATGTTACTAAGTATGCAAACAATAAATAAAACGAATTAAAAATAAATTTTGTATTTACATAGTTGTGCAATTGACAATGACAGCTCTCTAAACACGTTTAAGCTCAAGAGCTGAACGTCGAAAATTGGGCGTTCAGAATTTGAACCACGTTTAGCATTGACTGCGTTCAATGTCAGTAATGTTGTTTAATGTTGATGAAATGCAAACTGTAGCATTGAACTCAGTTAAACGCTTAAACTTCATTTTTCTTGAACTGATCGCGTTTAGTTTCATCGGTGAAATCTGGCCAAAGTTACCCGCTATAATATCATCTATCTGTCAGTGAAATTTCCGTCGAAAACGGTCCAGTCGTTTCGGAGATTATTTGGAACAAACCGACGGACAGACAGACAAAAATTGTAAATTTGTTTTTTTCTTATAACTACCGTATATACTTTCATAGGCATTGAGTTAAAAGCTGTTATTTTGTTATGACAAACAGACACTTCTATTTACATAATAGTCATTGAACGTAATTTTTTTAAGCTACGCAGAAAGAGCTAACTGTGTCTTGAAGTCTTGCAGTGGTATGCTTGGTTTTTGATTTAATTTTATTTATTATTGGTTTGGGTGCGTAGATCGGACCCAAAAATAATAATTAAAAGCTGAAGGTACCCCAGGTTAACTATGACATCAGGACATCTGTCACCTCAGTCCTCCCGTGACCATGGGTGCTGTAAAGCACTCGAAACGTCGGGTTATAAATAGTAAAAAAGTAAAAATTAAACGCGATAAAATCCGTAAACTTAGTTTCATTTAAACAATGTAACATACAATATCATACTAGATTTGTAGCGATCCCGTCTCCTCCTCACTCACTGGGCATCATCCAAGTATTCTCTAACATTATAATAACTTATCTAAAATATATACAAAAACGATAGCGCTGCGCTGTTCCGGATGCTGTGGCGAGAATAGAATCCAATAACTGGAATAAGGCATAAAATCTAGTCTTCCAGGCGTACATATCTCATCCATGGGAGCGTGGCAACTGTGGAAAAATCCCCCCAAAACAGGAGCTACCAACGTTTGTGGCAAACTTTGGGGGACGCCTATGTTCAACAGTGGACCAGTGACAGGCTGAAACGATGACGATGAGGCGTACGGCGCGGCGCACCTTTATCTTGTTCTTCATCATCAAATGGGTGGTCACGAGCGCGGACGAAAATCCATAAAGATTTACTTGGGCCTTGACCTCATTTATCACAATAACTGGTATAAATAATCTAGATTCATATCCATAAAACGTGTCAATTTATTTGTTAAGCCACGAGAAATCTGTATTATCACAATACAGATTTCTCGTGGTAAGTGTTAGGTCTTAGTGAGTAAGCTGAAATTCTGATTACGTTATCTGTTGTAACTTAAGTTACTTCCAAACAAAGTAATTATAGTTTTTTTGCCAATTAATTCATTATAAAACCACATGTGATTGTAGATGTTCCACGGTAAACACAATTAAATAGTCGTGTATAAATTTATATACACTAGACCGCAAAGAAAAAGGGTCGGTTAGAAAATCTTCAATATCTTCAAAAGTACCTGACCCAGCTTCATGAAATGAAGACTAAATTAATGAATATTTAAATGTGCTCAAATGAAAATAAAAAAAATACAATTCAAGAGTTTTACATTTTTAATACGAGTAAATGTAAAATAAATAAAAATGCGTAGTTTTTCCAGTATTTTCGTAAATGTAGATTGGTTACAGATGTGCCGTTTTCACGCATTTTAGTACTTTGTGTTACCTCTGCAAGCTCGCAATACCGCAGTTATGCGATTTGGCATACTTTCTACTAGGTTTTTGAGGCGATGCTGCGGAATATTCTGCCATTTCTCAAAGAGCTTCTTTCATTTCACTTAGCGTGATTGGCGGCGGAATTCAGCTGACGTACACGTCGTCACAGTTCGCCCCATGCATGCTCAATAGGGTTTAAGTCGGGGCTGCCTGCTGGCCACTCCATGCGTGTGATACGGACTTCTTGAAAATAGGCAAACACTCTTTCTTATATTTACGCGAACACTACACATTTAAATGAAACTAATTTTACGGATTTTAGCGCGTTTAATGTTTTACTATTTATAACCCGACGTTTCGAGTGATTTACAGCACCCATGGTCACGGGCGGACTGAGGTGACAGATGTCCTGATGTCATAGTTAACTCGGGGTACCTTCATCTTTTAATTATTATTATATATAGTCTTGAAGTCTTGCAGTGGTATGCTTGGTTTTTGATTTAATTTTATTTATTATTGGATCCCAAGCTGGTGGTAACAAATAATAAAAAATAAAAATAGTAGTAATAAAAATAATAACAAAAAATAGGCAAACACTATCTGAGCTGTATGCGGGCGGGCATTGTCTTGCATAAAAACGGCATTCTAGCCCTTGACCACTAAAAATGGACTAACGCAGTCATTCGGTATTTCAGTGACATATATTTCTGCAGTTAAAGTTCCATTTTCTATCACCACTAGCTCAGTGCGGCTTTCGGAATAAATCCCAGCCTACACGTGAACAGAGCCTCCGTCGGATGGTACTTTTTTTTCTACACAGGCTTTATATACGGGCTATATTCGGTTTCTATACGGGTTATAGCACTCTCCCGGTCTTCTGTACACTCTTGTTCTCCCGTCGTGCTTGTGTGAACAGAATCTAGACTCGTCTGAAAACATAACACTTGACCAGTCATTCAGAGTTCAATTCTCGTGTTCTCTACCATAACTCAACCTTGAGTTTCTGTGCTATCTTTCTAGTTTTAGGCCATTTGCAGGTATCAAATTTTGTTTAGACGCCGCCTTACTGTATCCGTACTCAGATTGTTTCCTCCAGCTCGTAAATAATGATTCTTTACTTGAACAGCCGTAAGAAACAATTTATTAAAATTATTGACACCATACAGCGATCTTCCCGCGCTGTAGTGTACCTTGTTCGGCCTGTTCCTGGTCTTCGAAGATTGTATCCAGTTTCATGGAAACGCTGGAGTACTCGCTGAACTGTAGAAAGAGTCAGACAAACAGTTTTCGCTGTATTTCGCTGACTGTGCCCATCTTCAAGCATTGTCAGGAACCAGAATCCTGTCTTCTTTTTTCTCCATTCTTCAGGAATTAACGACATGATGACTTCAGAGTAATAAAATGTATAAGGCAGAGACACCATATTTATAACTTTTTATTGCAAAACTAAAACAAACGCGAAAGAATTGATTTTTGAATTTTCTCGGACTAAATTCGAAAATGACCATTATTTTACATTTTCAGTTTTTTATTCAATTACCAAAAATAAATAAAAAGGTTTAATATATTATTTTATGAGGCATTAAATATTCTTTTATTTAGCATCTTTTAGAGAACCAGTGTAGCTAAAAAAATGTCTAAAAATAAGTAGTAAATAATCTATGTTTAATAAAAAATATTCTATTCTAAAAAAAATAATAATTAGCATTTGATACCGTGGATAGTCACCAGACAAGCTATATTTACGATCACAGTATAGCTTAAATATAGTCGTTACACTGTAATAACTAGATTAATTGTAGCATTTTTTTCTTTATGATTAAGTGACGGCTCGAATGACCATAAAGTATGGGTTGCTTCCCACAATCTTTTGGGTGTAAAATGATAAGAGAGTTTATTCTTAATAATGATATTATATTGTATTTAATTGGTAAACCGATTATGAATTGATGGAGGTTGAGAACACGCGATATGTTTGTCAGCGAACGTAAACTGATTTCAAATGTAATGTTTTATGATCACAACGTAACTTTAGTAAGTGCTGACGGAATCCAAATGCATGGTGATTGCATTGTACAAGACGAAGAAGATGTTTGCCTGATGGCAAGTGCCACAGCAGATGCAACTCTTTCATTTGTAAAGCCAAATTACCTGTATGCACTGCAATGATGTAATTTGAGACATCACTTAAGTTTAATATTTCCAGTAATTTCCCTTTAACATCCAATTTGCTCATATTAAAACTTACGCTTTTAAGAGTAGTGAATGGGGAATTTTTAGTGGATTTTTTAAAAATCTTCTGCATACGATACGATAATTCAGTAGCGACGTCAAGGGCAGAGGTGAGCCTTAAGTTTCATAATAATGGAGTTGCTCTAGTGCGAACCTGGGTAAGGTGAGGCATATGTGATATTTGTGAAACTGTACTTAAGCAGAGAGTCATATTAAATATAGACATATTCATTAGTATAATTTGTTACTAAACAGCACACGAAGTTGAAACAGATTATACATTAGCGAGTTAATTAGACAGCTCCGCTCCTCACGTAGAGAAAACCTTCATTCGACGTTCAATAAATCTCCAGCTAGTTACTTTGTCGAAATTAATTGGCCGTCACTTCACGACCGCGGCCATAAAGCCTCCAAACCGTATCGAGTCTCCAAAAATTGCCATTGTCTTCCAACTACAAACTCTTTGCTCGAGTGCCTCTGTAGAGATGGTCAGTAAAATTAAATGTTTATTATATATTATAATAAGTTCAAGAATTCATTCCGACGATCAAGTTTGTAGCAAACGAACTAACTGTTTTGTAATCATTGCTTAATCCTTCCTTTCTTTAGTCAATGATATTTTACATATTAACGAAACGTATTCATTGTAAGCTTTAGTCAAATTATAAAGTAATTTCACAGTAAGATTTTTATTGTTTTTATTTGCACTCAAGTACTGGCAGTATTTTATATTTACGAATGATAAAATTTTTATAGTTGAGCGTAATAAAAGTATTATACCATAACACGGATATCGCAAGTTGCTAGATAAGATGTCTTATCTTATATTCAGCTTCTCCAGACCGCGGCATATTTACAACATGAAATTTTCGTACAGTCCGTGGTGCAGCGAACGGAACTCGGTGTTCGCTGTGCGCGGTAGGAAAGCGCTGTGGTAAACTTTTGACTTTGAGAAATTAATTGGCGTGACGAACGAGGGTTTTTAATTACGGTGCGTTCAATCCAAACGCGTAATCGCCGACGGTGGAAACCAGTCGAGATCTCAGATAGAGCGTTTGGAGACATAACTAATTAAAATATAAATACGAATTTAAATTTCTTAAATATCTCTATTAATGTAATTGAACGCGATTGCCGACGGAAATGGTTACGTAGGTTTATGAATGATATTTAAAATATTTCAAGTGTGAATGTTTGTTTGAGGTACGTAAGTTATTATGTATGGCAACCCGTTTCGGATAAACATCTGATTAAATTTCCTCGCAGCTAGTTTTGTTCGGACGTTAAACTGGTGCTATCTATGAATAAATACTTTAGAGGTTTATAATCTTATGGGCTCTTGTTATGTGGTCATGATATTTGGGCCATTACACCGCTATGCGGACAACCACATTAAAACTGTGAATGCAAGCCATTGAAAATATTTTTATTTTTGTTAATTCTGCGTCTGAGGCCGGCCGCTCGTTTTTAGCATAGCGTTCGCCGGGATGGAACTCGTCACGAGTTCCATCCCGGTGCCGGCACCTCTAAAATTGTTATTTCAAGTTCTGATTTACCACTTGCTCAGCGGTGAAGGAAAACATCTTTAGAATTACTATACAGGAATCCGTCTAGATAGGTACCACCCCAGGGCCAGTTATTCTGCCGTGAAGCAGTAAGTGTGCAAACATTACTGTGTTTCGATTTGAATGGCACTGAGAGCTAGCGTAATCACTGAGCATATGAGACTTAAGAACTGATGTCGCGGGGGGGCGGGCGCTGTGTGGTGCTACACATAAATATTCTGGGTGACACGACATTTCTATGGGCGGACGTTGCACTTAACATCAGATGAACGTTTTGCTCGTATTGTCCCTTTCTCCAATTAAAAAAAAAAACGGTCTGTGGAATAGAAATGTTTCTAGGACATGTTAAGTTCGCCAACCCGCATTGGAGCACCGTGGCAGACTTTCCCCGGCTCCGAAGCGACATAAATATAATGAAACAAGTCGTATGAAAAATACAATACTGACAGTTCGTTCATTAACAATGACAAAAAAATTAACACTTAGTCATTTCCGAATACATATTATTATAAGGAAAGTGTGGATAACGCAAACAAATCCCAAAATATATCTACAAGTAACGGTTATGCGACAACAGCATTGAAGACCAGATGCAATGTCATAAACACGGAAACAACGAGCAAAACGTTCACTTGAAGGTAAGTGCAACGTCCGCCCACAACAGATGCTGTGTCACCCAGAATATTTCTGTGTGACACTACACTGCGCCCATCACTCTGAGACATCAGTTATTAAGTCTCAAATGCCCAGTGATTACGCTATCTCACAGTGCCCTTCAAACCGAAACACAGCAATGCATTCACACTACAGCTTCACGGCAGAATAACTGGCCCTGGGGTGGTACCTACCTAGACGGATTCCTGCATAGGAATCCTACCACCACTTTAAGATCACATGCATAGATATTGACTTCGGCGTTATTTTGAAAGTAAAACTTACATCACCATCGACTCGATCAAACACAAATAATTCTTTTTTTGGTGAGCTTACACCAGTTCGAAAAAAATACCTTCACGGAATCTGCAAGGAAATCTTATCTTCAGTGTCATATCACACTGTCATTTATATAGTTAATTGAATCAGGTGTTACTTTGCCGAAATCCATTATAATAAATGAAAAGGAAGTTAATTGGCTAAGATTTTTTCTGTCGTCTACTTTCCTTTTCGTTTATTTGATTAAAATCATCATCATCATCATTTCAGCCACCAGTCCACTGATGAGCATAGGCCTCACCCATAGATCGCCACAAAAGTTTGTAACACTCTTTTTGGGGGGACTTTGCCATAGCTGCCACGCTTGGCGTGCGAGTTGGCAACCGCAGTTTATTCAGACGATCCAGGAAGATGCCGCTGCCAATCTCCTGGTCTTAATTTTCCCTCTGCCGACTTTTACGATATCCACGGGAGATGGGGTGGTAGATTCTCTTAAGCCGCTACCACACGGACTAAAAATACCTTATATGTATGTGCGTGTCGGCTACGAAAAGCCCGAGATCAAGCAAGCGCAGGAATTATTTCCAAATCAATATCTATGCCCTACATTATGCAATATGCACTTGATGCGGAGCTATCCAATTAAATTTTGAAATATAACTGTTTTCTAGCTTAGGAGAGTGATATTGTCTGTAACCACCAATCAGGTAGCAAAAGTAGGTACGAGCTGTCATACGTAAGTTCAGTGACACTGTCGGTAAGCTTTATTCTGTTTCATTCGAACCAACATTCTCCGGCCGCACCACGCGTAGATGTCCGCCTCAATTCCAATCGCTTTGAAGCTAATTAGTTCCAACGCTTCCATGTTGTGTCAACCAAAAACAAATAGAAACTAACCACGTCTAAATAAGATTACCCGCATGTCAATTGATAATTTCGTTGGACAGGTTTCTGTCACTAGTCAGCTTTTTGCCAGTGTGATTATTTTTAAGGATTTTTATTTTTAATAAAAAGCTAGAACTGTCTGGAGTATGGAGGAGAAAGACAACCAGTTTCACTGTTCTACTCACTTAGATTATTCATACTCTTAGATTATTCTACTCAATAGTTCCGTACATACTAGCGATAATAATAGTAACATAATAATAATTGTAGATAATTTCAACAACGAATTCAACTGAACACACAAATGTGTCCTGATGAAAAGAGGTCACTATACTTTTCAAGTCGTGTGGTAAGGATCCAAGTTTCTCTTTTGATAGTTATTGTTTTGGTAAGATTTCCATTTGTAGCGCACAGTATTCGTAGGCTCGGTATAGGTTCATCACTTTTACCTGTCATCCATTGCTTTCGAGTCGGGAGGACTTCCAAGTAAACAAACACGTACCCACATCAATCCTAGATAAACAACCAAGATATAGGATATGTTTTCCTTCAGTTACCATATGAAATGCAGCAGCGCTATGCTACTGAATTCATATAATTCTTGTACCTAGAATAGTACAGTTCCAAAAATACATAAATACACTCACTACTTTTTCCCATATAAGGGGTAGGCAGGGGCCACTCGCGTAGTCCGCTGTTCACGGGTGACGAGACGTGACGGGTGGCGAGCCGCTTCGCTGCCATTTTGGTACGAGAAATTCCTTCTCCCCACTGCTTTCCCACGAGCATAGTAACAGCATTGCATATTATGGTTATTCTGCACTAATAAAGGCTGACCGTACAATGCCTTAGTCGCCTCTTTACGACACCTCGTATTTAATGTTAAGTAATATTATTTTATACTAGCTAAGTTTTTCTTTCACATCTTTATCTTTTATATGTGTTTACTAAAAAAATATGCATAAGTATAGATCCGAAATAAAAGTTGTTATTGTTATGATTACTAAGTCATGTCTACTCGTTTAAGCGTCACAGCAAAATCTACGCAGTAGAGTGAAACCATCACGTAAGACTGACGTCTAACATGCACTGTGTTAAGGAATCGAAAATATAATAATACTCATCATTTCAGTCCACTAGTCCACTGCTGAACATGGGCCTCCCTCATAGATTGACACAAATGTTTGTGGCTCTCATTCTAGGGGACATTTCGCCATAGTTTCCGCGCTTTGCAGGCAAACCCTGTTTATTTATATGTTCCACGAAGATGCTACTGCCCATCTCCTAGTTTTTATTATCCCTATGTTGACTTTTGATGAACCGGGGTGGTAGACTCTCTTAAGCCACCACACGGCATCTAATTGTTATGATTGTGCAATGTTATTGCATAATAAAACAGTGTGAATGAAATTTTTGAATTTGATCGCTCGAGAACTCAAATCATTCTAGTTCATAACTGAATAAGTAATTGTTGGACTAGAAATAAATAGTTACATGAACACTAATTATAAATGGAAATGTAGATTCACGAATGGAATTCTAAAAAAACAACACTGTTGTTTTTTTTTACGATCGTACCCGTTAATATGTGTAGATTATGAAAGCTGTCCGCTAGCGAGAGCGTTTTCGCTTTCACCCAACCAATTTACATAACCTATAATTGCTTATTTACGTGAACTATGCAAGCAACGTCGATGGTTTTAATATTAAATATAAGATAACTGTTATATTAGTAGCTCGTTTCATTAAACGTAGGAATTGTAATGAGCATTCCCTCCTCCAATTTTCTCCCACGGGTAAGTCAATCAAAAGAAACGACAGCAACCCATCTATTACTGGAATTTTATAATCTGGTATCGGTCAGATGTAAAGTTTCAGCCTATAAAGGTCCCACTGCTGAGCACAGGCCTCCTCTCGTTTTTGAGAGGGTTTTGGAGCTAGGATGATGTGCAGTCCGCCACGCTGGTCCAATGCGGGTTGGCGAAATGCACGTCTTCGAAATATTTTTTAATTTCTCAGACATGCAGATTTCCTCTCGATGTTTTCCTTCACCGCAGAGCACATGGTAAATCAGCACTTAAAATTGCAATTAACAATTTTAGTGGTGCAGGCAACGGGAATCGAAGTCACTCGCGTACTATGAAATTTAAAGCGAGCGCCTAGCCCCTGAGCTACCACGGCTCAGATGTAAAATCCAATATTATAGTAAATCCTGTCCTGAATCCCACTTCGTGTTAAATGGTTATTACAGGCGGTAGAATTACTATGCAGGAATCCGTCCAGGTAGATCCAGGGCCACCACCGTTGGTTCGGTTATTCTGTCGTGAAGCTATGTTTTGGTCTGAAGGGAACTGATAGCTGGTGTAATTACTGGGTATTTCAGACTTAAGAACTGATGTCACAGAGTGACGGGCGCGGTGTGATGCCACACAGAAATGTTCTGGGTGACGCAGCATTTGTTATGGACAGACCTTGCACTTGTACTCACGTGAACGATTAGCTGATCTAGTCACTCTCTTCCATAAAAAGGGTGTGCAGTTCACACACGGTAGAAGTGAACACACATACTTTTTTTTAGCATTTTTTTATTGGAGAAAGGGATAGACGAGCAAAACGTTCACCTGATGTTAAGTGCAACGTCCTCCCATAGCAATGTTGTGTCACCAAGAATATATTGCGCTCGTCCTCCCGAGACATCAGTTCTTAAGTCTCATATGCTCTTATGATTACGCTAGCCCTCAGTGCCCTTCAAATCAAAACACAGTAACGTTTGAACACTACTGCTTCCCGGCAGAATAACTGGCCCTGGGGTGGTACCTACCTAGACTGATTCCTGCATAGTAATCCTACCAGCAGAGTCACGCCTCTTTTCCATTGGGGTAGACACATCTTTCTATTTGCTACGATCCTGAGATACAACTTTCGCTTCTTCACTTTCATTAGTGTTTTGACACAAGCTCGTCGGTCGCGGGTACTTTTGACGTGAAACTAAACTTTGAGAGAATGAGACGAATACTGAGTATCAGGATTAGGATAATTGAAGGGTTAATATATTATTTATTACAATATTGTTACCAAGTTTAAAAATTAATTTTACATTTTATTGTGCATATTATACAGACTCCAAATTTTCGATTTCAACAAATGAAACGAGTGGCTTATGTTCACTAAAGTACGAAACAAATACTTTGGATTGGATTCAGTCAACATATCTTTTTAAAACAGCGTCAATTACTGTTTTTGATCTTGTTGTCGAGCTAACGAGAGAATAATCTAGAAAGAAATCAAGAAAAATATATAATAGGAGACTCTGTAGTGTCGCTTTTTAATTTCATCGAGTTTCAAATCACAACGATCATATAGAAGTTTTCACTTCAAAAAGTTTAAAATTGTAGTCGCGTAAACTCACAGAACAGCATCTACCTCTTTCCTACCGAGGTGGTAAGAAGCGACTAAGGTACTGCACGGACAGCCTTTATTAGTTCAGAATAACTCCAGAATATGTAAGGCTGTCACTATACTGCTAGTGGGAACGCGATGGGGAACAAGATTTTTTTTGACTCCTACCAAAATGGCGTCTTCTCGTCTCGCTTTCCAAAGCACCTCAGCCTAACCCTTATGGGAAAAAGCGTGTCTGTATGTATGCATTTTGATTATTATGAGGAAAAGTAATTTCGTTTCCGACGCTCAATGTCTAACAATTAGTAATGGTATTAATCAAATTTAATATAGTTGTAAAAATTTAAATATTTAAATATATTTAGTATTTTTTGTAAATACTAAACATGCAATCAAATGGACACGAATATTAATTCAATTAACACAGATACAAAAACTAGTTTCGGAGTATCACGAGGTCGTGCACATAGGCAACAGTCAGAATTACGTCGGATGAGTCGCGTTTCATCACAATACAAACATAAATACGATTGAGCGTTATAAATATTTAAGACGGCGTGGTAAATAATGTATGATCGCATTGAATTAAACAACGTGAGGTTGCGCCGGCGCCGATCTGTTATATAGCGCTATTGGAATAGCGTTAACTTAGTACTTCTTATTGAAGACCGCGTGGCCTACTGTAGACTAACTGACTATGCTGTGATATGTGATACTGTGATACTGGTACTGTGTTCCTACCTCTTAAGTTAGAGTAGGTAGGGACGAGTTTCTTACTCTGTGTTATCTAGTACACTTGTAGTACTTAAATATCTCCTGCGCAGTTATTAATTTCCGACAGTATACGGAAGTTGTCGCTATGGTCGTAAATCAGCCAGTAGGACATCATCATCATATATTTATATTATATATATATTTACTCAATAAAGTGACAAAACGAGTTAAACGTTCACTTGACGTTAAGTGTCTTTCTGTGTGACACCACAGTGCGCCCGTCACCCTGATACATCAGTTCTTAAATCTCATTTAAAAAAATAAAGTAACAGCCTGTATAAATGTCCCACTGCTGAGAACAGCCCTCCTCTCATTTCTGAGAGGGTTTTGGAGCGGGGAATAGTCCGCCACTTCACATGTCCTCGAAATATTTCTATGCCTTGGATATGCCGGTTTTCTCACGATGTTTTCCTTCACAGCTGAGCACGTAGGTAAATCAGCACTTAAAGTTGTAGAACAACTTTAGAGGTGCTAGCATTCGGGAATCGAACAGAGGTTACTCGCGTACTATGTAATCAAAGGCGAGCACCCGGTCCCTGAGCACACACAGGCCTCCACCCATTTCAGACAGGGATTTGTAGCCGGGTAGAGTCCGCCACGCTGCTTCACTGCCTGTTGGCAGATTTCACATGTCCTGGACATTTATTATTGAGTATGAAAAGAAAGAGTACATATTTTTTTCTTTCTTTATCTCAAATTAAAGAGAATACGGCAAGAAGTACATAGCAAAAACCGCAAGAAATACATAAGCATGTTAAAGCACTGATACCCTTTCTACTAGTAACAGAGAAGCGGATTGTAGCTTCACTCTAAAGCCATTATATTTAACCTCGGCTTGAATCCGGTAGGCTTGAGATCAACAGGTAACGGGTGATCAATGGGGTGTCAGCATACCATTAAAATCTCAGACGATTTTTTTCTAAATTTGTTTAATGGTCGTTATATCGGAGCTATCCATTACGGAACCGGCTTTCGATGTTGTTTTCCAATATCGCGCTGCTCTGAGGCACGTGCATGATGTATTCATGGTTTTAGAGACCCTTTAAACGTGCTGCAAATATATTACAAGTAACTAAACCATTTAGCCATCGTGAATGCAGTTTTAGAGAATTCATCACTACATCAATCTTCTCCTGTAGATACTGTAATGAACGACTAAAAGCATATATAAACTAGCGAATGGTGCTCTTTGTGTGAAGCAGTTCCAAATCGTAGGGTAAACGGGTTTATTATTACTATTTTAAAATATTAGACCGGGAAAAAGTCTTTTCACATATAGTAAAAGAAAGAAAAAATAATTTGCTAGAAACGGACGTACACATATAATACATAATAAAAAAATATATAAACTACAAAAATATACAAAAAAAAGAAACTAAATAACCATTATTACCTAAAATAAAAGTATGGAAATTGAACGCCGTACTCCTTGCAAACGAGGTTGACAACTCAGCATACACTGCGGCGGAAGCGAATTCCGGTCTGTTTTTCAGTGTCAACCCCCGTTGCACTCCGATGTCGTTTAAACTAAAAAATATATTATAATGTAATGTATAAATAATTATAATTTTACTGTAATAATTTATAAAATAGTATTAAAATTTGGAATAAAAATACGTAGCCTTCTGATATTCAATGGAATTCATCATGGCGAATCTTGTTTTTTGCAAGCAAAACTTACCAATAAAATTGAATTCATTCATTCAGAAATATACACAATTAAAAAAAAAACTTGGAGATGTGGTTCATTGATGGAAAGAATATAACAACGAGCAGAAAGAAGCAATATTTTTAGAAAATACGACCAATCAATTCACATATCGAAGGTATGTAAAATGAACCAAAACATATTACAAGATACACCGTGCCAATTAAAAAAATATTTAAATTTTAAACAAACTTTGAAAATAAATGTCTTGAGTTTCCATATAAATTGCGAAGTAACTTTTTCCCCAACCTATTACATCGATTCTTTGCTGGTTTTCAACCACGGCGACAACTTCCGAACACTGTCGGTGGTTATTAACTGCGCAGGAGATATTACTATGCCGCAAACGTAGGCGCAATCACAAATTATAGCTCTGGTTACTTATATAAGTCATAATACTGGAGGTATAATTATATATTTTACTGGTGTTAGGACTCCTATGCAGGAATCCGTCTAGGTGGGTACCACCCCAGGGCCAGTTATTCTGCCGTGAAATAGTAGTGTGCAAACATTACTGTGTTTCGGTTTGAAGGGCACTGTGAGCTAGCGTAATCACTGGGCATATGAGACTTTAGAACCTGTCTCAGGGTGATGGGCACATTTTGGTGTCACACAGAAGTTTTCTGGGTGACACGGTATTTCTTGTGGGCGGACGTTGCACTTACCATCAGGTGAACGTTTTGCTCGTTTCATCACTTTATACAATAAAAAAAAAATTAAAATTTCGCAAATATGTCAAAATTATTAATAAGTCGCTATTTAAAAAATTTAGAAGATTAAATTAATCTTAACTGTCATAAAATTATACTAAATAAAAGGTTAATTTTATACCTTACATATTTTATGTGGTAAACTAATGTGTTTAACTTTTTAATGATCAGAAAATTCAAATTAGATATTTCTCGCGTAACTAATAGCCTTTAATTAATGTATAAGTTTTATTAGTATAAGACATAAATAACATTCCTTAATAGAAAAAAGTAGCTAGTGAAGTGGCCAACCGAAGGACTTGTCAACCGAATAACGATATAAAATACTGACAGCTGATTACTGATGTCAGTGGCTTTAAATAACTATTGGCTTAATGTTAAATGCAATAACCACTTTGATGATGCTATACGTAATTGAGCAGCCTTTCATTGTCATCGATATGAGGAAGCTTAAAATTTACCGTGGCAAGCCATGGAAAAGATTATAGTCAGAGATCTGCGCGATGGCATTGGAAATAACTAGAGTAAATCTACATAGTCCATAATAGCCTAGCCGTGTGGTGGCGGCTCCTTAAAAGAATACTACCACTCCATCTCATCCAATGGATCTCGTAAAAGGCGAGTAAGGAATTAAACTGCACTGTGCACCCAACAGCGCATGGTGGCGATGGGCTCACCACCTATCACACCAAGTGCATTATATTGTTTTGGTGAAACGTGGATTGTGGCAGTCATATGTTTTTGCGGTGAGTGCCCAGTCTCTGACTACCCCTTATGGGATACAGTCGTGATCTTATGTATGTATGTATGTAGTCCATAATAGAAAACTGCGACAGTAGTGCGCCGGCTAAATGCTCGGAGAACCGATAATTATTCTAGAAGCAAAGTCATCGGGCGGCGGGAAAGCGACGAGAAGAGCAAAACTTTCACCTGACGGTGAGTGCAACGTCTGCCTATAGCAAATGTTGTGTCACTCAGAACCTGTGCCTGTCACCCTGAGACATCAGTTCTTAGATCTCTTATGTTTAGTAATTACTAGGTCCCAGTGCCCTTCAGACAGAAATACAGTAATGTTCACGCTTCTACTTCACGGCAGAATAACTGGCATTGTTGTGGTACCTACCTAGACGGTACGACGGAGTCGATCTTACATAAGACTCATACCACCAGTATATGCCTACGGTCAGAAACCGACTTTACTATATTCGCCGGACAACAGTTGATGCCGTTTGGCACAGAAGCATCATTTGATACAATCAAACATAGACGTAAGTATGTTAATGAAGATAAATCACACATAACACAAGAATTCACTTAACGAAGAAATTCCAGATGCATTATGAAAAAAACATTCTTTTTCTTTAGCACTCGTACTGTTAATTGCTTGCAGCTTAATTCACTTAAGTAGTAATAAGTTGCTTATATATATAAGAGCGTTAGCAAAGTTGTTGCGACAAAGATGCATGCATTGAGATGCAATCGTATGTTACAAACCGACTTACATTTCCACTCGTCACTCACACATCTACTGCTGCGCACGCGCCACCGTGTTCAACTTCCTGTATTTTATTTTTTTTCCTGCCACCGTGTACGAATTCGTATTGTAATGTATGCAAATTCTTGCTAAAGATCCGTCTGAGGATTTTTTTCTCTCGACTTAATTCTAGGGCAACAAAACTTGGCGCATTGCAATCGAATTATCATAATGGAGAAAAAGTTAAATAATATTCATGACATGTTAATTTGGCGGTTCATGAGTGCTAAAGGCGCATAATTGCGCGTTGTCGGCCCGACCACGCCCATCCAGTTATTGCCATTTGCGGTTTTACTTTTTACGAGTCTTAGTTTGCGGTGGCTGTTCCGGCGCTTGGGCCTACTTCGCGACTATTACCTACCCTGTTTGTGGTACTAAAGTCGTCAAGTAGGTACGTTGTTTAAGCTCGGCGCCTTCATTTTTAATTGCATCAAATTTGCGTTATTCTTCTATTTTATATGAGTTATGGTCTTGAAGAGTTTGAGAATGAGAAGTTTGAGAAGTATTGCTGGAGTAACTCTGATTGACAAAGTGAGAAACAGAGTGATAAGGGAACGTTGCGGTGTGGTTGAAGATGTGGTAGAAAAAAATAGAGATAGGCATGCTTAGATGGTTTGGACACGTAGAGAGGATGAATAAAAGGGAGTGACGAAACAGATTTATGAGGCAAGTGTGAATGGAAAAGCCGGTAAGGGTCGACCTAGGCGTACGTATCACAATCAGATCGGTGAACTTTTGAGGAAAGGTCACGTTAAAAGTACCCGCAACCGACGAGCGTGTGTGAAAACACTAATGAAAGTAGAAGAAGCTAAAGATGTGTGTCAGGATCGTAGCAAGTGGAAAGATGTGGTCTCTGCCTATCCCTATGGGAAAGAAGCGTGACTGTATGTATGTATTTATGTATGGTCTTGAAGCCAGGGAAGATCAGCCACGCTGCTCTGTTGCAGGTGCGCAGACTAATTAAGATTCAGAGCAAAGAATAATACATCACTCGAAATTGCATTTCACAATTTTACATCCGTGGTGTACTTAGGTTCCAGGTGAAAATCAGCGTTTGCTTTTAGTCTGTCATTAATCCGATCTGGACACACACATTAGGTATCTCTCTTTAATGCTAATTTTTGTAATTTGTTTTATTTCTGGTGCTTTAATTTTTTTGGGTTTTTTCATTTAATTTTTATGTTTACATTTTCTTTTATTAGTATTTGTTTATATCATGTCTAAGTGTGTTGTCCTTTTCTGCTGTACCAATAAATGCTTTTTCTTTCTTTCTTCTTTATTTTATGGACAATACTTATTATATTATAAGAAGTTATATTATATATTACTATTTGCGATTAACACTGAAAATGGGTTATCAAATCAGTAAATTATTATTAAACAATTCTTAAACAGTTATATTCACCTTTATGAATAATTAATGCATACAACAATATACAATCGTTCTAGCTTAGATTATAGTGTATCCTATCTACAACGGATAGAACAAATTGCGCACTAGGTAACAAAGTCGAAAGCCCGTATCTATGGAACAGTTTATTACCTAGACTCAAGACAACAACACGACTAAGTTAATAGAATTCCACAGCACACGCGTCACTGTTAGCGTATCAACAATCACGACGCAATATGCAACTTGGACGATTCAAATCTAAAAGCAATTCCGACTTACTGTCTTCAACTATTAAATGCGATCCGCGATTAGCCTGGTTCCTTATTTAAACAGAAGCAAGTTGACATTCGAATACGTTCGAGTCGAGAACTAGCTGCGGTCAGGGCCTCCAGGGTTATGTAAATGCACGCACCCGCGTTACGTATAGCAATAGAACCGATTCTAGTAATTTCCACTTCGTTCCAGGCTATGTTATTTATACCGGTCATAAAGCATGCGCAAGGGCCGCGATCAATTGGTGCCGTTTAACTTCGATAGGCAATATACATGGTAATGGAGTGAATGTTCGACAGTGAGTCGAGATTATAAGCTAATAGGGCGCTTCGTTACTTCGCGTGTAATCTTTGCACGGCAGCTTAGTGCACCGCTGTTAAAAATTATAACTTCCATGGACTTGCTTTTGGTGGGAACGGTGTGTTACTCAAATAATGGAATGTTACTCAAACTTTTGTTACCGACGAAGTGTTTGTCATTTTTCTCACACAGATTTCTCCTTTATCGTGAATTAGACTTCACATACATAAAACCCGGAACCAACGATTTGTGTTTCTGCACAAAAATTTCGTTCCGGCTGGGATTCGAATCCGGCACCCGCGGCGTACAAGTCGGGAACTATGACCGCCACGCCACGCCACGCGGTTTATTGGCTTCATTTGTTTTATTAATTGTCAATACCGTTACAATTATGAAATACAAGAAATTCAGACATTAAAATCTTAAAGTAAAAAGGCATCATTCCGTGGGTGCCGTAAAAGTCGACTAATAGGAAACGCCAGGAAAGTCTCCTGACCGCCGATGGATGACGGATTAACCAACTAACGGGAGGACTGAGGTGACAGATGTCCTGATGTCATAGCTAATTCCCGGTTAATCCTTGGAAAAACTTTTTTAATTTCAATAGCTAAGTTGTAATTCCATTTTTTTCTTGTTTTGTTTTGTATATATTGTGATTAGACTGAGAATAAATGTGTTTCTTTCTTTCTTTCTTTCTTTCTTTTTTTATCTAATAATGTCACGACTTAACAAAACTTTTCTAGCATTTATTATAATATATTATCTATCTATACAAACGTTCACCTGATGGTAAGTGAAATTTCTGCCTAATAACAAATGCAGTATCACTCAGAACATTTCTTTGTGACACCCCACTGCGCCCATCACCCTTCTGATTACTCTAGCTCACAGTGCCCTCGGAACCTAAATACAGTAATGTTTACACACTACTGCTTCACGGCAGAATAACTGGCCCTGGGGTGGTACCTACCTAGACGGATTCTTGCATAGGAATCCTACCACCAGTAGGACAGCTATATAAATTATATATATATATATATATATATATACATATATATATATATATATATATATATATATATTATTTAATTTATAATTTGAATAGTTAAACATAATATGTAATTAAAAACTTATAACTAAAACTGTTTTATACATTTTGAAAGTCACAAAAAACTAACCTCGACCGCAACATACGGGACTATTATAATAATTATATAATTAACTTAATTACTATCATCAAGTATTAATTTAACGGAAGCTCGCTACTTATTATTATGATAAAGAGCAATACGTATATTTCCTGGATCGATCACCTTCCAAGATAGTATTAACTACCAATATTATCGCCACAAATCCATCTCTAAATAAAAAATTAAGTAACAGATATACTAGTATTTTTTATAAATTAATGCAAAGTATAGGTTGCGCTGTGGTCGAATTTCGACCGTCATTCATATTTCTTTTAATTTTGAATGTTATTGTTTGAGTAATTATTAGTTGGCTAACATTTTAAAACTATGGCGACAATCTCTAGTCGCAGTTAACTGCGTCACATCTTCGCGTCGAGTATACCTCAATGCCTCAAAACAAAAGTATAGAACCAGTGCGTGTTGCCAGTGATGACATACGGAACCAAGACGTGGCCCTTCGCAGGCCGCACGAGGAAGCTCAGAGTTGCGCAGCGAGCTATGGAAAGGGCTATGCTCGAAGTTTCTCTGCGTGATAAAATCCGTAACGATGTAATCCGCAGCAGAACCTAGAATAACCGACATAGCCCTAAGGATCTGCAAGCTGAAGTGGCAATGGGCCGGCCATATAGCTCGTAGAACAGATAACTGTTGGGGAAGAAAGGTTCTCGAGTGGCAACCTCGTACCGGCAAACGAAGTGTAGGGCGACCCCCCACTAGATGGAGCGACGAACTGCACGGTTTTGCGGTTTGCGGAAAGTCGATGGATGCAGGTGGCTCAGCACCGTGTTTTGTGGCAATCTATTTTCTTTTATTGGATAAATTCACGAAACGAGCGAAACGTTCACCTGATGATAAGAGCAGCGTCTGCCCATAACAAATGCTGTGTCACCCAGAACATTTCTGTGTGACACCACACTGCTCCCGTCACCCAGAGACATGAGTTCTTAAGTCTCATATGCCCAGTGATTACGCTAGCTCTCAGTGCCCTTCAAACCAAAACATACTTATTTTTGCACGTTGCTAGGTACTTCACGGCAGAATAACTGGCCCTAGGGTGGTACCTACTAGACGAATTCCTGCATAGGAATCCTACTATACATTCACAAGTACTCTGCCAGTTAAAATTTCGTACTAGCTCATTTTGTTTTTTTTTATTTGTTGTGGTCTACAGCTGAGTCCTTATTATTTTGTCTAATTTCTGCATAAACTGAATCTTTAATGTGGTCTTACCTGCTCAGTCATCGACTTTATGTTCTCGGTCTTAAAGGGTTAGTTCGACAGGATGTACCCTGGGTTTTAATCAATACTATTCAAAATAAGCCGTCGATCCTGAGAGGATATAAGTGTATTGCAACCTCTAGCAGTCCTGTTCTCCCCGATTGAAGTAATTTGAAGTCACCTCCCTCGAGTCAGTTACTACGCGCACAGGGTAACGGTCCAAGACGAGGTTCCCTCTCGGGAGCCCGTTTGCTGGTTACCCATAAATATAGCCTTCGGGCTGAGCACCCTTAGCGTTCGGCCACCTCCAGACCAGCTTCCACAAGCACTATGTTCACCAATATGGTGGTAGGATTCCTATGCAGGAATCCGTCTAGTAAGGTACCACCCTAGGGCCAGTTATTCTGCCGTGAAGCAGTAGTATGCAAACATTACTGTATATCGGTTTGAAGAGCACTGTGAGCTAGTCTAATCACTGGGCATATGAGACTTAAGAACTAATGTCTCAGGGTGATGGGCGCGGTGTGGTTTCACCGGGGAATGTTCCGGGTGACATAGCATTTGCAATGGGCAGACGCTGCACTCACCATCAGGTGAACGTTTTGTTCGTTTCATTGACGAATAAAATGACGCATACGGCAGCCATCGCCCTTCTCAGCCACATTAAAGGGAAGCGGACGACCCGACACAGCACAGTACTATTCAGATTCAACACGACAATTCTAATCGCATCAAAAGATTGGCCCCCGAAATAATTTATTATTAACTTTGTTCACAGGTGTTAAGTATTTGATACGAGGCATCGTTTTATAGTTTCTCGTCCGCTGCTCCGCGGCGCGGTCGCTCGTAAAACCAAAATTCTGAATAGTTAAGATTTGAGCAGCGCGATAGATCCCGGTCAGCTATGTTCATTTCTATTTCTCAAACAGATTAGCTTGTAGATAATGCGCTAAATTATATAGATAAGATGTTGGTACACCTCTCTTGTTTCTTATTTTCTTCATGTTACTGCAATAAAGCACGCCCCCCGCGGCTCAAACAGTAAATGGTGGAATAATTAAGCCTTTTTTTATATTTTTGACGCTGTCTTACATTCGATTCGTAGAAAATTATTCTAATAAATTAACGCATTAGAAACGCATTACACGGTGAAATCGTTGTAACCGTTTGAAGTTATAACTACATACATACATACATAAGATCACGACTGTATCCCATAAGGGGTAGTCAGAGACTGGGCACTATCTGCAAAAACAGATGACTGCCACAATCCACGTTTCACCAAAACAATATAATGCACTTGGTGTGATAGGTGGTGAGCCCATCGCCACCATGCGCTGTTGGGTGCACAGTGCAGTTTAATTCCTTACTCGCCTTTTACGAGATCCATTGGATGAGATGGAGTAGTAGTATTCTTTTAACGAGCCGCCACCACATAACACCTCATAACTAGAGTAAAAAATTAAGTATGGGGAACGTATTCATTAGGGTATCAAAGCAAAACATTAACATTTTTTTATTATTTACTCTTTATTTATTTATTTATTTATTAGGTACACAAACAGATTACAAAAAAAAATTTGGCAAAGATTTACAATGTAAGCTTAGTTTTACACTGTATTGCAATCCACTTAGATGTATACACAACTCTTTTAATCATATCGCGTAAACATATTTTAAAGATTTTCTTATATATATATATATATATATATATATATTAACTACAGAAGTAACTTAACCTATATTATCTTTTTTATACAATCTTTAAAAGTCCTATGACTATTAACAAAAATATCAATATGTCTGCTTTTCTCAACAATTTCATTATACAGTCTACACAATCTTATTATGGGATTATAGTATGAGGTGTTATTTTTGTATACGTGTAATGAGAATGTTTCCGGAGCCCTAGATCTATATATATATATATATTTATTGCTACATCCTTAGATTCTCAGATAGAATGCCCATTGGCATTAAGTCCGCCAATTGTACATTTACTGTGCAATAAGTTATAAATAAATAAATAACATTGGGCGGACTTAATGCCTAGCGACGTTCTCTGCCAGTGATCTATCGTGGCACGTGTTATATACGCTAACAGGAGAATCATTTTATGGTTCCCGATGTAAGGTCTTTTGATATAATGCCGTAGGCAGTCTTAGTTATACAACAGTCGTCGTCGTCGTTTCAGCCTATCACAAGTCCACTGCTGAGCAAAGGCCTCCCCGATAGATTGTCACAAAAGGTCTCATTGGGGGGGGGGGGTTACCATAGTTGCCACACTTGGCAGGCGGGTTGGCAACCGCAGTTTATTTGTTCAGATGTTACAGGAACATACTGTTGCTCGTCTCCTGGTTTTTATTTTCCTTTTGTCGACTTTTATGACGCCCACGGGATGAGATGGGGTGGTAGAGTCTCTTAAGCCGCTACCACATGGCTGAGGAATCCTTACTAAAAATAGCAGTAAAAGTAAAGATTTAATTTGTAATTTATATTCAAATTATTTATTTACTTAGACTTTGTTGCGCACCAGTACATAAAAATTTATAAAATAAAAACATATAACTAACAAACGGTGCAGCCATCGGCGGACTCATCGTAAGCGCTTCCTTCCAGACAACCAGTTAATGAATTAATAAGGGTGAACTGGCGAATAAAACAAAATTATAATTATATAAAATAATAAATATGTACATATACATGATGTAGACATACACACGTACAACCGAGCAATAAGAGATAAGTGTGTGAATATATATAAAATTATTTGTAAGAGGTTAAGAATTCAATTTTACTGGTGGTAGGATTCCTATGCAGGAATCCGTCTAGGTAGGTACCACCGTAGTAGTGTGCAAACATTACTGTGCTTCGGTCTGAAGGGCACTGAGAGCTAGTACCCACTGGTAGTAACCACTCGGCATATGAGACTTAAGAACTGATGTCTCAGGGTGACACCATACCAAATAAAAAAATCATACAGTTCACGTTTGCTAAATGTAAAACATACGAGTATAATTGTAACTAATCTGTGTAGAATATATTTTAAAATAATTTTACTACTATGTAAATAAATATTCATTTACGGCACGTGGTTTTGGCTCTTGTTGTTGTTCGCCGAGGCGCCGCAGGGGTTACAGAGTTTAAATATTAATATTATACACAGTTTGCTTGTGTTGTTTGTTATAATCAAAATTAGCTAAATTCCTTCATAAATTCGTTGTATGGAAACGGAATAAAGAGTAGCTCAGGGGCCGCGCGCCCTCCTTTATTTTCTTAGAAAGCGAGTGACCTGAGTTCGGTGCCCGGTGCACAGCGGTGAAGGAAAACTTTGTGAGGAAACCTGCATGTTTGAGGAATAGTGTTAGAAAAATATTGGGTCAACGAGGCGTGTTCTTCCCGGCAGTTCAGAAAGAGAGGCCTGAGATTTTAACCATTGTTTATGGGAATGGAATACAAGAAGTTTTAGCCATTTTCAGTTTATACACATATTCTAACGTACCATGACAAATTATTTATGATTTCAGATTAACAATTAATTTTGAGTTTTTCATAATCCCTTATGGTGGATGCGTAAGGTTGTTTTATTTATCAATTCCATCTTGTCCAGCAAATTTTCTTGGACTTGACACGACCGATGAGGTTAAACATGTTAAACGCAAGTGCTGGTGCCGCGATTGAAATTCTACTTGGGTGAGACATGTAGGCAATGAATTGATTAAGGGCTGATGATGATCGTGATGATGATGATGTGTAATGTTTCATCAATTTATATAGGAATTGGTCTAACAAGTTACATTGGACGTTTTAAATCTCAATACGTTATTAAATATTAAAATAGTTGCTCAAACAATTTCATTCCAAGTATTTGGATATGCGTTTATTTTAATTTCTTAACAATTTTACAGACGTGTAATTGTAAGCGCAGTCGCCAGTCGAAACTAGTACACGATAACACATTTTTCGTTGAACAGCGTTTTTTTCACAGCGTGCATTAACACGGCGCGTCGCGCATGGCGGCGCTGGCGTACCTCGGGCTAAATAATTTATTGCCCATTTGAAGGAAAATGGGAATTTTTTGATAAAATATAATTGTACAAGACAAAGTGGGGCTTCATTCGCGAGTCGAGGTATCTTGCCTCGATTCGCGTCGTACCTCCGTCTGGCCGTGCCGCCACGTGCAAGATTTATTGCGTCTCTGTAGGGTTACTATGCGTTGTTATGAGTCGTAGATAGAGACTTACTAATTTCTGCCACATGCGTCATACCTGTGAACAGGTGCTGTTGGTGGTGGCTGTGTCTGCTCGAGCTTACAATTTACTTATGTATTGATTGAACTAATCTTGTCTAAGATTTGAACATATAGCGTGCTTTGGTTTTCCTGGAGACTATTCTTTGTAAATTTAATTGTAATGTATTTTTGACTAAAAAGGATTTACAGAAAAGAGGATATCTACGGAGTTTCTTTTGCCGGTTTCTTCTCCGTCAGAGTAACCTCATGACGAAACGGCGGTAGATTATAAAGAAATGCCGTTTGACAAACGAAATTTATATTTCTTACGTCGAAAAATAAATAATTTTCATATCATTTCATTTCTGAACCTTGTTTGTATTACATATGCAGTAAACGATTGAAAATAATACATACATACATAAGATCTCGACTGTATCCCATAAGGGGCAGTCAGAGACTGGGCACTCACTGCCAAAACAGATGACCGCCACAATCCACGTTTCACCAAAACAATATAATGCACTTGGTGTAATAGGTGGTGAGCATATCGCCACCATGCGCTGTTGGGTGCGCAGTGCAGTAAAATTCCTTACTCGCCTTTTACCGAGCATAATCCGAGCATAACCCTTTTCATAACTCGCTGAGCTACTTTGAGCTTACTCATGCAGACTGCTGTTAAAGATCACGTCTCGGTTTCGTATGTTATCACTGGCAACACGCACTGGTTGAATGATTTAGTTACTTTAGTACATTGAGGTATATTTTAGTACTATTACTGGTGGTAGGATTCCTATGCAGGAATCCGTCTAGGTAGGTACCACCCCAGGGCCAGTTATTCTGCTGTGAAGCAGTAGTGTGCAAACATAACTGTGTTTCGGTCTGAAGGGCACTGAGAGCTAGCGTAATCACTGGGCATATGAGACTTAAGAACTTATGTGTCAGGGTGACGGGCGCAGTGTGGTGCTACACAGAAATATTCTGAGTAACACAGCATCTGTTATGGGCAAACTTTGCACTTACCATCAGGTGAACGTTATGCTCGTCTCGACACTTTATCAATGAAAAAAAAATCGACGAGAAGATGTGACGTAGTTTCCCGAGCGCTTCCCAGCTGAGATGGATTCTTCGTTTATAATATAATAAAATAGTTTCGTAAATCCAAAATTATATACTCTACTGGAAACATGCTCTGGTTGAAGATTTTCGTCTATTTTGTTTCAGACAAGATACACGATGTTAAAAAAAATATGTCTGATCCAGGACATGTTCTGGGTTCGCTTGTATCAAGTACACATAAAGGCAGGCCAGGCTCTAAATTGTTTTATATTTTTTATTGTTTACTAGCTGCGCACCGCGGTTTCTCCCGCGTAAAAAAGCCGACCTAGATTATATTTCTAAAATTAAAGAAGCCTTAGTTACCCGCTATAATATCAGCTATATGTCAATGAAAGTCTCGTCGAAATCGGTCAAACAGTTTTGGAGATTAACCGTAACAAACAGACTGACAGACAGAAAAATACTTGAAAAATTCTTTTTTTCATAAGCATTGAGTAAAAAGCTGTTATTTTTAATTAATAAAACAGACACTTTACTGTTAGAATTAGGCGCTAAATTTTTTTTATTTAGTTATTGCATAAATTAACTTGGGAAATTACTTGTGCCTATTATAAAAAAACATTCCTCGTAATAAAAGACAACAAAAATTAATGAAACAGTTAAATAAAATCTTAGCAACTTTGTTGTGTCGTCGTGTAGAATAATTTATGGTTACCCTACACTGCAACAACTAACGCGTGAAATTATACGGCGTCCACGCACAGGAGTTACTGGCAATTATAAGGTATCAGTGTCATGCGCAGCAAATAAGTAAGGTGTTGCCGTTGTGGCTGTGACGCCATGTAGTTGGATGTAGGTACGTTGGATGTAAAGTGGATAGTCGAGGCGTTATTCTAGATACCGCACATGTTCGTTTTTCATATTGACTTAGCGCTTGTGTAAACGATTGTACCGATGTACCCTTTTTATGGAAGTAAATCTCGAATCGATTGAGTTGTTCACCCGACGGTAAGTGCCGGTCCATAACAGTGGTGAGTCACCTACTTTCAGTTTTAAAATTCTGTGAAGGGTCGCCCTGGGCCCGTAACCATGAGGTTTACTCACAAAATATTTTTGTCAGCTAAATCTTTATAACTTACGACGGGTCTGTAGTCAGTAAAGTAGGCGGTATAAGCCGATACGTGAAGGGCAGAGTACTCGTAGAATAGCACCTCTTTCCAACCGAGGTGTCGTAAGAGGCGACTAAGGTATTGTACGGTCAGCCTTCATTCTTGCAGAATAATACCATAATAAGCACGCTGTCACTATACTGCTCGTGGGAATGGAATGGAAAGTAAGAATTTTTTGATATGTGCCAATGGGCTACGGGTGAGTTCTCTGCCTACCCCTTATATGGGAAAAAGGCGTGACTGTATGTGTATGTGTAGCCAATACCTATGCCCTAAGATACTATTCACCAATAAAATAACATGCAAAATAAATTTGGTGTAAATTATTATTGTGGCGATGGGCTCACCACCTATCACACCAAGTGCATTATATTGTTTTGGTGAAACGTGGATTGTAGCAGTCATCTGTTTTTGCAGTGAGTGCCCAGTCTCTGACTACCCCTTATGGGATACAGTCGTGATCTTATGTAAATTATTATTAAAAATCCTGTTGCATAAGAAAATTACGATTCATAATAATAGAATATTTTAATACAAATAACGAGAATGTCCAAGAGGTTTTCCCGCAGCGCGCTAATTTCGCGTCGATTTATTACATCGAAGTCCGACCAACGTAAGCGGGCGTCGGTTCACCGCCACCGCATACGGCGATTAAAAAAAAAACGCCGATAGCGAACAAAAACAACCAATTACACGTCTTCATTTGACCGTGATGCTAGAGGTTTTTGCTCATGCGGACTCGTACGGTTGGTCACGGCACGATGGCTGGGAAACTGGTGCGAAAACTGTGCCCATAAATAATGTAAATAACCACATCACCCTCGGTACTTATACTGACGGCTTCGGGTAGACCGGGTGAGCGGTTATTAACTGCGTTGCTGTTTTTTTTTTATTTGATATAGTGACGAAACGAGCAAAACTTTCACCTGATGGTAAATGCAACGTCTGCCCATAACATATGCTGTGTCGCCCAGAACATTTCTGTGTGACACCACACTGCGCCCGTCACCCTGAGACATGAGTTCTTAAGTCTCATATGGCCCGTGATTACGCTAGCTCTCAGTGCCCTTCAAACCGAAACACAGTAATGTTTGCACACTACTGCTACACGGTAGAATAACTGGCCCTGGGGTGGTACCTACCTAGACGGATTCCTGCATAGGAATCCTACCACCAGTCAAAATTTCGCACTTTGTAATAACTTTCTTTAGCTTACACACCTTTGTTAGTAAATTTAGCATAAGTGCGTGGCGTTTTTTTAGAGGACGTGTATGTGACTTAATAGGCGCGGGGTCGGGTTCGAGAGTTACCTATCTCGAACTGTAGATAGTAATGACGATGGCGATGCACTTACAGTAACACTTACTTGGTAAGAATCCAAGTGTTCAGGTGCAGGGAACGTCACTTGCGCAGTAGTTGATGTACTCGTACATATCTGTTAGGTGGAATAAAATGATGCACGCGGTGAGATACCACTATTCTTACAGCGCGGTTCAACAGTAACTCTTTCATAATGATTTCTTATATTTACGCGAACACTACACATTTAAATGAAACTAATTTTACGGATTTTATCGTGTTTAATTTTTACTATTTATACCCCGAAGTTTCGAGTGCTTTTCCTCCCGTGACCATGGGAGCTGTAAAGCGGGTTATAAATAGTAAAAATTGAACGGGATAAAATCTGTAAAATTAGTTTCAGTTACTCTTTTGTCAATCGTGATTGCAGAACAAACCATACGCATTCGAAGTATAATACCGTAATATAAATGAAAAAAAAAAACTATTATACTCGTACATGCATACAGTCACGCCTTCTTCCTATACAAGGTGCAGGCACAGGCCACACATGTAGTCCACTTTCCGCTCCCGCGGGAAATGAGATGTTATGGAGAAATGGTACGAGTCAAGATAGTTCTCACTTACCATTGCGCTCCCACAAGCAGTATAGTGATAGCATTGCATATTATTGTGTTATTCTGCACGACTAAAAGCTGTCCGTAAAATACCTTAGTCGCCTCTTACGACACCTCGGTGGAAAAGAGGTGGAAAAGAGGTAGGTATTCTACTCTGCCGGAGACATATCTGCTGTCTCTTACATTCAATCTTGTATCTTTTCTAACAAGCCATAGAAATAATTTTACTTCAACTAACCCCTTGCTCTTATCTTCCGAATAACTTTCAATATCTTTATTTTACATGTGATCGGGTACCTCGTTCTCAAAACTGTTTCAATGATATGTATTCACCCGCATAGTACAGTTTATTTAGTTCTCTGCCCAAGCTAAAATCCTATGGAACACCTTTACCGACGATATCAAGAAAGCACCAAATAGGAACTCTTTTAAAATACTGGCCCGTGAACATTTCTGGTGAAAAACATTCGAATTAGTAAAGTCGATAGGTGTCCGACAGAGTAGAATAGCACCCACCTCTTTCCTACCGAGATGTCGTAAGAGGCGACTAAGGTATTGTCCAGATAGCCTTCATTCGTGAATAATAACACCATATTATGCAATGCTGTCACTATACTGCCCGTGGGAGCGCAATGAGGAGAAAGAATTTTTTGTATTGTACTCGTATTAAAATGGCGGTGACGTGGTTCGCCACCCGTCACGTGGGCTACGTGAATGGCCTCTGCCTACCCCCTAATATGGGAAAAAGGCGTGACTGTATGTATTTATGTATTAATACAATATTCGTAATAGGGAACTACAGTCGTGATCTTATGTATCGCTTCAAGATATAGCCAATCTTGTCCGTGACTCCTCTGACATATGGTAGGACTGCAGGTACACGCTCGACTGTGGCCGGCTTCACTCGGTCACTGCGACGAAGGCGCGGAACCCGAAGCTTGTTGTCTTGCAAAACTTGCTTGACATGCTGAAGCTCGGCGGCCAGGTGTTTACTGTCACAGATCCCTTGTGCTCTCTGAAACAAAGATTTGCCCACGGTAGCTAAAAGCGGGCTTCCATAAAAACATTTTTCAAGCCGCCGAAGAAGATAAGTCAATTTTTACCATCTGTCAAGTGTAACATCCCTCTACAAGATGCAGGAGTATACAAGCTGGATTGTGAATGTGATCTCTCTTACATAGGGCAAACAAAAAGATCAGTAAAAACCCGCGTAAAAGAACATATAGCTGATGTGAAGCATCGCCGCCCCAGGAAGTCTGCAGTCTGTGACCATGTTCTGGATCATCCCAACCATTACATCAGATTTGATAAACCACAAATCCTCGCAAAAGAACACCGATTCCTACCAAGGATGATTCGCGAGGCTATTGAAATTAAAAAACATCCTAATTTTAATAGAGAAGATGGTTGGGTATTACCACCAGCTTGGGATCCTATAATTAATAAAATTAAGTCAAAAACCAAGCATACCACTGCAAGACTTCAAGACACAGTTAGCTCTTTCTGCGTAGATCGGACCACAAAAAATAATTAAAAGCTGAAGGTACTCCGGGTTAACTATGACATCAGGACATCTGTCACCTCAGTCCCCCCGTGACCATGGGTGCTGTAAAGCACTCGAAACGTCGGGTTATAAATAGTATAAAATTAAACGCGATAAAATCCGTAAAATTAGTTTCATTTAAATATATTTTTATATATCTGTTAATTAGGATTTAGCTTATTATCTTTTCTGTACACTAGATCACACCTGCTATATATGTTTTACCATCAGCCAAAAAGCCGCCCATTGTTACCCTTAGTGTAAGGTCATAAACAAAAAAGAATAAATAAATTTCACAATTGCGTGGTTAAGTGGTCAGAGTACATGACTTCTACGCCGTCAGTCTTGTCTTTTTTTCTCCTGTGTGTAGGTTGGCCAAAACTAGAAAATCTTTACTAAGTAGATCCATAAAATTTTATAACAAAATTTCTAAAAGTGTTACCCAAAATACTGACATCGAATTCAATAAACTTGTCAAGAAGACATTATTAGAAAAAGCGTATTATAATGTAGATCATTACATAGACGACAGACATGTCTGGAAATAACTATTACTCTGCACTGTCAAACTCCCTGGCTACTAAATTTATGACGTAATTTATAATTTACATTATGTAATATCGTCGTCGTTTCAGCCTACCACAAGTCCACTGCTGACCATAGGCCTCCCCCATAGATAGCCACAAAAGTATGTAGCTCTAATTTTGGAGGGATTGCCATAATTGCCACGCTTGGTAGGGGGGGTGGGCAACCGCTGTTTATTTATTCAGATGTTCCAGGAAGATGCTGCCGTCCACCTTCTCCCTGATTTTCATTTTCCTCTGTCGACTTTTACGACAACCACGGGATGAGATGGGGTAGTAGATTCTCTTAAGTGGGGGCTTATGGCATTGAAAAAAAAGAAAGACCCCAGAGTTTCTTGCCGGTTCTTCTTTGAGAAGGTCTTATTTCTTTGGCCGGTGTAGATTTTTAAATTCATAAGAGCTTTATACAAACCTAAACTGAATAAATTTTGACTTTGACTTTGATTGTATCCATACGGTCGTATATATACTTTTTTCTCAGAATCTCGTAGTCTTGTATGCATGTTGGTTTCGTTACGTTTTTCCTTTAAATAAACAAACAGCGCATCACTACAACCGATCGTTAGCCACGACTAGACCGCACGCGATCCATAACATGAATATTTAAATTAATAATTAAGAATAGAGACATCGATTCACTACCGGTGCCTGTTAAATTATTTCAAGTCACTGACACTGCAGCCGAATGGTAAATGTGAGTTATAACTTTCTGATATTTTCGGATACGTAATGTTTTTGATTGTCATGTCGTCAGTCTGTGAAGTGTTCTCAACAAATTTAAAATATCATTTATACTGTATACAATTTTTTTTTGCATACAGTATAATTTTTTTTATGATACTATTTTTTATTTATTATTTACATACTTTTTTGGTTCTGTCGGTGGCAATAAATTAATTTGACGCATTGAAATTTCATATAAAAAGCGTATTGAAACTGATTACCAAAATAGGTTAGAAATACGTCGCAGTTTATAGTGTAAGCATGTGCGTAAGAGAACTTAGAACTTATGTAACTCTAGAAATCTTATGGTACACGTTCTATACCTATTCATCATCACCATGTATAATGTGATATTTTTGTTATTGGTTTTATAAATTAAAAAAAGTAAAGTTTCCGCCTATAAATATATCACTGCTGATCACAGGCCTCCCCTCATTTCTGAGAGGGTTTTGGAGCTAGGAAGAATCCGCCTCGCTGCTCCAATGCGGGTTGGCGGACTGCACATATCGTCGAAATATTTTTATTTCTCAGACATGCGGGTTTCCTCACGATGGTTTCCTTCACCGCCATACATACAGAAAAAATATTTTCTACCTCAAATTTTTGCTTTTATTGAAGCGTAAAATAATACATTCGGCAGTTGTAAAGCTAGAAGTTGCCAATCTTAAGACAAGAAACTAAAGGTGCCGTTTATTTACCCTAAGGAGACAGACAGACAGAGAGAGAGTAGATTTTATTTCAAAGAGTACTGGTTCTCGTAGTTGACGTTCAATAAAAAAGCAACCCGATGTCCCTACGCACTAGACAGAGTGATATCTGATATGTGCCTGACAAACGAGCGTTTTCACCGCGGCGTTTATTGATTTGTATACTTCTAACTTCATCGCATGTGAAACGTTTATGATAAAGTTTATTATATTTTTTTTATTGCATAAAGTGATGAAACGAAGAAAACGATCACCTGATAGTAAGTGCAACGCCTGTCCTATAATCTTTCTGCCCATAACAATTGCTGTGTCATACAGAAAATTTCTGTGTGACACCACCTTAGACACACGTTCTAAAGTCTCATATGCCCAATGATTACGCTAGCTCACAGTGCCCTTCAAACCGAAACACAGTACTTTTTATTATTATTATTTTTTAGTGTATAAAGTGACGAAACGAGCAAAACGTTCACCTGATGGTAAGTGCAACGTCCGCCAACAAAAAATACTGTATCACCCAGAATATTTGTGTGTGACACCACACTGCGCCCGTCACCCCGAGACATCAAGTCTCAAATGCCCCGTGATTACGCTAACTCTCAGTGCCCTTCAAACCGAAACACAGTAATGTTTCCACACTACTGCTTTAAAGCAGAATAACTGGCCCTGGGGTGGTACCTACCTAGATGGATTCCTGCATATGAATCTCACCCCCAGTAAAAAATTTAAAAAGGTAAGTCATAAACATCTTATTTATTTTTATGGTGTTCTACGTAATTTAAGAATATTAACCTATTTAAATAAAACTACTTTTTTACGGATTTTATCGCGTTTAATTTTGAACTATTTTTACCCGACGTTTCGGACGCTTTACAGCACCCATGGTCACGGGGGGACTGAGGTGACAGTTGTCCCGATGTCATAGTTAACCCGGAGTACCTTCAGCTTTTAATTATTATTTTAAGTCCGATCTACGCAGAAAGAGCTTACTGTGTCTTGAAGCCTTGCAGTGGTATGCTTGGTTTTTGATTTAATTTTATTAATAATAGGATCCCAAGCCGGTGGTAATACCCAACCATCTTCCCTATTGAAATTAGGATGTTTTTTAATTTCAATAGCCTCGCGAATCATCCTTGGTAGGAATCGGTATTCTTTTGCAAGGATTTGTGGTCTATCAAATCTGATGTAATGGTTGGGATGATCCAGAACATGGTCGCAGACTGTAGACTTCCTAGAGCGTCGATGCTTCACATCAGCTATGTGTTCGTTTTCTTTTACGTCCGCTCTTGTTTTTAATTAGCACTAATAATAACTATAACCATTTTAGAATTAATATGGATAACGACATTTATAGGCTGTTATTTTGCTGTACAATATTTAGAAAGAGATACGCTATTTTATTCTTTGAATGCGATATATTCTTTTAAAGAAAACGCATTAAAATGTTTACTTCAAGGCTCCGGCGTTTCGACCGCCCAGTCGCGCAGGTTCCGTAAACATGTCGACATTATGACAGAACATGTCCAAAGCGACCGCGCGGGACGTAATTACACAACTACACATAGACAGAAATGAAAACGCAATCATTATACGGCCGATAAGCGATAAACCTAAAACGCTGAAAGCTACGAGTACTATGCCGGCTCGATAAAAACCACGCTCTGAACGCGAGGACACAAAAAATCACTTTACTTTTAAAACAACATCTCGAGAATTCAAACGTTTTTACTGTACTTCACTAGAAGATCTTTTATCGTATTTAGTTCATTGAGAGTTATGTATGTTTGTTTATGGTAAAGAAGCAGTTTTTAAGACAGTGTGCAATATCCAACAACATGGCAAAAGATTATACGCTAAATGATAATCGACTTGACTCAACAAGCATCATTAATCTAAGGAATACAATGGGCGAACTTAATGTCTAGAGGCATTCTCTGCCAGTCATCCCTGGGAGGATGTGGGGCACCAAGACAACAGTGCAGAAAACCAAAAGCAAAATTTGTTCCCGGATCACGTGTATTGAAAATATCCCGAGTCTCAAAACTTTTCACTTAAAAAAATCTTTCGGATTCGGGAAGGTATGGCCTTCACCCACTGCTACTGTGATGAAAAAAAACAAAAGGACAGATGAAAAAAAAAAACCAAAATCAAAATTTCTGTCATAAGTTTAGAATTCTTTCAAGCTCTTGTTGAATTCTATCTCTTCACAACATACAATCCATTTAAGAAAAAAACTAGATAGAAAGTGTGGAGGGAGAGTTTTTGATATCAAAAATATGTTTTCTTTCTACATAAACTACTGAAGTTAAGAATTTACACGACTTACTGACACCCACACTGATTTGAAAACATTCAGAAGATTTTTTAAATATTTTAAAGTCTACAGGAATAACAGAAGTTATTAGCAAATGCAGTGTCACTGACAATGTTTTGTTTAAAATATTGAATAGCGTCTGCAACATGTTCTCTTAAAAGCCAATCGGATATCTTTAAGATATTGTTATCGGTATCAGGATAAAGAAACAGTAGATGCATTTGCCAATTATTTTGTAATAAAAAAACAACAACGCAAAACTTCTTGTATTGTACTTGTTGCGAGGTGCCGGCAATTGTTGTTTTTGTGGAGTATTTATGTAACATTGGCAGCCGATAGTGGGGTTATGCGTTTTCCTTCAACTCGCTTGTTCTCCCACTTATTTTTCCCACGCGCATTGCCGTGTTCTAGTGGTTACTACGCGTTTCACAAGTTACGAGTAATGTTGTAGAAGACATTCCTGAGCTTTAAGTAAAAATCATTAACATTTTTCCGGTCAGTACTCTCAATAACTTTTTATGTTAAATAAAACATATTTGTTTCTATCTTATTCTCCTTATATAAACATACATACATAAATACTTAAGATCACGACTGTATCCCATAAGGGTAGTCAGAGACTGGGCACTCACTGCAAAAGCAGATGACTGCCACAATCCACGTTTCACCGAAACAATATAATGCACTTGGTCTGATAGGTGGTGAGCCCATCGCCACCATACGCTTTTGGGTGCACAGTGCAGTTTTATTCCTTACTCGCCTTTTACGAGATCCATTGGATGAGATGGAGTGGTAGTATTCTTTTAACGAGCCGCCATATATAACCGCCATAAAATAACATGGAGTTACAAATTTTCAAGTTTTCAAGACAATATAGAGTTAAATGAAATATATCATAACACTAAAATAATAATTAACGTAAGCGCAATTTTTATTTCTATTTTCTTTCTGCCTATGCGAATATAATAAAAACCATGAACAACTTTTTCAAATAATTTGACCTTTCCTTCACTTTAATAATGTTTGGGGCTTCGTGCTAGGTAATTGTTCAAATTGCAAACAAAAAGGGCACAATTGTTAGCTAGTTACATCAAAATCCAAGATATAATGTGCCTGGCTGTAACGGCATCGGCACGGCGTAGTGTTTTTGCGAGGCCCGGCGGTCGCGGGACTCGTTTTAATTGGCTCAAGGAACTACGCTTCGACGGTTCCGACTGCCCTCTCGCACAGCATATCTGTTGCTGCGATGTTCCAAATAACATTTAATTTTCTAGATCTACACTTTGGGCTTAATAACGTGGTCGTTTTTAATTTGACGCAAAAAATAATGCACGGTACAATAAATTCTGTTATGGTCGGTCCCTTCATAAGTTTTATGTTCCATTCGAATAATATTAGAGTAAATTTTCCATACAAAATAATGGACAGTTTCGTGTGGTGGCGGCTTAAGAGAATCTACCACCCCAACTCATCCCGTGGGTGTAAGTCGACGGAGGGAAAATAAAAACCAGGAGATGGGCAGCAGCATCTTTCTGGAACATCTGAATAGATAAACTGCGGTTGCCAACCCGTCTGCCAAGCGTGGCGACTATGGCAAAATCCCCCCAAAACGAGAGGTATAAACTTTTGTGGCAATCTATGGGGGAGGCCTCTATGTTCAGCAGTGGACTATTGATAGGCTGAAACGACGACGACGACGACGTGCTTCCAATTCTTGCGTGCAAATTGCAATCAAAAGATTTTCTGAGCTACCGCTCATGCATGTAATTACAACTATGTCTTAGCCCTTCGATACTAGATTCGGTGCTTCATGAGTTTCATTTGTCTTTATAGATTCTGCTTACACAATGAAACAGGGTGTAGACGAATTGTAAAAAAAACTTTTGTCTTATTTTACCTTACTTATTTTATTTCCGCTCATTTCGGTACACGGCTAAACATCAGCCTCCTTCATTAGTCTACTCAGAATTTTACCCGTTTAGTCTATTTTTTCACTGTTTCGGCTTAAGAAAACAGTCGAGACTAAATCAGACGAAGTATTTCAACAAGCAGCAAAACTTTTAGAAGAGCCACTTCATAAAAATTAAACGTAGGCTATAAACTTTTTTGATACGATTTTACTTGACTCAGTTACTATTTTCAGACTTGGTATTAAGTAGAGAAATATTTCTTATTCCATTCTTATTATTTCTGTAAGGGTAACAAATAAACTCGCACATGGTGTGTTGATGCGGCTCAAACACACCTATATTGATTACGTTATTTATGTATTTATGTTTGGGTCAAATCAAACCTAGCACGCGGGCCCCTGGCCCGTGAGCACAGTGTCCGATGAAGCTGTAAAAGCCAAAAAGGCTATAGGCAATTACATCACCGAAATTATTGATTACGTTGCCGCCCCTGGAGTCATCAATATGATCATAATTTTAACCTATCACTAGTCCACTGCTGAACATAGGCCTCCTCCATAGATTGCCACAAAAGCTTGTACTCTCATTTTGGGGGGGATTTTGCCATAGTTGTCATGCTTGGCAGGCGGGTTGGCAACCGTAGTTTAGAGCCAGAAGTTTTGCAACGCTAACAGCAGCTAACAGGCCAATGGTTTTCTTCTTGACCAAAGGGTTCCTGGTGTGGACTTTTGAAATATTTGTCAAAAGGATGGTTATATACTCGTAAAATATATAAATGTTATAAATGTAAATATATTAAAAATTGTGAATCGTAATGAAGATATCTTGCATGACTGAGGTTTCTCAATTTGCATATTGATGCGCAGTATTTTTTCTGTGTATTGGCTCGTATGCATATAATTAAATATTAAAAGTTGAGGATAAATATATCACCTAGTCAGTCCCAGTCACAAGGTCATCAAATTAATCCAATCACAAAAAATATTTTTTACAGGACAAAGATATTAAACGAGCAAAAGGTTTCAACGGATGGTCAACGTCTGCCCATAAGAAACGCTGTGTCACCCAGAACATTTCTGTCACCCTGCGCCTGTTATCCTGATCCATCAGTTCTTAAATCTCATATGCCCAGTAATTACACTAGCATTTGTTATGGACAGACGTTTTACTAACCATCAGGTGAACGTTTTGCTCGTTCAAACAATTTTATCAAATAAAAAACTACTGCTTCATGGCAGAATAATTGACGCACGCACAGGAATCTTACTACCAGTAAAAATAATATAATAATAGATATAAGGTGAAATATGTTAAAATATATCAAGTTCCGTATGTTCACGTTATGAGTAACGCAAAATATTCAGTTGAGGACACGTCGATTCCTACAATAGGCATTTGATTCATGTATCATTGTGATAATAGAAATATCATCGTCAAAAATTACCATTCAGCAGCTCCGTGAATTCATTACGTCGTGTGAATCCACGCGCTTTTGTTGTCAAATAGCGCGGTCAGACACATTAGCAGCCCATAAATTACGGGGATAAACGAATCCGCCCGAACCTACCGCAACCCATGGCCGTGATGAATATGCACAGCGACGGAAACAAACCCGGTCTTTAACTCAACTGTTATGCTTTAATTATGACGTGTATTGGAGGTTTATTGTCAGGAAACGAAACAGTGATCTTAGAAGGACCAGACCTTTAAAGACCAGAAGCTTAGTATTGCTTAACAATGTTGCATTATTGTTAGAAAGTCCTTGGACAGGAACAATGGTTAATATTACATCGTTCATTATCATCTCGACAATATAGGAAACAGTATTTTAATTAAAGTAAATTAAAATGTAAAGAGTTTTTTTTTTCATATTAAAAATGTATCAGAAATGCTTTCACCTGACAGTGATTGTAAGAAAAAGAAAAGAAGGTAAGATTACCGAATTAGTAATAGAAATGAAGAGGAATGGGTTAAATAATGGAGGACCAAGGAAACGGGAGAGGCTGGTTAATGACGCCGAAGAAACGCGCAACGCACTTTACGCCACATTTCGGCGATAGTGGGGTAAATTTTAGTCAGTCGCGTCCGGCCAATATCGTTTCGAGGTCCAGCAGCACGCTCTACTAATAAAACTTGCATAACCCGGCCACTGACCTAGTTACGTACGTCAATCAACAAATATTTAAGTTTGTTATAAAATTAAAATAATCACAAACTCAACAAAAAATTGAAACGCCTTATTTGAATAATCTTAAATCATACATCTTCCGTTTTTATTCCACAGCTCTGTTATTTGAATCACTTAGAATAAAATCAGTTTAGGTCGATATTAATTAAAGCGGTTCCGGTGTCGGATACAAACACACAGGTACAGGCACACAGAAGTAATGATAAGGTGGAGATTTACCCTGTGCTATTAAGAAAGCTAATTCATTTCCGACTTCGGAAGTCGTCCTCTGTCGAACACGTCAGTATCGGCGCGTGGCAGACGCGATAATTGCCATAACAAGCCCCGCGCGTTATTCAAATAAGTTAAAAAAAAAAATCTCGCACGTTACAATTATGACGGCGCGAGAATAATGCAAAGAATTTATTTGAATTACAAATTGAAAACAGCAGACAGTTTTAGCGCGCGGCGAATAAATAATTTGATATTATGCAAAGTGATGAGACTTCGTTAAACTGCCGCGAGCGACCTTGACATAGACCCATAAATAAGAATATCTTAACCACTCATACATATGGACGGCCGCTCGCACACTCAAATATGGTAAGTGCCGGCTTATGAATAAATTTTATTATTTAAAACTCGGAATGTTCATTACTAAAACAAATACTCGTAAGGCGTAGTAGTACAGGGTGCTCCGTTTGCGGGCGGCCGGTGATGGCCGAACGCCTGCACCCGCCGGCAACTCGTATCATCATCATCATCATTTCAGCCTACCATAGTCCACTGTTGAACATAGGCCTCCCCCATAGATTGCCACAAAACACGGTCCTGAGCCACCTGCATCCATCGACTTCCTGCAAAACCGTGTAGGTCGTCGCTCCATCTAGTGGGGGGTCGCCCTACACTGCGTTTGCCGGTACGAGGTTGCCACTCGAGAACCTTTCTTCCCCAACGGTTATCGGTTCTCCGAGCTATATGGCCGGCCCATTGCCACTTCAGCTTGCTAATCCTTGCAAAAACGGCAACTCGTAAATTGGTATTAATTATTTGGTTTGCGTTGTGACTGTGGATTTGTTGAGAGGTATATAAAGTGCTAAACTGTGGCTTCTTATTCGATCAGCACTGAGGCGAGCGAACGAAACTCAAGGTGATCGGGGCCGGCGCGCCCACGCGGCTCGCCTGACGCCAACGCACGCTATCTGGGATATTGTACAACAATGCCTTCTATCTACCTATTGAATTCTAATTACGTAATCGGCAACACCAAAATCCTCTACTTTGGCCTAGACATGTGTGAATATGTCTTGCAAAATTCATCGTTCGAGCATTTTTATAATTCCTATGCAGGAATCCGTCTAGGTATCTACAACCCCGGGGCCCGTTATTCTGCCGTGAAGCAGTAGTGCGCAAAAATTATTGTGTTTCGGTTTGAAGGAAACTGTGCGCGTGTAAGTGAGTATAATCACTGGGCACAGGTCACATAGAAATGGGTAGACGTTACACTTAAATAAAAAAAATCGATGGCTGCAGTAAAGTCAAATTAATATTGAACTTTTAAGTTGCCTTGTGGTGAATTTATAGAATTCAATTACATACATACATACATAAGATCACGACTGTATCCCATAAGGGATAGTCAAAGACTGGGCACTCACTACAAAACAGATGACTGCCACAATCCACGTTTCACCAAAACAATATAATTTGCACTTGGTGTGATAGGTGGTGAGCCCATCGCCACGATGCGCTGTTGGGTGCACAGTGCAGTTTAATTCCTTACTCGCCTTTTACGAGATCCATTGGATGAGATGGAGTGGTTGTATTCTTTTAACGAAAGAATTTCAATTAAAATTTAACATAACATGAATTTACAGATTGTTGAAGTTTTTTTAATTAAAAAATTAATCTAGAAATGTATTTTAATTTAATTCACTAAATGTGTATTAATCGTGGTAGTGCCGTGTGGTGTTTACATTTAATAAGTATAATTAACAAAATGATGTTTGGTACATTGCAAGTAAACAAAGTACACCCTGTAACGGAGAGTTCTCATGACCTGAGGCAAATCACACCACAGCGAACATGCTCCTGACAATAAAAACAAGACAACAATCGAGCGTTTCCATTAAACAAATTCGTGAATACGTAATGCAGCTCAATGCTTGATATTAATATTTATAGGATCCGGCGATTTGAATAGATCTCAGATATCGCTCGTTAGCGAGTGTGAACGCGCCGATCCTATCTCAATTTGTTTTGTCAAGATTTACTCGCAATTAGCTTATCAATCGCGAGCTTTTATACGCTTGAGTTGGTGCACACTTTCTGCACTATAATTCACTAAAAAACTAGTATCTAAAGTAAATTTATCGCTTGTTGATATCATTTTATATTTAAATGTTTAACACTTTTCAGATGTTTCATTTTTTGAATCGTTCACTTTACATTTCTGTAGTTCTATTATTTTTAATAATATATCTTTATAAAACAGATAACTGAGAGTGGTGAACTTGATAGGTGTCCGGCAGAATAGAATAGCTCCTATCTCTTTCCCACCGATGTGTCTAAGACATTGTACAGAATAATACCATGACATGCAATGGTATGACAATACTGCACGTACTTACTCCCCATTGCGTTCCCAAAGGGGAGTAAGATTATATTTTGGACTTGCACGAAAATGGCGGCGACGTGAAATTCCCGCGGGGGCGAAAAGTCGGCTAATTGTGTACCGCTTACCTCTGCCTACCCCATGTATGGGATAAAGGATTGATTTGCAACAAGACAATATCAACGGGGATCAGCTAAATATGATTGAGCCGGCACCCACGGCATGAGATGGCCACCACACGCCAGGGATGTGTACAATTTAGTTTTATTTTTTGTTATACAGTCATACATTTTTCCCATATAAGGGGTAGGCAGAGGCCACAGGCCCAATTTTCGCCCCCGTGGGAGACATGGCAGGTGGCGTCGCGACGTCAAAACAAAAAAAATCCCTATTGTGTTACCACGAGCGGTATAGTGACAGCATTAGTTTCTGAACGAATAAGAGATGTCCGTACAATACCTTAGTCGCCTCTTACGACACCTCGGTAGGAAAGAGATAGGTGCTACTCTGCCGGATAACTATCGGCGGTTATTCATTTGTTTTTATTACGAAACATTAAAACGTTTTTCCTTGAAAAAACCTAATTACATAATTAATAACAAACTTGTTGATTTATCATTACTTTGTATAATGGATTCTTATATTTTCGTGATTATTACACTATTATTTACATTTAATCAAATAAAATGTATGGATTTTATCGTGTTTATTATATATATACCCCGACGTTTCGAGCACTTTATGTTTATTATGTTTTGCGTCCTGATGTCATAGTTTATACGTGCTACCTTCAGCCTCACCAAAACTAATAATTAACGAGATAAAATCCGTAAATTTAGTTTAATTAAATACTTTGTATGATTCATTTGATATTTTATTTACCCGCCCGCGACTTCGTCCGCGTGGATTTATGTTTCTTGATTATCCCGTGGGAACTTATATATAAAAATAAGTAAAAAGTATTCTATCTCTGTTTCAAGATTGCAAGCTATCTCTGTGCCAAATTTCGTCAATGTCGGTTCAGCAGTTGAATACTGAAAAGGTAACAAACAGACAGAGGGACAGAGAGTGTTACCTTAGCATTTATAATTTGATTTTGGTTTATTCGTTTTTCGTGGATCTTTATTTTAGCCGAAATCAATCTATCGCGATGATGACGTGACCTAGTTCTTAAAGTAACTAGCTTTTATATCGGATCCTTGATTCGTGAGCTACACGTGTGGCCTCTGCCAGCCCCTTATATGGGAAACAAATGTCAATACTTCCAGAGAAACTAATGTAGTAACTGAAATATATTGCGAATGCAACCTAAATCAATTACTTGTATATTTAGCGGGTTAAAAAGAAAACAGACAGTAATCAAAATATAGTAAAAGTTAAAAAATATATAAAAATTGAATTGTCCCCTAAATTCTCAGATACTGCGTCCCGGTTGCCTCCGCGAGACAGGCTCAGCGTAACGACAAAAGGAAGGAAATGCGTACGTGCCTCACAAAGCCGCGGACGATATTATCCGATGGTTTTTACATCAGCCGTATTAGGAGCGACGCCGGGGCTCCGGACGTGTTCAGACTCTGTATTAACGCGCTTGTTTATCCACTTTTGTTTATCAGACGTCACGATAGCATCTGCTGAGATCTTAAAGATGTCGCCTAGTTAGATCTTTATTTTTACATCTAATACTGTATTCACCGTTAGCAGATTTAATAAGATATTTTGATTCACAGAAAATGTTTTTGTTGAGTTATAAACTTTTTACTTTTTATATTCATATTATACGAAGATATGTTCAAATACCGGTAACCATATTGCAAATATAAATAGAAACAAACTTGCCTGTGGCAGGATGACAATCACTATTTTAAATTTAAAACCTTCAACTTACATAACGCAATCAGTATCTTGTTTATTTCTAAACGCTGCAGACAAATCCTTCTGTCACATATGACAATACCATTAATTTTCTGCAATCGAATAAACGTTATCTGTATTGGAACAAGATTCAGAATTGAATGTAGTGCCTGTATTAGAAACATTGAGTTAGCGACAAGATCCGATTAGGAAAGATGGGATAATGCTTGGAGCCGATTCGTCGACAATAGTCGATGTTGTATCGGAGCCAGCATCTCGGTCGACAGTGTTCCGTAAATACAGAGGTTTATTGTGAGCGTGGCGAGATGAAGCGAGCAAGACGAGATTAGATGAGGTGAGAGGGCTTTAGTTCGACACATGATTCCATCAGCTATTCTTGGAAATTCACAATATTCAAGAGCGACTCAGCTAGGTCAAAACGTCTGCCCGGATGCATTTCCCTAACTATATGTTAACCTTTATCGTTCCGCAAGAGAAGACACTTGGCGATGTACGTACCTATTACTGTCAAAATGAAATGTGTTACTAATTTTGTTCAAAGGCTACAGGTTTTGTGGGAAAATTACTAGCGATACATGTTAGTTAGATACTAGTCATGTCAGTATGAAGTGTGATAATATTTTTACATCCCGTAAAATTAACAATTAATTCATATTTAAAAATTATTTGACTTTGCGATAAGACTGCGCATCTTTTGTGTTTTTACATGAGTTTTTTCATTTAAATGACGCAAGGTCAAACTTGAGACGTAGTGATTCAGGCGTTCGTTCTACAACATCGTAAGTAAATATTATATATCAAAAGGAAGTGATTTTTGAGTATCAGGTATTGCTGTATTTATAAGCAACACCACCTGTCACTCGGAAGTCAAATCTGGACAGAAAAGGTCAGTCCGCAGCAAGGTCGTGACCCACGCCGAAAATCTTGATAACGGCCGGACGAGATACGGTGTCCCAAACCGTGGGAGTGGCGAGACAATGCCTATTGTAACATTAATGATAAATTTTCTTGCATAATTGTGGTTATTAAAACTTTTACGTCCGATGCATCGTGAATGAGTCGCGGCATCAAGAGTGCGATATTTCGATCTGATGATAATGGGTAACATATTGGTTTATATTAAAGTCCCGTTGACTCGCGACGGAGTCCGCTTATCATAGCGCTTTGTTTTACTGTCTTATCGTATGAAGGAGACAAATATCTTTGATAGTAGATAGGATTTATGAATAGAGCAATAAGTCGACGAAATTGTTGCTTATTTAAATTATGTATCTGAATAGAGAACGTATTAGACAGTCATTATAAATTAAATGCATACATACAGTCATGCCTCTCATTGGGGTAGGCAGAGACCACATCTTTTCACTTGCTACGATCCTGACACATATCTTTAGCTTCTTCTACTTTCATTAGCGTTTTCATACGCGCTCGTCGGTTGCGAGTACTTTTAACGTTACCTTTCCTCAAAAGTTCACCGATCTGATTGTGATACGTACGCTTAGGTCGACCCTTACCGGCTTTCACACTCGACTCATAAATCTGTTTCGTCAATCTCCTTTCATTCATTCTCTCTACGTGTCTAAATTATCTAAGCATCCCTTTCTCTATATTACTACATCTTCAACCACATCGCAACGTTTCCTTATCACGCTGTTACTCACTTTGTCGATCAGAGTTACTCCAGCTGTACTTCTCAAACTTCTGATTTTCACATATTACTTATTCCTATGCAGGAATCCGTCTAGGTAGGTATCACCCTAGGGCCAGTTATTCTGCCAGTGTGCAAACATTACTGTGTTTCGGTTTTAAGGGCACTGAGAGCTAGCGTAATCACTGGGCATATGAGACTTCAGAACTGATGTCTCAGGATTGTCACACAGAAATGTTCTGAGTGACACAGCATTTGTTATGGGCAGACGTTGCACTTACCATCATATGAACAGTTCTGCTCGTTCCGTCACTTTTATCAAATGAAAAAAAAAACACATAAAAGAGGATTTAAAACCGAAAATAAACATTTTGGGGATATCATTAAAAGATAATGGTAATATACAAGTTTCCGACATAACTTTTTTATTTTTTGGAAAATAACCTAGCCTTTTTATGTTTTGTTACCATCTTCTTCTTCTTTCTCAGCTGCTTAATACCGAAGTTGGACATAGACCTCCCTGAAGAAGAGATGGTTTGACTTAGTCCGCCACCATTCGGCTTCACGAATTCCTTTACTTCTTAATAAAATAATCGTCAACACACCAATATCGTTTTTTAATGGTAAACATTTCGGGCTCAATTTCACCTGTTCAGAAAACGTAAATTTATATTTACTTTAGCGTAGTTGTACGCGGCGTATCAAGGTGCCATCTTCAAATAGTGTTACGTCGCGGTACGCGGCCGCTATCTCAGCATCGCATCGCAGCCATTGCTTTGACTGTATAATTTCCCACGTGCTTTGTTCCGTAGTAACGACCTCGGACGGACGGACGTACAGTTCCACCTCCGCTGACGCGATTGGATCACCCGGCTCTGTTTTATGTTAGGTGACGAAAAACTTGCTGTTAAATATAACAGAGCTGTGTGGGCCCTTTGATAAATTCGACAGTCTTTAGATCAGATAGTGTCGTTGATACGCATAATTTTCATACTGAAATCATTACGAGTATGTTTTTTTTTATAGGAGAGGAGGCAAACGAGCAAGTGGCTCACGCTCACGATGGTAAGTGATCACCACCGCCCATGAACAACCGCAATACCAGAGGAATCGCGGGATGCGTTGCCGGACTTTGAAGAAGGTATAGGCTTATTACTTTACTTTTTATGTTATGTGATTACTGTTTTATAAGTATTTTTTATTGATAAGTATCTGATCACAGAGTACATGACTTGAAATCAATTTCAGTAGTATGTGATTAATTTTGATTTGTATTAATCCCTTTCAATTATGAGAGCAGTCCTATTTCAGCAGTGAAGGAAAACATCGTGAGGAAACAAAGGAGGTGTATGTCTGAGGAATAAAAATATTTCGATGACATGAGAAGTTCGCCAATCTCCATTGGAGTCTACCCGGCTCCAAAAACCCTTTCAGGAATGCGAAGAGGCGTGTGCTCAGCAGTGGGACATTAATAGACAGTTACTTTACTTTTTTTCCTGCATAGGAATCCTACCACCTTCCTGGTGGTAGGATTCCTATGCAGGAATCCGTCTAGATAGGTACCACCTCAGAGCCAGTTATTCTGCCGTGAGAAATAGTGTGCAAAAATTACTGCGTTTCGGTTTGAAGGGCACTGAGAGCTAGCGTAATCACTGGGCATATGAGACTTAAGAACTGACGTCTCAGGGTGACGGGCGTAGTGTAGTGTCACACAGAAATGTTCTAGGTGAAATAGCATTTGTTATGGGTAGACTTTGCACTTTACATCAGGTGAACGTTTTGCTCGTTTCGTCACTCTATCGAATCAAAAAAAATCATCATAACTTCAGCCTATCATTAGTCCACTACTCAACATAGGCCTCTTCCGTAGATTGCCACAAAAATTTGTAGCTCTCATTTTGGGGGGATTTTGCCATAGTTGCCACGCTTGGCAGGCGGTTTAGCAACCGCAGTTCATTTATTCGGACGTTCCAGTTCACATTAGCAGCACTATTTAATGTAATCAAAACGTTAATTTCAAATTAAAGGTAACCAACATATATTCAAACATTTGGAACGAGGAAGTTTGTGGTACCCGGCGGTGCCTTGTCGGTAGCAAGAGGCTCGTAAACCGTCAGTGCTTCGCGGAAGCACCTTGGCCGTCTGCCGCTGCGTCACGACGCCGTGCCGACCGGCAAGGACGTTTCCCTCCACATGCGGCATATTAAAATCATTACACAGATACGTTAAACATAACAAAACAATTCATTCGTGCAAATTTTAGAGTGCAAGTGTCAATAACTTATAATTTCCAACAACTGCTGTTAAAAAGACTAAGATATATATATAGAGGATAAGAAGAAGAGAAGGATTTTTTTTTGAAATTTATATAGTTATATGTATATGTATTAATAGCATTAATTTTGCAACTGTTTTAGTTTTATCATCATCATCTCAGCTTATCACTAGTCCACTGCTGAACATAGGCCTCCTCCATAGATCGCCACAAAAGTCCCGCCCAGAAAATTTCTGTGTGACACCACACTGCGCCCATCACCCTGTGACATGAGTTCTTAAGCCTCATATGCCCAGTGATTACGCTAGCTCACGGTGCCCTTCAAAGCGAAACACATTAATGTTTGCACACTACTGCTTCACGGCAGAATAACTGGCCTTGGGTTGGTACGTACCTAGAGACATAAGATCACGCTAAGATTTCCTCTTCATTTGGATGTATTCAACAGACCGACACTTAGTAAAATAATTTGTTTGTATACTAATGTTAGCTTCTGCTGGGATCTGAATCCTACGACGTTAAACAGATACTCGTACTTTGGTCACCACGCGACGTGCGCGTGGCACACCTCAAATATGCGATGTTTAATATGTCAGTTATTCGTTGATGATTGCAAAGGCTTTTTAAATCTTTTTTCCCTACAAGTTTGACCTCGTAGAAGAGGTAATTAAAATAGTTTTATAAGTCAAGGATAAATTATGCTTTATAAAACAGCTGACAGCAGCACCTGCGCCTCGTATTTTTACATAGCAAATCGTAACAATAAAATTCACTAAATAAGCGAATAAATCAATTTGCACCATTAATAATGATTTGCAAATGAATGATTTTAGGTTTTTTCATTTTTTTTATTGTATAAAGTGACAAAACGTTTCATTGTAACGTTTACGTGTAAAGTGTTTTAGGGTAAACGGTTTACTGCCCATAACAAATGTTGTCTCACCCGGAACATATCTGTGTGACACCACATTGCTCTCGTCACCCTGAGCATTCAGTTCTTAAGTCTCATATGCTTAGTAATTACGGTAGCTCTCAGTGCCCTTCAAACCGAATAATGGTCATGGTGTGGTACCTACCTAGACGGATTCCTGCATAGGAATTCTACCACCAGTTAAGAGTAGGTAGTATGATAATTTTTATAGATGATGTGGATTCCTTTTAGTATAGGAACGGAACGGGTGACAGGTGGTGTGTGGTGTCACACAGAAATGTACTCGATGACACAGCCTTTGCTATGGGCAGACGTTACACTTACCATTTGGTGAACGTTTTGCTCGTCACGTCATTTAATCCAAGAACAAAACATGTTCTTATTCTTAAAGAACCTTGCCCAGCTCGTGAACTTTGTTCAGAATCTTTTGTTATGATACCTACGATGAAAGAAAAGACAAAGTAAGAGAACATAGTTCAAGGTTAGTTATTATAATCGGTGCAGATATCGTATAACAGGCAATCTAAAACGATTTAAATTATTTATGTAAGAAAATAAATAGACGTGGCAGCTCAGAGCCCGGGAGCTCGCCTTAAAATTAACAGTGCGAATGACCTGAGTTCGAACCCCGGGGCCGGCATCTCAAAAATTGTTCTACAATTTTGATTGCTGATTTACCTCGTGCTCAACTTTGAAGGAAAACGTCGTCGTGAAATCTGTATGTTTGAGAAAAAAAAATTCAGAGACATGCGAAGTCCACCAACTCGCATTGGAGTAGCGTGGCTCTGACTCTAATCTGCTCCATAGCCCAAAAAATTAGAGGAGGTATTTGCAGTAGGACGTTTATAGATTGTTACTTTTGCAAATAGACGATAATGACATTTGACTAATGTTTCATGATTTATGATTTACGAAGATTTTATGATTTTTTATGATTTAACTTGTTAATAAAATAAAATATGATTAATTTCTTAACAATTAATGAAAAATAAATAAAAAATAAAATGAATTTGTCGGCTCGGTTGGCGCAGTGGTTAAGCGCTTGAATTCCGCGCCGGGGGTCGCGGGTTCGATTCCCGCACGGGTCAAATATATGTATGGCCTACAGATAGTTGTTCCGGGTCTGGGTGTTTGTGTATGTGGAATTTATGTATGTGAAACGCACCCACGACACAGGAGAAATCCTACTGTGGGACATGTTTTTTTTAAAAAAAAGATATAAAGATATAATATGACTGGTGGGCGGATTCCTAGCAGGAATCAGTCTAAGTACCACCTCAGTGCCCGTCAGGTCAAACCGCCAAGCACTTTAAATATATGTGTTTCGGTTTTGGAGGGATTTTGCCATAGTTGCCACGCTTGGCAGGCGGGTTGGCAACCGCAGTTTATTTATTCAGATGTTCCAAGAAGATGCTGCTGCCCATCTTTTTAATTTTCCTCTGTCGACTTTTATGACAGCCACGGAATGGGATGGGGTGGTAGATTCTCTTAGGCCGCTACCACACGGCCTACTCTCCAATATGAGTGCTACAGTGGCCTATGTTCGGCAGTGGACTTGTGTTATGCTGAAACGACGACGACGACGTGTTTCGGTTTTAATGGTGTAATCACAGGGCATATGAAGTTTAAGAACCATCGTGTCACGGTGTCGAGCGCGTCGTGATGCGACATTTCCAATGCAAAGTTCGGTGCTGTTAAATTCAGCTGTTACAATCGGCCGAACTGACGAGCAGTTATCGTTATTCGAGGTTATTCGTTATTAACAATTAATAACAAAACTGTAGTTATCAGTCTTAAAACAGAGCCACAAACAATAACGAGACCGTGTGCGCAGATAAATGAGAAACAATTTTGCACGCGAACAGGAAATAAAAAGAGTATTTACGACTCGGTGGCGAGTTAGAGGAACGGCCAAAACAACACAAATTGCATTTAGCTGCAATTAAAATTAACCGGACGGGTGTTGGCATTCACAAAAATAATAACAACAAGACGCTCAACTAATTATAAAGTTTCCGGCTTCGCGATAAACGGCATTATGTTATGTGCGTTCATTTTATTCTCCATTTAACCACTAAAACAAAGAACTCCTTATCGGCCCAGCGGCAACCGTGACAATGACGTAGTCACCCAGCGATAGAGTTTGAATAGATGGAAAAACATAGACTACGTATTTGAACAAAATAACGCTATCGCAAGGTTAATTATTATTTTTAATTAAACGGGCTAAAGTGTTCAATTGTACAGTCTATTCATGGAGTTTTTTTTTTACTTGTTAAAGTGACGAGACGAGCAAAACGTTCATACGTTCGTGGTAAGTGCTACGTCTGCCCATAACAGATGCTGTGTTACACAGAATATTTCTGCGTAGCACGACACTGCGTCACCCTGGGACATAAGTTATTTAGTCTCCTACAGTGAAGTAAAAGTAAAGTTTCAGCCTATAAATGTCCCACTGCTGAGCACAGGCCTCCTCTCATTTCTGCGAGGGTTTTTGGAGCTAGGAAGAATGGCGCCACGCTGCTCCAATGCGGGTTGGCGGACTGCACATGTCTTCGAAATATTTTTTATTTTTCAGACATGCTTCACCGCCGAGCACGTGGTAAATCAGCACTTAAAATTGCAATTAACAAATTTAGTAGTGCCGGCACCGGGAATCGAACCCACGTCACTCTGAGCTACCACGGCTCTAAAAGTTTAGTCTAGTCTCATATGGCCAGTGATTACTCTAGCTCTCAGTGCCCTTCAGACCGAAACACAGTAATATTTGCACACTACTGCTTCACGGCAGAATGACTGGCCCTGGGGTGATACCCTACCTAGACGGATTCCTGCATAGGAATCCTACCACCAGTAAAAACATGGGAAATGAGTATATGAACAGGATGTGAGAATGTGTGAAACTGTGTTTCGGTTTGAAGGGCAATTGAGATCTAGCGTAATCACTGGGGATATGAGACTTAAGAACTGATGTCACAGGCAGACGGGCGCAGTGTGGTGTCACACAGAAATTTTCTGGGTGACGCAGCATTTGTTATGGTCAGACGTTGCACTTACCAGCAGGTGAACGTTTTGCATCGTTCCGTCACTTTTATGAAACTAAAAAAAAATTAAAAAAAAAATGATTCACTGACATGCAAATTTCGAAATCTTTCTTCGCCCAGTACGGTTCTTTTTTAAGAAGAAAGCGACGAAACAGGCCAAGCTGTCAACTGTTGGTGGTGAAAAGTCTGTCCATAAGAAATGCTTTGCCACCTAAAACATTTCTGGTTAGTACCTCACTGCTCCCGTCCCCTGAAACATCACTTTCCAAGTCTCATATGTCCAAATAATTAGTAATGTATACTAGCTGTTAGTGCCCTTCAGACCAAAACACAGTAATGTTTGGTATAACTGCACACTGCTGTTGCACGACACAATAATGCTGCGGTAGTATCTACCTAGACGAATTCCTGCATAGTATTTCTACCACGAGTTGCATACATACATACATACAGTCACGCCTCTTTCCCATAGGGGTAGGCAGAGACCACATCTTTCCACTTGCTACGATCCTGACACATCTTTAGCTTCTTCTACTTTCATTAGCGTTTTCACACACGCTCGTCGGTTGCGGGTACTTTTAACGTGACCTTTCCTCAAACGTTCACCGATCTCATTGTGATACGTACGCCTAGGTTGACCCTTACCGGCTTTTCCATTCACACTTGCCTCATAAATCTGTTTCGTCAATCTCCTTTCATTCATCCTCTCAACGTGCCCAAACCATCTAATGCCTTTCTCTATCTTTTTCACTACATCTTCAACCACACCGCAACGTTCCCTTATCACGCTGTTTACCACGAGTTAAACACAATAAACGACCAATAAAGGTGCATATGAAAACTATCTAAAATGTGCTGGTTCTTTTTAACATTATATGTGCCATGTGAAAGTAATAGATATATTAATGTCAATACAATTTATCCACATTTCTCTTTCGTCGTATTGACAAATGTGTTAGTTGAATTAAATAGTAAATTAACATATTTCTAACAGGTACCGCTTTCGCAACTTCTATACCGCGGTAAATCTCATTAACGGAACCTAGCAGCCTAATTTGAACATTAAAATTATTAATGTTCTCGTATACTTAACCCTGTGTTCGCCTCTTTCATGAGACACATTATTTTTTTTAAATAGAGAGTATTTGTCATTAGCTTGTTTATTAATCAATTTCTTTATATATTTAGATTATATATATATAAATACGGTTAAATTAACATTCTCTAAGGTGCTGTAGGTGAAAAAAGTACTCTTAAGTAATCTGTTACAGATTTTAGAATAGTAAAAACTAGAATTTATATATGAATCATCGTTGTGTTACTAACTGCGTGTTCAGCAAGTAAAAGTAAGGTGAAAGAAACCTTTTTTTTTCAGTCATTAAATTAGAAAAGAAAAGAAAGTAAGAAAGAAAAGTTTATTTAGCAAAGACCGCTGACGTACAAAACATACATTTACAAAACAACATTGACATAAAAGTAACCAGAAGAAGTAGAACCTTACCACTAATCTTATATCTAAGTTGTACGTTTGGCCATTTGTAAATTATTGATAAATAAACTTTTAACCCCGAAATTCTTTTCAAATGAACGTCGTAATGTATAATAATAAAAATACTTTTCAAGGTTTGTTGCCGAAAAATCTAGGTAGGTACCACCCCAGAGCTAGTGAGTGAGTTATTCTGCCGTGCAAACATTTCTGTTTCGGTTAGAAGTGCACTGAGAGCTAGCGTAATCACGGGGAATAAGGAGCTTAAGAGCTGACGTCTCAGGGTGACGAGCGTAGTGTTGTGTCAAACAGAATTGTTCTGGATGACACAGCATTTGTTATGAGCAGACATTGCATTTACCATCAGGTTAACGTTTTTCTCGTTTCGTCACATTCTCCAATAAAAATTAAAAAAAAAAACACCTCCAAATCAAACAAACTGTGACAGATTTGCCATTTTAAGATTGGCCATCGCAGAATCAGAAGCTTCGAACCTTGCTGCTCCGTCACCTTACTATTATAAATCTACCATATTGGTGATGATTGTTCCGCCATCTACATGTCATTCTAGTCATAAATTAATCACCTCACGGCACTGTAAAAGACTGTTTTGTGCCCTCATGGATTTTTTGATGGTTTTGACCATCAAAAATTGCAAGGGTTATTACAAACGGTACATTAACGTGGTGCAAAGAATCATACTATGGCATCAGTCGACATGGAGACAGACATATTTCACGTTTCATAAGCCCCATTCACCCTTTGAGCACGTTAATGCCCGCGTTAAAGCTTCGAAATGCGATCAAAATTAAATAAGGCGTTATCGGTAATCCCACGAGCCATCAATCGTCCGCATTGCTGTCGGTCCCACAATGGCGCTACCCTCCTCCGAGTGTCTACACAATGCGTGCCGACCACGTACTAGCGCGTACGTTGAGCGTTATGGATGAGGTATCAGTAGCCCTCATAAAGGATATACTTTGAAATTGATTAGAAATATTGACACGAGGAGCAGAAAAGGTGTATAGGAAAGGATAAGCCGTAGGTTCCTAAAGTGATCTATATTGTAATGGTCGGCATGTTCAAGCGTCGATTTAGACTTGCTTTGGTGTGTACGTGAATAAAAATGAGGGGGGAAGGGGGGGTGCAATGTTAAGAGTAAAATATAACGTAGGCAGGAATTTTAGTCTTTGGTATCAAGCAACGTGACAAATCGATCGTTCACCTGATGGTTCACGTCTGCCCATAATAATTACAGTGTCGCTCATAACTTTGAATTTGGTCTTGCGCTCCATGAGACATCTGTTATTTAGTATTGTATGACCAGTAATGCCACAAGCCAAAGTAGCCGTTCCAACGGGTCCTTCATCAATGCTTGCACACTACTACTAGGTGGTAAACTAACTAGCTCTATGGTGGTAGGTTACCATCTACCCTATAGAAGTCCTACCATCACTATACGCGTATTAGTACATCGAGTACACACAACACACATGTTAAAGACAAAATATATTGGATTAATGAACACACACATATGATCGGGTGGCCTAATGTTAAGAGTGCCTGACTATCCACGCCGCAGGTTCTGGTTTCGAAGCCTAGCCAGAGCCATAATTAGGGTAAAAACACACTTTGTTGGATTTCTGGTAGTGTTGTGAATGTTAAATTTATTTATATTAATTCCTTACTTACAGAAATAGCGTGAGCAGTATGCTACTAGCAAAGTGCCTTCCCAATAATGTGCTGGTGGTAGGATTCCTTTGCAGGAATACATCTAGGTAGGTGGTGGTACTAGTTTTTCTGTTTCGTTCGGAAGGGTGCTAGGCTAGTGTAATTACTTGACGACCGCGTGGCGCAATGGTTAATGTACCTGTATGCCGACACCGTGGGTCCTGGATTCGAATCCCAGGCGGAGCCAACATTTGTGCAAAAATAAAAATTGTTGGCATTCGGGTCTAGTTGTGTTGTGGTTCTTGTGTTTCTGAGACTGCGTCCTAGCATACCTCCAATCTTATCGCAATGAGCGTTACATCAGGCATGGGTGGGTTAGGACGAGTGAGTGCCTCTGTGTTTGTGTCACTATAATATCTCCTTCGCAGTTGATAACTGCCGACAGTTCTCGGTAGTTCTCGCCGTGGTCGAAAATCGGCTGAAAGGACATCAATGACTCAACTTATGAGAGTTAAGAAGTGATGTCTTAACGTGACACATAGAAATGTTCTGTGTGACACAGCCTTTGTTATGAGTAGACGTTGCACTTACCATCGTGTTAACGATTTCCAGGCCCCGCCACTTTCTTCCATAAAAAATAAACTTTTAAGACACTGCGGCGATGTTCCCGCGTTTAATATTTAATACTTGTCACTAATTACTTGTACAAATATCATTGACTAATGGCAAGTGATACACACTTAATGTGGTTAGAGTGGACGTCGCGATGAGTCAGTATACCGCGCCACACCGCTGCTTATGATTCATGTCCACTGTGAGTTACCTCTTACTTCTTGCGGTTGGTAATGTATTCACTTGTGTAAAGTTACTGATCCTAATGGACTACGTCATCATTTATTAAAATATACACGATTGACACGTGCCATTACGCTGCTGCGAACTTTTAATTATTTAAGCAGTTTGTTTTCTAGAATTATTTATGCTGAAAGGAAATTACCCAATGTGACGATTATGATTAGGACTCTCTAAGACCACAGTGACATCTAGCGGTTAATTACCATAAGTAGTCATCTACATAAATACATACAAACCTTCTTCCCATATAAGGGGTAGGCAGAGACCACTTCACTGTAGCCCACTTGGCAAACCACGTTGCCGCCACCTTGGTACGAGACATAAATTCTTACCCCCCTATTGCTTTCACACGAGCAGTATAGTAACAACATAACATTATTACGTTGTTATTTTTCACGAATAAAGGTTGTCCGTCTCTTACGACACCTCGGTATGAAAGAGGTAAGGTGCTATTCCACTCTGCCGGATACCTATCAGCCTAGTTATCTGCACAGGATATGTTATAGTGCCATAAATATTAGCGTAAATAGAGACTTATTTTTAGCTTCCAACCAACTCATTGTTGATACACTAAGATCGGCGATAGGATTCAGTGTCGGGAACATCGGTTATTTACGATGAATACACACGATTATACGGCTCGATTGAGATTTCAAGCATGTATGTAGAAATGCCGATTTAAGCCACGCAGTCTTGATAATTATCATATAGAACAAGTCATTATGAAATAGCAATTACTAAATAAGTACTGCAATTTTTCGAAAATACGCTTATCGTTACTGGATATGGGAATGTTTTCTTCTTACCATTATATCCCAACCCTTCATAAGCCAGGAGCGCATTGTGCGTAATCAAAGGGGCGCTGTAGCCCCGGACAATGAGTTCTAAACGCAGACGCTCGTGAGCCGCACTCCTGTCATAACAATGATCGATCTGCCTGATGAATCGCTCAACGCATCAACTAATACAGCATGTGTTATCTTATCTATGAGCAGTTCTTTACGAGGGCTAGGCTAAGGAGGCCAAGAACTTCTCAGCGAGCTATGGATCATGATTTCAAAGGGCGTTCGTTAATTTTGATAAGTTTTAAGCTGTAATTTAAACAAATCTCTAATACGACACCATAACACATACAGTATCCATTATTACGAGTATATTATAAATGGGAAAGTAACTCTCTCTATATCCAAACGTAAGAAATAGACAGAGGCCTATTTCTTACGTTTTCACGGTTCAGCCGCTGAACCGATCTTGACGAATTTCGGCACAGAGATTTCGTCCAGGTGACGGACATAGGACACTTTTTATCCCGGAAAATCCCGCAGACGAAATCGCTGGCATCACCTAGCCTGTTTATAAATAACAAAGTATCTGTTACTTTACACACACTACTTTTAAAAATCGATGCCCATACCAGTATTTCTCCTTAATCGTATGTCCTTCTGGGTGCGTTTTACAGAAATAAACGCTTGGTAAGTCGTCCTAAATATCGCTGTACACTCCCACTCCACGCCACTCGGTCACGGCTGAGTAACTTTTTTTTTTTAAAACGAAGCCCCACAGTAGGATTTTCTCCTGTATCGTGGGTGCGTTTTACAAACATACATTTCACATGCACAACACAACCAGACCCGAAAAGCAACAATTTGTTTTTTTTTTCACAAATGTTGCCTCCAGCTGGGAATCGAACCCAGGACTGGTGGCGCAGAAGTCAGGTACGCTAACAACTACGCCACGCGGTCGACGTACCTAAAGTGGACCTCGGCGTACTTAAAGTGGGAGACGGAAGTGAAGAAGAAGAGAACAAGTGTCGAACAATTTGGTGGTGGCGGCGTACTACAAAATTTAAGGCGAGTGTCCGAGCCCTGAGCTTATACGGCTTTATTCTACTATTCGTACTCTGTAGCGACCTGCGCATGCAATGGATTATTATTCGAATACACGCGTTAATGGACTAAAGTCTTTGATCTGTAATTATAGTGACTGTTCGCATACGCTCGCAGTGGGGGCGTGCGGCGCGGCATTTGCGCTTCTTGATACGGTTCTAATGTCAAAATGCAATGTGCTTTGATAAATTAAAGGAAACCCTTTTAGTTTGTCCGCTTTGGCTTAAACTTTAATATGTTAATAATAAATGTGTTAATTGTTATAAAGATTAAAAAAATAACATGATCAAAACTACAAAGTTTTAATGAAATTATACTATTTATCTATTTTGAGTAGTTGAAAAAGTAAAACTGTTTTTCTTTAGTTCACGGTAGCCTAATGTCTAAAGGTACGTACTGCGTAACATGACGTCACAAGTTCGAGTACGCCATTTAACTGTGTTACTGGTGGTAGGGATTCCTTTGCAGGAATCCGTCTAGGTCGGTACCACCTCAGAGCCAGTTATTCTGCCGTGAAGTAGTAGTTTTCAAACATTACTGTGTTTAGGTTTGAAGGTCACTGAGAGCTCGCGTAATCACTGGGCATATGAGGCTTAAGAACTCATGTCACAGGGTGACGAGCGCAGTGTAGTGACACACAGAAACGTTCTGGGTGACACGGCAATTGTTATGGGCAGACGTTGCACTTACCATCAGGTGAACGTTTTGGTCGTGTCGTCGCTTAATCAAATAAAAAAAACAAATCCTAGCACAATCTTTTAAGCTCACTTGCGATGGTTAACAGGTTTATTAATAATGTTAATTTCGTTGTATAAGAGATAATAAATTACGTCATACTTTCGGGTACACGCACCCTGTACTTGGATTTAGTTTTTGTTCAGCAAGAAGCTCCATAATGGGTGCTAAGCCCTACTCGTGACCAGTCAAGCCCTACTAGACCTAACCGTAATAGGCAAAGCCATTCGGCCAATTAACTTTTGTCGTGTTTAGGTATGTTACTTAGAGAAGCCATTACTGGAGAACTGGTCAAAAGTTTTAATCGTAAAATTTATGTTCCCCGACCGAACAAATAACATCTCAAAAATATTAGTTTGAACTAATAAACGCTGTGGCGTAGGAGTCCGCAGGGTCAAATAACGACATGGACAGTTTATTTTTTTTTTGGAGATATTGACGAAACGAGGTAAACGTTCACCTGATGGTAAGTACAACGTCCGGCCATAGCAATGCAGTGTCACCCAGAACAATTCTGTATGACACCACGCTGCGCCCGTCATCCTTAGACATCAGTTCTTTAGTCTCATATGCCCAGTGATTTAAACATTAGCTCTCAGTGCCCTTTAAACGAAAACACAGTAATGTTTGCACTCTACTACTTCACGGCAGAATAACTGGCCCTGGGGTGGTACCTACCTAGACGGATTCCTGCATAGGAGTATTACCACCAGTAAAAATGTAACGAAGCTTTGAATAAGGAAAGTGAGCTTACGACCACGGTTTGTGATTGCAATGACTTATTATATGAACTTTAAAAAAATTACAATCGCAGTCAATTGACATCAGTCAAGTGCTGAGCCACACCTGCGCAGGAGTGACGCAGTCGCGGCGACACGGCGACGCGACAAGTAGGCCGCGACGCTATCAGCCGATCTGTCTCCGACATTAATCTGCTCCCTCGATGATTGGCCAAGGTCGGCTTTTGGAAAGGCGGCTGTGCGTGCTCTAACTCAGATACCCGCCGATAGTGAAATAATAGTTATATTTAAACTTGTATCGACATGATAAAAACCTGTCTGAAACTTGTTTGAAGCAGCATTCCCCGCTCTGGTGTTTAAGCTTCGTCCCTTACATGATTAGTGTGGTTTGACATGTTCATAAGCAACTTAGAATACTGAGCGAATCACTTATCCACTATAGACTAATCGCACACTTGAAATTCTCAAGCGTTTTATAATTATTAATTAAATATAGTGAATACCGATGCAACGACTAAAACGATAAGAGTAAAAACATTATGTACTCGTATACTTCCATTAACATCCTTATCGTCAGCATATCCTATGAACAGTTTTTAATGAACACTGGCAATGCTATTATTATCAATTTCAGTATAACTGTTAACCATCCTACCAAAGCTTGAAAACTTGTGCTAGTGGATGATTCATGCCAAAAGTCGAATGGCAGGGTCGATCCTGCGACGTCATGTTTTGCAGATCGTACCTTAAACCATTAGGCCATTGACGCTGTAATAGTTCGTAGACAAAATTCTTTGTCATCATTTCAGCCCAAACCCACTGCTGAACATATGCTTCCCCAATCGATTGGCACAATATTTTGTAGCTTTCAATTTGGGGGGATTTTGCCATAGTGGCCACGCTTGGCAGGCCTAGCAGGCAGGGTTAGCAACCGCTGTTTATTTATTCAGATGTTCCAGGAAGATGATGCTGCCATGACCTGGTTTTTGTTATCCCTCTGTCGACTTTTACGACACCCCCGGGGATGAGTTGGGGTGGTAGATTCTCTTAAGCCGCTACCACACGGGACTGTCCTTCCCCACTTGGTAGGATTTGTTGCATTGACATTCATCAGATGCTTTTGACTGTGCTACTCATTCCAGAGATGGTGCTTGTGTGACCATTTACCATATAGACTGCATGATATTTTTTTTCGGTTATTGGATAAAGGAACGGGACGAGCAAAACCTGATAGTAAGTGCAACGTCCGCCCATAGCAATGCTGTGACACTCAAAACATTTCTATGTGGCATCACACTGTCCCCGTCCCCCTGAAATTTGATTTCTCTAGTCTCATATCATCATTCTGAAACACGGCAATGTTTACACACCTCTGCTTCACGACCGAATAACTGTCTGTCATTGCAACCTCTATATTAAAAAAATACATTTACTTTACATCGCATTTAACAGAGACCAGAGTTTCTTGTCGGTTCTTCTCAGTAAAGATTATTTAGTTAACGACACCAGAAAAGACTAAAGTATATGGAATTTACATATAAAGGGCGGTCCAAAAAAACGCATTAAATAAACCAAATTTTAAAATAAACAATTCTGGCTTTGATCTCTAGTCTACTGACTGAGTGTGCAACTGCAGATAAGAATGTCATCTAGATGAGAAAGCACCTTTGTTAGTGAAAGTTTGCTAACTAGCGGACGCATGGGTCCAGTATAACTAAAAAAAAGAAAATAAAAATGCTATCGCTTTATGTTACATTTTATGATTTTTATTTCGATAAACTGCTTGTAGCTTTGAAAATATTGAATCTTAACTACAATGTGTTGAGATTTATTTGATTATAAGTTTTATGTCTAAAACATTTAGACTTTTAATAGTACGGCGTTACTAATTTGATGACTTAGATAGTATCCTGAGCTAGCTAGATCCGTTGTTCGCAAGAGGCGGTAAAATTTTATTATTATATTTTTGTTATCGTTGCTTTATCTTCTTTTCCTGATCTACGTCGAGTAAAAGCAATAAATATAAAATAAAATAATATATTTTTTTATTTTATTCTTGTAGTATTACCCGTTTAGAGAAAAGCCTATAACCGTTATTTTAAAACAAGCCGTGCCCACGTACTTTTCGTGGATTTTTCGTTTATGTTCCTTTTCAGATGTTACGATGAAACAGCAAGATTATTTCAATGTCTTAACTTTAAATATCTGTGAAAATTTCATGTAAAAGCTTTTATTTAATAAATGAAGACCGCATGATATGTTCTAGTTTTTTTTTTAATGAAGAAAGTGACGAAACGAGCAATACGTTCACCCGAATAAGTGCAAAGTCTGCCCATAACAAATGCTGTGTCACACAGAAATGTTCTGTGTGACACCACACCACGTCCGTCACCATGAGACATCAGTTCTTACGTCTAATATACGCAGTGATTACACTAGCTTTCAGAGCCCTTCAAACTGAAACACAGCAATGTTTGCACACTACTGCTTCTAGGTAGAATAACTAGTCCTGGGGTGGTATCTAAACGGATTCCTGCGTAGGAATTCTACCACCAGTAATTGTTATTAACTGGAAGATATAACCTTTGTAGAGATTGGCTAGAGAACAACGTTATTTTTGATAAGGATGAGAAACAACAGAACGGTCTACCTGTTGGTAAGTCTACATGTCTTGTCATATACAACAACTGTCCAAAAGATGATTGAAATTTAATTTTTTTTTATTTATTTTTTTGATGAAGCGACGAAACGAGCTAAACGTTCACCTGATGGTAAGTGCAACGTCTGCCCATAACAAATGAATTTCTGTGTGACACCACACCGCGTCCGTCACCCTGAGACATCAGTTCTTAACTCTCACATGCCCAGTTATTACGCTAGCTCTCAGTGCCCTTCAAACCGAAACACTGTAATGTTTGCACACTACTGCTTCACGGCAGAATAACTGGCCCTGGGGTGGTACTTACCTAGACGGATTCCTGCATAGGAATCCTACCACCAAATTAATTTCCTCATATTTCTGACATGTAAATACTATTTTTGTGCCTGTTTTATCTGATTTATCGTTGATCGTTGATGTCTAATTAACTGTAGATAAACGAACTTGGTTACTGTCTACAGAAATACTGAGATGTTCTCAAATAATATACTAAATGTGCTACCAAAGAATGGGCATATGAGACTTAAGAAGTGATGTCTCAGGGTGACGGGCGCAGTATGGTGTCACACAGAAATGTTCTGGATGACACCGTATTTTATGGGTAGATATTGCATTTACCATCAGGTATCATCCAATAAAAAAACTAGATTTTTTTATTTTCCGAATCTTTAGAACGAACTCGATGCGAACTATTTTCGCTAACATAATTCATTTAAAAGATAGAATCTATTGAGATAGACTCAAACATTGAGTAGAGTAAGGCAATTTGTAGGCGCGCGCTAAATTCCTCCGCGCTCGGCGGTTAGCGGCCGGTTAGCACTGAGGCTTCAGCGGGTAAATTATTGCGTAGGGCCTGCATTTAGCCGTTTAGTTACGTGGCATTCAATATTGTCTCACTTTCCGTTAACATGACTTTATTAGTAAATACATTGAGCCGTGGTAGCTCAGCGGCTAGGCACTCGCTTTAAATTTCACAGTACGCGAGTGACCTGGCTTCGATTCCCGGTACCGGCGCCACTAATATTGTTAATTGAAATTTTAAGTGGTGATTTACCGCGTGCTCGGCGTTGAAGGAAAACATCGTGAGGAAACTTGCATGTCTGAGAAATAAAAAATATTTCGAAGACTCGTAAAGTCCACTAACCCGCATTGGATCAGCGTGGCGGATTCTTCCCAGCTCCCTAGTTTGTGCCATTTGGTGGCAGCTTAAGAAAATCTACCACACCGTCTCATCTTGTGGGTGTCGTAAAAGTCGACAGAGGGAAAATGAAAACTAGGAGTGGGACTGCAGCATCTTTCTGGAACATCTTTATTAATAGACTGCGGTTGCCAACCCACCTGCCAAGTGTGGCGAAATCTCCCAAAATGAGAGCTACAAACTTTTGTATAGTGTTTTCTTTTATTTACGCGAATATTACACATTTAAATAAAACTACTTTTTACGGATTTTATCGCGTTTAATTTAGAACTATTTTTTTAACCCGACGTTTCGGGGGCTTTACAGCACCCATGGTCACGGGGGGACTGAGGTGACAGTTGTCCCGATGTCATAGTTAACCCGGAGTACCTTCAGCTTTTAATTATTATTTTTAGTCCGATCTACGCAGAAAGAGCTTACTGTGTCTTGAAGCCTTGCAGTGGTATGCTTGGTTTTTGATTTAATTTTATTAATAATAGGATCCTAAGCCGGTGGTAATACCCAACCATCTTCCCTATTGAAATTAGGATGTTTTTTAAATTTCAATAGCCTCGCGAATCATCCTTGGTAGGAATCGGTGTTCTTTTGCAAGGATTTGTGGTCTATCAAATCTGATGTAATGGTTGGGATGATCCAGAACATGGTCACAGACTGCAGACTTCCTGGAGCGATGATGCTTCACATCAGCAATATGTTCTTTTACGCGGGTTTTAACTGATCTTTTTGTTTGCCCTATGTAAGAGAGACCACATTCACAATCCAGCTTGTATACTCCTGCATCTTGTAGAGGGATGTTACATTTGACAGATGGCAAAAACGTCGGGCTAAAAAATAGTTCTAAATTAAACGCGATAAAATCCGTAAAAAGTAGTTTTATTTAAATACAAACTTTTGTATCAATCTTTGTGGGAGGCCAATGTTCATAAGCCATGTTGATAAGCCAAAATTATGATGGAGTTAATGAATAGTTTTTTTAACGTGAATTGCAGAGATTATTTGACATAATGTTGTATAATGATACGTGTCTGGTAGAGTAGAATAGCTCCTACCTCTTTCCTACCGTGGTGTCATAAGAGGCTACTAAGTTATTGGACGGGCAGCTTTGTTTCCTGCAGAATAATATCATAATATGCAATACTGTCACTATGCTGCTCGTGGGAACGCAATGGGGAGTAGACTTTTTTGGCTAGCAGCAAAATGGCGGCGACGTGGTTTGCCATCCGTCACGCCACGCTTGCAAGTGCAAGTAGGAACGGGTGTGTTATCTGCCTATCCCAATGGGAAAGCGGCGTGAACGTATGTATGTATGTTATATTGTATGATGAATGTTGTTTCAAAAGATGAGAGTTTTGGAGCACTTAAAATTGTAATTAATAAATCATATTTTGTAAATTAATACTGGAATTGAAATAAAAAAAAAAACTACGAGTATCATAAAATTACTAGGTAAATAAAAGTAATTATTAAATAACGGATTAATTTAGATAAATTACGACGCAAAGTGAACAAGAATGTAAAGTTACATTGCAAAGCAATAAACAAAATACTCGTACAACTATTGCAATAACAATTTATCGATCTGTTTGTTTGTGTACATTCGTGTGATATATGGACTGTGCAAAAGTTAGGGGAAGCATGTAAATTTGACAGTTGTGAAGATCGTTGATACCGCTACCGACCTAAAGTTGAATGTACTTATTGACTCCTGCAATATTTGATCTGAATGCACCACCTCAGACAACAGCATCTAAACAAAAATAAAACGAGAAAGTAGAAGATAAGAAGTTACAAGTCTTTATCTTTAAGTCATCACTGGTACACTACGTTGGTCAACTTTTAAAGAAGTTTAAACATCCAGACTGTTGACGCAGAGCAGTGTCTAAAACGCGAGGCCTTAGATACTGCGATTTCCAATCCGACTGCCATATATCCAATAGCAGCTATGGCAAATCTTCCAACGTGAAAGAGACGTCAGTTGTTCGTCTACAGGCTTCAAATTTTATACAAAGATTGACATTGTTTATGGATCAAAAATTTATGAGTTTTCACTATGGACTATGAAATATTTAAATGAGAATCGCCGTGTGGTGGCGGCTCGTTAAAAGAATACTACCACTCATCTCATCCAATGGATCTCGTAAAAGGCGAGTAAGGAATTAAACTGCACTGTGCGCCCAACAGCGCATGGTAGCGATGGCCTCACCACCTATCATACCAAGTGCATTATATTGTTTTGGTGAAACGTGGATTGTGGCAGTCATCTGTTTTTGCAGTGAGTGCCCAGTCTCTGACTACCCCTTATGGTGTACAGTAGTGATCTTATGTATGTATGTATGTAAGAATCGTACTATACATTTTTTTATACAAAAGGAGGCAAACGAGGAATCAGCTCTGTTGATTGTAAGTGATCATCGGCGCTCATGAACAGCAATACCTTTAATATATTAATTAGATCATCACTACCATTAAGCGCTGTAGCTCTAATATCTCTAAATTAGCATGACATAAATACATGTAGTTATATTTTTATTGTAAAACTAAATAATTTTAGACAAACCCGCAGCAGGAAGTTATGCCACAAGTAGGTAGCGAAGTTTGTTTTGCTTCATGCGTTTGATTTAATTGCGCTATATCATTGAGGTTATTTATTAAGGTGTTTTATTAGTAATTAAGAGTGTGTTATTTATATTGAGTTCGTTCAATCTGCTCACTGAGCGACTTAATAATTAACAGCTGATTCAATAATTTGTTTTAGGTGTTCATTCATAAATTCATTAGATGTATAAGCAGCAGCTTTTTGTAGATTAGTGGTGATAGGATTTTTATGCACGAATCCATCTAGGTAGATACCACCCCAGGGCCAGTTAATCTGCCGTGAAGCAGTTGTGTGAAAACATTATTGTGTTTCGGTTTGAAGGGCTCTGAGAGCTATCGTAATGACTGCGTTTATGAGACTTAAGAACTGATGTCTCTGGGTGATGGGCGCAGTGTGACACAGCATTTGTTATGGGCAGACGTTGCACTTACCCTCAGGTGAAACCTTTTTTTTAAAGTAATTTGTTCGCGAAAATATGATAAATAAAGTTAATTGCCTCAATCTGTGAAACAGATAAACACGAATCCGTACAATAGAGATTTTTACTCTTGGTGATATACACAACATCTTATGAAAATATTATTTCAATAATTAAAATTATGAAACAATCATATTCATTTTAATCTGTCTAAAACTACTTTAAACAATTTTAATTATCTCGCCATCGATCTAGAACGCAAATTTTTGCTTTTCACGGTTTAGCAATGATTTACGAAACGATAGCAAAGAAGCCTACAGACTGCGTACCGTTAGAGCTCCAAAAAGAGGAAGTTAAATAAGTGCAGTACATCAAGTGAAACACAGCGCGAAACTACGTGGATATAAGACCGATATTCGCAAGGTTTTAGTGAGTACCGCAATCGGGTACACAGCCAAGAGGCGTATAAAAAGTTGTGAGTGCGAGCGTGTCATGCGTGCGAGCATCGGGGTCGGCTACGCCCGCCGTGCAGCTGCCCATTTTACGCAATTACAAGAGAATCATGAAGGAGTTAAATACCTGTTTGTTTTTGCTTTTGAAACCGTTGTTGTAGCTAACATGAGATCTTCAATTCTGAGTTCTAACGATTTATTGTTCATCGAGTTCAACTCATCCAAAGACCACTGCTTGATATAGGCCCCCCCGAAAGATAGCCTGGTCGGTAAGCCCTTCACGTTCAGAAAATTTGGTCAAACGCTCGCCCTACGGTGTATTGACACGAGACTAACAGGCGAGCACTTTTATTTCCTGAGTGATTTTTTTTTCATTTAAATTAAGTTCAAAATCAGTTAACAAACCACATTTACAAACAAAAAGGTAATTTACACACTTGATAAACTAACTATTTTTGTAACTAATTTAAGACGTCAAAGATTTAAGAGCATTCCGACTTATCCTTGACTTACGACGAAATTAATTTTTCTTTTGTTTCATATGTGTTCTCCTTCATCTTACTTTGTTACTTCTTCATTCCATCATTATGCCAGTTACCCGACTTCACAGAGTCAGTAACTCTTTTATGGGGCAATGTATACGTTTTTACAACAAAATCCCAGAAAGTGCTAAAAGTCTTTCAATCAAAAAGTTTAAATTTTATATTAAACAAAGACTTCATAAAAAGGGTTATTATAATATTAAAGAATACATAGATGATGATAACCCCTGGGAATGAGGTGATCGCCGCCAAGCCATTTCTACATCTTTGTAATACAGCTATTGTAATACAGTTATTGTACATTATTTTAAAAATGACTAAAAAAAAAAAAAAGCCCGCTGGGTTTCTTACTGGTTCTTCCCAGGACAGAGGCATTTTTGCGAACCAGTGTAGCTTAAAAAAAAATGACTCTTCCGTTCACCTGTCATTCAGTGTCCTAAAACTTTTTGTTACCCCATTCTCGAATACATCTTAAATATCTTCAACCGTTCCCCCATCTTTTCATGTCATGCCATCCACACAAGATTGTGCTCCAGACACACATAGTTATATATAAATATAGGACTAAGGTTCAATGTCTTATTCCTAATCCAATTGTCTCGCAAGGCTTAATTTATTGAAGCCCGTAACGTTATATTACGGCTTCAGACTATTAGATTTTTTTAAGTAAGTACATACAAACAGGCATGCCTTTTTTCATAAGAGGTAGGCAGAGACTATACCCGTAGTCCACTTTTCGCCCCCGCAGGAAAAGAGACGTGATGGGTTGCGAAATAAGAGTGAAAAATTACAACTTCACTCCAGTCCAGTCGCTGTATTTTTGATCTATGCTGCTATGTTTCGACCACGACAACTTCTGAATTACATCGGAAGCTATCAATTAAGCAGTGCCTGAAGTATAAGAGTCTGGGTAGGTACCACCCCAGAGCCAGTTATTCTGCCGTGAAGCAGTAGTGTGCAAGCATTACGGTGTTTCGGTTTGAAGGGCACTGTGAGCTAGCGTAATCACTGGGCATATGAGACTTGAGAACTGATGTCGCAGGATGATAGGCACAGTGAGGTGTCACGCAGAAATATTCTGGGTGAAACAGCATTTGTTATGGGCAGACGTAGCACTTACCATCAGGTCAACGTTTAGCTCGTTTCATCACTTTATACAATAAAAAAAGCAAACACAGGGACACTTACACGCTAGACACATCGCTCTCATTCGATTAGGCTAGGGAGGGACACTGGGACGCAGTGCCAGGGTCACGAGACCAATCGCATCACAATCAGACCCGAAATCTTTATATACGGGAAGGCCTGTGAATAGAAGTTGGACGTATAAAAATAGATGTCATAGAACATAGAATAGATGACATAGAATCTGAGTAAAATACGGGAAGCAGACAGGGTGTAGACAAAAAAGGGAATTTCAATATAATCGGAGTAGTATTTGAGTTACTTAGAACTTACAAACTTTCCAGCTTTATTACAGTGTAGTAAGATATAGATTAGGTCTGTAAGTTTCGGTAGCTCCAAAGCTAAACCCCATTTGTTATGGGCAGACGTTGGACTTGCCATCGGGTGAACGTTTTGCTCTTTTCGTCACATTATACAATAAAAAAAGCAAACACAGGGACACTTACACGCTAGACACATCGCTCTCATTCGATTAGGCTAGGGAGGGACACTGGGACGCAGTGCCAGGGTCACGAGACCAATCGCATCACAATCAGTTTCGTCACATTATCCAATAAAAAGTAACTGAAAAGTATATGAAGGCAATTACGTTTATTGGTGGTAGGATTCCTAGGCAGGAATCCGTCTAGGTAGGTACCAACCCAGGGCCAGTTATTCTGCCGTGAAGCAGTAGTGTTCAAACATTACCGTTTGAAGGGCACTGAGAGCCAGCGTAATCACTGGGCGTAATATGAGACTTAAGAACTCATGTCTCAGAGTGACAGGCGCAGTGAGGTGTCACACAGAAATGATCTGGGTGAGGCAGCATTTGTTATGGACAGACGTTTTGCATTTATCATCAGGTGAACGCTTTGCTCGTTTCGTTACTTTACACAAAAGAATAACTTCCCCGACTATAATAGTCAAAAAAATAACTATAAAAGAAAAATACACGATTCATACAGACATAGTTTAACCTAAGATGATTATAATTCAACTCAATTAATTATGTACACGCAACGCCACCACGTGACGGTAACCGGTTGGAGCGCGACAAAGTAATGCGCAATCAACGTGTACCTACACCTGTATCCTGGTAATAAATTATTTATATATGCTATAAATTACACGTATCGATGTGATAAAATAGCATAAAGTAAATAAGGAATATTCCTAACCCCTGATGTGGGTGTTTTTTGTCACTGAGGCACTTAAAATTATTAGATTATTGGCTTCTGTGAACTTTAGTAGACCGCATTGGTCCTGCAGTCAGCATATCTGGCTGCCAAGTTATGGGTTGTGGATGCATCTCCCAGTTGAAGCCAATATTTATGGTGGTAGGATTTCTATGCAGGAATCCGTCCAGGTGGGTACCACCGCAGGGCCAGTTATTCTGCCGTGAAGCAGTAGTGCATAAACACTGTTTTTCGGTTTAAAGGACACTAAGAGCTAGCGTAATCACAGGGCATATGAGACTTAAGAACTGGTAACTCAGGGGGGCGGGCGCAGTGTGGCGTCACACAGAAATGTTGTGGGTGACGCAGCATTTGTATAGGGCAGACGTTGCGCTTACCATAAGGTGAACGTTTTGCTCGTTTCGTCACTTTTTCCAAAAAAAAAAATACACTACACAAAATTATTGCAACTCCTATTAAGAAGTATTGTGATTAGTGTCGATGCATTTAATCTTCAGTCGATAGGTGTCCGGCGGAGTAGAACTAGCACCTACCTCTTTCCTACCGAGGTGTCGTTAGAGGCGACTAAGGAATTATACGGATAGCTTTTGTTCGTGCATCATAACACGATAATATGCAATATTGCTCGTGGGAACGCAATCGGAAGTAAGAATTTTTTGAATCGTTTAAAAATTGTACCCATTACGTCTCGTTTCCTGCGGGGGCGAAAAGTGGGGCCTCTGCCTACCCTTTATATGGGAAATAGCGTGACTGTATGTATGTTAAAAAATATAGCATTTTGTATTTAGAAGCATTGTGATTGTTAGCAACGATGCATCTGATCCTTCCCCCGATATTATTGAATACGCGTCACCTTGGATACGGGGAATTTAACAACGAATTCCTCGGTATTTGCGCAAATAAACATGATGCATAATACATCAGAAGACAAGATTTCCGGTTGTTGGAACAAAATGTCAGGTTGTATGTAATGTTTGCTTACATTAGAGTATAGGCATTAGCGCTTCGTAAGCGTCAGATATGTATATTTCCTACAATATAATAATAATTTTAAAATATTCTCTTTGAATGACTCACTTTTAAAATCAAACCATTTAATTTGTTTTATATTGTATTATTTATTTTGTATTATTGTATTGTATTGATATTTCATCTCTTTCACAATATTATTATGACCTGTAATTAGTATTAACGTTGTTTTTTTTTAAATTATGATTAAATTTGTTTCATTTTGTATAATAATAATTGTAAGCAGTTGATGTAAGCATACAATAATTGTGCACGTCGTGATAACCTGTAATTAGATGTACAATTAACCTAGTATTTATAAATCATTTTTTTTCGCATGCTTTATTGTAACACCTGTTGGTTATCCTTAATAAATAAATAAATAAATAAATAAATAAATATAAGAATATGATAATATCTCAGGTCTATGATGATTTGCAATAGCTACTGGTGTATGACCGATAAAAGTAAAAAAGTAAAGCTTCAGCCTATAAATGTCCCACTGCTGAGCACAGGCCTCCTCTCATTTCTGAGAGGGTTTTGGAGCTAGGAAGAATCCGCCACGCTGCTCCAATGCGGGTTGGCGGACATCACATGTCCTCGAAATATTTTATATTCCTCGGACATGCAGGTTTGCTCACGACGTTTTCCTTCATCGTCGAGCACGTGGTAAATCAGCACTTAAATAACAATTTTAGTGGTGCCGGCACCGGTGATAGAGCCCAGGTCAATCGCGTACTATGAAATTTAAAGCGAGCGCCTAGCCCCTGAGCTACCACGGCTCTTTAACGTGGCTACTCTTTCTTTTTCTGGTCATACATAGTTAGTACTAATTAAGATCAGAATTAACGTTATTATGTCAGTATTACGTCCGTATGCCGTATTACTGTGGGGATCCGCGGCCAGTCCGGAAACAATACTCATTTTTCAAAAACATACATTTCGGGAAAATATAAGTTGATCCAGGTTTTTGTGTTAGGTTTGCCAAGACTAGTAAATTATTTATTAGTAAATGACGAAAAAATTTTATAAAAAAAAATTCTAAAAATGAGACTCAAACAACTAACATAGAATCCAACAAAATTGTCAAGAAAACATTATAAGAAGAGGCGTAAAAGATGTGTGGAAATAACTCTTACTCTGCACATGCAAATCCTCTGGCTACTGAATTTATGATGTAATTTTTATGTAATTTACAAGAGCCGTGGTAGCTCAGGGGCCTGGTGCTCGCCTTTAATTTCATAGTAAGCGTAACCTGGGTTCTATCCCCGGTGCCAGCACCTCTAATATTGTTCTACAATTTTAAGTGCTGATTTACCACGTGCTGAGCGGTGAAGGAAAACATCGTGAGGAAACCTGCATGTCCGAGGAATAGAAATATTTCGAGGACATGTGAAGTCCGCCAACCCGCATTGGAGCAGCGTGGCGGATTCTTCCTAGCTCCAAAACCCTCTCAGAAATGAGAGGAGGCCTGTGCTCAGCAGTGGGACATTTATAGGCTGAAACTTTACTTTACTTTACTTTACTTTTTTACAAATGACATTTTGTAATATGGCATTGAAGAAAAGAAACACACCAGAGTTTCTTGCCGGTTCTCCTCTGAGTGTTCTGTTTTTTGAACCAGTGTAGATTTTGGCATTCATAAGAGCTCAATGCAAGCCTAAACAGAATAAAGAAATTTTGACTTGACTTGAATTGCCCACGCCATCGTCGTAAACGTTAAAACATAGTGGCAATGCCATTGCCTTCCTTGTTAAATTGACTTACGACTTAATCAATTAAATTTTCGTTTAAAGTAACAGTTGCAAAAATCGGGTTTATGGTCGTGTGCCCAATACCGTACAATCATCTATCATTACGTTTTATGGTGGACACGTGCGATGGTGTGTCGACCATACGTCTGCGCAATCAAGAGCTTCGCCGTTAGCCGCGATGATTGGCCGGTTAATGGAACGTTTAGCCTTCGATTAGAAACGAGCGCGATAATTGTTATCCACACTCGCATTGGCATTGGAATTTACTTTCATCTCTGACATTTTGAGGATAGGCGTTTCAATCAAACACCGTACCGGTATGTGAAACAGGAAATTATATCTTGTTAATCAATACGTGTTCCAATTGTCGACCGCGTGGCGTAGGGGTTAGCGTACCTTGACTTCTGCGCCACCGGTCCTGGGTTCGATTCCCAGCCGGAGGCAACATTAGTGTAAAAACACAAATTATTGCTTTTCGGGTTTGGTTGTGTTGTGTGTGTGAAATGTATCTTTGTAAAACGCACCCACGATACAGGAGTAAATCCTACTGTGGGGCTTTGTTTAAAAAAAAAAAACATTATTTTTATTGTTTCATCATCATCATTACGGCCTATCACTAGTCCACTGAAACTTGCAAACTTTTATTTTAAACTTACTTAAACTTTACTTTACTTTACTTTTATTTTAAACTTACTTAAATTTTAAACTTGCAAACTTTGGAGGTCTATGACCTCCTCCATAGATTACTATAAAAGTTTGTAGCTCTCATTTTAGGGGTATTCTAGCCATAGTCGCCACGCTTGGTAGGCGGGTTGGCAACCGTAGTTTATTTATTCAAACGTTGCAGGAAGATGCAGCTGCCCATTGTTTCGTTTTAATTTTCCTTCTGTCGACTTTTACGACACCCACGGGAAATATTTGTATGACCTACAGATAGTTGTTCCGGGTCTGGGTGTTTGTGCATGTGGAATTTGTGTATCTAAAACGCACCCACGAAGCAGGAGAAATCCTACTCTGGAGCATCGTTTAAAAAAGTACCCTTTTTATGTAAGAAAGTGACGAGACGAGCAAATTGTTCACTCGATGTTAAGTGTGCAATGTTTGCTCACTACTACTTGTCGGCAGAATAACTGGCAATGCGGTCGTACCTACCTAGACGGATGCTTGCAAAGGAATCCTAGCACCAATAAAGTTAAAAACTATAAATAACTTATATTTATCGTTTCTTCGTGACTGTCTCGATTTGTTGGGCATTAATAAAAATTTACACCAAAACCAAAACGTTCACCTGGATGGTATATGCAACGTCTGGCCATAACAAATGTTGTGTCGCCTAGATCATTTATGTGCGACACCACGCTGCGTCCGTCACCCTGAGACATCGGTTCTTAAGTCTCATATGCCCAGTGATTACGATAATGAATCATGATTAATATCCTATGCCCCTATTTCATAACAGAATCAAGATCTATTCAAAATTTCATTAGATTTCCTTAAGCCGTCTACACATATAATTCACGTTTATAAAATTTGTAAAATTATCGTATGCTTTCAATAAGAACTTAATACAAATACTATATTCAAATTTGGTAACATCGTAGCAAACAATTGCACTTCCGAAATTCGCATATTAAGGAGACGTCTTTGTCCTCCATACGTCCATCGAAGCGTTGGCCAACTTTGCCTTATGTGGTGCTGCCTTTTAAAAAACAATCGTTTCGCCGGTGTGACGTCAGCGGCCCTGGCATTGTGGCCAGGCCGCAGGATAAGGCCTGGTTCGGTCGTTCACTCGTGAAACGTGATTGATGTACGCAACGTGCCACGGTCCCGCACCGCCCGGTTTCCTACTTGGCACTCGTCGAAGGCGTCACACAGTCGCCAGCGCGTCCTCCTTTTTCGCCCTGTCGTTTTGTATGTAGCGTACGTAAAGATCTTATGTTGTAATCATCATACTGGTGGTAGATATATGCAGGAATCCGTCTAGGTAGGTACCATCCCAGGGCCAGTTATTCTGCCGAGAAGCAGTTGTGTGCAAGCATTACTGTGTTTCGGTTTGAAGGGCACTGTGAGCTAGCGTAATCACTGGTCATTTGAGACTTAAGAACTGATGTCTCAGAGTGACGGACGCAGTGTGGTGTCACACAGAAATATTGTAGGTGACGCAGCATTTGTTGTGGGCGGACGTTGCACTTACCAACAGGTGAAAGTTTTGCTCGTTTCGTCACTTTATGCTATAAAAAAGCATCTATTAAGCAAATCGTTATTAAAGCTCGGCAATTGTGTATTTAATGTGACATTTGCATGAATCTTTCTGACTTTTATAATGAGGCAATAGCATACTTTTTTTACGTTTAACGCACTCTATTTTTTATTTCATCGTCATCATCATCATCACTTCAGCCTGTCCCTAGTCTAATAGATTGACACAAAAGCTTGTAGCTCTCATATTGGGGGGATTTTGCTATAATTGCCACGCTCGGCAGGCGGGTTGGCAACCGCAGTTTATTTATTCAGATTGTTCCAGGAAGATGCTGCTGCCCATCTCCTGATTTTCATTTTCCCTCTGTCGACTTTTACGACACCCACGGGATAAGATGGGGTGGAAGATTCTCCTAAGCCGCCACCACACGGTTTTAATATTTAGTCTTTATTGCCCATGGTGTTTACACACCTACACATTACATTACACGTACTTAGAAAGTACACATGCATATATACACATATTAATACTTACAAATGCGTATATAAAACAATATCTGCATACGCACAAATAATATTTATATTATACACACACATTGAAAATAAATAATTCAAGTAGTAATAACAGATTTCATTAAATACTCATGAATCAACCTTTTGAAGGCACATTCACTGGTATTTTTTCTGATGTCGTCGGGCAGGGAGTTATAAAGCGCACTTCTTTTGAGATCGTTTTGTTCTTTAGTTTTAGTAAAGTTTTTTATTCATGCTGAATAAGACCAAATATTAAATGCTGCCACTATCTAAGATATAAAATAAGCGTAGATCCTCTTTGCTGGCAGCACTGTGGTGGTTACTTGCAATTTTTTGTTGGGTTTTTAACCACGTGCCCGGCGATGGAAAACATCGTGAAGAATCCTTTATGCAGAAGAAATAAATACGATGACATATAAGGTAAGCCGATATGTAAAAGTAAAAAGTAAAGTTTCAGCCTACAAATGTCCCACTACTGAGCACAGGCCTCCTCTCATTTCTGAGAGGGTTTTGGAGCTAGGAAGAATCCGCCACGCTGCTGCAATGCGGGTTGGCGGACTTCACATGTCATCGAAATATTTCTATTCCTCGGACATGCAGGTTTCCTCACGATGTTTTCCTTCACCGCTAAGCACGTGGTAAATCAGCACTTAAAATTGTAGAACAATATTAGAGGTGCTGGCACCGGGGATCGAACCCAGGTTACTCGCTTACTATGAAATCAAAGGCGAGTACCAGGCCCCTGAGCTACCAGCCGATATGTAGCCGATATGTATTCAGAGTAAAATAGCACCTACCTCTTTCCTACCGATGTGTCATAAGAGGCGACTAAGGTATTGTCCGCGTGGCCTAATACGAGTAATTAGACCTGACTTCCACGCCGCGGCTCTTGTGTCCCAGCCGGAGCGAAAACGGTCTAGCTGTCGAGTCTGGTTGTGTTGTAAAATGTAAACATGTAAAACGTGCGTCTGTAAAAAGCACCCACGTCACTGGAGAAATCCTACTGTGGAACTTTATTTGTGAGAACCTTCATTCGTGAAGAATAATACTATAATAATTTTTTTTGTAACAATTTCCGACCCGTACCAAAATGGCCTGCGTGAGCGAAAAGTGGGCTAGAGCTAGTAGTCTCTGCCTACTCCCTACATGGAAAAAAGGCATGGAGAAAAGCATTCTCCCTAAACCCATTTTTATTAAAACATTTTATAGTATTTGGTAAATGAACGTGAGGTGGGAAAATTATTAAATAACAGTAGAGAGGGTGAAAACTTTTTGAAGCTAGCATATTATTGTAAGTGGTAGAATTCCTATACAGGAATCCGTTATTACTGCCATCAAGCAGTAGTGTGAAAACATCTCTGTGTTTCGGTCTGAAGAGCACTGATAACTAGTGTAATAACTGGGCATGTTAATTACTGGGCAGACTTAAGAACTGATGTCTCAGGGTGACGTGTGCAGTGCAACACAGAAATGTTCTGGGTGACACAGCATTTGTTATGGGCTGACGTTGCACTTACCATCAAGTGAACGGTTTGCACGTCTCGTTACTTTTAGTTCCATATAAAAGGACAAGGGAATTACAATGTTCATTTTTAATATCATTAGCTGTTAAAAATTTATCTGAAACATAAGAACTATATATTTGAATTTTCCAATCTTGTTGGATTTTACACACATTACATGACTGGAGTCAGCCACTTTTAAGAATTACGATGAACTATAACTTAGATTTTTAACGACTTTGTAAATTAATAAATATGGAAAACCCTCAAGGCTACTTGAATAAAAAACATTATTAAAATGTTCATATTTCTCTAATTATAAGGAATACAACACCACAAACATCGTTATGAACAATAAAGCGCCTAAAAAAATGTAACGAAAATGATGAAAACACCACATCGCAATGATAAATCTTCGGGTACCAAAAAAACTGAGTGATAATTGCCGATATTAATTACCCATACGTAATGACATTGCCCGAGCACGTCTTAATTAAGCTAATTAGCACCGAAATGGACGCGTTAAGTAATTATCTACTGTAGACAATTAGGCTGCGCATTCGGTGAGCCGATGCATCGTGCCGACTCCGATTTCGGAATAAGTAAGAGACTATATTTAAAGTCGTGTGGTGGCGGCCTAAGAGCATCTACCAGCCCATCTCATCCCGTGGGTGTCGTAAAAGTAGACAGAGGGAAAATGAAAACCCTGAGATGGACAGCAGCATCTTCCTGGAACATCTGAATAAATAAACTGTGGTTGTCAACCCGCCTGCCAACCGTGGCAACTATGGCCAAATCCCTCCAAAACGAGAGCTACAAACTTTTGTTGCTATCTATGGGGGAGGCCTTGTTCAGCAGTGGACTCGTGATAGGCTGAAACGAACGAACGATGAAGAGACTATAAACGTCCCACTGCTGCTCATATTTCTGAGAGGGTTTTGAAGTCGGAAAAGGCCCGCTAAGCCGATACAATGCGGGTTGGAGGACTTTATATGTCCTCTAAATATTTTTATTCGTCAGGCTTCTTCACGATGTTTTCCGTCGCCGCTGAGCACGTGGTCGAGAAGAAGTCGGCACCGGGAATCGAAGTGAACTCACTGTTGTACTATGAAATTAAAGGCGAGAGCCCGGCCCCTGAGCTATCACGGGTCTTTGGAATTTTAATTTGAACCTACAGATTTTTTTTGGGGTATGATGTGTGAATTATAATTTTTTTGACCACGTAACGTAATAGTTCTGCTAGCTACTGAGGAAGGTCGGGCGGTGTTTTTCAAAAAACTGGGTAATATACACCATTTTACATTTTGCATTTCCTTCATTATTTTGGATATCCGCAAAGTAACGCCTGATATAGGATCAGGAGTTACTTTGCGGAAATCTCATAATGTTGTAAATTTTAATAATGTATCGATGTCACGTCAAAAGCACATTTTCTCTTCTTATTTTTGTGACATAATATCTGTGAATCATACTACGGTACTTGTTATTTAAGAAATTTAACAACCGGGTCGCCGAATCGACGCGGAAATTAGAAAAATTATCTACATCGGAAACATGTCAGAGGTCGGGCCGATGGCATCGATATTATTTTTGCGAGAGCCCATCCCTCGCGGTGAGTTTGCTGCGTTTCCGATCATCAATTACGCAGTTGTAATTTATCGATGGCCGCCATTATAATTAACGGTTTTGGTTCATAAACATGTTTTTAAATTCTGTGATATACGATTCAGGTAAAACCTTACGTTAGGAATGTTTGCTTTGCTTGTCTGTTTAAAATTTAGTGGTCAATTAAAATGACGGAAGTTTGGTTGGCTACTCTCAAAAGCGATTTATTTAATCGTTATAAAGAAATATATTAGATTTTAGACATTTCTTTTCCTAACAAGGAAAACGATGTACAAACATTAATGTACGTTTGTTTACAATATAGTTACTATTATTAATAAAACATTCAAACTTGATAATATTTACTTAAGGCAAAGTGCATCTTGAAAAAACGGAACTACAAGCAGAACTAGAGTAACAGGTATATCACTTAGGATCAGCACGCAGAAGTGGCAGTGGGCGGACAATGGAACTTATAACCGCTGGGGAAGGAAGGTTCACGAGTCCCAACCCCGAATTGGTTCAGCGATCCTTTAGATGGAGCAAAGATTTTCCTGGTGGTATGATATGCATGAATCCGTCTAGGTAGGTACCACCCCAGGGCCAGATATTCTGTCGTGAATCAGTAGTGTGCAAACATTGCTGTGTTTCGGTTTGAAGGGCACTGTGAGCTAGTGTAGTCACTGGGCATATGAGACTAAAGAACTGATGTCCCAGGGTGATGGTCGCAGTGTGGTGTCACACAGAAATGTTCTGGGTGACACAGCATTTGCTATGAGCAGACGTTGCACTTACCATCAGGTGAACATTTTGCTCGTTTCATCACTTTATCCAATAAAAAACAACCTGCACAGTTTCGCAGGAAGTTAATGGACTAGTTATGGCTGAAAGAATGATGATGAGCACTCCATTATCCTTTGGCAAATTACCTTACGTAGGTCTAAGACATTGAATAGATTGATATCATTAGCAGAAAGTTGATTGGTGTCCGGCAGAGTAGAATAGCACCTACCTCTTTCCCACCGAGGTATCTTAAGAGGCGACTAAGGTATTGTACGGACAGTCTTTTTTCGTGCAGATTAACACCATCATATGCAATTCCGTAACTATACTGCTTGTGGTAACTGTATGTATGAATCAGTACAAGCCAAAAATTTTAATCCTGTGAAAGTTGTCAGCAATGTTTTTTTTTTAAATTGATAGAATCATAAAAGTAAAATAATATCCTATACATGTCCGACTTCTGGACACACCTCCTTTAATTTTTGACGGGTAGAACAATATGGGCTAGTCCTCACAAAATAACAGCGTAAAGTAGCGGCATAAGTCTACCATGTTTCTTAAACAGGGTCATATTCTATAGAGGTATAACGCACCTCCGACGTTCTTTCTTCACACTTACTGAAATAAAAAAATGATTACAAAAATATCCAATGTAATTATGTCTTCCTGGCCGATTTCGTCTGCGGCCACTCACTTCCGAATACTGTCGGAAGCTAACAACTGCGAAGAAGATATTATAGTGGCACAAATGTACCCGAATGCAGGCAGTTATCTCACTCGCGGCTGATGTAATGCTCTTGCGATAAGATCGGAGATATGCTAGGATGTAACGTCAGAAACACGGGGATAATTATAACATAACTAGAACAGAAAACGAACAATTTTTATTTTGCGCCTATGTTACCAGACTGGGATTCAAGTCCAGGACCCGCGGCGTAGCAGTCAGGTAATCTAACCGCCAAAAATCTCTCTAAAAAACGTTAACTTTATTATTTCATCCTCTTTAGTTTATAGTTCCGATTAGTTCAGCAATATTACTAAACGTTCAAATATTTGTTAACACAACTTGTTAATTTCCATCGTAGCTCGCATCTCTTAAGAAAACCGTAAGCCGTGATTAACGCTAACTGCACGTTCTCATGCGTTCCTCACTCTTTCAGCGCCGGGTCTCGCTTGACATTTTATGAACGCTCTTTTGTGTTGTACCACCGGCATACCCAGACCTTCGGAGTCAAGCCATACTCTTGTAAGCGCGAGGCTTAATTGAGGGTAGCCACGGACCACTTTTCAGTGGTTGGTACAAGGAAGGACACAATGCTGGCTGAGACAATAACTTCGATGAATATGCATGGTGGCATCGCGTCGCTGCAATTTGGCCTGAACCGTCTTGTAATGACAATGTGACAAAAATAACACGTCTGCCGTGTCGATTCGCACTTGCCTCACGGCACGCGACTGTTGCACGACATTTTGTAGACTTTTTTTTAATTATACAGACACGATAATCACGTTTCCGAAATGTTTTACTGGTGGTAGGACTCCTATGCAGGAGTCCGTCTAGGCAGGTACCACCCCAGGGCCAGTTAATCTACCGTGAAGCAGTAGTGTGCAAACATTACTGTATTTCGGTTTGAAGGGCACTGTGAGCTAGCGTAATCACTGGGCATATGAGACTTAAGAACCTATGTCTCACGGTGATGGGCACAGTGTAGTGTCACACAGAAATTTTTTGGGTGGCACAACATTTGTTATGGGCAGACATTGCACTTACCATCAGGTGAACGCTTTGCTCGTTTCATCACTCTATGCAATAAAAAAAATGTTAATTTAAAAAAAAAACTTATTTTGCACGTCAGTTCTGGAAGGGATATCTTGCATTGATAATCATCACAGTGTTTTAAATTAACTTATTAAAATTTTGGAAATAAACTTATATTAGTTATTTACTATATAAGTAGTTATACAAGTATACTCAGGCTTTACTTTGCGAAAATCCATTATAAAAGGAAAATAATATTACGAGTATTTTGCTAAGTTTCACATGCAAAATATGGAATGCTGTATGTTACCCAGTTTTTGAAGGGCATCGCCCGGCGGCTGTCTGTTGTAGAGTCAATATCATTGGATAATGCCTCGTGTTTTCGATAGGGATCCGCCCCGGTTTCGCACGGGTGGATAGGTATAGAAAGTTAAATTAGAATTTTATTTGGAGAAATAGAACAACAATAATTCCTTACGCTAACATGTTATGAATGTGTAGATAGGTAATTAATACAGGAAAATATACATTATTTTGTGAATCATCAATAGTTTTCGCAGCGCACGCCAAACAATGACTTTTATTAGTAAACTAGCTGATGCCGGCGACTTCGTCCGCGTGGATATAGGTTTATAAAGAAATAATATTTATTGCGAAATCACAGACAGATAGACACTCCAATTTTACTATTTGCATAGATAAGGTGTAAGGGAAAGACTCAAAAGAAAGAACTATGAATATTATGAACCACTTATTAAGGTATTAAGAGAAATAATAAAATGTGTGATTTTCTTAATGAGTCTTTTGATTAGATTTAGTACTTCAGGCGTGATGCGTTCACAAACAAACAAACATACAGACAGACAGACATTTCTAAAAATGATAGAAATGTATTTAGTTACGTATTTGTAGCCTCCCTCAATGATTTTTATCTTAAAATTTTTAAATGTACAGACACGAGAAGTTTACATTTTTATTCTATGTAAAGATTTTTGATACCCTCAGTTATAGCAATTTTCGTAGGGATCTCATTTTTTGTTAATATAATACAGCTCATCTCACATCGCTCGTCGAATAACATCGCTGTCTATAGGTGAATAGGTGTTGAGTAGTTTTTGAGTTAATTCATTACAATGAAACAAATATAATATACTCATTATAATATTAGTTTAGAAAAGCATTTGTTGAAAGATATACTATATACTTTAATCAGTCGTTTAGGTAGTTCTGTATTATTATATTGCAATTGTAAATTGTAATTAAAGTTATGTGTATTATAAACGTATCATGAGACAGTGTATTGATATTTTCATGAAATCCACTTTAAGCGAACGCCGCGTTTATAAGCCGGCGTCTCATCCATCAGCAAGTGCATTCCTGCACAAACGCACCTAGCGATCCCTCCCGATTGCAGTAGCCCTCCCGATTGCAGTACCCCTCCCGATTGCAGTACCCCTCCCGATTGCAGTACCCCTCCCGATTGCAGTAACTGACCGAGCCGAGGCCGACCCCCTTGGGCACCCTCGAGTCAGTTACTCACGCGAACAGGATGACGGTCCAAGCCGAGGTTCCCTCTTGGGGGCCCTTGTGCCAGTCATCCATAAATAAAGGTTTCGGCTAAGCGCCCTCAGCGCTATGCCACCTTTTAATCCGGCGAAGCTGTAAAAGCCTTCGGGCTAACAGTGACCATCAGTCCTAAAAAAAAAAGCACCTAGCGAACGACGCAGAGCAGTGAACACGATGCGTGTGGGCATGCCGCTGCAGTCTGTAGTGACCAAAGTAATGCCATTCTTGTTTCAACAGTTATTTAAGAGATGTATATCTCGGCCTGTTAATACTGCATTATGTATAATGTGTCTTGTTGAAGGTCAATCATAGCTGTTAATTTCGGAAAAGGATTTTAAGTCTTTTATCAGAACCGGATCTTTGATTTTCATTGTATGTCACTCGGGTTTGGTGCTGGCACCACTAAAATACGCTGATTTACTGTTGCTAGCTAGCTTGTCACCGCATCGCCAATTTTTTATTTTTATTTTTATTGTATAAACTGAGGAAATGAGCAAAACATTCACCTGATGGTCAGTGCAACGTCCGCCCACAACAAATGCTGTGTCACCCAGAATATTTCTGTGTGACACCACACTGCGCCCGTCACCCTGAGACATAAGTTCTTAAGTCTCAAATGCCCAGTGATTACGCTAGCTCACAGTGCCCTTCAAACCGAAACACAGTAATGCTTACACACTACTGCTTCACGGCAGAATAACTGGCCCTGGGGTGGTACCTACTTAGACGGATTCCTGCATAGGAATCCTACCACCAGTAAGTTTTATTGGATAAAGTGACAAATTCCGTGTCATCCAGATAATTTCGATTCGAAGTTCGTTCGGTCATTTTGTTTTTCTATTGGTTGTCTATGGATCCGAAAGAAGGCCGTCCTGTGATTGCATGCGTTGTAATTTTATAGTAGGGTTTGTTTTTCACATTTGTCGTTGCTACGAATTGATCCGAAAGTTAATTCGATTTTCTAGTTGGCCATTATTATTTTTTAAAATGATCATTACTAGCGCCATCTATCGTCACTGTAGATTGTTGGTATACACAAGCTAATTTTATACAACATGACCCTAAGACATCTGCTGCGTTACAACGCGAAATCGTACAACAAAGGAAAAAAATGAAACTCAATCACCAATTGTCAATAGTATAGCGTCGGAAACGTTGACTAATTTGCAATGCAAATCAGGTCGAATTCCTTCAATGTCACTTATTAAATAGTCAGCGGTAACCCCGGTGCCGGGTTACGCACCATTAACATATAAATAACGAGTGATTCTCAACTATCGATGGTATTAAATGTTTCATATTTATGGCCCGTCGATATTTGCATGCGACGGTGTTGGTTGCAGGACCGCTCGTCATTCTCCAGAGTTGCAGCTGTTAGAAGGTACGAATCATAACTTATTTTTATTAATAAAAGCTGTGTTATAGATATTTCTTTTTCGTCCTACTGATTTAGCAAAACACCAGTCTGATAAATAGACTTATTTTGAGACTCCACCTACTCTGTTGATGCTGATAATGTATTGCTAAACATACATACATACATAAGATCACGACTGTATCCCATAAGGGGTAGTCAGAGACTGGGCACTCACTGCAAAAACAGATGACTGCCACAGTCCACGTTTCACCAAAACAATATAATGCAATTGGTGTGATAGGCGGTGAGCCCATCGCCACCATGCGCTGTTGGGTGCACAGTGCAGTTTAATTCCTTACTCGCCTTTTACGAGATCCATTGGATGAGATGGAGTGGTAGTATTCTTTTAACGAGCCGCCACCACACGGCTTGCTAAACATAAGTAGTATTAAAGTTGTGTATGCTATGTAACTGATATTGACAAATTTATAACACCAGTAAATAAAACATTTTACCTTACTGGTGGTAGGATTCCTATGCATGGAATCCCTCTAAGTAGCTACCACCTTGAGGCCAGTTATTCTGCCGTGAAGCAGTAGTGTGCAAACATTACTGTATTTCGGTTTGAAGGGCATTGAGAGCTAACGTAATCGACTGGGCACATGAGACTTAAGAACTGATGTCCTAGTGTGACGGGCGCAGTGTGGTGTCACACAGAAATGTTCTGGGTGACACAGCATTTATTATGGGCAGACGTTGCACTTCTCGAAGTCGATCGAATCTCAACAGCAAATATCCATATTCTTTTTTCTGTGAAACACAAGTTTTGACAAGATTATCTTAATACAATAATAAGGAGTGGCGAATGAGGTAGCTGAAAATAAATTGATCGTATTATCGTGAAGAGTGTACAGTCGACAGCTGCTTCTACACGATGATAAACCAACAATCTAACATAAATCATTGTTCCCACACCTTTGGCATTAGTATGCCGATGCAAATCCGACGCGTTTGGACAAAAACCCATTGATCGGAATCAATGAGCGACGATTTGAATAATTCGCAAATAAATCATCGATGGCGTGATCATGCTAACATAACTATCGAACTCACGAAAAGACAGATAAATGACTTTCAATGGGGCATGGTGTCACGGATGTCATATTTTTTTCGTGTAGTTTAGATACGCTTTCTATGTAATAAAAATAAATTTAAATTAAAGGAGGTCGGCCAGTTTCATACAGCTATGACCTGACCGTTAAGTGTCGCGACCATAAATGACCTATGGTTTGAACGATTTTTTATAATGCAGTTTATAATATCTAACTGATATTTTATTTTTTAAAGCCGGTAAATTCTGGTATAATTCGACACCGGCGACAATATAGGTTTAATTTTGGGAGATATGTATGCCATTTTTCCAGCCCTTGTATTATTTTGGCACACACTCACAAAGGCAAGTTACATGCTTTATACTACAGACTTAGAAATTTTAAGTCTATGCTTTATACTGTTTAGTATTTTTTTTTCTTTATGGTGGTATTGTTGTAGTCGCCAATGTCCTGTATAGTTTGTACTGCCAGTTTAAGAGCTCAGCTGGCAAAATACATAATTTGCAAAGCAATTTAATTTTAGAGATTGTGATAATATAATTTCTTTTTGTAATTCTGGTAATACTATATTATGTTGAATTATCTATAACAAAAGACAAACACAGATGTTAACACGTAATTAATTTATTAAAGAGGACAAACGCTTACAGCTTAATGTTATTAGAGTTAATAAAAACACTTAAGGTATAAACGGGACCGTGTGGTAGAGGCTTAAGAGAATCTACCACCTCATCTCATCAGAGGGAAAGCGAAAACCTGGAGATAGGCAGCAGCATCTACCAAGAATATCTGAATACATAAACTGCGATTGCCAACCCGTTTGCCAATCGTGGCAACTACGGCAAAATCCCCCCAGAATGAGAGCTACAAACTTTTGCGGCAATCTATGGGGGAGGTCTATGTTCAGCAGTGGACTAGTGATAGGCTGAAATGATGATGATGATAAATGTATAAACAAAAGATGGATTTGTAAAGGCTAATAGAATTATTATCGATCCATTATTTTATTTTCTATAGTTATTAGAATCAGGCGCCACTTTGCGGAAATCCATTATAGTAAAGGAGAGAAAGTTAATTTGCTAAGATCCGCATGCAACATGTAAAATGGTGTGTATTACCTAGTTTTGAAGAGCACCGCCCGCCCTTCGCTGTTGAGGGAGGATGCGATGCTCTTAAAAAATAGGTAATACACACCATTTTACATTTTGCATGCGGATCTTAGCAAGTTAACTTTCTCTCCTTTACTATTTTATTTTTTGTTTTTTTTTGACGTTTGCACACACATCAAGTTTCCTTTTTCTTGATACGAAACTTTCATTAGAAATGTCTTGTTCATTGTTATTACGGGCGATGTATGTATACAAAAAATATTCAAACTGTCAAATGTTTACATAAACTTATTCGGACACAGCAATTAATGTCAAAATATTAGATAAGATAAAGTAAATATAAAAATGACTTTTGGCGCCAACGCGAAAAGTGGCGGTAGTGTTTTTATTGCATTTTCTAATTTCTGTTCATATTTTAAGTTTCGATGTTTAATATTGATAGTTTATTATGCAGCAAGTGCCCGTGAAAGTGTACAGTGGTTGCAAAATTCAATTTAAGACCAAAATTGTACTTTTCTGCTATCATTTTACTGTAGATCGTAAGAATTATTACCCGCATTAGACTACGCCATGAAATGAAACGTACTGATGGAATAAGGTGCGTACCAGTTTGCGTTCAAAAACATTCATACTTTTTGCAATAACTGATTCAATAGTTGCCCGCTTCAATAAAATAAAATAATTGATGCAATTATATTAACTGGTGGTGCATTCCCTATGCAGGAGTCCGTCTAGGTGGAGACCACCCTAGGGACAGTTATACTGCCGTGAAGCAGAAGTGTATAAACATTACTGTGTTTCGGTTTAAAGGGCACTGAGAGCTAGCGTAATCTGGGCTTAAGTCTCAGGGTGCCGGGCGCAGTGTGATGTCACACAGAAATGTTCAGAGTGAGATAGCATTTGTTATGGGCAGACGTTTAACTTACCATCAGGTGAACGTTTTTCTCGTTTCGTTAATCTTTACAATTAAAAAAAAAACAAGAAATTAAAGTTACAATAAAAATCAAAGTACAATTAAAAAAACACTGTTATTAAATCATATAAAACAATAATAATACATTATTCACGCACACGCGCACGCACGCACGCACGCACGCATGCAAGCACGCACGCACTCGCTCGCACAAACGCACGCAGAAAGGTACCCCCACACACACGCACACACGCACGCACACACACACACACACGCACGCACGCACACACATAAAACCATTACCGCTATTAGTTGCATTTATTAATTTAGTTATTTTAGTCTAACTTATATATATTTCTCTGGCCGTTGTAACAGCCGAAAATAAAAAATTGTAAAAGGTAATTCAAAAATTACTCCCACAGGACAGGCTTTGCCTAATGTGGGGGTCTGTTTCAATCTAGTATTACTTTTTTACATATACTGCATCAAAAAAAAAACCAAATAAATAAAAATAAATCTTATGCTGCAACATTTCACAAAATGATAATCACACGCAAAGGATAACTTGTCACAATCCATACTTCCATCCATACTTAATATTATAAACGCGAACTATGTCTGTCTGTTTGTTACCTTTACACGGCTCAACCATTGAGCCGATTTTGACGATATTAGGGACATTGATGGCCCTGCCCAGGCGACGGACAAACTTTATATCCTGAAAAAAATTAAAGAATTTACTGGGAATTTTATAAAAACCTAAATCCACGCGGACGTAGTCGCGGGCTTTAGCCTGTTCTATATATAATTATGTTCTAAGATAAATACCAAGAAAATTTCATGGTTTCCGCAAAGAGACGATAGTTATCTCGATAATGCAGACTGATGATGGGAAGCTGCGTCTTAGGTGAAAAGCGCCTGATATTGCAATAACCAATCCGACTGCCAAGCGTGTCGACTACTAATCTACCTTATTTAGGAGGGACCTATGTCCCGCAGTGGGCTGTTAGGAGCTTACGATGATATTGATAAATATACAGCAGTATATCTTTTAACGTAATAATAACATATAAAACCGCCATGTAGTAGCGGCTTACGAGAATCTACCACTCCATCTCATCCTGTGGTTGTCGTAAAAGTCGAAAGAGGGAAAATTAAAAACAGAAGATGGGCAGCAGCATGTGTGGGAGGCCTATGTTCATGCAGTTGACTAATGATAGGCTGAAATGACGATGATGATAAAGAACATATATAAATACTCCTTTAATAATTAACAGCACTAAAAAAAAAACGTCATTTTTTTTAAATATGTTTTGGTGCAGCATAATAAATTAACGTGGGAAGTTCAAATTTAATATGAGACAGGAATATTGAACATTCCGATACTTAAACATAAGATTCCCACGTTTAACATTAATTCCTTGCCATTAAGAGATAGCGGTATTTCTAAGGACGTTAAAATATATTGTTTACATTATTAGATCTATTATCGAAATTAGAAAATAACAAGATGTCTACCGATTTACCGTATAATTAGGCCGATTTTGAACCGGCATCCGTGTACAAATCGCCACTTAATCGATAACGATCAATCTGACTACCGTTTCCACAGAAAACAACGGAATGGAAACGAGAAATCAATAAATCCGCTAAATAATAGTTATTGAAAAATAAGCCCAAAACATTATTGTCATCCGGGAAGCATAATAGTATTTCAAATTGCCGAAACAATAGAGCGGAGACAATGGACAGGCGCAAAAAGGGACCGTAAGTTTTTTTTTTATAAAAAACATTTTTTTTTTTGCGAAAGCCCTCCTTCGAGAACAACCAGTGCACCGCCCTTTAGCGTCGGTCTCGACTTTTTTTAATAACGGACCCTTGACTTGTTTATTTTGTCGGCGGCGCGATGTTATTGGTAATGGGTTTTTATATTAAAAAAACAAATCCGGCAGAGTCCTAACCGTAGATAAGGTGACATGAAAAAATATTCGGTGTTTTGGCTTCGTTGACTGGACATGCTGATGCTGGCTAATTATCGTTTCTGGGCTACGGAACTTTTTTGATGAAGTTTTGTATTTTATGATCTAAAAGAAATAACCGTATAGTTTTATGCGTTAACTTTACTTCAGACTTGATCTTAAGATAAAAATTTAATTTAACTTTAATATCTTAGTCACATTTTACCTCAGTCGATCCGCGTGGCGTAGTGGTTGGCGTACCTGACTTCTGCGCCGCCGGTCCTGGGTTCAATTCCCAGCCGGAGGTAACATTTCGGGTCTGGTTGTGTTGTGCATGTGAAATGTATGTTTGTAAAACGCACCCACGATACAGGAGAAAATACTATTGTGGGGCTTCGTTATTTAAAAAAAAAAAGAAAAAAGAATTTTACCTACAGATTCATGGGAGATCTATGTTTTTAGGAACATGGTTCTCGCCTTTCTTTTGAAAGGAATGTAAGGAATATGGAATATACATGAGTAACCAGAGTTCACTGAATTAGTTAATTACAATGTAATTGCTGAAGCAAAATATCGCGAGGAAACCTTTTCGTTAAAAAAAAATTAAAAAAGTATTTCAAGAAATGTTAAGTCCGACAATCGCACTTCAATTACGTATCGGATTTTTACAACTCTAAGACCACTCAAATAATAATAAAGAGAGCCGGTGCCCACTTTACATTTATTAATTAATTATTCTAAAATCTGTCCGTGGTAAATACCAGACATACAAAAAAGAAAACACCATTCCCTACATTCATAGCAACACAAACAACAATCAGATCCCGCTTGAATCCGAAGGTAACGGGTAACGGCTCCGAACTGTTTCCGAAAATCGTTAAGGAAGTAATTACATATTCTAATCCGAATCCCGGTCCCGGTTCATATGTCACGGCCCGCACAATAAAAAAGTTAACAACATACGACCTCTACGCAACGGTAGAAGCTTTCTTTCGACGCCCTGAGAAAAAAAACCCATCAAGAACTGAATTTGTATGGAGCCGCAATTCAAGAAAAAATCGCGAACTTCCTATAATCCAAGAAAATCATAAATAACTATACTCAAAAACATTCCTTATTCGAACTGCAATAGCAACATTTTTAAACAACACCCCACTTGTGTGTAGTTTCAAAATTTATGCACGCATTTGCATAATGTGCATAACCCCTAAAATTTATTGAATAAAAAAATAGGATGGGTAAAACTTTTTTGCATAAATTCTTACAAAGGAAACGGGTTAAACCATTCAGGAAGTAAATGTCGTGGATCCGCTAACCTCGCGACTTGGGAATCGGGCTCGATTCAGATATTTCATGAATTTATGCTGTACGGTGTGGGAATAGAAAATAGAATTGCAACTCAAAATAACAAATGTTGTGCCGTTTACGGTATCGACCCCTAACGTCACACAATGAACTAAAATGTACCTGACTATAATTTATGCGAGAGTATTAAGAGAATGTACCTGCCCTTTTTGAATATTAAGTGCAAGCTAACCCCTGACATTACTGAATGGGGTTAAGATACTATTTGAAAAGGAATTATATAAAAAAAAATGCAAATAAACTGTCCCCACGTCTATACGAAGGGTACAGGTATAGAGAAAAAATCGCAACCGTATTCAACACGCAGAAAGTACAATGTTTATTTCCGCGCAGTGCATTGTGAAGGTATGCTACACGTAATGGGAGCCCAGCACTTGTCGCACGGCGTATAATTTGGGTGTGTACGGTCCCTTTCTTATGCATATTCGCTCGGGGGTCGCGCATAGATAGTTCTTTTTTAATAGCGTTTTTTTTATTAGGGATTGTATGCAAAGATTTATTGTTAGACATCGGGATGTGCGTGAGAATGCTGCGAGATAATCGAATTTGCCTATAGACGCATCCACCCTAGGCAACCCTTTAGATCGATTGAATGGACTTCATGGGAAAGATGTGAATATTCAAACAAGGTGTCATCGTCTGAATATCGATTGCCTTCGCGTCCTTTATAAGGAGCATGGGAACTGATACGGTGAAAAGGAAGAGCTTGCACGGTTTTTGCATAATCTATCGTTACGAGTCGATTCTTTGTTCGACGCTAACGGAATTTCGTCTTTCCAACAAAGGGTTGATCTTTGAAAAAATGTCGTTAAAAAATTGAACCGTTACAGATTTTTAACTGACTACCGGCCGCCATTGTCCGAGAATGTCCGACACGATGACGTCGATCCCTAACTGTATCATGTGTTTGCAAGTCAGCTCGGTGACAAGTGTCGAACAAAAGAATGTTTGAATTGTAATGTAAAATTAATGCAAATTTAATCGTAAATCGCGAAGATCCTGCCTTACTGATAAAACAGACGTCGGCAAATTAACATGACATACGATTTGAGGTCTGAATATTGACTTGATGATATGGACATTAATTAGTTTAGAGCTGTTTAATTTTATTTATAAGTAATTAGTAACTTTTCAGCTAGATATTTGATAAACCATAGATTAAGAACTTTGGAGAATACGCATTGTGTGCAATTTAAGTTTGCTTATTTTTAAGAATTCATGTTATCGTCTTCCTATAAGCAAGATAATAATGATATAACATTAAGAACAAATATCGGTAACCAATAATTTAAGTTAAGACCGCCAACCTACATTGGAGAAGCATGACTCTTCCCAGCTCCAAAGCCCTCTTAAAATGAGAGGAGGCCTGTGCACATTGATGAAATGGGACACAGGTGACGAAACGAGCAAAACGTTCCCCTGATGATAAGTGACAAATGCTGTGGCACCCAGAAATTTTCTGTGTGACACCACAATGCGCCCGTCACCTTGAGACATCAGTTTTTAAGTCTCATATGCCTAGTTTTTTAGTTAGTCTTAACGCTAGCTCACAGTGCCCTTTAAACCGAAACACAGTAATGTTTGCACACCACTGCTTCACGGCAGAATAACTGGCCCTGCGGTGGTACCTATCTAGACAAATTCCTGCATAGTAATCCTACCACCAGTAGAACCAGTTACTTATAGTTTCATGGCTAAGCAAACTTGGCTATTGACTAAAAATTGAAGAACTGGTCTTCTATATTCTGGAATACAGCCCCGCATTTAACTGAACCACGTGGACATCATATTGCCTTATCTTTACAACTAAGTAAACAGTTATTACCTCATCCATTACCAGGGTGGTTTGTTTACACAAAATTGTAACAACATCAGTAAACCCTTTTTTATCGGAACTTTTCCGATCTTTTGTCTAAAGCCGACGTTCTGCTCTACTTTTTGCCTGTCCGTTTGTTCCAAAACAAATAATGGATTGAATTTGGACGACGGTCATTGGGAGCCATGACGTAATGGACCATTGAGAAAGGGTAAGAATTGGCAAAAAAGTCAAGTCGTAAAGTAGAATTGCGCTAATAGAGGCCGCTGGTAAAGAGTGTAGAAATATGGGTACAGGTAAAACGTAATGTTTTTTTTTTATTGATAATGTAACGAGACGAGCGCCTTAAATTTCATAGTACGCGAGTGACCTGCGTTCGACCCCGGTGCCTGGCACCTCTGTAATTGTTTTCAATTTTGAAGGAAAACATCGTGAGGAAAGACCGAGGAACAAAAATATTTCTAGGACACGCTTCCGCCAACTCACATTGGAGCAGCGTTGCGGACACTACCCAGCTCGAAAACCCACTCAAAAAATTAAGACAAGGCCTGTCTTCACCACGGGGACATTTATAGGCTGTTATTTATCACTGATAGAAACTGGCCACTACGATCATAAAACTGAGCTTCGAGATATTGCTTACATCACAAGTGTTACAATATTTGTTAAACATTCTCAACAAAACAACGTTGGTTAATGTTAAAATATTTTTTCTACACTGGCTTTCACCGCGCGTCGCAAAGAAATAGTCAGCGAAACAGTTAATGCGTTCCGCGTTTTTTTGCTCCAATAAAAGCGACATATTGTCCGTCCGTCACAGGACTACCAGCTAAGGGTTAAATTATGCAAATTGGTTCATAAACTTATTCACCCGTGGCCCGTCCGTGTCTACAATAACAGTTCTTCATGGGCTTTTCCAGAAGATGGACCGGTCGATTGTTTTTTTTTCCCTATGCTTTTTGTTCCAAAACAATGGCGAAAGTAGCTGTTTTAACTTCAAGTCAAGAAGCGTGACAGATAAAAATAAATAGAAGAATAGGTTTTTAATGAATACTTCATCTGAAATTTGTACAATGAGCGGTGATGACCTTATTTCTTGGGATCAGTGGTAAAGACATACAATACACACAGTCACGCGCTTTTCCAATACAAGGTGGTAGGCAGAGGCAACTCACGCAGACCACTTTTCGCCCTCGCGAGACACGATACGTGACGGGTCGCGAAACCACGCCGCCATTTTCTTACTCCCCATTGCGTTCTCTCGAGCTTGTGCCACTGGTAAAGACTGCAGCGTTATTTCGGACTTCACTGGAAAACAACTTTGAAGTTATGTTCTTCCACGTATGACGATGGAACAGATGGTCAGTGCCCAAACATTCGAATCCACGTAATAAAATTCATTGTTCCATTCAATTTCATTCATTGACCATTCAATGTTCTTAATATGAATTCGCATATTCAACATTTACACCGAACGATTATTTTGCGACGGCCGTACGGCTAAGCGAAATTGATTTTTCGATCGCGCTCTGCAGCTTCGAATCTCAAGCAAAAATGTCATGGTTTGTACATGCATACATAGAGTCACGCCTCTTTCCCGTTAGTGTAGGCAGAGCCCTCATCTTTCCACTTGCTACGATCCTGAGACGTCTATCGCTTCTTCTACTTTCATTAGTGTTTATACAAGCTCGTCGGTGGCGGGTACTTTTGACGTGGCCTTTCCTTAAAGCGACTGCGATCGTAATACGTTCGCCTGCGTCGACCCATACCGACTTGCCCATTCACATTTCCCTAATAAATCTGTTTCCGTCAATTTTCATCCATCCTCTCTACGTGTCCAAACCATCTAAGCATCCCTTTCACTGTCTTTGTCACTACATCTTCTACCACACCGCAATGTTCCAACGTACGTTACCTTGGTTTGTACATCTAAGTAAATGCGCTAGGTTTGAAATATATAAAATATAACTAAAGTCATTGATTCTAATTATGCTGTTCAAACAGTTCCTACTCTAGCAGAAACCTGGAGGCAATAAACCCCGCACAATACAGCGAGCGGTCCCGTCGGTGTAATCCCACGACACGCCGCTGCCTCATATACATGTCAAATTTTAATTGAATCCCCTGTTAAATATGTTTTTAACGAGACCAAGTTATCTGTTATACGTTATACCACAGACACAATTATCTGAACGCCATAATTGCGTTAACCGCGATGTGTACTCACCCTTACTATAAAGACTGATTGAAGCACGCCTAAATTGATTCATATAAAGCGATAAAATACTTATTATATGTCAGGATAATATAGTGACAATATTTATCTTAAAGATTAAGACGTGAGGGTCATACACTACATTTATTTTTCTTTAAAAAAAATGCCACACACTAAGATTTCTGCGTTTTACATACATACATTGCACATGCACGAACACCCAGATCCGGAACAACTATCTGTAGGCCATACAAATATTTGTCCCGTGCGGGATCGAACCCGCGACCCGCGGCGCAGGCGTTCAAGGGCTTAACCACTGCGCCAACCGAGCCGAGAGTATTTTACTTTATTTTTTACTGGTGGTAGGATTCCTTTGCAGTGATCCGTCTAAGGTAGGTACCACCGCAGCCACCAATTATTCTGCTGTGAAGCAGTAGTGTCAAATCAATTCAATTACTGTGTTCCGGTCTGTGGGGCACCGAGAATTACTGGGCATATGAGACTTAAGAACTAATGTCTCAAGGGCATGAGCGCAGTGTGATGCCACAAGTGTACGTCTCATGACGCTCATTTAACTCTTCAAGGTTCAAATATTTTGAGTTATTTCCATTTCAGATGAAAAAAAATAAGAAAAATTTAATGTTCTTATTAACTACAAGACTTTTGATATTAAATTTACTGGTGGTAGGATTCCTATGCAGGAATCCGTCTAGGTAGGTACCACCACCCTAGGGCCAGTTATTCTGCCGTGAAGCAGTAGTGTGCTAACATTACCGTGTTTCGGTTTGAATGGCACTGAGAGCTAGCGTATTCACTGGGCATATGAGACTTAAGAGCTGATATCTCAGGGTGACGGGCTCATGGTGTCACACGGTTCTGGGTGACACAGCATTTGTTATGGGCAGACGTTGCACTTACCATCAGGTGAACGTTTTGCTCGTTCCGTCACTTTTATCACATAAAAAAAATAGGAAACCAGTAGCTAAAATTCTGAACAAGATAAAAAAAAACGGGTGTCGGGATTTATCGTGACCACATCCCTAAAAATTGCGGACTTTTTTTTAAACTGTTTTATTTCGAAATAAGTGCTTTTGTTGATATGAGTCTATTCAAATTACCATATAAGTGAAATCTAATTGTGATAGAGGCATTTGAAGATTGAATCCCTTGACCTTGACATGTCCAGTATAAAGCAGTATCTCACGCCGCTTCGCGCCATGAGACGTGCAATAAGAGTTAACTTTATGCTTTGGTTTCCCTCATTTCTTATTGGATTAGACCCACTACTGATTATTTCCGTAAAAAAAAGTAATAAACAAATATAATACTTAATAAGGCCTGTACCAACATCGCTTGGAATGCGTTCGGGCGGATGACGAAATACTCGTAGTAGCTGTCCAGCGAAAAAAACACGCCAAATGACCGTGAGCGCATATCGAAAGATCGATACGTATAATCGATACTTATAAATCGACTCTGTTATGAGATGATAAAATCGGCCGGCGATCGCCCCCGGCTACCGGGCGTCGGCCTAAGCGGCGATTACCCGCCTACTCTTTTTATTGCCTCGCCGGCCACTCGATGCGAGATTATCGATAAAATAATTAAATGGTTACTCTCGAAATCGATTCTCGAGTGTTGTTATCGGGGACGTGTTGTTTGTTCCCTTTTTCGGCATCGCGAAATAGTTGTCGGCTCCTGAACCTGTTTTAAGGTCTTTCTTGTGGCTACCTTCGCCTAAAACGTGTTCGAGTAAAAAAAAAATTAGCTGCATACAAAGTGTGTGTCAGTTACCTTTATTATGAGATTACAGTTTGTAAATTTTAATATCTAAAATTAAAATGATGATGTAAATATAAACAAGAAAGAAAAGTTTATACAAAAACGACTGACGCACAAAACATGTAAAACATGTAAAACAATTAAAGTAACCTTAATACGCTTGGCTTTTTTTTTATTTAATAAAATGACAAAACGACCAATACGTTCACCTGATAGTAAGTGCAACGTCTACCCATAACAAATGCTGTGTCATCCAGAACATTTCTGTGTGACACCGCACTGCGCTCGACACCCCGAGACATCAGTTTTTAAGTCTCATATGCCCAGTGATCTTCGAACCGAAACACAGTAGTGTTTGCACACTACTACTTCACGGCAGAATAACTGGCACTGGGGTGGTACCTACCTAGACGGATTCCTGCATAGAAATGTAATTGTAATTCCAATAGTAAAATGTGTATGTACGCCGCATGTAATGCCAAAAGGGTCATCACACTGTCGCGCTAAAAACCGCAACTCTGATTTTCAGGGAAGTCCCAAGACCGGTTAAATGACGAATAAAAATAACGTCCATTTACTACTCGGATCATAATGGATGATGGCGATGGGCTCACCACCTATCACACCAAGTGCATTATATTGTTTTGGTGAAACGCGGATTGTGGCAGTCATCTGTTTTTGCAGTGAGTTCCCAGTCTCTGACTACCCCTTTATGGGATACAGTCGTGATCTTATGTATGTATGTATGTATCATAATGGAACATAACCATAACGTTACGTAATAAAATATAGATAATGTAAAAGTAAGTAATAGATTGGTGTAGTTTTCGTGTATAATTAAGACGAATCTCCCACACCTTAGCTTCCGCTATTAGCACCATTATATATATTTTTACTGCTCGAGCTGACAATTTACTTATATATTGATTGAATTATCTAAGATTTGAACATGGAGCGTTCTTCGGTTTTCCTTGAGACTATTCTTTGTAAATTTAATTATAACGTACTTTTGATTGAGATAAAAAAGGATTTACAAAAAGAGGATACCTACGGAGTTTCCTTAGCCTGTTTCTTTTCCGTCAGACAAACCTCATTACGATTGTAAACAAACGAAATTAATATTTCTTACGTCGAAAACTAAACAATTTTCATTTCCATTTCATTTCATTACAAGTGGCAGGATTCTTATGCAGGAATCCATCTAGATAGGTAACACCGCAGTGCCAGTTATTTTGCCATCAAGCAGTGGCCTGCAAACATGTGTTTCGGTTTGAAGGGTACTGATAGCTAGTGTAATTATTGGGTATTTGAGACTTAAGAACTGTCAACTCAATAATAATAATTTCAATTAAAAACAACCTAATTATAATAGAGATGATGGTTGTTTACCACCGGCTCCTATTAATAATCGATACAATTAAATAAAATTGATGTGTATTTTTGTAATAACAAAATAATAAGAAAAAATTTTTTTTTTTTAATTTTTGTCTGTCTGTATATCTGCTTGTTCCGGTTAATCTTCAAAACAGCTGGACCGATTTTGACGAAAGATTCCCTGCCAAACAGCAGATATTATAGCGGGTAACTAAAGCTACTTCAATTTTAGAAAATTAATTAGGGTTCCGCGCAAGAAAATTAAAACCCCAAAATCCGATTCGAATAGCTTCCCTATTATACATATATCATCGATCGCGGTCGGCTTTTACCGCGGGGAACAGTTGGTAGTAAAATACAAAGCGATACTTTGTCAATAGTAAAACTTGTTCAATGATGAACTTATACGAATCAAGAATCAAATTCAAATTATATACATTTGTTCCTATTAACACTAAAATAAAATTGAATTTCTTATTGGTTTAATGGTAATTTTCTTATTAAACGGAAAATAAATTAGGTCCTCTTATTTGAATGTACTCTATTAGAAAAAATTGACGACAGCGTGGCCTAGTGGTCAGAGTACCCGACTTCTAAGCCGCGGGTCCTGGGTTCGAATCCCAGCCGGAGCCAACATTTGTGCTAAAACATAAATTGTTGGTTTTCGGGTCTGGTTGTGTGTGTTTCGGTTTCGGTTTGAAGGGCACTGTGAGCTAGCGTAATCACTGGGCATATGAGACTTAAGAACTGATGTCACAGGGTGACGGGCGCAGTGTGGTGTCACACAGTAATTTTCTGGGTGACACAGCATTTGTTATGGGCAGACGTTGCACTTACCATCAGGTGAACGTTTTGCTCGTTTCGTCACTTTTTAAATAAAAAAAAATAAGAAAGAAGGAAAGATAAGTTTATTTGGAGCACTCACACAATAAATACAGACATAATTACAAATAAGACACGGGAAAATTTAAAACAATAAATAAAATAAAACAGTCCTAAAAAAAAAACAACAATACCTGATACATTGCCTCGCGACAGTCGCGTGTTCGATTTCCGCACGGGACAGATTTTTTTTTATCGGATAAAGTGATGAAACGAGCAAAACGTTCACCTGATGTTATGAATAGTGCAGCGTCAACTCGTCGAGAATCTACACAACGTAAGCAACCTGCAACGGAAATCCTGTTTTTTAACGTATAATGTCTCGAGACGAGCAAAACGTTCACGTAGTATGCAAACATTACTGTGTTTCGATCTGAAAAGCACTGATAGCTAGTGCATTCGCTGAGCATATGAGACGTAAGAACTGATGTCTCAGGGTCACCGGCGCAATGTTGTGCCAGACACATAAATCTTCAGAGTGATATAGCAATTGTTATGGGCAGACGTTGCACTTACCATCAGGTGAACGTTTTGCTCGTCTCGACACTTAATCCAATAAAAAAGCAGGATTTCCGTTACAGGTTTATAATTTCGGTGATGCAATTGCTGTTAGCCTCCTTGGCTTTTACAACTTCATCGGATACTGTGCTCACGAGCCAGGGGCCCGCGTGCCAGGTTTGGTTTGACCCAAACATAAATACTTAAATAAACTCCTACAAAAACCTCGAGGACTGTGTCGCGTTCGCTGCGTGTTTGCGTGATTTCGAATATCTCAAATGATTTTAAGTCGTCTAATGACCGTCCTGGGGAGGCTGCGGGCCTCCATTCGGACTGTCGACTTGTGTGTCGGTAACTCTGGGCGGTGAGAACCGCCCTGGAACACGGGTGTATCATGTGTACGCGGTGTGATTGTCGACTGCGCGCAGCTCTCTACGGCGGTCGCGAGTCGTGGTGCGTGTTATATTAAAGCTATTAACTGTGTGTACAGTGTAGCCTGGATCGTGACTGACCGTATCGTGGTCAGGGAGTTCTGAGACGTCTGTGTCGTCTAGCACGTTTCGCGGGCGACGTTTGCGTTCGGTCGCGTTTCTATCTGGTCGGTAATTTGCTGCTTTAACCACCAGCGGGTTAGGATGAACCGCGGTTTTTTCGAAAAATCGCCGTGATAATGCTCTGAAGTGTTCAGAGATTAAGGGCATTTCACAGTCGCTGTGAAGGTTACAGGTCGTTACAGGTTGCTTACGTTGTGTAGATTCTCGAGGAGTTGACGCTGAACTATTCAATGTTAAAGAAATATGACAAGTTTGAATATTTTTTCAGTTTTTGAAACATATACTTAATTGATTTCTTATATTTACGCGAACACTACTCATTTAAATGAAACTAATTTTACGGATTTTATACATAGCTGACGTGAAGCATCGTCGTTCTAGGAAGTCTGTGACCATGTTCTGGATCATCTCAACCATTACATCAGATTTGCTAAACACACAGATCCTTGCAAAAGAACACCGATTCCTACCAAGGATGATTCGCGAGGCTATTGAAATCAAAAAACATCCTAATTTCAATAGAGAATATGGTTGGGTATTACCACCAGCTTGGGATCCAATAATAAATAAAATTAAATCAAAAACCAAGCATACCACTGCAAGACTTCAAGACACATTTAGCTCTTTCTGCGTAGATCGGACCAAAAATAATAATTAAAAGCTGAAGGTACCCCGGGTTAGCTATGACATCAGGACATCTGTCACCTCAGTCCCCCCGTGACCATGGGTGCTGTAAAGCACTCGAAACGTCGGGTTCGTCGTCGTTTCAGCCTATCAATAGTCCACTGCTGAACATAGGCCTCCCCCATAGATTGCCACAAAAGTTTGTAGCTCTCGTTTTGGGGGGATTTTGCCATAGTTGCCACGCTTGGCAGACGGGTTGGCAACCGCAGTTTATTTATTCAGATGTTCCAGCAAGATGCTGCTGCCCATCTCCTGGTTTTCATTTTCCCTCTGTCGACTTTTACGACACCCACGGGATGAGATGGGGTGATAGATTCTCTTAAGCCGCTACCACACGGCTACATCAACAACATCAACTACATCAACACACGGCTACATACAACCCGACGACCCCCGTGACCATGGGAGCTGTAAAGCGCCCGAAACGACGGGTTATAAATAGTAAAAATTATACGCGATAAAATCCGTAAAATTAGTTTCATTTAAATATACTTAATTTCTCATTCGTGTAGTTGCTCACTCATAGTGTTTACAACTTTAATTTGAATGAATGTTATAATGCCCATATTTTTGATATGATAGCCAACTGTCCGTGGGAACCACTTATGAGTGTTCTTTGGAGTTTTATTGAAAATAAATGACGTAATAAATTATCGTCAGTATTGTTCGAGCTTTGGATTATAAATGATACCGGATTCAATTTATGACCAGTGAATAAATCGACGAGCGACTATGAGATGTGAACTAACAGATTGATGAACTTGTTCTTGCGTTGTACGAGCGCGGTTATGTTGGTAAGTACGCGAGTCAACGCTTCGAATTCCAACCGAATCCAATAACGTGTTGCACTCAGCCCATGTAGATTTTAGATTGCAGCGGTCCGGTTTCCTTCCGCAAGTCCACGTCTATCGCGTATTTTGCGTGTAGGCAGGAACAATGGTTTGCATGAGCCAACCAAGCTCCTTCAGGAATCGCAGCAGACCCTTGATATTCCCTGCGACCTCGAGGAGCGATCTCTGCGAGCCAAGATGCTTGGCCTAGTATGTCACGACCGTAGGGCAGTCCAGAAGGAAATAGGCCGCCGTTTTGTCCCTTACCAGACAAGCTCTGCATAGAGCGCTGTCTGTAAAACCTAAAGAAAACAGATGTTTGTTAAATGATCGAAGTCCAATTATGGCGCTACTGACCGTTCACTCTGATCATATATGCTATCAGTTTTATCGAGTATGAGAAAGTGAGAAGTGGTTCAGCACTGGAACGCTTTTGCGTAGTTGACAGCTTTGTACCAGGAGAATATCAATACACATACACACATCTAGTTAATCAGGCGTTACTTTGCGGAAATCCTGGTGGCGATATTGGTTTTCTTGTCACACAGAATTTTTCTGGGTGTCACGGCATTTGTTATGGGCAGACGTTGCACTTACCATCAGGTGAACGTTTTGCCCGTTTCACCACTTTATCCAATAAAAAAAAAATAACATCACGTGTTGCTCTACGTAATATTTACTACTATAGACATTCGCGGCAACACAGTAGTACTGCCTCGTCATCTTATTCCTGTTGCCGATTTGAGACTAAAATATGATCGGAGGTATGATCAGGTGTGTATCAGAGACTCATGGCAACCACAATACAACGAGATCCGAAAATTAGTAATTTATGTATTGCACAAAAACTTGTCTTCGGCTGGGAACCCAGAATCCACTACTCAGCAAGCAGGGACAATGACCACAAACACGCGCGATTGTCACGAATAAGTGTAAGTAGTTGATAATAAGCGAACGGCATTTCCCAGCCGGCTCTCAGTCCCGATAATAGTAAAAGCCTCGCCACACAAAACTCATCAAAACATTTTCGCCGACAACGTCGATGGTGAGAAATCGATAACCCGAATATTAAGGAAACCTCAATAAAAACGGTGACACATTTCTTAATTTGGTCGAAAGGGCCGAGCTCCGAGCCGGCCGCAGCCTCACTCCGAGACATCTTAATTGTTGGCCGTGATAACTACGCTCTTAGTGATTTATAATGCCTTCTAAGCGTATTAGCTTTGTCGGCTCTGGACACTTATCGGCGGCTTCGGGCGGCTTCCGCTCGACTCCGTGCCTTTTTACTCGTTTTCGAGCGCCCCCGAGTCTGTAGCGTTTTGTTTATTTACATGCGAATTGTCCCCGTGCGATGTTAGAGCGCGTTCGACACCGCCGTCCGAATTTTATAGCCGACGAATAGCCAATAAAATCGCAATGGCGCTTCATTATTTCTTTGCACGTAATTCGTTTGGAGACGTTACGACGTTATCAGGGAACGTAAGAGCCGATGGTAAATATTGCGCTGGAATTACCATTTGTTATAGTTTAATGTAGAATTATTTAATCAATATGAAAGTAACGTTATGATTGTTTATGGAAATAAAAACATACTGTAGCACCCCTGCGGTGCTCAAACGGTCGATAGCGATCGACCGTTCACCATAATATATTATATAAACATATATACATAAATGTGATATCTATGCCACGGTACATCAATCCTAGACGACAATCCTGCATCACACATACTTGCAGCCTCTCAAGAGTCGATCGATTGTAGTCTAACAATATTGAGGTAGAGCGCCAGCAGTTCAAGTTTGAGCACCCCTGCTGTAGAGTTAAGAACTCGCAGGGTTCAAAAGTCTGCTCCATTCAAGATCAGGACAGTGATTTGCGGCATTTTTTGAGGCCCATTGACTAGCTTCAATGTAATAATGACAAAAAAGTTGGTGCAAAATTTTCAAAACTCCTATACGATACCTGCCTGGGTAATAAAACAGGCATGATCATGATTCACCGGAATTTACGTATTTAGACTTAACGATCTAAGTCCACTTCCCTACCTTAAATAAATTATTGGTATCAAATTAAAAATATATTAAAATTAGTAATTAAAAAAAGACGAGCGACCACTGGTGTCAACGGCGTTTTTCGGGCGCGGAGCATTAATAAAGCGCCGGTAGCCGAGAAAAGGATTATTTAGAAAAACAAGAGTGTGTGAGACATGCAAGTGATGAATTGACATGTTCCCGGGGCCATTAGGAGGCTGAGATAAGGAGGCATTTAACTCAATCCACGGTATACGCACCATCCACCTTCAGAACATACAGGCTGTTGTAAATTTTAATGTTTTAAGAAATAATTATAATTTTATATAATTTATATCAAACTTATAACTACAAATAATATATAAAAATTAATAAGGTTCATATATACGGATTCTAGGGCCTTGTACTTTTTTTAGATAAACTGACAAGACGAGTAAAACGTTCGCCTAATAGTAAGCGCAACGTCTGCCCATAACAAATGCTATATCACTCAGACGATTTCTTCACATCATTCATTTGAAGACATCAGTTCACTTCACATTTTCATTCACAGACATCAGTTCTTAAGTCTCATATGCCCAGTGATTACACTATCTCTTAGTGGCTTTCAGACCGAATGTTTTGAGGAGCATGCTTGGAAACGATTTTTTTAAAAAATCTGGTTGCACTAACGGTGACAAAATACAAATCTATCTTACGAGTATATATTACAATATTCCATTGACTTCACTGGCTCGGTTGGCGTAGTGGCTAAGCTCTTGGCTTCAGCGCCGCGGGTCGCGGGTTCGATTCCCGCACGGGACACATATTTGTATGGCCTACAGATAGTTGTTCCGGGTCTGGGTGGTTTGTGCATGTGGAATTTATGTCTGTAAAACGTACCCACGACACAGGAGAAATCCTACTGTGGAGCATCGTTTTTTTTTAGAAAATAGAATTATATTTAAGAATTTGCAGTACTTAAACCAATGATGATAAAAAAACTTTAAGAATTTGATCATTCATATAATTGTAAAATTTGGATTTTCATCCAACAATTTTTTTTATGGAAGATGGTACCGAGCTGAGCAGATAGTGCACCTGATGGTAAGTAAGCCCATAACAAAGCTGCGTCACCCAGAATATTTCTGTGGGGCGCCACACAGCGCTCGACACCCCGAGACATCACTTCTAAAATATAACATGCCCTTTAATTACACCAGCTCCCAGTGCCCTTCAAGCCGAAACACACTATTGCTGCGGTGGTACCTACCAAAATTTTACCGAAGTATGTGTTTGAAAGCTTCATAATTTGACCCTGTCATAGTTTTCAAAGTGATTGTAGTGTTATCTCCATGTCTCTGACATTGCATTTCAGTCTACGTCCGATCTTGCCTCGTAAGCGTCATATCGGTCCCGGGTAGGTGAGAACTAGTAAGTGCCTCTGTCTTTGCGGGTATATTTCTGGTACTATAATATCACCTACGCCGTTATTAGCTACTGAATGTATTTGGAAGTTGTCGCCGTGGTCGAAAAATAGTCAGTGGGCATCATTATAGGTCATATTATAAAAAAAATGTAATTTATAATATTAATGAAGAAAGGTAAGTTACTTTGCTAAGATCCGCATGCAAAATATAAAAGTGGTGTATATTACCTAGTTTTTTGAAGAGCACCGCCCGCCCTCCCCCAGTAGCGTGCACAAGCAAACTAACACCGCCACCAGGTACCCTCCACCAACCACTACAATACCACCACTAGATAATATACACCACTGAAGTCGAGAACACGACACGTGTTTCGCCCCAAAACGAGGCATTATCAAGCGTCATATACTCTACGACAGACGGCCGCCGTAATATAACCATAATGTAATATACACCACTTTTTTATTTTGCATGCGGATCTTAGCAAAGTTCATACCTTCCTTCATTATAATGGATTTCCGCAAAGTTACGCCTGATTCTATTAACTATTTATAATATTACAGAATATACAAACAGCCTGTGTACGCGGCGTACAGTCCGATAGGCGCAGTTTATGTGAGTGGTGCCGCTCGCCCGGTAGCCTCGTTAATGGGAATCGGCTTCCGTCAATAAAATAATTTCGAACCGTGCCTAATGTCACGCACCAATACTGCTTAGACTGTTCCCGTTTATAGCACAATTGTTCATTATCCTAGAATCTAACTAATGTCACCGATCCTCTGCATTACTTGAAATGGATCGCGTCTAAAGGATTCGTAAGACCACATGCGTTATTTTCGGTTCTTTACTAAACGTTATTAGATTACTCTATTTTTTTTGCTTAATATTTTTATATTTTTTTATATTTATTTATTAAGAATTTTTTCCCGTCACGTCTCGTTTCCCACGAGGGCGAAAAGTCGGCTACGTACTTATATGGGAAAAAGGCGTGACTGTATGTATGTATGTACAATAAGCAATAAAATCGATTCCTTTTGGCTTTCTCTACCGGTCAACTATGATTGATAGATCTCACATAAATGATTTTTTATTCATAAATATGACTGGTTTGCATTTTTTATCCAAATAAACTATATTATAAGATAATGCTAACACAAAATAAGTTTTTGTAGAATATAATGTTATAATATAACCTAAAACTTATATGATAAAATATCAAGGGTGTTGGACGCTTACTTACGCACCACAGTTTATAATAAACATAACAACGATGGTCTTTATGTTCTTTTATTTGATATCTCATAATATTATTAAATATAATAAAACATAAGAGAATAGAAAAAGCTGTTTAATAATGTGCGTCCGTGTATAAAACAAAATACCCGACGAATTTAAGACATATTAATTTATTTAAAAGAAGACTTTATAATTGTTTCATTTCTAAAAATGTCTATGACAATAAATAATTATTTGACGTTGTGTACTGATTAGTATTATATAAATGAGTACAAATAAGTAATATAATTTGTGAAATTAAAGATATTAATGTTATTTATTGAGTAAAATGTTTAATAATTATTGTGGTATTGATTTAAGTTGCATGCTGTATAATAGAATAGCAAAACATGTGAGAGTGATCGAGTAAAACTACACGCCAAAAAATTGTATTTTTACCGTGTTTTATGCAAATAAAGGTTATTATTATTATAATTATAATCTTTGGATTATGAGCGTCAGTATTCGTCAACGTTCTCAAAAATCAGTTTTCAAATAAGAATATCCGTTAAATGAGAAAACAACTGATTTATTCTTAATAATTATTGTGGTAATATGTTGACCTCGATTTAATTTGCATGCTGTAATAATAGAATAGCAAAACATGTAAGACTGATCAAGTAAAACTACACAACTAAAAATTGTATTTTTTACCGTGTTTTATGCAAATAAAGATTATTATAATTATAATCTTTAATCTTTGGATTATAAGCGTCAGTATTCGTCAACGTTCTCAAAAATCAGTTTTCAAATAAGAATATCCTTTAAATGGAAAAACGACTGCTTTATTCCAAACAGTACAGTCGAAAGCACACAAAAGAGAAAATAAAGAAGCACATTCACGGCTCGAAGTAGGAGCGTTCGAAAAACTCTAATCTGTAACAAAGTGCCCCCGAGGTTCCAGGCGAAGAGGCCGAGCTGATAGCGCTATCTGGCGATAAGGCACCCACGACCGGCGACGTATGTGCGCCGCCTAATTAACTTGTTCATTAAAAGCTACAAGCTGTGCGTGCCTCCGCTAACACCGCCCGAGGTTGCCCACAACAAGTCTATTTTATAGACAATGGCTCTCGACGATCGTGCCCTGCAGATTCCCTTGTATTTCCATTGCTAAAAAGAATATTAGTTGGGATTCATCGTCGTTGATTCTTATTTAACCCTCAACTACCTCATACACACATATACTTATAAGTATTTTTTTTTCAGTCATTATTACTGTTGCGTTATTCTGATTTGTTGATATTTTGTTGGTGGACGATTTTTGAAGAGGTATTAGACAACTTTTTATCAACTTTAAGGAGAAACCAGGGATGTCTCTTAATTGATCTGTCAACACGTGCATTCTTTTCACTAGATTTCATCTAGTTGTTAGTCAGTTAGTTGTTAACCCTGTGGTGGCGGCTCGTTAAAAGAATACTACCACTCCATCTCATCCAGTGGATCTCGTAAAAGGCGAGTAACGAATTAAACTGCACTGTGCACCCAACAGCACATGGTGGCGATGGGCTCACCACCTATCACACCAAGTGCATTATATTGTTTTGGTGAAACGTGGATTGTGGCAGTCATCTGTTTTTGCAGTGAGTGTCCAGTCTCTGACTACCCCTTATGGGATACAGTCGGGATCTTATGTATGTATGTATGTAAATGAATACATTCATAAATGAATTCGTACATTCTTATAAGAATAAGCTATGTAAAATAACATTCGCAATTGGAATAAAAAGGGAAATCCATTGAAATAACTAATTTAAAAATAAAATTGGAATCATTTGATACACACGTAACATTCCAGTCAATACGGCTGCCTAACATAATCTGTACCTTTGACGGTTTTAAATGCAGTGTCCGCGGTTTCACGAGATAAGTGTATTCATAAGTCCTCGATTTATTTCTGTTTTTTTTTTGTCGGCAGTCCAATGTTACAAGCGACACGGAATAAATTAAGCTACCGGACTTTGAAGGGCTACAGGCGATAATGTAAGTGGCGGTCTTTATTTATTTTCGACTCGATAACGAACCATTTAAGGCTTTCCAAACACTAAGTTGGGATAAAAAGACGTCCTGCTAACACTTGCTTTGAATTCCGAATTAAGATTTTTGGATGAGGCTCATTTCATTTATTTGAATAAAACTCACGTGCTGCTCTGCCTCAAATGGCATCGTCCCCTTTTAGAAACTGTCGGCACAAAATACAAATTTATAAAATACCGATCAATTTCTTCGTGCCATTAAACAGGAGTAGTTTGTTTTAGCACTGCATAGTTGCTCTTATAGATATAATTGTTTACAACCACTACTACAAATATATATTCTAATTAGCTTTATAACTAATTGAATTATACATATATTTAAATGAAACTAAGTTTATGGATTTTATCGCGTTTAATTTTTTTTTACTATTTATAACCCGACGTTTCGAGTGCTTTACAGCACCCATGGTCACGGGAGGACTGAGGTGACAGATGTCCTGATGTCGTAGTTAACCCGGAGTACCTTCAGCTTTTAATTATTATTTGTGGTCCGATCTATGCAGAAAGAGCTAACTGTGTCTTGAAGTCTAGCAGTGGTACTCTTGGTTTTTGACTTAATTTTATTAATTAAAGGATCCCAAGCTGGTGGTAATACCCAACCATCTTCTCTATTAAAATTAGGATGTTTTTTAATTTCAATAGCCTCGCGAATCATCCTTGGTAGGAATCGGTGTTATTTTGCGAGGATTTGTGGTTTATCAAATCTGATGTAATGGTTGGGATGATCCAGAACATGGTCACAGACTGCAGACTTCCTAGAACGACGATGCTTCACGTCAGCTATGTGTTCTTTTACGCGGTTATAAATAGTAAAAAAAAATTAAACGCGATAAAATCCGTAAACTTAGTTTCATTTAAATGTGTAGTGTACGCGTAAATATAAGAAATCATTATATCTTTTTTTTAATGAAATGGGTAGCTTTTCGTCTTATTGAACACACATTAAGTAACAGTACCCTCACTATGCGTATAATATGCACCTAATGCATCTTTCTCGTATTATTTTATCTAGCTTATTAGTGAGCGTACACACGGGTTGCATTTTATCTAATGCCAAGTCATTTATTGCCCGACTAGCTATAGCTCGCGGTTTTACCCGTGCACAATTAGTCAACCACATGATAACTTACAGCAAATACTTATTAAGAAGACATTATTAGATAAAGCATATTATAAAATAGATCATTATATAGGTGACAAAGATGTGTGAAAATTACTCATACCCTGCATTTGCAAACCCCGTTGCTACAAAATGTATGATGTATTTTTTTTAGTAATCTATAAATGACATTATGTAACATGGAATTGAAAAAAAAAAAAAACCCCCGGAGTTTCTTAACGGTTCTTCTCTGAGAAGGTCATTTTTTGAACCGGTGTAGATTTTGACGTTTTTTTTTTATTGTATAAAGTGTCGAAACGAGCAAAAAGTTCACCTGATGGTAAGTGCAACGTCCGCCAACAACAAATGCTGTGTCACCTAGAATATTTCTGTGTGACACCACACTGCGCCCGTCACCTTGAGACATCAGCTCTTAAGTCTCAAATGCCCAGTGATTACGCTAGCTCACAGTGCCCTTCAAACCGTAACGCAGTACCTAATGCTTGCACACTACTGCTTCACGACAGAATAACTGGCCCTGGGGTGGTACCTACCTAGACGGATTCGTGCATAGGAATCTTACCACCAGCGTTCATAAGAGCTTTAAACAAACCTAAATGGAATAAAGAAATTTTGACTTTGACTTTATCTTTGAACAGTATTCGGTAATTGTTGCCGTGGTCGAAAATCGCCTTCCCCTGGCCCATTGCCTGGCGACGCTGTTGCACACACTAGATTTACTTTACCTACTGTGTATAATTTGGATAATCGACGGTACGGACATGGACGATTTAATTTTGCTCAATCGATAGCGTATTTAAAAGGTTTAAAAATCAATTTATTGCTTCCGTGGTTTTCCTCGAGCTGCCTAATAGCATCGAAGCAGTACATCGTTACATCGCATTTGTTCCAGCCGATTTTGGTGGCTTTTTAAAATTTAATGATAATCCCTCGACGGGTGAATCGTACACGCTTCAAGATTTATTGCGTCAATTACAAGAGCCGAATTGCAGCACGCCCGTAACAGCCCGCTTGAGAGCACGACGACACGTCACTGACTTCGAAAATGTTTTTTTTTAATTTATTTTTGTAAATAACGTAGGAAAGTAAGTTAATTTGCTAAGATCCGCATGCAAAATATAAAAATGGTGTATATTGCCTAGTTTTTTGAAGAGCACCGCCCGCCCTCGCTCAGTAGCGTGCACAAGCAAACTAACACCGCCACCAGGAACCAGGTACCATCCACCAACCACTACAATACTACCACTAGATAATATACACCACTGAAGTCGAGAACACGACACAGACGGCCGCTGAGCGTCTCGGCGGCCGTCCGTCCTAGAGTCTATGACACTTGACAATGCCTCGTTTTGGGGCGAAACACGTGTCTCGTGGCAGTATTGTAGTGGTTGGTGGAGGGTACCTGGTGGCGGTTCCTGGTGGCGGTGTTAGTTTGCTTGTGCACGCTACTGAGGGAGGGCGGGCGGTGCTCTTCAAAAAACTAGGTAATATACACCATTTTTATATTTTGCTTGCGGATCTTAGCAAATTAACTTATTTTCCTTCATTATATTTCCACAAAGTAACGCCTGATTTTATTGACATGTAATTATATTATTGTATATTAAATGTAAATAGACAAACTTTTTTCTGTAACAAGTGATGTGTTTTTATTTTCTAAAATCAAACATAACTTTGTCACTATTGTCATTGTTTGCCAATGGGACCAACTTTGTCGTCGTTCGTCGTTTCAGCCTATCACAAGTCCACTGCTGAACATAGGCCTCCCCCATAGATAGCCACAGAACTTTGTAGCTCTCATATTGGAGGGATTTTGCCATTGTTGCCAAGCTTGGCAGGCGGGTTGGCAACCGCAGTTTATTTATTCAGATGTTCCAGGAAGACGTTGCTGCCCATATCCGGGTTTTAAATTCACCCTGTCGTCTTTTACGACACCCACGGAATGGGATGCGGTGGTAGATTCTCTTAGGCCGCTACGACACGGCGGCTTTGTACGAAAATTTAATTTAACAGAAGTGTTAAAAGGAGTCATAGGGTAACAGCGCGTGGCCTGGTGGTCACAGTACCAGACTTTTACGCTGCAGGTCCTGGATTCATAAAACAGGCATCTCGATATTAGTTTTAATGTAAATGGTTTAACATTTAGACCCCGACTTACTCACCAACAAGATCTTAGTCAGAATTTAGTTTTAGTTAGTATTTTTCCCACGACGTCATTAAAACCAAATTGATTAAACTATAATTCATACATGTACTTATTACTTAACCATGCTAATACTATAAATTCGAAAGTAACTATATCTGTTACTGTCTGTTTGTTATATTTTCTCGGCTCGACTGAACGTTACGAAATTCGGCACTGAGATTTTTTGCATTCTGTAGACGGATATAGGATACTTTTTACTACGGAAAAAGTTATAAGTTCCTACGGTATTTTTAAAAAACCGAAATCCACACGGACGTGGTCACTGGCTTCAGCTAGTAACTTATACATCAAATAGGAGTACAGTGGTTCAAATCCGATGCACTTAGCCATTACGGCACTACGCGAAAGGCCGTACTTGGGAGAGATCTGTGCCCAATAATGGACAGATGTAATCGTAGTACGCCCCTGTTGCTGCAATGTTTAAGCAATTGGCATATTCGCTACGGCCGAGGGTTCGATTCCCGATTCGTGGTTCATTTGGCTCGACCGGAGAATACCAGCTTAAAGTAACAGTATTATAAAAAATAGTTTCGAGCTTAAGATGATAGAGTCTTTACATCTTGTGATTCTTACAGATATCAGGTATTTGTTATATATATTCAATAATAACTTCGAAATGTGAATGTCGAATACATACATACGTGTGCGTGACTCACGCCTCTTTCCCATTGGGGTAGGCAGAGACCACGTCTTTTCACTTGCTACGATCCTGACACGCATCTTTCGCATCTTCTGCTTTCATTAGTGTTTTCATACAAGCTCGTCGGTTGCGGGTACTTTTGACGTGGCGTTTCCTTAAAACGACTTCGATCTGATCGTGATACGAGTACGTTCGCCTACGTCGACCCTTACCGGCTTGCCCATTCACGTACGTAATAAGCGTTGAAAAATAAGGTTTAGTGATCTTGTGTTAATTGAAGTTATCTTGAAAAAAGCCACAGTAACGCTTCTACATACATATATGATTAAATATTGATCTTAGCTGTAGTATCAAAAGCGTTGATCAAATAAACAACTGATTTACTTATTGTTGAAAACAGCCTCACGATTCTGAAATCAGCAGTGTATCGGAGCAAGGCGTTGGTTGCCCACTGGATCTGAGATCGCGGTCACGAGGAGGTCCCGCGCGATATGAAGACGTAGGACGGCTGGCAGCAATTAGCGTGCGCTGAGCGCAGGCGCCGCCAAGATGCTCGAGATATCAAAGGTCAAGAAGGAGTGAAGAAATTGTGTCGGACCTTTGGTATTTTTGAAGTAACTACATAAGGTATTTATTGACGATGGTCGGGAAGATAGCAAGTTTTTAAACTTTAAGTAAAATTCTTTTCAAGTGATTAGTGTTGTCTTTAAATTGGATCAAAGACTTAATTTTTTATTCAATTTAGAAAGGCCTAAAAATACGTATTTTAACTGGTGGTAGAATTCCTATGCAGAAATAAGCCTAGATAATATCGCAGTCCCAGTTACTGTCGTAAAGCGGTGGTGTCTAAACGCCACATTGTATCGATTTGAAGGGTACTGAAGCAAGTTTACCTATAAGGTATAATAATAATAATTAATATTATTTATTTCAGAACATATACAGAAAAATCTAAATGGATCCATAACATATGTCAGTAATAAATATTTTTTAACCTGATGTTAGTGTAAAAATTGTATAGGACTATAAATTGGTTTCAAGTCGCATCCAACGGTGCAGCAATGGACTGTCCCACCCGTCGGCGACAGAAGTCGAAATACTGTTGGGGCTAGCTCGAATTCGCGTCAGTACTGAAGCGCACCAATTGTGTAACCAATATTATTATATTCTTTCGTTAGGTGATTGCGTTATGAACTGCATGTACAATTAAATTCTGCCATTGACACACGGAAGGTACCTAGCGGTGTCAGCAGAATACCAGCGTTGGCTTTCTGGCCAACATAATGCTGAGTTGAAACCTTATCGATCCAGCATCCCAATTCTTCTTTTTAAATTTACTATAGATTTAAGGTAATATGTTTTCTATTGTGTTCCATTTTTCTTTTGTGTTTTATGTACCATCTGTGCTGGATTGATTAAATGAGATATTATTATTATTATAAAAACCATTCGCAAACATCGCTGAAGCATTCCAATAACACGGGAACCCCATCAACACCCCGTGAGGAACTAGAAGATATATTTAATGTTCTCTAGTTCATGGATTTTTAGTGCGATTAAATAGACAGACCGATAGGTGTCCGGCAGAGTAGAATAGACCCTACTACCTCTTTCCTACCGAGGTGTCGTAAGAGGCAACTAAGGTATTGTACGGACAGTCTTTATTCGTGTAGATTATAACGCAATGGGGAGGTAGAAGTTTCTTTTGACTCGTACCAAAATGGCGGCGACGTGGTTCGCCAACCGTCACATCTCGTTTTCCGCGGGGGCGAATAGTTGGCTACATGTGTAGTTTAGCCTACCCCTTTATATGGGAAAAAGGCGTGACTATATGTATTTATGTATGTTATATAGATTTTTCATTTAATAAGCCATATATAGTTGTTTATGATTCACGACAAAGGCTTTAAGTTTATAACTCTTACAAAAAATATTCAAATATTAATGAAGGAAAGAAAGTTAATTTGCTAAGAACCGCTTGCAAAAAGTTACCGTAACATTACGTAACATTTTAAATTTTGAAACCATGAACTAGAAGATATATGTTAAGTATATCTTATTCATGGGTATTTATTTTACCGCTTCATTCACCATTAAAGATTACTTTCTAAATGGAACCCGACCATTCTTATTTATACCTACACTGTCGATTCAAAGATAATAGTACATTCCAATTAGAAATCCCGTTTCCATCTCTGCCGTATCTTTACCCTTCAAGGTCAGTTAGATTCCGAGACTCTTATTACGGGTAACAAGGGAAACCCATTTGAGTCGCCGGTAGCCGTGTGTTACTGATAGCGGGTTCGAGTCCCCAGTCGACTTTATCTAGAGCTCCTGCCTACCTGCCAAGATATACGAGATTAACAGGTGATCACGTGGGAGGTGAGTTGAAAACACTCGCTTGTAAATATACCGAATAAGCCAACAATAGATTAATTACTTTTTGAACTAGGTATCTAGTATACAACCGATTAAATTTATAAATATCGTTTATATATACTGAAAGGAATATAGAAATCTAACTAGCTTCTAGTTTAAAAAGTTTTATATTTTTAACAATATTTTTAGAAGAAAATTAATCCGTATAACCACTTAACTTTCTCACAAGACGGGTTTACTATGAGTTTCTGCAAAAAAACTATGCTTATCTACGATCATAGTTAACTCCTAGATAAAACTCGAGTACCAGGAGAACATGGATGTGGCGGAGTTCGCCTTGTTTCGCTCAACTGTCAAGTGTCGATGGAAAAATGCAGCTGTAAGTACTAACTGCGCGATCTTAATGAGAGTGGACAAACTGGATGGCCAAGGGCCAGTGCGATCGAAAAGAGTGGATGCGTTTCAAACTTAATCCGTTTCAAACTTAATCCGTTTCAAAAATTAAAAACTACCAAAAATTTATATACAGTTCTTTCAATTGAAGTACTAGTGCTTATTGTAGATCGTTTAATTTTCGTTCTTGACTTTATTAGTGATAATAAACGATAAAACTTAAGTAACATTGAAGTAAAGAAATTAAAAAAAAATGGTTAACATACTTATATGATTTATTATTAATTGTAAATTCAGTTCGCAATCGTCTATATAAATCGACGAACATTCATTTTGAATATGATATTAAAATGCATTTTGTATATTGCCAAACCTTTATATTAACACGTAAGATTAGTCTTATCCTTTCTATTGTCGTCGTGGTATAACAGGCGCCCTAAAAGGCACTGGTATCATTACGTCGACCTGTCGGCTACTGTGGCCACTTCCACGCGCCGCTGCTCGCCTGGTAGCCGCCGAGTCAGCCTCGAGTGTTGTTTTTATGCACCTCTGTGTTTGTGTTGCTATTGAGATGATGTCTAGCAATCTACGATGCTGTGTGCAACCGATTCTGCGCCTTCAGCACTGGACTTAACGTTCGTAACGGAGAAACGGGCAAAAAGAATGTGGTGCTTTGAATGGTGGGTGCGTGCGCTTCATTCACGTTCTCATGCTTTATTGGTATTTGGAATATGACTTCACTGATCTATACGTTGATCGGATTTCGTCGATTCGATATCGAAATATTTATTATATTAGATTAAATAGAAGAGATTTAAAGTTATCCGATAAAAAAATGTATAGAACAGGGGGCAAACGAGCAAGAGTCTTACCTGATGGTAAGTGATCACCGCCACCCATAAACACCTACAATACCAGAGGAATAGTAGATACGTTGCCAGCCTTTGAGAAAGGAATAGACTCTTCTGTTGAAAGCAAAAAACACACGGCCTCACGTGGCAGAAAAAAGTATAAGAAACTTATGTGAAGAAGATTTCAACTGTGAATGATCAAATGCGACCGCATGGCCTAATGGTAAAGAGTCCCACTAAATTTGTTCAAAAACACAAATTTTTGGTTTTCAGGGCTTGTTGTGTAGTGATTGTCCCCGTGCCTTTAAAATTGCATCCTAGCCTACATACGATCTTATCGCATGAACGCGACATCGGGTAAGAGTAAGTAAGGAAGAGTGAGAGCCTCTGTGTTTGCACGTACACTGGTGGCATTATGCTTAAACCTGCGTAGTTGACGGTTCCGACATGTTAAGAATTAGTCGCCGTGGTTGAAAGTCGTGTTACCCAGACCTTTTTAATAAAAAAAAAATGATGACGATGAATAAAAAAAGCAATGTCTTTCATATTTAAAACTAACTTTCATCAAAACTTAATCTAGGATATTTAACATGGAACTTAACTTATCGGGAAACTTGACTGATGGCAGTATGCAGTATGCAGGAATCCGGCTAGATAGGTGTCACAGGGCCAGTTATTCTACCGTGAAGCAGTAATGTGCAAACATTACTTTGTTTCGGTCTGAAGGGCACTGAGAGGTAGTGTAATTACTGGGCATGTGTGTGGTGACCCACACAGAAATGTTCCGAGGTACACAGCATTTGGTATGCAGACGTTGCACTTACCATCAGGTGAACGTTCTGTCCGTCTCGTTACTTTCTCCAGTAAGACAATGAAAAGAACGCACGCTAGTTCAAAATAATTCTGGAATCCACATCCATTGCGAAAGTATCCCTAACTTATGATGTACCTCCTCGCGAAAGCTAGTAAAAGCATTACGTAAAATTATCACAGCAGAATCCGGGCTTCACAGCCGACGCTAATCACATCATTACATGCAATTTGCATCCTAATCCCAGTAGCGCAGTGGAGTCATTCCGCCTCGCATTACACAGTAGCCGGACAGGTATCGCCACGCCCCTGTTCAAAAGGAGCCACCATAATAGGCCTGTTGCACCACATTTATTACTCTTTATTATAACTGTTGGAGAGCTGAGGTTCGAGATTAATTCGTTCAATAAGTTTGCGGGAGTAGGCTGGCTCAACTGCACGAGCGACGACGTGTAATAATGGACGGCGGATATTAGAAACGGGTCGTAATGAATTTGTAGATATTAATTTTATAAATGAGGTAACTCATTATTTTTATTAACAATAAATTATTTTTATAATACACATTTGTATGCTGGCTTTAAATTTCATAGTACGCGTGTGACTTGCGTACAATTGTTGCAAATTTAAGTACTGATTTACCACGTGCTCGGCGGTGGAGGAAAACATCGTGAGGAAACCTGCAGACCTCCACTGGTGGTAGGATTCCTATGCAGGGATCCGTCTAGGTAGGTACCACCCCAGGGCCAGTTATTCTGCCGTAAAGCAGCGGTGTGCGAATATTACTGTATTTTGGTTTAAAAGACACACAAAGACACAGAGCTAGCGTAATCACTGCGCATATGAGATATTCAGCAGCGTATTCCTGGAACATGTCTATTCATAAACTCCGGTTGTCAACCCTGCAAAGCGTGGCAACTATGGCGAATCCCCTAAAATGGGAGCTTCAAACTTTTGTCGCAGTCTATGATGGAGACGTATTAGTAAGTAAGAAAGTACTCAAGTATTATCAGTAACATTCTGAACATTTCAACTCCGATCGTATCACATTTTAAGGAATGAAAAAGCAAATAGAATTCTGCTAAGTAATCAGAAGTTCCTATATCATCAACTGGATACCGCGACCAAAGAACTATATGTTACCTTAGCGGGACAGAAAAACAATTAAAGCTCGACAATTAATGCAAATTATGCTAATTGAGACTAGCTTTTTGTTTTAGACGAATTGCGAGCCAGGGAGTACTCGAAGCGAGACATAAATTTAAATACAAGGTGAAGAATGGCGGGAAAAACATTGAATAATTATTGACAGCACGCTTTCGCGAAGTTGAATAATTTATGTTCTTTATTAGGTGCATAGCCAAGGGGAATGAAATTTGGATGTATACAAATTAGGCGGTTGCGATTTCTTTACGATATCAATTTGAGAATGTATGTAGATTTAAAGGACCACGATTCGTCGTAATGTTTATATCACACTAGGTGGTGCTCGCGACTTTGTCCGCGTGGATATAGTTTTACATTTTGATTTTCCGGGATAAAAGGAATCCTATGTCCATTTGCAGGATGCAAATTAGCTCTGTGTCAAATTTCGTTTCGATCAGTTTAGCGGTTGAACCGTGAAAAGGACAACTGACAGAGGGACAGAGAGAGTTACTACCGTATTTGTAATATTAGTATGGATTACAAAGACTGTCTGTAAGAAGAACGTAACTCAAGGGCTCATACATTTAACACACATAAATTCTCACAGTTCCGCCTATTTCCCAAATAATCATGTAATCTGCCTACCAGAGGCCACTCACGTAGCTCAATTTCGCCATCGCGGGAAACGAGACGGCGAACCACGTCGCCGCGATTTTGGTACCAGTCAAAAATTCTTAGTCCCCGTTGCGTTCCCACGAGCTGTGTAGTAACAGCATTGTATATTATGGTGTTATTCTCCACCAATCTGCACCTTAGTCGCCTCTTACGACAGCTCAGTAAGAAAAAGTAGGTGCTATTCTACTCTGCTGGACACCTATCGGTAATCCAAAATGTAATCTATGATGAAGGTTGTTAAGCTTAATAGACATAGTATTAAAAACACACTCATATACACTATCTCTCTCTCGCTCTCTTTCTCTTTCTCTCTCTCTCACACACACACACACGCAAATTTTAATACATACATACATAAGATCACGGCTGTATCCCATAAGGGGTAGTCAGAGACTGGGCATTCACTGCAAAAACAGATGACTGCCACAATCCACGTTTCACCAAAACAATATAATGCACTTAGTGTGGTAGGTGGTGAGCCCATCGCCACCATGCGCTGTTGGGTGCACAGTGCAGTTTAATTCCTTACTCGCCTTTTACGAGATCCATTGGATGAGATGGAGTGGTAGTATTCTTTTAACGAGCCGCCACCACACGGCCAAATTTTAATCATAGTAATATATTAAATATTTGTAGATTACACCGCACTCGTCAACAAACAAATACTTACATACAAAAGCCAACGGGTAGAGAGTAGAGACCTGGTGTTTTAAAATATTTTTAATAGCTTTTTTTATTGGATATAGTGAAGAAACTAGCAAAACGTTCACCTGATAGTAAGTGCAACGTCTGCCCATAGCAAATGCTGTGTCGCCCAGAAAATTTCTGTGTGACACCACACTGTGCCCATCACCCTGAGACATAAGTTCTTAAGTCTCATATGCCCAGTGATTACGCTAGCTCACTGTGCCTTTCAAACCGAAACACAGTGATGTTTCCAAACTACTGTTTCACTGAAAAATAACTGGCCCTGGGGTGGTACCTACCTAGACGGATTCCTGCATAGGAGTCCTACCACCAGTAAAGCTTTATTTAAACAGTCTCGGACAGTGAGTTTTAAGAGATGTGTTATGTAATATTTATTAATAGTGTAAGTTATAGTTACTTTATTCTGGTGATAAATAAAACATCATTATTATTATTAAATAATTATAATTAGATAAAAATGAAAATTTATTTGTAACTGACGTTGAGCAGTTCCTGAAGGGAATGTGAGTAAAACGCACATTACTCCTGTCACCACTATTTTCGTCTTCTCCTCACTGCTTGAGATAAGTCTCTTCCTGAGATTAGCGCGTTTAATCAAACGAAATCTTCAGCTTTATAATATTAGTATACATTAGTTTTCTTAAAAGTTCACGAATCTTAAATATGTCTAAGTCGAAAATTAAGTATGAATCGTTTTCCGAGAAAGGGGGATTTTCCATAATCACCACTCTTGGCAATCGGATTGGTGGGCAGCACCAGACGTTGCTGCCCCTCAAGGGGCTTTGTTTTAAGGTCTGGCTTCATCACTTAACTAAGACTTCCATTGGACAAAAAACTTGTTACTTCGTATTGTAAACAAACGTTACGTCATCACATTTGAATGTCGCGCAGCCAGTAACGATAAGCGATCTTACATTTATTAACGAATTGAGTTTGTCATTGATCTTATCATTAACGTAAACGTAAATTACTGGCAGTAAATTGTAACATTTGTTGTAAATGGCGATAAACGATACGACTTCACGGTGAGCGTACTCTGAGCTGTCATAAGTGTCGTAAATAAAACTTTTATTTACGAGTACCACGTTTTTGAAACCGACTCAAAAGCAAAAATTAATTGCAAAATTTGTATCGAACAGACAAACAAACAAGATAGACAGGAAAGTGATTTAATAATGCATTGTCATCCAGTTCCAAGCTATGTTTTAAGTTTCAAGTCTCTTGCTTTTCGGGAAGTTAGTTTAAAATCACTAAATTTGAACCGAACAGACATCCACGAAAGCGAGTTAATAAAAATGTGATAAAATAATAGGCAGTTGTGAATAGTAAAAAAAAAACTATAAATACATGTAGATTATTATTATATGCTTAAAATGTCACACTTTTGAGCAAAGGCTTTCTCTCATTTTTGAGAGAGCTTTTGAGCCGAGAAGAGTTTGCCATGTTGATTAATTATAGACTAATTGGAGACCTCACATGTCGCAATTGTTTTGTTTCCTTATTCATGCAGGTTTCCTCACGATGTTTTCCTTCACCGCTTAGCACGTTGCAGCACTTACAATCGCAGAATAGTTTTAGGGTTGCCCGCTCCGGGGATCGAACCAAGGTCACTTGCATACTATGAAGTTTTAGGCGAACGTTCGGCTCCAAGGCTATTTATTATATACTTCATCAAGATCGTATTTTGGGGGGATTTTGCAATAGTTGCCACGCTTATCATTTCAGCCTTTCATAAGTCCACTGCTGAACATAGGCCTCTCCCATAGAAGCTCGTATTTTGGGGGATTTTGCCAAAGTTGGCAACCGCATTTTTTTTACTCGGATGTTCAAGGAAGATGCTGCTGCCTATCTTCTGGTTTTTATTCCCTCCGTCGACTTTTAAGACACCCACGGGATAAGATGGGGTGGTAGATTCTTTTAAGCCATAATGGTTCTGTCGTTTGACCTTTGTAACATTGTATAAGACTGCAGCAGAGGACCAAAGATGGCATATAACACTGATCATGACGACGAAATTTTTATACAAGAAAGTGACAAGACCAGCAAGTCTATCAGGTGAACGATGTGCAGGAATCCATCTAGGTAGGTACCACTCCGGGGCCAGTTATTCAGCCGTGTAGCAGTAGTGTGCAAACATTAATGTAGGAAAGTAAGTTACTTTGCTAAGATCCGCACGCACAATATAAAAGTGGTGTATATTACCTAGTTTTTTGAAGAGCACCACCCGCCCTCCCTCAGTAGCGTGCACAAGCAAACTAACACCGCCACCAGGTACTCTCCACCAACCACTAAAATACTCCCACTAGATAATATATACCACTGAAGTCGAGAACACGACGTGTTTCGCTCCAAAACGAGGCATTATCAAGCGCCATAGAGACTCTACGACAGGCGGCCGCCGAGTGAGCGGCGCGGTCAAAGAGCTGCCTATTTAAACTATAGGCGACGCAAACGGCCCTCACCAACGACACTGCGATTACAATATCGTGATAGCGACCGCTTACTAACACAATCCACCACCCGAATTACATAAGCAGCCGTTTGCGACCGAATTTATGTGCTGGAACAATTAGAAATAATAAAAAATAAAAATAATAACATGCACCAGAGTCAGATCATCATCAGTCACGTAGAGTCTATGACGCTTGATAATGCCTCGTTTTGGGGCGAAACACGTCGTGTTCTCGACTTCAGTGGTGTATATTATCTAGTGGGAGTATTTTAGTGGTTGGTGGAGGGTACCAGGTGGCGGTGTTAGTTTGCTTGTGCACGCTACTGAGGGAGGGCGGGTGGTGCTCTTCAAAAAACTAGGTAATATACACCATTTTTATATTTTGCGTGCGGATCTTAGCAAAGTAACTTACTTTCCTTCATTATTATGGATTTACGCAAAGTTTGAAGGCCACTGAGAGCTAGCGTAATCACTGGGCATATGAGACTTAAGAACTCATGTCTCTGGGTGACGGGCGCAATATAGTGTCACTCAGACGTTGCACTTATCATCAGGTGAAAGTTTTCCCGTTTCGTCCTTACCAAAACCTTATCCAATAAAAAAAACAAATATTTCTGTGTACCACACTGCGCTCGTACTCCTGAGGAGTCAGTTCTTATGTCTCATATGTCCAGTGATTCCACTAGCTAACAGTGCCCTTCGAAACCGAAACAAAGTGATGTTTGCACACTACTATTTGACGACAGAATAACTGGCATTACGAAGGAACCTAGATGGATTCCTGCATTGGAATCCTACCCCCGGTATATTATGTAGATAATTAAAGGTAAAAAAACTTTAAGCATGGTCTGGTAGTAAAATATTATGTTCGTTAGTAACAGATAGAATATAACTGTCTCTAATAAACACATTTACGTTTTTTGCAAAGTTACACACGCAGTCGATTAGAAATACGTCTAATGGTCATTGAGCGGTAATGTTACAAATATCTCTCAGGCAGCAATGTAAAAGGCTATAGGCAAAAGTCGAGTTTCCTTTTAAAGGTTTAGTTTTTGCCGATCTTATCTTAAAAGTCAAGCGAGATCAAGCCAGACAGACACAGTTGCAGCGTGATAATTAGCAAATGCTCCATCAGTCAAAGTCAGGGAATAGTTTGCTGGGTAAACGCTTGCGTGTGCTTGTGAGCTAGCACTTGCAATATTATAACGCTACCGTTAGCATAACGTGGTAATGTTGCGTCGCTGGTTTTGTTCATGTGGACCGCACCTTTATTGTTTCACGTTCCGCGCTAATTTATTGAGATATTATTATTGAACGCGTGCTGTGTTATATTTTTGTTATATGTACCTATGTAACTATGTTTATTTCCATTAAATTTCTTATTTACGAGTAGCTATGTATGTTCACATGTCCATTTCTTATGTGTATATATATACACACATTAATATATACTATTTTTCTATTCTATAATTATACCTGCCAGAATAGCTTACCACACTGCGGGTTGACTGGCAGAGAATGCCGATAGGCATTAAGCCCGCTCATTGTTACCTTAGAATCTAAGGGTGTAACAATAGAGAGTAAATAAATAAAAATTGTCTATTGTAACGACATGATTCGCCACCCGTCACGTCTCGTTTCCCGCAGGAGTATATGACACGACACCCGACACCCGCAGCCATCTTCCGGAGCTACGGGTGTGATCTCTGCCCACCCCTGATCGTATATATATTTTTGTACGTGCATTTTATGGCACTTAATGTCAATAATATAAACAGATGGTTTTCAACTGTGTCGCCATTGACCAAGTATCTCTGACATCGCACCCTAGCCTATCTAGGATCTTACCACATGAGCGAGTATGTACTTCGATTGCGGTTCGACCAGGACAAGTGAGTGCGTGTATGTTCGCTCGTACAATTTTGGTACTTTAATATCTCCTGCGCAGTTGATAACTTCCGATTGTATTCGAAGTCAACGTTCACTTTTTGGTAAGTGCAACGTATGCCCATAACAAATGCTGTGTCACCCAGAAAATTTCTGTGTAACACCACACTGCGCCCCTCACCCTGCGAAATCAGTTCTTAATTCTCATATGCTCAGTGATTACGCTAACTCTCAGTGCCCTTCAAACTGAAACACAGTAATGTTTGCACACTACTGCTTCACGGCAGAATAACTGACCCTGCGGTGGTACCTATCTAGACGGATTCCTGCATAGGAATCCTACCACCTCATAACAGGTCATAAGTACTGTGCTGTCTTATCTTTTAGGCATCTCATGTGATTCTACTCTAATTCATTTAATCTAATAATAATAAATCTAATAAATAATCTAATAAAGATAATATATATATAATAGAAAAATCCCCCTAAATGAGAGCTACTAACTTTTGTGGCAATCTGTGGGAGAGGCCTATGTTCAGCAGTGGACTAGTGATAGGCTGAAGTGATGATTATGATGACTTGATGAGTACCTACGTTAGAATAAATCCTGCACAGACCCGAGGTACAGTTCCCAGATCTTATCGCATAATGAAAGTCAAAATCAAGTGGGTACCTTCACTCGCTTCAGTCCCAAGTCCACTGGTGAACATAGGCCTCCCCCATACATGGGGGGAGGGTACATTGATCCGACCCAAATTCTGGTTGCAGTTAGTCTACGGCGCCATGATATCTTACGCAGGCATTTTGCGTCCTCTTCGGAATGATCCGGATGTTGCCACAGAGTTGACCTATCTGACCTTAGCCACGCGACTGCATTCCTCTCAAGCCATTGTTGCTTATTTTTGCAATTACACAAGGTTTGAAACAAAAAAAATAACTGTATTCAATGAGAGCGTTTGTTGTCCGGAGCCTTTAATGTAAGAATTAAAACTTTCAGGGCGTGACAAGTGTATCGCTGCACTGCGAAGTGATTCGTTATGATGTTGATACGGTCAGCACGCTCAAGATTTTTGTGCCATAAAATAATAAAACATTTTTTTTAATTTTAATTTCGTATACTTTCATGTCTGCCTGTTTAGGTAATTGTTTAACAGAATTTAAGCTGCTGGTAGGATTCTTAAGCAGGAATCCGTCTACCATTATTCTGCCGTCAAATCGCAGTGTGTAAACCTTACTGAGTTTCGTTCTGAAGGGTACTGTCAGCTACTGTAATCACATCAAAGGAGACTTAAGAACTGAACCGTCCAGGTGACGAGCGCAGTGTGGCGCCACACATAAATGTTTTGGGTGACACAGCATTTGTTATGGGCAAACGTTGCACTTATCCGATGAATGTGTTGCTCGTCTCGTCACTTTCTCCTATAAAATATCAACCTCTCGGATTAACTTAGTCTTATTTTTGGAAATATCTTATATACTTTTAAACGAATTCTCAAATTGGATTCGATACAACTATGCGCACAGCTTGTTGTGCACTAGACCTAATTTCGTTTCACACGTGTGCCTGCCATGTGGCCTATGCGATCTACCACTGTGGTGTTATGAAAGTTTTTATTTATTTTTTTTTATTTAAAAAAACGAAGCCCAACACTAGGATTTTCTCCTGTATCGTGGGTGCGTTTTACAAACATAAATTTCACATGCACAACACAACCAGACCCGAAAAGCAACAATTTGTGTTTTTGCACAAATGTTACCTCCGGCTGGGAATCGAACCCAGGACCGGTGGCGCAGAAGTCAGGTACGCTTACCACTACGCCACGCGGTCGTCTGATGGAAATGCCAAAAATAGATATTTTTTTGTCATCATCTTTTCAGCCAGTCACATGTCCACTGATGAAAATAGGCCTCCCCCATAGATTACAACGGAAAACTTTCCTAAGCTACCTGCTTCCATCTCCCAAGAAGGAAGTATTTGCCCCATAGTTCCCCACTAAACGGTGCCGTCGTTCCATCTAGTGGGAGTCACCCTACACTGCGTTTGTTTTGCCAATCTAGAACCTTTCTTCCCCTACGGTTATTAGTTATACGAACTTTATTGGTGGCCTATTGCCACTTTGTCTTGCTGATTCCAAGGTCATCGTTACCTTTTTTCATATTTATTTTTTATAATCAGACTCTGCACGTGAAATTTGGTTCGACAGCAACACGTTCAAGGATCGTGCAGGAGCATGCAAGCCTGACCTGCGTGAAGATGTGGCGCAGTTTTTTGAACGCTAGTCTAGTTGGATTCGTTGATTGACCTCTTGGACAGAGTTAAACTTGTTTACTTTTGGTATGATTCCTATGCAGGAATCCGTCTAGGTAGGTACCATCCCCAGGGTCAGTTATTCTGCCGTGAAGTAGTAGTGTGCAAACATTATTGTGTTTCGGTTTGAAGGGCACTGTGAGCTAGCGTAATCACTGGGCATATGAGTTATGTCTCAGGGTGATGGACAGTGTGGCGTCACACAGAAATTTTCTGGATGAAACAGCATTTGTTATGGGCAGACGTTGCACTTACCATCAGGTGAACGTTTGCTTTCGTCAATTGATCCAATAAAAAAAAACCTAGTCGGGCAATCTATATTTCCTATCATTTGATGGCAACTATGCGCGTAATGTTTCCAAACAATAATCAGCAATATGAAAATTGAACTTATAAGATGCATAAATATTAAAACGAATTAAAAACAAGGATAACATTCAGTGACTACCTCTAAAAGAGAGATTAAAACGCAATAAAAATATGGTAGCCGGTTTTATGTATTGATAATTCACAAAGGATACGTAAATAAATCGCGAACTTAATTTAATTGAATACAAAATCTGTATCATCGGCATCTTTGTATTGGAATTTTAGCTCATGAAACGTGTCTCAAGGTAATTTATCTATATAATTATCTATACAAATAAATAAAATTGAAGTGTCTGTTTGTAATAACAAAATAACATATTTTAACTCAATGCTTATGAAAGTATAAACGGTACTTATAAGAAAAGACATTTTTGTCTGTCTGTCGGTGTGTTGGCAAATCTCCGAAACGGCTGGATCGATTTTGACAGGATTCACTGACATATAGCTGATACTATAGCTGGTAACTTAGGCTACTTTAATTTTAGAAAAATAATTAGGGTTCCGCGCAAAAAAAATTAAAACCCCAAATTCCGATTCATATAGGAATAGAATAGAACAATTTTATTCGTAGCTGCAAAAACCATTAACAATTAAAAGTACAAACAAAAGCATCTTAATCTAAAAAACTACTATAATAAAAAAAAGACCATCTCATCCCGTGGGTGTCGTAAAAGTTGACATAGGGAAAATGAAAACCAGGAGATGGGCAGCAGCATCTTCCGGGAACATCCGAATAAATAAACTGCGGTTACCAATCCGCCTGCCAAGCGTGGCAACTATGGTAAAATCCCCTCAAACTGAGAGCTACAAATTTTTGTGGCAATCTATGGAACTGAAGCTGAAACGACTACGACGAAAACGACGATCAGGGTCAGTTTTTTTTACGCGGATGCGGACAACCGCGGAGCACAGCCAGTTAATACTAAATCAACAGAAGTTCGATAAATCCTAATTTTCAATTACAGTTGCCTCGCGATAAATTGGAGTTACCAGTAAGTAGCATTGATCAATGGAGTACAATTAGTAGAATTAATTCGTGGTATGGCTTGGTATCGCATGCCATTAAAAATAAATACAGTTACAGACTAGAAATGTTCCACTTCTGTCCCGCTGACCATGGCTGCCAAACGCGTCATACTTGTGAACAGGTGCTGTCGGTGGAGGCTGGTCTGCTCGAGCTGACTATTTACTTATATATTGATTGAATTAATCTTGTCTAAGATTTGAACACTTTGGTCTGCTTTGGTTTTCCTTGAGACTATTCTTTGTAACTTTAATTATAATGTGTTTTTGACGGAGTTAAAAAAGGATTTACAAAAAAGGGGATATCTACGGAGTTTCTTTCGCCTGTTTCTTCCCCGTCAGAGGAACTTCACGATACGGCGGTAGATTGTGAAGAAATGACGGGAAAAATAAAGAATTCTCATTTCATTTCATGGGGTGAATCAGGTCTCAAAATTACAGGACAATTTTAGAGAGACCAGAGTTCGATGTCGGGTCACTCCCGCACTATAAAATTAATTCGAGCGACCGGCCCCTGAGCCGTCGTGGTTCTATGTTGATCATTAAGATAAATGATAATGCGTAGAGTGTAATGGTCTGCAGTGAAGGATTCTTCATTGCAAAACCTGCATTGTAGATCTTCATCATTATCACTTCAGTCTTTCACTACTCCACTGCTGAACCTATGCCTCCCCCATATATTGCCACAAGTTTGTAGCTCTCATTTTGAGGGGATTTTGCCATAGTTACCAACCTTGGCAGGCGGGTTGGAAACCGCGGTTTGTTTATTTAGACGACACTCAAGAAACATTAATAATAAAAAAATCTTTATTTACGAAAACACAGAGTTGCTTATGGTTAATATTTGGAGTCTAATGATATAAATGCAATGTAAATGCAAAATCTCAAACATAAATACAGAAGACACCGCTCTTCCATATATTATGATAAATTAATTAATCTACTATATGAATTAATTAACAACGTATACAAAGTGCATATATATGTTATTGGGGCAATTTCTGAGGAAGGTTTCAGTCACGTAGAGGACTTGAGGTAGGCTAATGATATTTTTAATGAAGGAAAGTAACTTACTTTGCTAAGATCCGTCTGTCGTAGAGTCTATGACGCTTAATAATGCCTCGTTTTGGGGCGAAACACGTGTCAGTTTTCTCGACTTCAGTGGTGTATATTATCTAGTGGTAGTATTGTAGTGGTTGGCGGAGAGTTCCTGGTGGCGGTGTTAGTTACTTGTGCACGCTACTGAGGGAGGGCGGGCGGTGCTCTTCAAAAAACTAGGTAATATACACCAGTTTTTATATTTTGCGTGCGGATCTTAGCAAAGTAACTTACTTTCCTTCATTATAATGGATTCCCGCAAAGTAACGCCTGATTCTATTAACTAATGATATTTTGTTTTTTTATTAAAAAACATGCCCACAGTGGGATTTCTATTTAGTCGTGAGTGAGTTTTACAAAAAAAATTAACATGCGCAACAAAACTTTTTACATATTAAATATCTTCCAATATATTCGAGTTGAAACTTGAAAAAGAAAGGAAGGTATCAGCCTATAAATCTCCCACTGCTGAGCACAGGCCTCCTCTAATTTCAGAGAGGGTTTGGAGCCGGGAAGAATCCGCCACGCTGCTCCAATGCGGGTTACGGACTTCACATGTCTTTGAAATATTTTTCTAGTAATGCAGGTTTCCTCACGATGCTTTTGTTTGCCGCCGAGCAAGTGGTCAATATAACTTAAGATTACAATTACCACGTTTCGCAACTTGAAAGTAAATTTTTATTTTATGCCGATTTCTGTCGTAGCGTTTAGGTGTCCGGCAGAGTAGAATAGCAATCTATCTCTTTCCTAGCGAGGTGTCGCAAGAGGCGACCAAGGTATTGTACGGACAGTCTTTCTTCGTGCAGATTAACCAATATAATATGCAATGCTGTCACTGTACTGCTTGTGGGAACGCAACGGAGGGTCAAATTTTATTTTACTCTCACCCGTCACGTCTCGTCTCGGGGCGAAAAGTGGGCTACGGGTGTAGCATATGCCTACCCCTTACATAGGAAAAAATGAGTGACTATATGTATGTATGTTTAGGCGTAGTGTTTTAACTTAACGTGTCATTGGCAGTTATTTCAACATTGTTTCATATATAAAACTATACAGTTGTAGTATACACAGTCGTCTTCATCCAAGTATATCCAGCGCTAAACAAGAAACGTAATAATACTTCTCGGAATAAAACAAAAGCCCATACCATTTATATTAATACAATTCCAAGCCATTGAAGGCTATAAAAGCGAAGTGACGATAAATCGAAAGTAAGGTTCCATAAATAAAATAACATCACAAAAATTGAACCCGAAACCCAGTAGCCACGAGCTGTCTCTTCAACCGTCGCAAGAGTACTTACCGGACAGCGGAATAAGAAAAAAAACTAACCGGGAGATTTATTGTGTATCGATCTTGAAAAGAAATCGAATGGTGCAGTAATCTTATCCACGTCCTTTTCCTCCGCATTGTGCGTCTCGCTCTTCATTCAATAATCTCGATGTTAGTACAGGGCTACTTTTGATCTTATTTTCGATTAAAGTATGATGAATGAAAGATTTACGATGTGCGTCGACACAGACAGAAACATTATTGTGTCGGGCATTTAAGTACGTTGAGTATCAGTCGTGACCCTCGTGACTGTGAAGCGTTCCGCGTTTGAGACGCATGCGTGTAGACACAAAGAGGTTTCTAGTTAGACGGCTGTGAGTCGTGTTAGAATCTGAACTTGGTATTGAGTCGCCATTTACTTCCTCGTTCGCAGTTATATTAGATTTATTTTGTTCTAGCTAATGACGCGATAGCTCAGGGGCCGGGCCCGTCTTAAAATTATTGATGTTAAAATTGCAGATGATGGTGCCAAGGAAACAACAGAAGGAAGCAAAAGCCCAGACCCCCACCAGATCGGGTGATTTTATAAAGGGAGGCCGTCTCCTCCAATGAGTCACTATAACTGCCCGTGGGAACGCAATAAAGAGTAAGAATTTTTTGACTCGTGAAAATGGCGGCGACGTGGTTCGCCACCTATCAATGTCCAGTTCGCGGGGGCGAAAAGAACGCTACGCTTGTGGTGTCTGCCTGACTGACTCCCACCGAAATGGCGGCAACGTGGTCCGCCACTTTCTGCGTCTAGTTTCGCCTCTCTGCCTACCGCTTATATGTGAATTTATGTATGTATGTACCTAAGTGCAAACTCTACGCGACTCAGTTACGTGCCAGTATTTTTTAAATAATAAAACATACTTTTACGCAGCCGCTCCAAAGACGTTTATGTGGGAGAGTTTGATGATTTTCTCATGGATCCCATCATCGGAACTTGACCAAATTTATATGGGACAGGCCCTAAGAAACTTTCTTATAAAAAAAGACTCATCCAAATCGATCCACGTGTTAAAAAAATATCGCTGAACGTACATAAAAAATAACATACAAATTAACTGAGAATCTCCTTTTTTGCAGTCGGTTAAAAATAAAACACAATGAGTGCTCTGTCGTAGAACGTTTGCAGAATAGAAACAATAATATAAAGAAGAAAGATAAAGACTGGTGGTAGGATTCCTAAGCAGGAATCCGCTAGGTAGGTACCACCCCAGGGCCAGTTATTCTGCCGTGAAGCAGTAGTGAGCAAACTCAGGGTGACGAGCGCAGTGTAGTGTCACAGAAATGTTCTGGGTGACATAGCATTTGTAATGTGTAGACGTTGCACTTTACATCAGATGAACGTTGTGCTCGTTTCGACGCTCTATCCAATAAAAAAAAAGAAAGTACTTCAAGACACAGTAACCTCTATCTGCGTAGATCAAACAAAAGAAAAATTAAAAGCTAAAGGTACCCCGGGTGAACTATAACATCAGGACATCTGTCACCTCAGTCCTCCCGTGACCATGGGTGCTGTAAAGAACTCGAAACGTCAGGTTATAAACAGTTAATAATTTAACGCGATAAAGTCCGCAAAAGTTTAATTTAAAGAAAGAAAAGGTTATGTAAAATAGGTGTATCAATCAAATTAATGTACCATTATACTTTGAACGTGAATGGGGAAAATTAAATACGATACAGTTTTTAATATCAACGTTCAATAGTAACCAACCTATTAAACGTCGTTCCGATAACGTTACGACGCCGGCAATGTATCATTAGCTTTATTTTTTTACACAAAACACATCCATTGTTTTTGTTTATCGAGGCGTAAATTTAAAATGTTGGTTGTTGTTTTGCGGTCAACAGAGGTATGTGAGTAAAATTGCCAATGATTAGAGGAAAAAACTAAAGCTTGGCGTTTAATTTAAGTATTTAATTGCTTCAATCGTTGTAATTGCTCCGAGCCTACTACGCGTACGTATCTCCTGATACGCTGTACGGTACTACGTACGTTCTATCTTTCTATCGTTCTATTTTAATTTTAATTTTTTATTGTATAAAGTGAAGAAACGAGCAGACGATCACCTGGTAGTAAGTACAATATTTCCCTGGTGTGGGGTGGTACCTACCTAGACGGATTCCTGCATAGGAATCCTACCACCAGTTAAAAGTTGAAATTTGTAATTTTTTTTTTAGTTTGGAGCCTTACAAAATATAATTTTACGTAAAAGTTCTTTTCTATCTCCGAGTACACAAACCTGCATGCGTAAATCTTTTGCTGTTATAATAGCTACGTTATGATAACGAAATGTGTCGATTTGTAAAAAGAAAAATACTTAATTTATGACTAATTTGTTCGAGCTGGGGTCAAATCAATAAGCGGGAATAAATTTCTGAGAAAACGATAATTTAAAAGTCACAGACGCACATAACAATTTAGCTCTGCACATAAATCTCTGTAATTCGGGGACGACGATGCAAACGATGCTATAGCAGAATACGGATTTTACACTGCGCAACCCTTAAAAAAGATCTTTATCCGTACACCCCTAGACCAGTTATTCTGCCGTGAAGCAGTAGTGTGTAAACATACTCGTATATTTCTTTTTGGTCTGAAAAGCACTGACATCTGGTGTAGTCACTGGGCATATGAGACTTACGAACTGATGTCTCAGAGTGACGGGCGTAGTGTGGTGCACAGGATGTTCTGGGTGACACGGCATTTCATATCGGCAGACATTTGACACCAGGTGAACGTTTTGCACGGCTTGTCAATTTATACAATAAAAAAAAATCACCGAAGCAGTTCATTCATGCTGCTCAAAATCGGAATAAATGGCGGAACATCATCCCAGAAAGGCTGGTACCAAGTAGGAGGAGTTCAGTTCAGTCTATTATAGTTGAAATAAACTCCAGATTTGCGTCAGAAGATATTATGAAAAGAGATGGTAAATTTCCAATTTCGGATGGTAAATTGCTATAAAATACGGTCAGGCAAAACCTTGTAGGTAGTTGCTCCATCCAGTAGGGGATCCCTACACTGCGCTTGCCGACACGCCGTTGCCACTCTAAGACTTTTCTTCCCCAAGGGTTATCGGTTCTACGAGCTATATGGCCATTGCCACTTTGGCTTGCTGATGCTAAGCATCAGGCTTAGTCGGTTACTCTAGTTCTGCTCCGAATATCTTCATTACAGATTAGCTCTTTCGATAGCTCGCTGAGCGATTTAGAGCTTCTTCATGCAGCTTGCAGTGAAGACGCGTCTCGGTTCCGTATTTACTCACTTTGTCAGTGACTGCTTGAAAGTACTACTCACTGCTTGAAAACTTTGGTTTAAGACCAAGACCTGTCTATTAAATCCAAAATAAAAAAATATTTTTTTTGTAGTCTTGTTTACCTTGTTCCTTAAACTTATGTTTGCTATCTGCTCGTTTTAGTTAAGGGCATCGACACGCACGATATGCCACTTCAGCACCACGCTAAGATGGATGCTTTTTTGTCGCTGCAATTCAACATTATTTTAACGTTAAATATTTCTTTTCCACATAAAATGGATGAAAGTAATATCACTGATATAAGGCGAACGTTGGCCGTGTGGTAGCGGCTTAAGAGAATCTACCACCCCATCCCATCCCGTTGGTGTCGTAAAAGTCGACAGAGGGAAAGTAAAAACCAGGAGATGGGCAGCAGCACCTTCCGGAAACATCTGAATAGATAAACTGCGGTTGCCAGCCCGCCTACCAAGCGTGGTATCTATGGCAAAATCCTCCCAAAATGAGAGCTTCTAACTTTTGTGGCAATCTATGTCCCCCATACCTATGTTCAGCAGTGGACTAGTGATAGGCTGAAACGACGACGACGACGAAAGCGAACGCATTCATCATAATTACCAGCCGGTCGTTAGTCACATTTATTCCTAAGATTTGCAGTAATCGCCACGCTTGGCAGGCGGAATGGCAATTGTATCGCCAGACATCTCGCACCTTAGACGCTACTTCAATTCATCTACTTTCGATCCGGTATATAACGGGACCACCATTCCGCCATCTTTCGGAGGCTGTGGAATTTACGTGGCGTTTCCTTAGTTGACTCCTACAACACCCACGGAGTGAGAAGGGTGGCAGGTTCTTATGCCACCGCAACAAGAGCAAGTGAAGCGATGAACATCTCACTTGCTGCAAATTGGTAAGAACTTCAAGTACATGCTGCATAATGTTAGATAATAGAAAGTTTACACTGTTAATTATAATAACATAATATAAGCAAAGCTAAAGAAAAGGTAATTTCACTATTCGCATTCACGTAACAACTTTTTAGATATTAATACTACAGTTAAGTATTTTAATAATTCACAGTATTAATGCTTAATAAAAGTCACATAAATTTTGTAGTTTTGTATTAATTAGACGGCGTGCAGGTTCAGCTTTCGAGTCGACGTGTGGCTCCGTGGATTATTGAAGTGTCGGCCCCCACGAGGCCGTGCCAAATTCTAGCTCAGCGATATTCGAGTCGAGTCAGTACCAGTTTGTGGGGACATTCCGCCGCCGGCTGTTGAAACCGACGGACCAGATTGTTTACGTTTGAGATAGAGATAGCTAAATATTCAAGTTTTGCATCACGACAGACTTAATATGGATGTCCTATGATTAAATGTGATCGACACAATACTAAATTTATAAGCTACTACACATAACACTTCATAGAAACAATACTTATCAATACTTTCTCTCAAACGCTAAGTCCTTAGTTCTCAAAAAGTTATTGGAATTCGTAATAAGTCAATGACGTCTATCTACGTCGCAGCATCGAACGTGCGACACAGCGTTTGCATAAAAGTTTCGATTCTCATTGGTATTCAAATATTTTATGATAAGAAAAAGTGAGACTGTCTTTTAGAATGTTAATTTTTGGCATACGTGAACATATTATATTTAAATTTACGAGTACATAACAGTTCATTTATCAAATACAGTGAGTCAGTACAGTATTGACATGTTTCTGAGAAAATTTTTTTTCACAAATTTTTTAACAATTATTATCATTATAATCTACCGGTAGAAAGATTGCTATGTAGGAAGCCGTCTAGGTGGGCACCACCGCAATGCCAGTTGTACTGCTGTCAAACAGTAGTATGCAAACATTACTGTGTATTGTAACTGAGCATATAAGACTCAAAAACTGATGTTTCAGGGGAGGGCACAGAAATGTTCTGGGTGACACAGCATTTGTTATGGGCAGACGTTGCACTTACCAGAAGGCGAGATGTGTTTGTGTATTTGTCTCGTTACTTTCTTCCATAATTTTTTTTTCTAATGCCGGAAATTTCTCGAGGCTGTACAATCTCAGCTCAGGGGCTAGGCGCTCGCTTTAAATTTCATAGTACGCGAGTGACCTGGGTTCGATCCACGGTGCCGGCACCACTAAAATTGTTAATTGCAATTTTAAGTGCTAATTTACCACGTGCTCGGCGGTGAAGGAAAACATCGTGAGGAAACCTGCATGTCTGAGGAATAAAAAATATTTCGAAGACCGCCATGTGAAGTCCGCCAACCCGCATTGGAGCAGCGTGGCGGATTCTTCCTAGCTCCAAAACCCTCTCAGAAATGAGAGGAGGCCTGTGCTCAGTAGTGGGACATTTATAGGCTGAAACTTTACTTTTTTTTTTACAATCATCACGAAAATACCAGACCGAAAATACACAGACCAGTGTCCAAGATGCGAGGCGTCTGGTCTGATGCGAGGTGCTGCAATCGCCACTCCCACTGCCAAGTGAGGTGATTATGGCAAAACCCCCATTTTTTCGGGACGTATCAGACTGATGATGACATGATTTGCCTGAAGTCTTTAGTAACTATTTTTTAACATTATAAAATACTTTTTAAATTATTTTTTTATATTATATTTTATTTTAGCGAAAAGAATATAACAACGCATTTAGTTCATAAAGATATAGATGACACAGAAATTGTTATGGACAGACGTTGCACCTATCATCAGGTAAACGAACTGGTCTTCTCGTCGTGTTCATAAATAAATGATAGATTAAAAAAGAATAAAATACAAGGCGTATCCACAATCATCTAATGCGCGCAAAGTTTCAATAACTTGCTATACTGGTCGCAGCCATCAGCACCGGACGACCTTCCTTGGCGACAGGTCAGTCGAATGGCGACTAATAGAGCGGCTGCTTGCGAAACTCAAACAACCTGCAGCCGAGGATTCCAGCATAGAGGAGAGATAATGTCCATCTTGATAAAGCTAATAATATTGCACACCGACCGCACTCGACTCGATGCCTTTACTCCTTTACACATATATGCCGCTGGTATTAAAAATAATCATTACAGCTAATGCTGACTGGTACCTCTCGTTTGGTGCAGTAGATAATTGTATGGCATCTATTCTACGGGCCACTGATTCGAGTCACGCTAATTAGTGTAAATACAGGGCATATGAGACTTAAGAACTGATATCTTAGGGTGACAAACGCATTGTAGTGTCACACGGAAATTCTCTCGGTGACACAGCATTTGTTATGCATATTGTACGCTGCATATACCATCAGATGAAAGATGTGCTAGTCTCAACACTTCTTTAATAAAAAAGCACCGCCGTGTAAGAAGAATACATGACTGTAAAATGCACCCATGATATAATGTAATCATCATCATCATATCAGCCTATTACTAGTCCACTGATCATAGCCCTCCCTCATAGATTGCCACAAAAGTGTTGCCACGTTTGGTAGGCGAGTTGGCAACCATTTATTTAATCTGATCTTCCAGGAAGATGCTGCTGCCCATCTCCTAACTTTTCTTCATCGACTTTTACGGCAACCACGCGATGAGATTGGGTGGTAGATTCTCTTAAGCCGCAACCCCACGCGGCGTATAATGTAAATCGTATATATAATGCAATAAGCAGTGTTTGTATCCTAAGAAAGCGATTAACCACTGACTCATCACGACATCTTCCGAAACTACTAAACCTAGTTGCTTGAAATTTCGCATTAATATTCCTTTCTCCACGCAGACATCTACTAAGAACGGATTTACTAACATTTATTTCTCTATTGTAAACGGGCTGGTGCTGTTTCCCTCCTGATTGAAGTAATTGACCGAGCAGAGGCCGGCCTTGGGCACCCACGAGTCAGTTACTCTCGCGAACAGGATGACGGTCCAAGCCGAGATCCCCTCTTCGGCTAAGCGCCCTCAGCGCTCTGTCACCTTTCAATCCGGCGAAGCTGTGAAAGCTTTCGGGATAAAAGTGTCCAAAAGTCTTTAGTGCTGTTTATCTCTATAGAGGCTTTATAGGGCTATAGAGAGATTTTTTTAAATAATATGTACTATAGAAGAACGAAAACGACGATATCGCAATTCTTAAAATTCCATCGCAAGTCACTGACTGCGTTCAGAGTTCAGATTTTTATAAATTAATAAAATTACGTTATCAAAATATACCAAAAACTGCCATGTTTTTATTCTTTAAATCTGCGAAAGGAACGCTAATGAATTCATTGCCTCGGTAATTTTCGTAATTTTATATCCTTATCTTCTGAACTTCTGATTGATGACTGTAATAAAACTTTCGAGATAAGCTTCCAAGGAAGTCGTCAGTGTAAAGAAATTATTAATGTGAAGTCAATTCCTCTTTCATAACATTCGTTCTCGAGAATTGATTAAATAGATGTATTTTGAAATAGCATTTGTGTCTATCCAGTATACAGATATAAGATTTTTTATGGAAACCATATAACCGTTCACCTGATGGCAACTGCAACATCCGTCTAGAACATGTCTCTGTGGCACCACAGTGCACCCATCACCCTGAGTCATCAGTTTTTAAGTCCAGTAAGTAGTAAGTAATTACACTAGCTCTCAGTGCCCTTCAGATCGAAACAAAGTAATGTTTGCACACTAGGGCTTCCTGCTCGATGGACACCTATCACAAGGCGAGTAGAATAGCTCCTACCTCTTTCCTACCGAGGTGTCGTAAGAGGCGACCGAGGTGTTGTACGGACATCCTTTATTCGTGCTGAATGAAACTATAATATGCAATGCTGTCATTATACTGCTCGTGGGACGCAATGAGGAGTAAGATTTTTTGACTCCTAAAATGGCGGCGGCGTGCCGTCACGTCTCGTTTCTGAGGGAGCGATAAGTGAGCTACACGTGTTGCCTCCGCCTATCCTTATATGAGAAAAAGGCGTGACTGTATGTATGTGTACTTGACTGCATAATAACTGGCACTGCGGTGACCCCCACCTACACGGATTCCTGCACAGGAATTCTACCACCAGGGAATGAGTGTAGATATCTACACCGAACAACCGAAATAAACTTTGTAACTTAAGTTAACCAAAAAGCTACAACTACGTAGTCAGGTGCACCGCCAGCTATGACCACGCTGTGGTCTCTTACAAAACAAAATCTATAGATAACGGCCTAGTTGTCAGAGAACCTGACTTCTATGCTGCGATCCCTGGGTTCGAGTCCCAACCGTAATTTGAATAAAAACAACAACGTTGATTTTCAGATCTGGATATGTGGTGCACGTGAATTTTATGTCTTTCATCATCATCATTTCAGCATATTACTAGACCACTGCTGAACAAATACGACAATTTGTGGCTGTCACTTTCGGGGGATTTTGCCATAGTTGCCACGCTTGGCAGGCGGGTTTTGAACAAAAGTGAAGTAACAGCCTATAAATGTCCCACTGCTGAGCACAGGCCTCCTCTCGTCTCTGAAAGGGTTTTAGAGCCGGGAATAGTCCGCCACGCTGCTCCAATGCGGGATGTAACCGCAGTTTATTTATTCAGATGTTCCAAGAAGATGCTGCTGCCCATCTCCAGGTTTTAATTTTCCTCTGTCGACTTTTAAGAAACCTATGGGACGATAGGTTTATGGGGTGGTAGGTTCTTAAGCCGCCACCACACGGCGTTACGTCTTTAAAAGAATACAAATTGTAAGTTTGAAATCGGATAAATAAAGAAGAATAACATATGAACAAGTGATGCAGATGCGAGGTCTATTTGGATTGTAAATCAATATAATTAGGGACGTTAAATTCCTGTTAACACCTCTCGGCGATTACGTCGTGATCGTAAACGGGCTCCCACTTTGTACGATTCTGCATATTTAAACATAAATTACTCGCTGGCCGCCGCGCACGCCGTAGGCCCCGAACAGATTGCGCGTTTCGACCAAAATTTTAATAGTGTCTTAGTAAATATCATGTTTCACTTGAAAGAAAAGGTTTCATTAACCTGTGACCCCATTATACAAATCCGTCTAGGTATGTATCACCCCAGGGCCAGTTATTCCGCCGTGAAGCAGTAGTGTGCAAACATTACTGTGTTTCGGTGTGAAGGGCTCTCAGAGCTAGCGTAATCACTGGGCATATGAGACTTAAGAACTCATGTCTCAGGGTGACGGGCGAAGGGAGGTGTCACACAGAAATGTTCTGGGTGACACAGCATGTGTTATGGACAGACGTTGCACTTACCATCAGGTGAACGTTTTGCTCGTTACGTCATTTTATCAAATAAAGAAAAACATACATACATAGAATTGCTAAATTTACACATTCAAAATCAAATGTTACTGATTAAAAAAAACATTAGGTTGAAATTTTTCAATGAGAAGAATATTCGAATAGATTTTAGATGATTTCTTAGTGTGAAATGTACTAGTATAAATATAAAATTTGTATCAATTACAAATATAATTCTTGATTTTACATTACTGCGAATGTTGTAACAGCATAAATTAACCCGCTATAAAAATATAATACTTTACTTAATTGTTTACGATTATCCGTATACTGTATATAAATTGGCATCTGTCAATTAATGTGTCTCAAAAATTTTAACTGCGTTATTATGTAAATTATTGCATACTTCATGAATTAGCAATTCAATTTTCGTTTTTTTTTCTGTTACTGTTTACCATTCCTTAAATAAAATTGACTTAAAACAACGCAACGAATATAAATATGTATTTTTTACGTGATAACAGAGAGTTCTAACCATAAATTATTATTTACGACTTATCATGTTGTTTAAATATTTAATTAATAATTATTAAGAAACGTTGGTGTGTATAGCGCCTTAGCGGAGATTGATTTGTACAAGGAGTGCAGTTGCAACGATTGTGAATGCACCGAGAAACGGACTGCTTTATCGAATCATTTTGCATACTTTTGCGAATGACTCCTAAACGTTTCGCCGGTGTTAGAAATACTTATTGAATATTTATATGAATGATTTATATTCCGGGGCCTTTTATGTTGCGGTTTACCATTTATCTGCAGTCTTTATCGTGCATTTATTACGACCTCACAATGCGAATTATGTTTATGGACCACAATTCCACATGGGTAGTATCAATGGAGTCCAGTATAGTGACCACTTCAGTTTATAATCAAAACGGCTACCAACAAAATCTTCAGAAAACGGCTTTAAGGCCTCGTATTGGGGCGAAACACGTGTCGTGTTCTCGACTTCATACATACATACATAAGATCACGACTGTATCCCATAAGGAGTAGTCAGAGACTGGGCACCCACTGCAAAAACCGGTGACTGCCACAATCGACGTTGCACCAAAACAATTTAATGCACTTGGTGTGATAGGTGGTGAGCCCAACGCAACCATGCTCTGTTGGGTGCACAGTGCAGTTTTATTCCTTACTCGCCTTTTACGAGATCCATTGGATGAGATGGAGTGGTAGTATTCTTTTAACGAGCCGCCACCACACGACTCGACTTCAGTGGTGTGGTACTACCTAGTGGTAGTATCGTAGTGGTAGAGGGTATCTGGTGGCGCCGGTGTTAGTTTGCTTGTGCACGCTACTCAGGGTGGGCGGGCGGTGCTCTTCAAAAACTAAGTAATTTACACCATATTACATTTTACATGCGGATCTTAGCAAATTAACTTCTTTTCCTACATTAAAATGGATTTCCGCAAAGTAACGCCTGATTCTATTAACTATACCAAATTGGAATTTATTTATTAAAACTTTATTGTACATATTAATTAAAAGGGTCACAATGGGCGGACTTAATGCCACTTAAGTGATATAGCAGAATGGTTTCATCTTGAACAATTTAGTAGAAAGAAGAAATAATGATGCAGGAATTGGTCTAGGCAAGTACCGCAGGGCCAGTTATTCTGGCGTGAAGCAGTAGAGTGCAAATATTAGTGTGTTTTGCTTTGAAATGCATAGACAGCTGGTGTAATCATTGGGCATATGAGACTTAAGAACTCATGTCTTAGGGGGACGGGCGCAAGCGCTGGTAAGTGAAGGTGGTATACGAATATCGTAGGATACAAGTTCCCGCTCATTTTGAGAAGATTGATGTTCTCCTAGCCGATTTTGACCACGACGACAACTTCCGAATCCGAAAGTCGAGAGCCATCAACTGCGCAGGAGATGTTATAGTGCCACAAGTGTACGCGCAAACACAGAGGCACTCACTCGTCCCAACCTACTTGCGCCCGATGTAACGCTGATGTTGGCTCCGGCTGGGATTCGAACCCGCGGCGTAGAAGTCAGGTACTCTGACCACTAGGCCGCGCGGTCGTCAAGCGTCAGGCGGTGAGAAGATTATAGAAGATGGAACTATCCGCCACTGTGTCCGAGTGCAAGTTAACACACTCCACATGCCTTGGAAATATTTTCATCTCTCAGACATACGGGCCCCACACAACGACTTTATTTAATCACTTCAGTCTATCACTAGTCCACTGCTGACCAAAGGCTCTCCCATAGATTGCCACATAAGTTTGTAGCTCTCATTTTAGGTGGATATTACCATAGTTGCCACGTTTGGCTGGCGATGTTACAGAAAGATACTGCTGCCCCTCTCCTGGTTTTCATTTTCCCCCTATGGACTTACACGAAACCCACGGGATGAGATAGGGTGGTAGATTATCTTAAGCCGCCACCACACGGCACGGCTTTAATAATTGTTATTAAAATTTACAATGCACAAACAATTGTTTCGAGTTTTTCCGTACTATCCTATAGATAACGGAACTTCACATTGCTTTCCAGTTCATTATGTGTATTTATATTCATTATGTGTTATTCAAAGTTGTTGAATTTTGGCATTTTTGTAAGTTACTAATAAATTATTTATAATGTGACTAATCAATATTTTACTTATATGATGAGGGTGTCCTCGTGCTGGATTTGAATACGGGGACATGATTCGGTTAACGACCAGGTTTTTATTAGCGCAGTATATTATAGCGTAGTAAGTTTGAAGCCGGCGCAGAGGTCTCGTTTCCAATATAACACTTAAAATGCCATAACTCCAACATAAACTTAACGTAACAACTTAATTGCAATTAAAAAAAATATTTCTAGTTAGTTTGTATTCAACTAGTTACTTAGTTATATATCTAACTAGTTATATTCTAAATTGAAATCCTTAAACGCATGTTGCGATTATCTGTTACCGGTGGAAAGATACGACGACCAAGTGGCCTAGTGGTCAATGTACCTGACTTATATGTCGCTTGTCGAGGTTTCGAATCCGGAGCCGAAATATGTGCAAAAACACAAATTGGTTGTCTTCGGACCTGGTTGCGTTGAGCACGTGCAATATGCATGTCTCTAAAATGCACCCACGATACAGGAGAAATCTTACCGTGCAGCATCGTTTTTTTCAGTCTATGCTCTCACGACTTCAGAATGAGCGTTCGTCATGTAAAATCATGTAATTACAGTACCTACGGGATTAAGTGGAGCGGTAGAGTCCCAAACACCGCAACAATATGGCAAATGATACTTTTATAAAAAAAAAATTAAAGATTTTTCTGCGTATTGTTTCTAATACGAATCGTGTAGCTGGTCTCTTCCGTACTTGCAGACATGCAACATTTTATCTATTTTAGTTGGACAGCAAAACATTCATCTTTCCATTGCCTTATCATTGAAGCCGTCAGTCGAGTGTAACGCCAAGAAAAACTGGTAACACCGTATAGAGAATCCCACGAACGTAAAGATACATTTCCTAGGTTACAGTCTATTGATTCTAGATTACCATAGTCGTAAAATAACCCTACTTAATGATAACAATCGTCGCAATATGGACGTTAATTAGCGAGAAAATATCGGCTTGCCGGATACGAGATATGCGGATGGTCATAAAAAATCAATTTAATTGGTAACCTATGTAAATACGCGTGTGGATAAAATGTTGCCTCACAGATGTATATGTGATATTTATTTTTAATAATTATTACTTAGTCTATCTGAGTCGCAAGTTCAGCGCCCGGAAGATATCATAGCAAGAGAACCATCCGCGTTGAAATCTCAGTGCCACCAAAATTAAATCGTATTAAATAAAATTCTAGATGAATAACTTACTGTCGACTTACCGTTATTAAAACTTAAAATCAAGAAATAACAAGTATTGAATATCTGTTAGTAATTAAGTAATTGTTCATCAGAATACATTTCAGTAAGTTTCCTCAGAGTACCGTCATGATAAATTTCAGCCTCTTTCCTTCATCATCATCATCAGAAGCGATAGCCTAACATTAGTCCACTGCTGAACGCAGGCATCCCCCATAGATTGCCTCAAAGTATGTAGATCGCATTTAGGGGCGATTTTGCCATAGTTACCACGCTTAACCGCAGATATTATATTCAGATGTTCCAGGAAGACGCTGCTGCTCCTCTTCTGGTTTTAATTTTCCCTCTGTCGACTTTTACGGCTCTCACAGGATGAGATGGGGTGATAGATTCTCTTAAGTCGCCACCACACGGCATGTCTTTACTGAACTCTTGACTATAGTCTTTCGTTCTTCATCTGACCTTCTTTTTGTTCTTAATGTTCCCATGTTACTGGTTTAACCGACTACATCCTACCTTATAAGAGCTCTGCCTTCGGTCATGATATTATATGTAGATTACGTTTACAGAAACATCATATTATCAATGCATAAATATGTACATATAATGACGGTAAGCTACAGAGCTTACCGTCATTATATGTACATATTTATGCATTGATTGACGACCACGTTGCTAGTTAGCCAGAGTACCTGACTAGTACACTGCAGGTCCTAAGTTCTAATCACATTCATATCAAAAACACAAATTGTTGGTATTCCGATCTTGTTAAGTTGTGATTGTCCCAGCTCCTCATCACACTTCATCCTTATCGCATTATATCGGAGGCGGTAAGGTTAGGGCGAGTGAGTGCCTCTGTTATTATGGCACTATAATATCTCCTGCGCAGCTCAAAAATGTAAGTTTTTTTTTATTTGATTCTGCATGCGTAATTTTTAAAAGTATTATTTAATTATTATTATAAGAAAATGATTTATTTATGTACATAAGTTTACCTGTTTTGGATACATGTAAATTAATTAATATTAAAACACGTTTTTGTTCTACATTATTACTATTCTGGTTTATTGAAAATGCATTTTCTTCGACTATATTTTACCACACCATGGGTTGAAGATCAAACAATGGCGACATGCAGTGAATACGCCATTTGTTATATTAAACCGTAAAATAAAGGTTTAAATAAATAAATGCCCTTAAAGAAAATGAGGTTAAAGCTATGCTTTATCGTCAGCGGAATTGTACAACAGAAACCTTGTTTCCGTCATAATACGATGTGTGAAAGTGGTTTTAAAGTTACCACGCGAATCATTATAGCTATGACCTACACAGAAATATGTACGCAGAGGAGATTTCTAAGCAAGTGGATATGTCAGGTTTTGGCGCAGAGATTTAACGTTTTCTGAACGGAGTTAATATCTTTAATTATACGCGTAGGACGACACAACGTTGCACAAAGGTGCGGCTGTGGACAGTGCCAATGAATGATATAATTTCAAAGCGTTTTCACTCTCAAAAATTACATATTATTTATACTCGATTTATGACCTATAGAAAGTTTGAAGGAAAGAAAGTTGATTTTTCTAAGATTCGCATGCAAAATATAAAAAATGGTGTTTATTAACTAATTTTAAATTTACCCGCCTGCCAATCGCGGCAACAATGGCAAAATCCTACCAAAATGAGAGCCACAAACTTTTGTGGCAATCTATGTGAGAGGCCTTTGTTAAGCAGTGGACTAGTCATAGGCTGTAATGATGATGACGATGATAAATAATAGACAGTTACCATCAGAACTGCGTTCTCGTTTTACTAGATACTGCAAAACATTGTCATAATTTAATTTCGGTTGCACCATCTTACTTACATCCAAACGCATGAGGGAATAATAAACAATAAAAAATACAGATAGAAGTAACAGGATCTAAACAGAGAGACATTGTTAAAATTGTTCATAACTGTATGTTCGATATTAATATGGACGCCTCGCAACCTAAAGTCTAAAAAAAATATTCAAAATAAGAAACATACGCAATTAAAAAGAAGCATAATATACTTCAACACGAAAGAGTTCGCGTTGAAGAAACGTAAAAATTAGTAAAACTAATCGTAATGTCCGAATGTGTGAAATATAAAGTAATCGCGGAATGAGTTATGGCACGTGATAAGGTTTTATCACCCACAAATGTTGTACAATCTCTCTGTAATAACGAAATAACCTTGAATTTATAGTCCTCTTTACGAAATACGAAAAGTACCGTTGACAAAAGACAGCGCTGATGTGTTTTGTGTAAGGAGCGAATTTTAAATGTGAATTATCAGGGTATTTGAAAATAACCGGTACACTAGACTTTTTGCTTGCGTGGCTGCCGCTCTCGTTCGACCACGTCGCCTAGTGGTCAGTGTATCTGACTTCTACGCCGCAGGTCCAGGGTTCGAATCCCGGTCGGAGCCAACGTTTGCGCAAAACACAAATCGTTGGTTTTTGGATCTGGTTGTCGGCGCGGTCAAAGAGCTGCCTATTTATACTGCGTCACCTATAGTAAAAAACTAGGTAATATACACCATTTTTATATTTTGCATACGGATCTTAGCAAAGTAACTTAGCTGCCTTCATTAGCAATTTAGTGTTTATTAAGCCAAAAACCGGTCGTAAATTTCGACAGAGGGAAAATTAAAACCAGAAGATGGGCAGAAGCACTTCCTGGAACATCTGAATAAATAAACTGCGGTTGACAACCCGCCTGCCATGCCTGGCAACTACGGCAAAATCCCCCCTAAAATGAAAGCTACAAACTTGTGACAATCTATGGGGGATACGCTGAAATTATGTTTTTTTTTTGGAAATGTGATGAGACGAGCGAAACGTTCACCTGATGGTAAGTGCAACGTTTGCCCATAGCAAATGCTGCCACATCCTGAACATTTCTGTGGGACGCCACACTGCACTTGTCACCCTGAGACATGAGTTCTTAAGTCTCATATGCCTAGTGATTACGCTAGCTCTCAGTGCCCTACATACCGAAACACAGTAATGTTTGCACACCACTGCTTCACGGCAGAATAACTGGCTCTGGGCTGGTACATACCTAGACGGATTCCTGCATAGGAATCCTACCACCTAGAAATCCTACCACCTATTATACCATCATATGATGATGATGATGATGAAGCCAGAACTAGATATTTGTTAGTCTACAACTACTTTTATTAGTTAAACATATCTCTTTCTTCTTCTTTTGTCTGTCAAAAGTTGACATAAGCCATAACTAATTTAGAAGGATTTGTTGTTATCGCAATGCTTGGCAGGTGATTGGCGGTCGCAGTACCAGACACGTCTCACCTTAGAAGCTGCTGCCAATCTCCGGTCTCAATATTTTAGGTGTGGCGTAATTGAGATTGTTATTGCGCCATCTCAACTCAACGAATGCTATGTCACCCAGAACAGTGTGACACCACAATGCGCCCGTCACCCTGAGACATCAGTTCTTAAGTCTCATATGCCCAGTGATTACGCTAGCTCACAGTGCCCTTCAAACCGAAACACAGTAATGTTTGCACACTTCTGCTTCACGGCAGAATAACTGGCACTGGGGTGGTACCTACCTAGACGGATTCCTGCATAGGAATCCTACCACCAGTAAAAAGTCTACTTTTATAATAACTTCGAAACAAATACTTCATCATCATCATTTCAGTCTATCACTAGTGCACAGTCGATCGTACGCCTGCCCCAAAGTTTGCCACAAAACACGATCCTGAACCACTTCCATCCATAGATTTCCCGCTGTTAATACTAGAAAAATAGTTCAATGACTTTTTAATTGACATCAGCAATGAATACATTACTTAAATAATTTTTTCTGCGTGCAGTACATTTTCGTCTAGCGGGCGCGATGTTCGCCACGGGGACACAGGCTCAAAGTTTTATTGGTCCATAAACTTGCCAAGCGGCCGGTATCCGGTATCTCGTACCGGTCCGTTACTTTAGATACCGAATTTATTTCGTCAAATGCTCATCTCCACTGGTTATGTCTGCTTGTAAGTTTTTATTGAATACGATAGGGAATGAATGGAACGACTCGGATGGTTAGGAAATGTAAAGGTAGGAATGGAATGGCGGTAAACGTATAGTTCGAACAAAAAAAAAACAAAATATGTATAGTGCATACTGTCCGATGATATAAGACTAGGATATTACATAACACGGAAACGTCTTTTTGTCTATTACTAAACATGAAGACACACATTCATTGCATTTTTATACTGATACCAACACAACAAATGCTTTACGCTAGAGTAGAAGAAGTCTGCAGTCTGTGACCGTGTTCTGGATCATCCCAACCATTACATCAGATTCGAAGAACAACGAATTCTTGCAAAAGAACATCTATTCCTACCAAGGATGATTCGCGAGACTATTGAAATTAAAAAAAAACATTATAATTTCCACCATCTTGTAATCCTCATCATCATCATTTCAGCCTAAAACTAGTCCACTACTGAACATGGGCCTGCCCCATAGATGGCAACAAAAGTTTGTTGCTCTTATTTTGCAGGAATTCTGCAATAGTTGTCACGCTTAGCAGGCGGTTTGGCAACCGCAGTTTAATGATTCAGATATTCCTGGAAGATCCTGCTGTCCATCTCCTGGTTTTTATTTTGCCTGTGTCGATTTTCACGACACCCACGGGATGAGAATTGGGGAAATTAAATCAAAAACCAAGAATACCACTGCAATACTTCAAGAGCCGTGTGGTGGCGGCTCGTTGAAAGAATACTATCACTCCATCTCATCCAATGAATCTCGTAAAAGGCGAGTAAGGAATTAAACTGCACTGTGCACCCAACAGCGCATGGTGGCGATGGGCTCACCACCTATCACACCAAGTGCATTATATTGTTTTGGTGAAACGTGGATTGTGGCAGTCATCTGTTTTTGCAGTGAGTTCACAGTCTCTGACTACCCCTTATGGGATACAGTCGTGATCTTATGTATGTATGTACTTCCAGAGCTTACTGTAAGCTCTTTCTGCGTAGATAGGACTAAAATAATAATTAAAACCTGAAGGAACCTCGGGTTAACTACGTTATCAGGACATCTGTCACCTCCGTCCTCCCGTGACCATTGGTGCTGTAAAGCGCTCGAAACGTCGAGTTACAATTAGTTAAAAAAGTAAACACGATAGTAAAATCAGTATAATTAGTTTAATTTAAATAAAAAAAAATCATATCAAAGCGGATAATTACGATTGTTTAAAATTGAAATGAATAACACAGAACAATGTTTGTGCAATACAACATAGTCTATGCTTTTTTCGCGTTATGCGAGCGACTTTTTTCACAATCGCACCGAATCAGGCATCGAACCTGTTACGGTTAAACAGCGAAACCAGCGAAGTCGAACACGTTACGCTCGAAACGTGTGGGCATTTCGAAAGCGCTGTCGTAAACAATGTAACTTGTTGAATAGCTCAAACGGTGTCACCGGCGGTGGCGAAAGTATAGACCTTACAAAACTGTCTGTGCATCCTTAGAAACAGAATGATATAACAGATACTGGTGGTAGGATTTCTTCCGGGAATCCGTGTAGGTAGGTACCACCCCAGTTATACAAACATTATTGTGTTTCGGTGTGAAGGGCACTGAGAGCTAGCGTAATTACTGGGCATATTAAATTTATGTCTTAGGGTGACGGGCGCAGTGTGGTGCTACACAGAAATATACTGAGTAACACAGCATCTGTTATGGGCAAACGTTGCACTTACCATCAGTTGAACGTTTTGCTCGTCTCGATACTTTATCAAATAAAAGTGTAACGTCTGTCCATAACAAATGCTGTGTCACCCAGAAGTTTTCTATGTGACTGCACACTGCACCCGTCACCCTGAAATATAAGTTTTTATATGCCCAGTAATTACACTAGCTCTCAGTGCCCTTCAGATCGAAGCACAGTAATGCTTGCACGCTACTGCTTCACGGCCGACTATCTATTTCTCCTGTACTACCTACCTAGACGAATTCCAGAAAAACCAGACGTCTACGCCTTAGTTCCTGGCTATGAAACACCCAAAGACTAACGATTTGTTAGTTTTTCGGTTAGGCTGTGTTGTCTTCCTCGGTGTCTCTAACACTGCATCCTAGCCCACCTCCGAGCTCATCAACGTATACGTGAATAGGTTAGGCCGCGGTTGAGTGCCTCTTTGTTTACGAGTGTTGTCAGCTCGGTTGGCGCAGTGGCTAACCTCTTGGCTTCTGCGCCGCGGGTCGCGGGTACGATTCCCGCACGGTACAAATATTTGTAAGGCCTACAGATAGTTCTTCCTGGTCCGGATGGTTTGTGCATGTGGAATTTATGTCTGTAAAACGTACTCATGACACAGAAGAAATCCTACTTGGGGGCATGGGGGCATCGTAATTTTTTTAAAGAAAGAAAGGGTGCACTTGAGGCACTACAACATTTCCCGCGCAGTTTATAGCTTCGGACAGTATTCGGAAGTTGTCGCAAAAAATCGACCAGGATCACATAGCCTATAGGATAGCCTATGACTTACAACCTTAGAAACTTTTGATGCTGGTAATTGCAGCATCGAAATTAATGTCTGCTAATTGCCTGCAAGACCGCCACAAGGTTACAGCAATTAAAATCTTCGAAAAGTTCCGTTCAATAATTATTTCCTTACTGTGAGTGTTCTTAAAGACCGGAACCAATCAGATTTGTAAGTGACGCGCAAAAATTGAAAAGCACTTGCTACAAGTAAAGATCACATTGAACATTTTTTTGGAACCGTTTGTAGAGCGCTTAGACCATTTGTATCGGACGTTTATCAAGTTACGTTTCGTCTAGTTACAAACCTTCTATCCAATTTAAATAAGCGCAGATTTTGACGAAACGAGCAAAACGTTCACCTGACGGTAAGTGCAACTGTTGCCCATAACAATGCTGCGTCACCCAAAACATTTCTGGGTGGCAGCACACTGTGCCCATCCCCTTGAGACGTTAGTTCTGATTATAAGTCTCACATGTACAGTGATTACCCTAGCTCCTAGTGCCCTTCAAACCGAAACACTGCTTCACGGCAGAATGACTTCCCCTGGCCTGGTTACCTACTAGACGGATTCCTGCATAGGAATCCTACCACGATTCTCAAAATCACCAGGAAAGCCTGAATGTTGTAATTTTTTGAAATTGGTAAAGTTTACGATTTTCTAAAATTCTAAATAAATGAAAAAAAGTTCAGAAATAACTTGCGTTTGAACTTTAATAATCTAAGCAGTTATTTGTTATTGCAATTGTATTAAGTAACAAGATCAGCAAGCTGTTCACTTAATGGAAAGTGCCATCTTTTGACAACCGCGTGGAATAATGATCAGAGCACCAGACTGCCACGCCGCGGGTCCTGGGTTCGAATAACCAGTCGGAGACAACATTTGTGCTAAAACACGAATTGTCGATTCTCGGGTCTGGATGTGCTGTGATTGTCCTCGTGTTTCTGACACTACATCCTAGCCTACCTCCGATCCGATAACAAGACAGAAGCACTCTTCGGTATGAGTAAATGTTTGCGCTTACACTTGATGCACTATAATACCCCCTGCGCAGTTGATAGCTCCCGACATTATTCGGAAGTTGTCGGCGTGATCGAAATCGGCCAGGGAGACATCATCAAATACCATGCTTCTGCAGTGTACTGAGATTTTTGAATTGCAAAGTCTTTTATGCACTGCACTGCGTTCGTTAAAGTCTTTCATTTATTGTGATATGCTCCGTAATTTCAGTGTCCTCAAAGCGCACCCACACTACTGCTTGGCGGTAGGATAGTTGGCACTGTCTGGCATGGCTCATCTACAATACCATAGGAATTAGTGGTGCGAAAGTAATAGGCCCTTTTCTTTGAAGGTACGTTCTTTATGTAACGATAGTATACACGAAAACTTCTGATCCGTAAGGAAATATGCATTTGTGTGTGTGTGTGTTGAATAGTCAGAAGTTTAATACGAATTTTTCGAATTTGGATTTTTTTTTTTAAAGTACATTATGACCTTAGGTATTCTGGATAATCAAATCAGCAACACGGAAATCGGCTGTGACCTTCGCACGTGAATCCTCTAGAATTGTAATGACGCATGATCCTGCGCCAGTTTGCGATTGGTAACGTTGTTCTTGTAATTGATTGCACGAAAACCAACGATTAGCGCTAGCGCCAAGGTCAATTCTGCAGCTTGGGGACAATGCTTACTGCAGTAAGTAAATATGGTCAGCAATATTTATTATTATTGTATTTTTTGTAACATCCTATAAATGCCCCACCATTGAGCACAGACATCTGTCATCATTTTAACAGGGGATTGGAACCTGACCATCGGGCCAAAAAGAGCCAAAATGTCATCAAAAGCCTAATGCCTTGTTATTATGATTTTGTTTTGGAACCACCAACAGACACACGTATAACAAGCCATAGGTGCTAGGTACACATATAACTAAAATTATAGGCATAGAAGTGCGATTCCGTAAAATAAACAAAGAAAACAAAAAGAACATGTAAAACTTATATATGTAATCTAATCTCGTTTCGCTACAGGGATGGTGGCGAAGTCACCACTCGATCTCATTCCGTGGACATCGGAAAAGTCAAATAATAAAAATACCAAAAAAGACGCGATATCTATCATAAGTATTCCAGATCTGCAGCGCGCCGGGGTGCCCAAGGTACGAGTACCAAAACCAAATCCAATATCTATCAGATACGAGAGCCAACCTTCGTTTTTACCGGTGGTAGGATTCCTATCCAGCAATCCGTCTAGATACAAGCAGTGGTATGCAAACATTACCTACTGTTTCGGCCGAAAGGCTACTGTTAGCTAGTGTAATAATTGAAAAATATTTAAACATACTTAAACATATAAGACTTAAAAATTAATGTCTCTGGGCGACAAGCGAAGCATGTTTTAGAAATTGCCTGTGAAAGATTTCCGTCACTTTAATTTAACATTTCACACACTTTCTTCCAAAACAAAATCCTCTCTGCCATACGTAGCGATAATGGCAATTCGTCCCAATTTGAGAGTAGTATGTTCTCCAATAAACTATTTAAACAGCTGATGATGAACGTAATCTCTTAAGAACTGAACTGAACAGAAGAAACTCAGGGGCTAGGCGCTCGCTTTCAATTTCATATAATAGAATCTGGCGTTACTTTTCGGAAATCCATTATAATAAAGGAAATAATTTGACTGGAGTTAACCTCTTCCTCGCCTCGGCGGCTGACTGTCGTAGCGTCAATGTCACTTGATAGTTAATGCCTCGTTTTGAGGCGAAACACGTGTCGTGTTCTCGACTTCAGTGGTGTGTATTGCCTAGTGGTAGTGGTGGAGGGTATCTGGTGGCGGCTCCAGCTGGCGGTATTGGTTTGCTTGTGCACGCTGTTGAGGGAGGGCGAACGGTGCTCTTCAAAAACTAAGTAACACACACCATGTAAAATTTTGCATGCGGATATTAGAAAATCAACTTACTTTAATTTTTTTACACGACTTCGTGACTTAGGCAAAAACAATATGCATGCAACACCACCAACTATTGAATTATTTTTATTGAACTACCTATAAAATTACAAGTATTTTATAACCTGTATAGAACAAGCTATTCAGTTTTCAGTAGCATACAATTTCAATTATAGATAATAACAGCATACTAATAAACATAAAAAGATATAATAACCAAAAAGATAAAAACAAGATAAAAAGGACTTTTGGCGCCAACTTGTGAAGCGTTTTTGTTTTATTTCTGATGTTTCGAGTTTTGATCTTTAATATTGATAGTATAAGTAACAAGTACTCTTGACAGTGTATAGTGTTGACACTTGACAGTTGTAAAATACAATTCCGGGCCGAAATAGTGGTATTTGTTTTGTCTTCATCAGTTCAAGAAATCTTTTATTATTATTATTCAAGTATTAAGTATTAAGTAGTAAGTAGTAAGGGCGAGGCGCTCGCTTTTAATTTCATAGTACGCGAGTGACCTGGGTTCGATTCCCGGTGTCGGCACCACTAAAATTGTTAATTGCAATTTTAAGTGCTGACTTACCACGTGCTCGGCGGTGAAGGAAAACATCGTGAGGAAACCTGCATGTCTGAGAAATTAAAAATATTTCGAAGACATGTGAAGTCCGCCAACCCGCATTGGAGCAGCGTGGCGGATTCTTCCTCCTCGCTCCAAAACCCTCTCAGAAATGAGAGGCCTGTGCTCAGTAGTGGGACATTTATAGGCTGAAACTTTACTTTACTTTTTTATTCAAGTATTTTTATATACATATATACAGTCACGCCTTTTTCCATATAAGGGGTAGGCAGAGACCACACCCATAACCCACGTTTCGCGCCTTAGTGGCGAACCACGTCGCCGTAATATTGGTACGAGTCAAATCCCCAATGCGTTCCCACGAGCAGTATAGTAACAGCATTGCATATTATGTTGTTATTCTGCACGATAACGGCTGTCCGTATAACTTACTCTGCTGCTCTAGAATAATTAGACTTCGTTATTTTTAAGCGAATTCGAATATTCTCTTTCTGGGTGTTCCTTACACCCCACACTGCTCTGCACAGATCTTCACTATTCATTGGAAGTCACCATCGTCATCATTTCAACCTATCACTACTCTACTGCTGAACATAGGCCTCCCCATAGATTATCACAACACAAAAGTTTGTAGCTCTCATTCTGTGGAGATTTTGCCACAGTTGCCACGCTTGACAGGCGGTTTGGCAATCGCAGTATATTTATCTCCTTTCCTCTATCGACTTTTACGACACCCATGGGACGATATGTTGTGGTCGATTCTCTGAAACCGCCACCACACTGTTAGAAGTTCCCATTGGAAGTATTGGAACAACTTCCGGCGCGCATCGGTACTGGCGGGTTTTGATTGCTTTAAGTAATATTTATGCTTTGAGAAAAATATTTATATGGCTTTTTACTAAGTTATTTCTTATAAATATAACTTTTTTTCCAAATCTTATCAAATTCGTCAACATAATAAGAAATTACTTTTACGTCCTGCATCGCGCTATTGAAGTTTCATCAATGCTGACAAGATTTAAATATTACTGGTTGAAGGTGACGTTATCACCAAACTAAACCATACAGTCTCGCCGGTAGCTACTCTTTTCCCCAGGCAACATTATCCGCGATAACAGTATCGATAACTCTTCTTTTCTGTGAAAGAAGTTCCAAAGTCAACCAAATTAAATTAAGACTGCCGATGAATGGTAAGTTAATGTTAATGCTTTCAGACAAGAGACATATGAAAGAAGAAAGAAGGAAGAAGAAAAAACAATAATTCACTGCTGCAAAAAACAATAATATTTACATAATTAAGTACCATAGCATCCAAATCTTAACATATATTAACGTTACCAAAACAAATAAAACGTTAAAATAATCTAAAACAATATGATATAAATGAAGGTAAACTGCCTTATACAAAATTGAAGGCTGATGTAGTGCTAATTGCGGGATATGTGTCGGTAAATAAAATAAAGAAACTATTCTGTATTTTATAGTGGATGAAAGACTTAATCCCCAGTACATTATAATAAAAGCGATAGAATTTTTAAAAGTAATAATGAAAATTAACAAGTGCGAGTAGCACTCGCGCTTTCAGGGTTCCGTGCAATGTTAACCATGTAAATAGAATAGAGAATCATGACGATTGTGATATATCGGCAAGATATCTTATTGTGTTATCTATTATTAATCTTATATATTTTTTTTATCGGATCAAGTGATGAAACGAGCAAAACGTTCACCTGATGGTAATTGCAACGTTTGCCCATGCACACAGAAATTTTCTGTGTGACACCACACTGTGTCCATGTCCCTGAGACATAAGTTCTTAAGTCTCATATGCCCAGTGATTACGCCAACTCACATTGACCTTCAAACCGAAACACAGTAATGTTTGCACACTACTGGGGCCGTAAAAGCCATGGTAAAAAGCCGTGGTAGCTCAGGGGCTAGGCGCTCGCTTTAAATTTCATAGTACGCGTGTGACCTGGGTTCGATTCCCGGTGCCGGCACCACTAAAATTGTTAATTGCAATTTTAATTGCTGATTTACCACGTGCTTGGCGGTGAAGGAAAACATCGTGAGGAAACCTGCATGTCTGAGGAATAAAAATATTTCGAAGACATGTGAAGTCCGCCAACCCGCATTGGAGCAGCGTGGCGGATTCTTCCTAGCTCCAAAACCCTCTCAGAAATGAGAGGAGGCCTGTGCTCAGTAATGGGACATTTATAGGCTGAAACTTTACTACTGGGGCCTGGGGTGGTACCTACCTAGACGGATTCCTGCATAGGAATCCTACCACCAGATTATTCACTGCAAAGCAACTATAGGTTACATTTCATGTTTCCATGCTGTAATATTTTTCTGTTCTGTTTTTGACGGATGGCGACGGCAATGTAAGTTTTGTACGGCAAACATTTTTTGAGATATAAATAAAAATCAGTTTTTTTTCCTTTACTTGTACCGTGAAACATTGCTTCTTGCCAAATTTTATGTCAATGGGAAGTACTCTAGGTTTTGGTAGGTCAGTTTGCGAGCATCAAAATATGACATTAATGGCTGTATCTTTTGATTGCATTGACTTTTAACCTTCAACTTTTTTTTGGAGCTGAAGATTTGAATATTTAACAAAAATTTTAAGATACCTTTTCTTGAGAAAAACAGAGGGACAACAAAGTGATCCACGGAACCCTAGAAAGACAAGTAACAGTGATTTCTCTGAAACTATTTTATCGCGTTTGTATTTAAGCGACGGATAGCCGATGGCAGTATCACACAACATGAAGCTTAGATCTGCAACCCATATTTGATGCGGCCATTTGTCAGCCGGTTTCTCTTTAAACAGCTTATTTCGAGGAAGAACTAATCTTTTAACTCAGTTGTGTGGGTCACTCAATTCAGAACAGAAATATCACCGCGATTGTTAGGTCAATGCATACCATATAAAGCTGTAAGAAAGTTTCAACCGATCACATACAATTGCCATTAACAGATAGCAATATGATGTTCCGAAAATATTCATCATGTAGAAAAAAAAACGAGCGGAGGTGCAGTGAGCACGGCTTCACACCGGCTCGATAAATCAACGGACCTCATGCGGTTAGGCGTTCGGTTATTTTTTCTTCGTGTAATGTGATTAGTGTTACGAAACTATATTTTATTGGCCCCAACGGTCCGAGAAACTAACGTTATATGAGGTTAACTGCTCGCGCATCGTATCAGATGAAATGCCGAATCCTCTGATAGATTATGCGCGGGCCATCAGATTTTTAAATGTCGAATTGTGAAACGGGTCGAGGCCGAGCCACTCAGCTATAATTATATTAATTAGTATAATTATAGCATAAATAGTTAAAGCCAGAGATGTTTATCTTCAAATGTCATCTAATAAATTTTCTTAGTTATCACATATACATAAAAATGTCGTTAAAAATACGTAAGTTCTAGTTGAAGAAATATTCATTAAAAATTCATAATTTTTGAATGTAGTATATTGCTTTATTTGATGTCTATCGTCTTCATCTCTATACTCATATATAAAAATGGTATTGGTTGTATGAGCAGGTACGGGTTCCGAGAATACTCAGATCAGCTCTCTTATTCCACATTGTAACGATGTCAAAGGTAAAAGAATAGATAATACTTCTCATTACGTCATCAGATAATCATGTTTTCCTCTTGCTTGGAAAGAAAGAGGTATTTATTAGAAGCAATCACAAATAATACAGGTAGAATTGACATAATGATTTCTTATATTTACGCGAATACTAGACATTCACTCGAGACATCGGGTTATATATAGTTTAAATTAAACGCGATAAAATCCGTAACATAGTTTTATTGAAAGGTAGAATTGAAACAACATGTAAAATAAATAATAATTACTAAGCCACAACAAAAAACATTATTAATATAAACACAATGCGACAGTTTGCTAATTAATAAACATATAAAACAATATTAATAAAAAATCCATTCAAGCGCACGAGACTATGACCCCATAACAACAATTTGGCAAGTGCCAAGAGCTTAAAATTAGTGAAAAAAAGTGAGAGAAAGCATCCAATATACTATATCAAAAAGCTTCTTACGACAAACCATATAACAATACTAATAATACAAGTTTATTGGACAGAAATCAGGTTTGCTAAATAGTTAAATTTTGTTAATATTTTAATTAAAAATTCATTTTAGACAAGAGGATCTAGGATTCAGCTTGGTCACACACATAGAGTACATTGTTGATATTCTATCCCAGCCCGAAATTGAGAACAGAACAATAACACACTTTAACATATTAATAAAAATAGAAAAAGAACTTAGGTACGAAAACAAAACTTTAAACAATGTATGTATTATTTATGGACAGACGGACCTAGGGTTTGCTGCATCAAATGCCATTTGCGAAATTTCGTTACGGTATTCGAAAATATTACTGTAATTATAAACAAAGTGAAATTTTTCAAAAATTTGTCACGCTTGGCAGGCGGGTTGGCAACCGCAGTTTATTTATTCAAATGTTCCAAGAAGATGCTGATCTTCTAATTATAATTTCCTATTTGTCGCCTTTAACGACACCCATGCGATGAGATGGGGTGGTAGATTCTCTTAAGCCACCAGGACACGGCATTAAGTATTACTCGTATATATGCCATAACATATTATGATACAAACGAGTGGTATAGTGCTAATATTTCAAAGGATATTTTGCTTCGAATGCTCTCTGAAATAATGTATTTCAGGTAAGTCATCGTGTGCCTCGGGCTGCGCGTGCGGATGTCGCGTGTCCGCTGCGCATAAAGCGCACGCAGTCGCAAACTTACCCCGCGGGATTATTCGGTGTTGGCAGATTTAAGAGTGACTGAGTGGTGGTAGCATTTCTATGCAGGAATCTGTCTAAGTATTTTTTTTATTGGATAAAGTGATGAAACGTACAAAAGGTTCACCTGATAGTAAGTGCAACGTCTGCCCAAATGCTGTGTCACCCAGAAAATTTCTGTGTGACACCACACTGTGTCCCCTGAGACATAAGTTCTTAGGTCTCATGTGTCCAGTGATTACGCTAGCTCACAGTGCCCTTCAAACCGAAACACAGTAATGTTTACACACTACTGCTTCACGGCAGAATAACTGACCCTGTGGTGGTACCTACCTAGACGGATTCCTGCATAGGAATCCTACCACCAGTGAAGTGAAGGTAGGTGCAAGTATTACTGTGTTTCGGCTTGAAGGGCAGTGAGAGCTAGTGTAATGAGTTTATTTCTATCATAGTACGCGAGGGACGTGGGTTCGATTCCCGGTGTCGGCATCACTAAAATTGTTTAATTTGAAATTTTAAGTGCTGATTTACAACGTGCGGATGTGAAGGAAAACATCGTGGGGAAACCTGCATGTCTGACGAATAATAAATATTTCGAAGACGTGCGAAGTCCGCCAACCCGCATTGGAGCAGCGTGGCGGACCCTGCCCGGCTCCAAAACCCTCTCAGAAATGAAAGGAGGCCTGTGCTCAGCAGAGGGACATTTACAGACTGTTACTTTACTTTACTTTTGACTTTATGAGACAAATAAAAAAATATTGCATTTAAATAAAACTATTTTTTACTGATTTTATCGCGTTTTATTTTGTACTATTTATAACCCGACGTTGACAGATGTCCTGATGTCATAGTTAACCCGGACTACCTTCAGCTTTTAATTATTATATTTGGTCCGATCTACGCAGAAAGAGCTAACTGGTTTCATGAAGACTTGCAGTGGTATGCTTGGTAAAAACGGTAAAATCCGTAAAAATTAGTTTTATTCAAATGTGTAGTATTCGCGTAAATGTAAGAAAAAATATTGCATCATAATTTTTATTGGTAATATAAACAGCTTAATTTTTTAAAACAATTTGCTTAAGCAACACAATAAGAACTATTACACCGACCCGCGGAGCCACACCTTGACTACGTTTTCGAGGTGATCTGCTAAAACTGGTCCGTGTGTTAGTGTGGTGTATATACACCACACTAAACCTGATCCATCAAGTTCAATGCTGTGCGACACGTCTTTAGTGATAACTAGCCGAAACAGACCAGGAAATGATCTTGAATTAGATCTGAAAGATCTTGCAATATTTGCTTCTGGGTGTCGGTACAGTTGCGGAGCTAAGACTGATATTGGTAAAAGCATTTCTTTGTGTAAATGAGGGTTACTAGAAGTGGCCCAAAAACATATCTACACAAATAAATATGATTGAAGTGTCTGTAATAACAAAATAACAAATTTTTACTCAATGCTTATGAAATTATATACGGTAGGTACTTATAAGAAAAAAAAAACATTTTTTTTAATTGTTGTCTGTCTGTCTGCCTGTTTGTTCCGGCTATTCTCCGAAACAGCTAGACCGATTTTGACGGGACTTTCACTCCTAGATAGCTGATATTATAGCGAGTGACCTAGGCTACTTTAATTCTATAAGAATAAATAGGGTTCCGCGCAAAAAAATAAAACCCAAAAATACGATTCAAATAGCGCGGGGCACAGAAAGAAAGAAACCTGATGTTCTCCTAGTCGATTTCGACCACGACAACTTCCGAATACTGTCGAGAGACATCAACTGCGCAGGAGATATTATAGTGCCACAAGTGTAAGCGAAAACACAGAGGCACTCCCTCGTCCCAACCTACCCGCGCCCGATGTAACGCTGATGCGATAAGATCGGAGGTAGGCTAGGATGCAGTGTCAGAAACACGGGGACAAACACAACACAACCAGACCCAAAAACCAACAATTTGTGTTTTAGCACAAATGTTGGCTCCGGCTGAGATTCGAACCCAGGACCCGCGGTATAGAAGTCAGGTACTCTGACCACTAGGCGACGCGGAAAAAATTGTGTGTGAAAGAAACCTATTTATTTGATGAACACACAACATTGACATGCATAAAAAAAGTAGTGTAAAAAAAGATTTTTTTTTGATTTTTTTGTCTTTTCACACTTTTACAGCCAGTACTTTAATAAATCACTTTTTGAATGTACTAGTCCAGTTATGCCTACATTAAGTAACCAGCATGACGAGAAGTGACGATATGTTACCAAAATCGTACCGCAAACAATGAGGCTTAAGGAGCCCCGAAAAACAAACCTCAATTTATGAACCACTTTCATATCGTATAATACGTGTTCAATACATGTTTTCACAGAATTTCTCGTAACTGTTGGAGGTAAGGTATCACGATTCCCTCATTCAGAGAGTGCCTGATAACCAGCGCTGCATATTAAAGTGGTTCCAGTATCAGCGAAAGCTGAGGACAGGCTTCCTCTCATATGTGAGAGTTTTGTTATTTTTTTTTATATTGGATACAGTGACGCAACAAGCATGATCTTCAATGGTACTTATGGTACAACGTGGCATAACAACTGCCCAAATGCTGAGATACCCACAACATTTCTGTGTGACGTCACACTGCGCTCGTCACCTCGAGACATCAGTTTTTAAGTCTCATATTCCCAGTGATTACGCTAGCTCTCAGTGCCCTTCAAACCGAAACACATTGATGTTTGCTCCCTACTACTTCACGGCAGAGTAACTGGCCCTGGGGTGTAAGATTATTATTAATATTAGCATGTAACGTTGATTTTTGTTTTTTTTCTTATAACATATTTTTTATCAACACCACTGGATGCCTCTAGGCAAGCAGCACGACGGTAGCGGGCATTCGGTCACGCGCGACGTGACCCGTCGTGATTGATGGCGGCGAGATAGCGATCTCTTCCGTATGTCATGGCAGATACAGTGTCTGAGAGACTTTTGTAAAAATTCATAATAATTTAACTTTATTTGTATGCAACTATGGCCCAATTTACATACATACATACATAATATCACGACTGTATCCCATAAGGGTTAGTCAGAGACTGGGCACTCACTGCAAAAACAGATGACTGCCACAATCCACGTTTCACCAAAACTATAAACTTGATGTGATAGGTGGTGAGCCTATCGCCACTATGCGCTGTTGGATGCACAGTGCAGTTTAATTCCTTACTCGCCTCGCTTTTACGAGATCCATTGGATGAGATGGAGTGGTAGTATTCTTTTAACGAGCCGCCACCACACGGCCCAATTTAGTATAATTAATAATTTCGGAAAACTATTAACAAGGAGGCCAAGACATTTGGCATTTTACCATATACTAGCGGACGGACAGACTTTGTCCTGCCCGAACGTTGGCTTGCCTGCTGTTAACAGATTCAGCAAACGATTTTTCGATATTCGAATTATCGATAAACTATATACTGAGTGACTTTCGTCATTTTCCTAGAACTCTATCGCAGCGCCACCTACCGGGTTCAATCTTGAATCTAAACCATCCAGGGAACCACCACACATTTTACTGGTGGTAGGATTCCTATGCTGGAATCAGTCTAGGTAGGTACCACCCCAGGGCCCGTTATTCTGTCGTGAAGCAGTAGTGTGCAAGCATTACTGTGTTTCGGTTTGTAGGGCACTGTGAGCTAGCGTAATCACTGGGCATTTGAAACTTAAGAACTGATGTCTCAGGGTGACGGGGGAAGTGTGGTGTCACAACGAAAAATTCTGGGTAACGCAGCATTTGTTGTGGGCGGACGTTGCACTTATCATCAGGTGAACGTTTTGCTCGTTTCGTCACTTTATACAATAAAAAAAAACCACAAACACACAAAAAATTTATCATCATCGGTCCAGACGTTTGAGAGGAGTTCAGTGACATACACAGGCACAGAAGTCTAGGTAGGTACGATCCCAAACATTACTGTGTTTCGGTTTTCGGGGTGTTAGGGAAGTGAAGAGTCTACCATGCTGCTCCAGTGAGGCTTGGTGTACTACATAAGTCATAGGACAATTTCTGAAAAATTTAAAATATTCCATTCTAATTTTTTTCGGCACTTCGCTCTTGGTAAATCAGTACCTAAAATTGAAATTAACAATTTTAGTGAAATGATGAAATATATAATCAAATTAGCCATACGCCGCGACTTCACACGGGTGCAATTTACTAATAAAGAAAAGGAGAAGTGCGCTTAGCACAAAAAAATATTAATGAACTAAATTGTAACGTACTAAATTGTTGAATTTTTCGGTCTCGAATGCACCAAAGATATGATCACCGCTAATAGAAGAATCGTCAAACTGAACGTCACTTTTTATTGAGATTTTAATACAGAATTACCATTTAAATTTCCGACTTTTCCGGTGGATTTTCTGAAAATTTTCTTTCCTGACAATTACGAACGAAACAGAAGAAATCAGCCAAATCGGTCGAGCCGTTCTAAATATCTTTCCTACATGCGGATTTTTTTTCAAAGAATTCATCTAATGCTTATATAATTAACATTACTAATATTCCTTTTCACCGCTCCACCTAAGCTTAAAAAGCTTGTGCTAGGAGACGGTTCACGACAATAATCGAATGAAGGGCTCGATCCTGCGATATCATGTTTCGCATTCCATACCCTAAACCATTAGGCTATTGCCGCTTTATTATTGACAAGCTGATGCCCGCGAGTTCATTTGCGTCGATATAGGTTTTTTAAATATCCCGTAGGAACTATTTGATCTTTCGGCATAAAAAGTATCCTATGTCCGTCTCCCGGATGGAAGCTACCTCTGTGCCAAATTTTGTCGAGATCTGTTCAGCGATTGAACCGTGAAAAGGTAACAAACATACATAGGGACAGAGGTTACTTTCGCATTTAAAATATTAGTATGGATTATTATTGTTATATATCATTGATTTTTATTTATATAGATTAATTGATATCTATAAAATAAACGAGAATATGTAAATTTTTATCTATTGCCTAATAAAATCGTTATATTTATGTAACGAATATCAATAGTACGGTACTTATCAATAATTAATAAGTTATAAAATTAAAGATATGCACATTTAAATACATTTATATCAATAACAAACATGCTCAAATTGAGCAGTGGTACGATTTAAATCATGTCTGCTTCCGAATTGATAATGTATGAAAATTTATTCAAAATAACCCAGTAAAAATTACACGGCGAATTTATCATTGCTCCGAGGCGATACAATAATTGGAAGCATGAAATTAAAAATAACATTTGGTATTAATTAAATACAGATGACCATATAAACGATACACAAAACTATTTAAATAATTTCGAGTTTCGCACTCCTGCACAATAGCTCGCGTAGCGGAGAAAGTTTATTTCGATCGATTTAACAATTTAAAATTCTGACGAGATCTGAATAAAAAAACTGCGGTTGCCAAGCGTGGCAACTATTGCCCCCAAAATGAGAGCTGCAAACTTTTGTAGCAATTTATAGGAGGGGTCCTATTTTCAGCAGTGAACTTATGATAGGCTGAAATGGAGAAAATATAGTACCCATTACAATAAATAATAGAATTAACTAATAATCCAATCAAAATAATCAAATAAAAAAAATAAAAAATTATCTAATAATCAAATCAAATATAAGATAGTTGCAATTCGAAGCTCGATTCGAAGAACTCTCCATCATTAGACTGCACATTACAAACTGGAAGAATGTGGTATCTTAATACGCGAAAGCTCAGTACGAGAGCCTTATACCTTAGACGATGATGCCAGTCCCAGACTTGCTGGTCTGACGTTTTAATAATTGACCGATTTGAGATGGTTATTTCCGTTTTGGGGTGGTAGGATTTATATGCTACCACCCTGTGGATTTCTATGTAGATTCCACTCTTGAGCCAGTTATTCTGCCGTGAAATAGTGGTGTGCATATATTGCTTTTTTTTGATCTGATGGCTACTGAGAGCTACCGTGGCTAGCTGGGCATATGAGACTTAAGAACTGATGTTTCAGGGTAACGTGCGCAATAATTCTGTGCGATACCACACAGAATTATTCTTTCGACACAGCATTTGTTATCTTATAACATGAGCAGATCTTACACTTACCATCCGGTGAACGTTAAGCTTATCTCGTTACTTTGTCCAATAAAGAAAATATTTGTTGGAGGCCACACCAAAAGTTAGTTACATATCCCTACCTTATAATACATATTACTTAGCTGCTTACATAATAACAATCACATTGTGTTATACATTACTGAATGTCTCTAGATGGATTCTTTCCATTCATTCTTATCATTGAAATAATCATTCAAATATAATAAGCTATGGAACACGCTCATCACCAATTACCTCACTTGTGTTCTATTCGGGTCTGCTGGTTAGGGTGCGGTCTGCGAAACTTATCAACGTAGTTTCAAAGTAACCACTCGCCCGTTTTCGTGAACTATCTCCTAGTTGAAGCTTATTTGGAGTAGTTCACAACAAATTATTTGGGTACTGAACCTGTACGTAACAACTTCTGCTTAATTAATTAGTCCTGTCATTTTTTGATTGTGACAAAGTGTCATTTAAAATACGAATTATAGAAGGTAAGTATCAATGTATATGATCTCATATATTCATATATTTGTGTATATACATACGTATGCTGAGACACAGCGTTATCGTAGAGCGACAAAACTGTCCCAACGACCGACGTGCGGCCGGTTCGCGGATCAAGGCCGCGTCTCCTTGCGACAAACAAAACTGTTAAATAAGAACAGCTAGCTTTATACGACCAGGGTTGCCATATAAAGGATTATGTGAGATTTTCAAACAGATATACTATTTTATAACTAATATAAAAATGCTGTAGATTGTTTTGACGATACGTGAGCTGTCCAGAGAGACAGTGAGAAATAAGATCCATAAAAAATAATTTTCATTATCAAAATCATTTTCGATTTACATCTGTTTTATTCTTTACATCGTAGTGTAGATATATCTAATTATTGTCCCTGTTAACGTGTCTCTTGAGACTCTTGAGAGGCAAGGCGTACTATCGTGCCTTTCCTCCTGTCAAAAAAGTACCACCACCACCAATGTGCAACTGTTCACCACAGGCGCTTTTTGAAAATTTTTTTTGAGCTTGGTAGAGTTCGCCACTCTTCTGCCATCTACCTAGACAATCTCATAACTCCATCGGTTGACTGGTGGATCGGATGCATGTTAAGACGGGTCGTCTTTGTGTCGCTTTTGTGACGAAAATTTACTTTTTATTTACATTTAATTTACATCATAATTATGCTGATGAAACTGAAAAATTTTGCCAACGCGGTTAGATTAAAAAATTGTTCATTAATACAAGAGTATTTTTTCTTAAATTATAGTGTAGAATGTTGTTTATCTCTGCAAATACATATCTACAACAAACTCTCCGCAGTTGGAGTACCTACATCGAGGGTGGATGGAAAAGTACTCGGCCTAACCAAGAAAATAAACACATACTAAATCAGTTATATTTTTATTTTTCTACATAATCACCATCAAGTTCAATACACTTTTGCCACCTCCCCTTCCAAGCATTTAGACCGTTAAAAAAAATTATTCTTCCTTAGAGTCAAAATATGCGTCTACAGCTGCTTTGACCTCGTCGTTTGTCGAAAATCTTTGACCTCCCAAGTGCTTTTTTAAGTCTGATGGTGCCAGATCAGGTGAATACGGCGGATGCGGTAACAGTTCAAAGCCACAGTTGTGAATTCCAGCCATTGACTGTACTGACGTGTGAACACGGGCGTTATCTTGATGAAACAGGACTTTTCTTCTGAGCATTCCTCGACGTTTTTCTTTTATTTCCTCTCGTAAACGACGTAGTAAGGTGCAGTAGTAATCAGAGTTTATAGTCTGACCCCTTTCAAGATAATCAATCATAATCACACCTTTCGAGTCCCAGAATACTGAAGCCATCAACTTATTTGCCGACAAAATCGACTTAGCCTTTTTAGGGGGTGGTGAACCAGGTCTTCTCCACTGTTTTGATTGTTGTTTTGTTTCCGGTGTACAGTAATGAACCCATGTTTCGTCCATAGTAACAAAACGATTCAAAAAATCATCTGCATCGGCTTCAAATAGCTCCAAACAGTCGCGTGAAATAGTCAATCGCGTCCTTTTTTGTTCAACTGAAAGCAGTCGCGGAACCCACCTCGCAGACACCTTGTGGAAACCCAACTCGTTGACAATGATGTTTTGAGTTCGTTCATAAGAGATGCCTATAATCTCCCTTTTTTAATATTTTCGTCAGTAGTTGACGTCGAAGGCCTTCCAGAGCGGGGTTCATCTTTCACACTCTCTCTACCACGCTTAAATTCTGCTATCCATTTTTTGACGGATGAATATGACAGAGCACAATCGCCTAATGTACTGACCATGTCATCATGGATGGCTTTTGATGATAGCCCCTTCTTATGGAGGTACTTAATGACGGCACGCTGCTCGATTTGCTCCATTCGCGGAAATTATGACCGATTACTTTGTTAATAAATTTATAAAATCACAACTAATTATCGCACACGTTTCGAACTTCACACAATGAACTAGTCTGAACTGAACTAAATAATGTGGGTAGATTTGATTTTTAGAATAGGATCTGTGTTAGGCCGAGTACTTTTCAATCCACCTAGTACTTGCCGCAATTACGGTACCACACTCCTTACAGCTCTATTGTTGTTGCCCGGTTAGGATAATTAAGGTCTGGTACATTTGAGACGAGCCGTCGTAGTTCGCATGGCGTCCGCCTTAAATTTCATACTGATGATTTAGAAATTTTTCAAGGACATCCGCCAACCTGCATTGGAGCAGCAGGCCGGCCTCTGCCTGGCTCTATAACGATCTCATAAATGAGAGGAGGCCTATGCGCATCGTTGAGATTTCTAAGCTGTGACATTACGTTTATTTTTTTTACAACTGAGATGGTATTTCGCAATCTGTCGGAGGTCACGAGAGTTTTCTGGCATTTGCCTTGGTCTACTAATTTATAGACCATAAAATCTAAACCTGTGAAGCAGTAATTTATGTATATATTTAAGCCTAAATCAAAATAGACACCGACATAAAATTTATACATACATACATACATAGAGTCACGCCTCTTTCCCATAGGGGTAGGCAGAGACCACATCTTTCCACTTGCTACGATCCTGACACACATCTTTAGCTTCCTCTACTTTCATTAGTGTTTTCATACAAGCTCGTCGGTTGCGGGTACTTTTGACGTGGCCTTTCCTCAAAACGATTTCGATCTGATCGTAATACGTTCGCCTACGTCGACCCTTACCGGCTTGCCCATTCACACTCGCCTCATAAATCTGTTTCGTCAATCTTCTTTCATCCATCCTCTCTACGTGTCCAAACCATCTAAGCATCCCTTTCTCTATCTTTGTCACTACATCTTCTACCACACCGCAACGTTCTCTTATCACGTTGTTTCTTAGTTTGTCCATCAAAGTCACTCCAGCTATACTTCTCAAACTTTTCATTTCAACAGCATTAATCTTATTTTCATGCTTCTTCTGCCAGACCCAACATTCACTACCGTACATAAGTGTGGGGACCAGTACTCCTCTATGTACAGCCAGTCGTCCCTTTTTAGAAACATTCTGGCTGCACATAAAGTTATGCAGGGCCCCATATAATTTATTTCCTGCCAACGCTCTTCGTTCAATATCACAGTCGTACTTTCCGTCTCTCGAAAATTTTGAACCCAAATATACAAACTCTTTCACTTGTTCCACTCTTTCTCCTTCAATCAGAACTTTGCAATCCGACATACTTTCTTCTCTTTCAAAAACCATTACTTTCGTCTTATCTACATTAATTTTCATTCCTTTGCTTTGTAGAGCATCATTCATAATATTAACCATCGCCTGCAACTCCTCCTCCGATGATGCTAATATAACCTGATCATCGGCGTATAGGAGGCATTTGACGGTCAGATCATTCATTCTTAATCCAAATGCACTCTCTTTAAGATCTTTCAAGCAATTGTCTATAAATAGGTTAAACAGCCACGGTGAAGCCACACATCATAAAATTTATGACGTTATAAACACACGTCACGTAAAATTAACGTCAAAATAATTACAAATATATATTGATTATGTGACGTCAGTACCACACAAAAAGATCCTCTTTGAGACATCATCATATTGCGTCAACAACAACTGTGTTCCGGTCGCTCATTTTATTTATTCAAAATTTTGAACACAACAACAGGAAACGTTCGAGTGATTCAGTAGTCCCGCTAACTGACAGCCTTTTGCTCTATGACACTAAATCGCAAAAGCAAAATACGAAGTTCTGCGGTCGGATTCATCAGTAATATATTTGGGTTTGTTTTTGACGAAGTGACGAAACGAGCAAAACGTTCACGATGGTAAGTGCAACTTCTGCCCATAACAAATGCTGTGTCACCCAGAACATTTTTGTGGGATACCACACTCTGCCCGTCAACCTGAGACATCAGTTCTTAAGTCTTATATGCCCATTGATTACGTTAGCTCTCAATGCCCTTCAAACCGAAACACAGTAATGTTTGCATACTACTGCTTCACGGCAGAATAACTGGCCCTGGGGTATAGCAAGGATAGCATAGCATAGCAGTCAAAGCAACCCTTATTCCGCAACAATAAGAACGATAGTAAGCTATTTTCAGATATAAGAAAGTCGGCTGATTGGCCCGCTTCGATCTGACATCGATCCGCTTAATGTGCTGTGGTAGGGAGCAAGTGTAAAGATTAAGGTGATTATAACAAAAATGCTTCAAAAAGCCTGACATTACTGATAACAAGCACAGAGATAATAGAATACAGACATACATAGAGTTACGCCTCTTTCCCATTGGGGTATCACATATTGCCACTTGCTACGATCCTGAAACACATCTTTCGCTTTTTCTACTTTCATTAGTGTTTTACAAGCTGGCCGGTTGCGGGTACTTTTGACGTGGCCTTTCATTAAAACGACTTTAATGTGATCGTGATACGATCGTCTACGTCGACCCACTTCGGCTTGCTCATTCACACTCGCCCCCTAAATCTGTTTCGTCAATTATGTTTCATCGATCCTCTACAGATTAAGACCAGTTTTATAAATAGTTTAACATCTCAATTAACGTTAGAACTTTTTTGTTTATTATTATTACACGTGTAAATAATTATATTTCACATTAAGTGTTATTGTTTCTTTGAATACATTTTATATAGTGCTATTAAACATCTGTCAAATATATTCGTCAGCAATATATATAGTTTTCAACATATTTAATTATGTGTCGTTGATTTACTTCAGTTTAGAATTAATTTTAAAACATTTTTCCTCTGGTGTTAGTTAGACCAAAAATGAGGATACTGCATTTTTTTATACAAGTGATTGCGGCATTGCTATGCTGTGTGTTTTTCGCAACTTCATGATAGCCTTAACTGTCCCGCCGGACTTTGACTGCAGATATACCAATCCTAAATCCTAAATATTCTAACTTACACCTCATCACTTACGTCTCCAATAAGTTATTTATGTAACATATTGGATCCAATAATCTGGCTTTAAGTATGTGTATCATTATCAGTTCTTAGTCTATAACAGTTAAAAGTACTGAATCTAAGAAAGAAAGTACGTATATATCAATCGCCAGGTCTCTTTAGCAGAGGTCACACCGCTACCGGCTTTCCATTGATCCATAGAAAAAGTATCGTAACGTAATGGGGTGAGCGATTGCGGCCGCTACGCATGCAGAGCACGTTCCTCGTGGAGAAATTACGCGCGTCGATCCCACAGGATCGGCCCCGGATTCGGTCAATCGATGCGTCTCCCAGGAATATGTAGGTGCGGCGATATTAGCGCAGGGCAACCGATTTGGAAGTACTGCTTAAATTGTTGCTAAGGTGACTCGAAATCCAATTTTAATTAGGTACAGATATTATTAGTAAATAGCACCTACGTTTTTCCTACCGATGTGTACGTAAGAGGCGACTGAGATATTCCACGGACAGCCTTTATTTGTGCAGAATAACACCATAAAATGCTAATGACTGTATATATGTATATATGCTTTATTATTAGATTGAGGGCATATCTTATTTTCCAGTTATTCTGCCGTGAAGCAGTAGTGTGCAAACATTACTGTGTTTCGGTTTGAAGGTCACTGTGAGCTAGCGTAATCACAGGGCATATGAGACTTAAGAACTGATGTCCCAGGGTGACGGGCGCAGTGTGGTGTCACACAGTAATTTTCTGTGTGACACAGCATTTGTTATGGGCAGACGTTACACTTACCATCAGGTGAACGTTGTTTGCTCGTTCCGTCACTTTTATGAAATAAAAAAAAAAAAAAAAATCTCAAGCTTGGCAGATTTTCGCTCTTGGGGACTGCTATGGAACACCACTTTGTGAAGAATTTTGATCTAGTCAAAGAGACATCTACAGCCAGTAATACTGATGCAGCATGACTCTGATACGTATACTTTATTTCAACTAGTACACTGCGGAACATAGGGCTTTCCCAATAGATTGCCACAAAAATTTGTAGCTCTCGATTAGGGGGGGATTTGCATATTTTGCAGTTGTCACGCTTGACAGGCGGGTGGGCAACCGTAATTTATCTATTCAGATGTTCCACGAAGATGCTGCTGCCGATCTCTTGGCTTTTATTATCCCTTTGTGGACTTTTACGACACACACAATTACTGGGGTACAAGCCTCGCCTATCCATATTAACAGTTCAGACATTTGACATCATTGCAAAATGTTACGTTAATGTATTCTCTTTCCAACAGCATATTCATAATCATCAAAATTTACTATCCAAGGAGGTAAACTTACAATACTGTAATAAAATGAAATAGGAAATCTCTTTTACTTGTATCTCAAAGTCGACCTAAGTCGCAACCCATGCCTAAACCAAAACAACATAACGCAAAAAAATATTATTTTGAAAACCCCTCCGTGCGTTAAACACCACCCCGGGGGCCCCCTCCGCCTCACTTGGGCCCATTTTGCCCCACAGCTCGAAGTAATGCCGCTTTATGCAATGTGTACGTGCGTGACAATCACACTTTATTGCCTGAACCTAACGCGAAATTGAATGGATCCACGCTGCGCGCCTTCGCTGCCGGCCGGTGAGATTTTGACGATTAGCTGATACAAATCTCTATTTAGAAATCTAATTTAGGATTATTAGCTTTGCGAGTCTAGACTAAACAATGCTCTGCTGAAATAGCCCGTATTCTTGTTAAGCATATTTATAAAGCAGTTTAAAACCAGTGTATAATCTTCTTAACAGAAAGACGATTGACAGCGACTGTCCTTAGGATTTGCTAATGTTACTTCTCGTACTGCTTCATTGTTTTTCATTATATTATCACTGTAGGTCTGCAGTTCTGTGATAATACTTACGTTTATGACTATATAAATATCAAATTTTATTAATGGTGAAAGGTGAATACTACACATTTAAATATAACTAGATTTTACGAATTTTATCGCTTTTAATCCAGTTCCTAGCGCTTTACAGCACCTACGGTGACGGGAGAACTGAGGTGACAGTGTCCTGAGGTCATAGTTAACCACGAATTAGTAGCAGAATGAGCTTACAGTGTCTTGAAGTCAGTAGTAGCAGTGCTGTGGATGGTTCTTGATTTCATTTTATTAATAATAGGATCCTAATAATTTACTGGTGGTAGGATTCCCCTGCAGGAATCTGTCTAGGTAGGTACTGCCCCAGGGCCAGTTATTCAGCCGTGCAGCAGTAGTGTGCAAACATTACTGTGTTTAGGTTTGAAGGGCACTAAGAGCTAGCGTAATCACTGGGCATATGAGACTTAAGAACTTATGTCTCGGGGTAACGGGCACAGTGTGGTGTCACACAGAAATGTTCTAGGTAACACAGCATTTGTTATGGGCAGACGTTGCACTTTGCATCAGGTGAACGTTTTGCTCGTATCGTCACGTTCTGCTATAAAAAAAATATTAATAACAGGATCCCAAGCCAGTGGTAGTACCCAACCGTCTTCTCGCGATAGTGAATCATTTGGTAACCTTTGAAGGAATCGATATTCTTTTGCATAGATAATTTTGATTATTCGCATAAGATTTAACGAAATAATCCAATTCAATCAAAAACTAAACATACTACTACTGCAAGACTTGAAAAGACACAGTAAACTCATTCCGCGTAGGTCGGACCAAAAATAATATTTAAAAGTGACGGTACCGTGGATTAACTATGCCATGACGATATCTGTCACTTCGTTCCTCCTATGGCCATAGGTGCTGTAAAGCGCTCGAAACATCTGATTATAAATTCTAATAAATGTCAAAAAAATAAAACGCGACTAAATCCGTAAAAACAAGTTTTATTTACTACTATAAGTTAGTAAACGTAGCTAAGCATGACTAACTGTTAATGGGCGGCAGTGACAACTTACCATCAGGTGAGCTGACAACTCGTTGGTCCCTCTTTTATAAAATAAAAAAACCATGTATCTTAAAGAATATTTGTATTTAAAGACAACCCCAACAACACCGCAGTGTTAGTTATACTGGCATCACACAGGAGTGTGCAAACATTATTGTGTAAACATTATTGTGTTCGATCTGAAGGGAACTTAGCTAGTGTAACTACTTACAGATGATTTAGTGTGACTAGTTTAGTGAGGGGCCACACAGATATGTTTTATAGTATCCGATGAAGCTGTAAAAGCCAAAAAGGCTAACAGCAATTACATAACCGAAATTATATACAAAAATGTTTTAGGTGGCACATAATTTGTTATGTTGTTTGTTACGTCTCCACTCTTATGTATTTTTTTTATGTTTATTCCTTGTATGAAAAAAACATTACTGGCAAAGAGGCAATCCGACATAATTCTGACGGGTGACAACACACTGTCATCTTGATTCTCCGTCAAGGATGGCTGACGGTGTATGTGGGCAGCGATGACCACTTACCATCAGTTCCATCTGATGATCTGGTCGTCAGTAATGGTCAGTCATTTACCACCCTTACTGATATAAAATAAAAAATAGTGGCAATGACTGTGTGAGTTGCACAAATATTGATTATTTAACTCAAGATACTGTATACAGAATGCTGGTACTCTAATAAATTCATTATTATTTGACGACCGTTTGGTCTAGTGGCTTCGAGTCCTGGTTTCGAATCTCAGCCGGAGCTAATTATTGTGCAAAGCACACATTACTGGATTCCGGGTCCAGTGTTGTGCATTTCATATGCATTTAGTCTGTCAAACGAACCCACGCTACAGAAGAAATTCAAGGTTTGGATTAAATCTCATATGCCCAGTAAATATTAATTGTATTGCCGTGGATCGAACTCGGGTCAGACGTGTACTGTGAAATTCATGGCGATCACCCAGCACATGAACTAGAGCCATGGCTCTTAACATAAAATATATCAAATATACAACTAAACATCGGTACCTACTCGGTGTATTCGGCAACAAAAATGGCGCACCACCAAAACTGTCCCCTCTCGGAGCACATACAGTACTCGTTCCAATAATTCTTTTTAAATGTGAAACGTTATTTTTTTGACAGCCCACTGGTTTTGGATACGTCGCCTGTGTCCCCCGGACGTCGCGTTATTTCGCTGCTCGTAATATATTTTTCCGTACATACGAAATAATGCAATGTGTAAGTGATGTCGGAAAAAATGACAAAAGGTAAGTTGGTGATAAGTTCATTTAAATTTGACGACCGCGTGGCCTAGTGATCAAAGTACATGCCTACGCTTCGGGCTCAGGTTTCGAATCCCAGCCGGAGGTAACTATTGTGAAAAGCACACACTGTTCGTTTTCGGGTTTGCTTGTGCTGTGCATGTGAAATTTATGTGTGTAGAAACGAGCCTACGGTACAAGAGAAATCCTAGTGTGGGAATGGTGTTCAAAAAGGAAAAATCAAAGAATATTCACCGAATTTTTTTGTTGAACTTGAACTGAGGTACATACGCAGTGACCGCGTTGAATTTATAGATTTCATAGTACAGGCGCAACGAGAGTAATAAAAATGTAAGTTGAGATTTTAAGTGCATTGATTGTAAATATTTAATGAAGAAAAGTAAGTTACTTTGCTAAGATCCGCATGCAAAATATAAAAATGGTGTATATTAGCAAAGTAACACCGAGCCACCAAGAAACCCGCCACCGCGCACCAGGTACCTCCACCATTCACTACAAGACTACTACTAGATAATCATACCACTGAAGTCGAAACACGACCACTTGTTTCGCCCCAAAACAGTCATTATCAGCCGTAATAGACTCTACACGCCGGCCGTCTGTCGTAGAGTCTGTAGTAGAGAGTTATCAAATGTGTAATATTCCCGTATATAAGAAATGATTATGCCGGAGTAATTAAAAAAACTATGGACTACCTGCAGTCCGTCAATTTACACTATATTACCAATGTTGTGCATTCTTTCCATGTCCCGATCCAAGACCCGGTCATCAAATAAAATTTTCATTATGTTTCACTTGAAGTTATGAGAAAGCCATTTTTTAGCCATTAGATTGCTTAACTATCATTCGATTTAAACCTACTCACAATGAATATAGTAATTTCAAATTCCGTGACGTTAATGGTGTTGTACATAGTTATAGTACGTGGTATTGTACATATTTGTTACAGGAGAAAACTTTTTTCTGTAGCAACTGTGTACAATACATACAGTCACGCCTTTTCCCCATAAGGGGTAGGCAGAAACCACACACGTTGCCCACTTTTCGTCCCCGCGGCACAGGGGACGTGGCAGTCGGCGGACCAAGTCGCCGCAATTTTTGAGTCAAGAAATTTTTACTCCCGATTGCGTACCTACGAGTAGAATAGTGACAGCATTGCATATTATGGTATTATCCTGCACGAATAGAGTCTGTCCGTACAATACATAGGCGCCTCTTACGTCACCTATAGAAAAGAGGTAGGTATTACTATTCTACTATTATATTCTGACGGACACCTATTTTCTTATTCCATGGCATAATAAAATCAGTAAAATAGTTTGAAGTTGTTAATTGAGTCGTCTATTTGCTCTCCGCGAAGCGTGTGGTTGATGGTGAGGATCTTTTTATGTGATAATAATATAATACTTGTTAAAAATAAAGTTAACGTGTCAGTATGCAAACGTCTCTCCATTAAACCCCGTAAATTTTTAGTGGATTTTAGAATCGAGATGCTTAGCCACATGTTTTGGTTTGAAAGACAATAAGTAACAGTAGAAATTCCCCGCGATGTTCACCCCAACGATCAATTTTCGCATTTTTATTATTTTATTACTTAAAATAATATACATAGATGACATTTATGAAGCTATTTCATAAAAAAATTAAGTGTCTATAAATTTAATTCACTGGTGGTAGGTGGTACGTCTAGGTAGGTACCACCTCAGGATCAGATTTATTCTACCGTGAAGGTACTCGTTCACCTACTACTGTGTGCAAACATTATTGTGTTACGGTTTGAAGGGCACTGAGAGCTAGTGTAATCACGGGGCATATGAGACTTGATGTAACTTGATGACTATGAACTGATATCTGAAGGTGACGGGCGCAGTGTGGTGTCACACAGAAATGTTCTGCGTGACACAGCATTTGTTATGGGCAAACGTTGCACTTATCATCAGGTGAATGTTTTGATAGTCTCGTCACTTTTTCCGATACATTGTTTTTAAAAATCCTTTTTATATACCTTTGTTGATGATGAGACCTTTGACGCTTTCGTTTCACATGATTTAGTATATTTTAAATTCAGTCGAAGAAACAGACAAACAGTCATCTTCTTTTATAAAATTTTAGATCGAGAAAGCAGATTCATTTGAAACTACGAGTATATTATTAAATTTAATATTATTAATAACAATTACATACGTCAAAACTATGAATACATTAATAGCTTTAGTGGGACTTTCATTTACGTTAAAAAAATTCAAATGAAACAGGAAAATACGACTTAATATTCAACTGAAAAATAAATAATGAATATTACACCTATACGGCGAATTATCGATTCAACTTTCGGCGATCATATCCGAGATCCCGCTGCGACTCATAGCAACGTGGCCATTAACAATCCAATCAAATGTGATAATAAAAAACTATTGGAGAATATGATTTTAAAAATAGGAGAAATCTTCCATAGCGTTATTAAGGTCAAATGACACAGACCGATTTGTACGCTAACGGTCACGCATTCAATCGAATACATACTGGAATCTTTACTATTTGGTACTAGGTTTAATTCCCAGTTGATACCAAAATTTGCTCACCAAGCATGGAAATTAATTTTCCCTCTCTCGACTTTTACGACACCCACGGGATGAGATGGGGTGGTAGATTCTCTTAAGCCGCTACAACACGGCGGATCTCATCCTGTGGGTGTCGTAAAAGTCGACAGAGGGCAAATTAACACCAGAAGATGGGCAGCAGCATCTTCGTGGACCGTCAGAATAAATAAACTGCGGTTGTCAACCCGCCTGCTAAGCATGGCAACTATGGCCAAAATTACACCCAAAATGAGAGCTACAAACTTTTGCGGTAATCTATGGTGGAGGCCTATGTTCAGCAGTGGACTAGTGATAGGCTGAAATGGAAAAAAGCATAGGAATGTAGGGACAAGTGCCTCGGTACATCGATCTTTGCAATATTGCCTAGTAATATATATTCTGCAGGTTGTCGCCCATCTAGTGGAAGTGGCACTACACTGGTTTGTTAGTACGAAGTTACCACTCCAGAATCGGTATTTCAAGAAGTCGATCGATGGACGTGGTAGGCCTATGTTCGCTAGTGAAATAATGATGATGACGATGATGGTGACGATAATGTAACCTTCATGGTTGACAGCTAGATCAACCGTAAAGTCTTTGTTGAAGTGGTTTAGGAAAAAAAGGGGATGGACGATCTACAACAACGCAGTATAAACTTCAGGAATCATAATAAATAACAGTATTTACTTAACTATATCGCTTTTATACTTAAAATGTCCTAGTCAAGGGACATCGATACTGTCATCGAAAATCTACCAAAGCTTCGTAATAGTCTTTATTTTTTTGGGACACACGTCTCAAATTTGAGTGAAGCCCGATGAAAAAAAGTAAATATTGGAAATGAGGAATCTATCCAACGCTGCGGTAAGTAATCTTGAATTATTGATGCGGAACGCGTTACGCGTTGTACATCTATTTTTACGACGTCGCTTCTTCCGATTCCCGGAGCCTCTTTTTATAGCTCTAATATATTTCATGCACTCACTCCAGGAAAAAAATCCGGAATCAATTTGCCGAATTGAATGACATCGATAGCCTAAGCTGCTGATATGTGATGTGCGAACGCGGTCCAGCATAAACACAAGCTTAATGCAGAGGGAATTGAACAATTGTCTGTTGGAAGTTCGGTAAACATTTTTTTGCCAAGATAACAAATGTGACCATGAGATAAGACTAAAGTATAAAAAAATATTTTAATAATATCGTTATTTGTTACCTCTTCTAGTTGTTGTTAATAAAACTAAGTTTACTAGTTTTTTTGGGATTTTAATTTTAACTATTTTAACCCGATTTTTCAAGCGCTTTACAGCACCTATGGTTACGGGTGGACTGAGGTGTCAGACGTTCTGATGTCATAGTTAATCCGGGGGGCTTTTTACTCGTTATTTTTGATGTGTAACGCAAAAGGAGCTTACAGTGTCTTGGAGCCTACCACTGGCTTGATTTTAGATTTAATTTTAATATTTATAGTATCCCAAGCCAATGGTAGTACCCAACTTTCTTCTCTATTGAAATTAGGGTGTTTTTTTTTTCAATAGCCTCGCGAATCATCCTTGATAGGAATTGTAAATTGAAAGTGTTTTATTGCAAGGATTTGTGGTTTATTAAATGTTATGTAACGGTTGGGATCATCCAGAACATGGTCACAAGCTGCAGAAAATCTGCAGCTCGATAGAGCGCAGATGCTTCACGTCGGCTATGTGTTTTATATGAGGGGTTTATAGATCTTTTTGTATGGCCTTTGTAAGAGTACATACGTATATTATTTTATTGTGCTCAGCGACCAGAAGGGGTAGGCTGAAAATCAGCGCTATTTCATTTTATAAAAGAAATAATGTGGCGAGCAAATTGTTCACCTGATATTAATTGCAAAGCTGCTCATAAGAAATGATGTGTCTCATATAACATATCTGTGGGTTACCACACTGCGCTCGTCACTCTGGGACATCAGTTCTTAAGTCTCATTCGTGTATGCCCAATAATAACACTAAGCTATTAGTACGGTGATAACTACCTAGACGGTTTCATGCATAGGATTCCTACCACTACCGTTTGAGCTTTCGATTATTTCTTTGTACATTAACAGGGTAATTTAAAATCAACAAAGCATTAGCAGATTTGAATTTCTAGAATGTTGTGTATCCCAGAAAAACAAATAGAGGTAGTAAAGAAACACAAATAGAGGTAGAAACTCCCAATAAATATTAAGATGCGTCATCCACGAATTGATTCAGGAAAATGAATTCAGTAACAACAAAAACGAAGGTTCGTATGTTACAATGTTGTTCTCAGAGATAAAAGATATTTAATATTATGTTCTTTGTTTGAGCGGCTGATATTTATAAGTCCGTAGCGGTGCGAATCAAATGTTTATTATGAACAGTATTGGGAACAGGTTCATTTCATTAACTAACAAGCAGAACGACATTCTCTAGGACTAGGGTAGTGACATCAGATTCCAGTCTAGGTTTTCTTGTGATCTCATTGCATGTTTAATAAAATATCAAATTAATTAAATATGTTCATTGTACATTTTAAGTACAATATTGTAGTACTGTTTGTTTCTGCAGTTATTTTATTAACGACCCGCGGACTTCTACTGACCAGCGCTGGCCTGGGCCTTGCGGTGTCGTGGTCAGAGTACCCCTCGGTCCTCGGTTCGAACCACAGCCGAAACCAACTTTTGTGCATAAATATAAATTGCTGGTTTTCTGATCCAGCATATACATAAGCAATACTCATGGTACTTTTTTTTTGTCAGTCCTCCTGTGACCATGGCGGCTGTAAAGCAGGAGTGCCCAAACGGTCGATCGCGCCGGTGCCGTTTGACCTTAACTAAAAACATGCATATTATGCGGAAAACCAATATCTATGCAACGATACTGCCTACCTAGACGACAGTTCTTGCATCACACTTATATTGCAGCCTCTCAGAGTCGATCGGTCGTAGTCTAAAATATAATATATCGCTTCGATAAGTAGATCGCTAGCAGTTCAAGTTTGAGCCCCCCTGCTGTAGAGCGTTTGAAACGTCGAATTATATAATACATCAAAATAAAACTAGTTTCATTAAATGTTTGCTAATGTAATTTATTTATTAAGTCTCTTCAATCTTTCAAGGGTTGGATACTATCCGATCAATCGGCCGCACATCACTAGTGTTATGGTCTCGGTGTGTAGTGTTCATATAAACTCGCAGTTTATGTTGCTCGATTCGATTCGAGAACCACCCGTCTAAACCACGTAATCCTACGCCAGCACAACTTGAAGCTCATAAACTGATCAACTTACTACTAATAGTTTCTTTAGTTATACTTATTGATAATATTTACAGAGTTTTAAAAGAATTTTGCCAGTCTGAATGTAGTTTTGTTCAATTTTATTGACATTTAATGAACTGAAACGCTTCCAATGTTTCTTTCTTATTTATAGATATAACAAAGCTAACATGACAACCGGACTCGCGACTTGTGCGCCGTATCCTGGACTCGAACTTATAGGGTCTAATTGTGTTGTGCATGTGAAATTTATACAAACATACGAGTACGTACATACAGTCAGTAGGCAGATATTTCCACTCGGTACGGTCCTAACACACATATTCCTTTTACTTTTCTTCTACTTTCATTAGCGTTTTCAAACAAGGTTCGTCGGTTGCTTGTACTTTTGATGTGGCCTTTCCGTAAAACGTTTTACATCTGATCGTGATATACGCCTAGGTTGATCTATACCGGCTTGCCCATTCGCACTCGCCTATAAATCTGTTTCGTCAATCTTCTTTCATTTATCTCTCAACGTGTCCAAACTATATAAGCATCCCTTTCTATATCCTTGTCATCTACAATTACACTCACTCACTCTCACTCACTCACTTTGTCCACCAAAGTCACTCCAGCTACACTTCTCATTTCCCCAGCATTAAACTTACTTTTATGCATCTTCTGCCAGACACAACATTCACAATCACACAAAACTATGGAGACCAGTACTCCCCTATGTACAGGCATATGTGCCTTTCTAGATACTTTCTTGCTACTCATAAAGTTATGCAGGGCAGGCTTCACCTCTCATTCTTAATTCATACGCACTATCTATAAAATCTTTCAAGCAATTGTCTATAAATAGATTAAACTGCCTCGGCGAGCCTGATGACATGCCATTTCATTTATGTATGCGATAAACATTTTACTCATATTGATAATTAATAAATTTACCTGTAAAATTATTAACAAAAAGCAAAATTTGTTATTAATGAAAAAGAGACATAGACTAAACTATGTTTTTGGGTTTGGATGAATTATGGTACCAATGTTTTATGTTGCTTTTTATAAGATTAATAATCAATGTTGGCCTCTACAACAAAACAATAACGAAAATAAAAACGAGAGGTTTCGCTGGACACCCGGCAGGAAGAAAGAGGTTTCTTTCACTATTTACTGGTGGTAGGATTCCTATGCAGAAATCCGTCTACCGTGAAACAGTAGTGTGCAAACATTACTGTGTTTCGCTTTGAAGGGCACTGAGAGCTAGCGTAATCACTGGGCATATGAGACTTAAGAACTTATGTCTCAGGGTGAAGGGCGCATTGTGGTGTCACGCGGAATTTTTCTGGGTGACGAAGCAATTTTTATGGGCAGACGTTGCACTTACCATGAGGTGAACGTTTTGCTCGTTTCATCACTTCATCCAATAATAAACTATATATTATGCATTAAATAACAGGCAAAATAAAAAGAATTACCAATGTTTGAGCGTAATTAAACGAAAATAGAAATGAGAGGTTATGAGTATTATGACTTTATGATGCATACGCATAATACAGCTGACGGGCTCGCATTACGTCTGTACTGCAGTAATATACCTCCTTTTTATAGAAGAGAGGGCAAACGAGCAAACGGCTCACCTTATGTTAAGTGGTCATAATATATATATATTAGATTATGGACATAGATGGATGGATTGTGGCAGTCATCTGCTTTTGCAGTGAGTGCCCAGTCTCTGACTACCCCTTATGGGATACAGTTGTGATCTTATTTATGTATGTATGTATGTTGACATAGATATACCCACCTATACATAGACACAAGCTTGTTAACACACAAATACACAAATGTAACTGCACTGAACTACATGCATGGCTTTAACGTACAGAAAACTATCCTGACGGTCCAATACCACACTTTTTTCGGCCTAGCTCTCATACGCTCAGTATCTGGGGCGTAACATTCGATAAGGAACTTCGTACCAAATATAGTTATAAGGTACGCCTGTGTAGGTCAGCCAATGACTATTGGACGATTTCAGAAGATATCTATTTCAAGCGTTGATTTATTAAGTGTACATGATTTTGCTGGTTGCAAAGACGCTTTTGGCTGCATTCCATCACGGTGATACCACAGATGCAAGATGTCTCCTGTACAGAGTTAATTATAGTGGGTTGTACTGAAAATCAGCGCTGCGTATGATCGCAGCTCATGCAGAGTGTAGACCCTTTTGTTTTGTCATACTGCAGTGCAGGCATACCTTGAATCGTTTTATATTTAGATGTGCGTATGTGTATGTATATAAATAGTTTTTTTTTCCTTTTATTAATATTACTTTTAACATGTTACACATTTCGTTTTAGTTTGTTAAAATTGTGTTTTACATTTTGGCTATGCGTGTGCTGTTTTGTGATATGCAAATAAACTTTTATCTTATCTTATCTAGTGATGTTATCATATACGTAAACAGAGACTCATTTCACCTGCTATTATCGGATGTAATGCTTATGCGAAACTATCAGGGAGGACTCAGATGTGTGTAGAGAGAGAGAGAGGGAGACGGGATACATCACAACTCAATTAAGCCCGAAACCCTATAATTAGTATGTCACAGAAAGCCAATGGACAGCAATTCGAACTCAGATGCATGATACAGCAGACAGGTATGGTGATCGATATATTAGGTTATAAGGAAATTTACTGGTGGTGGAATTCCTATGCCGGAATCCGTCTAGGTAGTCATCCCAGGGCCAATTATTCTGCCGTGAAGCAGTGGTGTTCAAACATTACTGTGTTTCGGTCAGAAAGGCGCTGAGAGCTAGTGTAATCGCTGGGCATACGAGATTTAAGAACTGATATTTCGGGGTGATGGCGCTATGTGGTGCAACACAGAAATGTTCTGGGTGACATGGCATTTGTTATGGGCAGATGTTGCACTTACCACCAGGTGAACGTTTTGCTCGTCTCGTCACTTTATCCAATAAAAAAAACTCATATTTAGTGACGAGTATAATATAGTTTTGCAAATTTTAGAATATTGGGCTTCATCTTTCATCTTCTGATCGTAGCAATGAAACGGCCGACTATAACCTGGGACTATTCAAGGTAAGAGTGAATAAGCATCTTTAAGGCAAACGTGTCATCTTAGAACTTATTACCACTTAACAGCAGGACCTTAGTCAAACGTCGAAAACGACCTCATTACAAAAAAAATACATTCAAGCGGCTCACAGTTTAATTGCGTGTACTTACATCACCAACAATATGTACTAACGTAGTGACTTTAAAATAAATTGATGAACTGATAATAAGGTAAGTAATTCCGTGGTACATTTGTGTAGAGAAATGCTGAGCGAGTTAAACGTGGTGCAGACTGAGCAAAGCACCTGCGCCAGCCGCCGGTCATCACGGACCTAATTAAATTATTTCGACCAACATTTCGGTTGCTTCGCCGCAAGCTATCTCTGAACATAGACTATAAAGGCGCAGACGTGTCACCTGAGAACAAACCAATCGCTAACATAAATATGAGATAAAATACGGGTACGTACGCCAATTTTGAAGTTTTATATTGTTCATTAGATTAGTAGATTACTAAAGAAGATATTAAAAAATGTTTCGCTATTTGTCTGTCTGAGGGATAACGTCTAAGAAAGGACGTCTATGCAGGAATCCGTCTAGGTAGGTACCACCCCAGGGCCAGTTATTCTGCCGTGAAGCAGTAGTGTGCAAACATTACTGTGTTTAGGTTTGAAGGGCACTGTGAGCTAGCGTAATCACTGGGCATATGAGACTTAAGAACTTATGTCTCAGGGTGATGGACACAGTGTGGTGTCACACAGAAATTTTCTGGGTGATACAGCATTTGTTATGGGCAGACGTTGCACTTACCATCAGGTGAACGTTTTGCTCGTTTCAGCACATTATACAATAAAAAAAAAATTACTGGATTTGCGTTGTACGTGATGCTTCCATACACTGAAGCTTCTGTAGTCTTTGTACTATCGTAGTAACCTGATAACAATTCAATATTCAAAATTCTCCGCGAAAACGTCAAGAAGCAAGTAAATATGTTTTTGGTACTATTTTAGATCTTTTTTATTGGATAAATTGACGAATCAAGCAAATCGTTCACCTGAGGGTAAGTTCAATGTCTGCCCATAACAAATGCTGTGTCACCCACAACATTTCTGTGTGACACCACAATGCACCAGTCAACCTGAGACATCAGTTGCTAAGCCTCATATACCCAGTAATTAAACTAGCTCACGGTACCCTTCAAACCGAAACACAGTAAAGTTTGCACACTACTACTTCACGGCAGAGTAACTGGCGCTGGAATGGTACCTACCTAGTCGGATTCCTGCATAGGAATCCTACCACCAGTGATCTTAAACAGATGAAAATTTTACGGTTACTTATGGTGTATGGTTAACTATTCTTAGTTTTAAAGCTCTTCATAAAGAGTTACTACTCTTTAACAAAGAATTGAATGATTTTTAACTATGGTTTTTCCTTTGGCTCTAAATAAAAATTCACAATAACAACGTCGCATCTGCGTTGTCGATTCATCATTGATCTATCGAAATCCCTAATAATACAAACACGTGTAACTGACGGCTCGGAAGACCGCGCGTTTTATTACCGCATTGGGCTTCTAAAGTTAACGGTGCATTTTATACTTATATTGACATTGTGCAATGAGGCATCCGAGTACTCATTAAAATGTATCATTAACAGTATAAACGTAATGTTATACTCTGACAAACCAAACATCTACTGATTTGAGTAACCACAAAATTACAAAAACGCGAAACCGATAAAAGGTTTCGAGAAAATTATTTTGTTAGGAATTAAGTCTTATCTTTTTTAAAGAAGAAAACTGTTCTACGACTAAGTTGTTAACGTGATGGTAAGTGCCATGCCTGCTGGCACCCAGCACATTAGGTGTCATATGCCTGTAATAACACTAGCTTTAGTGAACCGAACATAGTTTGTTTTTATACTACTGTTTGATGACAGAATAAGTGGCATCCCCAATGCCACTTATTCTGTAAAGTGGCGAATTTAAGTTACATTTTTACTCACAACTGGTTATTATTACCTTTTTCAAATAAAATATAGTGGCATATGACATGGTGGTGGTGGAGGGTATCTGGTGGCGGCTCCCGGTGGTGGTATTGGTTTTCTTGTGTACGCTGTTGAGGGGCGGCCGGTTCTCTTCAAGACTACGTAATACACACCACTTTACATTTTGCATGCGGATCTTAGCAAATTAACTTTCTCTCCATTAAGATTATTATTTAACCTAGTCGGGTGTTTATGGCGGAACTTATGCGCCATAAACACTTCATTAAATAAACTGTACGACTGTTATTTTTTGTTTAAAATAAATATAAGAAAATAAAAATAGCATAATGTAGTTTGAATGATGATGTTTTCCTTTGCCTCAGCGGTGAAGGATTTAGTGGTGACCGGGAATCGAACCCAGGTCACTCGCGTACTATGGAATTTCAAGCGAGCGCCTAGCCCGAACTACCACGGCTCGACACTCCAAGCCAAACCATAAACGACGAAGGATAATGCCCACGCTAGATTCTCGAGATACGCCTGCTCGCTTCTTCACTGTTGTATACATTTTATCATTTTGTTTGTTGTAACTTTTATCGACGTTGAAAAAGATTTCGCGGTATTTTTTTTACCGCGTACTGCATTAAGAAAGCCCGGGATCTCTCGAGCCTTAGGTTTTTCAGACCCTCTTTAGGATAATGCCCTGTCTTTAGTCGATAAGCCCGAAGTCTCTGGTTTTCATTTAATACTCTTTTGATAGTAGCTCTGTATAATTGTAATTGAAGGGTTAACCTGTTTTTGCATGCGGACGGGATTTCGTTGGATTCGCACTACACTACTTTGATGACCGCTGTTGTCCTAACCATACGAGTAAGGAATTAAACTGCACTGTGCACCCAACAGCGCATGGTGGCGATGGGCTCACCACCTATCACACCAAGTGCATTATATTGTTTTGGTGAAACGTGGATTGTGGCAGTCATCTGTTTTTGCAGCAAGTGCCCAGTCTCTGACTACCCCTTATGGGATACAGACGTGATCATATGTATGTATGTATGTAATTTTGAACTATTTTTAACCCGACGTTCCCCCCGTGACCATGGGTGCTGTAAAGCGCCCGAAACGTCGGGTTAAAAATAGTTCAAAATTAAACGCGATAAAATCCGTAAAAAGTAGTTTTATTTAAACAATTAGTTCATTACTAAACATAATTCTATAAAAATGTGCGGTTCATTTTCACATTCGCACTTATTATTTTCTTAATAAGTAAAATGCATACGTGTGAATCCCTGGCGGGTCACTAGTCTTTAATAAAGATATAATTTCAAAGTGCGTTGTCACTCTTAAGGACTATGATTGAATACCTCGTCACCAGCACTATACTGTATGCGCTTGTATTCTGTAAGATCATATTTCCCCGGTTGTGGCGGTCCATTGTTGTTATCTTTTTCAATCGAAACGTAACACTGTCTGCTTATAAAGAAAATAAATGAATGTAAGATGTCTTAGGTGAGCAAAGGTAAAAATTTATTATGCTCCAAATTGTTTATCGTGTGATAATCAATGATGTAAAAAGAGCAGAAGATATATTTTTCTTTCCGTATGTTTATTGGTGGTAAGATTCAGCAGGGCTAGTTAGTTCTGCCGTGAAGAAGTAGCGTTTCGGTCTTAAGGGCACAGAGAGCTACTGTAACCACTAGGCATATAAGACATAAGAACTGATGTCTCAGACAGTGTGATGCCACACAGAAACATTAATAGGTCAACGTTTTTCTCGTCTAGTCCCTTTCTCGTTTAAAAAATATATTTTTGTTTGCTACATAAAGATACAATTATAATACAAAATACCCTTTCCGACGATATTCTTTTCATTTATCTTTATCCTTCAGTGACATTATTCTTATTATAGAAGTTAATAATTCAGCACGTAACCCTAAATCGCTAATTTGAGTTAAAATACTGCATCGACTGCGCTCGGGGGGTCTTAAAGACCCCGAGCTCAATCTTAACCCTTCTTTAATGAGCAGGGGTCGGAAGTACTGCCGAAAGAACAGCGTTCAGTATCTAAAACCTGGATTTAAAAGGATTCCCTTTATTCTTGATGTATTTGGTGAAAATGGGGAAGTATGAATTAATACTTACCAAGTTTTGATAAAAATAGGCGTGAAAAATTTAAATTGAATGAGAATATTATGATGATTTCCCAAACTGTTTCCACTACCGCAGTATTTGTGTAACGCGGCCTAGTGGTTAGAGTACCTGACTTCTACGCTACAAGTCCTGGGTTCGAATCCCAGCCGAAGCCAACATTTGTGTAAAAACACAAATTATTATTTTTCGGGTCTGGTTGTGTTGTGGTTGTACCCGTGTTTCTGGCACTGCGTCCTAGCCCACCTCCGACCTCCGATCTTATCACATCAGGAGCGTGTAGGTTGGGACGAGAGAGTGCGATGTGTTTGCGCGTAAACTTGTGACACTATAATATCTCCCGCGCAGTTGATAGCTTCCAACAGTATTCAAAACTTGTGGTTGATAATTGACCAGGAGGACATAATTTATATGGGAAAGAGGCGTGACTCTATGTATGTATGTATGTACATAATTGATGTATTTATTTAAAAAAAAACATATGAACTGTTTATTTAAATATTAACGCAATACAATGGAATAACAAATTGATAATAAACTCAAATTACATTTAATGAAACAATCAAATTACATGTTAAAATAAGACAACGCATATTGCTTTCTTGGGAATGTAATAAATCTGCGAAATACAACGCAGTTAATCTGGCCACCACAACTGAATCGTATCCTCCTACGTGGACGCCACTCCTCAACTCGTTCTGAATCGATCGCACACTGACTCTCGAGCAAGCGTATGAAACAGATGGAAACAAATCAAAACAGATCGAAATTACGAAATAAATGCGTGTGGTTAATTTACACTTCTATTTTGGCGGATGATATTATTATTATTATTTTTATTGGAAAAAGTGCCGAGACTGCCAAAACGTTGCGTCACTCTGAACATTTCTGTGTGAAGCCCAACTGCGCTTGTCACTCTGAGACATTGTGATTACGCTAGCTCTCAGTGCCCTTCAGACCGAAATACAGTAATATTTACACACCACTGCTTCACGGCAGAATAACTGGCACTGGGGTGGTACCTATTTAAACAGATTCCTGCATAGGAATCCTACCACCAGTATTGCCAAGTAAAAGGGTAGCTACCCGCCAGATCCAATGGTCTGACGTGGGGAGGACGTCTCCTCCTGCTAGTAACATTTAGAATAGAATAGAATAGAACATTTTTTATTCGTAGCTGCAAAAACTATTACAAGATGTTGTATATATAGTTCGCATCTCAGAAACTTTCATAGCGCGATTATGGAATATATGAAATATTTCTTGAGATTCTACATCTATGTCGCCACACTATCATACAAACAGTAACACTAAACAAATATAAGTAACGTTCAAAGACAAATGCATTGTTTTTATAACTTTGCATGGCGTTCTCTTCCTTTTCGATTTTCGAATTCGGCGACTACTTCCAAACACTGTCGGACTAATCGCCGAGTCACTCGTGTGTTCTCGGTGAAACACGTGTCGTGTTTTCGACTTCAGTGGTGTGTATTGCCTAGTGGAAGTGGTAGACGGTATCTTGTGGCGGCTCCCGTTGGCGATATTGGTTTGCTTGTGCACGCAGTTGAGGGACGGCGGGTGGTGCTCTTCAAAAACTAGGTAATACACACCATTTTAAATTTTGCATGCGGATCCTAGCAAATTAACTTTCTTTCCTTTACAGTAATGTTTGCACACTACTGCTTCACGGCGGAATAACTGGCAGGGCCAGGGTGGTATAGGTACCACCCTATATACTAGACGGATCTAGGTAGGACCTAGATCCGTCTAGTATCCGTCCGGATTCCTGGATAGAAATCCTACCACGAGTACTTATTAACGACTATAAAGTAACTCATTAATCAAAATCAAAACAAATGCGGGATGGTTTGCGGTTGCAACATACCCTCTGCATTTGAAATACCATAATTGACCACAACATTATAAACACTTAATATCCTTAAAGTCGGAATGAAGTTTGTATTGTTTACCACAATACGGTTTGCGATACTAACTTGTGATGTCTATCAAACTAAATAATGATCATTACAACTTTAATTTCTGTGTCAATGAGATTATATCTCTCATAAACAAATCAGATTCATTACTTGGCATTATATAAAAGGCACAGTGGATGTTTGTTTTTTATAGGAGAAAGTGACGAAACAAGCAAAACGTTCACCTGATGGTAAGTGAAGAGTCTGTCCCCCTGAGAGTCTCATATCCGCAGTAATTACTCTTGCTCTCAGTGTCCTTCAGACATAAACTACCTAGACGGATTCCTGTATCCTACCACCAGTAATTAGTATTGTCCTGGAATCTATCTGAGTCGAAGATAATATTTGTGTAGCACAGAAATTATTACTTTTTATTTTTATAGAATACGCGACAAACGAGCAGGTGGCTCACGTGATGGTAAGTGATCACCGCCGCCCATAAACACCTACAATACCAAAATAGCAGATGCGTTGCCGGCCTTTGAGAAAGGACCTATTCCTCTTTTCTTGAAGGTCCCTAAGTCGTATCGGTCCGGAAAAACCGTGCGTTGCAGAAAATTCCTCAGGTGCAATAAGTATTCAGGACTGTGTATGTCACATGTCCTTTAAACTGTATTTGCTTCTTCCTTTAATTTCATCTGACTGGTGGTAGGATTCCTATGCAGAAATCCGTCTAGGTAGGTACCACCCCTCAGGGCCAGTTATTCTGTCGTGAAGCAGTAGTGTGCAAACATTACTGTGTTTGAAGGGCACTGTGAGCTAGTGTAATCACTGGGCATATGAGACTTAAGAACTCGTGTCTCAGGGTGACGGGCGCAGTGTAGCACCACACAGAAATGTTCTGGGTCACTCAGCATTTGCTATGGGCAGACGTTGCACTTACCATCAGGTGAACGGTTTGCTCCTTTCGTCACTTTATCAAATAAAAAAAAATCAAATAAGCGATACATCGTGTTCAGGATTTCTGGGACGAGTGAGGGCGGTTGTTTGCGCTAATACTTACAACAGAATAATATATCCTGCTTTCGGGACGTTGACAACTACGAGGAGAAGTAGCAATGACTTTACTAATAATTACTAACTACTGGAGTCTTATTATTCACCATATAAAAAAATTACTAGCAAAGATGGTAATCGTATTCACCTAAGCTTAAAAGCTTGTGCTAGGAGATGGTTCACGACAATAGTTGAATGACGGGCTCGAACGTGCTATACCATGTTTTCCGACTACCTATTAGTGCGGTGTGGTGGCGGCTTAAGAGTATCTTACACCCTATTTCATCCTGTATGACGCCACACTGCGCTCGTCACCCAGAGACATCAGTTCTCAAGTCTCATGCCCAGAGATTACTATTCACTATATTTTTATATGACATGATTCTAAAAATTTATTTTTAAAACTGTATCCTTCTCAATAGTATGGGCGTCAGTATACATATGAAGTTAAATCTTTCCGCAGATCATGAATCGTACTTTACCTTAACTAAGCCGAATGAAGGATGTATCCTTAGCAAGCACACCCAGGCCGATAAACAATAAAGCGCACATAACGAGACGTGTCATAATCTACACCCACGACCGAGACACTCGGCTGTCTCACAAATCGCATTACGTTATTTGCGGCCTGTCCAGCTACGCTCAAATTGGTACCTGCAGCTCGCTATCAAGATATTGACTTACGACGAAGGCAGTGTCATGTTGTGAAGGCATTTTCAATAAAGCCCGATAATTGGTAAATACTGCAAAACAATAATTTAAACTTTGTTATAAATCGCAGAAATCAGTTCAACGTTTAAAATTGATGTATAATTTCTGGTGGTGCGATTTCTATGCAGGAATCCGTCTAGGTAGGTGCCTCCGCAGCTAATGGCTTAGGGTACGGACTGGGAAACATGACGTCGCAGGATCGAGCCCGTCATTCGACTATTGTCGTGAACCATCTCCTAGCACAAGGTTTAACGCTTAGTTGGTGTGGTTAGCAGGAATATTAGTAATGATAATATAGCATTGCTAGTATTCTTTAAAAAAAATCATGCCGTAAAGCGAAGTATGCAAATGTGTGTTTCGGCATTGGTACCTAAAAGTAGTGTAATTGCTGGGCATATGAGGCTTACAGACGGATGTCTCAGGGCGACGACCGCAGAGTAGTGCCACACAGAAATGTTCTTGGTGGACAGATGTTGCACTTACCATCGGATGAATGTTTTGCTCGTCTCGTCACTTTCTCCTATACAAAAAAGTTTTAGTATAGAATAGAATAGAACATTTTTTATACATAGCTGCAAAAGCTATTAACAATTAAAAGTACAATCAAAAGCATCTTCACCTAAAAAACTACATAATTGAAGATAAAAAATGAAAAAAAGAAGTATGGATATATATATATATATATATATATATATATATATATATATATATATATATATATATATATATATATATATATATATGGATGCATATAGGTATACACACACACACGCATCCACATACATACACGCACATATAAGAGATGTAGCTAGCTAAGGTTTGGCAAAGTATAGAATAGAATGCCACTGGATTACTACAGCAACAATGTTACTGCAGCGCCGATATTCTGTTTGAGCTACACTATACGCCGATATACAGTTTATAGACACGTCATCAATTTCTCTAACAACTAGAACGGTCTAATCAAGTAACATTGAACAAGAAGTCTAAAGACGGTCTAAAACAATTTTTATGTAGTAGACTTGAGAGAGGAGACAAGCAAGTCCCTTACCTGACGGAAAGTTTCACTCTTGTCCATTAAACTCGTGATGTCACCAAGAACGTTGGAAATTTCTACATAGCAGTGCACTGGTTGTATCACCAGCATCCACCAGCATGATGTCATAGTTAACCTAAGCTACTTAAGTACTTTCAGACTTTAAAAATAATTAAGAGCTGATGGTATCTCGGTATATTCGCGTAAATATAAGAAATGATTAGGAAAATAGAGTATAATCCTTAATTGTAAATGCGAAAGTAACTCTTTCTGTCCCTCTGTCTGTTTGTTACCTTTTCACGGTTCAACCGTTGAACCGATCGTGAAGACATTTATCACAGAGATAGTTTGCAAACTGGAGATGGACTGAGGATACTTCTTATTCCGGACAATCAGTAAGTTTCCAAGGAAAATTAAAAAAAACCTATATCCACGCGGTCGAATTTACGGGTATCAGCTAGTAAAAGTATATATATTTTTTAAATATATAATATTGCTACTGATACAGTTCTCATCTAATCTTGAGATGGTAATTTTGAAGCCAAAAAGAGTCCGCTGCAGGTTGGCTTCGAAATATTGCTTTTTTGTTTTACAACATTCAGACATCGTCACGATGTTTTCCTTCACCGCCAAGCACATGGTAAACCATCACTTACAATTTAACAATTTTTGGTGGATCCTGGACACTGCGCAAGTGACCAGCATTCATTGAAATTCAAAGTTCTTTCCGATACTAACACCTTGTATATATACGACTTGGCAATAGCGGTAAATTTTGCTTCCAGTAAATCTGATTTGCGATTCACGTCACAATAATTCCTTACACAATAAATTGTTACATTAAAAATAATCACATTGTAGATTTCTATCGCAAAGCAATCTCCGTGCTTTTCAAATTCGTGTAACCGAAATACAGGACAATTCCCTGGATGTCCCGATACGAGCGCTGATGTCATGCGGCGTATGCTAAGCGCATGTCGGTACCAGTTGGCTCCGGTGCTCACTTCCTACACCACGTGTCGACGGTGGAATGTGGGTGGACGGAATGCGCATTAAGCAGCGCATATCTAAAATACAAACGAGCGGAAAATTCGTCCCTAATCATTGAGCCTACTGAAAGAAGGCAGGCCAGGAATACGTTAACTACGATTTAATCTGTATTGCAGGGAGTCGTGGTAGCTCAGGGGCTTACTTAGTGTACGCGAGTGACCTGGGTTCGATTTCCGTTAGCAATTTTAATTGCTGATTTACCACGTGCTCGGCGGTGAAGGAAAACATCGTGAAAAAACCTGCCTGTCTGAGAAATAAAAAAAATATTTCGAAGGCATGTGAAATCCGCCAACCCGCATTGGAGCAGCGTGGCGAATTCTTCCCAGCTCCAAAACCCTCTCTGACATGAGAGGAGGCCTGTGCTAAGCAGTGGGACATTTATAGGCTGTGACTTTACTTTACTTTACCAATTTGCACATTGTCCAAATAAATTCGAAAATCAGAATGACTTTTCCTTTAACAACAGCACTGTGTCTTTAATACGAGTATATATCAAGAAGTTAACTACGACCGGTCAGAACAAACTCTATTTGGTATATCATATTGTACTCGTATTCATACGGCGAAGGCTGTCACGTGCGTCATACTTGTGAACAGGTGTCTTTGGTGGAGGCTGTTCTCCTCGAGCTTGCAATATTCTTGTATATTTATTAATAAATCTTGTCTTAAAACCAACGTTTTCTTTGAGACGATTATATAATGTATTTTTGACTAAGTTAAAAGGAGGATATACAAAAAAGAGGATCGTAGGTATCCTCTTTTTTGTAAATCGTTTTTTTTCTTTCGTCTGTTTATTCTCCCTCAGAGGAACCTCATTACGAAAGGATGACAAACGAAATTTATATTTTTCAATCAAAAAATAAAGAATTTCTATTTTAATATCTAATTATAATTTTATGTGAATCTTAGAAAATTTACTTTTTATTTTCATGGATCTTTCCTTTTAATGAAGGAAGGGAAGTTAATTTGCAAAGATTCGCTTGCAAAATATAAAATGGTGATATTACACCATAAGATCCGCATGCAAAATATAAAATGGTGATATACACCATTTTATATTTTGCATGCGGGTCGTAACTTCCTTTCCTTCATTATTATGAATTTCCGCAAAGTAACGCCTGATTCTATTAACTATATTTTCATTTATATATTTTAAATCTAAGACAATCCTCCAGCAAATATGCATTTTAAAAGAAAATCTTTGCTCAAATTTTTAATTGCAGTCTTATCTTAATAATGATCATTATCATCATCATTAGTATATCGTGTCCTTTATTATAATTTGAATTATTTATATATAGTATTATAATTTATATTCATATAGTATTTAGCTATGTGTATGTAGGTATATGTATGAGACTGTACTGTATTCTTTTTAGTAACTGCTTTCGCTATTTACTCAGTGCCCTATAGTTGACTGGCAGAGTATGCTTTTAGCAATAAGTCCGCCTTTTGTTCCTTTTCTTATTGTAATTAAAGATCTTACTGTAACTAAAGAAACGCCCGTCTGTGAACTCTAGTCGGAACAATTGTCACGTGATTTTATAACTTGTACACTACACGCTTGTTATACAATTCACGATGCAATTTAACTCGACGGAATTTTATCTGTTTACCTCAAATGTTCGCATTAGTTTGATATGCTGTAAATCACCTTATACGAGCGCTCTTAGAAAACAAACGATTTATATGTTAATTGTTGTGTCCGCGGAATGTCGACCGATAGAAATATCAACTGGGTTAAGGTTATCCAAGTTTTGTTGTAAGAAATGCAGGTGTTATTTGTTAATATTACTTCATTTAAATCAAATACAAATTCGGAATAACAAATTGATCGTATTTATGTTTGTGTATTAATTCCTTGTATCCAATCGTTTTGTATAATTTTGCTTTAGTTGTAACTTATGTTCTACTGGTGTACTTACTGTTTATTAGTAAAACACCAGTACAACAAGTTGCAATTGCAGTTGTCGGCCGCGTGGCCTACTGATCAGAGTATCTTACCACTGCTCCACGTGTCCCGGGTTATAATTCAAACCGAAGCCAACACCTGTGCAAAAGATTGTCGGTTTTCGAGTCTGTTTGTGCTATGGTTGCCCTCGCATCTCTGACACTGCACCTTAGCCCACCTCTGATCTTTTAGCATTAGCTTTATAATATTGCGAGTAGGATAAAACGAGCGAGTTTTTGAAATAAGTAAGCAAATTGTTCAAGCGTTGGTAAGTGAAGTGGCGTCTGCCTATAACAAATGCAGTCACAGAATATTTTTGTGTGGCACCACACTGCGCTCGTCACCCTGAGACATTAGTTCTTAAGTCTCAGTGTCCAGTAATTACACTAGCTATCAGTGTCTTCAAACACAGTAATATGCTTCTGCTTCACGGCAGAATAACTGGCTCTGCGGTGGATTCCTGCATAGGAATCCTACCAACAGTTGCATGGCATTCCAGCACAGTGCAGTTTTTCGCGCAATTTTCTGCCCCGCACAAGCACCTTATGGAATCTGTTGCCGCCAGCGGTTTTTCCGGACCGATACGACTTAGGGACCTTCAAGAAAAGAGCCTATTCCTTCCTCAAAGGCCGGCAACGCATCTGCTATTCCTCTGGTATTGTAGATGTTCATGGGCGGCGGTGATCACTTACCATCAAGGTGAGCCGCTTGCTCGTTTGCCACCTCTAACATAAAAAAAAATGTAATGTTGTAAGTAGTTAATATAAATAGGGCAAAATTTGTTTAGACGGCATTCTTCATTTAAATTTTAAAGTAATTAGTGCCATTGAATTAAAAATTACATTTTTTAAGGTTTTTTGTTAATCTTTTTATACCTACAACCTATGGATCAACTACAAGCAGGAGACAAGGTACAAGTATAATGGTGTTAGGATTTCTGTGCAGGAATCCGTCCAAGTAAGTAACCACCCCAGGGCCAGTCCTTTTGTCGTAAAGCAGTAGTATGCGTCTAGGTTTCACTGTAACTGTGTTTCGGTTTTAAGGGTCTCATTGCCCTTAAAACCGAAACACAGTTACAGTGCTAGCGTAATCACTGGGCATATGAGTCTTTAGAACTGATGTCTCAGGCACGAGCGCAGTGTTTTTGTGCGATTTTTTGTGTGTTTGTGATTTTTTCTGGGTGACGCAGCATTTTCTTAAATGGGCAGACTGCACTTACCATCAGGTGAACGTATTGCTCGTTTCGTCACTTTATTGCAATAAAAATACAACAACGGTTACAGAGCGCTGTCGGGGCTATCTTGCTTTTGTAGCTGAATTTGAAGATGGCCAGGCAATTGTTTGCAAAATATTTGCATGGAATAATAGATAGTATCTTTTTTCTCTAAACTCCATATTTTTAACTTTAGCTTTTTTTTATCTTTTGCGCAATGTAGTCCCGACTTGTCGCGCCGCACTATTAAAAATATGTTTAAAAAGAAACTGCACTGTGCACCCAACAGCGCATGGTGGCGATGACACCTATCGCACCAAGTGCATTATATTGTTTTGGTGAAACGTGGATTGTGGCAGTCATCTGTTTTTGCAGTGAGTGTCCAGTCTCTGACTACCCCTTATGGGATACAGTCGTGATCTTATGTATGTATGTATGTATGTTAAAAAGAAATAGTTTAATCATTAGTTGACCGTTCACCGAGAAACGTCCGTCTTTATTGGTTTTGATTAATATTTCATATTTTATCTGCCTCAAATGATCTATCGACCAATAAATCACAGATCCGCGCAGTGGTCAAGCGACATTAAATTTAATGCCTCGGGTTTTTCTAACCTATAAAAAATGGTGATAATTAAAAGTTTTTTTTATGCTCGAAGACGATTTGGTCGATAAAGTGAAAGCAATATAATGAAGAATAGATTATGACACAGATGGTCAAGTTGGTATAATATACTGCGAAAAAAAAAATTTTTATTTACATCTTTACTACTTTAATATTTGTACGGAGATTTTTTTTACTATTTTCGAAATATGCTCCTAACAACCAACTACAGAGGTCAAAGGGCGTTTTCCCATTACTGGCACAGCGTCTTTCCACTGGGCACGGCAACGGCGCCGGCCAGCGCCGTCTTCACCGCGTCCCACATAACGCATTACTCACACTCACACTATTACTGCTTACATAATTACGCAACACATGTGCAGTGGCAAAACGCCCAATCGACGCAACTTTGCAGCTGCGGCTGGGCGGTATTGAGTACACCTCAATGTCTGAAAACAAATGTCTCAAACCAGTGATGGTATATGCAACCGGGATGTGGTCCTTCACTGAGGCCGTATAAGAAAGCTCAATGTTGCTCAGCGAGCTATAGAAAGATAGGCGATATCGGTGTTTCTCTGCGAGAAAGAATCCGTAAAGATTTTTTTTTACAAAGGGTGTACCAAATTTATATTATAACAATATAATTATAAATATTTATATTATAAGAATATAAATAAAATATATATAAACATTATAATATAAATTTGGTCAAATTCTAATGATGGGATCGATTAGAAAAACATGAAACACTTTTATTGGCATAAACATTGTTGGAGACTCTGTAGGTTTTTAGATTAAATAATTATTGATTGTGAAATTTTACGCAGACTGCCATTTTACGAGTTGCGATCGAAAATAAGTTAAATTGGTATGACGGCCATACAGAAAGTGTGTTGAAATATAAGTGTGCTGAGCAGAGGCAAACTGACACCGCCACCGGCAACTGCGACCAGATACCCTCCACCACTACAACGCTACCACTAATCAATATCCACCAATGAAGTCTTTTTTATTGTACAAAATGTCAAAACGAGCAAATCGTTTTTGAGTCTCACTAGCTTGGCGTTCTATAGAGATAGAATATTCCATTCTGCCTACACAATCATTTACTTTTTGAATCTTTGGCAAAAGCGAGACACTAGTATAGCACTCAACACGAAACCCGGATTCCAAGTGGTCACCTTAATTACGCCAGCCGATCTTGCACCAGCCGTTAGCGCCACAACGGTATTTTCCTTACATTAATTATGTAAATGTAATAGTTTGATAGTTTAATAGCTTCAAATCGTAAAACTTAATAAGTAACCTGCTCCAAATTGGCCTTGGAACTTGGTCATAAACATGTTTTATGAGACGATGGCACGCCTTATCATCTGCCAAGTCGTGGAAAATGTCCATTTCCACCCACATAGGAAATGCTATACTTTAATATTGTCTATTATCTATAAATAAAACAGCGAATAAAGTGTTTTTAGAGTTCACATTTCAAATATTTTTTTTTTAGTAAAAAAAGTCAAACACGTTACACCACCATAGCGACTAAAGTCTTTTAGAGTCCAATTTTCAAATATGTTTTTTAGTATAACGCATTTAAAGCGTTGCTGATAGGTGTCCAGCAGAGTAGAATAGCACCTACCTCCTCCGACCGAGGTGTCATAAGAGGCGACTGCGACGATGGTACGGACAGCCCTAATTCGTGCAGAATAATATGCAATGCTGTCACAATACTGCTCGTGGGAACGCAATAGAGATTTTTTTTACTTTGGTTCGCCACCCATCACGTCTCGTTACCTGCGGGGGCGAAAAGTGGGCTACGAGTGTGGCCTATGCCTACCCCTTATATGGGAAAAAAGAGGTGTTTCACCTCAAAACCAGGCATTGTCAAGTGATACTGACTCTACGACAGTCAGCCACCGAGTGAGCCGCTGAGCCATTTTTTTGTATTAATTATACATATTTTTTTTGTTTGTAAGAATTGTTTAGGTTTGACCTCGATTTTTTTTTACTTCGCTACTGAATACCTAGTAAATAACAGTATAAAATTTAAATTTAGTAGTCGCAATACCGGGATTTGAACCATAGTCAACATAGCTTGCGTACTCTGTCGTTAAAGGCGAGTATCTAGTCTAGTCTCCCCTTATATGCGGATCAAATTAAAAAAAAAAACAAGGTCTTCGCGCTTAAAATAAGCCGACATTTAATCTTATGAGAAACGACGCTTGAAAAAAAATTACAAACAATCAATATTAAGCGAGAGTTTCGCTAAAATTGGCCCTAAATCTAGCCGCCCTTGCTCTCAGCCCCACTCGACGCGGCTTATAATAGGGAACTTTAAAAAGTAACCATTTCAGGGACGGTTAGTTCACCTTGCTCCTGATAGAGGGTTCCGCAGTGGCTAAGATTAAGCACCACCTATTTAAACTCGAGAGATTAGGCAATTACATGAAAGAATTGGATTACTTTCAATAGCCTCGTTGGGCTTAATAAATCGGAAACAAGGCGTTCTATCTCACATCTAATAGAGTAGAACTTAAAGAGGCAAAAAAGTAACAAGATTTTATTTAAAAAACCAATTTTACGGATTTTATCGCGTTTAATTTAAACTATTTTAAGCCGACGTTTCGAGCGCTTTACAGCACCTATGGTCACAGTCCTCTGTGGCTTCAGATGTCCTGATGTCACAGTTAACCCTTCAGCTTTTAATTATTAGTTTTGGTCTGATCTACGCAGAAAGAGCTTACTGTGTCTTTAAGTCTTGCAGAGGCATCCTCGGTTTTTGATTTAATTTTATTAATAATAGGATCCCCAGACGGTGAAAGTACACAGCCATCTTGCCTATTAAAATTAGGATGTTTTTTTATTTAAATTCCAATAGCCTCTCGAATCATCATCGGTAGGAAACGGTGTTCTTTTAAAAGGATTTGTGATCTATCAAATCTGATGTAATGGTTGGGTAGGGTTCATATCTTTGCGTGAATACGAGTATATTACGATGACATAAAGTACTTTCGTCCTACCATTGTATGATCGTAGACGCGTTTTCGCAGGCATACATTTCACATTCACAAACTGGTGGTAGGATTCCTACGCAAGAATCTGTCTAGGTAGGTATCACCCCAGAGCCAGTTATTCTGCAGTGAAGCACTAGTGTGCAGATATTTCTGTTTTGTTTTGAAGGGCACTGTGAGCTAACGTAATCACTGGGCATTTGAGACTCAAGAACTGAGGTCTCAGGGTGACGAGCGCAGTGTTGTGTCACACAGAAATGTTCTGAGTGACACAGCATTTGTTATTGGCAGACAATGCACTTATCATCAAATAAAAAAACTGTTATATCATATTGATCAACTAAATATTGAAGGAATCGAATCCGATTCAGAGCTTGACATACCAATCGACCGCGTGGTCTACTGGTTACGTTACCTGGCTTCTACGCCGCATGTCCAAGAGTCGAGTCCACATCATAACAATCGTAATAGTCAATATTTTATGTATATGTATGTGTGTATATTTGTATGTATGCATGTATGTATATTTTATGTATGTATATATGTGTTTATTGCGCATGAGTGTATATATATATCGTAAATATTATATCTATTTTTGTTAGTTATTATCATTACATATTGCAGAATAGTTTATTTCTATATGTTTTAGTACTTTTTTTGTAGAACACTGTGGTTATTTATTTTTGTTAGATCTTGGAACCCACTGCATCTTCTCTGCTCGACCCGATGGTAGACTGGCAGAGAAAGCCTTAAGCATTAAGTCCGCCTTTTTGTACATCTTTTTTTGTGTGTGCAAATTAAGTTTAAATAAATAAATATAAATATACACCACTGCGCCAACAGAGCCGACAACAACTTTTTTAGGGAAGAAAGTGACGACATGAGAAACTCATTCATATGATGTTAAGTACAGCGTCTGCCCAACACAAATGATGTGTCTCACCTAGAAAATTTCTGAGTGGCACCGCACTGAGCTCGTCACCCGAAAACATCAGTTCTTAAGTGCTCTAATTACACTAGCTAACAGTGTCCTCCAGACCGAAACAGTAACGCTCATGCGGTAAGATAGGATACGGTGACAGAGGAACGGGAATAGTCACAAATTAAACAGACCCACCATTCCCGGTGCCGGCACCACTAAAGTTGTTAGTTGAAATTTTAAGTGTCGATGTACCACATGCTGGGTGATGAAGGAAAACATCGTCAACCTGCATGTCTGAGGAATAATAAATATTTCGAAGACATGTGCATTCTGCCAACCATCATAGGAGCAGTGTGGCGGACCCTTCCCGGCTCCAAAACCCTCTCCGGAATGAGAGGAGGCTTGTGCTCAGCTGTGGGACATTTATAGGCTGCTACTTTACTTTTTTTAACCAGACCCGAAAACCAACATTTTGTGTTGTTGCACAAATATTGGCTCCGACTTGGACTCGAAACCATGACCCATGGCGTTCAGGTACTCTGACCACTGGGCCACGCGGACAATTAAATAATCCACTTTTTTTTCTAAGTATAAAGTGACGAAACGAGCAAAACGTTCACTCGTTGGTAAGTGCAACGTCCGCTCACAACAAATGCTGTATCACCAAGAATATTTCTGTGTGACACCACACTGCGCCCGTCACGCTGAGACATCTGTTCTTAAGTCTCAAATGCCTAGTGATTACGCTAGCTCTTAGTGCCCTTCAAACCGAAACACAGTAATGTTGCACACTACTGCTTCACGGCAGAATAACTGGCCCTGGGGTGGTACCTACCTAGACGGATTCCTGCATAGGAATCCTACCACTTATCCGCGCGATCATTTAGTTTCCCTTCACATCGAAGGAAATCTCATGGTAATTATGGGTGTTCATTATACATTTTATCCATTTGCAATCCAATGTTTCACTTGGACAAATTTGTCCAGATAATATATCATAGCCGCTTAATAGATAAATCAAAAACGTTAATCTTAAAGTACTTCGGTGGGGTTATTTATAACCATCGAATCTCAAACATAAAAAATCTAACGTACGACTGCACGTCATAAATCACAGTCACTGTGCAGTATGAGGTCGGAGTGTGACTTTAATAGCGAAAATCTTTCCACTTAGCCGTCGAGTTCCCACAGTTTTATTTATATACTGAACTAGTCATAATTAAGGGCGGATTTCATCGTTGAAAATAAACATACATACAATCACGACTGTATCCCATAAGGGGTAGTCAGAGACTGGGCACTCACTGCGAAAACAGATGACTGCCACAATTCACGTTTCACCAAAACAATATAATTCACTTGGTGTGATAGGTGGTGAGCCCATCCCCACCATGCGCTGTTGGGTGCACATACATACATAAGATCACGACTGTATCCCATAAGGGGTTGTCAGAGACTGGGCACTCACTGCAAAAACAGATCTGCCACAATCCACATTTCACCAAAACAATATAATGCACTTGGTGTGATAGGTGGTGAGCCCATCGCCATCATGCGATGTTGGGTGCACAGTGCAGTTTAATTCCTTACTCGCCTTTTACGAGATCCATTGGATGAGATGGAGTGGTAGTATTCTTTTATCGAGCCGCCACCATACGGTTAAACTTGAAAATAAACGCGATCAGTTAAAGTTTGCAGTTTTCATTTCATTTTCAAATGAATGCGGTTTAAGCTAAACGCGATTAAAATTCAGAACGTCCAAGTCGACGTTTAACTCTATAATCCGGCACCGGGGATTGAACTCAGGTCACTCGCGCACTCCCAGACGTAGCTAATATTATTGCAATTGAAAAATTACGACTTTTCTGGGTTATTTGATAAAAGTGACGGAACGAGCGCAACGTTCACCTGATGGTAAGTGCAACGTCCGCCCATAGCAAATGCTGTGTCACCTATAACAGTGTGACACCACAATGCGCCCGTCGCCCTGAGACATCAGTTCTTAAATCTCATGTGCAAAATATATATCCCTATCTTCCAACTTCACAGAGTACGTATCCCAAACGGAGCCAACAATAAAAAAAAACAATAGCAGTTGCCCGCGACTTTGTACGCGAGGATATAAGTTTTTTAAATATCCCGTGAGAATTACTTGCTTTAGGTATACTGTGGGATAAAAAGTGCCCGTCTCCAGGATGCAAGCTATAACTGTACCAAATTTCGTCAAGACTGGTCATGCGGTTGAGCCGTGAAAAGGTAACAAACAGACAGAGGGACAGGGAGAGTTACTTTCGCATTTACAGTATTAGTATGGATATATTGATGGATTTCGGTTGTGGCTGTGTTGTGATTGGCACCGTGTCTCTGACACTGCATTCTTGTATCCGATAATAGCGTAATTTCTGGGGTGGATATATTAGGACGAGTCTCCTCTGTGTTTGTGGTTACATTTGTGACATTAAGAGCCGTGGTAGCTCAGAGGCTAGGCGCTCGCTTTTAATTTCATAGTACGCGAGTGACCTGAGTTCGATTCCCGGTGCCGGCACCACTAAAATTGTTAATTGCAAATTTAAGTGCTGACTTACCACGTGCTCGGCGGTAAAGGAAAACATCGTGAGGAAACCTGCATGTCTGAGAAATTAAAAATATTTCGAAAGACATGTGAAGTCCGCCAACCCGGATTGGAGCAGCGTGGCGGATTCTTCCTAGCTCCAAAACTCTCTCAGAAATGAGAGGAGGCCTGTGCTCAGCAGTTGGACATTTATAAGCTGAAACTTTTGTGACATTATAAAATCCTCTGCACGCTTAAAAGTTTCTTACAGTATCCCGAAGTTGTAGCGGTTGTCGAAAGTGGGATAGAACGATAACGTGTCGATATGAGACACAAAATACGCATTTCTCTTATTCGATAAAGTGTCGAAACGAGCAAAACGTTCACCCGATGTGTAACCGAAGTGTAACGTCTGCCCATAACAAATGTTATGTAACCCATAAAATTTCTTAGTGACACCACACTGCGTCCGTGACCCTGAAACATCAGTCCTTAAGTTTCATATGCTCAATGCCAGTGATTACACTTGCTCTTAGTATCGTTCAGATAGAAACACAGTAATGTATGCACAGTACTGCTTCACGGCAGAATAACTGGCCTTGGTGGTATCTACCTAGACGGATTCCTGCATAGTAATCCTACCACCAATAACCATTACTGGTATGTTTCACAGATGCCAATATGAGACGATAGTTAACCGGAATTCTTAGTTGAAATCAGATAAGCGAACGTCATCATGGTCATCGCTACTGTTTAAAATAAAAATATTTCTTTCACCGGCTTTTGAATTAAGATTTATAGCGATAGTAATTCGTACTTGCATAGAGCCGCCAATGCCCGGTACTAAATAAACATTTGCAAAAGCATTTCAATTAATAATTAAGACGCTGCACATACATACATACATAAGATCACGACTGTATCCCATAAGGGGTAGTCAGAGACTGGGCACTCACTACAAAAACAGATGACTGCCACAATCCACGTTTCACCAAAACAGTATGCACTTGGTGTGATAGGTGGTGAGCCCATCGCCACCATGCGCTGTTGAGTGCACAGTGCAGTTTTATTCCTTACTCGCCTTTTACGAGATCTATTGGATGAAATTGAATGGTAGTATTCTTTCAACGAGCCGCCACCACATGCATACATACGAGTACATACAATCAAGTCTATTTCCCATACAAGGGGAAGGCAGAGACCTGACATGAAGTCAAATAATTCTTGCTGCCCACTGCATTCCCACGAGCAGTATAGTGACAGTATTGAATATGGTATTATTCTGCACAAATAAAGGCTGTCAGTAGAATACCTTAATCGCCTTTGAAGACACCTCGGTAGAAAAGAGGTAGCTGCTATTCTACTCTGCCGGAGACCTATCGGCTATTTAGACGTTGTGAGTTGAGAAAACTTATTATGATAAGTAAGGTACGTTCACTTAACTGCATTCTACTGTCCAATCGTACTTTTATAGCTGTGTTATAATATTAAACAAATTATATACAAACAAACACGATTTTTCACCCCTTCATCATCATCATCATCATATCAGCCTATCACTAGTCCACTGCTGAACATAGATTACCACCAAATTTTGTAGCTCTCATTTTGGGGGGATTTCGCCCCTTACGCCTTATCCTTGCATTATTGTCTGAGCATTTTTAAGGAGTGAGTTTATGCATGTAAAACCTAAAGAACTATGTTTAGCTAAGGTTTTATAGATAATTTTAATCCTTATATTCTAGTCTATAATATCTTATGAAGTAGTCAGATTTTTACATAGTACGTTGATTCATAAGTTGCATAAAATCGTCGGCTGGAATTAGAACCCTGTTGTGGTTTGCTGAGATGTTAGCATGCAGGTATCCTAATCGATGAGCTATGCGGTCGTATGCTTCACTAAAAACATTTTCAAAATATTATTGACTAGCTATACGCCACTTTTCACCCGCGTAAAAAAACCGACCCCGATCAATGTTATACGTATATCCTTTTTTTTATTGTATAAAGTGACGAAACGAGCAAAACGATCACCTGATGGTAAGTTCAACGTCTGCCCATAACAAATGCTGTGTCACCCAGAACATTGCTGTGTGACACCTCACTGTGCCAATCACCCTGAGACATCAGTTCTTAAGTCTCATATGCCCTGTGATTACGCTAGCTCACAGTGCCCTTCAAACCGAAACACAGTAATGTTTGCACACTACTGCTTCACGGTAGAATAACTGGCCCTGGGGTGGTACCTACCTAGACAGATTACTTCCGTATTTTAATCGGATTTTAGGTTTTTAAGTTGTTGGCGCGGAACCATAATTATTTTTCTAAAATAGCCTTAGTTATCCGCTATTATATCAGCTATCTGCTAGCCGGAACAAACAGACAGACGGACAGACGCTTCAGTTTTATTTATTTGTATGTATATTGTATATTTCCCTATTCATTAATAAAATCAATTCTTTCAAACAGCACGAGTACTCTTGAAATTACTTTAATTTTATTTCGTACCGCTACAAATTAATTTGCGGATAAATTTTCCTTTATGGACGTTTCTATTCGCCTTTTCTTGGGGGTGAAATTTTTGCGTGGAATCGAGGGGTGTCATTTAGTTTTTTATCGGATGTATTTAAAGAGCGTCCCCCTCGGCCGCGGGGTTAACTTGTACGACTTTAATACTTCCTTCTTACACGCACCAAAAGTTTACTGGAACATAGATGTGAAGGATACGCTCAGTTTGTTTTCATGTGTTCATTTTTTAAATAATCAATGAATATTTATCGATTTGTCGGGAATACGATGGATGCAGGTGGCTCAGGACCGTATATTGTGGCAATCTATGGTGGAGGTCTATGTTCAACAGTGGACTGCGATAGGGTTTCGTAAGAGTCGATTAAGAGATACCTAGAAAATATTATGACTTCCCGCGGGAGGCGAAATAAACATCTAGAAAAATGATAGATCAAAATACACAGACTGATATCTGGCGGCAGCGTCTAATACTGCGTTCGCGAATTTCCCTGGCAAGCGTAGTACAAGTAAATACGTCAAATCCTCCTTTCTTAAGATAAGTGTTCAGTACTGGTCACTTAATTGGCTGAATATGATAATTTTAAAAGCAACGCTTACAGGACTTCGTCTAAATATTGAAATTACTTATAGACTATTAATTTTACCATTTCAATCAAACAAAGAATTTCAGTAGGTAAATATTTTACCGACGAAATTAAATTCGGACAGAAAAATGAAACCAAACAGAAAGAAATACTTTACAAAAAATAGTACCCCACAATATCTTGAGTCACGTAAAATCTAACGGGAAATTACTCTAAAATAAAAAAAATCTCCCTCTAAAGTAAGGAACCCTTACTGTTACGGTAATTTGGATAAGGCTCCCCAGGCACGAGCACTAAAAATTCCGCTTAGAAACAACTCTCAATATGCCGCCGCTGGTTGTCTGTCTACCCTAATATAACACAAGGTCATAAAACTTTGAACGGTTTTAATCGAAAAACACAATAAGATGTTGGACTCCTCCTTTGTTTATGCAATTTGTGAGTAAGATACTTTTTGTCACCTTGATACATATATAATAATAATAATTAAAAAGTAATTTGCACAAAAAATTTATAATGGGGTTTTGAATCTAGTAGTATCACTTCTAAAAAATCATTAACCAAGATTAGTTAATATTCTTATTTTTATCTTATTTTATTTTATTTAATATAGAGTAGTAAATAGTTAAAATAAAAATGTTTATATATTATAAAAAAGTAATGATGCCTTTAACTTCTCATTAACCTTAAACTAATGATATCTTAATCCAAAAGCCAAAACACAGAAAGCTATTTGGCTTCACAATAACTTCTACTAAGTTATTATTAAAGTCATTTCAACCCCACGGTAGGTGATCTCTGTAAAGCATTTGATAAAGTGGATCACAAAACGCAACGCAGTGCAATGTTACATAAATAAAAACGTGGCCATAAGAGGTCCTTGCGGTAAGCCGGCTTCTCTACTGCCCTCGAAAGTGGTTTCATGATCTAACCGTGCGAAACGCCTTCTCAGTTGTTATTGTGAAATATGAATTATGAAAATAATAAAAAATAAAGCGGTGTGGAGCTGCGGGGGTCTAACTCGCGCCACGCGACGGCACGTGCGACGTTATCCCAAACCAAAATATTGAAAATTTTAAACACGACCAATTGTAAACGACTTCAACTATTACAGGCTTCTAGCAATTGCTTTTAATATGACACGTGGCTAGTATGCTCCTCGATATGGCTCTGAAGATCTGATTAAATTATTAAGCCTTTATGAAAACGTTATTTTTAACTAGAGGTGCAGCATATAAAATATTTTATGCATTAAAGATTAATAAAGTCGAATCTTTTTATCGTTTAGTTCTTTAAATTTTTATCAGTTAGTTTGCGAATTAAAACTATCATGAGATGAGTGTTCATTATTAATGAATGTATGTATATGCCGTGTGGTGGCGGCTCGTTAAAAGAATACTACCACTCCATCTCATCCATTGGATCTCGTAAAAGGCGAGTAAGGAACAGCACTGTGCACCCAACAGCGCATGGTGGCGATGGGCTCACCACCTATCACACCAAGTGCATTATATTGTTTTGGTGAAACGTGGATTGTGGCAGTCATCTGTTTTTGCAGTGAGTGCCCAGTCTCTGACTACCCCTTATGGGATACAGTCGTGATCTTATGTGTGTATGTATGTATATTCATAATATATTTTCTTATTATGCACCTCAAAAACTGTTTTGCGATTATAAGTGCTGACAGACCACATTCTCAGCGGTGAAGGAAAACATCGTGGGGAAACCTGCACCATATTCTGAGGAATAAAAATATTTCGAAGATATGTGAAATCCGCCAACCCGCTTTGGAGCAGCGTGGCGGATTATTTGCTGCTTTAAAACCCCATCAGACTGTTACATACGTTATATATATTCATGTCCCAGAAGTAAGCACAAGCCTACTCTCATTTAAAGGGTTTTATAGACCGAAAAGGGTCCGCAACGCAACAAGACGGCCTAGTGGCATACAGTCAGACCAACCCAGGATGTGCGGGTTCCTAGGTTCGAATCCCTGTTGATTTCAAAATTTGTACAAAATCAGAAATGATGTTGTGTTTGGATCTGTTTGTGTCGTGTATGTAAAATTTATCTGTGGCACACATTGACTACAAATGTGAGATTTTAGTGTTTGCCAAAGTTTTTCTTATTTACACACTAGTACGGGCTGGCAGACATGACATATCGTCAAAAAATTTATATTTCTTAAACGACGTTCTATTAAACAAGGATCTACAATAGCTATTAACAATTGTAGTGGTGCCGACCCCGGGAAATAAATCCGGGCCTAGGAAAGACCCTCAGCTGCCACGGCTCAGAATAAATGTTATCATCATCATCATCATTACAGCCCATCATCAGTCCGCTGCTGAACATAGGCCTCATAGATAGCCACAGTTTGTAACTCTCATTTTGGGAGGATTTTGGCATAGTTGCCACGCTTGGCAGGCGAGTTGGCAACCGCATTTTTTTAATCAGATGTTCCAGGAAGATGCTGCTGCCCATCTCCTGTTTTTTATTTTCCCTCTGTCAACCTCTGTCTTTTACAACACCCACGGGATGAAATGGGGTGGTAGATTCTCTTAAGCGGCTACCACACGGCACAATATAAATGTTATACCCTGCGATAATTTTTAAATATATCGTTTAACGTTCCCAAACATGCTTACGTATGTGCACTTCAAGAAAGTGGTGATTCGATGCAGGGATAAGTATTTCCGTCTGTGTCGTTTATTTAATGCAATACTGTGTGGTTGTAGCAAAATTCATCATTCCATCTAGTCCCGTGGGTGTCGTGGGAGTTAAATATGGGACTCTAGAGATCAGTTGTACAGTCGAGGCGATGCGAACTGTCACTCCTTAAGTAATACCATGTCATTCTTAAGCTGTTTATAAGCAAAACATCATTCTGGTAATAAATCTGAATAAGTTTTAAGCAAAAATCATATTTTTGTTACAAGCTATTATTTTTGAGGCCTTTGTCCAGCAGTGGACATCAAATGCTGCCAGAGCTATAATAAGTACTCGTCAAAACAAATCTAATGAGTCCAAGTTATGTTTTATTGATATCTACACACTGATAGGTGTCCGGCAGAGTAGAATAGCTATAGATATATCTACCTCTTTCCTACCGAGGTGTCGTAAGAGGCGACTTACTAGTAGGGATTGTACGGACAGGTTATTCGTGCAGATTAGAACGATAATATGCAATGCTGTCACTATACTACTTGTCAGAACGTACAAAAATGGCGGCGACGTGGTTCGCCGCTCGCCACATCCCGTTTCCCGCGATGGCGAAGAGTGGGCTAAATTTGTAGCCTCTACCTGCCCCTTATATGGGAAAAAGGCGTGACTATGTTTATGTATGTATTTATGTAGTTTTTAGAATTACAAATATAAATTTTAAATCACTAGAAATTGATAAAAGCTTTCAATTATTTTAAAGATAACGAATGATTTCCGTTTAACATAACCAAAATGTATCGATTTAAACCAGTGAAACTTTTAATTCCAATTCATTATCCACTGATAACCCTATTGTCTCTTTATAGATCCTGTTCATTGTCCGATCTGCTTAATAAGGATTATCTCCGTACAGCTTCCATCTCATTCATTCAATATTTATTTGCCGCCAACGCCATTGTATTAATAGTACAAAAATTTAATACTGTTAGTGTGTGCCGAGCGGGTGTAGCGGCCGGCTTATTGCGGGGGTAGTTTTTTAAATAGGGTTAGTTTTTTCCTCCCGCGCTAAAGCGAGGAGGGTCGTGATAAATGACACATGCACATTTTTCGAAATACCCAATTTCGGATTTAAGTCACCCCAAAGTGGCTTGGTGTCCGGCGGACAATAGCTCGGTAAGCCCAGCGTAAAAGCGCCCTCTCGCGTAATTTACACCGAACGGCTTTGCGCGGACGAAAGGGTATTTTTGTTTGCCCACCTCCATCATAACGATATTGGACGCGGTTATGGACCTAAATAATGCATTTCTTTATCGCATCGTGACTTCACATCATTATCTCAAAGAAATTGTAGGGAGAATTGCGCGCAAAAATGTTAACGTATGTGCAATAGGTGAATAATAACGAATTCCGTTTGTTTTATTGTGAGCAGGTATTTTTATAAATTATCATAAGAAAACAATAAAAATATTTAGTTTTTTAGAGAAATTCACAGACGTTGTTATAGCGACTATTAAGTGAAAATATGTGAACATTGCTCTAATTTACAATTCAGCAATTATAGTTTAAAAAAGTTAGAAACCCATTTCATTCCAGTCTATGCAAACGTATCATTTACATTACGTACACATAATTGCAGTACTTGGTCGTAAATCGCACTTGAATCTTGTATCTTTATGGTCGATGGGTGCAGAATATCCCTTGCCGGTATGGTCCTTTTCCATCACGACTGTGAGCTCGTTGGTCATGTTTCCTCTTCATCAGCCTGTAAAAGTCCACTTCTGTGCATAGAGATCTCCCACATTGTGACTACACACCTTACTTCTACGCCGCGGCTCCTGGGGTTGAATCCCAGCCGGAGCCAACATTTGTGCTAAAACACAAATTGTTGCAAAACCGCACCCACGGGTAATACGAGTACTGTTATTGCCACGCTTGACAGGCAGATTTTTTTAACAGAAAGTGACGAAACCTGATAATCTGCTCATAACCAGTGCTGTGTCACCAAGAACACTTCTGTGCGACGCCTTGCGCCCGTCCCCTAAGACATCTACGCTAGCTCTCGGTGCCCTTCAGACCGACACACTAATGTTTGCACACTACTGCTTCACGGCAGAATAACTGGCCCTAGGACGGTACCTACCCAGACGGATTCCTGCAAAGGAATCCTACCAACAGCATAACCGTGTATCGCATTAACGTTAGAGATTTAACTCAGCGAAATATTGCAGAATTTGAATGCAAGACTGGGAAAAGCAAGGATTTCTATGCAGGAATCTGTCTAGGTAGGTACCACCCCAGGGCCAATTATTCTGCCGTGAAGCAGTAGTGTACAAACATTACTGTGTTTCGGTTTGAAGGGCACTGAGAGCTAGCGTATTTACTAATAGGCATATAAGACTTAAGAACTGATGTCTCAGGGTGACGGGCGCATTGACACATTGTTATGGGCAGATGTTGCACTTACCATCAGGTGAACGTTTTGCTCGTTTCGTCACCTTATTCCTTCAAAAAAATTAACCGAAAAGGTGCCCGGCACAGTAGTACCACAATATGCAATGCTGTCACTATGCAACGCAATGAGGAGTAAATTTTTTGACTCGTACCATTATCGACGTCACGTCTCGTTTCCCGCGGGAGCGAAAAGTGGGCTATGGTTGTTGACTTAGCTTACCCCTTATATGAGAAAAAGGCGTGACTCAATATATATATTAATATATATATATATATATATATATATATATATATATATATATATATATATATATATTAAACATTCAGATGCACAGTATCCCGTCACTGTAACCTATGGAAAAACGCCATGAGATTTTCGAGGCATTTCCCTTAGTCGTCTCTCATAACAGCTTCGGGATGAAATGGGGAGGCTGATTGTGAGAGAATCAGCGTAGATGATATTATAAAGATCATGAAGACGTATCAGTGAGCTCTATGTTTTTGCGAATATGTGACCAGAGCACGAAACCGATCCAATTGCAGACAGGGCGATGTAATATCCCCATAACTCTTCACCGCTGCATTGGAAGATGTCATCGAGCTACTGGTCTGGAAAGGATACGGTATTATCATCAACGGTGAATACATCACTCGCCATCGATTTGCCGACGACATAGGCAGAATCGCTGAAACTCAACGCTATGCTCAGTGACATATGTTGAACAGTGGAATAAGATAGTCTGAAATGATTATGATAATCATTCCAGCTAGTTGAAGACCTTTCTCTTTAGATTATTTCTGTTTCATCTGTTACCTTAGTCGTCTCTTATGACGCACCCGAGACTATATACTGTCACAATCACACTGCAATGAAAAGTAATCATAAGTATATCCAATACAGCATTATTTTTGACCATCACTTGTCATCACAAGACTGAATGATGAAAAGAACTATTTTATGGATCAAACATTAGCTGCAATCGTGTCTCGTTCTTTAGACGGGTGCACTGACCTCATTTACTCTCCGCCCTATACGAAGTGCTCAAAGCGAATGGCAGCTGCTTAATTCTTAATTATTAATTATTTCAACATAACGAAAGTTAGAAACGCGAGCGCGTGATATTGAAATACACCATCGCTAGTCAGTCGAAAACTTTTCAAGGTTTGGACGCACGGAGTCAATAACGCGACAAATATACCCTTTTTAAAAGAGAATATCTTAAAGGAATTTCTCTCGGTCGAACCCTTGCTAACCGTTAATAAATGTCACGGGCCAGGCATTGACATTTGTCGGTAGGGTGACCCTGCTTGGACAGCTGCTCGGAAGGTTTCCTCCATGCGAAGACACGGCTCATTTCCGATACTTGTTGTCACCGCATTTTTAAGATTAATTTATTGCTTCTTTGGAATCTATAACGAAAATATTGTTACTATCAAAATTTGGGACGATTTTATCAACATTATCATAGATAACACCACCCACAGATGGAGATTGAGAGGGTTGTCTTTTACCATCACCACAGCTTTTCTGTACTACCGTTTTAGGAAAAGTTTATGTCGATGCTACTAAAATCTTACAGAAACTTGAGCCGGCAAGTGATCAGAGGCTAATGCTGCTTAGCATATTTATAGTCGCTAAGCCAAAACACATTTATATTAAATTATCTAAGCTCATATAAAATAACAAAATGTTTGGAAGAAAAGTAAATATAATTATTTGAAAGTACCAATAACATTTAGGCTTATGAATTAGTTATACTCGTACTAATTCTAAAGTATGGACACTTTCTGTTTTTAAAAAGGCTTCCAGTAATAAGTAATAAGAAGCATTATATTACTATGCTGGAATTTGTCTAAGTATAAGGTTATTCTGCCGTGAAGAAGTAGTATGCAAACATTACTGTGTTTCGGTCTGAAGGGAACTGAGAGCTACTGTAATCACTGGGCATATGAGATTTTAGAACTGACTCAAGGTGACGGTTTGGCGCCACACAGAAATTTCCTAGGTGCAGCATTTGTTATACCCTTACCATCAAGTGAACGTTTTCCTCGTCTCGTCACTTTATACAATATAAAACATGATAACTTCATTGTACTTTGCAAGAATGTTTCATCACAACTAAATTATACATATTAAATTCATAAAACTTAATAATTTTATAAAACATAAATATTATGTTTTCATTACCACTTGGGACATGGTAACACTTAACAATTGCGGTAGAATTTCGAGAGATGGCGCATTAAATGTTTCGAATAATGCCGTATCTAAATAGCAAATACTGATGAAGTAGTGGTATAAGGTTCGAGGTATCGGTACTGCGATCAATCCGCCAATCCGAGGACGCCAACCTGCCAAGCGAGGCAAATCCTTCCTTCTTGTGAGATACTATCTGTGGACTACTATAATTAGTGTTATTGCAATTGTATGCAGTGATTATGTAATTTTAATATTCAATCCTTACTTAGAGCGTCACAAATAAATAAATGTCCCACTGCTGAGCACATTCTTGCAATGCTTTCTCTCATTTATGATAGGGTTTCGAAGGCGGAAAGAATCCGCCATGCTGCTCCAATGCGGGTTAACGGTTGACGGACGTGTCCTCAGGATATTTGTTATTCCTCAAACATGCGGGGTTCCTCACCATGTTTTCCTTAATTAAGGTTAATTGAGGTTTTGCTGTAACAATTTTTAGAGTACCGGCACTAGGTTCAAATTCAAGTCACTAGCGTACATTGCAGACGATCGCCCGGCCCCCGAGTTGCCACGTCTCTTTACAATCTTATAAGTGTCTGCTAGTATTCAGACTTTAAATATCAACCTTTCAACCTACTATCATGAACCTGCTAAATGGCTGGTCTTACCGCCGACTCGACCTAGACTCATTTGTAGACAGACAGACAGGTGTATTCCATTTTTCAACAAGAAATGATACAAGCGTAAATAATAGAAGGTCGCTATGTAAATAATTTCACATGTAATAATTAATGCGGGATCCGAGCGAGCGCTGTCTTTACTGACGTCGACGACACCTTTCACCTTCGTCTGTTGAACTCGCTGGCTAGTAGCAAGCCCATAGCTACCGTTTTTAACTTTGAATAAACAACGTTGTTTGTTAATAATGTTAATTCAAAACAATTGTCTTACAATAAATAATAATATCGTAATTACAAGAAATTAATTTTAAAATAAAATAAATTTGAAGCCGTGGTAGCTCAGGGGCCTGGTGCTCGCCTTTAATTTCATAGCACCTCTGAAATTGTTCTACAATTTTTAGTGCTGATTTAACACGTGCTTAGCGGTGAAGGAAAACATCGCGAGGAAACCTTTATGTCCGAGGAATAGAAATATTCCGAGTACATGTGTAGTCCGCCAACCCGCAATGGAGCAGCGTGGCGGATTCTTCCTAGCTCCTAAACCCTCTCAGAAATGACAGGAGGCCTGTGCTCAGTAGTCACCGGGCAAATGAGACTAAGAACTGATGTCTAAGTGACGGGCGCAGTGTGGCGTCACACAGAAATGTTCTGGTTGACGCAGCGTTTGTTATGGGCAGACATTGCACTTACCATCAGGTGAACGTTTCGCTAATTTCGTCACTCTATCCAATAAAAAAAGATAGGGTTTATATTAGAATTAGTCCTAGAAATAAATCACATAAGCAATTACACACTCAATTTCACTGAAACGCGTACTCATAATATGCACGAACAGTTCTACAATTAGCGAACCAATAAAAGAGCAATTAAAACAAAATACATGATAAAAATTGTTCGTGCATGTCCAGCCACATCTTTAATTGTAAAGACTATGAGCTTGTTGAAGCGAACGCATCAAATTATACATAATTACACTCAACATAGCCGTGGTAGCTCAGGGGCCCGGTGCTCGCCTTTGATTTCATAGTAAGCGAGTAACCTGGGTTCGATCCCCGGTGCCAGCACCTCTAATATTGTTCTACAATTTTAAGTGCTGACTTACCACGTGCTTAGCGTTTAAGGAAAACATCGCGAGGAAACCTGCACGTCCGAGGAATTGAAATATTTCGAGGACATGTGAAGTCCGCCAACCCGCATTGGAGCAGCGTGGCGGATTTTCCTAGCTCCAAAAACCCTCTCAGAAATGAGAGGAGGCTTGTGCTCAGCAGTGGGACATTTATAGGCTGAAACTTTACTTATTTTTTTACACTCAACATATTTTGTATTATTTTTAAAAGCAATTTTCACATTGATTTACGCTCTGAGTAGAATGGCACCTACCTGTTTCCCACCGCGGTGGAGGATGAGAGGCGAAGTAGTTAGTGGAAGAATATATGTATAGCATAACTATATCGGGGACGGCTTTTTTACGCGGGTGAAGTCGCCGGGAACAGCTAGTCACAAATATAATTGCCATCCAAGATTCGAACCAGAAGCAGGTGCGATCTGAACTGAACCGCCCAACTTAATTATTTTTAGGTAAAGATTTTTTCTAGCCAACGAACCAATAAGCCATCATTCAATCATCATTAACGCGGTATAGTAAAACCAACACCGTGACAGATAAAAATGAACCCAATTTAACAGGCATTGTCCACAATCACCGAACCCCTAAAGTTGTTATCGAATGAGATCTCAACGGCTGAGAATTAGCCGAAACCGACTCAGCTAATTCCGTAAGACAAGCGTATCCACTAACACTGAGTAATAAAAAACGTTGCTTTATACTAAATGACCTTAATCTACAGGTAGGGTTGTAACATCTTTCCGGTATCGACCACACCCACGGGAACTTCTGACTTACGCTTCGAGAATTAAATCATGATATTCACCGTACTTAAAGCGTGAGTTACGACTTTCTTGATACGTCGAAGTCGATATCTCGGTGTATCTGGACACAGGACGTTACATCGCAAGGTGTGCCTGCAAGGTGCGCGGCGACCGTTGGCGCCTGCCGACGAGACCTAATAATAGCGGTACGAAAGCCATGACAGCACCGTATAACAACTGATTAGTGGAACGAAAGGACCGCCTCGAGAAGGTGGAGGGTGTATCGGTAGCAACTATCATTCCGCTTCGCTAAATCGTTTAAAAATTACTTGTAGTAAGTCAATAAGTTTCTACGGTAACAATAATTAAACAGCCATGGATTGTTAACGTTTGACAGTGCTTTTAAAAGCCCAAATTCTTTATAAAATACTTCTATATAAATACTAATATATATGAAAAGATTTAACGTTCACTTGCGTGATGATCACACGAGTCTTTAAGTCAAGTACAAGTATTTAAGTCACAGCTAATGGGAAGCTAATGGAAAACTTTTCGAAAACTTTCACGTCTCATCGTCAGACATTGGTCTGCCCGTAAAAAATGCTGTGTCACACAGAACATTTATGTGTGAATGACACCACACTGAACACGTCATCCTGACATCAGTTCTTAAGTTTCATATGCCCAGTGATTACACTTGCTCTCGATGTCCTTCAGACCAAAACGCAGTATTTTTTTATGCAGTAATCACACTACTGCTTCACAGCAGAATAACTGGCCTTACGGTGATACCTATCTGGACGGATTCCTGGATTTGCTGCACTGAAAATCAGGGCGAGGTTGTGTTAGGTTAACACATCCCAGCATATTGACAACTCAACCAGACCCAAAAACCAACGATTTGTGTTTTAGCACAAATGTTGGCTTAGGCTGGGATTCGAACAAAGAACCCGCAATCCACGTTTCACCAAACCAACGAAAAGGTGAAACGTGGATTGAGGCAGTCATCTGTGTTTGCAGTGAGTGCCCAGTCTCTGACTACCCCTTATGGGATACAGTCGTGATCTTATGTATGTATGTAATATATAAAACTAATAACGCTTATATTATTCAGTCTGTTGGAGATCTGCCTACGCTATATATTTTACTAGCATTAACATTTAATTTATGTAAATTATAATTCACAAAATTAATTCAATTGAAACCAGCGATACTTACGCTCGTGCCAGTAAAGGCATGCGTTGAAACTTAATAAACAAGTTGTTTACATACCGCGTGCTGTAATCGGTTGATATTAATGTAACAATTGTAACAAACTAGCCTCAGATGTAACAAGACGTGTAACCACGGGCCCCGGTGGTAGCACGCCAGCCATTATGTTAATCGCTTCAATCGAGAAGTATTAACATATCAAGAAGTTTCGACGCGGCGTTAATCGTAAATTCATGAAAGGTGATTTGACTTTCAATTTTTTTTATTATAATTTGATCAAAGACTAGCTATGCCCTGGGATTTCCCTCGGTTTTTAATTTAAAAGAAGTCGCTCTAAGAATTGCAGCGTGATGGTATATTAGTAGTAGGGGTACCTTAGTCGATAAATGGGCTATCCAACAATAAAATAATTTTACAATTCTAAACAGTAGTTCCAGAGATTAGCGCGTTTAAACAAACAAACACTTCAGCTTTATTAAGAAATTCAAAATGTTACACAGGAATGTAAATAATATATTTTTTTTGCCGAAAAACGTTAAAGCGTTATTGAGAATATCTAATACATTATTCATCGTCATCGTTTGAGCCTATCACAAGTCCACTGCTTAAATAGCCATAAAAGTTTGGAGATATTATTCCCTTGTTGCCACGCTTGGCAGTGGGGTTGGCAACCGCGGTTTATTAATTCAGATGTTCCATGAAGATGCTGCCTATCTCCTGGTTTTCATTTTCCCTCTGTCGACTTTTATCCTCGGGATGAGATTTGGTGGTTAGGTTAGACGGCAGCATACATTATTATATTAATTCTCTTAGGCCACCTGACGGCATCATACATTATTCTAGCTATTTAACAGTTTACTAGTCTGGTGGCGGCTCGTTAAAAGAATACTACCGCTCCATCTCATCCAATGGCTCTCGTAAAAGGCGAGTAAGGCATTAAACTGCACTGTGCACCCAACAGCGCATGGTGGCGATGGGCTCACCACCTATCACACCAAGTGCATTATATTGTTTTGGTGAAACGTGGATTGTGGCAGTCATCTGTTTTTGCAGTGAGTGCCCAGTCTCTTACTACCCCTTATGGGATACAGTCGTGATCTTATGTATGTATGTACTAGTCTGGGTAACGAATATTTCAATTCCAGTACAGTTCTACGAAGGGGCTGTGTAAAGGTGTAACAAATTATCGAAGATATCTTTTTTTATTAATAAAGTGATGAGACGAGCAAAACGCCTGATGGTAAGTGCGACGTCTACCCATAACAAATGCTATGTCATCCAGAACATTTCTGTGTGACACCACACTGCGCTCATCACTCAGAGACATCAGTTCTTAAGTCTCATATGCCCAGTGATTACGCTAGCTCTCAGTGCCCTTCGAACCGAAAAACAGTAACGTTTGCACACTACTACTTCCCGGCATAACTGGCACTGGGGTGGTACCTGCTTAGACGGATTCCTGCATAGGCCTAGCCGAAACACAAAAATTAATTGTACGTAGAAGGAGAGGGCAAACAACGTGATTTCTCTTTTTTTTTAATAATAATTGTATATTAAATATGTCACGTTTCGACGATGACATCATATTAAATGTTTTTAATCTGTCAGTATACAGTGAATTAGCGTTCGAAACGTCGGTAATAAATAGTAAAATTAATAGCGAAAAGATCCGTAAATTTAGTATTTTTCAATCGTTATCATGAATTCGAAATTGCTAACATGATAAAAACTTTAACCGCGGATGTAAACAAATGGCTTTGTTAATTCTATACTAATATTATAAATGCGAAAGTAACTGTCTCTGTCCGTCTGTCTGTTTGTTACCTTTTCAAGGCTCAACCGATAAACCGATCTTGACGGAATTTTGCACAGTCATAAATTGCGTCCTGAAGGCGGACATAGGATACTTTTTATCGCGGTAAATTCAAAAGGTTTCCACAGTAATTTTTTTTTATTGTATAAAGTGACGAAGCGAGCAAAACGTTCACCTGATGGTAAGGATACACCCAGAATATTTCTATGTGACACCACACTGGGCCCGTCACCCTGAGACGTCAGTTCTTAAGTCTCAAATGCCCAGTGACTACGCTAGCTCACAGTGCCCTTCAAACCGAAACACAGTAATGCTTGGACACTGCTGCTTCACGGCAGAATAACTGGCCCTGGTATGGTACCTACCTGGACGGATTCCTGCATAAGAATCCTACTACCAGTATATTTAAAAAACCTATATCCACACGGACGAACACGCGGGCATCTGCTAATAATAATATAACTTTCTTCTTTCTTCTTTATAGTTTATTGATAGTCCACCGCTGGACATATCCTATGAAGAAAGTGGCTTACATAAATATTGATATAAAAGCGAACGCTCAAGCGAACTTCGGAATTCAGTACAGAGATAGCTTGCATCCTGAAGTCAGCTATAGGATATGCCAGAAAATCAAATAGTTTACGGGATATTAAAAAAAACGTATATCCACGCGGAAGAAGACGCGAGCACTCACTAGTATTAAATAAATATAAATAAAACATACATTAATACAATAAAAAATGCTGAATAATCTGCGAATGAACATTCATTCGTCTCAGTTTATGTCATTATGTTGAGAAGTTTATTATCAAATTTAGGAAAACGTCACTAGCCCGTTTGCACATTTGGGAGTAAAAAAAAAAGTAAAGTTTCAGCCTATATATGTCCCACTACTGAGCACAGGCCTCCTCTCATTTCTGAGAGGGTTTTGGAGCTAGGAAGAATCCGCCACGCTGCTCCAATGCGGGTTGGCGGACTTCACATGTCTTCGAAATATTTTTTATTCCTCAGACATGCAGGTTTCCTCACGATGTTTTCCTTCACCGCCGAGCACGTGGTAAATCAGCACTTAAAATTGCAATTAACAATTTTAGTGGTGCCGGCACCGGGAATCGAACCCAGGTGACTCGCGTACTATGAAATTTAAAGCGAGCGCCTAGCATTTGGGAGTAAAAATTCGTAAAATCTGCCATTAGTGTCTGTCGGGAAAGGAATATGTATGCCAAATTTCAATTCAACTTGTAGTTTCGGAGATATCGTAATAGCCAGTAGTAAGTCGCTATCATATAAAAATCAACGGTTTGTATAACTTGGTATATTTGACATGATCACTCCGCTATTTGTTTATTGGTTTGCTTGTACACGCTGTTGAGGGAGAGCGGGCGGTGCTCTTCAAAACTAGGTAATAAATAAAAGAAAATTTACTTTCTTTCTTTTATAATGGATTTCCGCAAAGTGACGCCTGATTCTATTAACAACTATATAACAGGCAGGGACAAGGTGCATAGATAGTATTTACTATATTTTATATTAAATACCGACCGTCAAGCTACTGGCCATATCTATGTACATACATATAGCTCTTCTGAAAACGTATACAGAAGAACCCCTGTATCGCTCCTATCGTGGGTGTCGTAAAAGTCGACAGAGGAAAAAGGCAGCATCTACCTGGAACGCCTGATTAAGTAAACTGCCAAGCGTGGCAACTATGGCAAAATCCCTCCAAATCTTACTGGTGGTAGGATTCCTATGCAGGAATCCGTCTATGTTGGTACCACCCCAGGGCCAGTTATTCTGCCGTGAAGTGTGTGCAAGCATTATTGTGTTTCGGTTTGAAGGGCACTGTGAGCTAGCGTAATCACTTGGCATATTATGAGACTTAAGAAGTTATGTCTCAGGGTGATGGGCACAGTGTGGTTTCACACAGAAATTTTCTGGGTGACACAGCATTTGTTATGGGCAGACGTTGCACTTACCATCAGGTGAACGTTTTGCTCGTTTCATCACTTTATCTAATAAAAAAATGAGAGTTACAAACTTTTGTGGCAATCTATGGGGGAGGCCTAAGTTCAGCAGTGGACGAGTGATAGACTGAAACGATGATAATGATAATGAAATCCCAAAAATAAGTCCAAAATTATCTAGACGATCATTTAGTTATAACCGACCTAATGTAACAAAATATAAACATAAGCAAATTTTATGTAAATTATAAACAGTGTTTCCATTATTAAATTATACAAAAGTGCTATTTAGATATATTTATAAATGGCAACAGTGATATAACACGAATAGTATTAAGTACATTAACATACATTAATCTTTCAGTTACTAATCTAAAATCTACAGAACAATTTAAGGAATAAAACCAATTAAAATAATGAAAGCGACTAATTGTGTGAAATTACATTTGGTCAAAAACGTTCGCGTGTTTCGTACGATGTGACTCTGTCGAAGCAGGTGCGATTACGCCATTAATTCGCTAAATATATAATAATGCTAGTCATACTTAATTACCGGCTCATAAATTAGTATTTTTGATTATTAAAACGACCAGTGCGACATTTTTATAGTTTTGTTCTCCTTAACTTGTTAAGGTGCTAAGTCGCTTCAACTGGTGATAGGATTCCTATGCAGGAATCCGTCTAGGTAGGTACTACCCCAGGGCCAGTTATTCTGCCGTGAAGCAGAAGTGGGCAAGCATTACTGTGTTTCGGTTTGAAGGGCACTGTGAGCTAGCGTAATCACTGGGCATTTGAGACTTAAGAACTGATGTCTGAAGGTGACGGGCGCAGTGTGGTGTCACACAGAAATATTCTCGGTGACACAGCATTTGTTGTGGGCGGACGTTGCACTTACCATCAGGTGAACGTGTTGCTCGTTTCGTCACTTTATACAATAAACAAAAAAAATCCCAACCGAAGGCAATGTTTGTGTACCTCCCAACTATTGCCCGAAAGCTTACCAAAATTTTGCTACCAAATTTAGGCTTTCAAAGACAATTCCTCTCGTAAACTAAACGTCACATCTCAAAGTTTTACGACGCAATAAACACTTGTGAGTTCGTAACAGTGCGTATGTCAAACGTTCAATTTCTTGATAAGGCGCCGCCGGGGGCACCAGTGTGAAGGGATTCCGGTCATCAGATACGAGAACCGGTCGGGGCAATAAAAGACCCCAGGGGTGAAATGTCAAGGCTTCGCACTTACTTTAACAGCTATTCTTTAGCTTGTAGTGTACATTGACTCCTGTCTTGAAAGTTAGTAAAAAGAATAGTTTTTTAATAACATTTATAAATATTTTAGTAAAAATGACTTCATGAATAAGTATTTTACTGGTGGTACACGCCACACTGCGTCCGTCACCCTGAGACAACAGTTCTTAAGTCTCAAATGCCCAGTGATTACGCTAGCTCACAGTGCCCTTCAAACCGAAACACAGTAATGCTTGCACGCAACTGCTTCGCGGCAGAATAACTTGCCCTGCGGTGGCACCTATTTAGACGGATTCCTGCATAGGAATCCTACCACCAGTTACCATCCGTTGAACGTTTTGATCGTCCCGTATTATCATCCAATAAGAAAAAAAATTAAAATGTTTCGACGACACGTGAAAACTGTCAACCCGCATCAGCGCAACGATCTTTCCCGGCTCCAACTCCTTTTAGACATGATTCCTGCGCTCAGCAGTGGGTGTAGGCTATATAGGCTACTAGCTGATGCCCTCGACTTCGTCCGCGTTTTTCAATATATTTTCAATATTACAATATATGGATGCAGGCTATATCTGCGCCAAATTTTGTCAAGATCGGTTCAGTAGCTGAACCATGAAAAGGTAGGTAACAAACAGACCGAGGGACAGAGAGAGTTACTTTCGCTTTTATAATATTAGTATGGATTACTTTACTTTTACGAAATAAACTTTTTCATTATTTAACATATTGTACAATATATTTTTTCAGGGTCTATGTATTTGATGTCAGAGTTAAAATTAAATTTTTAGCGAACACAGAAATAACGGTTTACGGTACGTACTTTTGATATGTACGTACTATGACTGTCATAGTTTTTACATATTACTTATATTTAACCTCTGTTGGAACACATACTTGTACCTATATCGGCAGGTCAAAAATCGCTTATATCTAACTTACAAAACGATCAACATAAGTAAATAATTAATTTTTGATTAATTATTATTAGGTAGCAAACAGAGAGGGCGTCAGAGAGAGTTACTTTTGCATTTAAAATATTAATTATGGGTTCTACTGTTTAATTACTTGTTTACGTATGAACATCTACATTATCAGCTTCCAAAATAAAGCCACCTTGTTTTAAAGGCAGCTAGTCGGCTCTGGTGTGGATAATTTATGTATGATAAATAAGAAATGGTAATTCCACGTTCTGTTTGAAGTTGGAATGCAATAATACAAATTCTATCGCTACGTCATACCACATTAATAAAAATTAAGGAATTAACAAAGATGAATGTTGCTGTCGTTTTTTTATCATTGGTCTGCAGGCCAAGACCGTTGAATATAACAATCTACTGTGTAGAATAAATGAGAGCTGATGACGAGACATTTTTAGTTGAATTTTAGTTCTTTTTAATAATAACACCAAAAACACAATAGTGGTGTGGTAAAACGTTTTAGATCTTATGATAAGTTCACATTATCTCGAACATCATCATCAACATCATCATCATATCAGCCTATTACTAGTCTACTGCAGAACATAGGCCTCCCCCATAGATTGTTACAAAAGTTTGTAGCTCTCAATTTGGTTGGGATTTTGCAATAGTTGCTACGCTTGGCAGGCAGATTGGCAATCGCAGTTTATTCAGATGTTCCAGGAACATGCTGCTGCCCAACTCTTAATTTTTATTTTCCATCTGTTGACTTTTACGACACCCATGGGATGAGATGGGGTGGTAGATTCTCTTATGCCGCTACCACACGGCGGCATTATCTCGAACGAGCATGGAAAATAACCTCAATTGTTTGAGCTTAATTTCAGGAGCTTTAAGAATACTTAAAATATTCAGACATAAACATAATAGTTACTTTGCGTTCATTATGACAGAATACTACTTAGAAAGACATCTCCAGTCCAGAGCAAATTGACGAGGTAGTAAAGCTGACCCTTGCTTGTTGGCCGTTCGCGATGAACATCTTATAGTGTATGGTACAAAGGAAAGTGTCAGCGGTTAATTTGATATTTTTTTTCATAGTTTCATTACTAAGTTCATGTCCCCAAAGACTTACATATAGAATAGACTGGTGGGAGGATTATTATGCAGGAGTCCGTCTAGGTAGGTACCACACCAGGCCAGTTATTCTGCCGTGAAGCCGTAGTGTGCAAACATTACTGTGTTTCGGTCTGAAGGGCTCTAAGCGCTAGTGTAATCACTGGACATAATATGAGACTTAAGAATTGATGTCTCTGGGTGACGGGCGCAGTGCAGCGCCATACAAAAACTATCTGGGTTACACAGAATTGGTGATGGGTAGACGTTGCACTTACCATCAGGTGAACTCTCTTGAATAAGTAATACATTGAAAATCTTACAGAAGGTACAGTCAAATATGGTGACGGATTTTGAACATCTGCAACTCCATCTCATGCCGTGAGCGCAATGGATCGCGAAATCCATCGCCACAAAATACAAATATTACTCGTATCAGGCAATAGATATTTTAGTAAGTATTGTCTCTACCATTCATCCATCTTTTGGAGACCACGAACTTATTCTGTTATTTTCCTTAGTTGATATATTTAAAAAGTCTGCTCAACGTTGGGTGCCCCATGTTAAAAAGATTTATATATTTATTTATTTATCCTTTATTGATGACACCTTAAGCTTAGGGCTACAATGGGTGGACTTAATGCCTAGTGGCATTCTCTACCAGTCAACCCTTGTCATGGTGAAAAGTAGAGGACAGGTGCTAACCAAAAAATTAAAAAAATATAATGAGAGGACTCATTAATTAATATTTATATGTATTTATATTAATTAATATGCCGTGTGGTAGCGGCCTAAGAGAATCTACCACCCCATCTCATCCCGTGGGTGTCGTAACAGTCGACAGAGGGAAAATGAAAACCAGGAGATGGGCAGCAGCATCTTGCTCGAACATCTAAATAAATAAACTGCGGTTGCCAACCCGTCTGCCAAACGTGGCAACTATGGCAAAATCCCCCCAAAACGAGAGCTACAAACTTTTGTGGCAATCTATGGGGGAGGCCTATGTTCAGCAGTGGACTATTGATAGGCTGAAACGACGACGATATATAATATACATAACGTGTATAAATAAATATAGTAATATAACATATGTACATAAATAAGCAGCGAAGACACATTGGTATAGCAGTGACAGACACTGCCGCATGCTACTGATAATTTTGGTGTAGGTTTGACATATTTGAGAGGATTGATGCGCCATCTGTCGGAGATCTTCAAAATAATATATTAATCGGCTATTAAGGCACCCAGAGGATGAGAGTGGGTGGCAGATTAATCTAAGCTACTACCACAGGGCAAAAGAAGTTATCAGTATGGAATTTTTTTGGGAACTTTTTTATTATTGATAAAGTGACGAGACGAGCAAAACGTTTACCTGATGGTAAGTGCAACGTCTGCCCTTAACAGATACTGTGTCACCCAGAATATTTCTGTATGGAACCAAACTGCTCCCGTCACCCTGAGAGATCAGTTATTAATTTTCATGTCCCATAACAGATGCTGTGTCACTCAGAAAATACCTGTGTGGCGCCACACCGCGCCCGTCACACTGAGACATCTTACGCTTTGCCCCTCTGACCGAAGCACAGTAATGTTTGCAGACCACTGCTTCACCGCAGAATAACTGGCCTGCGGTGGTACCTATCTAGACGGATTCCTGCATAGGAATCCTACCAGTATACCGAAACAATGTTTTTCCTATTTAGAAATTCCTGACAATTTCTGTTTCATCCTTCAGCTATTAACTTGAGCCGCGTTCTGTGCAGTCGTACCAGTGCTGTAAAGGGCGTCTCATCAATAATCCGAAGCGGATTAGACCGCCGGTCAGCTTACGCAAATAGATCCGATTGTTCCGGACTACGCCGGACAATCCTAACTATGTCCGTCGCCTATGTTGCGGGGATTGTTGTTCACAAATCCTGAGAGTTAATTTGCCTTTTCTGATCTTGAGTTATCTAATTGAAAAGTCCGGGATATGAATACGGGCGCTGAAATACTTAAAGGAATAAACGTAAACAAAGGCAGGAATACCTCGCTCTTTTTTACATTCTTCTAGACGCTGTGGTCCATAGATACCTTTTAGTCGTCCTCGACGTATAATTAAGATGCAGGAGCCTTACTTTTTTTTATTATTTGATATAGTGATGAAATGAGCAAAACGTTCACCTGATGGTAAGTGCAACGTCTGCCTATAACAAATGCTGTTTCACCCAGAACATTTCTGTGTGACACTACACTGTGCCCACAGTTGTGACCCACTCAGGGTGATCCCTGAGACATAAGTTCTTAAGTCTCATATGCCCAGTGATTACGCTAGCTCACAGTGCCCTTCAAACCGAAACACAGTAATGTTTGCACACTGCTTCACGGCAGAATAACTGGCCCTGGGGTGGTACCTACCTGAACTACACAGAAGATATTATAGGGCCGCGAGGCATTTGCTCGACCTTATCTACCCGTCCTCAATATATCATGCGATAATAGTCTAGGATGTGGTGTATGAGACACCCACACATCATCATCATCATCATGTCAGCCTATCACTAGTCCACTGCTGAACACAGACCTCCCCCATAGATTTCCACAAAAGTTTGTAGCTCTCATTTTGCCGGGAATTCGCCTAAGTTGCCACCCTTTGCAGGCGGGTTGGCAACATGATTCTTTATTCAGATGTTACAGAAAGACGCTGCTGTCCATCTCCTGGTTTTAATTTTCCCTCAGACGACTTTTATAACACTCACGGGATGAGATGGAGTGGTAGATTCTCTAAAACTAGACGGACACCCGAACCCTGACCCGAAAGCCTACAATTTTTATTTTTAATATTATTAATTTAAATATCGTCTCCAGCGAGGGTTCCCCTTTTATTAAGATTTATAATATCAATAAAATAAAATAAATAAAAGTGTATAAAAGCACCCGCTTTCAAACAAACATTATTCCGCGTCTCAGCACTTCGCTCGTTCTAATTTGCGGCTCATTTGTCGGACACACTGCGGTTGTGCCTTCCCTTTGCGGTTGCAAACGTCTGTGACGGCTTCACATCATTTGTTTGTTGTAAGGTATAGCGTTTTCTATAAATCATGAACTATATATACAATATATTGTTATACCCATTCCATCAAAATATTATTTAGTCACCATTATTCTATTATATCAAAAACCAAACAAACAAATATATCAAAGGTCCTGCGTTAACACAATCTCATTATTGATTGAAAATAAAGCAAAAATAAATACCGATTTGATAATAAAAACAAAGTCACTGGGTCAGTGACTGAACTAATGAATGAATAATTGAATGAGATACGACTGTATTACTTTATTGCACATCGATTAACAATAATTGCCTGAAAACAGAAAATGATACCAGTTTAACTTAAGAGTCAAGTGCATCTATAACATCGTATCCCACGCGTTGACTAAGGGAAATGCTGGTAAAATCTTGAATAAATGTATTAACAGTTAAGTAATCAAACTATACAATCCGCATGTTATCAAGCAAATGTATATAAAGTATATGCATATCTATTATTTATAATAAACACTCTCTTAACTTCTCTGCGAACACGATGGCCAGCGAAACCGCGAACTAACTTCGTGCCCGGCTCATAAATACGCGAGGTCATAAAGGGAAACTGGACCTGAAACTTTCGCTTGGCCGTCGTATAAATCATCGGACCGTTCCCCCGCTTGGAAACTGAATTCCAAGTGTATGAAGACTACGTACTCCCACGCGCCAGCCATATGTCATTTCGGCCAAGCGGCTGCCATTTGTCTTGCAAAAATTCGGGGAAACGTCTTAAGAATGTCGCGTCCCCGTGCAGGGCACGCGCGCCGGACCACGGCGGATTGGAATGCATTAGGGTTAGGGAAAGTCGTGTTGTTTAGGAAACGTTGACTTCAGTACAAGGAGTAAGGGACTAAAAAACTGTCTCGGGTTCGACGAAGCAAGTTTTATTGTGAAGAAAAAGAAAGGTCTACGTTGCTTCAATAATTTTCATTCTGTACTTTAAGTGATTAAAATTAAGATTAAAAACTTTTAGAAAGTTCTACGGCGGCTCGGTTGGCATAGTGGGTGATCGCCTTAAGCGCAAGGGATCGCGGGTTCGATCCCCACTAAATACAAATACTATCAGGCAATAGATAGTTGTTCCGAGTATTTTGCATGTGCAATTGCGAAAAAAGCGAAACCCTAATGTGAAAAACACTTGACACACATGAACACAGACACCTGTGTAAACTTTGGCTGTCGGTCACATGAGGATGTATTGATAGTTTTTTTTTTATTGTATAAAGTGACGAAACGAGCAAAACATTCACCTGATAGTAAGTGCAACATCTGCCCATAACAAATGCTGTATCACGCAGAACATTTCTGTGTCCACACCGCGCCACACTGCACCCGTCACCCTGAAACATCAGTTCTTAAGTCTCATATGCCCAGTGATTACGCTAGCTCTCAGTGCCCTTCAAACCGAAACACAGTAATGTTTGCACACTACTGCTTCACGGCAGAATAACTGGCCCTGGAGTGGTACCTACCTAGACGGATTCTTGAATAGGAATCCTACCACCAGTATAGTTTATTGCGTCGCCGAAGAGAAAAAGGCAAATAAAGTAGAGACTTAATACTAAGCCGCAACTTTGCAACACAAACGCGTGACTGTATCTCCACCACACAATCGTTCACGCGCGACTTCTTAACGTTGTCACTACATCACCCGCTAGCGCTTGATTGGCAGCGAAAGTGTTAGACTTGTACACGTCATCATCATTTCAGCCCACAAGTCCACCTAAATCCTAAGCTTCAAGCGGATTGCTACAAAACTCAGTTCTTTCTGCATTGATGCAGCTGGCTCTCCTCGAGGAGTGTAGATGTAGTGTTGCCTCTGTCCTGTCCTCCTCGGGCCAATAGTGGCCGTCGGCGGAGCCACAGACCAGATTCAAGGCCGAGGCCGGAAAGAATGGTGCTTCCGAGTGTAAATTTCCTAGCCTCGTGGCCTCCGCGTGGCGGATTAGGGTGGCCGGTATCGCATACTAAAGGGAGGCCGTGATGAGAGCCGCGTCTTGTGTTTCGGCGCGTCTTACTAAGAAGGAGAGAGAAGAGGAGAGAGAAGAGGAGAGAGAAAAAAATGGCTCTCCCGGTAAAATCGTGTAGGCTCGCGCTCTTTGGAATGAAGGTATAATGCTTTGTTGACAATATAGCAGCAGTGTACGGTCTTTAAATCTAAGAATCTTGTCGCGTTAGGTACCTAAGTAGGTGCGAATGAAGTGTCAGTTATTCCACCGTTAAGTAGTAGTGTGCAAATCTCTCCATTTCGGCTTGGAGGACGCCGAAGCTAGCGTTATTAAACGGGCATAATTTGCAAAAGCGTTAAAAGCTTTAAATAACATAATTATAGCGTGTTAATTTTGTTTAACAAAACGTTAACACTCACACGTGAGAGCACCTTCAGGGCAGTGGGAACAAAACATTTAAGCTTTTCTCTTTTCCTGTTATATTTGAAGGACAAACAATCGAGTAGAACAAAGCAAACAAATCAGCATCTTGGGTAGACTAGAAATAGAATAAATACATCCGCCCCGGACGGCCGTCCTGATTGCGCACATCCTGGGCAAATACATCCGGATACCCAGGACAAATAATACTTGGACGTGGAGGAGGAGTTTGCTACAATAGCAATATACGATTCTTTTCATATTTTCTATTGTAATTACATTAATAAATTATAAATATTTAATATATACTTAGAATTATTAACTAGACGCACAATTAAATGGACACGTTATTAATAAAAATTTAATATTAATAAAAAATTACTTGTCATCCGTGTTAGTTATCTGCCAGCTTATTAAATGTTAAAGAGCTTATGCAGCTTGTTATATGTGAAAGGGCTTAAGAAAAACTTGATTATTATTTGGGACTTCCCAGGCCGTAATCATGACGACTGAAATTGTTTGTCATCAAATAACCTAAGACAGAATTTAGTATTCAACGTTTAATTACTGATAACTAGCAAAATCTCCATCCTCGGGTGAGGCATATCATGTTTGCACACTACTGCTTCAATGCAAAATAACCGGTCCTGCAGTGGTACCTACCTCGACGGATTCCTACATAAGAATTCCACCATTAGTAGATGATTGTAAAGTGTAACAGTGACCCGTCGGAACCTCATCGCCGATAGACGTATAGAAGGGCCTAGACGTCTATGCATAGGTAAACGTTCACTCTGGTATAATTTATAAAGTACCAATATTCCGTATAAATGTGTTTTTGGCCGAAATTCTAGAAAAAAGCAAAAATTATTTTTTCTTCGACTTTTACACTGTTTGAACAAATCCGCATTAACCATTGAAAGGTCGTATTAGGCTAATTTATCTAACCTCAAACAAATCCCTGCACCATCTGTTCACATTGAAACTCGACGCATTTTTTCCTTAAACCGCAAACCATAAACGAAGCGCCACCTCACGAACCGTTAGCAAATGTGTAACATTAGCGTCCGCTTTTGCGGTCAGATTTGTCTGTTCGTCGCGACTTTTTTTTCTTATTTGCTCAATTATTAGATTCCTTTCTTTAATGTTTAATGTTAAATAGAAACATTTGAATAGATATTTGCATTCGTTTAATGATTTCTTATATTTACGCGAACACTACACATTTAAATGAAACTAATTTTACGGATTTTATCGCCTTTAATTTTACTATTTATAACCCGACGTTTCGACTGGTTTACAGCACCCATGGTCACGGGGGGACTGAGGTGACCGATGTCCTGATGTCATAGTTAACCCGGAGTACCTTCAGCTTTTAAATGCTGAAGGTACTCCGGGTTATAAATAGTAAAATTAAACGCGGTAAAATCCGTAAGATTAGTTACATTTAAATGTGCATTCGTTTTTGAAATTTTATTATCTATACAATAGTTTACCTGATATGACTAAAACCTAGCCTAGCAGGCGTTTGCGGGGCTGGTTGTATTAAGATTATTACGACAAAAACAAACAAAAAAAAATACATTCTTATTTTAACTTTACGTCTATCAATAGTAGTATTTAGTTATATAAATATGAAGACTAAGGCACAAATCACGCTAAAGGACTTGAGAAATTACGAAAATTCATAACTTGAAAAAAGTTCCGTATTCTGCATTCATATCGTTCTGTGGATGACTGTCCGAAAACTCTTAACCTAACTCCAACCATCTCAAAAAACTACCTTAATTATTCCAGACCTTACATAGCCGGTCTGGCCGGGTGACGAGCGGCAGCAATAAGTTCCGAAATATTTCATTGTCCGAATCAATCTCCAGCCTAGTGCCAATTTCCAATTTAGGAAAAGCAATGGCATATGCAATGAAATATTCCGGCGATGAACTTCTTACAGATATTTAGTGTGATATCTTATAATAACTGACTGAAAATATGAAATGGAACCAGGCGATACTTTGCTCCGTCCTTCGTCGTTACTTTGATACAACCATGAAATGTTGTGTGTATGCGTATATATACACACATACATATATATTTGGAAGTGTTTATAATTCATAGTCTATTTATATTTTTTATTTGTTGGTCTTATATTATGAAGTTCTTAGGTTAAGATGCCAGTTTACCAAAAGTTTTCTTTCTTTCTTTTCTTCATTCTTAATTGTAATAACTATCTTGATGTTGGTCCTATAGTTCATTTCGCCCACTGCAATACAGCGTCCAATTATTTCTAATATGACTAAAACGTTTACTATATGATGTTTCAATAAATTTCATAAAATATATACTCGAGTAGCTGTCAGTGTCCCCAGAGGTAAAAGATTCAATACGTCCTTGCAAAAACTGTTGATCCAAAGTTTGTCGCCGCCCACGAGATTTGTGTCAGCCTACCCCCAGGGTCTGAATGGATCGCTTCTAAATTTACTGCGATATTGTGTCGGTGTCTTAAAATATATGGATCAGTCGTTGTTTTGTTAATCATTTAAAACTGCAATAGATCGGAGAAGCATACCAATAGAAAAAAAAGTTTATAGCAGGAAGAGACGAGACGAGCAAATCTTTTATTCACCTGATGGTAAGTGCAAGGTCTGCCCATAACAAATGCTGTGACCCTGAGATAACTTTTGTGTGGCAGCACACTGTGCTCGTGATCCTGAGAGATCAGTTCTTAACTCGTATATGCCAAGTAATTAAACAAGCCATACCAATGATTTGTTACATTTAAGTGAATATTTCACATTTAATAAAACTAAGTTTATGGATCTAGTTTTTTTTAATTTATGTACGGGATGTTCCCGTGACCATGGGTTATGTAAACCGATCGACACGTCGCGATAAAAATAGTTATATGCGATAAATGAAATAAACTAAGTTTCAGAAGTGGGTCATCTGTAAACCGTTTATTTGAAAGAAAGAAAAGGTTTATTGGTACGAGCAAAATACATAATATATTTATGTATTTATATATATCAATATACTATACTGTTTATACTTTTATACGTCTTAAATCGATCGGCAATATTGAATAATATACAAAATAAAAAAAGACACTCGCCAATGTGAAAATAATCGAAATAGATGGGTGGCTTGACGTCTGAAACAAAATACCCGTTTAAGTAAAAGTGGACACGTTCCATAGACGCCAAGAGAGACCCATCTGTCTTGCATTTTCTATATGCGAGGTATTTTTCTGTCCAGTGTCTCTCAGTGTCCGCCCAGCAGAGGGCCACGAAACCAGTGTCGTTTACATACAACAAAAACATTATATGAATATTTATTATTATATATGTGTATATTTAAAATGACTGAAAAAAAAAATCCCGCTGGGTTTCTTACTGGTTCTTCCCAGGACAGAGGCATTTCTTTGCAAACCAGTGTAGTTTAAAAAAATGACGTTCAATAAGTATTATGTAAATGATCTATATTGAATAAAAAAATATTCTATTCTATTCTATTAAATTAGTTTAAAAAATGTCAGATCTCTTCTGTAATTTATATACTGTATATTTTTTGTTTTTTGTTTTCTCTTTTCTAGTTGCCTTTTGAAATGTTTAATGCCCGCGTGTTTTTTCTTGTTAAGGGCACCGACAGAACAACAGCGCTGCAGTTATGCCACTGCTATGCTATGCTGTGAGAATCTACCTCCCTGGGGTGGTCATCTCATCCCGAGGGTGTCGTGAGGGAAAATAAAAACCAGGAGATAGGCAGCAGCATCTTCCGGGAACATCTGAATAAATAAGCTGCGGTTGGGTTGGCAACCTGCCAAGCGTGGCAACTATGGCAAAATCCTCCCAAAACGAGCCAACTTTTGTGGTTAGTCAGTCTGGACTAGTGATAGGATGAAACGATGACGATGATCGAACCAGATTCTGATGTTTGACCTGAAACTACATAAGAATCTTTCTGCCGTCTTAGCTCAGAAGTGTTACATCCAATGCAGGATGCTGAAAACAAGTGAGGACCTCTGTGATTTGTAGTTGTGCTGTGCTAATACGCCCGAAACTGTGATATTCTGCACAGATAATAGATTTTCGCTGTTAGCTGGGACTGTTACACCGTATTTGATCCGAGGACGGTAACTGAAAAGTAGAAAAAAATACCTGATAAAGAATGTAGAATACAGCAAATGGTAAGATTTGTACTAAAATCGCTAACTTAGTGGCCTCTCATCTTGGGCAGTTCTGCGGTATACCCGCCCAGACACTTCCATTTTATTTTACTCTTATCTGATTTATCCGTGATTTAGGTTTCTGCTGGACCCCAGAGTGGGAAACAATTACACAACCGATAAACGCATTATATCATTTTGTAACAGGTTGTTGGATTTACGTTTTTGAAATGTTCGTTGTTATATCAGGCGAAAAGTTTCAGCCTATAAATGTCCCACTACTGAGCACAGGCCTCCTCTCATTTTTGAGAGGGTTTTGGAGCTAGGAAGAATCCGTCACGCTGCTCCAATGCGGGTTGGCGGACTTCACATGTCTTCGAAATATTTTTTATTCCTCAGACATGCAGGTTTCCTCACGATGTTTTCCTTCACCGCCGAGCACGTGGTGAATCAGCACTTAAAATTGCAATTAACAATTTTAGTGGTGCCGGCACCGGGATTCGAACCCAGGTCACTCGCGTACTATGAAATTTAAAGCGAGCGCCTAGCCCCTGAGCTACCACGGCTCTATATCAGGCTAAATATATCATAAAATATTTGCTAATTTTGTTCTTAATGCTAAGATTAAATTAATGTCCGGTTCTAGTTTTCGTAGTCGCATTATGCATATAGCATATAGCAGAAGTTTTTTTTTTATTATTGTATAAAGTGACGAAACGGGCAAAACGTTCACCTGATGGTAACTAATGGTGCAACGTCCGCCCACAACAAATGTTGTGTCACTCAGAATATTTCTGTGTGACACCACACTGCGCCCGTCACCCTGAGACATCAGTTCTTAAGTCTCAAATGCCCAGTGATTACGCTAGCTCACAGTGCCCTTCAAACCGAAACACAGTAATACTTGCACACTACTGCTTCAAAGCAGAATAACTGGCCCTGGGGTGGTACCTACCTAGACGGATTCCTGCATAGGAATCCTACCACCAGTACAATAAAAAAGTGCATACAGTAGCATCTTAACCTAATCAAAGGTACGGGCGTAGAGAGTTGCCACACAGAAATGTTCTGTGTGACACTGCATTTGCTATGGACAGACTGCACTTACCACTAGGTACGTTTTGTCGTTTTACGAGAAAGTGATGCCACCTATCAAAAACTACCTACTGGATGAAATGGGCTGATGGATTCCGTTGATGATGTTCTCCTGATCGATTTCGACCACGGCGACAACTTCCGAATATTGTCGAGAGCTATCAACTGCGCAGGAGATATTATAGTGCCACAAGTGTCCGCGCAAACACAGAGGCACTCACTCGTCCCAACCTACCCGCCCGATGTAACGCTAATTCGATAGGATCGGAGGTAGGCTAGGATGCAGTGTCAGAAACACGGGTACAATCACAACACAACCAGACCCGAAAACAAACAAATTGTTTGTGTTAAGCACAAATGTTGGCTCCCGCTGGGATTCGAACAAAGGACCTGCGGCGTAGAAGTCAGGTACTCTGACCACTAGGCCACGCGGTCATTCCGTTAAGCCGCTACCAATTGAGCTGTTGTCGCTATGTATCTACTACTGATATAAAGTAATTTATACTAACAAAAAATGTAATCCCATCACTAACACAAAACGCGGACGTATCTTCATCTACCAACAACAGGATCATCAATCACAATCGAGCTGAGCCATCTCACTCTGAAATAAATAACTGTTTGTATTGAGGGTATCATTAGCATCGGTAATTAACTGTTCTGTATTTTTTGCCCGCACGATGCCCTGGCGGTCCGGTAGCGCTCCGCCGCAGAGCAACGAAACTACCCGTATAGCTTCTGATAGACTTGATGTGAAATGAAACTATATAAAAATTCTTCATTATGTTTACAAATTTATTTTGAGAAACGTTTCATATTTTTTAATTCTTTATGATGTTTACTAATTTAGTTTGAGAAACGTTTCATATTTTTCACAGTCTACCGCCGTTCGTAGTAGGGTTCTTCTGTTGGAAAATAAACAGATGTACTCTGTATTAGTCACGCCTTTTTCCCATACAAGGGGTAGGCTTTTTCCCATTCACGAAGCCCACAATTCGCCACAGCAAGAAACGAGACGGGTGGAGGACCATATCGCCGCCATATTTCATTTATTGGATAAAGTGACGAAACTAGCAAAACGTTCACCTGATGGTAAGTGCAGCGTCTGTCCATAACAATGGCTGTGTCACCCAAAGTAATTCTGTGTGACACCACACTGCGCCTGTCACCCTGTCACATTAGTTCTTAAGTCTCATATGCCCTGTGATTACGCTAATTAAACCGAAACACAGTAATGTTTGCTCACTACTGCTTTACGGCAGAATAACTGACCCTGCGGTGGTACCTAGACGAATTCCTGCATAGGAATCCTACCACCAGTAAAACTGGTTTTAATTTCCCTCTATCGACTTTTACGACACCCATGGGATAGGATGGGGTGGTAGATTCTCTATTAGGAATGAATTATTAAAATAAATAAATATGTACAGTATAAAGTGAAACTCGGAATGTTATCTTAAAGATAACTTTCTGATAGACGACGAGCCAAAAATCCATTTTTTTTTAAATTTAATTATTACAAATGATCGTAAGGTTGACTTTTGGCGCAACCTCGAAAAGTGGCGGTAGTGTTTTTAGTGATTTTTTTTAATTTCTGTGTATATTTTGAGTTTTGATGTTTAATATTCATAGTTTATTATGCAGCTAGTGCTCGTGAATGTGTACTGTACAAAAATTCAATTCAAGACCAAAATTTTACTTTTCGTTTTGTCTGCATCAGCCTAGAAAAACTTCATCTCCATCATCATTCATCAGTCCAACAAATCTTCCTTCAAAGTCAACTATAATTTTACTGTCGATCGAGTCGATATCTTTATTATAATTAAATTATTACTCGACATTGGCAAAAATGGCTCGAACTGGTAGCCGATTGCCGGGATCAAGAAGGTCTTAAGGTTGATCAGTAACTCCATCCAGACAGGAAACTACAATAGGTAAAACAGGAAGAAAATTTATAATGCAACAAAAGAATTTCAGTTTTAAAAACCTTCATCGTTTTTCTAACAAATGTTCATTATTGCTATTAGAATACCAATTGAAACTACTGAGCAGAGCCGCACTGTAACGTCGCCACCTTAGCCAGTAGCTCAATGGCCGGGACCCGTGAGTGGTCGACAAAAAGCGACGCGTCCGTGATTGACGGGGCGGGCGAGCGCGCCACATTGTTGTGATTAGTGCTTCCACTGACCTCCCATCGGCATAGCTTCAACTCATTTAACTGTCCCCATGTTCAGAAATCAATTACTACTTCATCATTATTAAATATTAATTGGTTATTTTTCTCAACCTTTACTTGTTTTGAATATATGCAATATTAAAAAAAATATGAGTTTTAAGACCCGTATATTTGACGGGGCGGGCGAGCGCGCCACATTGTTGTGATTAGTGCTTCCACTGACCTCCCATCGGCATAGCTTCAACTCTTTTAACTGTCCCCATGTTCAGAAATCAATTACTACTTCATCATTATTAAATATTAAATTGGTTATTTTTCTCAACCTTTACTTGTTATCATTATATGCAATATTTAAACAAATTATTAGTCTTAAGAACCGTATGTCTCAGAGGAAATTAAATGAAAATTATTTATTCTTCAACGTGAGAAATATAAATTTCGGTTGTTGAACGTCGTTTTTTAAAATCTACCACCGTTTCGTAATGAGGTTCTTCTGACGGAGAAGAAACAGTCGAAAGAAACTCCGTAGGTATCCTCTTCTCTGTTATTTAGATTATCTAAGTCAATAGTAACAATATAAATAAATTTACAAAGGTTGAATATAATATACCATATTAGCAATGCTGGATTACACACTTGTTATGGGCAGACGTTGTACTTACCATAATGTTGACGTTTTGCTTTTTTAAATTTTCGTTATATTTATTTATTTATAGTTATATATTATGCCGTACCGTATGGTAGCGGCTTAAGAGAATCTACCACCCCATCTCATCCTGTGTGACAACGTAAACCAGTAGATGGGCAGCAGCATCTTCCTGGAACATCTGAATAAATAAACTGCGGTTGCCAACCCGCCTGCCAAGCGTGACAACTATGGCAACGGCGGCCGTCTGTCGTAGAGTTTATGACGCTTGATAATGCCTCGTTTTGGGGCGAAACACGTGTCGTGTTCTCGACTTCAGTGGTGTATATTATCTAGTGGTGGCATTGTAGTGGTTGGTGGAGGGTACCTGGTGGCGGTTCCTGGTGGCGGTGTTAGTTTGCTTGTGCACGCTACTGAGGGAGGGCGGGCGGTGCTCTTCAAAAAACTAGGTAATATACACCATTTTTTTTTTATATTTTGCATGCGGATCTTAGCAAAGTAACTTACCTTCCTTCATTATGGCAAATTACCCCCAGAATAAGAGCTAGAAACATTTGTGGCGCTCGATGACGATGATGATAATATTTGGACTCAGGTGACCGTGACCATGGGTGCTGTCAAGCGCTCGAAACGTCGGGTTATAAAAACTAAATAGTATTGGCGATAAAATCCGTAAAATCTAGTTTTATTTCAATTGTAGAGTCATTTTTTCGTGATGCTACTCGTAATTTTCAAATTCATCGGTCTTCTAAAGGTGGGTTAAACATTGAATAGGAAGATTCCTTTACATTCATACATAAATAATAAATCTTTTTACTAACAAAAATAGCATAATTATTAGTGAAAAGTTATCAGCGCAGAAAGCTGCTTCTGAGGTACCCTTTTTTTCCCATATAAGTAAAGGGTTGGCAGAGGACAAACACGTAGCTCGCTCACTAGTACAGTGATAGCCTGAAATGATGATGATAATGACATAGTTTTTCATCAGTAATTAAAAGCAAGAAATCTTCATGCCTCAATGTTATTTAAAATAACATATAAAACGGTGATATGAAAATTAATATTATTAATAAAGGAATTTTATTATAAGCTAGCGACCCTGTAATTTACTAACGAAGTTAGTGCGCCTAGCCAAAAATGAAATACTGAAAACATGTGACAGCAGAACTGTCAAACTAAATGTCATTTTTTATTGAGATTTCAATACAAAAATACTATCCAACTTTTCCGATGGATTTTCCAAAAAAAATCTTTCATACCTTGTCCAAATAGAACGCAAAAAAAAACAGCCAAATCGGTTCACAAATGATGATCTTTCATACACGATTTTTATATATATATACATAGATCGATCATAATTTAATATTTTGTAACAAAATATTTATGAATTTATTTTTTATTTATTTCAACAAATTCTATCACCATTACAGTTCTTCATCACAATTCTTTATTTATGTAATTCTGTATAAGTCGAATACCACACATTAATAGGCGACTAAGGTATTGTACGGTCAGCCTTTATTAGAGCAGAATCACACTATAATATGCAATGCTGTCACTATACTGCTCGTGGGAACGCAATGGGGAGTAAGATTTTCTTGACTCCTACGAAAATGGCGGCGACTTAGTTCGCCACCTGTCGCGAGGGCGAAAAGTGAGCAACGTGTGTCAATGTGTCCTCTGCCTAAACCTTATATGAGAAAAGGCGTGACTGTATGTATGTATATATAATAATAATAATAAGTTTATTCACACACAAATATTTACATAAATACACAATTTCAACAATTACGGTAGTAGTACAAAATTCGTAAAATGTGCACACTGAGATTTCTGACTCCTGTGCTAGGATAGCCTGTGTTACAGGAGTCAGTGCTCTTCATTTTTTTTTGTGCCTTAAACGTACCCTATAATTTTTACTATCTGTTAAAAAAATAACATGTAAGCGTGTGTGTGCGTGTGTCACTTTAAACCCTCCATAAAATGATCTGTGTCTTCATAGTTAAGTTTAAGCATGTAGTCATCTATATATTTTTTTAAATTATATGTATATAGCGTTAATAACATTTTAAAATAGAAATACTTTTCTTTAACATTATGGCCACAACATTCAGTACCATCAAAACAAATCACGCTCTATGAAGAATACAACTCCATCAATGTTTTCCCAATTAAGTACCAGCGCATAGATAAACGTCAAGGGAGATGTAATCATAGATAGCGTGGCCTCTTACATCGCCGGTTTTGAAATAATTGCTTAGGCTGATACTTGTCGTGTACAAACAAGGCAACCGGCGCTACCGTGCAGCGACGGCGAACGTTTAATAAATATATTTATTTTCACACATAACTCAGATGATCTGATATCGAACTGTTTCCTGTACAATTAGGGAAACTAACGAACATATATACCTACGATGTCCCAATATATTATGATTTATGAGGTGGTCGCAATTATGCTACATCTCCACACGAGCTTGTATAAGATATTGCTAATTGATTACACATAATACTTCCTTAATCTGAGTCATCTCGTTTACTGTGTTAGAGACAGCTAAACATTGTCTGTACCGAACAGTATGATAAAGCCCGGTAGATGACTGCACTAATAGAGTTCGCAGTGGTGTAGGTACCAAATTTAAACTGTTAATACATAAAATAAAATGTGATACACACAGTATGTCAAAAATGAGCAGAAGCATTTACAATGCAATAGGAAAACAATTGTTACATTGAATTTAATGCCTACTCTCTAACTTCACGACATAGTTCAGAAGCTAGAAAGTATTTAGTAAGTGGTTTTAGAAATCCGTGTAGGTAGGTACCAACGCAGGGGCAGATATTCTGCCGTGAAGCAGTACTTTGCAAACATGACAGTGTTACGGTCTGAAGGCCACTTACAGCTTGTGTAATCACTGGGCATAAGAGACTTAAGAACTGATGTTTCGCAAGGGACGGGCGCAGTGTGGTGCCACACATAAATCTTCTGGGTGACACAGCATTTGTTATGGGCAGACGTTGCACGTACCACCAGGTGAACGTTTTTCTCGATAAGTTACTATCTACTATAATCTAAATTTCTTGTTAGTTGTAACTCGACATGGCGGTTTCTTTAACTTAAAATTAGAGGACTTAAAATTGCAACCAACCATTTTCTTGTAGTCGGCACAGGGGATTTTACCCGGTCACTAACTTATAATGAAACTTAAGTCGAACACTGAGCTTTGATAGATTCGTTGACATTTTTTCATAAAATATACATACATAAGTATATGCATACATAAGATCACGACTGTATCCCATAAGGGGTAGTCAGAGACTGGACACTCACTGCAAAAACAGATGACAGCCACAATCCACGTTTCACCAAAACAATATAATGCACTTGGTGCGATAGGTGGTGAGCCCATCGCCACCATGCGCTGTTGGGGGCACAGTGCAGTTTAATTCCTTACTCGCCTTTTACGAGATCCATTGGATGAGATGGAGTGGTAGTAGTAGTAGTAAAATGTATTATGAAAAAATTGTTAAGATTTATCTAATATTCGTATCATAGGTTTGCATGTGTGAACTAAACAACAGAGGAATACAAGCAACTTAGGCAACAAGCGTCATAGGCGTGGGCACAGATACACAACGCGCGACTCAATGTGAAACACAATAGTCATTGTGACGGGCGTACGGACGGGCGAGGGTATCGTATTGTTTTACACACTTTCTATTAACCTCTACTACTGATTGTGAAAAGCGACTGTCAAAGACGTGTCGCGTTCTTCCTGTCGCACGTGGGCCAGTATTAGATGTACGAAAACGATTCCTAGAAATATACTATAGACGAGAGCTATGTTCTTGTGTTCATAGTTTTTTTTTTTATCTTCCTTAGTATGTCTATGTTAATTATTTAATTAACATTATTAATAAAGGAATTTTATTATAAGCTAGCGACCCAGTAATTTACTAACGAAGTTAGTGCGCCTAGCCAAAAATGAAATACTGAAAACATGTGACAGCAGAACTGTCAAACTGAATGTCATTTTTTTATTGAGATTTCAATACAAAAATACCATCCAAATTTGCAACTTTTCCGATGGATTTTCCAAAAAAAATCTTTCATACCTTGTCCAAATAGAACGCAAAAAAAACCAGCCAAATCGGTTCACAAATGATGATCTTTCATACACGATTTATATATATATATACACATAGATCGATCATAATTTAATATTTTGTAACAAAATATTTATGAATATATTTTTTATTTATTTCAACAAATTCTATCACCATTACAGTTCTTCATCACAATTTTTTATTTATGTAATTCGTAAAAGTCGCACGTGGGCCAGTATTAGATGTACGAAAACGATTCCTAGAAATATACTATAGACGAGAGCTATGTTCTTGTGTTCATAGTTTTTTTCTATCTTCCTTAGTATGTCTATGTATGGGGATTCACAATAAGGGATATACCTGTTCGTTCTCCTAATATCAACCTCACCAGTAGGTAGTGCACCATTCTGGTTCACAAACGAGACTACGGCGATCGTCTGATGATGAATACATACATAAGATCACGACTGTATCCCATAAGGGGTAGTCAGAGACTGGGCACTCACTGAAAAACAGATGACTGCAACAATCCATGTTTCACCAAAACAATATAATGCACTTGGTTTAATTCCTTACTCGCCTTTTACGAGATCCATTGGATGAGATGGAGTGGTAGTATTCTTTTAACGAGCCGCCACCACACGGCCAATATATGTCACCATGCGCTGTTGGGTGCATATTGCAGTTTGATGATGAATATACATCCAAATTTCACTAACTAGTGAAGAATCGTGCACAGTGAGCATAGTACCGATATCCTCGCACTAGTGAAGCTTCTTTACTTGTCCGAGGATATTGGTACTATGCTCACCAAACCGCCTACGCAACATTTTTTTTTATAGGAGAGGGGGCAAACGAGCAAGCGGCTCACCTGATGGTAAGTTATCAGCCGCCTATGAACATCCGCAATACCAGGGGAACTCCGAATGCGTTTCCGGCCTTTGAGGAAGGAGTAGGCTCTTTTCTTGAAGGTCCCTAAGTCGTATCGTATGGCAAGAAAGAGAAAACCTTCTTAAAATTAATGCCAGCTTTTGCCGGCGCTTTATAAAACAGGACTGTAGGTTAGGTCTTAATAGTATAACTGCATTCTTCATATCACGCCGGGAGAAGTTGATTGCGTGTTGAAATCACATCGGAGTCACCAATTTGGCGGATAATATTGCCAAAGAAAAGAGTAACCTACCCTTTTTAGATCGAATGGATGACATCTCATCTTAGTAATCTATAGATGTTGTACAAGTATTATAGTTCGCATCTCAGAAACTTTAATAGCACCAAATAGAAGTCGCTACAGATCAACACGCCACCCTATAGCTCACGGCGTTATAGTTAGTCATAGAGATATAATATGCCATTAGTTCAGAGTGTACCGTCCTCTAATAATTGAAGAAGAAGATGTTTATCAAAAGATCACAGGGGCCAGGCGTGTTGAGCTCTATCCACTAATATTGTCAATAGTAGTGCTGATATACAAGATGCTAGGCGATGCAAAATATCGTCAAATTCTCGAAAACTACAGGGACATATGAACATCGCTTCCCCACCCTGGTAGCAGCGGTACAGAATTCCTTTACCTCTGTAACCCTTGAAATAAATGGAAGAAAGTCGGTGTCCTGAAGTGACTCGTAAGACAATAATATGAAATCATTTCTATTTGTTTACTTATACGCTTTTCAATAAATTACCGCATCCAACCGTATGCATTAAACTTCTAGATAATATGTCGTGCCTCCATCACGTCTTTTCTCGAACATACGAGTATACTGCACGGCCTTATTTCATTATTCAGAAGAAGACAAAGCACAGTGACTGCCTACTGACTCGAGGCTACTGGTTCGTTTTGTAACTTAAATATTGTCAGTACAGCATAGTCATCTGTTAACCGGACTTGTTTAGATTCAATACAATAACGATTTAATAAACTTGATAAGTGACATAAACGAAGACGCTAAAATGATTCGACTATTTCTTATTTACATTTACGTACTTACTTTTCAAGTATCTTAATTTACTTCACTTACGTCTACAATCATTAGCCTGTAACAAGCTTACTGTTAGACCACAGACCCCATCCAAATTTGCCCAAAGACTAATGGACATTATCGTCACTTTTAGCAGGGGGATTGACGATTTCAAGACACTTCGCACCTAACTGATCATCCACATCATCTTTGACGCTGATGGCCATCACCAGATCTGGTCTAATTGAGCTATCAATCGAAGACTATGGGATGTTTCCGGCACTTCCCTTAATTGATTATTACGTAACTTTTGTTTGAAAGAAAGAAAGAAAGAAAGAAAGAAAAGGTTTATTGGTACCAGCGAAATCATACAAAGGGAAATAAAATAAAAAATAAAATAAAAACAAAACACAAAGCAACAATATTTGCAGAAATTTAACATTAAACAATTTAAAAAGAGGAAAATAAATTAAATATAAATTAAATTAAATTAAAAATGGTACCAAAAGGCCTCCACTCAGCATAAAGCCTTGGCCGATTTCAGCCTCGACGCTGGTCTTCCGTGGATGCCTATAAAGAGGTGCGCAACAATGAGCAATCAAATAGCATTATGAAACAAGAAAAAAAAGGACATTTAAACTATTAACTAACTTTTCTTTTTTTTTTTTCTTAAAATGAATCTATTATATAATTTATTACATTCCAAATTCACCAATTCTCGCTACGATTCAGACACAGTTTAAAACAAAAACACATTGGTACAATTTCATCCACACATTTTAAACATTACTACACACATACATACTAACACATTCATATACACAGCACACTTAGGTTATGGTTTGCAACTTTTGTAAATGTAATAAATAAAAGTTTGGTAGATTATCTTCCGCCAAAACAGGGCCAACTACAATCGTAGTGTCGGGGACCACTCTTCGAGAGCAATTCGGAGGAGCTGCGTTGAATCCCGAACACCTTAACGTGTGATTTACACACTAGATAATCTAAAGCACGGCAATAATATCGGCCTCGATTTCTGAATGCATCTATAAAGTTAAGACAAAACTGATCATCGAAATCATCTTAATCGGCTATATCCTTTTTCTATAATTGCCACGCTTGACCAGACGATTAAACATCGAGAATGAAGGAAAGGAAGTTAATTTTCTAAGATCCGGATGCAAAATACAAATAAAAATGGTGTATATTCCCTAGTTATTGACGAGCACCGTCTGCCCTCCCGCAGTAGCGTGCACAAGCAAACTGACACGCCACAACGAGGCGGCTGTCTGTCGTAGAATCTTATACACTTGATAATGCCTCGTTTTGTGGTGAAAAGGTCGTGGTCTCGACTTCAGTAGTGTATATACCCAGTGGTAGTATTACAGTGGTGGAAGGTATCTGGTGGCGATTTCCAGTGGCGGTGTTAGTTTGCTTGTTCACGCTACTGAGGGTGGTGCTCTTCAAAAAGTAGGTAGTATACACCATTTTACATTTTGCATGCGGATCATGGCAAACTAACTTTCTTTCCGTCATCATAATAGATTTCCGCACAGTAATGCCTGATTCTATTAATTGTAATTATCAATGGTCATAACGTCAAATAAATAAACAAAAATACGTTAGTATTTTTAAATAAAGTATTGAGAACGTCACAAATATCCACACCTAATGTTGCTATCAAGTAACATTTTAATAAAATTAAAACACATTTTAAACGAATGCACATTCATTTCATTTTTAATAGCCGTATCAAATGACTAAAAGAAATTGAGGAAGCAACAGCAGGTAAAAAGTTATTTGAGTCAGTTAGTAAATAATTTAATTAGCAAAAGGTGTAACGAAATCAAACGTACATTAATTCCTTTGACATAATTGGCTAATCCAGTCGCCGACCTGTTCTCTGCCAGCGTTATATTTGGTTATAGCCATCAGAATATTATTTATTGGCTCTCCGTTCAGGTAAATCCAATGCATAGTCATGATCCAGTAGTGTGTACCTGTGTTTAGCGACGTTAGAATATTTTAAGTAATATTACTAAAATGAATTTATTGATATCTAACCGACGTAACGTTTGCATTCCAGACTGTACCATTTTTGCTTTTTAATCAACGTTTTTTTAACGGAATCTTTTAAGGTGACTTACACCTTACTTGAAAATTGTTATACTTGGCTGCCAATGTTTACGTAACGTGGGTTTAGGACTGAGAAAATATCAATTACTGCTGTTAAATGCATCAGAATGTTAGGAAGTAGTCGCTTAAATTGTTGCTTAAGAATTTAAATTTGCTACATTTACAGTTGTCAGTGTGGTAGCGGCCTAAGAGATTCTACCACCCCATCTCATCCCGTGGGTGTCGTAAATGTCGATAGAGGGAACATAAAAACCAGGAGATGGGCAGCAGCAAATTCCCGGAACATCTGAATAAATGAACTGCGGTTGCCAACACGCCTGCGAACAGTGGCAACTATGGCAAAATCCCCCCTAAATGAGAGCTGAAAACTTTTGTGGCAATGTATGGGGGAGACCTATGTACGGCAGTGGACTAGTGATAGGCGTAAATGATGATGACATTTAATGTGTTATGCCATTTTGCATGTCTCTGGCACTATTTCCAAGCTTTCCTTTGACTGTATTATTGAGACATTCAGTAAAGTTAACCACTAGAGTAAATCTCTGTATTGCGTCGCAAGCACTCGGCTCGTTTTTGTGTTAAATTACATTGTAATAAATACTCAAACCACCTAAGTTCTTCTGAAATTCTTAAGAGTATATTTACCTCGTGTTCTGCTGTGAAGGAAAACGTAAGGAAATTCACCAACTTGCAATTTAGCGTGTTTTTTTATAAGTGCAACGTCTGCCCATCACAAAAGCTATAACACCCAGAACATATCTGTGCCAGATCCGGAACAAACCTGATGTCCCAGGGTGATAAGTGCAGTGGGAACGCACATCAGTTTTTAAGTATGAAAATTAAAAGCTGATGAACTGCCCAGTAATTACACTAAATGGATTTGGTTGATGACCTTTTCCAAGTTAAAAAAAATTACAATAATCGCTACGCTTTCACGATAGATTGGCGGTTGCAGTACCAGGCATACCGCATCTTAGATAAAAAAAATGGATCTCAAATTGTCTAATGTCGCCCCACACAGCATTGCTAGCTTGCTTTATTAAAGGCGTGTAATTAATACAAATAAATAACAACGTAATATAGTTAATAGAATCAGGCGTTACTTTGCGGAAAACCATTAAAGTAAAGGAGAGAAAGTTAATTTGCTAAGATCCGCATGTAAAATGGTGTGTATTCCCTAGTTTTGAAGAGCACCGCCCGCCCTCCCTCAACAGCGTGCACAAGAAAACCAATACCGCCCAGGGAGCCGCCACCAGATACCCTCCACTACTACAACACTACCGCTAGGCAATACACAGTGTCGTGTTCTCGACTTCAGTGGTGTGTAGGTGGCGGTATTGGTTTGCCTGGGCACGCTGTTGAGAGAGGGCGGGCGGTGCTCTTCAAAACTAGGTAATACACACCATTTTACATTTTCCATGCGGATCTTAGCAAATTAACTTTCTCTCCTTTATTAACAACGTAATACTAGCAAAGGGGCAGTTGACTTATCGATTAGTCTGTTTTTCTGAATTTTGTTTTTGTAATTTAACTACTGCAAGTAATGCACAAATTATAGATTGTTATCGTTAATTTATTATTGCAACATGTAGTCAATTAAAGTGATCAGTATAAATACCTAAGAAGAATTATCTTAAACAACGAAGAGGTATCTTAAAACTACTGTGGTTAGTAGCAGTTCATTCATCATCATTCAATCTTTTGTTTATACCCAAATTATCCGATTGTGTATGTTTCAAATTACATTTTATTACTTTAAAAAAAATATATTTTTCAGTCGAGTCTCGTCCGTTTGCCAATTCAAAGGTTTTTTGGCTGAAAATCAGCGCTGTGTGTGACCATTCTTACACAGTACATGCTGAGCCAACCCCTTTTCGACACAGAACTATTTTGTTTTGTTTTGTTTTTTTATTTTTTTCATATTTTACAGTACTATGTTCTTGTGCCGAATAAATGTTTTTTCTATTATATTCTATTCATCATTATTTCAGCCTATCACTAGTCCACTGCTTAACATAGTCCTCTCCCATAGATTGCCACAAAAGTTTGTTGCTCTCTTTTTGGGCTTTCTTTTGTTGCTCTGATTTTGGGTGGAATTTTGCCATAGCTGCCACGCCACGCTTGGTAGACGGGTGGGCAACCGCAGTTTATTTATTCTGATGTTCCAGGAAGATGCTGCTGCCCATCTTCTGGTTTTAATTTTCCCTCTGTCTGAATGTTTACGACACCCACGGGACGAGATGGGGTGTTAGATTCTGTTAAGCCGCTACCACACGGTTAAGCATTGCAGATATAAATTCGCATCGTTTCTAGGAAAACTCTATTATTATATTATAATTATAGATGGCATAGCTCAAACACTATTATGCAGAACGTTAAAACAGGCGTTAATTCTGCATACAATAAGTTATCTGCGTGGGACGACGCTTCGTCTAGCTCGACATAAGGAACTCGCTTTGAAGGCCGTCACGACTTCCCTAGATCGAGTCTCAGTTTGCACGGCCATCAAAGCGGGATAATTCGCCAGTTAAGCAATGTGTTCTAATCGATCAAAATTTTTTGTAAAAGAAAAAAAGTAAAGTTTCAGCCTATAAATATCCCACTACTGAGCACAGGCCTCCTCTCATTTCTGAGAGGGTTATGGAGCTAGGAAGAACCCGCCACGCTGCTCCTATGCGGGTTGGCGGACTTCACATGTCTTTGAAATATTTTCAATTTCTCAGACATGCAGGTTTCCTCACGATGTTTTCCTTCACCGCCGAGCACGTGGTAAGTCAGCACTTAAAATTGCAATAAACAATTTTAGTGGTGCCGGCACCGGGAATCGAACCCAGGTCACTCGAGTACTATGTAATTAAAAGCGAGCGCCTAGCCCGTGAGCTACCACGGCTCTAAATTTTTTTGTGATAAAACCAAATTAGTTTACGAGTTATTGTTTTTCAGACAGACAAACGGACATTTTAACAAACTACGAGTACTTTCATCCCGTAAGATACCAAAAAAAGTTTTGTGTGTTCTTATCAAACCGTTTACAATTTTAAAGAATAATTCTACGTATATATTATATATTATAACCCAATTGTCATATTAATAGTATTTAAATGAGACTATTTTTACGGATTCTATCATGTTTAATGTATCTCATTAGTCCTATTTAAAACCCGACGTTTCGAGCGCTTTACGGCACCCATGGTCACGGGAGGACTGAGGCGACAGATGTCCTGATGTCATAGTTAACTCGAGGTACCTTCAGCTTTTAGTTATTATTTTTAGTCCGATCTACGCAGAAAGAGCGTACTATGTCTTGCAGTGATATGCTTGGTTTTTGATTTAATTTTATTAATAATAGGATCACAAGCCGGTGGTAGCATCCAACCATCACAAGTCCACTGCTGAACATAGGCCTCCCCCAATGATGGCCACAAATGTTTGTAGCACTCATTTTGGGGCGATTTTGCCATAGTTGCCACGCTTGGTAGGCAGGTTGGTAACCGCAGTTTATTTATTCAAATATTCCCCGGTGATGCTGCTGCCCATCTCCTGGTTATTATTTTCACTCTGTCGATTTTTACGACACCCACGGGATGAGATGGGATGGTAGATTCCCTCAGTCCGCCACGACACGGCTTTATCATATATGACGTAATAAATATTAGGATATACAAGTAGCAATAAGAAGAGATCCTTGAAAAGAACAAAAGAAGCAAATATGTTTTGGATGTAGCACGTGCCTGTTTCTATAGGTTAAAGATCTTATATAAAATACGGGCTTACCTGAGCTTGAATATGAGAGTAACGCTCTGTGAGTCTTTAATATTGTCCAAATTGAATTACTGCATATCAGTTTATGGCCCTTGTCTTTTGGAAAGGTCTATGAAACTGCTTCAACGGGTCCAAAACGCATGTGCCCGTTTCTGTTTTAATATTCCTCCTAGAACTCATGTTTCATCGTATTTAAATAAGGGCAAACTACTAAACATGGCATCTAGGCTTAAATTGCAGTTCGCTAGCCTGTTATTTGGAATTATTAAAAGCAAAACCCCAGAATATTTTTTATTTTTATTTTTTGTTATCTGTTTACACTGCAGTTGTGTTTAATATTTAATAACTTTGTTTAAATGTAAGTATTTCAGATTTAATTTTTGTAATTTGCGCATGTGTGTGCATGTGTGTGTATGTATATATATGTATATGTTTATGTATATATATGTATACGTGTATATATATATATGTATATATATATATATATATATATATATATATATATATATATGTGTGTGTGTATCCGTGTACATGTGCGCATATTTATTTCTTTTAAATTAAGCTAAGTCGTTTAACAATATGTCCGGAAACTGCTCGTTAAACCTGAGGCATCGACAGAATAACAGCGCTGTGGCAACTCTGCCATAGCATTATGCTGAGTCATCGTCAACGTACGTCTGTAAATGTAATACGTCGTATTTTATTGTTTACTTATTTTTTTGAATTGTAATGTATGTTGTGTTGTAGTATTGAATAAAAAAATTTCTTTCTCTCTTTCTTTCTTGCAAATTAATATTCTGGTGGTAGGATTCCTATGCAGACATCCGTCTAGGTAGCTACCACCCCGGACACACAGAAATGTTCTGGTTGACACAGCATTTGTTACAGGCAGACGTTGCACTTACCACCAGGTGAACGTTTTGCTCGTTTCGTCACTAAATACTGTAAAAAAGAAATATCCGATATATTTTTTTTTGAAAATACTGTGTATGAAAAACGAATATTGTATTTGACTTTTTTGAAAGAATTATAATCCCCAAGCCGCTGAATTTTAATGGCACCGGTAAATTCCCGCTGACAAGTAACCAATAATGAATAGAATCCATTAAAGTGTCATGTGTCAATTCCGGTGTCCGTAGAGGCGCGGACTGCGAGTCATGCGCCGGCGAAATGTCCGCAAAAACAATCGCAAATCCGCAAACCGTGTTAACATTACCAATTCCGATGAATCTTACATACATACATTGCATAATGGTCGAAATTATTTCCGAATGGTATTGAAAGGTAGCATATAAGCGTTAAATATTGACACCTGAACTGTCAATTAAGACGTAATGAATATTCTGCCTGAAACTAGTATAATTTAAAAATAGCAGGCCATTATTCTGTATTGAAGCATTTGTTTATACATTGTAGTTTCTTCCCGCAGTAGAAATATTATTAATAAATTGTCGTATCATTATCAATAATAGCAGCAGCCTCTAAAATGTCCACAGCTGGACCCCCTCTTCACCCACGTTGGGAGAATTCGTCGTAACAGCCATTTTGACTTCGCTACTTCCCATCAGCAGTGCGGATAATATAATGTGAATGTAGCCGCAAGGTTTTTCTGGCATTACACTTTGAAGTTTACGATACCAGTGATATAAAATGGGTGGTAGATTCTCTAAGACAACAGGAAGCACTGCTATCTGTTATTATTTTTCATCAAATCGTTAATTGAGTGCGAAACTATTTAAATATTACATTTTATATAGGATAAAGTGTCGAGAGGTGCAAAACGTTCACCTGATGGTAAATAAAACGTCTGCTCATAACAAATGCTGTGTCACCCAGAACACTAGAACATTTCGCTGTGAGACCACACTCCGCCCGCCATCCTGATACATCAGTTTTTAAGTTTCATATGCCCAGTGATTACAGCTCTCAGTGTCCTTCAGACCGAAACACAGTAATGTTTGCTCACTACTGCTTCACGACAGAAGTAACTGGACCCACGGTTACCTAGACGGGCTAAAAACCTTACCACCGCTTATATTCATATAAAGGCTAATTTTAGACTAACGAGCGCGCGTCTCGGCAACACAGGTAAAGCTCAGGTAGGTTTATTACCAGATTAGATTAATGAATCAAAAACAAAATTTTTGATTTGAAGATTAATTGTATTAGATATTTTGTAAATAGATTAGATTAAAAGATATTAGATAAAGTTCTACTAGATATAAAGGCACGGATTCCAGACTCAAGTATTCATCGATGGAATTTTATTTGAAGTCTTCCACAACGAAGCGTCATCAAGTTCACATTCAAGATGCCACGATTCATACCAGTTCGAACACGCTCTTATAAATCAAGTGCATCGCACTTCAAGTGATTGCACTTTGAAGTAGAAAAGTCGACGTAGACAAGAGCTAGATGGATAATTACATAGATATTTAGTAAACAGAGTACATATACTCGTAGTATCTAGTTAACCTAATTGTTTTTTATAATGATTTCTTATATTTACGCGAACACTACTCATTTAAATGAAACTAATTTTACGGATTTTATCGCGTTTAATTTTTACTATTTATATACTATTTATAACCCGACGTTTCGAGTGCTTTACAGCACCCATGGTCACGGGAGTCCCCCCGTGACCATCAGTGCTGTAAAGCACTCGAAACGTCGGGTTATAAACAATAAAAATTAAACGCGATAAAATCCGTAAAATTAGTTTCATTTAAATAATAGTTTTTTAGTTTAATCGAAAACGTTATTGCTATGTATAAATACATTTAAAGTAGTTGTGATTGTGTACGTTATGTTCGAAGTAATTTGAATAGATTTTACTGGTGGTAAGATTCCTATGCAGAAATTCATCTATGTAGGAGTGGGTACCATAGAGTTCTAGTTATTCTATTTTTTTTTCAGTAGTATTTACTCATGTACCGTGGGTGCGTTTAACAAACACACATTTCACATGCACAACACAACCAGACCCGAAAAGCAACAATTTGTGTTTTAGCACAAATGTTACCTCCGGCTGGGAATCGAACCCAGGACCGGTGACGCAGAAGTCAGGTAGGTACGCTAACCACTACGCCGATTCTGCCGTCAATGTTGTGTGCAAACATTAGTATGTTTCGATTTAAAGGACTGAGAGCTAGTGTTTACTCTAAATATATGATCGGATTATAAATCTCAGATAAGTATTCCTTCGCCATTATCATAGTTTGTATTATAATCAGTAATAAATGAATTAAAGATATATCATAATCATCATTACTTCAGCCTACCACTACTCCACTGCTGAATATATTGGGGGGAAATTTGCCATAGTTGCCACGCTTGGAAGGCGGATTGGCAACGGCAGTTTATTTATTCTGATGTTCCAGGAAGATTCATCTGGTTTTAATTTTCCCTCTGTCGACTTTTACGACACCCACGGGATGAGATGTGGTGGACAGATTCTCTTAAGCTGCCACTGGCTACCGGATATCTAACGATTATAAAAGTTGCCTACATAATCTGCGAAATTAATGTTCTTTAGACTATCAGTTCTTCATTTGTGCCGATATTTAGCAAAATGGCATTGTCCGTATAGGTTAAAATAAAAATAGAAATTGGAGAGATGTGAAGTCGTAACGCGGTGACGTCTGACGCTCTCCGCACAGGCGCGTCCGCGATACGGGTAATAACTAATCCAAGTAAATGCTGGTATTGCAAAACCATGTCCAATTAGCAACCACCTTAGTCATTAAGCCCTGCATACCAGCGAAATTGCATCTACTTAAACGTATCTCCATCGCTGTTAATAGGCCTCTATATCTTTATTAAGCGACGAAGGGTTAAACGGGAATTGTGCGCAATAAACGAAATGAAATAGTTAACCCTGCAGCGGTCTTCACACTCACTTTAATTTAGTTAACTGTTCCGCTGCGCCCCGGGCGATGCAGGCCCCTGCACGGGAAGGGTTAAATGGTGACGCGGCTAATGAGTTGTCGACATAATCTGCTATTTCTATAAAATTATATAGATTATATAATTTTATAGAACAGTTGAACAGTTTTGATATACTTTACATATTGTCATTCGAAGTTGTAGTTGTATTACAATTTGCAATTCCGAAGCTATCTGTTTATTTATTAGGAAACTCAACAGCTTATTTTACATTTTTTTTTATTTGATAAAGTGTCGAGACGAGCAAAACGTTCACCTGATGGTAAGTGCAACGTTTGCCCATGACAGATGCTGTGTTACTCAGAATATTTCTGTGTAGCACCACACTGCGCCCGTCACCCTGAGACATAAGTTCTTAAGTCGCATATGCCCAGTGATTACGTTAGCTCTCAGTGCCCTTCAGACCGAAACACAGTAATGTTTGCACACTACTGCTTCACGGCAGAATAACTGGCCGTGGGGTGGTACCTACCTAGACGGATTCCTGCCTTGGAATCCTACCACCAGTAAAGTACATAAGTAGAATATAGCTGAAATTGACAAACTCTAAAGCTAATGACAGACTTCCACGACGAGATATGTTCCTGGGTATATTTTACATAAACTTTATTTAATAAGTGTACTATACTCTCAATATCAGTGTCGACGTGTTCCAACTATCACTTACAAGGCATTCAATACAATGAGATCAAGAAAGTAATCCAGATCCAAAACTAAAAATTCACTGGTCTGTGACTGAAAAATTATTTTTTTAAGTAGGGATAATTTTATATGTAGGGGTAGGTAATATAAGGTGAACAGGTACATGGTAGATATTCATAAATATAGATATTATAAAGTTTTTAGTTCTCCTTTAAGGTTATCTTTATTTATTTGATAAAGGAAAGAAAGTTAATTTGCCAAGATCCGCACGCAAAATGCAAAATGGTGTGAATCGCCCAGCCCTTGAAAAGCACCAAGCTAACAGGCTTCCTTCTTTAATCGTGAATTAGTTTTACTAATCTGTACTAAGTCGGTCCGCTGTCAATGAATGAAAAACTACGAACGAAATTATAACTGTAATAAAATTATTAAAAAAATTGTATAGTTCCAATCAATTATACGAGTAAGTACACAGAACTGGTTTTGATTTATGCTGTTCACTTTGTGTTATGAAAATTTAATAATAAATACTTAACTATAAATATTGATTCGCCGTGTGGTGGCGGCTTAAGAGAATCTACCACCCCATCTCATCCCGTGGGTGTCGTAAAAGTCGACAGAGGGAAAATGAAAACCAAAAGATGGGCAGCAGCATCATTCTGGAACATCTGAAAAAATAAACTGCGGTTGCCAACCCGCCTGCCAAGCGTGGCAACTATTGCAAATCCCCCCCAAAATGAGAGCTACAAACTTTTGTGGCAATCTATGGGGGAGGCCTATGTTCAGCAGTGGACTAGTGATAGGCTGAAAAGAAGAAGAAGAAGAAGAAATATTGATTAACATTATCGATCAATAAATAAAATAGAAATAAATAAACTGAGTAACGCTGTTTATCAAAATGGAAATAGTATTAAATCCGTTCTGATATAAGTTTAACAATTGTTATATACAGTATACACGAAAATCAATTTAATTGTTACATACTGTATGGCCACAGGCAGATAGATGCAGATTTTGACGTTCTAAAGCTTTAAGCTAGCCTAAATTGAACAACGAAATTTTGACTTTGACTTTTGACTTTGAGACAAGTAACGTTGTTGTTAAAAATTATAATTTCGCCACACAGCATATGCATATCGTGTATACGGTTTCCTTAATAAACAGAGCAAGGTTTTGACATACATACATAAGACCACGACTGTATCCCATAAGGGGTAGTCAGAGACTGGGCACGCACTGCAAAAACAGATGACTGCCACAATCCACGTTTCACCAAAACAATATAATGCACTTGGTGTGATAGGTGGTGAGCCCATCGCCATCATGCGCTGTTGGGTGCACAGTGCAGCTTAATTCCTTACTCGCCTTTTACGAGATCCATTGGATGAGATGGAGTGGTAGTATTCTTTTATCGAGTCACCACCACACGGCACGGATTTTGACACATTTACATCTTTTTTTTTTGAGAGCCGCGGTAGTAGGGCGGGGCGCCCCTTTAAGTTTCATAGTATGCAGGTGTTCAGAGTTTGATTCCCGGTGCCGGTAAATCTAAAATTGTTCTTGCAATTTTAAGTGCTACCACGTGCTCAGCGGTGAAGGAAAACATCCCGATTAATCCTGCACGTCCGAGAAGTAAAAAATATTCCGAGGACATGTGAAGTCCGCCAACACGCATTGCAGCAGCGTAGCGGACTCTTCCCGGCTCCTAAACCCTCTCATAACAGTTATGGGCTTTTTACTTTATATTGTTTACATATTTTACTATTAAACCAAAATATATGTATGTACAATATGTATATCGACATTGCACATCACTAAGCGTTTTCAACGCCAACTAATTTATATCGAGCTGAGTTCCGAGTTGCACCCTCGTTGCTATTTAGAAGCTTTTAATCGCTCGATGAAGTGTCGGCCCCACTGATTAATGGACGTCACTAGCGAATACCGTCACGACGCGAAATTATTGCAGCTCAATGTATCAAGCAGTCGAACCGAAAATTAAGAAATAATCACAAAGTTCGTTTGCTCCACAAATAGAAGAGAGAAACGAGATTCACGGAATTTCTGTTTCGATGTGAAGAAATATCTTAATAAATAAACTACGGTGCGATGGAAATTTACATCGCACCATCGTATACTCGTATAGACATTTTAAAATCGAGTAGGTTTTCAAGATTTTTTCTTTATTAGACGAAGGCTTTGTACGGGCAGCCTTTATTCTAGCCGAATAACACCATGCTATGCAATGCTATCACTATACTGCTCGTGGGATCACAATGGGGAGTAAGACTTTTCTACATCGTACCAAAATGGCGGAGAGTCTCGTTTCCCGCGAGGAAGAAAAGTGGGCTACGTGTGTCGCCGCTGCCTACCTCTAATATGGGAAAACGGTGTGACTGCATGTATATGCATAAGGATTTGACGCCGTACTATAGGTTACATTCTGTACGTACATTTTGTTTTCGTAGGAAAACATACAGTCCCGTTTCAACCCGTTAATCACGAAAAATTCGACTAGGTGCATTTCGCTTGCAAATATATATCAATAACCTTATTTCTTGTGTTTCTTATGTTTAAATAAACGCCCCGCACCGCGTTTTAAAGTGATAGCACCATGCACAACATAACCAGATCAAAAAATCAACAAACTATGTTGTTACAAATTTTGATTTCGATGGGAATTCGCCAAGACGTTCGCATAGAAGTACTCATCTTCTAGCTTACGCGTTTGTCACAACACATGCTCGTACTATGACATCGCGATTAAAACCGCTTTTTGTCGAGCCTTTTGATACAATAAATTATATTTAGCGATACTAAAAAAACAAACAGATGCACGACCGCCGCTACAGCTCACCGAGAACTCCGTGAAGTTTTAATGGCGTAGTAATTTAATTACATAACAATAATAAGCACGACGTCGGCGTGAGCACCTGCTTGTACTGGTTTTCTCGGCGCTGGCTGTCGGTGAACAAACGAACGTACGAACGAACGCAGAACGGATGAACTTTATTAATTCGTGAGAGCTTTTAACATCTATACAAATAAATAAAATTTAAGTGGCAGTTTGTAATAAGAAAATAACAGCTTTGTACTCAATGCTCATGAAAGTAAGTGCGGTTCTTTATGGTAAAAAATTGCATTTGAATTTTTTGTCTGTCTGTTTGTTCCGGCTATTCTCAGAAATGGCGGGACCGGTTTTGACGGAATTTTCACTGACAGATAGCTGATATTATAGCGGGTAACTAACGCTACTTTAATTTTTGAAAGATAATAAGGGTTCCGCGCAAAAATATTAAAATGCTGTTCGAATAGGGAAGTATGTATGTATATCATCGATCGGGGTCGGCTTTTTTACGCGGGTGAAACCGCGGGAAACAGCTAGTTAGAATTAAAATGTTACTTACGTACAGTCACGCCATATCCCCATAAGGGGTCGACATAGACGACACTCGTAACCCATTTTTCGCCCTCGTGGGAAACGAGACGCGGCGAACCACGTCACCGCCACTTTGATACGATTCAAGAAATTCTTGCTCCCCGTTGCGTTCCTACGAATAGAATAGTGACAGCATTGCATATTATGGTGTTATTCTAAACGAATAAAGGCTGTCCCTACTACTTAGTGTCCTCTTACGACACCTCGGCAGGAAAGAGGTAGGTGCTATTCTACTCTACCGAACACCTATAGGCACCTAAGATTTTACGATGCACGCTTATGAATTATTTTAAATCTCTACTCGTATCAAACAACGCGTACTTATAAGAAATAAACAAATAATTTTAGCCTTGCATTGTTCGAAACTGTATACATACTAGTGCACGGAAGTGTACATGAACGCAAATACATTGATTGCCCGTCTATCCGTCATTTTTGTGCCTATTAAGATATTTTCAAAATGACGACTTTGGAAGTTTAATCCGATTTCGTCGTCGTCATCGTTTCAGCCTATCACAAGTCCACTGCTGAACATAGGCCTCCCCCATAGATAGCCACAATATTTTGTAGCTCCCATATTGGAGGGATTTTGCCATTGTTGCCACGCTTGGCAGGCGGGTTGGCAACCGCAGTTTAAATATTCAGATGTGCCAGGAAGATGCTGCCCATCTTATGGTTTTAATTTTCCCTCTGTCGACTTTTACGACACCCACGGGATGCGATTGGGTGGTAGATTCTCTTAGTCCGCTACCGCTAAGCAAAGTAATATAATATCAAATCATAAATACGTAAAAAAGTATCTAAAAAACAATGGTAATTTAAGAAATAAAGTCTAGGCATCAAATTGTCTCATTTTTGCGATGGTTTTCGAGCTGTGCTCTGTGTGGGATGGGAAAGGAAAAGTATATTTAAATGTTTTTTTTATCTTAAGACATGACGATTTAGTGTGCTTAAAGCAATTGTAGTGGTGCCGGAATTGGGAATGCACTGAGGGATGCAAAGCATTTATTTATTTTTCTAATATAGAAAACGAAACGAGAAAAACAACAATTCCACCTGATAGGTGCAACGTCTGCTCATATCAAATGCTGTGTCACTAAGAATAATTCTGTGTCACAGACATCAGTTCTTAAGTCTCGTATGCCGTGTAATTTCTCTTCGGAGCTCTCAGTGCCAGTCAGCCCGAAACACAGTAATGCTTGCACACTACTACTTCACAGCAGAATAACTGGCCCTGGGGCCAATGCCTAGATGAATAATAATAATAATACTTTATTTATAATAATGATACTTTATTTATTTAGCTCTCACTAGGTTTACGTTCATAACTTATGTTGTTATAATCATTTAAACAGTGTTTTTTGAGAGCCTGGTGTTAGTACTAAGAAAACCTGTATTACTAATCACCAGTAAAAGTTCCACCAATAAAAGTATCTCTCTCTAAATTTATTTGAAACTTAATAACATCGTATTATTCGACCTAATTGCAGCAACCGTAGCTTCGTTTCACATTCATGTACACCTAACAGATATAACATGAAATGTGCTTCAGAAGACAGGAGTGTATCACCTAAATACACGTTACTCAGTAACCCAATGAGGTGGTCTGTACTCCACTCATTCCAAAATATTATAGCCATATACAGTAGACTAGCTGCCCGCGACTTCGTGCGCGTGGGAATAGGTTTGTTAAATATCTCTATGGAAACTATTCAAATTTTCCGGGATAAATGTATCCTATATCCGTCTCCAGGATGCAAGCTATCACAGTGCTAAATTATGTCAAGATCGGATCAACGGTTGAGTCGTGAAAAGGTAACAAACAGACAGAGGGACAAAGAGAGTTACTTTCGCATTTATAATACGAGTATTATATAATGGATGACAGTAAAACGTGCACTTACTGAAATAATGACAATGTTTTTTTTTCATTGTAGAAAGTGACGAAACGAGCAAAACGTTCACCTGATGGTAAGTTCAACGTCCGCCCACAACAAATGCTGTGTCACCCAGAAAACTTCTGTGTGACACCACAATGCGCCCGTCACCCTGAGATATCAGTTCTTAAGTCTCAAATGCCCAGTGATCACGCTAGCTCACAGTGCCCTTCAAACCGAAACACAGCAATGCTTGCACACTACTGCTTCACGGCAGAATAACTGGCCCTGGAGTGGTACCTACCTAGACGGATTCCTACAGGAATCCATGTAGGTACCTCCAATTAAAGCATTACCGTTATTGCCATATACAAATGTAAATACGAAAAAAAACACAACGAAGATAAAACATTATAAAATTATACGCATAAACGTTAAATGAATATACATATACGAGTATTTACCTCTAGAAACATAAGTAAGTCGAAAGCTACATGAAAAGCGCGCGAACAATGGCCGAACGTTCGCACCTGTTCGTACAGTGTAACCTTCGATATAGACGTAAAAACGGGGCCTGATAGAATCGCTGCGACCGGCCCGCTGTCACATCAGCTGGTCAACTAATGACCGCTGGTATCTGCCGCGATTCCATCAATCGATGTTATCTTCCGTCGGTAATGAATTGTTGATAATACTCCATATACATCGTGATTTGTGACAATACTTACTAATTTATTTAATCCGTACAAATATATGGACGAATTTTTTTCAGATAATTCGATAGGAGACTTATTTTAGCCAGAGAGCTAAGGTAGCTAAGGGGCTAAGGGGCTAGGCGCTCGCTTTAAATTTCATAGTACGCGAGTTATCTGGGTTCGATGTCAATTTCAATTTTAAGAGAGGATTTACCATGTGCGGTGAGGAGAGAAAATATTATTTTCTACTGACGACCGCGTGGCGCAGTGGTTAGCGTACCTGACTTCTGCGCCACCGGTCCTAGGTTCGATTCCCAGCCGGAGGTAACATTTGTGCAAAATACAAATTGTTGCTTTTCGGGTCTGGTTGTGTTGTGCATGTGAAATATATGTTTGTAAAACGCACCCACGATACAGGAGAAAATCCTACTGTGGGGCTTCGTTTTTTAAAAAAAATAAAAAATAAAAAAAATATTATTTTCTACTTTACCAGCATTGTAAGGATGTTTCGGCATTTTAAATCAAATTCTTAATTCGCATTCATAATTTAAATGAAACTAATTTTACGGATTTTATCGCGTTTAATTTTATACTATTTATAACCCGACATTCGTATCGCATTCATAAGTTAAAAGATGTAATGCTTACAGTTGTCACATCATAAAATCCTGTTATATGACACGGCAAACCATATTACGGTTAAGGTTCTCATTGGTGATAGGATTCCTATGCAGGAATCCGTCTAGGTACGTACCACCACAGGTCCAGTTAGTCTGCCGTGAAGCAGTAGTGTGCAAACATTGCTGCTTCGGTCTGAAGGGCACTGAGATCTAGTGTAATCACAGGGCATATAAGACTTGAGCACTGATGTCTCAGGATGATGGGCGCAGTGCGGTGTCACACAGAAACGTTCTGGGTGACGCAGCATTTGATATGGGCAGTCGTTGCACTTGCCATCAGCTGAACGATTTGCTCGTTTCGTCATTTCATGCAATAAAAAAAAGTTTAACCAAACATATATTTCTTAGTAATAAAGCTAATGTGTGAATTACATTTTAAGTTTTTTTTTTTGCATAAAGTGATGAAACCAACGAAACGTTCACCTGATGGTAAGTGTAACGTCCACCCATAACAAATGAACCTATAGGTATAATCACCTATATATCTGTGTGACACCACACTGTGCCCATCACCCTATTCTTAAGTTCTTAAGTCTCATGTGCCCAGTGATTACGCTAGCTCACAGTGCCCTTCAAACCGAAACACAGTAATGTTTGCACACTACTGCTTCACGACAGAATAACTGGCCCTGGGTTGGTACCTACCTAGACGGAGTCCTGCATAGGAATCCTACCACCAGTCAATATTTTAATCGTAGTTTGGTCTTCACGACACAGGCTCGCCTAGTGTAACGACGACATACCAACCACGCAACGCCTACTTTCTTACGGTGCGAACCCCTGAATGTTTTATTAAACTAAGGTGACGGGGACTTGAGGTGGTTTTTATGTGATTTATTTTCGACGCCATAGTAAAAATTACTTCTTATTGGAGATGGTGACGAAACGAGCAAAACGTTCAGCAACGTCTGTCCATATATATATTACAGCGTTGGTTTGATTTTAATAATTAAGTGTGTACTACGGTTACCGTTAGCCGTGTGGTGGCGGCTCGTTAAAAGAATACTACCACTCCATCTCATCCAATGGATCTCGTAAAAGGCGAATAAGGAATTAAACTGCACTGTGCACCCTGCAAACACCAAGTGCATTATATTGTTTTGGTGAAACGAGGATTGTGGCAGTCATCTGTTTTTGCAGTGAGTGCCCAGTCTCTGACTACCTGTTATGGGATACAGTCGTGATCTTATGTATGTATGTATGTACTACGGTTACAATTAAGTGCTTGTTTCTTTCTTCATTTCTTTCTATTTCATGTATAAATAAAAAAAAGAAAGTCCGATTTCTTATATTTACGCGAATACTACACATTTTTTAAAACTAGATTTATTTAATTTATCGCGTTGTTTTTACTAAAAGCCTTAATAAAATTATCTGTCTTGGTTACGTATCAACATGATTATCGTTATTAATTATCTTGATAACAATCTTTGCTTAATAATTTATGTCCGACAACTGTCACTACATCATAAATTACTTGCTCATGTAGCGACGTTGCGGTCTCCGTTTATTTACCTGCTTTGTCGATTACTAAATACTTAACATATAACATTTTGTGCTAAAACACTAATTGATGGTTTTCGGGTCAGGTTGTGTTGTAATTGTACCTTCGATCTTATCGCATCGGCATTGCATCGGGCGCAGTAAGCAGGGACGAGTTAGTGCCTCTGTGTTTGCGCGTACATTTGTGGCACTATAATATCTCCTGCGCAGTTGATAGCTCTCGAAAACGTTTAGAAGTTGTCGTCGTGGTCGAAATCGGCCAGGAGAACATCATCACTTAACATATAAATATCTCACTAGAAATCCGAAAGTACAATCATTGAAATAAAACTTCTCGGCGCGCTGAGAGTAAAATTTAAAGGCGAGTGCAATGTTTTTCTGAATTTTGCTGTTATACTTAATTAATATTTCTTTGTATACCGAGCAGTTATTTACATTTTTTTAATTCTAGTTTGTTTATTTTTATTTATCTCTAATATTATGTATCGCTTCTATTTCTTGTAATTCAGTAAATCGCACGCGCTATTTTTTAATTCTTATCGATAGTTATTAGAACTTCGAGCTACTTTGAGGAAATCCATTAACATGATATGAGAAGATTTGCATACGTATAGTATATATGTAGTTTCAGCCTATAAATGTCCCACTACTGAGTACAGGCCTCCTCTCATTTCTGAGAGGGTTTTGGAGCTAGGAAGAATCCGCCACGCTGCTCCAATGCGGGTTGGCGGACTTCACATGTCTTCGAAATATTTTTTATTCCTCAGACATGCAGGTTTCCTCACGATGTTTTCCTTCACCGCCGAGCACGTGGTAAATCAGCACTTAAAATTGCAATTAACAATTTTAGTGGTGCCGGCACCGGGAATCGAACCCAGGTCACTCGCGTACTATGAAATTTAAAGCGAGCGCCTAGCCCCTGAGCTACCACGGCTCTTTGCATACGTATCTTAGTAAATTTTATTCAAACGAATTGTCACAAGAATTTACCTCAACAATCTATTATTTAATATTGAAGACTGGGGCCCAAGATTTCTCCTCCACTGGCGGCCTCGAGGCTTTGAGTGCGGAGTGGGCAATGTAAATTAATGGACCTGTTCATAATTGTCTTTTTTTATTTGATAAAGTGACGGGACGAGCAAAACGGTCACCTGATAGTAAGTGAAACGCCTGCCCGTAACAAATTCTGCGTCACCCAGAGGATTCTGTGTGGCACCATACTGCGCCCATCAACCTGATACATCCGAATAACTGGCCTGGGCTGGTACCTACCTAGACGGATTTCTCCATAGGAATCCCACCACCAGTTTACTGGTTTCCGAGCAATCTTTTTCTTACATTAAATTTCATTTGTCAAATATTGTTAATAATGTAATTGTGATGTGATTGTACAAGCCTAGTGGTTAGCGTACCAGACTACTACGCCACGGGTCCCGGATTCGAATCCCAGCCGGAGTCAACATTTGTCCCAAATACAGAAATATTGGTTTTCGGATCTCGTTGCATGTGTGTGCATGTGAAGTGTATGTCTGGAAAAGATATATGTTAGTCAGTAAAATGACTGTAACATAATTCAGTAATTTAAATTAAAAAAACAGCAAATGTCATTATAGTGTTTCAGCGAGAGTATCAAAAACAATATTTACAAGGGAGGTAGAAAGTTACCAACGTCAGCACAACAAGCGGCGCTGTACAGACAATATAAAATAGGTATTGTTTGGCGGCGGTTTCGCCACGTCCAAAAGTCAACAGGGTACCGCCACAATACAAAGGCATTTATTGTACGAATTTCACGCTTGCACGTAGGGTTGACTTTACTAAGACGTGCGTATCTTGATACTTGATTAATTAAAAAAATCTGGACATTTATGTTAAGAGCCGTATTATTTAAAATTAAAGTTTTATTACCGTTTTTCAATTTGTTTTTCTCCTTCAGAATTGTGGTTTGTTTCTCAATTACAAACAGCTTATTCATGTTAATTACGTGACGAATTTTCAAAGATTGCAGAGCGTTTATTCATATTTGCTGGTGTCGTTAAATTCAAAACTAAAAAAAAAATATAAAAAATATCTAGTTTTATTAAAAACAACAGACTCTAATAAAAACCTACCGTAGTTATGCTTAAAATTATTTTAGTAATTTTTCACGAAATAATATAAAGATCCCACAAATATCAAGACAGCTAAGTCACAGTACTCAACATCCCCGTGCGGCCGCAGATCACGGTGCGAGAATACGGAAGGGTTGCATCACTACACTACCCCACACAATTTTCGTCACGGTTGTCCCTCCATGTGTACCGTACGCATATTGCACCCCCAACACCACAGACTAGATACTTTTCATACAGTAATTTTGACATACTGTCAGACATATCGATTGTTTATAAGGAATTATTTTAATTTAATATTTAAACTTTAAATAGTTGCCGTATTGTGTGATGGCATACACTCACCCCTTGCTCGTCACGCCGCAAAGTAAAAATTCCTAATTTTTATTTCAACAATAGAGATGGATAACTAGTTTCTAGTGTAAACAAATTGCTCCATTCATGCAACTTTTTGCGCAGCCAATTGTTCTGAAATATAAGAAGTGTGTTGATTCTGGCTGTATAAAGTCAAACATGAATTGTGATTTCATATGTACTATTTCGCGTAGGCGATATTGTTTCGCCGTGTGGTATCGGCTTAAGAGAATCTACCACACCATCGTTTTTTCATCATCATCATTTTTTTTATACTAGAACGGGCGTTTGCTATTTAGTGATCACCGCCGACCATGGACATCCGCAAGTCTGTGACCATGTTCTGGATCATCCCAACCATTACATCAGATTTGATAAACCACAAATCCTCGCAAAAGAACACCGATTCCTAACAAGGATGATTCGCGAGGCTATTGAAATTAAAAAACATCCTAATTTTAATAGAGAAGATGGTTGGGTATTACCACCTGCTTGGGATCCCTATAATTAATAAAATTAAGTCAAAAACCAAGTATACCACTGCAAGACTTCAAGACACAGTTAGCTCTTTCTGCGTAGATCGGACCACAAATAATAATTAAAAGCTGAAGGTACTCCGGGTTAACTATAACATCAGGACATCTGTCACCTCAGTCCCCCCGTGACCATGGGTGCTGTAAAGCACTCGAAACGTCGGGTTATAAATAACAAAATAAACGCGATAAAATCCGTAAAATTAGTCTCATTTAAATGTGTAGTGTTCGCGTAAATATAAGGAATACACTCATTCCGTGGGTGTCGTAAAAGTCGACAGAGGGAAAATTAAAACCAGAAGAGAGGCAGCAGCAACTTCCTGGAACATCTGTATAAATAAATTGTTGCCAACCCGCCGTATGCCATGCATGGCAACGATGGCAAAATCTCCCTAAAATCGTTCTGCGCGCATAACACAAAAAGTACGCGATATCGATAATTTTTTCCAAGTTTTTCGTCTTAGACACTTGGTCTATCTAAGAAAAAATATCACGATATCTTCATTTAATACTCGTATAAAGGTGTTAAAGTTTTAAAAACTACGATTTTATAAAAGAGGTCTGTCGCTTTGCGCACATTACAAGAACTACTGGATAGATATCGATTTTGTTTTATTTTGGTATTTTTATTGGTATCGAGCCAGCGAAAAGGTTGGCTCGGCGGGATGCTATAGGACGACCTAAAATCGTACGATCAGCAATTTTTTTTATTACTATACTATACTTCTGTAAAAAAGCTTAAATGTAAAATATAAAAAAGTCTATATCTAATAAGACTAGTTGATGCCTGAGACTTCGTCAGCGTGGTCATAAGTTTTTTTTAATATCCAAAATATATAAAAAGTAATACTCAATGTTTCCGATGCAAAACATGCATACATACATAAAATCACGAGTGTTTCCCATATAACGTATAGGCAGAGACCACATCCGGTAGCCCACTTTTTGGCCCCCGCAGGAAAGGATACGTGATGAGTGGCGAACCACGTCGAATCAATTCTTGTACTGTTACATTTGTATCTTGATATCGTTGTTTATGTTTTGTTAAGCACGATTTTCCAAAACGGCCTCGTACCTCAGTTTTCATAGTATCCGCATTTTGATTAATAAGTATGAATCTGTCGACCGCGTGGCGTAGTGGTTAGCGTACCTGACTTCTGCGCCACCGGTCCTGGGTCCGATTGTAAAACGCACCCACGATACAGGAGAAAATCCTAGTGTGGGGCTTCGTTTTAAAAAAAAAAAAGAAAAAGAAAAAAAAAAGAAAAAGAAAGAATAGTAAGTGGGTTTAAATTTGAAAGACTTTTATATTATGCATATTGTATGGATATCGCGAAAACTTGAGACGATTTTTCTGCCATCTGTTTCACAAAATTGTTCTGACATTTCTCTTAGTTAACTTTTATGGCGCCCACGAGACGAAAAGGGGTGATGGAATGCGAAAATCTTTAAAGTTTAATTTTAAAAAGGATTTTATCTTGTATCCAATATCCTACAATGCTACGGAAATACTGTTGCTAGGATTTCTATGCAGGAATCCCTCTAGGTAGGTACCACTCCAGGGCCAGTTATTCTGCAGTAAAGCAGTAGTGTGCAAACGTTACTGCGTTTCGGTCTGAAGGGAATTGAGAACTAGTTTAATCACTGGCGTTATTAGACTAAGGAACTGATGTCGCAGTGTGGTGCCACACAGAAATATTCAAGGTGACAGGATCTGTTATGGACAGACACTTACCATTAACTGAAGGTTTCGCTCGTCTTGACACGTTATCCAAAAAAAAATCAAGGTTCCCTAACACTGGACAGGAATCCGTCTTGGTAGGTACCACCCCAGTCCCAGTTATTCTGCCGTGAAGCAGTGGTGTGCAAGCATTGCTGTGTTTCGGTTTGAAGGGCACTGAGACTTAAGAACTTATGTCTCAAGGTGATGGGCGTAGTGTAGTGTCACACACTCAGAAATGTTCTGGGTGATACGGCATTTGTTATGGGCGGTCGTTGCACTTAACATCAGGTGAACGTTTTGCCCGTTTCATCACTTTATCCAATAAAAAAAAGTAACGTATTTTGATAAAAAGCGTCGAACAGAGTATTAGAAAGATTAATCTAACATTATACCCTTAATACAAAATCAGTTGACACAATTTTCACTTTACTTAAAATAATAAAATGTATCTAACGTACCTACCTACCTTCAATGCCTGTCCAGGGTTCAAATCCCTATCGGAGCAAACATTAGCGCCAAAACACAAATCGTCGGTTTTTGGTTGTACATTTTATTTATTGGAGAAAGTGACGAAACGAGCTAAACATTCACCTGATGGCAAGTGCAACGTCTGCTCATAACAAATCCTGTGTCACCCAGAATATTTCTGTGTGGCACGACACTGGGCCCGTCACCCTTAGACATCAGTTCTTAAGTCTTATATGCCCAGTGATTACACTAGCTCTCAGTGTCTTTCAAATTAAAACACAGCAATGTTTGCACACTACTGCTTCACGGCAGAATTACTGGCCCTGGGGTGGTACCTAGACGGATTTCTGCATAGGAATTCTACCATCAGTCCAAATCCAAGTCCAAATCCAAGTCCAAATCTAGTGTGATTTTTTTTATTACGAGTTTAAAAAAAAGAAAGAGGTCACGTCTGATTGCAAACAGAACTTCGCATAACAAAATAAGTATCCTATTCTGCTATTTTGTCTTAAGATGAACAAATGTAGTTTGCGGTATGTGGCTTTGTCAGCGGGACATGAAACTCGAGTGATGTTTCAAAGCGCTTGTGTGGCACGGTTATAAAGAACTCCAAGCTCGTAGATTTGCTTCTGCAAAATCAATCTTATTGCTCTGTAATAAGTTTATCTTTGAATTTAATAAAAACTATTGCAACGAATTCAGGTTTGTTTTGAGAGTACTATGACGCAGTGAACTTATAGAGAATATTTAGAATTGAATAATATGGTTAATAGAATCAGACTCTGCTTTACGGAAATCCATTATAAGAGAGAAAGAAACTTAATTGGCTAATAAGCGCATGGTGTATATTAAATAGTTCGTGTGGTGGCCGCTCGTTAAAAGAATACTACCACTCCATCTCATCCAATGGCTCTTGTAAAAGGCGAGTAAGGAATTAAACTGCACTGTGCACCCCACAGCGCATGGTGGCGACGGGCTCACCACCTATCACACCAAGTGCATTATATTGTTTTGGTGAAACGTGGATTGTGGCAGTCATCTGTTTTTGCAGTGAGTGCCCAGTCTCTGACTACCCCTTATGGGATACAGTCGTGATCTTATGTATGTATGTACGTAAACAGCACCGGTCTAACCGGTCTTTCCATATAATAGAACAAATGTATTTGATAACGCATATACCTACATTGACCACGACATGATGAGATGGTAGATTCCCTTAAGCCGCCACCACACGGCAGAATATATGTTCTTATATATTGTTCGAAATCGATTAAATAGATGTTTACAACGTCAATAATTCTCTAGTCCACTGTTGAACATAGGCCTCCCCTATAGATTGCGATAAACAGTAGTGGGGGGTCGCCCTACACTGCATTTGCGGGTTGGTTCTTAAATAAAGTTTCTAACGGACTTGCTAGTTTTATTTTCCATTCTCCCCAAATTTCCATCTCTCCTGGATACGTCACACCAACGCTCCGCTGATAGGCTATGCTTAACAACCAGCTCATCTAGCGTGGTCACTATATGTAAATCAGTCGAGAAATATATGTCAGACTTGTTGGCGGTTCTAGGAAAGACCTATATCCAGTCCAGCATTAAACTAGGTAAACCACGACGACCACGTCGTCTATTATAAAAATTGAATTATCGCCTACGTAGTCACCAGACTACGTTGGCGATAATTCAATTTTTATAATTATAATAAGGCAAACGTATCGTGATCAGATCGAAGTCGTTTTAACGAAGGACCATGTCAAAAGTACCCTGCAACCGACGAGCTTGTATGAAAACGCTAAATGAAGTAGAAGAAACGAAAGATGAGTGTCAGGATCGTAGCAGGAAAGATGTGCTCTCTGCCTACCCCAATAGGAAAGAGACGTAACTTTATGTATGTATAATATAAGTAAAATGCCTGCTTCTTTTTAAGTGGCCCAGTAAAGAATGGCCCGTTTTGTTTTGAATTTTTCAAATACGAGTATATATCATTTTAGTAATCTTCTATTATTAAAAATGAAACAAGGACACACTCGAACATTTTTTTTTATCAAAACCAATCTCAAAATTTCATACCATCGACAATAATGATTTATGTGAAGCTGTAAAAATGAATTATTTAACCAGCAATAATTCTGAAGTTCCGTGGCAGTATGCCGCAAGGGTTGGGGCGATATCGCGCCATATGTGGTCAATTTCTGTCCGCTTTACCCCTGTCGCGGTGAATTACCCCTAATCCTGCAGAAATGTCAACACTTTTATATACATTCAACAAGATTATTTACTTACGTTTCTGTTATGTCTGAAGTTTGCAAGCCAAGTGGGACTTTAAAGTGTCCAAAAGATGTAAGGAATATTTTGTTATTAACTTCGTCAATTAAATTTCTTCTAAAGGAAATAATTTTGCTAAAATAAAAAAAATCAAGATTGCTCTTTTGTCGAAAAGTGGGCTACGTGTGTTGCCTCTGCCTACCCCTTATATGGGAAAAAGGCGTGTTTGTATGTGTCATCATTTCAGTGTATCATAGTCCACTGCTGACCACAGGCCTCCCCCATAGATTGCTACAAAAGTTTGTAGCTTTCATTTAGGGAGGATTTTGCCATAGTTGCCACGCGTGGCAGGCGGGTTCGAAACCGCAGTTTATTTATTCAGATGTTCCAGGAATATGCTGCTGCCCATCTTCTGATTTTCATGTTCCCCATGTCGACTTTTACGACACCCACGGGATGAGATGGGGTGGTAGATTATCTTAGGCCGCCACCACACGGCGCTGTATGTACGGTGATTATTAATCTAAAAATTTAGTTAATAGAATCAGGCGTTACTTTGCGGAATATATAATGAAGGAAAGTAAGTTAATTTGCTAAGATCCGCGTGATACGATACCTTATTTTTTGAAGAGCAACGCCCGCCCTTGCTTGTGCACACTACTGAGGGAAGGCGGGCGGTGCTCTTCAAAAAACTAGGTAATATACACCATTTTTATATTTTACATGCGGATCTTAGCAAATTAACTTACTTTCCTTCATTAATCTAAAAATTAACAATACCTTTAATAAATATTCTAGAAACATCTGCAGAAACGGAATTCGAAATGAATTCATTACCGACACCTGCTAGATACGTAACATCCTCAATTCACGTCTCGGTATGTACTAAGTCTAATTGTAAGCCGTCGCCAATATAAGGGTTGAAGTTATTGACACAAAAGTTGCCAGCCCTTCTGTTTGCTGTTATTGTTTCCTTAATTCGAACCCCAACTAATTAATTTACTCTCGGGGCCCACGATGTCACTGATTGCGGTTCTCGCTCGAATAATATTTGATATTGCTTTTATATGACAACCTGTTGTTTTTGTTAAAAACTCGAAGAAAAGTTACTTCACGAGGCAGGTTCAATGTCAAACTAGGAAAGATAATCTTTTATGCAACTGATTTTTTTCTGGTCCCTACCACCAGCTCTTCGTTTAGGTAGATACCACCGCAGGGGCGTTCTCTTCATTACTGTGTTCGGTTTCAGTTAATTTCGATGCGCAATACCGTGAAAGTATCAGAAGTACTGATGGTAGGACTCCTATGCACGAAACCGTCTGGGTAGGTACCACCACCGGGCCAGTGATTGTACCGTGAAGCAGTAGTGTGCAAACACTACTGTGTTTCGGTCTGAATGGCAGAATTGATTTCTGAGAGTGACAAGCGCAGTGCTAACCGACAACCATTGGGCTTACCATCAGAGGCCCCTTTTTGCTCGTCTTGTCACTATTTTTTATTGGCAGTTTATTTATTCAGATGTTCCAGGAAGATGCTGCTGCCTATCTCCTGGTATTTATTTTCCCTATGTCGACTTCTACGACACCCAATGGCAGGGGCCGTTTTTTTAAAGAAAGATACTATATATAAGCTATAACCTTGATTTTTTAAATGTTGTTTTTTTTTATCGTCGGTGCATCTTTAAAACGCATAAACATAGATTCCACATGCACAAATTCTCAGACCAGGAATAACTATCTGTAGGCCATACAAATATTTATTCCGAGCGGGGATAAAACCCGCGACCCGTGGCGCAGATGCCAATCGCTCAGCCACTGCACCAACCGAGCGCACTGAGAGCAGACTCACGGTTTACGATCAATTTATAAAGTAAACACAATCACAGGAAGATAAAGCTAGGGCGTTGATGATGTGCGTGATGGATGGATTCTAGAGGAAAGGAGAGCGCGACGCCTTCTTGAAACACAAGACAGATATTTGCGAATAATGTGACTGTTAATAGAAAAAGGATTAATGTGGAATTACATAATAATTAATAGTAAATCCTGCCGTTTTGCTTTCAATAATATAAACATTTTATCTTCAATATTAGGAAAGGAATGTTCAGATGATTTGGTCAGACCCACAAGAAAATTTAAAAATGATGGGTATTACCTTGTTTTGAAGAGCACCACATTAATTGTAACACAAACCACAACATTGTAAGGAAACCTTCGTGTCTAAGAAATAAAAATACATACATACAATCACGTATTTTTCCCATATAAGAAGGTAGGCAGTAGCTACTCCTTTCGCCCCCGCGGGTACACGTCGTGACGGGTGGCAAACCACGTCTCCGTCATTTTGGTACGACTCAAAATAATTCTGACTCTCCGTTGGATTCCCACGAGCATAGTGACACCATTGCATATTATAGTGTTAGTCATGCCTCCACCATGCACTTCAAAATTATTACTTACAACCCTACTTTCAAGTTCTCAAATTACAACAAGATTTAGGAAACATTCAGCAATTATACAGACAATTAACAAACCTCAACATATTTCGGCTGTCTGAACTTGAGCAACAAGTTAGCTTGGAGTAACTAGAATACAACTGACACGCCAACAGATTTTACCTCAAAACCGCGACCGACGCAACGCAACGCGTGTTGTAATTTCGGAGGAGTGAGGTCGTAATTACAATTATTAAAAGTTTCAGCGAAAATAAAGGAAATAATTTGACGAAATAAAACTCACATTAAGCTTTGCAACATCTACCCATAACAAATGCTGTGACAAATGTTTGCACACTACTGCTTCACGGCAGAATAACTGGCCCTGAGGTGATACCTACCTAGACGGATTCCTGCATAGAAATCCTACCACCAGTAACAATTGCAACTCACATTAAGCTTTTATTTAACTAGATCGCCTGACCTCCCAACGTCGCCTGGGTTCGAATCCCTGCCGGCCGCATTAGTGTAAAAATTGAAATTCTTTATGTTCGGGTCTGGTAGTTTTGCGATTGTTTTTGTGTCTCTGACACTGCATCCTCAACCTACCTCAGATTTTATTGCATGAGCGTTACATCCGGTGCAAGCAAGTAAAGACAAGTGAGTGCCACTGTGTTTGCGCATGCAGTTATGGCACTATAATGTCTCACACACAGTTGATAGCAATCGGCAGTATTCGGAAATTTCCGTCGTGGAAATCGGCCAGGACACTACCTACTGTTCCTACTGTTGGTAGGATTCTTATGCAGGAATCCGTATGCCGTAGGTACCACTCCCGGACAGTTATTCCACTATGAAGCAGAGGGCACTGAGAGCTAGTGTAATCACTGGGCATGTATGAGACTTAAGAACTGATCTCTCAGGGTGACGGGTGTGGCGCAGTGTGGTGTCACAGGGAATTATTCTGGGCGACGCTCCATTTGTTATGGGCAGACGTTGCACTTACTACCAGGAAAACGTTTTGCTCGTTCCGTCACTTAATACTATATAAAAAAACCCATCATTGTCAATTACACATACAGAATTAGTAAAATAAATTAATTCGTGATAACACACACACATACAGTCACACTTTTTCCCCATGAGGTGTAATCAGAGACCACACCCGCGGGGGTAAAGAGTGGGCCTCTTTACCCCCGCGGGAAACGAGACGTGACAGGTGGCAAACAACGTCGCCGCCACTTTCCACGAGCAGTATAGTCACAGCAATGCATACTATGTAATACATAATATTCTGCACGAATGTACTCTGCTCGTACAATACCTTAGTCGCCTCTTACGACACCTCGGTAGGAAAGAGGTAGGTGCTATTCTGCTCTACCGGACACCTATCGGCTATAATCCTAGCCGATTTCGACCACGGCGACAACTGCCGACTACTGCCGACTACTGTCGAGAGCCATCAACTGCGCAGGACATATTATAGTGCCACAAGTGTACGCGCAAACACAAACGCACTCACTCGTCCCAACCTACCCGCGCCCGATGAAACGCTGATGCGATAAGATCGGAGGTAGGCTAGGATTTGATTGTCACGACAAAATATAGTTCATGACTGAAGAACATTTATTGACACTTGCCATTTTGTGGCAGTGAGAATTATTTCAATAACTTTAGTCTCGTCTATTATTTAAATAATCCTCCCTTTATTCGTCTTGTCGTCTTAATTTCGTCGACACACCAATATCGCCGCACCCTACTTCCACTCCTACGTGTCTGTCAATGACAACTGACGCCATATTGACGATGTCGCAACAACCGATTGATTGCTCTGTAATGTCAGTTTGAGTATTATGTTTGTTAACATTATTTCAGTGGCTTTTCTTTGATGAACATATCTAAATATATAAAAGCGATTTACATCACATCACGATATTTCCGAAACAACAACACTAAATTTCGCATACATGTTCCTTTCCCGACATAGACACTTTAAGAACGGATTTTACGAACAGTTAATCTTAAATGGGTGAACGGGCGGGTGTTGTCTTTCTCTGTACATATTTTAACATACTAATAACTTTTCAATGAAACTAATTTTACGGATTTTATCGCGTTAAATTTTACTATTTATAACCCGACGCTTCGAGTGCTTTACAGAAAATCAAAAACCAAGCATACCACTGCAAGACTTCAAGATACAGTTAGCACTTTCTGCGTAGATCGGACCAAAAATAATAATTAAAAGCTAAAAGTCCTCCCGTGACCGTGCTGTAAAGCACTCGAAACGTCGGGTTATAAATAGTAAAATTAAACGTGATAAAATTCGTAAAATTAGTTTCATTTAAATATGTAGTGTTCGCGTAAATATAAGAAATCATTATAATAATAACTTATTTACGAAGCCGATACCGGGAGCTAGTAAATAATAAATTATCGAATGTGCAGGTGCTGCATTTTCAGAAAAGGCTATCGTATTACCATTTACACTCCGCTTCATTTCGATAAGTTATACATATATAAATGCGAAAGTAACTCTCTCTGTCCCACTATCTGCTTGTTACCTTTTCGCGGCTCAACCGTTGAACCGTTCTGGACGATATACTGCACTCAGATAGCTTGCATCTTGGAGACGGACAAAGAATACATTTTATTACTGAAAATGAAAGAGATTTTTATTTTTTTGGATAAAGTGACGAGACTAGCAAAACTGTCACCTGATGGTAAGTGCAACGTCTGCCCATAACAGATGCTGTGTTACTCCGAATTTTTCTTTCTAGCAGCACACTGCGCCCGTCACCTTGAGACATTAGTTCTGAAGTCTCATATGCCCAGTGATTACGCTAGCTCTCAGTGCCCTTCAGACCGAAACACAGTATTGTTTGCATACTAATGCTTCACGAGAGAATAACTGGCCCCGGGGTGGTACCTACCTAGACGGATTCCTCCATCGGAATCCTACCACACTAACACCAGTAACACTATATTTTAACCCAAACCCATGCGGACGTAGTCGCTGACTTCAGCTAGTTTTCGATAAATAGAATTGTTGTCTATAAAAGGCGTAAATAGCTAACCACTATCTGCGACGTGTTCGTACCGATATTGTTTATTTTGATCAACCAAATTGCAGAAGAATTATCATCCATAAAAACTATAATTGAATGCATCGTTACCATCTATTGTGTCTACGGTTACAATTTCTGCCAAATAAAATGCAGCGGCGTTATTCTGGTATTCTGTAAGAGCTAATTCTCCAGTGGAACCGATCAATTGATGGCACTACTAACTAGATTGTTATAAACTGAAACTGAAATATGTGGATTGCTTCTTGTTTCTGATGCGCATTGCGACAGAGTGAAGCCTTTTACTTGGTTCGATTTTCCTAGACCAGTACATCATAGAAGGTTTCAAGGCAAGAGTGTATAGGTAATAGGTAACTTGACTAGGTGGTAGGATTCCTATGCAGGAATCCGTCTAGGTAGGTACCACCACAGGGCCAGTTATTCTGCCGTGAAGCAGTAGTGTGCAAACATTACGGTGTTTCGGTTTGAAGGGCACTGAGAGCTAGCGTAATCACTGGGCATGTGAGACTTAAGAACTGATGTTTAAGGGTGACGGGCGCAGTGCGGTGCCACACAAAAATATTCTGGGTGACACAGCATTAGTTGTGGGCGGACGTTGCACTTACCATCAGGTGAACGTTTTGCTCGTTTCGTCACTTTGTACAATAAAAAAAAAGAAAAAACACCGGTTCAAAGTTTGGCTTATCTATAAAAATAAATAAAATTCAAGTGTCTGTTTGTAATAACAAAATAACAGCTTTTTACTCAATGCTTGTGAAAGTATATACAGTATTTATAAGAAAAATACAAAAACATCAATATACTGTCAGATAGCTGATATTATAGCGGGTAACTTGGGCTACTTTAATTTGAGATAAATAGTTAGGGTTCCGCGCAATATAATATATTCGGTATCGACCATACATCGGGAAAGAAATGCAACAGTCGTGCCCTTCCGTACACCTGAATGATCATTTAGATAATTTAGAATTTTAGAGTCCAAGTTTATTACAGACCCTATGTTTCAATTCCGCGAACAAAGTGGCATAGTCTTCTTTCATATCTACTTTTTTTTTCTTTATTTAAAGTCACTTCATAGCTTCATAGCACTTTGTGAGAAAGAAGAGAAGAGACAGCATTAATGGCAGATTAAACTATATGTCTTCTCTTGCAATGTTATAATTTTCAATAAAAGTGTGATTTTTTATCAAGCAATACGTTTTATTCGTGTCATTTCTTCTTCTACTTTTTATACCCTATGCAAAAAGTATTTAATGAGAGAATTAGATTATTAAACTCTAAACGTATTCCAACATTGAAGGGTTGGGGAGAGAATTACCGCAGAGTCGTTAGTGACTTTAATTGTGAGCCATCGGAATCTTTGGGCTATCTACCTGTAAGTGAGACTTGAAGCATGCTTAAGGCTAGTACTCACAAACTGCTTAATTTAAAAGTGTATACATTTTTCTTTTGTTCTTTTTCTGTAACTTAGTTTGTCGTTGTAATATATTATAGTTATATGTAATATATTTTTTTATTTCATTTTCAGGAAGTGACGATACGAGTAAAACGTTCACCTGATGGTAAGTGCAACGTCTGCTTATAACAAATGCTGTTTCATCCAGAACATTTCTGTGTGACACCTCACTACGCCTTCACCCTTCGACATCAGTTCTTAAGTCTCATATGGCCAGTGACTACACTAGCTCATAGTGTCATTCAAGCCGAAACTCAGTAATGTTTGCACACCACTGTTTCAGGGCAGAATAACTGGCCTGGGGTGGTACCTACTTAGACGGATTCCTGCACTCGTCGGCCGTCTGTCGTAGAGTCTACGACACTTGATAATGCCTCGTTTTGGAGCGAAACACGTGTCGTGTTCTCGACTTCAGTGGTGTATATTATCTAGTGGTAGTATTGTAGTGGTTGGTGGAGGGTACCTGGTAACGGTTCCTGGTGGCGGTGTTAGTTTGCTTTTGCACGCCACTGAGGGACGGCGGGCGGTGCTCTTCAAAAGACTAGGTAATATACACCATTTTTATATTTTGCATGCGGATCTTAGCAAATTAACTTACTTTATATTATCCTGCATAGGAATCCTATCACCACACAAATTTATCATGGACTTGCCGTACCTGGCTAATTACTGTCAAATACTTGGATAGCCTAAGAATGGTTCAGGTTATTGGTCGCAGGTTTGAGCCTACCATTCGACTGTTGTCATGAACCATCTCCTTGCACTAGCCTTTAAGCCTAGTTAGAGTGGTTAACAGGAATATTAGTAACATTACTAACATTGCTAGTATTATTTAAAAGAAATGAATGAAATGACGATTACGACAAATCTTCTTACTAGGCTGTGGACTTTTAAAGGCGGAAGAAGTACAGTATCTTTAATAAATTTTACATTATTATGACAGCACCCTTACCTCATCCTTGTTTCCGAAGACGAGCGCAATCGGCACGAAGCGGTTTTATCGACTGTGACCGAGTTGATTGCTGCTTTCAAAAAAGCAAGCTTTAATTTTGGCCGTAGTGGCTGCGACGTGGAAGCGGCCGTGCGTGACAGCTGTTTATTTTATTAGCAATAAAATGTTTTAGCAGTTTTAATTATATCTCTCTTCCTGAACCTGTAATTGGGGACTGCCGTTAAACTGCATTACTGTGGATTTCTTTAGCAGCGACAAACAAATAGTCTAGGAGAAGATCCCCCGTACCCGTATTATACCCGTATTATATGTATATATTAATTATCTATCTGAAATAAATGTGCATATAAATAAATAAAACAATATATATTGTAACACAATACCACAAACCACAGTCCACGTAATGGTTCCGTGTAAACATATTTTACGAAGTAATGATTAATATCTTTCCGAAAGTTCGCAATTTTGCTAGAAATGCATGCACCGCTGTCTTAATACCAGCGCTTAATCAAATTAACAGACGGCTGTCTCCGAAGAGAGGCAGGAAATATTGCGAGAGAGCTCTCAGAACTGCGCTACTCCCTAACTAATGGACAAGCAATCGATATTGAAGTTTTTTGCGGGCCCCGGGGCGACAGACAAATTGTCTTGCGAAAAGAAATTAATTTGACAAGTCTACGAGCCGTCCCCGGACGCCTGTATTAATTTATTTGAACGAGTAAAGATGCGTCTGTGGTCGGGGGTAGCGGCGGTCTAGTTTGTACGACATAAGGAAACTATAATATCATTTTGCTTTGTCCTTCCTTTGTTTTTGAATTAACATGTCAATGTGTGTTCTTTTTTGGTCATTACGCATCATTTGTATAAACAAAGATACATATGATAGATATATTAATAAAAAAATGCCACGCACAACCACTTTGTGGAATCTGCTGCCGCAAGTGATTTTTCCGCACCGATACAACTTAGGGACCTTCAAGAAAAGAGTCTACTTTTATACCAAAGGCAACGCACCCTGAATTTCTCTGATATTGCGCATCTTCACGGGTGGCAGTGATCACTTACCATCAGGAGAGCGTGCTCGGAACAAACTTAAATATATTTTCACTAAACACGAGGCAGCTATAAATCTGTTGTAGACAGAATTTCTTTTTGAAATGTTACTGCGATACAAAATTTTCCACGTCAAGATTAATATCAGAATTTTGACTGATAAATTAAAAACAAAATATTGTAATCATAAATTGTATAAAGACCTAAAAAATCTGATTTATCAACTTATATCTTATTCGCCTTATAATGGCTCATTGTGGACCGGTCATTAGCTTTGGATAAAACGCATGTTATTATAATGCCTCTAATGAAATATCTCGCAATGAAAGACGATCACATAGGGAACTAAGTAAAAAAGAGCACGTAGAACTCATTACACGTGTCAGAAGTGAAACTAATATACATTAGAAATTTGATTATACTTAAAATAAATAAACATGAACTAACCAAAATATTAAAGACTTTTTTTTTATAAAGTGACGAAACGAGCAAAACGTTTACCTGATGGTGAGTGCAACGTCTACCCATAACAAATGCTGTGTCATCCAGATTATTTCTATGTCACCACACTACGCTCGTCGCCCAGTGTTGACGACGCGGATGAATATCCAAAAAATTCTTGTTTCAAAAAATAAAGTTTAAAAATGTATTAAAAAATATTATTTATTTTTGTGTTGAGAAAAACAACCAAACCCGAATATAATGGTAGTATAGGCTACGTTAATTAATAATCCGAAAGAAATATGTAATTTCATCGGTTAGTTTCTAAAATAACACAACTTGAAAGTTGCAAGTTGTTTACAAACAAGACATTCCAATCTTTTTAAGTGTAACGTCCACCCATAACAAATGAACCTATAGGTATAATCACCTAAAAAATTTCTGTGTGACACCACACTGTGCCCATCACCCTAAGACACAAGTTCTTAAGTTTGCCCAGTGATTACACCAGCTCTCAGTGCCCTTCGAACCGAAACACATTAATGTTTGCAGACTACTGCTTCACGACAGAATAACTGGCACTGGGGTGGTACCTACCTAGACGGATTCCTGCATAGAAATCCTACATGTAACATAACAACAATTAATGAACTGATAAATATTAATTAATGATATCAGAAAAGTTGCACGGAGTCAAATCGAACTTTGAAATGTTACTCTCATCGCATCCAAAGAAGTTTCACTTCCTATAGTACCTTTGCCTAAAGCAATAAAACATATCAAGAACAATAGTACAAAACAACAAGATCCACACAACGTTTCCTTAATACACAAGCAACGACCCCAGCATTCAGTTATCACCTATACATGGACATAATGACATCAGGAAAAACTCGATTCGTATCCAGAAAATATCGCCCGACATCGATACGGAGGGGGACTTCGATTTATGATGATCTGATGATACAATCGAATCAAATAAAGCGTCTATAAATCAACGTCCGATTGCTGAGCGAGGTGCGAAAGAAACTGCTTTTGCTATCGACAATTTATGCTCTATTTATTTTTGCTTCATGAATCTTATACGCTGAATTGATAACTATACTTTATGTTATAAGGCTAGTCTATACTATCTGTTGAGTGCATGAATGAAATTTTGTAAGTATCTCCATTGCCGGGATTCTCAAACATGAAGTTTTCATTGCGTAGGAATACTAGCAGAAGTCCTCGATATAAGTGATTCCTCTTAATAACAGTATCAGATGCATGTTCTAGTAAAATAAACACAATACAAAGACAACAAATTTTTGATTCTATTTCAGTACAAGTATTCATTATTTTCTTATTACAAATTCTAGAATAAATTATAAAAATTAGCTCCTGGAGTTTCTTAAAGGTTCTTTCCAGGTCTGAGGCATTTCTCTGTCAAACTAGTGTTAGAGTAATTTATATGGAGTATTGAATAAAACATTATTCTTTACTATTCTATTCTATACAGGGTCTGTCGTAAATAATGGATAACCCGTAAACTGGAGTTGGTCCGGATGTGAAACTGTAAGAAAATCGTATCTTCTTGCCAGGCTTTCTAACCATATCAAAATGGCGTAGCCTTTTATACTTTTTTATAAATTTCGCTACTTTTTTCATTCATTCCGTTGCCATTTCATCAAATTTAGGTATTTCAGTGTGATTTTTTTAGTATTATACTCCTGAAGACGTGTATTATTTAATTTTAGTACAACTTTAGGTGTTTTTAACGTTAAACATTTTCAAAATCGTCATTTTAAGTTCTTTTTTAAACAATTTTTTTCTTAATGTCAACTTTTGATAATTACTGGGAAATATACTTACTATATGATATTCGAATATACTTACTATAGATATCATTGGTCCATTTGAGTTGCCGGCAATATTAAATGCGGATATTTATTTGGATTTTTTAGTAAATACTTTACCTGGATTACTGGAAGACGTTCCACAGGAGATAAGAAACGAGATGTGGCTACAAAATGATGGGTGTCCAGCACATTACGCTGTTCGTGTAAGGGAACATTTAAATACCACATATCCAGATAGATGGATTGGGCGATTGGGTCCAATTTTATGGCCTCCACGTTCGCCAGACCTTAACCCGTTGGACTTTTTTTACTGGGGCTGTATTAAGGAAAAAGTGTACAGCGGAGCAATAAGTTCTGTGGAAGAGTTGCGTGCGCGCATTCAAGTAGCAGCAAGTAAAATTGAAGAAGCCGGTTATGCGCGTCGGATTAAAAGATCTTTCATTAGGCGATGTAGAGCATGTATTGCTGCCGGCGGAGGGCACTTCGAGCATTTAGTTTAAGTTATTGATAAATATTTTTTTACTAAAATTAACCTGGTTTTCTTCTGAATATCCTTAATAGTGGCCCGATATTGTTTGTGTAAAGAATCTTGGTAGAATAAAATCATTATGACAAAGTTTTATAACCATTTATAAAAATACTTGGAACATCAAAATTCTGACCTTAATATTGATCTCGCTCCTGTAACTTAATATTGCTCGTAAAGTACACATTGTAATATCTTTTTAGAATCTAGACATACTAGACAATTTATTAAGATCATGGGCAGCTATAGCGCAGTACTTTTTTTTTCACAGTAAATTATCAAAAGTTGACATTAAGAAAAAAATTGTTTAAAAAAGAACTTAAAATGACGATTTTGAAAATGTTTAACGTTAAAAACACCTAAAGTTGTACTAAAATTAAATAATACACGTCTTCAGGAGTATAATACTAAAAAAATCACACTGAAATACCTAAATTTGATGAAATGGCAACGGAATGAATGAAAAAAGTAGCGAAATTTATAAAAAAGTATAAAAGGCTACGCCATTTTGATATGGTTAGAAATCCTGGCAAGAAGATACGATTTTCTTACAGTTTCACATCCGGACCAACTCCAGTTTACGGGTTATCCATTATTTACGACAGACCCTGTATATTCTATATCTCCTACTACAAGACGCATGTGTCTGTTTTCTCCTCTTTTTGTTGTAAATTTTAGATATTTTGAAAATTGTTTATTATTGTGTCACACGCAGTACTGGTGTACAGTTACTGGTGTTAGGATTCCTATGTAGTAATCCGTCTAGGTAGGTACCACCCCAGGGCCAGTTATTCTGCCGTGAAGCAGTAGTGTGCAAACATTACTGTTTCGGTTTGAAAGGCACTGTGAGCTAGTGTAATCACTGGGCACTAGACTAAACTAACTGACATCTCAAGGTGATGTGCGCAGTGTGAGCAAAACCTTCACAGCATTTGTGAAGGTTTTGCTCGTTTCATCACCAAATATATATTTCATTTTCAAATAAACAAAAAAATACGCAACAGCTGACCACACAGAGTATCCAACGTCTTATTCATTCATGTCCTAAAAAAGTAAACCAGGCACGTGCTAATACATAGCGTGTAAACAAAAAGCCTGGATTCAATTAACAATAATACGATAAGTCGGATAATGAGAGGTTGCGTGGATTTATCGACGGATAACCGACAATTAAACGTCTTTGTTCGTACGTCGCGCGACGACGACATCGCGACCCCGCCCGCCCGCGACCTCACAAAATATACCCGCTACAGAGCAACGAATCAAGAAAAATTTTGCAATATTTCTTTCGTTATTTTTTTTTTTGCGTAAATGCGCATTATCCTTAAAGTAAAAATAAATACCGTGTCAATTTTATTTTAGTCTAGTGAAGAGACGTTAAAAACGTTCATCTGATGGTAAGTGCAACGACCGCCCATAATAAATGCTGTGTGACCTAGAACATTTCTGTGTGGTACCACATTCCGCCCGTCATATCAGTTCTTAAGGTTGAAATAGTCTAAAATCAGAATAATTCAATTATTAGTTTTTTCTTTTTCGTATTGTATTTGAACTGTGCTTCACTATTATATCCCGCGGTTTCACCCGCTTTAAAAAGCCGACCCCGATAGATGGTATACATATATACTTCCATATTTTAATCAGATTTTTGGGTTTTAATTTTTTTTGCGCGGTACTCTAATTCTATTTCTAAAATTAAAGTAGCCTAAGTTACCTGCTATAATATCAGCTATCTGTCAGTGAAAGTCCCGCCAAATCAGTCGAGCCGCTTCGGAGATTAGCCGGAACAAACAGACAGACAGAGATATACAAAAATTTTTAAAATTTGTTTTTTTCTTATAAGTACCGTATATACATTCATAAGCATTGAGTAAAAAGCTGTTATTTTGTTATTACAAACAGACACTTTAATTTTATTTATTTGCATAGCTTTACCGCATCCAATTCGCGATTTTTTTGCAACATGCTTCTATGTTCGTTTGATTCGTGCATCGCCTTTTGAAGGGCAATACAACGAGACAAAGGGTGAAGACAAAAAGCCCAGGCCTCACAAGACGCCAATCCAGACGTAGAAGAACTCATTGTTCCATCTTTGTACTTGGCCGAAATTTTCTTGGACGCAGAATAAATGTACCTTTCTTTCTAAGAAAACTTTTAATTTTGTCAAGATTTACCAATATGCATTTAAGAAAAATATTATAACTACCATATTAAATTTAAGCGTATACTTTTGTAATTTCAGCTCTGGTAACTACTTGAAACGAGTTAGCCAAGATGTGTACAAATGACATTATCGGTTTTAGGATATAAGGTATACTAAAAAAAAGTTGTATTGCAACTTTATTTTAGTATACCAGATGAATGTGAAACTTCTGCTCATAAGAAATGCTTGTCATCCAGAACATTTCTGTGTTGCATCACACTGCACTTGTCACCATGAGACATCAGTTCTAAAGTCTCATATGCTCTGTCATTACAGCTACCATCTTCAGTACGAAACACAGCAATGTTTGCATACTACTGCTTGTTGTCAGAATAACTGACAGTGCAGTATCTTCCCAGACGAATTCCTGCATAGGAATCCTACTAGTAGTAAGTAAGCTTATTTTTCTACCCATTATGGATGCTAGATCCAAAACTTCTTTATGTTACAACTTTATCAAGTTGATTCATACCTACAATTTTAGTTTCACTTGAATTGGAAAACTTGAATACAAAGATATTTCTATTAGTGTCCTGGCCTTAGCATGTTACTATGTAAAGTATTGTAATCTTCGACATAACTGTTTCATTGTCAAATCTTAAATCAATTGTCAATAAGTCCATTGTGGATCGTGTAAGTTCATATCGAAGGTCATCTTTATCGCTCGTTACCTCTTCATGACTTGTCAATTTTGCTGTCTGACATAGTAGACAAGTATGTGCACTTACATCGACCCTTATTATGACAGCATTAAAAATGGTTTTGTCCTGTCTTAGCAGTAATATTTCCGTAATCTCATGTTATTTGACTGAAGTACTGAGATCATTACGTAAAATTATAATAAAGTATGTAAGTCTTGGAGGCTAAGGTTGGATTTTCCATGGAAAGGAGCCTATCTCAATGAGTCGTGTAACTTACTATGCACGTCAGTAGGTTTTTATATGCTCCATTCATAAACCAGAACCATTCACATTGATTCTCATTCTCAATTTGAATAAAAAACTAAGTCCCATTCATTGCTTCTATCGTACAATTATAAAATAAGTGTTTATTTTTTTGTTAAAGTTAGAGTAACAAGTATTTTCTGTGGTAAGTGCAAAAACTGCTAACATAAAGTATTTATGAATACTGGACTTAAATTACATTTGCAATGAAACAAAAAGGTATATCTTGAATGTATTCAATGAAAATAAAACAAAGTAAAGAAACTTAATTAGCTAAGATCCGCATGCACATTTCAATGGTCCAATAACCATCTCAAAAAACACCGGACAGAAAATACACAGACCGGTGTCAAGTCGCAACGTCTAAGGTGCAACGCGTCTAATACTGCGACCGTCTACTGAGCGTGGTGATAATGGCCAGCCCTCTGATATTGGGAAGGGTTGTTGTCCACCATAAGACTATTGAAGCAGTTACTGTATGTAGATTTTGCCTGGTTTGTGGAAGTTGACTATCCCCACCAGCTGGACAAAAATTATGCTACTTTTGAATTATTTCTGAGCTATAAGCATTTCTACCAGTGCGATCAAAGTAAAACCAAACACAGGGCGTCAGTCATTGTCACTAAAAATTACCAACAATACTGCAGAAAATTCCTCCCAGAGGAATAAATCCCGTAGGCAACGACTTGTACAGACAAGTTATAATCACAAGTCGACTTGTCATGCGCCTGCGCAAGGCACGGGTCGGGATGTGATTAATATGACGACCACACCCCACCCCACCCCTCGCTATGCTAATGCCAAGAGCCTTTGTCTTCCGAGCACGTAGGCCCACGCATCCTGTGAGTGGGCTCAAAAAAATCGTCAATATTGTTGCGACAACAACCAGACAGACAACGTCGTAATACGAATTTATGAGTGCGTAATGATTAAGTTGGAGAACAAAATTGTGCGGTGATGAATAATTTATGCAATAACAGTGATTATCATTGAACTTAAGGAAGGTTTATTACATGCTCCGTGTTTCGTAATGGCCGGCATATACGAGCCACTGGTAATAATTTTGGTATAAAAAAGTAAAAATTTATATAAATTTATTTATTACCCGTTTCGCACTGAACTCTGAAACGATTTTTTATTTCATGTTAATTTGTTTAAGAAAAGATATATATTTGTATCACGGTTAGAAATATTGCAATCATACTTCTTGCAAGGAGACTTTATTTATTTTCAATTTTAGTTGGTTTCTGTAAATTTTCATCATCTCTAATAGTTGAATTGCAGAGAATGTCATAAAGCAATTAAATCCTGTAACCCTTAAATTTTAGGTAATGAATGGATTCATATTAATTGCCGTGGTAGCTCAGGAGCTAGGCACTCGCTTTAAATATCATGGTACGTGAGTGACCTGGGTTCGGTTATCGGTGCCGGCACCACTAAAATTGTTAATTTCAATTTTAAGCGCTGATTTACCACGTGCTCTGCGGTGGAGGAAAACATCGCGAGGAAACCTGCATGTCTGAGAAATATTTCGAAGACATGTGCAGTCTGCCAACTCGCATTAGAGCAGTGTGGCGAATTGTTCCCAGCTCACAAACCCTCTATTTCAAATGGCTTAGATTTAAATAGAAGAAAGTCACGAACACAACCAGGTATCCACCACCGTTCTTCCACCAATTTGTTGATATATATTAATTGTAATTGTAATTTGTCGTTGCTCTGTGACCTCAGACATTAATTCGATTTTTTCATTCTTCTTGAGATCCTGTCCATTGCTGCCTGCAATAACACATCCCATTGCTCACGCTTATTGTATTTTGTTGTGTTAACATTTTGTAATTTTTTATAAGATTTTTCTTTTATTTATAAGATTTGCAATAAACAATTTAAAAATATGTCTCATATGCCATATTATACTAATTATTAGTGTTTTTCCAACCGAAACACAAAAATGTTTGCACGCTACTCCTTGACGTCAGAATAATCTCCACAGCTACCCTACCCAGGATGGATTCCTGCACTTAAACAAACAGATAGTGAGTACCATACATCCAGGTTCCGGGTTTGTGAATGAGCACTGTAAATCGCACCTATAGATACAGTGAAAATCTTTGTGTCGGGCATCGTTTTGTAACTAAAAAAAATAAAAACGAACACAACACAGTCTATACTAGACTAAGCAATTTTTTTAATAAATGTGAAACACTATTCTGGTTTTAATAAAGGTGAGGAACCAATAGACAGTCCAACTGATGATAAGTGACCTTTCTATTCCAAATATTAAAACAATTAAAAGGAGGCTCGCTGCTGATAATTGGGTCATCATTTCTTTCCGCTCACCACAGGAAACATTTCAGCGTTTTACTGAGATTGTATGTTAGTAGTTGTAAGATCATAAGGCCTAAATAAACGTTTCAAACAATCAATTCAAACAATTCAAAAATAAAATAAATGCACATCAAACACATTAATAAATATTAAAATAAATACATTTATCAAAAAATGGATTCTCGTTTAAAATTTTAAATATCCACTATACTTTTCATTGTTCCAAAACATAAAGGCTCTAGATACCAAAAAAGAGATTTGGGAACTTAAGAAACGGCCACCGCTTCTATTGTCAACATAAATACAGCACATTTGCTATAATTACCCTCGTCCCCAACAATCCGTTGTATTAGCTGCGTCAGCTTTGAACACTGGGCTCAGTAAGCTCCCCGAGGCAACCCCATTTGACTTGTGTCTGAGTCTTGCCTATTTGGACATACACTGCGGCTCCAACAGTATATACTTTTCTGTAACTTCGAAAATATAAAGCAATGGATTAAATCGTAGAAATAAAGACGACAACAAGATCGTTAAGTAAAAGGCGACGGGGTGTCAAACCTATGATTACAGCATTATTAACAGAGGCGAACATTTGTGGCGCGAAACGGTGCCAATGTATTTAAATAATCATTCTAATTTTTATAGTGAAAAATTATGTTCACATTCACTATATTAAAAAGACAACTACTTCAAATGTTACGAGATTAGCTGTCTTCACTTCTACCTTTAAATTTATCCCCGGCAGACCAAATGACATTTCGTTTAGTCAAACTCAGTAAAGCGTTTAATTAAATTTACTGAGGTATTCATATTGTACGAGTCTTTATCTTCGAACAAGAAAGACAAATTATGAACCGACAATACTAGTCAAAAATTAAATAAAGAAATTGTAATCATACAAACTTTTTTGGAAAAAAATTTTTTTTTTTTATAAAGCGAAAAATATAAAAGACTTCGTGGAATCGGGAGCAGATCAAATGATTAGATCGCTAGGCATGCCATTGTCGAGCCTATAAAATCATCCCTGATTGATGAAGTCAGTTTTTTGTCAAAACCTCGTGCGTCCATTTAATTTGAGAAAAAAAGTCTAAACCTGTAACAATAGGTGTTTTTTTCATCACAATGCGAGGCCGCTATGCGATCATCGATTACTTTTTTATCGACGAAAATATCAATAATCTGTTTACGCCCACTGTTAATTCCGACGTTAGTAAAATTGAAACTTGACACGTGTTACGGAGCGAAAATAATTTTGTGGGTGCGTGATGGTGCGCTTTTATCACTTTTGTTTGTTTCTTTTAGTCCAACGCCTGGAGAGCTCGCGTCGTGGAGGCATTTAGTGCGTGACTAGCGCTTTTTTATTGCCTTTGTATTGAAAAAGTGAACGTATCAAATAAGAAGTGCATCACATACAACACCTGACGTCAACATTATCGTTCGATCTTTCCCTTACTAAACTAAAATTGGTTTCTACAAAATAATTGCATCCAATTTCGCTAAGTAACTTTAGAGTCTTTACACGTGTTATTACTGTCAAATTCTTTAATGGAATCGTCGGATTCTAAGTTGTAATTTCTAACATTTTCAAATTTAACGAAACAGTTTTAGAGCAACTCGTATAAAGAGAACTTTCATTCCTGAGCCCATAGTCAATTTGTTCTACAAATACGGTAATGTGGATTGAATATCAATACGGGTAACTTAAGAGCATACGATGACAGTTATGACATCCATTTACAGTTATAAAAGACACTGATTGTATCAATATATTTTCAATCACCCAAGTTCTCTATGAAGGTAACTTTCTCGTGTTGACTCAGGGCTCGTTACGAGCCGGGTTCACACGGCCGGTCTGGCATGCTCCCAAAACATTCAATAACATAACTTATAACTCGAAAACGAGCCTTCAAATTACACAAAACTGACAGCTTTAATATTTGCCCTAAGCCTCGGTCCGTGGACGGGCAGAACACCTCATGCTGTGCTTTTAATTTGTTCCATACATCCTTTCACGTGGTTTTTTCTGTGTTTTGTTTGAAGCCAGCGGTGATCGATCGTTTGCCCGCTTTTTTACCTTGTTTAATTTTGGAAGGAGCTCGTTGGTTTCGCTAAGTCATTAGTATGTTATGTTGAGCAGTGCTCGGAACGAGTTTCCCGCTTTTTAAATGTGTATTATTTTTTTAAACGTTTACATGTTAAACGATAAAAAAATCATGAAGAGATTTTGACACGACATTGTTATAATCTAAATTAACGTCGATAGTAAATGCTGATAGCAATGACGAATAACTATACTCAGCGTAGTGAGTAATAGATTACAAGAATTTCCAAGAAAGGTTTAAATAAAAAAGAGTAAATTTCTTACAAAATTTAGCGTATACTTTAAAAACCAATTTAAAAATCAATGCCATAAAATTTTAGAATATTGTCAAAATTGTCTAAAATTTCAGTAAGATTCGAATTCGAATGGTCACCACCGGCGTCATATCTGGTATAATCAAGTAGCCGTTACATAGAAAAATAACAGTTCGCACAAAAGCGGAATAAGAATTTTGTCATCATAGCAGTTCAGTCCTGCCACTAGCAGATTTGGACTGATTTGGTTACTATCAATTTGTCTAGCTTCGAGCATAGGCGCAAGGTAACCAGTCTCGCGGCGATCTAAATGTTACATTAAGGATAGAGTGCGCCGGAGTTACACGATTTAGTTCCCCCTTCTTCTTTCCATTATCGAACAACTATCGCGTTTCCATCCTTTTGCTATAGATATACCATTTGGACGAAATATTTGTCATTCATAATGCCTAGAGCAAAAGACTGCCTGCATCAGTCTTTTCATCTGATTAATGTGGATGTCTTCAAGAAAAGAATGAATAGGCTTTTACTTAACTAGTTCATTTACCATCTAGAAGTACATCGCCTCATACGAGTAGCATAGTCTCGTAGAAAACCGAAACAGGCTCTATGACAAAATTTTAGACAACATTCAATAATAAATATGAAAGTGTATTGCAAACTCAAGTACAAGTCTCCACCAACAGCACATGTTCACAAGTGTGATGCAGGTGGCAGCCATCACTATCCTCAGCCAAAAAAATGGATTACCCGTCACACGATGCCGCCGCACGAGCCATTAAATGTGTCAAGCATAATATACTCAAGTCTACCACCAAACTTGACACTACTAGTAAGGCAATTTCTATAAAAAATCATAGTTTATGATATTAATTAGGCAATTTCATTGGTACCTATATTGTGGTGATGATTTTACTTGCATATGACTCTATAATAGAAAGTTTTTAGAGAAGATGGTTTATCATAAATCAAATTTCTTTTTCGAAGTCACAGTAGTCGGAGGTTAAACGGCGATCGATTATTGGCGATATATCATACGCTTTCACGTTACCGAAAAGCGATAAATATATCGAGAAGTGTCGCGCGTCATGGGCAAATGTCAATGATTTCGGTGATGATGGATTTGCTGTGAAAGTGGAGTACGGAGATCGTAAATCGCAATACCTTTTATTCTCGACAAGAACAAATCGCCGGACCCCGGAGCGCCTGTACCATCTCTTGAACAATGTTTATGCCCACTTTTAATTTACTACAAAATGAAATACTCGTACATATATAACGAGCCCTCACAGTTCAATGGCGTACGCGCACGAGGAAATTAAAAAAGGAGAGGAAAGGGAAAAAAGTTTTTTTTTTACAAAGTTTTTTTTTTATTCACACTAAAATTTACATCAAAACACATTTAACCAATCACAGTAGTAGTACAAAATTCGTAAAATCTGCAAACTGTGATCTGTATCTCCTGTGATAACCTACGAGTATGTTACAGGAGTCGGTGCTCTTCATTTATATTTTTTTTTGCGTTTAACGTACCTTATCATTGCAATTGTATGTAAGTGTGTGTATGTATGTGCTTGCATGTGTCACTTTAAACCTTCCTTTAAATGTCCTGTGTACGGACTTAACACGTATTCTACGATAAAGGGATTATTGTGAAAATCTATTTACTGGTGCTAGGGTTGCTAGGTAGGTAGATACCACCGTAGAGTCAGTTATACTGCCATGAAGCAGTAGTGTGAAAACTTTCCGTGTTTCGGTCTGAAGGGCACTGTAATTACTGGGCATATCAGACTTAAGAACTGATGTCTCAGGAAGGCGGGCGCATTGTGGTGCACACGGAAATGTTCTGAGTGACATAACATTTGTTATGAGCAGACGTTGCACTTCCCATCAGGTGACAGTGTTGCGTTTTCGTTTGTCCCTTCGCAGTCTCCAATAAAAGAAATCTTTAATTGCATTCAAGTGAATTACATTAGGATGGTCACATTGGTAACCAGTACGCAGGTTGAACTCTGCGACACACATTATTAATTAACATTCATATTAAATTAAAATTAAGAGCGTGGTAATATAGGCCTCCCCCATAGATAGCCACAAGTTTATAGCTCTCATATTGGAGGGAGGCTAAGAGAATCTACCACCCCATCCCATCCCGTGGGTGTCGTAAAAGTCGACAGAGGGAAATTAAAACCAGGAGATGGGCAGCAGCATCTTCCTGGATCATCTGAATAAATAAACTGCGGTTGCCAACCCCGCCTGCCAAGCGTGGCAACTATGGCCAATTTCCCTCCAATATGAGAGCCAGCAGCAAAATAGCGTGAAATATTATTCATTAAGGTATAGGAAGTACCGTAGAGGAATCCCCTACGAGACTCTATGTTACGTGATGTCATCCTGGTCAATGTCGACCACGGCGACAACTTCCGAATATTGTCGGGAGCTATCAACTGTGCAGAGGCATACAATACTTTTTTATAGTACTTTGAGCGTACACTTGTTGCATTACCTATAGTGCCACAAGTGTACGCTCAAAGACAGAGACGGTCGTCCCAACCTACCCACCCCCGATGTAACGCTGATACGATAACATCGGAGGTAGGCTGGTTTGCAGTGTCAGAAACACGGGGACAATTACAACACAACCCGACCCGAAAACCAACAATTTGTATTTTAGCACAGATTTTGGCTCCGAATGGGATTCGAACCCATCACCCGCAGCGTAGAAGTTAGGTACTGACTACTAGGCATGATATGACGACTACATGGTCGTCAATGTTACATGAATAAAACACTATATATTGCACAATATAGTATAGCTTCGAACCCAAGACCAGCTTCGTGGAAGTCAGGTACTCAGTGTTTTGTATATTGTTTTGTTCATTTGCTTATAAGCATTTTAATTTTTAACCATTTGGACATTCGTCGCATGACCTAGCCCCGTCGCTTATATAATAAAGCGAGGCGCCAACATGGAGCTACTGAATCCGAGGCTCGCATCGCTCAACATCGACACGCGAACTATTTGCCGATGAGGATAAAACATCAGCTGCGGAGTAGCCCGGGATATTGTCCGCACTCCATCATGCGCGCCGCGAGCACAGCGTTGACAGATATAGTGCCGCGGGACGCGACGTGCCGTGTCGATATTTTTCTCAAAATTTATACACCTAAATATTTTTTAATTGATATAATAACGAAACGAGCAACGCGTTCACCTGACGGTAAGCGCAACGTCTGCCCGTAAACAAATGCTGTGTCGTCCAGAGCATCTCTGTGTGACAACACACTGCGCCCGTCACCAAGTCACCAAGACATTAGTTCTGAAGCCTCACATGCCCAGTTATTTTCGACTCGTACCAAAATAGAGACGCGATCCGTCATCCGTCGCGTCTAGTTTCCCGCGGGGGCGAAAAGTCGGCTACGTGTGTGACCACTCATATGGGAAAAAGGCGCGGCTGTATGCATGTAAAAATACAAATACAGACTAAATAATCAAGAAATCTAAAAGTACTTCAACTACTGCAGACATAATCACAAAGCTTACACGCAAAGACCGGACAACCCTAACCCGTACTACAACCTACACATCGATTCTCGGGTGTCGACACAACAGCGCAACACTAGGGGGCCTCACGCGTCGCGATACGTCGCATGTAGCTCGTAATTTAAAATCCCTGATTTATAGTCCAACAGTAGCATTAAATTTGTAATCATATATTGATTTACAGCCGCGATAAGGGCGCGCCCGCAGCCTTCTGAGAACATTCGAGACAGTGGTCTATTGCAGAACGGGGCCTCGGCGCTTGTACGTTTGCTGAAATTGCTTTCCGAACATGTGGGCAGGCCGCGACGAGTGAGATATACTGCCGTGCGACTCGAGGATGATGGCCGACAATATTCTATTGTTGTCGACTGAAATTTGTAAATGGAAATGACAAATGGCTCCGCGTATATTTTACGAGAACGTGTTGTTTCGATGCGTTGAAGATTGTGTGCTCATAATTCAAAATAAAAACATAATCTCGTAAACATGTTATTGAGAATTTACTATGACGTCCTCCTTTTTACGACCACGGCGTCAACTTTCAAGTATTCTCTGAAGAAATCAACTGCGCAGGAGATATTATAGTGATACAAGTGTGCATGTCAACACAGGAGTGCCCGGTGTCACGCTCATGCGATATGATGGGAGGTAGGGAAGGATGCAGTGACAGAGATACGGGAACAATCTCAACGCAAGCAGGCCCGAAAAACCGATATGGGTTTTGCATAAATGTTAGCTACGGGTAGGATTCGAGCCCAGGACCCGCGGCGTAGTAGTCAGGTACTCTAACCAATAGGCCTGATTTTCAGCCGGAGCCATACATACATACTTGGGTAGGCAGAGGCCATACTCGTAGCCCACTTTTCGCCACCGCTTGAAACAAGACGTGACGAGTGGCGAACCATGTCGCTGCAATTTTGATACGAGACAAAAAAAAATCCATTGCGTTCCCACGAGCAGTATTGTGACAGCATTGGTTCTGGGTGACATAGCATTTGTTATGGGTAGACGTTGCACTTTACATCAGGTGAACGTTTTGCTCGTTTCGTCGCTCTAACCAATAAAAAAAAATACTTCAAGACACAGTAACCTCTATCTGCATAGATCAAACAAAAGAAAAATGGGTGAACTATTATCAGGACATCTGTCACCTCAGTTCTCCCGTGACGGAGGGTGCTGTATAGCGCTCAAAACGTCGGGTTATAAATAGTTCAAATTAAACGCGATAAAATCCGTAAAAATTAGTTTAATTTAAATGTTTAGTTTTTAGTCGACCCCAGGTACAAATAAACTACATTAATATGTATATTAAAGCTCTAAGACACACCCTAACATACGAAACCACAGGCACAATGATTCTGTAGACGTCACAAACGACACGTTACACTAACTCATCGCGCGAACAAAACAGTCATCACCAAAACAATGGCGGCCGTATTAAAATTTGTCGAAACGCGCCGTAATTCGATTTAGTCGACACTTCCTGTGCATTGTCGAGGCGTCTCCCACATCGCGAGCCTGACTTGCGTGCGAGTTGCATTACAGATTATATAGCAATACAGAGGTGAGAAGGGTAAAAAAATGTCACTATTGCCAAAAATATTCAGATTTGTCTCATTTCCTCAGTAACTGTCTTGTAGGATCAGTTGGCGTAGTGGTTAAGCGATTAGCGTCTGCGCTTTGGGTCGCGGGTTGGAATCCCACACGGGACAAACATTATTCCGGGTCTGGGTGTTTGTGCATATGACGGTACGGTGCAGGAGAAAATATTGGTGGGGGCTCGTCATTGTTTTCCAACTAAGAAATCAATTTGTAATTGCCATTCCGCTACGAACGACTGCAGTGCACAGCCGAGCACCATTTCACGTTGCATCCCAGAAGAGATCTAATCTAGTCTGGATATTTTTGGGTTGGCATATTTGAGATGCCTTATACCTTATAATTATTTCCCCAACTCCCTTTCCCTACCCCAAGTCCAGGCTAGCCTTTTTTCCATCCCCTCCACCAAGCCAGTGGTTGCTGTGCCGATGGCAGCGTAGCTAGGAGCAAATCCAATTGGGACAAGGTGAGATCGTACGTATCTATGTATTAAAAAAACACCAAAACAGAAGTAATGTTCTTTACAGTACAGTAAAAACGGAAAAAGAATGAAGAAAAATAAAGCAACAGCCTACAAATGTTCCATTACTGAGCACAGAACTCTCATTTCTTTTTTCGTTTGGATCCGAAATAGTCTGCAACGTTGCTCCAATGCGGGTTGACGGACCTCACATGTCTTTGAAATATTTTCATTCCTCAGACATGCAGGTTTACTCACGCTGTTTTCTTTTACCCCTGAACACCTGGTTAATCAGCACCTAAAATTGCAGAACCATTGAAGAGGTGTCGGCACTGGTTGTCGAACTCAGGTCACTCGCGTTCTATATAATTTAAGGCAAGCGCCTGGCGTTTGAGTTACCACGGCTCACAAATCTGTATTTCACCGAATTATCTTTAAATTAAACCTGAAATTAATTAAATATCTAAGGAAGTCCTCTGGGAGTCAACGTCACTTTATTTCCTGCCTATTTTACCTTCTACGTAATTGTCATAATGCAAAGAGCGAGCCAGCGGGATGTGGGTGTCAATGTGACGCGCAAGGACTATGATTTGCTCCTCGCTCCGCTTGCCGCCGACAAATGATTGATGTGGCCTAATCTTTACAATCGAAAACTGCATGTAATGCTGGCGTTTTTAGTTTTAAATTAAATTCTTTTCAAACCGTATTGGGACAATGTTGTGGAAATTGACAATTACAGTGCACAATTATTTAAATTTACTGTAATAATTTTTATCTTACAGTTATTTTAATAATTTTTTTTAACTTTTTTGCTAATTCCAATTGCAACCACAGTACAATTTCCATACAAAATCTTAATCAAATCTTGTAATGATGATCGAAAATTTCCGTCCTTTCTTAGCTTTCTAATTATTCATATTTTCTTAATTTAATCACCTGCAGTACCTAAGAAGTAAACCGAATTTGTTTATATTTCTCATTAAATGTTACATATTTTTAAATTCCGACGTGTTTAAAGATTTATGTCATAGAATTGCATCTACCTTTTTTGCTACCGAGGTGTCGTAAGAGGCGGTATTAAGGACACAATAATAAGCAATGCTGTCGTTATACTGTTCGTGGGAACGCAATGGGGAGTAAGAATTTTTGTGACTTTTACCAAAATGTCGGCGATGTGGTTCGCCACAGGTTATGTGCAATTTGTTTTTGTTACAGTCCCAAAATTTAAAAAAAAAAGTTAATTACATCGGTAATGGAATAACACTACTACTGCCATTTACAAGTAAAAGAAAAAAACACCTTAAGCAAATTAAATGTCAGTTAGTAATTGTGTCAACGTCAATTTCATAATGTCAACAGAAAATAAAATAAAATAATATTAAAATAACCATATCAAAAGTAATCATTAAAAAAGTCGGAAATACGAAAGTAATATTCGTCAATTAAAATTAAGCGCAGCCTCATCATCATCACCATTTCAGCCCATCGTTAGTCCACTGCTGAACATAGAGTTCCCCTTAGGTTGCCGCACTTGGCAGGCGGGTTGGCAACCGCAGCTTATCTATTCAGATTTTCCGGGAAGAAGCCGCTGCCCATCTTCTGGTTTTAATTTTCCCTCTGTACACCCACGGGATGAGATGGGGTGATATATTCTCTTACGCCTCCACTACACGGCTTACTACAAAAAGCTTTCTAATTCCAAATTCTAGATAAGACATTAACGGTCGTTGGTAGGTGTTGGTGGTATACCAGATATACCATCAGGTGAACGATTGGCTTTTAACTCTATTAAAATGTAAAAATGTTATACATAGCCAGTTGCAAGTGCAAACATTAGTGTAGAAGTGTGTGTAGAACTGATGTCTCAGGGTGACGGGCGCAGTGTGGTGTCACACCGAAATATTCTGGGTGACACAGCATTTGTTATGAGTACACGTTGCACTTACCATCAGGTGAACATTTTGCTCGTTTCGTCACTTTATTAAACAAAAAAATAAATAAAAAAATTGCAATTGAGAAGCATGCAAAGTAATATTGCGAAATCGCACAAGCTATTAGCCCAACAACAACAGTACCTATTTCAATAGCTGTCCAGCGAGCGAGATAACAGCTTCTCAGAACGAATGAAAACATTATCAGTTGGACGACGACGCCGCAAAAGCCGTGAAGTCGTAACAACTAATAATAAAACATTATATATTCGAGACCACGTGCCGCGAATAATGACGAAATGCGCCGCGAAAAGGTAACAAAAGTGGCCCTTTTTTGTTCTATTTGCAGCGGTTTTATATGCTATCGGCACCTTTGGCAACGATTGTACTTTAGTTAAGACGACTGCAGATACACCGTGAAGGTCTAGCTGCATAAGGTTAATAGTGAACTAACTGAAGCCCGCGACAACGTCCGTGTGGATGAAGGTTTTTTTAAAAAAATCGCGATGGAGACTCTTTGATTTTCCGGGATAATAAATATCATATGTCCGTCTCCAGGATGCAAGCTATCTCTGTGCCGAATTGCGTCAAATCGGTTCAGCGGTTGAGCCGTGAAAAGGTAACAAACAGATATAGGCCCGGAGAGAGTTACTTTCGCATTTATAATATTAGTATGGAAGTATGGATTAACCTGAATAAACGACGTGGACATGATTGACGACCGCTTAGTAAGAATACCTGTCTTCGCGGGACCCTGGTTTGAATTTCAACCAGAGCCAACATTTGTAAAATAACATAAATCGTTGCTTTTTTGGGATCGCTTTATTCATGTGGAGTATATGCCTACAGTGGGGACCAGTTTTCAAATAAAAAATAGGTATGACTTTGAACATGGAGAATTGAACTAAGTAGTATACTGTAAACTATTGTTGAAATGTAATAAGACTTACCTCATCCCGTGCCCTAGTAATGCCGCACGCACAAGCGCAAACACAGGGGCGCTCGTCTTCACCTTCCCGTATCTGATATGGCCCGTATACTAAGATCGGAGGAAGTATTAGAAATAGTGTCAGAAACACTAGTGAATCACAATACATACGAACCCGAAAATCAATCATTTGTGTGTTGCCCTTATATGGGCTTTGCTGGAGTTAGAGCTCCACGCTCACAGCGTATAAGTCTAGACCAAAAACTGGGCAGTTGCTTGACGCAATAACACTAACCCCCATGCATTCCAATTCTTGTTTTTTAACACCTTAAAAAACGATTCCCCACACTAGGAAGTCACCAGAATCGTGGGTGCGTCTTACAGGCAATAAATATCACATGAACAACACAACCAGACCCGAAAACCAATAATACAGATGCATTTCCTATGCAGGAATCTGACTAGGTAGGTACTACCCCAAGATCAGTTATTCTGCCATGAAGCAGTAGTGAGCAAACGTTACTGTGTTTCGGTTTGAAGGGCACTGTGAACTAGAGTAATCACTGGTCGTATGAGACTTAAGAACTGATGTCTCTGGGCGATGGACGCAGTGTTTTGTCACAAAGGCATGTTCCCGGTGACACAGAATTTGCGACGCTGCAGACGCTGCACTTACCATCAGGTGGACGTTTTGCTCGTTTCATCACAAATTCCAATAAAAAATGTGTTTTTGCACATATACGAGTATATTGGCTCCGCTGGGTTCGAACTCAGGGCTTGCGGCGTAGAAGTTAGGTCCTCTGACCGCTAGGCCTCACGGGCATCTAAGTATTATAGTCTATCCATTAATTTATTTTCTATTTGACATGTGCACGCGTATCGATTTTCCTATGTCGTGTTGGTAAAACACGAAACTTTCATTCGATAATCGCTAATCAATATATTTTTGCGTTTAATTGTAGCAAGTGGAACGATGTGGTCTCTTTCTACCCCATTGGGAAAGAGTCGTGACTGTACGTATGTGTGAAAATAAAGCAATTCTTAAAGATATTTTTGATGACTCCATCTAAGGAGCGAATTCAAATTACACTATATTAGAATCTATAATCGAATCGACAATCGTAATAACGCAATGCGGCTGTCACTAAACCAAACTGTCATAGATAAAATAAAATAATGAATCTACTATTAGCATACATAACCGTTATCATCATCATCATTTCACCCCACACCAGTCCACTGCTGAACATAGGCCTCCCCCCCCCCCATAGATTGCCACAAAACACGGCCCTGAGCCACCTGCATCCATCGACTTCCCGCAAAACCGTGCAAGTCGTCAGACTGTCTAGTGGGGTTCGCCCTACACTGCGCCTGCCACTCCGAGGCTGCCACTTTATCTTAATAATCCTAGAAGCTATGTCAGTTACTCTAGTTCTGCTGCGGACATCATCGTTACGGATTACGCATAACCGTTATACATGTGCAGAAAATAATTGGAAAATAAAAAAGTGCACGTCCCATGATGCTCATTTAACTCTTAAGAAAAAAAAATCGTATTGAGGTTCAAATATTTCGAGTCATCTCCATGTCAGGTGAAATGTGTTGTGAATCCAAAAAAATCCGGACGTCCATGTCAAGAATTTTTAAACTCTTTTTTTTCCAAGTAGGAATATTAGATGATTTTTCAAAATAATTTTAATTAATCAATTAAAGTGTTTTCTTGATACGAGTGTATTCAAATAAGCATATAAGTGCAATATAATTGTGATAGAGGCTTTTGAAGAGCGCCGAATCGCTTGACTATGACATGTCCAGTATAAAGCACTATCTCACGCCGCTTCGCGCTATGAGACTTGCAAAAGGTTAACATGTAATAGTGATGGCACTTTTCATGATGATGATGTTCTCCTAGCCGATTTCGACCACGGCGACAACTTCTGAATACTGTCGAGAGCCATCAACTGCGCAGTAGATATTATAGTGCCACAAGTGTACGCGCAAACACAGAGGCACTCACTCGTCCCAACCTGCAGTCCTCGATGCAGCGTCAGAAACACGGGGACAATCACAACACAACCGGACCCGAAAACCAACAATTTGTGTTTAGCACAAATGTTGGCTCCGGCTGGGATTCGAACCCGGGCCCCGCGGCGTAGAAGTCAGGTACTCTGACCACTAGGCCACGCGGTCGACGACTGCACTTTTCATAATTCATATCTAAACGATACTTTATTAGCTAATGACATCACAAGCAAGCAATAACATACACCATTAATACCACAGCGCTGCGCCCAAGGAAACGAAGCCAACTAAATTCACAGGTTGGATTCGACAATGGCCCGGCGTCGACGACTTCCTCTACTAAAATTAAATTCTTTCCACCATAAACTCGTAATTACGTCCCCCAATTTATGGACGGTCGACCGTGACCGCTACAACTTACACGCGGCCATTACCTCGATAATGTCATTCTGTTTGCATGTGGATTAGTTTGTTAGCGTTAATTAGAAAACAACATATGAAAACTAAGCCGTGGTAGCTCAGGGGCCTGGTGCTCGCCTTTGATTTCATAGTAAGCGAGTAGCCTGGGTTCGATCCCCGGTGCCAGCACCTCTAATATTGTTCTACAATTTTAAGTGCTGATTTACCACGTGCTTAGCGGTGAAGGAAAACATCGTGAGGAAACCTGCATGTCCGGGGAATAGAAATATTTCGATGACATGTGAATTCCGCCAACCCGCATTGGAGCACCGTGGCGGATTCTTCCTAGCTCCAAAACCCTCTCAGGAATGAGAGGAGGCCTGTGCTCAGCAGTGGGACATTTATAGGCTGAAACTTTACTTAACTTTTTATATGAAAACTACAGTCACAACCAAAACAGTCATAACATAAACACTATGCTACAGTACGTTAATTAATAAACATAAAATACAACATCATCATCATCATTTTAGCCTATCACTAGTCCACTGCTAAACTCCCCCATAGATTGCCACAAAACACTTAAGTTAGTAGCTCCATTTTGGGGGGATTTTGCTATAGTTTCCACGCTTGGCAGGCGTATTATCTTTTACGATACCCAAGGGAAGAGGTGAGATGGTAGATTCTCTTTATCCGCCACCATACAGCAACATAGATAATAACAATTTGGCATAAGCCCAACGCTTACAAACAGAAACAAAAAAAACATCCAGTGTATATCCACCTGTACATGACGAAATGCTTTAAAAAGGAATGTCACTCAGGATATGCTAGGATGTGTTAATCTAACACAACCTCGCTCGCATAACCACGCACAACTTAAGCATTCTGCATTTGCATTTTTTTTTTAAAGTAATGCGTATAAATATCCCACCGCTGGATAGGCCTTTCATTTTTTGAGAGGGTTTTGGAGCCGGACAGTCCGCCACGCCGCTCCAATACGGTTTGGCGGACTTCACATGTCCTCGAAATTTTTATTTCTCAGATATGCAGGTTCATCACGATGTTTTCATTCACCGCTAAGCATTTAAAATTGCAGAACAATTTTATAGGTGCCGGCACCGGGGATTGAACTCATTCGCGTACAGTATATAAATTTAAAGCGAGCTCCAAGCCCCTTAACAATTAGGACTCGTAATTGATCACACAAAAAATTCATGATTTTTAAAATTTTAATTGGCAGACTCGATAGTTAACAAAATAATCATATTTTGTATTTTTAAGGGTATTGATAAGCACCAGAAACGCACAAAATAAAATCTAAGTATCATCTTATATATTTCAAGAAATAAAAGTTTCTCTAATTAACTGGTTGTATGTAACAAAAAAATTAACAATAATATGATGTTTTATGTGCACCATCCCAGTAAACATTATCAAATTAAGGGATAATTGAGTCATGATCAGTGTGGAGGAAATAAAAATTGATTCATATGTAACAAGTAGACATTTTCTAATGAAATGATGACATTGTCGTGCTCGCCAATTCGACCACGCCGACAACCTCTCAATACTGTCGGAAGCTATCACTTGCGTAGGAGATATTCTAATGCCACAAGTGTACGAGCAAATACAGAGGACAATTACTAATACAAACCTACCCGCGCCCGTTGTAACGCCCATTCGATAAGGTTGGAACACTAGAATGCAGTGTCGGAAACACATTAATGCATCGAACTAGACGCGAAAACAATTTTTAACATAAAAACTAATGATATCCTTGTTAAATAAAGCGAAGCGATTCCTAAATCCGCAAGTCATTCAGTCGGTTTTTTTCGAAAGCACAAAACCGATTTCTGATATAAGAAGTCGCTCATAAAACGCCCATCGCATCGTGTTGATGTTTGAAAACCTCTTACGCGAAACTTTTCTAGTGGATACCTATAATCCCAATGACGAGGGGATAGTGCTGTGCCATCATATCTTGCAATTATTACTTCTAATTTCGATATTTCAAAAAAAATATTAAAGAGTAGAAGAAGAATGTTCAGGAAAATTACAAAGATTAAAAGAACGATTCTCTGTTTAGCCCTAGATAAGTGTGATAACAAAACAAAACATACAAATTATATCTATTGCTGACACGTCTATTAATAGTTTGTAATTTGTCGCAGTGGTCGGCGCATCCCAGCCGAAGTCAACATATGTGGAACACTTATTATGCCGTGTGGTATTGGCTTAAGAGAATCTACGAACCCATCACATCCCGTGGGTGTCGTAAAAGTCGACAGAGGGAAAATAAAAAACGTGGCAACTATGTCAAAATCCTCCCAGAATTAGAGCTACAAACTTTTGTAGCACTCTATGGGGATGCCTATGTTCAGCAGAGGACTAGTGATAGGCTGAAATGATGATGACGATGATGTAAAATTATTTGGCCATCGTGTTCGAGAATACCATGGTAGTACCGAGTCAAACAGAGATGACACTCAATATTCTATGAAGATGAGAACTTCTGTTTATAAACTGGCAGAAGTGATCTTGGTAAGAACGGCAAAAAACATAAGAACAACAAACAAAAATTGTCGGTGTATTTTTCTGTGTTAAGAATGTGCATTTTACAAAACATCGAAACGAATGACATTTTAGAAATTTATGTCATTAACATACACGTACAATCATACAGCATAATTTAAGAAGTAAATTTCAGAATCACTGTCATTTTACTGGTGGTAGGATTTCTATACAGGAATCCGTCTAGGTAGGTACCACTCCGGGACCAGTTATTTTGCAGTGAAGCAGTAGTCTGCAAACATTACTGTGTTTGAAGGGCACTGAGAGCTAGTGTAATCACTGGACATATGAGACTTAAGAACTCATGTCTCAGGGTGACGGGCGCGATGTAGTGTCACATAGAAATGTTCTGAGTGACACAGCATTTGCTATGGGCAGACGTTACACTTACCATCAGGTGAACGTTTTGCTCGATTCGTCACTTTATCCAATAGTAACAAATCAGCTGTAACTTTCGAACAATCTATTGCTGGAAAGGTTCTCCCAAATTGGAACGACTTACCGTGTCATCAGTAAAATTGGGATGGAGTAAAAAAACTGAATTTATCCTAACATAAACCGACAAAATTGTAGTTACATCACTAATCAGATTGGTGTCAGTGGAAAATAATCGAACGGGGCCAAAGGTGGCGACTACTTAAGGGCAGTAAAAGGATACGAAAGTCGCTAAGTAGGTTGAAGGGCGAGATATGTCAACGGATACGGGAGTCCGCTGCTAAATGCACTAACTATTTGCCGACCATGACGCCCTCGGGTTGCTAAGTATAGAAGAGCGTCTGTCTATTACTAGTATATTATTTGTAAGTTTTTGTTTGCGTAATTCTTGAATCATATTGACGTTAAGTCGCCTTATCTATGATTTCATAGCCTTTATACAGCCTTGCCTTTAAGCGTATGTACGGACACTTTTCGCCCTCGCTGGAAAGGAGACGTGACGAGTGGCGAACCACGTCGGCGTCATTTCGGTACGAGTCAAAAAATTCTTACTCACCATTGCGTTCCCACGAGCAGTATAGTGACATTTATAATTCTTAAGACATGCACAGCTCTTGCGGTATTTTCCTTCAAGGCCAAACAGATTAGTCGACACTTTTTTTTTTTCTAAAAAAAACGATGCCCCACAGTAGGATTTCTCCTGTGTCGTGCTTAAAATTTTACCTAGTTGTTTGAAGAGTACCGCCCGCCCTAGGTAATATACACCACTGAAGTCGACACGACACGTGTTCCGCCCCAAAACGAGGCATTATCAAGTGTCGTAGACTCTACGAACAGACGGCCGCCGAGTCAGCGGCTTCAGTGTATCTGGTGGCGGTTCGTGGTGGCGGTGTCAGTTTGCTTGTGCACGTTACTGAGGGAGGGCGGGCGGTGCTTTTCAAAAAAATAGGTAATGTACACCATTTTATATTATGCATGCGGATCTTAGAAAATTAACTTACTTTCCTTCAATATAATATAGTTCCGCAAAATAACGCCTGATTCTTTCCTTTCCTATTAACTATATTGAAATTATCAATTTTTTAATGCCAGCACTGTCAATCAAACCGTAATCCCTAGCGAATTATGAAAGTGCCCATAGAGCTGCCACAGATATCACAAGGAAATAAAATTAAAAAAGTCGACGTCGCACTACTGCATCCGGTTGAGAGCAGTCCCGTAAGAGAGGACATTACGGCGATACGAGATCACACCCTTCTTAGGGCAGCGGAACAAATACCATACGATGTAGCTATACATCGTATGACGAACAATGTATGGCTTAGTGCTTACTTTGAACTGCTTCAACATTTAACACTAACCAACTTTTCTCCTTAGTTTTGCCGGTAGTAAAGTAAAGTAAAGAAACAGCCTATAAATGTCCGCTAACTGGGCCACTGGGTCGCACTGGGCCACGCGGTCGTTAAAATGAATATACTAAACCAGAATCTGGAACTCCTGAGACAACAATGCATCACGGTAGCATAATATTTGCTCATGAATGACATATTTATTCTAAGCGATCTTTTTTTAGTATATTTATTCTTAATAATCTTTACTTAGTAGATCCATTAAATTTTATAACAAAATTCTTGAACTGTGTAACAAAATGATGTGACTCAAAAAACTGACATAGAATTCAACAAACTTGTCAAGAAGACATTAGTAGAAAAAGCGAATTATAAAATAGATCGTTACGTAGAGGACAGAGATGTGCGGAAATAACTTTTACTCTGCACTTTTCACACACACAATTCCCCTGGCTACCAATAGTGTATACATGACATAATATGGCATTGAAAAAAAGAAAGACCCTATAGTTTCTTGCCGGTTGTTCTCTGGATGGTCTTATTTTTTGAACCGGTGTAGATTTTGACATTCATAAGAGCTTTATAAAGCATAAACTAAATAAAGAAATTTCGACTTTGACATAACAGTCCTCAGTCACTCTCTTTCCGGTTAAGATCAGTCAACACCATCAAACTAAAGTAACAACAATAGAATCAACACGCTAATCCCCTAGCGAAGGGAGCGAGAGTCGTGGTCAGCTAATATAGATTGATAAGAGACATCTTGCGCCACGACGGGACCCATTGACGCTGCGTAATCTGGCTTTGTAATAACGATTTAAAAAGATTTTTCCTTAATAGTGCTACACGTAGGGAGGATCACGAACTATATTAATGAACGGTGAATTACTTTTTAAGCATTAAACATTCGTCGATCGTTATTAGTTATTAACAGGGTAAGTTAAAGTAAAAATCACTGTTTTTATACTCGTAAATACTTGCATTCATTGCATACCTGCGGCCACATGCGTCATACTTTTTTTTTTAAATTTATTTGATAAAAGTGACGGATCGAGCAAAACGTTCACCTGATGTTAAGTGCAACGTCTGCCCATAACAAATGCTGTGTCACGCAGAACAGTGTGACACCACAATGCGCCCGTCACCCTGAGACATCAGTTCATACGAGTAAGTCTCATATGCCTGATTCATCTCATACGACTGATTACGCTAGCTCTTCGTGCCCTTCAAACCCAAAACACAGTAATGTTTGCACACTACAGCTTCACGGCAGAATAACTGGCCCTGGGGTGGTACCTACCTAGACGGATTCCTGCATAGGAATGCTACCACCTATAACATATATATATAGAATAAAAAAAGCTGTAACATATCAGACAAGTTTACATTTAAATAGTCCGCTCCTCTGTACAAACATGTGCCAGAAACGGGACATCTGAAAAAGTAAAAAGCGAGGGAGGCCCGAGCACATTGTATGGGGAACGGGGCGGAACGTACAAGTGTCCGGCGGAACCTGGCCGGAGGTCGGGTCGGCCTTTCCTTCCCCTCCGATTGTTATATCTTGGACGTATTATCGTATGTAACAGCGATGCTTCTTCATATCAAAATGGAAGACGCTCCTTTTTCCTGTAAGACAGCGTGCTTACTTTGATTGAATTCATTTTACCATTTATTTTCTGCTCGTTTTATTTATTAAATAATGATGACGGACGTGATTCACTCGTCAGTGTATAAACCAACTGATTTGTGTCTTGGGTTCGAATTATTTTTTATCGAACAAAATTACATATATATGTCGGGGAAAACGATATCGTTAAATAATATGTTGATCATTTGATGGACTGGTGGTAGGATTCCTATGCCGGAATCCGTCTAGGTAGGTACCACCCCAGGGCCAGTTATTCTGCCGTGAAGCAGTAGTGTGCAAGCATTACTGTGTTTCGGTTTGAAGGGCACTGTGAGCTAGCGTAATCACTAGGCATTTGAGAGTTAAGAACTGATGTCTCAAGGTAACGGGCGAAGTGTGGTGTCACACAGAAATATTCTGGGTGACACAGCATTTGTTGTGGGCGGACGTTGCACTTACCATCAGGTGAACGTTTTGCTCGTACCGTTACTTTATACAATAAAAAAAAATCGTATAACTACTTGACGTCAAACTTAGGACTTGTTGAGTCTTCTATTGCAAGTCTACGCATTATTGAATGAATAGACTAGAGACAGGCAGTTGAATTAGACGACATACGGCAAATAAAGCAAAGTGAATTACAGCTGCGATGCAACTGTCGCGATGCACCAAAATGCAGCTTGAAGATGAATAGCGGAATGTTACAGTAAATAGTCAGTCGGTATGTTGTCCCAATTTGGTACAGGATTGACAGGATGGGAGACGACGACCGCGGAGCTCAATGGTATGTCATGTTGAATCTAGACTTCAATCTTAGCTATCAGCCTATAAATGTCCCACTGCTGAGCTCAGGCCTCCTCTCATTTCTGAGAGGGTTTTGGTGCCAGAAAGACCCCGCCACACTGCTCCAATACGTTTTGACTGACTTCACATGTTCTCGGAATATTTTTTATTTCTTAGACATGCAGGTTTCCTAACGATGTTTTCTTCACAGCCGAGCACGTGTTAAATCAGCACTTAAGAAATAAGAAATAAGAACTAATTTATTGCCAATCAAATAAGCACAGATAAAAATTGTTAAATAATTAAACTAAAAAACAAAATAATAATAATAACTAATATAAAAATACCCCTTAACTAGTAACATAAAAAACTTAAAATTTAATCGATTTATTAAAAAAAAAAACAAAAAGAATCGATTTACTAAAAACAACAAATGGAAAGAATAAAAAGAAAATAAAAAAAAAGAAAATAATGTTTACGTGTTGATTGGCAAAAGGGAAGGACTCAGCTAAGCCAACTACAATTAGCTGTGCTAAATGCGCCGCGCTGATTTTCAGTCCCGCCCTGACTCCTGACTCCTTAAGTTGTATGTTGGAGTGATGCGTGTCGTGGGTGGAAGATGTAGTGTGTGTCCGCTTGTGTGTATTTGGTATGCGTGCGTATGTATTGTTAATGCATATCTGTGTGAATGGAGTACAATTGGGATTCAATGGACGTATGAGTACACAAAGTTCTGTCCGCAAGTACAGTTCTTATACAATAGAAAGTTTTACTGGTGCCCGTACCGGGTAACGAACCCAGGACACTCGCGTACTATGAAAGCGAGCGCCTATCCCCTAAGCTACCACAGTTCTTATTAATATTGATGTTATAAAAAAGTATGGGTTTACTCGTCACACTATATCCAAGCTTTTCCCTGATCGTAATTAGCAAGAAACTAGGACACTGGATTAAGGTTATGCAGTATCAGAGCATCAGCATCATTCGCATTTTTTTTAATTTCGAAACCACCCTGAATGCCACCCTGAATATTTCCCTATAACACCACACTGCGCCCGTCACCCTGATACATCAGTTCTTTAGTCTCAAATGCCCAGTGATTACGCTAGCTCACAGTGCCTTTCAAACCGAAACACAGTAATGCTTGCGCACTACTGCTTCACGGCAGAAAAACTGGCCCTGGGGTGGTACCTACCTAGACGGATTCCTGGATAGGAATCCTACCACCAGTAAATGCTCCTCTCTAGCATTTTTCCTGTATTGTTGGTGCATTTTAGAGACATCAATTTCATATAATGCACAAGACAACCAGACCCAAAAGGTGGATTGAAAAGTACTCGGCCTAACACAGATCCATTCAATTCTAAAAATCAAATCTACCCACATTATTTAGTTCAGTTCAGACTAGTTCATTGTGTGAAGTTCGAAACGTGTGCGATAATTAGTTGTGATTTTATAAATTAATTAACAAAGTAATCGGTCATAATTTCCGCGAATGGAGCAAATCGAGCAGCGTGCCGTCATTAAGTACCTCCATAAGAAGGGGCTATCATCAAAAGCCATCCATGATGACATGGTCAGTACATTAGGCGATTGTGTTCTGTCATATTCATCCGTCAAAAAATGGATAGCAGAATTTAAGCGTGGTAGAGAGAGTGTGAAAGATGAACCCCGCTCTGGAAGGCCTTCGACGTCAACTACTGACGAAAATATTAAAAAAGTACTTGATTTAATAATGGGAGACCGCAGATAAAAAATTAGAGAGATAGCCGAGATTATAGGCATCTCTTATGAACGAACTCAAAACATCATTGTCAACGAGTTGGGTTTCCACAAGGTGTCTGCGAGGTGGGTTCCGCGACTGCTTTCAGTTGAATAAAAAAGGACGCGATTGACTATTTCACGCGACTGTTTGGAGTTATTTGAAGCCGATGCAGATGATTTTTTGAATCGTTTTGTTACTATGGACGAAACATGGGTTCATTACTGTACAGCGGAAACAAAACAACAATCAAAACAGTGGAGAAGACCTGGTTCACCACCCCCTAAAAAGGCTAAGTCGATTTTGTCGGCAAATAAGGTGATAGCTTCAGTATTCTGGGACTCGAAAGGTGTGATTATGATTGATTATCTTGAAAGGGGTCAGACTATAAACTCTGATTACTACTGCACCTTACTACGTCGTTTACGAGAGGAAATAAAAGAAAAACGTCGAGGAATGCTCAGAAGAAAAGTCCTGTTTCATCAAGATAACGCCCGTGTTCACACGTCAGTACAGTCAATGGCTGGAATTCACAACTGTGGCTTTGAACTGTTACCGCATCCGCCGTATTCACCTGATCTGGCACCATCAGACTTCTTTCTGTTCCCTAACCTAAAAAAGCACTTGGGAGGTCAAAGATTTTCGACAAACGACGAGGTCAAAGTAGCTGTAGACGCATATTTTGACTCTAAGGAAGAATCATTTTTTTTTAACGGTCTAAATGCTTGGAAGGGGAGGTGGCAAAAGTGTATTGAACTTGATGGTGATTATGTAGAAAAATAAAAATATAACTGATTTAGTATGTGTTTATTTTCTTGGTTAGGCCGAGTACTTTTCAATTCACCCTCGTATTAGCGTTTTTGCGGAAATGTTGTCTTGGACTGGACTGGACTCAAAGCCAAGAACCGCGGCGTAGAAGAACTCTGACGTCATCATTCAACATAAATTTCTAAATAACTTGATCTCAATGAACACATGGCAAATTTTAGTTATGTCTAGGTATCGGGTTCCATACGTAGAACACGAGTCGTAGCGAAACCGCCGAGACTAATTGAGTTTTCAGTTGTAAATTATTCTATTTAAAGCGCCGACAACTTTCGCTGCGTTTGGAACCCGCGAATTATAACTGTGTTAATTAATTTGTAACGTTTGTGTGTGCTGTTAGACGAGCAGACATTAAGTGTTTAACGCTAAAAAACATCTCAAACCTCCGATCGTCTGCCCATAACAAATTCTGTGTCACCCAAAACAACCACACTGCGCCTGTACACTGAGACATCACTTCCGAAGTCTCATATGCCCAGTGATTACGCTAGATCTCGGTGCCCTTCAAACCGAAACAAAGTATTGTTTGCACACTACTGCTTCACAGCAGAGTAACAGGCCCTGCGGTTGTGCATGCCTAGACGAATTCCTGCTTAGGAATCCTTCCACAAGTAATAGTTGTATATCAGTATTACCTAAATTTATAAATAGAATAAAGTCATATCGGTCTTTTTCATAAAAAAATATTTATGATAACTAAATATAAAGATAATTAGACCTACTACACATATTATAAAACTCCGAAATACTTGAACATGGTTATGTTTAAGTTTCATAACTACATAGGTGAAATATTTTGTACTTCACCTATGTAGACTTCACCTATGTTGACTTTGTATCATCATTTTAGCCTAAAATTAGTCCACTGCTGAACATAGGCCTCCCCCAAAGATTGCCACAAAAGTGGGGGTTAAAATAGTTACCACGCTTGGCAGGTAGGTCGGCAACCGCAGTTTATTTATTCAAAGATTCCAGGAAGATTCTCCTGCCTATCTCCTGGTTTTCATTTTCCCTCTGTCGAGTCTTACGACACCAGCGGGATGAGATGGTGTGATAGATTTTCTTCTCCCGCGGCTAAAACTTATTAAGTGAACTTAATTTCTATGTTTGCCATATCCTTACACGTCTATATCATATCGAGAAATCACCAATAGAGGTCACTAGGACGTAGGAGCTTAGTGATGCGCGTGACGTCTCATCGACATCGATAACCCGCTTTGTCCACGGCACGCCCGGTCAGGCTGCCGATAAAAAGATTACACGTTTGCGTATACGAATCGTGCGTGATGTGAATATTAATGCGCCCTCCCCTTTCGCGGTGCCACTGATAGATTTTAATCGGTCGTTGCCAGTGACGGAGTCGCGGCTTCTACATTTCGTCTGACGGTTTTAAAATCGAAATTATAACATAAAATATTAGTATTTGAATCTATTACAAATAGTTCGTAAAAGCGAAGGTTATTCAAAAGCCAATTAAAAAATACTTGTTTTCAATAATGGAACTTATGAAACAAACACAATAGAATGGCTTTCACACTAACTAGTAAGTGGTTACTGTAGCGATAAAGTATGAAGATGAAAGCGCGATTTCACAACTGAGGACTCTGGAATACCACATTACCAATATCAGAATCTACGGTTCTTTTTACTCATTACACAAGCAATAGCAACTTTCTGATACTGCTGCACGCTGGTATTCTATGAGCGTGATATTTCTCCGGTTGATCGGATCCCCGATATAACAGCGCGTCTGGCGCGTAACGTTACCACCACGGTGCCAGTTATTCTGCTGCCAAGCAATGTGACAACGACACCGTGTTTCATTACTGCAACTAGTGAGATTACTGGCACTGAAAGACTTAACATTTGATGTCTTAGGAAGAACGCACGTCAGCGTGTCAACGCACACCGGACCTTGCAACATAAAGTCCTGAACCGCGCCTGCCTGTTTTGGGCAGGCACTTACCGTCTGCTAAGCTACTTACACGACTCCCTCTTACGTACAGTATTAAAAAAATCATAAAAGTGTGGTTACTTATGTTTTTTGTCTAAATTTTCTATCGATTATGGCCACCTTTTAAAATACCTTAAAGGGCTAAACCGTTCAGGTAATAAATTAATGAGATGAAAGTGTGTTTTTTATAAGATATCAAATTTTCAATTTCGGATGAAAATTTGATTTGGTTTTTTTTATTGAAGAAAGTGACGAAACGAGTAAAACGTAAGTGCAACGATGGTAAGACAAATGCTGTGTCATCCAGAACAATTCTGTGTAACACCACACTGCGCCCGTCACCCTGAGACACCTGTTCTTTAGTCAAATATGCCCAGAGATTACACTAGCTCTCAGTGCACTTAAACCAAACACAATAATGTTTGCACACTGCCTGCCAATAACTGGCCCTGGGGTGGTACCTACCTAGACGGATTCCTGCATAGGAATCCTACCACCAGTAAAATTTACTCAATTACTAAGTGTGTTGTGTTGTGTGAGTGACTATTTTTTTTTTTAATAATCGATGGAAGTGTGGGTTTCTGCGAATATAAAACAGACAGAAAATAGTAAGCCTTTGCAGAAAAAAAAACCGGTCATTTCTGCAGACAAGGCGCTCTCACAGATAAGGCAGGACCGACCTCCTCAAACAGCTTAGCGAAAGTGCTGCAGATTTGAATATTTTTATCTAGTTTATTCTCAAATATTAATGGCGTTTCGAGCATTAAGAGCATTGCCACCCTTGTTTTCGTTTGCGAATTTGCATGTTCGAGGGACAGTGGGAACGGTTTGCATGCGGACGGATCAGCGTCACGCATTATACTCGTAGCAATATATTCGCCAACACGTAAATAAATAAAGATAAACATTATTGTGCTACGGAATTTATTCGCGAGAGTATTTCCCAGTTGTTATAAACAGTGTTTTTATTGTCAGTATCGATAATCCAGTTGTTTACGCGAATCTCTATAGCGTAGTACGAGCTTAAATATGTAACATATTATTCGTCTAACTGATGCCCGCGACATCGTCCGCGTGGATAAAGGTTTCTGAATATCCTACTAACTATTTTAATTTCCGGGATGAAAAATATCCTATGTCGACCTCCAGGATGAAAATCTCTGAGCCGAATTTCGTTAAATTCAGTTCAATGGTTGACCAATTGTTATTTTATAGTATATTGTAGAGAGTATATTTTTACCGTGTGGTGGCGGCTCGTTAAAAGAATACTGCCACTCCATCTCATCCAATGGATCTCGTAAAAGGCGATGTAAGGAATTAAACTGCACTGTGCACCCAAAATCGCATGGTGGTGATGGGCTCACCACCTATCACACCAAGTGCATAATATTGTTTTGGTGAAACGTGGATTGTGGCAGTGATCTGTTTTTGCAGTGAGTGCCCAGTCTCTGACTACCCCTTATGGGATACAGTCGTGATCTTATGTATGTATGTATATTTTTAAAAAGTATATTGTAAAAAGGTAACAATCAGACAGAGGGATAGAGAATGTCACTTTCGCATAATATTAGTATCTAAAAAAAATCGTGATATTTTTTTTAGATAGGAACCAGTGCCATTTTTATATAGATACATAAAAAGACACAGAACTGAAGAAGTAAAGTCACGGTCCCATTAACGTTCCATTTCTGGGTACGAGCCTTCTCCTGTTTTGACAGGGTAAAATAATATAAACCTGCCTTTTATCAAATAAAGCAAGTGAAAACTCGAACTCACCTGAGTTCGTAACATCGATTTTTCCTACGACTTGCAGATGTTACTCGTAATTTACTTACGATGTTTTATTTTGCCGCAGAACATGGTAAAACAACTATTGATAGATGCAGATCAGAACTTGCACGATATTAATATTATAAGAACAAACAAAAAAAAAACTTTCACAGCCACAGCAATTAATATGTACAATAGATTACCAAATGACCTAAGACCTGAACAAGACAAACGATTATTTATATATTATTTAAATGACATGACGGCATTATAATAATAATTTAAGGAATCTTAAAATATTGATTTTTAATATTTAAGCAGTATACTGCTGTTCTCTCCTAGCCGATTTCGACCTCGGCGACAACTTCCGACTACAGTCGAGAGCCATTATAAAGTGAGAAAAAAGTAAAGTTTCAGCCTATAAATGTCCCACTACTGAGCACAGGCCTCCTCTCATTTCTGAGAGGGTTTTGGAGCTAGGAAGAATCCGCCACGCTGCTCCAATGCGGGTTGGCGGACTTCACATGTCCTCTAAATATTTCTATTCCTCGGACATGCAGGTTTCCTCACGATGTTTTCCTTCACCGCTAAGCACGTGGTCAAATCAGCACTTAAAATTGTAGAACAATATTAGAGGTGCTGGCACCGGGGATCGAACCTAGGTTACTCGCTTAATATGAAATTAAAGGCGAGCACTACTTTATGTCTTAGCACAAATGTTGGCTCCGGCTGGGATTCGAACCCAGGACCCGCGGCCTAGAAGTCAGGTACTCTGACCACTAGGCCACGCGGTCGTCATATACTACACATTTACTGAATATATTTTTACGGATTTTATCGCGTTTGATTTTTGTCCATTTATATCGTGACCATGGGTGCAGTAAAGGCCTCGAAACGACGGGTTATAAATAGTCAAAAAATTAAACGCGATGAAATCCGAACTAAAGTATACCTGGAATAAAAGTATATCTTTGTCAATATGCAGTGATTGTAATAGAATTTAATAATCAGTAATAAAAAATTGCATTATACAACTTTAATGTACCCCACATGGGTATCATGTTGGATATAGAATCATGTAAATAACAACTGTAAATTCACACGTAAATGCAATATATAAATAAATAAATAAATATATATTAAAAAAGACTAGCGCCCGTTCCCTAAGGTACAACCGCTCAAAAGTTTGCTTCGACATGGTAATGTTCACAAAGTAACTAAGGATACAGTTTATGACAACGATGAATTTCATTTGATTATTACGGATTTTATTGCGTATTATTGTGTTGTTTTTATAACCTTTACTGCTGTTAGGATTTCTATGCAGGAATCCGTCTAGGCAGGTACCACCCCAGGGCCAATTATTCAGCCGTGAAGAAATAGTGTGCAAACATTACTGTGTATCGATTTGAAGGGCACTGAGAGCTAGCGTATTCACTGGGCATGTGAGACTTAAGAACTGATGTCTCAGGGTGAGGAGCGCATTGTGGTGCCACACTGTTCTGGGTGACACAGCATTTGTTGTGGGCAGACATTGCACTTACCATCAGGTGAACGATTTTCTCGTTCCGTCACTTTTAACAAATAAACTAAAAAAAAATCTGACGTTTGTGAGTACTACTACCAGCTTGGGATCCTATAATTATTAAATTAAATCAAAAACCAAGTATACCACTGCAAGACTTCAAGACACCGTTAGCTCTTTCTGCGTATATCTAAACAAAAATAATAAATAAAAGCTGAAGGTACACCGGGTTAACTATGACATCGGGACATCTGTCACCTCAGTCCTCCCGTGATCATGGGTGCTGTTGAGCGCTCGAAATCGGGTTATAATAGTACAAAATTAAACGCGAAATTCAGTATTATTTAAATACTAAAAAACATACCTTACACATAAATAAAATGAGCTAAACGTAACGATCAAAGCAATTCCCTCCAACGTCTGAACAGCAACAAAAACAGCATTCAATAAACCGAGCAAATGAAAATCCGGCGGAGAAGGTTCGCTTAAAAGATCAATAAAGAGCCGATATGAGGTCGTGCGGATATCTACGCGTACTGCGATATATCTAGCGATAGTGGAGCGATGTCTGCCCATAATATTCTTTGGGGTGCATCTCATTTGGCTTAAGAACCTGCCTTTGTCAACAAAGTTGGGGGCGGACGGAAAAATCGATACTGGCCGCAAACGACGGGCCTCCGATCAACGCCACTTTGTCTTCCGTAATTCTTGTTTCTATTTTAAACAAAATTTATGTTAATTGCCTAAAATTATTATCAAAATCTATTCTTGTAAGAATTCGGGTAACTTAGTTTATGACTTCAAATCTTATGAGCTTGTAATCGTTTTTTAGATTTAACATATTTGACATACTTTATTCATTTATATCTATCAGGAATCTGTCTAGGTATTTACCACCCCAGGGCCATTTATTCTGCCGTGAAGCAGTAGTGTGCAAACACTACTGTGTTTCGGTTTGAAGGGCACTGTGAGCTAGCGTAATCACTGGGCATATGAGACTTAAGAACTGATGTCTGAGGGTGACGGGCGCAGTGTGGTGTCACACAGAAATGTTCAGAAATAAAAAAATTACTAATGTACGTGACTGGTGGTAAGATTCCTATGCAGGAAGCCGTCTAGGTATGTACCACCCCAGGGTCAGTCATTCTGCCGTAAAGCAGTAGTGTGCAAAAATTAGTGTAATCACTGGGCATATGCGACTTAAGAACTGATGTCACATAAAAATGTTTTGGGTGACACAGCATTTGCTATGGGCGGACGTTGCACTTACCACCAAGAGAACGTTTTGCTCGTTTCATCACTTTATCCAATAAAAGAAAAAGTACTGACTATTGTACATTTATTAATTCAATAAAAGCTGCTATATACAATTGGTAGTTACTCAATCTTTTCATGGGAGCGTAAGGTGCGATATCTGTTTGAAAAATACTGTGTCGCGATTTGGTTTGCTTATCCTAATCCTTTGCTATATATGCTAGGTGGCAATTAAAAAACGGTACATGTAATTTCGTTCAACATGTTAAAGTGATTAGACACAAGCGAGAAACACGCCCACAACTTTTGAGCTACGAGGACTCCCTACGAAATTCAGTAATTAAAACATTCATACATACAATCACTCCTTTTTCCCATGTAAGGGGTAGGCAGAGGCCACTCACGTAGCCCACTTTTCGCCCTCGCGGTAAACGAGACGTGACAGGTGGCGAATCACGTCGCCGCGCTCGAGCATTATAGTTACAGCATTCCATAATACGGTTATAATCTGGACGTAAAAAGGCTGTCCGTACAATACCTTAGTCGCCTCTTACGACACCTCGGCAGGAAAGAGGTAGGTGGTATTCTACTCTGCCGGACACCAATCGGCTAAGTAGAATAGCACCTAGTAATTAATAAGTTGTACTATGCGTGTATACTATTCGCAGTGCGGTAGCGGCTTAAGAGAATCTATCACCCCATCACATCCCGTGGGTGTCGTAAAAGTCGACAGAGGTTAAATAAATACCAGCAGCATCCTCCTAGACAATCTGAATAAATAAACTGCGGGTACCAACCCGCCTTCCAAGCGTGGCAACTATGGCAAAATCCCGCCAAAACTAGAGCTACAAACTTTAGTCTTAATCTATGGGGGAGGCCTATGTTCAGAAGTGGACTAATGATAGGCTGTAATGGTGATGATGATACTATTCCAATGTCTATTAAAATTTGTATTAAGCTTCTTACCATGTGTACCATGCAATAAATGAACAATTGACACTATTTTAATATGTGTACACTTTAATTTACGTGGACACTTGATTTCGAACACATATCTTTACTCTGTCATGTACACTGACCACTGAGCCATGAGGTATTCAATTTGCACACTACACGTATAAAAACAACGAAACAAAGCAAACATGTTAATAGTCATAATAAAAAACGTACGTTAATACAACACTAATTCAGTTAATTGAAATCGTAGACAAGCAAATGAAAAGCGATGGAACGCGATAGGATCTCTGGCGATAGCAAATAATACCAGATGTGTCGGACACAAAAAGATGGCGCCGGAACAATTAGCAACTCATTAAATAATATTGAACAGCGAAACGACTGCGGATTCATGGATCCGCAACGTACAAACCACACACATTTGTAATCGCTAAATTGTACGTATCAGAATAATATATTTTAGAGAAACTGGAGACTTGACTGAGGTCGAGTATACAAGCAAAACGCACACCTGATGGTAAGTGCAACGTCTCCCATCTCACCACACTGCGCCCGTCACCCTGAGACATCAGTCCTTAAGTCTCATAGGCCAAGTGATTACACTAGCTCTCAATACCCTTCAAACTGAACACAGTAATGTTTGCACACTACTGCTTCAATACAGAATAACTGGCCCTGGGGTGGTACAATCACCAGTAAATATATATCTCAAAGCTGTTAACCGTTAAAGCACACACTCACCGCAACTTTGTCGTAATTTAAGGAAAATCCATATTCCGATCGGACCCAAGGGTTATATTTTCTGATCCTGTACTGTTGAATGTTGTATATATAATATATTTGTTTTGTAAATCTAACAGACGCACTGACCCATTTACCTTCCCGTAGTTATCAGATAGAAAATATAAGCGATACGATCGTTGGAAGATTAAGTTTAAGAGATACCATGCGATACATAGACGACCATGAAACCAAGCATTTATATGCTCCTAAAATATTACCTTTGCTAACCTAATCGATAAGCCATACAAATATTATTTTTGTATATTTAAGTGACGAGACGGTGAAGTCGTTGACTTGGTGGTAAGTGCCACGCCTGCCGATAACAGTGCAGTATCACCTGCTTTCCGTTATACAATTCTGTGTGGCACCATACTGCGATCGTTGCCATAAAACACGTTCACAACTGTTCGTAGGTCTCATATATTTACACCAGTTTAGCCAATCAAACCGTAACAGTGGTCTTTAAATATTACTAAAGTAAAGAAGAGAAAGTTAATTTGCTAAGATCCGCATGCAACATGTAGAATGGTGTGTATTACCTAGTTTTGAAGAGCACTGCCCGCCCTCCCTCAACAGCGTGCACAAGAGAACCAATACCGTCACCGGGAGCCGCCACCTGATACCCTCTACCACTACAACACTACCACTAGGCAATACACACCACTGAAGTCGAGAACACGACACGTGTTTCACCTCAAAACGAGGCATTATCAAGTGATTTTGACTCTACGACAGTCAACCGCCGAGTGAGCGGCCCGGTCAAAGAGCTGCTATTTATAATTTCGGTGACGCAACCGACCGTTGTCTAAGATAATATGATGACATCATCCCGATAACGGGGACGTGTTGGAGTGTATCCGGTGGCGGCTCCCGGTGGCGGTATTGGTTTTCTTGTGCACGCTGTTGAGTGAGGGCGGGCAGTGCTTTTCAAAACTAGGTAATACGACATTAGATACTTTTATTTCATTAACTAAAGCTATACAAAAACAATTTATTAAATACTACTCGTAGCTTACATCCGCGACTTCGTCCGCATGGATGTTGGTTTTTTTAAGTATCTTGAGGGTACTAGTTGATTTTCTAGGATATAAATTACGTCCGTCTTCAGGACGCAAGCTATCTTTACGCCAAATATCGTCAAGATCGGTCAAGTGGTTGAACCGTTAAAAGGTAACAAACAGACAGAGGGACAGAGAGAGAGTTACTTTCGCATTTATAATATTAGTAGGGATCTGAATTTTCGTACTATAACTTAAAAACAGCGATTATACTCTATCTTGTCGTACATATCATATACCTTGTCATCCCGTAGAAATAAAGCGGATATGTATGCAAAAACTTATTAATAATCACATTAATTATATATAGTCGGCTCGGTTGGCGCAGTGGCTAAGCCCTTGGCTTCTGCGCAGCGGGTCGCGGGTTCAATTCCCGCACGGGACAAATATTTGTATGGCCTACAGATAGTTGTTCCGGGTCTGGGTGGTTTGTGCATGTGGAATTTATGTCTGTAAAACGTACCCACGACACAGGAGAAATCCTACTGTGGGGCATCGTTTTTAAAAAAAAAAAAAAAAACATTAATTTACCGGAATTACTTAGTTTATTTTTTTATGTCCCATCAGTAAAGAAATGACCTTTGACAAACGAAATTTATATTTCTTACGTCGAAAAATAAAGAGTGTTTATTTAATTTAAATATAAATTTATATTTGAAACGCGGTCCCTAATAACTTTGAAAAAACATCGAGTTCAACAGTAAGGAACATAAATTCCTCAAAGTCGACTCACACCTGTCAGCTTTTCATATCAGACCGCGAGTATCTATAATTCTCACTAATCTTTGGTACACTTGATTTTTATTTACATAAATGATTTATTTATAAATGACCGATTGAACGTTCAAGTAAAATTCAATTACACTAAGTAATTTGTATCGATATTATTAAAGCGCATTATTTATTAACAAGTTATCGAAATCAGATTAATATATTTAATACAACGTATTTATTACATTCGTATTTAATAAGAATAGAAAGTTAGTTACTTTAAGCCGTGTGGTGGCGGCTCGTTAAAAGAATACTACCACTCCATCTCATCCAATGGATCTTGTAAAGGCGATTAAGGAATTAAACTGCACTGTGCACCCAACAGCGCATGGTGGCGATGGGCTCACCACCTATCACACCAAGTGCATTATATTGTTTTGGTGAAACGTGGATTGTGGCAGTCATCTGTTTTTGCAGTGAGTGCCCAGTCTCTGACTACCCCTTATGGGATACAGTCGTGATCTTATGTATGTATGTAGAAAGTTAATTTGTTATGATCGGCACGCAAAACACAAAATGGTGTATAGCTGGTTTTTTTTGTAGAGCACCGTCCGCTCTCCCACAATAACTTATGCAAGCATATTAATATTACCGCTGGTAACCGCCACACACATGACCGAAGTCGAGAACTCGTGTTTCACCTCAAGACTCAAGGCATTCATCGTTTCAGCCTATCGCAAGTCCACTGCTGGACATAGGACTCCCCCATTTTGGAGAGACTTTGCCATAGTTGCCACGCTTGGCAGGCGGGTTGACAACCGCAGTTATTCAGATGTTTCAGGACGATGGTGCTGCCCATCTCCTGGTTTTCAGTTTCTCGCTGTCGACTTTTACGACACCCACGGGACGAAATTGGGTGGCAGATTCTCTTAGGCCGCCTCCATACTAGTTATTGACTCTACGAAAGACAGCAGCTGAGTTAACTTTCTTTTCTTGTAATAATGGATTTTTGCAAAGTAACACCTGTTTCTACATTCATACATACATAAGATCACGACTGTATCCCATAAGGGGTAGTCAGAGACTGGGCACTCACTGCAAAAACAGATGACTGCCACAATCCACGTTTAACCAAAACAATATAATGCACTTGGTGTGATAGGTGGTGAGCCCATCGCACCCATGAGCTGTTGAGTGCACAGTGCAGTTTAATTCCTTACTCGCCTTTTACGAGATCCATTGGATGAGATGGAGTGGTAGTATTCTTTTAACGAGCCGCCACCACACGGCAAAGAATCACCTGATTCTATTTACTATATTTTATTTATGTAAGGTCACAATAATAATTAGGTCCCAACGGGTAATGTTCAACAACTTTCAGGTTTTTAAAATCACTGCTGTATGTATGCCGATAGGTGTCCAGCAGAGTAGAATAGTACCTACCTCTTTCCTACCGAGGTGTCGTAAGAGGTGACTAAGGTATTGTACGGACAGCCTTTGTTCGTGCAGAACAACATCATAATATGCAATTCTGTTACTATACTGCTCGTGGGAACGCAATGGGGAGTAAGAATTTTTGTCACGCACCAAAATGGCGGCGACGCGGTTCCCCACCCGTCACGTCTCGTTTCTCGCGAGGGCGAAAAGTGGGTTAATGGCCTCTGCCTACTCCGTATACGGGTAAAAATGCGTGACCGTATGTAAGTGTGTATGTGTGCTGGATGTATTTCCAAAACAGTTGAATAATTTCCACATACTGTTGATACCCACGCTCTGGTGATGGTGCTTCCTGTTACCAATCTGTGGCATTTTTGCAATTGTCATTTTCGGATCCAGTTTTCATATCATCCATCAGTCGCTCGTCAGAGCCTCGTGTTTTTTTTTAAGTGAAGAAAGTGACGAGACGATCAAAACTTACACCTCATTATGAGTGCAACGTCTTCCCATAAATTTTGTAGTGTAAACCTGAAATTTAATTGCAAAGTTACAAGGACTGTATAGCGCCGCATTGCGCTCATCACCCTGTGACGTCAGTTCTTTAGTATCATATGCCGTGTAATTACATTACGTACAGTCGTCTTCAAATGGAAATACAGTAATGTTTGTAGATCTTGGGAGAGGCCGATATCCACAAGTGGACTATTAAATGGCTGGTGATGATGATGAATAATTTACCAAGATTACCTAGACAGGTGTAATAATACTTGAAAATTTATTTATACCTTGCCGGTGTGAAAGATTCAGTTAACAAAGAAAACATAACATGGATCCCAATGACTGTAGTCTAAATTCCTTCCATTAGCTGTTTTGGAACAAACGTACAGGCAACAGTAGAGCAGAATGCCGATTTTAAACAAAAGATTCAAAAAGGCCAAATAAAAAAGCGTTTACTGATGTTGTTACAATTTTGTGTAAACAAACTAATAATAATAGATAAGGTAATAATTGTTTACATAGTTATGAGGATGAGGCAATATGGTGACCGCGTGGTTAAGTTAACTGAGGGATTGTATTCCATACACTAGAAGACAAATTATTCAACTTTTAGCCAATAGCCAATACATAATAAAAAAGTAAAGTTACACCCTATAAATGTCCCATTACTGAGAACAGGGTTCCTCTCATTTTAAGGGGTATTTGGAGCTGGAAAGAGTCCGTCACGGTGCTCCAATGCGGGTTGGCGGACTTCACATGTCGACCTCATGTCACTCTCGTACTATGAAATGTAAGGCCTGGCCCTCGAGCTACAAAGTACACATAAATATACAACTGCAATGCACAGGTCTTCTTGTTTTTGAAAGGGTTTTGGAGATGGGAACAATGGGAACACGCTGTTTCAATGCCTCAATTTTTTTTAATTTCTCAGACAAGACGGTTCCTCCCGATGTTTTCCTTCAACACTGAGCAAATTTGCAGTTATAAATTGCAGAACAATATTAGAGGCGCCACCACTGAAGATGGTAAGCGCCCGACCACTGACCACTGGCAGTAATGTAAATCCATAAAAATAAACTTATCGAATACAAACTGACAAAATAATTAAAATGGATAATAACTTATTCAGTGCTATTAATTTAAATAACAAGGTCCTCCCAGTCGATATACGCACACGGTGACAACAACCGAATGCTGTCGGAAGGTATTAACTGCGCAGGAGATATTATAGTGTCGCAGATGTACGCGCAAACGCAGGGGCATGCTTGATGTAACGCTCACGAGATGAGATCAGAGATAGGGACGTTTGCAGTATCAGAGACACGGGGACAATCACAACACAACCAGACCCGAATACCAACAATTTGTGATTCGAACCCAGGTGCTGCGGCGTAGAAGTCAGGTGTCAACACTAGACCACGCGGCCGTCTATAAACATGGCAATAATGGCGAAAACATTGTTTTTGGTAAATTTTACAACATCATGCATTTACATTAATATCCACTTCGTTAAGACCGGCCACCTTCTAAACTCTAATTGGATATTAAGTGGAGATACGCACTGCATGAAGACTAAGTCAATTTCTTTAGAAAGAGCTACAAGTTGACGCTGAACGTAGCTAAATTAATCTATGTAAACGAATTCTACTTTTTTGCCCTGTAATCGGTTCTCAGACTTGCCGACGAGTGTGGTAACGATCATTAAGACTAAATGAGTGACGCGCGAGGCGTCGGGTGACTTGATGTTACACGTAAACGATGCCCGTATCTAATTATTCATTAAAAAACACAACTACAGCGTTCAGTTTTCTTTGCTTTACTGATACTGTATTAAAATTATACTTTCAACATGATATCAATAGCGTAGACTTTCTAACACAGAACCAGGAACATTTTGAGATATTAATATGAAGCAAAGACTAAGTTACTTCCAGGTTTTTGACGTATTATCCTTACGGTGCAAAAAATAAATAACGTCTTATAATGTCCCAATGTGATGTTCTCCTAGCCGATTTCGACCACGGCGACAACTGCCGACCACTGTCGAGAGCCATCAACTGCGCAGGAGATATTATAGTGTCACAAGTGTACGCGCAAACACAGAGGCACTCACTCGTCCTACCTACCCGCGCCCGATGTAACGCTGATGCGATAAGATCAGAGGTAGGCTAGGATGCAGTGTCAGAAACACGGGGACAATCACAACACTATCAGACCTGAAAACCAACAATATGTGTTTTAGCTCAAATGTTGGCTCCGGCTGGGATTCGAACCCAGGACCCGCGGCTTAGAAGTCAGGTACTCTGACCACTAGGCCACGCGGTCGTCTGTCCCAATGTAGAGGTCACAGGCCACAGGTCTCCTCTTGTTTTTAAAGGAAACCGGAGTCGGGAGTTGACGGCCAAGCTCACATGCGGGTTAGTGGATTTCGTGTGTCATCCCAGATATTTATGAACATTTTTTTCAGAGTTGTACGTTACCTCACGATGTTTTGCTTCGTCGAGAACATAGTATATAAACACTTAAAATCAGCAATTAACAATTTTAGTGCTGTCAACACCAGAAATCGCGCCCAAGTTGGAGTAACTTGGGGAGTAACGTACTATAAAATTCTGCAGACATGATACGAGTAGATATCAGGTGGATTATTAAATATTATTATCTATAATCTATGCTGTGCCATCATCATCATTTCAGCCTATCACTAGTCCACTGCTGACCATAGGCCTCCCCATTGATTGCCGTAAAAGTTTGTTTGCGTTGTTTGCGGGTTGGCAACCGCAGTTTATTTATTCAGATGTTTCAGGAAGATGCTGCTGCCCATCTCCTGGTTTTCAGTTTCCCTCTGTCGACTTTTACGACACCCACGGGACGAAATTGGGTGGTAGATTCTCTAAGGCCACCCCTCATACTTGTTATTGACTCTACGAAAGACAGCCGCCGAGTTAACTTTCTTTTCTTGTAATAATGGATTTCTGAAAAGTAACACCTGATTTACTATATTTTATTTAATCAGGAAGATGCTGCTGCCCATCTCCCTCTGTCGACTTTTACGACACCCACGGGATGTGATGCGCTGTTATATTCCCTTAAGCCGCTACCACAAGGCACCTATGCTGTGTGTAAATATGTGTAAATTATTTTCATTTATGATTTAGTGATTGAAATTTCATTTTGCAGCTGGTTAGTTATATTCTTGATTTTTGAAACATGGACACGATTATTCCCTACGGTAAATGAAAATCGATGGCTCTATATATTATAATTTAACCAAATTTAATAAAGAATTTATAAAAAGGAATGATAAACCACATGTTGGATAATAAATGTTGCATATGAGATTATCCATCTTTTAAAACTATGGGTTTTAAAATCGAGTTCAACAAGTTCAGACGTCTTGAAATAAAAGGCGTTGTATCGAACTAATTTTCATTTCGCTATGAAAGTTGAGCCGTGGTAGCTCAGGGGCTAGGCGCTCGCTTTAAATTTCGTAGTACGCGAGTGACTTGGGTTCGATTCCCGGTGCCAGCACCACTGGAATTGTTAATTGCAATTTTAAGAGCTGATTTAACACGCGCTCGGCGTTGAAGGAAAACATCGTGAGGTAACCTGCTAGCCTGAGAAATAAAAAAAAATCGAATACATGTGCAGTCTGCTAACCCGCATGGGAGCAGCGTGGCGGATTCTTTCTAGCTCCAAACCCTCTCAGAAATGAGAGGAGGCCTGTGCTTAACAGTGGGACATTTATAGGCAGAAAGTTTTCTTTTTTTTTATAAAAGTAACTACCAGTCAAACAATTAGGCGTTCCACTTTAGAACAATCTCCGCAAAACATACGTAACAAAAAATGAATCCTTGATTAAATTCTCATGTTTTGTTCATTTAAAGAAAACTTGAAGTGTATAGCAATACAGAATGAGGCCAGAATTCAAAACAGACGCCCGCTTGGTTTATTGCGTCGATATGTAAATTTTGTACGGCGACACTACCCTTATAAAGGCCCTGTTGAATTGAAAATTTTGTCGAACGAGCGAGTATAAAGCGGCATTCAGCCAGTGCGTCCACGTCTTTCAGCGATACCGCTGCTCCGGTGTTACCAGTGCCCAAACGAATCAGTATAAAACACGAATCGAAAAAAGTGAAAGTACACGAAAACTGAAGTAAAAAAACGTTAATCATGATTTATGTCGGCGTTTGATAGATCATGACAAGCTACAGTGAAACGAAAAGGGAATTTTCCATGACACGATTGTTATTGCGACGGGAAGCGATAAACTGTGACGTGTCACGTGGTATTTCGATCTGTCAAAACGAGACAGAGACAGAGGACGCGCGAGAGAGACGGAGGGATCGCGTGCCTCGATCTGTCGTGAGTAAACAGTGGCGTGCATTACAGATAAGATAAAATATAAGTTTACTTTTTAATACGCGTCGATATTATCCGACGTACAGCGAAAGGTGTTTTTACAGAGCTTTGTATTCATGTTCTTGTTTTTTCGTAGTTTATTGTGATGAATACACGAGTACGTAGTCGTAAATAAAAGTATCATTTGCAATAGAGTTTTGTTATTCCGTTTATAAGCTTGATGAGCTATTACATATTAAGTGATCGCAATCGAAAGGAGAGAAAAATGTCAATATTAAGATAAATAATAATGTGATACTTCTTTAGATTCGTGTTTGTGTGGCATTCATAAAAATAAAAAAATAAAGTTATGGTACTTACCTATATGGGACATATTTTAATGGAACATTGACTCGTTGACAATCATAATTCTAATAGATAAATAAAATAAGTTGTTAAACTTTAAAAAGCGACACGTTTAAGGGCAAAGCCCTCCTCTAGTTTTTTGAGACGGCTATAAAGACACGCCACGCGGCTTTAGTGCAGGTTAATGGGCGTCACGTGTCCACAAAATTTAATATTTCTGATACATGCAGGTTTTGATGTTATCTCCAACGCTGAGCACGAGGAAGATCGGTACTTAACATTGCAATTAAGAATTATTGTACTTCCGCCACGATCCATCAAGCCCAAGACATCGCCGGGCTTCTTAGCTACCACGGCTAGCTCTTCGTTTTTTTTTATTGTTTAAAGTGATGAAACTAGCAAAACGTTCACCTAAGGGTAAGTGCAACGTCTGCCCATAACAAATGCTGTGTCACCCAGAAAATTTCTGTGTGACGCCACACTGCACCCATCACCCTGAGGCATCGGTTCTTAAGTCTCATATGCCCAGTGATTACTCTAGCTCACAGTGCCCTTCAAACCGAAACACAGTAATGTTGGCACACTACTGCTTCAAGGTAGAATAACTGGCCCTGGGGTGGGACCTACCTAGACGGACTCCTGCATAGGAATCCTGCCACCAGTAAAAGCTCTTAGCTACCACGGCTAGCTCTTCGTTGTTCAGGCAACATTTGACATTTTTACATTAATTTTATTAACCAACATTAAAAAACAAAGAGGTTCTCAATTCCACTGTCTTTTTGTATGTTACTTTATATCGCTAGGATTTCTAAATAGATTTGGATGATTCATTTTCATTGGCATGGATATATTTACAACTAGTTACGCTCCGAGATTTCGCCCGCGTAAAACAAGCCGACTTCATGACTGCGTCGTAATGCTAGGAGGCCCGCTCTGAAGGTCTTCTAAAAAAAAAAACACTTTTGCGACCCAAAGTTCTTTTCTTTATTGAGCCCAAATTTACATTACTTGAATTAACCGCGAATTGTGTATGCAGTGAATATGGGTTGGAACTGCACTGCCTCGATTAACATGCAACATAACAACAACTCTTTTATATAAAATACTATCTGGAGCCCGCGACTACGTCCGCGAGTATTTAGGTTTTTTAAAATACCCTTGGATATTTTTGATTTACCGAAATAAAAAGTATCCTATGTCCTTCCCTAGACTGCAAGCTATCTATTTGACGAATTGCCTCAAGATTGATTCAGCGATTAAGCCGTGAAAAGGTAACAAACAGACAGAGGGACTGAGGGAATTACTTTCGCATTTATAATATTAGTGTGGATTATAATCGAGTCAGCGCTTTTTAGTTACTAGGGATGGGCATAACAGTACGTTCGACCTTTCTCGGTAGTGTTCAGCTTCAGAGTAAGGCCGTAGCAAGAAGTTGTATAACCTACTAACTGATGCCCGCGACTTCGTTCTGCGTGGATGTACGTTTTTAATAATAAATAATAGCTCCCACGGGAATAGCATCCGTGGGAGCTATTTTCACCTCGGGACCATCGGGAACAAGCGAAACAACAAAATATTTGACTTAATACGTCGTTCTTATTGTCAGTTAATAATAAGCGGCAATAGCCTAATGGTAGGGTAAAGCCTAGGGTAAAAGTAAAAATAAAGTTTCAGCCTATAAATGTCCCACTACTGAGCACAGGCCTCCTCTCATTTCTGAGAGAGTTTTGGAGCTAGGAAGAATCCGCCACGCTGCTCCAATGCGGGTTGGCGGACTTCACATGTCTTCGAAATATTTTTTTATTCCTCAGACATGCAGGTTTCCTCACGATGTTTTCCTTCACCGCCGAGCACGTGGTAAATCAGCACTTAAAATTGCAATTAACAATTTTTAGTGGTGCCGGCACCGGGAATCGAACCCAGGTCACTCGCGTACTATGAAATTTAAAGCGAGCGCCTAGCCCCTGAGCTACCACGGCTCCGGTACGGTCTGCGAAACATGACGTCGCAGGATCGAGCCCGCCATTCGACTATTGTCGTGAACCATCTCCTAGCACAAGCTTTTACGCTTAGTTGGAGTGGTGAGCAGGAATATTAGTAATGTTAATATAGCATTGCTAGTATTCTTAAAAAAAAAAGTTATGATCGAGAGCGCATACAAAAATTACTGACTTTTTAAGTAGTTGCGCCCCGCGGTTTCACTCGCTGTTTAATTTGAAAGAATTCGCTCTAAGGGCCGTAGCGTGATGTTAAATAGCCTATAGCAGTATGTGCTCAAACTTGAACGTCTGGCGATCTAACTCAATATTTTTACAATACGATCGATCGACTCTGAGAAGCTGCAAGTACATATGTAGTGATGCAGGACTGTCGTCTAGGAGTAGTATCGTCTAGGAGGAGTAGATCGATATTAGTTTTCCGCACAATATGCATGTTTTTAGTCGAGGTCCTTGCACCCATTCCTCGATAAATGGGCTATCTAACACTAAAAAAAATTCAATTCGAACCAGTGGTTCCTGAGATTAGCGCGTTTAACCAAACAAACTCTTCAGCTTTATAATTACAGATTGTCCTTTTCTTAAAACTTTGCCAAGACAACAAAACAAACTTAAAACTTACAAAGCAACAAAAATTCCATAGAATAAAATCACTTACAGTTTTAACCGACTTTTCCAATATTTCAATTTGATTAAGATTCTTTGGGAATGAAAAATTGGGGCATCTTTCCCAAAAACCTCGAAATATTACGAACATTTTGTAGCGGTTACCAACAAACAGCATTTATTTTTTATTTTTATAGATATGGTTCAGTGCTCGTGTAATATTTTACACGCTTATTATCAGCTTCACTTGTATGTATGTATGTCAAATCTTTCAAAACAATTTTTACACACATCCTGATGTCTTAATAATTTGAAATTTTACACACGTATTGAGAATCGATGACAATGTAAAAATTTCATGACACGTTGGAAGTCTGACCAGGATCATAAGCTCATTGCTATTTAAGAGTGTTTTTTTTTTGTTTTTAAACTAGAATATCACCATCGTTACAGCCTATCTATATATCTACCTATACTAGTCCATTGCTGAACGTAGGCCTCCAACATAGATTTCCAAAATAGTTTGTAACTCTAATTTTGGGAGAATTCTCTATACAAGTCATAGTTGTCACGCTTGGCAGGCGGGTTCGCAACCGCAGTTTATTTATTTAGATGTTCCAGGAAGATGCCGCTGATTTTTATTTCACCACTGTCGACTTTTACGGCACCCACAGGATGAAATGGGGTGGTAGATTCTCTTAAGCCGCCACCACACGCCAAGTATACTTGTAAGTAACAGTTACGAACATTTTATATTGATAATATTTTCTACAGGAATTCGAAGGTAGTACTCAAGATGTCGACAGAATAATTGATTTTGTCGACAAGCAGTAGTGTGCAAGCTAGGTGAGATTTCTATGAAGGAATCCTTCTAGGTAGGTACCACCATAAGGCCAGTTATTCTGCCCTGAAGTAGTAGTTTGCAAGCATTACTGTGTTTTGGTTTGAAGGGCACTGGAAGCTAGTGTAAGCACTGGGCATATGAGATTTTAGAACTGCGACACAGCGTGACGGGCGCAGTGTGATGTAAAACAGAAATGTACTTGGTGATATAGCATTTGTTATGGACAGGCGTTGCACTTACCATCAGGTGAACGATTTGCTCGTGTCGTCACTATCTTCCATCAAAATCATAACAGAAATGCTTTAATTTCAAAGTCAATGTCATTTGAGTTTCGAAAACAGTCATTCATTTTTTTCCCATTAGTTTTTCTTGGCGCGCCCTAACTCGCACACTGAATTAGCCTGTAAACACTATAAAGCTTCTTTAACGAATGAGTAAAGATTAAGTCCAATTCATTTAAAACAGTTCTGGATATTGATCGAGTATTCATGAAACACTACCGTCGCCATTCGCACATGTAAACTTGAAATATCGCTTATTGACAGACGTGGTCTACGTGGAACCATGGGAAACAGCGCGTGTACGTTTTCGGTTCCAACGTTTTCGTTCTGGAAATGTCGACATTCAGAACAAGCCCGTGGACGGTGGAGACCCAAAGGGCATAATCAAGAAATTACAGGCTTATGCGGAAGCGGACCATCGCAAACCCACTCACAGTAGCTGCAGTTCGGTTCGATATGAGTGATAAAACTGTTTTAATCCACTTGAAGCAAACAGGAAAGTAAAAAAAAGCTTGAACGTGTGGTGTCTGCATGATCAAAAAACACGAGACTTGCGACTTGCCAACCGGCACAACCGGGATTTTAAATCGCGTCTCCGATGAAACTGGATCATTACGATAATCGGTTCACATGCTGAAGCTAGACAGCCAATCGGCCCAGCAATTTACTCGGAAAAGTACTTTTTTATTTTAACATCAAAGGACTAACCCAACGTTTGATAGAAAGTGCAACGTTCCCATACAATGATTGCACCGAACATATTCCGGTCAACCGCTCGTTGCATATGCCCTGACGCACCTCTGCGAGAAACCGTATTTTGCACATACTTGCTTACCCAAGCTGAAATGGATCTAAATTTTACTCCAGCACGAGTATCTTAATAGGTGTAGTGTGAGAGTGTTTGGTGGACTAGTGCCGATGTCTTCATACCAGCTTTCTAAAATCTGGTCAATCGATTGGGGCAGATATCTATTGTTAGCAACTGCAAAAAGCCATGATGGAAGAACTAGCTGCTAAACAACCGAGGCTTGTCAACCTCTCTAGGCCTCTGCTGCGCCAGGACAATCGCTAGACCACACACTACACAACAGACGGCCGCTAAACTAGAGGAGCTGCAATTGGAATGTCTGCGTCATCCACCGTACTCCCCAGACCTCGCTCCAACAGATTACCATTTTTTTCCCGGAATTTGGATAACTTCTTCTTCTTCTCTTCTTCTTCTTTTCAGCCTATCACTAGTCCACTGCTGAACATAGGCCTCCCCCATAGATTGCCACAAAAGTTTGTAGCTCTCATTTTGGGGGGGATTTGCCATATTTGCCACGCTTGGCAGGCGGGTTGGCAACCGCAGTTTATTTTTTCAGATGTTCCAGAATGATGCTGCTGCCCATCTTTTGGTTTTCATTTTCCCTCTGTCGACTTTTACGACACCCACGGGATGAGATGGGGTGGTAGATTCTCTTAAGCCGCCACCACACGGCGAACTTCTTACAAGGACAAAATTTTATCTCCGATGTGGCAGTCCAAACCGCCTACCGAGAGTTTATTGATTCTCGCCCCATGGTTTTTTTAGTAAAGGGATCAATGAACTACTTATGAGATTGAGAGAATTCGTTCGAGAAGATATTTGGCCTCGGTGTTAATAACAGGAACTCGCAACTAAGCCTTTTATAATACTTAGGAGATATTTCAATAAAGCGAGGAATGTGTGCGAGGGTGACGTCACCGCGAATGAGCTCATCTAGCATCGTAGATGGTATTTAGGACGTCATGCCGTACGTGACGTTAGACGCGGCTTTTGTCACGCTGCTCGTACCGCTATGTGTACCAAGTGTTAAGAATATGTTGACAAAATTGATCAGTCGTATCTTACTAATACCGGCTAAGCCCACAATGGCTGTTTTTTTTAAATATGGCCTATTTAAAAAAAACTATATAATAATATCCCACTCCCGGGCACATTTTCGAGAGGGTTTTGGAACTGGGAAAAATCAGTCAGGCTGCTCCGACGCGGGTTGGCGGAATTCACATATCGTCGAAATATTTTATATTTCTCAGACATGCAGGTTTCCTCGCGATGTTTTCCTTCACCGCCGAGCAAATTAACAATTTTAGTGGTGCTGACACCAGGAATCAAACCCAGGTGTCTCGCTTACTATGAAATTTAAGGCAAGCGCCTAGCCCCTGAGCTGACACGGCTATTTAAGAAATAAAAATAGAAGCGTTTTAGATTAGTATGAGCTTATTAGTAGTAACTAATTAGTTGGCCGCTCGTCTTGAGTTGAAGCACGCAAGTGGTTACTTTTTATGAAAGCAAGTAACGAGACGTGCAGATCGTTCGTCTGGTGGTAAGTGCAACGTCTGCCATGTGACACTGCGCTGGTGACCCTGAAACATTAGTTCTTAAGTTTCATGTGCTCAGTAATTACACCAGCCATCAGTGCCCTTTAGATCGAAACCGAATATTGTTTACACACCACTACTTCATTCACATCATTCTACATTACCACGATTCGCAACCGCCGTAGAGAGCGACGCGCAGCAGTCAACAATCACACCGCATACACACCATACACCAGTGTTCCATGGCGGTTCTCACTGCCCAGAGTTACCGACTCACAAGTCGACAGTCCGAATGGAGGTCCGCAACCTCCCTCGGACGGTCATTAGACGACTTAAAATCATTTGAGATATTTGAAATCGCGCAAGCACGCAGCAAATGCGCCACAGTCCGAATTTCGATGTTTTTGTAGGAGTTTATTTATGTATTTATGTTTGGGTCAAACCAACCTGGCACGCGGGCCCTTGGCCCGTGAGCACAGTATCCGATGAAGCTGTAAAAGCCAAAATGGCTAACAGCAATTACATCACCGAAATTATATATCACGGCAGTAACAGGCACTGCGGAGGTACCTATCTAGACGGATTCCTGCATTCTCGCACTAGTTATTTTCATTTTCATTTAATTATCATTATCATTTTTAAATTTTGCTATAATTCCTGATGATTAATAAGAGGCCCCGATTTTATATACATATATATAGCGGAAAAGCTTCCCCGCCTTGCAGAAGGGTGAATATTCCTAATGACTGAAAATTATCGACAGCGGGGGCAAATTCATTAGTAAACGACTGACTCTCTTTCTCTTCATTTAATTTCATGAGTCTGTGGGTGAACTGATACGATTTTTGTCATTTTATGAGTTACAGTACTTATTAGATTATGATATAGTACATATATATTATAAATATTATATGAGACATACCAATAGGTGTCCGGCAGAGTAGAATAGCTCCTACCTTTTTCCTAACGAGGTGTCTTAAGAGACGACGTGCTACTGACAGCCTTTGTTCGTGCAGAATAACACCATTATATGCATTGCTGTCACTATATTGCTCGTGGCAATGCAATGGGGAGTAAGAATTTTTGTACTCGTATCAAAAAGGTTCGCCACCCGCCACGTCTAGTTTCCCGCGAGGGCGAAAAGTGGGCTAGGTGAGTGGCCTCTGCCTATCCCTTGTATGGGAAAAATGTACTTATGATATATTTTAGATTACTGAGCTAAGCCGCGAGTTTCGTGGCAGCTCAGATACCGGTCGGCGATGACCTGGACTCGTTCCGCGATGCCAGCACCTCTAAAATTGTTCTGCAATTTTAGACGCATGGAAACCTGCATGTCAAAAAATATTTCACTTGAAATACGTGAATTCCACGTAGCATAGCAAATGGATTGCTACAGAAGTTTGGAGCTCTTATTTTGGGGGGATTTTGACATAGTAGCCACGCTTGGCAACCGCTTGGCAACCGCAGCACGGCAACGAGACCTGCAGATCGTTCGTATGGTGGTAAGTGTAACGTCTGCCATGTGACACTGCGCTGGTGACCCTGAAACATTAGTTCTTAAGTTTCATCGTCGTTTCAGCCTATCACAAGTCCACTGCTGAACATAGGCCTCCCCCATAGACAGCCACAAAAGTATGTAGCTCTCATATTGGAGGGATTTTGCCATAGTTGCCACGCTTGGCTGGCGGGTTGGCAACCGCAGTTTATTTATTCAGATGTTCCAGGAAGATGCTGCTGACCATCTCCTAGTTTTTATTATCCATCTGTCGACTTTTACGACACCCACGGGATGAGATGGGGTGGTAGATTATCTTAAAACACGGAACTCTTTACCTTATATACAAACAATATTTGAAACCAGAACACTCAATTCTGGGGCTCGCGTCTCAATCGACCCCCCTTTGAAGTCTATGTAACAGAGTCTTTCTGCGAGTTTTGTCTAAAAACAACTGACAAACACAAACAACGGCTCGGCCGTTTGTTCTATCATGGGATATTGATAATTTAGAACACGTGGCGTGGAGGCGACCGCACCGATGTTTTTTTTAAACGCTCCGTCTGCCCGAGGCCTAAGCTTTTCTTTTAAATTTTATCTTTCCTGTTATGATGGAAGGAATGTTTTTTGTATTATTTTTTGTCATGTTTGTTTGCTTTTTCTGGACTGATATATATTATGTTGTTACTTACGTCATAATGGTAAGATTAAGAAAATAAAAAAATATATAAAAAAAAATTAAAATCAAGCGTTAATTTACGCAAACTACTGAAAGGACTAAGTTTAGGTTAATGCAATGCTAGGAATATATTTACTTCAGTAAATATACCTATCCTATCATTACCTCCTCTTGGCTTGGTCTTGCCTCGTTATGATTGACGTTGACGACCGCGTGGCCTGGTGGTAAAAGTACGTGACGACCGCGCCGCGGGTCCTGAGTTCAAATTCCAGCCGGAGCCAACATTTGTACAAAATGACTATGATATCTCCTGCACAGTTGATAACTTGAGACATCAGTACATCACATTAGTACATCTTAATAAAAATAAACGTACTTACTATCTTTATCACAAAAATGATTTTATATTTTATGTTGAATTAGTTTTTATCAAAAAGCTTATAAACATAGTAGAATATAATAGAGTCGCGTCGGTTGGTGCAGTGACTAAGCGGTTGACTTTTGCTGTACGGGTTGGCGGTTCGTTTCCTGTACAAGACAAGAGTGACAGAGGGAAAAAGGTGGGCAGCAGCATCATTCTGAAACATCCAAATAAATAAACTGCGGTTGTCACTATATCAAAATCCCCCCAAAATGAGAACTACAAACTTTTGCGGCAATGTATGCGGGAGGCCTATGTTCAGCAGTGGACCAGTGATAGGCTGAAATTATGACTGATGATGATCATTCTCGGGGGTGTCGCAAAATTCGATTAAGGCAAATGCTGAAATACCATCAAAAGCAAGTGAACCATTAGCTCCCGTGGTAGCTCAGGGGCTAGGCGCTCGCTTTAAATTTCATAGTACGCGAGTGGGTTCGATTCCCGGTGCCGGCACCACTAAAATTGTTAATTGCAATTTCATGTGCTGATTTACCATGTGCTCGGCGGTAAAACATCGTGAGGAAACCTGCATGTCTGAGAAATAAAAAATATTTCGAAGACATGTGAAGTCCGCCAACCCGCATTGGAGCAGCGTGGCGGATTCTTCTTAGCTCCAAAACCCTCTCAGGAATGAGATGAGGCCTGTGCTCAGCAGTGGGACATTTATAGGCTGAAACTTTTACTTACTTCCATTATAAAAAGTTTTTGATAATGTTTTCTTTTATTTACGCGAATATTACACATTTAAATAAAACTACTTTTTTACGGATTTTATCGCGTTTAATTTTTGAACTATTTTTACCCGACGTTTCGGACGCTTTACAGCACCCATGGTCACGGGGGGACTGAGGTGACAGTTGTCCCGATGTCATAGTTAACCCGGAGTACCTTCAGCTTTTAATTATTATTTTTAGTCCGATCTACGCAGAAAGAGCTTACTGTGTCTTGAAGCCTTGCAGTGGTATGCTTGGTTTTTGATTTAATTTTATTAATAATAGGATCCCAAGCCGGTGGTAATACCCAACCATCTTCCCTATTGAAATTAGGATGTTTTTTAATTTCAATAGCCTCGCGAATCATCCTTGGTAGGAATCGGTGTTCTTTTGCAAGGATTTGTGGTCTATCAAATCTGATGTAATGGTTGGGATGATCCAGAACATGGTCACAGACTGCAGACTTCCTAGAGCGTCGATGCTTCACATCAGCTATGTGTTCTTTAACGCGGGTTTTAATGGATCTTTTAGTTTGCCCTATGTAAGAGAGACCACATTCACAATCCAGCTTGTATACAAGATGCAGGAGTATACAAGCTGGATTGTGAATGTCTGCAGTCTGTGACCATGTTCTGGATCATCCCAACCATTACATCAGATTTGATAGACCACAAATCCTTGCAAAAGAACACCGATTCCTACCAAGGATGATTCGCGAGGCTATTGAAATTAAAAAACATCCTAATTTCAATAGGGAAGATGGTTGGGTATTACCACCGGCTTGGGATCCTATTATTAATAAAATTAAATCAAAAACCAAGCATACCACTGCAAGGCTTCAAGACACAGTAAGCTCTTTCTGCGTAGATCGGACTAAAAATAATAATTAAAAGCTGAAGGTACTCCGGGTTAACTATGACATCGGGACAACTGTCACCTCAGTCCCCCCGTGACCATGGGTGCTGTAAAGCGTCCGAAACGTCGGGTAAAAATAGTTCAAAAATTAAACGCGATAAAATCCGTAAAAAAGTAGTTTTATTTAAAAAAGTTTTTGAGTTTTGAAAATATAGTTTTAAGTTATAAATTTTAAGAAGGTGCCTAACGATATTGATGCCTGATATTTTAACTATAGAAATGCTCAAACAAATATACTAATGGTAGGATTCCTATACACGAATCAGTCCAGGTAGGTACCACCCCAGGGTCAGTTATTCTGCCGTGAAACAGTAGTGTGCAAACATTACTATGCTTCGGTTTGAAGGGCACTGAGAGCTAGTGTAATCGCTTTGCACGTGTGACTTAAGAACTTATGTTTCAGGGTGATGGGCGCTGTGTGGTGTCACACTGAAACGTTCTTGATGACACCGTATTTGTTATGGGTAGATGTTGCACTTACCTTCAGGTGAACGTATACTCGTTTCATCACTATATCCAATAAAAACAGTACTTACACTTTATGTTGTAGACGTGTGTCGCAGTTTTTATGTGCAGCTTGGCGATAGACACGTTACTCCCTCGCAACTTCATTACACTACCCTCTCCGTCGCATTATTATGTAAATTCCAATTTAAAACCACTTGTTATCTAGTTAGCGACGAAAAATACCTACCGGGACCCCAAATTAGCCGCGGGCTGCCAACTTCACCGTGCATAATCGATGGCGATTGACAAACGATGCGTTCGCCTGTCAAATTCTAGTTACAACTGCAACAAGAGTGACGACAAACTCTCCTTACCCCTCGCACGGTGTTCGCCTTTCAAATTTCAACCCTCAATCTATCGAGTTACGTTTGATAATTCGTTTACACAGTCGCAAATCGAACGCTTGCAGCGCTACGCCTTTGCTATAGGTGCGTAATGGGCGCCTTGTTATGGTAATTGTTGCCTTGAGGCGCAACTTGCTGGGGGCACCAGATGCCCAATGTGCAGTTAAGATGTACTCCACGATGGAGTGGTCATCCATTGCCTTGAATACTTTTAAATTTATGAATCAATTGAGTTATTTTTCATTTTCTCACGCTCAGGCAATCGATTTCAAACTGCTCTAGAAGTTCTGTACTATGTACGAGTACGACCATGAAACATTACAGAACTCGTATTGAAAACTCTTATAATATACCACGTTTAAAAAAGAACTAAAAGTATAACTAAGTTATTTTATAATCAATTGCATAATTATTACCAAACGGACAAAAAATAACAGACTGACAAGAAAGCGAGTTAATAATGAACTGTCATCCGGTTCTCAGCTATGGTCAAAGTTTCAAGCTTTCGCAAGCAAGTTTCGAGAAGTCGTCATCATCTTTTCAGCCTATCGCTAGTCCACTGCTGCTGCATCCCTCTGGCTGGGCCTCCCCTACAGATTGCCACAATAGTTTGTAGTTTTTTTTTTATTTGATAAAGTTCTCAGTGCCCTCCAAGCCAAAACACAGTAATGTTTGCACACTACTGCTTCAAGGCAGAATAACTGGCCTAGGGAGAGTACCTACCTAAACGGATTCCTGCTAGAAATTCTACCACCAGTAGTAGTATTGCTTGCTAGTATAGATATGGGACTCATAGAAGTTTCGCATCCAACGCAATGATTTAGTGTTGTAAAATTAATACATTTAGTTTCATCGTCCTTCATAAACAAATGAACAATATGCCAGTCAACCCTGGGAGACTAGAAAAGTGATGGCAGGTGCAAATATATAAAAAATGTGGAGTCTGATGTAAAAATATAAATACTATTGAATAATAATTATATAATAATATAAATAACCAATATATACACAAAATTAACATAGATAAATACATACATACAAATAGTAAATATACTACACAAATAATACATATATAAACAAAATAAGAGGTGAAAATAAAACATCAGTTTGCCTCCAAATAGTGTCCCCTAAGAAGTTTTTTGAAGGCGTTTTTGTTGGGTGCATTCTTGATAGCATCAGGAAGGGCGTTCCAGAGGAGTGTAGCCTGAACTGTGAAAGAAGAGTTGAAAAATCCAGTATGATGCTGTGGAATACTGATCTTTAGACTATTTGAAGAGCGAGGAATTCGATCATGAGTCGAATAAAGAAATTGGAAGTTATCTTTAAGATAAGACGGAGAATTGGGGTCGTGTAAAAGTGAGTAAAGTACTAATAAAATTCTGGAGCTTCGCCTTTGACGAATGGAGAGCCATTTAAGCTTTGAACGATAAGAGGATATGTGATCATACTTACGTAGTCCATAAATAAATCTTATAGAATTATTAAGAAGGCGCTCCAATTTTGTGATAAGATTTTGTGAAAGATCTGGATAACACAGATTTCAGGGTTTTTAATTTTTTTGCGCGGAATCCTAATTATTTTTCTAAAATTAATGTAGCCTAAGTTACTTGCTATAATATTAGCTATCTGCCAGTGAAAGTCCCGTCAAAATTGGTAGAGCCGTTTCGGAGATTAGCCCGAACAAACAGACAGAGAGACAAAAATTATAAAATTGTTTTTTTTCTTATGAGCACAGCATATACTTATATAAGCATTGAACAGACACTTACATTTTATTTATTTGTATAGATGTGGTTACGTGACGTTCACCTGATGGTAAGTGCGACGTCTGCAAAACAAATGCTGTGTCACCCAGAACATTTCTGTGCGGCACCACACTGCACTCGTCGCCTTGAGACATTAGTTCTTAAGATCATACATACATACATAAGATCACGACTGTATCCCATAAGGGGTAGTCAGAGACTGGACACTCACTGCAAAAATAGATGACTGTCACATTCCACGTTTCACCAAAACAATATAATGCACTTGGTGTGATAGGTGGTGAGCCCATCGCCATCATGCGCTGTTGGGTACACAGTGCAGTTTAATCCCTTACTCGCCTTTTACGAGATCCATTGGATGAGATGGAGTGGTAGTAGTCTTTTATCGAGCTGCCACCACACGGAACTTAAGACTCATATGCCCAATAATTACACTAGCCAACAGTGCCTTTCAAACCGAAACCTTTAAACTCCCATCAAACAGTGGTGTTTGCCAACCACTGCTTGAAGAGAGAATAACCGGTACGTTCATCAATCACAAACCATGTATTCTGATATATAAAATTATCCCTTTTTAAAGTCTTTGTTTAACAAAAATAGTTTAATTATTGATTGAAAGACTTTGGGAGTTTGTTGTAAAAACGTATATAGTACATATAACTAGTCGGGTTATAAGTTCTGAGACATCCTCATTTAAATTAATTTTTCGAATACAGGCCAGAAATGTTTTGAATAAGGAACTTTTGCGCCATCTTGAAATAAAAAAGATATTAATTTTGTTCCATTTAAAAAAAAAGGGGGTGGACGCAAAATTTAAAGAGTCGGTGAGAATTTAAAATTTCTGCAAGATTTGGAAATAACGCTTAGGTTCGTGTATCGTACTATCAAACGATTTAGTGAAGATTCGACCTTGGAAGACCGCAAAAGGAGCGGCCGACCTCATACACCACCGGACACCAGCGGTCATCAAAGCAGTGCGAACGCGAATCCAACGAAATCCCGTCCGCAAAAAAAAACCGTTAGCCCTTTAATGGGGTTAAGCAGATAAAAAGACAAAGTTAATTGAAATTAATATCTTAACTATCCTAAATGACAAAAAAGTTTTTTAACCTGCGATTTATATTGAGTGTTGAAATAAATAGTTAAACTTAATAGTGAATAGTCTTGATACAGTAAATATTTTTAGTCCTCAGAATATAATGCAATATTTCAAACCCAAAACAATGAGCAGAGTGGCGCAGTGGAAGCGTGCAGGGCCCATAACCCAGAGGTCCGTGGATCGAAACCACGCTCTGCTAAGAATAACTTTTTGATGATTTTTATTTCATCAGATTTACTTTGGTTACATATAGTATATAGTACTGTGGTTTTCTTCTTACGTAGCATCAATCGATTGGTCTTATTCATCAATTATTTAAAGTATAAGAAATTAAGAAAGCCCGGGATCTCACGAGCCTTAATTTTTTCAGACGCTCATCAAGATAATGTCTTGTTTTTTGTCGATAAGCTCGGAATCTCAGGTCTTAACTTAGCACTCTTGGCCGCGTAGTTCTGCTTAACCCCAATGAAAGGGCTAACGTTTTTGCTTGCGGACGGCATTTCGTTGGATTCGCGTTCGCACTGTTTTGATGACCGCTGGTGTCCGGTGGTGTAAGAGGTCGGCCGCTCCTTTTACGGTCTTCAATAGTCGAATCTTAACTTAATCGTTTCATAATACGATATACGAAACTCTAGTGTTATTTCAGATATTTGCTGAATCAAAAATTCTGATTGAAATTGCGTTTTAAATGGAACAAAATCAATTTATTTTTTATTTCAAGATGGCGCAAAAATTCCTCATACACAACCAGACTCATTTCGAACATTTCTGGTCAGTATTCGAAATTTAAATTAAATAAGGATGTGACAGAACTTATAACCCGGCTAGTTACTCGTACATACGTTTTTACAACAAAATCCCAAAGTCTTTCAATCAATAATCAAACTATTTTTCTTAAACAAATACTTTAGAAAGGGTACTTTTATATTGCAGAATGCATGGTTTGTGATTGATGAACGTACCGGTTATTCTCTCTTCAAGCAGTGGTTGGCAAACACCACTGTTTGATGGGAGTTTGAAGATTTCGGTTTGGAAGGCACTCTTGGCTAGTGTAATTATTGGGCATATGAGTCAGAAGAACTGATGACTCAAGGCGACGAGTGCAGTGTGTTGCCACACAGAAATGTCCTGGGTGACACGCTTTGTTGTTGGTAGGCGTCGCACTTACTGTCAGGTGAACGTCGCGTTACCACATCTATACAAATAAAAGTTCTGAGGGTTATAGCGTGACGTTATATAGCCTATAGCCTTTTTCAATAAATAGGCTATCCAACACTAAAAGATTTTTTTTAATTCGAAACAGTAGTTCGTGAGATTACACGATCTACTGTTTCGAATTAATTACAATATTAGTATTGTTCAACAGTTCGACCCTTCTCAGTAATGTTCGTTTTTTTTTTGCGCGGAACCTTAATTATTTTTCTAAAATAAAAGTAACTTCAGTTACTCCTTATAACATCAGCTATCTGCCAGTAAAAATCTCGTCAAAATCGGTCCAGCCGATTTGAAGGTTAGCCTGAACAAACAGACAGACAGACAGACGAGACAGACAAACATTTTATAAATTGTTTTTACTTATAATATCCGTATATATTTTCATTTGCATTTAGTAAAAAGCTGTTATTTTGATATTACAAAAAGAAACTTCAATTTCATGTTTGCATAGATATAGTTTGGATAACTTTGACGGTCCAGGTAAGTAAATGTTACGATGAGATGGAGAACGTTCTGCAGGTGAGTTTCGAAGATGTTACCCCCATATCTAGGCGATCGCCTTAAATTAGATCATGTTCTCGTGGCCGCGTTTAGACCACGGCGACAACTACCGAATGTTGTCGGAAGTTAACTGCGCTTGATATATCATAGTGCCACAAGTGTACGCGCCTACAAAAAGGCACTCACTCGTCCCAACTCTGATACTAAACAAGGACAATCACAACACAACCAGACCAATATATAACAATTTGTGTTTTGCACAAAAGTTAACCCCGGCTGGGATTTAAACCAGGTGCCGCGGCTGGGTTAGGTACTAACCACTTGGCCACGAGGTTCCCGTTAAATTGCATAGTACACGAGTGACCTAGGTTCAAAATCCGGTATGTCTGCTACCATAATAATTAATTTTAGTGTTAAGTGCTGTTGTATCTCTGGCTGTGTGTTATAGGGTTTTACCATCATCATCATCGTTTCGGACTATCACTAGTCCACTGCTGAACATAGGCCGGCCCAATAGATTGCAACAAAAGTTGCCACGCTTGGCAGGCGGGATGGCAACCGCAGTTTATTTATTCAGATGTCCCAGGAAGATGCTGCTGCCCACATCTTAGTTTTAATTTTCCCTATGTCGACTTTTACGACACCCACGGGATGAGATGGTGTGGCAGACTCCCTTAAGCCGCAAATGCTTGCACACCGCGTAATGTTTGCACACTACTGCTTCACGGCAGAGTAACTGACCCTGGGCTGGTGCCTACTTATACGGATTTATGCATAGGAATCCTACCACCAGTAAAGTATTCTCTCAGCAAAACTGCTTCTTTTCGACCGTCCATAGGCTCATTGGTTTCGATTTATTTTTTAATAACTAATATTCCTGTTAACCACTTCAAATAAGTTTAATAGCTTGTGCTGTCTGTTTGTTACGATTCAACGGCTGAATCGGATGACGGAATGACGGATTCCTGCATAGGACATACGCGAAAGTAACTCTCTCTGTCCCTCTGTTTGTTCCTCCATTTCACAGCTCTACCCTTGGACCGATCTTGACGAAATTTAGCTCAGAGGCATCCTTGAGACGGACATAGGATACTTTTTATTCCGGAAAATCAAACAGTTCCCACGGTATTTTTAAAAAACCTAAATCCAAGCGTACGTGGACGCGTTTCAGGCTAATTTGAATTTTTTTTTAAATTATTGACAACAGTTGTAAACGTTCTGCCAATGTGAAAGAAGCATCAATCTAATAAAATAATGAACTGACATTATTTTTTTTAAATAAATAAAATAAGACATTATTTTAAAAATGACTGGAAATAAAATCCGGCTTGGTTTCGTACTGGTTCTTCCCAGGACAGAGGCATTTTTGCGAACCATTCTGGTTAAAAAAAGAAAAAAAAATTACCTTTTTATCTCGATATTGCAAATAGTTGCCAGAGGGTATTTAAAAAACCTTCATCCACGCGTCGAAGTCGCGGGCATCATCTAGTTGTGATATACACAACTGCTAAGTCCTCCGAATGGTTGCACGGCTCACATTTATATGCCGCGACACGTAGCATTTGTCTGCGTTATAATTTTCGTTACATCCACTATATAAATCTCGTAAATAACGGCAATCAAATTTTAAGATTCAGAATATCGCAAGATTATTTGAGATTAATATCGTCGTAACTATAAAATGACCGCCGCGTGGTAGCGGCCTGAGAAAATCTAACACCCCATCCCATCCCGTGGGTGTCGTAAAAGTCGACGGAGGGAAATTAAAACCAGGAGATGGGCAGCAGCATCTTCCTGGAACATCTGAATAAATAAACTGCGGTTGCCAACCCGCCTTCAAGCGTGCCTTCAACCTATGGCAAAATCCCTCCAGTATTTGAGCTACAAACTTTTGTGGCTATCGTTGGGAGAGGCCTACGTTCAGCTGTGGACTAGTTATAGGCTGGAACGACGACGACGAACTATAAAATGCGGTTTGCGGTGAGAAAATTTTATTTTGATATGATTAAAACGAGCTTTCTTTCCTCCCGCCACGCTTTATTACATTCCAGTAACATACTCGAATCAAGAAAACCTATATTTTATAAGACAATGCTGTTCAAAAACAAGTTTGTTTAAAAAAAACTCGATCGTTGGTGATTTAAATTATTTATTAATTGTTTATTTATTTCAGGGGCTAGGCGCCTTTAAAGCGATTTAAATTTCATTGAATGCGAGTGACCTGGGTTCGATTCCCGGTGCCGGCACCACTAAATTTGTTAATTGCAATTTTAAGTGCTCATTTACCACGTGCTCGGCGGTGAAGGAAAACATCGTGAGGACGAGCTTCATGTCTGAGAAATGAAAAATATTTCGAGGACATGTGAAGTCCGCCAACCCGCATTGGAGCAGCGTGGCAGATTCTTCCTAGCTACAAAACCCTCTCAGAAATGAGAGGAGGCCTGTGCTCAGGACTTTGCCTACCTCTCATAAAGGATAAGGTCCTGACTGTAAAATAAAGTTGTCGGATTATCAAAATTATATAAACTCTTTTGAAACCGTGCGAAATCCCTTCGCGCTAACAAGGCCGGTGAAGAACACTTGAAATTGTATAATAACAATTTGTACATCTCGCAACTAATTCATTTCAACAAACTACTTGTGTCGCCGAGCGGTTCCGCTCTCCATGCTAAATTGGGGACACTTAAAAACTTCGACAGAACAGTTGCTATGACTGCGGGCCTAACAATGCCAGTAGCCTTAGGCTATCCTATTTCCAAACCGTTGAACTTGCGAACGCTTGACGCGAAAGTTACATTCGCAACATTTTTTTTTTATTGGAGAAAGTGATGAAACGAGCAAAACGTTCACCTGATGGTAAGTGCAACGTCTGTCTATAACAAATGCTGGACCAGCTAGAACATTTCTGTGTTACACCTCACTGCGCTCATCACCCTGAGACATCAGTTCCCAAGTCTCATATGCCCAGTGATTACGCTAGCTCACAGTGCCCTTCAAACCGAAACACAGTAATGTTTGCACACTACTGCTTCACGGCAGAGTAACTGGCACTGCGGTGGTACCTACCTAGACGGATTCCTGCATAGGACATGTTCATAAATAATCCATACTTATATTATCTGGGTGGATTGAAAAGTACTCGGCCTAACCAAGAAAATAAACACATACTAAATCAGTTATATTTTTATTTTTCTACATAATCACCATCAAGTTCAATACACTTTTGCCACCTCCCCTTCCAAGCATTTAGACCGTTAAAAAAAATGATTCTTCCTTAGAGTCAAAATATGCGTCTACAGCTGCTTTGACCTCGTCGTTTGTCGAAAATCTTTGACCTCCCAAGTGCTTTTTTAGGTTAGGGAACAGAAAGAAGTCTGATGGTGCTAGATCAGGTGAATACGGCGGATGCGGTAACAGTTCAAAGCCACAGTTGTGAATTCCAGCCATTGACTGTACTGACGTGTGAACACGGGCGTTATCTTGATGAAACAGGACTTTTCTTCTGAGCATTCCTCGACGTTTTTCTTTTATTTCCTCTCGTAAACGACGTAGTTAGGTGCAGTAGTAATCAGAGTTTATAGTCTGACCCCTTTCAAGATAATCAATCATAATCACACCTTTCGAGTCCCAGAATACTGAAGCCATCACCTTATTTGCCGACAAAATCGACTTAGCCTTTTTAGGGGGTGGTGAACCAGGTCTTCTCCACTGTTTTGATTGTTGTTTTGTTTCCGGTGTACAGTAATGAACCCATGTTTCGTCCATAGTAACAAAACGATTCAAAAAATCATCTGCATCGGCTTCAAATAACTCCAAACAGTCGCGTGAAATAGTCAATCGCGTCCTTTTTTGTTCAACTGAAAGCAGTCGCGGAACCCACCTCGCAGACACCTTGTGGAAACCCAACTCGTTGACAATGATGTTTTGAGTTCGTTCATAAGAGATGCCTATAATCTCGGCTATCTCTCTAATTTTTAATCTGCGGTCTCCCATTATTAAATCAAGTACTTTTTTAATATTTTCGTCAGTAGTTGACGTCGAAGGCCTTCCAGAGCGGGGTTCATCTTTCACACTCTCTCTACCACGCTTAAATTCTGCTATCCATTTTTTGACGGATGAATATGACAGAGCACAATCGCCTAATGTACTGACCATGTCATCATGGATGGCTTTTGATGATAGCCCCTTCTTATGGAGGTACTTAATGACGGCACGCTGCTCGATTTGCTCCATTCGCGGAAATTATGACCGATTACTTTGTTAATAAATTTATAAAATCACAACTAATTATCGCACACGTTTCGAACTTCACACAATGAACTAGTCTGAACTGAACTAAATAATGTGGGTAGATTTGATTTTTAGAATTGAATGGATCTGTGTTAGGCCGAGTACTTTTCAATCCACCCTCGTATAAACGCGAAAGTAACTCTCTCTGTTTGTTCCTCCATTTCACAGCTCAACCGTTGAACTGATCTTGACGAAATTCGGCACAGAGTTAGCTTGTATCTTGGAGACGGACATAGGATACTTTTTATTCCGGAAAAATCAAACAGTTGCCACGGTATTTTTAAAAAAATCTAAATCCAAGCGTACGTGGACGCGTTTCAGGCTAGCTTAAAATATTTTTTAAATTATTAACAACAGTGGTAAACGTTCTGCCAATGTGAAAGAAGCATCAATCTAATAAAATAATGTACTGACATAATTTTTTTTTAAATAAATAAAATAAGACATTATTTTAAAAATGACTGGAAATAAAATCCCGCTTGGTTTCGTACTGGTTCTTCCCAGGACAGAGGCATTATTGCGAACCATTGTGGTTAAAAAAAGAAAAAAAAATGACCTTCAATAAGTATTATGTAAATAATCAATATTGAATAAAATGTTATCATATTCCATTCTATCAGGTATACGTCGTAAGTTTTATTTTTACGATATTACTATTACCTTCGAAAATCATAAGAGCATTGATATTACAATGATTAGCTTTTACTAAATATATATTGGACTGATGGGACAAAAGTAAAAGCACTATCGACATAGAATTGAATTCTCCAATCACTTTAATTAACACTTGTTAATAATGCACTACCAATATTAAGTACCAAAATTCGAAATCACAAAATTTGATAAACAACACTATTTTCCTTATTAACCTCAATAACGTTCAAACTTAATTTTTTTGAGAGTAACTCTCGAATTTCGACCGCTGACAGCCATCTAGTAAATTCTAGTATTGATTAATGTATAATCAAAACATTATGGTTAATCATGACAAAAAAGATGAATGAGTAACGGGCCAATTATTCTCAAGTTAAGCAGAAAGCAGTGTCTTAGGTTTGAAGGGCACTGACAGCTAGTGTAATTACTGGCATGTGGGACTTAAGAACTGATGTCTCAGAATTACGGGCGCAGTGTGGTGCCACACAAAAACTTTCTTCGTGACACAGTATTTGTGGGCAGACGTTGCAATTAACATCAGCTGAATGGATTGCTTCTCGTGTTACTTTCTTCAAAAAAATAAAATGCCAGCATTTATCACATTAAATTTATGCCTTGAATAAATAAATGAGTTCAATTTCCATGTCTTCTTTTTACAATCTTTCTCTCATCTATAAGCGTTCGTGATGGCTCTCTGCATTCGAGCATTTATCGTCCGAGCGTACTTACACTGAGAAAATATTAATAACAAATAACGGACCCCCGAGAAGAAATTAACAAATACGGCGTATCATTTCCGACGCTGGTGTTAGGGTAAAGGTCCCAATAATCGGACCCGGCGCTTGCAACAATGGCGGACACCTCGGGGAGTCTGTGGATGTCAATAAAACTCTACAAAGGCGCCCCGCGGAGTCCTGCGCAGCCCTGACATACTATCGTTCTTTATGGTATTAGAACGCTTAATCTTTCCTGGACTAGGGTGTCGGGTTTATTGCTTTTTACTAATGCTCATTTGGGAATGCATTGCTTCACTTAGCTTGACGCTGTGTCGAAATTAGCTACGGACTCTCGTGCTCTTTATATTTGTTCTATAAACCGCGTGGCGTAGTTGTCGCTACTACGTCGCGAGTTGTCGGATTTGAATGCCGGGGTCTAAAATACTGCACGCAGACCATGGGTCGTCGAAACGTTGCGTTATAAATAGTAAATTTGAATTAGTTAAAATGTCATTTTATTCAATATATAGTATTCGCAAAAATAAGAAATAATTATGTGTAAAAATCAACAAACATATTATAATACTTCTATTATAACAAGTGTATCGCAATTTCTTTACGCTCATATAACATAAATAAAAGATTTGGACTGAGAAGTTATCTGTATACTAACTCCATTTGGCAAAATACTGACTTGTGTACATAAATCATTTCTTAAGCACAACGTAGGGTGACGGCGCTAAAAGGGAACATTACTCTCGACTCATAAACCGAAATTAAAACTTTTCGATACATTGCTCTCTGACAATAAAACCATTCCGCTTCTGACTAAATACTTCACATTAAGGTGTCGTTAGTCAAATGATACACCGTGCAAACAAATCTCGACCCACTGTTGCTAATAGGTAATTGTAAATTGTATTCTAACACCATCAAGTAAGGTGCATTCGAAATGTATAATAAGGAGGCATTTAGCCGTTATGTTTAATAAAGTAAGTATAAAAAATCTTTATGAATGGGGTTGTCGTGTGACGGTGTTGCCCTACTTTTATAAATTATTTCGGCGATTTAGCGAATTGTTTTATGACATTGTTTCGTGTCCTCGTCGTATGCTGTAAAATAGTGAAACATAAGATATTTAAGTGTAACTATATAATTATATGTGATGTAATGTAATTATGCATTATATATAATGCTGTATACGTCGTGAACATAGGCCTCCCCCATAGATAGCCACTAAAGTTTGTAACTATCATATTGGAGGGATTTTGCCAAAGTTGCCACGCTTGGCAGGCTGGTTAGCAACCGCAGTTTATTTATTGAGATGTTCCAGGAAGACGCTGCTGCCCATCTCCTGGTTTTAATTTCCCTCTGTCGACCTTTACGACACCTACGGGATGGGATGGGGTGGTAGCTTCTCTTAGGCCGATACCAAACTTCTATTTAATTAATAATATACTATTCCTTTTTAGTAACCGCCTTCGCTGTTTACTCACTGCCCTAAGGTTGACTGGCAGAGATTGCTTTTAGCTTTAAGTTCGCCTTTTGATCCTTTACTTATTGTAAGGTTAAATAAAGAATAAAAAAATAAAATTAATTGTGATGTTGATGGTGCGACTACTTCCGAATATTGTCAGCAGCTATTAACTGCACAGGAGATATTATAGTGCGTCAAGTGTACGCGCAACACAGTCACACTCGTTCGTACCTACCCGCGCCGGATACGACGCAGTCACAACACAACCAGAGCCGAAAACCAACAATTTGTGTTTTTGCACAAATAAATAAAGAAAGAAAGAAACACATGTATTCACGGTCTAATCACAATAGATACAAAACAAAACAAGAAAAAATATGTAATGATACAGAACATAAAATAATATTGCCCAAAATTAACAAAAGTGAAAAAATAATATAAAATGAGTCAGTGTAGCAGCATAAGACCGTGAAATGGACAGGATTCAGTAAAAATCGAGATACAGAGACTTAATTGCTCTGATCCCGACACTGGTTTTCAGTCCGGCCCGCACTCCGAGGCAACTCGGACGGCTGCGTCATTGCTTAAAAAATGTCAAATGGTCAAATGGTGGCTCCGTCTGGGATTCTAACACAGGACCCGCGTCGTCGGGCACTTTAGTCTGCTAGGCCACGCGGTCGTCAAATTAATTATAATAAATCTCTAACACCTTTAAGTTCCCTTTACCCTTTTCGATATAAAGGGTAAAAGAATCATGTGTGGCTACATGATCCAACTGTGAATTTATACCTGACACTCGGTCTTCGTTTCCGATTCAGAATATAATCAATATTTATACAAGGCAAGCATTTTTGATCTTGACTCACTACGTCTGTCATCGTGTCTCAGAGACTGCATCGAATCCTAACCCCGATCTTCTACACAAATAAAAAAAAATGTAAGAGTCTGTTTGTACATACATACATACATAAGATCACGACTGTATCCCATAACGGGTAGTCAGAGACAGGGCACTCACTGCAAAAGCAGATGTCTGCCACAATCCGCGTTTCACCAAAACAATATAATGCACTTGGTGTGATAGGTGGTGAGCCCATCGCCACCATGCGCTGTTGGGTGCACAGTGCAGTTTAATTCCTTACTCGCCTTTTACGAGATCCAATGGATGGGATGGAGTGGTAGTATTCTTTTAACAAGCCGCAATTTACTCAATGCTTAAAAATAGAATAGAATAGAATATTTTTTTTATTCAATATAGATAATTTACATAATACTTTTTTTTTAACTACACTGGTTAGCAAAGAAATGCCTCTGTCCTGGGAAGAACCAGTAAGAAACCCAGCTGGATTTTTTTTTTCAGTCGTTTTAAATATACAATTACAGCAGTTTTATAAGATGTAGAAATAGCTTAGCAGCGATCACCTCATTCCCAGGGGTTATCATCATCCATGTATTCCTTAATATTATAATAACCCTTCTTAAAAAGTCTTTGTTTAACAAATAGTTTGAACTTTTTTATTGAAATACTTTGTGCACTTTCTGAGATTTTGTTGTAAAAACGTATACATTGCCCCATGAAAGAGTTACTGACTCTGTGAAGTCGTGTAACTGGCATAATTAATTTGTGCTTGTTCCTGGTATTCACATTATGAACATCACTTTTTTTATTAAAGTAATTAATGTTCTTATGTACATACATAACGTTTTCATAAACATATTGAGAGGCCATGGTTAAGATATTAATTTCTATAAATATATCTCTAAGAGACACTCTAGAGCCAAGATTATAAATAGATCTTATGGCCCTCTTTTGCAAAACAAAAATCACCTCTGCGTCAGTCGCATTTCCCCACAGCAAAATACCTTATGACTACTTAAGAAAGTATATACGATACTTATAAAAAAAATTGTCTGTCTATCTGTCTGTCTGTCTGCCTGGTTGTTCCGGCTAATCTCCTACGCATTATAAAGCCCTAAATCCGATTCAAATAGGAAAGTATATATGTATGTCTGGTTGGCTTTTTAACGCGGGTGAAACTGCGGCGCACAGCTAGTTCCCAATTCCAGATCAAACATTTGACTTTCAACAAAATCCAACTCATCAACTACACTACTTACAAACCGTAACATTGCATATTTTATAGTTATGTCGAAATAAACATCTAATGCCTGAGGTCTACGTATTTAGGGAGTTTCATGGCAAAATATACCCCCGGCTCCACCCTCCCATCATTCATATTATAATAGTGATCGTCGTCAAAAGGGACGTTTAACAAATGATACGACGTACTGCTATTGTTCAAGCTATTGTTATTTTGCTTTTGCTTTTTATGCGACTCCCACTAAACGTAATAAGTCCACACTTATTGCCAGTGAATTTTGATCTCTGTTCCCGATAGCTTGATCGCATATTCCACTTTTCGTTACCCACCAGTTACGACCTTCTGTGCTCGTGGGATGTGTAACGTGTATGGCTAATAAGTCACATGTTTATAATTATTATTTTATTGCCCGCGATGTGTATGCACGCCACGAGCATTTGCGATGGTTGCTTCACCTTTAGTTCTTGTTTGGTCGCATTCGTATGCGTCTCTCCAGACCTCTACAATATACACCTCATCTAAGTACTACAAATGTAATTTGTAAAATTCATTTTTAATCAGTTTCTTCTGAACAGAAAAGCCGTGTGGTGGCGGCTCGTTAAAAGAATACTACCACTCCATCTCATCCAATGGATCTCGTAAAAGGCGAGTAAGGAATTAAACTGCACTGTGCACCCAACAGCGCATGGTGGCGATGGGCTCACCACCTATCACACCAAGTGCATTATATAGTTTTGGTGAAACGTGGATTGTGGCAGTCATCTGTTTTTGCAGTGAGTGCCCAGTCTCTGACTACCCCTTATGGGATACAGTCGTGATCTTATGTATGTATGTATGTATGTCTTCTGAACAGAAAAGCAACGCGGCTCCTTCCTTTATTCCTCTTATTTTATTAATCAATATGATTAACGAGCTGATGCCCGCGACTTCGTCCGCGTGGATAATATTCCGTGAGATTTGTTTAATTTTCCGGGATAAGAAGAATCCTATGTCCGTCTCCGGGGTGCGAGCTATCGCTGTGCCAAATTTCGTCCAGTTCGGTTGAGCAGTTGCGTTGTGAAAAGGTAACAAATAGACATACGGACGGAGAGAGTTACTTTCGCATTATATTAGTGTGGATTACTCTATTTTGAGCAACAAAAAAGCCATAGTCTCATTCTGATTGATTGCATTATTGGTCCCGTTTCGTAATAATAAACTAAGAAACGGGGCAAAAAATGCAGTCATAGAAGATCATTTGTATAATACCAGCTACAATTTTTTCTTTGAAAAATTGTCCCTCGCTAATTTCTGCTGCAGCGTAGATGTATCTCGCATACATAATTTAACATGCGCAAACACCCAGACTCAGATCAATCTCAGAATTATCCGTAGGTCATACAAATAATGATTTCGTGTAGGAATCGAACCCGCGAACAAACCACTACGCTAACCAAACCAGCCAATATCTATATAATTTTTCAACCTATACTATTAACTCAGCAGCGTTTACACAAGGTTTAATTTAAGTGCGAAGGAAAATAAAGTAACAAAAGAAAAAGATACGAGTATACCAGCGGAGTACCTGACTTCTACGCCGCCGGTCCTTGATTCGAATCCCAGCCGGAGCCAACATTTGAGCAAAAATACAAATTGTTGGTTTTCGGGTCTGGATGTGGTGTGCATGTGAAATTTATGACCGCAAAACGCAACCACGATACAGGAGAAATCATTCTGTGGGACTTCGTTTAAAAAAAAGCTAATGAATTAAAAGAATCATCATGAATAGCTTTTCTTGCAGTGTCTTCATTAATCTCCAGAAAACATAGTACCTAGATAAATCTGCAATGGTTCTGAAAAATAAAATGGTTCTTCAGTCTACTGGTGGTAGGATTTCTATGCAGGAATCCGTCTAGGTACGAGTAGGTACCAACGCAGTGCCAGTTATTCTGCCGTGAAAGTAGTACTGTGCAAACATTACTGTGTTTCGGTTCGAAGGGCACTGAGAGCTAGCGTAATCACTGGGCATATGAGACTTAAGAACTGATGTCTCTGGGTAACGAGCGCAGTGTGGTGTCGCACAGAAATGTTCTGGATGACACAGCATTTGTTATGGGTAGACGTTGCACTTACCACCAGGTGAACGTTTTTCTCGTTTCGTCACTTTATCCAATAAAAAAAAATGTTACGAATCCATAACACTAGCGTTTATATACAAGACATGGAATGCATTACCTGCTAACGTATCAGTCATTCTTTGAAATAATTATAACTCCATTTAGCTCATGCTACACTACATTAATAGACCTAAGAATTGTTAATTAATTGCGCTGTTCGTTTAATGTTTAATTCATTATATAGTCTTACTTTTTATTTACAACTTAATAAGTAAATACACAACGTTGACAAAACAACTTAATGAAATAATATATTACCTCTGATACAATCTATTTGATAGTATCTTGTTTTTATTTAATATTTCTGATAGTTACACGTGTCTACAAAAGTCATTGCAATGATAAAAGAGTGTGTAGATCTAGAAATTCCTTAATTCGATACTCAATTTAGTATAGTACTAGGTAGGTACCACCCCAGGGCCAGTAATTCTGCCGTGAAGCAGCAGTGTGCAAACATTACTGCTGTTTCGGTCTGAAGGGCACTGCGAGCTAGTGTAATCACTGAGCATATGAGAATTAAGAACTGATGTCTCAGGGTGATGGGCGCAGTGTAGTGTCACACAGAAATGTTCTGAATGACACAGCATTTGCTATCGGCAGACATTTCACTTACCATCAGGTGAACGTTTTGCACGTTTATCACTTGATCCAATAAAAAGTCCCTTATAACTGATTCCTCCATAGGAATCCTATCACATAAAATATATATATAAAATATTTTATCTTCTTAGCTTCGTCCTCTTTGAGTTTTGCGTTATCGAACATAAATACCAGTCCAATCGTGGCGAAATTCCTGTAGAATTGGTCGTAGGATTCCCTATGCAGGAATTCGTCTAGGTAGGTACCACCCCAGGGCCAGTTATTCTGCCGTGAAGCAGCAGTGTGCCAACATTACTGTGTTTCGGTCTGAAGGGCACTGAGAGCTAGTGTAATCTCTGAGCATATGAGACTTAAGAAGTGATGTCTCGAGGTGTTTCGGGTGCAGTCACACAGAAATGTTCTGGGTGTAGCAGCATTTGTTATGGGCAAACATTACACTTACAATCAGGTGAACGTTTCGCTCGTCTCGTTAAAAGTTTCAGCCTATAAATGTCCCACTACTGAGCACAGGCCTCCTCACATTTCTGAGAGGGTTTTGGAGCTAGGAAGAATCCGCCACGCTGCTCCAATGCGGGTTGGCGGACTTCACATGTCTTCGAAATATTTTTAATTTCTCAGACATGCAGGTTTCTTCGCGATGTTTTCCTTCACCGCCGAGCACGTGGTAAGTCAGCACTTAAAATTGCAATTAACAATTTTAGTGGTGCCGGCACCGGGAATCGAACCCAGGTCACTCGCGTACTATGAAATTAAAAGCGAGCCCCTAGCATCTGAGCTACCACGACTCTCTGAGCTACCTCGGCTCCTCGTCTCGTTACTGACAAAAAAAATCATCCTTCGGGTTATTTTTCCCACATAAAATCAATTAAGCTAATATATTTTTTACCAATGCGCACGACAGTAGTGCAGAGTTTTGTTTTGGGCTCGCCAGCTCATTGATAGCGATCGACACGTGGCCGGTGGACCGGTTGCAGGACCGAGGGTCCCAGAGAAGGCACGTGTACTTCATTATTCCCGCGCCAAAATGTCCCGACATCGCTTTGTTTGGAGATTAGGCGTGAGTGGGGTTGGAACGAGGTATTTAGACAAACTCCCTTTTTGTTGGCTATATTTTTGTTTCGGCGATTCCTTTTGATATAAGTCACGTTTATGGAAACTTGTGCAGTGAGATGATGAGTTGAGTTATATTCTTATATGCCTAATTAAGTATAGACTTAAAAGCCCATACGCGGAATAACTATGTATAGGCCATGCAAATTTTTGATTTCTTACATTTACGCGAATACTACATTTAAATACTACTACTGGTGGTAAGATTCCTACGCAGGAATCCGTCTAGGTAGGTACCACCCCAGGGCACTGTGAGCTAGCGTAATCACTGGGCATTCGAGACTTAAGAACTGATGTCTCAGGGTGACGGGCGCAGTGTGGTGTCACACAGAAATATTCTGGGTGACACAGCATTTGTTGTGGACGGACGTTGCACTTGCCATCAGGTGAACGTTTTGCTCGTTCCGTCACTTTATAAAATAAAAAAATAAAAACAATTTTTTACTGATTTTATAGCGTTTAATTTTGAACTATTTATAACCTTACGTTTCGAGCAGCTTTCTATTGAAGTAAGGTAAGTTAAAAAACATCCTAATATCAATAGAGAAGATGATTGGGTACTACCACCGGGTTGGGATCCTATAATTAATAAAAATAAATAAAAAACCAAGCATACCACTGCAAGACTTCAAGATACAGTAAGCTCTTTATGAGTAGATCGGACCAAAAATTAATAATTAAAAGCTGAAGGGATGCCGCGTTAATTATGAATCAGGACATCTGCAACCTCAGTCTTCCCGTGTCTCAGCTACTGCACTAACTCTGCACTAACCTCCCTAATAGATTGCCACAAAAATTTATAGCTCTAATTTTGGGAGATTTTGCCATAGCTGCCACAATAAAGATAAAGAAGAACTTAAAGCTGCTGCTGAACATCTCCTGCTTATTATTTTCCTTTTGTCGACTTTTACGACACCCATTTGACGGTAGAATAACTGGCACCGCATTGGTTTCCACCTGGACTTAAGTGAGCCGGTGAAGGGCACTGAGAGCTAGGTGTAATTACTGGGTATATAAGACTTAAGAACTGATGCCTCAAGCGTGACGGGCGCAGTGTCGTGTCACAGAAATGTTCTGGTTGACACAGCTTTTGTTATGGGCAGGTGGACGCTTTGCTGGTCTCGACACTGTCCCTTTTAAAAAAACTACACAGTTCAACAGTGGTAAAAGAATTTCACAGGTGTTTCAATATGTAACATTATGAAAATTTCAGGTCTGCAATTTTGCAGGATAATCCTTTTAGAGCGAAAGCTTTCTAAGCCAGAGTCGTGCTATTAATCCCGAAAAAAATCGATACGGACATCACCACAATGGGAGCGTACGCGAGATTAGCCGACCTTATCCCCAATTTCATCTAAATACGCGCTATAAGCCGCGAGTACAATGGTGACAAAAATAATAAATATGACGGGCGACGCCCACCGGCACTACGGTCGCCTGTGTTTCAATATTTTTGTATTGGGGGCCTTTAATATGGGGGCGAAAAAGCGGAATAAAACCAACCGGCTATTGATACCCGCTAACACAATGTACTGCAGAACTAAATAGTGTTAACGTCCTACCGGTGCTAAAACATTTGTAACAAAAAAATTCTTGCCCATCATTCATTATTAGCGAATTACCATCGAACCTATAACACCATGTTCGCTCGTCCTACGATATAGATATATTTAAATTATTAAACAGCTTCCAAAAAAGGATTTTAATCAATTTTCTGTTTTTGAAGTCCGGTAATAATTTGTTATTATTCATACATACATACATAAGATCACGACTGTATCCCATAAGGGGTAGTCAGAGACTGGGTACTCACTGCAAAAGCAGATGACTGCCACAATCCACGTTCCACCAAAACAATAGAATGCACTTGGTGTGATAGGTGGTGAGTCCCATCGCCTACAATGCGCTGTTGGGTGCACAGTGCAGTTCCTTACTCGCCTTTTACGAGATCCATTTGGATTTATTATTCATTATCACCATTTAAGGCTATCACTTTTTGCTTTCCAATTATTCGATTGTTGTTATTGAAATTGAAATAGATGACGTGTCTATTTTCTTTTTTTTAATAGATAAGGTGACGAAACGAGCTAAACGTTTACCTGATGTTCAGTGCGACGTCTGCCCATAACAAATGCTGTGACACCCAGAAAATTTCTGTGTGACAACACTATGCGGCCGTCACCCTGAGACATCAGTTCTTAAGTCTCATATGCCCAGTGATTACGCTAGCTCTCAGTGCCCTTCAAACCGAAACACAGTACTGCTTCACGGCAGAATAACTGGCCCTGGGGTGGTACCTACCTAGACGGATTCCTGCATAGGAATCCTACCACCAGGAATGTGAAGAAAGAATTCAGTACAGACATCGAATGTGACATTGATCTCATATTTAATCATCATCGTCATCATCATTTCAGCATATCACTAGTCCACTGCTGAACGACGGTATGTGACGTTCAGAGTCATAGATAACTAAGAATTCAGTACATACATCGAATGTGACATTGACCTCATATTTAATCATCATCATCATCATCATTTCAGCATATCACTAGTCCACTGCTGAACATAGGTCTCCCCCATAGATCGCCACTTAAGTTTGTAGCTCTCATTTTGGAGTGATTTCGCCATAGATTCCACGCTTGGCAGGCGGGTTGGCAACCGCAAATTATTTATTCAGATATTCCAGGAAGACGCTGCTGCCCATATTCTTGTTTTAATTGTCCCTCTGTTGGCTTTAATTACACCCAAGGGATGAGATGGGGTGGTAGATTCTCTAAAGCCGCCGCCACACGGCCGACCTACTCCAATGCAGGTTGGGAAAAGATAGGCAAAGACGTCATAAAAGATTTCTTTCATTCAACGACTATTGTCTGTTTTTTTTCCTATAGAGCATATTGTAAATCGATACTTAAAACTACAATAAGCACTTTTTGAGATACCGAGACTTGAATTCCAACCCAAGTCAATCGTTTACTATCAAACTTTAGCCGAGCGCCAGATCGTTGAACTACCACTATCTACTGTATTAGATATTAGACATTAGCTACGGTAGTCACGGATACGTCAGATTACAATTTTAAAATACAAGAACTTTTGTCGGACGAAAGTACATATAAAAAGGTCAAATCAGACCCAACTACTAATACGCTTAAAACGACTAGCGATCTTATTAAGAAACACTCCGAAAAATTGAATCTGGACGTTAGTTTGATTCGCTGATTTAGCACAAGATGGTATTAACCATCTTGTGCCAAATCACCGAAGTTGTATGGGTAACCAAAGATACACAAACCAAATGCTCCACTACGTCCAATAGTGAGCCAGATCGATTCACCAACCTACAGATTGGCTCAGCATGTGGCTAAAGTACTCTCACCACTCAGAGGACACACTAGAGCACACACAAAGGATTCATACCATTTTGTCAGTGAGATTAAAGACCTACACCTGACTGACAATGAAACTATGGTCAGTTTTGATGTCCAGTCGCTATTCACATGCCTACCGGTAGACGACTGCATCTCAATTGTATCTAGGAAGCTAGCTGAGAACAACATGCCAGCGGATTATGCAGAACTACTAAGACATCGCCTTACATCTGGCTATCTATTGTGGAAGGAACAGTACTACAAGCAAGTAGATGGTGTGGCGATGGGCTCCCCAGTATCTCCCATTGTCGCCGACATCTTCATGGAAGACTTTGAGGAGAGAGCCCTCCGTACTTCTCCAGTAAATCCAAGATTCTACAAGCGGTATGTAGATGATACTTTCACAATTTTACCATCAGATAAAGTAACTGCATTTCTAGACCACCTTAACTCCCTAAACTCTAAAATTCAATTTACAATGGAGCTAGAGGCAAATAACTCTTTAGCTTTTATAGATGTTTTAGTAATTCGGAATCCTAATAACACCTTATGAAAAAAGACCCATACTAACAGATATTTAAACGGTGAATCTCACCACCATCCATCTCAGTTAGCTACCGTGGGTAAATCCTTGTTTCAGAGAGCACGAGGAATCTGTGACAGGAAACACCTGGCCGGCGAGCTTCAGCATGTCAAGCAAGTTTTGCACGACAACAAGCTTCGGGTTCCACGCCCGTCGCAGTGACCGAGTGAAACCGGCCACAGTCGAGCGTGTACCTGCTGTTCTACCTTATCTCAGAGGAGTCACGGACAAGATTGGCTATATCTTGAAGCGGGCTTCCATAAAAACATTCTTCAAGCCGCCGAGGAAGATAAGACCATCTGTCAAGTGTAACATCCCTCTACAAGATGCAGGAGTATACAAGCTAGATTGTGAATGTGGTCTCTCTTACATAGGCCAAGCAAAAAGATCAATAAAAACCCGCGTAAAAGAACACATAGCTGACGTGAAGCATCGTCGTTTTAGGAAGTCTGCAGTCTGTGACCATGTTCTGGATCATCCCAACCATTACATCAGATTTGATAAACCACAGATCCTCGCAAAAGAACACCGATTCCTACCAAGGATGATTCGCGAGGCTATTGAAATTAAAAAACATCCTAATTTCAATAGAGAAGATGGTTGGGTATTACCACCAGCTTGGGATCCAATAATAAATTAAATTAAATCAAAAACCATGCATACCACTGCAAGACTTCAAGACACAGTTAGCTCTTTCTGCGTAGATCGGACCTAAAATAATAATTAAAAGCTGAAGGTACCCCAGGTTAACTATGACATCAGGACATCTGTCATCTCAGTCCTCCCGTGACCATGGGTGCTGTAAAGCACACGAAACGTCGGGTTACAAATAGTAAAAAAATAAACGCGATAAAATCCGTAAAATTAGTTTCATTTAAACTACAAAATTATTTATTTTCGGCTCTGAATGAGTGTTGATTGTCCTCGTGTTTCTGACACTGCCTCCTAACCTACCTCCGATCTTATCGCATGAGCGTTACATGGGGCGTGGGTCGATTAGGACGAGAGTAAGTAAGTGCCTCTGTGTTTGCGCGTACACAGTATTCGGAAGTTATCGCCGTGGTCGGAAATCAGTCAGAAGGACCATCACACCAGTAACAAACACAAACTTATAACGCCAAATACTCTACTTTACAGAGTCAGTGTATGGGGTATCGTATACGTTCTTAAAACCAAATCCCAGAAAGTGTACAAAGTTTTCTTATGAACAAGACGTATTGAAAAAATGCTCTCAATGCTAGGTCACGCGGATTATTAAAATATGAACATAGATGATGTATTAACAATAAAAAAAGATGATACGAGTATATGATGCCGTGTGGTAGCGGCTTAAGAGTAATCTACCAGCCCATCTCATCCCGTGAGTGTCGTCAAAGTCGACAGTAGGAAAACAGGAACTAGAAGATGGACAGGAGCATATTCCAGGAACATCTGAATAAATTAACTGCGGTTGCCAACCCGCCTGCCCATCGTGGCAACTATGGCAAAATCCCCCAAAATGAGAGCTACAAAGTTTTGTGGCAAACTATGGCGGAGGCCTATGTTCAGCAGTGGACTAGTGATATGCTGAAGTGATGATGAAGTGATGAGATGATATAAATAATCCATTGAGGGAAGACGTAATCGCTGTCTAGATATTTCTATATCTTTATATTGACTATTTTACATTCAACAATTATTGATAAAACAATAAAGAAAGCTGGGTTTCTTTCTGGTTCTTCCTAGAACAAATGCCTTTCGACAACAAAATAATACCGGAAGTGGAAATCTGCACAAACTGTTACAGTATATTAGGCTATCATCACTAGGCTGTAAATCGTGAAATGAGCAGAATCCAGCAAAAGAATCTACCACCTCATCTTGTCTCGTAGCTGAACGTGATACTGGTAGGATACAATAGTGACCTTTTTAAATATAAATAATTTTACGGATTTTATACCCGACTTTTCGAGCGCTTTACAGCACCCATGGTCAAGGGAGGACTGAGGTGACAAATGTCCTAATGTTCTTCCTAACCCGGGGTACCTTCAGCTTTTAATTATTATTTTTAATCCGATCTACGCAGAAAGAGCTTACTGTGTCTTGAAGTCTTGCAGTGGTATGCTTGGTTTTTGATTCAATTTTATTAATAACAGGATTTCAAGCCGGTGGGACTACCACCAACCCAACCATCTTCCCTATTGAAAATAGGATGTGTTTTAATTTCAGTAGCCTCGCGTATCATCCTTGGTTGGAATCGGTGTTCTTCTGCAGGGATTTCTAGTTTATCATATCTGATGTAATGGTTAAGATGATTCAAAACATACATACTGCAGACTTCCAAGAGCTTCGATGTTTCTCATCAGCTTTATATTCTTTAGTGGGGATTTCTATGGATCTTTTAGTTTGCCCTATGTAAGAGAGGCCACATTCACAGTCCAGCTTGTATACTCCTGAATTTTGTAGAGGGATTTTACACTCAGCAGATAGTAAAAACTGACTGATCTTCTTTGGCGGCTTGAAAAATGGTCTTATGGAAACTCGCTTCTAGATATAGCCTATTTTGTCTGTAACTCCTCTGACATATGGTAGAACAGCAGGTACACGCTCGACTGTGGCCGGTTTAACTCGGTCACTGCGACGTAGGCGCGGAACCCGAAGCTTGTTGTCGTGTAATACTTGCTTTCCTGTCACAGATCCCTTGTACTCTCTGAAACAAAGATTTCCCCACGGTAGCTAACTGTGATAGATTATAGCGAGGTTCTACGAACGTCTAGTAAAATGGATTTTAGGGTTTAGGTAGTAAAGTAGTTTTAGAAACGCAGTTACTTTATCTGATAGTTGGTAATCTTTATCTGAATGACGAGACGAGAGATGAGCAAAATGTTTACCTCATTGTAAGTGCAATGACTGCCCATAACAAATGCTGTCACCCAGACCATTTCTGTGTGGTACTACACCGCGCTCTTTTTCTTTAAACATCAGTTCTTAAGTCTGATATACCAAGTAATTACACCAGCACTCAGAGGCCTTCAGACAGAAACACACTATGTTTCCACACTACTGCTTCACAGCAGAATGAATGACTCTGCGGTGGAACCTACTTAGACGCATTCTATAGCATAGTAACCCTATCACGAGTTAATATATCTCATACAAGTAGAACTACATTAGCACTAAACTACGCAGTGTTGAATAACCCCTGAATGTCACGCCGGGTCACTGCGACCCCTTGCTTCTATTTATCTGATCTTCGCATGTCTTCGTAAACGGCTCTTTATGTTACTCCTATGTGCTATTGGTTAATTTATCGTTGCATACGTTTTTGGGGGAAATGATAGCACTTCCAGATATTTTCGTTTTGTTACTGTTAGTAATTTATGTTGTAGCCGTTTACAACGCCGCGCGTCCTGGATTCAAATCCCAGCCGAAGCGAACGTTTGTGCTAAAACACAAAATTTTGGTTTTCGGGTCTGGCTGTGTTGTCATTGACAACCATATGTCTCTTACACAGCATCTTAACCTATCTGCGATGTTTGTAGACGATGTCTGTTAACAATTTTTGTAGCGGTATCGGTATTAGATTCCTAAAGTATATGATTATTACATTTTTGATTACCATTTCCTGACTTTCTTTTCTGGTTGTAGTGACGAGACGAGCAAAACGTTCTGACCTGATGGTAAGTACAACATCGGCCCATAACAAATGCTGTGTCAGACAGAACATTTCTGTATGTCACAAAACTCGTGCACAACACAACCAGATCCGAAAAGTAACGATTTATGTTTGTGCAGAAATGGTTGACTCCGGCTGGGATTCGAACTCAGGACCTCGAGCGTAGAAGTTAAGTTATCTGACCACTAAGCCACGCGGCTGCCATGCCATAAGATGAGCTGTTTTTTATGGATGAAATTGACGTGACTAGCAAATTGATCGCCTGGTGGTAATTGCAACGTCTGCCCATAACAAATGCCGTGTCACCCGGAACATTTTTATGTGGCACCACACCGCGCTCGTCATCCCGAGACAAATCCTTAACTCTCACATACTCACTAATTATACTAGCTTGCTTACCTTTAGACCAAAAAATTAATGTTTTAACACTACTGCTTGACGGCAGAATAACTGGCACTGCGGTGTTACCAACCTAGACAATTCCTGCACAAGTAGAAGCTATTTGAAAAGCGGCAATAGCCTAATGGTTTAGGGTACGGACTGGGAAACATGACGTCGCAGGATCGAGCCCGCCATTCGACTATTGTCGTGAACCATCTCCTAGCACAAGGTTTTACGCTTAGTTGGAGTGGTGAGCAGGAATATTAGTAATGTTAATCTAGATTTGCTAGTATTCTTAAAAAAAATCAAAAAAAAATGTATTCGTTTGTCCCTTTTACTTGGACAGGTATAATTTAGTTGATAGAAGTATTAGAGAATCATCGAACTTATATAAATCCTTGAACTGAGCCTTAGGTCAGTTCTTATCGAATTATATGATATTTTACTGCACTGAGGAGTTCAGTTTGTTTTAGTTCGGTCGAGGTATGAATTTATAATGGCTCTACCCTCCCCGATGTGATTGCTAGGGTTAGGTACGTGGCAATTCTTGCATGGCTATTTCAAAAAGGTCTATTTGACAATTACGCTTGTAGGATTTCCCAACTACTATTGATGTTACATCAGCACTTCAAATATATTTTATAGCTATCTATATAGTTTATTAATTTTCAAATGAATCGTTTTTAGCATTTTTCCATATAAGAGGCAGGGAGAGGCCGCTCACGTAGCCCATTTTTCGATCTCGGGGAAAACGAGACGTGACTGGTGGTGAACCACGTCGCGGTGTTTTAATACGAGTTAAAAAATTCTTACTCCACATTCCGTTCCCACGAGCAGTATAGTGACAGCATTGGATATGGTGTTGTTCTGCACGAACAAAGGCTGTCCGTACAATACCTGAGTCGCCTCTTCCGACACCTCGGTAGGAAAGAGGTAGGTGCTATTCTACTCTGCCGGACACTTATCGGCCATCGTTTTTGAACTTATAGCGGTGTTGAAAAAATGTTAATAATGATTAATAATTTCGTACAAATAAGCAACTAATAAATTATGAATTGAAAACTTTTTTACTTGTGGTGGGATTCTTATCCAGATATCCGCCGGGGTAGGTAACACCGCAGGGCCAGTTATTCTGTCGTAAAACAGTAATGTGAAAATTTTTGTAGCGGTATCGGTATTAGATTCCTAAAGTATATTATTATTACATTTTTGATTACCATTTCCTGACTTTCTTTTCTGGTTGAAGTGAGGAGACGGGCAAAACGTTCTGACCTGATGGTAAGTACAACATCGGCCCATAACAAATGCTGTGTCAGACAGAACATTTCTGTATGTCACAAAACTTGTGCACAACACAAGCAGATCCGAAAAGTAACGATTTATGTTTGTGCAGAAATGGTTGACTCCGGCTTATTTTGACATTACTTTGTTTCGTTCTGAATGTCGCTGTTAGTTAGTGTATTGACAATTAGTGACAATAAATAGTGACATTGATATGAGACTTAAGAACTGATTTTTTTAATGATGCCCCAAGCTTGTGTCTTCCTTATACATATTTTTGTTTTCAGGTCTTAACAAATATTGGCACCTGCTGAAATATGAACCCAGGACCTCCGGCGTTGAAATCTGATACTACTAGTCCAATTAAACTACCACTAGTAAATTATCAATAACGTTATATATTTGAACCTAACTTTATACAAATTGAGTAATAATGTCTGCCGTAACCTCAAGCGCGCATCGAACTTCGGACCATCAGGAACCACAGCTACGTGCAATTCCGATGATGTTGACAGAAATCGAGACACAATATCAAAAGAAGTTTACTACAAAAATCATTACATGGTGCGATTGTTTTGAAAAAGTCCGCCCTAGCCGGCGAGGGCCGAGGGCGGGCGGGCGGCGGCAATCAATACAGGGCCGCACTCGGCCGGAATACTAAGCAGCCGAGACCGGCACGGTGCGTCCCTGCTCTGTGCATCCACTGACGACTTCACCATTTTTTTCTATACTCAATACAGCTATGAAAGATTTTATTTTTAGACTGAATTGATTGAATGTAAGGTCTATTTTAAGCAATGTTTTATTTTTGCAAGACGAACTGAACTGGTGTTAAGAAGAGTTCTAAAAATATTAATTAATTGAATCTCGCATACAGATCTATTACTTTGCTAAAACGCATCTGCTATTCCTCTGGTATTGTAGGTGTTCATGGGCGGCGGTAATCACTTACCATCACGTAAGCCAGCTGCTCGTTTGTCCCCTATTCTATAAAAAAAAATGCTGAGTACAGGCGTCCTCTCGTTTCTGAGATGATTTGGAGTCTGAAAGACTCCGCCACGTCGCTCCAAAGGGATTTCAAAAGTCCTTGCAATATTTCTATTCCTCAGATATGCAATTTTTCTCAAGATGTTTTCCTTCACCGCAGAGCACGTGGTAAATCAGCACTTAAAATTTAAGAACAAATCGTGTTGTATGAAATTTAAGCGCCCGGCTCCAGAGCTTCCACGACTATTGCTAAAAGGAGTTAAAAATATCACTCTTTATTTACTTTTTATTGGCATAATACTAAAAAAGTTAACGGTTTTCAGAATTGTTTGTTGCATTAAGTTTTTTTATGGGATATAGTGACGAAACGAGCAAAACGTTCACCTGTCGGTAAGTGCAACGTCTGCCCATAACAAATGCTGTGTCACCCGGAAATTTTCTGTGTGACACCACACTGCGCCAGCCACCCTGAGACATGAGTTCTTAAGTCGCATATGCCCAGTGATTACGCTGGCTCTCAGTGCCCTTCGAACCGAAACACAGTAATGTTTGCACACTACTGCTTCGAGGCAGAATGACTGGCCTGGGGTGGGATCTACCTAGACGGATTCCTGCATAGAAATCCTACCACAAGTAATTTACGCAATATACTCATGTCATGTTATCTGTTATTGTTAAATAATTACGAAACGAGCAAAGTGTTCACCTTATCGTAAGTGGATTCTCCACTTATAACAAATGCTATCACACTAACTATCCGCTTATGTCGTTCAAACCGAACCACTAATATTTGCACGCTACTGCTACGACGAATTCTTGGTTAGGAATCCTACTACAGAAAAGTCGAAGTCCATCCAGTCACCTCTTAGTCGACTCTGGCACCAAGGGGAAGAGTAGGGAAAGCAGAACATAGTGGTATGTATAGTGTGGTTATGTGTCTGGATAATATTTTTTTGTTTTTTTAAAAACGAAGCCCCACAGTAGGATTTTCTCCTGTATCGTGGGTGCGTTTTTACAAACATACATTTCACACGCACAACACAACCAGACCCGAAAAGCAACAATTTGTGTTTTTGCACAATTGTTGCCTCCGGCTGGGAATCGAACCCAGGACCGGGGGCGCAGAAGTCAGCTACGCTAACAACTACGCCACGCGGTCGAAATGCACTATACGAAATATGGCACCACAGATGTGAACGAATTTTACCTGCTACTGAGAGCGGCAGTTACAAGCGCCTTAGAATGCAACACAAATCAACCCTCTATTTATAACTCACGCAGAGTTTACATATTTGCGTTTAAAGTCAGTCCTTTTTGTGGTTATGAGTTCATTGTCTTTAAATTGTTTGGTTTTACATTTTAGACCTTGTTGAGAGTTTGGAGAGGAGTAAGTTGTTTGTCGGCTTATCATTTTTCGTTTAGTTGCGTAGCAGCTGACATTAGTTTTTAAATGACCCAAATGAACGTATATGAAGGCTGAAATGATTAGGATTATATCCCATAACTCTTCCTGTATTTTACAATATATAAAGTTTCAGCCTATAAATGTCCCACTGCTGAGCACAGGCCGTTAATTTCTTGTGGTTATATTTTTTTAGTTTTTTTTTGTGATTGTATTTCTTTTGTTTATGAGTGCGTTGCCTTGTTGTGCTGTGCTGATAAATGCTTTTTCTTTCTTTCTTTCTATTTGTATGGACCACAGATAGACGATTCGTCAGTCTGATTGCTTGTGCATGCAAATTAGTGTCTATAAAACGCACCCACGATGCAGAAAAAGTAAAGTAAAGTTTCCAGCCTATATATGTCCCACTGCTGAGCACAGGCCTCCTCTCATTTCTGAGAGGGTTATGGAGCTAGGAAGAATCCGCCACGCTGCTCCAATGCGGGTTGGCGGTCTTCACGCGAGCGCCTAGCCCCTGAGCTACCACGGCTCTGCTACTTAATACTTAATACTTGAATAATAATAATAAAAGATTTCTTGAACTGAAGATCTTTTACAATATATAAAATGGGTAATCATGCATACATACATACAGTCGCGCCCTTTTCTCTTAAGAGGTAGGCAGAGACTGCACAAGTAGCCCACTTTAATCGGGTATTCAATGAATCTTACTATATGCCGTGGTCTTATGAACGGCGAATGCTTCTCAGTTTACCACGCATTCAATTACGAATTAGTTGTTTCGTTTGGCGCGGTGGTTGAGCGTTCGGCTTCTGTGATTTGGATCGCGGGTTCGAGTCCCGCACATGGCCTTGTTTTTTTATTTGTTCAGCCTACAGATCATTTTTCCGAGTCGGAGTGTTTGTGCCTATGAAATGAACCAACGATACAGAGAAAGTACAACCAAGTTCGAACTTCTACCTGCGCACGATACAATCGAATCCAGGTCACTCGCTTTCACATTCAATTTACGGTCACAATTTACGGTTACTGCCTCTAATTAATTATCATCAACATCATAATTTCAGCCTATCAGTAGTCAACTACTAAACAATGGCCTCCCCGATGGATTGCCACAAGTTTGTAGCTATCACTTTGGGGCGATTTGGCCTATAGTTGCCACGCTTGTCAGGCGGGTTGGCAATCGCAGTTTATTTATTCAGATGTTACAGTAAGATGCCCCTCTTCCCTATGTCGACTTTTACGACACCCACGTGATAAATGGGATGGTAGATTCTCTTAGGCCGCCTCCACTACTGCGGCCCCTCATTGCAAAAACTATTAAAATTGAGGCTAAGTATTTAACAGGGTAATTGAAAATTCCGTCGGGGGTAGGGTACCACCTCAGGGCCAGTTATTCTGCCGTGAAGCAGGAGTGTACATACATCACTGTGTTTCGGTTTGAAGGGCACTGAGAGATAAAGTAAACACTGGACACCGGATGTCCCAGAGTAACGGACGCAGTGTGGTGTCACACAGAAATGCTCTGGGTGACACAGCATTTGTTATGGGCAAACGATGCACTTACCATCAAGTGAACGTTTCGCTCAACTTCACTCGTTGTCACTTAATCAAAAAAAAATTGGAATAGTGAAGCTTCTAAATACTTTCTTTGTTTCTAAATCGAAGTGCCGACTCGTCAGCAAATCGGTTATTGGAATGTTTATTAGCCGATCGCGATCCATCGCCAACAGATAACCCGTCCTCCTAACACAAACAACAAAAGCTGAACAATGGCGTACTCGTCCAGAGAGCCAATCCAATCATCTCAAACAGTAACTATCGAAGATAACAATCCTCGAACAACCCTTGAGAATACGACCAAATCAACTTAACGTTTCATTCCGCACACCCTTGTTGACTTTTGACGTTACATTGCCAATATTATCTTAGTTTACTTAATCAGCATTGGAACGCAACCGATTCGGCTCAGTCTCGGGGGCCCCTTAACCGGTTAACCGGTCCCAAAACGCACCCGGTCCGGACCTGAAAGGGGTTTTTCCCTCATAACTGTAACGAAAAGAAAATATTCCTTATCTTTTTAATTATAACGCCGTGTCGGTTCCACCGCGTCATCTGTTTTAATTCTCGGCTCGTCTCCAGGGGACCGCGATATAATATATTAAGTGGAAACAGTATGATTAAAGTCATAAATGGTTGTATAGACGATAAGAATATTGAATTTGATGGATATTCCCTTTTTTTTTTTGATGAATGTCTTATAAAAGACTACTACTACTTAAAGTAAGAAAAATTCATTGCATTACTCACGAATAGGTAACAAAATTACATAGAAAATGTCTCGTAGGTTCGAATTTTTTTTATGAAAGAAAGTAAGAGACAGTCAAATCGTGTACCTAATGGTAAGTGAACCGTCTGCCCAGAACATTTCTGTGTATCACCGCACTGTGCTTGTGGACCCTGGACATCAGTTCTGGTGACATATGCCCAGTAATTACACTATCTATCATATATACATACAGTCATGCCTTTTTCCCATATACGGGGTAGGCAGAGGGCACTCACGCAGCCCACGCTGTCGCGGAAAACGTGACCTGACTGGTCGCCACGTCGCCGCCATTTTGGTATGAGTCAAAAAATTCTTACTCCCATTGCATTCCCGCATGCAGCATGGTTACAGCATTGCATATTATGGTGTTATTCTGCAGGAATAATGCAAAACTCTAGTGAAATTTGTGTCTGTAAAACGAACCTACGATACAGGAGAAATTGAGTGGAAAATCGTTTGTTTAAAAAAAAGCATATATACGATAATCCATACTAATATTATAAATGCGAAAGTAACTCTTTCTGTCCCTCTGTCTGTTGTTTACCTTTTCACGGTTCAACTGCTGTACCGATCTTGACGAAATTTGGCACACAGATAGCTTGCATACTGAGGACGGGCATAGGATACATTTTATCCCGGAAAATTAAATAGTTTCCACGGGATATTTAAAAAACCTATCTCCAGGCGGACGTAGTTGCGAGCGAAATCAGCCAGTTTTACATATAGCACACAAATAAAGCGTAAAATACAGATTTAGACTAAATAATAAATAAAATAAGGAGCATCATAACGGCCGAATACATACATAAAATTTTCATTTGAAATAATAATTTTGAACAAGTTGTATCCATTTATCTGGCGACGCAACGCTGCGCTCCCGGCCGCTGAAATGACGGGACACCCTCAAATCTGGTGTCAAACTACATCCCATCTGTCACTGCTCGCGCCGCCATAAAAACTTAATAAGCGATACGTCACCATAAAATAACCATTAAAAAGCCGTCGGACGCTTTTAAAAATACATCAAGAAACGAAATCGGTAGTTAATTACCAAGAGACCTCGCGGATCGGGTTTCGTTGGGGTGACCGATGGGGTGAGCGTGAAATATCTCGCGAAAATGAAAAAAAAAACAGATCTCTACAACCCTAAAGCAGCGCACTATCAGCAAATTAATTTGCTTAGCTCATCAAAAGCTCAATCAAACAGCCGTCTTTAAAACCCGCTCGTATTTACCCCCAAACACTCGAGTTTGATATGTATGCAAATATTTATTATGACGGTACATAGCTGGTACGTGTACAGCCCGACCCTGTTCACGAATGAACGCTCGAGTGACTCCTAACGAATAATTCGGTCTCCCGACTCACCCCGCTACACACCCGCAGGTACAGACCAGCCACTATTTACCTACGACCTATGCAGGGATCCCAATTTGAAATTTGCACGTTGGGCCTACGGAGCCCTTGCGCCCAATCGGAGCGGGAACGAGGGTGCGGAATTTGATTGTTAATTGCGTTCTTGTCACCGCCGTACGGGCCGACGGACTGCCTTTCAGGGTGATAGATCTGTGCTGATTGAATATTTAATTGTATATAATTTTCAGCGTCTTGTTGATTAGTAGGACATGTATGAAAGGAACAATTTTAATTCGAATGTAACAACATAGTACGATACATAGCAAATGCTATTTTTTTTTTATTTTATTTATTTAGATTGCTTTACATGAAATTAAATTATGAAATCCATGTACCCTGTCGGGCGTTGCAATGAATGTATGTGAGAGGCAGACATCTTTCTGAATCATTTTTCAAATTATTCTTCAATATTATAATAACTTTTGTCAATTTGATACGATCTTAATTTTTTCTGAAATGTTTTGTAGTTTTTCCATTTTTTATGTTAATCGGTAATTTATTATATAATTTTATAGGCATGGAATAAGGACCAGAACTATGCAATTTTAATTTATATGATGACTGAACTAAGTCATGTTTTCGGCGCGAAACATAACATCGAGGTATATCTTCAATTTCATAAAAAATTTGGGTATCGTCTAACAAACTTACATATTTCGTGTATGTGCAATGTACGTGCACGGTAAAGTAAGGAAATTTAAGGTTTTTAAAATATTCCTTACAGCTTTCTGTTTGCTTAATATTGGTTAGTATGCGAACACATTTTGTGGACATGGACAAACAGATCTTGCATGTTAGTACTATTGCCCCACAAAATAACACCATAGCTTAGCCATGCATAAGCATAAGCGTAGTACGCGGTGACAGATTTTTTTAGGTTAGTTGATTTTTTTCCACTCATACTACCTCTTTAGCAAAGTGGCAAGTGAGTATGAAACTTCATTCGCCTAAGCATTATTTCTTTCTTGTATTTATGGCATAAGCTTTCTGCTAGTGTCAGAGTAACATAATAAATATCTTTTTAATAAAAATATAGAAATAATAAATATGTTTCTTTATCATACAAATAAATAAAAGTGAAGTGTCTGTTTGTAATAACAACATAACTTTTTACTCAATGGTTATGAAAGTATATACGGTACTAATAAGAAAAACCCTATTTAAAAAAAAGTTGTCTGTCTGTCTGTCAGTTTGTTCCGGCTAATCTCCGAAACGACTGGACCGATTTTGAAGGACTCTCACTGACAGACAGCTGATATTATAGCGGGTAACTTAGGCTACTTTAATTTTATAAAATAAATTAGGTTCCGCGCAAACAAAATAATTCCCCAAAATCCGATTCAAATAGGGAAGCATATATGTATATCATCGATCGGGGTCGGCTTTTTTACGCGGGCGAAACCGCGGTACACAGCTAGTTATCAAACAATTATAAAGTATCATATATTATATAAGAGTATCGACGAGTGAACCGCGTAGCCTAATGGTCCATCCCAGAGCCAGTTATTCTGCCGTGAAGCAGTAGTGTGCAAACATTACTGTGTTTCGGTTTGAAGGGCACTGTGAGCTAGCATAATCACTGGGCATTTGAGACTTAAGAACTGATGTCTCAGGGTGACGGGCGCAGTGTGGTGTCACACAGAAATATTCTGGGTGACACAGCATATGTCGTGGGCGGACGTTGCACTTACCATCAGGTGAAAAAAAAATTCTTCCTATTGCGTTCCCATGACCAGTATAGTGACAAAATTGCATAAAAAGTAAAGTAAAGTTTCCGCCTATAAATGTCCCACTGCTGGACAGGCCTCCTCTAGTTTCTGAGAGGGTTTTGGAGCTGGTAAGAATCCGCCACGCTGCTCCAATGCGGGTTGGCGGACTGCACATGTTTTTGAAAAATTTTGTATTTCTCAGACACGCAGGTTTCCTCACGATGTTTTCCTTCACCGCCGAGTCCGTGGTAAATCAGCACTTAAAATTGCAATTAACAATTTCAAAGGTGCCGGCACCGGGTATCAAACCCAGGTCACTCGCGATCTATAAAATTTAAAGCGAGCGCCTATTATAGTATTTGCATTGCGTATTATAGTATTATTCTGCGAAAAAAGGCTGTCCGTATGGAACGTCCGTAAAATCTGCACCTTTGCAATTAAATTATGCAAGAATCAAGAGAATGTATTTATCAATTCCTGCTTACTCCTTCTAAACCGATCGACGAGGCGCACGGAGGAATTTAATCCTTTTGCAGTCGACGTTCCTTAGACTCGTTAAACTATTTACGAAATAGTTTTTGGTGCTTACTACAAAGAAGCGGAATTCATCAGCGACGTCTCTTTCCCACGCCAATCGAACTTGACCGTATTGGAAAATTCAAGGTTTAAGCTCCTCTAAGAACAACCGACCACAAGTGGACGTCGTTTTCATTCCTTTGTTCCATAGAAACACAAAAAGAAATATTTTGTTTACTTGAGCAGGTCGTCGTCGAACTTTCTAGAAATTAAGGCGTGTTCGTATATTTTTTTTTAATTTATTTTGCTGCTTCCGGAATTTATGAAATAAGACTATTTCATGACAATTCCTATACAGGAGTCCGTTTAGGTAGGTACCACCCCAGCGCCAGTCATTCTGCCGTGAAGCAGTAGTGTGCAAGCATTACTGTGTTTCGGTTTGAAGGGCACTGTGAGCTAGCGTAATCACTGGGCATTTGAGATTTAAGAACTGATGTCTCAGGGTGACGGGCGCCGTGTGGTGTCACACAGAAATATTCTGGATGACACAGCATTTGTTGTGGGCGGACGTTGCACTTACCATCAGGTGATGTATAAAAAATAAAATTGGATCAAGTGATGAAACGAGGCAAACGTTCAGCTGATGGCATTCTGTGTGGCACCACACTGCGCCCGTCACCCTGAGACATCAATGCTTAAGTCTCATATGACCAGTGATTACACTACCTATCAGTGCCCTTCATGCCGAAACACAGTAATGTCTGCTCCAGCTCAGTAATACTGCTCCACGGCAGATAGTAAGTACATTAAACGCGATAAAATCCATAAGTTTTATTTTATTAAATTTATAATATTCGCGTAGACATATTCTTCGGCTCCTCTTCAACAGGCTGTAAAAGACCTCTGCCAAGTTGGGAGGATATGCCGTCGCTCTTTTATGTCACTTACGGAACGAACTGGGCTAGCAGATTCTGTAACGTCGACACCACACGCCAAATGCGTAAATATAAGAAAGCATTATTTCCTCTCCACTTTACACTTTCAGAAACAAAACCAGTTCCATTTAATACACGAATTATTGAAGAAAACTAAAGTTAACCAAACAAAAACCAAACGACATTCGCAACGAAAATAGGATGATAATCAAATCATGCATCTCATTATAGGTCGTTTTATATTAAGGGACAGAATTATATCCCTTTGCAATGGCAAATAACGCCCTGGCGACTTCCTTGTTAGAGAATCCGTGTGTAGGGGACAACGGTTTACATTTAGACATGGTTCTATTCGCCTGGTGAACGAACAAACAAAACTGTAGCTTACTACGCTAGCTTAAAATTTATTTTACTTTCAGGGAGAGAGAATTAAAGGTCGACAGTGAAATAGAATGGTGTTGCGGTGAACCAAAATGGAGCTTGTTTTTAGCAAAAGGCGTCAGCTTGTATGATAGGATTTGTGTATGGAAGTATGAACTAATCTCCCTCCGCGGTGCTTGATAACTCAATAACGTCGCATAATGAGAGGTCGGCCTTTGATGGAAGGCCCCCCTCCCTCGCCTCCCCCCCGTTCGACGCTGGGGAGGTGTCGAAATCCTAATTGTAGATAAAAAGATAACTTTGACGAGCTTATGGGGGATGGTAATATTGATGGGTTTTTTTTTATGATTACGAGCGTGAAATCACAAAGGAACTTTTTTTGAGGCCCTTAAATAATCTTTTTTGTTTAGTTAATTGTAGCAAACGGGTTGACTGCCCACCTGATGGTTAGTTGTCACAGGCACTTAGGCACCTTCATCCAGCCTCAAAGAATACATACATACATACATAAGATCACGACTGTATCCCATAACGGGTAGTCAGAGACTGGGCACTCACTGCAAAAACAGATGACTGCCACAATCCACGTTTCACCAAAACAATATAATGCACTTGGTGTGATAGGTGGTGAGCCCATCGCCACTATGCGCTGTTGGATGCACAGTGCAGTTTAATTCCTTACTCGCCTTTTACGAGATCCATTGGATGCGATGGAGTGGTTGTATTCTTTTTATTTTGTATTTGATGAAGTGACGAGATCAGCCAAACGTTCAGCTGATGGTAAGTGCAGCGTCTGCCCATAACAGACGCTGTGTCACATAGAAAATACCTGTGTCACAGGGTGGCGGGCACGGTGTGGTGCCCGTCACCCTGTGACATCTTACGCTAGCTGGCAGTGCCCTTCAAACCGAAACACAGTAATGTTTGCACACTACTGCTTCACAGCAGAATAACTGACCCTGGGGTGGTACCTACCTAGACGAATTTCTGCATAGGAATCCTACCACAAGTAAAATGCGTTATCATCTCGGAGGCTGTTGAAATGCGTATATTGACAGTAACTGAATATAAGAATTGATGTTGTAGTTCCCGACCGCGTGGCCTCGTGGTCGGAGTACCTGACTTTTTCGCTGCGGTTGTGAATTCAAATCCTAACCGGAACCAACATTTGCGAAAAACACACAACACAATCTTTTCGGACAATTACTTTTCGGGTCTGGTTGTGCTGGGCTAGTACTGTGAAATATATATCTGTAAAACGCACTCACAGTATAGGAGCAATTCTAGCGTATCGTTTTTAAAAGAAACGCGTAGTGCGCTTGTCACATGAGACATCGGTTCTTAAGTCTCATATCCCTATAATTACATTATATTGAGTGTCCTTCACGACAGAATAACTGGCACTGCAATGGTGTAGGTACCTAGGCGGATTCCTGCATAAGAATCATTACTTTTGTTATAATGTCGTAATATGTATATATTAATATGTGTAGAGAAAAGTTTTTAGCCCTGTTTAAGCATTTTGCTTAGTGTGATTGAAATAGAAAAGAATTTTATACATAGTATATGTTACAAACGCATAATTATAAACAAGTAAAAAAATTAAGTCGAATTTTGTCCATTGTTTTCATAATTCTCTAAACAACTACGTGATATTTGCAGATTATCTGAGTCACTGAACGATTTGTTATAAATAAAACTCGCAAAATAACAACTTATTTAAAAATCGTTCACACTAGCAGTTGCTTATCGCAAAATAACATCTAAATAGAGTCACCGCTCACGTCTCGGTGCATCTGTCTGTCCGTCACATACAACTCTGTTAGCGGGATGCGCGGGGGACAAATTGTAAAATTAAAACTCCCATGCTAAAACCCTCAGAGCAATCTCGCCTCCATGAGTTTTTGTATTGAGCATAAAGGGTAAATATAGATTAGATTATGATTCGAAATTAAAATATAATCACTCAATAAAACCCTTTTTAAGATTATTATTGTGTAGGTTTTAATAATGTCTCAATTATTTAATTTTAAACTTTTTTTATTTTTGACACGGAGTAGTACTGAAGATATTTTAAGCTCAGTAGTGCAGCAAAGCATGTGAAGATAGTACGGATGAAAAATAACTTCATCATTCCTTCACCAATTCATTGTGTTATCACCTCGTACCACCATGCAATCACCGCCCATTCTCTACCTGGGGGAATATTTACGAACAGTGCATTCGCTCAATGACGCGCGCAGTCAGCACCATGCATGTTGACCCAAATTAAGATACCTTAGAGTCAATTCACGTTCGGTCAACAACATACCGCGTGTGCTCATACCATTTTAACATTTTCTACCATTTTACCAGGTTTTACCGTTTTACTCATTTTACCAAGAATTACCTGTAGGTATACGTTACGCAAACATTTCCGTGTTTCATACCAATTGAACCATTTTCATTTGTTGGATATACACCCGACAACCACAAATAACTTAAGCGGTTCAGAACCCTTGAATGTGTTTCATACTTGCGAACAGGTGCTGTTGGTGGAGGCTGGTCTGCTCGTGTGTACAATACACTTATATATTTATTATTGAATCTAGTCTAAAATTTTTATCATAGAGCCAGCTTCGGTTCTCTATGAGACCCGAATTCTTTGTAAATTTATTTATAACATATTTTTGACTAAGACAAAAAATATGGTATGGATAATATATTTACAACAAAGAGGAAACCTGTGGATTATAAAAAATGGTCGTTTGACAATCGAAATTTATATTTCTTACGTTGATGAAAAAAAGAATTTTCAGTTCATATCATTTTATTTAATTCATTTCATAAAAATATACATTCCAAATAACACGTGAAATACGCTCATCGGCATTGGAGCAGCGTTGCGTACTCTAAAATGCACCCTGACGCTTCTAAAAATTAGAGGTCTTGCTAAAGTAGAAATAATAAATACAGGCTGATACGTCACTTTAACTTTTATTTTAAATAAACAAGTAGAGTACCAAGTAAATCCTATCAATGTCTCATTATAAAGCACGGACCTCTAATTTTTTAGAAAGGGCTTTGGATCTGGTAAGAGTCCTCTACGCGGCTCCAATGCGGGTTGACAGACTTCATGTGTCCCCGAAATCTTTTTATTCCTCATACATGAAGGTTTCCTCACAATGTTTTCCTTCACCGCTGAGCAAATCGGTACTTAAAATTGCACGGCCCATGAGCAGCTACGGCTGCTTTTGAAATAATGATACAAAACTTGCCCGTGTTGTTAATATAAACCACGGAAAAAAATCGGAATAAAGAAAGAAAATAGCTTTATATAATTCCTTGCTACGCTAATTATGTTTATTAAACAAAGACTTTATATAAAGGGTTTTCATAATATAAAAGTTTTTTTTTTATTTAATCAAGTGACGAAACGAGCAAAACGTTCACCTGATGGTAAGTGCAACGTCTACCCATAAGAAACGTTGTGTCATCCAGAACATTTCTGGATGACACAACAATCACTTTTTAACATAATATAGTATACTAGTTGAAGCCCGCGATTTAGATTCCTTAAAATGCCGGGAACACTTTGATTTTGTGGAATTAAAAGTATCCCATGTCTGATTCCAGGATGCGAGCTATCTTTGTGCTGAATTTCGTCAAGGTCCGTTAAATGGTTGAGCCGTGAAAATGTAATAAACAGACAGAGGGACAGACAGAGTTGCTTTTTTTATTTTATTGTATAAAGTGACGAAACGAGCAAAACGTTCACGTGATGGTAAGTGCAACGTCCGCCCACAACAAATGCTGTGTCACCCAGAATATTTATGTGTGACACCGCACTGCGCCCGTCACCCTGAGACATCAGTTCTTAAGTCTCATATGCCCAGTGATTACGCTAGCTCACAGTGCCCTTCAAACCGAAACTATGCTTGCACACTACTGCTTCACGACAAAATAACTGGCCCTGGGGTGGTACCTACCTAGACGGATCCCAGCATAGGAATCCTACCACTTTCCTACACCTTTCGCATTATTAATATTAGAATGGATTTTACTGAAAAATTTTGAACCAACACAAATTCTACAGCTGGCATACGATGCAGTAAGTAAAACACTGAAACATCAGTTTGTCTGTCACAAGATTTTCACTCAACCTCTGTGTCCGGGTGATAAATGGCCTTACCCTTCTCGCCTTCTAGGGCTAAACCTGCATTGTACTCTTGTCAGAGTTATTTACTGAATCAATAATTCTGTATGACGGTTTTTAAGAAGCTTATATTTTTTTTTGTCTGGTAACATTTCTGTGCGGCACCGCGCTACGCCCGTCACCCCGACACATCAGTTTTTAAGTCTCATATGCCCAGTAATTACACTAGCTCTCAGTGCCCTTCAGATCGAAACACACTAATGTTTGTAACTTGTTTCACGACAATATAACTAGCATTGTGGTGACCAACCTACCTGTCTAGGTAGGTTAACTTCCTATACTGAATCCGTCTGGATTCAGTATAGGAAACCTACTTATCCAAAGTCAAACCATTTATGTTATTTTGCATAATTTTTGGCTCCTGACAAAATTCGAGTGGGTTCATACCCCAGTCACCAGTACCCAAGTACTCAGACCACACTCGTACGGTGTGTGGCGGGAATCGAACTACTCGGTCGGCTTTTGCGCTACGGGTCGCGGGTTGGATTACCTGTGTGGTAATCCAACGACGACTTATATTTTATAGCCTCAGTCAGTCATCAGTCATTTCAGCCTACCATAGTCCACTGTTGAACATAAGCCTCCCCCATAGATTGCCACAAAACACGATCCGCGACTTCGAATACGAATATCTCAAATGATTTTGAGTCGTCTAATGACCGAGGGAGGCTGCGGGCCTCCATTCGGACTGTCGAGTCGCTGCTGAACAACTGCGCTGCACTTCGACCCCTGAAAACGAATAAAATAGTATCCGACTAACAAGGGGGGGGGGGGGGTGCTCGAAGTAATCCAAGAAGAAATAGGTTCTGACTGCTATCGTCGTCTTATTTAGCAAGACAAGTATTTTGATTTGTTACATATTCCTGTTTATTTAGTTACTTTATTCTTTTGGCAGTTTCACATTAATAACGTTATAATTCAATTCAAAGGCCGTATGCCGTGCGTTCTCTATTTTTTTTTTTATTTCATAAAAGTGACGGAACGAGCAAACGTTCACCTGATGGTAAGTGCAACGTCTGCCCATAACAAATTCTGTGTCACGCAGAGATTTTCTGTGTCACACTGCGCCCGTTACCCTATGACATCAGTTCTTAAGTCTCATATGCCCAGTGATTACGCTAGCTCGCAGTGCCCTTGAAACCGAAACACAGTAATGAATGAACACTACTGCTTTACGGCAGAATAACTGGCCCTGGGGTGGTACCTACCTAGACGGATTCCTGCATAGGAGTTCTACCACCAGTAAAAGTCTCTATTATTCTTGACAAGCTGTACCCCGCGGTTGATATACATATATACTTCCCTATTTTTTTTTTAATTTATTCCAACAAAAGATTACAAAATATTACAAAGTTCTTCGTTGCCAAACTATAATCATAGTTTGTAGGCGTTACGTTCCTCTTCTTGCTTTCCTGACGTAATTTTTTTTTAACGTCGATAATCTAATACGAGTACTTTTCGTCGTCGTCGTTACAGCCTATCACAAGTCCACTGCTGAACATAGGCCTCCCCCATAGATAGCTACAAAAGTTTGTAGCTCTCATATTGGAGGGATTTTGCCATAGTCGCCACGCTTGGCGGACGGGTTGGCAACCGCAGTTTATTTATTCAGATGTTCTAGGAAGATGCTGCTGCCCATCTCCTAGTTTTTATTTCCCTCTGTCGACTTCTACGACACCCACGGGATGTCATGGGGTGGTAGATTCTCTTAGCCGCTACCATACGGCATCTATCTAATACTTTTAACTTAAACTAATATAAATATTTAACAAGTATTTATTTATACATAATTATTAGTATTTCTAAGTTAAGCTACCATATTATTTCACTAGTAAAGTAAATAATCTTTTAATTTTCTTATTAGTTTCTTTGCGCGGAACCCTAATTATATAATAGAATAGAGAAATCTTTATTGATCGTTCACAAACACCATTTCCAAAAAACGACAAAACAGTAAGAGAACAAAATAAAATTTTACACTGATCGTGCCCAAAGAAGTTTCACTCCATAAGCGTATATAGCATTGTTTTCTATTTTCAACATCAAGTACCTATTTTCGTCATTTTTTATCAGAAACGTTTCATTGTAACGTTACATCTAGAATAGAATAGAATGGAACATTTTTTATTCGTAGCTTCAAAAACTATTAACAATTAAAAGTACAAACAGTAGCATATATATAATAGCATATACATAAACCTAGTAATACGTATATAGAAACCTTGCACTCGAATTCGAAGAAATTTTAATTCTGAGGACAATGGGAAACGCCCAAATGACTCAGTACAAACAATACGAAATGCAAGTTCTTTTGACGCGGACACTCAACATTCGCGATGGCAATAAAACGCAGACTAAAAAAAAAACAGCAGACGACAACACACGAGGGCGGAACCGATGCGATCCGATCTGCCCGTCTTCGGCAACAAACTGTCCCGATATGGACGATTTTATTAATTACTGCAAGGAATGTTTCGGACACAGCAGAAATAGCTCAACGCAATATGCAATTCATTCATACTGACTCGTATCAGTCAGTCTTTTTTTTTTATTCGACGAGGTGACGAAACGAGCCAAAACGTTCATCCTGATGGTAAGTGCAACAATTTCTGTGAGACACCGAGTCTCAAACGCCCAGTGATTACGCTAGCTCACAGTGCCCTTTAAACCGAAACACAGTAATGCTTGCACACTACTGCTTCACGGTAACTTCCTGGATACTTACTACGAACTTTCTGAATAACTGGGTGGTACCTACCTAGACGGATTCCTGCATAGGAATCCTACCACCAGTCTTCGATAATACTTACTAGGTAAAAACCTTTGTAACGACTCCAGATTTCATTATGATATATATAATATACAAATAATTAAAATTGAAGTGTCTGTTTGTAATAACAAAATATATACGGTTATTAAAAGAAAACAACAATTTTCAAAATGTTTGTCTGTCTGTCTGTCTGTTTGTTCCGGCTAATCTCCGAAACGTCTTGACCGATTTTGACGGGTCTTTCACTGAAAAAAATCTGATATTATAGCGGGTAACTTAGGCTACTTTAATTTTAGAAAAATAATTAAAGTTTCGCGCAAAAAAATTAAAACTTCGAAATTCTATTTTAACAGCGAAGTACAAATATATCACTGATCGGGTCGCTTTTTTATGCGGGTGAAAGCGCAGGGCACAGCTATATTATAATAAAAATAGCCCGATATTTATCAGAAATTTGAATAAAACAAAAATAAATAAAACATGAATCAACATAATATTACTAATTTTAAAATAAGTGCCCAGTTGATAAATTAAATAATTGATAAATTTGAATTGATAATACCAGAAACTTTGCAAGAAAACGTTGAAATCAAATTCGACCTTGAAGTCTTACCGTCATCGCACCCAAAGAAGTTGTTCTTCTAAAAAATCTAATAAGATTTTATTCATTATTAAACTTTTGTAAATTCGTGCTATCGCCGTGTGTGTCGCTTAATACCAGTAGAACCTACCACCCCATCTCATCCCGTGGGTGTTGTAAAAGTCGACAGAGGGAAAATGAAAGCCAGGAGATGGGCAGCAGCATCTTCCTGGAACATCATAATAAATAAACTGCGGTTGCCAACCCGCCTGCCTGGCGTGGCAACTATGACAAAATTCCCCCCAAAATGAGAGCTACCAACTTTTGTGACAATCTATGGGGGCGGCCTGTGTTCGGCAGTGGACTAGTGATAGGCTGAAATGATGATGATGATGATTTTCATTTTGAAGGTTGGAGATTGAGTAGATCTTTTGCAAAGTGGACTACGACAAAATGTAAATAATTACTACCTGGTGTAGGGACCCCAGAATTTTCAAGTGATACTTCTGTAGAGTCGATACATAAAAAATTGGTTACGGTTATGATGTAACGGAAGTAGTGGTGACGGATATAACGGATATACCTTAGAAGCCACAATGAACTATTGAACCGAGTTATCTTTTTTTTTGTTTATTGGATAAAGTGATGAAACGAGCAAAACGTTCACCCGATGGTAAGTGCAACGTCTGCCCATAACAAATACTGTGTAACCCAGAAATTTCTGTGTGACACCACACAGTGCCCATCACCCAGAGACATCACTTCTTAAGTCTCATATGCCCCGTGATTACGCTAGCTCCAGTGCCATTCAAACCGAAACACGACAGAGTAACTGACCATGTGGTGGTTTCTACCTATACGGATACCTGCATAGGAATCGTACCACCAGAACAGTCTTAAAGGAAACTTAAAAATACACAATGTGTGTAAAACCCACAGAAGTTTAACTTCACACATTGATGCCTCTTGACCTTTTTTTTAAGTTTCTATGCTAGAGGCTAGATAGAACATTTTTATCCAATATAGCTTATCTATATAATGTAGCATACATATAGTTACGGCGTTGAAGAATTCAACAACCTCATTGGCATTTTGTCGTGAACGTCGGAAATTCGCAAGAAAACCTCGCAACTGTGTTATTAATGTGCTAATATGTTTATACATAGGAATTCGACAACCGCGTGGCCTAGTAGTAAAAGTACTTGACTTCTATGCCGTGGGTATGGTGGTTCCAATCCCAGTGGAAGCTAGCATTTGTACAAACGCAAATTGTGTGGTAGGATTGTAAATGTCACTGTGTCTCTGATAGATACTTCATGCTAGCTTCTTATCGCATGAGTGTTACCTAAATACATACAGGGGTATATATAAGGGGTAGGCAGAGGACAATTATGTAGTCCACTTTTTGCCCTCGCGGGAAACGAGACGTGATGGGTGACGAAACATGTCGCCGCCATTTTACGAGTAAAAAAATATTTACTCCCCATTGTGTTACCACGAACAGTATAGTGACAGTATTGCATATTATGGTGTTATTCTGCACGAATAAAGGCTGTCCGTACAATACCTTAGTCGCCTCTTAAGACACCTCGGTAGGAAAGAGGTTAGTGCTATTCTACTCTGCCGGACACCTATCGGCTAATAGGCGATAGGATAATCGTAGGTTAGAACGTACATTTGTAGCACTATGATATCTTCCGCGCAGTTGATATCGCCGTAGACGAGATTCGACCAGGAAGCAATCATCATAATACATACATACAAAGGATCACGATTGTATCCCATAAGGGGTAGTCAGAGACTGGGCACTCACTGCAAAAACAGATGACCACCACAATCCACGTTTCACCAAAACAATATAATGCACTTGGTGTGATACGTGGTGAGCCCATCGCCATCATGCGCTGTTGGGTGTACAGTACTGTTTAATTCCTTACTCGCCTTTTACGAGATCCATTGGATGAGATGGAGTGGTAGTATTCTTTTAAATACATCATCATAATTAATAAGCAATTTATTTAAAAAAAAAACACTTTTAATATAGTTAATAGAATCAGGCGTTACTTTGCGGAAATCCATTATAATGAAAGAAGGTAAGTTACTTTGCTAAGACGAGGCATTATCAAGCGTCATAGACTCTACGACAGACGGCCGACGAGACGGCGGCCGTCTGTCGTAGTCTCGTTTTGGGGCGAAACACGTGTCGTGTTCTCGACTTCAGTGGTGTATATTATCTAGTGGTGGTATTGTAGTGGTTGGTGGAGGGTACCTGGTGGCGGTTCCTGGTGGCGGTGTTAGTTTGCTTGTGCACGCTACTGAGGGAGGGCGGGCGGTGCTCTTCAAAAAACTAGGTAATATACACCTTTTTTTTTTTTTTTTTTTAGGACTGATAGTCACTGTTAGCCCGAAGGCTTTTACAGCTTCGCCGGATTGAAAGGTGGCATAGCGCTGAGGGCGCTTAGCCGAAACCTTTATTTATGGATGACTGGCGCAAGGGCCCCCGAGAGGGGACCTCGGCTTGGACCGTCATCCTGTTCGCGAGAGTAACAGACTCGAGGGTGCCCAAGGGGGCCGGTCTCGGCTCGGTCAGTTACTGCAATCGGGAGGGCAATATTACTACTACTATAATTATTAATACCATGATTATTATTAGATAAGTTTACCACCAATTCGGAATGCGTTTCCGCTGGAGAAGAAATGGCGCAAGAAACTCCAGCGACGCTTCTGTTTATGACACTGCAATATACACCATTTTTATATTTTGCATGCGGATCTTAGCAAAGTAACTTACCTTCCTTCAAAATCACTTTTAACAAATAACATGAAATTCTTACGTCATTTCTTTTATTCGTGCGTAAATATAAGCGTAAACTGGTAAGTTACGTACCGTAAAGAAAATAAAGTTGTCGAATGGCGCTATAATTAGTGGAACGACGTCGAACCCCGACGCGTCCAACCGCATGCTGTTCCGATTTTTATCGCCGCTCCTTTGAATATTTAGCTGTTCATACACAACACTATTTTATATCGTGTTTATGGCTGATTCCGGTAAGGGTACGATATTTTCAGACTTGCTACAACTTTTAGTTCAATACACATATTTTTAATGGAACAAAACTTAAATTCTCTATTTAATAAAACTAATTTTACGGAATTTATCGCGTTTAATTTTAAACTATTTATAACCCGTCGCTTCGTGTAGTTCGTTCGACCCCCGTGACCATTGGTGCTGTAAAGTACTCGAAACGTCGGGTTATAAATTGCTTAAAAATTAAACGCGGTAAAAACCGTAAAAGTAGTTTTATTAAATGTGTAATAAAAGTAAAAGTAAAGTTTCAGCTTATAAATGTCCTATAAAAGCCCACTGCTGAGCACAGGCCTCCTCTCATTTCTGAGAGGGTTTAGGAGCTAGGAAGAATCCGCCACGCTGCTCCAATGCGGGTTGGCCGACTTCACATGTCTTCGAAATATTTCTATTCCTCGGACATTCAGGTTTCCTCACGATGTTTTCCTTCACCGCTAAGCGCGTGGTAAATCAGCACTTAAAATTGTACAACAATTTTAGAGGTGCTGGCACCCGGGATCGAACCCAGGGAGCACCAGGCCCCTGAGCTACCACGGCTTTTTAAATGTGTAATGTTCGCGTGAATATAAGAAATCATTGAAATTCTATATGTTCAAAGACTCAGCGCCTAAAATTGGAGGTCAAAGTCAAAGTCAAAATTTCCGTATCAATTTAGGCTTGCAAAAAGCTCTTATGAACATCAAAATCTACACCGGGTCGAAAATTAAGAACGTCTCAGAGTAGAACCGGCAAGAAACTCCGGGGTCTTTATTTTTTTCAATGATGTATTAATGATGTTTTGGTGAAGCGTGGATTGTGGCAGTCATCTGTTTTTGCAGTGAGTGCCCAGTCTCTGACTACCCATTATGGGATACAGTCGTGATCTTATGTATGTATGTATGTATTAAATAATGTCATTAACAAATTTAAAATTAATTACATATTAAATCTAGACAGGGGGTCTTAAAGTGGTTAATTCCACACATCTTTGTTCTCTATATAACGATGTATTTTATAATACGCTTTATCTAATAATGTCTTCTAGACAAGTTTTTTGATATCAATGTCCGATCTTTGGTTCACACTTTTCGGAATCTTAATATAAAATTTTATACATCTTTTATTTATTTTTTATTTGATAAAGTGTCGAGACGTGCAAAACGTTCACCTGATGGTAAGAGCAACGTTTGCCCATAAGAGATGCTGTGTGAATCAGAATATTTCTGTGTAGCACCACACTGCGCCCGTCACCGTGAGACATAAGTTCTTAAGTCTCATATTATGCCCAGTGATTACGCTAGCTCTCAGTGCCTTCAGACCGAAACACAGTAATGTTTGCACACTACTGCTTCACGGCAAAGTAACCCTAAGAAAAGACTTTCTGGTTTTAGCGAACCTGCACATAGGAACCTATAGCAGCACAAAGAACCCGGCCATTAATTATGATTAGATGAGATGACTTTTTTGTTTATAAATATAATTTTGTGTCAATCACATACAAATGAGAATCATTACCGTACATACATACTTACAGTAACGCCTTTTCCCATTTAATGTGTAGGCAGAGGTGACACTCTCAGCGTTCTTTTCACCCTTGCGAGAAACGCGACGTGATGGATGGCGAACCACATCGCCGGCATTTTGGTACTAGTAAAAAATCCTTATTCCCCATGGCGTTCCCGCGAGCAGTATAATGACAGCAGTGCATATTATAGGTTTATTCTGCACAAACAAAGGCTGTCCGTACCTTAGTCGCCTCTTACGAGACCTCGGAAGGAGGTGGGTGGTTCTATTCTGCCGAACACCTAGCGGCTATATGTCATGTTCATATTTATTCAAAAGTGAAAAAGAGCCGTGTGGTAGCGGCTTAAGAGAATCTACCACCCCATCCCATCCCGTGGTTGTCATAAAAGTCGACAAAGGGAAAATTAAAACGGTGCTATTCTACTCTGCTAGACACTTATCTGCTGTTCATCATTACTGAAACAATAAAAAAAAAGTAAAGTTTCAGCCTATAAATGTCCCACTACTGAGCACAGGCCTCCTCCCATTTCTGAGAGGGTTTTGGAGCTAGGAAGAATCCCGCCACGCTGCTCCAATGCGGGTTGGCGGACTTCACATGTCTTCGAAATATTTTTAATTTCTCAGACATGCAGGTTTCCTCACGATGTTTTCCTTCACCGCCGAGCACGTGGTAAGTCAGCACTTAAAATTGCAATTAACAATTTTAGTGGTGCCGGCACCGGGAATTGAACCCAGGTCACTCGCGTATTATGAAATTAAAAGCGAGCGCCTAGCCCCTGAGCTACCACTGAAACAATACCTTAACCTAATTCAAAATATCTATTTCGGATAATATCAGATGTTATTAAGAATTCGCGTGGTCTGGTAGTCAGAATGGTTGTCAGAATATCTGACTTCAACACTTCAATTATCTCTTTATGGGTTCGAATTCCAGCCGGAGCTAAAATATTAACTTACACAAATTGTTGGTTTGTATTGGGCATGTGAAATTTGTGATCGTGAAACGCACCCACGATATAGCAGAAAACCTAATGTGGGGCATCGTATATTGAAAAAAAATATATCTACAACAATTTTGTTTTCAGAAAAAATTACTTAGAATTTTTCAGAAGTTTGACCAGGATCTACCTTGGCATTTTAAAAGTCGTAAATGTTCATCCGATGGTAAGTGCAACGTCTGCCCATAACAAATGCTGTGTTACCCTGAACATTTCTGTGTTCTTAAGTCACATATGCTCACAGTCATCATATGCTCAGTGATTATACTAGCTGTTACTGCCCTTCAAAACGAAACCTCCGCCTAGATAGATACCATCGCAGTGTCAGTAGTTTTGCCATCAAGTAGTTGTGTGCAAACATCACTATTTTTCACATAATGATTTCTTATATTTACGCGTGTGGTGGCGGCTTAAGAGAATCTACCACCCCATCTCATCCCGTGGGTGTCGTAAAAGTCGACAGAGGGAAAATGAACACCAAAAGATGGGCAGCAGCATCATTCTGGAACATCTGAAAAAATAAACTGCGGTTGCCAACCCGCCTGCCAAGCGTGGCAACTATGGCAAATCCCCCCCAAAATGAGAGCTACAAACTTTTGTGGCAATCTATGGGGGAGGCCTATGTTCAGCAGTGGACTAGTGATAGGCTGAAAAGAAGAAGAAGAAGAAGATATTTACGCGAACACAACACATTTAAATGAAACTAAGTTTACGGATTTTATCGCGTTTAATTTTTTACTATTTGTAACCCGACGATTCGAGTGCTTTACAGCTCCCTTGGTCACGGGAGGACTGAGGTGACAGATGTCCTGATGTCATAGTTAACCTGGGGTACCTTCAGCTTTTAATTATTATTTTTGGTCCGATCTACGCAGAAAGAGCTAACTGTGTCTTGAAGTCTTGCAGTGGTATGCTTGGTTTTTGATTTAATTTTATTTATTATTGGATTACAAGCTGGTGGTAATACCCAACCATCTTCTCTATTGAAATTAGGATGTTTTTTGATTTCAATAGCCTCGCGAATCATCCTTGGTAGGAATCGGTGTTCTTTTGCAAGGATCTGTGGTTTATCAAATCTGATGTAATGGTTGGGATGATCCAGAACATGGTCACAGACTGCAGACTTCCTAGAACGAGGATGCTTCACGTCAGCTATGTGTTCTTTTACGCGGGTTTTTATCGATATTTTTGTTTGGCCTATGTAAGACAGACCGCATTCACAATCTAGCTTTTATATTCCTGCTGCTTCCTTATAGTAAAAAATTAAACGCGATAAAATCCGTAAACTTAGTTTCATTTAAATCACTATTTTTTCCGTTTAAGAGTTACTGAAGCTTTGTTTTATAAATAATTAATGTAAAAGACTTTCAAAAATTTTTTCCTTACCGAATGAAACTGTAAGAGAGCGAAATTTGGTCAAAAATTATAATAACCTTATTTTTCATTTTATTAAGCATACCGACAACACTTTTCAATTTGTTTATTTCTTATTAGTTAAAGCAGTTTATTTTTATTTTTGCGTTTTCATTTTTGGCTGTAACCGTATAGCCTGTGCCGCCAATAAACGAAGAATAAAAAAAACTATTTACAGTCACAACACACCAAATCGCGCCTAAAACAATTAGATAAACCAGACCGCTTTAAACACAAGCACGCCTCATTAATAAAACCCGCGGTACAAAACCAACTCATAACTCAAAAAGCGAATCTGCGTTATACTCGTAAAAAGCGAGTTTGACCAGCGTGTTATCACACGTGTCCCGTCGCACAAAAACTCCGGAAAAACACGAATCGAGCTCATGTTAATATTTGAGGTATTTTTATTTGAAATTTCCATTTACACGGCCTCCACCCTCGCCCGCCCCCGCCCCGCCGGCGCGCCGCTCGCCCTCATACATATTCATGGAATGCACCCTCCTTACATCGTACTTTCTCCGCGCTCACTGCGTGATCTGAACCACGTCTGATCGATGCAACTGACAAACAAATTGCAGTTTTATTATAGCATTATGTGTAAATTAGAAAAATATATAGCCGTGTCCGGCAGAGTAGAATAGCAACTACTCTTCCCTTCCGAGGTGACGTTTGAGGCGACGAAGGAGCCTTTATTCCTGGAGTCTTTATTACTGCAGAATAACACCATAATATGCAATGCTGCCGTGTGGTGGCGGCTTAAGATTTAACTAATTTCAAGATCGAATATCGTTAGCGCAACGTTTCCTTGCAACGTTTCTGTTATTCTTACTTAATATTTATCGATTAAGTTTTTTTTTTTTTTTTAAAACGAAGCCCCACAGTAGGATTTTCTCCTGTATCGTGGGTGCGTTTTACAAACATACATTTCACATGCACAACACAACCAGACCCGAAAAGCAACAATTCGTGTTTTTGCACAAATGTTACCTCCGGCTGGGAATCGAACCCAGGACCGGTGGCGCAGAAGTCAGGTACGCTAACGACTACGCCACGCGGTCGACAAATAATGATAATTATTTATGTACAGAATTCGTAAATAATTATTAATACTTAATCTACTACCCCATCTCATCCCGTGGGTGTAGTAAAAGTCGACAGATGGAAAATGAAAATAAGAAGATGGGCAGCAGCATTTTCCTGGAACATCTATATAAATAAACTGCGGTTGCCAACCCGCCTACCTAGACCTCAATACACTGCTCCTGTGAACGCAATGTAGAGTAAAAAATGTTTTGTCTCGTACCAAAACGGCGGTGACGTGGTTCGCCAGCCGTCGCGTCATGATTCCCGCGGTGGCAAGTGACAGATGTGGTATCTGCCTACTCCTTATGAAAAATGCGTGATTGTATGTATGTATTGAAGAAAATGAAGAGTGGTGACGACGTAAGAAAATCTACGATCCCATCTCGTCCCGAATGTATCATATAAGTCGACAAAGAGAAATGACAGAAAAATTACGTCCCCAACCATGGGACCTGACAGAAAGCATTCGAAACGGTAACAGGCGAATCTCCTATTAGACTGTTAAGGCTTGGCACGGCAAATTCTTTGTACCGAAGAAAGCTCTATGTCCAGCTGTGGTATATTCATAGACTTTTAATGACGCTGATTGATATAGTTAATAGAATCAGGCGTTACTTTGCGGAAATCCATTATAATAAAGGAAAGAAAGTTAGCTGACTATCTTAGAATCAATGTCACTTGATAATGCCTCGTTTTGAGGAGAACCACGTGTCGTGTTCTCGACTTCAGTGGCATGTATTGCCTAGTGTTAGTGTTGTACCGCCACCGGGAGCCGCCACCGGATACACTCCAACACGTCCCCGTTATCGGGATGACGTCATCATATTATCTTAGATAACGGTCGGTTGCGTCACCGAAATTATAAATAGCAGCTCTTTGACCGGGCCGCTCACTCGGCGGTTGACTGTCGTAGAGTCAAAATCACTTGATAATGCCTCGTTTTGAGGTGAACCACGTGTCGTGTTCTTGTCTTCAGTGGCATGTATTGCCTAGTGTTAGTGTTGTAGTGGAGGCGGCACCCGGTGGCGGTATTGGTTTGCTTGTGCACTCTGTTGATGGAGGGCGGTGCTGTTCAAAAACTAGGTAGTGTATTACCATTTTAAATTTAGCATGCGATAAGATCCTTACCCTAATTAACTTTCTTTTCTTTATCATTTTTGCCAGTGTCGAGTAATAATTTAACTTTCATAAGGAATTCGTTCCGATCTACAGTAAAATGGTAGTTGACTTTTACTGAATATTTATTGGACTGATGAATGGTGATGAAGATGATGATTTACTGGACTGATGGAGACCAAACAAAAAGCACAATTTTGGTCTTGAATTTTCCAATTACTACACATTCACTTGCTGCATAGTAAACTATCAATATAAAACATCAAAACTCAAAACATACACAGAAATTACAAAATTCAAGAACACTACCGCCGTTTTTCGAACTGGCGCCAAAAAGTCCGAGGCAGGAGTTAATAACAGTCTTAGGATAATGCGCTTTTTAGTCTGTTTTTTTTTTAATAGAAGAGGAGGCAAATGAGCAAGTGTCCTCCGCCCATGAACATCTACAATACCAGAGAGATAGCAGATGCGCTGCCGGCCTTTGAGAAATAAGTACGCTCTTTTCTTGAAGGTCCCTAAGTCATACCTGATTATAGCCGACACCATAAAGTGGTTTTTGGGCAGAAAATTCCGTGAAAAAGGCACTCTGGTGTAATGCCAATCGTCAAAGTACTTGCGATAAAAGAAAAGAATGGATCTTTCACTGTACGTAAATTACTTATTCATCAAAAATAAAACCTTATTACAGGAGGTCACGGTAAACAATGGCGGAAGTGCGTCGCACGCAGCGGTTATGACGTCATAGCGGCCGGACACCGGAAGTGGGCCGTGGCACCGCGCCGGAACCGGACGTCGCTGCATCGTGCGATATCGTAAGCCGAGGTTAATGACCGATATTAATGATTTAGGTGCCCAGGGCGAAGTAAATGTGTAACTGGATTCGAAGTGACGGTTAAATATACTGCCTTGACTAAGTTATGTAAAATAAAAAAAAGTAACGTTTCAGCCTTTAAATGTCCCACTGCTGAGCACAGGCCTCCTCTCATTTCTGAGAGGGTTTTGGAGCTCCAATGCGGGTTGGCGGACTGCACATGTCTAAGAAATATTATTTTTTTTTATTTCTCAGACATGCAGGTTTCCTCACGATGTTTTCCTTCACCACAGAGCGCGTGGTAAATCAGCACTTTATTATTTTGCAATTAACAATTTTAGTGGTGCCGGCACCGGGAATTGAACCCAGGTTACTCGCGTACTATGAAATTTTAAGCGAGCGCCTAGCCCCTGAGCCACCACGGCTCAAAGTTATGTAATGTCACGTAAAATGTATCGCTCTGTTGTCTACATAATTACTGTATTAAACAAATTTTCATAGGGTAAAGGGTCAAGTGGTAGGATTTCTATGCAGGAATCCGTCTAGGTAGATACCACCGCAGGCCAGTTATTCTGCCGTGAAGCAGTAGTGTGAAAACATTACTGTCTGAAGGGCAGAGAGCTAGTGTAATCACTGGGCATATCATCATCATCATCATCATCATTTCAGCCTATCACAAGTCCACTGCTGAACATAGGCCTCCCCCATAGATTACTACAAAATTGTGTAGCTCTCATTTTGAGGGGAATGTTGCCATTTGAGGGGAATGTTGAATGACTGGACATATGAGATGAAGATGATTTAAGAACTGATGTCTCAGGATGATGAGCGCAGTGTGGTGTCACATAGTAATGTTCTGGGTGACACAGCATTTATTTTGGGCAGACGGTGCACTTACCATCGGGTGAACGTTATGCTCGTTTCGTCAATTTATCAAATAAAATAAAAACTATCACATGTATTGTCTAGATAACTAGTCTATTGAACAAAGTTTTATAAAAAATCGAACAGAAAAAGGTAGAAAGAAGATGGTACAAACTGAAGGTACCCCATGTTAACTATGACATCAGGACATCTGTCGTCTGTTTTTTTTTAATGTTTGGTATTCTCGTAAATATAAGAGATCATTATTGATTACAAAGTTACATGGCAGTTCACACTATTATTATTTTGTTATGATAATGTGTATACACTGTTACCGTAATGGATTTCCTCAAAGTAATGCCTGATTCTATTAACTCTGTTGGTAAATAGAATATGAAAACATATCCTGTGCCCATACTTAACACAATAGCTTCGTTCCAAAGCTAAATTAAATCTGTTCCAAATTTAACCAAAATATAATTCAAACAAATTAAAAACTCAACATCAAACAAAACGTCGCTTAAACAAAAAAAAGTATCACGAACTCCTCATAAATATCTACCTCAGAAATTCCCTTTGTCATCCTCGTAATAAAAACCGATGCGCCGACAAGACGAGGGAAATCTTCCACAATGGCCCGAAATGAAAGCAAAACTTAGTGTAATTAATTTCGAGTAGGTACCTACTCAACGCTTTTGTAATAAATCGTTTCATCCCGGTATAAATTTTATCCGGGATACAGGCTAAACCTTTACACACGTTTCGTCTCCCTCTCGCGCAACACATTTGCATAATATCACATCACCTGTCCCTTTCGCAGATTCACAAATGATTTCCAGTTTCCAGGTTTTCGTTAATCACGTGTCTTAACCACCTTTCGCTGGAACAAAACAAATTTGACTCTGATTTACGCGTAATAGGGTTTAATTTCAATGTAGCGGTGCGGGTTAACTCGGGGGTGTACTGGTGTTAGGCAAAGTTTGCCGAAATAATTTCAGTTAGATCGGTGCGTAACGGCGGCGAATAGCCGATGAGTTGTCGAGTAGGGCGCAAGATAAGACGCTGTAATTCTTAATCTCAGCGGTTGAGAATATGGGCTACGAAAACCAAACATAGGGTAGCGTAGATATTGGATGTATATGCTATTAAACGAGTATAGAGACAATGTGTTAAATACATCTTGTTTCACTGGATCTTGCCCATTTGAGCATAAATGATTTGCTTCTGTCCGATTTAATCTGGTACGATTTGAGCCGTGTGGTGGCGGCTTGTGAGAATCTACCACCCCATCTCATCCTGTGGATGCCGATAAAGTCGTCAGTGGGAAAATGAAAACGAGGTGATGGGCAGCAGCATCTTCCTGGAACATCTCAATAAATAAACTGCGGTTGCCAACCCACGTGCTAAGCAACTATGGTAATATCCCTTAAATGAGAGCTACGGACTTTTGTGGTAATCTATGTGGGAGGCCTATGTTCAGCAGTGGACTAGTGATGATTTTAGGTAGTAACATAAGGTCCTAATTTTTAAAATATTATAACGCTGCTTTGTCTTGTCCAGGCATGCAAAATTTTCATACATACATACAGTGACGCCTTTTTTTCGAAATAAGAGGAAGGCAAAGGCCACATAAGTAGCTCACTCCCCATTACGTTCCCACGAGCAGTATAGTGACGGCATTGCATATTATCATTTTGCACGAATAGAGGCTGTCCGTACACCACACACGACACCTCGATAGGAAAGAGGTAGGTGCTATTCTACTCTGCCGGACACCTATCGGCGAACAATATCACAAAGCAAACTATAACAAAAAAACTATCGAATTTTTTCAAATAAGATCACTAGAACATTCAGATCAGTTCTAACTAGATTGGTCTGATACTATATTATTTACTGGCTGGGCCTCGCGGTTCCACCCGCATATAAAAGTCGACCCCGATCTATGATATACATATATACTACACTATTTGAATCGAATTTTGAGGTTTTAATTTTTTTGCGCGGCACCCTAATTATTTTTCTAAAATGAAAGTAGCCTAAGTTACCCGCTATAATATCAGCTATCTGTCTGTGAAAGTCCCGTCAAAATCGGTTAAGCCATTTCGGAGATTAGGAACAAATAGACAGAAAAAATTGTTAAAAATATTTTTTTCTTATTACTACCGCATATACTTCCATACTCGTAGTAGGATTCCTATGCACGAATCCGTCTAGGTAAGTACCACCCCAGGGCCAGTTATTCTGCCGTGAAGCTGTAGTGTGCAAACATCAGTTACGTTTCAGTTTGAAGGGCGTTGAAAGCTAGCGTAATCTCTGGGCATGTGAGACTTAAGTACTAATGTCTCAGAATTGTCACACAGAAATGTTCTGAGTGACACAGCATTTGTTATGGGCAGAGGTTGCATTTACCATCAGGTGGACGTTTTGCTGGTTCCGTCAACAAAATTATCATTAAGTAAAAAGCTATTTATTGTCATTATAAACAGACACTTAAATTGTATTTACTTGTATAGATTGTCGGTCAGTCTTAGTTCTGACTAGATTGGTCTGAAATTTTATTATTTATCTAAAGTTACGTTCCATGTTTGCACCTGGACCAGGACAGCATCCGACTCGCTGATTTAAATTTGTATAGCGTTCGTATTTGAATCAACAATTTTATCTACTTTTACTATAATGTTTAAACTAATCTTATTTTGTTTTATTTCTGCTGTATTAACTGATAATATATCTATTATATTTGAAGATAATGGCCCAGTTGGCCCAGTGGGTGATCGATTAGCTTCTGTGCTACGGGTAGTGAGTTCGACAGTAGACAGTAGAATATATAATAGAGTATTTCTGCATGTTGAACTCATAAAAAAATTATGCTTGACTGAGTGAGTATCATATCGCTGTTTTTTTACAAGAGCATGAGCTCTTGTAAAAAAACAGCGCATGGCTGAGGAACACTACTACGTTTCTCATGTTACGTGAGAAGAGACGAGAGCAGTGTCGTGCTACACTGAACAATCCGTTGTCCTGGATAATACTTACCGCTCTGTTATGGCCAGCTGCACTTACCATGTAGCCACTGTCAGCTCTAGAAACTTGCAGTCATCCTCAATTAAGGAGCACGAGGAAATGAGTCGAGCGTGTTACAATTATATATGACTAATATGATTGATTTTACTGCCCAAGAACCCCATTACTGCCTCACTGTCAGTAATTGGGTTTCCAGTCGTCAGCAAGATCGATGATAAGCTTAATGCTAGAGTTCTGACAGGGTGTTACATTTACGCCACTGCCAATGCCACTGCCAATACGTTCTATAATGTATTTCTACTATGAACAAGACCTTAATGATATAACAATATTTGGTATGAATGTAATTTGAATATATTAAATCAAAGGCATATCCAATCTATGCGAACAGTCCACGTGTATCCCGATATGGGGGAATTGTACATAGCGGTACATACAACGGGTCTGAAATCAGTTGGGGACGATCGCGAAATAGATAAGTAAATGAGAGGTCGCTCTCGGGGGACGAAGCCTCCGCGCTGTGTACTTACGCGCTTTTATCTTCGCACTTGATTCGATTCCGGGCGTAAACTGAAAATATAGCTTCGTGAGGACCTACCGTTTAAACATGAGTAAGGACGTTATGACTACATTATATCATCTTACATATATTTTAATCTCGCTTCCACGGGAATGCGAGTAGGAGTTAGTGTCCTGTTGTTTGAGTTACGATTACGCTATAGTCGAAATGGCAGAAAACCGGAATTAATCTCTTAACATTTACATTTACATTAAGTCCGCTTTATTTTAAGTTATGTAAAGCTTGTAACGTTTATTTAAAGGTTTACAATAAATTTTTTAAATAAATAAATACCCGGACTGTTGGTTTTGCGTCCGTTATCATTATCCTTCAGATAAAACGCACCTGTGGATTGATTCTGCGGTAGTTGGCGCATTGGATAAGCAATTATGTCAAATATATATATAGCTTATAGACAGTAAAAAAAGTAAAGTAAAGTTTCAGCCTATAAATGTCCCACTACTGAGCACAGGCCTCCTCACATTTCTGAGAGGGTTTTGGAGCTAGGAAGAATCCGCCACGCTGCTCCAATGCGGGTTGGCGGACTTCACATGTCCTCTAAATATTTCTATTCCTCGGACATGCAGGTTTCCTCACGATGTTTTCCTTCACCGCTAAGCACGTGGTAAATCAGCACTTAAAATTTTAGAACAATATTAGAGGTGCTGGCACCGGGGATCGAACCTAGGTTACTCGCTTACTATGAAATTAAAGGCGAGCACCAGGCCTCTGAGCTACCACGGCTTTTTATAGATAGTAGTGAGGTGTAATTTTTCAGGTATATTCAGATTAGTCGACAAAGGGAGAGATCTCACACGTTACTTTTTTTTATTGGATATAGTGACGAAACGGGCAAATCCATCACCTGATGGTAAGTGCAACGACGGCCTATAACAAATACTATGTCACCCAGAACATTTTTGTCTCGGGGTATCTCAGACATCAGTTGTTAAGTCTCATATGCCCAATGATTACACAAGCTCACAGTGCCCTTCAAACCGTATCAGAAAAGTTTGCACACTACTGCTTCACGGCAGAATAACGGCCCTGGGGATGTACCTACCTAGAAGGATTCCTCCCACCAGTAATTTCTATTTATTACTATTTTGGCTACTTAAAAAAATCTTTAAAATATACAAGTAAAGTCGCAAATTATTATCTGTCCACGACATCAAAAGGCCAAAAAGCTCTAAAGGATCCGCTAAACATTGTCGCCATCGCTGGAATGTGTAAACAACCCTTTTGAAATAGTGCGCTATTATCGGGCGACAAGGGATGGGCGATCTTTCGTATAAATGTCATTTACTGTCTTTGTAGGTACGTCTATTGTATACCTAGTCGCTTAGTTAATGTTATTTACGTACACAAAATGAAACTAATAACTTTTAATCAAGATTTACACAAACTTATACATAAGACAATTTCTCGTACTTTTTAGGAATTGTTCAAATAAACAAATCGCGTTGCTTGCTCTAAAAGAGGATAAGTTATTTTAGTATTCATACGTAACTTAACTTATTATTAACTTAATTTATTAAACCATCACTATCTCACCTGAAAGAAACGACATTTAAAGTTTATTATTTCGACAATTCCATTATTTTTATTCTCGAATTACATTACGGCGAGTTTTGCTTTGTCATCTTTCCAAAAACAAATAACATTAAGGTTACTGTTTACAAAGATAGTTGTATAGAAAAACTAGAGCAAAGCAAACTGTTTACGAAGACAGTTTTCACATAAATATAATTATTAAAGAACTACAGTTTCTTTACATATATATAAATTTCATAATTTCTTACATACATACATAGAGTCACGCCTTTATAACGTGGAAAATAAATAAACTGAAGTTGTCTACCCGCCTGCCAGTCATGGCAACTATGGCAAAAACCCTCCAAAAGGAGAGCTACAAACTTTTGTGGCTATGTTCAGCAGTGGACATGTGATAGGCTGAAACGATGACGACGATGATATTTTATCATTATTTTGGTATGTATCTACTCATATTGTTGGCATTTGATCGTTTCGTCACCTCACCCAATAAAAAAATATATATAATTTCTTGCATTTTACGCTACGCTGCTGATGTTGGGTCGAAGGGCGAAAAGAGCGCTACGTGAGTGGACTCTGCTACCCCATATATGGGAAAAAGGCGTGACTATATGTATGAATGTATGGGTGCTGGGTTGGAATCCCAGACGGAGCTAACAGAGTTGAGTCTGGTTGTGTTGTTAATGTGTAATTTGTTTTAGATTTCAGGAAGAAAAAAAATTATAAATATATTATTTTCTTTTTTTTTTCTTTTATATAGGTTAGGTTAGTTATTTCTTCATTTGCCATATTTCTTATAATTAACTTTGATGACGAAGTAGTATTAAAGACCTGTTGAATCAGTTGTAACATAATAAGAAACTGTTAATAAATATTGTGACTGGCAGTCGAAATGTAATTGCATATAATACATATGTCTAAAAATAACATTTCTTTTTCTCATTCGCGTCTACACATTCCAGTAAATATATACGCCAAACACTGATAAAACCTATTGGCCTTAAAGCATCGTATCCCAATACATTGCGGCGACTTCAAACGCTATGCCCCTAAAATATTCCAATTGACACCCGCCTTTTGGTCCCGTCTTTGATCTCTTGCCGAGTCAAATTGCAGCCAATCATAGGCCGCTCTCAGTTTGATTGCTTAAGGGACACTTAATTACGCGATGACCTTTTCCTCAGTGCTAGCAAAGGCGTCGGGCCCTTAACACTCCACTGCATACCTATTTACAAAGAGCCTCGGAATGGAAATGGCGGTACAGCTATTCAGTGTACGTGTATCAGCTCTTAATCACTATGTTTCTAGTAGATGAATATCTATATATTATTACGTGAAGAGAAAACACTGTACCAGGAGGAGTGCTGTGAGATTTGGCATAGTTAAAGTTTATTTAGAGAAGAGGCGAGGGAGCTACAATTTATATATTATGTGTTTCAAAGAATAAGATAAAACATTGAATATTTAATTTCATACTGACAATGTCAATCACATAATATTCTGTTGTTTGTTTACGTTCATACTGCCAATGTCAAAAACGTAATAGTCTCTGTTCAAATGCTCGCACAGTGATTGCTGCCATAAAAAATTTAAATGTTACCAACAAGTAATTGCTTAAAACTTAATAACGTTGAAGCTTTAATTTTGTATCAATAATGGTTTATTTTCGACCACAGGGCAACCACTACTATAAAATGTTACGTAAACGTAAATTCGTATGTGATTATAGATACGAGTATATATCTAGTCAGGATTTAAACAAGAAGATTTAACACTATATTATTGTTAAATCACATCTTTTTAGGTAAATTTTTAAAACAAAAAATTTAAGATTTTTTTTATTTCATCAAACTATTCAAATTATACACAAGTTTCTGCAAACGTGTCTGTTAATTTACGAATTCGCGAAAGAATTTAGGGTGATGGGGGTGGAGACAGGCCCAGTCGAAATCTTGAAAACCATATTCGTCGCCTTCCAGTGAACTAAATTACATTTCTAGTAAAAAGGTATCCAGATTGCGAAGACAATAAAGATCGGGTGGGTCCAGCTCATCCGAGTATATATTTTCGGTGATGGTTGTGCTGTTATCTTTATTGTCTTTTACAGTTTAATCGGACAACTGAAGTGGTATAAATGCATTAACAAGTTTTAAAATTTTCCTACTGTGTGTATGGGATGTTATGCGGTCAGTATATGTAACTCCTGCAGTGTTGAGTACTGTAGATTGTACTACGTACTAACCTTGTAAAGCCTGCTTGTTGTGAGGTCGCACGTTATATGTTAGCAGTTATGGATAAATTCGATTAACAAGTCGATGTTTAGGGCCGTCTGAAAATCAGCGCTGCGATGCCGCGGCTTATGTAGCGGCGGGAAGGGCCGTCCTTTCCGCCGCTACACAACACAACACAACACACAGAAATCGTTGCTTTATTGTTTCTTTTATTTTTACATATACATAGAGTCACGCCTCTTTCCCATGGGGGTAGGCAGAGACCACATCTTTCCACTTGCTGCGATCCTGAGGCACATCTTTAGCTTCCTCTACTTTCATTAGTGTTTTCATAGAAGCTCGACGGTTGCGGGTACTTTTGACGTGGCCTTTCCTTAAAAAGATTTCGATCTGATCGTAATACGTTTTATTTTTATATTTTACATCTTTATCATTTTATCACTGTTATGTTGCCATGCATCATGTGTGTAGATGTAAGTATCGGAATAAATGTCATTATGTCTTCTACGTCTTATGTCATGTTTCTCCCACGTTATCATTATTATCTTAAATTCTGAAATATAGAGACCAGCTGATATTTATACACCGATTCTTACGAAGCTGCAATGAAGTTTATCACGAGACCGTCAAATAGTCAATTTCCTGTACGCTAACTTTTAACCCACATTGTCTTGTGCGATTATGAAGCGTGAAGAATTTATTTCTCGACTAATAACTAAAAGATACAATACGCTCTTAGAGCAACAAATCGGTTAATTCCTGCCATCGGTGGTAGAATCCGCCTATCGGGTCTACCAATAAGACTATACTAAAGTAATTATTTTTTGATAAAGTGATGAAACGAGCAAAACGTTCACCGGATGGTACGTGCACCGTCTGCCCATCACCCTAAGACATAAGTTACATAAGTTCTTAAGTCTCATATGCCCAGTGATTACGCTAGCTCACAGTGCCCTTCAAACCGAAACACAGTAATGTTTGCACACTTCTGCTTCACGGCAGAATAACTGGCCCTGGGGTGGTACCTACTAGACGGATTCCTGCATAGGAATCCTACCACCATTTAATTCTAGTTGTTCATCAATTCCACATGAGAATTTTATGGAACCCTCTGACCAAATCGACAGAACCGTCACATCAGTTCCCACGCAAGATCATTAGCATCGGAAGTTAATCAGGCAATAAGTTGTAACGAAGCGTTGACGTCAGCCTGTCCATCCGTATAAACGAGCGTGCCGGACCGCTTCGTCTGACTGTCCATCGCGACAGGATGTGTTAGTTATACAGGGCGATACCATTAAGCTGAGACACTCGCGTGCCCGTGCGCTTAGCTACAGGATGTTTAATAAGGTATCTTCGTTACTATAAAGTTATACAAAACTTTTTTTTATAGGTTAAAGTGTCGAGACGAGAAAAACGTTCACCTGATGAAAGTGTGTAAGACGTATAAAATCTGCTGCTGTGTCACCCACAACATGCAATGCTGTGACATGGTAGCGGCAATCTACCACCCCGTCTCAACCCTAGGGTGTCGTAGAAGTCGACAGAAGAAAATTAAAACCAGGAGATGGGCAGCAGCATCTTCCTGGAACATCTGAATAAATAAACCGCCTGCTAAGCGTGGTAACATCCCCCCAAAATGAGAGCCACAAAATTTGGCGATCTGTGGGGGAGGCCTATATTCAGCAGTGGACTAGTGACATGCTAAACTGATGATGATAATGATGACCCAGAACATTTGTGTGGCAATACACTTATTAAATTTGTTAACTATAAACATTATTGTGTCTGCCTCAATATAAGTAACTTTATAAAAGTTATAACCAATAAAAGTGACGTTACTGAGCACAGTTCCTCTAATTTAGAAAGAGATTTAGGAGCTCGAGTGCGGATTGGAATTATCCCAAACAACTTTACTAGTGGTAGGATTCCTGGTGGTAGGATTCCTTTGCAGGAATCCGTCTAAGTAGGTACCACCCCAGGGCCAGTTATTCTCGGTCTCAAGGGCACTGAAAGCTACTGTAATCACTGCACTTATAGACTTAAGGACCGACGTCTCTGTGGTACCACACAGAAACGTTCCGGGTGTAAATCAAAATATTGACGATGGTGATATCCTCTTGGCTGTTTCCCTCCCCGTCCTCAATTTCCCGGCTCTTCATGAATCAACTATCATCTCATTAAATATTTTGTAGTAGAGTCTAAACAAATATATAAATCTACCAACGGCTAGCATGTTTTAACTAAAACTAAAATCAGTTTTTAGAATCAACCTGTATATATCTCGAGACATACAGACGGACAGCTGATGTGCAAGATCAATCCGCGGGCTACCTGCGGGACGGGTTCGTGTCTACATTCGCCACAGTAGCGCTGCGCCACTGTACCCAACAGCCCGGCCTCTGAGCCCGTTTAAATGTAACAGGGTTGACAAATTCACTGCATATTTTATATTCGATTCGAATATTGGTAATTTTATCAGGTGTTACTTTTAATATTTAAAAGGCTTGTGCACGCGACAGCCGGGGTGAGATCCTAATCAAAATCTGATGGTGATGATGTCCTAGACATCTTCCGAATACTGACCGAAGGTATTAATTGCGCAAGAGATATTGTGCTACAAGCGTACGCGCAAAAACAGAGGCACTCACCTGTCCTAACCTGCGGGTATCTCGGACACTGCACACGGACACTCTCGGACACACTCTTAATCGAACATGCAACGCCTATATCTTCAAGAGTTTTCCTTCATTGGATATAAAGACAAAATCTTTGATAAGTTAGCTCTTCAATCCGTGCTACTTTATGTAACTCTAGTAGGCGTACTTCATAATGATTATAATCAATCTCTAAATTACCCACTGTTTGACATAGACCTTTTTTTATTGGATAAAGTGATGAGACGAGCAAAACGTTCAGTGTTAAGTACAATATCTGCCCCTAACAGATGCTGTGTTCCGTAGACGTCAGTTCTTAAGTCTTATATGCCCACAGATTACACTAACTGTCAGTGCCCTTCAGACCGATACACAGTAATGTTTGCACACTTGCCTCCCGGCAGAATAGCGGACCCTGCAGTTGTACCTACCAAGACGGATTCCTGCATTAAGATGTCCTCGTGTCTCGATTCGTTTCTAAAATCGATCCATAATATCCCATCATAATAACATTTCTCGAACATTTTTCGAGCCATCGTCGTTTATCGTTCATCATTTTATACGTTATCAGGGGTCGGAGTACAGCGGACCAACGTATGCGATCGCGACACCAAGCGTCGAGTCACCGCGAACAGTAATATTTTAATTTACTCCTTACTCGAGTCTTTTTCGACTAAGCTGGTTCCACTGGAAACTAGCGCTACAGTATATTCGTGAGTAGAGTCTATTACGACTTCAAAATACAGCGTCACTTTTTTAATCTCAAATCATTTTTTTTTTAATATTTTTATTAATTATTTTATATTATAAGTGGAAAAAAATAGGCTCACAAGGCGCCGCCGTGTGGTGGCGTCTTAAAAGAATCTGCCACCCCGTCTCAACCCGTGGGTATCGCAAAAGGTTGCCAACCCGCCTGTCAAGCATGGCAACTATGGCATAATCCCCCTAAAATGAAAGCTACAAACTTTTGTGACAATCTTTGTGAAAGAGAGTTCAGCGGAGGACTAGTGATAGGCTGAAATAATAATGATGATTATGATGAAAGAGAAACTACTTCAGTAGAATATATTAAATTTATTAGAAATAACATCGTTTTTTTTAAAGAATCAATATAGGAATAAAAACAAATTCAACTTTAATCTACATTTACGGAAGCCGGACAGCCCTTTCAACATACGAGTCAATAAATTCCTAAGCCCGCCGCGATTGTGTGCATTGAAAAACCGCGCGCATTGTCTCGCGAGCGCTCGCCTACGTATTTTTATTTGTGTTAGTGCTTTATCGTCTGTCATACAAAATCAGGTTGCGGGGACGTCGTTACACGTCACACGATGTTGAAAAATGGTCCCCGCGGAATTTCCTCTGAAAAAAATTACATTTTTAATGTCCCATACGAACTTCACGAATGTTCGTTCATGTGCTGTTTCTGTACTGAGATTTAAAACTTATTCAGCAGCTGTCATTCCTTAACCTGTACGTGTAGTAAAGTACAAAAAAAATATCATTAAAACTCTGCACTCAAACGATTACATTTTCATTTGGCATAAAAAATTCCTTCCTACTTGTGTTTTATTTGAAAAGCATACAGTGATATGTGAATTACAACAAAGGTTTAATTCGAAATACCATTAAAAATATCTCATATAACTATATTAGTTACGGGTATTTTTGACGATCAAGATTAAACCATATAAATTTTAAATTTCATCTAATCTATATAGGTATACCAGTACGCTATTTTTTAATGAAAAAATAGCAAAGAGACGAGCAAATCTTACACCTGATGGTAAGTCCAAGGTAACCATAACCAATGTTATGGCACCCAGACTATTACCTTGTACTCTACCTATAATCTCCTATGCCCAGTAATAACACTAACTTTCATATCGACATACAGTAGTGTTTGCACACTACTACTTAGCAGCAGAATAACTAGTACCGCTAGACTTACCTAGACGTATTCCTGTACAGGAAACCTACCACCAGCCATGATCGCAACATATAAGAACATCCACTACGAAAGACAAAGTTACACAATTACAGACTGATCACAATTACAGACTGATCACAATTACAGACTGATCACAATTACAGACTTATCACATTTACAGACTTATCGCATTTACAGACTGATCACAATTATGTTAAACTTAAATGAGATGCCTCATCTCCTGGTCTTTATTTTCCCTCTGTCTGCTTTTAGGACACCCACGGGACTAGATGGGGACGGGACCACTCAATTGTGTTAGATATTTTGAAATACGTCGCTCATGCTCTGGTTACAGAAAACAATGTCAATTGATTGATAAATTAAAAAAGTACCTAAATGAATTTCCGCTCTGAAACAAAGATCTTCGATTAGCTGAATTAAGATTGGATTATCCATAAATTATGTTACAACTGTATACTAGAAATATTATTAAGCGTTACAAATAATTTCAATCAAATAGAAATTCATTCAAAAGAATCCAAAACAAATAAATAGACAAAAAGGACTCCCATAAGATACGATTAACAACCCGACAGGAATCTAACAGGACTGTTACTCGCAACCCAACAAAAGCCAAACGATATCCAAATGATCTCATTAACGAAATTATAATTGGAATTCCAGAGATTATACTACACTGCCGCTAAAAGCAACTCTGTGTTCCTCTGGGGGGCGCCACGGGACCCGTGATTAACGCCTGCGCGAGCGCATGTTCCTGTTAATTAGCTCGGGGACACCGCTTTCGCACTCCCCCTCCCTAAAAAGGAGATATCAGTTGGTCTTAAGTAGACGCCTGTGTTCGCCGCTTCGTTTTGTTGTATGTTCGTGCCTTATGGTCTCCGGTGTTTCATTGTCTTTATTTTCAACTTGGTATATCCAGTTTGCTTTACAAAAATGCATAATTTTTGATGTTAAGAGAAGTAACCTTCAGAGAGATCAAAATGTTTGAACTTTTAACATAATAAGTATCACCGCACTTCAAAAATCACTGCGTAGGAAGAGCACGGAAACCAGTGTAATTAAAGGACATATGAGAGTTAACGACCCACATCTTAAGATGATGAGACCTGTGTGTTACTGCACAGACCTGTTCAATGCATAGTTCTGAGTGAAAGTACAACTATGAATTGTACGCATGGAACTCACCATTAGATAACGACTTGCTCGTCTCATTACTTAGATAAAAAAGATTTGATTTCTTTTTTAATAATTCGAGCCATCAGTGAGGACACAGCCCAGGATTCAAGACTCAGCAAGTCAGTAACTGACCACTAAAGTTTTTATAGAAGATATATAAAAGAAGATGTAGCAAACAAGCAAGCGGCTCACCTGATAGTAAGTAATCACCGCCGCCCATAAACATGCGCAATACCAGAGGTATTACGAGTACGTTGCCGAGCTTTAATATAGGCTCTTTTCTTGAAGTTCCGTAAGTTGTATCGTTGAAGAAAAATTGCTGCAGGCAGCAAATTGCACAAAGCGGCTGTGCGTGGCAGGAAATGCCTTAAAAAACGTACTGTGGTAAAATGCTAACCATCGAGATGATAATGATGGAATTTAAAGTTATGCCGCAAGGTGCGATAGTAGAATACGACCATAAGAATATATCCTGAGAATCCTTGGAACACTTCCCGTGGTAGATATAATTAGAAATGCAAACTACGCGATCATCATTGATTTATTGTATATTTTTCCTAAAAAAAATAGTCCCGTACTTAATAGAATTTAACTCGTCCAATACAAACAAATTAACAGAATATTTACGACATGGTTGTGCAACGCTATTGGTAGCTGAACATACACAAAAATTAACAGCGCACCCAATGCACTATACTCGATACTACATAAAACACATAGAACGTAGCAGGCCGAAGCAAAAACTTGACATGGAGCTGCGAAAAAAGAGGAGGCCCGCAAATACACAATACCCGAGAGTCTGCAGTTGTATTACTTCATTCCGCTGCTCCTGTAAGGCGGCGGCAATGCGAGCAAAAACAAAGCGAACGAGGCAACGCGGTCAACGGTAGCAAAATAATAAGATCGCTCAACAAAATAAAGAAATGTCCTCGAAACAAAAGGAACGCTAGTGAAATAAGGCGAAAAGGTTTAAGGAGTGACGCGGTGTGGGCCAACTCTCATTGTCTTCGCCCAACGTCGAGAGTGATGCGTGGATGTGGTATATTTATTCCGATTTATAAATTATTTTCCGAACTCGTGTGGTTGAGACAGTGATGTCCTTCAAGCCATTTATTGACAACGGAGAATACCTTCGAAAACTGTTTGAAGCTATCAACAAACACATAGGAACTAACTCGTTTCACATAACCACCCCACGACAGATACAACGTCCATAAGAAAGAAAAGAAAGGAAGAAAAGACAGACTAGGATATACTACCGGGATGCGAAACCCGAACTAGTGGCCATGCGACCTTCATGCCACCAAGTAGATAGATTATGTCACATCGTGACATGGTGATTGCTTAAAATATTTTGTGCCGTCTATGCTAAATACAATTCTCAGTAAACTTTTCCAGCAGTAGACTATACAGACAAAGATCCAAAAGCTTATTTTATCTACGCTTGAAATTCGTAAGCAGTGAGTTAAAAATCAAATTATAAATGAAAATTCCTTAATTTAGACTATAAAATCCCTTTTCGCTGAAACAGAAAATTTCCAAGTAAAACAAAACTTTATTTATTTTTAATTTTGTTTTCATCACATTGTCTATGTGGTGGTAGGATTCCTATGCAGGAATCCGTCTAGGTATGTACCACCCCAGGGCCAGTTATTCTGCCGCGAAACAGTACTGTGTTTCGGTTTTAAGGGCACTGAGATTAGCGTAATGCTAGAGCATATGAGACTTATGAACTGATGTCTGAGGGTGACGGGCGCGTGTGGTATCACACAGAAATGTTCCGGGTATAGATATAGCATTTGTTTTGGGCAGACGTTGCACTTACCATCAGGTTAACCTTTCGCCCGTGTTGTTACTTTATCCAATAAAAAAATGCAATTCACAAAATTATTGCTAATCCTATTAAGAAGTATTGTGATTAGGGTCGATGCATTTAATCCAATAAAAAAAAATATTGGATTTAAGGTAACATTATTAAGTTAGATTTGGACACCTATATCTTTGTTGTTAAATAATCGAGATGTGCACTGGCAAACCTAAGGATGACCTATGTCAGCCTTCACTGCCAGTTACTGTTAGCCTTTCCGATTAGAAATAAAAAAACAATGTTTTACGATAGATTTTTAATCTTAAATAATGTTAAAACAATATACCTCGTTGATAATTTCGCAGATCCCTGTAGTCAAAGATACTGTTGAAAAAAACACTCGCAAGCGGAATGGTCCAAGTACATCATTGTTGCTTCCGATCCCACCGCCTCCTGGACGAAAACCGGACAAAATAACTCTTATTGCGAAGTGATGAAGCTCAAAACCAATTGACAAGTCTATTAATTAAGCTGAACGGGATATGTGCGACTGTCATGATACGAGTAGTATGAGACGACTGGCCATTGATAAATCAGGAAAGAAGAAACCAGCGCATACCGGACCTTGAAAGGTGGATGCTTTGAAACAATCCCTTAAAAATAATATTTAGGTTATCAACACGAAATTATTGAAAAGTAACGGGTATAGTATTTCGGTTGGAGGATCACTGGTTGCTAGTGAAGCTACTGGGCATATGAGACTAGAGAACTGATGTCTCTGGGTGACAAGCGCAGAGATACCAAACAGGATGGTTATGGGCAGACGTTGCACTTACCATCAGATGAACGATTTGCTCACGTCGTCATTTTCTTCCGTAAAAAAAATATTAAAATAGCATCTCAGAGTGGCGTTGTTGAGACGAGAGAATTGAAGCCACGGTGTAAAGCGCATAAGTCAATCTTTGGAATTTTTTGCTCGAGAACCGATGAACTAATTTGCTTACTTTTGGAAACAAACTAAGGGATCTCAAGAAAAGAGCCTACTTCTTTATCAAAAGCCGTAAACATACCCGTAATTTCGCAGTTATTGCGAATGTTCGTGGGCGGCGGTGATCGGTTACCATCAGGTGTGCCGCTAGCTCGTTTACCCCCTCTTCTGTACAAAAAGTTCTGCAGGTTTTCTATTAACTGTTTTAGTGGTGTTGGTAAGCCATAATAAATAAAACTTATTTATTTTCGTAGCAGAAATAACTCCATCTTAAAGATTTCGAGCAGACGCGAAAGAACAATGGGTGAGTAAGTCAACGAAATTCTGCACCTCGCCAGTAACAGAGCTTTCTAGCGGTTTCAGTTTCGAATTATACGAAATTTTACTTTTTAATTTTTCTCATCAAGTAACAATCGTCGTTGCCTTACCTATTGTATGCAAAGTTTAAACTTTCTCTGAAAATTATTTAAATATTTGCCTGGAGATGTCTTATTTTACCTGATGGTAAGTGCAACGCCTGTCCAAAACGTATGCTGTGTCACCCAAAACATTTTACTTAAAATTGCGATTAACAATTTCAGTTGTGACGAAACCGGGAATCGAACGCAGGTTCACTCACGGTAAAAAAAAAACTAACACTGCTATACCTACCTACGCGAATTCTACTAGTGGTATGATTCCTATGCAGGACAAAAGTCCTGGTGAGTAAAAACTCACCAGAACTTTATCATTCTCAAAAACTAAATTATTCGTTATTGTATGTGTCTCTGCTTTTACTATCGCTTAAAAAATAAAGTTGTTTTATAGTAGAAAGTGACAAGAGTAGCAGAACGTTCAGCAGGTAGTAAGTGCAACGTGCAAGGAGGATGGTCGCAGTGCGGCGCCACCCAGAACATTTCTGAGTGGCGCCACTGCGCCTTCCTCCTGTGACATTAGTTATTTAGTCTACGAATAATAAGCCCAGTTATTACACTAGCTCTCACTACCGTTCAGACCGAAACACAGTAATGTTTACACACTACTGCTTCACGGCAGAATAACTGGCCTTGACTACTGCTTAGGTACCTACCAGGATGGATTACTTGATAGAAATCCTACCACCAGTAGAGAGTAAAGTCAATGTCGCTCAAAGTTTTTTTGTGTAGGTGCTTGCATAGGTAGAATAGGTGGTTTGAGATCGATGCGGCACACGTCACGTCCGGAGCGGGAGTTCAGCAGACGCGGCCCGCTTCTACATTACAATCGTCGCGCCAACCTGTGCTCTCGTATATCATAAATCAGTCGATGTGGGTACCGTCGCCCACATATTGATTTGGACTAATTGTGTTTTGCTAATATTTTCGCAAACCAATTTTTTTGAAGTTGTTCGCGTTCTTCATTGTTTAAAACCAGCTGATGCCCGCGACTTCGTCCGCGTGGATAAGATTTAAATATCCAGTAGGAACTATTTGATTGTCCGGGATATAAAGTTCCAATGTCCGTCTCCAGGATACAAGTTATCTCTGTACCAGATTTCGTCAAGATCGGTTCAGGGGTTGAACCGTGAAAAGGGAGCCAGCAGACAAAGGGACACAAAGAGTTACTTTCGCGTTTATAATATTAGTATTGATAGTATATTATATAGTATGGAAATATGGATGTAACATTAGAATGATATAACCGTACCAGGTAATAGCGATATCTTCTTGCAACAACCAGAAGCTTCCTATGATATGATAGGTTATATGCAATCTAGTCGAACATACCTATTGTAGAGAAACCCATGAACTGCTTAAGTTTTTCACATAGAAATGTGTCATTGCTTAACGAGACGAATAGTTTCAAATTGCGTATTAAAAAGTAAAGTTACAGCCTATAAATGTTCCATTTTGTACAACATTACAAAATTTGTGTGGTGCGTGTGCATTTATGTCTGTAAAACGCACCCACGGAGACACTACAGGAGAAATCTTACTGTGGGGCATCGTTTTTTTTTTAAGAAAAAAAATACACTAATTGCTACAGAATCGTATTTTTCTTCAATCTAATTCTATACATATATAATGTCTGTTCGTGCAAAGAATATGTCTACAGCATTATTGGCAGTCTTAATACACAAAATGAAGCCTTAATTATAAAAAGTGAATTGTGCTTATGTACAATTAATTGTAGTCCTTTTTGGTGAAAAATAAAGCATAAATAAATAAATAATTACACATGTGTGCGCGAGTGTACATCGTGATTTACACAGCTCCGTACTGCGGCTCTCATATCTCTCAGAATTCACTAACTCCGGAACTAGAAACTATCTGTTAGCGTACGTACGGCAGTCTTGTTTTCGTGCTCGCACGCCTAAAGTTTTAGATGTGTTACATTGATTACAAATTTAACAGAAATATGTATTTTTGTATGTCAAACCAAGCGGATATGTGATATCCGGGCGGAGTCTACGATGCTTAGTCTCCGGAGCAACTTCAATGGCATCCTGAGTAAATACATTTTTCATGACGCTCATTTAATTCTTAAAAAAAAGAATCGCATTTCGAATGACGACAATAAGAAAAAAATATTTTTATGAACTTGTAGTTAAGTAGTTAGTTAGAACTATACTTTTGATATGAAATAGGAAACCGGTAGAAACCCGGTCTCGATACGTCAATTTTTTCAGGAGTTGTCGTGACCATATCCCCAAAAAAATCCGGACGTCCTCGTACTTTTTTTTTAAACTGTTATTTGTTTCAAAGTAGGAATATTAGATGATGTTTTCAAAATAATTCCGTCCGCAGAGTCCGCCTGGGTAGGTCCAGTTATTCTGCCGTGAAGCAGAAGAAGCAAACATTACTGTTTCGGTTTGAAGGGCAATGAGAGCTAGTGTAATCACGGCCGCGTTGTGGTGCCACATAGAAATGCTCTCGGTGACACATTTATTACGGGCAGATGTTGCACTTGCACACCAGGCGACGTTTTGCTCGTTTCGTCACCAGATCCAATAAAAAAAATCTCGAAGTGTTTGAGATTCAAAATTAAAATTTGACAAATTATTACCGACTTGTTTGAGCCAATGCTTTATTTACCCTATTCCAGTAGAAGCTAACTAAGGAATAAAATGTATATATAAATCGCTTCACTCTAATCAGCAGGTTTATTGTGGTTGGGCGACGCGGACGCGCTGTTCGAGGAAGTCCTAATGAAGATCTTAATTGGGTGGCGCGCGTGTGTCCGCGCCCTTATCGCACGGTTTCTTCTTGTTTGTATGATCGACTGCTCGTCGGATGCAGGATCGTATTTATTTATAGTTAGGTCCAGTTTCCAAAGTATTTTCAAAGAAATCAACTTCAAGGTCCTTTCTGTTGCTAGAATACTTTTCATATATTTTTTGAGCTTAAGAGAATCTGCCACACCATCTCATCCCGAGTGTGTCGTAAAAGTCGACAGAGGGAAAATGAAAACCAGGAGACGGGCAGCAGAATCTTCCTGGAACATCTGAAGAAATAAACTGTGGTTGCATGGCAAAATTCCTCCAAAATGAGAGCTGCAAACTTTTGTGACATGATGATGATGATGATATTTTTTTAAAATATAAGTAAATGCTACTACTAAAATCATTCACCTAATGGCAAGGGCAACGCCTGCCTATAACAATTGCGTTCTTAACTTCTTAACTTCAGAGAATTGTAAAACTCTGTGTGGCACCGGGTTGCGTTCGTCATCCTAATACATTAGTTCTCATAATGCTTTGTAATTACTCCAGCTACAATTTCTTTCACCTCTTGTAGGTAGGTGGTGAAGGCAGTGGTGCCTACCTAGTCCGATTCCTGCATAGGAATCCTACCTCTAGGTAGGTACCACCCCAGTGCCAGCTATTTTGCCGTGAAGCAGTAGTGTGCAAACATTAGTGTTTCGGTTTGAAGGGCACTGAGGTCACATGAGACTTAAGAACTGATGTCTGAGGGTGACGAGCGCAGTGTGGTGTCACACAGAAATGTTCCAGATGAAACAGCATTTGTTATGGTTAGACGTTGCACTTAACATCAGGTGAACGTTTTGCTCGTTTCGTAATTTGATTATTAAAAAAAAAACCTACCGGCAGAGTAGAATAGCACCTACCTCTTTCCTACCGAGGTGTTGTAAGAGACGGCTAAGGTGTTGTACCGACAGCCTTTAGACAGCTCGTAGGAACACAATGGGGAGTAAGAACTTTTTGAATCGTATCAAAGTAGCGGTGACGTGGTTCGCCACCACGTTACATTTTCCGCGGGGGTGAAAAGTGAAACACGTGCGTGGCCTACAACTCATATAGGAAAAAAGCGTGACTGTATGTATGTACCATCTTACATTTCATAGCCATACACGGCTCATCAAGGTGCGATTCCAGGAACTATAAAGAAGAGGAAAATATAGTTCAGAGACTTGTTTATCTGTGAAATAACGTACTGCACGCACGAAAGCAGCGTTCGAGATAGCGTAGCAGACGGTCGGAACGCAAAAAACCCTCTCGAAATGAAAATGAGAAGCCCTGGGGTGGTACCTACCTAGATTCCTATGCAGGAATCCGTCTAGGTAGGTACCACCCCTGGGCCAGTTATTCTGCTGTGAAGCAGTTGTGTGCAAACATTGCTGTGTTTGAAGGGCACTGTGAGCTAGCGTAATCACTGGGCATTTGAGACTTAAAAATTGATATCTCAGGGTGACGGACGCAGTGTGGTGTCACACAGAAATATTCTGGGTGACACAGCATTTGTTGTGGGCGGACGTTGCACTTACCATCAGGCGAACGTTCTGCTCGTTTAGTCACTTTATACAATAAAAAAAATTGCTCAGCAGAATGATATTTATAAGCTGTACTTTACTTTACTTTCTTGAAAAATGTAAAAAAATGTCCCACTGCTGAGCACAGGCCTCCTCTCATTTCTGAGAGGATATTTTAGCCGGGAAGAGTCCGCCACGCTGCTCCGATGCGGGTTGGCGTACTTCCCATGTCTGCGAAATATTTATTATTCATCAGACAGGTTTCCTCACGATGTTTTCCTTCACCGCCGATCACGTGGTAAAACGACTCTTAAAATTGCAATTAACAATTTTTGTGGTGCCGGCACCGGGAATCGAACCCAGGTCACTCGCGAGCTACCACGCTATTGAACTTTAATTTTGTTCTTTTGCGATCTTACAATATTATTTCCGTGACAAAGAATATTCAGACGCTAAGATTTCTAAATTCATAATATCTGAGGGTAAAACATCACACAGTAAACTGTATATGCTTCTCTTAGTATAAAAGTCATAAGAATTACATTCCTTACAGCCACAATACTACTCTGTAGCATGTTTCCTGCGAAAATAATTCACTTTCATGCCGACACACATGACATTCGCTAGTCGCTGTGAATGGGCGCCATAGCTTTTACCGCACAAAAGTAAATACCGAGCGATATCTGAAAAAAAGCTCGCGCACGCAAAGCCAACATTACAAAATAACTCCTCCGTGTAGCGGTGATTCGATTCCGGACGCAAATGGGAGAAGCGACCGGCATAAAATCAATCGGCGAGCACGCGAGCTTTAACACTGGAATAGCGTAAATTATTGCTCATAAAAGTGTCATTTTCGACATACCCGTGACGTCACGAGGCAGAAGACGCTCCGCTACGCGCAGACGAAATCCACCTCTAAACATTGACACCATAGATTGCAAAATTGCACGTACAGCGATAAACTTTTAAAATGGCTGGGAAAAATCGTTTGCACTGAAACTGGGCTCGCTGTTATCTTTGGCATCGGATAGATGTTGAATTTGCATGTCTAATGTGGGCTAACGTTGCCCACAATCGTATACATGTGGAAGTGGCATGACAAGTGTCTTAAAGGACGCGTCGACTGTACATGTTTAAAATAGGACAAAAGCTGTCAGGGCAGTAAACTTCAAACGTCGTTTGCGACTGTGTGAGTGCTGACGAGGGCGCGCACACAGACGACCAGAGACGATCATTTACATACGGGGCGCAGGTCCGAAGCGAGAGGGAAAGCCCAAGGGAACGGCGGCTAGAACGCGAACGAAAGAGACCACTATACTGTTATCCTGAGGTAAAAAAAGGAAAAGTGGGCGGGGGATTACATTATAGTAGCGAAAGTAATCGATATTCAGTTTTAGTACGCGGCTGTCAGGACTGCACTGGTGCAGCGTATATACGCAAGGTGTTTAGCGCTTAGGTCACCGAGGGAGTCAGGTGGCGCGTAGGTTTTTACGGGCTCCCCAAAGAGGATTTTGATAGGATTCCCTATAAGGCTCCACTGCGGACGTTTTATACGAAATGTTTACTGTTTATATTACGGTCGAATTTCAGTTTATCAGCACTAATGAATTCAGCGATTATGCATAAAAAATTGGGAATTATATTAACTATCATGATTACGAATATACTCGTATATTGTTCGTATATTTGTTATTTGATTATCCCAATAAGTCTATTGTAATAGAGTCCCAATAAGTCTATTGCTTAGTTTCCAATTAGGAATCCATACTTAATATTATAAGTTCGGTAGTGACTCTCTCTGTCCCTCTTTCTATTTGTTACCCTTTCATGGTTCAACCGCTGACGTACCTGGAGACGGACATAGCAGACTTTTTATCCAGGAAATTCAAATTGAGATATTTAAAAAATCTACCTCTTCGCGGACGAAGTCGCGGGCATCAGCTAGTAGTTTAAATAGTATCCGGGATAAAAAGAAAACTATGTCTATCCCCGGGATCCAAGCTGTCTCTGTGCCAAATTTAGTCAAAATCAGTTTAATATTTGAGCCGTGAAAAGGTAACAAACAGACAGAGGGACGGAGAGAGTTAATTTTGAATTTATAAATAGCTGATGCCCGCGACTTTGTGTGCGTGGATATAGGTTTTTTAAATATTCCGTCGCAACTGTGATTGATTTTCCAAGATAAAAAAGTATCCTATGGAATAATCTCCAGGATTCAAGCTATCTCGGTGCCGAATTTCGTCAAGATTTGTTTAACGGTTGAGCCGTAACTCAAAAGACTAAAGAAAAACTCTAAAGGAGGATCAGCTGGTATAATATATTGAGATGAGTGAACACATCGGTCAATAGAACTTAATTACCTAAAAAGGCAATACAAACTACGACCGTTTTAATTTCAACTAAGTACACAACTTAAGCCGTGTGGTCCCGGTTTAAGAGAATCTATCACTCCATCTCACCTCGTTAGTTTCGTAAGTCGACAGCGAGAAAATGAAACCAGGAGATGGGCAGCAGCATCTTCCTGGAATAAATAAACTGTGGTTGACAACCCGCCTGCCAAGCGAAGCAACTATGGCAAAATACCCCCAAAATGAGAGCCACAATTTTTTGTAGATTTCCACAAAAATGGGGGAGGCCTATGTTCAGCAGTGGACTAGTGATAGGCTGATTGTGATGAACTCAATACTGAAATTGCAGAAATTCTGCCAATTAAGTACGTAATACTTATGTTAAATGGCAGAAGTTTGAAAACTTTTAATAAGTACGTCTGCAAATCAAAAACCGTTCAACCTCAAGTCTCAAGCAGGGGACACCTCAATTCGTTATTTATACGCGATAGCAAAGGGTCAATGGGGTATCAAAGATGCAGCGTTTAGGGTAAATGAGGCGTGGGACATTTTGCGCATAATTTCACAAGCTGGACATCGTTGTCCGGGATCCGGTGGAGCGGCCGGGGAATGATAAAACGTTTCTCGTATATATTCTTGAAATTACATTAAGATTTTACCAATAAACTTACTAACGCTTTTTAGTTAGCACATACACTTTTCTTTATGAATTTTATTTATGACCATTCGTCTTGTTTTAAACCCTAGCCTAAATTTTACACTAAATTTTCGGCACACACAAATTGTTAATTTTAAGGTATGTATCCGACATGTATATATATGTATATATGACCGGTCCTTCGATCCAATTAATTAAATGCTACATCAGCCACGATCAGCCTAGAAGACGAATTATAGCAACGAACAGATCGTTAAAGCATATCGCGGAGGGGTGATGGCACAATGGCTAAGCGACGGTTTTCTACGCTAAGGGTCACAGGGTCGATTCCCGCACACGGCAAAGATTTCTATGGCCTACAGATTATTCAAGGTCCGGGTGACATTAAGACCTACCCACGATGCAGGAGAAATCTTTATGTAGACCGACGTTTTAAAAAGTTCGCTTAACAATAAAGAAAAAAACTTTTGTTCTAAATTCTATTAACGTTAAGAGTACGGAATGTGAAACATGACGTCGCAGGATAAGCCCGCCATTCGACTATTGTAGTGAACCATCTCCTAGCACAAGCTTTTACGCTTTGTTGGAGTGGTTAACAGGAATATTAGTAACGTTTAGCATTGCTAGTATTATTATATATTTACTAATAAAAAAACGCAATTAAAATACGCTTTCCTACGCATTAAAACGTAACACGCATACATCAAATACGAATCTAAACCTGTAGTTACGTAACGGAGCGTCGCGACGCTATAGCGGGGGAATTATTTATATAGTGATAAAATCCATTTACGACGACTGCGCTACAATGCGAACAAACTTTATTTCCATAGCTTTCATATCTAGCAGTGGTGCTCCAGATGCGCTAGGGATGTAACCAACTATCGAAATATTTGACCTGAGACTAAGATGTTCTTAAACCTTAATATTCTTCTAGAGCACCACTAACACTAGGTGATCTACCTAGGTCCTGGTCAATAGGGCAAAGATAAATTTTTCATGGCTTAATTCAATTTTGAAGAAGCATGAAAGTAAGATTAACGCTGTGGAAATGAGAAGTTTGAGAAGTATAGCTGGAGTAACTCTGATTGACAAAGTGAGAAACAGCGTGATAAGGGAACGTTGCGGTGTGGTTGAAGATGTAGTGAAAAAGATAGAGAAATGCATGGTTTGGACATTTAGAGAGGATGAATAAAAGGAGATTGACGAAACAGATTTATGAGGCGATCAATGAAGTGTGAATGGAAGAGCCGGTGAGGGTCGACCTAGGCACGGTCATGTTAAAAGTACCCGCAACCGACGAGCGTGTGAAGAGAGCTTCTCTCCTCAAAATTTTAATGAATCTATGGAAAATTAACAAGAGATTATTATGTGCCTTAATACTTAAGAATAGTTTAGTTTTATTATTGGAGCAAAACGTTCTCCTGATGGTAAGTGCAACGTTTGCCCATAACAAATGCTGCATCACTCTGAACATTTCTGGATCACGCTGTGCTCGTCCCCCCTGAGACATCAGTTCTTAAGTCTCCCACAATGTTTGCACACTACAGCTTTACAGCAGAATAACTGGCCTTGCGATGGTACCTACCCAGACGAATTCCTGCAAAGGAATCCTAAACTCGGTTTAGTTTTCTGTTTGCCAGGAAATATAGTGAACATATTCGAGGATGCCTTCCATCACACGTTCAGGGTTTTCTTCGCACCAGAGAAATAACAATAATTTTAAATAACTTTTAAATAAATCAATTATTTTATTATAATACAGCGTTCATTGATAAGAATTTTTTATTTATGTTACAATAATACTCAAAACTCTATCGTTATCCCATTTCATTTATTTTTAGGCATTTCTTAAGATAAGTCTTAATTGCGTACAGTTCTTGTAATTAAAAGATAGCATTATTTTTTTGGTTAAAATGTGCGCTTTAATTAACTGATAACTGCGTAACCAATAAACTTGTATTTCTTTAAAATTTCACGTTTTACGATAATATTTTGATTAGGAGAATGGAGTTGAAAATTTCCAGCATTGGGCACTAAACATATCATTTTCCATTTACGCTGTGTTCATTATATTTCTGTAATTTGATCATATAAATGATTAATAACAAATAGAAAAACTTTAAAACAAACAGAAGTGTATAGCCGATGGGTGTCCGGCAGAGTAGAATAGCACCTACCTCTTCACTACCGATTTACCGTAAGAGATTAAGCACAGACAGCCAGGAGATGGGCAGCAGCATCATCTTGTAAAACTGAATAAACAAACTGCGGTTGTCAACCTGCCTGCCTAGAGGGACAACTTTGGCAAAATCCCCCCAAAATGAGAGCTACAAACTTTTGTGGCAATCTATGCTATCTATGGTGGTAGGATTCCTATGCAGGAATCCGTCTAGGTGGGTACCACCCCATTGCCAGTTATTCTGACGTGAAGCAGTGGTGTGCAAGCATTATGTATTTCGGTTTGAAGGGCACTGGGCAAATGAGACTGAAGATCTTATGTCTTAAGGTGATGGGCGTAGTGTGGTTTCACACACACAGAAATGTTCTGGGTGACACAGCATTTGTTATGGGCGGACGTTGCACTTACCATCAGGTGAACGTTTTGCTCGTTTCATCACTTTATCCAATAAAAAAATGATGATGCGGATATCATTCGCAAAATTATCATCATCAAATAAATCTGTCTTATCGACTCTTCAAGCGTTCACTTCCCATCCCTAACGTACGAAGCCACCCTCAGTTTTCCTTCAATTTTCCTTTTTCTACGATCTTCACTCACTTAATTGACGAAGAATTTTGATTGGTCCGGGAACACGGCATATTTCTATGCATCCGTCGCGACGTCGCGTTTTCCTCTTTTTATATTTCAGCCCGGACTCATTTATTATTCTGCTTATTTTAATGGTTAGGTTCGTTATTGTCCGTCGAGCTCTCAATAATATTTTCGACTTTAATTGCTGCCTCCGCTTCTGTTTTCGTTGGAGAATTGTTGACTGAAGAGCTTACGGCTTGTGTATTTTGGATATGTATTTTCAGCGGGGAAAATGTTTTCGGTTATTTTTATAAGTTCGCTGAATGCGAGGAATTGTACAAACGAAACATAATTCCGTATATTTAGTGATATGATTCGGACTGCTGCTTGTATGTCTGGGTAAACTGTGTAAGTTTATTGGAATGGACAGAATCAACAACGTTTCTGTTTGACTAGATAACGTACTTTATTGAAGTAAATTTTGAACCTATCTAACTTGACATCGCAATATTGATGAGAATGAAGTTAATTGTGTCCGGATGACATTCGACGAGGTCGAAGACGAAACACGTTATCCGTGGAGATGTCTGGAGAACTGAAGCTACGCATTTGGTGACCAACATAAGCAAGTATGCGATCACTAGCCTCGTGAATAAATAATACACCCAGAACATTTTTGTGTGATGCCACACTGCGCTTGTCGCCCTGAGACATCAATTCTTAAGTCATGCCCAGCGATTACGCTAGTTCTCAGTGTCCATCAAACTGATACACAGTAATGTTTGCACACTACTGTTTCACGGCAGAATATCTGGCCCTGTGGTACCTACTGTACCTACCTAGACGGATTTCTGCATAGAAATCCTCCCACTTCATTAAAAACAATCCTACCACTTCAAGAGATGACTATTTTTACTCAAATTAAAAAGTATCCCTGCTGCTCATTGAAACGAGTCCACACGAAAGAGTAATTGCGTAAAAAGTAACATTTCAATCTATCAGCAATTACTCGTCAAAGGTGGTACACTTGAATGGGAGCTGATTAAACAGTACGGCCATGGACAGTGCTGACAAAACGGCGCGCTTGTTTTGCGGGGATGGCCCAACAAATTTCCAGAATGGCCGGCCATTGAAACGTCAAATAGTCCGCATTGTGCGACCGTCCGAGGGCCAGGCTTGCCAGGAGTCGGAGATATTCTTTCACTTGGCCGTATCGATTGCTGAACAATATAGGCTCCCCTCGTCTTAATCGTCTGCAATAGTCGCTAAAGTGTTACCATTTTTTTCAATTATAAGATTTGTACCATACATTTTTCCATTAAATACATTGTTTTTATTAAGATGCTTGTGTTTTTCAAGGGCCTCTACGTTACATATTTAAAATAGATTATTGGAAAAAGTTTCGATAAGGCAGTGTAGCGCGCAAACTAACACCGCCTCCGGGAACCACCACCGCGAACCGCCACTAGATACTCTCCACCACTACAACACTACCACTAGGCAATATACACCAGGAGTCGAGACCACGACAAGTGTTTTACCACAAAACGAGGCATGATCAAGTGTTGGACTCTAGGACAGACAGCCGTTGAGCGGCAGCAGTTATTGCATGCGGATTTTAGCATTTACCTTTCTTACCATACATACATACATAAGATCACGACTGTATCCCATAAGGGGTAGTCAGAGACTGTGCACTCACTGCAAAAACAGATGACTGCCACAATCCACGTTTCACCAAAACAATATAATGCACTTGGTGTGATAGGTGGTGAGCCCATCGCCACCATGCGCTGTTGGGTGCACAGTGCAGTTTAATTCCTTACTCGCCTTTTACGAGATCCAATGGATGAGATGGAGTGGTAGTATTCTTTTAACGAGCCGCCACCGCACGGCCTTTCTTACCGTCGTAGTAATATTAATCAAAACAAAAATAGGACAATGAGATGTTGCCTTCAGATCCAGTGATAATTACACGAACCTTCAGGCTCCAGGTTCCGCAATATAGGACAGCTTCTATGCACAGTGACTGATTAATGCCTATTAAAATTCTACGCGCAAACGATGGCGCCAGCCGTATACCAAGGTACGCAAATTATGGAATAGGTACGGACAGCCTTTATCCGTGCAGAATAACACCATAATATGCAACTGCTGTCACTATACTGGTCCTGGGAACGCAATGGGGAGTAGGAATATTTTGACTCTTCTTGACACCAGTCACGTTTCGTTTCCCACGAGCGCTAAATGTGGACTACCCCTTATATGAGAAAAAGGCGTACTAAAAGAAACTTGTGACTTCGAACTGTTTAACGAAGCATCAAATCACCACAGTATTCATTCTTGAACACAGTTCCCAAAATGCGACCCTGAGCCTTTGAAAACTGCCGGTATACCTTCACATCACTTTTAGTTTTTGTACAAATAGTATGTTCAGACTTGTAAGCGCACACTAAAAAAAGTACTCAGAATGGAATGTCCTGTAATTATTTTTATATTTTTGCCGTGAATAATTCTTAGAGTATTGTTAGTAGTATTAATTTACGTTTACTTTCTTTTACATACAAATGTAAATATAGGCTATGTCATAAAAAAGTTGATTTGTTAATTATAAATAGACCAACCGTGGGACATATCCCTAAACGTCAAATATATCTTTCGGAACTTATGGTTTCAGATACCAAGGATGACCATAAACACTGCTTCAAAAAACATTTTCTTTCACACGGCAAATATTGTTTTTGCAGTCATAGAAAATGCCACAAGTCTTGTACCGATGCATAGTCGGGATACTTTTCACCCATGATCGTTTTGATCCACCGGTGTGTGTCATGCTAAACGTTTCTTAGGCGATATTAATCGTCTTGTTTTTCTCTTATCCTTAAAATTACATTAATATAATTTTCTAACAGTATTACATCAGACGTTATTGCAAATTTTCTTCTGCGGCATCCCCGCCGTTCATTAACCCCACCACCCACTTCCACCTCATCACTACCACCCCAGTTCAGAGAAATACCTATGCCACGACTAGATTATTAAATAAACTTGTTCGAGTTATTCGAAGTTTACATAACATACGGATGAGTTGAAACGGAGCCTGCACCTATCAAATTAGTTGCAACTTTTGTTTTTATGCTCGTAAAAACGTTTTGAATGGGGGGAAAATCTGATTCGAACTAATGAATTATCACAATTTAGAATTTTTTTCATTGGGTGTACGCCAATTAACAGATGGACTGTTAAAGTTAATCTCTGTGAGAATATGTATATAGTTAAAAATAAAGTATATTATAAGCCTAATGTTCCGCTGAGCACAGGCCTCCTCTAATTTCCGAGAGGGGATTTGAGCTTGGAAGAATCCGCCACGCTGCTCTACTGCGGGTTGGCGGGCTTCATAATATGAATAGGATTTTTTTATTCCTCAGACAGATGCAGGTTTCCTGAAGATATTTTCCTTCAACGCCGAGCACCTGGTAAACAAGCACTTAAAATTGCAATTAACAACCTAGATTGCGGTAGGGCAAAATTATCCAAATACCTCGTCGATCATACTGACTTTTCTTAATTGAAAAAAGGGCATTGTTTACGGGCATCGTGGGGATAGTGGGTGATTATTAAGCGGGAAGCGATTTCCTTTAAAGTAAAATCAATGTCCCCAATCAAATTCACCGTTACATACTTTTTTACCACAACATTTACAAGATTTTTCCTGAATACATTTTTCAAATGCAGATAATGTGAATCGGCTTTCAAGTACTCAAAAGCTTTATGAAGTAACTAGCTGCGCCCCGCGGTTAAACCGAACCGGACCGAATTTTGTAATTTTATTTTTTTCGCGGGAAATCCTAATATTTTTTCTAAAATAAAGTATCCTTAGTTATCCGCTATAATATCAGCTAACTGTTAGTAAAAGTTCTGACAAAATCGGTTCAGCCGTTTCGGAGATTAACCGGAAGAAACAGACAGACAGACCAAATATTTAAAAATTCTTGTATGTGTACATAAACTACCGTATCGTTTTCTAAGCACATCGAATAACAAAGATTTAGAAATGTCACCATAATTATTATCAAATTATAATAAAATTTGCTTTACCTTTGCATTTTATAACATCAACACAAAACAAAACATGCAAAGTGCGGTCCGCGAGCCCTTGACATCGTCCGTACTTCAAGACTTCATTAAATACATAACAATGCCCGTTAAAAGTACCGGCGGACGCACACATCGCGTCGACGTGTTTACAAACAACTAATTAGGTGGTGTGTGTCGCTGTAACAGCGGCGCTTGTGTGCAGCCACCCTGTGTGGGTGTAAGGTAAGGGCCCTCATGGCACGGCTCATGTAAAATGCATAAGATACGCTTTCATACAGTCTCGCAGTCGTTTGTCTCAGCACCAGCAGATGTTTGGAGAAAGCAACTTTTTGCGTGACCGTGAAAATGTACAATGAAATTTTTGATAGTCTGCGCGTCTACCGGCCCTGGTCTTGATATTTAATATCTATTTAGTTCATTTTTCTTTGATTATTGAAAACTTTTATTCTGCAGATATGAGCTCCATACTACAAGTCTGTTATAAAAACGCTTCAAAGTTTTTTATTTAATTTAAGACGATTTCCACTCGTTATTTCAGACAAACAGTGGTTACCTACCACCAGCAAGACATTTACTGGTGGTAAGTCATCCATTTTTACCTCCTTCAGACATATCGGTGACGAAACGAGCAAAACGTTCACCTGATGGGAAGTGCAACGTCACTCAGAACATTTCTATCTGCCACCACAATGCGCCCGTCACCCTGAGACATCGGTTCTTAAGTCTCATATGTGATTACGCTAGCTCTCAGTGCCCTTCAAACCGAAACACAGTAATGTTTGAACACGACTGCTTCACGGCAGAATAACTGGCCCTGGTGTGGTACCTACCTAGACGGATTCCTGCATAGGAATCCTACCACCAGTAACATTTCTGTACATCCGTCTAGATGGCACTGTTAGCTAGTGTAATTACTGCGCATATGACTTCAGAACTGATGTCGCAAGGCGATGAGCGCAGTGTGGTGCCACATAAATATTCTAGGTGATACAGCTTTTGTTATGGGCGAACGTTGTATTTACCATCAGGTGAACGATTGTAACATCTCATCACTATCTACCAAAAAAAGACATGAAAACCCTGACCCGATACTTTAAAAAAAAATGCTTAACGTATATTTTTTTCATGTTTGGAAAACCATTTGAAATGTGTATCAAAATACCGCCTATCGAATTGCCTATAAAAATTCCTTTCACAAACTTATCTTCAAGAGGTAGGTTATTACGAGGAGGAGCACATTAGCTCTTACTTACGAATTTCATTTAAAATTTTCCTCATAAAAAAATATCAGTGAGTGCTGCAATAATATACGGGCGGAAGCAGCTGATACGTTAGCTACAGGTTTTCCCAGTTTAGACACTAGCACATGCAATAAGACTTAAAAAACTTAATCTAGTCCAATTTAGATAGCTACAAATACTTGCGACTGTCTTTTTTGTTTTTTTTTTTAAATTACTGGCTTGCTTTATCTATTTTACAGACTGGCTGAATTTGAACACAGCATACACTAAATTACTTTTTATTTTCAATCGATACTATTTTTTTTTATTATCAAAGTAATTATTTAAAGTAAGAAACGAGCAAAACGTTCACCTGATGGTAAGTGCAACGTCCGCCCACAACAAATGCACAAATATTCTGGGTGACACCACATTGCGCCCGTCACCCTGAGACATCAGTTCTTAAGTCTCAAATGCCCAGTCATTACGCTAGCTCACAGTGCTCTTCAAACCGAAACACAGTAATGCTTGCACACTACTGCTTCACGGCAGAATAACTGGCTCATGGGTGGTACCTACCTAGACGGATTCCTGCATAGTCTTATTTTTTTTCTATTATTTAATAAAAAGGTACGACTTGCACGGTTATGCGCGAAGTCGATAGATGCGGTTAACTCAGAACCGTGTGGCAATCTATGGGGGAAATCTATTTTCCGCAGCCTATGATGACGATGGTTTATCTTAATCAATATATGATTAATTAATAATTGTTTATATATTCAGCAGTTATTATTTTTAGTTAAACATTTTATAAAATACTGGTGGTAGGATTCCTATGCATGAATCCGTCAACGTTACCAGTGAAATTTCGTTGGGTCTCTTGCTGATGCTTCGCAGTACTTAGGCATTTTACTTACAAACCAGTGATAAAGTTAAAAAAAATTGACATCCAATAAGTCTTACGAAAATTATTTATTCTATTCTATGATATCAAGACATCTAATCTCCCTAATCATGGGTGCAGCAAAGCGCTCGAAACGTCGGGAAATATAGTAACTATTCTTTCTTTCTCTCTTTCTAAATTTCAACTCAATTAAAACAAGGACATGCTCAATGATAAATAACCTCACCAGTAATGAGGCATTGCTTTTTTATTGGATAAAGTGACGTAACGAACAAAACGTTCACCTCAAGGTAAGTGCAACGTAAGCCCATAACAAATATAAATAACATTTCTGCGTGACACCACACTGCGCCCGTCACCTTGAGACATTCTCAGTTTTTAAATTCATATGCCCAGTGATTACACTAGCTCGCAGTGCCCTTCGAACCGAAACACGGTAGTATTTGCACACTGCTTCTTGGCTGATTAAATGGTTTTTAGGATAGGGGGCAAACGAGCAAGCGTGGGGTGGTACCTACCTAGACGGATTCTTGCATAGGAATCCACTATTTTTTATATACCACCAGTATTTTATAAAATGTTTAACTAAAAATAATAATTGTTTGTACATAAACAATTATTAATTAATCGATAAACATTAACTACGAATAACAGAAACGATGCACTGAAATTTGACGTTGACATTTTACTCTATTCGCGCTTTTTACAACCTCATTAAACCATCGTCATCATAGGCTGTGGAAAATAGATTTCCCCCATAGATTGCCACACGGTCATCTACCAACATATCTGTTCATTACGATTCGACTGTTCATGTTTGTTCTTCATTGACGTTTGAAAATCGGTAAAGGTGTCACATTGATTACTAACCATCAAAAAGATTTCAAACGTTCCTCAACATAGCTAATATAAAAAAATATCTCTGTTCGCAAGTCACCTTCCAATATTCACTGTAACATCTAAGCTGCGATTTTCTTCGCAAATGTCTCCGTCTTTTCTCTCAGTGAGAAGCTGTTTTCTCTCCCGCTGAAACCGCTGAATAAGTAATACGGAACGTCGCTAACCTACATATCCTGGAGCAACAATAAGTGTGACCTTATTCTGGTTGCGACAAAAGTACCGCGCGTGTCATGCATCGCAATGGCAAGGTCGACGCTCCCGGGACGATGGACCGACTGCCTACCCCCGCCCCTCATAGACTCGAATACATGAGAACGCTTAGTTGGAATGATACATATACTCATACCAAACCCTTTATGAATTAGCTTTCAGAAGGTACGTAACATGCCAGTCGTCAACCTTTTGGTAAATCTCAAAAAAAGTTTGAAAATGTTTTCTTAATCGACCGAATGCATCCAAAATATTCCAAGAAACAAACCTATAAATTCCCCACTGCTAAGCGCAGTCCTCACATATTGGAGTTTTGGAGCAGGGAAGAGTTCACCACATTGCACCGTTGGATCGATAAACTTTACCTGAACTGGCAATATTGTTTTGTCATATAATTTTATTTTATAAAGTGACGAAACGAGCAAAACCGTTCACCTGATAGTAAGTGCAACGTCTACCCATAACAAATGCTGTGTCATCCAGATTATTTCCGTGTCACCACACTGCGCTCGTCACCAAGAGACATAAGTTCTTAAGTCTCATTTGCCCAGTGATTACGCTAGCTCTCAGCGCCCTTCGAACCGAAACACAGTAATGTTTGCACACTACTGCTTCACGGCAGAAACTGGCACTGGGGTGGTACGTACCTAGACGGATTCCTGCATAGAAATCCTACCACCAGTAATAATTTTGCATATATTTATGAGAGCTACAATGATGATCATGATTATGACTCTATTTATCTTATAATACCTAGATATAAATGGACTGAAATAGCAATAAACTAATATTTTTAATTTCAACGAATAAAAACAATGGAATCGATTTAAAGAAAGTATAGGTCATCGCATTTAATTATTCCCATTACTTATGGTAGGATTCCTATGCGGTAATCCGTGTAGATAGGTATCACCGCAGTACCAGTTATTCTGCCGTAAAGCGGCAATGTGCAAACATTAGTGTGTTTCGTACTGAAGGGCATTAATAGCTAGTGTAATCACTGGGCTATATGAGACTTAAGAACTGATGTCTCAGGATGACGGGCGCAGTGTGGTGAATAACGCTAGCTCTCAGTGCCCTTCAGACCGAAACACAGTAATGTTTGCACACTACTGCTACTCGGCAGAATACCTGGTCTTGTGGTGGTGCCTACCTAGACGGATTTCTGCATAGGAATCCTACCAACTGTAACATTTCTGTACATCGGTCCAGAAGTCACTGCCAGCAAGTGTAATTACTGCGCATATGCGACTTTAGAACTGATGTCACAGGGAGACGACAATCTAGTGGCCACACAAGAATGTTTTGGATGACAATGCATTTGTTTTGGGCAGGCATTGAAATTACCATCAGGTGAACAAGTTGCTCTTCTCGTCTTTTTCTTTCATAAATGAAAATTTTCTCCAAATTAATTATGGTTCTTCAGCTTATGTAATTTCAGTTCCTCTGATTTAAAGAAGACATCGTCACTTTAGAAAATACTCAGTAAAAATTTGGTTTATTACTTCCTTTTTAATGTCCCTGTCCACCTAGTTATCAGAAGAAAAGGGTCTAAATATATTAATATGCTTACGAAAGACCCCTGCTTATGAAAAACTTTGCTACTTCAAAAGTTAATACAGCACTATTCAAAAACCACTATCAAAGAAATGCTAAAGTCATTGTTTCTCCTCCATACAAATCGATTGCTCGGCCCATTCTTATAATCTCCAATAATGGTGGGAGAGGGGTGGACAGAAGGCTAACGGATGTAGGTTAAAAAGCCAATATCAGCAAATATCAGTAGATAGCGCAATCGGCCCAACAGTTCGGCACGTAAGTAGGCTGCGAGAATAGACGCCCGCGTGTTTTTCGTCACTGTTCATATTTGGATATATTTCTGTAGAAATGTATAAGTAAAAATTACTGAAACGTTTTAAAAAAAAATATTCAAAGAAATTCATATACGGATTTTAATGATACAATAACAAACTGTTTAATATATTTCATAACTTTGTTAGTGATAAAAGACTATAGTAGACTACGAGAACATTGTTTACAATCATCAACTTAAAACAAAAACAAAGTAAAAAGTAAAGTTTCAGCCTCTAAATGTCCCACTGCTGAGCACAGGCCTCCTCTCATTTCTGAGAGGGTTTGGAGCTAGGAAGAATTCGGCACGCTGCTCCAATGCGGGTTGGCGGACTACACATGTCTGCGAAATATTTTCTCTGAGTTAATTATTTGGTATAGATTTTTTATGAATAAAATAAAAATTAAAGAATTACAAAAAAGGGATACCTCCGAAGTTTCTTTCGTCGGTTTCTTCTCCGTAAGAGAAACCTCATTACGGAACGATGTTAGATTATCAAAAAACGACGTTTGACAAACGAAAGATCTATTTCTACATACATACATACATAAGATCACGACTGTATCCCATAAGGGGTAGTCAGAGACTGGGCACTCAGTGCAAAAACAGATGACTGCCACAATCCACGTTTCACCAAAACAATATAATGCACTTTCTAACGATGTAAAATAAATACTTTACATTACATTTAATTTAATTTCAAACGCTCAGAAATCGAGCTAATAATGTAACAATTATAGGCACCTCAAGCTATCTTTTAAGTCGAAAATATCCCTGAATCTGATAAGCGATGGACCGACTTGAGAAGATGAGGGGTAGGGATAAATTAACAAATTCTTCTATAAATCAAATGTTATTTTATGTAATGTTAAGTTATTTTATAGAATGTTATGGAATTAGGCATGGTAACGCACAATGTACGCTCAGTAATGGCGGGAGGCGTCGTCGGGACATCTGCCGGCGAGTGTGCGGCGCATAGTAAGCGGCCTCTTGTGACAATCGCGCGACTTTCCTACTCGTTATGTATTCGACAGAGGAGCACACAGTCGCGTAGGGTTGGCTGCATTCGTGAACTTGCTTAATAATGTCCCGGTTTACGTTCGATGCCAGCGATATGAAAGTTCAACAAACCATTATTGCCAAATATGATTTGAGTCCTTTATGGCGGGTTTCTACAACCGATAAGTGTCAGAGTAGAATAGCACTTACCCATTTCCTACGGGTACCTACCCCTTATACACGAAAATCGTGACTGAATGTATGTATGACGAATTTCAATGATAGCTTACACACATAACAAAATGTTGTCACAAGCATAACCTATAGCATTTTTTTTATTGCATAAAGTGATGAAACGAGCAAAACGTTCACCTGATAGTAAGTGCAACGTCTGCCCATAACAAATGATGTGTCACCCAGTAAATTTCTGTGAGACACTACACTGTGCCCATCACCCCGAGACATAGGCTGTTAAGTCTCATATGCCCAGTGATTACGCTAGCTCACAGTGCCCTTCAGACCGAAACACAGTAATCTTTGCACACTACTGCTGCGGGTTTCCTCACGATGTTTTCCTTCACCGAGCACGTGGTAATTCAGCACTTAAAATTGCAATTAACAATTTTAGTGGTGCCGGCACCGGGAATTGAACCCATGTTACTCGCGTACTATCAAATTAAAGGCGGGCCTGAGCTACCACAGTTCTAAAATCGGTGTACATTTTGTTACGGATTTTCCATACTCAGATTTCTCTTTTATCTTAGGCGCACCTACAGACAAATCAGGGTCATACAAATGCAATACCTGTGCGGGAATCGTACCCGCGACTCAAAACGCAGAAGCCAATCGCTTGGCTACTGCGGCAACCATGCCAAGACATAGCAGTGTACTTACTACAGCACTATTATGTAATAATGCCTTTCCTTTCTCTTCCAGGTGGTGTCATTATCAGTGCGGACGGTTGCAACTCATGTCTGCCAGAACTAAAGATATCGAATAGAAAATTATTTATTTTAATAAAGGAAATTAATCTTTGAGTATTTTTGTTCTTTTTTTAATAGTAGTAGTGTCGAGACGGCCAAAACGATTCACCTAATGGTAAATGCCACGTCTGTCCAAAAATGCTGGGTCACCCAGAACATGTCAGTGTGGCACCACACAGCGCCCTTCCCCCTGCGACATCAGTTCTTAAGTCTCATATACCTATTAATGACACTACACCTCAGTGCCTTTCAGACCGAGAAACGGTAATGTTCGCACACCACTGCTTTACGGCAGAATAACTGTCCACTGCGATGGCACCTAAGACGGATTCCTGCATAGCAATCCTGCCGCCAGACAAAGCTTACTTTGGCTTCAGTTATATAATGTGTTTCATTATTGTGTGATCGAGTTATGTTCGACAATCGCATTGGGCTCATAGGTTTGTGCTGACAACCCGGCTCAAGCCTTTGGGTTCGAATCTAAACATAATAATTAAGCTAAACTGAAGAAAATACCTCTCAGAAACTCCGGCAGCAATGCATTCCTTCATAGCATCGAACTTATTCTTCTTTAAGGATGAATATATGTACAGGGCTCTACGACACTGACCGTCAGATGAACTGTCATAAGATGTAATGGGCCTAAAGTATATCCATACTAATATTGACGACCTCGACGTGGTCAGAGTACCTGACTTCTAAGCCGCGGGTCCTGGGTTCGAATTCCAGCCGGAGCCAACATTTGTGCTAAAACACAAATTGTTGGTTTTCGGGTCTGGTTGTGTTGTGATTGTCCCCGTGTTTCTGACACTACATCCTAGCGTACCTCCGATCTTATCGCATCAGCGTTACATCGGGCGCGGGTAGGTTGGGACGACTGAGTGCCTCTGTGTTTGCGCGTACACTTGTGGCACTATAATATCTCCTGCGCAGTTGATGGCTCTCGACAGTAGTCGGAAGTTGTCGCCGTGGTCGAAATCGGCTAGGAGAACATCATCATCATCATCACTAATATTGTAAATGCGAAAGTCACTATGTCCCTCAGTCCGTTGAAGCGATGTTGACGAAATTTGGCACAGAGATAGCCTGCGTGCGACTTTTATTGTAAACGAAACTTAATTTCACGCGAAGAAGCTGCTGCCCATCTCCTGGTTTTAAGAAAGACATATGCTGACATAATTAAAAAATATTACCTCATAGTGGCTTAATTAGTTAAACGTAGCGACACTCTTTTGTCTCAGTCTTCCTACAGCCAACGTAAAGTTTGTTCGGTAAAAGCGATGAAAAGATTAGTTTGTCACAATAAAACCAGAACCGAAAATGAAAAGATTGTATTTCGATTATATTTTACAATATTTTACTGATGGCAGGATTCCTATGCAGGAATCCGTCTAAGTAGGTACCACCCCAGGGCCAGTTATTCTGCCGTGAAGCAGTAGTGTGCAAACATTACTGTGTTTCGGTCTGTAGGGTACCGAGAGCTAGCGTGATCACTGGGCATATGAGACTTCAGAACTAATGTGTCAAGGTGGCGGGCACAGTGTGGTGCTACACAGAAATATTCGGAGTAACACAGCATCTGTTATGGGCAGACGTTGCACTTACCACCAGGTTAACGTTTTGCTCGTCTCGTCACTTTATCCAATAAAAAAAGGTAAACCAGGCGACGGACAGCAGCATCTAGCTGGAACGTCTGAATAAATAAACTGCGTTTCTACCCCGCCTGCTAAGCGTGGCGACTATGGCGAAATCCCCAAAATAGCCACTAACTTTTGTGCCAATCTATTGGGGAGGCCTATGTTCAGCAGTGTACTAGTGGTAGGCTGACGACCGCGTGGCCTAGTGGTCAGAGTACTTGACTTCTAAGCCGCGGGTCCTGGGTTCGATTCCCAGCCGGAGCCAACATTTGTGCTAAAACACAAATTGATTGGTTTTCGGGTCTGGTTGTGTTGTGATTGTCCCCGTGTTTCTGACACTGCATCCTAGCGTACCTCCGATCTTATCGCATCAGCGTTACATCGGGCGCGGGTAGGTTGGGACGAGTGAGTGCCTCTGTGTTTGCGCGTACACTTGTGGCACTATAATATCTCCTGCGCAGTTGATGGCTCTCGACAGTATTCGGAAGTTGACGCCGTGGTCGAAATCGGCTAGGAGAACATCATCAGTGATAGGCTGAAATGACGATGACGAAAAGTATGAGGCTCGGTGCTTACACTCATTTTCATATTTCCTTGTGATCTAACCCCAGTGTTGATATGAATAAAATAATTACTTAAAAATTGGATCGATCCATACCGGAGCAGCGTAGTTTTTTTTTTTTTTTATTGTACACAGTGACGAAACGAGCAAAACGTTCACCTGATGGTCAGTGCAACCTCCGCCCACAACAAATGCTGTGTCACCCAAAATATTTCTGTGTGTCACCGCATTGCGCCCGTCACCCTGAGACACCAGTTCTTAAGTCTCAAATGCCCAGTGCTTACGCTAGCTCACAGTGCCCTTCAGACCGAAATGAAAATCACAGTAATGTTTGCACACTACTGCTTCACGGCAGAATAACTGGCCCTGGGGTGGTACCTACCTAGACGGATTCCTGCATAGGAATCCTACCACCAGTACTTGTGTACCTCCTACCAGTGTACTTTTCCTTGCACCCACAGATACCCCGTGCCCAATAGTGATTGCTATCGAATATCGTACTGGTGTATAAAAATAAGATAAAAGGACAATGATTGATGCAAGGCAATTTTAAATCAAACGCGGTAAAATCTATAATTGGAGTTTTATTTAAAAATCCTTATCTACTATATGAATGAGCGATTAATTACTCACTTTCAAACCAGAAATTCTCGTTTCGAGAAAAAATTTGGTCGAAAACCTACGACATGGAGCTTGAACATCGGCAACAGGCGATCTATATATCTATCGATCTATACATCAAACATTACACAAGTTGTATCCACAAGACGAGCCCACAGTACACCAGAAAAGAATCAGTAAACAGTAACGCGCGGTGGCCCTCAACAAAATCGCTAAAACTTAAGGGGGCGACGACACGGCCCAACCACGCCGCTTCAAATGTATTCAAATGTATGCACGATTAATTCAGGCTGCATAGCCAGCGGGACGGTGTTAGTAGTGGCACCAGTCTCACTTTCTACGTCGGATCGATGGGGCCGTGACCTTCGTGCCTCTTATTTGGGTCCTGAATCGATTTTTTTTTCGGCTTTTTTCGGTTTTCAGTCAGGCGATAAATCTGTGGAGTGTTCGCGAGCCTCGCGCATGTCGCTAGCGTCTACGAGGTCTAGAATTGGTTCAAACTGTAATTTGTTTTATTAATGTTCTACAAAGATAGCTTTTTAATTTGACAATAATAAATAAAATATATAGATAATTAAAACTACTGATAACATAAATACAGATAAATTATAATATCTTGCTTGTGAATGAACACATTAATTATTAAAAGAATGCAGCTGTTTTTTTTTTTTAATTGCATAAAGTGATGAAACGAGCAAAACGTTCACCAGATGGTAAGTGCAACGTTTGCCCATAACGAATGCTGAGTCACCCAGAACATTTCTGTGTGACTCTACACTGTGCCCATCACCCTGAGACATAGGTTCTTAAGTCTCATATGCCCTGTGATTACGCTAGCTCACAGTGCCCTTCAAACCGAAACACAGTAATGTTTGCACACTACTGCTTCACGGTAGAATAACTGACCCTGGGGTGGTACCTACTTAGACAGACTTTTGCATAGGAATCCTACCACCAGTAAAGCACACAAGAACGAATAAGAACCTTAATTGACTTTAAAATAGTCTCTTTCTTGAAGTTGCTTCACTGAAAATGATCCATTACTTCATCTAAAAACCAAACACTGTCCAAATATTAATGAAACAACCACGCAAATTCTATTTCACAGTACATCCACAGAATAAAGTATAAAATCGTCAATAAATACACAAGGATCTCGACTTTACGGCCGCATCATTCCGGGAGATGCAAACTACAAAGGGATTGAACCAGCAACCCAATACTTCCTTTATAACGGTTAAGAGCCCGAATTTTACAACCAAAGGTTTGCTTTGAAAAGAAAAGACGCCCTTGTGAAATTCTTTTTCAGGTCTCCGAGGAATTCGGTACGAGGAGTGCGTAAAGTGAAGACATGTAGAGACCGGGGTATAGGTAGGTCGGGTGCTGGGCGGCGAAGATGCGGGCGCTGGTGTGCGTGTCCGCGGGCATGTGTGGGTGGCTGCGTGCGACTGTGTGCGCGGAATGCGGCGCACGGCACGGTGTAGTCGCGTCCGCTGTGTCGACATTGTGACGTCACACAGTTCAGAAAATTTTTGAAAATATTTCTTAAATAATTACAACGACTGTATTATTATGCGAATCTAATTAGAGAAATTTCTGATGACATCGACGCATAGTGAAATTATTTTATGATTCTTCCCTTTATCTGAACTACGAGCCGGACGATATATCAGTAATATGACACATGCAATACATATAGCTCTATCGCTCGAACCAATTTATCTAATTAAAACCTCGTTAAAAAACACAAATCTCACAGTGATGGAATCGAACCCGAAACCGACTCTACCACGCAAGCATCCAGTTTATTCAACCCCACGCACACAGAGACGTGGCACATCGACGGAGGCACACATAGCGCCGCCTACGTGCCGTCGTCTTGGCAACGGGGCGCCTGCGCGGAACCGCCCACCGCCCTCTGCACTCCGCCGCACAAATCTATCCTGTATTGGTCATCTAGAGATAAACCGTTGTCAACTCGACCAATTTTTTTCCTAATATCCGACGCCGACCATATCACATACCACTGGTAATCATTTCACATTAACATTACATAAGCCGTTACGGACGAGACCAAGTTATCATTGAGTTATTACAGCTCTTAACATCTAGTCAAATTCCATTACGAGAATAGTGTTAATGATAAAAATTGTTGTAGAAATGTTAGTGGAGATTATGAAAAGAGGTGGTATTAATTAAAAAGAGCATAATTTCGAGTTTACACGATTTAAAGATTAAGTATATTCAATAAATATTTGGTTCAGCGTCTGAAGCGATAAAACGGAAATGCTCTTGTAAAAATTTCACGGTGGCATAAATGACGTGAAAGGTTACGCATTTCGAGTTTACCGCGTTCCTTAATTTCCACCGAACACGCCATCCCACGAAATGAAAACAATTTAAAACATTTTACAACTTCATTAAACAGCGATTAGTTATGAATAGTTGAGTGTGAAAAAAATATATTCATTACTCGAACTGATTATGATACGGTGGTTGATAATTTACACGCTTTTCGGAAAGAAAACAATATATCCCGGAGCAGAATGGCTCAATAACGTCTCATTTTCGTAACAACGTGAACAGCGAAACAGGGACATTTACAAAACGTCTCTAAGTACACAATAATGGGTTTCGAGCCGACAAATATATCTATGTAAGTAGACGCGTACTGACGCATAGCAACGTGTGCGAAGAGGACGGAGGCGGAGGGAAGAGGATGACATGTCCCCCTGACTCACGCACACTGAAGTGGGGGGAGGCACGCACACAGCTGAACTTAATATGGGAAACGGAATGTAGGTATTTGTTAACACGAAGACAGCCACTTGATAACGTTTGTAATGGAGGAGATATGACGCGAGCTATACTGCATTATATATCACTAACTCTACGTAGAGCGGGTGGGTCTAGAAAGGGCTGTGATTCCCATTTACTTTCGCAATCGGATAATGGAAAATATTAATTAAGGACCCGGCGCGCTGGGCGATAATTTGCCGCGTAGTATTTGAACTCTGATGTTTGATGTAGGCTTTGTAATTGGATATCGCAGACTTTTTGTAATAAATAAACATTGGACGGTTATTTGGAGACCGTTCGCTTTCAGATTCAGTTGATTGTATAACCATACCAAGGTTACACGAATGAATCAAAACGATAGGATTCAAACTCGGAAGTCATTAACGTTAAGGTGTAGTTTACGCACGACACAAAATTATATAAGAATTAATGAAAGCTTATAAAACCGTGGTAGCTCAGGGGCTAGGCGCTCGCTTTAAATTTCATAGTACGCGTGCGACCTGGGTTCGATTCGCGGTGCCGGCACTACTAAAATTGTTAATTGCAATTTTAAGTGCTGATTTACCACGTGCTCGGCGGTGAAGGAAAACGTCGTGAGGAAACCTGTATGTCTGAGAAATAAACCATATTTCGAAGACATGTGAAGTTCGTCTACCCGCATTGGAGCAGCGTGCCGTTCTTCCTAGCTGCAAAACCCTCTCGGAAATGAGCATTTATAGGCTGTTCATTTTTATAAAGCATATCTAAGAAGAGAACTTTTTTTAATATGATAAACAAATCAAATTAATAATAGATATTTATGGGTTAATGACATTATATTATAAAATACGCGAGATGTGGCTAAAAGAACCAACAATAATCAAGAATGCGTGCAAGTATGCAAATATAAAAATGATTTAATAATTGTTGGTCAGCAATACGTACAATCAAGTAAAACATGTACATATTGAAATTTATGTACCGTAAATATTGCATCACAATTACGTATAATGCGAGATTAACATTAATAAATTCGACAGACGTTCGCGCGGACTTCCAGACAGGCGGCTTCGTCAAAATAAACACAAAACGAACGTTTTATTATAACGTCTACGCCACGCTTACGTGGATGGCGTGGAAACTAAATTTCCCGATTCGGATTTTCAACCACCACTAGCGCCATCTATCATCGAATAGCGGAACTAACACGGCAAAGGTTCTTTTCTATGCAAATAAAAGATTTATTGAAAAGAAAAACTCTTGAATATTTGTAAAAAAAAAATACCGAAAGAATGAAAACGTGCCAAATTTGAAGTAAAGAATCTGCGATCGTAGAGAAAATGAATTCATATGACCTTGCCCCATAAATGCGCCGCGATATAAATTAAACATGAGAGGCATTATTGTTTGAGGTTTTAACAGCTTTTTCACAGCGATTACGTATACAGTAACCGCTCGAATACTTGCCTGACGTCGCCAACGCCTGTAATTATTAATTAACTCGTTAAATACATTTTTCGTTCTTTTTACGTAAATTCCAAAAATAATCAGCGACTAAAAATTATCTTTAAACAAAGTAAAGCATTGAAATATACAAATTAAAGGGATAATTAAAAAAAATGTCGATAGGTGTCCGACAGAGTAGAATAGCACCTATCTCTTTCCTACCGAGGTGTCGTAAAAGGCGACTAAGGTATTGTACGGACAAATTTGACTCTTGCAGAATAACACCATAATATGCAATGCTGTCACTATGCTGCTCGTGGAAACGGTATGGGGAGTTTGAATTTTCGACATTTACCAAATTGACGGCGACATCGTACGCCACCCGTCACGTCCCGTATCCACGGGGGCAAAAAGTAGGCCAAGTGTGGAAAAAGGCGTGACTGTATGTATGTATAATTAAAAACTATTAATGATTTATTTTTTTTATAAATGGTTATATTTTCTTCATTAATTTTATACATACATAAGATCACTACTGTATCCCATAAGGGTTAGTCAGAGACTGGGCACTCACTGCTCAAACAGATGTCTGCCACAATCCACGTTTCACCAAAACAATATAATGCACTTGGTGTGATAGGTGGTGAGCCCATCGCCACCATGCGCTGTTGGGTGCACAGTGCAGTTCTTTACTCGCATTTTACGAGATCCATTGGATGAGATGGAGTGGTAGTATTCTTTCACCAAGCCGCCATCACTCGGCTTAATTTTATGAGAAAGAGTGTTGATTAATGAGTACGAATACTTTACAAGCTTAATCACACTTCAAGTGGAAAGTGAACATTCGAACTCTTCCAAAAGTAAGCGATCCCTATTTACTTCGCGAGTACGTCAAGAGTAACTTAGTAAGTAGCTTAAGTAACATAAGCTGACGTATGAATTTATATCGTAAGAGGACAAAATCTACATGCAACTCTTTATTTTTTTTATTTGATTAAGTGACGAAACGAGCAAAACGTTCACATGATGATGAGTGCAACGTCTATCCATAACAAATGCTGTGTCACCCAGAACATTTCTGTGTGACACCACACTGCGCCCGTCATCCTGAGACATCAGTTCTTAAGTCTCATTTGCTCAGTGATTACACTGGCCCACAGTGCCCTTCAAACCAGTAATGTTTGCACACTACTGCTTCACGGCAAAATAATTGGCACTGGGGAGGCATCTACCTAGACAAGACTACTCGTAGAAACATTTGTAATGTAATGATAAATATCAGACTGTATTGTTTTATTAACGAACTTAAATAAACGAAAAGTTCTAGATTCATCTCTATATACATATTTTTTATGTATATTCCAGCATAACTTTTTTTTTGATTTTAATAAAGTTCTTGTTCCTTGTTTAAAAATTCAAAACAGCCGCCGAAGGCTGTCGGATGTCTCATCGGAGGCTGTCTGTCGTATTCTTTGACACTTGATAATGCCTCGTTTCGAACTCGACTTAAGGCGAGCGCCCAGTCCTTGAGCTATCACGGTTCTACCAAAGACTAGATTGGCGTGAAATCAGATGTGAATTTTGTTTTCCCCTTATATTTTTACTGGTGGTAGGAACTTCCATGCAAGACTCCGTCTAGGTAGGTACCACCCCAGTGCCAGTTATTCTGCCGTGAAGCAGTACTGCGCAAACATTACTGTGTTTCGGTTCGAAGTACACTGAGAGCTAGCGTAATCACTGGGTATGTGAGACTTAAGAACTGATGTCTCTGGGTGACGAGCGCAGTGTGCTGTCACACAGAAATGTTCTGGATGACACAGCATTTGTTATGGGTAGACGTTGCACTTACCACCGGGTGAACGTTTTGCTCGTTTCGTCACTTTGTTAAAAAAAAATCCACTCAAGTTCTACGAGTATGACTAAAAACTAAATTTAATTATTCACACGTAATTTGTTCACAATATTCATAGTAGACGTTGGCCAAACTGTTATGTAATTGTGATGTTACAATGAAATATATTATATATATTAACATCACGGAAAAAAATCTGTAATTATATCAAATCTAAACTACGGGCCCACTGTTTTACATACATTACTCTAAACTCAGTACATAGTACAGTTAGTGACTTAGTCACAGTTGCCCCGGCCTGGCCATTGTCCGCGCATCGATTTGTGAGCGGAGCCAACCGTGAAATGAACAAAAATATCCACCTACCCGTGTCACACACACCCGGACACACAGATACACATTAACTCGACAATATCAACCATCAACCGACGGTACTGTTAAGTCAAAGGGTGCCAATTGCACTACTGTTAATGATAGGAGATTTGAAAGAGCTTTGATTAGGCCACGTAGATATAAGTCTGAGTCATAGTGAAATTTTAATTACTGGAAGTTGTTGTCAAAAATCTTGGCCATCTATACCTACATGTAAAAAAGGGCCACACTAAGTTGCATAGTCGTTTCGTCGTCGTTTCAGCCTATCAATAGTATACTGCTGAACATAGGCCTCCCCCTGTAGATTGCCACAAAAGTTTGTAGCTCTCGTTTTGGGGGATTTTGCCATAGTTACCACGCTTGGCAAACGGGTTGGCAACCGCAGTTTATTTATTCAGATGTTCCAGCCAGATGCTGCTGCCCAGTCTCCTGGTTTTCATTTTCCCTCTGTCGACTTTTACGACACCCACGGTATGAGATGGGGTGGTAGATTCTCTTAGGCCGCTACCACACGGCCAGTAAGTTGCATACATGCTCTTATTCAAAGTCAAATATTTTTAATTTAATTGAGGCTTGCTCGAAGGTGCCGTGTGGTGGCGGCTCGTTAAAAGAATACCACCACTCCATCTCATCCAATGGAACTCGTAAAATGCGAGTAAGGAATTTTACTGCTCTATGCACCCGACAGCGCATGGTGGCGATGGGCTCACCACTTATCACACCAAGTGCATTATATTGTTTTGGTGAAACGTGGATTGTGGCGGTCATCTGTTTCGGCAGTGAGTGCCCAGTCTTTGACTACTCCTTATGGGATACAGTCGTGATCTTATGTATGTATGTTGCTCGAAGGTGGTATGGTGAGGTAGCGGCCTAAGAAAAACTACCACCCTATCTCATCCCGTGGGTGTCGTAAAAGTCGACAGAGGGAGAATATAAACCAGGATGGACAGCAGCATTTTCCTGGAACATCTGAATAAATAAACCGCGGTTGCCAACCCGCCTGCCAAGCGTGGCAACTATGGAAAAATCCCCCCAAAACGAAAGTTAAAAACGTCCTTGGCAATCTGTGGGGGAGGCCTTTGTTCAGCAGTGGACTAGTGATAGTCTGTAATGATGATGATGATGGAGGTCGACATCTTCACCGGTTTGTAAGATAAAACCATAGAGTAGCACCGGCAAGAAACTCTGGAGTGTTTGTTGATACCATATTATACAATGCGTTCGGCTAAGTGCAGAGTTAGAGTTAATTCCACACATCTATGTCCACTATGTCTATTTTATATATTTATGTAACAATGTTTCCTTGACAAGTTTAATAAAAAAATCTGCATTTTCTCATCATCGCATTTCAGTTATTCGAATCCCAGTCAAAGCTCTTATTTGCGAGACAAGCTACTGTTTTAGTATCTTTGATATGTATTTTATTGGAGAAAACAAGGAGACGAGCAAAACATTCACCTGACAGGCAATTCCATCGTCTGCCCATAACAAATGCTGTATCACCCAGAACATATCTGTGTGACACCACACTCCGCTTGTCCCTTTGAGACATCAGTTCTTACGTCTCATATGTCCAGTGATTACACTCTCAGTGCCCTTTCAGGCCGAAATACAGCAATGTTTGCTCACTTCTGCTTCACAGAACACCGCCCCTATGGTTGTGTACCGAGACGGATTCCTGCATAAGAATCCTACCACGGTCTTTGATAATGAATTCTGAATTTCTATAATTTACAAAAGTATATAATCAAAAGTATATAGAATTTTAGATGCGGAAACAAAATATTCAACAAACTGTATTTCATTTTCCTTGCAGCTGTCGTTTATATTTATTTATTTATTTTTATAAATCTTTGCCCCACACTGTAATTTCAGGCCAATCCTTTCATTAATAAAATTAAATCAAAAACCAAGCCTACCACTACCATTCAAGACACAGTTAGATTTACCTGCGTAGATGCGGACCAAAGAAAAAAATCCTTTCAATGAAAAACTTCAGCCCCGTGGGTTGTTACCATACATGTATTGTTATTTTAAAAAACCCCTTATAAAGTCTTCGTCTAGTGAATAAGCCAATATTTATTCCGTGCAAGAATCGAACCCACAACTCTCAGTGCAGAAGACAGACACATTGCATATTTTCTATTGCTTTTGTATTATTTTATTTGTTTACTGTTGTGTTTTTTTTTAATTCATTTTCTTATTTTTTTTATTGTTTTTTTTTTTATGTTTGTATTTTATTTAAATAGTATGTGTTTATATTGTGTATAAGTTTGTTACTAAGCAACTGCGCCAACCGTTGTTTGGAATGTGACCTAACTAAGCTCAGAAGTTAGGTATCTTGCTCTGTCATCCATACCATTGTCTATAGTACACGACTCGCGTTGCTCAGTGATGATCACTTTTCTATGCCGCGGGTCCCAGCTTCGAATCGCAGCTGGAGCCAACATTTACGGAAAAACACAAATCTACGTTTTTGGGTATGGTTGTGTTGTGCATGTGAAATGTATGTCCGTACAACGCACACACAAAAAAGTAAAGTAACAGCCTATAAATGTCCCACTGCTGAGCACAGGCCTCTTCTCATTTCTGAGAAGGTTTTGGAGCCGGGAATAGTCCGCCGCGCTGCTCCAATGCGGTTTAGCGGACTTCACATGTCCTCGAAATATTTCTATTCCTCGATGTTTTCCTTCACCGCTAAGCACGTGGTAAATCAGCACTTAAAATTGAAGAACAATTTTAGATGTGCTGGCACCGGGGATCGAACCCAGGTTACTCGCTTACTATGAAATTAAAGGCGAGCACCAGGACCCTGAGCTACCACGATAGAATAGAAATTCTAGTCCATACTAGAATTTCTATTCTATTCCCATGGCATCTTCTATCTATCTATATTTCTTTTTCTTTTTCTAGATTATATAGCACCTACCTCTTTGGTGAGGTACGTACCGAGCTGTCTTAAGAAGCGACTAACGAAAATAACACTACAATATGCAATGCTGTCACTATACTGCTCGTGGGAACGCTATTGGGAGTAAGAATTTTTTAGACAAGTATCAAAAGGGCGGCGACGTGGTTCGCCACCCGTCACGTGCCGTTCCTCGCGGGGGTGAAAAGTGGGCTACTTGTGTGGCCTCTGTCTACCCCAATGGGAAAAAGCTGTGTGTATGTGTGTTTATCCGATGAAGCTGTAAAAGCCAAAAAAGGCTAACAGCAATTACATCACCGAAATTATATGTATGTAAATAAAAACTTGCCTCGTGAAAGATCACTGCTAAAGGACCGCTATCACATATTTTCATTTAGTATTTTACATTCTTTTGCTAAGCGCATTTCTCATTTTCTTCATTAGTAGTAGTAGTAGTTAGTAGTAAAAAGTAAAACATTAATTAATTAAAATATTACTCTGAAATAACTGCTCAGTATATAAACAATTATTAACGCAATAATTAATAAATAGATTAACTAATAAATAATTTAACAAATATTAACTAAGAATAACGGACGAAAACGATGCACTCAAATTCGACCTTGTACGCCCATTGCGCCCAAAGAAGTTTTACTTCGAAACAAAAATGCGGTACGATCGGAATAGCCTTAGCGATAAAACATATTTTCAATTAGCAACAGTGGTGAATAAAAATGCATCGTGCAATAGTTTGTTCAGAATTCCTAGCTTCGTTTCTTGCTTGCAGGCAGCTGCGTTACCTTCAACATGGTTTCTCGGATGTTGTTCATTTTACATTTTATTTTTTATTTCGTTTTAAAATAGATTTAACTACATTGTATAGACATTTAAGATTCAGTGTGCTATTTACGTTTTATTTATACAATATTTATGAATAATTGCCGACCACGTTATTATATTACAAATAAAGATTTGGCCGTGTGGTGGCGGCTCGTTAAAATAATACTACCACTCCATCTCATCCAATAGGATCTCGTAAAAGACGATGTAAGGAATTAAACTGCACTGTGCACCCAACAGCGCATGGTGGCGATGGGCTCACCACCTATCACACCAAGTGCATTATATTGTTTTGGTGAAACGTGGATTGTGGCAGTCATCTGTTTTTGCAGTGAGTGCCCAGTCTCTGACTACCGCTTATGGGATACAGTCGTGATCTTATGTATGTATGTAAAGATTTGTTTTATATCAAATATTAATATCTTCTGAACCCTGCAAGATATCGAAATGGAACATACACGAAAATTTAAGCTAAATGTTTTAATTAATTAAAACCCGTGTAGCCGTTTTGAAGCTTATTCGAGCCAAACTTTCAGACAGACCGACATAAATTCTAACGACGTTAATTTATGATTTGGTATCCCGTAAACAGCAGTTTTCACTTCATTCATTTTGAAATCACAGACAGACACTTCTATATTATTATTGGTATAGATTGGATCGTGCTATGACAGGGGTCAGGCACTCATCTTAAATATAGGATGAGATACATTTGGGTTCTATGCCGGCATTGTTAAGATTGTTAATAACATTGTTTAAATCTAATTTATCATGATCTCGGCTGTGACGGTGAAGGCGTCATGGGGAAACCTGCATAATTGAGAAATACAAAATATTTCAGCTGCATGTGAGTCTACCAGCCCGCTTTGAAGTGGCGGAATCTTTCAGACTTCAAACCCATCTCGGAATCAAAATAGATTTATTGATAATTAAAGGCTATACTTTTTAAAGGGAACTCACAAGTCTATTATGAAACAAAAATTAAAATAGTAAGAAATAAGTATTATTAGATTAAGGTATATAACAAAGGGAAATTGGCGGTGCGTGAGATGATTGCTGAAGAAAGCTTACTCATGCCGTTATGTGAGGCAATTTAAGCTTTGTAAGGATGTCCACAATGTTTCTGATCGTATCAACTTATTAAAAAAATCTTATACTTTTAATAAAACTAATTTTAATGAAGGAAAAAAGGATAAGTTATTACAAGTAAGCAAACTCCCCCCATTAACCACTACAGTACAGTACAGTAGTGGTTGGTGAAGGGTATCTGGTAGCGGTTCCTAGTGGCGGTGTTAGTTTGCTTGTGCACGCTACAGAGGGAGGGCGGGCGGTGCTCTTCAAAAAACTAGGAAATATACACCATTTTTATATTTTGCACGCGGATCTTAGCAAATTAACTTACTTTCCTTCATTGTAATGGATCTCCGCAAAGTACCGCCTGAGTATATTAACTATATAAAACTAATTATCGGATTTTATCACGTTTAATTTTTAGACTATTTATAACCTGACGTTATGAGCGCTTTGTAGTACCCATGGTCACAGTGAGACTGAGGTGTCAGACGTCCTGATGTCATAGTTGCCAGGGTTACCTGGGTACCTTCAGCCTTTTAATTATTATTTTGGTCCGATCTATGCATAATGAGCATACAGTGTCTTGAAGTCTTGCAGTGATATGCTTGGTTTTTCATTTAATTATCTTATTCTATTAGACGCTGCTGCACTTCACTGAATACTGGTCACTGAAGTCAGTCTGTGTATTTTGGACTGGTATTTACTAGATGATTATTTGGCCGCCTTTCAGAAGCCATGTCCCAGGCATTTCCATTACTGGATTATTATAGCATTCACGAGATCAGATGGGGTGGCAGAATTTCTACTGCGCCTCTAATCTACTCGTACTTGCCAAGCGTGATGATTCTTTTAGGAATATTAGTAATGCAATTAACATTATTAATATTTCTGGTAACTACTCCATCTAAATTTGAAAAATTATGCTAGCTTATGCTTATAGTCAACAATATTCGAACTGCGAGCTCGACCCTGTGACGTCACGTTTAGTAGTCCGTACTCTGAACTATTAGGCTCTATGAGTTTATTAAGGCAAATCACCACATTCTCCACTGCTGAACATTACTACTACACTAATCAGGCACTACAAGAATATGAAATATAATTATTTCTCATGTATGTCAAAGGTAAACTTCCTTCATGTAGTACATTCGGTTAGGAAGCGCAATGAACGACCAATTTACTGACAAGCCGATGCGTGAAATGAGCTAAGATCAGATGTCGCGGCCGACGGCGCACACTATATACCCAACAGTAAATTGTACTTTAGATGTTTCTCTGTTACATTTCTATATACATAACTTTACCTTTTGTTATTCCTCAAGTTATGTCTGAGGAATAAAAAGATTTTTCAAGGACATGTGAAGTCCGCCAAGCCACACTGGAACAACGTGGATGCGGAATCTTTACGGCCTCTAAAAGAAGAAGAAGTCTAAAGAAGTTATATTACTTTTGATTCCTCAGGAAATACGTACACTTTATTAATATAAATACAATTTGATAAATGATATTACCACGGTTAGGACCATATTGTAGGCCCCGTGATCGAATGATCGACACGTACAACGTGAAATTCTGTGACATTACCTTTAGACTCGACCCACGATAGTTCAGTGTTTTATTTCTATATCAGCCTTTAAAAAGTCTTCTGCTGGATGCAGGCCAATCTCCAGTTTATTTAAGGAAGTTTTGCCATAATCGCCACGCTTGGCAGGCGAATTGGCAATCGCAGTACGGGCGCTTCGCGCCTTAGACTCTTTTGCCCGTCACCGGTCTGTGTATTTTCGTTGTGTCATTTTTCAAGATGGTTCCTCTACAACCTGTAGGAAGCCGTGAGATTAAAATGAAATGAAAGGAAAAAATCAAATATAAGTTTCATTTGCCAGATGTCATTTTTTTTACAATCTACCACCGTTTAGTAATGAGGTTTCTCTGACGAAAAAGCACATGCAAAAGAAACTACGCAGACATTCTCTTTTTTCCAATTCTTTGTTTATTATCTTAGATTAAAATATAAGGGGTAGTCAGAGACTGGGCACTCACTGCAAAAACAGATGACTGCCACAATCCACGTTTCACCAAAACAATATAATGCACTTGGTGTGATAGGTGGTGAGCCCATCGCCACCATGCGCTGTTGGGTGCACAGTGAAGTTGAATTCCTTAAAATATGCAAAGAATATTCTCATAGATAACTATCAATTGTATGTTCAATTGTATGTACGAGTATGATGCAAGTGGATGCGATCGTTCTCCTAAACTACATTAAAGGGAAGTAGATAACCAATATTTTCCAAATATTTCCCGGAGTCGACTCTTAGGACACCGACGGGATGAGATGGGGCAATAGACTTTCCCCATATTTATAGGATCCGCTGAATAAATAAATGTAATCAATGAAAATGTCCTTCTGGTCTATTTTTTACCATGGCGACAACTACTACTGTCGGAAGCGAATATTGGCGCATGAGATATTACAGTGCTGTACCAGTACCTACCCGCCCTAATATTCCACTTATATAGAGAGATAGGTGACAAGCTAGGAAGCCGTGTCAGAGACACGAGATCAATCACAGATCAACCATGCCCGGAAAGTAACAATTTGTGTTTTTGCACAAAGGTATGTATCTCCGGTTGGGATTTCACCCATTGCGTAGAATTCCGGTTCTCGGACCAATAGGCTACGCAGTCGCGATAAATAATAGTCGTCAACTGTAAGAAGTTCTTTTAACTTTGTCGCATTAAATACCTAAAATAAGTATTAAACTCATTAGTACAACGAAAGTGATGGTTGTCCGCATACCAATTACTCAAAAAATCGGCGGACGAAGTAGAAAGTAATTAGAAGCCGCCATTTAAAGGGTCGAAGATTGACTCCAGCGATTGGTGGGACTTTGGTCGTTAGCCAACTGTACAGTAGAATGAGAAATTGTACGAAACATTTCCTTCGTGTTGACCTTTTTAAATATTTCATGGAAATGTCGCCGTAGAAATTTTGGACGCAATAGCCGGTAACGACGTAGAGCCTAATTACCGAGAGAATGGTAGTTGTTAATGTACTGTTGTATTTAGTTTGATAGAAGTGATCGTTACGGGACGGCCACGTTACTCAGAGTTCAGTGTACTGGCTTACTGTGTAGCGGACCATGGGGTCAACTCCCGCTTGAAGGCTACAGTACTATATCAGTACAGTTTTTGCACAAATTATTCCTGACAAAGAAAAAATTAAGACTTTACGAAAAAAGTTTCTATTTATAGATAAAAAACGTAAGCAATATTACCACATGAGAATAAACCCGTTCCGAGGTAGCTTCCGATATGCAGCAGCCAAGTGTTGGAACAATGTTCCACCGCCCGCGTTGGGTTTGTAACTGGTTTTTCCCAGTAGCATTATTGAAACCATTACCTACAATAAGCAAAAGAAAATCTTTATTTTATTATTTACTATTATTATACTTTTTATTGGATAGAGTGACGAAAGGAGCAAAACGTTCACCTGATGTAACGTGCAACGTCGACCCATAACAAATGCTATGTCACCCAGAACATTTCCGTGTGTCACTACGCTGCGCCCGTAATCCTGATACATCAGTTAAGTGAGCCCAGTGATTGCGCTAGCTCACAGTGCCCTTCAAACCTGAAACACAGTAATGTTTGCACACTACAGCTTCAGTTACGTGGCCCTGGTGTGGTACCTAACAGGGACGGATTTCTGCATAAGAATCCTACCACCAATAAATCCATCCATCGACGGAGAGTCGACTGAAGGAAATGCCCGAAAAAAAATGCTTCGAACAGGTGGCGGGATAATCATCTCGTATGAAATATTAATGGTAGTGTTGCCAACACTAATTACAACCTAACACAACAACGCTAACTAAGTAGCAGAATATAAATTTAGTAATATATTACATTGTGTTCAACAGACACGGTGTGGTGATCGGCCTGGGTGTTCTCTTAAAAATCCTAATTATAAGGTCTCTGATAGTTGACTTTAATTAATATTTTTAATATAATATTAATAATTGCTTTGTAAGGAAATCTCATATTTTCTATAAAAATATTCAATTAATTCAATTATGATTTGCTTAAGTATATTCTTCACCGCCTTTGTCAGTATGTCAACAGTACGGATAAATATACCAGTGCAAATACTCAACCTGTATTTATTCAAGTCCAACCGATCTATGTATAGTACAGCCGCTACAAATCCGTCTGTTTCGTGAATACAATTAATGCGATCCGGGCAATCCGGGGGCGGGCAGCGGCGCGAGTTATAAACTCCGTGGGAAGGCCGACAGGTGTCGCCACGACTACAGAGCCCGCCGAAACAAACCAACCAACATTATTATCAAGAGTAAGTAGCTGACAGAAAAGACATTTTTTTTAATACCTACTACGATATGATACCTAGGAAGTTGAAAAAAAAAACAAGTAACAAAAAAAATGTAAAATAAGCGTATAAAGACCCGAGGACTTTTTTTAATAATTTGAATGTCTTCTGCGCTGCACTGTCTTCATCATATAAATATCATGTAAATCAGATCATATAAATATCTGTTTTATGAGTAAAACGAACTGGCAACCCACGGCGCAGAGGACAATGTGTTAGCCATTGCGCGAACCCCACCAACCGACCATTATTTATTATTATTTTATTATTTCCAAACAACTTAACGATAAAAAATACTAATTTCTGCGTTAAGCTACATCAAGATCGAAATATCCAATTCCTATAATTCCAATTTTCCTTAAATAAATTTCATAAGATAATTTTCTATTCGCCATAGTTGAATTTACTCCACCATTCACTGGTTATCACCACTCTGTAAATATTGACATACAAAAAACAAAAGATACATTGTCCCATACAAAAATTACTTCCAAAACGCGTCCTTCATCGATGAAAACAACGAAAAAAGATCACAAATTCCGATTAAATAAACAGAAACTAAATCTTATTCTTACAGCATAAAGTAGCTATTTGAATGAAATTTCTCTCGTCTTCATGATTTTCTCGTTATTAATGAAAAATCTATCGTTCCACGACGTTTTAACAGTCCTTGTGATGACACGGTAATGCAAATCAAAATAAGCTCATTATGCCCTCTTTTTTTGAGGATGTTTTGGATCTGTAAAGCACTCGAAACGTCGGGTTAGAAATAGTTCCAAATTAAACGCGATAAAATCCGTAAAAAATAGTTTTATGTAAATGTATTTTTTTATATCAATGCGTGAATATTGCTGGGCTTCAGTTTCTGTCACACTGTCGCTCGTAAATTACTGAGAATATGAAATCGACCGAGCGCAGTTTTCACTGCCAGAACTTTGGAAATTGTGTGTGGCATCAGTGGCGTCGCGTCCATAATTATATTAAAATTGCGAAAGTAACTCTATCTGCCCCCCTTTCTGTTTGTTACCTATTCACCAAGGATAATTTTTATTCCGGAGAATCAAATAGTTCCGATGGAATAGTCGCAGGCATCTGCTAGTACTAATATATAAAACTATCTTTTCCTTGGTCTCTCAATATTTTTTACTTCATAAACAAATATTTTTGTATTGCAGTTATTATTATATTATACTTACTTAAGACCTCGATTTCATTCCAATTTTACCGTTAGTTTGATAATTTCTTGTGTTATATAACATTATTTAACATAACAACAAGACTGGTGATAGGATTTCTATGCAGGAATCCGTCTAGGGAGGTCCCCAGGCCAGTTATTCTGCCGTGAAGTAAGAGTGTTTAAAAATACAAATATACAAAGTGTTTCGGTCTGGGAGCTAATGTAATCACTGGGCATATGAGACTTAAGAACTGATGTCTCCAGGTGGCGGGCGCAATGTAGTGCCACGCAGAAATGTTCTGGGTGACACAGCATTTGCTATGAGCAGACGTTGCACTTACCATCAGATGAACGTTTTGCTTGTCTCGTCATTTTATTACAAAGAAAGGCTGATTATTCCATATCACTTTTAGGCAGCTTTTGCACACTGGCGCGTCTGCATTACCTACTCCATATACAGGCTGTATAATTGTGGCTGCGGAATATTCGCATAGGTCTGGACCACATGAAATAACATCGTACAGATATCACGCGACTCGTATCGTTTCACGCATTGTTTTTCTAGTTTGTACAGGAGCGCAGTCTGCGAGCCTTTTATGTTAATATTTCTTTAGGTGACTGTTTAGAAAGCCATAACTCTGAACCTCTTTAATGATATAAGCAATGCCTTTTGTAACATAGTGCTGGTAATACGATACCTATACCGAAATCGGTCTAGGAAGGCAGTGCCATTAAACTGCCGTCAAGCAGTAGTGTGTAGCCGTTACTGTCTTTAGGTCTGAAGTGTACTGTTAGCTAGTTTAATTATTGGGCATAGGAGACTAAGGAACTGCAGTCTCAGGGTGATGAGCGCAATGTGGTGACACACAGATGGCCTAGACGTATTGTGACAATAAATCATACGTTGCCCTGCTTTGTCTGATAACAATAAGAAGGACCATATTTTAAAATATATTTAGCTCCCAGTCGAGGCTAGTTAATTCTGTAATAATCTGATCTTTATTATTTCATATTTTCCCCTTCTAATTTGATTGAGTAATTAAATACACCCCATTATTTAGGAGATATGCGGTAGCTGAACCCTATCGCTTTGCTTCCGGGTCGACAGAGGGTGCTCTGCCATTGGATGGACTCGCCTGACCACACATCCTGCCACATACGTCTAGAAGGGATCGCTGGATGTGGGACAATAGTAAATAAAATTGCTCACGTATTTCATATATGTATTTTGTAGTTTATGGATTACAAAAAAAATACTCTTTAAAATAATACATTGAAGATTTTGCCAACGTCTTGCCGTTTGGTGGCGGCTTAAGAGAATCTACCACCCCATCTCTTCCCGTGGGTGTCGTAAAAGTCGACAGAGGGAGGAAAATTGAAACTAGAAAACGGGTTGCAGCACCTTTCTGCAACATTTGAATAAATAAACTGCGGTTGCCAACCTGCCAAGCGTGGCAACTATGGTGAAATCCCCCAAAATTAGAGCTATAAACTTGTGTGGCTATCTATGGGGAAGGCCTATGTTCAGCAGTGGACTAGTGTTATGCTGAAATGATGATGGTGATGATGATAGAACATTTTTAGCTATACAATTTATTATTACTTATAAACTACATATGTATCAAAAGGAAGTCGTGCCGTCTACCAGGGGTCGAGCGCTAACCTTAAATTTCGTAAGTACTTCTGGTTTTACTGGTGGCAGGATTTCTATGCAGGAATCCGTCTAGGTACGAACCACCGCAGGACCAGTTATGCTGACTTCAATCAGGTACCCACATAAGTGGATTCCTGAAAGTTCTACCACCAGTAAACTTTAATTTAATATAATATCTCCAAATGCCTGGTAATTTGGTAATATTACATACCATATCGGTTCATTTATCACCACAACGGCAATTTTTAGGCGTTAATTAAAAAATTACAAACTAGTCGTTAACAGATATACATATATAGCGCAATTTTAGCAAACAAGCTACATATCAAGCTCAGCTAATTTCTTCAGACATTTTTTTATCAAATCCCGTCACTGACTATTACGGTCCTTATAAATATTTATGTGAGTACATGCTAAAGCGGTTTTTTCACGCGCCATGCGCCCGCGCAGATCTTGCGTTACACACGCCACTAGGGAAGCTACGGGTATCGATAAACATGACAGAACATTAATAATTCATATTTTTACACCGTTTATTGATGATGCTGCTTTTATAGTAGGTTAGTAATGTATAGATTAGATTCTTTAATTGTTTTTTGATGAAAATGTGGAGTAAAAGAACCCTAAAGTAGCCGTATTATAAAAAGTTTGGAAAATCTAAAACTGCACGTCTCATGACGGTCATTTAACTCTTAAGAAAAAAAAAAGTCGTATTGAGGTTCAAATATTTCGAGTAATTTCCATTTCATATGAAAACACTAGGATTTTTTTTAATAACTACAAGTGATAGACTTTTGATATGAAATAGAAAACCAGTAGGTAGATAAAATTCTGGACACGATAAAAAAACCCGGTCACGATACGTCAATTTTTTCGGAAGTTATCGTGACCACATCCCTAATAGAAATCCGGACGTCCACGTCAATTTTTTTAAACTTTTTTTTTTCAAAGTAGTAAAATTAGGTGATTTTTCAAAATAATTTTAATGAATTAATTCAAGTGTATTCTTGATATGAGTCTATTCAAATTAGCCTATAAGTGCAATATAATTGTGATAGAGGCACTTGAAGACTGCCGAATCGCTTGACCTTGACATGTCGGGTATAAAGCACTATCTCACGTCGCTTCGCGCCTTCAGACCAGCATTTAATTATCACTTTTATATTTATTTACTTATGAGCCATGGTAGCTGAGGGGCCGGGCGCTTACCTTAAATGTATAGAATGCAAGAGTTCCATCTCCGGTGCTGGCACTTCTAAAATTGTTCAGCAATTTTAAGTGCTGATTTAACACGTGCTCAGCGACGAAGGAAGACATCGTGAGGGAACCTGCATCTCTGGGTAATAAAAATAATTCTAAGACATTTGAAGTTGACATTTTCCGGCTCCAAAACCCTCTCAGGAATGAATGGAGGCCTACTCAGCAGGGCAGGGCCAGTTATTCTGCCGAGAAGCAGTAGTGTGCAAACATTACTGTGTTTTGGTTTGAAGAGAACTGAGAACTAATGTCTCACGGTGACGGGCGCAGTGTAATGCCAACAGAAATGTTCTGAGTGACATAGCATTTGTTATGGGCAGACGTTTCGCTCATTGAGTCACTTTATCAAATAATAAATAAATATTCAAATATGTTTAAATCAATCATATTACACGGTAAACACCTTTTTTTTACTTAACAATTTAAAACATCGCACTTAACACATTAGCGTTTCCAAGTTTTTTAAAACTTATATTCTGCATAGTTACGAACATAGAGTAGATTAGCAGAAGTGTCACTTATTTATTTTATCATTTAAATTCAAAATGCAAACCTAAGTCAGGACTCGCGACCGCGTGGCCTTATGGTTAGCGGTTAGTCTACGCCGCGGGTCCTGGGTTCGACTCCCAGCCGGAGCCAGCATTTGTGCAAAACAGTAGTGTGCAAACATTACTGTGTTTCGGTTTGAAGGGCACTGTGAGCTTAAGAACCGACTTAAGAACCGATGTCTCAGGGTGATGGGCGCAGTGTGGTGTCACACAGAAATGTTCTGGGTGACACAGCATTTGTTATGGGCAGACGTTGCATTTACCATCAGGTGAACGTTTTGCTCGTTTTATCACTCTATACAATAAAAAAAACACAAATTTCGGTTTTCGGTTCCGGTATGTGAAATATGACTGTTAAAGGCACTCACGATACAGGAGAAATCCTACTGTAGGGTATTAAAAAAAAAAGGAATTGAGGACTGGCTAACCTCGTATTTCGCAAGGAACCCAAATTCAAAACCTGCTTTTGGTACCAAAAAAATTGTTGTTATTAAAGAAGTATTACCACCGGCTTGGGATCCTATAATTAACAAAATGAAATCGAAAACCGAGCATACCACTGCAACACTTCAAGACACTGTAAGCTCATTTTGCGTACATCGGACAAAAAATAATAATTAAAAGCTGAAGGTACCCCGGATTAATTATGACATCGGGACATCTGTCACCTCAGTCCCCCCGTGACCATGGGTGCTGTAAAGTACTCGAAACTTCGGGTTATAAATAGTTCAAAAAAAAATTCCAAAAGAAATCCGTAAAAGTAGTATTACTAGAAATACAAAATTATTTAATTTAGACGTTGAGCCAGGGTGCAGCTGGAAATGGCAAATAAATCCATTCGATCGGGGGAAGGCCATTGTCACACAAAAAAACAGGTAAGTTGCAGTCATTCCTATGCAGGAATCCGTCTTGGTAGGTACCACCCCAGGGCCAGTTATTCTGCCGTGAAGCAGTAGTGTGCAAGCATTACTGTGTTTCGGTTTGAAGGGCAATGTGAGCTAGCGTAATCACTGGGCATTTGAGACTTAAGAGCTGATGTCTCAGGGTGTCGGGCGCAGTTTGATGTCACACAGAAATATTCTGGGTGGCACAGCATCTGCTGTGGGCGGACGTTGCACATACGAGTACAATCAGGTGGACGTTTTGCTCGTTTCGACACTTTATACAATAAAACAAAAGCAAGCGACAAGTATCAGATTAAAAAATTAAAGCTGAATAGTAGCTGGCTGTAGGGCGCTAAAGATCTACCACCGCTCTCGTCCGTGGTGGTAAAGTCGACCGGGAAATAAAGCAGAAGATGGGCAGCACATCTCTGCGATAAATAACTGCGTTGCCAACCCGTGCCATGGCACAGCTAATCTCCCAAATAAGAGCTATAACTTTTGTGCCTCTATGGGAGCTATGTCCAGCATGACTAATGATCGAAATGGTGGTGCGTGGAATATAGCTCTGAAATAGTCTGTGTCACTACTAAACGCCTCAGTTTATCGGCAACACACGTTAGAACGTTCCGCGTGAATGAGACAACAATATATCATAAGAGAAACCCAGTTCCTTTAGAAACGATAAAATTGCTCCTCGTGGGGCTGACAGGCTCGCAAATGCAATACTCACCAGTATGTATATGTAATTATGTATTTAGTAAATTTATTTGAATTTATCTTGTGCCCTAAATATGTAATGTAATGTAATGTTTCAGCCTATAAATGTCCCACTGCTGAGCACAGGCCTCCTCTCATTTCTGAGAGGGTTTTGGAGCTAGGAAGAATCCGCCACGCTGCTCCAATGCGAGTTGGCAGACTTCACATGTCCTCGAAATATTTCTATTCCTCGGACATGCAGGTTTCCTCACGATGTTTTCCTTCACCGTTAAGCACGTGGTAAATCAGCACTTAAAATTGTAGAACAATATTAGAGGTGCTGGCACCGGGGATCGAACCCAGGTTACTCGCTTACTATGATATTTAAGGGGAGCACCAGGCCCCTGAGCTACCACGGCTCTAAATATGTTAACGTATAAATACCTATTTAGTAACCCACATAGCTACAGCTTCAATTGACATCCGTGGTGCACTTAGGCTCCAGATGAAAACCAGCGTCACGCTTTACAGTCTGACAATAAGCTGATCTGGAGACCTATTGGTTCAGCCGTGAGACACGCACATTGCCACTGCCTTTGTATTATACTCTTTTTTTTCATTTCTTATGTTTTTTTTTCATGATTTTTTTTTCATGATTGTATTTTTTTTTAATTCTTATGTGTTCTATTGTGTATGAGTTTTCTTGTTGCGCGTGGGCGTTGTCTTGTTGTGCTGTACTAATAAATGCTTTTTTCTTTCTTTTTTTTCTTTGTACAAACAAATATTTATTTATTTTATTTATACTTTATTGTAGAACGCCTTAAGCTAAGGGTAACAATCATCACCATCATCATCATCATATCAACCTATCACTAGTCCACTGCTGAACATAGACCTCCCCTGTAGATTGCCACAAAAGTTTGTAGCTCTCATTTTGGGGGCCATAGTTGCCACGCTTGGCAGGCGGGTTGGCAACCGCAGTTTTTTTATTCAGGTGTTCCAGGAAGATGCTGCTACCCATCTCCTATTTTTTATTTTCCCTCTGTACGACTTTTACGAAACCCACGGGATGAGATGGGGTGGTAGATTCTCTTGAGCCGCTACCACACGGCAACTCGCCAACATGCCAACACGGCACAGGGTAACAATGGGCGGACCTAATGCCTAATGGCATTCTCTGCCAGTCAACCCTGACTGATGGTGAGAAATACATATGGCAGGTGTGAACAATTATAAAGGAAAAAAACTAACTGCATTTTAAATGATACTCAATTAAACATATAAATAAAAAAGACATAGAAAAGAAATACAAAATGACACCGAAAGGGAACATGAAAAGCGAAAAAAAAACAGAAATCGTCAGTTAAAATTTTTGTAAGAAAATTCCAGCTCCATTCACGAACCAGTCTTTAAAAAGAGATGTTAATTGTTACTTTCACGATATCGTCAGGGAGGGCGTTCGAAGGAAGTATACCATGGACAGTCAATGAATAACTAAAGAAACCAGTACTGTGCTGAGAACGTATCTTGAAACTTTTTTTTTTGGTAATGAGCCGATCATGAGTAGAATAAAGATATTGGAAATTGTTCCGAAGAAAAGATGGGGAAATATGTATATCAATTAATAAAAAAAATACTGATGGCAGGATTCCTATGCAGGCATTCGTCAAGAAAAGTACCTCCGCAGGTTCAGTTATTCTGCCATGAAGCAGTAGTGTGCAAACAATACTGTATTTTGATCTGAAGACCACGATTTCAAGGAGAGGAGCGCAGTGCGGTGTCGCGCAGAAATGTTATGGGTGACACAGAATTTGTTATGGGCAGACGTTGAACTCACCACCAAGTGAACGTTTTACTCGTCTTGACGTTTTGATATCACCAGGTTTGAATTTGGTCAAACTTTTTAAGTTAACACTAATAGCTTAATAGTTTAGGGCAAGGACTTTGTAACGTAACGTCGCAAGGTCGATCCCGCCATTCGTCTATGGTCGTGGGCCATCTCCTAGCCCAAGCTTTCAAGCTTAGTTAGGTTAACAAGAATATTAGTAAAATTTTTTATTGGATAAAGTGACGAAACGAGCAAAACGTTCACCTAATGGTAAGTACAACATCTGCCCATAACAAATGCTGTGTCACCCAGAACATTTCTGTGTGACACCACACTGCACCCGGCATCCTGAGACATGAGTTCTTAAGTCTCATGCCCAGCGATTACGCTAGCTCTCACTGCCCTTCAAACCGTAACACAGTAATGTTTGCACACTACTGCTTCACGGCAGAATAACTGGCCCTGGGATGATACCTACCTAGGCGGATTACTGCATAGAAATCCTAAACCAGTTGATAACATTGCTAGTATTCTTAAAAAAAATTAACTATTCACTCCAAAAAATAAAGAGCCTGCGTATAGCTGAGCTTATGACACCAGTTTATCAAAAACGGCCACAGAAGGACAAGCTGATTTTTGGAACGTTAATTTTTCTTACGTCACGTCAAAATTAGGGCAAAGGTAAAAGCGAAAAGAAAGAATGCATGCGCGGTGGCCACGCGTCGACCGCGGACTGCACCGTGTTAATGCAAATTAATGTAAATGCATGTATCTTACGATCGCGGGGGACCACACTTCCTTCCGCCCCTAATTATGCGTACGACGAATGTAGGACGGCTCGAGTTTGCGCGTCATGTGGGCCTTGATTTTTATAAAAACTGTTTCAATTCGACACGTTACTCTCCACTAACCGACTTCCCATAATTTTAATTTTCGTCTGCAGAAGTATAGTCCAAATTATTCACCTCGGAACAATTCGATATATCGTTACGAACTAGTATTTTAACTGACCAGCTGTGCTCCGCGATTTCACCCGCGCAAAAAAGCTGACCCTGATCGATGATACACTTATATACATCCCTATTTTAGTTTTATTATTTTCCGCGGAACCCCAATTATTTTTCTAAAATTAAAGTAACCTAAGTTACCAGCTATATTATCAGCTGTCTGTCAGTGAAAGTCCCGTCAAAATCGGTCCAGTCATTTCGGAGATTAGCTGAAACAAACAGCCAGATTCACGGACAGACATACTGACAGGCAGACACAAAAAAAATGTTGAATTGCTTTTTTCTTATAAGTACCGTTTATACTTTCATAAGCATTGAGTAAAAAGCTGTTTTATTATAACAAATAGACACTTAAATTTTATTTATTTGTATAGTCATATCTGATGTCTAAATGCAGGAATCCGTCTAGGTAGGTACCACCCCAGGGCCAGTTATTCTGCCGTGAAGCCGTAGTGTGCAAACATTACTGCGTTTCGGTTTGAAGGTCACTGTGAGCTAGCGTAATCACAGGGTATATGAGACTTAAGAACTTATGTCTCAGGGTGATGGGCACAGAAATGTTCTGGGTGACACAGCATTGGTAATGGGCAGACGTTGCACTTACCATCAGGTGAACGTTTTGCTCGTTTCATTGCTTTATACAATAAAAAAAATCCCACAAATATTAATAAATTTCATTTGTAAGTTAATGACTCTGGCTGCAGTACCAGATCGTGGTCAATAAATTATTGAATTGGTATTGGTTCCTAAGATTATTAAAACGTGTGTTAATCTAATAGCCGATAGGCGTCCGGCAGAGTAGAATAGCGCCTACCTCTTTCCTACTCGGTAGTCGTTAAGATGCGACTAAGATATTGTACGCTCGGTTGGCGCAGGGTCGCGGATTCCCGCACGGGACAAACATTTGTATGACCTACATATAGTTGTTCCGGGTCTGGGTGTGCATGTGGAATTTGTGATGGTGTGTGTGGTCATAAACGATATTTTGTCATGATATCCAGGTGTAGGAGATATTCTAGCCGATAGGTGTCCGGTAGAGTAGAATAGCACCTACCTTTCCTACCGAGGTGTCGTAAGAGGCGACTAAGGTATTGTACGGGCAGAGTACATTCGTGCAGAATATTATCACAATATGCAATGCTGTCACTGTACTGCTCGTGGGAACGCAACGGGGAGTAAGATTTTTTTGTCATGTACCAAAATGACGGCGATGTGGCCCGCTGCCCGTCAAAAGTAGCTACGTGTTTGGCCTCAGCCTATCCCTTATATGGGAAAAATGCGTGACTGTATGTATGTAAGTCTAATAAAGGCATGCAAAAAAACTTGTAGAAAAAGTCGCGCTTATCCCTGGACATACTAGTTCGGTTTATCAAATTAATATTGCATAGATGCCGATTATATACCTTATGGAGACGCCCGCTAAGAACCAAAAATAGCTGAGAAAGACCAAACCGTGAGCTCAAGTCAGCGAGGTAGCATAGCGTGCGGCGCAATCATATGTATATATAATTTTACTGGTGCTAGGATTCCTACGCAGAGAACCTACTAGGTAGGAACAGCCCCAGTAGTGTGCAAATATTACTGTGTTTCGTTTTGAAGGGCACTGAGGGCTAGCGTAATCACTGAGCATATGATACCTAATCACTGACGTATCTGGGGGATGGGCGCGGTGTGGTGCCAACCGAAATATTCTGGGTGACACAGCATTGCCATGGGCGGACGTTGCACTTACCATCAGGTGAACGTTGTGCTCGTCTCATACCTTTCTCCAAGAAAAAGGACGAGGACAACAGCAAGTCTTTAATACGTATCACACTCTGTATACAGAGTGTCTGAGCTAGCGAAATCGCAGCCGTAGCGCTAACCAACTCTGACTTCCTCGCCGTCATTAGGCAAGTGCTGCCCGTAGAAGGTCAGCACCACACTGGGCGTCGATTACGCATTATTTATAGTGTGGGTGTCGCCGACGACAGCGTTTTGCCGCGGCGGCAAAAACAGTAACCAGTGGCAAACCTCGAGCGAAGTAATTATAGCTATCGTAGAACCTGTTGACGGAGGCTGGAATGTTTTGTAACATAAGAACTGGGTCCGTGAATTTAACTAAGACGACATTAATACGGTTTTTAATCGAGATCCAGATAATATTTTCTTACATGCGATTTTTTGGTATCAGGCAGTCATGACTTAGAAATATTACAATTTTTTTTATTGGATAAAGTGACGACACGTGCGAAACCTATACACTTCTGTTGTGTGTTACATCAGTTCTTAAGTCTTATATGTCTATTAGAATAGAATAGAATATTTTTTTATTCAATATAGATTATTTACATAATACTTATTGAACGTCATTTTTTTTAAACTACACTGGTTCGCAAAGAAATGCCTCTGTCCTGGGAAGAACCAGTAAGAAACCCAGCGGAATTATTTTTTTCAGTCATTTTAAATATATTTTAAATATACTATTGATTACACTAGCTCTCAGTGCCTTTCAGACCGAAACGCATATTTGCACACTTCTGCTTCACGGCAAAACAACAGGCCCAGGGGTGGTTCCTACCTAGACGGATCCATGCATAACAATCCTACCACCAGTAAATATTTTACTTTATAAAAATACCTCCTGGCTGATTTTGACAACGGCGGCAACTTCCAAATACTTTCGGAGCTATCGACGGCTCAGAAGATATAATATACAAGCAAACTGAATTACTCACTCGTCCTTACTTACCCTCGCCCAGTGTAACACTCGAACGCGGGTAAGCTACATATTTTTTCACTGGAGAAGTTGACGAGATCAGCAAAACGTTCACCTTGTGGTAAGTGCAACATCCGCCCGTAACAATGCTGTGACGCCAAGAATATTTCTGTGTTACACCACACTGCGCCCATCACACTAAGGCATCAGTTCTTTAGCCTAATAATATGCCCAGTAATTACACTAGCTCTCAGTGCCCTTCAGACCGAAACAGTAATATTTGCACAAAACTGCTTCACGACGGCATAATTACCTGGCCCTGTGGTGGTACCCAACTAGATGAATTATTGCACAGGAATCGTACTACGAGTGCATGCGATAAGATCGGAGGTATTCTGCAGTGTCAGACGCGGCCACAATAACGAACCGACCAGACCTAAAAAAACAATAATTTGTTTTTATGCGCAGTTTAGCATGTTGACTCCGGGTGGGATTCGAACCCAGGACTTGCATAGAAATACATGCGGTCGTCTCGTCTAGGTGTTTTCATCATCATCATCATCATTACAGCCTATCACTAGTCCACTGCTGAACATAGGCCTCCCCTATAGATTGCTACAGGAGATTTTGCCATTGCCTCGCTTAACAGGCGGGTGGCAGTCATCTGTTTTTGCAGTGAGTGCCCAGTCTCTGACTACCCCTTATGGGATACAGTCGTGATCTTATGTATGTATGTAACAGGCGGGTTGACAACCGCAGTTTATTTATTCAGATGTTGCAGGAAGATGCTGCTCCCCTGGTTATCATTTTCCCTCTGTCGACTTTTACGACACCCACGGGATGATATACGAGATTATCCGTGTGGTAGCGGCTTAAGAGAATATACCACCCTGGTGTTTTGGCCCTGATTAATTTCGTATCAGCAAACATAGTGTAGGGCGACCCCCCACTAGATGAAACGAAGACTTGTACGGTTTTACTGGGAGTGAAGGCTCAGGACCATACCATCAGGATCAGGATAGGGACGAGACGAGCAAAACGTTCTCCAGATGGTAAGTTCAACGTCTGCTAATAGTAAGTGCTGCGTCACCCAGAGTGTGTGCCTTAAATTTCATATGCACAACTCGACCAGACACGAAAATAAACAGCTTCGGCTGGGATTCGAACCAAGTGCCTGCGGTGAAAAGTCAGGTACTTCAGCCACTTGGCCTCGCGGTTGTCAATTCACGATTCTGGTTTTATTATTTTATACTGTTATTATTAACTTATAAAAGAAATAAAGCTTAAAATTGACTCCATCTAATGTTTAAATGAAACTAATTTTACGGATTTTATCGCGTTTTATTTTATTATTTATAACCCGATGTTTCGAGTGCTTTACAGCACAGATGTCCGCCCGTGACCATGGGTGCTGTAAAGCACTCGAAACGTCGGGTTATAAATAATAAAATAAAACGCGATAAAATCCGTAAAACTAGTTTCATTTAAATGTGTAGTGTTCGCGTAAATATAAGAAATCATTATCCATCTAATGTCTTCACAAGAATCTAACAATTTGCATTTATGGTAATGTACACCTGACGTTGTAATGACAACTACGGTATAAATTCTTCATAAAATGTCTAAGGCCGAAATTTATGTTCGAGGTCCTAACTTTATATGGAGACCAGTGCTTAATGGACAAGATTACATTACCACCAAAAATAAATATCAAGAAATAATCATAGGTCTTTCCCACGAACTAAGTTGAAAATTACCCAACCATCGGAATGTTCGTCGCAAATATTACCATCGAACAGGAATACGTTAACATTATTATAATTATAAAAGTAAGAAGAAATATACGCAGCAGGTGGCGCCATTAGTATGCTAATTCTGTTAATAAGCCTCGATAAATAAAAAGTTCTTAAAGCGACCTTGAATTTGTAGCGGACTGTTAGGAATCTTGAAGTGTTTCATCGTATTCAAATGGCCGGTTTCAAAAATATGTTATTTTCAAAGGAATACCAAATCTGGTCTAGATGGGTCAACTTGTAGGAACAGCGTACGGGTCTATCCATAGTTATTATTTCATACCCATTTGTATCATTGGCCACGACTATTTGGAACTCGATGAACTTTTTTTACAGAAGGTCTCGAAGGCTTGAAATTGTGTCAAAGCAGCTCACACCTGGCTTTGTATTATCATCATCATCATCACTTCAGCCTACCATAGGCCACTGTTAAACATAGGCCTCCCCCATAGATTGCCACAAAACACACCTGAGTCCGCACAGGTGCAGGTCGTCGTTACATCTAGTGCGGGGTCGCCCTACACTGCGTTTACCGGTACGAGGTTGCCACTCGAGAACCTTTCTTCCCCAACGGTCGTTAATCGAGTAAAAGTAAAGATAGATTAAGTCTTATTGCTGGTGGTAGGATTCCTAAGCAAGAATTCGGTTACGAATGTACCAGGGCAGTTCCAGTGTTAATTTTATTATCAACGTTATATTTAAAAAAAGTTAAATACTAACTTATAAATGTGGCACTGCGCACGGTGGGCCTACTACGAAAATCGAAGGTTCAAATCGATTCGAAGCAACGGTAGACGACAAGCATAAAACCTATTAGTAAATAACTTCGGATGCAACTTCTTTCGGATCCATAGGCAACCAATAGAATGAAGGTTTAGTGAAGAGTGATCGTGGTAGGAAACGTGCGATTAGCGAGCCGCAACTTCGTATTTCGATTTTCGTAGTACACCAGGGGGTGTACTCGGCCTCTTCTCATTTCTGAGAAATAGAATGATACAATTCTATCATTTACTCATTAGTTTTGTATTATTTTTTAAATTGACGACATAGCGTTTAACCTAATTTATCGCCAACTCTATGTACCTATGACTATCAAGGCAGTTAGTAGCCGAAAGGATACCCAAAATTTTTGTTAATAAATATTAAGAATTGGAGTAAAATATTAAGATTATTTTAAACATATGCACCTAACTTGAAAAACGTCTAAAGATGTTGTAAGTCATGTGGAACTGAAAAATTGATTGTACGGCGCAGCTCCTTGTTAATAATAACTTATACTCATCATCATCATTATTTCAGCCTATCACTAGTCCACTGCTGAACATAGGCCTCCCCCATAGAGTGTCATGTAGTTGCCTAGCTTGGTAGGCGGGTTGGCAGCCGTAGTTTCTTTATTTAGATATTTCAAGAAGGTGCTGCTCTCCTAGTTTTAATTTTCCCTCTGTCGACTTTTACGACACCCAAGAGATGAGATGGGGTGGTATATTCTCCACCACCACACGGCACGCACCCACTTATACTACGACTACGACGTATTTCATATTATTTTAGAGTTTTAATGTTATTGTGGTCCGCGGAATTATTTGTTGGCAACATTTTAATTTTGTTTCGCGACAATCTGTACTCTATGCGACTCGTTGACCACAGACTATTACGTGTTTGTAATTAGCAGTATGAATGTACATAATTAATGTTTTATTGTATTCATTTAAATGTATTCTTAACACATATTATATATAAATGTCAGCTTCCTCGCTTCTTCTCAATACAAACTAAAGCTATGCAAAATTTAACACCATTTTGAAAGCGCAACATGTTTAAAAAGGCGTACAAAACTTTTTCTTCACGTATTAATATATCGATAAATCCTAGATGAGAATGAGAGAGAAGAAAATGAGGAAATATTATAAAACATAAAAAGTTAAAAGTCAAAATATTAGTTTTACATCTAATTCTTCTGTAATAATGATCATATACAATTATAATGTAGGGTAAGATTATTGAAATTGATCTTATATTATCTATATATGCGTTAACGCAGCGCATTTCGAAAACTGAGATGTCAATAGCGCTGTTTAGTGTGTTAGAGAAGGTGACAAGCTTTCAGTCAGCTCTTCATCATCATCATCATCATTTCAGCCTATCACTAGTGCACTGTTGAACATAGGCCTCTCCCAAAGATTGCCACAAATGTTTGAAGCCCACATTTTGGAGAGATTTTGCCATAGTTGTCTCGCTTGGCAGGCGGGTTGGTAACTGCAGTTTATGTACTCAGATGTTCCAGGGAGAAGCTGCTGCCCATTTTCTGGTTTTAATTTTTCCCTTTGCCGACTTTTACGACACCCACGGAATGAGATGGGGTGGTGGATTCTCTTATACCGCTACCACACCGCTCTTTGTCACCTTTGAATAAATGTGAACATGACATAGCCGCTAGCTGTCCGGCAGAGTAGAATATCACCTACCTCTTTCCTACCGAGGTGCTGTAAGGGGCGACTAAGGTATTTGTAAGAACTGTCTTTATACGACAGAACAATATCATAATACGTAATACTGTCACTGTATCTCATGGGAACGCAACGGTGAATAAGAATTTTTTGACTTGTACCAAAATGGCGGCGACGTGGTTCGCCACCCTATACGAAATGTGGGCTAGGGTGTGGGACTGTATGTATGTATGAACATGACATGGCCTAAATAATTCGCTAAGATACGCGTGTTAAAGTGGTGTGTGTAGTTTTTTTACGGAAGATAAAAGTAACAGCATACTAACGTTCTACTACTGAGCACGGGCCTCCTCTCATTTCTGAGAGGGTTTTGGAGCCGTGAAGAGCTCCTGTCCGGGTTGGCGGGCTGTTTTCGAAATAGTTTTGTTCCTCAGACCTGCAGGTTTCCTCACGATGTTATCTTTCAATGCTGAGCAAGTGGTAAATTAGCACTTAAAATTGCAGTACAATTTTAGAGGTGCCAGTACTCGGGATCGAATTCAGGTCACACGCGTACTATGAAATTTGAGACAATTTGAAAACTGGATAAAATTATCACAGTAGCACTTTTAATTCAGCACAACCTCACATTAATCATGGTTGAATAGGCTACCTAGCTGAAGAAAGCGTTACCTTCATTCAAGAAACAATATATCGCTGCGGGACTTACAAATTCAACGCAAACACAAACATAAACAAATTCTCACAAGTCACCAAAGTGAACCGCTCAATAGGAAGCAGATCGTAGGTGATTGTAATGGATCACGTAAGCCACGTCGGCAATACGGTTCCGGTTAAAATAAGTTCTCTGTAAGTTAGTGATAAGGCGGAACATGTCTAGGGAGGTACCGCGCGAGCGTAATGCCGTGTTACACTAGAGGTTTCGATTAGAGACTTGCATGTTCTCACTGATAGACTTGAGAAACGCCATTGAAATATCGGAGTACCGCTTAGCAACTGCAGTTTTGAGGCGCCAATACCCTAATGATTTAGTGTGCGGACTGCGGAACATGCCGTTACAGGATCAAGCTTTATTCGACTATTGTCGTATATCATCTTATTTCAATCTAGTCTAGTTGGAGCACCTAACAGGAATGTTAGTAATGTTCATAGCATTCCTATTATTCTTTAAAAACTATACATATATATGGTAGGATTCCTTACTGGTGGTAGGATTCCTTACTGGTGGTAGGATTCCTAACTGGTGATAAACTTGGAGCGAGAATCTGATCTATAAATTACTTGACGATCGCGTGGCCTAGTGGTGACAGTACCTGACTTCTACGCCGCCGGTCCTGGGTTCGAATCCCAGCCGGGGCCAACATTTGTGCAAAAACCCAATTGTTGGTTTTCGGGTTCGGTTGTGTTGTACGTGTGAAATTTATGTCTGAAACACGACACAGAAGAAATACTTCTGTGAGGCTTCGTTTTTTAGAGTTTAGAGTACTTTGAAATACAAACTCTATAATAGCATATTTTCGTCACGAATTTTATTTAAGTAAAGTCTCATAATCTGAACCGAAAAAATAACCGATAATTAAGCCGCGTGACGAAGCAGAGCAACAAAATATCCGTAAAACCGTTAAAACACTTTGGAACAGCGTTTACGTGGTGAAAATAAAACAATAATGGGGCTAATAAATGGCGGTTGTACCACGACACAGCTTGCGGCCTACCATGCGTATTTCAACTTCGCTTCCCCTAAACAATGAGTTTATTGTACACGGCGTACGAGTTAAACTACACCGTTAACTTCTATATCAAGAAAATTAATATAATTTATAATGGCGTTATGTAATGAAATGGCAGCTGCAGTATAAGATACACTAGAGTAAGGCTGAAGTGGTTGAGCTTCAAACAAAGATGGCGGCCACAGTCTCCGTAACATCTAATTCAGATAGATGAAAATTACAAAGTAATATTTATTGTTGCAAAACACTAAACACACTTGAAAGTTATTTTAACACATAATAATATTTCGATTTCTTAAGTTCATGAAAAATGCGTTAGTAATTTAATTTGGTAAGACCGCGAGCAAAAATAGTGGATAGGATTCCTATGCAGGAATCCGTCTAGGTAGGTACCTCTCCAGTGCCAGTTATTCTACCGTGAAGTAGTAGTGTGCTAACATTACTGTGTTTGGGTTTGAAGGCCACTGTGAGCTAGCGTAATCACTGGGCACATGAGACTTTAGAACTGATGTCTTAGGGTGACGGGCGCAGTGTAGCGTCACAGAGTAATGTTCTGGGTGACATAGCATTTGTAACGGGTAGATGTTGCACTTTACATCAGGTGAAAGTTTTGCTCGTTACGTCACTCTGACTCGTCAAAAAAAATAATGAGGCAGTAAAAGTTTGCTACACAAGCAAACTTATTCCGCCACTAGATACCATCCACCACTACAACGCTTAAACCACGCAATATAATTGGTTTAATCTTACCAAATTAACATTTATTCTTTATTATAATGGGATTCGAGCAAAGTAGTGCCTTATTCTATGAAGTAAGCATTTTTCGTACTATCATTAATATCGGTAAGCTATAATAGAATAAAGTTATTTTCATTTAATGTAATTTTAACATAATACTTATTAAAAGTACTTAGTAACTTACACTGGATTAAATAAATGCCTCTGTCGTGGGAAGGACCAGATTTATATCCGTAATTTAAAAATGTACAACAGCATAATAAATATATATAAATAACTCGGCTGCGGTCATTTCATTCACGAAGATATATATCGTAATCGTCCACGTGTTCTCTACTATTATAATAACCTTATTTATAAAGATTTTTTTTTATTTTAAAAAGTGTCAAGACGAGCAAAACGTTCACCTGATGGTAAGTGCAACGTCTGCTCATAGCAAATGCTGTGTCACCCAGAACATTTCTGCGTGGCACTACATTGCGCCCGCCACCTGGAGACATCAGTTCTTAAGTCTCATATGCCTAGTGATTACATTAGCTCCCAGACCGAAACACATGTATATTTACACACTCTTACTTCACGGGAGAATAACTGGCCTGAAGACCATGGTCTGCCCATAACAGATGTTGTGTTACTCAGAATATTTCTGTGTAGCACCACACTGCGCCTGTCACCCTGTGACATAAGTTCAGTCTCATATGCCCAGTGTTTACACTAGCTCACAGAGCCCTTCAGACCGAAACACAAAAATTTTTGCACACTACTGCTTCACGGCAGAATAACTGGCCCTGGGGTGGTACCTACCTAGACGAAATCCCGCATAGGACTCCTGCCACCAGTAAAAGTACATTTTTAATTAAAATTGAAAATTTTCATTACAAGATTGTGCCACAAGTGTACGCGCAAACACAGAGGCAATCTCGTCCTAACACATAACGCAATGAGCTCGGTGATACGAGTACATTTGAGAATGGAATGTCTGATTCGAGGAAAATCACAACTCAACAAATTTGACTCCGACTGGAATTCGAACACAGGACCCGCGGCGTAGTAGTTAGGTACTCCGGCTACGCTATCGTCAATATTGAACACAGCAATGTCTACATTTCACTTCCATTGTTTTACATTACTGCTTGTAACACTACATAGAATAATCTACATCCGTCGTACTAATTATTGATCAGTAATAGAAATAAGAGTATAATAATAATAATAGAAGTAAATAAGAATAATGAGTATATAAAGTACGTTACCGTACAGTGTCAACAATTATAAATAGGTAACCTGATAATATGAGTTGTTGTATTGAGAATCTACCACCCCATCTCATCTCGTCGGTTTCGTAAAAGTCGACAGATCGAAAACTAAAATCAGGAGATGGGCAGCAGCATCTTCCTGGAACATCTTAATAAATAAACTGCGGTTGCCCCCAAAATGAGAGCTACTAACTTTTGTGGCAATCTATGGGGGAGGCCTATGTACAGCAGTGGACTAGTGATAGGCTGAAATGATGATGATGATGATGATGTATTGATTAACGTGATTGCGTTGTATAAGAGTCCGTCGTAATTAAGTGAAGTAAGAATTGTTGATTTCATGACGACATTAAGTATTTCAAAGTGTTCATTAGAGTTTTATTTGACCACATGACTCATATCTGTAATATTCCGTAATAACATAGATAAATAATTTATCGTTCTATGACATAATTGCGACGTTATTTTCCCTATAACATACATTTATAATGACTTAAGTTAAACCGTTGAGTTCCCACGTCAATGCAAGAAAAATTTTACCTCCAAGTCGCGGGCAACGCGACGGCATATGGACATTTCGTTTGCTCATGCATATTTATAGGCTCTGTCGACCCCTCGACGCAGTAACTCCACCGCGTACGCGTAACGAACGGACAAATGAACAAACGTTGACTTTTGTCAGTGATAGTGTACCGGCTACCGCTGGCTGCCCCTTACCCCTGATTGTGGTTTCGAGTTGATTGTGCGATATCGGAAACTACTTATTTAGAGAGATAACAAATTAAATGATTTTTTAAATTTGAAAACACCGTATAATGAGAGATAATTATCAAATATCTCATTTAATATATTATTTACTACACTTCTTTATTTATTTAATCTTTATTGACCATAAAAGTATAGGTACAATAGACACACTAAATGCTTGGGATAGCAGAAAAAACTCAATGATGTTACTAAACAGATAACACTTATAATACATATATAAAACGCACACACACACGTACATATCCACACATTCGCAAATACATAGCTATGATTGTAGTGTTAAGAATGACCTATTCGATGAAGCTGTAAAAGCCAAAAAGGCTGACAGCAATTACATCGCCGAAATTATATAAGAATGACAGTTGGAATTATAAATATAATTGCGGACCCTGTGTTTGAAGGTACATTTGCTTGTAGGTGTCCTAATGTCATCAGGGAGTTCGTTGCAAAGGCTAGCAGCTAGGAAAGTTGGACATAAGACCATGGTGAAGGGGAATGGAGTTACTTTAGTAGTTTTCTTCAATATCCAAATTAATGATTTTTATATGATTTTTTTTTTCTTCTTGCAAAATCTCTATGTCGGTAATGTTTATAATATTTAATAGAATAAGGCATTATAAAAATATATACAATTTAGCTGGTGGAACTCCTGTCTAGAAATCCGACTAGGTAGGTACCACCGCAGTGCCAGTTATTCCGCCATCAAACAGCAGTGTGCAAACATTTCGGTTTCTGTCTGACGGGCACAATTAGCTAGTGTAATCATTGGGCATACGAGACTGAAGAATTGATATCTCAGAGTGACGAGCCACGATTGTTCTGGGTGATACATCATTTGTTTTCGTCAAAGCATCGTTTTGCTCGTTTCGTCACTTTATCAAATCAAAAAATGCAGTAATAGCTCTCTTCACAGATGGATAGGCGAGTACACACAGTAGAGTAGTACATAGTCACAACGCACCTCAGACGCTGCAGCCCGTTCCAAGGTGGTATTCAGTTCTGTGAGAAGACATTTTAATGGTGATAGAATTAAGTTCTGTTCTTTTTTTTTAGAACAATATTCACACCTGCAATATATATATTTATACCTACCGTGTGGTAGCGGCTTAAGAGAATCTACCACCCCATCTCATACCGGTGACGTAAAAGTCGACAGAGGGAAAATCAAAACTAGAAGATGGGCAGCAGCATCTTCCTGGAACATCAGAATAAATAAACTGCGCTTACCAAGTCGCCTGCCAAGTGTGGCAACTATGGCAAAATTCCCCTCAAAATGAGAGCTACAAACTTTTGTGCTAATCTATGGGGGCGGTCTATGTTCAGCAGTGGACTACTGATATGCTGAAATGATGATGATGATTTAATTTTCGTGTTCGGCTACATCCTCGAAAATTTGTTACTCCTCTTTCACCGTCCCATCGTAAAACTGTACCAGGTTCAAATTCCCCACTACCCAGACTAGGCATTTCAATAGCTATAAAAATGTATTAGATATTCACCATGACATGACGTTTTTCATGCAAAAGATTACACCAAAATATTTACATGGCTGTGTCCGTCCGTCCTTAAGTCCTTATTAAAATATAGAGTAATTTTACAATTAAAACTCTAAAGTTTGTATGTAAGCTGTAAACACTAAGCATGCGGTGTTTACCTATGAAGAAATGTGCACATAGTTTTTATTTAGCGAATAAAATTTAGCATAAGTAATAGAGAAACATTGGTTGGTAAACAAAATAAATAAAAAAAAAGTTTCCATCAGCCCAGGTTGACTAGCAGAGAATGCCAAAAGAAAAGTCACCCATTGTAACCGATAGTATAAGGATAAATAAATAAAATCAATATAAAAAAAACTAATAAAAGCTAGAACAATTAATGTATAAACAATATGTTTTAACTAAGTATTAGCAAGGCGATTTGTTTACGTTCATATTTTCTTTACGGGACTGTACGGTCGCGGCGACAGAGCGTTAAGCTCAATATTTAGACCAGCTTTGATTAATCCGACATGCGATTGTGATCATGCGTGTTAGAGCAGAAATTGTTTTTATGTTAATGTGGAACAAGATTAATGGTCAGAAGAAACTTGTTTTTATTGTTTTCTTTATTGTTAAGTGAAAATAGAATATAAAAAAGTAACAGCTTATAAACGTTCCAGTGTCTAATGTTGTGCCCAACAAGGCTCATCTCTTTTTTGTTGAAATGCGGCAAAAGCGGTCAAGTCCGCGAAATATTTTATTATATTCCAGACGTGCTTTCACGTACTCTTTCAACGCTAAATATGTCTTTACTAAGACCTTAAAAATCAGTGGTATGAATTCAGGTTACTCGCTCACTAAGAAGCCCAGCTTTCCATGAAAATAGTTGATATTAACTTGTAATATTTTCAACATTTCAGTGTTAAGGTCACCCAAATGAAAAAGGCATCTATGTATTAAGAGCTACTGTAAAAAAACTCAGTATAATTTCGACTTGCATGAAGTGCCTTAGACATTTAGATGAATATTATCTAAATTCTATACATGCATACATACAAATATTTCTAACAGCGTAACCAATCGTGATGCCATTTCGCTAATAAATATTATTCAATAAATTAATAGAAAAGATCTCAATGGTACGTTTTTGAGTTCAATAAAACCTTCAAATATTTTTTGTATTCCATAAGTTTATGAAAAACCTACGAACAAAACAGAATCTTCGAAGTGTTCGTTTCTGTGTACTATAGCGCCATCTATTATCGAATAGCAGCATATGCTTCACCGACCATACTTTATTTGTTACTACAACTGCATCTAATTTATAATAATTAAATAGAACTAAAAAATAACAATTATTTCATTTTTTATATTTAAGTCAATTTTACGGTAACGTTCTATTTATTTATGAAAAATGTGCGGCTACATAATTTGCAGTAGTTATGATACCAGCCGTTAAATTTTTACTATGTGTAGTAATGATTTGTAATCTGTAAAGTAATTTTTAATCTATTAATACACATCTACAAAAAACACTAATAGATTGATACGTATTATTCTTTAAAGTGAATAAATTATAGCTTCAAAGTAAACGCTAATATATGTGATAGTACCACCCCAGGACCAGTTATTCTCCGTGAAGCAGTTGTGTGCAAGCATTACTGTGTTTCGGTTTGAAGGGCACTGTGAGCTACCGTAATCACTGGGCATATGTGACTTAAGAACTTATATCTCAAGGTGATGGGCGCAGTGTGGTGTCACACACACAGAAATGTTCTGGGTGACACAGCATTTGTTATGGGCGGACGTTGCACTTACCGTCAGGTGAACGTTTTGCTCGTTTCATCACTTTATCCAATATAAAAAAAATACTAAATCTCAGGCCATATCTCGGTTTTCATAAGGGCCTCAGAGCCTAGAAATGAGCTACTGCGACCACTTTAAGTTGGTGAACCACATGTGATGTATTTGTTACTTCTAATACTTGCAGGTTTCCTCGCGGAGAAATACTTTTTTACCACTGAGCACGTGATAATTCAGTACGTTAATTTTTCAATTGACAATTTTTGTAGAATGGTGCCCAGGTCACTTATATTACATGCAATTTAAGTCGATCGCCTGTTCACTGACCTACTAGGGATCAAACAGTAGTTCAAGCATTATGAAAACTAGAAATTTACAGGTATTAATAAATTTATGTATATAATAAATTTATATGACTTTAACATTTATGGGGAATTAAAATGCCATATTATTTTTAGACCTAACAGCCTAAGGCTACGGAGCTGGTTTAAGAGGATCTAGTGAGGCAAATTATAGCATAATACCGTTATGGCAAAAGGCAGCAGGCGTTTAGGTTATCCTGAGAACACCCTGAGGCCATACACGTGATATTTACCCAGACGGGGGACGTACAGATTCAACATGGATTTAGAGTTTGTTTGAAAAAGATACTTATTATAACTTTAAACCTGTGTTAAATCACAAAATTTTACAGATTATACGATCGTTTACAAAACAAAGAAAATAAATTAATTGGACTTATATAAATTAACGCCAACTCAACCAATTCAAATTAACAAATTGACATTTTTCATCAGTGACTGACGTAGGCCTTGATATGATTTAGTATTTTGGTCTGACTGTCATAAAGTCCTAATCATCATTATTCCTCCATTCACCCTGTTATACTAAACTTTGGTTCAAATCAAGTCTTCAGCCCGCATACATGAAAGTTTTAAATGTCGATCTAAGTCTTTAATTGGCTATTGGCTTTTGTAAGTAACGTAAACAAACCACTAATCATTACGTGAAGAGTTTAATCAGTAATTTCCGTGCCCTCATCTAAGACGTGCTATCAATTTCTGACGAACTGAGCAGCCGGTCCCGGTTCACATCGGGGACCGTTGCAAACCGAAATAGGGGGGAAAAAAAGTAAAAACAACGGTTTTAAAAGCGACCCATGTGCGTCTAATTTTATTCCCCCGTTCACTGGTTATGAAATGCATGCAAATTTATGCGTTGCCGTCGATCCGTGAGTTCGCTTATCGGAAACGATCGTCGATGTGGGACGATAGCGCTTTTTTTAAAACGCGCACCAGGTTCCCCCGTATCACTGATAAAAGAATTAAAAGTACAAAGAAAGGTTGTAATGGGAAACATTGTCAGACGCGTGATAAACGTTGCGGAAATTAGTTCGATGAAATCGAAGTACTAAATGGCAATGTACGATAAGAAATATTATTGTTTGTAAGCTTATACAATATCGATTCTAGTGTATTCGTTGCTCAACTGTTACTGACTCATTCACGCAAAGCTAGAATGCTTGCTGAAGCTCATATGAAGCAAAAAAAATATTTTATGATTAATACTATCCATGCCAAATCTAATGACGATAATAACTACCAGACGGCAACTACGCAGGACCATTTACATTTATACCGTTATTCGTTCTGTTAAAACATGTAAAATTGTTCTACGACTACGAAACTGTCCATAAAATAACAATTACAGCGATGCTCCCATTGCTCAATTACTATGAAGTTTAAGGTTAGGGTCTGAGTACAGGCCCTGAGCTACGACTACTAGTTTATTTATTTATTGATACCTTTTTAGGCCGATTTTCGACCGTTTTTTTTTCCCGACAAATTACAGTTTCCAGGTTTAACAACAACACAGCTTGACTCAACGATTAGCATAACTGACTGCTGGGTCTTAGGTGATGATTTAAAATCCAAGCCGAAGTCAGAACTAGTGCAACGAAGATACGACCTTTTTTCGGGTTTGGGTTTCAGTTTGAGAGTTTCGTACCCAATATCAAATAACTACATGTTATGTGCTGTGTTGTTGTTAAACCTGGAAACTGTAATTTGTCGGAAAAAAAACGGTCGAAAATCGGCCTAAAAAGGTATCAATAAATAAAAAAACTAGTAGTCGTAGCTCAGGGCCTGTACTCAGACTCTAACCTTAAATTGAGCAATGGGGGCATCGCTGTAATTGTAATTTTAAGGGCAGTTTTTCAACGTGGTGCTACCACTTGCAGTAAAGTGAAGGAAAACTTAAAAAAATCTAGACGTCTGTATTTGTCTACGTTTCCGAAAAAAACTATGTATTGACCGAAGTAAAAAATATTCTCACGCTCTCACCATAAATTTCATAGTACTTAAGCAATGGGGGTGCTGGCACTACTGTAAATTCAATAAGTACCAATTTGCCATGTGGTGGCAGTGAAGGAAAACGTAAAGAATCTACATCTATAAATTATGTCTATGTATGTACATATACCTAAAAATTTGGACATGAGAAATCTAGTGTGGTAGCGGCTCCTTAAAAGAATACTACCACTCCATCTCATCCAATGGATCTCGTAAAAGGCGAGTAAGGAATTAAACTGCACTGTGCACCCAACAGCGCATGGTGGCGATGGGCTCACCACTTATCACACCAAGTGCATTATACTGTTTCGGTGAAACGTGGATTGTGGCAGTCATCTGTTTTTGCAGTGAGTGCCCAGTCTCTGACTACCCCTTATGGGATACAGTCCTGATCTTATGTATGTATGAGAAATCTACCAACACTGAAGCGTGGTAAGTATCGACCACAGCTAGCCAGTCTTAAAATAATCTGAAACAATTCAGGAAGATTGTGGTTATAGATAGGGTATTCATAGGCTGTTACTTTGTCTCTTTAAAATTTTAGTCACTAGACCAGAGTGCTACATTTCGTTCTTTTAAAAATATAAAATTGTTCGACGACTACGAAACTTTTATTCATAACTTCCTTCTTGAAACCTCTTAAAGTCTATATACTGGTGGTAGGATTCCTATGCAAGAATCCGTCCAGGTAGTTACCACCCCAGGGGCAGTTATTCTACCGTGAAGCAGTAGTTTGCAAATATTACTATGTTTCGGTTTGAAGGGCACTGTGAGCTAGTTTAATCACTGGGCATATGACTTAAGAACCTATGTCTCAGGGGGATGGGAACAGTGTGGTGTCACACAGAAATTTTCTGGGTGACACAGCATTTGTTATGGGCAGACGTTGCAATTACCACCAGGTGAACGTTTCGCTCGTCTGACCAGTATTGTCACTCCCATGACTGACTTGATATTGACAGAATTCTTTAAGGAGCAGCCATTTAACAAAGAAGAAGAAGAAACTGACAAGTAAAAGCTTCATGCATTATAAAACTTTAAACGCTCTCTATGCAGGCTGCTTCATTATCCGACGAACATATTTATAAAAATTATAAATGGTTCTGAATAAAACCTCAATTTCCAACTTCTCAAATTAGATCCGCACGTCGTTTGATAGCCCCCTCTTATTTAAAACGTGACGAGTACCTATTTAATCTCAGTGCGGACACACTCCAAAACTTTTCAATTTGGACGCGGACACCGAATATATTATCGAAGCGTCAAGATGAGAATTAATAAATGCGAAATTAGAAAAAAAAATCGTCACTGATTTAATTTCCTGGTTTTGTGGAGTTCCGTATTTTAAAAATACGTCTGTAATCTAGGATTTCGGATTTCTAAAAAGTAATATGACGACATGTTTTAAGTGAATAATATAGTTATTTTGATAAGCTAATTTATTATAATAAAATAAAAAAACATTTTTAGAGGACCCAAATAATATTCTCCAACAGATGTTTGATGCATTTTACAAACCCTAAATTTGTATGTTTATTTGAGCTATAAATCATTCAACCTATCTTCATGCTGTTAATTCTTTAGGAGTTTGACTGACAAACAGAACAACACCGGTAGCATGTAGGTTGAAGTCTCTTTTAATCATGATAACTATACCCATTATCCGAGAGCAAAAATAAAGCATCCAATTAAATAAATAAGTGACATCTAGTGAATAAAAGACACACTAATTATTATTATTAATATTTATAAAACAGGAACAATGTCTCGAACGAAAAAGTTGCTGATAATATGATGTGTGAGTAAATACAAGTTTTATATTTATTTAATGTATCTATGGTAAGTGAAAAGACGCCGGCCGCCGGTATATACCTAAAAGTATGACGCCAAAACTGAAATAGATTTGTAGAGATATGAGAATATAAAAAAGGACAAAGATGTGTAGAAATAACTCTTGCTCTTGCTCTTCCACCCCCATGACTACCAAACAAGTGATGTTGTATTAAATTAATGTAATTTATAAATGACATTATATAATATAGCATTTTTACACAATACTGCGCTCTGAAACCAAAATCACTGGGCCGGACACGTGAATCGCATGCCGAATGATCTATGGGCTAAAAAACCACTGAACCCACAGCAAAGACGTGTTGCGGCAGATTCAGAGTATCTGATGAAGCTGTAAAAGCTGAAAAGGCGAACAGCAATCACATAACCGAAAATATATGCGGCCGGCCCAGAAAAAGATCGGGTACATATCGGGTGATACTCTCTTACCCACTTTTTTTTTATTGGATACAGGGACGAAACGAGCAAAAAGTTCACCTGATGTAGTGTCAAGTGCAACGTCTACCCATAACAAATGTTATGTCACCCAGAACATTTCTTTGCGACACCACACTGCGCCCTGAAACATAAGTTCTTAAGTCTCATATGCCCAGTGATTACGCTAGCTCACAGTGCCCTTCAAACCTTTTGCACACTACTGCTTCACGGCAGAATAACTGGCTCTGGGGTGGCACCTACCTAGACGGATTCCTGCATAGGAATCCTACCACCAGTCACCACTAGGAGGACTGTTGCTCAGGGCCGGGAAAAATGGAAAGAGGGGAGAGGTCTTTGCCCTAGAATGGAAAAATATGTAGTCTCATTATAATAATAACAATATAGTGTTAAAAAATTCTCGAAGTTTCTTGCCGGTTCTGCTAGGAGGTCTTATTTTTTGTTTAGTATTCACAAGATCTTTGTTCAGGCTTAAATTGAATAAAGAAAATTTGATTTTGACTTGTGTTTAAAGCTTTAAATAAAAATAAAAAATTGAGTGTCGTTTTACTTAATTTTGTTGTGGGCACGTTCATTTTTTTTAATTATACTGAATTCTCGGAATATAACTGAGACGGATCTCCAAATATTACCTAATTTGCACGTAGACGGATGAACAAACAAAAACTTTTAAAAAATCACATTAATATATTCAAAATTAAAAACTGCGTGAGGGTCTGCCCGCCAATTTAAAAAGTTTCGTAACTGAAGTAATTAAAACGACTCCAGGTGTTTTATCTTATAAGATATTGGTATATTGGGTATATTGTACGACTGATATGAAACTGGTACATGCGAGCTTTTAAAATTTTGTTTATATTGTTATTTTTCATTATAATTTTAAATTAAGAATCGTTAAACGCTGAAACGAAAAACGTATAGTTAATAGAATCAGGCGTTACTTTGCGGAAATCCATTATAATGAATAAAAGTAAGTTACTTTGCTAAGATCCGCATGCAAAATATAAAAATGGTGTATATTACCTAGTTTTTTGAAGTGCACCACCCGCCCTCCCTCAGTAGCGTGCACCGTCACTCGACGGCCGTCTGTCGTAGAGTCTATTACGCTTGATAATGCCTCGTTTTGGGGCGAAACACGTGTCGTGTTCTCGACTTCAGTGGTGTATATTATCTAGTGGTGGTATTGTAGTGGTTGGTGGAGGGTACCTGGTGGCGGTTCCTGGTGGCGGTGTTAGTTTGCTTGTGCACGCTGCTGAGGGAGGGCGGGTGGTGCACTTCAAAAAACTAGGTAATATACACCATTTTTATATTTTGCATGCGGATCTTAGCAAAGTAACTTACTTTTATTTGAAAAACGTATATCAAAAATTTGCAAACGAGAACAACTGTATGTGTTAACTATGTATATAAGTAAAAGTGAGTTTCACATGTGATAAGATTCCTATGCAGGAATCCGCCTTGGTGAGTACAGTCAGTTATTCTGCTGTGAGGCACTAGTGTGCAAACATTACTGTGTATTTCGGTCTGAAGAGCACTCCGAGCTAGTGTAATCACTGGACATATGAGACTTAAGAACTGATGTCTCGGGTTGACGAGCGCAGTGTGGTGCCACACAGATATGTTCTGGGTGACACAGCATTTGTTATAGGCAGACATTGTCATATATTTCATAATTTACAACTCGGTTATGGTTTTGTTGCTTGTATATCTCTAAATTGTATAAATACTGAATTTACACAAAAGTTTCGAAAAAAAGTAATAAAAGACTAGATCAGTCACTTATTTTTAGATAAACAATCCTTCTCTTTTAAAATAAAATGAGCGGTAAACGTAACGCGAGGGTATAGTTCCTCCGCTCGCCGATGGAGGTCGCCCTTATTAACATATCAAGATGGCGCCCTCTGCAATTAGCATCTCTTTTGATTCCGACTCAAGCGAGCTTTTCTTTAATCTCTTTAATTCCTTTTCACCTTATCGCTTTGTGAATAAAACTGTATGTTTGTCCGAATGTAACATTAAGCCAAACGTGTTTTGGCTGTGATTTCAACAGTATAAAATTATCATGCATTATTATCGTATAGTTTTGCCCAACTGCTATGAATTTTTGTAAGTCGAAAAAATATGAATTAAATCATCGCCAAGAAATGGTATTAGAAAGAAAGAACGAAAGAAAGAAAGAATGAAAGAAACAAAGACAGATTATTACAGATTAAAGTTAGTACAGATTAAAGATAGCTTTATATTATTCGTTACTACGCTTATTATGTTTATTAAACAAAGACTTTATATAAAGGGTTATCATAATATAAAAGATTTTTTATTTTTTATTTAATAAAGAGACGAAACGAGCAAAACGTTCACCTTATGGTAAGTGCAATGTCTACCCATACCAAATGCTCATCATCATCCAGAACATTTCTGGGTGACACAACACTGCGCTCGTCACCCAGAGACATCAATTCTTAAGTCTCATGTGCCCAGTGATTACGCTAGCACTCAGTGCTCGTCAAACCGAAACACAGTAATGTTTGCACACTACTGCGTCAGGGCAGAATAACTAGCCCTGGGGTGGTACCTACCTAGCCGGGAGGTGACCGCTGCCAGGCTGTTTCTAAATACTAATTCCTCATGCAATGAAATCAATTACTGGTGTACAAAAAATTACTGGTGGTAGAATTCCTATGGAGGAGTCCGTCTAGGTAGGTACCACCCCAGGGCCAGTTATTCTACCGTGAAGAAGTAGTGTGCAAACATTACTGTGTTTCGGTTTGAAGGGCACTGTGAGCTAGCATAATCACTGGGCATATGAGACTTAAGAACTGATGTCTCAGGGTGACGGGCACAGTGTGGTGTCACACAGAAATTTTCTGGATGGCACAGCATTTGTTATGGGCAGACGTTGCACTTATCATCAGGTGAACGTTTTGCTCGTTTCATCACTTTATGCAATAAAAAAAAATGTAACTGTCCATGAAAGTCCCACTGCTGAGCACTGGCTTCCTCAAGTTTTCGAAAGGGCTTTGGATCCGGAAAGATTCTGCCACGCCGCTCCAAAACAGGTTGGCGGACTTCACATGTCCTTGAAATATTTTTATTCCTCAGGCATGCCGGTATTTTTCCGGCAAAGTAGAATAGCACCTACCTCTTTCCTACCGAGTCGTCGTAAGAGGCGGCTAAGGTATTGTACGGAAAGCCTTTATTCAGAATAACACCATCATATGCAATGCTGTCACATTACTGCTCGTGGGAATGGGGAGTAAGAATTTTGTTGACTCTTACCAAAATAGCGACGACGTTGTTCGCCACCAGTCACCCCTCATTGGCTACGGCGGCCAAAAGTGGACAACATATGTGGGCTCTGTCTACCACTTTATATGGGAAAAAGGCGGGACTATATATATATGTATGTACATGCAGGTTTCCTCACGATGTTTTCCTTCACCGCTGAGCACGTGGTAAATCAGCACTTAAAATTGCAGAACAATGTTAGAGGTGCCGGCACCGGGGATCGAACTCAGGTCACTCTAGTGCTTTGAAATTTAAGGTGAGCGCTCGGCCCTTGAGCTACCACGGCTATTCCGAATGTAACAATTTTTTTTGTATATTTATACGCATTTAAGATAATATAATACTTAATGTTTTCATTTATTTACGCGAATACTACACATTTAAATAACTTCAAGACACAGTAAGCTCTTTCTGCGTAGATCGGACTAAAAATAATAATTAAAAGCTGAAGGTACTCCGGTTAACTATGACATCGGGACAACTGTCACCTCAGTCCCCCCGTCACCATGGGTGCTGTAAAGCGCTCGAAACGTCGGATTAAAAATAGTTTTTAAATTAAACGCGATAAAATCCGTAAAGTAAATATAATACTTACTATTTATACTCGTATAACAAACCTCGTTGAGCTCAAGTGTAGTTCTGCCTATCTCTTCCATTGTGTGGCCATCATAATGTTCTTCGTCGCCATTTTGTTCGCAGTATTGCGATACGTCAGTTTTACCGCCGAAATTTAGACATGTATCATTTTGACAACAAATATTCAGTTCGGTAATATTCTCTATAAATTTTTCTTCATTATTGGAACAACGGGATTTCTTTCTTTTCAGCCATTTTAACACTTCTGGTGCTACGTTATTAGGCCACTGATACCTTAAATCATAAAACATACATACATAAGATCACGACTGTATCCCATAAGGGGTAGTCAGAGACTGGGCACTCACTGCACAAACAGATGACTGCCTCAATCCACGTTTCACCAAAACAATATAATGCACTTGGTGTGATAGGTGGTGAGCCCATCGCCACCATGCGCTGTTGGGTGCACAGTGCAGTTTAACTCCTTACTCGCCTTTTATGAGATCCATTGGATGAGATGGAGTGGTAGTATTCTTTTAACGAGCCGCCACCACATGGTACATCATAAAAGAAACTAATTAAAAGAAATAAACTATGTCTGTTGGTAACAACCGAATCTTATTAAATGTAATAAAATTGACATCTGAGAACTTACAAAAAAATGGATTACATACATATGAACAATTATTTAATACAAAGGATTCGAAATTACTGGGATACATGCAGAGTTTCGTGCGTGGTGCGTAAGGTTTGGGTTTTAGTAACTGTTCCCAATTGCTGACACTATATTTGACTTTCCCTGAAATAAGATGATGGGTTGTCGAACGTCGCTTTCATCATGGTCACAATCATTTCAGCCCATCACAAATCCACTGCTGAACGTTGTCCTCCTCCATGGATTCATTTCACCATAGCAAAATCATACAACAAGCAAACAAATAATGCACGTATTTCATTTCATTTATATTATATAATTTCTTCAAAAGCATATTTCCTGTCCCCATAGATCACATTCCTTTCTAAATTAACCTTTTTGTGAGAAACAGAAATCATGCAAATTCAAAGACATTAGCGCGCGAAAGATAAGAAATAGGATTAAACGACTTACTGTGTCGGTTCGAGGCTCGGGGACCCGGCGGTCGGGGTTCGGTTCCCGCGTATGTTAATTTGTGGAAAGTAATTAGTTGCAGACTCTTCCTTAACTACGGTTATTTGAACTCTGTTTCCTTATCTCTTAAACCTTCGCGCGGGGGCACATGCTTCTAAAAAAATCGTGAATTGTCGTTTCTGTGTATATAGCTAGAAGTGTTTTTAAAAGTAAATTTTATAGTTGATGTCTTATACTGGGAAATCCACTTTGGTTTTTAAGCATGCATAGAGGCGTGGTAGCTCAGGGGCTGGGCGCTCGCTTTATTGTACGCAAGTGACCTGGGTTCGATTCCCGGTGCCGGCACCACTGAAATTGTTAATTGCAATTTTAAATGTTGAATTTTCACGTGCTCGGCGGTGAAGGAAAACATCGTGAGGAAACTTGCATGTCTGAGAAATAATAAATATATCGAGGACATGTGAAGTCCGCCAGCCCGCATTGCAGCATCGTGGCGATTTCTTCCCTGCTCTTTAATCCTCTCAGAAATGAGAGGAGGCCTATGACCAACGATGGGAACTTCATAGGGTGTAACTTTTGTATGCATTTTTATATTGTTACAGTCTATAAATGTCCCACTGCTGAGTACAGGCCTCCTCTCATTTCCGAGAGGGTTTTGGAGCTGGGAAGAATCCGCCACGCTACTCCAATGCGGGTTGGCGGACTTCACATGTCGTCGAAATTTTATTTTTTCTCAGACATGCAGGCGTTTTTCTTCACTGCCGAGCACTTTTAGTGCAATTTTAGTGGTGCTGGCACCGGCAATCGAACCCAGGTCACTCGCGTCTTATGAAATTTAGAGCGAGCGCCTAGCCCCTGAGCTACCACGGCTCTCATCATCTTCTTCTTCTTATTTCTTCATATTTTATTATAAATAAGTTCATACTGGTGATAAGATTCCTATGCAAGAATTTGCTTAGATAGCGCCGCAGTGCCACTGCTTCGGTTTGAAGGGCACTGAAGCTTGTATAATAATAGAGTATACGAGACCCAAGAAGAGAGAGATGTGTCCGGTAGAGTAGAATAGCACCTAACTCTTTCCTACCGAGGTGGGGTAAGAGGTGACTGAGTTATTGTACGAACAGTCTATTAGTGCAGAATACCTTAATATGCAATGATGTCACTATCCTTCTCGTAGGAACGCAATGGGGAGGAAGAATTTTTTGATTTATACCAAAAAGTTTACCCCTATTGGGAAAAAGGCGTGGCTGTACGTATGTATGTAAGAACCGATACCTCATGGTGATGACCGCTGTGCGATACTACACACTTTACTTAATTAATAAGTTCTTCGTGACACTGCAAGTGTTGTCTGTATCTCGTATATTTACTTTCTTCGCACACATCAGACTCTTCTAATAAAAAAAGATACTACGGTGGCGTAGATATCAGTCGTGAGTTTTCGGGTCTGGATGTGTTGTGATTGTCCTTGTGTCTCTGACACTGTAGCCTACATACGATCTTATCGCATGAGCGTTACATCGGGCACGGGTAGAGATTTCGCTTTATCTGCTTTCATACAAGCAAATGAGACTTAAGAACGATTGTTTCTGGGTGCCGGGCGCAGTGCGGTGCTACACAGAAACGTTCTGGGCGACAGCATATGTTATGGGCGTTCGTTGCAAATACCATCAGGTGATCGTTCTGCTCGTCTCTTCACTTAATCCAGTTAAAAAAGGTTCTTAATTGTCCACTGGATGTAGACCCCCAAGAAGGGAGTATTTGCCACAATCAGCACACTTGGCAGGAGATTGGTAGTACCAGACACTTCACGGTACTTATTCCGCCAACTGCCAGAAGCCATAAGATTTCCCAGTCTGCTCGTTCTGTCGATTGTTACGACACCCATGGGATGTGATCAGGTGACAGATTTTATTCCACCACCACCGCACGCCACTGCCAAAAACAAATAAAAATATCGATTGTTACACTAACAAGTTGGTTTACGACCGCATGGCCTAGTGGTCGAAATCTGACTTCAACGCCGCGGGGCTTGGGTTCGAATCATAGCCACACAAATTGTAAGTTTTCGGGTCTGGTTGTGTTGTGATTGTCCATGTGTTTCTGACACTGCATCCTAGTCTACATCCGTACTTATCGCATCACTATTTCAATGGTGGTAGGATTCCTATATAGGAATCCATCTAGGTACCAGGGCCAGTTATTCTGCCGTGAAGCAGTAGTGTGCAAACATTACTGTGTTTCGGTTTGAAGGGCATTGTGAGCTAGCGTAATCACTGGGCATATGAGACTTAAGAACGGATGTCTCAGGGTGACGGGCGCAGTGTGGTGTCACACAATAATTTTCTGGGTGACACAGAATTTGTTATGGGCAGACGTTGCACTTACCATCAGGTGAACGTTTTGCTCGTTCCGTCACTTTTAAAAATAAAAAATAAACAAACAATCCTATAAAGGAATCCGCCTAGGTAGGTACCACCCCAGGGACAGTTATTCTGCCGTGGACCAGTAGTGTGCAAACGTTACTGTATTTCGGTTTGAAGGGCACCGAGAGCTAGCTTAATCACTGAGCATATGAGACTTAAGAAATCATGACTCAGGGTGACGGGCGCAGTGTGGAGAGCATTTGTTATGGGCAGACGTTGCGCTTATCATCAGGTGAACGTTCGCTCGTTTCGTCACTTTATTCAATAAAAATACTACGACTAAATATTATGACGGGCGCAGATAGGTTGGTACCAGTGAGTGTTTGCGCGTACACTTGGGACACTATAATATCTCCTCCGCAGTTAATGGCCCTCGTCAGTATTCGGAAGTTGTCGTCGTGGTCGAAATGGCCCAATGAACAACATGTAGTTCTTAATGAAGTTACAACAGACATTGCCCCGGAATAAGATCGGAAAACTCTGGCCATCGTAAAATAAGACCTGATTTCACCGATTGCTTTGGTAACCAAGTTTAATAAAACCGCGGTTTGCTTAACTGAGTTCAAATGTATCATTTGATCACGGTTTTCGTCTAACCGATTTCACCGACTCCATTTTGATCGCGTTTAGAAAAACGAAGTGCACATGAAATATCGTCACAATCTAAAACAAAAGACGATTTATTTCGTATTTTGCGACATCAAACAGCCTCTTTTTATGCATACGTTACATAGGTATGCAAACAATAAATAATACATACATACATAAGATCACGACTGTATCCCATAAGGGGTAGTCAGAGACTGGGCACTCACTGCAAAAACAGATGACTGCCGCAATCCACGTTTCACCAAAACAATATAATGCACTTGGTGTGATAGGTGGTGAGCCCATCGCCACCATGCGCTGTTGGGTGCACAGTACAGTTTACTTCCTTACTCGCCTTTTACGAGATCCATTGGATGAGATGGAGTGGTAGTATTCTTTTAACGAGCCGCCACCACACGGCCTATGTGCCAATAAATAATACGAATTGAAAATAATTTTTGTGTTGACATAGTTGTGCAATTGACGATGACAGCTCTCTAAAAGCGCTTAAAGAGCTGAACGTCGAAAATTGGGCGTTCAGAATTTGAACCGCGTTAAGCGTTGACTGCGTTCATTTGATGTTAATGAAATGCAAACTGTAGCATTGAACTCAGTTAAACGTTTAAACTTCGTTTTTCTTGAACTGATCGCGTTTAGTTCCAACGGTGAAATCCGCCCTAAATGTACAAACAACGTAATGGGTTTCGTAAAAAAATTTGAAAAGCAATAACACCCTTAACATAATCAATAACCAGTAGAAAGGAACGGGCCACTGATAAAATGAAAGCCGCGCAATAACAATAAAACATAACGGGCCGTTCGAATCTATAAATATTCCTTTATTTTCCTTTATTTCCCTTCCTCTGGCCAGCGTCCAGGGTGCATATAAAACGCGGGGGCGAGTGAGTGTTCCCGTCTAATTTGGGAACAAGACGGATCGGACCGCGGTCGAATGATTGTAATTTATCACGTATTGACTTCCTCTTGATATTCCGGCTTTTTGTTTATTGAATGGAATGCTCGTAATGGATATATGGTGAGGAATTGCTGAGTTAGAATGACTCGGCCGGGATGGGGATAAACATGCGGTTAGTGCAACGGTATTCGGTCATATCGTTTGGTTTTCTTTATGAATTAAACTATAGTTATAGAATGAGGAGTTACTTTGCAGAATTCCATTATAATACATACATACATAAGATCACGAATGTATTCCATAAGGGGTAGTCAGAGACTGGGCACTCACTGCAAAAACTGATGACTGCCACAATCTACGTCTCACCAAAACAATGTAATGCACTTGGTGTGATAGGTGATGAGCCCATCGCCACCATGCGCTGTTGGGTGCACAGTGCAGTTTAATTCCTTACTCGCCTTTTACGAGATCCATTGGATGAGATGGAGTGGTAGTATTCTTTTAACGAGCCGCCACCACACGGCTTTCTTATAATAAAGGAAAGAAAGTTAAATGGCTAAGATCCGCATGCAAAATGTGAAATGGTGTGTATTGCCTAGTTTTTGAAGAGCACCGCCCGCCTTCCCTCAACAAAACGGAAAGAAAATGTCGTGAGGGACCTACGTATAAATAAAAAATGTTCCGAGGAAATGAGAAGTTCGCAAACTACCATCATAGCAGCGGGGCGGACTCTCTCCAGCTCCAGACCTTTCTCAGGTATCAACAACATACAGTGGGACATTATTACCATTACTTATGTCCTGTAATTGGTCTGGATCATAAACTATAACGACTACTCGTATAACACTAGGCCGTGTGGTGGCGACTGAAGAGAATCTACCACCACATCTAATCCCGTGGGTGTCGTAAAATTCGACAGAGGGAGTATAAAAACCAGAAGATAGACAACAGCATCTTCCTGGAGAATCTGAATATATAAACTGCGGTAGCCAACCCGTCTGCCAAGCGTGGCAACTGTGGCAAAATCACCCCAAAATGGGAGCTACAAACTTTTGTGGAAAATCTATGAGGGAAGCCTATGTTCAGCAGTGGACTAGTGATAGGCTGAAATGATGATGGTGATGATCAACTATAAGTTACATATTGTGCGTTTCGCACTTAATAATGATTTCGCCACAACTCATAGTTTATATTTGAGAAACAGTACATAGGAACTATAGGTAACGTTGGTAAGGTAAGAAAGTTAATTAGCTAAGATTCCTATGCCAAAGCTTAAATGGTATATATCACCTACCTAGTTTTTGAAGAACACCGCCCGTCCTTCCACTAAAGAATTCACAAGCAGACTAATACCGCACCGAGAACCGCCACCAGATACCCTTCACTACCGTCGCCGAGCGGCTGACTATCATAGAGTCAATATCACTTGATAATGCCTCGTTTTGAGGTGAAACACGTGACGTGTTCACGACTTCAGTGGTGTGTATTTCCTAGTGGTAGTGTTGTAGTGGTGGAGGATATCTAGTGGCGGTTTCCGGTGGAGGTATTAGTTTGCTTGTGCAAACTAGGTAATACACACCGTGTTATATTTTGCAAACGGATCTTATCAAATTAACTTTCTTTCCTTATTATATTGGATTTCCGTAAACGCCTGATTCTATTAACTGTAAGTAACGTTATTGTTAAAAAGTGTCGGCGTTTGGCAAATATTTGTCCTACAAACGAGTAAACTATCGTTGCATTACCATTAAATACTCGCAACGTATTTTATTTGATAGAGCTCACTGATAGAGACTCGCTTTGATCAGCGAACCGATTTCCCTCGGGAAGTTCACCTGCGTTTTGGCAATCAGGGTTCCGTTTCTAACAAAAACTTCAAATTACTAGAGAGAAAAAAAATCATATTTAATCCTTACTAATATTATAGATGCGAAAGTAACTCTTCGTGCCAGAGAGAAGACAAAAAAGTTTCAGCCTATAAATGTCCCACTGCTGAGCACAGGCCTCCCATTTCTGAGAGGGTTTTTGGAGCTAGGAAGAATCCGCCACGCTGCTCCTATGCGGGTTGGCGGACTTCACATGTCCTCGAAATATTTCCATTCCTCGGACAAGCAGGTTTCCTCACGATGTTTTCCTTCACCGCTAAGCGCGTGGTAAATCAGCACTTAAAATTGTAGAACAATTTTAGAGGTGCTGGCACCGGGGATCGAACCCAGGTTACTCGCTTACTATGAAATTAAAGGCGAGAAGACAAACATAGGATATATTTTAATTCGAAAATCAAAAAAAATTTAAAAAACCTTAATCCACGCGGACGTAGTCGCGGGCTCAGCTACTTTCTAATATTAGTGTGTTAGTTGAAAATGTCACAAATCAAAACATGAAGAGAATTTTGTTGTTTCTGAACTAAATTAAGCTTAAACGTAATTATAATCTACGAATATAAGAACGCGGCTTCTTTTTCTAACAATAATAATAGTAAATAACAAATTATTTATTTTCAAGTATCATAGTAACGAGGAACTTAATTTTTTTTTTAAACGATGCCCCACAGTAGGACTTCTGTGTCGTGGGTGTGTTTTACAGACATAAATACCACATGCACAAACACCTAGACCCGGAACAACTATTTGTAGGCCATACAAATATTTGTCCCGTGCGGGAATCGAAACCGCGACCCGCGGCGCAGAAGGCAAGGGAGTATGTTAGTGTGTTAGTATGTGATAACAACAATTATTTATGTACCACTGTATGGGATATATAACTCGGCACATTGCACATTGTTGACACATACCCCGTCAAGATAGATGTCGCTGTTGAATTGTAGCAAACTGCTTTGGATATTTATTTATTGTCTACCTTAATATTAAAGTAACAAAGGGCGATCTTAATGCTTAGCGGCACTATGGCAAAATCCCTCCAATATGAGAGCCACAAACTTTTGTGGCTGTCTATCGGGGAGGCCTATGTTCAGCAGTGGACTTGTGATAGGCCGAAACGACGATTATGCAGATATTGCGTGACTGTGAGCTATGTTTTTTTTATCCTTTTTTTTTAATGAAACACTGAATCAGCAACTTACACTGTATTTTGAAAACTTAGTAGTGATTTTTGTCAATGTCGTTCCGAAAATTTTATCTTATTATTTATTTATTTATTAATGGAAACACTCGTAGACTATTTTCCAGTGTCAAGTTACATATCCAAGTATAGAGTCTTCAAGCTTCAAGCAGCAAGACTTCAAAATTTTAATCGACAGTAAATTGATAGTTGACTGAAGGAAGGTAAGTTACTTTGCTAAGATCCGCATGCAAAATATAAAAATGGTGTATATTACCTAGTTTTTTGAAGAGCACCGCCCGCCCTCCCTCAGTAGCGTGCACAAGCAAACTAACACCGGGGACCACCACCAGGTACCCTCCACCAACCACTACAATACCACTACTAGATAATATACACCACTGAAGTCGAGAACACGTCACGTGTTTCGCCCCAAAACGAGGCATTATCAAGCGTCATACACTCTACGACAGACGGCGGTTCCTGGTGGCGGTGTTACTCGTAGTTTGCGTGTGCACGCTACTGAGGAAGGGCGGGCGGTGTTCTTCAAAAAACTAGGTAATATACACCATTTTTATATTTTGCATGCGGATCGTAGCAAAGTAACTTACCTTCCTTCATTATAATGGATTTCCGCAAAGTAACGCCTGATTCTATTAACTGATAGTTGACTTTTACTGAGGATTTGCTGGACTGATGGAGACAAAACGAAAAGCACAATTTGGTCTTTGAATTGAATTTTTCCAATCACTGTGCACTTTTAGGAGCACTTACTGCATAAAAAAACTATCAATATTAAACACAGAAATTACAAAATTAAATAAAAACAATACTGCCACTTTTCGAGTTGGCGCCAAAAGTCCAAAATGTAATCTTTTTCTGAGCGATTATTAACATTATATAATATTCACAGATTATAAATTATATTCGCAATTAATGTAACTAATACAACAGAGTAATGAATTACATAGACTAATAAATAACACAGATTATTAAATACGGAACCACTAACATGCAAGGAAGGCTGCCGAATTTTTTACCAAACATCCGTCCAGCGTCCATCCGTCCGTTATGTTTTTCCTTCGCAATATTTTCCACCGTTCGTCAAAGGGCCTCGCGCCCGATCGGATCCGATGTATTTATTTACATTTTTATGCGGAACAAACAACGAGATACGCTTTATGGTTTAAAAACAGCTTCCACCTTTGAATTGTTAGCCGAAACTTAAATACATCCGGAGATACGTTTGTTGATCTTTGAGTGAATAATATTTTGTTCGTTGCAAAATCATTCAAAGAACAATATCGATTGTTTAGTTCGTTTGTTTGCTTTTCCTAAAATGATGTAGCACAGTAGGATTTCTCCTGTATCGTGGTTGCGTGTTACAGACATACACTCTACGTGTACAACCCAACCGGACCCGAAAGCCAACAATTTGTGGTTTTGCACATATATTGGCTCCGGCTGGGATTCAAACCCAGGACCCGAGGCGTAGAAGTCAGGTATTCTGACCACTGGGTCACGCGGTTATCAAAGTATTGTAGTTTTAGACGTTCGGATTATCCATTTTAACACAATTCTATTATTGCTAATGTTATTATTTCTATTAAGTCTTGAATTAAAAATCGGTGTTCAGTATAAATTACATTATGTAATATTTAAAAAAAAAAGAAAAAAAAAGAGTTTCTTGCCGGTCCTTTAAAATGATAATTATATGACAAGGCTGCGGATTGGCGTTTCTGTGGGAGGGCGGGCGGTACATTACCTTGTTTTGAAGATAAAAGAAAGTAATATACACCATTTGGTATTTTGCATGCGGATCTTAAGAAATTAACTGTCTTTCCTTCATCATAGTATTAATGTTTAGAGAGCGAGTTTCATCATGAAAAACAATTTAAGACAGACGTATTCATTTTTTTAGTTTGGTTTATGTTCGAGGTTAATTTTTTTTTTTTTTTTAGTATATTTCTATTTTAATTGTGTTTCATTCTGTCTCTTCTTCTGATGTGGCGAGCGACCACAAAGGTAGGCTGAAAGTCAGCACTTTTTGATAACAGTACTCGCTGAGCCTATCTACTTTTGCTATCTAGTTTTTATTTTTATTTCTTGTGTTGTAAATAGGTGTTAATGTTCAAACCTTCTGTTATTTTTATAGAGTATACCTGTTTAGTTTTTTTAAGAAGATAGCAATAAATGAATTATTATTATTATTAAAAGTAAAGCAACACCCTATAAATCGTGAATATTAAAAATGATCTTGGCAGAATATCAGTGCTGCAGCAAGACTTGTACTGGTGGTAGGATTCCTATGCAGGAATCCGTCTAGGTAGGCACCACTCCAGGGCCAGTTATTCTGCCGTGAAGCAGTAGTGTGCAAACATTACTGTGTTTCGGTTTGAAGGGCACTGTGAGCTAGCGTAATAACTGGGCATATGAGACTTAAGAACTGATGTCTCAGGGTGATGGGCACAGTGTGGTGTCACACAGAAATGTTCTGGGTGACACAGCATTTGTTATGGGCAGACGTTGCACTTACCATTAGGTGAACGTTTTGCTCGTTTTATCACTTAATCCAATAAAAAAAAAACTTGCCTGTATAATAAAAATAACTATCAAAGAAAATACATGTGCGATTCATACAGACATAGTTTTAACCTAAGACTGCTGCAGCTTCATGCTGAGTCGGGTACCTCTTCGTTGCTGCAATCGAATATTAATTTCCATACTTATATATTGGGTTTACCATGTAGTGTATTGATTTGTGACTACAAATAAGATTTGTTTCTTTCTAAGTATCTCACTATGAAGCAGTGGTATGAAAACATTGCTGTGTTTCGGTCTGCAGGGCGTTGAGAGCCAGTGTAATTACTGGACATATAAGACTTGAGAACTGATGTCTCAGTCAGCAGTGTGGTGCCACACAAAAACGATTCTGGGTGACACAGCATTGCTATATGCGGACGTAGCACTTGGCACTAGTGGTAGGATTCCTATGCAAGAATTAATCTAGGAAGGTAACACCCCAGGCCAGTTATTCTGCTGTGAAGCAGTAGTGTGCAAACATTACTGTGTTTCGGTTTGAAGGGCACCGAGAGCTAGCGTAATCACTGGGCATATGAGATTTAAGAATTGATGTCTCAGGGTGACGAGCGCAGTGTTGTGTCACCCAGAAATGTTCTGGATGATACAGCATTTCATATGCACTTACCATCAGGTGAACGTTTTGCTCGTTTCGTCACTTTATTAAATAAAAAATCTTTTATATTATTATAACCCTTTATATAAATTATTTGTTTAATACACAAAATTAGCGTAGCAACGAATTATATAAAGCTATTTTCTTTCTTTGTTTCTTTCATTCCTTCTTTCTTTCTTTCGTTCTTTCATTCTTTCTTTCTTTATTTATTTCTTTCTACTAACATTTCTTGGCGATGATTTAATTCATGTTTTTTAGATTTACAAAAATTCATAGCAGTGTATGAGACTTAAGAACTGACGTCTCTGGGGGCGCAGTGTGGTGCCACACAGAAATATTTTGTTTCTGTGTGACACAGCATTGCCATAGGCGGGCGGTGCACTCACCATCAGGTAAACATTCTGCTCAATCCGTTACTTTCTCCAATAAAAAAAAATCGTGTCGTCAATTTGTCCAATAAAAAATAAATTATATTCCGCAACCCATTTCTAGTAAACCCATTCGGGCTGAATCTTAGGGAAACTTATCCTTGTTTTCTACTACTGTACTGCATAAATAGGTGGATAAAGAAAGTGCGAAATGAACCGACACCACGCCAAAACCGATTGCGCAAGTAGCTTCATCAAGCCATTCTTTCGCCTAATCTCGGCCGGCTGTTGCCAAAATTTCGTTAAGAAAACCTTTCGGAACGGAGCTGCCTCATTAGCGGGGGTCATCAGTATGCATAATAAATTAGATAAGCACCATCTAACGGCAGACGGCGGAACTAAATGAATGCGTAGTAAACGCAAGATTGATAGCTTCGCAGAGCATGAGGAATGATCGGTGCGGCGATTTGGATATTCCGCTACATTTGTTTTATTTCTTGCAATAATATTTGTTTATTATTTTGTAATTTCGTAAAAAGAATATATTCTACCTTTCACCGACTTCCCAATCACAATCGATACGTTCATAAAAGATTAGCACTTACAATTCTCAAAAAATAAAAACAATCTAATGATTAATTGCACAGGTCAAAAAAGATTCATGTTATACTCGTAAAATCTCAGAAATAAATTAAATTGATGCAAAGTAAAAGAATTCTTCATTACAAATGTTTTTTAGAGACCGGAAGACCTTTTCCTTAATCATTTATTGAGAATTTTTTTTTTCCATAATTCATTTATTGAGTCTAATATTGTATGTTATTAATTAAATGTATCTTTTTTAACATACGAGTACCTTACACAATTACAGAGTTTTATATTTTTAAAATAACAAAATATGTGGATTTCTTATATTTACGCGAACACTACACTAATTATATGGATTTTATCGCGTTCAATTCAAAACCCGACGTTTCGACCCCGTGACCATGGGTGCTGTAAAGCACTCGAAACGTCGGGTTGTAAATAGTAAAAATTAAACGCGATAAAATCCGTAAAATTAGTTTCATTTAAAATATGTGGACCTAATTTATTATTGTTATACTAGGAATTATTATTTTGATATAATACAACACTGTTTTTTCAACATTATTATTTTGATATAATATAACACATTAAAAGTTTTATAATTTGATTCTATATTATATTATTTACCGTGTGGTAGCGGCTTAAGAGAATATACCACCCCATCTCATCCCGTGGGTGTCGTAAAAGTCGACAGAGGGATAATGAAAACCAGGAGATGAGTAGCAGCATCTTGCTGGAACATCTGAATAAATAAACTGCCGTTGCCAACCCGCCTGCCACGTTTGTGGCAAACGATCGTGGAGGCCTATGTTTAGCAGTGGACTAGTGAAAGCCTGATATGATGATGATGATATTACGACATGAAATATCGTAAAATTTGATATTTTCCTTAAACTAAAGTTGCTTTTTCCTGCGATTCTTAAAGCGAATTTTTTTTTTTGTTACTTAAAAAAACACATCAAAAGTCAGACAGCGAAACAAATAAAATTTAAGAAGAACAGAAGTTATTGCCTAAATAAAACTAAAATGCGTCAATAAAATTTTAGTGGTTGCACCGGCAGACATAATTAAATCACAAATTTATCATAACGGCGACATCACCGCCGCCATTACGCGAGACCTGCTACAATATCTCTCCAGAACTTTCCCGAAGGTACAACCCACAACCACCCAATCTACTATCAACCGACAGCAGACAGAACCCTGTTCCTACAGCCATATAGTCGATATTTCAGCGAAAATCATTTTAAGCGGCGTTGAAATGAAGTCGGCAGTTGTGTACATAAGGGGACAATAAGTAACAGAAGCGAGAGACGTCGGGAGGCAGTCGATTTATCACCGAGTTACTTATGACAAGTGGCCCGTCCGCGACAGACGCCGCGAAGATGCTTTTTAGTGTCCACCTACGCACCAAGAAGCACGAACATGAGAAAAATTTGATGCGGTACCATAAGAATGTAATTTAGAAAAATGCGATATACTGGCAGTAGGATTCCTATGCATCTTCTACGTAAGAAATATAAATTTAGTTTAACAAACGTCATTTTTTACACTCTACCACCGTTTCGCAGTTCCATTGATAGAGAAGAAACAGGCGAAAGAAACTCAGTGGGTATCCTCTTTTTTGTTTACATTTTTTTTTATTATTTTATTTTACAATAGTCTCATAGAAAACTAAAGCACGCTCCGCTAAATGTATAAGTTTATTGCAAACTCGAGCAGACCAGCCTCCACCAACAGCACATCTTCACAAGTATGACGCATGTGGCAGCAATCACCGTTCTCGACCATATTCAAGGAAAGTGGACGACCCTCACGACGCCACTGCAAGCGGAGGCATTTGCTCGCTTAAATGGCATATTATTGTCTTATGTTTTGAACTAAAAATAATCTGCTTTTCATTCTACAGAGCACACCTGTAATCCTCAATAAGACCAATTAATTTTTTTTTTAAGTAAAAAAAGTAAAATAACAGCCTCAAAATTGCTGCTGAGCACAAGCCTCCTCTCATTTCTGAGAGGGTTTTGGAACTAGGAATAGTCCGCCACGCTGCTCCAATGCGAGTTGGCGGATTTCACATGTCCTCGAAATATTTCTATTCCCCGGACATGCAGGTTTCCTCACGATGTTTTCCTTCATAAAGGTAAATTAGCACTCAGATCGAACCCAGGTTACACGCGTACTATGAAATTAAAGGCTAGCAACCGGCCCCTGAGCTACCACGGACCGGTTACTACTCCTATGTATTTATTTATTATGTTATTTATATTTATTAATAGCTTTTAATAGATTTATTTACAACAGATTTTAGGGTAAACAATAAAGTTTAAATAAATAAATAAATATATTTTTCCATGGGTTATACTTCCAATTGTTCATTGGTGTGGGCTCACAAAAGGGTTGACCCGGATGGAGAAATAATCTTATTGTATATTAATACTCGTACGTCATATCCTAAAATTATGCATTTTCGTGAATCCGAGACCGCCAAAAATCGCAACACACTATGGTAATGAGGGGCGCGAGGTTTTTGCCACTTGTCCTTTATTCCGCGCCATTTGGACACCAGAAGTTGCTCCTGGTGACTATTACGGATTGCCGAATCGTAAATATAGTTTGACTTAGTACCTCTTTCAATATACGATGAGGCGGAGATTCTTAATATGAAACAAGTATTTTTCTTACCATGAACATCGGTTTTTACTTTTTCATTTTCATGCGTAGGAAAGAAGAAAATATAAATATCGTCGTTCTTTGTTTCAGAGTATCAAATGACCACTGCTGCATATAGGCCATCCCTAAAATGTTTGTAGTTCTCACTTTGGAGGGATTTTGCCAAGGTCCGCCTTGCTGGCGGATTGGCAACTGCAGTTTATTTATTCACATGTTCCAAGAAGACGCTGCTGCCCATTTCCTGGTTTTCGTTTTCCCTCTGTCGACTTTTACGACAACCACGGGATGAGATAGGGTGGTAGATTCTATTAGGCCGCCACCATACGGCATAATATTAGAAAAGTGTTCAGATGTGCTCAGTCAATGTAAAAGTGAGTAATCTACAATCGTATCTCGTAATAAATGCCATGAAAGTGGACTTACAGAAAATCTAACAACATTCTCGGGGCCTGATGGCGTGATACTCCTCAGTCACCATGGCCCAGTAGTCAGAGTGCCTGTCTGCTACGCCCTCGGTCCTGAGTTCGAATGCCAGCCGGAGACAACATTTGTGCAAAAACACATATTGTTGATTTTCGTGTCTAGTTTTTTCCTTATTAGATTAAGTTATGAAACGAGAAAAACGTTCGCCTGATGGTCAGTGCAACATCGGCCCATAACAAACGCTGTGTCACCCAGAACACTTCTATGTGACACGACACTGTGCCCATCACCCTGAGACATCAGTTCTTAAGTCTCATATGCTCACTGATCACTTTATACACTAGCCCTCAGTGCCTTTCAAACCGAAACACAGTAATGTGGCACACTACTGCTTCACGGCAATACTGGTCCTGGGGTGGTGCCTACCTAGACGAATTCTTGCATAGTAATCCTCAGATCAGAATCAGAAAAATATTGTGTTGTGCATGTGAAATTTATGTCTGTAAAATGCACCCACAATACAGGAAAAAACCTACTGTGTGGCTTAGTCTTTTTGGAAAGAATTCCGTGAGAAGACCTTAACTACTCCAACCCACAGTAGCGTCTAAAACGCCAAGTTTCTATCACTGTAATTAGCCAATTGGCTTGCCATACGTGGCCGTTAAAGTAAATTCTTCCATCTTATAGAAGGCCGATGTCCTATAGTACTTACAGTCCGCTGTTGATTATAATGACATATAAATATGATCTGATGATGTCTATATACCTAACACATTATTTTTTATCGGTACATATTTTCTTAATTTTTAAAAGAAGTCGCCTGTAACAAGTGCTGGGTCACCCAGAACATTTCTGTGCGGCACCACATTTCACCTGTCACCCTGAGACATCGGTTCTTAAGTCTCATATGCCCAGTGATTACGCTATCAGTGCCCTTCAGACCGAAACACAGTAACAATTGTACACTACTGCTTCACGGCAGAATGCATGAGGTACCAATCTACCTAGAGGGTTTCCCGGATAAGAATCCTACCATAACGTATTAAAGACTTGAGTATCACAATCAACTTCGTTCATAAAACTTCATGTAATTTAATTCCATTTATAAAACTTTATGTAAATCGCTTTAATATGATCAAGAAGAAATTTATTTTAGGAGAAGTCACTTTAAACCCGAGTAAAATAAACGAGAAAACTCTAGAAAAGGGGAGAAGCGGCGAGAACACAAATAAAATGGTCGACCGCGACAAAGCTGGCGCTCTAATGAAACTCCGTGGTTTTTCCATGATTATTCATGCCACTTAGATACCTCTAGCTTACGAACAGTAGACTCGAGTGCACAACTCGGTTTCGCTGAAAACATTATTACCATGCTGCAAATCACGGTAACTGACTATCGAGTAACTCAATACCTAAATTTTTCAATTCCATAGGGTCGATATTTTTACTGCATAGGTTAGTCTCCACTGAAACACAATGATTTTAAGAAAGATCCTAATAAGAACACGTTTAAAAGATTGGTTCGAGAGTTTATTATAATTTTTTTTATTTAGGAATCAAATAATATTTATAATACAGACATAACAAATTCTTAATCAAAAAACCATACATCAGGCAAGTTTCCACTAAATTACTTATACATACAGAAAGAAAGAGAGATCATATCAACCATTACATCAAATTTGTACACTCAAATCCAGTCATTCTACCCTGATTTTTTCTTTCGGTGATGTAATTGTTGTTAGCCTTTTTGGCTCCTACTGCTTCATCGGATACTGTGCTCACGGGCGTGCTAGGTTTGGTTTGACCCAAACATAAATCCTTAAACAACTCCTACAAAAACCTCGAAATTCGGACTGTGTCGCGTTTGCTGCGTGCTTGCGCGATTTCGAATATCTCGAATGATTTTAAGTCGTCTAATGACAGTCCGGGGGAGGCTGCGGGCCTCCATTCGGACTGTCGACTTGTGTGTCGGTAACTCTGGGCGGTGAGAACCGCCCTTGAACACGGGTGTATCGTGTGTACGCGGTGTGTTCTGCCGTGCAGTAGCAGTAGTTTGCAAACATTAATGTGTTTCGGTCTGGAGGACACTGTGAGCTAGTGTAATCACTGGACATACGAGGTTTAAGAACTGATATCACGGGGTGACGGGCGCGATATTGTGCCACACAGAAATGTTCTATGTGACACAGCATTTGTTATGGGCAGACGTTTCACTTACCATCAGGTGAACGTTTTGCTCGTCTCGTCACATTATACAATAAAAAAAACAAATCCTTGCAAAAGTACCCCTAACATTCGCGAGGCTATCAAATTTAAAAAAACACCCCAAACTATAGTAGATAGTTGGGTACTGCCACCGACAAGCATACCAGCAAGACTTCAAGACACATTAAGTTAATTTTGCGTAGATCAGACCAAAAATAATAATTGAAAGCTGAAGAGGATTAACTATGAAGTCAGGACGTCAAACATCTCACCCCTCTCTTGACCATAGGTGCTGTAAAGCGCTGGAAACGTCGAGTAATAAATAGTTCAAAATAAACAAGTTAAAATTCATAAAATTAGTATTATTTAATGTTTATTTCACTTTTTGCTATATTATGTATCGTGTAATTTATCTGGCATTAACGTTTTCCCATTCTAGGCCTTAGTTTAATTGATGGACATAAATTATTTACATTTAACCTGTTTCGTAATGAATCTTAATGATATATATTTATTGTCCTTTACGAAAATCTCTGTAAAGAGAAATTTTAAATGCAAAGATGTTTTATAAAGAATCTGCACAATTTTATAATAAAATAGCTTAAATAAACACATTACCTCTTTCCTACCGAGGTGTCGTAAGAGGCGACTAAGGTATTGTACGGACAGTCTTTATTCTTGCAGAACAACACCATAATATGCAATGCTGTCACTATACTGCTCTTGGGAACGCGATGGCGAGTAAGATTTTTTGACTCGTACCAAAATGGCGGCGACGTGGTTCCATGGGAAAGAGACGTGACTGTATGTATATATGTATATAAAAACCCCGTTCACGCGAAAGAGGTGAAACTTATTATATTAATTAGAAATTTGCTTGCTAATTTTAAATCTGGTGTGATACGGATTTTCTTAATATTTATTACCAAATGTAGCCTGTTACCGCGTCCCAGCCGGCGCCAGTCGACGGGCGGAGGGACACGGGCGGCTCATTGAGATGCGGTGACCTCACGAAAATCGCAAACTCCACCCACATTATCATTCCACTTTTATATTGCCACCACTCCATTAATGTAATTGCTGGACTCCACTCACTTGTGGTCACACACTGCGCCTTGAACATTCATTAACTTTATCGCGGCAAATCGACTGGAAGCTATATAGTTTCCCGTTTAATAAGGCTAAGAGATGGTCGAGATAAAATGCTTTATCAGAAAAATAAAATACGTAAGCAGCAAGGATCTTGTCTTAGTTTATTCCATCTAGGTACTTTGCTTTTATACTTTTATTCCGGTGTTAGATACCCGAACAGATACTGAGTGACAGCTCATGAAGCAATGAATAGAATATTTTTTATTCAACATAGATTAGTTTTACTAGTAGCTATGCGTTAGTATGTTTAAACTTGTAATAAAATCTCTTTGGCTGTACTATTTGTATCTGGTTGGTTTTGATGACATTAAAAAGGTGTTTACAGCTATTTTTCATTTGTTTTTCCTTCTGTCAAAAGTTTGTTCTCTCCAGCTATTTTTCATTTGTTTTTCTTTCTGTCAACATAATTGAATCTAATGAAGAGAATTCTTCTAATGAAAAGAAAAAATGCAAAGCAAGCCGCGATAAATATTTTGTGACGTTTATGGATCTAATGCAGTGTTAGTAATAGTAGCACAAAGTTGCTTTAAGCGTTTTTAATCCGGGATTTTTTATGTCAAATATACACCTCGCTCTGGTCTCCCTGTTGAGGATAAAATGGGCGCCATTTTTAAAAAAGTGGTACAAGATCGGCATATAAGTAGTTACGACATAGCTGTGTGGTGGCGGCCTAAAAGAATCTACTACCCCATCTAATCCCGTGGGTGTCGCAAAAGTCGACAGAGGGAAAAAATTTAAAACAGGAGATGGGCAGCAGCATCTTCCTGGAACAAACCGCCTGCCGAGCATGGCAACTATGGCAAAATCCCTCCAAAATGAGAGCTACAAACTTTTGGAACTATCTATGGGCTAGCTAGTGTGGCTATATAGGCTGAAACGACGACATAGCTGAAGAACTGGAAATTGACCACAAAACAGTTTTAACTCATTTAAAAAAGCTGGGTAAACAAAAAGGCTCGATATTGGGTGCAACACGAGCTCACTGAAAGAAACCTAATGAACCGTATACTCATTTGCGATTCTTTATTGAGACCTAATGAAACCGAACCGTTTTGAAGAGATTGATAACTGGTGATGAAAAGTGGATCACGTACGACTAGAACGTGCTAAAAAGGCCGTGGTCAATGGTCGGTCAGACTTCACAGACTGTGCCAAAACCCGGGTTAACTCGCAATAAGATGATGCTGTGTCATTGGTGGGATGGAAAGCAGTAGTTCATTTTGATCATTTACCGCCCGGCAGAACTATAGATTCGTATCTCCATTGCCAACAACTGATGAGAATAAAGCAAGAAGTTCAGAGAAAGTGGCCGGAATTGATCAATAGAAAGAGTAAGGTCTTTCATCACGACAACGATAGAACACACACATCTTTAGCTACTCAGCAAAAATTAAGAGTTTGGCTGGGAGGTGTTAATGCATCCGCCATATAACCCTGACCTTGCTGACCTTCAGATTTCCACCAGTTTTGGTCTCTTCAGAATTATTTAGGTAGTGTCAGGTTAACATCAAGAGAGGACTGCCGAAACTACTTGTCGCGTGTTTTTGATGGCGCATATATACTGTAGTTAAATGTAAATAAACTTTGAAAAAAAATGTCTTGAGTTTTCATATAACATGCGAAGAAACTTTTTCCCCAACCCATGTATAGATTGTAATTGTATATTATATAGTTTTTGAAACTATTAACAAAAAAGACCTTTCGGAGGGTTTTTTTTTTGAACATAGTGACGAGACAAACAAATCGTTCCTTTGATGGTAAATGTAACGTCTGCCATAACTACCAAAAAAAATGCTGTGTCACCTATAATATTCCTGTGGAGCACCACACTGACCCAGTCACCCTGAGACATCAGTTCTTAAGTCTCATATTCCCAGTGATTACACTAGCTCTCAGTGTCCCTTAAACCGAAACCTAGACGAATTTCTGCATAAGAATCGTGTCACCCTGAAGTGTAATAGCTAGTAACTCCTGGACCAAATTGGTGTCTTCTCATCATTATATCAAAAATATTTTAAAGTAAATGCGTACAATGTCGCGTTAGCTCTACATAAAACGTATTTATTAAATCAACGACACAGCAACTCGAAATATAAAAAAAAACGTAAAGTAACAGCCTATGAACGTCCCACTGCTGAGCACAGGCCTCCTCTCATTTCTGAGAGGGTTTTGGAGCGGGAAATAATCCGCCACGCTGCTCCAATGCGGGTTGGCGGACTTCACATGTCCTCGAAATATTTTTATTCCTCGGAGATGCATTTCCCTCACGATTTTTTCCTTCACCGCTCAGCACGTAGTAAATCAGCACTTAAAAGTTTAGAACAATTTTAGAGGTGCTGACACCGGAGATCGACCCCAGGTTACTAGCGTATTATGAAATCAAAGGCGAGCACCCGGCCCCTGAGCTACCCGGCTCCAAATATGTTTAAGAGTATATATTTAAGAGTTTTATGATGATGAGATTGATGACTTTCTCATAAATCTCATCATCAGAACTTGAGCGAATTTATATAGGACACTACGGTATCGGTACAATTTTAAGTGCTGATTTACCACGTGCTTAGCGGTGAAGGAAAACATCGTGAGGAAACCTGCATGTCCGAGGAATAGAAATATTTCGAGGACATGTGAAGTCCGCCAACCCGCATTGGAGCAGCGTGGCGGATTCTTCCTAGCTCCAAAACCCTCTCAGAAATGAGAGGAGGCCTGTGCTCAGAAGTGGGACATTTACAGGCTGAAACTTTACTTTTTACTTTACTACGGTATCCCCTTTCTAATAAAAAAAAGAATTATAAAATCGGTTAATAAACAAACAAGTTATGCCCGAACATACTGAAAAAAAATATATATTTTACACACCATTTAAAAACATCCGCCTTTTATGAAGTCGATATTTTTTTTACAGACGAATTGAGAACCCTTCCTTTTTTGAAGTCGGTTAAAAATAGATTAAAGGTTTTACTCAATTTTTTTGTAGTACACAAGTTCGCAAAAATCGCCTGTGTCCTGGTAAGAACAAGCAAGAACCCCAGCGGGCAGTTTTTTTGTATTGATATATAAGCAAAGGCTTCATAGAATTTTCCTATGTACTTCCTCAATAAAGTCATGTACAAAATTCAGGAAAGTATATAAATATAACGGCGCGGGGCGGCGCGCTGTTGCGATTCTCCAATGTACTTGCTCCTTAATACTGCTTACTTTAGGGTCGGCAAATCACGAAAATATTGTTTTGAATTAAATTGTGTATACTTTAGTTTTTATATAGACATCATCACCTAGCCATGCCTACTAAGAATACTTTCGGAAGCTATCAACTTTACAAGAGATATTATAATAGATAAACAACTACGTACATGCAATGATAGAGGCTGGTGGTAGGATTCCTGTGCAGGAATCCGTCTAGGTAGGTACCACCCCAGGGCCAGTTGTTCTGCCGTGAAGCAGTAGTGTGCAAACATTACTGCGTTTCGGTTTGAAGGGCACTGAGAGCTAGCGTAATCACTGGGCATTTGAGACTTAAGACCTGATTTCTATGCGTGACTGGCGCAGTGCTGTCTCACACAGAAATATTCTGGGTAACACAGGATTTGTTGTGGGCAGACGTTGCACTTACCATCAGGTGAACGTTTTGCTCGTTTCGTCACTACTACGAATACTTTCGGAAGCTATCAACTTTGCAAGAGATATTATAATAGATAAACAACTACGTACATGCAAAGATAGAGGCACATACTCCTTTCTGCCAACACGCATCCGATGGAACTGGTCGAATGGTCGCATGAGCATGCGACAAGATCGGACGAACACAACACAATACCCTAAAAGCCAACGTTTTGTTTGTCCAAGATTCGTACCCTAACTACTATCTGACACGATCCTCTGAAACCTGTTAGTACATTACCTAACCTTTTTTTATACGTAGGGAGATCATGAATATCCGATTGGCGAAAGGATGCAGAAATATAGGAGGCACTTGAATTGGCGAATATATAGTAGAATAATAGGAGGCCGATTTCCAAGAACGATATGTACGTTGAAGTTATAAGGACGGTTTGGCAGAGTCGGGTCGTCTGACTGAGTCTGACCTGAATAGGACGTCACAGGCCAGTAGTCTGGTGCTGTGATAGCGATAGCTGCCGAAGACGATGCCGTGGTTGAGAAAAGCTGGTTGCGTTTTACATATCACGCCGGTCACCAGTTTGGCACCATGAGCCAAGGGAAAAGGGTGGCTACCCGTCAGATCGTGTAAAGAAGTAGACTGACCGGAGGAGTACTCCCCCAATGAGTAATATTGAGATCTTGTATAAATAGTTAGCAAGGATGAATCTCATATAGCGCGATGTAGAATGTATGAGTTGTATTTTGCAAGATGTATTGAATGAGATGAGAGATGTACAAAAACTTAATAATCAAAAATATGCATATACAATAATGTACGACTCTATCTTTATTTCATTCCCTAGTTTCTTGTCCCTTGATTTTTACCATAAAACAAATTTTTCTATCTTGTATAATTAGTTACCAACGGTGCAACTTCAATAGTGCCATGTAGAATGTATTAGTTATTTCTTGGGCTTCTCTTATAGTGACGTAGATTTTGCTAAAAAAAATATATTAAAAAATATATGCATATTACATTATGTACAGTGATTTTATTTCATACTCTGGTTTCGTATCTCTTAATTGTTACCATCAAACTAGTTTTTCTATAGAAAATAAATAGTAAATTTATGAATTCCTATGAAATTCAGTATAAAACGTAATTTATCTGTTCAACGTAACTACAGAATAAAAATCATCAATCAAATTATGCAACAATAAAACAGTTCATAGTTTGTTAAAGAATGAAAAACCTTTCTCAAAATCGCAATGGTTATTGCTGTTATGTGCTTAAAATATCTTTTTCTTTGTTTACAACTAACGCCACCTATAATGTATGTGTAAGTTTATAGGCTGTATGTTTGCTATTATCTTAAACCATAAAAAGAAATGTCTATGAAAATTAAGATAATATACGTCTTTTGGCGCCAACTCGAAAAGTGGCGGTAGTGTTTTTATTTAATTTTGTAATTTCTGTGTATATTTGTAGTTTTGATATTTTATATTGATAGTTTATTATGCAGCAAGTGCTCCTGAAAGTGTACAGTGACAGGAAAATTCAATTCAAGACCAAAATTGTGTTTTCGTTTTGTCTCCATCAGTACAGCAAATCTTCAGTAAAAGTTAACTATCATTTTACTGTCGATCAAAATTTTGAAGTATTGCTGCTTGAAGATTGTATACTTGAATATGTTACTTGACTCTGAAAAATAGTTTATGACTGTTTCCATTAATAAATAAATAAATAAATAATGAGATAATATACTTACTTCCTTCTTGGCAGCTGAACGTGTTTTATTTCATTCGAGCCTAAGTATAATTTATCCTAAAAATACAACAGTTATATCCAAAACGTCACAGTGCTAACGAATCTTAATTATGGCAACTGCATTAAATTTCAGCAAGTCCTCTAATCTATCGCAATCACGTAGGCACGAACGAATCCTACCGCCGCACATAACACCTGAAAATAAGCCTTCATACATATTCCCCTCAACTTACCGCGACTGTCGGCCCTGAAACAAAGGAGGAAACTCTGTAGCGGACACCTCCCTCAAGCACAATGTTGTAAAAGAAAGAAAATACGACTCCCTCCCCTCCCCCTCGCCGTCCCCCACCCCTTCCCACGTCCCAAGAACACTCCGCGCCACGATTGTTCATGTATGAATTCACCACATTAGGAGTCAAGTAGGATAAAAACAGAACGCGGGAGAAAGCTTTGAGAAATATCCCGAGCATTGAGTGATATTCCTTCGCTAAAGTGTTCCTTTTTTATTTCTACGTTGCGAAAATAAAGGGCGGATGTAAAAATAGAGGACGTTTGTCCGCCGATCGAGATAGCGATTTTTGCGACAGATTAAAAAAAATCGGCCAACCTTTTCCCTCGCTTTGACGTGGGACGTCAATCAGCCGTTGACAGTTAAGGTCGATTGTTGGTTTGAAATTCTAATACTAAATCGTTTTAATGAGCTGAAGTTGTATTTTGTTTATATAAAAAAAAGAATAAAATTGATATTGATTCAGAAATTTAGTTTTATTATAATTTCTAGCAACACTGACGAGTTTATTTCCGTAGGGCTTTCCAGAATCAATTTAGCGCCCATAGTGATATATTTTAATATTACCTGTAATAGTATTTGTAATTGGAACTTATTTGGGTGTTATTCTAATTATCGATTAATAATTGTTTATATACCTGAGAAGTCATTTAACAGAGAGTAATATTTTTGTTAATTCATGTTTGTGTATTTTTATTTTAATAATAAATATATTAAATAAAACTATTTTTAAGGATTTTATTACGTTTAATTCTGAACTATTTCTCGACGGTAGAATAGTTTCGAATTGAAAATCCTGCGTAATAAAGAATCACTCGATGAATCGGGGTCGGGTTATACTACCAGTTAGTTAAGAATTGAAAAACGCGATAAAAAGTCCGAAAGAATATTTTATTTATTAATGAAAAATGTTGCAGTTATTCGAAACTTAAATAAAACGTAACTCTAATAGGCGTATACTATCGTGTGACAAAACTTTCACCCTCAACCGCTACAATCGTGCACTGAAAAAGACATCAGTTCTAAAATCTCATATGTCCAGGTGATTACAACTAGCTCTCAGTGCCCTTCAAACCGAAACAGTAATGTTTGCACACTACTGCTTCACGACAGAATAACTGTCCCTGGGGTGGCACCTAGACGGATTCCTGCATTCCAGTCATTAGCTTTAGTAGTATACGAACCGAAAGGCAGTCGGGATTATTTTTATTTAGATTTGGTATATTAATTTTAAATATTTAGTAAGCTCAATATCTGGTCAGAAAAGATAAGTTCAAAGTGTGACCGTCAGCGCCCGTCTCCCCAAAACATCAGTTGGCTCAGATGATGGTTTCTTTACGATGTTTTCCTTCACCTCAGAGCACGTGATACATCAGGATTGAAAATTGCGTAACTGGGTATCGAACACCAGACACTCGCGTTCTATCGGTGCTCGTCGGTGAAGGAAAATGTGAGGAAACCTGCATGAGGAGGAGAAATAAAGTCCGCCAACCCGCATTGGAGTAGCGTGGCGGATCTTCCTAGGCCATTAGGCCTCTGGTCAGCAGTGGGACATTTATTGGCTGAAACTTTACTTTTACTTTACTTTACCCGGCCTCTTAGCTACCGGCTTGTTAAATATTTCCTTGGCCATCAAATAGTTTTCCGGATCTCAATGCTTGTTATGTGGGATTTATGGAGAAGAATAACGTATTACTTGGACGTATTCCCGCATATGAGTTCTTAATTATTGCCGTTTCTATTACAAACGTTATTTTTTTTTAATTGGTGTCCATTACTTCTAAAACAACCATCTAAAATAGTCCAAGCTAAAAGGTAGAATCCAATGCAAATTGAAAATACTCATTCGCGGTTTATATATTCACTCTCCTACCCACACCGTAACATACACAATACAGGATGAAGATATAAACCCCATTGGGGCCCGCAATAAAGCCTTATTACACATCTTTTGTATCCAATTAAATTGGATACCTTATATTCGCAGCGCGTGCGATGTGTTATGGTAATTCGGCCGTTCTTGGGTTATTCATTCGCTTTGTTCTCCAAATTATCATTTTATTCGTAGGTGCGAATGTATTTGATTAAGTGTTTGAATAAATATGTTTATCGAATGGTTTCTTTTCAATCTGTTACGTGCAAATGGAAGTCTGGACCGCAGCGTAATATAACAGCAGATCTGATACAGTCGGCGTCATCAACTGCGTCACATCTTGTTTTCGAGTACACGAGTAAATTAATGTCTTGAAACATAAGTCTTAAACCAGTGCATGTAGCCATAAATGACATATGAAAAAGAGACGACTGTGTCACCCAAAACATTTCTGTGCCATTAGATATTTCTGTGCGGCGTCACACTGCACTCGTCACCCTGCGCCATTAGTTATTATGTCTAGTAAAACAGCGCCCTTTAGACTGGAACACAGTACTGTTCGCACATTACTGTTTAACGGCGAATTAAATAAGCTACTGGTGGTAGGATTCCTATGCAGGAATACATCTAGGTCGGTACCACCCCAAGGGCACTGAGAGCTAATGTAATCACTGGGCATATGTAACTTAAGAACTGATGTCTCAGTGACGGGCGCAGTGTGGTGTCATACAAAGTTTCTGGGTGACAAATTTGTTATGGGCAGACGTTGCACTTACCATCACGTGGACGTTTTGTTCATTTCGTCACTTTATCAAATAAAAAAGAAAACTGCACCCCAAAGCAACAATTAGTGTTTTTGCACAAATTATAATACGCAATAAATTACTGTCCGAAATATTTCTAAATAGAGTTAGCAAGATTGCGGGCGGTGCATGAATATGGAGTGTTCTCTTAATGAAAGAATAGAGAGGTGTTAATCTTGGCGGAACTTGAGGGATTCCAGTTTTAATTAATACAATCAAAACAAACAGCGGGGCCGCTCAACGGCTTAGATAGGACAGGGCCGGATGATGTTATTTTAGTACGCAGTGTAACGTCCACGCGACGCTTTTTTTTTCTTTCACTGCGACCTGCGCACTGCGACTGTCACCCTGAGACATCAGTTTTTAAGTCTCAAATGCCCAGTGATTACGCTAGCTCACAGTGCCCCTCAAACCGAAACACAGTAATGCTTGCACACTACTGCTTCGCGGCAGAATAACTGGCCCTGGGGTGGTACCTACCTAGACGGATTCCTGCATCGGAATCCTACCACCAGTATGTTTCTGGTTTTTTTATGTTTTTGTTCTTTATTTATAAAACTGTGACACATCTAGTACTCTTTTTTTTTGGTTTGATCCAATTGAGAAGTGTTGCTCCATAGATGACTTTATTTACACTGTTTTATTGATAAAGAACATACATACATGCAGTCACGCTTTTTTCCTATACTAGGGGTAGGTAGAGACCACATCCGTAGCCCACTTTTCGCTCCCGAGGGAAACGAGAAGTGACGAGCGAACCACGTGGCCGTTTCGCGTTTCCCGCGAGCAGTATAGTGACATCGTTGCATATTATTGCATTATTTTGCACTAATAAAGGCTGATCGTACAATACCTTAGCCTATTACGACACCTCGGTAGATATGGTATGTTTTTTTAAGGAAGATACACCGGTTGGTAAGTGTGATGTCCGCCCATAACAAATGCTGTGACACCTGGAACATTTTTTATTGGGCTCGTTTTTATTGGGATTCGTACCCAGGACCAGGTAAAAGTCAGGTACTCTAACCGCCAGAGCACGCGGTCGTCATTAACTAACAGTACTACTGCTTGACGGCAGTATAACTGGCACTGCGACCATACCTACCCAGATTCCTTGCATAGAAATTTTATAACCAGTTTGATTACTTTGAGCCACAGAAACTAACATATGAAGCTGCAGTTCTTTCGATTCTGTCATTTTTTTATTAAATAAAAACATGTTCTAAATCCGCCCCTGTTGGTTCTAAGGGACGACCCTTGAGTCTTTCATTAACCGCGGAATTTTATCAAAAAACACATCTTTTAATCCCTTCCATAAACTCATTTTCATACTTACCAACTTCAGGTTTTATCAAGTTAGTATAAATATTATTTCTTAAAATTACTCTTAGATAAAGGGGAAGCAAATGCTTTTCTAATCAATACTGAACTTCATATGTATTCAAGTTATAATTCTCACCCAGCAGAAAACGTAGCACAGATTTTATAAACTATCTATAATATAAAAACATCAAGTGAGAAATTAAACTGCACTGTGCACCCAACAGCGCATGGTGGCTCACCACCTATCACACCAAGTGCATTATATTGTTTTGGTGAAAAGTGGATTGTGGCAGTCATCTGTTTTTGCAGTGAGTGCCCAGTCTCTGACTACCCCTTATGGGATGCAGTCGTGATCTTATGTATGTATGTAAAAACATCTAAAAACTAAAAATATCTGCGGAACATAAGCCTTTCTCAAGAAGGCAGTATCTGAAATTAAACGAAAATTCTTTAATGAAGGAAAGGAAGTTAAGTTTTGTTTTTGTGCACTTATGTAAAATGTTGTATATTACCTAGTTCTTTAAGAGCACGCACAAGCAAACTAACACCGCCACCGGGAACCACCACCAGATATCCACAGAGGCGAAATTATTGATTAAGAAGATGTCACGTCTCGTTCCTTGCGAGTGCGAAAAGTGGGCTACGGGTGTGGTATCTGCCTCCCCCTTGTATGGGGAAAAGGCGTGACTGTATGTAAGTATGAATGTAAATTATTCAGACCGGTGATGAAAACAACGTCTAAGGTTCTAGTACTGCAATCGCCAATCTGACTGCCAAGCATTACCTTTTTTTGGAATCCCAACTTAGAAGAGGTCTACGTCCTGAAGCAGACTTTTTAATGGCTGACAATCATAATGATGACTTAAAAAGTAAAATAGAAAATATATCTCCTGCGAAACGTATCTTTAACCCCAATATTAAACTGTAAGTCGTCCATGAATACCAAATTTCGACAGACACAGTTTCTCTTGAAATATATCCCGCGGAATGGCTGAAATTTACATGGAACATTTAATAACGGCCCGTCCCAACCCTCACCTGGTCTTTTTTCTCACGCTATAAAAGTGCCCGAAAAGTTAAATTTGATGTGTTCTTAAACCCGTTGCAGAGGATAGGGCTGTGCGGGGTGTAGTCTTCGCAATCTTTAACTTTGGAGCTTGGGAATAGAATTCAAATTCAAACTTTAAGAACCATTTTGTCGACGCTAATTAAAAAACACATTTGGTAATAAAAATTAATTACTTAAAAGTACCCAAGTTAGGCAATTACAGAAAAATTGTCCCCGGATGCCCGGCAGATGTGAATCATCGAAATTGATTGGTATTGAAAAAAATTATAAATAAAGAAAATCAATAAATAAATATGTAGTAGAATCCTCCGTATCGTTAAAAGAACTTGTCTTTCTTTTTTTTATTTGATAAAGTGACGAAACGAGCAAAACGTTCTTCCGATGGTAAGTGAAACGCCTGCCCACAACAAATGCTGTATCACACAGAACATTTCTATGTGACACCACACTGCGCCACCCTGAGACATCAGTTCCCAAGTGTCATACGCCCAGTGATTACGCTAGCTGTCAGTGCCCTCCAAACTAGGGTGGTGGTATCTACACGGAATTCTGATAGGTGTATGATAAATCGAAAGAGCGGACGTGTCCTAATCAAGTTTTTTTAAACTTATAAGCGGAGTCTCAACCCTTGTTATTTATGTACTTGTAATGTTTGATTAAATTAGCCATCCTATTATTAACTGCCAATAGTAGTTACGGTAAAAGTAAAGTAAAGTTTCAGCCTATAAATGTCCCTACTACTGAGCACAGGCCTCCCCTCATTTCTGTGAGGGTTTTGGAGCTAGGAAGAATCCGCCACGCTGCTCCAATGCGGGTTGGCGGGCTTCACATGTCTTCGAAATATCTTTAATTTCTCAGACATGCAGGTTTCCTCACGATGTTTTCCTTCACCGCCGAGCACGTGGTAAGTCAGCACTTAAAATTGCAAATAACAATTTTAGTGGTGCCGGCACCGGGAATCGAACCCAGGTCACTCTCGTACTATGAAATTAAAAGCGAGCGCCTCGGCCCTGAACTACGTGCCCCGGTGCAACTCAGTAATTTGCGAATTTGCGTTAGCAAGTTCTGTGTGCCAACGCTCTGCGTGCATCGCCATGAGATTCTTAAGTCTCATACATACATACAGTCACGCCGTGTTGTGACGGCGTTAAGAGAATCTACCACTCCATCTCATCCCGCGGGTGTCGTAAAAGTGGACAAAGAAAAAATTAAAACCAGGAGATGGGCAGCAGCACCTTCCTGGAATATGCCAACAAATAAACTGCGGTTGTCAACCCGCCTGCCAAGCGTGGCAACTATGGCAAAATTCCCTAAAATGAGAGCTACAAACTTTTGTGGCAATCTATGAGCGACAGCCCACTGCTGAACGGCCTATGTTCAGCAGTGGGCTAGTGATAGGATGAAATGATGATACGGTCACGCCCTTTCCCATATAAACGGGAAACGAGACGTGACGGGTGGCGAACAAGCTCGACGCCATTTTGGTACGACTCAAATAATTCTTAGTCCCCATTAAGTTTCTACGGGCAGTAACACTATGACAGTATTGCATATTATTCTGCACGCCTCGGTTCCATATGTCATCACTGGCAACACGCACTGGTTGTACACTTTTGTTTTGAGGGATTGCGGTATACTCGACGAGAAGATGTGACGCAGTTTCCCGAACGCTGCCCAGCCGAGTTGGATCCGTCGATTGACCTCTTGGTCGAAGTTGGACCTACCTAGTCGGACAATCTGTCCTAGGTATACATATTCGTCGACAACTTCGATCGTAGTGTTCCCAACAATAACCGGTATAGGTGTGACATGGACGTTAGACATGATCTTCGTCTTGTCCATGTTCATCTTAAGACCTACCCGTTGGGAGACACTATTGAGGTCATAGAGCATAGCGCTAAGGTGCTCCAGCGATTCTGTCATTATGACTATGTCGTCGGCAAATCGAAGGTGAATGATGTACTCTCATTCTCAGGACCGTGTTTTGTGGAAATCTATGGGGGAGGCCTATGTTCAACAGTAGGACTATGGTAGGCTGAAATGATGATGATGATGATGATGATGATTCTGCACGAATAAAGGCTGTCTGTACAATACCTTATTCGCCTCTTCCTAAACCTCGATAGGAAAGAGACAGGTGCTATTCTATTCTGCCGAACACCTACAGGATAAGGCTCATGTGCCCTATAATTAATTACACCCGAAACCCTTCAAGGCGAAACGGCGATGTTTGCACACCACTGCTTGTCGTCAGTCTGGTTGTTATTGTGATTATCCCAGTGTCTCTGACACTCCATCCCGGTCGTCAAGTAATCTTATCGCATGAGTGTTACATCGGGCTCGGGTAGGACGTGCCTCTGTCGTCGGATATTGTTATTGCTTTTTTTGGTTTTTCACTTACATTTTAGAATAATACGAGTATAACGATTTATAAAGACGACGATACATTGGATAACCATAGTTGCCAATGATAGACTCCGCTGTTCAATTTTATGGATAACACTAGGAACACTTGCCGTCGACCATGCACGATGATATCGGTAGAACTATCACAACGAAAGTGAAAGGAAACGATTTTATGGTCGACTACGATTGCATTGTTACGTATTCGCTACTTTTTTTATGAACATTCAAGGCGCATTGCTACGTGGAATATTGTAATTTTCGTCTGCAGTTTTTTTTATTTGATAAAGTGTCGAGACGAGCAAAACGTTCACCTGATGGTAAGCGCAACGTTTGCCCATAACAGATGCTGTGTTACTCAGAATATTTCTGTGTGGCACCGCACTGCGCCCGTCACCCTGAGACATAAGTTCTTAAGTCTCATATGCCCAGTGATTACGCTAGCTCTCAGTGCCCTTCAGACATAAACACAGTAATGTTTGCACACTACTTCACGGCAGAATAACTGGCACTGGGGTGGTACCTACTTACACGGATTCCTGCATAGGAATCCTACCACCAGCAGTGATTGATTTTCAATATTGCGAAGTCCAATTGGATTATGGCTTCGATGTGAAAGCTCAGATCTTCTGGCTCGCGGCAATGTAAATAACACTGGAAAATTGGTCACACAATTCAAAATTACATACTGAAGCAATTATCAATCACAAATTTGATACATTCGCATTTATAATATTAGTATGAGTACGACGACCGCGTGGCCTAGTGGTCAGAGTACCCGACTTCTACGCCGCGGGTCATGGGTTCGAATCCCAGCCGGAGCCAACATTTATGCGAAAACATAAATTGTTGGTTTCCGGATCTGGTTGTGTTGTGATTGTCCCCGTGTTTCTGACACTGCATCCTAGCTTACCTCCGATCTTATCGCATCAGCGTTACATCGGGCGCGGGTAGGTTGGGACGAGTGAGTGCCTCTGTGTTTGCGCGTACACTTATGGCACTATAATATCTCCTGCGCAGTTGATGGCTCTCGACAGTAGTCGGCAGTTATCGCCGTGGTCGAAATCGGCTAGGAGAACGTCAGTCATCATCATGAATATTTTTATCATATTCAGGTAGAAGTACACAGGCATTACCCAAATAGGAAAGATTTATTTACCTTAGATGTTGTTGTCAACGGAATTTTAGATCTAGTATATTTGTATCTTTCGCATAACATTATAAAATATAGTTACATTTAATAAATCCAAATTTTACGGGATGATCGCCTTTATATTAATTATTTATTTCAGACGTTTCGAGCGCCTTACAGCCCCATGGCCACCCAGGGGAGAGCTGAGATGTTGCACGTATAAATTTCGTAGTTAATCTCGCTAAACGCATCGTAGTTAGTCTCTTCTGAGTCTAGAAGTCTTGCAGTGGTATATAATCAGGATGCTATGAGAATAAAGGCAAGACAATTGTTGTCATTACACCACCAGTTATTACACTATCTACAGAATAATGTTTGCATATTACTGCTGAAAGGCAGAACCCACCTAGATGGATCCAACCCTGGGTACCGCTAGTAAAAAACAATACAGGAGTAGGCACCCGACGCCTCGCACCTTAAACGCTACTGGCCATCATCGGTTCGTATATTTGGTTCTGACATTTTTCGAGATGTGTATTCCGCTAATTTCCTGATATGTCTATTTGTCGATTCTTATAACACCCTACAGGATGTGAAGGGGCCCTGTGCTAATGATTTTTTTCTACTTATTATGTAAAAAAATGAGCCGTGGTAGCTCAGGGGCGAGGCGCTCGCTTTTAATTTCATAGTACGCGAGTGACCTGGGTTCGATTCCTGGTGCCGGCACCACTAAAATTGTTAATTGCAATTTTAAGTGCTGACTTACCACGTGCTCGGCGGTGAAGGAAAACATCGTGAGGAAACCTGCATGTCTGAGAAATTAAAAATATTTCGAAGACATGTGAAGTCCGCCAACCCGCATTGGAGCAGCGTGGCGGATTCTTCGTAGCTCCAAAATCCTCTCAGAAATGAGAGGAGGCCTGTGCTCAGTAGTGGAACATTTATAGGCTGAAACTTTACTTTACTTTTATGTAAATAATTTTGGTGCATTTACGTTTTTACACTGATAAAATACGCATTTGTGACTAAACCCCATTAATGTACATATGTTATGAATAAAAATAAATTAAATCCATCAAAAATATACAACTTTTGAGAAAAAAAATCAAATGGTAGACAACAGCAGGCTTGCTACTGCAAGTTGTATCGCCATCTCTATCAAATCGACGTCAGGCCGTCATGCTAGCGAAGTAGAGTAAAAGAGATAAATATACGTTTACTTCAAAATATGTACTGGTTTAAGGCTACGTCGTCGCGATTCAACAGTGGTTACGCTTTTTTGACGCGTTAGTATGAGGTACTCTCCCCCCTGAATGGCTCGTCTTGTCGTGGCGGTGGGGCTTAGTAACCGTGGCTTGCTCACCCACGCTGAAGCTAAGAGGAACCCGGTCGGCCTCTGGCTCCAGGCTTACCCGAGGCGGTCGCTCCTAGTGGGCTGCGCAAGCCCACTCTAAATACGAACAAGAGGACTGCTGGGGGAAGCAGTACGCTGCCCTCCGCAACCGAGGTGGAGTCGCGAAGGAAGAAAAGTGTAGGTGTATCAGCTCACTACCTATCCTCCGTGACTTTGGCGGGGCCGTGCCGTCGATGCGGTGATGATGGACTGTGGAGCCACAGACCAGATCTCCTGCCGGGGGTGGGAAGACTGGTGCTTTCGAGTACAAGTCTCCTGGCCCCGTGGCCACACTCAGGGGGGTCCGTTGCGCACACAAAAGAGAGGCCCTGTTGGAAGGCGCATGGTGTGTTCCGGCGTGTCTCAGTAGGAAGGAGAGAGGAGAGGAGCTGTCTTCTCCCGAGGAGGGGCTGCCGATGGGTTGTGGAGATGTGCGCGAGCGTTCCCGTGGCCCTAACAACGCGGAGAAGGTGGAAAACAATGGGGTTTTAGTCGGTGCGAGTCCGGCATAGTCTGTAATTATTTTTTTATTGCACTCGCTAGGGCGTGTATGCGTTAGGGGATAAAAAAAAAAGGTTTACTACTCTATTTTCTTACTTCAATGATAAACTGCCACGGTATATATTGAAGTACTTATTTCACTTACTTGCAATAAACGCACCGTCGAGTCAAATCAAAACGCACTCATATTTGTGCTTTACTCCGTCCAAATGAACCAGAAATATTCGTTGTAATAATATTTTCTACTGTCTAGATTAAATTCAGCCAACAATTTCATTCCGCAAAGGTTCTCAACGACCCCGCGTCAAAGCTGGCTGGGTTGCCATGTCACAACTCTCGAGAAAATTTATGCACATAGTTTACGGCACGAGGGCACTTCGTCACAGCTTGGCAACACAGAGTGCGAGTCGCGTGAAAAATATGATAACACTCCATTGTACTGCGAACATTTTTTTTTTCAGTTAATCGCCGTCTAAGGATACAATATGATTCCTGAGTCCTTGAAAATAAGAGCGGCATTGGATCAAATGCACGAAATGCTTGTGAAATAACTCTTGTTTTTTTTCTACATTGTTTCGATGAATAAGTGGGTATAATGTCTGATGCATAGGGTTTATATTCGAATGAATGTTTTCAATCCTTGAATGGCCATAATTACAAGGTTCGTATATAGTCCTTATTCCGTCACTGAGGACTCCGGCGGGTGACAAAGGCACTAGATTTTAATTGAGTTCATTGAATTAAAACTTGATGACATGGGTGATATTGACATTTTTACTGGTGGTAGGATTCCAATGCAGAAATCCGTCCAGGTAGGTACCACCCCAGGGCCAGTTATTCTTCCGTAAAGCATTAGTGTGCAAACATTACTGTGTTTTGGTTTGAAGGGCACTGTGAGCTAACGTAATCACTGGGCATATGGGATTTAAGAACTTATATCTCAGGGTGACGGGCACAGTGTGGTGCTACACAGAAACATTTTGAGTAACATGCATCTGTTATGGGCAGACGCTAACCATCAAGAGAACGTTTTGCTCGACTCGTCACTTTAATAAATTTAAAAAAAAATTAAAAAATGCGGAGAAATTAATCACAATTAACTAATTTTGCTTCGCGTCCCACTGGTAAGTTCAGGCTTTCTCTTATTATTGAGTTAGAGCGGCCGCTATGATGCTTCAATGTTCCTTGAAATATTTTTATTTCTCAGGGGTGCCTCGCGAGATTTACTTTACCGTCCACAAGCTACAGTCCTAGGTGGTAGGATTCCTATGTAGGAATCCATTAAGGTAGGTACCACCCCAGCCAGTTATCCTGCCGCGAAGCAGAAGTGTGCAAATATTACTGTGTTTCGGTTTGAAGGGCACTGAGAGCTAGCGTAATCACTGGACATATGAGACTCAAGAACTGATGTCTCAGGGTGACGGGCGCAGTGTGGTGCTACACAGAAATATTTTGAGTAACTCTGAGAGGGTTTTAGAAGGCGGGACTAGCCCGCCACGCTGCTCCAATGCGGGTTGGCGTACTTTATATGTCGAAATGTTTTTATTTCTCATGTTCGATGTTTTCTTTCACCGCTGACATATGCATACATAAATACAGTCTCGACTTTCTCCCGTGTAAGGGGTAGGCAGAGGCTACTAACGAAGCCCACTTTTTGTCCTCGCAGGAAACGGAACGTGGTGGATGTCGGACCATGTCGCCGCCATTTTTTGGTAAGAGTCAAAAAAATTCTAACTTTCCGTTGCGTTCCCACGAGCAGTATGGTGACAGTATTGTATATTATGGTGTTATTCTGCACCAATAAACGCTGTCCGTACAATTACGGACAGCGTTTATTGGTGCAGAATAACACCATAATATACTCATGTCAAACGTACAAATGTCGTAAGAGGCGACTAAGGTATTGACCTAAGTCGCCTCTTACGACATCTCGGTAGGAAAGAGGTAGGTGCTAATCTACTCTGCCGTGATGGTTGACCGCTGAGCACGTGGCAAATTAGCGTTTAAAATTGCAGAACAATTTTAGAGGTGCCGGCACTGGAGATCGAACTCAGGTCGCATTTAAGGCAAGCCTTGAACTACCACGGCTCACTTTACACTAAACGGTGGTAGGATTCCTATGCAGAAAACCGTGTAGGTAGGAACCACCCCAGTGCCAGTTATTCTGCCGTGAAGCAGTAGTGTGCAAACGTTACTGTGTTTCGCTCTAAAGAGCACTGGGAGCTAGTGTAATTACTGGGCATATACTGGTTATCAGGACGGGCGCTGTGTGGCGCCGCACAAAAATATGTCTCATATGCCCAGTGATTACCCTAGCTCACAGTGCCCTTCAAACCGAAACACAGTTATGTTTGCACACTACTGCTTCAGGGCAGAATAACTGACCATGGGGTGGTACCTACCTAGACGGATTCCTGCACAGGAATCCTACCACCAGTAAAGATTAACGTCAATTAACGTCAGGTGAACGTTTTGCTCGCTCCGTCACTTGATCCAATAAAACAAGTAGTGGAATCTTATCTACTTAGTGGAATTAGTTTAGGCTTTCTTCTATAGGTACATATAGAAAGGACAATCGTGAAAAGCTGAAAATCCAGCAATAACACGATAATAATGTGCCAATAAGGTCGTTATCTCGGATAAGGCTTCGGATCAATCTCCGCCTCATGTAATACATGATAATGTATCTCCCCTTTGCTAAACATGCGCTTTTTATATTCTCATGTACGCTCATGTAATTCTTGATGCCTTCACTATTCGCTTATTACTGATAATAACTATATAACCACATGCAGTTTACCTTTTAGATACCAAAACAAGACCTTTTTTTAAATACTGGGTGTAAACTTTTATTTTATTATTTATTTATGGAAACAGTTGTGAACTATTTTTCAGTGACAAGTAACATTTTCAGGTATATAATCTTCAAGCAACAATTCCTCAAAATTTCGATCGGCAGTAAAATTATAGTTGATTTTTACTGAAGATTTGCTGGCCAGTTGGAGAAAAACGAAAAGCACAATTTTGGTCTTGAATTGAATTTTCCAATCACTGTACACTTTCACGGGCACTTGCTGCATAATAAACTATCAATATTAAACATCGAAACTCAAAATATAAACAGAAATTACAAAATGAAAACACTACCGCCACTTTCCAAGTTGGCGCCAAAAGTCAACTTTTATTTTCTATCAAATTTTTACTTTGTTGGAAGATGACGTGTGTAATTCGTCGTGGTTAATACAGATTACAAATACCATAGCTAGGATATTATTCAATGTGACTAGAACAATAACTTCTAAATTTACTTCGCTTTAATATAGTGTGTTTTTATTGTAATTATTTTTCTTCATTATAGTTAATAGAATCAGGCGTTACTTTGCGGAAATCCATTACAAAGAAGAAAAGTAAGTTACTTTGCTAAGATCCGCATGCAAAATATAAAAATGGTGTATATTACCTAGTTTTTTGAAGTGCACCACCCGCCCTCCCTCAGTAGCGTGCACAAGCAAACTAACACCGCCACCAGGAACCGCCACCAGGTACCCTCCACCAACCACTACAATACCACCACTAGATAATATACACCACCGAAGCCGAGAACACGACACGTGTTTCGCCCCAAAACGAGGCATTATCAAGCGTAATAGACTCTACGACAGACGGCCGTCTGTCGTTGTGTCTGATATTATATTTTGCATGCGGATCTTAGCAAAGTAACTTACTTTTCTTCTTTTCTTCATTATTCTACTACATACTGTTGCCAACAAACTCAGAAGTACTAGTTAATTAATAATTATTGTTATTTAGATTTTTATTTTTTACATACTATACATTTTATATATTATACACTTTTGTATTTTAAAATTTATACATATTAAATATTTTTACGTTTATTATTATAATTATTTTTTGTTTCTGCCTGTGTTGATGACTGTGTGTCAGCTACTCGTAGGTCCCATATCAGTGGCACCAAAAGAATAACAGCGCTACGGCAATTTTTGCTGTTGCATAATGCTGTGTCGGGTCCCTTTCGTTGTGTTTTTTTTATCTGTTGTTGTATAGAGCTCAGCAAAGAATGAATATTTTTTCTTACTTCCCTCTTTATTTTTTCTTTTTCTCTTTCAGTATGTGTATCTTAGTGGCCAGAGTACCTAGCTTCTACGCCGCGGGTCCTGGTGCGAATTCCAGTGAGAACTTAGATTAGTAAAAGAACTATTTCTGCAGAAACGGTGATTATCCAGTTGTCTCTGACACTGCATCCTAGTCCAGCTCTGAGCTCTGAGCGTTACATCGGGCGCGGGTAGGTCATGGCGAGCCTCCGTGTTTGCGCGTTCACTTGTAGCACTATGATATCTCGTGGGCAGTTGATAACTGACAGTTTTTGGAAGTTGTTTCCCTGGTTGAAAATCGGCTAAAAAGACCATCTGATCAGTAAGTTATAGAGAGAAGACCACGTGGCCTGGTAGTTAGAGCACCTGACTTCTTCGCTGCGGGTCCTGGCTTCCAATCCCAGCCGAAAACACAAATTGTCTGTGTCTGTGTGTTATGTAGGGTCTGGTTGTGTTGTGCATGAGAAATTTATATCTGGAAAACACACCCACAATACAGGAGAAGTCCTACTGTTCGTTTTTTAAAACTAGAGAGTATTGGCATGGCCCATCAGTGTCTCTTCTACTTCATGAAAAGATATATATCAGTATCAGCCGAACAGTGTCCCACTGTTGGGTTTATTAGCTCGAGAATAAATCGAGTCTCACAAATTGCAGTTTGAACTGAAAGCCCCACTTAAAAAAATAAATTGCTTATTGCAAATTTCAGATGAGCCGCGCAGGTGTGACATGATGGATGCTTTTGAACCGTTTTATTATTTACAAAACAGTTTTGGTAAATTGGCAACATCGTCTTGAAGCGAAATTAACGCAGAAAATATTGTTCTTTTATCCACAATCCCGAGGAACTTTTGATTAAGTTAAAGGATGATGATCCTGGCAGATTTTCGACCATGGGGTTAACTTCCGTATACCGTCGACTGCTATTCAACTCCATATAAGATATCATAGTGCCGTATTATAGTGCCTCACAATAGTACGTGCAAACACAGTATCTAGGCATTCACTTTTCCTTACAAGTCCGAGAAATAATAGAAGACAAGTTTTGTAGCATATATTCCGCATGTATTATAATCAGGCTTTTAGGTTTTGTACAGATATTTTTGTCGTGCCGCGTGATGGCGGCTTAAGAGAATCTACCACCCCATCTCGACACAGGGTGCCGTAAAAGTCGACAGAGGGAAAACTAAAGAACAGAAGATGAGCAGCAGACTCTTCCTGGAACATCTGAATAAACTAAACTGCCGCCTCCAGCTACAAAATCTTGTGTTAATCTGCGGGGAATCAGCTACTTTTGTATTTTTTTAAAACTTCACCTCTAATATGTACCTACGAGGACTTAATGCCTGAGGCACTTCATATGAAATGGAATAATAGAGAAATATATGCATATATATAAATACCAATACATAAATATACACATACATACATATAAATATATAGTAAATAAATAATTAAAAGTGTGGATATAACTATTGCTGAGATGATGGAACCAATTAATTTTGAAGCAGTTTCCGAACTTTAAATTCGAACGAGCGACGATTGTTAGCTGTTCTGACTTCGAGAGGGAGTGAGCTCCAGAGAATGACTTAATTATAATCTAGTATTCCACGAGACACATGACTAAGGTACACTCTAATGAAGGAAGGTAAGTTACTTTGCTAAGATCCGCATGCAAAATATAAAAATGGTGTATATTACCTAGTTTTTTGAAGAACCGCTTGAGGAACCGCCACCAGGTACCCTCCACCAACCACTACAATACCACCACTAGATAATATACACCACTGAAGTCGAGAACACGACACGTGTTTCGCCCCAAAACGAGGCATTATCAAGCGTCATAGACTACGACAGACGGCCGCCGAGTGTCACTCGGTCACCTGGTGGCGGTGTTAGTTTGCTTGTGCACGCTACTAAGGGGAGGGGGGGCGGTGCTCTTCAAAAAACTAGGTAATATACACCATTTTTATATTTTGCATGCGGATCTTAGCAAAGTAACTTACCTTCCTTCATTATAATGGATTTCCGCAAAGTAACGCCTGATTATATTAACTAAGGTACACTCGTCAAAGACTAACTTAAAGCATTCTCCACAGAGTTACTCGAGGTTAGAGAATTTACTTATGAAGGGAGCCGCCACCAGATACACTCCATCACTGCAACCACTACTAGCACCAGACAATACACGCCCCTGAAGTCGATTCGTGAAGAAGACACGATTCGTGTTTCTCCCCAAAACTGGGCATTATGAAATGATAATCAAGTGACACGATGTTTTTTGTTCTCCAAAAATAAGTTATACATTTTACATTTTGCATGCGGATCTTCCCAAATTAACTTTCTTTCCTTTAAAAAAAAAGTAAATTAACTGCGTAAAAATGTCCCACTTCTGAGCACAGGCCGGCTTTCGTTTCCGAGAGGGTTTTTGGAGCTGATAAGAATCTGCCACGCTGCTCCAATGTTGGCGGACTTCACATGCCCTCAAATATTTTTAATTTCTCAGACATGCATTTTTTCCTTCATCACCGAGCACGTGGTGAATCAGCACTTAAAACTGCAATTAACAATTTTAGTGGTACCGGCACCGGGAATCGAACCCGGGTCACTCGCGTACTATGGAATTTATAGCGAGCGCCTAGCCCCTGAGCTACCACGGCCCTTTCCCTTTATAATAATTGATTTCCGCAAAGTAACGCGTGATTATATTAACATACATACATACATACATACATAAGATCACGACTGTATCCTATAAGGGGTAGACAGAGACTGGGCACTCACTGCAAAAACAGATAACTGCCACAATCCACGTTTCACCAAAACAATATAATGCACTTGGTGTGATAGGTGGTGAGCCCATCGCCACCATGCGCTGTTGGGTGCACAGTGCAGTTTAATTCCTTACTCGCCTTTTACGAGATCCATTGGACTGAGATGGAGTGGTAGTATTCTTTTAATATTAACTTGAAATTTTATAAACTTTTTTATCTGATCAGTTATCTCCGAAAGACAGCTGTTAACTTAAAGTGCTTAATCAAAGGCCGTCTATATCAAATATTTGCTGAAACAATCACAATTAGAACCAAAAACGCCGTACAAACAACCGAAGACCCGGAATAGCCCGGGAAAATCAAATTGAAACAATATCCCGGTTCAATCGCGCCGAGACCGGGGACCGCGCTTGAGTTTTTGCACTTTACGTATTCATAGACATTACTTATGCATGCAGCAGCGAAAATATTACAAGATTTTAATGAAAGAAATATTAATTTTGAGGTAAGTTTTCTTTGCGGTCTCGGCGAGGGTGAAATTAAGTTTGGTCTGGCATAAATACTCCGCGGAGTCTGCCGCTCAGTCAGCTTAGAAAATATGGTTCGGTAATGTCGACGTGGAATTTTCCACTGCTCGTTCTGTTGCAAAAACGTTTGCTGTACGGAAAATAACTTATACTAAAAATAATGTTCGCAGTCTTATTATTTGTTCTTCTAACTGGTGATAGTATTCCTATGCAGGAATCAGTCTAGGTATGTACCACCTCAGGGACAATTATTCTGCCGTGAAGCAGTATGTGTGCAAACATTACTGTGTTTCGGTTTGAAGGGCACTGTGAGCTAGCGTAATCACTGGGTATTTGAGACTTAATAAATGACGTCTCAGGGTGACGGGCGCAGGTGTGTTGTGAGAGAAATGTTCTGGATGACACAGCATTTGCTATGGGCAGATGTTGCACTTACCATCGGTTACATTCGGTGAACGTATCGCTCTTTTCATCACATTATCAGGTTAAAAAAAATGTGAGGCGTAAAATTTATCGGTCTTATACATAAAAATTACAGAAAATTTATTAGCCTTGTTACAAAGAGATTACTCATTTATTGATAGAAGTTAGCAGCCAAATATATACAAATTCACAGATGTTTCACCTATGTAGATTAGATTAGGATAGCGGATATTTTTTAACACGTTTATTGGGCCTAATGCTTCATAATTATTCAGTTTTATAAACCTATCATAATTATTTATTTATATATTTATATTTGTTATTATTTCAAATCTGTAAAAATTTAAAGTCCAAGACAGTTTTTATTGAATAGTTTTTTTTTTAATTCTATAACCATATCTTTCAAATCTACAAATGGATATGATTTGGCGAGTCGTGATTCATTATTCAGCGTTATCACGCTCATAGCTTGTTCTTTTTACATACATACATACAGTCAGTCGCCGTTTTCCCATATAAAGGGTAGGCAGAGGCCACATACGGAGCCCACTTTTCGCCTCCGCGGGAAAGAAGACGGGGGCCATTTTGGTAGGTGACAAAAAAAACTCACTCCCCATACGTTCCCACGAGCACTATAGTGACAGCACTTGCATGATGGTGTAAACTGCAGGAAAAAAAAACTGTCCGTACAATACCTTAGTCGGTTGTTACGACACCTCGGTAGGAAGGAGGTAGGCGCTATTCTACTCTGCCGGACACCTTTCATCTCATATGAACTCTGTCATACAAACGCTAAACTCAACGCATTTTTTTTTATGGTTTCCACCAGGAAGTACACCGTCCCTGGTGGCCGTTTATTGACTAATAGGTACACAAGTTTTTACATTTGTAATTATAAACAATTTATTTCCAATGTTCCCACAGAAAGAAATACCGTCGCATCTCTGCTATTTGATACTGAGATGTTATGGATATTCTTAGTTTCGAAAAAGTTATATTTTGTTATGATTTAACTATAATTAATTATTTTTCAGTTTATTATTTATTAGTAGTAAGAAAAAGTTAGCGCATACAAAATAAAGTAAAGTATATTTAGGACAATTTTTAAATCTATTTCCTAACTTAATGCTAATTTTATAACCAGTTATTATTTATTATACAACTGCTTATACTACTGTGATTAAAGCATCATTTTACTGTGGCATTATCTAATGTGGTAATCACAGAGGAAACAGATGTAGCGCTTATTTAAATTGGCGTCGGGAAACAGTTGAGTCGGAAAAAACACCGTCCCTGGTGGCCGTTTATTGACTAATAGGTACACAGTTTACGTTTGTATTTATAACAATTTATTTCCAATGTTCCACAGAAAGAAATACCGTCGCATCTCTGCTATTTGATACTGAGATGTTATGGATATTCTTAGTTTAGAAAAAGTTATATTTTGTTATGATTTAACTATAATTAATTATTTTTCAGTTTATTATTTATTAGTAGTAAGAAAAAGTTAGCGCATACAAAATAAAGTAAAGTATATTTAGGACAATTTTTAAATCTATCTCTAAACTTAATGCTATTTTTATAACCAGTTATTATTTATTATACAACTGCTTATACTACTGTGTTTAAAGCATCATTTTACTGTGGCATTATCTAATGTGGTAATCACAGAGGAAACAGATGTAGCGCTTATTTAAATTGGCGTCGGGAAACAGTTGAGTCGGAAAAAAATATGAATACGTATTCGTCGCTCCCGCGGAACTTTCCGCGCGCCAAATGAAGCATACTTCGGCCCATAACACCCGCATTATTCTGGAAACTTCATAAAGCTGCCTACAGACGTCCAATGACATCCTTAGAATGATTAGGAGCAGGTTGGACTGCAAATATGTGAGTCATTGCTGCGCTATTTCTAGCGGAGTGGCGCAGCGATAACTCGCATCTCAAATAATGATACGTTAAAGTTAGGAACTAACATAGAGAATAAAATTGTAGTACTAACAAAATAAGTCTTATGTTACTTGAATTAAACGTTTATTATTATTATTATTATATATATATACTCGTAGCTATAAGCTTATAAGCTTTTTTTCAAATTACTGGCTTGCTTTATCTATTTTACAGACTGGCTGAATTTGAACACAGCATACACTAAATTACTTTTTATTTTCAATCGATACTATTTTTTTTTTATTGGATTAAGTGACGAAACGAGCAAACGTTCACCTGATGGTAAGTGCAACGTTTGCCCGTTCACCCAGAACATTTCTGTGTTACACCACACTGCGCCCAAAAGTCTAGCTCTTGATTTAAAATAGGAAACCAGTAGATAAAATTCTAGACACGATAAATAAACCCAGTCCCGATACGTCAATTTTTTCGGGAGTTATCGTGACCACATCCCTGAAAAAAATCCAGGACGTCCACGTATTTTTTTTAAACTGTTTCTTTTTCAAAGTAGCAATATTAGATGATTTTTCAAAATAATTTTAATGAATTAATTAAAGTGTTATCTTGATATCATCATCATCATCATCATCATTTACTGCCTATCAGCTAGTCCACTGCTGAACATAGGCCTCCCCCATAGATTGCCACAAAAATTTGTAGCTCTCATTTTGAGATTTTGCCATAGTCGCCACGCTTGACAGGCGGGTTGGCAACCGCAGTTTATTTATTTAGATGTTCCACGAAGATGCTGCTATATCTTCTGGTTTGAATTTTCCCTCAATCTACTTTTACTTTTTTTTCTGTTTGTTTGTCTATAAATACATTGTTCACTTGTCTGTCTAGTGCCTAATTTTAAGTATGTGTGTCTGTGGCGTATTTCCGCAATAAATGTTTTCTTTATTTTCTCTCTTTCTAGATGGGGTGGTAGATTCCTCTTAAACCGCCACCACACGGCGCACCTTGATATGTAAAGTAAAAAAGTAAAGTTTCAGCCTATAAATGTCCCACTACTGAGCACAGGCCTCCTCTCATTCCTGAGAGGGTTTTGGAGCTAGGAAGAATCCGCCACGCTGCTCCAATGCGGGTTGGCGGACGTCACATGTCTTCGAAATATTTTTATTCGTCAGACATGCAGGTTTCCTCACGATGTTTTCCTTCACCGCCGAGCACGTGGTAAATCAGCACTTAAAATTAGCAATTAACAATTTTAGTGGCGCCGGCATCGGGAATCGAATCACCCAGGTCACTCGCGTACTATGAAATTTAAAGCGAGCGCCTAGCCCCTGAGCTACCTTGATATGAGTCTATTCAAATAAATGCAATATAATTATGTAGAGGCATTTGAAGATCGAATCACTTGACCTTGATATGTTGAGTTTATAGCACTATCACACGCCGCTTCGCGCCACGAGACTTGCTAAATATTCGTGTAACGAATGGGAAGCTTTATTCAAATTTTTCTTAAAGAACAGGGAGGGAGCTTCTTAACTTTTTATATACATTTTAGAGGCTAAATGAACTGAAACTGTGTCTCACAGATGCTTTGGAAACGCGTTATTTCGGCGCGCTTGGGGATGGGCAAGAGGAAAACTGTTTGCTAAAGCTGGGACATAATAATTCGTGAACTATTAATAATTTATTTATTAGGAGGAACGGTGTTAAAACGTTTAATATAATTAATATTACTTCTATCAAAATTTGATACCCTACTAATACGAACTTAAATGTTATAGCGTATAATTAAAAATATAATATAATTAAAAATACGCAAATCAAAAAAGTTTAAGAAGCACAAGGAGTCAAATAAATTTTATGATAAAATGTTTAGTAGTGCCGTGTGGTAGCGGCTTAAGAGAATCTCTCCAACCCATCTCATCCTGTAGGGTGTCGTAAAAGTCAACAGAGAGAAAAATTAAACCAGGAGATGGGCAGCAGCATCTTCCTGAAAAATCCAAACAAATAAAATGCGGTTGCCAACCCACTTGCCGAGCGTGGCCAATTTGGCAAAATCCCCCCAAATGAATATAAGGGGCCTGTGTTCAGCAGTGGACTAGTGATAGGCTCAAATGATGGTTTCTCATAATATATAAAATCAGCCAAAAATATGATATATTTTTTTTTGCTTATTTGGTATATTGACATCTTTTTTACGTTGCTCTACACTAGGATTTCTCCTATGTCTTGGGAGCGTATACTGGTTCGATCGGTCATAAGCAAAAACTGCTCTATACGGGAATCGAACCTGCGATACGCAGCACAGACGCAAAATTCTTCGTCACTGGGCCAACTGAGCTATGATCACCAGTTATCAATTTAGAAAAACTTTTTTTCTTTAATTTGATAAAATGTCTTGACGAGCAAAATGTTCACCTGATGGTAAGTGCAACGTTTGCCCATAACAGATGCTGTGTTACTCAGAATATTTGTTGTGTAGCACCACACTGCGCCCGTCACCATGAGACATAAGTTCTTAAGTCTCATATGCCCAGTGATTACGGTAGCTCTCAGTGCCCTTCAGACCGAAACACAGTAATGTTTGCACACTACTGCTTCACGGCAAAATAACTGGCCCTAGGGGTGGTACCTACTAGACGGATTCCTGCATAGGAATCCTATCACCAGTGATGTAGAGAAATCTATATGTTTTAAGAATGATCGATGCACCACGAAGCATCAAATGATAATGATACCTCAGAAAACAATAGTAATATTCTAAAAGTCACAGACTCTTGGTAATTTAGAAAGATTTCCAGACAGACCTACAAAAGTGTTGACCAAAGGCACGCCACAACATATGAGACCAAACCGCAGGAATAAAAAAACGTTGGATTGAATGTGTAGGGGAAGGTCTTAGGATCGAAAACAAGAAGAAAGGTAAAGTAAAAGCTTATAAATTTCCCTCTGCTGAGCACAGGCCTCCTCTCATTTCTGAGAGGTTTTGGAGCTGGAGATACCGCCACGCTGCTCTAAGGCAAGTTGGCGGACTTCACATGTCCTCGAAATATTTTATTCCTCAGACATGCCGGTTTCCTCACGCTGTTTTCCTTCATCGCTAAGCACGTGGTAAATCGACACTTGAAATTGCAGGACAATTTTAGGGATGCCGGCACCAGGGATCGAACTCAGGCCACTCGCGTACTATGTAATTTAAGGCGAGCGCTCGGTCCCCGAGTAACCACGGAGGCCAAGACCTAGAAAGGGTTGTAGCGCCCCCGGAAGAAGAAGAAAGAAGAACAGTCGTCTTTACTATTTTGAAGTTTATACAGCAATATCATGCGTAGAGAGGATGAATGAAAGAAGATTGATAAAGCAGATTTATGGGCGTGTGTGAATGGGAAAGCCGGTAAGGGTGGACCTAAGCGTACGTATCACAATCAGATCGAAAAACTTTCGAGGAAAGATCACGTTAAAAGCAACCGACGAGCGTGTATGAAAACGCTAATGAAAGTAGAAGAAGCGAAAGACGTGTGTCTTAAAGACGTTTGAAAATGTATGTCAGGGTCGAAACAAGTGGAAAGATGTGGTCTCTGCATACCCCATTGGGAAAGGCGTGACTGTAAGTATGTATTATGCGGCTACACTTAAGCTCTAATTATTTGTTGTTACATCAAATGTATAGACTTATTGAAATGGGAGGGGACGATTTTAACATATTAATTTATTTATTTTACTTTAATTAAACTATGTTCATATACGGAACCTAATATTAAATTTAAGTAAAATGCGATGAAACATTTATATTTTCTTCCCTCTTTCAAGTTCTCGGCGTATGTAAATTCTGCTTCGGGGGCAAGAACTGATGCCTCCACAGACACCGTGCCCATCTTCCGCCCAACAGCGTGTGATATTGAAACTATGTTTTGGTCAGAAATGTAACGAAATACATATTTTTTTAATTATTGTGGCCGGTTCAATGATTTCTCGAGGAATTTCTTTAACATATTTTCCTAATTAAAAAACAAGTAATCTATTATGTTCATTTATTTCTTGCTAACATAACCTATACAGGGCTGTGGTGCCATTTAAGCAAGTAACACATGGAACACGTTTCACGTGTCATTAAATCTTAAAAATAAATATGAAGTGATAATCAGCCTATAAATGTCCCACTATTGAGCACACGCCTCCTCACGTTTCTTAAAGGGTTTTGGAGATACAGACAATATAAATGTATGTAATAAAATTACGAATTTTTTATAATTACCATACCATGTAAATTTACCATAAAGTACGAGTACAATTGTACACATCGTATATCATAACACAGTACATACACACAATGGGCATTTCTGTCTGTAATTTTTAAAGTTTTGAATTTCAAATTTCAAAAACGTTTTGTCGCCGTACATTTATTACTTACTTGACAAAACTTGAATTCAAGAAAAATACGAATGTATTTCGCATGTACATATTCGCGGGCTCGATTCGTTTGAAATAAATTCCGAATATTATAGAACTACAGACAGTTAGTTTTAATTCTTGATACCGTCGTCATAAGTTATCTTCCACGGTTGGGTATAGGTCTCCCCCATCCTTTCCTCTGTATTTTCGTTAATACTTATATCAGGTATTGAGCAGGTCACAACCTGTACTAATCAGAAAATATCACTAGTAGATTATCTTATTTATTATATATATATAATAGTTAACAAACACTAGCTATATATATTTATACATGTATATTTATAATCCCTGTTCAAAAACAATAACAAATGAACGGCAGCAGCACTCGGTGCCGTCCGAGAGCCGCCTCCGACGCATTCATTTGAATATTTAGGAATATTTTCGGACGGAAATCCATCATTTCCGCGCCATACTTTATATTCCAATTTACACAAATACAACTTGGGATAATATAAAATTTATGCCAGACTCCTTAAACAATGGCGTGATTTTAATATGTACAAAAATAAGAATGTATTATAGATTAAAAAAGCTAGCGAGTCAAAAGGTCTTTATTCAATTTGAACGTGTTTAAAGCTCTTATGAATTTCAAAATCTACTGAACCGGTTAAAAAAATGAGACCTCAGAGAAGAACAGAAACAAAATAAAATATTAAGTAGTTTGTTAACTGTCACCTGTGTTAGTCTGACCTGAAAAGTTATACACTTGTATTTATACATCCTGGAGCTAAACTCATGCCTCTTCTTATGTTTGAGAGTTTATATGTAACTAACTTTTAATACATTCTATATTTTTATATGAGTCTAGGTTTTACAATCAATTTTTTTTTTTTAAATATCGATGCCCTCACAGTAGGATTTCTCCTGCATCGTAGGTGCGTTTTACAGACATACATTTCACATATACAACACAACCCGACCCGAAAACAAACAATTTGTGTGTTTGCACTAATGTTGACTTTGGCTGGGATTCGAACCCAGGACCCGTGGCATAGAAGTCAGGTACGCTAACCACTAGGTCACGTGGTCGTCATATAAATTTCAAAAACACCCAGACTCTGTATGTACGTGTGACCTGCTACGCGTACCTTTACAAACAATCCCTGTAAATGTAGTGATCGCTACCAACTTCCTTTTTAAAATGACTGAATAAATCAGCCAGTGTGGTTTCTAAAAATTTACGTTCAGTAAGTGTTATGTAGATAATCTGTTCTATGAAAAGAGTAGATTAATATATTATACTAAAAATAATATAGTATACTTAAAAAAAAAATAGCCGTGTGGTGGCGGCCTCGTTAAAAGAATACTACCACTCCATCTCATCCAATGGATCTCGTAAAAGGCGAGTAAGGAATTAAACTGCACTGTGCACCCGACAGCGCATGGTGGCGATGGGCTCACCACCCATCACACCAAGTGCATTATATTGTTTTGGACGTGGATTGTGGCAGTCATCTGTTTTTGCAGTGAGTGCCCAGTCTCTGACTACCCCTTATGGGATACAGTCGTGATCTTATGTATGTATGTATGTACTAAAAATAATTCTCTTCTCTTCAACAAATACAATATACGAGTATTTTCACAAAATCAGATCTGGTAGCATTAAATATATTTTCAATTAGCTGGGCCTAACCGCGTAAAAAAGCCGACCCAAATCGATGATATACATATATACTTATTACATATACGTTTGAATCGGATTTTGAGAGTTTAATTTATTTATTTTTCTAAAATTAAAGTAGCCTAAGTTACCCGCTATAATATCAGCTTCCTGTCAAAAGTCGAAAGTTCCATCAATAAAAAAACTTATTTTGTTATTACAAACAGACACTACAATTTTATTTAATTGTATAGTTTCTCACAAAATAAGATCTCTTAGCATTAAATATATTTTGCTATGTATATTTATAAATCTCCCTTGCCAAGGGTGAAGGCCTTAGTCTCGGTTGATTTAGCGGCAACATTTTCCTCGCCATCAATCATGTGGATACTTCATCGAGGCCAGAGGAAAGCCCTCTGAGGCGATGCTATCGACTACCTGGCCTCCCTCAGTAAACACATTGATAAGGCGCAAGGGTTGATAAAGCTCATTTTCATTTGTTATTATTTCTCTTTTGTGAGTATTTTTTATAACATACAATAACTGCGCGGATTTTTCAAAGAAATCCAAGAAGAACACTATTAAAATTTTAGAAGAATATTTTCAGATGCTTGAAAACTGAAACTACGAGTAAGTTACATTTGATAAAATAAATTTTACTGATTATGTGGCGTTTAATTTTGAACATCTCCTGTATCTTCATCGAGCACATAGCCTATAGAGCTGAGCTAAGTGCGACCAAGTCCGAAACTGATCAGTGATTTATAACTTTTTTTACTGGTTTTAGGATTCCTATGCAGGAATCCGTCTAGACCACCCCAGGGCCAGTTATTTTGCCGTGAAGCAGTAGTTTGCAAACGTTACTGTGTTTCGGTTTGAAGGGCACTGAGAGCTAGCGTAATCACTGGGCATGTGAGACTTAAGTACTGATGTCTCAGGGTGACAGGCGCAATGTGGTGCTATACAGAAATATTCTGAGTAACACAGCATCTCTTATGGGCAGACGTTGAACTTACCATCAGGTGAAAGTTTTGCTCGTAAGCAAAATATTTGTAACAGCTTTGCATTGCATTGTTATAGCTTGGCAGCGATCACCCCGTTGCCATGGGTTATCATCATCCACGTATTCTTTAATATTATAATAACCGTATTTTCATAATAAAGTCAGTTCGGAAATATACAATATTTTGTAGAAGAATTTTAATGCAGATAATATATTTTACCTATCAGTCAATCATCCGTGCTTTGCTTGTCAGAACCTTTGCTCACATGTGGCGGTACGACACGATGACGCTTCACATATCTGTCTGTCTTGATACACGTGATAAATTTAAATTTGATTATTATCATGGCAATTTTCGAAATACTCAATCACCTCAAGATTTATCTCAACATCTGTTTATTGGGAATGTCGAATAGAATAGAATTATTTTTGTTCATTATAGATTATTATTCACGTGATACTAATTAAACGTAATTTTTTTAAGCTACACTGTTTAACAGAAAAACGCCTCTGTCTTGACCAGGACCAGCGAGAAACCCAGGGGCCTATTTTTTTATTTTTAATCATTTTAATACATACATACATAAGATCACGACTGTATCCCATAAGGGGTAGTCAGAGACTGGGCACTCACTGCAAAAACAGATGACTGCCAGAATCCACGTTTCACTAAAACAATATAATGCACTTGGTGTGATAGGTGGTGAGCCCATCGCCACCATGCGATGTTGGGTGCACAGTGCAGTTTAATTCCTTACTCGCCTTTTACGAGATCCATTGGATGAGATGGAGTGGTAGTATTCTTTTATCGAGCCGCCACCACACGGCCATTCATCATTTTAATAACAATATAAAATACGCTAGACTCATAAAGATGTGAAACAGCTTAGCAGTGATCGCCTCATTGTTTGGTGGGCAATTAAAGTAAGCGGATGGTCGGTTACGTTAAATGGAATCTTAATAGCAGTCGCTTATTATTGTTCCAATAACTTCTCATATTTCTGAGTGGCTTGGAGCCCGGAACCGTGGGGTGGCGGCTTAAGAGAATCTACAACCCCTTCGCATGCCGTAGGTGTCGTATAAGCCGACAGAGGGAAAATTAAAACCAGAAGATCGGCAGCAGCATCTTTCTGGAACATCTGAATAAATAAACTGCGGTTGGCAAACCACCTGCCAAACAATTATGGCAAAATTCTCCCCAAATGGTAGCTACAAACTTTTGTAGCAATCTATGGGGGAGGCTGATGTTCAGTAGTAAGATAGTGAAAGGCGTCAATGATGATAGAACCCGGAGAAATCCAGCTTTTCGGGTTTTTTTTAGAATCGAACTCGGTTTCCTTGCGTGGGACCCAAGTTCATTATTTTAATTATTGCGATAACTTCACGAGTCAGTTTACATTCGGCCTCATTAACTATACCTTTTTAATAATTCTAACCATTTTACCAATTTTAATCAATTTTATCAATATACGCCACACCACTTTACCCATTTCAATTTTTTGAATATACACCCGAAAAAATTAGTCCTGCGAGCCGGATTCAAACCAGCGACATATGGATCAATATTTTTATTTATTTTATTTTTGAATTTACGGACGGTTGCTGAACTATAAATTTTATATTAAAATTAAATCAACATTCTAACATATTTTTACATATAACTGGTGGTAGGATTCCTATGCAGGAATCCGTCTAGGTAGGTTCCACCCCAAGGCCAGTTACTCTGCCGTGAAGCAGTAGTGTGCAAACATTACTGTGTTTCGGTTTGAAGGGCACTGTGAGCTAGCGTAATCACAGGGCATACGAGACTTAAGAACTGATGTCTCAGGGTGATGGGCACAGTGAGGTGTCACACAGAAATGCTCTGGGTGACACAGCATTTGTTATGGGCAGAAGTTGCACTTACTATCAGGCGAACGTTTTGCTCGTTTCATCTCTTTATACAAAAAAAAATGTTTACACATTTTTACTATGCAGGAATCTAAGCAGGTAGCACCCTAGTGTCAGTTATTCTGTCGTGAAGCAGTAGTGTGCAAACGTTACTGTGATTTGAAGAGCACTGAGAGCTAGTGTAGTCGCTGGGCATATGAGACTTAAGAAGTAATGTCTCAGGGTGACGGGCGCGGTGTGACGTCACACAGAAATGTTCTGAGAGACACAGCATTTGTTGCGGGTAAACGTTGCAGTTTCCATTGGGCGAACGTTTTGCTCGTTTCGTCACTTTATCCAGTAAAAAAAATGCGTATTAATATTAAATCAAATATCGCAAACAATTGGAAAGTTCTTTTGTCTTGAAAAACATGATGCAATTGAAATCTAGTGTCTGTAAATATCAAATGGAGCGGTGGACGCGCCGCCCAGTCAATTAGGCGACAAAATCAATTTCGCTGGCAATTCAATTTGGCGACTTTTATCTTCATCTACAGAAGTAAAAACGCGCACAAACAACGTCCCGTCTAATTCGGCTCCCCTCTCGCATACATTAGACGCTATTTGCTTTTGCAACATTAACATTTTTATGACTAAACTGAGAGGAATCACTTGCGGCATTGATAAGACAATGTATAGATGTGTCATTCGATTTTCAAAAGGCGGAAAAATGTAAATATGACTTCTCTAGTCGCTGGAAGACATATTTTTCACTATCTGTCACGGGCATAGTGTTTAAGAAAAGGTACTGAAATAAAACTATCTAATCCAGAGACCGTACATACATCTTTGTTACATGTTGTTAAATATTGTAGACGAACCCAATTATATATACATACTTTATATCAAGACTTCTTTTTTGTTTTAAATATGAGAAGTTCACCATATACTTTTTTAACGAGTTCGAAAAGTAAGCGACGTGCTGCCTAATAAAATAACATTAACGTCTTAAGATATTACATACATACATAAGATCACGACTGTATCCCATAAGGGGTAGTCAGAGACTGGGCACTCACTGCAAAAACAGATGATTGCCACAATCCACGTTTCACCAAAACAATATAATGCACTTGGTGTAATAGGTGGTGAGCCCATCGCCACCATGCGCTGTTGGGTGCACAGTGCAGTTTAATTCCTTACTCGCCTTTTACGAGATCCATTGGATGAGATGGAGTGGTAGTATTCTTTTAACGAGCCGCCACCACACGGCGATTCTTAAGATATTATGACTTCATAATGTGGTGTAAGTTTTCTCTGCAGTCGACCATCTGTTTTTATTTCTAATTTAAATAAGATACCTTTACCTCAGATTTCTCAAGTATCCGGAACAATAATCTGTAGGCCTAAAGGTTCGATACAAACCCCTAAACATTAGGTTTTCTGTAGCATTTCTGTGCCTTTCTTATAGCTTTTTTAGTATTTTTTTAATTTCATTACTGTATATCTTCCAGTTAAGCGTTCGTGCAATCCTAGGAGATGAAGGTTCTGCTGACAATATATCTAGATTCGAACAGCGGTAACTTCATGGTTGACCATATATTAACACTGAGAGGCCCAGGACTAAGACTGCTATATGCTATTGCTATTGAATAACGCGTTTTAAATATTTAATAAATAAGAAGTTTTTCCAGCGTAAACCCAAAAGGGAGTACTGTCGCGGAAACCACTTTCACACGTCCACGAAATTAACTTTAAAACCATTTATCTCGGACCAAAAATCACATCGCAAACTTTTGCGCCGCCTTCGCTATAATCTTCACGCATATATTAAGAGAGGTGTGAGCAGGGACTAAAACAAAATCATTATTCAAATCCTCTGAATAATGTTTTCAGGAATCGAGAGAGTTTCGTGAGTCGTTTTTGAATTTTAATACGGTGTCTAACAAGTTTTGAGTTGTCAAAGGAGATCAGTGCGTCTCAGCGGGCTTGTGCTTGCGAGTCAAACGGACTCGAACATTGTTAATATTTTAATATGATTTTCTTAATTTTCATTCTCATATTTTTAAAATATTATCGATACTTGTTACTCAGGACCTTTTCTTTTTGTTTCAATAAATAACGAGGAAATCGTTCACATTATACATTTTTTCTTATTTGATAAAAGTGACGGAACGAGCAAAACGTTCATCTGATGGTAAGTGCAACGTCTGCCCATAACAAATGCTGTGTCACCCACAACAGTGTGACACCACAATGCGCCCATCAATGCACAATTCTTATGTCTCATATGCCTAGTGATTACGCTCTCAGTGCTCTTCAAACGGAAACACAGTAATGTTTGCACACTACTGCTTCACGGCAGAATAACTGGTCCTGGGGTGGTACCTACCAAGACAGATTCCTGTATATGTGGTAGGCAGTAGTCAACTTCTCGCCCCCGCCTGAAACGAGACGTGACAGGTGCCGAACCACGTTTGATATAGTAAAACCCAATACACAGACAGCAAATCAAAAACGTCCTCAAAAGAAGAGCGCACACTGCGCTCATTTCGTTAAGTATCACGTCAGCCGCGTGCACACGGTTCAACAACAAATTAAAAAACCTTCATGGAACGATAGTTGATTTCATTTAAAACAGCTACTTTGATGTAGAGGACATAAGATTAATCGGTATTTGTGATCTTCATCTTTAATACTCGTATATGTTTTGATCAATCGAGAACGCTTTTTGAAGTGATTCTTGTATGGAACTGGGTATCTTGAGTTTTTGTATACAGTTAACGCGATAGTGTCATAATTTTTCAGCTGTAAAGTACGACACTGCACTAAGACATCGGATGTTAAATTTTGTATGCGCAGTAATTTCTCTGGCTATAGTGCTCTTGAAACCGGAACATAGTAATACTTGCACATTACTGCTGCAACAACTAGCCTAGACAGACACATAGAATAAAGGAAAGAAAGTTAATATGCTAAGATCCGCATGCAAAATGTAAAATGGTGTGTATTACCGAGCCGCTCGGCGTCTGACTGTCGTAGAGTCAATATCACTTGATAATGCCTCGTTTTGAGGTGAAACACGTGTCGTGTTCTCGACTTTCAGTGGTGTGTATTGCCAAGTGATAGTGTTGTAGTGGTGGAGGGTATCTAGTGGCGGCTCCCGGTGGCGGTATTGGTTTGCTTGAGCACACTGTTGAGGGAGGGCGGGCGGTGCTCTTCAATACTACGTAATACACACCATTTTAAATTTTGCATGCGGATCTTAGCAAATTTTTTTTTTCCTTCGCACGTCACGCCTGATTCTATTAACTAGACACATAGGAAGTTTTATGACCCGAAAAATGTTTGATAGTTTAAGTAATAAGCGTATTTTTGTTGCAGTTTGCTAGAGACTCCAAAGAAATTAGTTTGTTGTCAATAGCTTTCATTAAGACATAAAGAACATCAACGTAAAGGAGTACATTGTGAACAGGCATGATTAATTATTCTTAAAAATCTTAAAAACGTTATCTTTAAAATCTATCTAGCAAAATGTGGTCATGTTCAACTATGTCCTCTCTCCTGCGGTTGTTCAATAGCAGACGATCAAAGCAACGTGATCAAAGGACACAGTGTCCAGCCGGAGACTTGGTAATTACCTACCTTCACAGCACGTCCTCGGAACTTTGCGCTGATAGAGTGACTAAAGTTATTAACAATAATGTATAGTTTATTTCTATTTCTAATTTAGTTCTATTTCTTCTTATAACAGGTTTTTTACATGAAATTTTAGTCTTGACCGTCGACGTTTACCTCAGTCTAGACTCTAACATAATGTATAACGACGTTGAGCCTTTAGTAGAAAATATGATTTGGTGTAAAATATTTCTATCTATGCAATTCATGTTATTTTTATCCAGCTCAAAGGACCAAAATTTCGTAAAGATTTGAATAAATTTCTGTGAATACGTTTTTGATTGTAATATTAATTAATATGCATATGATAATAAATGGGTGTGATACCAGCACATAGGAATTACCACCAACGCACTAATTAAAAAAAAACATCTTGAGATAAATCGCATACAGTTTGTACCATTCGGCGCTGAAAACTTCTGCATAGTGTATTTTGAAATTATGATATCGTCGTATTGAAAAAAGGAGGTTCGATTACTTTCGAAATCTTCTCGAAATCTATACTTAAGTATACACATAAAAATTGTTACTTAAATTTTCAGTTAATCAATGCAAGAGTAAACTCAACAAATGACAAAAGAAAGATCCTCGAAAGATTATCATTCACGATAAAACGATTAATTGTTCGTCATTAAGGATGAGAGCAATAATTGGAATAATTAACATGACATTACGCGAGAGTACATACTTAAAGCGAATACAAATCGACACTTAAATGTAAAAGCAAATCGTAGCTCTGACTTCAAAGGCACTCGACTGAAATTGTAGGTTCTTGTGCTCAATGATATACGAGTTTCTTGTTATTGCATGGAATAAATTTTAAGCAAAATGTCTCGCGGATTTGGGAGATAATATTGATGACGCAGCAGCGACCGCCCGCCGCTCGGGCGATCGTCGGTCACTCGGTCATTACTGCCCTCTTCTATGAAATATTTATGACAACTCCCATAATAACGCCGGCGACGATATCATTATACTTTGTGATGGGGGGTGTCAGGCGGGGCGGAATTTCTGAACGCTCCTTACCATTGCAAAGTCGCAATCGCGCTCGCGAGAGCTCTTCGCAACGCAATACAATCTTTTAAAGATTTTTCACAGGTAAACACAATTTCAAATTCCGAACTAATACTCTTTATCGTTTCCGCATTTCTAATAATTTCGACACAGTATTAAAATGAAAAGTATTCGAAAGCTGTGCGCAGACGCGGCGCCCCCGGATCGCCCATATTAACTTGTTAATTAGGTCCATAATACGACTTGCAGATGAGCTACGGAGTTGTGAAGTTGAATACATAAAAAGCCCTTTTCAGCGATCGCATGCATTGTGAGCCGGAGCGGCAGGGCGACAGAGCTGTTGTTCGGGGAGGCGAGCCTATATCGTGTTTCGTCCCACCAGCCACCAGAAGTTTGCCTGTTCATAAATAAACGCGAACGGTATTCAACAGCCCTTGGTGCTGTATGCATAACGAATTTGAAGGAGGCAAACTTGGAGGCTCTGGTGGCTGGGATGGAGTATAAAATTCAGTAACAACATGGTCGAGGTTTTCATTCGACGGGCCGCTGCCGTTGAAGACATAGCTCCGTTATGCTAATTATAGACTAATTAGTGACGTGTGTGCATACCTTAACAACTTGTCTATCGTGTTTATGGTTTGTTGTTATCTGTGAAGGTTAACGAGAGTGAACGATTACCCTCACTTTAAAGTGCAAATATAGATATGCAAATGAGTTTATATTCCAAATGTTGTTGTGATGTTTTAAATGTGATATAACTGTTTCGCCGTGCAATTGAGCGTGTTCTGCGACGGCGGCGTCGATGGCGGGAATCTCAGCGGCCATCTTGTGGTTACTGTCAAACGTGTAAGTACCGTTCAACCGCTTAGGCGGCGTGCGTGTCGCATTAGCGACGAAATAATATGGCGGCATGAACTTGCCTTACTTTGAATATTTTTACATGACATTTAATAATACTTTAACAATGCTTTTTCTTTCATCTATGTCAGTTTACTTAAGCTTAACAGTTTATAGAGTGGGTTGTTTGACAGATAATTTATTTTACTATAATTCATAGAATAGTAGTAAAAGGAGTAGATTTTATTATTATAGTAAAACGTTACGGAGTTATATTCGTTGGCTGTTTATTACTATTAGGATATTGTGCTACAAATGGACATACATACAAAATTGCATTATTTTATGCTTCTAATGAATAAAGAGGAGGACGCATAGGAAAGTATGCTTCTACTACTTTCCTAGTCGTCTTACTTTTTAGTACCTTATTTAATACTTTTCATAAGAATCTTATATGTTAACATACAAATGGCTGCGGACTCGTCATACTTGTGAACAGGTGCTGCTTGTGAAGGCTGGCTTGCTTGAGTGTGCAATACATTTATGTATTATTGAATGTGTTTGAAATTTTTATCATGGAACATGCTTCGGTTGTCTATGAGACTGTTTTCTTTTAATTTTTATATAATGACGACCGCATGGCCAATTGGGTACAGTACCTGATACGCTGTGGGTCCAGGGCTCGGATCCCAGCCGGTGTCAACATTTGTGCAAAAACACAATTTGTTGGTTTTCGGGTCTGATTGTATTGTGGACGTGAAATTAATAAAATAATCACACTTACGATACAGGATTACAAAAAAGAGCAGATATACCTGCCGAGTTTCTCCCGCCTGTTTTTTCTCCGTCAGAGGAACCTCATTAACAAATGGTGGTGAAAAAAATTATGTTTTCCAAATAAAATTTATAGTTTATTTAATTTTAAAGCATGACTGGCAGAACTGCGTGAGTGCAAAATTACACCTCAGAACATAAACAATTAAATGTCTTTATTTCATTTCGTTTACATTTTTAGCTTAAGGTTCTCCTTCCGACGATCTTCGAAAAATTTTGTACATACATAAGACCACGACTGTATCCCATAAGGGGTAGTCAGAGACTGAGCACTCACTGCAAAAACAGGTGACTGCCACAATCCACGTTTCACCAAAACAATATAATGCACTTGTTGTGATAGGTGGTGAGCCCATCGCCACCATGCGCTGTTGGGTGCACAGTGCAGTTTAATTCCTTACTCGCCTTTTACGAGATCCATTGGATGAGATGGAGTGGTAGTATTCTTTTATCGAGCCGCCACCACACGGCACAAATTTTGTATACTTCTAATATCTGTCTTTGACTTTGAGTTGCAAGTGACAGTGAGTGCAGTGACAGTTACAAGTTATCTGAACTTGTAACTGTCAAATATATCTATGAACTGAAACCTCTAAACGAATTCCTATATTATCGACATTCATCTCAGTAATCAGCGTATCTCGCTACTAAGCGAGTCCCAGGAATATTAGTGGTAACAAAAATGTATGCCATAATTTATCGGCACTCGGGAAGCATAAATGTGATGAAGATTTTGATATCCTCTTGACAGATATTCGACAATGGCGTCAACTTTCGAATGCTGTCAGAAGCTATCGACGGTGCACGATATATTGTAGTAAAAGTAACAGCCTGTAAATGTCCCACTGCTGAGCATATGCCTGCTTTAATTTCTGAGAGAGTTTTGGAGCCTGGAAGAAACCGCCACATTGCTCTAACGCACATTGGCGGACTCCACACTTTTTTTTATAGTACAAAGTGACGTAATTAGCAAAACGTTCACCTGATGGTAAATGCAACCGTCCGCCCACAACAAATGCTGTGTCACCCAGAATATTTCTGTGTGATACCACACTGGGCTCGTCACGCTGAGACATCAGTTCTTAAGTCTCAAATGCCCAGTGATTACGCTAGCTCACAGTGCCACATGTCGAAATATTTCTATTTTTCAGACATGCAGGTTTCCAGAAAGATATTTTCCTTCACCGCTGTGCACGTGATAAGTCAGCGCCGAGGTTGTAATAAAACAGCCGCGGCCATTGCTGATCGAGAACTTTTTCGCGGCAATTCTGCACAGATTAAAACAACACCTCAGTATAGTCCTTTATTTTTTTCTTGTATTCTGTTAATGTTTCTATGATATTTAAAATATTTAGTTTGATTTTATTTTGAATTTAGCATTTTTTTTATTTCTATGTAAAGGGTAGATTCACATTATTTTTTCTTTTTCTATGATCTTTTAATGACTGTACTTCAAGTTGTGCCGTGAACAAATGATCTTACTTTCTTTCTTCTTCTTCTTTCTAAAGCTGGGATCAAAATTCAATAAAGGCTGTCCGTACAATACCTTTGTTGCCTCTTACGGCAACACTGTAGGATAAAGGTCAGTGCTGTTGTATATACTGCCGGACACCTATCGACTTTCTCAATAATATCACACTTCAGTATTCGACGCAGTACTTGTGTGAAGTTAAGTGTCAGTGGTCGTTACACCAGAAAACGTTGTACAGGTATACAAATGCCTTAAGTCTGAACCCCACGCACCAATCATTATCATCAGCCTATAAATCCAACCACCACCGTTAGTTAGATCAGCACTAGACGCTCTAAAACAACACGGAAATAAAGCTAAACACACTATATTCCCATTTAAAATACACAAAAGTTATCGAATGTCTCGTTGCCATATTATTAAAAAACTGTCGCGAACAACGACACACTCTAAATCAAAAATCCCCATTTTAGCGCGGCGAACGCTGGAGGTGCGAATTCGCAGTTGACATGTGATTTTCCGCACCAGTGCGTCGCCACCCTAAATTTGGATATGTCAGCTTCGAATGTAGCCTGACAAATTTAAATTTACACTTACGGTTTTGTATCTATAACCTTATTACACTGGATTAAGATTGAACTTTAAATGATGATATGTTTTCGGAGTGGAATAATAAATCGGTTGGACTGTGTCAGGTCATGACGGGTTATTCGATCCCAGGTGTACGCGGTGTTGATTCTGAATTATTACATCATAGAAAAATAGGATTTTGTTTTATTAAAACATTAGAATCAAAATATGAACATTTCTAATGCCCGACTTACATTGGTCAAGCTTTTAGAGGAGTCCATACGAGTAAGTACAGTTGGAAAGGACAGCACTACTGTCTTCAAGCTGCCTTTTTAGAGGATCCGTCGTAATCGTCTGTCAAGACAGACAGCTACAAGTAGCACAGTGAAGTTAAATGGCTGATGGTCACGATTAGCCCGTAAGTAAGGCGTTCACAGCTTCGCCGCATTGAAAGGTGGCAGTGCGCTGAGGACGCTTAGCCGAAACCTTTATTTATGGATCACTGGCGCAAGTGCCACCGAGAGAGGACCTCGGCTTGGACCGTCATCAACCTGTTCGCGAGAGTAACAGACTCGAGGGTGCCCAAGGGGCCGGCCCCGGCTCGGTCAGTTACTTCAATCGGGAGGGCAGCGCAAAACAACGGTAGCACGTGCTTTTATACTGACCGTGTTGTCGGTAATATGAAATAACAATCGATTTATTGCAATGTAATCGACTAAATACCAACACTCCCTGGCAGTTGACTCACCACTGGTATCATGTAAGCAGTCAAATAAAGTACAGTGCATAAGTAACTGTACGGAGGACGGATGAACGGACGCCCATATATGTTTTACGCAGACTTGTTTTGAAATAGGCATAAATAATAGACAGTGAAGTTTGTAAATGAATATACAACCCACGAATGCCTATGGAATAAGATTTAACTGGTGGTAGGATTCCTATGCAGAAATTTGTTTGGATTGGTACCACCCGTGGACCAGTTATTCTGCCATGAAACGGTGGGCAAACATTACCGTATTCCGGTTTTAAAGGCACTAGTAAAGGTACTAGTAAAGAGCTAGTGTAATCACTGGGCATATGAGACTGAAGAACTGATATCTGAAGGTGACGGGCGCAGTGTGGCGTCACGCTGAAATACAGTGACACAGCATTTGTTATAGGCACACGTTGCACTTTCCATCCGGTGAACGTTTTCGCTCGTTTCGTCACTTTATCCAATCGCCCACACTTTATCCAATCGCCCATCTTATAAAATGGTTCGTTACGTTGAAATTAAACGTTTAGGTTGGCTTTATGCACCCAAAAAAACTTTGAGTACAGAAATGAGAGGAGGCCTGTACTCAGCAGTGGGACATTTATAGGCTGAAACTTTACTTTACTTTACTTTACTTTTTATACAATACAAATACTTAGTGACAAAGTTTGAGATTTTAGGTAAGTGAACTAATACTACTTTTTTACCAAACTAATTTTCTTACGTCATCATCATCATCATCATTTCAGTCTATCACGGGTCCACTGCTGAACATAGGCCTCCCCTTAGATTGCCACAAAAAATTGTAGCTATAATTTAGGAGACATTTTGCCATTGTTGCCCCGCTTGGCAGGCGCGTTCGGCACCCGCAGATTATTTATTCAGATGTTCCAGGAAGACGCTGCTGCCCATCTACTGGTTTTAATTTTCCCTCAGTCGACTTTTACGACACCCACGGGATGAGACGGGGTTCTTAGTCTTACGCATCGATCATTAAATGAATGGTATTTTGAGTTGAGATATGCACTGTGTTTGGTTTTGAATGCACTTATTCTATAATCTGGATTAAGTGGTTATTTGGCAACATTGTAGTCGTAATCAGACAACGACACAGACAGACATTATCTCTGGTTTTAGCAGATATACCGAGAATGAGAATTACGTGTTCAAAAGGTTATCGTCTTTTTAAATTCCATTTATTGACGATAAATAATTCATTAAATGTTTCATAGTGCACATAAGTCTCGTATCGACTGGGCTCTAACAACTATGTCACAAGCTAATGATCCCTTTGACGCCATTTGCAATTTTTAATTAAAGGAAAGTGTTAGTTCCTGATTTATTACGCTATGATTTCTTTCGCCTCGTACGAAATAACACGTTGAATGAAGGTAAAATACATGAAACACAATTTATATTTAACAAGATCGACGCCATCATTACGATTTATGTGAAAGATTAAAAAGAACAAAGCACGTTAGTAACCTCAGCACGCGAATACTTGAGCATTGTAATTTAAACCTTACTTCTTGTATTATATTTAAGTAGTTTTAGTAACTGCGGATCTTAATGTCAACTGACCTTCGATTTTTAAGAGGGTCATTGTAAAAATGTACCTTGTGCAAAAATTATATCTTGCAAATTTAATTATGTATTTGTTAAGTTGAAAATTTATTTTCATTTATTTATAATGTAAGCTCTTTCTGCGTAGATCGGACTAGAAAAATAATAATTAAAAGCTGAAGGTACTATGACATCAGGACATCTGCCACCTCAGTCCTCCCGTCACTATGGGTGCTGCAAAGCGCTCGAAATCTCGGGTTATAAATAGTTTTAATCAAACGCGATAAAATTCGTAAAAATAGTTTTATTTAAACTCGTCGGTTACGACTTACCGACAGTGTCACGTATGGGCATACTTACACACGTACATATAATTACGCCTTTTTCCCGATATAACGAATACGAGACGACTTGTCAAGTTTTACTGGTGGTAGGATTTCTATGCAGGTATCCGTCTAGGTAGGTACCACCCCGGGACCAGTTATTCTGCCGTGAAGCAGCAGTGTGCAAACCTCACTGTGTTTCGGTCTGAAGGGCACTGAGAGCTAGCGTAATCACTGTCCAAGTATATAAAAGAAGGGCAATCGAGCAAGTGGCTCACCTGGAGTACGTGATCACCGTCGCACGTGTTCATTAGCAATACCGAAAGAATTGGGAGGCGTTCACAGCTTTTGAGAAAGAAGTTATTTTCTTGAAAAGAAAAATTGCTGTGTTGAAAAAACTGCTGGCGTCAGCAAATTCCAGACAGGGGGACAATTCTACTTAAGTTCAGTATATTACTTAACACCTTTCAAAGCAGTTTAATAAAAAAAAGTAAAGTAAAGTTTCAGCCTATAAATGTCCCACTACTGAGCACAGGCCTCCTCTCATTTCTGAGAGGGTTTAGGAGCTAGGAAGAATCCGCCACGCTGCTCCAATGCGGGTTGGCGGACTTCACATGTCTTCGAAATATTTCTATTCCTCGGACACGCAGGTTTCCTCAGGATGTTTTCCTTCACCGCTAAGCACGTGGTAAATCAGCACTTAAAATTGTAGAACAATTTTGGAGGTGCTGGCACCGGGGATCGAGCCCAGGTTACTCGCTTACTATGAAATTAAAAGCGAGCACCAGGCCCCTGAGCTACCACGGCAGTTTAATAACTAAATTTAAATCAGTATTGCCGCTTAAGTAGGATACAGACGTCGCCGGTGCTTTCGTAATGACCATCGGAGCATTTGTCGCGGCAGATAGTTCACGTGAATCCGCAAAGATCACGAGCTGGTGTGACGCCAACGCCGCGTAATACGGGGCCGCGGACTGCGCCCGAGGCGTCCGCGCTGAAGCACGCTGGTACTCTCCCACGGTTCACTACGGTACAGGATGTTCTGCTATGAGAACGTTTTTAACTAAATTAATTTTAACGGGAATTGCAACTACTACTATAGACTGTAGAAGAATAACCAGCACTAAGGTTTTTTTATATGGAAGAAAGTGATGAGACGAGCAAATCGTTTACCTGATGGTCAATGCAACTTCTGCCTATAACAAATACTGTGTCACTCAAAACATTTCTGTGTGGCAACACACTGCGCTCGTCACCTTGTGACCTAAGTTCGTAACTCTCCTCAGTGTCCTTTAAACCAAAACATTTTATACCGGTGGTAGGATTCCTATACAGGAATCCGTCTAGGTAGGTACCACCCCAGGGCCAGTTATTCTACCGTGAAGCAGTAGTGTGCAAACATTACTGTTTCGGTTTGAAGGGCACTGGGAGCTAGCATAATCACTGAGCATATGAGACTTAAGAACTGATGTCTCTGCGCGCAGTGTGGTGTCACACAGAAATGTTCTGGATGACACAGCATTTGCTATGGGCAGACGTTGCACTTACCATCAGGTAAACGTTTTGCTCGTATCGTCACGTTATCAAGTTAAAAAAATGTTTTAACACGGCGGCTTGACGGCAGAATAACTGGAACTTAGATGGTATCTAGGACATATGAGACTTAGGAACTTACGTCTCAGGCTGACGGGCGCAGTGTAGTGCCACACGGGCATGCCCTGGGTAACGCAGCATTTGTTATGAGCAGACGTTGCACTTTCAACCAGTTGAACCTTTCCATCGTCTCGTCTCTTTCTCCTATTAAAAATAACTGAAAATTAAGGTAAGAGTTGTTATTAAATACAAATTAAACCCGTGACTTAGTTCTAACAGTTTTAGAGTTATTGCAAATTCAATATTTTAATACATTACAAACAAGACAAATTCATTGGTAACATCCATTCAAACAGACAGATATTTATTTTTCGCAAGATAATGAAATATCTCTGGAATCAGCTACATACTTATACACATACAGTCATCGTTTTTTGCCATATAAAGGATATAGTTAATAGAATCAGACGTTACTTTGCGGAAATCCATTATAATGAATAAAAGTAAGTTACTTTGCTAAGATCCGCATGCAATTTTGCATTTTTGCATGCGGATCTTAGCAAAGTAACTTACTTTTATTCAATATAAAGGATAGACAAAGCTCACATACGTAGCCCACTTTTCGCCCCCTCGGGAAACGAGACGTAACGGGCGATGGACCACGTTGCCGACATTTTGGTAAGGATCAAAAAAAACTTACTCCTCATTGCGTTCGCACGAGCAATATAGTGACAGCATTGCATATTTTGGTGTTATTCTGCACGAATTAATGAAGTCTGTACAATACCTTAGTCGCCTCTTACATCACCTCAATAGGAAGTAGGTACTATTCTTCTCTGTTGGACACCTATCGGCGATTGTCGTTAAATACATTAAATCTGAGCTAACTTCTAAAACTATTAATTTGTTTAAAAGTTCCGTTAATAAAAACATGCTGTATAAGGATCGATTGTTTGCTAAACTCGTGCGCATCGTCAGCGCGAGTTTGTTTGCACAGCGAACGATTATCGGGAGCTTTTGGTAACGTTACAAAGAGCGGGCATCTGCGGAACAAATGTAGACAAAAAATAAAAACATTATTAATGGTTTTGTTATAGAAAAAAGTGAAAAATCGTGCACCTGATGGTAAATGCAACGTCAGCCCCCAGAACATTACTGTGTGGACCACACTGCGATTGTCACCCCGAGACATCAATTCTCAAGTTTCATATACCCTGTAAAGTAAAGTAACAGCCAATTAATGTCCCACTGCTGAGCACAGGTCCCCTCTCATTTCTGAGAGGGTTTTGGAGCTGGAAAGACTTCACACACAGGTTGGCGGACTTTACATACATACATAAGATCACGACTGTATCCCATAAGGGGTAGCCAGAGACTGGGCACTCGCTGCAAAAACAGATGACTGCCACAATCCACGTTTCACCAAAACAATATAATGCACTTGGTGTGATAGCTCAGGGGCCTGGTGCTCGCCTTTAATTTCATAGTAAGCGAGTAACCTGGGTTCGATCCCCGGTGCCAGCACCTCTAATATTGTTCTACAATTTTAAGTGCTGATTTACCACGTGCTTAGCGGTGAAGGAAAACATCGTGAGGAAACCTGCATGTCCGAGGAATAGAAATATTTCGAGGACATGTGAAGTCCGCCAACCCGCATTGGAGCAGCGTGGCGGATTCTTCCTAGCTCCAAAGCCCTCTCAGAAATGAGAGGAGGCCTGTGCTCAGCAGTGGGACATTTATAGGCTGAAACGTTACGTTACGTTACGTGGTGTGATAGGTGGTGAGCCCATCGCCATCATGCGCTGTTGGCGGACTTCACATGTCTTCGAAATATTTTTTATTTATCAGACGTGCAGGTTTACTCACGATGTTTTCCTTCACCACTCAGCAAGTCGTGAATCAGTACTTAAAATTGCAATTACCAATATAAGTTGAACCGGCACCGGGAATTGAAATCAGGTCACTCGCGTTCTATGAAATTTCAAGCGAGCGCCTAGCCCCTGTGTTACTACGGCTCGATACTATCAGAGGAGAAGCCGCGGTAAACCTTCAAGCCCGTGGAGGCGTTCGGTTGAAACTGAGACCAGAAACCAGTCGGACTTGGCTGAGATGAGGCAAAAATTATTGCGCACAAGCAGCAGGACTGGAAGAAACTTGTCGGGGCCCTGTGTATCCTCGAAATATATTAGGACAACAACAAAAAAAACATCAATGCCCTTCCGACCGATATTCGGTATTATTTGCACATTACTATTGGAAAAACAACTAGTGGTAGGATTCCTATTTAGGAATCCGTCTAGGTAGGTACCACCGCAGGGCCAGATATTCTGCCGCGAAGTATTAAGCATATGAGACTTAAGAACTGATATCTCAAGGGGGACGGGGGCAGTGACCCGCAGAGTGAGGCGCAGTGAGGGAACTTACCACCCGGTACCCGGTTTGCTCGCCTCATTACTTTTTACTACAAAAAAAACTGAAATTCCGGTATACCCGCCTAGACGAATCCCTGCTAAGAAATCCTACCACCGGTTAAATTCATAGAATAAACTCAGTTTTAAATGTCGCTTCCGCTCATCGCTTGTACCGTGACGTGATAGCAGATCGTGATCTTGCTCTGCCGCCGGTGGAAGCAGTAAGGCTCCATAATAACACTGCGCATCGACATGTTGACCCCTTCACCAGGCAGCCAATTCCAAATATTACTGGTACTCAAAACTAGCAAGCGCTACTGTGGAATCCGTTACGTAAATGGTGATGAATTAATGATGGAGTATGGGATACCTTCTAAACAGAGAAATGCACATTCAGCATCTTTACCGATCATGGCGACAAGTTTCGAATACTATCGATTAGCTAGGAAGAGTTAGATTAAGCAAGTTATATGAAGCCACTGGCGTCAGACTATCGCTAACTGAAAGAAGTATTAATTATTTCCTAGGTTAACTATTAGTTGACCGCTAACTGTCCATCTAAAATATAAAATGGTGTATATTACCTAGTTTTTGAAGAGCATCGCCACCGAACCAGGAACCGCCACCAGATTCCCTCTACCTCTACAATACTAGCACTAAGTACTCTGTGTTCGTGTTTCGCCCCAAAACGGGGCATTGACATAGACAGGATGAACGTAAACAAAAACATTACCCATACACATTATATGCGCGCAATATGCAAAGTTTTCTTTTCACGCATTATAATATATAGATATATCCATTTCTTACGGTAGTCTGTCGAATATTTTGATTGATATTTAATAAGAAGTTCAATTTAACATTTAAATTGTCAATTAACTTTAACCTACCACACAGTAATCCCAATAATTTCGTTCACCACAGAACATGAAATATCTGTTACTTTGAAAGTTAGGATTTTGTTTCATAAATTGTGTCACAGTGCTCCTAGGGGTACGTGGTCGTATATACTATTAACATCAGCTTACATCCTTGCCGTGGTAGCTGAGGGGCTAGGTGCTCGCTTTAAATTTCTTAGTATGCGAGTAACCTGGGTTCGAGCCCCGGTGCCGGCACCACTAAAATTGTTAATTGCAATTTTAAGTGCCGATTTATCACGTGCTCGGCGGGGAAGGAAAACATCGTGAGGAAACCTGCATGTCTGTGAAATAAAAAAAATATTTCGAGGATATATGAAGTCTGCCAACCCGCATTGGAGCAGCGTGGCGGGTTCTTTCTAGCTCCAAAACCCTCTCAGAAATGAGAGGAGGCCTGTGCTCAGCAGTGGGACATTTATAGGCTGAGACTTTACTTTTTCTTTACTTTTTACATCCTTGATGAAGGATCAATCGGTGATTTCAGCTACTGATGACTAAGTTAAAATTATGATAAGGACCCTGAGCAGAGAGCCCATTAACGATATTTTTAACGGTAATAGGATTTCTGGGCATATCTTCTATCTGGATATCTTCTAGGCAGACGCCTAGAAAATATTCAGTAGCGAATCAGTGGTGCGCAGACATTACTGTTTAAGTTTGGAGGGCACTGAAGCTAATGCCCTTTACGGCACAGATTGAAGAACCGATGTAACGAGCGCAGTGCGGCGCTACACAGCCTTCCTCATCTTCCTCATGTCGTCACTTACTTCCAGAATAAAAAGTGTAGCGACATCTATGACGCAACATGAGAAGTTCAAGTAATATTACATACATTACAAAATCGCGCTATGAAAGTTTTTGAGATGCAAACTATGTATACAACATATAAATATTACTAGTAGGAGGAGACGTCTTCCCCAGATCAGACCACCCGATCTGGCGGGAAGCTACCCGTTTCATTGGCCAGATCATCCGCCAAATTGGCGACACCGACGTGATCATCGCAGCCAGCTTCTCCGAACCACAGTAACAACGTCATCGGTAGTCATCAGTCACAACACCAGACTACTGTCGGCACAACGCGTGCTTCCTAGTCTCTCAGCCACTGAGGATCATCAACGGCGGCCCCTCTCGTCAGGCTGACTCCTGCGGCATCAACACTGTCCTCCATACGTCTCGACGCACTGAAGACCTGGACAAAGGACTGCACCTCATCGCCTGACGTCACAAGAAAAGACTAGAAAAACAATACGCCCGCTGCTAACGTCTCACAGTTTCAACATTTCGCAAGGCTACTTTTGTTCGTGAATTATTTAAAAATGTCTTCGCTTACAATGCAATGCCTATCCACGATTCAAACACGAAACAAAAGGAAACAAGTACAATTTGTACGGTGTATATTCTGCGAAGGCAATACGCCGCGCGGTTCTCCTATCTATAAGATAAAGGGCATAAATCTAGCCGACATTTACGCTACTAGCATTTTGTACTTTTTAACGGTACGGGGCTCAGGAAACAGCATTTTTATTCAAAGTAGCCACTTAGTAAATAAAATATGTCCGCATACAAAACAATGAACAGGAGTCGGGAGGGACAGTCGCGGGTCCTTTTTCCTCGTTTCCTGAGTTTCCTCTTTTTTGTTGTGTGTTTTTTTTAAGTTCGTGTAGCGCCAGATGCGAGGGGCCACAATCGGGACAAACGGAGTACACTTGCTGACAATAATAAGTACAATAGTTGAACTTTAAAATATCTGTTTTATCTGAATTATTCGTGAATATAAATTAATGATTAATTTGAATAAAACAGATATTTTGAAATACGTTCCAGTAGAACTTAAATCGTTACACATCTAAATCGAAATCGTTTTTAATGAAATAAATAATTACACATGTCATTTTGTATATAAGTCAGATAAAGTGCAGATCCACTTTTATTTAAGTGTAACTATATACAATTGCTAAAACCATTACTAGATTTCCAATCCATTGTAAACTGTAAACAATTGAAATTTTTATTATATATTTTTTTTTATTTAAAACTTGAACGCTCTATAAAAATATCGCACCCAAAAAACCTAATGTCAATGATATTTTATTCAACGTAAGAAGAAAAGAGAAATGCAATAATGATTTTTATATTTACGCGAACACTACACATTTAAATGGAAACTAATTTTACGGATTTTATATATATTACATAAAGCTTTAATTTTAACTATTTATAACCCGACATTTCGAGTGCTTTACAGCACCCATGGTCACGGGAGGACTTGTTCGCGTAAATTTAACAAATCATTATTGCATTTCCTTTTTTTTTACGTTGAATAAAATATCAGAGACATTAGATTTTTTTTGGTGCGATAATTATAATTCGATTATGACTATCTGTCATTTGATGACTACATAGTAATAATTATAATATACAAAATATTTGCATGCTGTTTACATGCACCTAAATAGGTTAAATCTAGGTTAATAGGTTAAGCCCTTAATGTGAACATCAATATAACCCTATTTATAGGTAATAAAATATTTGAAATTGTATTTGAATTTAGACGCGTATGTTTCTTGAAATATTACTTTTTGTCTTTTCTTACCGAACTGACCAAACGAAAGTTGTCTTTGATAACGTTATCTTGATTTCCACGTGAAGGTAAAATATGGGTTGCATATACCAATCGGTTTAACAATAAGGTGGCTAGTGGGATACGGGTAGCGGGTACGATTCCCGCATGGAAAAATATTTGTATGACCTACTGATAGTTGCTCGGAAGTGGTTCTGGGTCTTGCCTAAATATGTGCAATTTATGTCTACACACACCCACGGTACAATAGGAAACCCACAGTGTGAGCCGACATTAATTTTAAGTGAATTAAAAACAATCACTGAAATTAAACAGTTAAGAAACATTATTCAAACTTGACGTGCGTTTGCCGTGTGGTGGCGGCTCGTTAAAAGAATACTACCACTCCATCTCATCCAATGGATCTCGTAAAAGGCGAGTAAGGAATTAAACTGCACTGTGCACCCAACAGCAGCATGGTGGCGATGGGCTCACCACCTATCACACCAAGTGCATTATATTGTTTTGGTGAAACGTAACATTAATTCTGTGAATAAAATTTGTAATGTGTCTATTTATAATTATCGTAGATATTATAATTTTCATTGGCCACAGGTGTACCGCTTTTTATTGCTAATGACACCGAAAAAATGTTTAGTTGTTAGAGAATTTGCATTTGTTTGAGTCCCCGGTTCGCTTAGCGGTTACTTCTCTCTACTTCACTCGTTAGCTAATTCATTTTCCTTTCCTTTTCCTTTTAATAAACTTAATCGTAAAAAAATTACCTACATTAGTTGAAAAAATACTTTGAGAACATCAGTTATTATCATAATCAATATATTGTGAACCGCCATCGGCGAAAGTCTTCATGATTTTAAAATTCTGACTGAGCGATCATCGTAACCAACAGCCTATCGAAAGCCCACTGCTGGGCATAGGCCTATTGAAAGCCTACTGTCACTGGCTGTGGGACTGCTATGAATGGGAAATTAATTCCAGATAATATAAGACTTAAGAATATAAGTCTCAGTACGACGAGCGCAGGCGAAACATTGGATTTGAAAGACTAAATTTTCTGTGTACACTGTATCAGAAGATGCACTGCAGTTAACACACGTTGGACGATTTTTTTAATAATTTTTTTTAATCGTGACGTAGGTGTAGTAGCCAGTTATAGTAGAATAACTGGCACCCAATAAAAGTGACATAGCCTATGCTGTGTCATCCAAAACATTACTGTGTGACACCACACTGCGCCCGTCTTTTGAAGCTTCAGTTCTTAAGTACTCATATGCCCAGTAATTACACTAGTTCTCGATGCTCTACAGATCGAAACACAGCAATGTTTGCACACTACTGCTTCAAGGCAGAGTAACTGGATTCGTGCATAAGAATCCTACCACCAGTGAAGGTGTTAGATTAAAACAACTTACAACATTTTGTAAGTTTTTTTAATCATGCATAATAAAGCTTAAATTGTATGTGATGTAATAGCGACATAAGATAAACTATAACCCCATGGGATTCCATGTGTGCCGTATGAGTCGGGGAAATGCCTGAAAATCTGGAGGCCTACAAAGAATAACGGAGTAACATCTCAAATATATCATACCTAAATTGTGTTACGGGCCACGTCTAAGCAGCGAGGCGCTTGATACTTTTTTCCTGAGACATCCATTCTTAAGTCTCATATATCCAGTGATTACGCTAGCTCTCAGGGCCCGTCAAACTATAACACAGTAATGTTTGCACACTACTGCTTCACGGCAGAGTAACGGGCCCTCGGGTGGTACCTACCGAGACGGATTCCTGCATCATCCTACCACCAGAATTCGTGCAGAGTAATACCATTATATGCAATACTGTCACTATGCCGCTCGTGGGAACGCAATGGGGAGTAACTTGCACTGCATTGCATAACAAATGCTGTGTCACCCAGAACATTTCTGTGTGACACCGCACTGTGCCCATCACCCTGAGACATAAGTTCTTAAGTCTCATATGCCCAGTGATTACGCTAGCTCCTCGGTGCTCGTCAAACTGAAATACAGTAGAGTTTGCACACTACTGATTCACGACAGAATAACTGGCCCTGGGGTGGTTCCTACCTAGACGGATTCCGGCATCATACTACCTATTTGATTTTAGACTTTCTTTTTCTTTTTATTGATTTCTTTTTTTTTATTTAAGAATGTGACGAAACCAGCAAAACGTTTTGATCTCTGGGCTTATGACACTAAAGAACCTATGTCTCAGGGTGATGGGCACAGTGTAGTGTCAGACAGAAATTTTCTGAGTGGCAGAGCATTTGTTATGGGCAGACGTTGCACTTACCATCAGGTGAACGTTCCGCTCGTTTCATCACTTTATGCAATAAAAAAAAATATCGTTCGCGAATTATATTCGATCCCTTAATCTATCCAATTATTTTTATATCAATACATAAGCTTCGTTTCTTACGATCAAACCATACTTCGAATAATACAATTATAGCTATTAGACAATCTTATAAATCTTTACGTAACGTTCGAGTAGTCTCTAAATAGCAGTTAATAAAATGAAAGGCTGCCTAGACAGGCTTCATCAATTGCCATTTTATATACAGCACTTAATTGAAGTGGACATCAGAGAGATTTACTCGCCGACGTAACTGTTCTGAGAAGCAATTTATACAGTCGCATAAAGGACAAACTAGTATGGAAGCCGGTCCCTCCCGTTCCCAGAGGCGTGTACGTATCACGCCCACGCTCCCCGCCCACTTGGAAAACATTTCCCCGGGTACTTATATAATATTTTCCATCGGGTGGTGGGTGGACGCTTGTTCTTAGTGGAATGATGCCAGGCTTGTGTTATTAGATTTATCGAGGCGGCCTTGCCAGCGCAAGATGGCCGTCGCGCAGGCACGAAGTTATTTACTTGGAGGTGGAGCGGGTCGTATATGAACGTCGGACGGGTCTAATGGAACCTCTCCACTTTTTATATGCTGAGAGTATCTTTATATTGCTACTTAATTGTAGCTTTCGCAAAGGGAATGCTAATGAATCAAAGTAGATGAATGTATTGTTTTTGTTCATGTTTAATTATCTACGCGACAATATTTATAGGACTAGCTGTGCCCTGCGGTTTCACTCGCGTAAAAGAGCCGATACCGATCGATGATATACACATATATTATTATTTATTTTAGTTATTTACACTCTATTGTACAAACTGTACAAACGGCGGACTTAATGCCATATGGCATTTTCTACCAGTCAACCAGAAAGTTAGTGGGAAAAGCGTGTACGGCGGTGGGCAGGGGCGAAAAACATACACAAGTGAAAAAAAAGATACATATATTTACATATACTTAGATATATGAATAAACACACACTCATGTACACACACACACACACACACATACATATATATATATATATATATATATATATAAATATATATACACATATATATATGAATAACTATATATAAAGAACAGAATACTAAACAAAAATATACAAGGTAATATACGGATATGATATATGTAATATACTTCCCAATTTGAATCGGATTTCAGACAGTTTTAATTTTTTTGCGCGGAACCCTAATTATTTTTCAAAAATTTCATTTTTGAAAAATAATTAGTTGAAAGGTAATACTCAAAGTTACCCTCTATAATATCAGCTATATGTCAGTAATCGAAATCGGATCCAGCCGTTTCGGAGATTAGCTGGAACAAACAGAGAGTCAGACAGACAAAAACTTTAAAAATTGTTTTTTTCTTCTAAGTACCGTCAGTACTTTCATAAGCATTGAGTAAAAAGCTGTTATTTTCTTATTACAAACTGACACGTCAATTTTATTTACTAGTATAGATTGAAACAATGTTAAGTTGCTAGGTTGCTGTAAGCAAAATGAAAACATAATATTTATTGTCTGGTTTTAAAGAACACCGCCCGTTCTTTAACAGCGTTCACATACAAACTAACACCGCCACAGGAATCGCCACCAAATGCCCAACACCACTACAGCGTTTTCTTTATTGTGCACGCGGATCTGAGTACACATATAGTCAAGCCTTTTTCCCATATAAGGGGTAGGCAGACGCCACTCACGTGGTCTACGTGAGTGGGACTTTTCGCCCTCGCGGGAAACGAGACGACGGGTGGCGAACCAAGTCTTCGCCATATTCGTACGAGTCATAAAATTCTTACTCCCTATTGCGTTCCCACGAGCAGTAGAGTGACAACATTGGATGTTATGGTGTAAGTGTAATAAAGGCTGTGTACAATACCTTAGTTGCCTCTTGCGACACCTCGGTAGGAAAGAGGTAGGTATTCTACTCTGCCTGTCACATATCGGCTAACTTACTAACCCTTCTCTTATTGACTATAATAGATTTCCATGACATGACGCCCGATAGTATTGAATACTATTTCATATAAATTTGAAATTGACAATGATTTTACTGGTGGTAGGATTCCCAACCAGAAACGGCCACCACGGTGTTATTCTGGCGTCATGCAAACATTACTGTATTTCAGTTTCAATAGCACTGAAGTCTATTGTAATTACTGGATACATGGGAGTTTAAAACTGATGTCTCAGGGTGACCAGCGCAGTGTGCCACACAGAAAATTCATTGCAACATTATGAGTACTTTTATATACTGCTATATTTATGAATACTATTATTTTATATTATGCACTGTAAAAACAATTATTAACTAATGGAATATCTTTTATAATCTTTCGTTTGAAGTCAAATTATCCGATTTTCTTTAAAATTACATTGAAATAAGTAATTGTTATTTTGCAGTCGAGTGTAGTCTGTTTGTCAATACAAAGGTTTTTGGCTGAAAATCGGCGCCGTGTGTGTCCATACTCGCACAGCACATGCCGAGCAAACCCTTTTTCAACACAGAACTATTTTGTTTCGCGTAATTTTGTTTTGTTTTTTTATATATAAAACTGTCTTATGTTCTTGTTCCGAATAAATATTTTTTTCTATTCTATACGATCTGGGTGACACAGCATTTGTTGTGGGCAGACGTTGCGCTTACCATCAGGTGAACGATTTGCTCGTCTCGTCACTTTCTCCAATTAAAAAAAAAACTTATATATGTATTATTGTCTTTATCTGTTCTCAAATTTTATCATGGAACGTGATTCGGTTGTCTATGAGACTATTATTTATATATTTTTTTTTTGAATAAGGGGCTAGGCAGTCGCTTGAAATTTCATAGTATGCGAGTGACCTGGAGTGCCGGCACCACTAAAATTGTTTATTGCAATTTTAAGTGCTGATTTACCACGTGCTCGGCGGTGAAGTCAAACATCGTGAGGAAACCTGCATGTCTGAGAAAATTAAAAAATATTTCGTAGACATGTGCAGTCCGCCAACCCGCATTGGAGCAGCGTGTCGGATTCTTCCTAGCTCCGAAATCCTGTCAGAAATGAGAGGAGGTCTGTGCTCAGCAGTGAGACATTTATAGTCTGAAACTTTATACTTTAACTTTTAGAAGAAGAGGATACCTGCGGAATTACTTTCGCCGGCTTCTTCACTGTAAGAAAAACCTCATAACAAAGCTGCGGTAGGATGCAAAAAAGGCATTAAACAAACGAAAACTTACGTTTTTTACTTAGAAAATAAATAAATTTCTCTTCATTTCTTAACTCTTAAAAAAAAGATACATTGGCTGATTTTGACCATGCCATCATTTCGCTGCTACGACAAAAAAAACACGTGTATTTTAGCGTCATTAGCGTTCTGTCATGGTGGGAGAATTTGTGGCAATCACCACACTTAGGTTTGTTGGTGTTCGCAATAATATATAAATAACGAAGCATCGTCTCAGTTCGAATGAAAAAAAAACCGTGAATCCTATTATTATTTTTTTTATTGTACAAAGTGACGAAATTAGCAAAACGTTCACCTGATCGTAAGTGCAACGTCCGCCCACAACGAATGCTGTGTCTCCCAGAATATTTCTTTGTGACACCGCACTGCGCCCGTCACCCTGAGACATCAGTTCTTAAGTCTCAAATGCCCAGTGATTACGCGAGCTCACAGTGCCCTTCAAAGCGAAACACAGTAGTGTTTGCACACTACTGCTTCTAGGCAGAATAACTGGCCCTGGCTACGATGAAATCTAATCATTCCTCTTCTATGTAAAATAAACCCAAGACTAGGGATAAAGCGTTACTAAATTCATACACACTGATAACCTGTGACCTTATTTGTGAGTGTTGAAAAATAAATTATGCAAAACTTAAATTATACTGCGTAATTTTACATGTCAAGTCAGAATTCATCTTTTGACTTTGTCTTCTTTTGAAGGTGCATAAAATGATTCTCGTTAGATTTTTTTTTTGTTAACAAGAAAGCATACATTTTTTACAATTCTTGGTTAAAGAGGGTATATTTGAAAATCTAGATACTTCTACGCGTTCAATGTGAACAAAATCTAAATCTATTCTCTAATAAAGGCACGTAACTATAAATTATTACGTTTGTTTCGAAATTATTATGAAATTTACTTCACTATTTTAATCATAAAAAGAGTTATTTTGAAAGTATACACTAAGTACAAGAGTAAGTAACAACACTAATTAAAGTTAAGTGTGTACTCAAATATTTAGTCTTATCGCATTATGATATATTAGAAAATAATATTCATCAAGTATTACTGTTATCCGTGTGGTGGCGACAAGAGAATCTACCACTCCAACTCAACCCGTGGGTGTCGTAAAAGTCGACAGAGGGAATATTAAAACCATGAAGATGGGCAGCAGCATCTTCCTGGAACATCTGAATAAATAAACTGCGGTTGCCAACCCGTCTGCCAAGCGGGCAACTATGGCAAAATCTACTTTGTGGCAATCTATGAGGGAGGCCTATGTTCAACAGTGGACTAGCGATGGGCTGAAGCGATGATGATGAAGTGATTACTGTTATTTACATTATATTTTTAAAAAAACAAGCGGAAAATGAGAGGAGACTTGTGCTCAGGGGACATTTATAGGCTTTTATTACTTTTTTACTGGTTTTCTGTGCAGAAATCCGTCTAGGTAGGTACCACCCCAGGGCCAGTTATTCTGCCGTGTAGCAGTATTGTGCAAACACTACTGTGTTTCGCTCCGAAGGGCACTGAGAGCTAGCATAATCACTGACTTAAGAACTCATGTCTCAGGGCACTAACCATATGAGACTTAAGAACTGATGTCTCAGGGTGTCGGGTGCAGTGTGAGGCCACACTGAATTGTTCTGGGTGGCACAGCATTTCTTGTGGGCGGAAGTTGCACTTATTGGAGTGAACGTTTTAACTCGTCTCGTAATATAATACAATAAAAAAACGAAAAACCGGAGGACGTCCTCAAGTCGACCCGGTTTTTCATGTATAACCACGTATTACTTCTTTCTTTTTGAACCGATTTTAATGATTCTTTATGTATTAGAAAAGGGATACCATATAATTTTGGTCAGGATTTTGATGACGGTATCCATGAGAAAATCTTCAAACTCTCAATTTCGCATAAACATTTTTAAAGCCGTTTGGTGGCGGCTTAAGAGAATCTACCAACTCATCTCATCCCGTGGGTGTCGTAAGTTGTGTGCCACACAGAAATTTTGTAGGTGACACAGCGCTGCTATTACACTTACGGGCGGAGATTACACTTACCACCACTTTGCTCGTCTCGTCCCTTTCTCCAATAAAAGAACTTATATATATTATTCACTTTATCTGGTGTCAAATTTTATTATGGAACGTGATTCGGTTGCCTATGGGACTATTCTATACTTTTTTTGACTAAGATAATAAAAAATTTCAATGAAAAAGGCGAAAAAATTTCGCATGTATCCTATGCATGCGGAATTTCTTTCGCCTTTGTCTTCGCCGTAAAAAAACCTCACAACAAAAAGTTTTTAAAATATGGCGTTAGTACGGCGACAAACGAAACTTACATTTACTTACTTCAAAAATGAATAATTTTCTCTGTATTTCATTTCAATGGTGAATGGTTTTAATAGCTAAAGTAGTTTTCGTATAAACGTTCGGACAGAAGGCAAATTTATTATGTTCTATGATAAATTTTTATACGAAGTTCTTAAAATGATTCAGAAGTTAAATGAATTCTTAGATCTCTCAGAATAGATAATGTCACGAGATAAGCTAGCTAAATATTAAGTAGAAATTTTTCGATACGTCCATTTCTCGGTCGAGCGTGTATCTATGCCTATAAAAGAGGAAATGCGCTCGCGTTCCGCGCACTTCGATGACGCACAACGTGAGTATTTGCATTTTGTTTTTGTAGCGCTCCGACGCCATTTTGAATTATCATATCCATGTGTTTTTTTAGTCATTGTGTAACGTTAAAGTCATTTTATTGCCACGTTTGGTTTCATAATTCATAATTAACTCGCTTTCTTGTCTGTTTGTTTGACTGTTGGGTAAAAATTTTGCAGTTGATTGTAAAAGTAACTATAGTTTACTAGCTGATGCCCGCGACTTCGACCGCGTGGATACAGTTTTTTAAATATACCGTGGAGACTATTGGATTTTCCGGGATAAAAAGTATCCTATGTCCGCCTCCAGGACGCAAGCTATCTCTATACCAAATTTCGTCAAGTTCGATTCTGCGGTTGAACCGTGAAAAGGTAACAAACAGACAGAGGGAAAGAGAGAGTTACCTTCGCATTTATAATATTAGTATAGATTATAAGTTTTAAACGTGGTACATAAAAAATGTTTTTATATTGTACTTGTATGTTATACTTATTATTAACCGACTTTAAAAAAGGGAGTAGCTTCTATGTTCGTCTGTATTTTATTAATTAATTAAAAGTAAAAGTAAAGTTTCAGCCTATAAATGTCCCACTACTGAGCACAGGCCTCCTCTCATTTCTGAGAAGGGTTTTGGAGCTAGGAAGAATCCCGCCACGCTGCTCCAATGCGGGTTGGCGGACTTCACATGTCTTCGAAATATTTTTAATTTCTCAGACATGCAGGTTTCCTCACGATGTTTTTCCTTCACCGCCGAGCACGTGGTAAGTCAGCACTTAAAATTGCAATTAACAATTTTAGTGGTGCCGGCACCGGGAATTGAACCCAGGTCACTCGCGTATTATGAAATTAAAAGCGAGCGCCTAGCCCCTGAGCTACCACGGCTTTAATTAATTATCTCTTACTAAATTCTCACTTGCTTTTGCTACGTTTCTATTTCGTTTTTTTAATTTTCTAAATAAGCACGTTGCTTATCATGTACTTTTCGGGAAGGTAGAATATGAAACTGAGATTCGATAAAATATTTCATTCTTATTATTACTATTATTAACTGGTGGTAGGATTCCTATGCAGGAATCCGTCTAGGTAGGTACCACCCCATGGCCAGTTATTCTGCCGTGAAGCAGTAATGTGTAGACATTACTGCGTTTCGGTCTGAAGGGCACTCAGAGCTAGTGTATTCACTGGGCATACGAGAATTAAGTACTGATGTCTCAATGGTGACAGGCGCAGTGTGGTGCCGCTCGTTGTTCTGGGTGGTTTGTTATGGGCAGACGTTGCCCTTACCATCAGGTGAACTCTTTGCTCGTCCCGTCACTTCACCCATATCTCTACATTATTTAGAAAAAATGCAAATATAGAAAATCAAATAATCCCGAAATGAATTGAAACTTAGTTAAGAATAGCCTGGGCTATAGTTGCCTCAATGATATTTGCACTATTTTTATTTTCAGTGACTCAGTGCCTGAGCCTTTAACGTTCTGCTGCCGGGCGGTGAGTGATGAGATTTTTCATTTTATATATCTTTTAAATTAAAGAAGTTTAGTAAGCCCCGTGGTGGCGGCTTAAGAGAATCTACCACACCCCATAACATCCTGTGGGTGTCTATAAAGTCGACAGAGGGCAAATTACAACCCGAAGATGGGCAACAGCACCTTCTTCGAACATCTGCTGAGCGTTGTAACTATGGCCAAATACCTCCATCATGAGAGGTACATACTTGTGGTAATCTATGAGGAGACTTATGTTCAGCCGTGGAATAGTAATCGGCTTAAATGATGAAGTAATAAGTTAAATAAGTTTGAAACCAACTGCCCTATTATTTTTCATTTATAATTTAAAATCAATTAAAAAATAAATTTTAAAAAAGAGGGTGTCTTTTTCTTCTCATTTTTCTCTAGTCTTGACTTATCGCAAATGTGTATTCCAATAGTTTTTTTCTGTAATAACAAAACATTGATTAGTGCAGACGAATAATTCAAACATTTCGGTGTGAATTGACAGTGACATCAATGACCACCGCAGTGCCAGTTACTTCTGGTATTCGTGAAGCAGTAGTGTGCAAACATTCCCGTGTTTCTGTCTGAAGGGCACTGTGAGTAGTGTTGTTAACTGGGCATATGAGACTTAAGAACTGATGTCTCATAGTTTAAGCGCAGTTCGTTGCCACTCAGACGTTGCACTTACCATCAGGAGAACGGTTTGTTCTTGTGACTTTCTTACATAAAAAGTGACGTGGATCTGTGACCATGGCTGTAAACCGCTTGAAACTTCGGGTCCATAATAATAAAAAAAACCCGACAAAATCCTCAAATCATCTTTAGTTAAATTATATGAAAAAGCCAATATATAAGCGGTGTTTTATTCCAGAAACTACATCGCCCGGCAGCAGAACCCAGTGGGTGGCGTCTCCAACGTGCCACCTTCACGCGTCGCTGCCGCCGCTCCTAGTGAGCAGTCCGCAGTGTCAGCGTTTTAGTCTCTAAGTTTTGTTTGTAAGTACATGATTATACAATCTGCAAATATAATTTTTTCACTAGGATTTGTTATATGCAACCGGATCGGAAAACCAACAATTTGTGCTTTGTCTAATGTTAGCTCCGGCTGGGATTGGAACTGTAGATCCGTCAAGTCTGGCCAGGTGCTCCGACCACTAAGCCGCGCGGTCGATCACTATGACTTCGAAATTCGGTGTCTAATCACATTGACCGCTTAACATCACGCGAGCCGCTTGCTCGTTTGCTATAAAAAAGAAAATTGTAATTCTGGTAATTGTAATTCCGGAATAACTGGGGTTGTAAGTACAACTCCAGGTCCAGTTATTCAGACATAAGTTTGCCGTAGACGGATTCCTGCATAGGAATCCTATCAGCACCACCATCTTAGCATCATTAAGCGTTTGTTGTCAACTACATAACTTTTAATAAAACCAATTTTACGGATTTTATCGCGTATCATCATCATCATCATCATCATCATTTCAGCCTATCACTAGTCCACTGCTGAACATAAGCCTCCCCCATAAATTTGCTACAAAAGTTTGCAGCTCTCATTTTGGAGGGAATTTTGCCATATCTGCCACGCTTGGCAGGCGGGTTGGCAACCGCAGTTTATTTATTCTGATATTCCAGGAAGATGCTGCTACCCATCTTCTGTCGACTTTTGTCACCCACGGGATGAGATGGGGTGATAGACTACCCATCTTCTGTCGACTTTTGTCACCCACGGGATGAGATGGGGTGGTAGATTCTCTTAAGCCGCTACCACACGGCAATATCGCGTTTAATTATTAAATTTTTTAAACTATTTATAACCCGACGTTACGAATGCTTTACAGCGCCCATGGTCACTGGAGTCCCCCAGTCGGAACGTCGGATTATAAATAGTTGTTTTATTAAAAGTTTAATTATCGCGTACATACATACATACGACTGTATCCCAGAAGGGGTAGTCAGAGACTGGGCACTCACTGCAAAAACAGATGACTGCCACAATCCACGTTTCACCAAAACAATATAATGCACTTGCGTGTTATAGGTGGTGAGCCCATCGCGTAAATATAAAAAATAACTATATAACTTCTCATCTTTCAGATAAATTGGATTATCATATGAAATGACAAGTTTGTAGCGACTAACGTTTATACATGCTTGACAAGAAAACCACCGACAGCAACCTGTCATGTCGAACATACAATACTTTTAAATGTGCTTGATTGGAATGTAAACTCGTTCATATTTTGCTGTAGCCTCGAATGTTGGGTAATATTTGCGATAACTATGCCGTATAATATGAAAACTTTTCCGTTACTTAGTATTGGTGCCTCTGTTGTGGGAGTTTTGAGAAATGTTTTGGTTTTTCTAGAAAGCTCTTGTTTAGTTTAGCGATAATAGGTTAAGATTCATCACCTTGTAAATTAGTGATAAGCGAAATAAGTTTTTGTTTTTGTTACATCCAGTCAGTAAAGTCCAGGATAATGAGCGAAACCAATATTTAATGTAATATTCTTTGTTCTCCCTTTTTAACGTGTTTAGTTGTTACAAGTGCGACTTAGGGCTAAGTGATTTTTTTTTCCCCCTTTTTTCCACTTCACTTAATAATAATTTGTTACTTTTTCATAGTTATAAGATCGTTTAAAATGTTTTGGCTTGTTATTAATATATATTTTCTTACTTTGATTTGTTTTATTACTTATAGATGTTCAGTATCATACATTACCTTTATATCCAAAATAAAAGTGGCCAGACTAGTTTTCTCTAACTATTTGCCTGTTTCAGTAAGTGTCTTGTACGCCGCGGATCCTGGGTTCGAATCCCAGCCCGAGCGAACGTTTGTGCAAAAACACGACACAGCAGAAATCATAGTGTGATTCAACGTTATTTATGAGGATATGGTGGGTGTTTTAAAAGTCGAGAGGTAAAATGAAAACCAGGAGATGGACAGTTGCATCTTTCTGGAACATCTAGATAAATAAACTGAGATTGTCAACCCGCCTGCCAAGCGTGGCAACTGAAGCAAAATCCCTCAAAATGAGAGTTAAAAACTTTTGTCTATGGGGAAAGACTATGTTCAGCAGTGGACTTGTGATATAGGTTGAAACGACGACGACGACTATTTGCCTTAGTAAATAGTAGCAGTAGCGTCAGCCACCGCAGCAGCAGTGGCTGACGCCACCCGCTCACCGTAGAGACTCTGTCAGGTCGATGGCCTTTTTGTCGATGGCCGGGGTTTTTTTTTTGTATAAAGTGACGAAACGAGCAAAACGTTCACCTAATGGTAAGTGCAACGCCCGCCCACAACAAATGCTGTGTCACCCAGAATATTTCTGTGAGACACCACACTACGCCCGTCACCCTGAGACATCAGTTCTTAAGTCTCAAATGCCCAGTGATTACGCTAGCTCACAGTGCCCTTCAAACCGAAACACAGTAATGCTTGCACACTACTGCTTCACGGCAGAATAACTGGCTTTGGGGTGGTACCTACCTAGACGGATTCCCGCATAGGAATCCTACCACCAGTAGATCCGCCAGTTCCTGGGCGAACAACTTATCGCGTTCCGGTTCCGGCAACATTCCCATGACAAATCTGTACCGTAATGCTTCCTCCACATACGAAATGAACAACAAGCCGTTAATCCACGAAGTCTAACTGCCCATTGTGTATGAGATTCGCCTCTGTGTTGCATTGCTGAGTAGAATGTACTTCTCTCACTGGAACCGCAGCGCTTCGATGTGAGATGTTTATCCAGCAGATTTAAAATATCTTCATATAGTACATCATGGACCTGTTCCGGCAGGTCAGGGTCTGATACAAGTTGGTACGTGCCGTCGGTGAGTGCGCTCAGCAGTACCGCTCTTCTTCTTTCACCCAGTACATCAGTTATACTATTTTCTCCGAAACCCTCTCAGAAATGAGAGGAGGCCTGTGCTCAGCAGTGGGATATTTTTATTATTTTATTTATTTATTTATGTTACCATAACTTCTTTACAACGATTGAAACTCCGACCCCCACACTAGGCAAATGCCTGTCCTGTGAGGGAAGCAACTACGATTTCCATTACAGAATACGGCAAGTAAACAATAATCCAAGGCCATCGACAAAAAAAGGCCATCATTATAGGCTGAAAGTTTACTTTTTTTTATTCAGATATCCGGCCCCTGATTAGTTTTCCACGTCTGCACATTGTGATCGAAAACGGACAAAATTCCGATTTGTACTGCGGACATCCTTTTTTTTTTAATGTTTACTCGTCGCTGTTTACTTTGACGTAGTTTGGGTAGGAATGAAACGCTTGATTGATAATTACACAATGATGTATTTGTCAGCTGAGTGTACTTTTATACAGTTGAACAGATAATACATAATGAAGGAAGGTAAGTTAATTTGCTAAGATCCGCATGCAAAATATAAAAATGGTGTATATTACCTAGTTTTTTGAAGAGCACCACCCGCCCTCCCTCACTAGCGTGCGCAAGCAAACTAACACCGCCACCAGGTACCCTCCACCAACCACTACAATACCACCTGGCAGTGTTAGTTTGCTTGTGCACGCTACTGAGGGAGGGCGGGTGGTGCTCTTCAAAAAACTAGGTAATATACACCATTTTTATATTTTGCATGTGGATCTTAGCAAAGTAACTTACCTTCCTTCATTATAATGGATTTCCGCAAAGTAACGCCTGATTCTATTAACTTTAGATAATACATAACACTATTGAGGCAAATTAATGCTAAAATCTCCGAAAAAAACGTTATTAATGATATTGTTTATTAATCATACACACTTTTTGCTTGTATATCTATCTAAGAGCGTGTAATCGCCGACAAACAATTTACAGTTGGCGAGGTTATTGTTAAAGTAATTTCACTAATTTTGAATAAAATACATACATAAGATCACGACTGTATCCCATAAGGGGTAGTCAGAGACTGGGCACTCACTGCAAAAACAGATGACTGCCTCAATCCACGTTTCACCAAAACAATATAATGTACTTGGTGTGATAGGTGGTGCCATCGCCACCATGCCCTGTTGGGTGCACAGTGCAGTTTAACTCCTTACTCGCCTTTTACGAGATCCATTAGATGAGATGGAGTGGTAGTATTCTTTTAACGAGCCGCCACCACACGGCTCTTGAATAATTTATAAAATTATAATAAAATATAATTTTGACTAAAAATAGTAACGATTATAATTAAGAGGCGACTATTGTCGTGAACCATCTCTTTCAAGCACAAGCTTTCAAGCTCAGTTGGAGTGGTGAACAGGAATGTTTAGTATGGAATAGCATTAGTATTCTTTAAAAAAAAACATTCGAGAACATCTATTTTCCAAGCATTCTCTTCAGTAAAATTACAAATTCATTCTTTCAAAACATTTCCCTCCGCAATAATGCTGCGAACGGGTTTTTCGTTGGCGATTTACCTAAAATAAAGTGCAAAACCCATCGTTTTAGGGCACTAATACTGTCGCTAAGTGGCGCCCACCGGCCGCGCTTTGATCCCACGATATTGACTCCATCCTGAATATCATTTCACGGACACACGTCATGGTTTTGTGACGAAAATAAAAAAATAAAACAATATGAAGACCCCTTGCCCGATGCCGTTCCACACTGCCCCCATGGTAGTAAATACCGGCCGTAACCCCTTCTTCGTTGGCGTGGGCTTTTGAATTTGTAATTGAAATATTATTATTTTCTTATATTTACTCTTAAAACTATTAATTGAATAAAACTAAACTTACAGATTACATCTCGTTTAATTTAACTTTTATCCCGACTTTTCGCTTTTCAGCACCTATGGTCACGGGATGACCGACTTTCTGATGTCATAGTTAATCTATGTTACCTTTAGCTTTTAATTATTAATTTTTGTCCGATCTACACAATACGAGAGTACAAGTGTCCCGAAAATCTTGCGGTGATATGATTGGTTTTTGATTTAATTTTATTAATTATAAGATTCCCACGCCGATGTTAGTACCCAAACAATATCCTCTATTGAAATTAGGACGTCATTTTTATTTCACGAATTATCTCTTGTAGAAATGCATGTACTTTTGCAAGGATTTCCTGGTGTCTCAAATCTGATATAATTGTTAGGATAAGTCCAGAACATGATTACAGACTGCAGAGTTCTTAGACCACATTCACAATCCAGCTTGTATACAGTTGATATCTTATATGATGATACACTTGACAAATGGTAAAATATTCTTCGGCGACTTAAAAAATGTTCTTCAAGATATCTTCTCAATGTTGTCTTGTCCGTGTCATTAACTATTACTTGCTCATTAAATTTAAAATCAGTTAACGTTCGGACAGCAAACGTACCGCGTGTTCTAACTCTCTGTCAATTCATAATCAATTTATCTACTAAAGATTGTGGGAACATACAGTTCTAAATAGGACTAGTACATAGTTACTAGTGTATAAATTCTTACTGATGTGATATCATCATCATCTTCAGTTCAGCTTATCACTAGTGCACCACTGAACATAGGCCTCCCCCTTAGATTACCACAAAAGTTTGTAGCTCTCATTTAAGGGTGATTTTTCCATAGTTGACACGCTTGGCAGGCGGGTTGGCAACCGCAGTTTATTTATTCAGATGTTCCGTAGTGTTCAGCAGTGGACTAGTGATAGGCTGAAATGATGATGATAAATCTTTTTTTTTTTAATTGTATAAAGTGACGAAACGAGCAAAACGTTCACCTGATGGTAAGTGCAACGTCCGCCCACAACAAATGCTGTGTCACCCAGAATATTTCTGTGAGACACCACACTGCGCCCGTCACCCTGTGACATCAGTTCTTAAGTCTCAAATGCCCAGTGATTACGCTAGCTCACAGTGCCCTGCAAACCGAAACACAGTAATGCTTGCCCAGTACTGCTTCATGGCAGAATAACTGGCCCTGGGGTGGTACCTACCTAGACGGATTCCTGCATAGGAATCCTACCACCGGTTATTTATGAATAAGACCATATCTTTCAAGGTTTTATAGTTGCATTACTAATGAAAATAATGGACTGTAGATCGGCTTATGTAAAGAAATAAATTAATGAAGTTTCTCAAACTTTCCCTTAACAGAAATCACATAGTGTGCGCCCGGCCTCTCCGGAAACTCCTAAACGCCCCTAGTGTCCCTCGCAGATATTTAAATGAGGATCATCTGTTACTTTGCGCTTTTTAACAGCGCCATCTTGCGACCGTCCCAACGTTCCAGTGATATTGTTTCATATAAAAACAGTACAGGGTAAGGACCCTGAAGTGCAGTTAGTATTGAAACTTCGTGATTTTGTACGCACTGTTTTGAATCTTTTTCTTAAGACCTCCAAAAATATACGATAATACTGATATTATTTTACAAAAGAGAATTACAATTTCTTCTTCTTCTTCTTTCTTCTTAGCCTATCACTAGTCCACTGCTGAACAGGCCTCCTCCACAGATTGCCACAAAAGTTTGTAGCTCACATTTTAGAGGGATTTTGACATAGTTGCCACGCTTGGCAAGCGGATCGGCAACCGCAGTTTATTTATTCAGATGTTCCAGGAAGACGCTGCCGCCCATCTTCCTGGTTTTAATTTTCCCTCTGTCGACTTTTACAACACCCACAGGATGATGGTGGTAGATTATCTTAATCCGCTACCACACGCAATTACAATTACCGGAATTACAATTAAGATGTTCTTTTTCATGGACGATAGTGAGGAGACGAGCAAATCACACGCCTGACAATAAGTGCAACATAACTGAACGTGTGTCACTCAGAACATTTTTTTTATGGAAGAGCGGGCAAACGAGCAAGTGGCTCACCTAATGGTTAGTGATCACCGGCGCCCATGAACATCCGCAATATCAGAGGAATCGCGGGTTTAAAATTCTATCGCGAAGTACTGTGCGGCACACTGAGCTCGTCACGCTGAGAGATCAGTTCTTAAGTCTCATGCTCAGTAGTTCCACTAGCAAACAGATGCCCTTCAAACTGAAACACAGTGACGTTTACACACTACTGCTTTATGGCAGTATAACTGTCACTACGGTGGTACTACCTACATAGCCAGATTTTTGCATCAGAATACTACCACATGGTAAAATTTCTGGGAGAGTGGACGGTGGTTTTTTGGCGTCAACTCAAAAAGTGACGGTTTTTATTGAACTTTGTAATCTCTGTATATTTTGAGTTTTGATGTTTAATATTGATAGCTTATTACACAGCAAGCTTGTGAAAGTGTACAGTAATAGACAATTGATATTTTTAGTATTGTCACCATCAGTCAAGCAAATCTTCAGTAAAAGTCAACTATCATTTTACTATCGATCGTCATTTTGATTTATCTATTGTCACTCTCGTAACTGACTTGACATTGGCAGAATTCTATTGAAAGAGGCCAGAATTATAAGAAGAACAACACACCATTTTAATTTAAATACATTCAGATTTAAGCGTTAATATGCTATGTTTATGATATACAAGAAAATAATATAAAATGTTGAACCTACAAATTGATAGCCTGGCAAACATATGCTACATAGGACTACATATGACACTGCCAACACTACATAGAATAGTTTACTTGTCCATCTGTCGTACTTGTTATTGATTATGAGTTACGTAAATGATGTATAATAATAATTAGTGACCAAGCCCTTGGCTGCTGCGGTCGCGGGTTCGATTCCCGCACGGAAGAAATATTTGAATTGCCCTACATACAGTTGTTCCATGTCTGGCTGTTTGTGCATGTTGAATTTATGCCTGGAAAACGCTCCCACGACACATGAGAAATCCTACAGTAGGGCATCGTTTTTTAGAAGAAGAGAAAACAAAGATTAGAGTTAATATGTTATGATACTCTACTGTGTGTCAAAAATTATAAATAAGTAACTTGATAATATCTTACCATCTGGCTCACTTCTCTAATATCCGTAATAGATGCCATTAGTCTGTTTGTTATTCGCGTTTGTATAATAAAAGCACTAAAGCTGTCGAAATGTAATATGCATAGATTATTAACAGTGAGACAAATACCGCACGGCACGGTATTAGTCTCACTGTCAGCGGCATAAGAGAATCTACCAACCACCTCATCCCGTGGGTGTCGTAAAAGTCGACAGAGGGAAAATAAAAACCAGGAGATGGACAGCAGCATCTTCGTGGAACATCTGAATAAATAAACTAGGGTTGCAAACCCGGCAGCCAAGCTCGGCAACTATGGCATATCCCCCCAAAATTAGAGCTACAAACTTTTGTAATGGAGTTTTTATTTGTAACAATATATAATGGAGGCCTATGTTCAGCAGTGGACTAGCGATGGACTGAAATGATGACGATGATGAATGATGAGACTAATTGTATCAATGTATTTACTGGTGGTAGGATTCCTTTGCAGGAATCCGTCTATGTAGGTACCACTCCAAGGCCAGCTATTCTACCGTGAAGCAGTAGTGTGCAACCTTACTGTGTTTCGGTCTGAAGGGCACTGAGAGCAAGCGTAATCACTGGGCATATGAGACTTATGAACTAATGTCTCAAGGTGACGGGCGCAGTGTGGTGTCACACAGAAATGTTCTGGGTGTCACAGCATTTGTTATGGGCATACGTTGCACTTATCATCAGGTGAACGTTTCACTCGTTCTGTCACTTTATCCAATAAAAAAATAATCGTAAGACGTAATCAATTTTATCGTAATATCTAAAAACAATTAAATTCTAGTAAATTCGCGAACACCGCCAGTCTCAAATTAATCTTCACAATACCTTTATGTAGACACGTGAACAAGCAACGTACCTTCGATTACAAAAAAGCATTAGCATAGATACAACACCCGACAGGTACAAATGCCCGCACAAAGCCGCCTCCGTCGTCCATAAATTGAAATGAGACGGTGAATTAAAAAATAAATCAAAAGAGGATTTTCCCGACACGTCGCCGCCGCGAAATTGGAAAAATCTAGCGCGCCGCCACTCGCGACAGCGTTTCCACTGTCCGACGATGAAGATATGATATGGACGTCTGTTCGGATTTTTTAAACTACAGCCAGGACAAAGAAACATCAGGCCGCCAATTCTGCTATTTTATAAGAAAGACTTTTGAACGTATTAAAGATTAATTCGAGAACATATTTTAAAATCGTCTTTGTAAGTTGATATCGGCATTGCTATCATCGGTCATTTTGTAATATGTAAGTATATACCTATGTGTATATGTAAGTGTACGAGTAATATGATTTAAAATATAATAATTATTGATTAGATATGTGCCGTGTGGTGGCGGCTCGATAAAAGAATACTACCACTCCATCGCATCCAATGGATCTCGTAAAAGGCGAGTAAGGAATCAAACTGCACTGTGCACCCAACAGCGCATGATGGCGATGGGCTCACCACTATAACACCAAGTGCATTATATTGTTTTGGTGAAACGTGGATTTTGGCAGTCATCTGTTTTTGCAGTGAGTGCCCAGTCTCTGACTACCCCTTATGGGATACAGTCGTGATCTTATGTATGTGTATGATTAGATATTTCTCACCTATTAGTCGTTTCAGCCTATCACAAGTCCTCTACTGAACATATGCTTTCCCCATAGATAGCCACAGAAGTTTATAACTCTCATTTTGGAGGGATTTTGCCATAGTTGCCACGCTTGGCAGGCGGGTCAGCTACCGCAGTTTATTTATTCTGATGTTCCAGAAAGATGCTGCTGCCCATCACCTGGTTTTAATTTTCCCACTGTCGACTTTAACGACACCCACGGGATGAGACGGGGTGGTAGATTCTCTTAGGCCGCCAAAACACGGCGGTCTTATTAGTGATTTTTTTAAAGAACCTATAACAATATCTCTCCATGCCCTGAGCTGACCGGGAGAGAATGTCTAAAGGCATTAAGCCCGCCCTTTGTAATGCTTTATTTGAAATAAGGTGAATACAATATAGACTTAAATAAATAAAGACGACCTTACCCATAACATGCCATTATCATTCCATTAAGATTATTGATATTTTCCTATGCTGCTAAATTTTTAATGGTATGACAATGACATGATACTGGTGGTAGGATTCCTATGCAGGAATCCATCTAGGTAGGTACCACCCCAGGGCCAGTTATTCTGCCGTGAAGCAGTAGTGTGCAAACATTACTGTGTTTCGGTTTGAAGGGCACTGTGAGCTAGCGTAATCACTGGGCATATGAGACTTAAGAACTGATGTCTCAGGGTGACGGGCGCAGTGTGGTGTCGCACGGTAATTTTCTGGGTGACACAGCATTTGTTATGGGCAGACGTTGCACTTACCATCAGGTGAACGTTTTGCTCGTTCCGTCACTTTTATGAAATAAAAAAAAACGTCGAGCAACAATAGTTGATTTTATTTAAGAAGGTAATTCGTGTCGTGCTTATAAGATTAATTTTTATTTTTAAATTTATTTATTTAACACTTTATTGTAAGATACCTTACTCTAAGGGGTTACAACGGGCGGACTTAATGCCTTGTGGCATTCTCTTCCATTCAACCCAGGGAGAAGAGAATTTAATGTTGGCAGATGCGAAACGGACAATAATAAAATCAAAACATATATATACAGATACATACACATATATACATACATACATATTCATAAACATACATACATACATGCATAAAATATTTAATAAAATATATATATATATCGTCAGATATTGTATTCCTCCAAACAATGTGTGACAAAAAAAAACTTGTGTTTATTTAATAGAAATGTCTTCGTCTTTATTTTAATGTATTAATCGATTGTGGATGCTTTTCGAAGTGATTTTTGTATGGAACTGAGTATCTTGAGTTTTTTATATCAATACACCTAGTGAAATTACGGGGGATATGAGACATAAAAATAAATAAAATGAAATCAACAAAAACATAATTAAATAATAATTATTCATTAACTGAAGTCTATTCCTGATGATCTAAAACGAGCGCAGCAACATGTGCAGCATAGTTCTCACTTTTTCTCTCTGGCCAAATACCTATTTTCCGTCTATTTATTTATTTATTCATTCATACATACATAGAGTCACGCCTCTTTCCCATAGGGGTAGGCAGAGACCACAACTTTCCACTTGCTACGATCCCGACACACATCTTTAGCTTCCTCTACTTTCATTAGTGTTTTCATACAAGCTCGTCGGTTGCGGGTACTTTTGACGTGGCCTTTCCTTAAAACGATTTCGATCTGCTCGTATTACTTTCGCCTACGTCGACCCTTACCGACTTGCCCATTCACACTCGCCTCATAAATCTGTTTCGTCAATCTTCTTTCATCCATCCTCTCTACGTGTCCATCTAAGCATCCTTTTCTCTATCTTTGTCACTACATCTTCTACCACACCGCAACGTTCTCTTATCACGTTGTTTCTCAGTTTATCCATCAAAGTCACTCCAGCTATACTTCTCAAACTTTTCATTTCAACAGCATTAATCTTATTTTCATGCTTCTTCACCCTATTTAAAAAAAAAGGATTAAGAAGGGCGTACTTAATGCCTTTTGGCATTCTCTCCCAGTCAACCCAAGGCATAGAGAGATATTGTTATAAGTGGTATTTTGCATCAGAGGCGTTTAATTTTGATTACATATAAACGTCGCACAAAGGTTACTTTGAAATTATACTCTCATTGCGTCCAAAAAGTTACATTCTAAAAAAGTTTTTTTTTTATTGCATAAAGTGATGAAACGAGCAAAACGTTCACCTGATGGTAAGTGCAACGTCTGCCCATAACAAATGCTGTGCCACCCAGAAAATTTCTGTGTGACACTACACTGTGCCCATCACCCTAAGACATCGGTTCTTAGGTCTCATATGCCTAGTGATTACGCTAGCTCTCAGTGCCCTTCAGACCGAAACACAGTAATGTTTGCACACTACTGCTTCACGGCAGAACGGACTCCTGCATAGGAATCCTACCACCAGAAGTAACAATTAAATAACGTTCCCTATCACGCTGTTTGTTACTTTGTCGATCATGATAAAGGAACATTGCGGTGTGGTTGAAGATGTAGCGACAAAGATAGAGAAATGGATCCTTAGATGGTTTGGACACGTATCGTAGCAAGTGGAAAGATGTGGTCTCTGCCTACCCCAATGGGAAAGAGGCGTGACTGTATGTGTGTGTGTATGTTAAATCATTATCATCACCATTTCAGCCTATCACTAGTCCACTGCTGAACATAGGCCTCCCCCATAGTTTGCCACTAGTTTGTAGCTCTCCGCAGTTTATTTATTCAGATGTTCCGGGAAGATACTGCTGCCTATCTCCTGGTTTTATTTTCCCTCTGTCGACTTTTACGACACCCACAGGATGAGATTGGGTAGTAGATTCTCTTAAGCCGCTACCGCTCGGTATGTTAAATAACGTGTGTAAATGAAAACAGTGCCTCGACAAGATAATAAGAATGTCTCGGTACATATTAAAGCGTCGCCACTCCTACAGACTGTAACATAAAGCTCATTTAAATAAACATGATGAAATTGAAAGAATTACGCCCGCGCGGGGGATCTTTATTTGACAAAATAACATGAAATATTCTCAGCTCGTTTAAAAACATATACGCTTTGGGACTGATAGATTAAAAATATATTGAACGTGTTTTCGCTGCGATACGAAATTGCAAATGAATTTTCGATGTTGCTTTTTTTTATTCGAGTAAGGGACGAAACGAGCAAAACGCTCACCTGATGGTACGAGTAGGTGCAACATGCCATGTCATACATAACACCTCTGTGTGACATCACACTGCGCCCGTCACCCTGAGACATCAGTTACTTCAGTCCCATATGCCCAGTAATTACACTAGCTCTCGGTACCCTTCAAACCTAAGCAAAGTAATGCTTGCACACTACTGTTTCACGGCAGAATAACTGACCCTGGGCAGTACCTACCTGGCCTTAATTATTAATTAATCCTACTAATCCTATCCTATCCTGCTATCGAAATATTTAAAACAGAGGTTAAGTCATCATCTTCATCGTCATCACTTTAAGATTCGCCATAGATTACCACAAAGTACGTTGGACAATTAAGTACCTGTCGTTTTATACTGCTTTTGTCGGTACAAGGTTGTCACACGAACTAAGTTATCATGAAGGATATGTTATAGTTTTTTAAGGTTATTCTAGTTCTGCTACGGACCTACTGGTGGTAGGATTCCTATGCAGGAATCCGTCTAAGTAGGTACCACCCCAGGGCCAGTTATTCTGCCGTGAAGCAGTAGTGTGCAAATATTACTGTGTTTCGGTTTGAAGGGTACTGTGGGAGACTTAAGAACTTATGTCTCAGGGTGATGGGCACAATGTGGTGTCACAGAGATTTTCTGGGTGACCCAGCATTTGTTATGGGCAGACGTTACACTTTCCATCAGGTGAACGTTTTGCTCGTTTCATCACTTAATAAAATAAAAAAAATTATAATATCTGGTATGTCTTTAGCCGTTAGGTATCCGGCAGAGTAGAATGGCACCTGCCTCTTTCCTACCGAGGTTTCGTAAGAGGCGACTAAGGTATTGTACGGACAGCCTTGATTCGCACAGAAAACACCATAATATGCAATGCTGTCACTATACTGCTCGTGGGAAAGCAATTGGGAGTAATATTTTTTAGACTCGTACCAAAATGGCGGCCACTTAGTTCGACACCCGTGACGTCTCGTTCCCGCGAGGGCGAAAAGTTGGCTACTTGAGTGGCCTCTGCCTACCCCTTATATTGGAAAAAGGCGTTAAAGTGAAAATGAATGTATTTATGCCCCGTAATTACAGTAGATTCAGTATCTTTCAAATCGAAAAACAGTGGTGTTTTCACACCATTGCTTGATGGCAGAATGACGGGCAATGTGGGCGGAATTCTGCGTAGAAATCCCATCACCAGTAAACGTGTGTAGCTCTTTAGTGAAGTACACTGTTCCGAAACATCCATGTAATCCGAATGTCCCAAAGATTGCCACAAAAGTTTGTAGCACTCAATTTGGGAGGATTTCGCCATAGCTGCCACGCTTGGCAGGCGGGTCGGCAAGCGCAGTTTAATTATTCAGATGTTCCAGGAAGATGCTGCTGCCCATCTCCTGGCTTTAATTTTCCTTCTGTCGACTTTTATTTACTTTTACGACCGCTATCCTGCCTGCAGTCCGTAGGCCTGCCTGGTGGTAGGATTCCTATGCAGGAATTCGTCTAGGTAGGTACCACCCGAGGGCCAGTTATTCTGCCGTGAAGCAGTAGTGTTCAAGCATTACTGTGTTTCGATTTGAAGGGCACTGTGAGCTAGCGTAATCACTGGGCATTTGAGACTTGAGAACTGATGTCTCAGGGTAACGTGCTCAGTGTGGTGTCACACAGAAATATTCTGGGTGACACAGCATTTGTTGTGGGCGGACGTTGCACTTACCATCAGGTGAACGTTTTGCTCGTTTCGTCACTTTATACAAAAACAAATAGATTGGGTGGTCGATTCTCTTAAGACGCTATTTTTTTTTCCATCGCGGTTTTCTTTCCCATCTAAAAGTCTACAATATAAATTATCGACCTAGTATTGGACGATATATGTTAATTCAACTACTTCAATTATAAATCAATTCTGATAGCCTATTCGCTTGACTCGAGAAAATTATTCTTATAAAAATGTGATTTTGCGTATGCCCAGCCTTTGGACTGTCACTGGTTGTAACTTTAAATTTATTTACGTTATTTTACGTAGTCACAGGATACACTACTGGTGGTAGGATTCCTATGCAGGAATCCGTCTAAGTATGTACCACCCCAGGGCCAGTTATTCTTCCGTGAAGCAGCACTCTGTGTTTCGGTCTGAAGGGCAAGAGACCTAAGAACCTATATCTCTTTGCTAGCGCAGTGTGGTGTCACACATATTGTACGGGCTCATCAACATACCATCAATATCATGCATCGAACACATTAATAAAATAGAAGTGTCTGTCTGTGACGTTAGTATTTTTGAGCTTCAAATATTTTTCACTGTTTTATGCTCGCTGACCTATCTGGTGATATGTATCCTGAGCGACAAAGAATCTAGGTAGGTACCACCACAGAGCCCGTTACTCTGCCGGGAAGCAGTAGTATGCAACATTACTGTGTTTCGGTCTGTTCAGTGAGAGCTAGTGTAATCACTGAGCATATGAAACTTAAGAACTGGGCGCAGTGTGGTGCTACATACAAATGTTCTGGGTGACACAGCATTTCGTTATGGCCAGACGTTGCACTTACCATCAGGCGAACGTTTTTGCTCGTTCCGTCGCTTTTTCCAATAAAAAAGTTAGCTCAACTCGTTATCTTTAAAATAGTTAATCTTACTATAACAATTACGTTACGTACCTATATACCGTTGCAGCTGAAAAGCATACGAGAATAATACAGTTAATTGTCGCAATTCACGAAAGATAACATTCGTTTTAGCAAAAACATTATTCCAACAATTCCATTTACTTATCTATAATTAAAGCGGGAATAAATCGAAACGATAAGGACTCACTCGACCCAATTTTCCCATCGCTCCCCGTCCAGTCCCCGCCCACTCTTGGCCCCGCCTACGTCGCCATGGACCACGCCCAGCCATTTTGTAGCGACCTGTTTCATTACCCGAGCTTTTGTTACTTCGAAACTGCTTATATAACTTTCACATTCTGTGAATTATTTCTACGTTCCAACGTTGCTAATGGACTTCCTTTGGTAGGTGACCTAGGTGAATCCAGAAAGTACACTAGTAAAATGCATGCTATGCGAATGAATGTAATATTATTTTAAAAGCAAATTACTCATTTCAGTAGCAGAAATAAGTAGCAGGCGTTGGTTGGACACTAATGAGCTATTTCGCAATCTGCTTAATAATGTCAAAAGCACTAATCGTCTCCATACTTTTTTAAATTCATACATACAGTCACGCCTATTCCATATAAGGAGGTAGGCATAGGCCACGTAGCCCACTTTTCGACCCCGCAAACGAAACGTAACAGGTGCTTGACCACTTCGCCGCCATTTTGGTAGGAGTCAAAAAATTCTTACTCACAATTGCGTTCCCACGAACAGTATAGTGACAGCATTGCATATTATGGTGTAATTCTGCACGAATAAAGGCTGTCCGTACAATACCTTAGTCGCCTCTTATGACATCTCGGTAGGAAAGAGGTAGGAGCTATTATACTTTACCAGACATATCGGCAGATTTCTTTTAACATATTATGTCCGTAGCATTAACTCTACCTTATATATTTTTTTACGACCGCGTGGCCTAGTGGTCAGAGTACCTGACTTCTAGGCCGCGGGTCCTGGGTTCGAATCCCAGCCGGAGACAACATTTGAGCTAAAACACATATTGTTGGTTTTCGGGTCTGGTTGTGTTGTGATTGTCCCCGTGTTTCTGACACTGCATCCTAGCCTACCTCCGATCTTATCGCATCAGCGTTACATCGGGCGCGGGTAGGTTGGGACGAGTGAGTGCCTCTGTGTTTGCGCGTACACTAGTGGCACTATAATATCTCCTGCGCAGTTGATGACTCTCGACAGTATTCGGAAGTTGTCGCCGTGGTCGAGATCGGCTCGGAGAACATCACATATTTCTCATCGTGATATATTTATTTAAAAAGTGATTCACTAAAATAAAAATAAAAGTTAGTTATGGTGTAAGTTACATATACTCGTAAGTTTAACTGTAAGTTATTTTTTTATGGAAGTAAGTGGCGAGACTACCAAGTTGTTCACCTGATGATAAGTGGCCACACCTACCCGTAACAGTGCGGAGTCACCCACTTTCCACCACACTACGAATACAGATTCTGGTTGTAGGATTTCTATACAGGAATCTGTCGAGGTAGGTACCACCCTAGAGACAGTTATTCTGCCGTGAAGCAGTAGTGTGCAAACAATACTGTGTTTCGGTTTCGAGGGCGAAGTGTAGTGTCACACAGGAGTGTTCTTGGTGAAGCATTTATTATAGGCAGACGTTGCTCTTACCATCATGCGAACGTTTTGGTCGTGTCGTCACATTATCCAATAAAAAAAAATCTACGCTCGTAAACATATGACATCGATTCTTAAATCTCATATGCCCTGTAATTGTAGTGTAATTACACCAGTGCCCTTCAAACCGAAACAGTAGTGTTTGCACAACTCTACTTGAGGGGGGATAAATGGCACAGCGGTGATACCCACCTAGACCCTGTGTGTGTGTGACAGTTTCATACAGCACATGTGACCTGCACAGGTGCTGTATGAAAGGTGCTGACATAATGTACTATGCATAAACTACTTGATTGCGAATCCACTAATATTATAAATGCGAAAGTAACTCTCACTGTCGAAATTTTGGCACGGAGATAGCTTGCATCCTGGAGACGGACACAGGATACTTTTAATCCCGGAAAATCAAATAGTTCCCACGGGATATTTAAAAACCTACATGACGCGTGCATTTAAACAAAAAAGTATTTACTTCGCATTGTCTCTGAAGTGCATCATCAGATATTCACCAGAACATTATGACAATATTTCCATGTATCCTTTCAAATAAAAACGAATTATCCAAATCGATTAATAAACGCCGAAGATATGAAGTCACATAGACGAAAAATTAATTCACTTGTTTATAGATTCTCGTATTTTGAGGCAGTGTAAAAACGAGTTCACAAATCGTAATGAAGCCTGCGCGTCATAATTTCACTGGTGGTAGGATTACTATGCAAAAATTCGTCTAGGTAAGTATCACGTGAGGCCAGGTATTCTGCCGTGAAGCAGTAGTGTGCAAACATTGATGTGTTTCGGTTTAAAAGCCAGTGTGGTGCCCCACAGAAATGTTCTGGGTGACACAGCATTTGTTATTGGCAGACGTTGCACTTACCATCAGGTAAAAGTTAGCTCACATCGTCACTTTCTCCTATAAAAAATACAGGAATCATAATGATGATAACCGAAAACTAACACACCTTGTGGGTGTCTTAAAAGTGGACTAAGGGGAAAGCCAGGAAGTTGGTAAATTCACATATGCCGCCACCACACAACGTTCCGTTCTCTCTCAAGTCTATTCCTCTAAGACATGTTAGTAAAATAACAGCTTATGAACGTCCCATTGCTGAGTACAAAGCCTTTAAATTTTTGAGTGGACTTTGGAGCTGAAAATAATAATTATCATTTATTTATTTGTTCCCACAACATAGTCGTTACATAACTATGAACATTTTATAAAAATATTACACATTCGCATACTGTGAGAGATGGTGCCTAAACTAGGATTTGCGCCTGTATTTCAGGACACCAGGTCTCCGCCCTTACGTAGTCATTACAATACTTTAACTGTTTATGGTACTAGACCATAGTTATAATCTATATGGTTTGCTATAACTCTTGCTTAAAACTATATGAGGTAGTGTTACTATAATTTTAATGTATTTGTGTATGTGTGTGGTTGTGTATGTGAGTGTTTCCGTATGTGTGTCTAATTGTATGCTGTTGTAAAATGCAAGTACTCATATGTAGGTACGGTGTAGTGTCGCGGAAGCAGTGACAGAAGTATGACATGCACAAATTTTTATAGGTTAGTGCTTATAGTTAACATATAGTTATAAATAAGTTGTTACGTGTGTTGGAATTATTAATTTAGGTTAGTCAGAAATATTAATACAATATAATTTGCAAAAAAGAAAGAAAATATTTATACATCTGCAATGTTAGATTAAATTGGTGAGTAGTTTTTCAGTGTCGGCATAGTTTAATTCTTCGAGCCAAATACTTATTTTTCTTTTACAATTAGGATTAGTTAGATTAAATATGTGCCGAGCCTTATTAACCTTATTGTATCAAAAACCTCGAGGTAGCAAAAGAAACGTTTTGAAAATACAGTTGATAAGTGCATGTGATGGTACTTTACGGGGTTGTCTCGCCTTTTACCACAAGAAAGTGAAGTATGGTAAGTTAGTACAGCGTGTTGTTTTAGTAAAATGTTTTGTATACATAACTGACGCACTGTTAAGATGTTCAATTATCTGTATAGACGTGCTGTAGGATAGCGATATGGTAGTGAAAAAGATACCTTCAAGATGACTCTTTGCGTTCTCTCTAGTTGAAGCATTGCCGTCTTAGTGGCACCACCCTAAGAGGTGATACCGTAGGTCAACAGAGATTGGATCAGAGCGAAATAGACTGTTTTTTTTTCGTTTCCTATCCACTACATTCCTCAGAATCTTAAATACATATATAAGTTTACGTAACCTGCTATTAAGGGTATCGATGTGTTCGTGAAACCGTAGTGTGTCATCGATTCGTAAATATTTTACGCTATCGGTTTGTCTAAGTTGAATGCTGTTACCTGTTATAAGAAAATAAGAAGGGTTCGCCACGCCGCTCCAATGCGCGACTTCACATGACCTGAAATATTTTTATTCCTCACACGTGCAGGTTTCTTCACGGTGCATTTCTTCACCGCTGAGCGCGTGGTAAATCAGCACTCAAAATTGCAAAACAACTCTAGAGGTGCCGGTACGGGGAATCGATCAGGTCACTCGCAAACTATGAGAAACGCGTATAAGGCGAGAGTTCGACCCCGACCTACGGCTCTTTGGACGTGTTAAATCTCTTAGTATTATATCAGTAGCTAGTAGTATGTACAGTTTACTTAAGAATTGGAAATATAACCAATATCCGCCGCAAATTGACCCCCAAACGACCTCAGTAAATCGCAATAAGGCGCTATTCAGCACAGAAACGCTTCACAAGTTAAATCCCTAAAGAATACAGCCCTCTATTGCGAGTTTCATCCTCAAAGCGAGAGATATCAAAAAAATACATTCGACCGGCCTCTCGACGCTTTATTAAGAATAAATTTAGGGCAACCGACGGAATACAAGTCATAAGCGATCTACTTAAAGGGAGACTATTCGTTGTTGCTCAGTTATATTTTTCAGGTAGTAAGATTCTTATGCGCGAATCCGTCGAGTTCTATTTCACCAATTCACCACCGCGGAGCCAAAAATTCTGACGGGAATCAGTAGTGTGCAAACATTACTGTGTTTCGGTTTGAAGGGCACCGAGAGCTAGTGCAATTGGGCATGTGAGATTTAAGAACTGATCTCTCCGGGCGACAGGCGCAGTGCGCTGCCACACAGAAATGTTCTGGGCGACACAGTATTTGTTTTGGGCAGACTTTGCACTTGCTATCAGGTGAAATAACTGATCGTCTTGTCATTTTCTTCCATAAAAAAATAACACACTTTTAATACTCATGACCATGTTTTCACGAAGACGTAATTCAAATTAAGCTTCACAACTCCTTTGATTAGTACTAAGCAGTGACTTGCTCCTCCGCTAGAGGTCGCAGGTTCGATCCCAGCACGTAAGTAATACTTGTATGTTCCGCATCTTAGTATTTGTGTCTGAGCAATTTATGCCTGTAAATGCCCCCACGGTACAGTAATAATCCAATATAACAAAAATGTTTGTATTTCACCAGTACATACAACATCAATTTCGCAATTTACAATTTTTATCTAAGTATGCAAACCAAATGTGTTCATGTTGAATTTTAGAGTTTGATCTAGATCTCATGGCTTCCGTCAGATGGTGAAATAACCATCTCGAAAAATAAAAGGCCAGGATAAAAATAGTACCGAACTACAGCGTCAAGGTGCTGCGATCACCGACACGCCTGCCAAGCGAGGAGATAACAGACTATGAAAAAAATTGTATTAAACCTTTCGCAGAGTCTGTTATTCTGCCGTGAAGCAGTAGTGTGCAAACATCACTATTTCGGTCTGAAGAACACGGAGAGCTAGTGTAATTACTGGGCATATGAGACTTAAAAACTGATGTTTCAGGGTGATGGACACAGTGTGAAGCCACACAGAAACGTTCTGGGTGATACAGCATTTGTTATGGACAGACGTTGCACATACCGTCGGGTGAACGTTTGCTCGTCTCGTCATTTTCTCTCATAATAAAAAGACATTGCATTATAAAAGTGTTGAACGTATGTCCCATCTAAAATTATCTATTGTGACTCACAGACTAGTTTTAAGATGTTAACATATTCGCCCTAAGTTGAATAATATCTTTAGAGATACCTGGTATTTACACCAGTACCGGTTGTCTCGTTCAAATCCTTGGATAAGGAAAAACCTAAAAAATGATGACATTCCGACAATACTACCGGAAATTCATCCGCAAACAGGTCACTCGTTTACAGATCACAGATCAGGCTATTCTTCTGCCACCGCTCTTCGTGTGAACAGTACGCGCACATCCCCTTTCGCTATGGGGTCCATATCGCTATTCAAGTTACTTAAAAAAGTCAGTACAGTCTATATATGTCTACTACTGAACACAGGCCTCCTCCCGCTTTCAGAGGTTTTGCGAGCGGTAAAGAGTCGGCCACGCCGCTCCAATTCGGGATGGACTTCACATATCCTCGAAATATTTTTATTCCTCCAACATGCAGGTTTCCACACGATGAAGCATGTGGTAAATCAGCACTTCAATTGAAGGACAATTTTACTACAGGCTGCCGTTTTAACTAGCTATGCCCCGCGGTTTCCCCTGGGCATTCACAGTACAGCCTTTCTTGGTAATGTTCAGTTCTTAGAAAGCGTCTCTTTAAAGCCATAGCATAAAGTATCATGGATTAAAACGTTCCTTATTTAACAGGCTATATAAATCAAAAATATTTTTTTTAATCAAATTAGTATTTACTGAGATTAGAGTATTCAAACATACAAACTCACCAGATTTATTATAGTAAAAGTGATTATGATCCAGTACATGATCCAGAAGTCTGCAGTCTGTGACCATGTTCTGGATCATCCCAACCATTAAATCAGGTTCCATAAACCATAAATCCTCGCAAAAAAACTCCGGTTCCTTACCAAGGATGATTCGCGAGGCTATTGAAATTAAAAAACATCTTAATTTTAATAGAGATGATGGTTGGGTACTACCACCAGCTTGGGATCTTATGATTAATACTGCAAGACTTCAAGATACAGTTAGCTCTTTCTGCGTAGATCGGACCAAAAATACGTGACCATGGGTGCTGTAAAGCACTCGAAACGTCGGGTTACAAATAGTAAAATTAAACGCTATAAAATCCGTAAAATTAGTTTCATTTAAATGTAAAACATTTGTTTTGCTAGCGCTTTAATCTTCTAATTTAGACCACACGAATAGTGCGCGGCGCCTATCTTCACTCTAATGCATTTATGCAACAGGCGCGGGCGATCGATTCTGCGCGTAATTTCAACAAATATTCTGAAACTTTTTATTTCTTGCTTCGATACATTCGTATTTAGCAAAATCGAGTTCATTGTCCGTTTCTCGATGGTTCAACGTTGATTAACGAATATCGATTAAGTGAGACGGTCTGGTTTTTTTTTACACTACTCGTATTATCTGTGCCTCTTCAAAGACGTACGAAATAACTTCCCCTTATAACTGGGTGGTCGACTTTTGGCGCCAACTCGAAAAATGGCGGCAGTGCTTTTATTGAATTTTGTAATTTCTATGTATATGTTGAGTTTTAATGTTTACTATTGATAGTTTAGTATGCAGCAAGTGCCGCGTAATTGGAAAACTCAATTCGAGACGAAAATTTTACTTTTTTTTTGTCTCCATCAGTCCAGCAAATCTTCATCGTCATCACCATCCATGAATCCAACAAATCTTCAGTAATTCTGCCGTGAAATCAGTAGTGTGCAAACATTACTGTGTTTCGGTTTGAAGGGCACTGTGAGCTAGCGTAATCACTGGGCATATGAGACTTGAGAACTAATGTCTCAGGGTGACGGGCGCAGTGTAGTGATATAGCATTGCTTATGGGTAGACGTCGCACTTTACATCAGGTGAACGTTTTGCTCGTTTCGTCGCTCTATTCAATAAAATAAAATTCATTTCACCGTCGATCTAAAACTATTTTTTTATTAAAATCATATTATTGCTCGACATTGGCAAAAATGGCTCGATTTGGGTGGTCCTTTGAGACCATAATGAGCAATGGGACTTTAATAGTTTTGTCGACGTGTCGGTCGGCTCGGTTGGCGCAGTGGCTAAGCAATTGCGTTCTGCAATGTGGATCGCGGGTTTTTACGTTTGGAATTTATTTCTGTAAACATATATATATATATGTATATATATAGTTAGTAGAATATAGTCTATTAGTATAGTTGACCGCGTGACCTAGTGGTCAGAGTACCTGACTTCTACGCCGCGGGTCCTGGGTTCGAATCCCAGCCGGAGCCAACATTTGTGCTAAAACACAAATTGTTGGTGTTCGGCTCTGGTCGTGTTGTTTGTCCCCGTGTTTCTGAAACTGCATCCTAGCCTACCTCCGATCTTATCGCATCAGCGTTACATCGGGCGCGGGTAGGTTGGGACGAGTGAGTGCCTCTGTGTTTGTGCGTACGCTCGTGGCACTATAATATCTCCTGCACAGTTGATGGCTCTCGATATTCGGATTCGGAGGTTGTCGCCGTGGTCGAAATCGGCTAGGAGAACATCATCAGAATATAGTCTGTACTCACGGTACACGAGAAATCCTAGTGTGAGGCATCGTTTATTTAAAAAAAAAGGGTACTGACAATACACTAATCTAGGCCACGTCGTTGTCAATTCAATAAGATACATCTTATTTCGTCGTGTTTTCCGTTCGTTACGCTGTTCAAAAACATCCAATTTTCCTTTTCTTTTCTTTGTTTAATGCTAAAACTTTTTGTTTTGGCTCTTAACAATAGAACTAAATAAATCAGGAGAAGGGAGCGATTCGAAGTTAAACAAGACGCTTTTAACAAGTTGAGTAGCAAAGCGGATTTGCTGGCAGCATTTGAATAAGACGTAGGAATTTAAATAAGAGTTTTTTTTTTCATCTCGCTAGCTTCGCGACTCGAGATATTTACAGATAGAAATTTTTCGTCGACTATATTTATACAGAACTGCATTCCTTGTAACTTCGAGATCGATATTTTCCATATGTAAATGTCTTTTCAGAAATTCCTTTCACACAAAAAGGATGACTGTATGTATGTATTATATGTGGGTGTAGTAAAAGTCGACATAGCGAAAATTAAATCTAGAAGAACGGTAGTAGCCTCTTCCTGGAACATCTGAAAAAATAAACTGCGGTTGCAAACCCGCCTGCCAAGCGTGGCAACTAAGGCTAATCTATTGGGGAGACCTATATTCAGTAGTGGACTAGTGATAGGCTGAAGTGAGTGATTGAGATGATTTGATAAAGCTATACATGAATTATGTTTGTTGTGCGGCCATCTATTGTCGGATACGTTTTGTTAGCCGATAGTTGGACGGCAGAGTAGAAGAGCACCTACCTCTTTCCTATCGAGGTGTCGTAAGAGGCGACTAAGATATTATACGTACAGTCTTTATTCGTGCAGAATACCACCATAATAATGCAATACTGTCACTGCATTGCTCGTGGGAACGCATTGGGGTAAAAATAATTTTTTGTCTCATACCAAAATGGCGGCGTATGGTTCGCCACCCGTCACGTGCGAAAAGTGGGCTACGTAAATGGCCTCTGCCTATCCCATATATAGGAAAAGAGCGTGACTGTATGTATGTATTACTACTGTAACGAAAATATTATTTAATTTTAAAAAGCTTTTTATTTACGATCGACTTTACCAACCATCAAATTATCGTTCACTTTAAATGAAATCGATTCCTAAGGTGTAAACTCCAAAAACTAACAATCCAAAAGTGTACATGTTTAAAAGGCAGCGGATGTGACATCGCGGGTTCCCATTGTACCACCACGACGCCCCATAACTTCCATTACTGTAATAAACCCCGCGCGATGTGGGACAAGGCTGATACGAGCGGGACATTTTAATTTAAATAATAACTTGTGTCGCTTTGTATGGAAACACTAGTAACAATAGGTACGGGTATAGTTTATTGTGTATAAACTGTGACAGACACTATGTACGCATGAACTTAGAACTGGCTAGCCGTGCCCCGCGGTTCGGTCCACGAAAAATATGGCGACGGCATGACTACCGTACGGCACGGTACTGTGAGCTAGTGTAATCATTGGACATATGAGACTTAATAACTGATGTCTCAGGGTGACGGGCGGAATGCGGTGTCACGCAAAAATGTGCTGGGTGACACAGCATTTGTTATGGGCAGACTTTGCCCTTACCATCAGGTGAACGACTGGCTCGTTCCGTCACTATGTACAATAAAAAATTAACCGGTGGTAGGATTCCTACGCAGGAATCCGTCTAGGTAGGTACCACCCCAGTGCCAGTTATTCTGCCGTGAAGTAGTGTGCAAACATTACTGTGTTTCGGTCTGAAGGGCACTGAGAGCACCGTTTCTTCATTCGGAGGTACGGAACCCTAAAAAAACTATATGACGGAGAAGAGGTTCCAAAATTATTTTTGAAAAGCATGACGTCAATATGGCTGACATCATGTTCTCGACTATCACTCACATTTGCTAGCAAATGATAAGAATATGAATTAAGATAACTAAAAACCAACCAAAGAACTAAAAAAGCAGTTTTATTCGAGTTAACTTTAATTTACTATTTTAAGTTAATCAAACATTTTAAAATCAAAGTGATAAAGGATAAATAGAGATTTTTAACGTGATAGGATTCCTATGCAGGAAGGTCTAAGTAGGTACCACCCCAGGGCCAGATATTCTGACGTGAAGCAGTAGTGAACAAACATTACTCTTTCGGTTTGAAGGGCACTGAGAGCTAGTGTAATCACAGGGCATATGAGACTTAAGAACTTATGTCTCAGGATGACGGGCGCAGTGTTGATGTACACAGAAATATTCTGAGTAACACAGCATCTGTTATGGGCAAATGTTACACTTACCCTCAGGTGAACGTTTTGCTCGTCTCGACACTTTATCAAATAAAGCGATTTCGTTAACTGTTACAAATTAATTATCTTTAATCTTTATCTTTAACAAACAATAAAGACTTAAATAGCACTTAATAACAGCACGTCAGCACCGCGCCACGGATTGGTATTGAATGCTCTTCGTGGCTCTTCGCTGGCGGCTTAAGAATAGCGCCCCCTAGCGTCTTAGATAAAATTACCAACAATTCGGTTTGCAGTTTCTTATTTAACTAATTATCTTATTTGACGACCGCGTGGCCTAGTGGGGGAGTACCTGACTTCTAAGCCGCGGGTCCTGGGTCGATCCCAGCCGGAGCTAACATTTGTGCTAAAAGACAAATTGTTGGTTTTCGGGTCGGGTTGTGTTGTGTTTGTCCCCGTGTTTCTGACACTGCATCCTAGCCTACCACCGATCTTATCGCATCAGGGCGACAGGGCGATTTACATCGGGCGCGGGTAGGTTGGGACGAGTGAGTGCCTCTGTGTTTCCGCGTACACTTGTGGCACTATAATATCTCCTGCGCAGTTGATGGCTCTCGACAGTAGTCGGCAGTTGTCGCCGTGGTCGAAATCGGCTAGGAGAACATCACATTTAACTAATTAACATGAAAGTTACTATTTTTAAATTAGTCTTACAATATTTAGTAATTATTGAAGTGTTATAATTTAGGTAATCTTAAACTATTAGGTAGGTATTATTTACAAGTTACAACAATTCTTAATTTAGTCATCGTCATAGTCATATCGTTTATTGCTTCATGTGGTTTTAAAAGATTTTATTTACACGACATGAACCCTGTTAGGGCAATGCAAATTTTAAATAAAATGAGTATGACTCAATTAAATAAAGAGAAATTATTAAAAATACAGAAAACTTATGTACTAAATAATAACGAAAATTGCACAAAATTACTGAGAATTACAATAAAAATGAGACAGTATTAAAATATGAAAAACTTATATACTAGATAATCAATCAATACAAGTTCACTTAGATAATGTAAGTGTTACTATCAATTAATTGTTGCTTACATAAATCTTAATAACTATGAAATGATTATTACAATACGCAGTAATTAAGTTCAACAACTCTTAATTTTCTTATTTTTAAAGATGGTATACATGCTTACGCCAATATATACAATCTACTCTAAGAAACAGAAAGTACAAATGCGAACAGTAGACAGTCAGATTTGTAACACAGGAAAGTAGCATTTTAAAATAGTCTTGATGGTTTGTTTTTTAATAATAAACGCATTTATAGCATTTATTTCACACGCACAACACGACCAGACCCGAAAACCGAAAATTTGTGTTTAAAGTTTAAACAAATCAGATACTCTGAACCACTAAGCAACGCGGTCGTTCAAAACGTGACGATGATAATCGAATACAAAAATAAATTGTAGTATCTTATCTGTAAGAGTAATCTATTAAAATAAAAATACGAGAATCCAAAAAATTAAAAAATATATGCATCGGCCGGGAATCGAACCCGGGCCGCCCGCGTGGCAGGCGAGCATTCTACCACTGAACCACCGATGCTTCTGTTAGAATTGATAAATTACTGAACCGTATGCCGCATAATATTTTCTAATCTTTAAAATTAAAAGTATATGAACCCAATATGTAAAACATTTCATGGAAAATTGAGCGCGCCTTAATTCGCGTTATGAGGCGTGCAATTTTTGTACACATGATTTTTCAAATATACATATAAACTTACATGTTCAACTACTAACAATATGCAATACCTAGTAAGTACCTCTAACTTAACATCAGGTGAGCCGCTTGCTCGTTTGCCCCCTATTCTAAAAAAAACGGCAATAACTTGCTAAAGTACCTCTCTCTGTCCCTATCTGTTTGTTATCTTGTTGGTAATTTGACATATAAATAGCTTGCAGCCTGGAGTAATAGGAAAATAGTTCCCACAGAATAATTACTAGTGGTAGGATTCCTATGCAGGAATCAGTCTATGTAGGTACCACCCCAGGGCCAGTTAGTCTGCCGTGAAGCAGTAGTGTGCAAACATTACTGTGTTTCGGTTTGAAGGGCACTGTGAGCTAGCGTAATCACTGGGCATATGAGACTTAAGACCTTATGTCTCAGGGTGATGGGCACAGTGTGGTGTCACACAGTAATTTCCTGGGTGACATTGCATTTGTTATGGGCAGACGTTGCTCTTACCATCAGGTGAACGTTTTGCTCGTTTCATCACATTATCCAATAAAAAAAAAGAATATTTAAAGAACCTATATCCACGCGGATAAAGTCGCGGGCATCAGCTAATATTAATGAACCGTAAATAATTAGTAAACATACATACATACATAAGATCACGACTGTATCCCATAAGGGGTAGTCAGAGACTGGGCACTCACTGCAAAAACAGATGATTGCCACAGTCCACGTTTTACCAAAACATAATTCACTTGGTGTGATAGGTGGTGATCCCATCGCAAACATGCGCTGTTGGGTGAACAGTGTAGTTTAATTCCTTTTACCATTGGAATATAAATAAACTAAAAGTAAATATAAAAAAAAATATAATGAATTCCAGCCAAAAAATATGGATTGAAGAGAGGAAACTTGATACCAAATTTTAGGACTTTTATCATAATATATGTAAGAAGAAGTTGGTAAATCTAAAACCACCGAAGTATTAGTAAACGACATTACAATATCAAATATCTGATGACACCTTCAAACACCTACCTATTCATCATAACTAAGCAATTATCATGATAGGCAACATTTTACAAATATACATAATAATGGCGGCAATCGGATATTTATTGCGTTTTATTGTGGCGCGCATAAAGCCTGGTTCGGTGTCCAACTGTGACGTGAAGTAAGCGAACACGAAGCGACCTCTATCGACAATTCTTAACACAAGCGTCGAGCTGCCGCGTCACCTTTATAAGCGATTACGTTTGCTTCAATAGATACATTACACGGAGGGTAGAAAACTGCTGGATGTGCCCCAGTAATCCCTTATACCATATAATTATTATAGGCTGTGTGGTGAAGGCTTAAGAGAATCTACCACTCCATCACTTTCTGTGGGTGTCGTAAAAGTCGACGGAGATAAAATGTAAACCAGAATATGGGCGCAGCTTCTTTCTGGAACATCTAAATAAATAAACTGCGGTCGCCAATCCGCCTGCCATGCATGGCAACTATGGCAAAATCCCCACAAAGCAGAGGACTAGTGTGTGTGATGATGACATAAAACGCAACAACTCAATACATGCTTAAGCTAATTTAAGTTTCATTATTTTCTCTTTTTTTTTCTCATGGACCCCATCACTTGAACTTGACCTTAATTATATGGAACCTCCACTACAGTCTCTCCTTTAAACTAACGAAACGATTTTTTTTAAATCAGTCCACAATTGGCAAAAATTTCGGTGAAGATACAAAAAAAATGACATACAGACGAACATGGAACCGCCTTTTTTACATACATACATACAGTCACGCCTCTTTCCCATAGGGGTAGGCAGAGACCACATCTTTCCACTTGCTACGATCCTGACACACATCTTTACCTTCATCTACTTTCATTAGTGTTTTCACACACACTCTTCGGTTGCGGGTACTTTTTCAAGTCGGTTAAAACTATTACAGAAGAAATCTTCCGCGCAGCATGCGTTATAGTGCCATTAGAATTTGCGCATGTGTTTACTGTCAAACTTTTAATGATAGGGAACGTAACACTGATGCGAAAATAACTAAAAAATGTTCACTGAAAAAAGTCCTTCCAATTTTTTGTCTTAATTAGCTTTTGTTTTTTATCTGTTTAATTATTTAATTGTATTTTTCGATGTCTTTCATCAGGGTATCCGGGCCCTACTCTTCGCAAAAGTGTTAATTTGTGTACGATAAGGGGATGACGACGAAGTCTCTTTGTTTATTATAATTCAAACATTTTAAGGGTATTAAAGATACATCTTTATCATTTCAGACCAAGACTGATCATCTCAGTCCAGTGCTGGAAATGTTCTGGGTCAAATAGCTTTTGTTATGGGCAGACTGCACTCACCATTAGGTGAACGATTTGTCAGTTTTCCTATAAAAAAAACAACGAAACCCATTTGTCTGGAAACATTCGAGAAACTAGGTCACATTCACATCGAGAATACTTAAGTCTTTGAAATATACCCATTAACCAGTGCATGTTGCCAGCGACGGCATACTAAACCATTGGCATACAAAATTCGATACATCACTGCTGGATGCAGGAGGGGGAAGCTCAAAACTGCTCAATGACCTGTTGAAAAAGCTATGCTCGGACATTGGATAAAGCGACGTATCGAGCAAAACGTTGAACCTAATGGTAACTGCAATGTCTGTACATAACAAATGATGTGTTACCCAGAAAATTTCTGTCACACCACACTGCGCCCGTCACACTGAGACGTCATTTATTAAGTCTCATATGCCCAGTGATTACGGTAGCTCTCGGTGCCCTCCAAACCGAAACAGTAATGTTTGCACACTACCGCTTCACGGCAGAGTAACTGGCCCTGGGGTGGTACCTACCTAGACGAATTCCTGCATTCCTGAATCTCTGCAGCAGCACTAGATTAACTGACATAGCCCGATGGATCAGCAAGTTCAATTATCAATTGCGCCACATAGTTAGTAGAACCGATAACCAGTGGGCGAAGATACATGCAAAATAAACCTAAAAATAATAAATTTGCATATTCTATAATCCATGTCGCAACCGAAAAAAATGTCAAATCACGTCGATTAGTGGTCGATGCTCTACAAGCCCATTGTTGTGTAACTACAAAGCTCGCAAACGACCGTCGCAACAACCGACGCCTCCTGACATCGTCCGGAATAACCGTCATTTGTAAGCAACCCCTACACTATTTAAGGGAGTACTGTTAAGATTTTGCGTCAGTTAAATATGGAAATTGAACTGGAAATATGTCTCTAACATAACTATTAATAATTAAGATCTACAGCAATTGTTAAATAAAGTAAATACGCTGTAAAATGTGACAGTTAATACAAAAATTGTTTATCTTAAAATGGATGTACAATCGGAACCTCTAGATCTATCAGTTAAAACCAACAAAGATGGCAAACTATTGAGCATTATTGACGTTAAGTTTCTCACCGGTTTGAACGACCATTTGGCTAAACTTTACGAGAGGACTAACTTCGTGAGCAGCTTTGAGAAATCATCAAATTGTTTGTCCCAACGGAGCGCGAGCATCAAGAACGTATTGCCATGTCAAGTTTGTTTGAAAACATTTGACAGACCTTCGCTACTGAAGCGACACTATGCGGACCCATACCGGTAATTATAAAATAGCTTATTTAACATTCAAAAGACAATGCTAAAGAGCTGTATAAGATAATTTATTTCTCAAAAAGGGAAAGAAATATATAAATAAAGTGAAGTCTGCAGTCTGTGACCATGTTCTGGATCACCCCAATCATTAAATCAGATTTGAAAACCTCAAATCCTTGCAAAATAACACCGATTCCTACGAAGGATGATTCGCGAAGCTATTGAAATTAAAAAACATTTTAATTTCAATAGAGAACATGGTTGGGTATTACCACCAGTTTGAGATCTTATAATTAGTAAAATTTAATCAAAAACCAAGCATACCACTGCAAGACTTCAAGACACAGTTAGCTCTTTCTGCGTAGATCGGTCCAAAAATATTAAATAAAAGCTGAAGGTACCTCGGGTTAACTATGACATATGGACATCTCTCACCTCAGTCCTCTACATACATTTTTGAAAATTAAACGTAGTTTTATTTAAACTTGTAATATTCGCGTAAATATAAAAAATCATTAAATAAAGTGAGATCTCTTAAAAAGACTGAAACAATGCTAAAAACCGTGGTGCTTCAAACTAAGTTCCAATACTAAAAGTTCGCCGAAGCTCGCGTTGAGTGTTTCCAAGTCTCTGGTGGTAAGTATTCCTAAGCAGGCAATCTGTCTAGATAGATTCCACCGCAGTGCAAGTTATACTGCTGTCAAGCAGTGTGCAATTACTGTGTTTCGGTCTGAAGGGCACTGAGAGCTCTCAGGGTGACAAGCGCAGTGCGGTGCCACAAAGAAAGGTTCTGGGTGACACAGCATTAGTTATGGGCAGACCTTGCATTGGCCATCAGGTGCTCTTCTCGTCGATTTATTTCGTAAGGAAAGACATCCCACGTAATAGTATATTTCCCCATTTCTTAAATATGGGCCCGTCATGGAAGAAATTTATTTTAATTAACATGTTTCTTAATTGAATACGAACTAACGTTTCCATAGTGGTTTCAAGCGACCATTTATTCCAGGTGAGAAGCCGCACGTTTGCAGTGTGTGCAGCAAAGGTTTCAGCACGTCCAGCTCGCTAAACACACACAGAAGAATACACACAGGTAAATGTAACATTTATGAAGTGGAAATATTCTTTTTAGTCCGGTCAAATTAGACCAAAAAATTAGAGTTAGGTTACAAAAATTCGCACCCAGCTGAAAATTGGTAGGATTGTTAAAGACACCATCATAAATGGTATCTAAAAAGTCCCCGTCGATGGAAAAAACTTTACGTCACAAAAACGGGTGTTTCGCGATTTTCAGCAAAACGGTAAGTTTTATCATAAAATTAGTCCAGACAAAAATTGTAGATCAGGTATCTATAAAAAATTCCTAAATACTTTTTTTCTTAAGAACCACCGTTTTTGAGATATAACGATTAAAAAAGTTGTAATCGTCATAATATGCACACGTTTCCACGGCACCTTTGAGGTAATGTACTTAGCGCGTTTTTTTAATGTGGTTTTCCCCGGTAGGCCTATTCCGCGGATCTGTTGTGATTCTGTTTAATTTGAAACTATTGAATAATTAAAGGTTAATTGGCAAGGGCTGAAAATGATAAAAGTGATAAAAGCGGTGTAAAATAAAAAAAATAGGGAAATTTATCCATCCGATTCATAATTCTCTAATACACCTGCTTCCTCTTCTCCTTGTTCTTCTTCAACATCCTGGGTGCAGACTTCGGCCGAACAGCAGTCATGATACTGTGGCTAATATTTGTGCAAATTAATTTTAAATGATCTAAATTTGATCTTTTCTTTAAATCACTCGCTCCAAAAAATGTGTCAGCGACTCTGGGATTTCATTGTATTATCTAACACTGTGGATTGAATATCTTCCCGAATTATTGCTGCATCACCTTTTAGAATTCTGAGTCGTACTTCTTTTTTATTCATTTTTTTTTCGTACCTAGCTTGATTCAAAATATCATGATGATTGTATACTAAGCATATGAATGTAGATGTTCCCGATTTTTCAGTGATAATAATGGGCTCACCATGGCGATGGGCTCACCACCAAGTGCATTATATTGTTTTGGTGAAACGTGGATTGTGGCAGTCATCTGTTTTTGCAGTGAGTGCCCAGTCTCTGACTACCCCTTATGGGATACAGTCGTGATCTTATGTATGTATGTAATAATTTAATTACCATACCTCAGTTTTCTAAATTTACCGGAATATTTATCCTATCTCATTGTGAATCTCCTAAAATCACTTATGCACGTGACTATTGACTATTGACGGTAGTGTCAAATAATTTAAACTAAAATATTTATTATTTATGAGACTATTTTTATTTCTTCGCGATGTTTTTTTATCACCGCTGAACTCGTGGTAAATCACCATTCAAAAATCCCACATATTTTGTGTCGACATCACCGGAATCGAAGCCATGTTACCCGCGTCTACCCGGCGGGTAGTCGAACACTGCACTACCATTCATTTTTTTAAATGTTGTTATGGCCCCTTTTGAGACGCAATTTACGGATGATGTTGATAATGTTTACGATTATTAAATTGCAGGAGAAAAGCCGCATAAATGTCCAGAATGTGGAAAATGCTTTACCGCCAGTTCCAATCTTTACTATCATCGTATGACACATACAAAAGTAAGCTTGTATCTAATCTTTTCGTCTTACTTAGTAGTGTTTCCAAGGCATTTTTAAAAAACGTAACGAGACGGACAAACCATTCATTTGATAGTCAGTGCATCTGCCCATTACTGGTGGTAGGATTCCTATGCAGGAATCCGTCTAGGTAGGTACCACCCCAGTGCCAATTGTTCTGCCGTGAAGCAGGGCACTGTGAGCTAGCGTAATCACTGGGCATATGAGACTTAAGAAGTGATGTCTCAGGGTGACGGGCGCATTGATGGATGGATGGTGGGATGGATGGTGGTGTCACACTGTTCTGGGTGACACAGCATTTGTTATGGGCAGACGCTGCACTTACCATCAGGTAAAATAAATTTGAAACCATAAAAAAAATGCTGTGTCACAATCTAGGTCATTACTGTGTGTATTAGGGAAGAATGCATAACATGGGATTTACGAATATATATATATATAAAAACCCTTAAAAATAGTGTCACAGTACTGTATGTATACTGTATGTCAATGAATATATTATATGTCATTAAAGTAAGTTCTCATTAAGTGAAATGTACATTTCTTTTGAAAATAAAATATAGTTAACCAGATTAGTTAACCAAGTGTGGTGGTGACTTAAGAGAATCTCCCACCCCATCTCATCCCGTGGGTGTCGTACAGTCGACAGATGGAAAATTGAAACCGGAAGCTGGGCAGCAGCATCTTCCTGGCACACCTGATCAGCGTGGCGAAATACCCCCCAGAATTGAGAACTACAAACGTTTCTGGTAATCTATGGGGGAGATAGGCTGAAATGAAATCAAAGTATAATGGATTGACAGTCACCCGTCCCAATAAGGCAAAAACACACCACCCCAGGGCCAGTTATTCTGCCGTGAAGCAGTAGTGTGCAAGTATTACTGTGTCTCGGTTAGAAGGGCACTGTGAGCTAGCGTAATCACAGGGCGTTTGAGACTTAGGAACTGATGTCTCAGGGTGATGGGCGCAGTGTGGTGTCACACAGAAATATTCTGGGTGACACAGTTGTTGTGAGCGGACGTTGCACTTACTATCAGGTGAACGTTTTGCTCGTTTCGTCACTTAATACAATAAAAAACAAGAACTCTAACTGGCAGACACAAATATTAAATTAGCGACGAGCAAATGAAAAAAATATATATTTATGTAAATAAAATTGTGGAAGAATAGGCTCCGCTTGCTACGCTCGGTCCACATTTAAGAATAATAAACATAACTAAATATTTTTTAGATCCAAAGTTATCGCACACTAGTATTTTTGCAGACTATTTTATTGTATCCCAAAAGCGATCAACAGATATCTAGAAAAATATTGACGTTTGACAAACATTATTTTCATTTAACTTGAAACTCCTGTAATTCCAGAACAAACCGCATAAATGTTCCTGGTGTCCCCGATCGTTCCCGACACCTGGGGAGCTTCGTGCGCACATCGCAGCTCACACCGGCGGCTGCAAACGTGTTGGCAGACTTGCTGGCGATCAAGCTGACAGACAAATCATTACCGGGAGTACATGGCCATTTGATGTCACATCTGCATTTCCTAAGAGCCATATTGGTACCACTCGTTACATTTACGATCAAAGTTAACTATCTATTAAGAAATTATTTTGTGTTATATTTTGTTTTAATCGGTGTTTTCTAGAATAAATTGGGTTTATTGCAATAAAAGTCAATAAAAATATTTAGTAAAATAATTTTAACGTATAAAAATAACTGTAAATATATGAAATGTTATGTTGTATAAGTATTTTTGTTTCCTACAAAAATAAATAAAAATTCCTTAAATACAAATGTTATTATTTATTATTAATTATTATTTAATTTGATTTAATTTAATAAGAAAAACAGAATGAAAACAAAAAGAATTATAAGTGACTAGCGCAACAGAAGACCACAAAAAAACAGATACTTTGCCGCCTTTTTCTTCATTAAATTTATATAATTTAGACATGTTCATACTTGAGGGAGAATTCAAATGTCACGACAGATTTTTAGTAATTTTAATTAAATATAATATGTAAGAAACTTAATATTTGCGACCTTTCTATCCAAAATCCTAAAGTTCCGGAAGCCTGCGTACATAAGCAAATCTCCTTTTTTTAACTTAACACAGAGTCAGGAAAGTACTGAGTACTTACCAGTCTGGGTTTCGCTCCGGCCACAGCACTACTACTGCTCTAATCAATGTTACCGACGATATTAAGCACGGCATGGAAGAGAAAAAGGTAACAGTGCTGGCGCTTGTGGACTTTACGAATGCTTTTAACACAGTCGACAACGATGTCCTCCTTTCAATCCTTTCCCATCTCAATTTTGCAGACTCTTGCCTTGGAATGGTTTACGTCGTATCATTCGCGGGCGTCAGCAATCTGTCAACTTCAGGCAAAATGTCTCAACATGGGCTGACGTCGAGGCTGGCGTTCCGCAAGGCGGAATACTCTCTCCTATAATTTTTTGAAACTTTTATAAACTTTATCACTTATAGTATCAATTGCTCGTACCATCTGAACGCGGATAATCTACAATTATATGTACGATCTGGTATTGAGAACCTCCATAACGCAGTTAATCAATTAAACACTAACCTGAACACCAATAGAGATTTGTCATTTCGTCATGGAGTTACTGTCAATCCCTCAAAGTGCCAAGCAATGCTCGTTGGTAGTTTAGAAGATGCTGACGAAGGTTGACTGTTAATTTAACTCCAACATGCTATAATGATATTGTGATACCACACAGTAATGTGGTAAAAAAATCTAGGTCTGCTCATACATAGATAATACATGTGAAGTCCGCCAACCCACATTGGAGCAGCGCGCACTCTTCCTGGCTCCGAAACTCTCCCAAAAAATGCGAGGAGAGGGGGCGAACTTTTACTATGTTACATGTCAATATACAGAGTAAAATTTTAAACAGAAGCTTTGTGGTTTACACTTACCGTTTTATTTTAGTATAACAGACTATTCTAATATTGTAGCCATATTTTTTTTATATATTTACTAATCATAAATAGAACACGTCAATTCGGAAACTATTGGTTAGTTCGCGTCAGGTAACAAGCGACTCTTTATCAGTTGAAACGTCATTGAATAATTTAAAATAACGCGAACGTACGAACGTGACATTTATTTTTTGTCAGTGTATACCAGTGATGCCACATTAATAAATTAAAAAAAAAGTATTTTTATTTCTTTCCAGTTTTTTCCACGAAACTTTGAATATATTGTCATATTATTCCTTTATGCAGTATAATCTATACAAATAAATTTGATTGAAGTGTCTGTTTGTAATAACAAAATAACAGCTTTTTACTCAATGCTTATGAAAGTATATACGGTACGTATAGGAAAAAAAATAGTTTTTTAAAGTTATTGGCTGTCTGTCTGTCTGTTTGTTGCGGCTAATCTCCGAAACGGCTGGACCGATTTTGACGGGACTTTCACTGACAGAAAGCTGATATCATAACAGGGTGACTTTGGCTACTTTCATTTTAGATAAATAATTAGGGTTTCGCGCAAAGAAATTAAAACTCCATAATCCGATTCAAATAGAGAATTGTATATGTATATCATCGATCGGGTCAGCTCTTTTACGCGGTTGGAACCGCGGGGCACGGATAGTTGTTCAAATAAAAAACAGTAATATTAAGGATAATTTTATTTTTCATTGTCAACATCTTCTGTTACTTCTTCTTGCCTTTGCTTTTTAGCATCTCCTTCGTCCTCGTTGTCGTCCACCTTTCGTTTCTCACCTCTGTTTTCGTTTTCACCATTCATCCAAATCAATCTTTGCGCTTTCATCGACCTCTGGTGTTATTTCATCCTCATTTTGGTCCTCTTTCGCGTCGTCGACACCTTCTTCTTTTTCTTCACTCGCCTTCTCGTCTTCGTCTTTCTCATTTGTAGCTTTGGGCTCATTAGGTTTGTTCTTATAGTAGTTATTTTGTTGAGCTTGATTATCGTTAGAAGTGTCTACTTTGAGAAGTTCACGCAACGCCATTGTGGCGTAAGAGCTGGACGGTAAAGTCATTGTTAACAGAAACGCTTTAAATTTACCATCTGTAAAAAAAACAAATATTGTTTTTAAACCGTGCGGCGATTGCGCAAAAATAGGGCAATCCCGTGGGAATCACGTGAAAGTAGTAAGCGTTGGCTAAGGGATTTTTTTCTTTATTTGAGTGCAACGTCTGCCTATAACAAATGCTGTGTCACCCAGAACATTTCTGTGTGACACTACACTGCGACCGTCACCTAGAGACATGAGTTTCAAGGAAAGAATTCAAGGAAATGTCGGAATTGCTTCGGAAAAGTGGCGGAATTATTATCTCGATCTCTCAATGCCAGGCAGGCGACAGGAAGCAGAAGTTGCAAGGCGTCTGATGCTCGGATCGCAAATCCGCTTGCCAAACGTGAACGGGAGAAAAGTAGAAAATTATTAGTTTTGGGCCTATGTCCAAAAGTGGAATATTAACAGGCTTAAACGCACTTCAGCTGTTCCTCTCATCAGTTTGAAAATTTAGATCTGGCATAACTGAGATAGTTATAGTGAAGATTATTATAATATTGTAAAAATTATATTCAACAGAAACTGTAAATATACGTTTGCTTTAAACGAGACATTGGCAAAGTTAATCTTAGATGGCGCCGTTATCGCCAGGGGAAACCAAACGGCCGAGGGAACTGGGAAAGAAACCGGCAGACGATTCGGGTCGTATCGAGGAGCACCGCCTTCTGAGCACGGAGCGGTCCGTCACGGAGTCCCAGTCCCCTCAGAAATCCCGAGTACAAAAGTACGCGAGTGACTCGGGTTCGATTACCGGTGCGGGCACCACTAAATTTGTCAATTGCAACTTTATGTGCTTTTTAACCACGTGCTCCAGCGGTGAAGGAAGACATCGTGAGGAAACCGGCATGTCTGAGAAATAAAAAATATTTCGGAGGCATGCGAAGTCCGCCAACCAGCATTGGAGCAGCGTGGCGGATTTTTCCTAGCTCCAAAAACTCTTTCGGAAATGAGAGGAGGCGTGTGCTCGGCAGTAGGACATTTATAGGCTGTCACTTTTCTTTTCATACCACCCCGCATGTCGGCAACCTCGTGAACCAGGTCCGGATATTTTGTCTCATTAAAGATAGGGTAACCGACCGTCCACGATGCCGGTGTCGCAGTCGCCGCGCAGCAGCTGCAGGTCGGACAGCAGCAGGTCGCAGTAGGGCTGGTCGTAGCGCACGCAGCGCCACTGCAGCTCGCCCGCCCGCACCGCCACGTAGCGGTAGGCGCCCGCCAGGCTGTACGACCTGCGACCGCGCCCAACATTAATCCCACTGCGAGCTCAGCCGTGGACTAGTGGTAACAGTGAAATGAGGCCTGACTGCATTCCTGGCCGTACCTAGGTCTTGGTTTCCGGGACGTTAGGACAACACGTCGGAGTGTTAGACGCCTGGGACCAGGATTTGGAGACCAGTCGATATCCCCCTGAATGCGTCAGACTATACTATGGCGAATGGCAACCGCTAGCTAAAACGGTGGACCACCACAATACTACCACTAGGTAATATACACTACTGAAGTTGAGACCGTGACACGTGTTTCGCCCGAAAACGAGGCATTATCAAGTGATATTGACTCTACGACAGACAGTCGTCGAGTGAGCGGCGCGATTTTTTTTGACTGATAGTGACTGTTAAGCCGAGCGCTGGGGGTGCTTAGCCGAGACCTTTATAATGGGTAACTAGCCCAAGCGCCCCCGAAAGGGGACCTCTGGTTGGACTGTTACCTTGTGAGAAAGTAGACTGAATGGAGCTTGCCCTAGAGGGCCGAACCACGTCTCGATCAGTTAGTTTTATCGGGAGGACGTTTTTAAACATCTAATTTACCACCAACTCCAAATGCAGGAGAAGAAATGGCGCGAGAAACTCCAGTGACGGTTCTAATCAAAATTACAGATAAAGAAAACAAGCCAGAGGAGCAGTATCGCGATTGTGTATGTGTGTGTGTGTTACAGTGTGAGAGAATTCGGTTAAGCGGCGCGGTCAAGGAACTGCCTATTTATACTTTCGGTGACGTGTCGTGGTCTCGAATTAAGTGGTGTACATTACCTAGTGGTTCACTCTATTGTACTCTCTATTGTTACATATTTACTACCTATTGTTACACCCTAAGATTCTAAGGTAACAATGGGCGGACTTAATGCCTATCGGCATTCTCTGCCAGTCAACCCGCAGTGTGGTAAGCTATTCTGGCAGGTGAATTTATAGAATAGTGAAATATAATTTTAAACTACATATATAAATATACTCATATACACACAAGAAATATACATGAAATCATACATAACTACTCGTAAATAACAAATTTCATTTAAAAATAAACATAGATATTAATACATGTAATATGCAAATAGTAGATGGGCAGCAGCATCTACCTGGAACATCTGAATAAATAAACTGCGGTTGCCAACCCGCCTGCCAAGCGTGGCAACTATGGCAAAATCCCTCCAATAAGAGAGCTACAAACTTTTGTGGCTATCTATGGGGGAGGCCTATGTTCAGCAGTGGACTTGTGATAGGCTGAAACGACGACGACGACGAATATGCAAATAATAAAAAACCGAACTATGGGTAACATTTCTGTCATCAAACATTGGTCACTCTTAAACGAGCCTTTATTTCGTTCTTTTCTTATGTCTTCAGGCAAGGAATTCCAGAGTAGTGCAGCCTGAACAGTGAAGGAATTACTGGTGAACCCAGTGAAATGTGTCGGAATGCTAATCTCATGACTAGACGAGGAGCGCAGAACTCTTTCATGAGTTAAGTGAAGATACTGAAATCTATCTTTAAGATAAGGAAGGGGAAGTTGGACTATTTTAAATAGAATAAAGAATAAGCAGAATCCTAGAATTGCGTCTCTGTTTGAAAGTAAGCCATTTCAGGCGATCTGGTGGAAGCTATCTGGTGGCGGTTCCCGGTGGCGGTGTTATTTTGCGTGCTGCACGTTACTGAGTTAGGGCGGGCGGGGCACTTCAAAAACTAGTCAATATACCATTTTATATTTCGCATGCGAATCTTAGAAAATTAACTTCATTTCCTTCATTATTGTGGATTTCTGCAAAGTAACGCCTGACTGGCCGTGTGGTAGCGGCTTAAGAGAATCTACCACCCCATATCATCCCGTGGGTGTCGTAAAAGTCGACAGAGGGAAAATGAAAACAAGGAGATGGGCAGCAGCATCTTGCTGGAACATCTGAATAAATAAGCTGCGGTTGCCAACCCGCCTGCCAAGCCTGGCAACTGCCAAAAAAGAGAGCTACTAATTTTTGTGGCAATCTATGAAGGAGGCCTATAGTGGACTAGTGATAGGCTGAGATGATGATGATGATGAAAAGATTGAACAAACAAATTGAAATTAAAAAAGTGATTTTGAATACAACTTACTTATTCTTATGTTTCAAGTCCAGCTTCAAATTATCCTTCTCTAACAGCTCTTTATAATAGTCTTTCATATTCGGCGGATATTCAACATTGAACCCTGGTAAAGGCATAACAATGTCGAAAATTGTATAGCGGCCACTCTCAATGTCTTCCTCCGTGAGAACTTTAACCGGAATTTTGGGTTTGGGAACGTTTCTCATTTGGACTTTCTTCTTAGGGGCTTTCTCCGATTCCATTTCCGGTTTCTCGGTATCATCGTCTGTTGTCGGTTTTTCGGTCTCTTCCTTGCCGTCAACGTTTTCATCTAACGGTTTTTCTTCGTTGTTCTCTTCATCGTCCGACTCCTCGTCGTCTTCGTCTTCTGTAAAATAAAGAAGCTTCTTAATTTGTTTATCGACGATTTTACTATATATTTGTTTGATGGCGACGTAAATAGTATATTTCATTACGAGTGCGGAAACCCAGTCATTGCAAAGAGTTCCGACAAATGTCTACCCGAGCCGAAGCGCAGCCGAAGGTGAGGGTTGCCAGTCGGAACAAGTTGCAATGACGGTTCCGCACGTGTACTGAACAACTATTTTTAATACAGTTGCGAAAAAATTAAACAATTTCATAAAATAATAATTAATTAATTTCATGAAACCGATCGCAAACCCAATCAGTTGCACAGTAGACCCCCAGAGAGTTACACAGTAGACCCCCCGCTGTGCCGGGGGGGCTGCAGGGACAGTAGCCAGTGCACTGACCCGCGTGTGCGTGCAGCGCGGCGAGCGGCAGCAGGTCGCCGGGCGCGAGGCGCGGCCCGAGCACAGTTACACAGTAGACACCCCGCTGTGCCGGGGGGGCTGCAGGGACAGTAGCCAGTGCACTGACCCGCGTGTGCGTGCAGCGCGGCGAGCGGCAGCAGGTCGCCGGGCGCGGGGCGCGGCCCGAGCACAGTTACACAGTAGACACCCCGCTGTGCCGGGGGGGCTGCAGGGACAGTAGCCAGTGCACTGACCCGCGTGTGCGTGCAGCGCGGCGAGCGGCAGCAGGTCGCCGGGCGCGGGGCGCGGCCCGAGCACAGTTACACAGTAGACACCCCGCTGTGCCGGGGGGGCTGCAGGGACAGTAGCCAGTGCACTGACCCGCGTGTGCGTGCAGCGCGGCGAGCGGCAGCAGGTCGCCGGGCGCGGGGCGCGGCCCGAGCACAGTTACACAGTAGACACCCCGCTGTGCCGGGGGGGCTGCAGGGACAGTAGCCAGTGCACTGACCCGCGTGTGCGTGCAGCGCGGCGAGCGGCAGCAGGTCGCCGGGCGCGGGGCGCGGCCCGAGCACAGTTACACAGTAGACCCCCCGCTGTGCCGGGGGGGCTGCAGGGACAGTAGCCAGTGCACTGACCCGCGTGTGCGTGCAGCGCGGCGAGCGGCAGCAGGTCGCCGGGCGCGGGGCGCGGCCCGAGCACAGTTACACAGTAGACCCCCCGCTGTGCCGGGGGGGCTGCAGGGACAGTAGCCAGTGCACTGACCCGCGTGTGCGTGCAGCGCGGCGAGCGGCAGCAGGTCGCCGGGCGCGGGGCGCGGCCCGAGCACAGTTACACAGTAGACCCCCCGCTGTGCCGGGGGGGCTGCAGGGACAGTAGCCAGTGCACTGACCCGCGTGTGCGTGCAGCGCGGCGAGCGGCAGCAGGTCGCCGGGCGCGGGGCGCGGCCCGAGCACAGTTACACAGTAGACCCCCCGCTGTGCCGGGGGGGCTGCAGGGACAGTAGTCAGTGCACTGACCCGCGTGTGCGTGCAGCGCGGCGAGCGGCAGCAGGTCGCCGGGCGCGGGGCGCGGCCCGAGCAGGCGCAGGCGCTGCGACACGCAGCGGTTCCACACCAGCGACTGGTACGCGTGCAGGTACAGGATGCGCTGGTTGCGCGCCAACTGGGGGACAACAGCGCAATTATGACCTTCTTTTTTTTCTTTTACTTTAAAAAAAAACAATGGCCCACAGTAGGATTTCTCCTGTGTGGTGGGTACGTTTTACAGACATAAATTCCACATGCACAAACCACCCAGACCCGGAACAACTATATATAGGCACTTTTACAGGTTTTCCTACTTTACAACGATTAAGTAAAATTGTATATGCCAAGGCAGCAGAAAGGAGGTATTGTAGCAGGACTAGTATATATTATTGCAGGACTAAATAGTGTAGCAGGACTAGCACATATTGTAGCAGGACTAGGATATACTGTAGCAGGACAAGGATATACTGTAGCAGAACTGAGATATATTTAGCAGGACTAAGATATATAACAGCAGAAATAGGGTATATTGTAGCTGGAGTTAGATACATTATACCAGGACTAAGATATACTGTAGTAGGACTGAAATATATTATAGCAGGACTAGGATATATTGTAGTTGGACTGAAATATATATTAGCAGGACTAGGTTATATTATAGGTGGACTGAGATATAGCAAGACTAGGATATATTGTAGGTGGACTGAGATATATTATAGCAAGACTAGGATATATTGTAGTTGGACTGATATATTATAGCAAAACTAGGATCTATTGTAGTTGGACTGAAATATGTATTAGCAGGACTAGGATATATTTTAGGTGTACTGAGATATATTATAGCAAGACTAGAATATATTGTTGTTGGACTGAAATATATTATAGCAGAACTAGGATATATTGTAGCTGGACTGACATATATTATAGCAGGACTAGGAGACATTGTAGCTGGACTGAGATATATTTAGACAATGCTCGCCGATGTGCTGCAGCAGCAGCAGGACATGTTGCAACAAGAGCTACCTGGTCGAGCGCGCCGAGCATGTTGCGCGGGTTGGTGTCGAGCGCGCGCTGCAGTCGCGCCTCGCCGATGGCGCCGCGGCTGCCGGGCCCGCGCTGTGTGTCGCGGTCTTGCAGGATGTAATTGATTGCCTGCCGAACGTTAATGAATATGTTTTTTTTATTGTATAAAATGACGAGCAAAACGTTCACCCAATGGTAAGTGCAACGTCCGCCCACAACAAATGCTGTGTCACCCAGAATATTTCTGTGTGACACCACACTGCGTCCGTTACCCTGAGACATCAGTTCTCAAGTCTCAAATGCCCAGTGATTACGCTAGCGCACAGTGCCCTTCAAACCGAAACACAGTAATGTTTGCACACTACTCATTCACGGCAGAATAACTGGCCCTGGGGTGGTACCTACCTAGATGGATTCCTGCATAGGAAGCCTACCACCAGTAAATTATAAATTATAAAAAAAGGAAAAAGTGACCGAAACGACCAAACATACGTCAACGTCTCCCTGTAAAAAAGCACTCGAACATTTCTGCGTGACGACACACCGCGCCGGTAACCCTGTGACATCAGTTTTGTAAGTCTCATATTCCCAGTGATTACAGTAGCTCTCAACAACACAGTAATGTTTGCACACTACTGCTTCACGGCAGGATAACTGGCCTTGGGGTGGTACCTACCTAGACGGATTCCTGCATAGGAATCCTACCACCAGTATATATGGTATGCCACCGTTTAAAATTTTGCGCTATTCATCTTCATTATCATCATCATTTCAGCCAATCACTAGTCCACTGCTGAACATAGGCATCCCCCAGAATGCCAAAAAAGTTTGTAGCTCTCATTTAGGGGGGATTTTGCTATAGTTACCACGCTTGGCAGGCGGGTTGGCAATAGCAGTTTATTTATTGTGATGTTTCAGGAAGATGCTGCTGCCCGTCTTCTGGTTTTCATTTTCCCTCTGTCGACTTTTACGACACCCACGGGATGAGATGGAGTGGTACTCTTAAGCCGCCACCTCACGGTGGCTTAAGAGTACCAGTATCACCCGTCACGTCTCGTTTCCCACAGCTCTGCCTACCTACTATATGGAAAAAAAGGTATTACTGTATGTGGTAGCGGCCTTAGAATTCTGCCACCCCCTCTCTTCTCTTGGGTATCGTAGAAACCGACAGAGGGAAATGCCGTAAAGGATCCCTGGCTACCGATAGATGGCGGAATTACCATCTCAATATTGTACGGATCTGAAATATCCAGACTGCTGATTCGAGATGTCTGGCACTGTGATCGCCAACCCGCTTGCCCAGCGTAGCGATTATGGGCACATCCTCCCAATTAATGGCAAATTATCACGGCCCCTAGTTCCCGGTCGCCCCATTATTCCTAACCAAGGTGGCGGTTATGATTACGATGGGACAGGGGTGCTAAGAATCCCCGGGTGTAGACAGGCTGCCGCAAAACCTTAGACCTGGCGACGTACACGAACGTGGACGAACTCTGCGGCAAGACGCGAACTTCTACGAACTCGAAGAAGAGCTGCAAAGAATACGATGGCACGTTGTAGGGCTAAGTGAAGTCCGCAGAGAGGGGGAGGACACTGTTACTCTACAATCGGGTCATCTCCTCTACTTTCGGGAGGGAGACAGCCTTTCCCAAGGCGGAGTAGGTTTTCTCGTCAACAGAGTCCTCAGTGACAGCATTCTCGGAATCTCCAGTGTTTCGACCAGAGTAACATATCTTGTGCTTAAGCTGTCTGAGAGATATACTCTTTAAGATTGTACAAGTTTATGCACCAACTTCGACACACTCGGATGAAGAAGTCGAAGCTATGTACGAAGATATAGCCAGGGCCTTACACAACACCACAAAGGCCCACTATAATGTTGTCATGGTGGACTTTAACGCCAAGGTGGGTAAACATACGGGCGTGGAATCGATTATGGGGCCGCACGGATTTGGAAGTAGGAATCACAGGGGGCAAATGCTGGTAAACTTCCTCGAACGGGAGGGGCTCTATTATTTGATGAACTCATTTTTTCAGAAAACAGCCCCACAGGAAGTGGACCTGGCGAAGCCCCGACAACGTGACAAAAATTGAGATTGACTTTATTATGACGGACAAAAGGCACATATTCAGAGATGTCTGAGTGATCAACAGATTTAACACTGGAATCGCTTCCAGTGTTAAACCTGTTGACAGTCACCGACTGGTTTGAGGCACTCTGAATATTGATTTTAAGCTTGAGAGAACCTGTCTAATGAAGTCCACGCTCCGACCGAATACGCTACAAACCGTAGCAGGCTCCCAACGTTTCCGATTGGAACTAAAAAATCGATTCGATGCCGTGGAATCCACCGAGGACATTGACGAGGACCTTAGGAGTGTGGTTAACATCTTAAGTGATGAGGGAAACAGATTTTGTGGAAGGCAGCAGACAGGCCGAAAGTTTAAGTTCTCAGTCGGGACACTCCAGCTCATGAAGAGGAGACGTGAGGCAACAACATCTTTGTCATCAGAACAGGCGGCACTCACCAGGCTCGTAAGGAAATCTGTGCGGCGGGACCTACGACTCTCTAATGCGCTCCGTATTCGGGAAGCAATAGAGCGAAACAGAGGTCCTAAAGTTTTCTCACGGCAGCTTGGGAGAAGCCGACTAGTAGTAGTTGAAGACCGATGATGGCAAGTTCCTCTCGTCGAAATGCGAAGTTCCCACTGAGATTGAAGACTACTACGGTAGATATATGCTATATGCTCCCCACAAACAATGTCCTGACCCTGAAAGCAACGATCCCAGAGCCACGCTCACTCGCCACTATACCGACGAGCTGCCAGATTTATGTCTAGAAGAGATCGAGCTGGCCCTTGGGCAACTTAAAAATGGAATAGCCCCAAGCGAAGGCGGCGTTACGACGGAGCTCTTAAAGGCAGGGGGACAACCCTTGTTAAGAGAGCTCCTTAGGATTTTCAACTCCGTCTTACAAAATGAGAGAACTCCCGAGGAGTGGAGCAGGAGCATTACAGTTCTGTTTCATAAAAAAAGGAGACAGAACCCAACTTAAAAACTATTGCCCCATCTCACTCCTGAGCCACGTCTATAAGTTGTTTTCGAGCGCATCACGAATCGACTTGCGCGAAAGCTTGACGACTTCCAACCTCAGGCGCAGGCTAGTATTCGGGGAGGCTGTAGCACCATGGACCACATTCACACAGTGAGGCAGATTATACAGAAGACAAGTGAGTATAATCGGCCCCTGTGTCTTGCATTTGTGGACTTTGAGAAAGCCTTTGACTCCATCGAAACTTGGGCTGTTCTGGATTCTTTGTGGCGATGCCAAATCGATTGGCTATACATCGAGGTGTTGTCTCTTTATAGTGCCAGTACGATGCTCTTGCAAGTACAGGGCAGTCGGACAAAACCTATCCAGATGCATAGAGGAGTAAGACAGGGGGATGTTATATCCCCGAAACTGTTTACCAATGCACTGGAGGATGTTTTTAAGACCCTATACTGGAAAGTACGGGGCATCAATATCGACGGTGAGCACATTTCACATTTACGCTTTGCCGATGATATTGTCATCGTGGCAGAATCGCCGCAGGAATTGCAAGAAATGCTAAACAGTCTAAATGACTCCTCCCGACGTGTTGGTCTGTGTATGAAACAAGACGAAAGTCATATTGAACGCCGTCGTCATACCAGCTCCTATAACCGTCAATGGCGAAACTCTCGAAGTTGTTCAGGACTACGCCTGCCTCGGGCAGATAGTGCAATCAGGTAGAAACAGCTTCGAGAAAGAAGCCGATAGGAGGATTCAACTGGGCTGGGCAGCGTTTGGGAAGCTTCGTCAGGTTTTCTCGTCGCCCATACCACAAAGCCTGAAGACGAAAGTCTTCGAACAGTGTGTTCTGCCTGTACTCACCTACAGTGCCGAAACGTGGACACTGACGGTACGACTGCGCCACATGCTCAAAGTCACTCTGAGAGCAATGGAAATAGCTATGCTCGGGGTTTCTCTGGTGGATAAGATTCGAAATGAAGAAATCCGCCGGAGAACTAAAGTCACCGACATAGCCTTTCAAGTTTTCAGACTGCGACAACCGTTGGAGTAGGCGAATACTGGAGTGGAGACCACGTTTAGGCAAACGTAGTGTGGAGCGTCCCCTGGCTAGATGGTGCCTATTGGGAGAGGCCTATGTCCAACAGTGGACTGCCGCAGGCTGATGATGATGATGATGATATATGTTTAAATGATAACACTATAAATAAAACTACTTTTTTACGGATTTTATCGCGTTTAATTTTTGAACTATTTTTACCCGACGTTTCGGACGCTTTACAGCACCCATGGTCACGGGGGGACTGAGGTGACAGTTGTCCCGATGTCATAGTTAACCCGGAGTACCTTCAGCTTTTAATTATTATTTGTAGTCCGATCTACGCAGAAAGAGCTTACTGTGTCTTGAAGCCTTGCAGTGGTATGCTTGGTTTTTGATTTAATTTTATTAATAATAGGATCCCAAGCCGGTGGTAATACCCAACCATCTTCCCTATTGAAATTAGGATGTTTTTTAATTTCAATAGCCTCGCGAATCATCCTTGGTAGGAATCGGTGTTCTTTTGCAAGGATTTGTGGTCTATCAAATCTGATGTAATGGTTGGGATGATCCAGAACATGGTCACAGACTGCAGACTTCCTAGAGCGTCGATGCTTCACATCAGCTATGTGTTCTTTAACGCGGGTTTTAATGGATCTTTTAGTTTGCCCTATGTAAGAGAGACCACATTCACAATCCAGCTTGTATACTCCTGCATCTTGTAGAGGGATGTTACACTTGACAGATGGTAAAAACTGACTTATCTTCTTCGGCGGCTTGAAAAATGTTCTTATAGAAGCTCGCTTCAAGATATAGCCAATCTTGTCCGTGACTCCTCTGACATATGGAAGAACAGCAGGTACACGCTCGACTGTGGCCGGCTTCACTCGGTCACTGCGACGAAGGCGCGGAACCCGAAGCTTGTTGTCTTGCAAAACTTGCTTGACATGCTGAAGCTCGGCGGCCAGGTGTTTACTGTCACAGATCCCTTGTGCTCTCTGAAACAAAGATTTACCCACGGTAGCTAACTGTGAAGGATGGTGGTGAGATTCACCATTTAAATACCTATTTGTATGGGTCTTTTTTCTATACACAGTGTGACACAAGGTGTTATTAGGATTCCGAATTACTAACACATCCAGAAAAGCTAAAGAGTTATTTGCCTCTAACTCCATTGTAAATTGAATTTTAGAGTTTAGGGAGTTAAGGTGGTCTAGAAATGCAGTTACTTTATGCGATGGTAAAATTGTGAAAGTATCATCTACATACCGCTTGTAGAATCTTGGATTTACAGGAGAAGTACGGAGGGCTTTCTCCTCAAAGTCTTCCATGAAAATGTCGGCGACAATGGGAGATACTGGAGAGCCCATCGCCACACCATCTACTTGCTTGTAGTACTGTTCCTTCCACAATAGATAGCCAGATGTAAGGCAATGTCTAAGTAGTTCTGCATATTCTGCTGGCATGTTGTTCTCCGCTAGCTTCCTGGATACAATTGAGATGCAGTCTTCTACAGGTAGGCATGTGAATAGCGACTGGACATCAAAACTGACCATAGTTTCATTGTCAGTAAGATGTAGGTCTTTAATCTCACTGACAAAATGGTATGAATCCTTTGTGTGTGCTCTTGTGTGTCCTCTGAGCGGTGAGAGTATTTTCAATCTATAAGTTGGTGAATCGATCTGGCTCACTATTTGACGTAATGGAGCATTTGGTTTGTGTATTTTAGGTAACCCCCCTCATACAACATCCCTCTACAAGATGCAGGAGTATACAAGCTGGATTGTGAATGTGGTCTCTCTTACATAGGGCAAACTAAAAGATCCATTAAAACCCGCGTTAAAGAACACATAGCTGATGTGAAGCATCGACGCTCTAGGAAGTCTGCAGTCTGTGACCATGTTCTGGACCATCCCAACCATTACATCAGATTTGATAGACCACAAATCCTTGCAAAAGAACACCGATTCCTACCAAGGATGATTCGCGAGGCTATTGAAATTAAAAAACATCCTAATTTCAATAGGGAAGATGGTTGGGTATTACCACCGGCTTGGGATCCAATAATAAATAAAATTAAATCAAAAACCAAGCATACCACTGCAAGGCTTCAAGACACAGTAAGCTCTTTCTGCGTAGATCGGACTACAAATAATAATTAAAAGCTGAAGGTACTCCGGGTTAACTATGACATCGGGACAACTGTCACCTCAGTCCCCCCGTGACCATGGGTGCTGTAAAGCGTCCGAAACGTCGGGTAAAAATAGTTCAAAATTAAACACGATAAAATCCGTAAAAAAGTAGTTTTATTTAAATGTGTAATATTCGCGTAAATAAAAGAAAACATTATGATAACACTATAGTTTGTAATTCGTTTTTAGTGAAAATAGTAACAATTACAAAACATTATTAACTACTTCTCTATACGCGTTGTAATTCCGCGGTATTGACATAGTGCGGTATTGTATACTCTAATAATAATGCTGATATTCCGTCTTAGCCACGATAGGTAAAATAACGACGATCATTTCATCATCATCATCATCGCCACTAGTCCACTGCTGAACATAGGCCTCCCCCATAGATTGCCACAAAAGTTTGTAGCTCCCATTTGGGGGGTTTTACCATAGTTGCCACGCTTGGCGGGCGTGTTGGCAAGCGCAGCTTATTTATTCAGACGTATCCAGGTAGGTGCCACTGCCCGTCTCCCGGATCTTGCCGGCCTTTAACGACACCAACGGGATGAGATGGGGCGGTAGGTTCCCTTAAGCCACCACACGGCACGGTTGTGTGGTAACAATCAATCTCACTGACCTCCCTAAAGTTTCCCTGCAGCATCTTGCGTCCGATCTCGTATGTGGGTATGTCGGCTCTAGTGCCGAACCGCTGCAGTCCGTAGTAGTTGATGAAGCCGTGGGTCTTCAGCCGCTCGCAGGCCTCCGTTATCACCTCATCGGACGCTGTCACGTTACGGAGAGCTATACGGAACCTGAAAGCGACAAGATTTTACCGGTGATAGGATTCCTATACAGGAATCCGTCTAGGTAGGTACCACCGCAGGGCCAGATATTCTGGCTCTGAGAGCTAGCGTAATCACTGGGTATACGAGAGTTAAGAACTGATGTCTCGGGGTGACGGGCGCGGTGTGGTGTCACACAGGAATTTTCGGGGTGACACAGCATTTGTTATGCACGAAGTTACATTTTTCCATCGTTGCACTCACCAGATACCTACAGGTGAACGTTTTGCTCCTTTCGACAATTTATGCAATAAAAATAAATAAAAACAAAAGTTTTTTTTTTCTTTAAAAAACGATGCCCCACAGTAGGATTTCTCCTGTGTCGTGGTTGCGTTTTACAGACATAAATTTCAACATGCACAAACAGCCAGACCCGGAACAACTATTTGTAGGCCATACAAATGTTAGTTCCCGTGCGGGAATCGAACCCGCGACCCGCGGCGCAGAAGCCAAGGGATTAGCCACTGCGCCAACCGAGCCGGTTAAGATTTTCTATGGAAGTGAATAAAATTGTCCACCTGATGATAATTCAATGACTGCCCGTAACAAATACTGTGTCACCTATATCCTTTCTGTGTGACACTACACTGCACTCATCATCCTGAAACATCTGTTCCCAAGTCTCAAATGCCGAGTAATTAAATTAGCTAACAGTACCCTTCAGTATTGATAGCCGTGGTAGCTCAGGGGCCTGGTGCTCGCCTTTGATTTCATAGTAAGCGAGTAACCTGGGTTCGATCCCCGGTGCCAGCACCATTGTTCCACAATTTTAAGTGCTGATTTACCACGTGCTTAGCGTTGAAGGAAAACATCGCGAGGAAACCTGCATGTCCGAGGAATTGAAATATTTCGAGGACATGTGAAGTCCGCCAACCCGCATTGGAGCGGCGTGGCGGATTCTTCCTAGCTCCAAAAACCCTCACAGAAATGAGAGGAGGCCTGTGCTCAGCAGTGGGACATTTATAGGCTGAAACTTTTTACCCTTCAGTATTAATGTTTTCACACTACTGCTTCACGGCAGAATAACTGAACACATGGTGGTGCCTACCCAGACCGATTCCTGCATAGGAATCCTACCGGCGGGATGGTTAAGATCCATATTCCGAAATTATTACCATTATTCTCATGTACAAAAATACATCACGCCTCTTTTTCCCATATAAGGGTTAGGCAGATTCTTACTCCTCATTGCGTTCCAACGAGCAATATATTCATAGCATATTATGGCGTTATTCTGCTCGAATAAACGCTGTCGAATAACGGCTGTGAGCCGTGGTAGCTCAGGGGCTAGGCGCTCGCTTTAAATTTCATAGTACGCGAGTGACGTGGGTTCGATTCCCGGTGCCGGCACCACTAAAATTGTTAATTGCAATTTTAAGTGCTGTTTTACCACGTGCTCGGCGGTGAAGGAAAACATCGTGAGGAAACCTGCATGTCTGAGGAATTAAAAATATTTCGAAGATATGTGAAGTCCGCCAACCCGCATTGGAGCAGCGTGGCGGATTCTTCCTAGCTCCAAAACCCTCTCAGAAATGAGAGGAGGCCTGTGCTCAGTAGTGGGACATTTATAGGCTGAAACTTTACTTTTTTTTTTTTAAACGCTGTCCGTACCATACCCTAGTCGCCGCTTACACCGCCTCGGTGGGAAAGAGATTGGTGCTATTCCACTCTGCCGGACACCTCATGCTTACTTATTTCCCCCCAGCATGCCCAGCTTGAGGTTGATGGGGCTGAAGCTGAAGTTGCCGACGTGCAGCTCGCGCAGGTCGGCGGCGGCCGCCGCGATCCGGCGCGGCTCCACCTTGCGCAGGCTGAACCACTGCGAGGTCTTCGCCCGTCGGTCCTTCGTGCCCGCGTAGCCGAACAGCGACGGCTTTATACTGAGGACGAGGGGAAATACGTAAAAAAAAACGATCGCAAATAGAAATTCACTGGAAGAATTTCACTGGTGGTAGGATTCCTATGCGGCAATCCGTCTAGGTAGGCACCACCCCAGGGCCAGTTATTGTGCCTTGAAGCAGTAGTGTGCAAACATTACTGCGTTTCGGTTTTAAGGGCACTGTGAGCTTCCGTAATCACTGGACATATGAGACTGATACTGATGTCTCTGGGTGACGGGCGCATTGTGGTGTCACACAGAAACTTTCTGGGTGATACAGTATTTGTTATGGACAGACATTACACTTCCCATCAGGTGAACGTTTTGCTCGTTTCGTCAACTTATCCAATATGTGTGCAGTTAACACGCGGTAGAAGTGAAAAATTCGGAAACTAAACTTCGTGAGAATGAGACGAATGCAGAATAGAATAGAATATTTTTTTTTATTGTATAAAGTGACGAAACGAGCAAAACGTTCTCCTGATGGTAAGTGCAACGTCCGCCCACAAGAAATGCTGTGTCACCGAGTGTGTGCTGTGACAATATTTCTGTGTGACACCACACTGCGCCTGTCACCCTGAGACATAAGTTATTAAGTCTCAAATGCCCAGTGATTATGCTAGCTCACAATGCCCTACAAACCGAAACACAGTAATGCTTGCACACTACTGCTTCACGGCAGAATAACTAATAATATAGACCATTTACATAATACAATAAGAACGTCATTTTTTTTAAAACTACACTGGTTCACAAATAAATGCCTCTGTCCTGGGAAGAACCAGTAAGAAACCCAGCGGGATTTTTTTTTTCAGTCATTTTATATATACAATTACAGCAGTTTTATAAAGATGAAGAAATAGCTTGGCAGCGATCACCTCATTCCCAGGGGTTATCATCATCCATGTATTCCTTAATATTATAATAACCCTTCTTAAAAAGTCTTTGTTTAACAAATATTTTGAACTTTTTTATTGAAAGACTTTGTGCACTTTCTGGGATTTTGTTGTAAAAACGTATACATTGCCCCATAAAAGAGTTACTGACTCTGTGAAGTCGGATAACTGGCATAATTAATTTGTGCTTGTTCCTGGTATTCACATTATCACCGAGCTATATACTTATATTAAGATTGTACATGTAAATCTATTTCCTTTATGTTTATTAAACTAACCACGTAATAAGTTGAGTGAGTGTGATGTATGTGAAAATTAAAACATCGTAAAAGCATCGATGTATCGTTTTTATTAACGATGTTTTTTTACATCGATGTTTGTCGTGGGAACATCGATGTTTCCTAACTTCGATGTTTTAAGAACAATGTGGCATCCCTAACCACATGGCTTGAAAATAAGGTAACAGTAATACTCGACTTTTTGGCGCCAACTCGAAAACTGGCGGTAGTTTTTTTTAAAGAATTTTGTAATTTCTGTGTATATTTGGAGTTTTGATGTTTAATATTGATAGTTTTTTTTAGCAGTAAGTGCTCCTAAAAGTGTACAGTGATTGGAAAATTCAATTCAAGATAAAAATTGTGCTTTTCGTTTCGTCTCCATCAGTCCAGCAGATCTTCTGTATAAAGTCAACTATCATTTTACTGTCGATGGAAATTTAGAAGTCTCGCTGCTTGGAAATTGTATACTTTTATAACATGTTACTTGACGCTGGAAAATAGATTACGACCGTTTCCATAAAAAAATTAAAACTAAAAAAAACAGTATTACTCACTTCAATTTCAATCTGTCAGCAAGTCTAGCCGCCGCCTCCATTGTGTCACAGTTCTCTTTGTGGACAATGAAATACACATATTCCCCTGGCCACAGCCACTTGACTCTATTGTCCCTGCGCACTGGAATTTTAGAAGGTAAACATATACACCAAGGGTGTTTGAGGTACAATTGGTGGAAAATATACTATTGAATAAGTTAATAGAATCAGGCCTTACTTTGCGGAAATCCATTATAATGAGGAAAGGAAATTAATTTGCTAAGATCTGCATGCAAAATATAAAATGGTGTATAGTACCTAGTTATTGAAAAGCAGCGCCCGCCCTGCCTCAGTAGCGTGCACAAGCAAACTAACACCGCCACCAGACACCCTCCACCACTAGGTAATATACACCAATGAAATTGTGGTCTCGCCACGACATGTGTTTCGCTCCAAAACACCAAAACGAGGCATTACCAATTCTTATAGACTCTAAGACAGACAGCCGTTAAGCGGCTCGTCTCGTTCTGGGTGGCTGTCTATGCCCCACCGAAGCATTTCTCCTATATGGTGAGCATGTTTTACAAATATAAATTACACATGCACAACACAACCGGATCCGAAAACCAACAATTTGTATTATTACACAATGTTGGATTCGGCTGGGATCTGAACCCAGGACCCGCATAGTAGAAGTCAGGTACTCTAACCACTAGGCCAGGCAGTTGTCAAAATTAATGTCAGGAAGAAATTTCGTCATAGTAATGTTTCAACCAACTTCATAATAGCAATGTTTTTATGAGTAAAGTGTTACATCATATGCCCTGCGATTACACTAAGCTGGCAACCCGCCGAAATGGCACGGATGCAATCTAGTAATGAAGAAAATGAGAAGTACGCTTAGCAAAAAAATATTAAGCACTGAAAGCATGTGCCAATGGAACGTTCACATTTCTTTATTATGATTTAATACAAAAATTCTATCCAAATTTCTTTCATACAAACCTTGTACCGACAATTACGAACCTAACAAGAAATCAAACAAATCAGTCTGAATGTTCTCAAGTGGTGATTTTTCACACATGAGGCAATTGATTTTTATTTATATAGTTGGAAGATAGATTTTCTTCAAACTGAAACATTGCGGTGAAATCTACCTAGATGAACTCCTACATAGATATCCTGCCATCAGTAAAAGTTTTAGTGTCTATAGGCCACAGTGACAATACTGCGATAAACTAGGATATAGTGTACAGGTCAGATTGTTAACATTGGTGGCTCTAGCTTATGTATTTAAACTAAATAACACTGGATATAGCAATATTTTCAGTAACCTATTAATGAAAAACAATTTCAATATTACCTCCTTTTCGGAATTTTTCGAACCTAACAAACTTCTTATCATCAACAGCAACTGTACTTCCAACTATACTCTTCCCAAATGCTTTCTTCACAGCATCATGGATTTGTGTTCTTTGCTCTTTCGTCATTCCTGTCACATCCACCTGAAAAGTTACAAAATTTACAAACAATACAATATTTTCATTGTATAAAGAGACGAGACAAGCAAAACATTCACCTGCAGTGGTACCAACCTAGACCAAGGCACAGTAATGCTTCACGGCCCTGCGGTGGATTCCAGCACAGGAATCCCACCACCAGTAAAATTATTACAATGTAATTTAATACACGTAGACCTTGTAGTTAAAATTTTTATAATAATACTCACTTCGACAATTTCATTTGTTGGCCGAGACTGGACAGCTATTTCATTAATACGGTCCCATGTATCCATAGGGAGTATTTCCAAGTTGTATTTAGACAGGAGTAAATCCTCATCTTCTTTGACTGTATCTTCGGCAGGAAGTTCCGGTACTGATTGATCAGATAGTTTTGCAATCTCGCCTTTTTCATTTATTTCTGACACTTGAAAATCTGAGTATCTGCAATGAGTAATTTAAATGATGTAAAGTATGTATTTATGAAAAGATAATGTGTAGTGTAGCTAGGGCTTGACACCATGCACATGTTGTCTTTTTATATTTCAATTATAAAGTCACCGGCACCTTTCCACCACAATAAACAACGCGTGAAGGATAATTTTAGATTTTTTTTTATTGTATAATGTGACGAAACTATCAAAATGTTTACCTGGTGGTAAGTGCAATGTCCGCCCACAACAAATGCTGTGTCACCCATAATATTTCTGTGTGACACAACACTGTGCCCGTCACCCTGAGATATCAGTTCTTAAGTCTCAAATGCCCAGTGATTACGCTAGCTCACAGTGCCCTTCAAACCGAAACAGTAATGCTTGCACACTACTGCTTCACGGCAGAGTAACTGGCCCTGGGGTGGTACCTACCTAGACGGATTCCTGCATATGCAGATATGGCATTAAATTAATAATATGAAAAGGTTTGATGGCCTTACCTACATTTTATTATTCCATTGAACCCCTCATGATCGCTCATGTACTCTGTCACACCAATCTCTTCTTCGCAGAGCCTCTTACCTGGAGTGTCTCTTTTGGGCCTGTTCTGCCATTGTCGGTTTGGGTTTCTGTCTCCAAAACTGTTTCGATTACCACCCCGAAATCCGCCGCCTTGGTTACCATAAGGCATCTGTTGATCGCGAAAATTATTTCTGGACCAGGAGCCTCTATTACCTCCTCTTCCACGTCCAGCCCTTTTTGGACCAAACCAACCCCTATTATTTGCATTCCAATTGTTGTTCATTTTGCAACAAACACTAAGTTAACCTCAAATCGGCCGATATACAAAGACGATTTGCAAACGTTTTAACACTTTGAATTATACTTTCTAATCCTGAATCTTAATAGTTTTATACAAATAATATTCAAAAACTTATAGAACTGCATCAATCACTATAAACATTGAGAAACAGAATATGCAAGATGCACCTAACTTTGCACCTAACAACTTCATTTGACACATGAATTAAAAGTGTTTACATTCTTTACGGAAATGGATGGATTATTTATGGTAATATGGTATTTATTTGAAGACGACATTCAGAAAAGCGATTAATAATCGCCATGAAAATGGTAATAAAATTGATAAAAAATCAACTAAAAAAATTATTTGTAGGCAAATCAAAGTAATTAATATTTAGAAGAATTAAATATTCATATTATACCACCGAGGTTTTCCTATTAGTCCATTGATTAATCAAAAGTTACTCTTCTTACCCTTTAATGCAGTAAATTTAAAATTGAACGATTTATTATCGAAACTTTGCTAGAATTAGTATCGAAACTTTGATTGTATCATTATGTTTGATTAAATCCATATACCAGTATTGTTAAATATTTCAGTACCCTATACCAAACTCGAAATTAGCCAATGAATACAGATTTCAAAAATTATGAAAAATTTACCACGCAGATGATTGTGCTCCTATATATGAAAAGAATATTCATGTAAACTAATAGTATAAGTTGATTTTTTGTATGTTTGGTTGTAATGATTTAACTCAAAAACTACTGAACCGGTTTTAAAAATTCTTTCACCTATATACAACTACATTATCACCGGATAACATGAGTTGTATTTAATTTTTAAAAAAAACGAGATCTTACGAAAATTGCTATGATGTAACTCAAGGTATCAAAAATTTACTGATTAAAGTCATTATTTGGCGTGCGCTGCAAAAACTATTAATGATAAAGAAAATAATGTACCACATTTTCATAGTACTCATCATTACTCACAAAAAAATCTGCGAGGCTATAATATGTATAACTATTCTAATTAGGTCACAATAACCAAATTTCATTTTTCAATTAATTCAAATTAGTCAATCAAAACACGGTCAGAATCGAAAGATGATGACATTCATACATACATACATACATAGAGTCACGCCTCTTTCCCATAGGGGTAGGCAGAGACCACATCTTTCCACTTCCTACGATCCTGACACACATCTTTAGCTTCCTCTACTTTCATTAGTGTTTTCATACAAGCTCGTCGGTTGCGGGTACTTTTGACGTGGCCTTTCCTCAAAACGATTTCGATCTGATCGTAATACGTTCGCCTACGTCGACCCTTACCGGCTTGCCCATTCACACTCGCCTCATAAATCTGTTTCGTCAATCTTCTTTCATCCATCCTCTCTACGTGTCCAAACCATCTAAGCATCCCTTTCTCTATCTTTGTCACTACATCTTCTACCACACCGCAACGTTCTCTTATCACGTTGTTTCTTAGTTTGTCCATCAAAGTCACTCCAGCTATACTTCTCAAACTTTTCATTTCAACAGCATTAATCTTATTTTCATGCTTCTTCTGCCAGACCCAACATTCACTACCGTACATAAGTGTGGGGACCAGTACTCCTCTATGTACAGCCAGTCGTCCCTTTTTAGAAACATTCTGGCTGCACATAAAGTTATGCAGGGCCCCATATAATTTATTTCCTGCCAACGCTCTTCGTTCAATATCACAGTCGTACTTTCCGTCTCTCGAAAATTTTGAACCCAAATATACAAACTCTTTCACTTGTTCCACTCTTTCTCCTTCAATCAGAACTTTGCAATCCGACATACTTTCTTCTCTTTCAAAAACCATTACTTTCGTCTTATCTACATTAATTTTCATTCCTTTGCTTTGTAGAGCATCATTCATAATATTAACCATCGCCTGCAACTCCTCCTCCGATGATGCTAATATAACCTGATCATCGGCGTATAGGAGGCATTTGACGGTCAGATCATTCATTCTTAATCCAAATGCACTCTCTTTAAGATCTTTCAAGCAATTGTCTATAAATAGGTTAAACAGCCACGGTGAAGCCACACATCCCTGTCTAACACCTTTTTCGATGTTAAACCAGTCTGTGTACGCCCCGTTTAATATTTTTTATAATTAGCCTTTCCGATTCCATAAAATAAATATGGAAAATTAATTAATTATCTGTCAAACTGATCATTTAAAAGAATCGAATAACAGCATGCATTCTAATTTACAACAAGACGAGATAGAGTTCATATCCGCACCATATTATGCACAAACAGGAAATTGCTCATCATCAGGAGTTTGTAAAAGGAGGTATGGAGACAGCAGCCGCTCGCTGTGAGTTTCGTCTTGCGTCTGTTCAGTGTTCAGCATGACATTCAGCGCTTAGTTTGGGACCAGGCAGCACAGTGGGATGCCGGACAAGAAGCATTATTGGAAGCACAAAGCTGCATTTCAGAGTTAGCATTACAGGTGTGATGTGATGATAAATTGTGATAGTACACCAAATACTATGTTTGTGTTGCTATTAAGCCAAAAGCCAAGTGTCTCGCAAAGTGGAATTACACATGGCATTCCTCTTTCCAACAGAGGTGTCGCAATTGACAGTTAATATTATGTATTTAGTGTTTTTACTGCAGTATTACTTTTTTACTTATTGTATTGTTATTTTGTTGTACAGAGTGTAACGTATGCATTTTTTTGTAATAATTTTTATTTTGATAAATTAACTATAGATGCTCGTGGGAACGCAATGAGCAATAAAATTGTTAGCTCCATACAACATGGCGGCGACGTGGTTCGCCACCCGTCACGTCTCGTTTCCCGTGGGCGCGAAAAGTGGGCTACGGATAGCCACTTTGCTACTTTGAATGTTAGGGGAGGTATGAGTGATAAAATTGACGAAGTATGCGAGATGATGAGCGCAAGACGGATTGACGTTCTTTGTGTGAATGAAACCAAGCGGAAAGGGTGCGACACCACCTCGCATGGACCCTACACAGCCTATTGGTCGGGGGTTCCTGAAACCAGTAGAGGCTGTCAGGGCGTTGGTGTACTGCTTTCTGCTCGAATGAATGAATGTGTGACTGACTTTGATTGTGTGAGCCCTAGACTCCTCTGGGTGAGGTTGAAGGTTGGCCTTACTCGCATCTTCATATTAGGGGTTTATGCTCCACAAGATGCGAGTTGGAACCGTTCCTCAAAAGCCCAAAGTGAGAGACAGGAGTTTTGGGATAGCATGAAAGATATTTTGAATAAATGCAACGAAAATGAAAGAATCATAATGCTAGGCGATTTTAATGGGTGGGTGGGAGTGAAGCGTGATGGATATGAAAGTGTGCTGGGAAGGTTCGGCGATAACAGAGTGAATGAAAATGGAGAAAGTCTGCTTGAAGTATGTTTGGAGAGGAATCTTGTGGTAACGAACACTATGTTTGACCATAAAAAGATCCACTTGTATACTAGAGAAGAAGGAAGCCTGAGAAGTATGATTGATTTTGTAATTGTGGATGAAAGATTGAGAAAGAAAGTCCTAGACACTCGGGCATTCCGCGGTGTCGGCATTCACACAGACCACTTTCTGGTGTTGAGCCGATTAAGAGGTGTCTTTAAGAGATGGCGGCACCGTGTGCATGAACCTATTAGTGTTCTAGAACGCATAAAAGTTGAGGGTCTGCAAGAGAAAGGTGTGAGAGAAGAATTTGTAAAGAAACTTATCGAGAAGTTTGACACGTTGGATGAGGCATGTGAGGTTGAAGAATTATGGAAGCTGTTTAAGGAAGGAATCGTGGAATCTACTATTGAAGTGTGTGGTGAAAGTAAGAGAAGAAGAGGGTGTAAGTTAAGAACTGTGTGTGCAGAGGTGCAAAAGGCAATATCTAATAAAAAAAAGGCTTGGCTGGATTGGTTAGCCACAAGAGCCAATCAGAGAATAAAAAAGGCAACGAATGAAGATGTAAGCAAGGCAAGGAATGAGTATAATAGGTTAAAGGTCGTGGCAAAAGAGGTCGTGAGAAGAAAGAAAGAGAATGATAGAGATGAATTTGATAGGAGGTTATCTGATGACTTTCAACACAACATAAAGTTTTTCTGGAAGTCCATAAGAACGACCAGAGGTAAAAATACAACCTCGCAATTGGACAAAATCAGAAACCAGGATGGAAGTATTGTGAAAGGAGAGGAATGCATCCTAAAGAGATGGAAGGAATATTTTGAAAACTTATTTGAGAAAGGAATTATGCAAGTACAGGCCCCATTCGGGGACATGAATGAAGATTGCAAAGAAAGTGATATAAGCATGGAAGAGATCGTGGAAGCGTTGAATAGTATGAAATTAGGCAAGGCTGCAGGATATGACAGAATTACAGTAGAGATGCTGAAAGCTGGACAGGGCGTGGTAGCTAGTCAGCTGTACCGCCTTTTTAACCTTTGCTGGAGGAACGGCGTCGTACCAGGAGACTGGTGCAAGGCCGTCATTGTACCACTTTACAAAGGAAAAGGGTCGCAGCAAGACTGCAAAAACTACCGAGGCATTAGCTTGCTCAGCATTGTTGGCAAACTGTATGCAAAGGTGTTGATTAAGAGAGTGATGAATGATACTGAAGAGAAGATATGGGATGTACAAGCGGGATTCAGGAGAGGAATGGGATGCATGAATCAGGTCTTTTCCTTACGAAGCATAGCCGAAAAATTCTTGGCTCAAAGTCAAAAGGTCTATTGCGCATTTGTAGACTTGGAAAAGGCTTATGACAGAGTGGTGAGGAAAGAACTGTGGTCGACATTGTCTATATATGGGGTGAACGGCAGCTTGATACAAGCACTGAAATCACTGTACAAGGATTCCAGTGCTTGTGTCAGGGTAAACGGGGCGTATGACATTCGTATCATAATATTAATCCATAACCTATTAAATAATTTTATAGTCTTTTTTTTTTTTTTTTTTATGTTAGAGGAGGCAAACGAGCAAGCGGCTCACCTGATGGTAAGTGATCACCGCCGCCCATGAACATCTACAATACCAGAGGAATAGCAGATGCGTTGCCGGCCTTTGAGGAAGGAATAGGCTCTTTTCTTGAAGGTCCCTAAGTCGTATCGGTCCGGAAAAACCGCTGGCGGCAGCAGATTCCATATGGTGCTTGTGCGGGGCAGAAAATTGCGCGAAAAACGCACTGTGCTGGAATGCCAACCATCAAGGTGGTGACGATGACATTTCACGCTATGCCGCAATGTGCGATGGTGAAAATCAGCGGCTGGAATTAATCCGAACAATTCTTCGGAACACTCCCCATGGTAGATCTTATAAAAAATTCAAAGGGATGCAACATCTCTTCGCAAAGCCAGTGGATCAAGCCGATCTGATAGAACATGGTCGTCGACGATTCGAGCCGCTCTCCGTTGAATGCGGTCAAATGGAAGTAGCTGACACTGGGGCGCCCCCGCCCAGAGATGAGAACAGTACTCCATGTGCGGCCGAACCTGCGCCTTATAAAGTTGCAAGCGTTGGGTCGGCATGAAGTACTGTCGCGCTCTACTGAGGACGCCAAGCTTTTTGGAAGCCAATTTGGCCTTCCCTTCCAGGTGACCGCGAAACTGAACGTCACTCGATATGTCGACGCCAAGAATACCGATACTGGCTGCGGCAACGAGGGGAGTGCTCTCAAAATTAGGTGATACGACGAAGGGTTTCTTTTTAGCGGTAAAAGTTGTTAAGGTTGATTATGTACATGTAAATTCCTCTTTAAAGTATTCGAATCGGACTTATCGTTCAGACGTTACGACGGGTATAAAAATGCTAAAAGTAAGAAAAATGCTGCGGTATGTGCGAACAGACATACGCTCGCCCGCGCTACTCGCGATTAGACAAAGTTCTATTGATTACGTATCTACTCATTTTATTTTTTGAAAACTAGAAACAATTGAATAGTGGTTTGTAATTCTAATTTTATATTTTATTTATTTCAAACTTTGAAACGCTCTATAAAAACTACAGCGGCCGCGGTGTCTCTCGACCGCCGCGCCGCCGCCCGGCTTCATGCAACTTGGGCATCATCGAGGCATTGGGGCATCATCAGGTGCGCGGCTACCTTTGCGCAGCGGTCAAGAGCCGTCGCTTTATTTTGCTACCACGACATCAAATATTGGCTATATTTCACGGCTTATGTTCCCATAAATAAAACATTATTTTGGTAACTTAATCTTACCTGACCAGCTGCAGATTCGCCGATGAGCATAGTCTGTAGTTGTATTGTGTGTAGTTGTTCTGTTTGTCAAAAGTACTCATTTATCTTTCTTATATCTATCTACCCGTGCGAAGCCGGGGCGGATCGCTAGTTCACTATATGTTTTCATAGTCTTATGTATAGAGAACCTGTTGAAGATTACTACCGGCCAAGTAGTAATTAAAGCCTATATCACGTCTACCTTAATTAGTGTAACGTCTACATTAAAATCTATATATAAATACCATTAACTAGCTGATCCTTGCGACTTCGTCCGCGTGGATTTAGGTTGCTTAAATATCCTGAGGAAAGTATTTGATTTTTCGGGATAAAAAGTATGTCCGTTTCCAGAATGCAAGCTATCTCTGTGCCAAATTTCGGCACGATCGGTTTTGCGGTTGAACCGTGAAAAGGTAACAAACAAACAAAGGGACAGAGAGAGTTACTTTCATCTTCATCTTTGCGTGAATTACTATAATAAATTACTGCATGGCTTAGTGATCGCAGTACCTGACTTATATGCCTTGAGTTCGCTTCGAATCACAGCCGGAACCAACATTTGTGCAAAAACGCAAATTGTTGGTTTTCGGAGTCTGGTTGTGCCGCCGTGTCTTTGAAGCTACATCTTAGCCTACCTCGGTTCTTATCGCTTATGCGTTACATCGAGAGGGGGAAGGTAAATGCGAGTAAATGCGCGCAATCAAAGGGTGATTGCGATTTTGTTGTACCTGAAGTCGGTGAATTTGACGCGGGGAGGGATGGGCAAATACGGGGCTTGAATATGTCATAATTGGCCGAATATAGGCTTTATATAGTGTAATTTTATTACGTAGGGACATTTTACTATTTTTATTTAACAACAGATGTAGTCGACCGTGGATGGACGCCGCTCGGTTCCTTACTCGATTAATGTGTGGACCGAAGGTGAGTCTCGAGTCTAAAAGGACGCCTAAGTATTTGACTGTCTTTTCCCATGGGATTGGACGATCAAATAACTCTATGGTACGGAGATGTGGCGTTATACGCCGCGAAAAGTAAATGGCTGCACTTTTGGTGGGGTTGACCTCATTCCTCCATTTCCGAAACCAGTTCCCGAGTTATTAAAAAATATTTATTTAATTAAATAATAGCTAATTTGATTTTGCTGGTAAATTCAGCATCACATACGGTTAAATAATAAACTATCAGGCGCGTGTTTGCACCAAATATGACGTTAGGCGCCGATAGTGAGCAGCATGTTCTCTGTGAGCCCGTGTAGTCGGACCCCTTTTTTCGTTTACGCTTTGCTGTGATCGATTAATGCGGCCCGTAGCGACTAAGTAGAATAATGGGCCACCGAGACTGTGAATACTGACGTTATATTTGATGAGAACGCGGCCTTACAATATTAGAGCTTGCTGTGTAGGTCTGCAAATGATAGCAGGTGGTGGAAGGATTCCTATACAGGTATCCGTGTAGGTAGGTAACACAGGGTCGATTATTCTGCCGTGAAGACTGGTGGTAGGATTCCTATGCAGGAATCCGTCTAGGTAGGTACCACCCCAGGGCCAGTTATTCTGCCGTGAAGTAGTAGTGTGCAAGCATTACTGTGTTTCGGTTTGAAGGGCACTGTGAGCTAGCGTAATCACTGGGCATTTGAGACTTATGAACTGATGTCTCAGGGTGACGGCCGCAGTGTGGTGTCGCACAGACATATTCTGGGTGACATAGCATTTGTTGTGGGCGGACGTTGCACTAACCATCAGGTGAACGTCTTGCTCGTTTCGTCACTTTATGCAATAAAAAAAAATAAAGAAGCAGTAGTGTGCAAACATTAATGTGTTTCGCTTTGAAGGGCACTGAGAGCTAGCGTAATCACTAGGCATATTTGAATTAAGAAATGATGTCTCATGGTGACAGGCGCAGTGTGGAGTCATACAGCAGTTAGACAGAATTTGTTATGGGCAGATGTTGCGATTACCATCAGGTGAACATTTAGCTCGTCCTTCTTTTGGCATTCTCTCCAAGGCTACAAGGCGGCACAATAATGTCCAGCGAAGCTGATAATTTCCTTTAGTAGTAGGTGTTGAATGTTATTGGAATCAGTTCTTGGTGACAGAGCATTAGTTACAGGCAGACATTGCTCTTATCATCAGGCGAACGGTTTGCGTTTTGGTCACTTTCTTCTATAAAAAAGTTTTCAGTCATATTTATACATCATATAGTGGCTAGGCAAGCTAAATACGATTTACTTTAAGAGGTATTTGAAATAAAAGAATTTTTATTACATAATTATATTGTCGAAGCTATATACAAGTAACACAGCAAAAATTTGCAAATCAAAGATGTTAATTTTAGGTCACATGTGAAATAATAACATAAAGATTATTCAGACATCTAAAACTTATTAATTACTTACTTCAAAACATTATTCATAATAACATTAACTTATTTAAATACTTTTCATTTTTAACACTTTTTAAGGAAGGAGAGAGCAAACACACTGCTTCTGAACCACACTTTTGAAAAGATTTCAAGTAAAAATTGTTTAATCATAAAACAAACTTTCATGCTTTTGTGAATTAAAGAGTTTCACGATTTTCTCATAAATGCCATCGTCAGAACTTGACAACCCCTTCTATATCCCCTTTTTATTAAAAAAGACTAATTAAAATCTGTTCTTAAACAAAGAAGTTATGTGTGAACATTTATAAGAGAACCACATTTTTTAAAGTCTGTTAAAGATAGTGTATGTTGGAACAGAATTTATGATATACATATTTTTTGTTCGTAACTGGAAGGCATGATAACTATAATTTACTTGATTAGAAAATTATAAAACATTAAAGAAAATAGAAAAGAGTATAATTTTTAAGACAAAAATCGGATTTTTTTGTCCGCACTAGCTATGATAAGGATAACAAAATTTTTTAAATAATGAATATCTGATGAACATTGTTAAGGAAAATCATAAAATAAATTTATAGACTCCTAACTAATAGTAACTAATCAATATTCTTGGGATGAACCAACTGATGTTTGAGATTTGTTAGCCTTTGTAGAGGTCTTCTTCGGCAGAAGTTCTTGATGTATTCGAGGTATGACACCACCCTGTGATATTGTAACACCTTCCAGCATCTTATTTAGTTCATCATCATTCTTCACTGCCAACAGGATATGACGAGGGGAAATTCTAAAGTAAAGAGAGAAAATGTAATGAAAACGCAACGAGACATCTCTGGCTGAGGTTTAATTTATTTGCTTATTATCCTGAAAACCTGTTTGAAGTTCATTTTTTTTTCAGAAAAAGGTGATGTGACAAGCAAAATATTCGTCCAAAACACATGGTGTCCTAAAATACAGTTACAGGCTAAAAATGTCCTGTCCCACTGCTCAGCACATGCTTTCTCTTATAAGAGGGTTTCTAAGGCAGGAGTCTATGACACTGCTCCGATTTGGGTTGGTGAAGTCAGTTGTTTAATCATGGTTGGAATGAAGGAATCCTTACATATATTTTACTGCTTGTGGGATTCCCATGCAGGTATCTGTTTAAGTAGGTACCACGCTTTGTGGGCTTGGTTGGCACAGTGGCTAAGCCCTTGGCATATGGGACTTAAGAACTGACGTCTCAGGGTGACAGGCGGACTGTGGTGTCACTCAGAAATGTTCTGGGTGACACAGCATTGGTTATGGGCAGATGTTGCACTTACCATCAGGTAAACATATCGCATGTCTCGTCACTTTGTCCAATAAAAAAATAAATATGCATTTAACTAATAAAAGTTAGAAAAAGACGTACCTATTTTTACCATTGTCAGTGGCTGCTTTTCCTGCCAATTCTAAAATTTCGGCAGCTAAATATTCCAGAGCTGCTGAAAGATAAACTGCAGAGCCACATCCGATACGACTAGCGTAATTACCGTTACGTAGTATCCTATGTATTCTTCCAACTGGGAATTTAAGACCAGCGCGGTCACTACGTGACTTGGATTTGGCGCGCTTCTTGAGACCTAAAACAGGAATATACAATCATTAAACAAAAACTTTTCCTAAGTAACAAATTAAAAACTATTTAGGTACTTACTTTGAATTCCTCTACCGGACATTTTATTTCGCAATATAGAAAATAAGTTGATAAAAAAATAGAATTACAGAAATTAAAAAGTTGCGTCAATTCAATTTTGTATGTATTCCAAATTCTATTTTGACAATTAAAAACGCGGGAAGTGAAGGTGAAGTGCTTCTGGTTTGCGTTCCGTTCCATGTTCCGTCAAAATAATTCCTTAAAATATCAGAGTCGTAAGACTTATTATTTAACCGCTATAAAAATAAACGCGCTGAAGGCAAATATGCAATTTATCAGGGAGCACTTCTGTATATCTTTGACGACACAATATGATTGTGCCTATCAAGAAACACAATATGATTGTGCCTACCTAAAACAAACTATTATGAGTATTCTCATTTATTTATTTTACGGAAATAGTCATAATCTTTTTTCCAGTGACAAGTAACCTAGCACGATCGTCGTATTCTTCGTATCTTTCGATTTATTTAGATCAATAGTAAAATGATAATAAACTTTTACTGAAAATTTGCTGAACTGATGCAGACAAAACGAAAAGTACAATTTTGGTCTTCAATTAAATTTTTCAATCACTATACACTTTCACGAGCACTGGTTTAATAATATACTATCAGTATTAGACATAATAAATCGAAATATACTCAAAAATATCAAATATTAATTTAAAACACAACCATCATTTTTATAGTTAACACCCGAGTGTCTCTTAAACATGATTAAAAACTAATTGATACAATTACGTCGTTATAAAAAAATATAACTGAAAAAGTAATTAAAAAACTACGTTTTGTACGTTCAAAATTATAATTAAACAGACGCCTCTATCTATTTGGACTTTTGGCGCCAACTCGAAAAGTAGCGGTAGTGTTTATATTGAATTTTGTAATTTCTGTGTATAGTTTGAGTTTTTTTTGCTAAGTACTGATAAGTTTATTATGCAGCAAGTGCTCGTGAAAATGTACAGTGATTGGAAAATTTAATTCAAGACCAAAGTAGTACTTTCCGTTTTGTCTCCATCAGTCCAGCAAAACTTCAATAAAAGTCAATTATCATTTTTACAGTCGATCGAAATTTTGTCTTGACGATCTTGAAATTGTAATCTTGAAGGTTGTATACTTTGTTATTTGACACTCGAAAATAGTGTACGACTGTTTCCATAAATAAACAAATATGCCTCTATTTTAATTTTACCACCATTTTTAACAGTTCTGATAAGTTGTCTAGCTCGATTCTTAAAAATTGGTTCTTAAAAAAAGTGAATTTGCATTATAATACACATTAGAGTTACTGAAAGATCACCAATAATTAAGGGTTTACGGTATCTAAGTAAGAAGGAAAAAAATAACTCTCAAGAACATGATTCGTTTTAAAACGTAGTTGTAAGCGCGAATGTAATTCTAAGAAAAGTTACTGGCCACATATTCAAAATAGTTTAGTTTTTGCCCAAAAGTTTTATAACAGTTGGATAGAAAAAAGTTTTATTTCCTGACGATTTTTGATAAATTCCGATAGCAAAAGGGTATATGCGCCGCCCATATATCGACGAGGCATTAAATAAAAAAACGAGACATTTTAAAACAGCGGTGGAAAAAACTATTTTAAAGGGTACTATGAAATTAAAGGCGAGCATTCGACTCTAGAGCTACCACTGCTTTTTTTTAGAAGGTGACCAAACGAGCAAGCAGCTTACGTAAGTGATCACCGCCGCCTATGAACATCCGCAAAACCAAGAGTGCGCTGCCGACTTTTGGGAAAAGAGTTGAGTCTTTTTTCTTGATGGTCCCTAAGTCGTATCGGTCCGGAAAATAATCCGGATTCCAATACTAGCCGAGGAAAAAAGGGATGTAGCCTCAAAATGAGGAGCTACGACGAATGGTTTTTCTGTAGCGGTAAAAGCGTACACCAGTGGCTTTTTTGGGTTGAAATAGACGACATTTATTTGGCCCTATTTTCTACCAACAACATCAACCTTTATCTAGCAAAATCTCAATGAGAGAGTAATTTTGACTACAATTATTGACTTGAAATTTTGACAGAATTATTCATTCATTATCATATTTTTAGCTCATTCACTTGTTAGTGACTATATCACTTATAAAACGACTAAGAAAAATAAATTGCCCAATGGGTATTTTGCTGGTTCTTCCCAGAACAGAGGCTTTTTAGCGAACCAGTGTAATTGAAAGAAGAAATTACATTCATTAACTATTATGTGATAATCTATAAAAAAAGTAAAGATTCAGCCTATAAATGTCCCAGTGCTGAGCACAGGCCTCCTCTCATTTCTGAGAGGGTTTTGGAGCTAGGAAGAAGCCACGCGCTGCTCCAATGCGGGTTGGCGGACTGCACATGTCTTCGAAATATTTTTTTTTTCTCAGACATGCAAGTTTCCTCTGCGCCTAGCCCCTGAGCTACCACGGCTAATCTATATTGAATAATAAATATTCTATTCTATTCGTTTAATGGATTAATGAGTAGGATTCCTACCACCACTTACAGAAATAAAAAAGATAAACAAAAATAAAATGATACAACGAAAACCAGTCTTGTAAATGACGTGTAATTTTAAATACTGTAAACAAGAGATCCGATATTTGATTTTCTTTATAATAGTATATAATGTATGAAATATTACAGACTCTCTAATTTAAAAACTAACAGTTAATATAAAAGATTCGGTCTAACATCAACTTCTCGGTCATGAATACATCTAACGGAAAAGTATATGTCATTTTTACAAACTAGGCATACCTAAAAAGGCTAAAATCTCAATTAAATTAAAGTATTTATAACTTTACACATTGCAAAGGAACATTACAAATAGCATAATGAGCTATGTCGTAGCAAATACAAAACTGTAAAATCTAAAACTTAATAATTACAAATACTTTCACTTCATAAAACAGGCTATAAGTTTAAAAAAATATTAAAAAGCATACAACTTCGAAAAATATACACAATCATTTAAAATATAAATGCAATGTTAATGGAATTATAAAACTATAATTCTATAACGAATCACTGTTGTAAATAACATAAAAACATTGTAACACAAAAAAAAATTGATTGAGAATTGTACCAACAGCTTTTTAAATTGCAGTCATTATATATAAAGTCATCTATCAATAAATCTATTTAAAAGTAGCAATATAGGTAAAAATAACTAAGAAAAACGATTGCACAAGAAAAGTATAACCTAAAAATATAGCAGTGGGTTTAGAATTCAACTTCATAGAATTAATTTTACAACGGTATCACTTTACAAGTAATTACATAATATATTAAGAGATAAAACATTTATTAGGGTATAAATAACTTAAGTGCAATCAAAATAATTACAGTGAGAATAAGATTTTTAGCATCTCATGGCAGTGATAGACTTTCATTAAGGTGGTGTTTTAATCAAAAATATTATGGAAATACAATTTAGGTTCTATTCTCATATTGACTGCATTTGTTTAAAATTTCAAATGTTATGATCGCCTAATGTTTCTAAATTAATTAATTGTGCTTTACAATTACCAATTTTAGTTAAATTTTTGTTCATAATCAATAGCACCCATTGAGAAATCTGGGAGTAAAATTGTATTATAAAGATTTCCTAAGCATAACTCTAAAATGCAGCCATTTTGCTGTAATTGCCTTAAAACATTAAACAGTTTACCGTTTAGAATTTTTTTATGAGCATTTCGTATTTAATTTGGAATTATAATTCTTGTCATATTGGCAACAATGAAAAATATAGCAATGTAAAAAGTTACCAATATTACAATTATCAACAAATGCAAAAAGGAGTCAGTATGGCCAAATGGCTCGCACACTCTATAAAACACTAGGAAAAAATACACAACCATATATAATACATTCATCCACACCACACGCAAACTTTGTATATTTTCATGTATTGCATTATAAATTTGTTCACTTATCATATACAACTTGGGTAAAATATCGAGAACTACATCCCACAAGTATTACTTTCAAAAAGTTAAACGTGGTTATTTGGTCTTGAGGTTTTATTCAAATATTGTATACCAACAATGGCCTGGTAAAATGAGACTCGTCACACGTCAATCACTGATAAATACCAACATTAAAAATTAATTCTACTGTTTAAAAATTATACTGCCTGAATGAATTTGACTAGTCCCATTGGTCACTCTTCAATATAGTTTTTTTTCATAATTAACATATAAGCGAATACATACCCATCTGACAACGGCCATACAAAATTCGTAAAAGCTTTAAAATTATGAGCTAAATGAGCTGAGAGCACTTGTCTTATTATCACATATTTTATTATCAGTCGAATGCAGAACTAATTTCTGCATTGGTTCTAGTATTATTTTAGAATTGTCTTCGTTCAACTCCAGCTTTTTACTCAAACTTTCGCCGACAGCGCTGCTGTCTTTAACCGAATCCGAGTCGTTGTCTGCTGTTTTATTGTCAAACACTGGGAAAAAGTCATAATGCGGATTTCCATTACTCACTTGCTTGTTAGATTTATCTGTCTTTAAACACTTTTGCTTTTTAACATCGTCAACATTTTTTACATTAGTAACATTACGTTTTGTGTGTTCATTCCAACCTTCAGTTTTCCCATGGGCGGGATTCCATTCTTTTCGGAATGAACTTGATGGTGTAGTTGTTTCGGTGGATGCAAATTTTTGATGTATTTCATTAATTTGATTATGATTCTCTCTACTGGATACAATTTGGCCAGTAAACTGGTGTACAATAAGTGGTGTCTGAGTCTGTATTCCCACATCTGTTATCCCTATGAGGTTGGTTTTGATTTAGTTGACAGTTGTTCATGCCAGAGTCAAATTCGGACTTTTGTCCAGCGTTAAGCAATATTTGCTTTGATGATTTTACGGTATTTTTCTTTTCATTTTGGTAATTTCTGTTCGGAGATCCACTGTCATACTGCCTATTGCTTGTAGAATTCGTTCTGTCATCTTCGTTGCTGTCCTCACTGCCTATCCCATCAATATCATAGACCTGAAATGTAATATAGAAGTCTAGGTAAACTTGTAATAAACTAAACAGTTGAAAATGTTGCTCCTTGAGTATGGTAGACGGATTTGTTTGTTCGTTTCAGCCTATCACTAGTCCATTGCTGAACATAGGTCTCCCCTATAGATTGCCACAAAAGTTTGTAGCTCTGATTTTGGAGAGATTTTGCCATAGTTGCCACGCTTGGCAACCGCAGTTTATTTATTCAGATATTCCAGGAAGATGCTGCTACCCATCTTCTGCTTTTATTTTTGCCTCTGTCAACTTTTACGACACCCACGGGATGAGATGGGGTGGTAGATTCTCTTAAGCCGTTAGGTCATGGCTATAATACGACACACATTATAATGAATTAAATGATTTTACAATTAGACTAAATTTATAAAACTGACACAAAAAATGAGCCATGGTTGAACTAAGGCATACCTCTAGTGTTGATACTCCACTATAATAGTTAATATTTGATTTATCACTTGAACTAGCATTAAAATCTCACCATTCCATGGGTTTTCCTCAAAGAAAATGCCTAAAAGCATTAAGTATATATGCCCTTTGTAATCCTTTCTTTGTGAGGAAAACAATTAAGATTCATTCTGCAGTTTAAAATGAATGAATGAAAGAAACATGTGAGGAAACCAGCATGTCTGAGACATAACAAAATAACTGTGTGAAGTCCACCATTGTGGAGTATTTCTAGCTCCAAAAAATACCTCGTGAAAATAAGTAGAGGCACAGGCCTCTTAACAAATGGAGATATAATGGAAAATGCTGTTGCCCTAATAATACTTATTATAATATTTTATGTTAATATTTTATTAGATAGTGACGAGATGAACAAAAATGTTCACCAGATGTTAAGTGCAATGTCTGCTCATAACAAATGCACTGTCACCCTGAAAATTTCTGTGTGGCACCACACTGCGCCCGTCACCCTTAGATCAGTACTCAGCTCAGTGCCCTTAAGACTGAAACACAGTAATGCAAGCCTGCAGTGGTACCTACCTAGATGGATTCCTGCATAGGAATCCTTCGACCAATTTTCAACAGATGCTGGAACAACCATCGCAAACATACACAATATATTAACTGGGGATCTGCAGCAGCACAAAAGCTGGTCTGGCCAAGCATGGCGATTATGCTCCAAGGCTATGTCCAGCAGTGGACTATCCGTAAGTAAATGATGATGATGACAAAATAAATGATTTACCTTATACATCACATCTTGATTCAGGCCCTTCTCCCTTTCTCTTTTATTCTGGACTGCAAGCCAAACGTCCTTCAGCTCCCCAGCAAGGTCTTTGTCTTTTAGTATAACAGGGTTTCTGGCCAGTACCAGGCCTGGGTTCATGGCCTCCACAAAATCACAAAGAAGGCTTACTAAGGCTTCCCGATCCTGAAATGTAATAGGGAAGTAATTTTAACTAGTCCATAATTAAAGTTCTTTGTAGTGGAAACTTCTTTAGGTGCACCTTCCGCTCTTACATTGAACGAAACTGAAGTGTCACTGCTGGAGTTGGTGAACATTGCACTAGGTATACTCGGTTCAAGTCAACATCAGCCAGAATTTTCACTTCTGTTTTCAAGCAAATTATTTGTTAATTACTTCTAACTATGCTTATTGTTATTAGTTTCATTACAAAAGTTCAGTAACTTTAGTCATAAGTAAGCTGTAACTCGGTAGTACAATTGTCACAAGTATGCAGCTGAGAATAGAATAGAATAATTTTTATTCAACATAGATTGCAGTATTATAAAGATGTAGTAATAGCTTGGCAGCGGTCACCTCATTTCCAGGGGCTATCATCATCCATGTGTTCTTAAATATTATAATAACCCTGAGTGAATTAAGGTGCAGGTTGATTCAAGAATACACAGTATTGCCCCTTGCACAGCTAATATTTGCCACCACACAAGTTTCCATGTTAGCACTATGGCTGATTACTTATGATAATTCCATGGTCCCTAACAATAGCTGAGCCGTGGTAGCTCAGGAGCCAGGTGCTCGCCTTTAATTTCATAGTACGCGAGTAACCTGGGTTTGATCCCAGGTGCCAGCACTTATAAATTTGTTCTACAATTTTAAGTGCTGATTTACCACGTGCTCAGTGGTGAAGGAAAACATCGTGAGGAAACCTGCGTCTCCGAGGAATAGAAATATTTCGAGGATATGTGAAGTCCACCAACCCGCATTAGAGCAGCGTGGCGGACTTTTCCCAGCTCCAAAACCCTCTCAGAAATGTGAGGAGGCCTGTGCTCAGCAGTGGGACATTTATAGGCTGTTACTTTACTTTTTACTTTAACAATAGCTGTGAATATTTGTTTTTACTTATAAAATGATGATGTTTAATTGTTGTATAAGAAGTGACTAGCTAATTGTTGCAAAGAACAGGTCAGTGAATTTTCTTATGGTTTAGTTTATGGCATAAAACTTCTATTAGTAGTATTTCATATTACAAATAAATAAATAAACTATGGAAGTTTATTAAACTAAGTAAATATTAAAATCTGTAAACATTATAAATACCGTAGGATTTATAGCATTCTTTCCATTAGCCTTCAGGATGTCTGGATTTACCATCACAGCAAACACAAGCAGAGGTGGTTTGTTAGTGTTTGGTCCGCAACCTTGGTGCACCTTTGTAAAAATAACTGATTACTCATTTGGAATATATAAAACAAAGAACTTTGTCAAACAATATTATATCGTGACTATTTATTATTGGTTGTTTATGCTTTATTTAAATCTGAAAATAGCTTTGAAGGCGGGGTTTATATATCTCCGATTTAATTAAATATATTTTGTGTACCTGCATTCCTCCATATAACGGTATGGGATCTAAATACTGCTTAGGATTAGCGATTTTCTGCCATCCCAGAACATTTATGTATAATTTTTCCGAAGTGTCTTTTATTGTGTCTTGAATACACATATGAGGTTGTGGTGGATTTTTGAACTGGCGAAATGCACGTGAAGCTCGTACATATTGTATTGGTGCCGCCCTTTCTTGCGGGTTTTGATTTTCCATGTCAATATTAGTAACAACGAGAAAAACCCACTGAATCACTTAATAAAAAATCACTACAACGTCTACTTAAAATAATACCGATACGAATAACCAATTGACATTTCTAACAGGCCTTTTTCTACACAGACCTGACATTCGAAGTTTATTGAACTTTCAACAGCTTACCAAAGCACCAACCAATTACAATACAAACGGAACGTAACCGCTCGTTTTGTTTATCCTAATTGCAAGTTCCTTCCTGACTACATAAATCTGTTAATGAGGGCTTCTATGGAGTGGGCTATATGTGGAGTGGAGAAAAAAAACAAAGTAAAAATAAAAATAAAGTATTTCCGTTCTATTAGAACGAAAGATGTCAAGCATAGACGTTTTTTTATTCCCAGAATGACGTACTATGCCGTCTCTTCGATAATATAGTCAAATGAAAAGAGCGTAATAAGTTAACTTTCATGATTTTCGTAACATAAAAATTAGAGGTTTGTTAATTATTAGGCGACTCGATGGCAAAGTTAATAATATATGGGGGGGGGGGGGGGGGGTGAGCTCGCAGCAATCCAAGGGCCCCTCCTAGGGACGTCGACGACGACTTCGGCTTTGTCGCAGTCGATAGGGATGTTATGGGGTGTGGAGTGACCACTCTATGGATACCTATAGAAAGTGAACCTGGGATCCCGCGCTCGACGGCGAGCGAGTGGTGGTATCGAAATTTGTGACTGTAATGTTATTTAAAATTGTTATAAGATCACAGGGATCTAACATATGTTTAGGGCATCGTAAGTGAGGAAGGGGTCCCACGCGGTGTATTCACCTGCTGCTACCACTTGGGTGATCCTTGATCAAGTTGAAATATTTCTTTGAAATGTTTGAATAATGAGGAAATGTTTTAATAATGAGGTAATGTTTGAATAGTGAGGAAATGTTTGAATAATGAGGAAATGTTTGAATAATGAGGAAATGTCTGAATAATGAGGAAATGTTTGAATTCTAAGTCGCGAGTCGATGATGATGTTTTTTTCGTGTTCTGCTTAGCTGTTTACTTAATACCAGGGTTGGAAACCGGTTAAATTTCCAAACTGATTTAGGTCATTTACTACAAACCGAACTGATTATTGGTTAAGGTTTCGGTTTCGTTTCTATTTACCGGTTAATAAGGAAATCGGTTTCGTTCCGTTAAATTAACTGGTTACATTTTTCAGGGATGGCTACGCCAAACGATCTCTGTTATATTTTATATAAAATAAATTTTAATAGTAGATTGGCCGTGTGGTAGCGGCCTAAGAGAATCTACCACCCCATCTCATCCCGTGGGTGTCGTAAAAGTCGACAGAGGGAAAATGAAAACCAGGAGATGGGCAGCAGCATCTTGCTGGAACATCTGAATAAAAAAAATGCGGTTGCCAACCCGTCTGCCAAGCGTGGCAACTATGGCAAAATCCCCCCATAACGAGAGCTACAAACTTTTGTGGCAATCTATGAGGGAGGTCTATGTTCAGCATTGGACTATTGATAGGCTGAAACGACGACGACGACGACGACGAATAGTAGATTTCGGCATTTCAAACGTCATTGCATTGTCACGACTGATCTTAAAGCCCTGAAGTGGTAATAGTCGAAATAATTTTTTTTTCGGACCTTTCTAAGTCGCTTAATGTGTATCTTATGTTTCTATCAATGATACAGACATACTAAAAAGACAACTGCTACAAAAGTATCTGAAATTAACCGGCTATGTCACTGATAACCGGTTAAAAATACGTATTCATAATAAGATATGGTACGTATACTTGGATAATATGTTACTTGACACTGGAAAATAGTTTACGACTGTTTGGTGTCTGTTTTCGTGGCGGGTGGCGCCTCGTATCAATGTGTGGGTGGCGATACACATCGCCGCCATTTTGATACGAGTCTTCGAGTTGAAATTCTAACAAATAGACAGAAAGGCACGGAGATAATTACTTTTTTTTATAGAATAGGGGGCAAACGAGCAAGCGGCTCACCTGATGTTAAGTGATCGCCGCCGCCCATGAACATCCGCAACACCAAGAGAGTCGCGGGTGCGTTTCCGTTACCTTTGCATTTATAATATCAATACCCACGCGTACTGTTTTTCAAGTTTTACGCAGGAACCCTAAGTATTCCTAAAATAAAAAGTAGCTTAGATTGCTTTCTGAAAAGTCCCCTACCTGCTAATAAAAGTCCTGCCAAAATGGATTCAGCCGTTTCAGAGATTAGCTCGGACAAACAAACAGACAGACAGACACAAACATTATCAAAACCCTTTTGGGTTTTGGTATCCTGCAAACTTTTTCTTAATCTCATATGTATTGTATGAGCTTACGAAAAAAGCTTTATTGCGAAATCACGGACAAACTCCGTTTTTGTTTATTTGTAGTATTGTAGTGTAGTAGATTTACAACACAATTTAAAATAAGTATATACAACTAACGAAAAACAAGTAAACCTGAAGTGACTAAAATATAGTATAAATTAATAACCCTACACACATAAGATTTGTGACATGACTGTGAGTTCAATACAACATTCATCCAGACCATTCGATGAACAACAGACAGAGTTTTAAGATACGATATATCATGTACGATATATCATGCCGTGTGGTAGGGGCTTAAGATAATCTATCACCCCATCTCATCCCGTGGGTATCGTAAAAGTCGACAGAGGGAAAATTAAAACCAGAAGATGGGCAGCAGCATGTTTCTGGAACATCAGTATAAATGAATTGCGGTTGCCAATTTTGGGGAGGCCTATGTTCAGCAGTGGACTAGTGATAGGCTGTAATGATCATGTAGCACTCAGTACCCACAAAATTAACTTTAAAAAAACAACTTTTAACTGGTGGTAGGATTCCTATGCAGGGATCCGTCTAGGTAGGTACCACCCCAGGGCCAGTTATTCTGCCGTGAAGCAGTAGTGTGCAAGCATTACTGTGTTTCGGTTAGACGGACGCGACTTTACACTTGACAGGTGGTAAAAATTGACTTATCTTCTTCGGCGGCTTGAAAAATGTTCTTATGGAAGCTCGCTTCAAGATATAGCCAATCTTGTCCGTGACTCCTCTGACATACGGTAGAACAGCAGGTATACGCTCGACTGTGGCCGGTTTCACTCGGTGACGTAGGCGCAGGACCCGAAGCTTGTTGTCGTGCAAAACTTGCTTGACATGCTGAAGCTCGGAAGATTGAAGGTGCCCCGGATTAACTATGACATCGGGACGTCTGTCACCTCAGTCCCCCCGTGACCATGAGTGCTGTAAAGTACTCGAAACGTCGGGTTATAAATAGTTTAAAAATTAAACGCGATAAATCCGTAAAAGTAGTTATACTCGTATATCATATACTATTATACCCGCGTAAAAGAACACATAGCTGACGTGAAGCATCGACGCTCTAGGAAGACTGCAGTATGTGACCATGTTCTAGATCACCCCAACCATTACATCAGATTTGATAGACCACACATCCTTGCAAAAGAACACCGATTCCTACCAAGGATGATTCGCGATGCTATTGAAATTAAAAAACATCCTAATTTCAATAGAGAAAGATAGTTGGGTACTACCACCGGCTCGGAATCCCATAATTAATAAAATTAAATCGAAAACCAAGCATATCACCGCAAGATCTTCAAGACACTGTAAGCTCATTTTGCGTAGATCGGACAAAAAATAATGATGTTCTCCTAGCCGATTTCGACCACGGCGACAACTTCCGAATCCGAATGTCGAGAGCCATCAACTGCGCAGGAGATATTATAGTGCCACAAATGTACGCGCAAACACAGATGCACTCACTCGTCCCAACCTACCCACGCCCGATGTAACGCTTATGCGATAAGATCGGAGGTAGGCTAGGATGCAGTGTTAGAAACACGGGGACAAACACAACACAACCAGACCCGAAAACCAACAATTTGTGTTTTAGCACAAATGTTGGCTCCGGCCTGGGATTCGAACCCTAGGACCCGCGGCTTAGAAGTCAGGTACTCTGACCACTAGGCCACTGCGGTCGTCACAAAAATAATAATTAAAAGCTGAAGGATTCCCGGATTAACTATGACATCGGGACATCTGTCACCTCAGTCCCCCCCGTGACCATCGGTGCTGTAAAGCACTCGAAACGTCGGGTTATAAATAGTTTTAAAATTAAACGCGATAAAATCCGTAAAAGTAGTTTTATTAAATATTGTGCGGTTAATATTGCAAGACGTTCAAACTGTATAAGCGTCGGAAATAGAAATTTGTTGTGCTCCGTGTACCCAAAGACGCGACGTTGAAATAGTTAGTTTAGTCTCGTAGTAATGTGAAATAACTGTAGGCTCCTTTAAGGATCTGAAACCAAAAAAAAAATCAGGCGTTACTTTGCGGAAATCCATTATAGTAAAGGAGAGAAAGTTAATTTGCAAAGATCCACATGCAAAATCTAAAATGGTGTATTACCTAGTTTTGAAGAGCACCGCCCGAACTCCCTCAACTCGTTTTGAGGTGGAAAACGTGTCGTGCTCTCGACTTCAGTGGTGTATATTATCTAGTGGTAGTATTGTAGTGGTTGGTGGAGGGTACCTGGTGGCGGTTCCTGGTGGCGGTGTAAGTTTGCTTGTGCACGCTACTGAGGGAGGGCGGGCGGTGCTCTTCATAAAACTAGGTAATATACACCATTTTTATATTTTGCATGCGGATCTAAGATCCGTAAAATCCGTAAAGTAACTTACTTTCCTTCATTGTAATGGATTTCCGCAAAGTAACGCCTGATTCTATTAACTATATCAGATTAACTTTTTCTCCTTTACAATAAAAAAATAGACTAAACATGAGGTTAGAGATTTTAATTAATAACATCTAATCTAAATTAAAAAAAAACCCTTTACAAGTTTGTTTAGAAACGGCTTTTATAGTAGTTGAAACTACTATATAGTTCATTTCAACCTATTACTAGTCCACTGCTGAACATAGGCCACAAACTGCCACAATAGTTTGTAGCTGTCATTTTGGGGTGATTTTGCCATTGTTGCCACGCTTGGTAGGCGTGTTGGCAACCGCAGTTTATTTATTCAGATGTTCCAAGAAGATGCTGCTGCCCATCTCCTGGTTATTATTTTCACTCTGTCGACTTTTAAGACACCCACGGGATGAGATGGGGCGGATTCTCTTAAGCCGCCACCACACGGCACTACTCTATGGTTAGCACGAATAAATATTCTCCTTTATTACTTTACTAGCTGCGACCCGCTGTGAAATAATTATACCCGCGTGAAATAAGTCGACCTCACGACTGCGTCGCACGTTCGACCCTTCTTGGTAGTTTTTGGTTCTCAGCGTGTGGCTTCTTAAGGTAGCAAGAAGTTCTATAGCTTACTAGCTGTTGCCCGCGACTTTGTCCGCGTGGATGTAGGTTTTTTAATATCGCGTGGGGTCCGGGATAAAAAGTATCCTATGTCTGTCCACAGGATGAAAGCTATCTCCAAATTTCGTTCATTTATAATATTAGTATGGATAACCTTTCTCGATAAGCCGGCTATCTAATGCAAAAACATTTTCTCAAATCTGATTAGTATTTCCTGAAAAAAACTAACAAACTCTGAAGCTTTATTATTGTAGTAATATATAAGATTAGCTGATGCCCGCGACTTCGTCTGCGTGTATGCAGGTTTTTTTAAATATCCCGCGGAATCTGTTTGATATTCCGAAGTAAAAAGTATACTATGTCCGTCTCCAGGATGCAAGCCATCTCTGTGTCGAATTTCGTCCAGATCGGTTCAACGGTTGATCCGTGAAAAGGTAACAAACAGACAGTGGGACAGAGAGAGTTACTTTCGCATTTATAATATTGGCAGGGATATGATGTTTTTAAACGTTGAACTCGGCGGTTTTTTTATTATTGTATAAAGTGACGAAACGAGCAAAACGTTCACCTGATTGGTAAGTGTAACGTCTGCCCATAACAAATGCTGTGTCACCCAGAACAGTGTGACGTCACCCGGAGACATCAGTTCTTAAGCCTCATATGCCCAGTGATTACGCTAGCTCACAGTGCCCTTCCAACCGAAACACCGTAATGTTTGCACACTACTGCTTCACGGCAGCATAACTGGCCCTGGGGTGGTACCTACCTAGACGGATTCCTGCATAGGAATCCTACCACCAGTAAAACGGTGCGACGAAATCTAATATAATCTGCATGTCCTCGTAATAATTTTCGTCTGTTGCATTATGAGTCCGTCGACACGCACGGAATTTCAAGCACGGCTCGAAAAATTAAGTAACGGATGGATTCCAAAACCATGTGGGAAGGCCTAGGACCTTAGTGGAAAGCTTAGATGCTTACTGTATGTTTCACACATCTTCCGTCATGGAAGAAAGTGACGGGACGTGCTCATAACAAGTGCTGTGTCACCCAGAACATTTCCATGTGGCACTACATGCGGTCACCACGAGACATCAGTTCTTAAGTCTCATATGCCAAGAAACGACGACGACGGCGTGGCCTGGTGGTCAGAGTACCTGTACTTCTAAGCCGCGGGTCCTGGGTTCGAATCCCAGCCGGAGCCAACATTTGTGCTAAAACATAAATTGTCGGTTTTCGGGTGTGGTTGTGTTGTGTTTGTCCCCGTGTTTCTGACACTGCATCCTAGCCTACCTCCGATCTTTTCGCATCAGCGTTACATCGGGCGCGTGTAGGTTGGGACTAGTGAGTGCCTCTGTGTTTGCGCGTACACCTGTGGCACTATAATATCTCCTGCGCAGTTGAATGGCTCTCGACAGTAGTCGGAAGTTGTCGCCGTGGTCGTAATCGGCTAGGAGAACATCACGCCAAGAAGTATTCTAGTATTATAGTTAACACATAAACAAACTAGTTAAGCTCCATTTACCAATTATGTTTATTTGTTATGCAACTTGCCATCTAACTATAAGGAACCATAATTGCTAAGTGTTACCTGCAACTGTAATTTGTCACTAAATGTTATAGTGGCAATACTTACTATGTACAAAACGAGATGTTATGAAGTTCACCGCCGTTGTTTGTCCTTTAAATAAATTAAAAAAAAAATACACTAGCCATCAATGCCTTTCAAACCGAAACATTAATATTTGCACACTGCTCCATGACTGTTGATTGATTGGCACAGCGGTATCAACCGGGGCGGATTCCTGTACGGGATCCTACCACCAGTTCATTTGAATACCAGCACATATTAATACTCAGACAATCCGATCACTTTAAACTAGAAAAAACTATTTTAATATCTGTGCAGTTAAATTCGACTTGTATATTATACAGGTACTGGTGGCAGGATTTCCTATGCGGAAATCCGTCTAGGTAGGTACCACTCCAGGGCCAGTTATTCTGCCGTGAAGCAGTAGTGTGCAAACATTACTGTGTTTCGGTGTGAAGGGCACTGTGAGGCTAGCGTAATCACTGGGCATATGAGACTTAAGAACTTATGTCTCAGGGTGATGGGCACAGTGTGGTGTCAAACAGAAATTTTGTGGGTGACACAGCATTTGTTTTGGGTAGACGTTGCACTTACCATCAGGTGAACGTTTTGCTCGCTTCATCACTTTATCCAAAAACAAAAACAACTTCAATACGTTAGTATACCGTAATAAACGTTGCAAGTGTCAGATCAGTAAAAGGGCCGGCCGTGAAGACTGTGGACATGCCTTAATTGCCCCGCCAGGAGTAGTACATTCTTTCGTTGCTGAATACTGGCTGTCCACCACTCGCTTTCATATGGACCCATCATTACGTTGCCGCTCTGGAATTAATTAAATATAGATAGAGTTTGCCAAAAGCTCTTCGCTTCGGGAAAATTTGCAGTCATTACAATCGAGACTGGTTTTGGGGTATAACAAAACTAAGCGCTTATGCCCTTTTTCTGCTAATTTCTATGAATTGTCACAGACAAAGACTGGGCTACTCACTACTTTTATTATACCATTTGATTATGGACCTGGACCACCACGTAGCCTAGTGGTCAGAGAACCTGCTTAATTTGGCGCCGGTTTTACATTAGAATCCAAACCGGAGAAAACACGCTAATTGTTATCTAATTGCCTCCAGAAACTGTTAAGTCTTTATTTATTGCCAGAGGGGTCGGCAGCACCCATGGTCACGGGGGGACTGAGGTGACAGATGTCCTGATGTCATAGTTAACCCGGAGTACCTTCAGCTTTTGATTATTATTTGTGGTCCGATCTACGCAGAAAGAGCTAACTGTGTCTTGAAGTCTTGCAGCGGCATGCTTGGTTTTTGACTTAATTTTATTAATTATAGGATCCCAAGCTGGTGGTAATACCCAACCATCTTCTCTATTAAAATTAGGATGTTTTTTAATTTCAATAGCCTCGCGAATCATCCTTGGTAGGAATCGGTGTTCTTTTGCGAGGATTTGTGGTTTATCAAATCTCATCCCAACCATTACATCAGATTTACCAAGCATACCGCTGCAAGACTTCAAGACACAGTTAGCTCTTTCTGCGTAGATCGGACCACAAATTATAATTAAAAGCTGAAGGTACTCCGGGTTAACTATGACATCAGGACATCTGTCACCTCAGTCCCCCCGTGGCCATGGGTGCTGTAAAGCACTCGAAACGTCGGGTTATAAATAACAAAAGTAAACGCGATAAAATCCGTAAAATTAGTTTCATTTAAAAGATGCTGTGTTACTCAGAATATTTCTGTGTAGCACCACACTGCGCCCATCATCCTGAGACATAAGTTCTTAGGTCTCATATGTCCAGTGATTACGCTAGCTCTCAGTGCCCTTCAAACCGAAACACAGTAATGTTTGCACACTACTGCTTCCCGGCAGAATAACTGGCCCTGGGGTGGAACCTTCTACACGGATTCCTGCATAGGAATCCTACCTACTATACGAGGGTTGGTAGCTTGCTTCACAGTTCCCCTCTATTCTTCTGTAATCGACGTCTTTCCGAAACTCAAGTTTAGCGGGACTGTCTGTCTCATTGGTGATCTGATGCGCACTCTGATCATCACGATTTGCTCTGACTGTGACACATTACAATACCTCAAATAATTCTGTACTTAAAGTTCTAGAGAACACCTCTAAAGCTCATACTCAGAGTCACGAGTTAGTCATATCGTAAATATTACTGATGTGTACACTATCTACCTTTACGATGACATCGTTGCTGTGCCAGCAGTACATGAATAGCTGCGCCACTCCGAATATCAAGTATTCAGCCGTTAATAGCCTCTGTATTGTATCAGTCGCGGTCTGCAAGAATAATTTAAAACAAAGAAAGAAAGAAAGAAAATAACTTGATTCGTTGCTACGCTCAATACAACAACATAAATATAAACAATTAACGAAAAGTATTAAAATTTATATTGGGTTGCAGAAACGAAAAGGACCCGACTCAGCATTATGCTGCAGCAAAATCGCCGCAGCGCTGTTATTCTGTCGTCACCACTAAATATAGAACCTACGAGCAGCTGTCAGACAGAAATTTAAATACATATCACAAGATAACAGAAAAACGAAAGACATATAACACAAAAGAGTATATTTTATAAAATAATAAATCATGAAAAAAATATATAAGGTACTTTTAACTTTGTTGTAATAAGTATAGAATAACTTATTGAAAAGAAAAGTTACAGGAGCTACAAAACCTGTCGTACGAACAGAAGCCATCAAGGGACAGAAGTACAGTACGTAAAACCATAAACTGTTAGCGAGACATCAGTTGTGTTACCTGTTGCCACGTACAGATGATACTTTTTATACCATAGCGGGCATTAAATGGTTTACGAACATAGATTTGAAATCTGGTTACAGACAGCTGGAGATCAGTCCTGAGAGTAAAGAGATGACAACTCAAAGTTATGCCTTTTGGCTTACGCAATGCTCCAGCGACTTTTGAGCGTTTGATGAAATATTTGCTAACGGGCATACTTAGAGCAGCTTGTCTGTTATACTTGGATTATGTCATCGTGGTGCGGAAAGGCATCAACGATCAACTTAACAACTTGAATAAAATACTTGACGAGATTCGTGACTTTAAATAAACCATTTTTTTATTGTGCAAAATTTCTTAACAAAAAAGCTTTCCCAAGGATTTTATTAACTAAAGAAACCATAAACTAATCAGTCCTAAATCAAGAATTTTAGCATTATCTATATTTAATCAGATGGAAATTGTATCATTTGTTATGGCCAGACGTTGCACTTGCCATCAGAATTACATTCCAATATAAAAATTTGGTAGTAATTAATTACAATTTTGTATACTTACAGTTAGCTGAAACGCGCTAAAACAAAGCACCAACGAACATATTACCACGTAAAAGAACATCACCGGTGATAGCAGCGAGTTGAATAGCGTGAGGTTCCTGTTACAGAGTAGATATCGTTTATATTTTATCGAGTTAACTTACATCTTGCAAAGTTCTGTTCTAATTACGAGAAACCAAAGTTCTCATCAACAATCACACGTTCACTTTTAGTATGCATAATAATGCACCGAAACGGCGGCGATTGGTTTTGCCACCCGTTACTTCTCGTTTTATTCTTATTGGAATGAGTGACGAAACGGGCAAAACGTTCACCTGATGTTAAGTGAAACGGTTAAATACAACGGACCAGTTACGCGCAATTAATTTACTATGTTATTAGAAGTAATGTGATACGGGCAAAATCATTATCCTGGTGGTAAGTGCAGAATCTACTCGTAACTGTGTTAATTTAGAAGTAATGTGCACTACGGGCAAATCATTATCTTGGTGGTACAGTGGCCGATTATCGTGGATTAAGTACCACCCAAGGGCCAGTTATTTTGCCGTGAAGCAGTAGTGTGCAAACATTGTGTTTCGGTCTGAAGGTCACTGAGAGCTAGCGTAATCACTGGGCATATGAGACTTAAGAACTCGTGTATCTGGGTGACGGCGCAATGTGGTGTCACACAGAAATGTTCTGGATGACGCAGCATTTGTTATGGGCGGACGTTGCACTTATCATCAGGTGAACGTTCCGCTCGTCTCGTCACGTCTTCAAATAAAATATAATAATAAACATTCCGGATAATACGATGTACGAAAGAAAAACAGAAATGTTCGTAGATACAAAATGTGAGATATTTGTTTCAAAGAATACAAAATTAACATCAATAAACACATTCGCAAAGCACTGTAGTATGTAACTACTATCTTTATACAATTTAGTCATCTAACATATTTGAAATCTTTGATCACCATAATTCCTTCCGGGTGATTCTTTCATATCTTCCATTTAAAACAACAACGAGATGTAAGAGACGCAGGCGGGAACATGTGGTGTGCTGATGCTGGGCGCAGTCGGCAGTTTGGATAATCGTCTTCTTCTTCTTCTTTTCAGCCTATCATTAGTCCATTGCTGAACATAGGCCTTCCCATAGATTGCCAAAGGCAGGCGGGTTGGCAACCGCAGTTTATTTATTCAGTTGTTCCAGGAAGCTGCTGGTGCCCATCTCCCGGTTTTAATTTTCCCTCTGTCGACTTTTACGACACATTCTCTTAAGCCCCCACCACACGTGGATTCACGTGTTGTGGCGGCATATTTTAAGTTTAACTGTAATTCATAAATACACTAGTCTACAGTACTTTTCAAATATTGATGTTATACGTTGAGCACTTATAGCATTAATAAAATATTTAAAGCTGTGAAGAAAAACGCCGTGAGGAAATCGCCAGCCTCAGGAATAAAAATATTTCGACGATACGTCAAGTCCGCTAGTCTGATTTGGAACTGCGTAGCTAACATTTTCCTGCTCTAAAAACCCTCACAGATATGGAAAGAGACCTGCGCTTTCTCAAGAAGCCCTCCAAAGAAGATAGGATTGCCGTATTCACCGCGCTTCTCAGGCGAAGTGGCGATCGCAGTTGTCCCGCACATTCTCGGAAGGTTATACGGATACGCCACCAGAATTATTCGGAATTTAACTGTTAAGGCACTGCTAAAGATTTGGAATTTTGAATGTTATAATAATTTTAATGTACTTATGTTGTCAGAGCAACGAAACACGCACTGTTGATATAACTATTTTATTGAATAATTGCATATATTATTACTTCACTAAAAGGTCGTGCATCTCGTGTAGTTGCGCTATAGTTGCACCAGCTTGCTCGTTGCTGACTCCCAGATCATTAGTTCCAAAGATTTGTTTGCATCGCTCACGAAGTAACTCCATTTTACCACGAAAGAAAACCATGATGACCATAATACTTGAGTCATATGCTGACACAATACCCCCACCGTAACTGCACATTATGGCGTGAAAAACAACGGTGCACCAAGAACCTGGTGGTTTGTTATCATCAATTGGGGACCACGCACTAAAAACGTGGGGAAACTGCTCTGTGCCGTTTCGCAAAGCTTCTCGAAAGGTCGATGAAGACGAGTACCTTATAATTGGCGTATTTATTACAGCTGCGACAGTCACGAATACTAAAATCCAATAGAAAATCAAAACCCTACGGCCATATTTTGTATAAGACTCAATAATTCTGGCCCTAATTGAATCTTTATTATCTCTTTCGAATTTATCAGCTGCGTCGATATAATCGAAGAGGCGTAACCATTTGCTTTGCCAAATCACTAAAGTGTTTACTTTTACCATTCCTATTAAACACAGCATTGATAACTTTAAGTTGTTCAGCACCAGATCCAAATCGGACTTAATGACGAACAACTCCAGAAATTGGGTGAAAACGAAACCGGTTATAAACGCGTGAATAGAAATATACATGAATTTTCTTGATTTTTCATGTGGTAGAATCAAACCCATTTTCTTTAAAATCCAGACATTTGGCCCGAGCAAAGGCCTATTTGGGTCTTCCAAACTTTCCAGAAATTTCGTAATCATATCTTCCACGTGATAAGTTATCAGAGTAAATAAAAAAAATGGCGATGGAAAAAGTGCTACGTGTCGTATTATATACGCAATACGAGAAGCACTCACACGTTCAAAAAACCTGTGTATAGCTAGTGTAGTACGAAGAGCGTTGTAAATTTTGATATTTGATCGTTATGTTTGTTGTTTTACAGAATTCTTCGAATATAGCTATTAGCAATCGAAAATATAGCATATTGGAGGGATTTTGCCATAGTTGCCACGCTTGGCAGGCGGGTTGGCAACCGCAGTTTATTTATTCAGATGTTCCAGGAAGATGCTGCTGCCCATCTCCTTGTTTGAATTTCCCTCTGTCGACTTTTACGACACCCACGGGATGGGATGGGGTGGTAGATTCTCTTAGGCCGCTACCACACGGATAGAAAAAAAAAAATAGGTACAAGGTATTTATTTCAATATAGCATAGAAATTCTCGCAAAAAAGCTTCGTTGAATTTTAAATCGTGAGCTTCAAATTGGTGAGTAACATTTGAATTTTTTTCACTTTTGTAGTGATATTTTTATACAATTCTAGTTGTATATTTGGACAGTAGATGTTGGACAGATTTCATCACATGCGAAACGTTTCAGCTTTCGTATACGTGTGATATATGCTTGAGATATTATTATATATGTAATAAATTTTATTTCATCTGTTAATATTGGTTAAAATGTATAATAACATTATAACAATTTATAGTGAACTTTGACTTTTGGCGCCAACTGGAAAAGTGGCAGTAGTATAGTATTGATATACTATCAATTTACTGTCGATCGAAATTTTGAAGTCTTGCTGCTTGAAGATTGTATACTTGGATATGTTACTTAACACTGGAAAATATTTTCTGACTGTTTCCATTAATAAATAAATAAAAATAATATTGAACTTTCATCGCGGATTCCGGTTGTAATTGATTATACGAAAATTCAGTAACAAAATATAAACAAAAAGTGAAAAAAGTCAAAAAGGATTGACTCTAGAGAAAATCGAAAAATTGTTGTTGATAGAACGTGCATTACAACACTAATACCACTAACTTGTTACACTATGTTGTTTTAGTTAAACAGCGGCTTTGTATTTCAAACCGTTAATTGGTGTCGATTGCATCAGGTAAGTTCCTACCATAATAAATAATGAATAATGAATGAACCAACGTAATATCGTATGTAGGTATTGTCGACGCCATTTTATTATGTTTCTATAATAATATATCACTTGGCCATATAGAGCACTATAGCATTACGAAGTAAGTGGAGCTACAGAACTTTTAACAAAAGATGTAAATTTTTAACCGACTTCGTAAAAGGAGGCGGTCATATGTTCGTCCACATGTATTTTTTATGTAGTCGTCGTCGTATTCGTTTCAGCTTATCACAAGTCCACTGCTGAACATAAGCCTCCCCCATTGATAGTCACAAAAGCACGTAGCTCTCATTTTGGAGGGATTTTGCTATTTTTGTTTTCCCTCTGTCGTCTTTTACGACACCCACGGGACGGGGGATACCGTAAGTGTGGTCCCATATATTTTTTGTCAAGTTCTAATGATGGGATCAGATCATCCCTACGGCCACTCGCCGCACGATCACGGTCCGAGCGAAATACAACGTATCTTTTTATTTATTTTTATTTTATAAATTGTCGAGACGAGCAAAACGTGATGGGAAGTGCAACGTCTGCCCATAACAGATGCTGTGTTACTCAGAATATTTCTGTGTAGCACCACACTGCGCCCGCCACCTTGAGACATATGTCTCACATGATCAGTGATTACGCTAGCTCTCAGTGCTCTTCAAACCGAAATACAGTGATGTTTGCACACTACTGCTTCACGGCAGAATAACCGGCCCTGGGGTGGTACCTACCTAGACGGATCCCTGCATATCTATGTACTCACTATCTTTGATGTCCGCATGCAACCACATCTCGGTCAATATTATTATGTCACATGAGTGTGCAAGGATGTTCATGAATATGTAGCTTAGTCCTAAGACCCCGGCAGTTTTGGTAATAAAAGGACAAGTGAGTGATAGCCATTTATTTATACCAGTGTTTTTAAATATATGAGTTATTAAATATGATTTATAGTCCATTTCATTAGTGAGTTCTCCCCATCGTTGTCCACCGGCCTGGCCAAGCTCCCCAGCCAATTAGAATGCTAGAAATTTGAAAGTTGAGTTCACAGTGATCAGACACGCGAGCCCCTGTCTCGTGATCACAGTATCCGAATAAGCTGTAAAAGCCAAAAAGGCTAACAGCAATGTCATTACCGAAATTATATACACATACAGTGACCATTTGAAGTCAGACCTTCGAACAAAACTGTTGTGTATTTTGCTTTTTACTCGTTCAACGTTAAATGTTGAAAATGAATACCTCACCTATTCGAAAGAATAAAAGTGGATCAATAATCCATAGCCGGGAGAGACGCATAATTTACAATGTTTAAAAATACCATGAGGAATTTGGATGACGTCATGGAACTCGCAGAACAAAATTCTTTCATAATAAAAATGTAACTGGAGAATTTAGCGATACGGATTAGTGATTGAAGTAATTTTAAGACAATCTGTTTCCATTAAAGTTAATAAATTTTTTGAAAAAAATTATTTTCATTTTTACTCCACTGTGAATACACCCTTACCCTGTAGTTGCACTGATGACTCACTATTTTCTTAACCGGAACTAGGATACTAGGAACGGAATAGTGATAAATATACAGTATATAATAAATATTTTATACCAACACCATTTTAAACCTACCATGTTCTCAGGTTAAATAATTTAGAGACAAGAAAGTTAAATTTATAATGTGATATAATTATAAATATCTTGATATATAGTATGTCTATTAAAATACATACATATTTAGCTACACCCATAGTAATTATTGACGGATACCTTTTGAGGCGAGAATAGCCAATCTAAAGCAGGCAGTGAATCTGAAATTTTCTATTCGCGGTCCCATGAATTTGAAGATTCTAACACTAGTATTTGGTTTCAATGAGATCCAAGAACAGGTGCGATGTGCCATTCATCTACCTAGTCTGGCCATAAGTTCTGTTACAAATGAAAATGCATTTTTTTTAATGAAGTAATGTAATACTATTAAAATTTATATCCACATATTTATTAGTCTCAGCAAAAAATAAAAAAAAATATTCGATTCGAACCGTCCACATTTGGCTTTTAAACAGGCATTTAATCTATTTGGCCACGACTTTATGGATTTACGCACTGTTTCCAAGGGAAATTTCGCCACTGCTTGCTCCAAAGATTTTTTAAGAGACTCGCCTGTTGCCGTGTCGTTTAGAGCAGGCCATAACCTCTAAAACTGACCATAATTTGAAGTCTAAAGGGTTGAGGACCAGTCTTCAGCTCTTATAAAGTATGGAACGTTGGTTCCAAGCTAGGCTTGGTTAGTTCGTGCCCTGTGACCAGGTGCAGAGTTCTACTGGAAAGTCCACGGTATATTTTTATAAAGTGTATTGCTGAGAGGTTTCACAACATGATCCAAGACTGTATCTTGACACACTTTGGCTGAAGTTTTCAAAAATGTAGTTTTGAGACTCCTTGATAAGACACGCCCCACCAAACCATCACTGACGTAGGATGATGACCACGTTGTACCTTTCCGACCACTTGAGCAGCTTCTTTAGAGCTGTGACCGTACACTTAATCATTTTGCTTATTGTAGTGTTCTTCAATCGTGAATTTTTTTTTAATCGGTAAAGAAGATATTTCTGTGCCTTTCACCTGCGTAGATAGATAGATAGATAAATCGTTTATTTGGTCACTACAACACAGATACAATTTACACATACAAATAAACAATAAACAATATCAAGAAGAAAAAATAGGTGATTTTAAAGAAACAAAGACATCTTAGATAGCGTGTGCTGCAGTGACACAAAAAGGCCATAGTTCAGTGCATCTATGCTCAATGAACAAGCACTGATTTTCAGCTATAACCCAGAGGGTAAAAAATAAATAAATAAATAAATATGATGCATGTTTAAAGTGTATATTGGTGATGGTGTTTTTGTTAATATAAAAACGCAGTGTATATAACAAGCGTATCGCGACAGTAGGCGTTTTGATCGATCCACTCTCTTTAATTGTAAAGATTGATTTGGGGCATGTCCTGTATATCGACGATAAGCACCGAGCTTCAAGTCTTGTTTTATAATACGCGACAGAGTCCTAGCGGCAATCTTTGTTTCTCGCGATAAGATTTTTTGCTTCCCAATGGGGCTTCGGCGAATTCTGGCTTTAACAGCATTAACAGCCTTTGTAGTTCTAACAGCACGCGGCCGCCCCGGTCTTTTCTGGTCTTCGACAGAGGAAGTGTTGTTGTATCTGTTGATAGTACGATATACGATCATACGGCTGATACCAAGCTTTTGAAGTGTCTGGAATATGACCGACGGATCCATACCCACTTTGTGCAAGGCGATCACTGCAATCCTATTTTCTTTAACACCCCATTCCATATTGTAAATTGATAATGAACTCAAAAAAATATGTGAAATGGCGCAAAATCTAAAGAAGTTTTTAAAATAATATACGTGTTCCAAATTCAAAATAATTATTAAGTTGAAAAAATTAAAAGTTTTTTTGAAAAGTGATAAGGCCAGACTAGTTATAGAGTCAATGGGAATTGTGAACGAGATCTTCCCAGGAAAATGGATATCGCGTCGAGGGAATATTCCTTGTCCTCCCAGGAGTCCAGACTTTACTCCCCTTGACTTCTTTCTATGGGGACACTTGAAAAGTCGAGTATATATGGGAAAATCAACATCAATTGGCCAATTGAAAGAAACCATGACTGCCATTACACGTGTAATGTGCGAATTTTGCAAATTTGCGCTCCAGGTTCGAAGAGCTTTTTCGACGAAATGAGTCACATCTTGATGATGTGATTTTTAAAAAGTTAATTGCCCATTTTTACAATATTTACTTATTTTAACACCAGTTTTACTACCGTCAATTTGTTTAAAATTTTATGCTTTAAATTCTGAACAAATAAATCATATTATGCAGCGAATATATATGTATTAGCCGTGTGGTGGCGGCTCGTTAAAAGAATACTACCACTCCATCTCATCCAATGGATCTCGTAAAAGGCGAGTAAGGAATTAAACTGCACTGTGCACCCAACAGCGCATGATGGCGATGGGCTCACCACCTATCACACCAAGTGCATTATATTGTTTTGGTGAAACGTGGATTGTGGCAGTCGTCTGTTTTTGCAGTGAGTGCCCAGTCTCTGACTACCCCTTATGGGATACAGTCGTGATCTTATGTATGTATGTATATATATGTATATCTAGTATTTTTATCTGGAACACCTATATTTTATTATATCTAGATGTTGTCTACCTATTCGTAATATACCCGTTCCGTCCCGTCCGTCAATGCCCGTAAATCTAGAGTTAATTAATATTTTTTCAAATCCGCGCTACTTTATGGCCCAACATGTATAATATAAAGATAAAGTGTATTAAAGTCTTTGTTAGTAAACTCAGTGTCATAATAAAAATGACATATCATAATTGTATAGGTACTTAATTAACGGTTTTCGTACAGTCAAGAAAGTTTCACTAAAATATTCATTCTTCTTGGTTGTTACTTCAAAATATAAACCATATAAACTCGCTCTGTCCCTCTGTTTGTTACCTTTTCACGGTTCGACCGCTGAACCGACCTTGACGAAATTTGGGACTGAGATGGCTAGGAACCTGGAGACGGACATAGGTTACTTTTTATCACGTAAAATCAAATAGTTCCTACGGGATATTAAAGTAAACCTATGTCCACATAGACCAAGTCTCGGGGATCATCTATTAGTCTATAAAAGGGGTGAGCAGTATCCTTACTTTCAGTTTTTTATTTTTTTTTATTGTATAAAGTGTCGAAACGAGCAAAACGTTCACCTGATGTTAAGTGCAACATCTGCCCATAACAAATGCTGTGTCACCCAGAACAGTGTGACACCACACTGCGCCCGTCAACCTGAGACATCAGTTCTTAAGTCTCATATGCCCAGTGATTACGCTAGCTCACAGTGCCCTTCAAACCGAAACACAGTAATGCTTGCACACTACTGCTTCACGGCAGAATAACTGACCCTGGTCCCTATCTAAACGGATTCCTGCGTAGGAATGCTACCACCAGTATAACAAGTTCATTTTACGAACTTAAAGTTAGTTTCCTGCACCGCATTTTATTTAAATTGTGTGATATTTGTCATAGTGATCGGAGTATTTCATCAATGCGCTACTGGCCCTGTGTTCGAATCCCAGCCGACGTCAACATTTGTGCAAAAACACAAAAATTATTTCCTATGGGATCTGGTTGTGTTGTGAATGTTCCCGTGTCTCCGACCCAACATCACAGCTAACCTCCGATCTTCCATTAGCATTATAGGTAGGTTAGGTTTACTGGTGGTAGGATTCCAATGCAGGAATCCGTCTAGGTAGGTACCACCCCAAGGCCAGTTATTCTGCCGTGAAGCAGTAGAGTGCCATCATTACTGTGTTTCGGTTTGAAGGGCACTGTGAGCTAGCGTAATCACTGGGCATATGAGACTTAAGAACTTATATCACAGGGTGATGGGCACAGTGAGGTGTCACACAGAAATTTTCTGGGTGTCACAGCATTTTTTATGGGCAGAGGTTGCACTTAACATCAGGTGAACGTTTTGCTAGTTTCATCACTTTATGCTATTAAAAAAAATAGGAAGAGTGAGTACCTATGTCTGTACGTACATGTGGCACCAATATTTCATGCGCAGCTGATGTCATCTAACTGTATCAGAATGTTAGCGACGTGGTCGGAAATCAATAATCTTAGAAATTATTTTTGTATTGATCAGTCTCAATTGGGGAATCTCTATCACATAACTACGAAAACTTAACTACGTAAACTGAGTAAAATAAAACATTGAATGTTTACGTTCATACTGACAATATAAATTACAAAATAATCTGTCGTTAGTTTACATTCATACTGCCACTGTCAAACACGTGTAAAGACTCTCTGGTCAAAGAGTCGCACAGTTATTTAAAATGTTGCCAATGATATTCTCCTAGCCGATTTCGACCACGGCGACAACTTCCGACTACTGTCGAGAGCCATCAACTGCGCAGGAGATATTATAGTGCCACAAGTGTACGCGCAAACACAGAGACACTCACTCGTCCCAACCTACACGCGCCCGATGTAACGCTGATGCGATAAGATCGGAGTTAGGCTAGGATGCAGTGTCAGAAACACGGGGAAAAATACAACAGAACCAGACCCGAAAACCAACAATTTATGTTTTAGCACAAATGTTGGCTCCAGCTGAGATTCGAACCCAGGACCCGCGGCTTAGAAGTCAGGTACTCTGACCCCAAGGCCACGCGGTCGTCTAGACCGGCGGTGCCAACAAATAATAATTATTTAAACTTACATAGCGTACAAACATAATTCTTTTTATGAATTCCGGTTCAATTTCGACCACTGACTGGCGTCTAGTTAAAATGAAATATCATAGACATGTGAATAGCGTATGTATTAAATTGCATGTAAATAACCAAAGGAAAGAATTCAAAAAACATTGAAATTGTTGAAGTGCATATACAAATATTGTGCGGTTATTATCGTTGAGATTCCAAAGAGTAAACTTCGAGAAATTGAAATTGGTCGAAATAATTTGTATTTAGTCTCTTAGTAACGTGAAATAACTGTAGGCTCCTTTCAGGATCTGAAACCAAAAATACTTTGCTATACTAAACCTGAGGTTAGTTATTTTAACTTAATAACATCCTATCTAAATTGAAAAAAAACTTCCCTTCATAGAAAATAATATAGAAAGGTATATGAGGAGCAGCGGACAATATATAATAGTATTGTAATTGTATGTTATGCTGATAGGTGTCCGGCAGAATAGATTACCACTTACCTCTTTCCGAGGTGTCGTAAGAGGCGACTAAGGTATTGTATGGACAGCCTTTATTCCTGCAGAATAACACCGTAATATGCACTATACTGGTCGTGAGAACGCAATGGGGTGTAAGAATTTTTTGACTTGTAACAAAATGGTGGCCACCCGTCAAGTCACGTTCCCCGAAGGCGAAAAGTGGGCCACGTGAATGGTCGCTGCTAACCCAACCTACCCCTTATATGGGAAAAAGGCGTGACTGTATGTATGTATGTATTACTTTTAACATGATGAACAGCCGAAACTGCTCGCTAGGGTGGTTTAATTCCTAGAACAGAGACGCTTTTTGCGAAACTGTAGCTTAAAAAATACGAACGTCGACGAACGTCGAGTAACGAAACGAACGTCGAGTAACGAAACGAACATTCAGTGTTATGTTAATAATCTATCTTTGCAAATAAATAAAACTGAAGTGTCGGTATGTTATTTCGCAAAAAATACTTTTGCTCAATCTCATATGGCAAATCTGCAGGATACCAAATCTCAAAACGCACTTCTCAAAAACACATTTTTGTCTCTCTGTTATCGAAACGGCTGAATCGATTTTAACGGTACATTCACTGCCAGGTAGAGAATTTTCCTTTTTATTTTACTTAGAATTTGCATTTCGATCATTATTTTTTTAGTTCTTGGCATGGTTTATATAGATTTTGCCATAGTCGCCATGCTTGGCAGGCGGGTTGACAACCGCAGTTTATTTATTTTCATATTCCAGGAAGATGCTGCTGCTCATTCCCTGGTTTTCATTATCCTTCTGTCGACTTTTACTACACCCACGGGATGAGAATCTCTCGTTTTAATCACCACACGGTGTTATTGTCTGTGCTACAATTCGATTTTACTTATACTCGTATATTATACATTTCTACCACGCCAACTTTAGAACGTCAGTATACCGTAATAAACGTTGCAAGTGTCAGATCTGTGAAAGGGCCGGCTGTGAAGATGTGGACACGCCTTAATTGCCCCGCCAGGAGTAATACGTTCTTTCGCTGCTGAAGATTCGCTGTCCACCACTCGCTTTCATATGGACCCAGCATTACGTTGCCGCTCTGGAATTAATAAACTATAGTTAGGGTTCGCAAAATCTTCGGGAAGATAGATAATGATTAAGGCTTATTTCGAGATATGACAAAACTGAGCAAATACGTATATTTTTTCTACTAATTCCTATGAATCGTTATCGAAAAAGACAGGGTTATTCACTAGTCTAAATGTATCCATTGATTATGGAAAGTAATTATTGACTTGTAAGCTGCTTGCCCTGCAGTGACGGCTTAAGAGATTCTTCTACCCCATCTCATTCCGTGGGTGTCGTAAAAGTCGACAGAGAGAAAATAAAAACCAGAATGGACAGCAGCATCTTCCTGGAACATCTGAATAAATAAACCGAGGTTGCCAACCCGCCTGCGAAGCGTGGCAACTATGACGAAAACCCCCAAAGAGATAGCTATGCATTTTTGTGACAATCTATGGGAGAGGATTATGTTCGGCCTTGGACTAGTGATAGACTGAAATGATGATTTAAGCTGTTGGGCGATCACGCGGCCTAGTGGTCAGAGTTGCTTATTGCGCCACGGGTCTTGGATTCTAATCACAGGCGGAGCTAACATTTGTGAAAAGAACGACTATGGTTATGTTACAATTGTCTCCGTCCGTGTCTTGTCTGGTCGCGTGAGCGTCAGATCGGGCGCGAGTAGGATAGGTTGAGTCGGCACCTTGTCTTCGCATACAATTGAGTCACTATACTACCTTCAGCTCTGTTGATACCGACAATATTCGGAGATAGTTCGTAGATACTGGTGGTAGGATTCCTATGCAGGAATCCGTCTAGGTAGGTACCACCCCAGGGTATTATTCTGCCGTGAAGCAGTAGTGTGCAAACAATACTGTGTTTCGCTTTGAAGGGCACTATGAGCTAGCGTAATCACTGGGCATATGAGACTTAAGAACTTATGTCATAAGGTGATGGGCGCAGTGTGGTGTCACACAGAAATTTTCTGAGTGACACAGCATTTGTTATGGGCAGACGTTGCACTTTCCATCAGGTGAACGTTTTGCTCGATTCATCACTTGTTACAATAACAAAAAACATAGTCTCCGTGGTCTAAAATGGGCCAGATGGTCATCATCCTAAGTTATCTTCAGACAGATTATGGATAGTCCAGATCTACTAAGTCTTTGTTTCATTTTCATCTCAGCTGTCACACCCTTGACAGAGTGGTCGTGGTGACGCAAATCGATGCGAGGGTTTACAATTGCTTCACAATTCGTCTTCTACACGTTTAAGGGATCATGTGCTTTGCTGTAACAGGCTTTAGTCGTGTCAACCATCGCATTGGTGATCTGTCGCGCACTCTGATCCCCACAATTTTCGCCTGGCTCTGCATACATTTTTTGGTTTTATTACATGTAATATTTGAAACACATATGGAGTTAAACTTCACGAGAACTCCGTGCGTAGACTTTAGAGTTCTCTTCATGAGCTCAACTCGTCAATATTAGAGAATGTGTACACTATCTACCTTTACGATGACGTCATTGCTATGCCAGCAGAACAGGAACAGCTGCGTCACTCCGAAAACCAAGTATTCTGCCATTAACAGCTTCTGTGTTGCGTTCGTCGCGGACTGCAAGAATAATTCAATGTATAGAATAGTATAATAATAGCCGTGTGGTGGCGGCTCGTTAAAAGAATACTACCACTCCATCCCATCCAATGGATCTCGTAAAAGGCGAGTAAGAAATAAAACTGCACTGTGCACCCAACAGCGCATGGTGGCGATGGGCTCACCACCTATCACACCAAGTGCATTATATTGTTTTGGTGAAACGAGGATTGTGGCAGTCATCTGTTTTTGCAGTGAGTGCCCAGTCTCTGACTACCCCTTATGGGATACAGTCGTGATCTTATGTATGTATGTATAGAATTGTAGGGACATCTTTATGTCACAATATGAGAAACTCGAGAAATGGCTTCTTTCTAAATATAAATACAGGTTGCAAAGACTACTGGAAGTAGGGGATGTCCTCCCTCCTCAAAGACCTGAAGGAAAGAAGAAGAAAGAAGAGAAACCCAAATCCAGTGGACTGTGGCCTTTTACTGGAAGGAAGGATTTATAGCATAGTTAATAGAATCAGGCGTTACTTAGCAGAAATCAATTGTAATAAAGGAAAGAAAGTTAATTTGCTAAGTTCCGCATGCATTTTTTGAAGAGTTCCCATGCCCTACCACCAGATACCCTCCACCACTACAACAATAGGCAATATACACCACTGAAGTCGACAAAATTACACGTGTTTCACCTCAAAACGAGGCATAATCATTTGATATTTACTCTACAACAATCAACAGACCACCACACTTAGCAGGCGGCTTGGTGATCAAAGTTAAACGCAGTTTAAACGATGCTGCCCACTTTCGTTCTGTACTTACGTCGGTCATATGTGATGCGGTTTTTCCATCTATGGGATGTCACGCGATTGTCCTCTAGTATTCCTATTAGTCGATTTTTATGACACTTCATAATTTGACTGCAGATTTTTTTTAGCCGCTATCGCACGACTACTACTGGTTTTACTGGTGGTAGGATTCCTATGTAGGAATCCGTCTAGGTAGGTACCACCCCAGTGCCAGTTATACTGCTGCGAAGCAGTAGTGTTACTATGTTTCGGTTTAAAGGGCACTGAGAGCTAGCGTAATCACTGTAAACACATTTGTTATGGGCAGACGTTGCACTTACGATCAGGTGAACGTTTTGCTCGTTCCGTCACTTTTATAAAATAAAAAAAAGCCTTTTATCCAGATCCCCATGACCAGCGCAAGTACAAACGAGTGATTTCTATGGGAAACAAAATTCAAGGTGAACCGGCTACAAGAAATTAAAAGAGACGCGTTGTTTTTGGATGTCATTGGATGGCATTTGTTTTGGGCAGACGTTGCACTTACCATCAGGTGAACGTTTTGCTCGTTTCGTCGCTTTATCCTATTAAAAAAAATGTACGTAATCCCGTTCGGAGTATCGGATCGACAACAGCAAAAGTCCGACAAGGTCCGGCATTTAAAATCTTGTAACAATTGCTAGAGTCTGTCTTATCCCTCCGAATTATGTACAATAAGGAGTCGATAGATGTCCGGCAGATTAGAATAGCACCTACCTCTCTCACACCGAGGTGTCATAAGAGGCGAATAAGGTATTGTATGGATAGCCTTTATTAGTGCAGAATAACTCCATAATGCGCAATGCTGTCACTATACTCTTCGTTAGAACGCAATACGGAATGTACCAAAATTGACGGCGACTTGGTTCGCCGACCCTCATTTCTCGTTTATCGCGAGGGCGAAAAGTGTGCTACGTGAGTGGCCTCTACCTACTCCTTATATGTAAGTATGTATGCATTATGAAATACTAAATTTTCTTATTAACGCCGTGACTTGAAGCTTCCTACGGGCGATCAAATATACTCGTATATGTATATACATATATGTAAGTACCGAATATACATGAAGATATTACCGCAATGTACACGAGCGTAGCAGCAGGCAGAATTTCTTCATCATCGTCATTTCAGCCTATCGCTAGTCCACTACTGAACATAGGCCTTCCCAATAGATTGCCACAAAAGTTTGTAGCTCTCATTTTGGGGGATTTTATCCATAGTTACCACGCTCGGCAGGCGGGTTGGCAACCGCAGTTTATTTATTCAGATGTTCTAGGAAGATTCTGCTGCCCGCCTCCTGGTTTTCATTTTCCTCCTGTCGACTTTTGCGACACCAACGGGATGAGATTGGGTGGTTGATTCTCTTAAGCCGCCACCGCACGCAATATTATTATAATTTACAAGAACAAAGTACACAACCATTTCAGACTGAAACTATATCGTATTTCTTAACTCTATACGATTTACAAAAATATGAAAATTTTTTGTGGCGGTTTATATTTATCGTCTTCAAAGTCAATCTTTTTAGAAACCTTACTAAACAAACTTGTCGACTCGGTAGGCGCAGTGGCTAAGCCTTTGGCTTCTGCGCCGCGGGTCGCAGGTTCGATTCCCGCACGGGACAAATATTTGTATAGCCTACAAATAGTTGTTCCGGGTCTGGGTGTTTGTGCATGTGGAATTTATGTTTGTAAAACGCACCCACGACACAGGAGAAATCCTACTGTAGCGCATTGTTTTTTTGAAAAAAAAAAACATAGTAGAAGACAAAAAAGTTTGGAAGATCCAAAAGTGCACGTCTCATGACGCTCATTACTCACTCACTCTTAAAAAAAACCCGTATTGAAGCTCAAGTCAATTCCATTTGAGATAATAACAATAACAAATTATTATTTTTCTTAATAACTACAAGTGCAAGTTTTTTGATATGAAATAGGAAACCGGTAGATGAAATTCTGGACACGATAAAAAAAATCCGGTCTTGATACGTCAATTTATAGGGAGTTATCGTGACCACATCCCCAAAGAAATCCGGACGTTTACGTCAAAATTTTTTTAAACTGTTTTTTTTACAAAGTAGCAATATTAGATTATAAAAAAGTAAAGTTTTAGCCTATAAATGTCCCACTGCTGAGCACAGGCCTCCTCTCATTTCTGAGAGGGTTTTTGGAGCTAGGAAGAATCCGCCACGCTGCTCCAATGCGGGTTGGCGGACTTCACATGTCCTCGAAATATTTCTATTCCTCGGACATGCAGGTTTCCTCACGATGTAAATCAGCACTTAAAATTGTAGAACAATATTAGAGGTGCTGGCACCGGGGATCGAACCCAGGTTACTCGCTTACTATGAAATTAAAGGCGAGCACCAGGCCCCTGAGCTACCACGGCTCCATATTACCAAATTAGATTATGTTACAAAATAATTTTAATGAATTATTAAAGTGTTTTCTTGATATGAGTCTATTCAAATTACCATATAAGTGCAATACAATCGTGACAGAGGCATTTGTAGACCGGCGAATCGCTTGACTTTGTCATGTCGGGTATAAAGCACAGTCGGGTGCAATAGATAGTAATAAAGAACTATTCTAAATACTTACAGTTAGCTGAAACGCGCTAAAACAAAGGACTGATGAACATATTATTACGTAAAGGAACATCACCGGTGATAGCAATGAGTTGAATAGCTTGAGGTTCCTGTAACAGAATAGATACCGTTCATTTTTTTATATTAAGTAGATTTTCATCTTGAAAATTCATGTTCTTATTTTTTTTTAAAGAATGCTAGCAATGTAATGCTGTATTAAAATTACTAATATTCCTGTTAACCACTCCAACTAAGCGTAAAAGCTTGTGCTAGGAGATGGTTCACGACAATAGTCGAATGGCGGGCTCGATCCTGCGACGTCAAGTTTCGCAGTCCGTAACCTAAACCATTAGGCTATTGCCGCTTATTATAAGAATCCAAAGCTCTCGTCACCAAGTATACGTGCATTTAAGTCACCATCATAATTTCACCCTTTCACTTGTCCACTACAGAACATAGGCCTCCCCCATAGATAGCCACAAAAGTTTGTAGCTCTCATTTTGGAGAGATTTCGCCATAGGTGCAACGCTTGGCAGGCGGGTTGGCAACCGCGGTTTATTCATTCAGACGTTTCAGGAAGATGCTGCTGCCCATGTAGATTGGCATAGTACTACCAGTAGTGGTTGTACTGCCCATGTACTGTAAATTTAAGTGTGCATTACTTATGCACCAATTATGACTTTCTTTTGTTGTGTGTGTGTTATGTTGTGGTGTGGCGATATTGAAATTTTATTTTTAATGGAATGCGACGAAAAGAGACATAAACGTACATGAAAAGTGATAAGGGAACGTTGCGGTGTGGTTGAAGATGTATTGACAAAGATGGAGAAAGGGATGCTTAGATGATTTGGAAACGTAGACAAGATGAATGAAAGAAGATGGACGAAACAGATTTATGAAGCGAGTGTTAATGGGAAAGCCGTTAAGGGTCGACCTAGGCGTACGTATCACGATCAGATCAGATTCTGCAACAGAGCTATGGTAATCCCCCATTCATGGAAAGCTTAAAATATAAAGGCGGTAGGTATTCTATGCAGGAAACTACCCCATGGCCAGTTAATCTGTCAGTAGTGTGCTAACATTACTGTGTTCCTGTTTGAAGGACACTGAGCTAGGGTAATCACTGGGCATATGAGACTTAAGAACTCAGGTGGTGAGCGCAGTGTGGTGTCACACAGAAATATTCTGGATGACACTGTATTTGTTACGGACAGACGTTGCACTGGTTCTATCTGGTTTCATCACTTTTTCCAAGAAAAACAATATTTTACTAAATTAATTGTTGTCTTGACTGCTTCGGGTGCCATGCGACTTCCCGATTGCTAATGCCTATTAATCCTCATACTCCTCAGCCTTTTTATGATCCACTGCTGGACACAGGCCACTCCCCAGAAGAGAAGATTTGTTGTAATCATTACGCTTCACAGGCGGAATAGCGGTCGCTGTTCGACCTTTCACATTGCCACCCTTCAATGAAATGAAAGTGCATAATTTTTTTTAAGTGCATATGAATATTTGCGAATAAATCACATAGCTCCAAAAACCCTCTCACTAGCTCCAAAAACCCTCTCACTAGCTCCAAAAACCCTCTCAGAAATGAGAGGAGGCCTGTGCTCAGTAGTGGGACATTTATAGGCTGAAACTTTAACTTTAAATCACATATATCGCACCTGGAACATAAGGGCCAAGAAAAAGTACGCATGCGATCTTCTCAACCTCGTCCGAAAATGTATATGAACTAAAAAGAACGTTACAGCTTTGATAAAGTGACGAAACGAGCAAAACGTTCACCTGTTAGTCACCCAGAACATTTCTGTGTGACGCCTCACTGCGCCCGTCACCCTGTGACATGAGTTCTTAAGTCTCATATGCCCAGTGATTACGCTGGATCTCAGTGCCCTTCAAACCGAAACAGTAATGTTTGCACACTACTGCTTCATGGCAGAATAACTGGCCCTGGGGTTGTACCTACCTAGAAGGAGTCCTACATAGGAATCCTACCACCAGTACAGTAAGTAGTTTTATCTGATTCGAAGCAATTTTATCTGAATTAATTTAAAGAAGGTAAGAATCAATTAGATTCTAGCTGACTAAGAGAATCCATGTCCTCTTCTCGTCCCATAGCCCTGATAACGTCTAAGGCTCTTAAGGCTTTGACTAATGGATCCACCAATCGTGAACATTACTGAAAATCCACTTAATTTAGAATACCCCGTGTGCAGTGTTTAACTGATAAGGGCCTATGAATATGATTGGCGGTTGATATATAACTTTAATCTAATAATTGCGTACATTCTTACTTCATTAAAAGGTCGTGAATCCCGTGTAGTTCCGCTATAGTTGCACTAGCTTGCTCGTTGCTGACTCCCAAACTATTAGTCTTGAAGATTTGTCTGCATCGCTCCCGTAGTAAGTCCAGTTTGCCACCGAAGAACACCATGATGACCATAACGCTTGTGTCATATGCTGCCATAATACCGCCACCGTAACAGCACATTATGGCGTGGAAAACAACTGTACACCAAGAACCTGGTGGATGGTACTTATCGATTGGGGACCACGCGCTGAAAATGTGAGGGAACAGCTCTGTGCCATTGTGCAAGGCATCGCGATAGCTCGACGAAGACACGTACCTCATCAATGGTGTATTTATCAAAGTGGCGACGGTCATGCATACTAAAATCCAATATAGAAATAAAACCCGACGGCAATATAGTGTGTAGGACTCAATAATTTTAGCTTTAATAGAATCTTTATTATCTCTTTCGAATTTATCAGCTGCGTCGACATAGTCCAGAAGGCTTCTCCATTTGCCTTGCCAAAACAAGAATGTGTTTGATTTTACAATTATCACTATACTCAGCATTGATACTTTTAAGTTGTTCAGCACCAACTCCAAATCAGACTTGATGACGCACAGCTCCAGATATTGGGTGATAACGAAACCGGTAACGAACGCGTGAATTAAAATATACATGACTTTTCTCGATTTCTCATCCGGTAGAATCAAACCCATTTTCCTTAAAATCCAGTCATTGGGCCCGAGGAAAGGCTTATTCGGATCTTCCAAGCTTTCCAGAAACTTCGTAATCATATCGTTCACGTGTTAAGTTTGTTGGAGAAATAAAAAATGGTGTCGGAAAATGTGCTGCGTGTAATATATATAGACGCGATTCGAGCAACCCTGACTGTCCTAGAAAACCTGTGTATAGCTAGGAATAATACGAAAAACTTTTAAAATTTTAATATTTGATCAATATGATCGTTTTTTTTAGAGAATTTTAAATTCTTCGACATGTCTTCGATTATAGCTACTAGCATGAAGAATATCGTATAGGCCTAATCCATACTAATATTATAAATGCGGAAGTAACTCTCTCTGTCCCTCTGTCCGTTTGTTACCTTTTCACGGTTCAACCGCTGAACAGATCGTGATGAAATTTGGCACAAAGATAGCTTGCATCCAGAGGACGGACATGGGATAATTTTTATCCCAGAAAATTGTATACTACGGGATATTTAAAAACCTTTAACAACGCGGACGAAGTCGCGGGCAACAGCTAGTATTATAAATGCGAAAGTAACTCTGTCTGTCCTTCTGTTTGTTTGTTACCTTTTCACGGTTCAACCGCTGAACCGATCTGGACGGAATTTGGCACAGATATAGCTTACATCCTGGAGACGGACATAGGATACTTTTTATCCCGAGAAATCAAACAGTGCCAACGTGACATTTAAAAACATAAATCCACGCGGACGAAGTCGCGGGCATCAGGTAGTAGTATATACGAATATGACATTGGACAAAAATAAAAGTTGAATCTTAAATCTAAAGGTTTATTGGGAGGACTTTACTAGACTATTTTTTAATTCTTTTAAGTAATCTCTAGAGGTTTATTCGTTTTACAGGTTTTATCACATGTTAAGCTTTTTAACTCTCGTCGCGTGTGAATTTTGCTTGAGATCTCCATAAAATAAGTGTTACATGCAATTTACCACGCTACGTAGAATAATCTACATCCATCGTACTAATGATTGATTATGAGTAAAATACTATGATAATAATAATTTGAGTTTTTTTTTATTGGATAAAGTCATGAAACGAGCAATACGTTCACCTGATGGTAAGTGTAACAGTCTGCCCATAACAGTTGCTGTGTCACCCAGAAAATTTCTGTGTGACACCACACTGTGTCCATCACCCTGAGATATAAGTTCTTAAGTCTCATACATACATACATAAGATCACGACTGTATCCCATAAGGTGTAGTCAGAGACTGGGCACTCACTGCAAAAACAGATGACTACCACAATCCTCGTTTCACCAAACAATATAATGCACTTGGTGTGTTAGGTGGTGAGCCCATCGCCACCATGCGCTGTTGGGTGCACAGTGCAGTTTAATTCCTTACTCGTCTTTTACGAGATCCATTGGATGAGATGGAGTGGTAGTATTCTTTTAACGAGCCGCCACCACACGGCTAATAATTAAGTCTCATATGCCCAGTAATTACAATATATTGTACCCAGTAATTATGTGAGTATAAATTATGGTACTGTACAGTATCAACAATTATAAATAAGTAATTCGATGAAGTTATTGTATTGACTAATGTGATAACGGTGAGTCCGTCTTAACTAAGTGAAGTAAGCATTGATGATCACGTATACCAGAACGTTTCTCTGCCCAATATTTTTACTGGTGGTAGGATTCCTATGCAGGAATCTGTCTAAGTAGGTACCACCCCAGGGTCAGTTATTCTGCCGTGAAGCAGTAGTGTGCAAACGTTACTGTGTTTTGGTTTGAAGGGCACTGTGAGCTAGCATAATCACTGGGCATATGAGACTTAAGAAGTGATGTCTCAGGGTGACGGGCGTCAGTGTGGTGTCACACAGTAATTTTCTGGGTGACACAGCATTTGTTATGAGCAGAGGTTGCACTTACCATCAGGTGAACGTTTTGCTCGTTCCGTCACTATTATGAAACAAAAAAAAATAATCATAGATTGCCACAAAACACGGTCCTGCCTTCCCTGCATCCATCGATTCCCCGCAACTTAACTGACCCGGGTTCTATTGTGCGTCAACTAAATACTTAACTGGCTGATTGTCGTATACATGACTAACTACTACTGCTTACTACAAGACATAACACGCTATAGTCGCAGCTTAGATCGCAACCGTACTTGTGCAAGTGTAAACCGGCCTTTAGGGCCGCGAAATGTGGGCGTGTCGATCGCGCCAGGTAAGTTCCTCCACATAAAAAAATAATGAGGCTGTCATATGTCGATATTATCTGTCGAATATTAAGGATATGTAATGATACCGAGGGCTTAGCATGCAGACTGACTTCATTATACAATCGTATCCCTTACCTCTACATATATTTTTATACACATACCGACAATCCCCGTTTTAATATTAACATTAATTAAAGTATTAAACATGTTATACATATACCATCTTCTATATAAATTAACTGGTCGTAGGATTTCTATGCAGGAGCAATGGTAATTCCCCATTCATGGAAAGCTTAAAATTTAAAGGCGGTAGGATTTCTATGCAGGAATCGGTCTAGGTAGGTACCACCCCAGGGCCAGTTATTCTGCTGTGAAGCAGTAGTGTGCAAAACATTACTTTGTTTCGGTTTTAAGGGCACTGAGAGCCAGCGTAATCTCTGGGCATATGAGACTTAAGAACTGATGTCTCAGGGTGACAAGCGAATTGGACGCAGATTCCCTTTCGGAGCGTTGGTTCGTATTCTTCCGGCTGCGCCGATTAAAGAACCGACGGCGGAAGAGGTTTAAAAAAGTTACAGTTAAAAACAGCAATTAATTAATTTTAAAGAATACGGTTTTGTATACTAAATTAATGCTAATGCGGCACTTTTGTTGGTGACGCAGTCCTGAATAATAACTGGTGATAAAATGGAACATTCTAGAACTCTTAGTATTAGTTTGCTAACAAGACGCATGTCCTAGGTAATACATGCTGATTGCAATGGGACATTCCGTAAGGTATAATACAAGTTTAGTTGATGAAGCTTATATTGGGCGATAGCGGTTCCTTAACTAGCGCAGTGTGGTGCCACTCAGAAATATTCTTAATGACACGGGAATATTTAATGAACAGATGTTGCATTAACCATGTGGTGTACGTTTTTCTCGTCTCGTCACTGTCTCCAATAAAAAAAAAATCCGACATTTTATTTAAAGGAAGCATTAAAAGTCTCACCAGTCTAGGTTCATCACCATCAACCTATCGATAGTCCACTGTTGAACATAGGCCTACCCCATAGATTGTCACAATTTTGTAGCTATCATTTTGAGGGCATTTTGCAGTAGTTGCTACGCTTGGCAGGCGGGTTGTCAACCGCAGTTTATTTATTCAGTGTTAATACTGTACTCTACTACTACTTTACTTCAGGAAGATGCTGCAGCTAATGCTCTGGTTTTAATTTTCCCTCTGTCGACTTTTAGGACACCCACGGGATAAGATTCTCTTAAGCCGCTACCACAGTCTAGGTTGGCATTAAGATATTGAAGTAAAGCAACGCTGACGTGTTCGGATACTGCATTAGCAGAGGATGTGGAGACAACTACAGTCCTTTTCCAGATTTGGATAAAAATTTAAGAATATTTCTTAGAGCGGATTTCAGTTCAAGCTAAACGATGTTTAAGCCTTTAACGGAGTTCAATGCTACAGTTTGCATATCATCAACATCAAATGAACGCAGTTAAAGCAAACAAACATACATAAGATCACGACTGTATCCCATAAGGGGTAGTCAGAGACTGGGCACTCACTGCAAAAACAGATGACTGCCACAATCCACGTTTCACCAAAACAATATAATGCACTTGGTGTGATTGGTGGTGAGCCCATCGCCACCATGCGCTGTTGGGCATATTGCATAGTGGTGGAGAGTAACTGGTGGCGGTTCCCGGTGGCGGTATTAGTTTGCTAGTGCACGCTACTGAGGGAGGGCGGGCGGTGCTCTTCAAAACTAGGTAACATACACCATTATATATTTTGCATGCGGATCTTAGTAAAGTAACTTTCATTTCCCTTATAATTAAAATTTAGTCAGTTTAGTGAGATATCAGAAAAAAATATTACTAAATAACTTTTTAATGTCATTCTACACCCAATATTATCCCTAATCAGCAACGGTTTTTCAAAGGCTGCTTCTTCTGTTATCGTTCAGGTGTGATATTTTACATATACGTCACGCCTTTTTGCCATATAAGGGGTAGGCAGACGATACACATGTAGCCCACTTTCCTCCCCATATTTTTAGATTTTATAACAACGAAAATAGATCACTTACATAAGTGGAGGTGTATAGTAAAAAGATTTATGCAATACACGCTTGTATACATTTATTACTTCAATACATCAAAAAGTATTACTCCCAGAAATTCCTAATAATTATTTTCTATACAATATTATAGAATACCTATGCAAAGTTTGATTAAAATCTGGACACTAAAAGTTTTTTTAAATGATCTTTTTTATATTTATACCAAACGGGCGGAGGCACATACTCTACGTCTTACTACTACAGGCATGAAAGACAAGCGAGTTAGTACCGAAATAAAGTCGTATTATAAGGAAGTCTCAAAGTATGGTCTTATGGTAGGGTATATGGCCGTGTGGTGGCGGCTCGTTAAAAGAATACCATCTCATCCAATGGATCTCGTAAAAGGCGAGTAAGGAATTAAACTGCACTGTGCACCCAAGCGCATGATGGCGATGGGCTCACCACCTATCACACCAAGTTCATTATATTGTTTTGGTGAAACGTGAATTGTGGCAGTCATCTGTTTTTGCAGTGAGTGCCCAGTCTCTGACTACCCCTTACGGGATACAGTCGTGATCTTATGTATGTATGTATATGTATGTATGTATATGGTATATCTTATGATATTCATTTCATTCCTGCTGAACACAGGCCCCGCTCATAGATTGCCACAAAAGTTTGTAGCTCTCATTTTGAGGGAATTTTGCCATAGTTGCCACGCTTGGTAGGCGGGTTGGCAACCGCAGCTTATTTATTCTGATGTCCCAGGAAGATGCTGCTGCCCATCTTTTGGTTTTAATTTTCTCTTTTTCGACACTATTGCTTTTTTAAATAATTATAGGAATTTCAGCAATTATTATACATAAATTAACAATTCATGTTTAATTAAATTGTTAGTTGCTCTATTTTCTTCCGTTCCCGTAAAAGTAGAAGTTGCAGCAGTGTATAGAAGAAATCAACTTATTTTAAATATAATGATTTCTTATATTTACGCGAACACTACACATTTAAATGAAACTAATTTTACGGATTTTATCGCGTTTATTTTTATACTATTTATTTATAACCCGACGTTTCGAGTGCTTTACAGCACCCATGGTCACGGGGGGACTGAGGTGACAGATGTCCTGATGTCCTCGCAAAAGAACACCGATTCCTACCAAGGATGATTCGCGAGGCTATTGAAATTAAAAAACATCCTAATTTTAATAGAGAAGATGGTTGGGTATTACCACCAGCTTGGGATCCTATAATTAATAAAATTAAGTCAAAAACCAAGCATACCACTGCAAGACTTCAAGACACAGTTAGCTCTTTCTGCGTAGATCGGACTACAAAAAAAAAAAAAAAAATAATTAAAAGCTGAAGGTACTCCGGGTTAACTATGACATCAGGACATCTGTCACCTCAGTCCCCCCGTGACCATGGGTGCTGTAAAGCACTCGAAACGTCGGGTTATAAATAAATAGTATAAAAATAAACGCGATAAAATCCGTAAAATTAGTTTCATTTAAATTATTTTAAATATATATTTGCCTGTGCTTTTGAATAGCATATATTGGCATTTTTCTGCAGTATTTTTATATTGAAGCACCTGTTGTTAGGATGCTTTTGAAGTAATTTCATTTATCTTAATTATTTCTGGATACAAATTATTGCCGTCCCATGTTACTCAATACATAAATTAGGCAAATATTTTAAAGATAGACCACCGTAGGCAGGTTAATTTTGCAACACTTCTGTTTGGGGGTAATAAAATATAACACAAGCATTCCTTTGTCCATGTCGTGTATTTGGCAAGCGGTCGTTACTTAAAAAAGTAAAGTAACAGCCTATAAATGTCCTACAGCTGAGCACAAGCCTCCTTTTATTTCTGAGCGGGTTTTGAAGCCGGGAAAAGTTCGCAGCGCTGCTCCAATGCGGGTTAACGGACTTCCCATGTCTTTGAAATATTTTCATACCTCATCATCATCATCATTTCAGCCTTTCACAGTCCACTGTTGAACATAGGTCTCCCCCATAGATTGCCACAAAACACGATCCTGAGCCACCGCACCACACTGCGACCGTCCCACTGACACATCAGTTCTTAAGTTTCATATGCATCTAGCGTATTGTCTAATAATATATTAACGCTGTTCAAAAATAAGTAAGTAAGTTATTTTGCACGAGCAGTTTTTGATTAAATTATTTTGAATTAAGTTTAAAATGTGCCTTGTGTTAGCGGCTTAAGAGAATCTGCCACACCATCTCGTCCCGTGGGTGTCGTAAAATTCGACATAGGGAAAATTAAAACCAGAAGATGGGCAGGAGCATCTTCCTGGAACATCAGAATAAATAAACTGCGGTTGCCAACCAGTCTGCCAAGCGTGGCAACTATGGCAAAATTCCCCCATATTGAGAGCTACAAACTTTTGTGGCAATCTATGGGGAGGTCTATGTTCAGCAGTGGACTTGTGATAGGCTGAAATGATGATGATGATTGTTAGCGACGTAAGCGAATAGGCCACGCCCTCTCGCCACGAGAATGACCCTGTTCAACAATGGTGCAAGAACTCGTGAGGGAGAAAATCATCATTTCAGCCTTTCACAGTTCACTATTGAACATAGTTTATTGAACTGGTGGCCCCATAGATTGCCACACAACACGATCCTGAGCCACCTGCATCCATCGACTTCCCGCAAAACGGTGCAGGTCGTCGCCTCATGTAGTGGGAGGCCGCCCTACACTGCGTTTGCCGGTACGAGGTTGCCACTCGAGACCCTTTCTTCCCCAACGGTTATCAGTTCTCCGAGCTACATGGCCGGCCTATTGCCACTTCAGCTTGCTAATCCTTAGAGCTATGTCGTTTACTCTAGTTCTGCTGCGGATGACATGGTAATATACCACAGTCATTCGGTTTCCTCACGATGTTTTCTTTCACCGCCGAGCACGTGGTAAATCAGGACTTAAAATAACAATTTTAAAGGTGCTATATTTCACAATTCCTCAATTGTTTTGTTAAAATATTTTTTTATATACAGGGTCATTCGTATGTCCTATACATAGATATTCGGGCAATAAATTGACTTGATTCTAGATAGGTTTGCGTGTGTCAAAATCTGCACCGTTTCTAAAAATAGGCCTTTCTCAGAGAAGTATAGCCTAGAAACTCTGGAGTCTTTCTTTTTTTTTCAATGCCCTATTACATAATGACGACTGCGTGGTCTAGTGGTTAGAGTATTTGACTTCTACGCCACGGGTTCCTGCTTCGAGTCCCAGCCGGAGCCTACATTTGTGCAAAATCACATTTTCGAGTCTGGTTGTGTTGTCCATGTCAAATTTATGTCTGTAAAACGCACCCACGGTACAAGAGAAATCCTACTGCGAGGCTTCGTTTTTTTTAAAGAAAGAAGAATGTTAAAAAAAAGTCATATATATTATACATATAGTAATTTTTTAATATAAACTAATGTGTAGTAATGATATAGACATAAAATATAGGTTAGAAAATAAAGTAATTTATAACAATGTCGTTGAGAAAATTACAGACTTGCTGAATTACAACTTTTATAGGTTGCAATGCGAGGCTTGGCATGTATTTTTTTTATGTTTTCGATGTGATTACAATATCTCAAATATTTAAATGAAACTAATTTTACGGATTTTATCGCGTTTAATTTTATACTATTTATAACCCGACGTTTCGAGTGCTTTACAGCACCCATGGTATACCATGGATTATAATTTTAAAATTCAAAAACTTTTGTCGGACGTTAACACCTATAAAAAGGTCAAAACAGACCCAACTACAAACACGCTCAAAACAACTAGCGATCTAATAAAGAAACACGCCGAGAAATTAAATCTAGACGTAAATTCGATAATACCTTCCTGTGCCAAACCACCAAAGTTGTATGGGTTACCCAAAATACACAAACTCAATGCTCCGCTACGCCCAATAGTGAGTCAGATCGATTCACCAACTTACAGATTGGCTCAACATGTGGCTAAAATACTCTCCCCACTAAGAGGACATACAAGAGCACATACAAAGGATTCCTACCATTTTGTCAGTGAGATAAAAGACCTACATCTTACTGACAATGAAACTATGGTCAGTTTTGATGTTCAGTCGTTATTTACATGTCTACCTGTTGAAGACTGCATCTCAATTGTAACTAGGAAGCTAACAGAGAACAACATGCCATTAGAACATGCAGAATTACTGAGACATTGCCTAACATCTGGCTATCTATTGTGGAAGGAACAATCCTACCGGCAAGTAGATGGTGTGGCGATGGGCTCCCCGGTATCTCTCATTGTTGCTGACATTTTCATGGAAGATTTTGAGGAGAAAGCCCTCCGTACTTCTCCAGTAAAACCAAGGTTCTACAAGCGGTATGTAGATGATACTTTCACAATTCTACCTTCTAATAAAGTCACTGCATTTTTAGACCACCTTAACTCCATTAATTCTAAAATACAATTTACAATGGAGTTAGAGACAAATAACTCTTTAGCTTTTCTAGATGTTTTAGTAATTAGAAATCCTAATAACACCTTGAGTCACACTGTGTATAGGAAAAAGACCCATACCAACAGGTATTTAAACGGTGAATCTCACCACCATCATTCACAGTTAGCTACCGTGGGAAAATCTTTGTTTCAGAGAGCACAAGGGATCTGTGACAGTAAACACCTGGCCGCCGAGCTTCAGCATGTCAATCAAGTTTTGCAAGACAACAAGCTTCGGGTTCCGCGCCTTCGTCGCAGTGACCGAGTGAAGCCGGCCACAGTCGAGCGTGTACCTGCAGTCCTACCATATGTCAGAGGAGTCACGGACAAGATTGGCTATATCTTGAAGCGGGCTTCCATAAAAACATTTTTCAAGCCGCCGAAGAAGATAAGTCAATTTTTACCATCTGTCAAGTGTAACATCCCTCTACAAGATGCAGGAGTATACAAGCTGGATTGTGAATGTGGTCTCTCTTACATAGGGCAAACAAAAAGATCAGTAAAAACCCGCGTAAAAGAACATATAAGCTGATGTGAAGCATCGCCGCCCCAGGAAGTCTGCAGTCTGTGACCATGTTCTGGATCATCCCAACCATTACATTAGATTTGATAAACCACAAATCCTCGCAAAAGAACACCGATTCCTACCAAGGATGATTCGCGAGGCTATTGAAATTAAAAAACATCCTAATTTTAATAGAGAAGATGGTTGGGTATTACCACCAGCTTGGGATCCTATAATTAATAAAATTAAGTCAAAAACCAAGCATACCACTGCAAGACTTCAAGACACAGTTAGCTCTTTCTGCGTAGATCGGACCACAAAAAATAATTAAAAGCTGAAGGTACTCCGGGTTAACTATGACATCAGGACATCTGTCACCTCAGTCCCCCCGTGACCATGGGTGCTGTAAAGCACTCGAAACGTCGGGTTATAAATAGTATAAAATTAAACGCGATAAAATCCGTAAAATTAGTTTCATTTAAATGTGTAGTGTTCGCGTAAATATAAGAAATCATAATATCTCAAATAATTATGTAAATTGAGTTCAAGTTCTGGAGATCACCTCTAAAGTCCATGTAGAAAGTGAGGAGTTCAACTCGTAAATATTACAGAATATGTACGCTGTCTAACTTTACAATGATATCGTTGCTTTGCCCGCAGAACAAGAACAGCTGCACCACTGCAAACACCAAGTATTGCGCCAATAATAGCTTCTGTATTGTGTTAGTCGCGGACTGCAAGAATATTGAAAATAACAAAATATTGATTCAAAAAACGACACAATAGTCTGTCTAGGGAGAAACCTATGCCGTGTGTATGTTCTGCGATAGGTTATATATATAACTAGTCTGGCCATAAATACTGTTATATAAAAACTTTACTTTTTTTCAACTTTTTAATTATTTTGAACTTGGAAAACGTATATTATTTTAAAAAACTTCTTTCGATTTTGCGTCATTTCACATATTTCTTCGTGTTCGTATATCATTCGTGTATTATAAAACAAGACCTGAAGCTCGGTGCTTATCGTCGATATACAGGACATGCCCTAAATCAATCTTTACAATTAAAGAGAGTGCATCGATCAAAACGCCTTCTGTCGCGATACGCAGGTGAAAGGCACAGAAATATCCTCTTTACCGATGAAAAAATTTTCACGATTGAAGAACACTACAATAAGTATACGCTCACAGTTCTAAAGAAGCTGCTCAAGTTGTCGGAAAGGTACAACGTGATCATCATCCTGCGGTCAGTGATGGTTTGGTGGGGCGTGTCTTATTAAGGAGTCACAAAACTACATTTGTGTGAAAAAGGAGTGAAAACTTCAGCCAAAGTGTATCAAGATACAATCTTGGATCATGTTGTGAAACCTCTCAGCAATACACTTTTTAAAAATATACCGTGGACTTTCCAGCAGGACTCTGCACCTGGTCAAAGGCACGAACTACCCAAGCCTGGCTTGAAACCAACGTTCCGGACTTTACAGGAGCTGAAGACTGGCCCTCATCTAGCCCAGACCTCAATCCTTTAGACTTCAAATTATGGTCAGTTTTAGAGAACATGGCCTGCTCTTTCTTCGGAAAAATCTTTGGAGCAAGCAGTGGCGAAATTCCCTTGGTAACAGTGCGTAATTCCATAGAGTCGTGGCCAAACAGATTAAAGGCCTGCATAAAAGCCAAAGGTGGCCATTTCGAATAGAATATTTATTTTATTTTTTGCTGAGACTAATAAATATGTAGGTATAAATTTTAATAGTATTACATTAGATCATTAAAAAAAATGCATTTTCATTTGTAACAGAACTTAAGGCCGGACTAGGTAGATATGACGATAATGATGTTCAACTGTTGCAAAAGTTCCCATATTACTCTATACCTATGACGCCCGTTCGCAAGGGCGGCATGATATATCAAATAATAGATATATTTCAGATTCGTTGTCGGAATATTTAGAAAAAGTTTTAAATATTCGACTTATGACATTTTTAGAGAGGATTAGAGGCCATGCATTCAAGATTTTCTGGCATTTTTTATACGACTGTAGACGATAAATCAAAATTGGTGACTACGTTGGTTTCGATGCATCGATGGTCTATGGCGTTCCTCAAGGGAGTTTTCTCGGTCCTTGTCTATTTTTAGTTTACATAAATACACGTGTAAACAGCTCCTAAATAAAGGTAAAATATTTAAGTATGCTGACCGATTTTTCATTAAATATAATTGATGGCATCTGAAAAAACGGCTCGTAGTAAGTAGTTTCAGTTTTATTACAAGTCCACTGCTGAACATACGCCTCCCCTACAGATAGCCACAAAAGTTTGTAGCTCTCGTATTGGAGGGATTTTGCCATAGTTGCCACGCTTGGCAGGCGGGTTGGCAAACGCAGTTTATTTATTCAGATGTTCCCGGAAGATGCTGCTGCCCTTCTCCTGGTTTTTCCTTTCCCTCTGTCGACTTTTACGACACCCACGGGATGAGATGGGGTGGTAGATTCTTTTAAGCCGCTACCACACGGCCATTTTAGTATTATCTGTTGATGCAATGGGATCAAATGAAACCGATTACGAAACCAACCAGAGTTACACAGTAGACCCCCTGCTCTGGCTTTCGGGTATTAACTCTACGAACACACAACTACGAGAACTATTACGGAGCGGTGGGACTCATCCAAACCAACCAAATGAGCCAAAACACGAGGGTTTTACTAACAGTCATTGTGGAGTACCTCGATGTAGATAGAGGCACTCCACAATGACTATCTCCTACATAATGACTACCACAATGAATACCTCGATGTAGATAGAGACACTCCACAATGACTACTAGTTCCATCATCAGACCCTCGTCACTAAGTGTGATGTTAAAACATACTTAATGAACTCAAACTCGAGGGGTTTACTAGAAAACCATTGAAGAGTTCGACCACTATAGAACTCCAGGATGCATCATCAGACCCTCGTTACCAAATGTGATGCATTGTAATCGTTGATTATGGGCCTACTATGTAGATAAAACATTATTTTAATTAATGCACTAAGCATCTAAAGATCAAAATTAAATAACTTAAAATTGAAGGTAAGTTTGTAGTGGTCCAATAGCTCCTAAGTATTATTGTCTTTTCCGAGGTATTCTTTATTAAATAACATCTGTTTTCATATAATATCGATAGTTTAGTATCCCAAAATATCGATAGAATTTATTTTTAAGTCGCAGAATAATATTATTCTTCCCAGGTTTCGAATTGTTGCGTTTTGATCGAATAAGACATTATTTTTATACGTATCTTTTTTATAGGAGAGGGGGCAAACGAGTCTTTTTAGATATGACTTTTCTTAATTTTAATTAAATAGTAAAATTATGTTTGCGTAAAGTTTTAAACGTTACGACGTTGCAGCGATCACGCTTAGACTACGTATGCCTCTTGAGACCTGGCATATCGATGAGCCTCATACAGATGAAGCGGTAGGAGGTAAACTTCTGCGAGCATCATAATGTCTGCAAAAAAATCGCAAAGCGCGATGACTTCTATCTCAAAAGACAAAGCGAATTCATTCGATAATATTCCTACAGCTAACTCACACATGGATCACCCGTTGTTGCTTTAGTTCTTACGATACTTTTGTGCCAAAGTTTATAACTTAATAAAAAAGAAAATTTAGGTCTAGGCCAAATCTAAATGTGAATAAATCCAGCGAGCCTTTTGGTGAACCAGCAATTGTTCTTAACTGCATAGGAGTTGTCTCCTCTATACTACGTTTTGACTAAAGGAAAGAAAGTTAATTTGCTAAGATCCACATGCAAAATTTAAAATGGTGTGTATTACCTAGTTTTTGAAGAGCACCGCCCGCCCTCCCTCAACAGCGTGCGCAAGCAAATCAATACCGCCACCGGTAGCCGCCACCAGATACTCTCAACCACTACAACATTACCACAAGGCAATACATATCACTGAAGTCGAGAACACGACACGTGTTGATATTGACTCTACGACAGTCGAGCGACCCGGATCACAATCTTAAAGGTTGAAAACGTGTAGTACATCAAATGGCAGTTGTGCTAACCCAATCTCTCTGTATGAATCTGTAAGATTATCGAGCGTGTATTGAACACTCATGTATTGCTTTGAACGTACCGATGAATTCAGTGATTGTTAATACGGGTAGACTATCGAGAGTTGTAGATTGTAGATTGCTAAGGGCCGGTTTCCGCAACTCCAGGTCTAGCGCGTATTTTGCGTGTAGGCAGGAATAATAGTTTACTCAGGCCAACCAAGCTCCAGGAACCTCAGCAGACCCTTGATATTCCCTGCGACCTCAAGGAGCGATCTCGGCGAGCCGAGGTGCTTGGCTCGCTATGTCGCGACCGTAGGGCAGTCCAGCAGAACATGGGCTGCCGTATCGTCCGTCTCGGCTCTGCACAGAGGGCTTCTCTCGAGAATTTTGAGGAGGCTCTTTTTGCTAGATCTTTCCAGAGCTCTTAATAGGGTCCAGCATGGTTGCTGTATGAGTAAGCTTTTACCATATCCAAAAGCCTTAAGCTTATGCTCTTGGATTTTAAGCTTCCTGAGAAACTGGTCAATAAAATACTTATATATTGCTGTTCGTCTAAATCTGTATATCTCGTGTTACTCAAGTGTCTGTTTTTATACAACTGTAGCATTTATAGTTGGTCTTTTAATTTTTCTCTTTCGAAGTCACCGCAATTAGGAGCCATCATTCATTTTTTAATATGTACCTTTGGAAGCAGTAGATTGTCTTCCGTTAGATTGTCAACACTTAACAACTGATCTCGTAATTGAAAATATTTTCTAGTCCATGTCTAGGTCATGTTGGCAAAAATCCCAAACAACTTTAGACACGATATAAAGATTTGCTACACTTGCCAGTGTTGCTTTATACTTTGATATATATTTTCGGTGATGTAATTGCTGTTAGCCTTCTCGGCTTTTACAGCTTCATCGGATACTACTTCATCGGATACTCTATACTTTGAAGCTGAACTTTATAGCCTTTATCACAAGCACCGAGAGTTTGTGATGGAGCTGTTGCCATTCCTTCAACCTACCTTCAATAGAGGTCGATACAACTCACAATGTTAGTCTACGCGGACCAGTACGTCATAGAACTTTGCAAGGTAAGAGTAAATAGGCATTAATTAGGTAATCGTCCCCACCGTCTTGTACTACCACGCGTAACTTTAAGTAGGTGTGAGGTAGAGTGGTCACAAGTAATTAAACAGTGGTTTAAAACGATTTTAGATAAATAAAATCGTTGCTTGTTACCGAACATCATCATCATTTGTCAACTGCTGAACATAGGCCTCCCCCCATAGATTGCCACAAAACACGTAAGTTTTTAGCTCTCATTTTAGGGGATTTTGCCACAGTTGCCACGCTTGGCAGGCGGGTTTATTTATTCGGGTGTTCCAGGAAGATACTGCTGCCCATCTCCTTTTTTCGTTTTCCCTCTATCGACGTTTACGTCACCCACGGGACGAGATGGTCTTAAGCCGTCACCACATGGCACAGACAGAACACTTCTTTTTAAATTCCATTCGTTGTAGTTTCAGCCTATCAATAGTCCACTGCTGAACATAGGCCTCCCCCATAGATTGCTACAAAAGTTTGTAGCTCTCGTTTTGGGCGGATTTTGCCATAGTTGCCACGCTTGGCAGACGGGTTGGCAACCGCAGTTTATTTATTCAGATGTTCAAGCAAGATGCTGCTGCCCATCTCCTGGTTTTCATTTTCCCTCCGTCGACTTTTACGACACCCACGCGATGAGATGGGGTGGTAGATTCTCTTAGGCCGCTACCACACGGCAGAGCCGTTAAATTCCATTAAATGAATTTAATTACCGCGCGGTTGCCATTTATACAGCGTTATGTACTCTGAGACACTGTACAGGAATTCCAAATTCACAACGGAATGACATACGACGATTCAAAATTTACCGTTGACTTCTCGTGACCCAACCATTTTTCTTGCAAAACGAATTTATCATCAGTGGAATATACAGTCATTTTCAAACTTCTTGCAATCACCAGACACAAATACATTGTACGGCTCTCAAGGGCTGTTCAAAAGCTGTTCTAGATAAATACAGTTTGAATACTTTTAGACACTTTCAACGATTCGTATTTGATAGTTGATACTGAAGACAAACTGCGGAATGCATGTAACTGTGGCCATGTCGAGGAAAGCTTGAGGTTAAAGCCTACGTAACAACAGAAGCAAACAATGTTTTATAAAATGGAATACCCGGTGGTAGGATTCCGTCTAGGTAGGTACCACCCCAGGGCCGGTTATTCTGCCGTGAAGCAGTAGTGTGCAAACATTACTGTCATTAGTGTTTCGGTTTGAAGGGCACTGAGAGCTAGCGTAATCACTGGGCATATGAGACTTAAGAACTCATGTCTCAGGGTGACACCCTTCAAATGCATAGGAATCCTACCACCTTAAAGTCAATGAAGAAATATCACAAAACAATAGCGTCTCCTCAGGTTGTTACCAAAGCAACCATCTCAAGTATGACTCAATAATTCTGGCCCTAATTGAATGGGCTCACCACCTATCACACCAAGTGCATTATATTGTTTTGGTGAAACGTGGATTGTGGCAGTCATCGGTTTTTGCAGTGAGTGCCCAGTCTCTGACTACCCCTTATGGGATACAGTCGTGATCTTATGTATGTATGTAATTGAATCTTTATTATCTCTTTCGAATTCATCAGCTGTGTCGATATTATCGAAAAGGTTTCTCCATTTGCTGTGCCAAAACAAGAAAGTTTCGACTTTCACCATTACTACTAAACACAGCATTGATAACTTTATGTCGTTTAGCACCAGATTCAAATCGGACTTAATGAGAAAAAGCTCCGCATATTGGATGAAAACGAAACTAGTTTTTTTTTTTGGATTCAGTGACGAAACGAGCAAAACGTTCACCTGATGTAAAGTGCAACGTCTATCCATAACACAAATGCTATGTCACCAAGAACGTTTCTGTGTGACAAAACACTGCGCCCGTCACCCTGAGACATTAGTTCTTAAGTCCCATATGCCCAGTGATTACGCTAGCTCACAGTGCCCTTCAAACCGAAACACAGAAATGATTGCACACTACTGCTTCACGGCAGAATAACTGGCCCGGGGGTGGTATCTACCTAGACGGATTCCTGCATAGGAATCCTACCACATGTATAAACGCGTGAACTGAAATATACAAGACTTTTGTTGATTTTTGATCTGGTAGTACCCATTTTTCTTAAAATCTAGACATTTGGCCCGAGTAAAAACCTACTTGGATCTTCCAAGCTTTCCAGAAATTTCGTAATCACATCGTTCAGGTGTTAACTTTGTAGAAGAAATAAAAAATGGTGTTGGAAAATGCGCTGCGTGCGATATAGTCGTGATTCGAGCAACCCTCACACGTACAAGAAAACCTGCGGCGCGCTAGTATAGTACGATAAGCGTTTTAAATTTTAACATTCGATCGTTATGATTGTTTTATCTTTTTCATAATTTTTTATTCTTCGTTTATAGCCGATACTATATTACTATAGGAACTGAAAATATTGCTATTGGATATTTTTTGCAATATGTAGAAAATCACACAAAAAGCTGCGTTGAATTTGAAACCTTGGACTTTAAATTGACGCAGTTTTTGGAATGGAGGAATTTACTGACATTTTTTTCTATCTTATAGTTTTTTTTAAATGAAAAGTCTCGTTGTTAATTCGGATTGGACAGGTTTTTATCACATATTAAGTGTCTCATCTTTCGTGTGCATGTGAAATGCATGTGTTTGAGATCTCCATAAAACAAACTTTATTTTAGTCTGTCAATAAACTACCTATGCAATATATTTTTTATACTTACGCGAATTCTACACATTTAATAAAACTAGCCGTGGTAGCTCAGGGGCCTGGTGCTCGCCTTTAATTTCATAGTAAGCGAGTAACCTGGGTTCGATCCCCGGTGCCAGCACCTCTAATATTGTTCTACAATTTTAAGTGCTGATTTACCACGTACTTAGCGGTGAAGGAAAACATCGCGAGGAAACCTGTATGTCCGAGGAATAGAAATATTTTGAGGACATGTGAAGTTCGCCAACCCGCATTGGAGCAGCGAGGCGGATTCTTCCTAGCTTCAAAACCCTCTCAGAAATGAGAGGAGGCCTGTGCTCAGCAGTGGGACATTTATAGGCTGAAACTTTACTTTTTTTTTTTATAAAACTATATTTACGTATTTTATCGCATTTTATTTAACTATTTATAACCTGACATTTCGAGAGAACCCATGGTTACGGGAGGAATGAGGTATCATACGTCCTAATTAATTCGGGCTACCTTCAGCTTTTATTTATTACTAGTTTTTTACTTTACTTTTTTTTATTACCCGCAGGTTTTTCCGCGACGATATATGTTTTTAAATGTCCCGTGGTCACTATTTCATTTTCCCGTATAAAAAGAATCCCATGTCCGCCCCAGGATGCAACGTATCGGTGACAAATTTCGTCAAGATCGTTTCAACGGTTGTGCCGTAAAGAGGTAACAAACAGAAAGAGAGACAACGAGAGTTACTTTAGTATTTATAATATTAGTATGTCTTTTTTAGTCTGATCTACGCAAAACGAGCCTACAGTGTTTTGAAGTCTTGCAGTGGTATGCTTGGTTTAAAATAGGTTAAAAACGCAATAAAATCTCTAAATCTAGTTTTATTAAATCTGTCAAAATTGGTTAACACGTATTTTTGTTATTGGAGAAAGCGACGAGACGAGAAAAACGTTCACCTTATGGTAAGTGCAACGTCCGCCCGTAGCAATGCTGTGCCATCGAGAATATTTCCGTGTGGCACCACATTGCGTCCGTCCCTCTGAGACGTCAGTTCTTAAGCCTCATAAGCCCAGTGATAACACTAGCTCTCAGTGCCCTTCACAACGAAACTGCTTCACGGTAGAATAACTGGCCCTGTGGTGGTACCTATCTAGACGGATTTCCGCGAAGGAATCCGTCATAAATATACCGTCTATAAAAATACCCCAACATAATAATAATTTATGATTCATAGTGAACTTTCAATGCGGATTCTGATCATAACTAATTAGACGAAAGTTTACTAATAAAACAAAAAGAAAAAGTAGAAATCTTGTTCATTTTAGAGAAAATGAAAAAATAATTTCGATAGAACGTGGGTAACAACACTAATAGAGTTGTTTCAGTTAACCAGCGGTGCTGCATTGTATTTCAAACCATCTATTTATGTCTTTATTAGGGCCGCGAAATGTGGGCGTGTCGATAGCGCCAGGTATGTTCCCCCGCGTAAAAAAATAATGAAGCTGTCACATGTCTGTATTGCCGATGCCAAATGACATGTAATTATTTTCCGAATACCATAGCATTAGTAAAGGTTGTGGCTACAGCCCTCTTAGCATTAAATGTAACGTTTTTTTTACCTTTCACTTCGAATTTATAAACATTTTTTACAACATTGCGTTGATTTGTCGGTACTCATAAAGGTTACTTATGCGATCGCGGTCATATTACGCAAATACACGATAGTTAAATAGGTACGTAATAACGATAAACTTTTTACTGGTGGTAGGATTCCTATTTAGGAATCCGTCTATGTAGGTACCACCCAGGGCCAGTTAGTCTGCTTTGAAGCAGTAGTGTGCAAACATTACTGTGTTTCGATTTGAAGGGCACTCGAAGCTAGCGTAATCACTGGGCTGGGACGGCCGCATTGTGGTGTCACACAGAAATTTTCTGGGTGCTCCACAAGATGCCAGTTCGAGCCGCTCTTCAAAAGCTCAAATTGTGAGGCAGGAGTTTTAAAATTAAAGGATCATAATGGTCGGCGATTTTAATGGATGAGTGGAAGTGCATCGTAATAGATATAAATGTCTGTTGAAAAGTTTCGGCGATGATAGTGTAAATGAAAACGGGAAAAGTATGTTTGGAGTGGAATCTTGTGGTACAAATACAATATTTTACCATAACATGATTCACTTGTATACGAGAGAATGCACTAGAGCGAAATAAAATTGAGAAGTTGCAGGAAAAAGAGAAGAATTTGTATGGAAAAATACTGTAACTGGAAGTCACATATAAATTGTCTCTGTAATAAGCTTGATAAGTATGTATACGTTTTGAATAGATTAAGGCTTACAGTTACCCAAGCAGCTGCGCAAACAGCATACCATGGTCTGGTGTCTTCCAGGTTGAGATATGGCATTATTTTATGGGGTAACTCTACAGAATCTATTAGAGCATTTAGGGCACAAAAAAAGTGTTTACGCGCAATCTACGGCATGGGCTATTTGGACAGTTGTAAATCTAAATTTATATAATATTTATGTAATATTTTTCCTCTTCCTATCTATCCGTGTGGTAGCGGCTTAAGAGAATCTACCACCCCATCTCATCCCGTGGGTGTCGTAAAAGTCGACATAGGGAAAATTAAAACCAGAAGATGGGCAGCAGCATCTTCCTGGAACATCAGATTAAATAAACTGCGGTTGCCAACCCGCCTGCCAAGCGTGGCAACTATGGCAAAATTCCCCTCAAAGTGAGAGCTACAAACTTTTGTAGTAATCTATGGGGGAGGCCTATGTTCAGCAGTGGACTAGTGATAGGCTGAAATGATGATGATGATGATTTTTCCTCTTCCATGTTTATATATGTTTGAAATATGTGTTTTTGTACAAAATAATTTAAATTTATTTCAAAATGTAGGAACTGTTGGAAGTCAATATAAACACACCCTTCATGTACCAAATCAGAGATTGACAGTTTATCAGAAAAATGTTTATTGTATGGCCATTAAAATTTATAACCGTTTACCTGATATTTTCAAGAATAAAAAAAACCGACAATTCAAAAATGACGTAAAGAATTTTTTTTAAGCAAATGTCATTATGATATTGGTGAATTTTTAAATGATAATAATATGTAATGAATTAATTTTTATTATTTAATGATTTTAATGAATTATGAATGTAACTAAATGCTTTATGACTATAATTTATGAATGTTATATTATAAATTGACATGTAAATAATCTACAATTAATTCTATATTTATTTTATATTTGCACACTTTTTATTCAAGTAAGAGCATGCTGGAATGTTAAAATTTTATAATACCATTATTTATGTACCATGTCTCTGGCAAATAAATCATTTTGAATTGAATTTGAATTGAATTGAAACTAATCGAGAAGTTTGACACGTTAGATGGGGTACGTGAGGTTGAAGAAATATGGAAGCCGTTTAAGAAAGGAATCGTGGAAGTTGTGTAAGTAAAATAATAAAAGAGTGTAAGTTACATACTGTGTGTGTAGAGGTTAGGTGTCCGAGAAGAAGAAAGCTTGGCTAGACTGGTTGGCTACAAGAGACATACTAAGAATGCAAAAAAACAACGAATGAGGGTGTGAGCTGGGCAAGGAATGAGTATAACAGGTCAAAAGATGTGGCAAAAGAGGTCGTGAGTAGAAATAAAGAGAATGATAGAGATGAATTTGTGACGAGATAATCTGACGAATTTCGGTAAGTCAGTTCATTAATTCTTCCGAAAATCCGTAAAAACACAACCTCGCAACTGGATAAAATCAGAAACTAGGATGAAAGTGTTGTTAGAGGAAAGGAATGTATTCTATAAAGATGGAAGGAATATTTCGAAAGCTTTTTTGAGAAAGAGGATATACAAGCACATGCCCCATCTGAGGAAATGTTCGATCGATCGAGATGCTGAAAGCTGGGCAGGGCGTGGTAGCTAGTCAGCTGTAGCGCCTTTTTAAACTTTGCTGGGAGAGATATCGTATCAAGATACTGGTGTAAGGCCGTCATCACACTGCTTCCTTGGGAACAGGGTCGCAGCAAGACTACCGAGGCATTAGCTTGCTCAGCCGAGGGTGTTTAACCTATTTATAGATAACTGCTTGAAAGATTTGAAAGAGACTGCGTATGGATCAAGAATGAATGATCTGACCGTCAAATGCCTATTATATGATAATTATCAGATTAAATTAGCATCATTGGAGGAGCAGTTGTCGGCGATGGTTAATATTATGCATAGTGCTCTAAAAAGCAAAGAGATGAAACTGAACATTAGTAAGACGAAGTAATGGTTTTTGAAAAATAAGAAAGTATGATGGATTGCAGAGTTCTGATTGAAGAAGAAAAAGTTAAACATGTTAAAGAGTTTATTTTATTGGGTTCCAAGATTACGAGAGATAGAAAGTACGACTTCGCCGTACGATGAAAGTACGGCCAAGAGTATAAAGTAGAGAGGATGGATGCGAGAAGATTGACGAAACAGATCTATGAGGCTAGTGTGAATGGGCATGTCGCGAAAGGTCGACCAAGTGTTCATTCAAATAGCCCTGTCATTTGTTTCTTCACCTCTGTTTACATCTAATTTTTGTTACTGTGCATTAATCCGCACGGACTTTACGACCGCTAATGATTATTCACAAATTCTAAAAACTAAAACCTAAGAAATATTTACGTTTTATACACTCGGCATCAAAAAAAATCGCAAATCCGAAAAAAATAATTTAAATACTATTTTAACACAACAGGCCAATGGCAATGTTGTGGTTTGAGGGTATCATTCGAAAGGTAATTTCATTACCTTTCAGGAATTTTAATTGAATTTTACTTTTATAACGAGACGAAAGAGAAATTAAAGAAAAAGACGGGGTATGTACAAATTTGCAAATTAATAATTTAAAAAAAAACTTAATAAATACAAAAAAAGTTCTTAAAACCTAGTGTTACCCCCCCTTGCCTTGATAACGGCTTCCATGCGATCTTTCATGGACCTTACAAGGATCGCAACAGCCTCTTGGGGCATTTGTTCCCACTCTTCAAGTACCGCATCTTGGAGCTCTTGAAGAGTGGATGGAGCTGGATCTCGAGCTCGCACGCGCCGTTTTAGGTCATCCCAGAGATGTTCTATTGGGTTAAGGTCTGGACTACGTGCTGGCCAATGCATAACAGGGATATCGACCTCCTGTAAATAATCCCGTACAATAGCCGCGGTGTGGCAACAAGCATTATCATGCATTAACATGAATCCATCACCGACATATCCAGCATACGGGACCACATGTTCCTCCAGGATTTCAGTAATGTACCGACCAGCATTTAATGACCCTTGCCCACGGCCCCCTCGAGTCCGGGAAACGCACACAAGTTCCGTTTTCCCGTCGACGGAAATGCCGCCCCAAAACATACACGAGCCACCCCCGTATTCGACGGATTCTTCGAAGCAGGGTTGTGTGAACCTCTCCCCCTGTCTTCTGTAGACCCTTCTACGTCTGTCATTGCAGAAGAGACAGACCCTCGTCTCATCAGAGAAGAGTACGGTCCGCCACTGTTCTAGAGTCCACTCGCAATGATTGCGAGCAAACTCTGGGCGATCTCTGGGATGCTGTGCAGTAAGTTTTGGACCTTTAGCAGGTCTATGGGCTGTTAAACTCTTTCCGTGCAACCTTCTTCTTATCGTAGATGTTCTCCGAGTTGATCGAAGCTGTTGTTGCAGCTCAACAGCATTTGTAAAACGGTTTCGTAAAGATGTCGTAACGATGAAACGGTCATCTCTTTCTGATGTGCACCGTTTTCTTCCAGATCCCGGTTTTCTAACATAACCACCAGTCTGCTGAAAACGTTGGAACACCCGTCGAACTGAAAAACGGGACAGGTTCAACTGTCGAGCAACGTCACACTGCCGCATCCCCGACTGCAATAGGGCAATCACTTGAGCGGCTTCTTCAGAGCTGGTGTCCATCTTTACTTGTTCTTACTTGGGTTACTTGTTCACGTGTGTTCACTGCAAAGTCTAAATTACGACTGGCCCATATTTCATCCAGATCGACCCTTTTATACCCTTTTTAGGTGGTGTAACTAGCGTACTTACTAACGAGCATTTGACAGTGTTTATTTTTGACGCTCTATAATGATAAATGTTTTAATGATTTCATGATTTTTTTATTAATAATGTAAAGCTATTCAAATACCCATTTCAAACATACCAATATTTATATAAATATAATTCGTTTCTAGCCATTACAGCCATTTTTCGCGCAAACTCAGAGAGGTGCGATTTTTGTGACGCTGAGTGTATAACGCTTTTCAGCTTTCTGTCTCATGTCTGAATCATTGTTATAGTCAGCAATCTATCTATTATAATGTTATGCATAATAGTACTGTTAACATTCATGATTATAAAGATGAAAACGCAGAAGAGACGGAATCTCTATTTTAAATAATGCATTTATATCATTATTAAAGAATATTTCAACGCTAATTTTTTATGTTTGATTTTGGGGGTGAAAACAATAGATTTCGGATTTATGGATATATATAGTTAACATATGATTAGGGCAGTGATGCTATCTTAGGGTATTTTACCATAGATTTAGAGTAAAACTGAACTAGCAGGGTAAAACTTGGGGTATGAATTTATTTAGGGTAATTTTTGGAGTTAGAAATTTACTTGGGGTATTTTTGGTATAAAAGATTTAAAAGTGCAACTTCCATATATTTAAATATATTATTATTTCTAAAGCAAAACCTTGTTGCAAGCGATTTAATATTCGGTAAGGCACCAATACTGGGTTCTTTGATTCAATACCCTCCCTCCCTCGCTCACTCTATATATTTATATAGTGTGTCACTCTTGGTAGTAAAATAACTTATCTTTTATGGTTTTCTGACTTAACTTAGACGTTGGTGGTAAGAAAAGATTTGCAACTATTTCTAAACTAAACGTAAAACCATTTTTGGTTTATAGTATTGTCGAGTCTACACTTACATTATCTCTATCCATGATTTGAAATATAATGTTTATAAGATATAATTCAAAAAATTACATTAACTGTGTTTTGTTCTGTTTAACTGCTTTAAAATATGTTATATTTAAATATAATAAATTTAATTTTGATGAAAGTTGTTAATATATTTTGCGCAAAAGAAAATTTGTTACAATCATGGCTTTCCATTAATTTTGGGACTTACTTATATAGCAATATGAAAGTTAAAAAGTCAACATTAGTAGCCGATAAAATTTAGGGTATTTTTTTCCAAAAAACTGAAAATCTAGGGTAAATTTAGAGCAAGCATGGGGTAAATTAAAATTATGACCTGGATAAGGGATATTGTTTGTGTGCATCTGACTTGCATCTGACAGTCTGTGTTTAAGTGCTGGCAACCCTGTAGTTACACTTTTTGTTGATGTTTTCTTGTTTTGTTTATATAGATCATAGAAAAAATATCTATTATATTGATTACATGTTGAATAACTAGAACCTTCACTGAGTCTTTGTTTGTGCTTGGTATGGTTAGTTGCGTTGTTGCTAATTGTAGAAATACTTCAGGCAAAATATCAAAGGATAAAGATGGAATTACCTTTCACAGGTGAAGAAATTTTACGTACTACGTTTAGTGGTTTATATATACATCTTTCATAATGATCGCGAAAGATATTTATTTATTTTGCTCTTCTTTAGTCTTCGTTAAGATTTAACTATCAAGCTGTTTGTTACGACTTTTTTCACTAAAAAATTATAAATCGAAAAGTAACAAATATTTTTTAAACGAAAGTTATAGTGATAAATAAATTTCGTTACGTTTGACATATTTATGTCCTTAATTGGAAGTGCGACATTTTAATTGTTTTTCTGATTACAGATTCCCTAGGGATAAAATCAGAAGAAGACATTGGGAGATTGCAGTAAATCGGGAGCGAGGATGGTTCTCAACGCCAGCCAGTGCAGTGTGCTCTGAACATTTCATTGCTAATGACTTCTATTTAACAGAGAGTGGCTTACGGAGGCTTTCTTTAAATGCCATACCATCCATAAATATTTCGGTAACTTTAAACATGTAATATGTAAAGCTCTAGATTGACTGCAACAAAAATGTGTGATTCATACATTTTTATAGCTGACATATCTGCTTTAACTCCTAACTCTTTCTGTGTCTAATGAAACACTTAAATTATAAAATTGTATTGACAAAATCATGAAACATTCTGACTGGAACCTGCATATATTGTGTGTTGTATAATAGCTTCGACTTTCAAATGAAACTAGTACACACAGTTTTCGTGTTACAGTACAATAAAGGAAAGAAAGTCAATTTGCTAAGATCCGCATGCAATATTTAAAATGGTGTGTATTACCTAGTTTTTGTAGGGCACCGCCTGCCCTCCCTCAACAGCGGGCACAAGCAAACCAGTACCGCGACCGGAATCGGCCCCCTCAAAAACTAGGTAATACACACCATTTTAAATTTTGCATGCGGATCTTAGCAAATTAACTTTCTTTCCTTTATTATAAAGGATTTCCACAAATTAACGCCTGATTCTATTAACTATAGTACAATAACAATTACAGTATGGTGATATCACTGAAATGTCCATTCAACATAAGTTCATTGTCTGAATCCAGGCTGGAGCCATCATTTGTGCACCAAACACTGGTTGTCAGTTCTTGTTGTGTTGTTTATGTGGAATTTGTCTGAAACACACTTGTAATACTGGAGAAATCTTTTCAAATGTATAACAAAAAAATTTTTTTAACAACAATACAAAAATAAAGTTACCTATACCATATATAATTACAAGATAATGATGTGCCTTATGACAATCTCCATGGATCAACTGCCGGTAGGTGACCGGAAGAGTAGAATTGCAGCTATCTCTTACTACCAAAGTGTCAGAAGAAGCGACTAAGGTATTGTGCAGACAGCCTTTATTAGTCCATAATACAATAATATGCAATGCGGTCACTATACTGCTCTTGCAATGGGGAATCAGACTTTTTTGTCTCGTATCAAAATGGCGGCGACTTGGTTCGCCACCCATCATGTCTTGTTTCCGACAAGAGCGAAAAGTGGACTGCATGTGTGGGGTATATATATATAAGGGGTAACCTTATTTTTTTTTATTTGTTAAAAGTGAGGAACGAGCAAAACATTGACCTGATGGAAAGTGCAACGTCTGTCCATAACAGATGCTGTGTCACCCAGAACATTTCTGTGTGACACCACAATGCACTCGTCTCCCTGAGACATCAGTTTCTAAGTCTCATATGCCCAGTGATTATGCTAGCTCTCAGTGCCCTTCAAACCAAAACAGAGTAATGTTGGCACACTACTGCTTCAGGGCAGAATAACTGGCCCTGGGGTGGTACCTACCTAGACAGATTCCTGCATAGGAATCCTACCACCTATAAAATATAAGGGTGGTAGGATTCCTACCACCTTTAGAGTAAAAAGGTGTGACTGTATGTATGTCTACTGATCAACCATGACTGATAGTGAAAAATATTTTTTACTAATCAATTAAATATCATTAGATAAATAATAATCATATACTGCATCTCATAATACCTTATGATATTGGGAATTACTAGAAATTTTGAATATTATTTTTTCAGTCAGTCCAAGGATTCATTTTTCTGTTTTCACTCACAATTAATTTTAATTTAAAATAAAATACCACTTTCCCCACAATATTTTTTTTATGGAAGATGGTGACATGACAAGCTAATCCATTCACTTAATGGTAATTGCAATGTCTGCCCATGACAAATGCTGCGTCACTCAGATTTTTTCTGTGAGTCACCACACTGCTTTGTCACCTTGAAATATCAGTTCTTAAATCTCATGTGCCCTGTAATCACATTTGTTTACAGCAGAATTACTAGCACTTAGTGGGAACCACCTTCAGATTCCTGTATAGGAATGCTACCACCAGTATATTATAATGTTAATAAAATAAAAACAAAAGTAATGAGTTATGCATTAAAGTTTTTTTTGATTTTAGCCATGCCAAGAATCAGAACCTACTATATCTGTTCTGGAGCCTGGCGATATAAAGTCAACTGATTCGGAAGAAGTTATTAAACTAAAATATAAAGTAAGGAGACTAGAAGCTATTGCAGAAATGAGAAAAAGAAGGTTAAATCTCATGTGGCAGGGGAAGAGGAGACTTCGAAAGAAATTGGCGCAAATGAGGTGTTTGATAAAGCATTTGATAAGGAATGAGCAGTATAAAGGAGAGCAGAATAATTCTTTAAAATGTTCCTGATCTCAGTAACACTACATTAAATCTGTAATTTTACATTTGCCGTATTATTTAATTTACACATAATACATATATTATAATTTAAAATACAATGGGAAACGAATGATATTTGTAATAATAAAAGGAAGAATTAAATTAATGAAGTTTGTTGTTATTGATATTTTTATTGCCAATAGGTGCCCGGTATAGTAGAATAGCACCTTTGTCTTTTCTACCGAGATGTCGTAAAAGTATTGTACGGCTTGTAGGAACGCAATGTGGAGTAACATTGTTTGGATTCGTACCAAAATGGCTGCTACGTGGTTGACCACCTTTGACGTCTGGTTTCCCGCCGCGGGGTCGAAAAGTGAGCTATGTGTGTGGCCTCTGCCTACCCCTTATATGGGAAAAGGGCGTGACTGTATGTTTGTATGTTATTATTTAAAATGCAATTAGCTACGAAATCGTTTTTTGAAAACCAAGGTAGGTAAGAATTAGAACAGATTTTATTACATTTTGTAATGTACACACCATGACACAAACACACTGGTTTGAAATTTAGTTTTTCTCAATGATCAATGAAGATGTATTAATTAATTAACTATGACTGGTGATAGGATCCTATGCAAACATTACTGTGTGTTATTGTCTGTAGGCCACTGATGCCTAGTGTAATTACTGTGCATGTGAGACTTAGAACATGAAATGTTGCACTTACTATAAGCTGAACAATTTGAACGTCGTCACTCATCCATAATAATTTTATTGACATGTTACATTTTATTGACATGTCACACTTTATTGACATGTTACATTTTATTGACATGTTACAATTTATTGACACGTTACATTTTATTGGCATGTTACATTTTATTGACATGTTACATTTTATTGACATGTTACATTTTATTGACATGTTACATTTTAATGTCATGTTACATTTTATTGACATGTTACATTTTTTTTGACATGTTAAATTTTATTGACATGTTACATTTTATTGACATGTTACATTTTATTAACATGTTGCATTTTATTTCGTAATGAGTGACTTATGTAACATTTTATGGAGTGTTACATTTTATTATATGTAATTAATTGCCTAATTTTCAATAATTAGGTCTCAACTACACCGTTGGATAGTCACAGGCGTGAAGTTAGTCAAAATATTGGTGAATATAAATATTATAAAACCATGCAATTAGATCCGCTGATTAGGATCAAAACAATTATAAAAGGGCATTCCAAGACTCCTTTTAGTACCGTACAAAGTATACACAGTGAGAGCTGGAACTCTACCGCCGTCGGTCTTCCCACATTACTGTGGGATTCTTCGAAGCAAGAGTGAATAAGCATCTTCGGCTTACGTGTCTAATATCCTGGACCATCACTACTTAACACCAGGCTGGATTTTGGTCCAACGTTTGCCTATTTACAAGTCAAGTCGTGTGGAATACATTAAATGTGCAATACAAACTACGGACTATTTCATCCTTGCCACCAATATTTGCAACAATACTGCAAATCATTTGTTTGGTTTTGCTATCGACAATCAATCTGCCAAGTGTGACGGTTAATCCTTCAGACTTGGAAGTGGCCAGTTATTCTGCCGTTGCAAACGTTACTGTGTTTCGGTCTGAAGGGCACTGAGAGCTAGCGTAATCACTGGGCATATGATACTCAAGAACTGATGTCTCAGGGTGACTGCCGCAGTGTGGTGCCAAACACAAATGCTCTGTGTGACATAGCATTTGTTATGGACAGACGTGGCACTAACCATCAGATGAGCGTTTTGCTTGGCTCGACACTTTCTCCAATAAAAAAGGTCTATGTCCAGCAGTGGGCAATTAAGAGATTGATTATAATCATTATGAAGTACTCCCACTAGAGTAACATAAAGTAGCGCGGATGGTAGAGCTAACTTAGCAATTAATTTTTCTTTATATCCAATGAAGGAGAAGTCTTGAACATATAGTTTTTTCTTAGAATTCATCTATCGTCACAGGTTTGTTGTTGTTGTGCCGTGGTCGTATAGGCATTGAATGTTCGATTGAGATGCAGTGTCTTGTATTCTTGTTGACTATGTCTGGTATTCGAACCTAGGACCCGCGGCCTCATTAAGCCACGATGTCGTCAATTACACTTTATGACAATAATAAAAATTGATGCAATTTAAAACTTAATATTTTCTCCAAGCAAGACCGGGTTAAAGGAGGTGAGGTTAAATGGATCGCTGAATTAAAGAAAGTGGATCGATAAAAACAGTTGATATCCCGATATTTTAATGGTAGTTCTCACTGGTGGTAGGATTCCTATGCAGGAATCCATCTAGGTAGGTACCACCCCAGGGCCAGTTATTCTGCCGTGAAGCAGTAGTGTGCAAACATTACCGTGTTTCGGTTTGAAGGGCTCTGTGAGCTAGCGTAATCACTGGGCATATGAGACTTAAGAACTGATGTCTCAGGGTGACGGGCGCAGTGTGGTGTCACACAGTAATTTTCTGGGTGACACAGCATTTGTTATGGGCAGACGTTGCACTTACCATCAGGTGAAGGTTTTGCTCATTCCGTCACTTTTGTGAAATAAAAAAAAAAAATTACCACCGCACACCGTTTCGGTCTGAAGGGAACTGAGAGCTAGTGTAATCACTGGGCATATGAGAATAAAGAACTGATGTCTCAGAGGGACGGGCGTAGTGTGCTGCCACACAAATGTTCTAGTTGACACAACATTTGTTACGGGCGGACGTTGCACTTACCATCAGGTCAACGTTTAATTCGGCTCGTCTCTTTTTCGAATAAACGAAAACCGCTAGAGGCTGGTGGCACGAATTACTAACGATTAACACTCGTCTAGTCAGGAACACATTCTGCAAACAGTCAGCAGTCGTAAAAGTCTTGTCTGATCAAGGCCGAAATTAGTTACTACGTAAATGATTGACTACTATTTAAAAAGTTAACCGATGAACAGATTTTGTAGATCAGTTTCTTAATCGGTTTTTTAATCTTATTACGTAATATCGTTACGTTATTACGTAATAACGTAACGATATTACGTAGCTCTTAGGAAAAGTAACTGCGTCCTGGGCATTTTTAATTATATCAGACTTGTTACTGATTGCTAATACATTCTGCCAGGCGCTTACTAATATGTACCTTTCAGATGCATCTATAATATTATATATACTATCTGTGCCCTGCGGTTTTACCCGGGTAAAATGCCGACCTCGATCGATGATATACTTCCCAATTTGAATCGGATTTTGGGGTTATAATTTTTTTTGCGCGGAACTCCAATTATTTTTCTAAAATTAAAGTAGCCTATGTTACGCTATAATATCAGCTATCCGTCAGTGAAAGTCCCATCAAAATCGGTCGAGCCGTTTCGGATATTAGCCGGAACAAACCGACAGACAAATAGACAAAAATTTTAAAATTTCTTTTTCTTTTATGTACCGTATATGCTTACATAAGCATTGAGTAAAAAATTGTTATTTTATTATTACAAACAGATACTTCAATTGTATTTATTTATATAGATAACGTAACGATTTTACGTCATCATCATCATCATCATTTCAGCCAGCAACTTTTGGTAACAATCTATGGGGGAGGCCTATGTTCAGTAGTGGACTAGTTATAACTACTAACCCACTGCTGAACATAGCCCTCCCCCATAGATTTTTTGTTTGTTTGCTATTATTTTGGGAAGAATTTTGCCATAGTTGCCATGCTTGGCAGGCGGGTCAGCTACCGCAGTTTATTTATTCTGATGTTCCAGGAAGATGCTGCTGCCCATCGTCTGGTTTTAATTTTGCCTCTGTCGACTTTTACGACACCCACGGTATGAAATGGGGTTGTAGATTACCTTAAGCCGCTACCAAACTTAGTTTACTTACTTAAGTTAGTTACTACGTAAATGATTGACTACTATTTTAAAAGTTTACCGGGATGAACACATTTTGTAGAAAAATATTTAATTTTTTTAACAATATTACGTAATAACGTAACGATGTTACGTAGCTATTAAGAATAGTAACTGCGACTTGGGCATTTTTAATTATTTCAGACTTGTTACTGATTGCTAATACATTCTGCCAGGCGCTTACCAATTTGTACCTGTCCAGACGCATGTATAATATTATATACATACATTTGGTAGAATTTATATATATACTAACATATATTTGCGGTAAAGTTAAAAAGCGTTAATGGGTTTTAAAACAAAACAATCCCCTACGGTCTTGGTCTCGTGGGTGTCATGAGAGTTGGTTGAAAAAAAATGTAAATAAAAATTAGTCGTTAAAATATGTCAAATCATTTTTATTCTCAGTGTAAAGAAAACGCAGGTACCATATTTTTCTTTCCTAATTGGTTTTTATTGGAGAATGCAGTCTGGTCTGCTGTATTCTTATGTTTCTATCGTTTCAAGAGCATCTTAAAAGTTTCTTTACTGCGAGAGTAGTAAATATATATTACGTAATTGAATAGAAATAATCATAATCTATACAACACACACAACACAACAGAAACGCACGCGTGGATAAGAAATTAGTCTATGCATCGGAACGGTACGCTGTAGTTAATTCTCTAACAAAAAAAAGATGCCCTACAGTAGGATTTATCCTGTATCGTGGGTGCGTTTTACAGACAGAGAGAGACAGAGAGTTTAAATTTCACATGGACAACAAAACCAGACCCGCAAACCAACAATTTGTATTTTTGGACCCAGGACCCGCGGCGCAGAAGTCAGGTACGTTAACCATATACAATATGTATTATAAACAAATTAGTAATGCTAGTTACTCGACTTCACAGAGTCAGTAACTCTTTCAACAACGAAACCTCAGAAAGTGCACAAGATCATTCAATCAAAAAGTTAAAACTTATTAATAAAATACTTTTTACATACACATATATATATAAGTCCCATATAAGGGGTAGGCAGAAGCTACTCGTAGCCCACTTCGTGCACTCCCGGGAAACGAGACATGGCGGCCAACCACGTCGCCGCCATTTTGGTACGAGTCAAAAAATTCTCAGTCCTCATTGCGATCCTACGAGCAGTATAGTGACAGCATAGCATATTATGGTGTTATTCTGCTCGAATAAAGGCTGTCCGTACAGTACCTTAGTCGCCTCTTAAGAAACCGCGTTAGGAAATAGGTAGGTGCTCTTCTGCTACGCGGGAGACCTATCAGCAAAGATTTTTTAAGAAGGGTTATTATAAAAAAGTAAAGTAAAGTTTCAGCCTGTAAATGTCCCACTGCTGAGCACAGGCCTCTTCTCATTTCTGAGAGGGTTTTGGAGCTAGGAAGAATCCGCCACGCTGCTCCAATGCGGGTTGGCGGACTGCATATGTCTTCGAAATATTTTTTATTTCTCAGACATGCAGGTTTCCTCACGATGTTTTCCTTCACCGACGGGCACGTGGTAAATCAGCACTTAAAATTGCAATTAACAATTTTTGTGGTGCCGGCACCGGGGATCGAACCCAGGTCACTCGCGTACTATGAAATTTAAAGCGAGCGCCTAGCCCCTGAGCTACCACGGCTCTAGGGTTATTATGATATTAAAGAATATATGGATGATGATAACCCCTGGGAATGAGGTGATCGCTGCCAAGCTATTTCTACATCTGAATTCATGAACGAAAATAAAATAAAAATGCCGCTCGGTTTCTTGCTGGTCCTTCGCAGGACTGAGGAATTTGTTTGCGAACCAGTAGTTCAAAACAAATTACGTTCCATGAGCATTATGTAAATAATCTATATTGAATTAAAAATACTCTATTCTATATTATCTAATGTACGTATTATATAACATCCTGGTGATAGGATTCCTTTGCAGAATTTGAGTAATCACTGGGCATGTGAGACTTAAGAACTGATGTTTTTAAACTTTGCATTTTTTATAAGATCTACCATGGGGAGTGTTCCGAAGAATTGTTCGGATTAATTCGAGCCGCTGATTTTCACCATCGCACATTGCGGCATAGCGCGAAATGTCATCGTCACCACCTTGATGGTTGGCATTCCAGCACAGTGCGTTTTTCGCGCAATTTTCTGCCCCGCACAAGCACCATATGGAATCTGCTGCCGCCAGCGGTTTTTCCGGACCGATACGACTTAGGGACCTTCAAGAAAAGAGCCTATTCCTTCCTCAAAGGCCGGCAACGCATCTGCTATTCTGTCTCAGGGTGACGGGCGCAGTGTGTTGTCACACAGAAATGGTCTGGAAACATTTCTGTGTTTGTTACCTTTTCACGGAACGCACCTGTTCACGTTGAACGGATTTTGACGAAATTTGGGACAGAGATAGCTTGCATCCCGGAGACGGACACTAGAAACTTTTTATTCTGGAAACCCAGACTTTCCACGGTTTTTTCCACTGGTTTAGTCGCGGGCATTAGCTAGTAATACTCGTACATATATTGTTTTCAAAATTACTTACAAGGAAAAAAACTGATGGTAGGAATCCGTCTATGTAAGTACCAGCTCAGGGCCATTTATTCTGCTGTGAAGCAGTAGTGTGCAAATATTACTGATTTTCGGTTTGTAGAGCACTGAGAGCTAGTGTAATCACTGAGACTTCAAGAACTGATGTCTCAGGAAGACGCACGCAGGGTGGTGTCACACAGTAATGTTCTGGATAACACAGCATTTTTGTTATGGGTGAACGTTTTGCTCGTTTCGTTATTTTATCTAATAAAAAAACTGCTCTCTGGGCTTCTTGCTGGTTCTATATACCCAAGATATTTTTGTGTATCTATACATCTATACAAGTAAATATGCTTCGCAAAAAAAATTAAGGGAACAAAAAAAAATTCCAAATTTTTCGGTAATTTTTGAAGGGCTGTATTTAAGTGAGAAATGGTCGTAGAGACTTTTCAAAAACAGCACTTTAAAGCTCCAATATTTTAGTTTTTAGGCCTTTTATCCAAAAAATTTTAAGAGTCATGTTTTCCACGCAATGCAAACAAATAGCGCGGAAAAAAAATCAAAATTTTCGGCCTTCTTTTTATTACTCCACGGGGTCGGAATTTTTTTTCTAGTTGAACCATTATATGGAGCAGAAAGCCTGTTTATTCAGCTTGAATTTCCTTTTTTTAAATCATGTCTACGGCCATTTTTCGCGGAGACATCCGATAGAAGACAAAAAACAATCCTTTTGCCTTCAACCATCAATATCTCAACAATCAATGATAGTACAGAAAATACTTTGCTATTAAATTGTATCAAAACATTTGAGAAAATTTTTTTTTCACCCACAATATCGACTTGAAAACAGTTGAGTAAATCGGCTTTTTTCCTTGTGTTGGTAAATCGACCGCATCTTCACAAATACTGATGAGGAGGCTTAAGCATTCAGGGATTTTTACACCGTAACGTACCCCCAATAGCTCTGTAGAATGGCAAATCGATCCATTGAGCGGTTTTTTTTAACGATTGATCAAAGTTTAGAAGAAAATTAAAGGAACTAGATTTCTTTTTCAAATATCGTGGATTTTTATAAAAATGGAAAAATCTATTTTTCTTCAACGTTTTTCACAATTTTGTATCTGTCATCAGAGAAAAGTGAAAAAAAGTGTCAAGTGTCTAGCAAGTGTCAAAAAACTGTAAATTTCTCATCATGCCGAGACGACATTTATCCGCGCATGTTGTTGAGCGTAAGCAAGACGGGCTCGGCGATGTGCGGCTGACAACATTGGTACTTGGGCGACACGTCTGGCTCGCAATCCAGCCTCACGGAGACGATTTCGGACCGTTTATAAGGTTTCCGGAATTGCCCTTCGGTTTTCTGAACTATCATTGATTGTTGAGATATTGATGGTTGAAGGCAAAAGGATTGTTTTTTGTCTAATATCGGATGTCTCTGCGAAAAATGGCCGTAGACATGATTTAAAAAAAGGAAATTCAAGCTGAATAAACAGGCTATCTGCTCCATATAATGGTTCAACTAGAAAACAAATTCCGAGCCCGTGGAGTAATAAAAAGAAGGCCAAATATTTTGATTTTTTTTCCGCGCTATTGGTTCGCACTGCGTGGAAAAAAATGGCTCTTAAAAATTTTTGGACAAAAGGGCTATAAACTAGAATATTGAAGCTTTAAAATGCTGTTTTTAAAAAGTCTCTACGACAATTTCTCACTTGAATTCAGCCCTTCAAAAATCACAGAATAATTTGGAATTTTGCGTATTGTAAAATTGAAGTGTAGTTTTATAATAACAAAATAACAGCTTTTTACTCGATTCCTATAAAAGTATACAGTACTTGTAAGATTTTTTTTTATAATTTTGTCTGTTTGTTCCGGCTAATCTCCGAAACGGCTGGACCGATTTTGACGGGACGAAAAAGCTGTTATTTCGTTATTATAAACCGACACTTCAGTTTTTTTTTTATTTGTAATAAATAATAACAATTGTACTCGTATACTGTTCTATTCTATTCCGTTACATGCACAAGTAAATTAGCCATTTTCGTATAACGGCACTGCAATAAGCGATCGCAGTTCTTTCTGATAGCTTATCTGGTTTAGAAACCACCAGCGGTACTTCTATTGCCAGTTTTCAATAGCCCGTCGAGTCCATTGATCGAAGCCTGCGCGTGCGCATGGGTGGGGGTTACTCCCACTAAACGCAACAGCAAGACAGCAACAGAACCTTCGCTGCCGCTGCACACAGTGCACGTCTCGACGCGATATCTTAAATAAAAACACTTCGATCGAAAACTATTCCGTCCTAAGCGATAATAAATCCAATTCGTCATTACGCGTATCTGTGTATTTCTTCAAGTATGTGTAAATGTGAACGTGTGCTATAGGACAATGGTTGTGTGCGCCCCGATGTGTGTCATTGAATGAAACTCGCTTACCAATGCAACAAGCGAAAATGTGACTGTTTCTCATTGGAAGTGTACACCGTCGATCACCGATCGAAATATGGCCTTTACTGACAGATCATAATTCACTTGATGTTCACTAAAATGCGGGAATTTCTAAGGATCTCATTGGTGTGTGTGTGTGCTTTCCTTTTGGCGGTGCATGACGGGAGGTGTGAGGACGTGGTCTCCTCTGAAGTGACCGTGGAATCGGAGCCAGTTAATACGCGGCCTGATGATACTGAGCAGAGGAAGGATAACAAAAGTATTTTATCAGGTAAGGGGGTTTTTAAACTAGAAACTAATGGGTTTCCTACTATCGTTAATAAGGTAAAAGTTGATTAATCAGGGCCAGCGTTTTCATTAAGCTTAGTATATACATTAATGGTCTTATTCATAAAAAATACTTGTGATAGATTTATAATAATGAATAATTATAAAGCCAATTAGGCCTACTAAACGTATTATAAAATTCCGCTATGGGATACTTACTGGTGTATATACTATTTCTATGCAGGATCCGTCCAGGTAGGTACCACCCAGTGCCAGTTATTCTGCCGTGAAGCAGTAGTGTGCAAACATTACTGTGTTTCGGTTTGAAGAGGACTAATAGCTAGCGTAATTGGGTATATGAGATTTAAGAACTGATGTCTCTGTGTGAGTGCAGTGTGGTGTCACATAGAAATGTTCTGGGTGACACAGCATTTGTTATGGACAGACGTTGCACTTACCATCAGGTGAAAGTTTTGCTCGTTTTTTTTAAACAGTAGTGCAAACATTACTGTGTTTCGGTCTGAAGGTCACTGATAGCGAGTGTGTTTACTGGCCATATGAGATTTAAGAACTGATGTTGCAGGTTTATCTACGTGTTGCCATCCTGAAATGTTTTGTGTGACACAATATTTGTTATGGGCAGACGTTGCACTTTCTCCATGCCCATGACGGGAAGAAAAATCTCTGCGGTATACGCGTTTTCCACCGTAAACATTTTTGTGAGACAAAGAATAATAAAATGATATTCCAAGATAATCCAATCCAATAAACAAGCCACCTGCAAGGAAGTTCAGAACGATACTGGCAGGATGCGAACACGTAATCGGAAAAGAAAATCGTAATATCTAATCCGGCGTTTACGCTGAAGAATTTGTTTACATTCTGCTGCATACGCTGTTTTTCTATAAAGTTATTATTGTGGCTCGTATGCAAGAATCCACCTAGGTGATGATGTTCTCCTAGCCGATTTCGACCACGGCGACAACTGCCGACTACTGTAGAGAGCCATCAACTGCGCAGAATATATTATAGTGCCACAAGTGTACGCGCAAACACAGAGGCACTCACTCGTCCCAACCTACCCGCGCCCGATGTAACGATGATGCGATAAGATCGGAGGTAGGCTAGGATGCAGTGTCAGAACCACGGGGACAATCACAACACAACCAGACCCGAAAACCAACCGCGACCCGCGGCTTAGAAGTCAGGAACTCTGACCACTAGGCCACGCGGTCGCGTTGTGCCGCCTAGGTATACCAACTGCAGTGCCAGTCAAGTACCAGTGTGAAAACATTGCTGTTTTGACCTGAAGGGCACGTTACTTAATGCGAATAAAGAGTACATCTAGAAGATAACAAAAAGTGTTACCCTAAGGGAACCTATAACAACTAAAGGTAATGTAATAAAAATAATAAACAAAATACAATTTAAGAATTGTACATATTTGTTCGAAAAATTAAATGCATGTATTCTGTTCTAAGACAGAGCGTTACTCCGGCTTCACTCATAGAAAATCATTATGCAACTAGGTATGATCCTTACACTATCACCAAATTCCACAATTAAAAAAATAAAGGCACATTTAGGAATTCTCGTCGAAACTCGCATCAGAAGGAAACTAATTAAAAATAAATAAAACTGAACATTCTTAACTAGAACGATGTAGTCACTCAGTTTTAGAGGAAATTCTTGTGGAGGTAAAAAGTTTTCTCTTTTATTTTGAGTCAAGAAGCTCACTCCAGAAAAAGTCTAGTAACGCTCATGAGTCTAGGAATGGTAAATTGAACATCATCATCATTATTTCAGCCTATCACTAGTCCTAGCAGTGGACACAGGCCTCACCCACCCTCTGTCGACTTTTACGACACCCACGGGATGAGATGGGGTAGTAGACTCTAAACCCTTACTGTATATGTTAGTGTATGTTTTGGTGAAATCCTTTAGGAATTTTATTTACATCCTTACGTCCTGTTTTTGATAATTTCAACGTATGCACTTCACACATGTTAAAAACGTCATCTTCGATTTGTGTTTCGAGTTCCGGAAATACCTTTCTCATTTTTCATAGAATAACAGTTAACAGTTACATATACAAAGAGTCACGCCTCTTTCCCATAAGGGTAGGCAGAGACCGCATCTTTCCACTAGCTACGATCCTGACACACATCTTTAGCTTCCTCTACTCATTAGTGTTTTCATACAAGCTCGTCGGTTGCGGGTACTTTTGACTTAGGCGAACTTATAACGATCAGATCGAAATCGTTTTAAGGAAAGGCCATAGTTACATATAGATAGATATAATAGATAGATCGTTGAATAAATAATTAGTTAAACATAAAGCTTCGTGGAATTGATTTCGTAACTCACAGACTTACATTCTAGTTTAGCGCATAAATATTGGATTGCGTATGCACTGCCACACCGAAGCCAAACAGGCTTGTGACTTCACAGTAAAACCTCGAGCAACTTAAACTTTTGTGGGATTAAAAACCACTGATTTTTTACTATAAGACCGAGACCCTGATGTCTGTAGCAGTCGTGTATATGTAGGATTGTATTGAAATGTTGTAGTAATTTTATGCTTTTGTTCCAAAGTTACTTTAAGATTGCGAACCCATTGTTGAAATGGAAAGTAAAATTCAGACAATGGGTAGACGGGTATATATGGGAGGTAAATAATAACTATATTATTTTATTGTGTTTCTCTCAAAATATGCACAAATTGTGCAAACGCTTTACTGTTGGTAGGATTCATATGCAGTAATTCGTCGAGGTAGGTATTATCTTAGGCCAGTTATTCTCCCGTGAAGCAGTAGTGTGCAAACGGTTTGAAGGGCACTGAGAGCTACTGCAATCACTGGGCATATGAGACGTAAGAACTGATGTCTCAGGATGACGGGCGCAGAGTGGTGTCACATAGAAATTTTTTGGGTGACACGTTGCACTGAACATCAGGCGAACGTTTTGCACATTTCGTTACTTTATCCAATAAAAAAAAATTGGAACCGAGCTCATCCATTTCTATTAATTACTATAAAAAGGGATTTTTCAATAAAAGATATACGTGTATATTTTTAATGATAGGGAAGTCTCTGTATATAAAGAAAATCTGTGTATAAAGTCGCAGGGGTATATCTATAAATTACAATTTTTTTTTAGAAGAGTCGACATTATGTCGTATATCTCAGACCACTTAATTTTAAAACCTGATTCTGGTATTGGTTGCACTTCTTAAACATGGCCTACAATTATCGTTTTCTATGTAAGCATAAATTATAAACAGATTATTAATAATGTGTCAGTGCGTTTCTCCATTATTAATAAAGGTGACATTTCGAATTTTATATTACTATATTGACTGTGTGATAAATATTTCTGTTATTAAAAGAGAGTATCAAATGTTTATATATTTGTAATACGAAGTTAAAATTTCCAATTGGAATCATTGCCACGTTTACATTGCTTTTATAATAGCACTATTCAATTACGGATCTTACTAAAGCGTTTGATAATGTTTACAAAGCGATAAATAACTTATGTTGTCTAATTCGTGCATGCACTGACATAACCGGTGCAGGCCCAGTATTATACGAATATTCAAGCGTTGTGAAAACGACTGGCATCGACCTCAGTGCAGGTATACGGTTACAGCTCGACTTGCGCAACGGCGAGGCAGCGGCGTGCGAAAACATTTGCGTTGAAAAGAGCAACTGGTAAGACGCGGGCGACGCACGCAGCGTGCGACTGCTCGCCCACAATGTTGTTTTTGTAATGCTTGATATTATGGAACATTTATTTGCCCAAGTCGAATTTTTTTTTTATTTAATAAAAGTGACGGAACGAGCAAAGCGTTCACCTGATGGTAAGTGCAACGTCTGCCCATAACAAATGCTATGTCACCCAGAACAGTGTGACACCACAATGCGCCCGTCACCCTGAGACATCAGTTCTTAAGTCTCATATGCCCAGTGATTACGCTAGCTCGGCAGAATAACTGGCACTGTGGTGGTACCTACCTAGACGGATTCCTGCATAGGAATCCTACCACCAGTAAGAATAGAATGCTAGTCGAAGTTAGTGTTTGTGAGATACAAATTATTGATTTTCGGATCGGATTGTATTGGAAATGTTCCTGGTGCTAATATTACTGTATTTCATTTTGAAGGGCACTAGTGAGCTAACGTAATCACTAGGCATATGAGACTTAAGAACTCATGTCTCAGGGTGACGGGCGCAGTATGGTGTCACACAGAAATATTCTGGGTGACACGGCATATGTTGTGGGCAGACGTTGCACTTATCATCAGGTGAACGTTCTGCTCGTTTCGTCACTTTATCCAATAAAAAAATTTAAAATAACTGGTGATGTGAAGAATCATATGTTACTAAACTAAAACGTTCATTATTATATGATTGTCATTAACTTTGTTATGTTATAGTGAGTAAAACATCAAGTCTCATGTCGATTGCATGCGGACAATATAACAGATAAACATACAATATATTATTGTAATGTTATTTTTATTGTTACAACCATAAGCGTCACTGGTTATGTTAAATAACAACATTCATGTAAAGTAGGGATTTTAATTGATGTTATGACGACAGTGAAGAAGTTAACTGGTGGTAGGATTCCTATGCAGGAATCCGTCTAGGTAGGTACCACCCCAGTACCAGTTATTCTGCCGTGAAGCAGAAGTGTGCAAAAATTACTGTGTTGCGGTTTGAAGGGCACTGTGAGCTAGCGTAATCACTGGACATATGGGACTTAAGAACTTATGTCTCAGGGTGATGGACACGGTGTGGTGTACACAGAAATATTCTGGTTGACACATTATTATGTTGATGTGTGTTACCCAGACCTGTCTCAACAACATCTTAACACATTGGATCGTCTCCTCAATAACTGTATCAGATACATATATGGTCTCCGTAAATATGATCATGTATCTCCCTTTCGTAATCAGCTTAACTGGCTGCCTATTCGTCAGCGCAGATCTGTTAGAATACTCTGCACCCTTTTCACGATACTAAACGATCCATGTGCTCCTGAGTATTTGAAAGCTACATTTCAATACCTGGGAGATTCTCATGACTGTTTTCTCCGTTCTTCGGATAATCTCAAGTTACTCACGCCCTTGCACCGTACTGGTTACATATCTCATTCATTCACCTTAACGGCTATAAGACTCTGGAACGATTTACCTCTTGACATTAAAAAAGCTCCTAACAAATTTGCTTTCAAAAATAAAGTCCGGGAATACTTTAAAAATTCATTACTAGTTTGATTTTTCTTTCCTGTTTCGTGTGTATGTATATTTATATAAATATGTATGTTTGTGTATATTTATGTAGGTATATGTATATATATGTATGTATGCATATGTAGTGTTGTGTATGTATATTTTATCTGTTTATGTATTTATAATCATATTATTTTATTTTCTTCTTATTGTTAGCTGCACCGCCTATCATCATATTGTTTATTCTCTGCTTTGCCTCATGGTTGACTGGTAGAGAATGCCTTTAGGCATTAAGTCCGCCATATGTACCACTTGTGCATGAAAGGTTAAATAAATAAAAATAAATAAATAAATTATTTGTTATGGGCAGACGTTGCTCACTTGATAATGCCTCGTTTTGAGGTGATACACGTGTCGTGTTCTCGACTTCAGTGGTGTGTATTGCCTAGTGGTAGTGCTGTAGTGGTGGAAGGTATCTGGTGGCAGCTCCCGGTGGTGGTATTGGTTGGACAGACAGTCAGATGCATTTACCACCAGATCGACTGACCCGTCTCCCTTTTTTCCATAAAAAATGTTTCCATAGTTATCGATACTACATAAACAATATTTTTAAATATCGCGCGAGTGCAGTGTTTGATTCATGAATTAGTTTTGTTTTAGAATCAATGACCAGATTACATAAATCTTAAATACATTAAAACAACAGGAAGGTTATTCAATTCAATTTAAATCTGCAAGTATCATTAGTATCTATTAATTTTAGTCTGCGGTTGACTGGTCTCATTGCGTAGATTCTATTTTTTTACTTTCATGTCATTTTCTTCAATTCTTTTAACATCAACATTGTAATGTTTTACTAATATGATGTATGTTGAATAAACTGAGACCAATTCAGAAAGTGGACGATAATAAACTGTTACTTTTGAATTTAGAATCGTGTCCATTTTTTTATAATCTGTAAATCTACAATCTTCACTAATATTAAAGCCGAAGAGTTTGTTTGTTTGAACGCGCTAATCTCTGATATTTCCAGTTGGATTTGAAAAATTCTTTTTGAATTTGATAGCCCAACTTTTAAGTATTTTCTTTTATGTTAGAGGAGGCAAACGAGCTAGCCGCTCACCTGATGGTAAGTGATCACCGCCGCCCATGATCTACAATACCAGAAGAATAGCAGATGCGTTGCCGGCCTTTGAGGAAGGAATAGACTGTTTTCTTGAAGGTCCCTAAGTCGTATCGGTCCAGAAAAACCGCTGGCGGCAGCAGATTCCATAAGGTGCTTGTGCGGGGCAGAAAATTGCGCGAAAAACTGAAAAACCGTAGCCATTTTTTGCCACAGCCATTTTCTAGCATTAGCGGAGGCATACCATATAAAATATTTATTAATTAGGAAAAAAATATTTTAATTCTACACATCTTAGACGATTCGTGATTGTACATAGCTTGCCACAAAATCATCAACATCATCAGTTTCAACAATGGCATTTAATTATGGTTCTCCATGGCCACCTTTAAAGAAAAGGTGTAATATATTTTGTGGTTCCTCCGTCCAATCAATCAGCTATTGTTGCAGTCGACGTTAAAAGGGAAACCTTCGGACGTCCTAAATCTCGTTTCAATTGGTTCCAGTCCCGTGTGAAAGTTGCATCACATTATAATTGTACAATGGATTTTCTCGACCTTGTATATCGTCGCCTCTTGCACAAACTGTTCACGTGTGTTTATCGTTCAGTGTGTTTAATTTTGCTGTTTCGGATGTGTTTTCACTAGTTGGAACTGATTTCATAATATGCTTGAGAACTCTTTTACCGAGTGACCCATTTTATTTGATTTTTTTCAGCCGTTTCGTCTCCATTTAAAAATATTTAAATATACAATGAGCGATACGTTCCGATGTAGTGACAGATAAATGGTGTCCCCATTTATCTGTCAAAACAAAAAAAAACAAAAAAAAACTCGAACAGCATTAGTTAATTCATCAACAATATTCACTTCACTTTCGATCCATTGTACGCTTTATTACCATTGAATTAAAAAAAAATCATTAGGTATATTTTTATTGCTTACTTATTTAACTCGATTTTTTATATGTATATGCTAAGTTAATTGAGATTCTCTGCAAGCATTAATTCGGATTCGTAAGGTTAAACAGTGACTTTGGAACCGGTGCAATACTTACTTTGGTTTGTTTTATAAATTCATGTTCATTTGTCGAGTTCTTCGTTGTATTATATCGATGTCTTCAAGGCCAACATTAATCACGGCGACTTCTTTTGGATACCACGTGTTAGTCTACAGCGCAGGATATATTATAGCGCCGATTACAATGCTGCCTAGTCTATGTATTATTAACTTGTCTATTGTCTTATATTTTTCTGGGTTATTCCGTGAACATCGGAGTACTCAACCTCTCAATTTTCAGGCAATTCCCTTAGTCGACTCTTCAGATTTTTTACGCCGCTATCACACAACATTATCTATTATCTAGATTTAATACCCAATAATTTTCGAATTCCACAAACATTGATATCTGGGATCATTATCTAGGTACTGCACCTGTCTATAAAGAGTGATATGTGAGCAACACTGTCTCAAATTGTATAGGAATATATTGAATGAAACACAAATTTAACTTCAAGGACCATCATTTACAACAATAGAAACGAACGAGTGCATTATCTTAACTCATTGCGATGGTTTTACGGTTGCTTTATTTTACGACGCAGGTTGCGGAATGATGTGACACACTTGTCAATTATATGTTGCGTTCCTGATTTATGTCGAAATATAATGTCTTTATGTGAATTATCATATCTTTAAGATTTTTAAGTGACGAAACGGGCAAAACGTTCACCTGATGGTAAGTGCAACGTCTACCCATAACAAATGCTGTGTCATCCAGAACATTTCTATGTGACACCACACTGCGCTCGTCACCCAGAGACATCAATTCTTAAGTCTCACATGCCCAGTGATTACGCTAGCTCTCAGTGGCCTTCGAACAGAAACACAGTAATGTTTGCACACTACTGCTTCACGGCAGAATAACTGGCACTGGGTTGGTACCTACCTAGACGGATTCCTGCATAGAAATCCTACCACCAGTAAAAAAGATGATTATAAAAACAAAAATAAACGGTTAATTTTATTTAAACAAAATATTAACTAATAAAATCTTTATTTTGGGATGACTGATAAAGAATGCCACAGGCTTCTTTAATTGGCTCCTTAGTTTACGTTGACTACGATACAGATAGGTATTTCTATTAACATAAATGTTTCCAGAATATACGCTATCTGTGTACCAAATTCATCAAGATTGGTTCAACTGTTGAGCCGTGAAAAGGTAACAAACAGAGAGACAGAGAGAGTTACTTTCGCATTTATAATATAAGTATAGATATGTCCTCTACCTATTAAACCTCATCTGTATATCGAAGACAGTAGTATGAGATACCGGACTGACCTAGTTTGACCGAACTTTTAAAATTTCTTCCTACTTTGTTTAAGAAATCTTTTACATCAGAGAATGTTCCAAGTTATAGTGGTCGGAGCACCACAATGTGTTTATTATTATTTTGTCAATTTTATTTCTACCTACCATCGTCTTATCTTATTCCACATCCCTTATTAAAGTTGAAAATTTAAAATAAAAACATGCGTTGTCAAATACGTTTGACTAGAACAGATAATAAACATACGATATTTTCCGGATAGGGAATAATAGGTTTATGTGAATTATGTTCATTATAGTTTGTCTATGATTTGATTTCATAGCCACATTTCATCAGCAGTCGGCGGTTCCATAACAACAAACAAATACATCTCTTATCCTCACAGCATAGAGTCGTAGGTGTTTACGCTTACAGACCATAGAAAAAAGTACAATAGGTGTGTTTCCTCACGGAACAATAGGAAGTCGTGGGAGCCTTTTCACTGGGTTTTATCGTACGCTAACATAAACACTGGCTTATTGTTGTTACTGTGGCTTACCGGACGAATCGCGGAAGGTTATTCGTGTCATTCAGAAAAGAAAACGTTAAGGAAAGAAGGAGAAGGAGAACAAAGAGAAAGTCTTTTTTACTAGCTGAGTAGCTTGCGTTACGGACTTTATGATATTTCAGACACTCAGCGCGGTGTTTTCGCTAAAATCGTAAATTGCAATTTTTCTTAACTAGCTCTGCCCAGCGTTTTCACCCGCGTAAAAAAGCCGACACCGATCGATGATATACATATATACTTCCCTATTTGAATCGGATTTTGGGGTTTGAATTTTTTGGCGCGGAACCCTAATTACTTTTGTAAAATTAAAATAGCCTTAGTTACCCGCTACAATATCAGCTCTCTGTCAGTCAATGTCCCGTCGACAGAGAAACAAATTTTTTTTTAATAGTTTTTTTTCTTATAAGTACCGAATATACTTTCTTAAGAATTTAGTAAAAGTTTCAGCCTATAAATGTCCCACTGCTGAGCACAGGCCTCCTCTCATTTCTGAGAGGGTTTTGGAGCTGAGAAGAATCCGCCACGCTGCTCCAATGCGGGTTGGCGGACTACACATGTCTTCGAAATATTTTTTATTTCTCAGACGTGCACGTGATAAACGTGCCGACACCGGGATTTGAACCCCGGTCACTCGCGTACTATGAAATTTGAAGCGAGTGCCTAGCCCCTGAGCTACCGCGGCTCTCCTGAGCCACCACGGCTCTTGAGTAAAGCATTGAGTAAAAACCTGTTATTTTATTATTACAAACAGACACTTCAATTTTATTTCTTTGTATAGATTTGATGTCTTCTCGGAGTTTTGACCGCGGCGATAACCTACCCGCGCTCCACCACAGCCGAATATAAACAGTTCGTGTTTTTTAACAAGTGTTCTACGACGTCCTCTCACTTATCTAACGGGAATCCGTCTACGTGGGCACCACCCTAGTGTCAGTTATTCTGCCGTGAAGCTGTAGGTGTAAACGTTACTGTGTTTCGGTTTGACATTTGACACTTAAAAACTGATTTCTCCGGGTGACGAGGGCAGCATGGAGCAGTTTATTTATTTATTTACTCTTTATTACACACCAATGTACAAGAAAAATAATATTTAAAAACAAAAACATTCAAGCAAATGGTATAGCAATCGGCGGTCTTATCGCTAAGAGCGATTTCTTCCAGACAACCGGTAAATGGACATAACTGAAGGAACTATTAAAGAGGGTGTGCCGGCGATTAATATATAGCAACATAAATATATTATGAAATAATATATAATATATACCAAATATATACCATATATACTAAAATATATACTTACGAACACACATACATTAAAATAAAATACATATATATACATAAATATACACATACATAACTACCGAAAAAGGGGTTTAAAATTATAGCGACAGGTAGTGACTTTTGACGAGCCTTTTGAATACTATTAAAGACTGAGCACGTCTAACTTCCACAGGTAATGCATTCCATAGACGCACGGCCTGCACAGTGAAGGATCCATCTGTGAATTTAGTATTGTGAGAAGGCATTTGTAACCGAGGATTCTCTGAAGATCTCAGATTTCGAGAATGGGTATCATTTAAAAACTTAAACTTTTCTTTTAGATAAGAAGGATAAGACGGATTGAAGAAGCACGCCATAGAGAAGGTAAAGTATATTCATCAATCAAGCTAAAACAATCATATTAATTTACTTGAAGGTGTTTGGATGCAATTTTTACCACTTTTTTGAGCTCACATGACATGTCGCGATGATAAATGATTGTGCAGTTTTGTTTGTTTGATTATTTGAAATAACTATAGTAAACCGAGCCATTTGTTAAAGTCAGCTTTTCGACACACTTGGCGAATTCAGTTTCACATTCAGAACATCATTAATTATCTTACGTCTAAAAAACATCCGCCATGTTTAAATCTTTCTATCGCTAATAAATAAATTTTCGACCTTACACCGACGCATTAAGATTTGTAATTAATGTTTAAACATTAAAAATTATAAATTGCGTTCCACTGGCCGCCTCTTTTAACATCAAGATACATTGCGTAAATACTAAATACGTGTGAGTTGGCAGTTGCGAAAATGCTCGTTACCCTATCAGTTATAAGAGTTATAATTGAAATTGGTTGTTGGTTTTACGGGACCATACTACTGGCACTTAAGCATCGTTCGTTACTTAGTTCAATTGTGTTAGTATCAATTACAATCAGGGCTTGCTATTTAGCAATATCCTTTTCAGTAAACCCTGACCTAAAGAGAGCGTGGGGTTCAACCCTAAATACGCTTCGTCCAATATAGTGTGTTTTCATTGTCATAATATATTTTATGATGTGGGCATGGTGAGAGCCGTGGCAGCTCAGTGGCCAGGGTCTCTCAAATGTCATACTACGCGAGTGACCTGAGTTCAAAGTCTGTTCAAAATAAATAAGTAACAATCAGTGATGCGCAAACATTACTGTGTTTCGGTTTGAAGGGCACTGAGAGTTAGCGTAATCACTGGGCATAGGGAACTTAAGAACTGATGTCTCACGGTGACGAGCGCAGTGTGGTTGTGGAACACAGAAATGTTCTGGGTGACATAGCATTTGTTATGGGCAGACGATACACTTACCATCAGGCTAACGTTCTGCTTGTTTCGTCATTATATGTAATAAAAAGAACGTCATAATAATAGCGTATAATAAAAATGACATGCATAGGAAGTCATTTCCAATTTACGCATGTAATATTACTATTATGTATCGCAATTAAAGTGCATGACAGTTTTGCGGCATGCTTTATATTTTTTTACTAGCTGTGACCCGCGGTTTCACCCGCGTAAACCCGCGTCGATGACATACATACATACTTTTTTTTTTTCCGCGGAACCCTAATTATTTTTCTAAAATTAAAGTAGCCTAAGTTCCCCGCTGTAATATCAGCTATCTGTCAGTGAAGGATCCCGTCAAAATCGATCGAGCCAGTTTGGAAGATTAGTCCGGAACAAACAGACAGATAGACAGACAGACCGACAGTATCTCTTATAAAGTACAGTAAAAACTTTTATACGCATGAGTAAAAAAGCTGTTATTTTGTTATTACAAACAGACGCTTCAATTTTATTTATTTGATAGATGTAAACTAGGGTATGTTATTTATCTGTGAATATTGCTACGAGTATTATTTTTCGGTCAAAGTTGTTTGGATTGGAAACGCCATAGGCAAATAAATACAAAATTCTTCGCATTACCTTCGACCGCATTTGCATAATTTTGTTTTGGATCTCTGACCGGTTTCTGTATTTTGTTTAGATACGCAGATACGGCGTAGTGTTTGTTTGTCTTAAAAATAAGAAAATAATATTTTTGACATTAATGACACCGATGTTCTCTTGGCATTTCGACCATGGCGTCATCTTTCGGTAAACAATTGTTACATACAACTGGCACCACTACACAGAATAATCTACATCCGTCGTGCTTATTATTGATTATCAAACTTACTAATATTATAAATGGGAAAGTAACTATCTCTGTCCCTCTGTATGTTTGTTACCTTTTCGCGGCTCAACCGTTGAACCGATCCTGACGAAATTGGGCACAGAGATAGCTTACATCCTGGAGACGGACATAGGATATTTACGTCCTTTTCGCTTCCGGAAGATAAGTAATTTCTCATGGGCTAGGCGCTCGCTTTAAATTTCATAGTACGCGAACTGACCTGGGTTCGATTCCCAGTGGCGCCGGCACCGATAAAATTGTTAATTGCAATTTTAAGTGCTGATTATTTACCACGTGCTCGGCGGTGAAGGGAAACACCGTGAGGAAACCTGCATGTCTGAGAAATAAAAAATATTCCGAAGACTAGTGAGGTCCGCCAACCCGCATTGGAGCAGCGTGGCGGATTCTTCCTAGCTCCAAAACCCTCTCAGAAATGAGAGGAGTCCTGTGCTCAGCAGTGGGATATTTATAGGCCGAAACTTTACTTTTTTTTAATTTCACAGTATGACTACTGTGATTGGGTTATATTAAAGTCCGTGGTAATTGACTCTAGTTACTATTGTTGATTGCGTATACCAGAGCGTTACTCTGCTTAAATATTAAGTCTTACAAAGTATTCATCGCACGGAAGTGATGTTAAAGCCATTTTTAAGTCTGTATAGAGAAAAACAGCACTAGCCCGTTTACCCATTTAGAAGTAACTGTTCGAAAAATCCGTTCTTAGTGTGTATGTAGAGAAGAGGTCTTGCAGTTTGAAAGATATCGTGGAGAATCAGTGGTGACCATACATACATACAGTCACGCCTTTTTCTCATATAAGGGGTGGGCGGAGGCCACTCACGTAGCCCACTCACGTAGCCCACTTTTCGCTCACGTGGGGAACGAGACGACGAGTGGCGAGTCCTCGCCATTTTGATACGAGTCAAAAAATTCTTACTTCTCATTGCGTTCAGCATTGCATATAATGGTGTTATTCTGCAGGAATAAAGGTTGTCCGTACAATACCTTAGTCGCCTCTTACGACACCTCGGTAGGAAAGAGGTAGGTGCTATTCTACTCTCCCTACACCTATCGGCTGAAGTAGTATCAATGGTAAATCGCTTATATATATAGATAACCGCGTGAGTAAATTAAAATATAAATAATATTTCGGTAAAAAGTAAAGTAAAGTTTCAGCCTATAAATGTCCCACTACTGAGCACAGGCCTCCTCTCATTTCTGAGAGGGTTTTGGAGCTAGGAAGAATCCGCCACGCTGCTCCAATGCGGGTTGGCGGACTTCACATGTCTTCGAAATATTTTTTATTCCTCAGACATGCAGGTTTCCTCACGATGTTTTCCTTCACCGCCGAGCACGTGGTAAATCAGCACTTCAAATTGCAATTAACAATTTTAGTGGTGCCGGCACCGGGAATCGAACCCACGTCACTCGCGTACTATGAAATTTAAAGCGAGCGCCTAGCCCCTGAGCTACCACGGCTCTATCTAATATTTCGGTATGTATAATTAATTATTAGCATATTTAAGATGGTGATCGTCGCTACCGAACGGACACGTGGATATTTGACAATATTGCCTTAATTTTATTCAGTAGCTAAATTAAAACGATCGAGGACGGACAGACATCACGATGAGACCAGTATGTAACACGCTTCGCATGCAAATGAAGACAAATTCATCAGCGTAATAGATAGGACACACAATTCAAAGGAATTCCAAAACGCTCCGTACGTTTCGTTGTCGGTACACAAAGGCTTAGTGGTTCGTTCAAAATATATGATTGCCACATTTTATATTTTTACCACATTAATATATGGGTACCACCCCAGGGCTAGTTATTCTGCCGTGAAGCAGTAGTGTGCAAACATTACTGTGTTTCGGTTTGAAGGGCACTGTGAGCTAGCGTAATCACTAGGGCATATGAGACTTAAGAACTTATGTCTCAGGGTGATGGGCACAGTGTGGTGTCACACAGAAATTTTCTGGGTGACACAGCAACTGTTATGAGCAGACGTTACACTTATCATTAGGTGAACGTTTTGCTCGTTTCATCACTTTATCCAATAAAAAAAAATATGATTACACTATATGTGTTCAAAAAGGAATTGCGTGTTCGTAAGTATTAAAAGTATACAGTTTTTATTTTGTGGTAAAATAAAAAGGACTTGCAACTCTACAAATATGACGGAGGTCATCATCATCATCATTTCAGCCTATCACAGTCTACTGTTGAACATAGGACTCCGCCATAGATTGCCTCAAAACACGGTTCTGAGCCACATGTCCTTCGACTTCCTGCAAAACCGTACAGGTCGTCGCTACATCTACTGGAGGGTCCCATATACTGCGTTTGCCGGTACGAGGTTGCCACTCGAGCTTTCTTCCCCAACGGTTATCAATTCCACGATCTACATGGCCGGTCCAATGCCACTTCAGCTTGCTAATCCTTAGAGCTATGTCGTTTACTCTAGTTCTGCTGCGGATATCATCTTGACGGATTTTATCTCGCAGAGAAACTCTGAGCAACGGAGGGAAGGGAAACTTATTTATTTTGAATTTGAATAAAAAAACAAATATATTAAAAGCTGTGTATTAGATATACAATGTATAGTTCTCGTTCCCCTTCTCTTTATGTTATTTTTATTAATCGCCGCCTGAAAAGTCTTCCTTTTGTTCTTTTTATCGATTAGTACAGTGGGTTCAGTGAGTCATTTTATTCAACATCAGCTATTCCTCGTGGTTTCACCCTAATAAAATAAGCAGACAGCCGACTAATAGTAAGTCCATACTTCACGGCAGAATAACTGGCCCTGGGGTGGTACCTACTAGACGGATTCCTGCATAGGCAAACAAACATTCAATCTTTGTACCGAACCTTAACGAAATTCATAGAGGCACAGATATACGAGTAGCTTGCGTTCTGGAGACGGACGTTCGTAAGTATCGTAGACTAAATATCGCTTGATAATGTCTCGTTTTGTGGTGAAAAACGAGTCGTGTTATCGACTTCAGTCTATGTGAATTCAGTGTGTATTGCCTAGTGGTAGTGTTGTAGTGGCGGAGTGTGTTCGCTTGTGCACGCTATAGAGGAAAGGCGGGCGGTGCTCGACCAAAACTAGGTAATACACACCATTTTAAATTTTGCTTGGGGACCTTAGCAAATTAACTTTTCTTTCCATTAAATCAAATCAAATTAATTATGCCAGTTACCCGACTTCACAGAGTCAGTAACTCTTTTATGGGGCAATGTATACGTTTTTACAACAAAATCCCAGCAAGTGCTAAAAGTTTAAATTTTATATTAAACAAAGACTTCATAAAAAGGGTTAATATAATATTAAAGAATACATAGATGATGATAACCCCTGGGAATGAGGTGATCGCCGCCAAGACATTTCTACATTCTTTATAATACTGCTGTTATTGTACATTATTTTAAAAATTACTTAAAAAAAGCCCGCTGGGTTTCTTACTGGTTCTTCCCAGGACAGTGGCATTTTGCGAACCAGTGTAGTTTAAAAAAAGAAAAAAAAAATGACTTTCAATAAGTATTATGTAAATAATCTATATTGAATAAAAATTTATTCTATTCTATTCTATTTTTAAATACAATTAAAAACTGTACAATTATTCAACATTGAATTCTAAAATATTTTATTTCGTTCTAATTTTATTTAATCATGTACCTTCGAGTTCAATAACTAGTAAGAAGGATTTCGTAAACGTTTATAAGTCTCCCACTCATTCAAATCCGTCCTCGGTAATGATTAATTTTTTATTGTGCTGTACCAGCCGGAGCGCTGTGGGCGATGAACTTGACGTACTCGCGCAAAATGGCGAGATGTAAAAAGATTTTTGACAAGTCTAAAAATATTTTGATGAGTTTAAATATTTGAACATTTATATACCACTGAAACATGTTCACTATAAAAACGTTACAAAGAGACGCTCTTACGTTACATTAATAATTCCGCAAATAGTCAACTCCGGGTCATAGACTATTCGCAAGCACGATTTAGTATACAAGTATAATTTAGTAATCGGTACGCTTTACGGGGGGTTTGTGATCGAAATACCAGACGTGTCGCACATACAACCGTTACCAGTCCGATTTCAGGTCTGGTATGAGATGGTTATTCTGCCATTTGTCGGACACCACTAGGTTTACTGGGCATTTCACTAAGTCATTTATTTCGTTATAAGGGTGTTTAGTGTTCCAACGTTCACATTGGATTGGGTTTTTTTGGTGGTACTCGTAATTTTTTGAAAATCCACCGGAAGTGTCGGAAATTCGAATCGAATTGTACAGTTTGACTGTTCTGCTGTCACATGTTTTCATGACACGTGACGTTCCGTTTCACATTCGCACTTGTCTATTTCTTCATTAGTGAACAGCGAATTGCCGTGTGGTAGCGGCTTAAGAGAATCTACCACCCCATCTCGTCCCGTGGGTGTCGTAAAAGTCGACAGAGGGAAAATTACAACCAGAAGATGGGCAGCAGCGTCTTCCTGGAACACCAGAATAAATAAACTGCGGTTGCCAACACGCCTGCCAAGCGTGGCAACTATGGCAAAATCCCCCCCCCCCCCAAATGAGACCTACAAAACTTTTGTAGCAATCTATGGGGGAGGCTTATGTTCAGCAGTGGACTAGTGACAGGCTGAAATGATGATGATGATGATGAACGTGGCAAGTGATAAATATAAAACTATTTGAAACAAATAACTCATTGTTAACATTAGAACACCTGCGTGCCTAATTTCTTTCACGTTGATGCAATTGAGCGCGTAACGATCTTATTTATTCCGTTTATTCTAAATTTCATAACAATTTAAATACTGTTCATTAATTTTTAAAGCATTTACGTATGTGGTGTGGTAGGATTCCTATGCAGGAATCCGTCTAGGTAGGCACCACCCCAAGGGCCAGTTATTCTGCCGTGAATCAGTAGTGTGCTAACATTACTGAGTTTCTGTCTGAAGGGCACTGAGAGCTAGCGTAATCACTGGGCATATGAGACTTAAGGTCTGATGTATCCAGGTGTCGGGCGCAGTGTGCTGTTCACACAGAAATATTCTGAGTGACACAGCATTTGTAGTCGACGGACGTCCCACTTACCATCAGGGGCAACAGTTTTACTCGTTTCGTCACTTTATACAATAAAAAAAAAATGTTTCATACCAGTGCCCACGTAATTGGTCCTTCGAGCATCATTGAACTTATGCAATACATCAAAAAGCATGAGCCATCTGTACCAAACAACTACCTAAGGATACATTAACGGTCCCTAGAAGGAATCCGTTAATAATAAACATTATTTAAGCAGACAGATTTACATTGAAAGGTTAATAAGATTTCGTGATTCTGTGTGCGTAAGTTGTATAACCTTTCGATGCAAAAGTCGGTGCAAAAAATATGTAATCTTGGCTTCGGATTAGTATTCCATTGAGGATTTTGTACCTAAAGTTTTGAAAGGATTAGTTAATTTATCAGTACAATGGCGGGCTTGTATTAATCCTTTAAGCCAAGCTCACTACTTTGACTATATATAAATGTACTCGTATCATACACTTCTGAAATGACAATCGTCATGGAAATTATGTTATTAGGTAAAAAGACGAGGAAGTCGTTCCCACGGCGGTGAGTGTCACGCTTGCACTTAGCAGCATATAACATTATAATTTTGGCGTAAAGTAAAGTAAACGAGCAGCATCTTCCTGTAACATCTGAATAAATAAACTGCGGTTGCCAACCAGCCTGCCAAGCGTGGTAAATATGTTGTAAGTATGGCAAAACCCATTTTGGGGGGTTGTGATCCTTCTAGATAGGTACTACCCTAGGGCCAGGTATTCTGCCAGTTAGCTAACATTACTGTGTTTCGGTTTGAAGGCACTGAGAGCCAGTGTAATCACTGGGCATAAGAGACTTAAGAATAAGAACTGACGTATCGAGATGAACGGGCGCAGTTTGGTGTCACACAGAAATGTTCTGCATGATAAAGCATTTGCTGTGGGCGTTTGAAGAGACGTTGCACTTACCATCACTTTATCCATTAAAAAAATATCTTTTTATTAAAGTGGGAGCAAACGAGCAAGCGGCTCACCTGATGGTAAGTGATCACAGTTGCTCTTGAAAATAACGAAACCAGAGGAATTGCGGGTATAAAGCCGGCATGGGGAGGAAGGAGCACTCTTTCCTTAAAGGTTACCAAAGTCATATCGGTTCGGAAAAATCGTTAGTAACAGCAGATTCTAAATGGTCGTATGAGGCAGAAATTCATCAATCCCTAAGGATACTGAGTTCTGCATCGCGAATCTTAGCAAGTTAACGATTTCATCTTTTATAAACAATTCAAATGCTGTTTTTCGATTCTCATAAACTACAACGACGCGAATACTACACATTTAAATAAAACTGTTTTTTACGGATTTTATCGCGTTTAATTCTGAACTATTTCTAACCCGACGTTTCGAGTGCTTTACAGCACCCACGGTCACGAGAGGACTGAGGTGACCGATGTCCTGATGTCATAGATAATCCGGGGTACCTTCAGCTTTTAATTATTATTTTTTGTCCGATCTACGCATAAAGAGCTTACTGTGTCTTGAAGCCTTGCAGTGGTACGCTTGGTTTTTGATTTAATTTTATTAATTATTGGATAAAAAACACATCCAAAATGACATCAGGACATCACCTCAGTCCTCCCGTGACCATGGGTGCTGTTAAGCACTCGAAACGTCGGGTTAGAAATAGTTCAGAATTAAACGCGATAAAATGCCGTTAAAAATAGTTTTATTTAAATGTGTAGTATTCGCGTAAATAAAAAAATCATTATGGTAAAAAACATTTTTTAAAAGCATGTTTCAGTTAAGAAAAAAATATATTTCAAAATCATCAATATAAATAGCGCTAATTGATCGTAGTTTAAATTCGCAATCATCAGTGATACAGAATACAAGGTCAAATGTACGTTTATAAATCGTTTTTAATTACTCTTAGATATATCGATAATTAGTATTCTTCACTGCCGTCAAAATGAACGAATCAATCAAATAAATTACGTTTTGATTCCGTGTGAAGCCCAGCCCATTAAGTTATCATTGGCTTTGTGCTATGAACCAAACATGTCTTTAGTGAAGCGATAATGCAAAATAATTATTCATTTATAATAATGTTTTGCGTAATTTAGTAGCTATTGAAGCAACTTGATTAGTAATCTATGATAGATTTAAGAAATACCGCGAAGTTTTAGATTAACTGTAAACGAAACGTGAACTGTTTCGAGTACTGGAACGTTTATTTGTGGTCGTTTTACTCTTTCCGTCAAGCCATTAGATACATAAACCGTTTATTTGAAGTTGTATTTATATAATGATCACTATTATCATTTGTAATAAATACTGGCCGCTAAGATGCTGGCCATATGTACGTATTGTTGTTATAAAAAAGTATTATAAATAAAGAGATCATTTGTTCTCAGTGTGAAAATAATATGGTTTAAATATGGGCAAATACACATTAAATAAGTCCTAAATCATCGAGACAATCGTACAGTATTTGTGTCTTATTTGAGGAGTACAAATCCATTCATTTTGACTACCTACTTAGTACTTATACTTTTTTAATTTAAATGTCCAGTTCCGAAGTTATTATCTGCGTATGACATAGTGATGTGACAACATAAAAGTGGTTGCAGTCGGTCCTCGATTCCTTCTCAGCAGCGATAGAACGTGTAACGAAACTATCTGCGGCAGCTTCAGGATGCAGGCACCACGGGGGCAGTCACGATTTAGATTCAAAAATGATACAAAACGAATCGATTACAAGCTGTCATCGAATAATTATAGAGTATGTTGCGAATGCTGTAACTGAATAGCGAAAATATTTTTAACTGCATACAAGCTAACGAATCATTAAATATTGTGCTTAAGTATGAATAATGCTCTAATGAGTCAGACCAACGATTGCTCATTGTATTAGCAATAACGTTTAATAACTCTTACCAGTTGGCGCCAAAAGTGCCGCCACATAATTATTTTATTTATGGCAACAGTCATACGCTTTTTGCCAGTGCTAGAGTAACAAACTCAGAGATAAATACTATATATAATAATCTATATAATTTTTACCAATACTTCAAAGTTTGTATGAACATTGAATTTAATAATCGAATACAAATCTGATTTGACTGGTGGTAGGATTACTATGCAGGAATCCGTCTTGGTAGGTACCATCCCAGGGCCAGTTATTCTGCCGTGAAGCAGTAGTGTGCAAACTGTACTGTGTTTCGGTTTGAAGGGAACTTGTTAGCGACTTTAATCACTGGGCATAAGAAACTATAGTTTTTTTATGGAATAAAGTGATGAAACGATCAAAACGTTCATCTGATGGTAAGTTGAAAGTCTGACCATAACAAATGCTGTGTCACCCAGAACATTTCTGTGTGGAAACCTCACTGTGCCCATCACCCTGAGACATCAGTTCTTAAGTCTAATATGCCCTGTTATTACTCCAGCTCACAGTGCCCTTCAAACCGAAACACAGTAATGTTTGCACACTACTGCTTCACGGCAGAATAACTGGCCCTGGGGTGGCACCTACCTAGACGGATTCCTGCATAGGAATCCTACCACCAGTAAAAAGTGTTTTGTTCGCTTCGTCTACTTTATCCAATAAAAAAGCATCTTTTCGGGTTTTAATTGAATTTTCTAAATTCTACTTTCTCGTGCAGTTGTTGCATAAGAAACTACCAACTATCAATAATAAACATCAAAACTCGAAATAACTACGCCACCTTTCGAGTCGGCGCCAAAAGTGACATCATGTACTTTATACTAATATAATATGCCTCTAATACACATTATCTGTTCCAGAAATTAAAAAAGAAAAGTTACAAAAAGTAAGCTATGACAGATAAAAAAGCAAAGTAACCTATTATTTATCTATCATAGCCATGACAGATAAAAAATAGTTTACTTTACTTTTTAATAGCTAGTAAGTAGACAAAACACGTATAGTGTTCTATTTACGAATGGTTTATTGCGACAAAAATGTGCATATTTAATTTTTTTTTGTTTTTAAGGCCACGACTGTGGCTAATTCCGCCTTATTACCATATTCTCATTCATTGCTGTTTGCGAGGTTTGCTTTAATATGGTTAGTATCGGATATGGTTATTGAGCTGAAATCGATTATGTAAGTTGAAGTTATACTAAAACAATAACATATTGCGCAGTAACCAGTCTTTCATTAGAAATAACTCTGATACAATTTAATTTAAGTTCGGAATGGTTTACCGTTTCGTCCGAATCATTTAACAAAGTGAGGAATGTCACCTTAGTGGTTACACGAGTATTAAATAGCCTGTGACATTGATTGCATTCAATGGTTTGTATTAATAAGTACCAATGAAATTAATACATATGTATTTAAACCTGTTTTATGCCATGTGGTGTATGTTTTATGCCATGAGCTGTATGAACATTTACGGGTGGTCATAAACATATTCTCATTTGTGCCAAGCCTGTGGCCATCATCATTTCAGCCCATTACCAGTCCACTGCTAAACATAGGCCTACCCAAACTTTGCCACAAACATTTGTAGGTCATTTAGTTTTGTAGTTTATTTATCTAGATGTTTCCAGATGATGCTGCTGCCCTTCTCCTGGTTTTCATTTTTCTTCCGTCGACCTTTACGACACCCACGGGATGAGATGGGGTGGTAGATTCTCTTAAGCCGCCACCACACGGCAAGCCTGTGGCCATACCTGAGCTTATATATATTTTACTATTTTTAAAAAAACTTGATCCTTTTTAATAGACAGCAACTTATTTTGACATATTTGCTACTTGTTAAAATATCCTAGCAACTAATGCAGTTCGATATCGATTATCGACATGATTGTCTTGCTGTCTAAGTTTATTTCTGTAGGGCTAAATGACCTGAAAGATTTATGATTGAGTTTATTTATTTTTCTAAATTTTTAACAAGACTTAATTGTTTCTCTATTTTTGTTTCGTTTACGCGCATGTAGAAGAGAATTAATGTTGGAAATAAAAGTAAAACATTTTATTTCAAACCAGACGCTCTGTATATTTATTAGGTATTGTGATTGCAGTTTTTGCTTTTTTTACTCAACTCTATTCGCTTACTTATGCGATAGTGGATATAATAGCCTGTCACGTTCCGGTGTTGTATTCAGTAATGTATCAACTAATAACACTTAAGTTTCTGTCTTCCGTAAGCTAACCTCGCTGATACAATCTGGATTACAACCAATTTGTTCTGCAGTCTCATTGAATCCTATTGCAATATCATAACAACGAATTTATATTGTCAAAACATATTCTTTAACTTTTCACGTTTCGTCGATTCATCGAGAGGTATTCTCATCTTAGGATTTATTTATAATATTCAAGTTTTTCGTTCAAAAAAAGACAATGGAATTTATAATAACAGCATGAGAGATTTCTGGTGGTAGGATTCCTATGCGGGAATCCGTCTAGGTAGGTACAACCCCAGGGCCAGTTATTGCAAACATTACATGTGTTTCGGTTTGAAGGGCACTGAGAGCTAGCGTAATCACTGGGCATATGAGACTTAAGAACCTATGTCTCGGGGTGATGGGCACAGTGTGTTGTCACACAGAAATTTTCTGGGTGACACAGCATTTGTTATGGGCAGACGTTGCACTTACCATCACTTTATGGAAAAAAAATATCTTCCTTCTGCTCCCGTCACAGAGCCCAAGACTCTTCGCTACACCATAGGACCAAGAGTAATTACGACTTGTAATTTTCAACCGCTTGGATGTAGCGCTCCGCTTTAGTAAATGTGTAGACATATTTTGCAATCTCTAACCCTTGTTATTCATTTTCGTATTAAATAACCAAAAGTCTAGTCCAAACAAAATCGATTTAAGATCGAAAATAAAACCAGATTTCCAGCGAAGCGTGCCCATAATAGGTCCGCGGATTGGAATTGCAATCTTTCAACCCAATATGTCTTTGGGAGGACCGATCACAGATTACAGAGTAGCGTCTTTCATTCGTAAATGCGAGTAGTGTGTCAATAACATATCTGTCCAAATTTGACGTTTGTTTTGATCGATGTCAACAGTCCAAATTTTAGTCCACGGCTTACCAATTAGGTTTTTAAGATTTAATTGCATAAATAGCATTGTTGATTTTCCACCACGGCGAAGTTATCAACATTCTATTATTTGCAGGAGATATTATAAATACCACAAGCGTACGCGCAAACACAGGGGCACTCACTTGTCCCAACCTACCGCCCAACCTGCCCGATGTAACGTTGATGCGATAAGATCGGAGGTAGCCTAGGATACAGTGTCATACACAAAGACAATCACAACACAACTAAACCCGTAAACCAACAATTTGTGTTTGTGCACAAATGTTGGCTTCGGTTGGGATTCGAACCCGGGACCAGCGGCGTAGTAGACAAGCTATTCTAACCACTAGGCCACGCGCTCGTTAATATATATCTATATACCCTCACACCAGTAGCTATGCGGTCTGCAATGTGGGCGCCTGACATAGGTTTCCCAGTATTCTGTAGGACGCGGCCAGCTCATTTTTACTTCAATATGTAACCTTTTTAGTGAAATCGTTGATTTAGACCCGATTTCACCGATCGCTTTGGAAACCAAGTTTAATAAAACCACGTTTTACTGAACTGAGTTCAAATGTATCATTTGATCTCTCTCGGTTTTCGTCTAACCGATTTCACCGGCTCCATTTTGAACGCGTTTAGAAAAACGAAGTTTACATGAAATATCGTCACACTCTAAAACACAAAGTCTATGTATTTTGTATTTTGCGACATCAAACGGTCTGTTTTTATGCATAGGTTACATAGGTATGCAAACAATAAATAATACGAATTAAAAATAATTTTTGTGTTTACATAGTTGGGCAATTGACAATGACAGCTCTCTGAACGCGTTTATAAAGCTGAACGTCGTAAATTGGGCGTTCAGAATTTGAACCGCGTTTAGCATTGACTGCGTTCATTTGATGTTGATGAAATGAAAACTTGTAGAATTGAACTCCGTTAAATGCTTAAACTTATGTTTGCTTGAAATGATCGCGTTTAGTTTCAACGGTGAAATCCGCCCTATACTAATTATTATAAATCCATTCCGTCTCAAAACAGCGGAAAGTGCAAAACTAAAACAATAAAACAAACATTAGTGGGGGAATGCGCCTAGGTAGGTCACCGCAGAGCCAGTTATTACGGCAGGTTAAGTAATAGTGTGCAAACATTAGTTTTTCGGTCTGAAGGGCACTCAGATCTAGTATAATCACTGGGCATATGAAACATGAGAACTGTTTGGGGAATGACAGGCGCAGTGTGGTGCCACACAAAAATATTCTGGCTGACACAGCATCTGTTATGGGCAGATTATGGGCAGGTGAACGTTTTGCTTGTCTCGTCACTTTACCCAATAAAAAAAATTCAGTATTTATCGCACTCGATGAAAATTTCAAGCCCTTTTACTTAATTGATAGACGCTATCACCTCCCTTTCTCCAGTTTCAAATACAACAAAAAGTACATCTAAACAAATGGTATTGTTGTCCACACTCCCATCCTATCTCTTACAGATCCGCCGGCGCTCCGTCCGCCATTGTGCCATAGACAATGCGTCGGCCGTTCGTGCACAATGCGCGACATTGGCGCCGCCTTGACCCAGCCTTGTTTATCCTACGCCTTTTCCCTGGTCATATGTTTACTTTTAAATTGAGGAATATATGCAAATACCATTAAATCCTGTGGGTGTGTGGCCTGAAAATTCTCAGTGCTTCCGACAGGTGGTAAAATAAAAATCTTGCAATATGCTTCAACTAAATTACACAGACCAGTAACAAGCAGCATCGTCTAACCTTACCTAAAACCGAACTCGAAGTAACATTTTTATATTTAGGTTATTCGGAGTTATTCCGTAAGAAAATTAGATGCAACTTAAATATTAATGATCTGTAGATTTGATTTTGAATTGATTTGATTTATTAAAGTACACTTGCAATATACATATATTACATTTATCAACCAACAACATTTATTACCAACTAATGTTACTCCAATACAAGTGTACATTTCTTTATTAGGTAAACACCGTATGCTTAGTGCTCACATTCAAACATTATAGCCAAAATTAAACCTTATTCTTAAAAATGAAGAAATAATAACAATATTACACAGCAATGTTAATGTTTTGGTGAATTTTTTGGCGAAAAACATTAAAGTTAGTCTTCAAGTCTGGGGAGCGGGGAATTCAATACCAGAACAGTTCTACGAAGGAGGGGCGAAAGAGGAGTACATATATCACAAACAATTTATATTTAGTGTTGCTTTTTTTTAATATGAGTATTCATCCTTTTTGGGCTTTTGCCACAGCCATTATTATATTCATGTGTCTTTGAGCGTCAAACTGTAGTGTAAAGATTTTGTTTGAGATATTTTTACTATTTCAAATCATATTTTTCATTCGCTGTTCAGATTAAATAACATCATAAAAAAACTGCAGTTCTGTAATTTGTGGGGTTTTAATCAAAACTTCTCGTCATTTTTGTTGGAATACGTCTTTGCTGAAACAGTTCTCTAGAAATAATAACGGGCGTATATGTGTAATATAATAAAAACGTGAAAAGTAACGTTTGTGGTGGTCGTACGCTTTAATTATACGCGCGCTTTTCCTGCGGCTTTCTAGCGACTCGTGCGTGACGGGTGACAGTGCGGTGTTGTGTATCGCTGTCTCTTTTCAATTTATGACTTTGTTATATGTTTGTAAATAGATTGTTATAAAAAAATATAATACATTTTATTTTATATATACAGGAACGCAACTGGTTCATTTACAGTAAATTTAACAATTAAAACGATTTAATTTGTGTCTGTGGGTTGACTACTCAATGTTTTATTTTTTTTGTTTATGTAAAGTTGGCTATGGGACGTATTCACTATAATTAATATCTACATAAGTTTGTTGCTACCTCTGAGAACTATGACGGAATGTTCATCTTGTTTTTTGATCCTGGAAATTACCTACAAAATCGAGCCATTTTTGCCAATGACGAGTAATAATTTAATTATAATAAAGACTTCATTTAGATCGAGAGTAAACTGATAGTTAACTTTCATTGAAGATTTTCTGGACTGACGGATGATGATGGCGATGAAAATTTTCTGGACTAATGGAGATAAAACGAAAAGTACAATTTTGGTCTTCACACCAAACCTCAAAATATACACAGAAATTACGAAATTCAATAAAAACACCACCGCCACATTTCGAGTTGGCCATGACTGAATGTTTTCCCTACATGACGCAGTTCGCTGCAGCGTGTCTCTGTCATGTTTGGTTATGATTTATCTGTAGTCGTAAAATATTTCCATTTATTCCGCCATTTTGAAATACTCTACTGTAGTACTAATTAATTTTTTTTCTTTCTCTAATCTAAACGATGCCATGCAACAATTTTATTTGCAAGACAAATTATTTACGGCCTACTCCCGCTGTCCAGGCCCTTTTTAATTTTTTGAGACAGTTATAGAGCCGAGAAAAAATATCTTCAGTAGTGGAAGAGCAGCTCTTAAAATTAGTATTTTAATTTTAGTGGTAGTCGGCAGTGCTGGTTCGAAGACAGGTCGAGTATCTATGGCAAGCGCCTCACTCCTGGCTGGGGTTTCCATCCGTAATATAATATATAGTATCGTACTACTATTTTAGTCAGTAGTACTATATATTATAGAATAATAATACTAGTACCAAAAATACTATATTTTCATCGCTATTTCAACTGTCACGCTTTTTTTATATTAACTATGTCTGGAATTTCAGAACGCATTAACGGCACTTGCGTTACGACAATTAAACGTCAACTTTCTGTTATGTCAATTAGACGATGAACGCCGCTAGATTTTAAATGTTATTTATTTATTTATGGAAACAGTCGTAAACTATATTCCAGTGACAAGTAACATATTATCCAAGTATACAATCTTCAAGCAGCGGGACTTCTAAATTTCGATCGACAGTAAAATGATAGTTGACTTTTACTGAAGATCTGCTGGACTGACGGAGACAAAAAGAAAAGTACAATTTTAGTCTTGAATTGAATTTTTCAATCGCTGTACACTTTCACCAGTACTTGCTGCATAATAAACTATCAACATTAAACATCAAAACTAAATATATATACAGAAATTACAAAATTCAATTAAAAACGATTTTAGAGGTTATTTAAGTATTTAGTTTTTGCTATTCAAATAAAATTGCCTACGCAAAGAGACAGATATACAACTATATTTTATTCTAAATTTCCCAAAAGTACCATATTTTTGTAATTTGTTGAAAAAAATGTAATATTTCTTCAAAAAAAAAAAACGTTAACTTCAAAGTTCTGACAAAACATTTAAATAGAACTTAACTTTTTCTTTTGATAAAGTTTAACCTAATATCGTTACTTACCCGGTGTCGATATTATAAAATAGTGAGTGCATGTTACGAGCAGTCTGTTTACGTGTCTGTTTGTTTAATGATAGGAAATTTTAATAGAAACCTCATCAAACGCGCTGTTGGTATTCTTCGCGGGCGCACAATCACACCTCACTGCACATACAAAACGTGCTAGAATTCGTGTTCGCAATTCATCGAACGAAATGCGAAGTTACATGGGATCCGAAACGTTTCAAGGGAAGTCACGAATTAAAACAGTATGCGTTGTTTTTTTTAAAGGAATAAAAAAAATCCCAATCCAGCATTGGATTGTCTGAAGGGCACTGAGAGCTAGTGTAATCACTGAGCATGTGAGACTTAGAACTTGCCTCGGGGTGACGGGCGCAGTGTGGTGCGACTCGTTGTTCTGGTTGACACAGCATTTGTTATGGGCAGACGTTGCACTTACCATGAGGTGAACGTTTCGCTCGTCTAGTCACTTTATGCAATAAAAAACAATAAAATTGCGTGGCAGAATTTCTGCGTTCTTAAACGCAATCAAAATGAGATGAGGGCGGACATTTAAAGCATGTTACTTCTACTATAACTTAAAGTTAAAATGCAATTGACCTGTATTATATACGAAAGGCAAGATTAGCTAGAGAGCCGACGTTGGAGTTTATAAAATAGTAAGTAGTATTTCTTAGCAATGTTAAATGATATACAATAGAAATGTCTGTGGTGGATTGTATTGGTCGGGTTAAATTTTCAGCATATCATCATTATTAAACTGCACTGTGCACCCAACAGCGCATGGTGGCGATGGGCTCACCACCTATCACACCCAGTGCATTATATTGTTTTGGTGAAACGTGGATTGTGGCAGTCATCTGTTTTTGCAGTGATCGCCCAGTTTCTGACTACCCCTTATGGGATACAGTCGTGATCTTATGTATCTATGTATGTATCATCATCATCATCCTTTCAGTCCATCACTAGGCCACTGTTGAACATAGGCTTTCTCCAAAGATTGCCACAAACGCGCCAACGGTTATCGGTTCTACGGACTGATATGTCCGGACCCATAGCCATTTTCAGCATACATTGTTGACCTTTATTCGTTGCCAGTTATTGAGCCGTGAAGCAGTAGTGTGCAAACATTACTGTGTTTCGGTCTGAAGGGCACTGAGAGCTAGCGTTATCACAGGGCATATGAGACTTAAGAACTGATGTCTCAGGGTGAAGGGCACAGTACACAGAAATGTTCTGCGTGACACAGCATTTGTTGTGGGCAGACGTTGCACTTACCATCAGTGAACGTTTTGCTCGTTTCGTCAATTTATCGTCACTTTATACAACCGTGTGGTAGCGGCCTAAGAGAATCTACCACCCCATTCCATCCCGTGGGTGTCGGAAAAGTCGACAGAGGGAAATTATAACCAGGAGATGGGCAGCAGCATCTTCCTGGAACATCTGAATAAATAAACTGCGGTTGCCAACTCGCCTGCCAAGCGTGGCGACTATGGCAAAATCCCTCCAATATGAGAGCTATAAACTTTTGTGGCTATCTATGGGGGAGGCCTATGTTCAGCAGTGGACTTGTGATAGGCTGACAGACGACGACGATACAATAAAAAAAAAATGTTTCGATAATGTTACAAGTACAAATGGCCATGGTGATATCGCTGCTACGCATAAATCTACAGGAAAGATCAAGATTTAGACACACCGTTTGTTAACCGTGTTAAGGCTGTTTTTCATTTACGTTCACTGCATTAATTATTTGGGTGCAAGAAAGACGTAGAACTTATATCGGGTGTTGAATTCAAAAAAGATAATGAATGGAAACATGCTTTAATAAAACTTAATAGCGGGCAATAAGTTATGTAACGAGGTCTAGATTTTTTATTTGCAAAACGTACACCTTATTGTATATTAAACGTCTGCCCATAACAAAAGCTGTGTCACCCAGAACAGAACAGTTCGTGTGGCACACACATAGCGTCCGTCACCCTGAGACATCAGTTCTTAAATCTCATATGCGCAGTGATTACACTAGCTCACAGTGCCCTTAAGGTATAAAATTATGTGGCAAAGACCATGTGAAACTAAATTATACCAATTTACACTGTTATGAAATCTTTAATAGATGAAATGTTAGGTATAAAATTAGGTGGCAAAGACCATGTGAAACTAGATTCTACCAATTTACACTCTTATTAAATCTCTAATAGATAAAATGTAAGGTATAAAATTAGGTGGCAAAGACCATGTGAAACTAAATTCTACCAATTTACACTCTTATAAAATCTTTAATAGATAAAATGTAAGGTATAAAATTAGGTGGCAAAGACCACGTGAAACTAGATTCTACCAACTCTTATGAAATCTTTAATAGATAAAATGTTAAGTATCGAAATTTTATTACTTAATTTTACTACCTTTAAAAATATTATCCAGATCACGATCACTGATTCTGCGCTGGACTCACAATAACATGAGTCATGTTCATTCGGTACTCTGATACAAGATCCATGTAATAACCAACTAGCTGTCAAATGGCGCCACTTTCTCCCGCTTCGAAAGTAAAAGCAACGCGGACCGGTCCAACACGACGTTTGCCTTTCCGCCACTGTTATTGCGGATTGTGTTGCCTTTTTCTGCAATCACGTATTTATAATTATTTTGTGAGGTTTTGTTATGCTTGCTGCTTTCATTCCTTTTAGTAATTGTTTGCTACTTTTTGTTAAGTTAAAATTACAATTGGCTGTATGAGCAGCGTGTCCTTTGCCTTTTTGTGATGACTGTATTAAGGTTAAGGTTGATACTAAGACCGATAGCACAACACGAATGGATTTAGAAAAAAAGAATACAAGTTACCATTTAGAGAGTTAAATTTATACTAGTCCTGTGATGCCTATTTGAGTAGGCTGTTTGATGGTATTACTGCATTTAGAAGAATATGAGTCAGTATGTCAGTAATGGATGCCAGACCAGTTGTTTAACTGCAGTTAAGAATATTTGCAAGCTCCTTTCGGACCTAAGAAACTAATGTGAAGTCAGAACGTGATGAATTAGGGACATTACAAGTAAAAATTACTTTACAAGTACAAATTACTTTTTTAATAGTGGACAGGCTGATGCCTGCGATAACAAAAGTTTTTTTCGGTGGAAGGATTTCCTATGCAGGAGTCCGTCTAGGTCGGTACCACCCCAGGGCCAGTTATTCTGCCGTGAAGCAGTAGTGTGCAAACATTACTGTGTTTCGGTTTGAAGGGCGCTGTGAGCTAGCGTAATCACTGGGCATATGAGACTTAAGAACTTATATCTCAGGGTGATGGGCACAGTGTGGTGTCACACAGAAATTTCCTGGGTGACACAGCATTTGTTATGGGCACACCGTTGCACTTACCATAAGGTGAACGTTTTGCTCGTTTCATCACTTTATCCAATTAAAAAAAAGTATCCTATGTCCGTCTCCAGGATACAAGCAATCTGTGCCAAATTTTGTCAAGATCGGTTCAGCGGTTGAACCGTGAAAAGGTAACAAACATAAAGAGGGACAGGCAGAGTTACTTTCGCATTTATAATATTAGTATGGATATTCACTGCTATGGTATTAATAAATATTACTCTCTGTCACTACATAAAAAACTCAAAAAAAAAATTATCATAGTTAAACTTTTTGTATTAACGTATACAAATACAGCTGAATAACGTATACAAATAATATGAATTGTAGGTGCCTAGTGTGCGTGTGCGCCAACGACGTATACACACATTTACCAAATCTACATAAACAGTTTTTTTTTGGAAGTACGTATTGAGGTGAGCAAATTATGCACCTGATGGTAACTAGGACTAGCCATAACATTTAAAAAAAAAAGATTGCAAAAAGCATTCTATTAACATTACGACAGAGTCACAGCACCCACCTCTTTCCTACCGAGGTTTTTTTTTTATTCGAAAAAGTGACCAGTCGAGCTAAACGTTCACCTGGTGGTAAGTGCAACGTTGTATACGCATACGTATAACAAAAGCTGCGTCACCCAGAACGTCAGTGTGACACCACTGCGACCGTCACCCTGAGAAATGAGTTCTCATGTCTCATATGCCCAGTGATTACGCTTGCTGACAGTGCCCTTCAAACCGAAACACAGTAATGTTTCGCACACTACTGCTTCACGGCAGAATAACTGACCCTGGTGGGGTTCCTGCATAGGAATCCTACCACCAGTAAAGCGACTCAGGTATTGTACGGACAGCCTTTATTTGTTTAGAATAATACCACATGATATGCAATGCTGTCACTATACTGCTCGTGGGAAAGCAATTGAGAGTAAAACTTTCTTGACTCGTACCAAATTGGCTTCGCCACTCGCCACGCCTTCTTTCCCGCGTCGAAAACTGGGCTACGGGTGTGGTCTCTGCCTACTCCTTATGGGAAAAAGGCGTGACTGTATATAGAACCCATGATCACGGGAGGATATTCGTGTAAAAAATCTAGTACTGAAGAATTAAAATTGTTGTTTTATTTAGACATGAATATGCTAATAATTACACTTAAGCTTATCTGACTTTATAAACATTTTAATACTTAAACTACATTCTTATCTACATACATATTTCTAGAATTATTCGTGGATTGCCCGGTCATGAAAAAATAAAAATGAAAAAAAAAAATAAGAAAAATCATCTTACTTCACAACAGTAAATTTACATAACACACACAGGTGGCAAGAGCCATCCTATTATTATTTTTTTAATTATTTTTTTATTTTTTAAAGTGACGAAACGAGCAAAACGTTCACCTGATGTTAAGTGCAACGTCTACCCATAAAATGCTGTCTCATCCAGATCATTTCTGTGTCACTACACTGCGCTCGTCACCCAGAGACATAAGTTCTTAAGTCTCATTAACCCTTCGAACCGAAACACAGTAATGTTTGCTCACTACTGCTTCACGACAATAAGTGGCCCTGGGGTACCCACCTAGACGGATTCCTGCATAGAAATCCACCAGTATAATAATGTGTCAGGGCAGGAGACACTCTTCCCAAACAAATAAATTATATCATAACTATTGTGAAATTAACAAATAAATGAAACTAAAAATTATAATAAAGAATCTTCTGTCTTAATGTTTTTTGAGTATTTATATGTTGGTGTGCGTTTTTTTACGTTATGTACGTGTGCGTGCGTGGCTGGATGTGTGTGAAAGGTGTATATACTACCATACACTGTATCAAAATGTAGGTCATGCAGCTTATTTTTTCATAATAAAAATAAATAAGTGAAATTACACAAAGAACGCCCGATTATCCATGAACTGTTGGAGCTCTGTAACATTTTCTAGAATTATTCGCGGATTGCCGTGTTGTTGCCTAATTATTCATTATCTAATAATTAGAAATTGACGACGCAACCACAATTATCGTTTGGTAAATGATTTGACGTATTAAATGCCTGTCACAGTCAATTAACTGTCGCACAGTTGACCATAGTAACGATTTAGTACCGCTATGTTGGTTGAAAATCGATTCGTTTGTTGTCGAGAATCGGTCAGGATGATATTAGTAACTAGAACGGCCGCAAGTTAGATTATTTATTCTAATGATCCAAGAAGATGCTGCTGCCCTTCTTCTGGTTTTAATGTTCCCTCTGTCGACTTGGTAGATTCTCGTAAGTCGACAATATTCGGAAGTTGTCGCCGTGGTCGAAATCGGCCAGGAGAACGGTTACTCAAACTAAGTTACCCGCTATAATATCAGCTATCTGTCAGTGAAAGTCCCGTCAAAATCGGTCCAGCCGTTTCGGAGATCAGCCGGAAACAACAGACAAGACAAACATTTAAAAAAATTGTTTTTTTTCTTATGAGTACCGTATATTCTTTTATAAGCATTGAGTAAACAGCTGTTATCACAAACAGACCTCTTTCGCACTCTGCACCCATAACATGGTCTCTGCTCAAACCAAAGGTAGACTTATCGCCATTAAATTCGCCTTTTTGTACCAGTTAAATTAAATTTTAAATTAATAAATATTTTTTTGTACAATTAAACTAAATTTTAAATGAATAAATATTTTTTTTTGTACGATTAAATTAAATTATAAATAAATAAATATTTTTTGTACAATTAAACTAAATTTTAAATGAATAAATATTTTTTTGTACGACTAAACTAAATTTTAAATAAATGAATATTTTTCTTACAACTAAACTAAATTTTAAATAAATAAATATTTTTTGTACAACTTAACTAAATTTTGAATAAATAAATATTTTTTGTACGACTAAACTAAATTTTATATAAATATTTTTACGAGGGATTTTCTTGTGTCGCGGGTCCATTTTACATACATGAATTGCACATACAGAAGTGCACCTGAAAACGTCTATAGTACCTAGAAGGTTTAAATAAGCTGGTTTTGTATACAGTGAAAAGCTTAACACGGTTATGCATACATGAGGGCATTTAGCAATGTAGATTAAGATTGTACTCAAGACAGCCCGATCCAGGTCACGATACTCCGTGAGATGAGCACCGTCTAGGGATTGTAAAAACTAACGTTATAATGTTTCTTTTTAATGTTAAACTACCGACCCGCCCCGGCTTCGCTCGGGTGCAAATACTAATGAAGAAAATGTGAAGTGCGAGTGTGTAAAAGAACGTCACATTTGTTGTTATGAAAAACGTGATAGCAGAACTGTCAAACTGGAACGTAACTTTTTCATTGAGATACTAATACAAAAATACTAGTTTCTTATATTTACGCGAAAACTAAAAGAAGGTAAGTCAGTTCTCACCATCTGTCAAGTGTAACATCCCTTTACAAGATGCAGGAGTACACAAGCTGGATTGCGAAAGTAGTCTCTCTTACATGGGGCAAACTAAAAGATCCATAAAAACCCGAGTCAAAGAACATATAGCTGATGTGAAGCATCGACGCTCTAGGAAGACTTTTTGTTTTATTTCATAAAAGTGACGGAACGAGCAAAACGTTCACCTGATGGTAAGTGTAACGTCTGCCCATAACAAATGTTGTGTCACTCAGAAAATTACTATGTGACACCACACTGTGCCCGCATATGAGACATCAGTTCTTAAGTCTCATATGCCCAGTGATTACGCTAGCTCTCAGTGTCCTTCAAACCGAAACACAGCATTGTTTGCACACTACTGCTTCACGGCAGAATAACTGGCCCTGGGGTGGTACCTACCTAGACGGATTCCTGCATAGGAATCCTACCACCAGTAAAACCAGTCTGCAGTCTGCGACCTTCTGGATTACCCCAACCATTACATCAGATTTGATAGACTGCCAATCCTTCCAAAAGAACACCGATTCCCACCAAGTATGATTCGCGAGGCTATTGAAATTAAAAAAATATCCTAATTTCAATAGGGAAGATGGTTGGGTACTACCGCCGGCTTAGGAATTCTATTATTAAAAAATTAATCAAAGACTGAGTATACCACTGCAAGGCTTCAAAATACAGTGAGCTCTTTCTCGGACTAAAAATAATAATTAAAAGCCGGGTTAGCTATGACATCAAGACATCCTGTCACCTCAGTGCGCTCGAAACGTCGGGTTATAAATAGTTTAAATTAAACGCAATAAAATCCGTAAAAATAGTTTTATTTAAACAAAAATACTATCCAAATTCAGTCTTACAGTGGATTTTCCAAAAAAAAAATCTTTCATTACAGCAAAAGCCAAATCGGTCGAGTCGTACTCAAGCGATGGTCTTTCATATATGCGGCAATTGATTTTTATTTGTTTAGAAGATAGAACAATGAGATTAATGTAACTAGTTGCATTTTCCTTATTACGTTTTCAGTTTGGTATCTATTCTTTCTTAATGAATGATTAAGTATAGACTAAAGATATATTATTTTTATAATTACATCCACAGTCTTAAGTATACTGCCAGTGTATATATTGTTTTATGGATATGTAACAATCACCGGCTCCTATGTTCGTAAGACAAAACGAAAAACGGGATCTCCAATCTTGAAATTAATTTCTCAATTACTGTGCACTTTTACGAATGCATGCCGAATAATAGTAAGTCTATTATTAAAAGAAAAACTCAAATTAATATTAAAAACTCAAATGTCACTTTTGTAGTTGGCGCCCAAATAGCGTATTTGTTTTTAATATATAAATGTAACAATGGTGTTTTTCTTAACAAGTAATTTCATATTTCTATATTTTTTTATTCGCAGTGCATGCTGTCGTATTCGGATATATCATTGCCACGAAGTGTTAACTTGATTTGTTTTATTGCGTTTGAATAAGGAACCATAAAACAAAACAAAAAATGTACGTATATGCAGTTGTATATATCTACATTTTAGTATTATTGAGTTAGTTCCAAAAGTTTCTTATTATTTACGATACATTATGCACAATAAAAAGTTTTTGCGCATCAATTAATTTAGATACTGACATATCTTTAATGACAGCGGCTGAGTTATACGATCGAATTTAAAACGAGATAAATATATTTCTTTTAATTTGACGCTGTCATTAATCATGGCTGTGATTTATGGTAAAGGCAATTTGAAATAAATTGCATCAAATTTAGTCAGAAATGTTACGTGCTTAAAGATTTTATGTGTTATTTATATAATAAAAATGTTATAAAATTAATGTCCGAATAAAAGCTATCTACAATGGTATTGTATTTAAATGACAATGCTTTTAATTTTTTAATCTGTTTGTATGGTATTTACTGTAATTATGTCGAGCATTGATTGTGTTCCGAATTTGAATTTGACATTTCGTCGATTTGAACAGATGTTTTATAAATTGTTAGAAATAATTTCTGCCAGCCCTAGAGCCTTAACAAGAGGCTTACAACTTATGGGGTCACTTACACCTATTTGTAGTAGCAAATCGTAGTGTCCCACAGTTTGTTTCGATGCCTTGTACATTGTTTCTAAGAATTCACTCTTAAACTTTAAAATTGTATTCTCGACAGTTTTCGCGCATTCATGATTTATGAGGGCTTTGACCGACTGATCGAAATTAAAAGACTTTTTTGTAATCAGCGAGTAACTTTTGTAAGATAAATGTAGATGTTTCAACCTTAATTATTGGGTAAGGACTAAAAATGTAGGGTTTTTTTTTGCGGATGTCTCTTATAACCTAATATAGCTTTTACCTATTTTTTTATTTTCTTACAAACATTTGGCTATAAAAATTTTCTGGCATATAAATAAAGTAAAAATGGACGTAAGTACTTACGTACGTGATTTTAGGGTCAGCATTTAAGGTGACGTGACGAGCAAAACGTTCACCTATGCAGGCATCCGTCTAGGTTGGTACCACCCCAGGGCCAGTTGTTCTACCGTGAAGCAGTAGTGTGCAAACATTACTGTGTTTCGGTTTGAAGGGCACTGAGAGCTAGCGTAATCACTGGGCATATAGACTTAAGCACTTATGTCTCAAGGTGATGGGCACAGTGTGGTGTCACACAGAAATTTTCTGGGTGACACAGCATTTGTTATGGGCTGACGTTGCACTTACCATCAGGTGAACGTTTTGCTCGTTTCATCAAATTATCCAATGACAAATGCCGTGTCGCCCGATATTTCTGTGTGCCACCACACTCCGCCCGTCCCCCTGAGACGTCTCAAATGCCCAGTGATTACAGTAGCTCTCAGTGCCGTTCAAACCGAAACACTGTAATGTTTGCACACTGCTTTACGGCAGAAGAACAGGTCCTAGGGTGCTTCCTAATTAGACGGATTCTTGCATATGAATCCTACCAATAATTGTTATTCCTTTCTCTTAAAAAGCAAAGCTACTCCCGGAATCGCTTTGCTTAGTATAAAACTATTTTTTTTTTAATTGAATGCGTTACCTGGTCTCCACACGTAGCAATTTGTTAATTGAGTCTGTTTTGTATACTTACCATTGTTATAAAGTCAATAAATTGATACATCGTGCGTTAAACAAATTTTGACTGCTTCTTCGCAGCTTCCTTGTGCCGTGCGTGTGTTTAATAATGACCGGGTCACGATGCTACTGCTTTTAGTATAATAATATTTTTGGCCCGAAAACAACCACGTCTTGGAGCATCTCTAAAGTAACAAAAAACGTGTTAAGCTCTCCAAATATAATAGGTAATTTAAATATTCAATTAGTGAATGAGGAAGCTACAGAAAACATAAAATTCTAACATTAGTTCGATGGGAGCGATTGAGTTAATAGCGATGTGTAATGACCTACCCGTAGGTCGAACCTTGAACTGAGCGTTGACAGCACGAACTATTTGCCCGTCACTATTCTAAGAGCTGTCCGAATTACTTTATCAAAACAATCAGTATTTTGATAAATCAAATTTTTCATAGCCGATCGTTGTCCGGCAGAGTAGTATAGCGCCTCCCTTTTTTCTTGCAGAGGTGTCGTAAGAGGCGACTAAAATATTGGACACAATGTGGCAACACAATTGGGAGTAAGAATTTTTTGACTCGTACCAATATGGCGGCGACGTTGTTCGTCATCCGTTGGCGCGGGGCCGAAAATTGGGCTACGGGAGTGGCCTCTGAGTCTCTCTGATATAAGAAATAGGCCCAATTGTATGTATGTATGTTAAGAGTAAACATTAGGAAACACTCAAGAAACGTTTAACTATAATTTAGATTTAGATAATGAAGCACATGCACGTATAATTTAAGAACACACGCCGCGTCCTCTGTTCTATCATGGTTCGACACAAATGCATAAAGCACGATTGTAAATTGTTTGGACCAAGTTACGAGCGATAGCGATTAATAACTACACTTTCAAAATACTATAGTATTGCAAATTTGTCATGTCAGCAAATGCATAGCCGTTGTAGAGCGATTTGGACCCCGGCGCTAGCCTTTAAATTTCATGTACTAGAGTGACCTAAGTTCGATACTCGGTGTCGGCACCTCTAAAATTATTCTGCTATTTTAACTGCTGCTTGTGTGTGAGTGAAGTCCGCCAACTAGCATTAGAGCAGAGTGACGGACTTTTCCCAGCTCCAAAGCCCTCTCTAAAATGAGAGGATGCCTGTGCTTAGCAGTGGGTCTCTTATAGGCTGTTACTTACTGTTACAGCATATACAATTCACATTACACTGCTGATAGGATTCCTACGCAGGGATCCGTCTAGGTAGATACAACTGCAATGACACTGTTTCTAATGTCAAGCACAAGAGTGCAAACATTGCTGTATTTTAGTCGGAAGGCTGGTGTAATTCTTGGGCATATGAGACTATATAATTCATGTCTCAAGGTGACTAGCGCAGTGTGGTACCACGAGGAAATGTTCTGGTTGACACAGCCATTGTTATGGGCAGACGTTACACTTACCATCTGGTGCACGATTTTCTCCTTCCCTTACTATTTGCAATATATAAACATACCAACTACAAGATCTAATTCCAGTTGCATACGTAACATGTTACGAAAACTTCGTAAATAAATCTCCGTAAGCTTGTGACTTGACAACAACTCGAGTAAAGTTCGGAAGGTCGGTGCGACTGTTGGTTATCGTGATTGGGTAATTTTGATGCTGCACCCACTGGGATTTCACGAATTGCGTGGAAGTTTGCTTACTGGTTTAGGTAAATATATTCGCGTAGTAGCTTCAACTACTCTGGAGTTCAGACCTAAAAGCAGTAATGTTTGCACACTACTGCTTCACGGCAGAATAACTGGCCTTTGTGGTACCTACCCAGATGGATTCCTGCATAAGACAACAAATAAAATACAGACTTAAGAACTGTAAGCCGTGTGGTGGCGGCTCGTTAAAAGAATACTACCACTCCAACTCATCCATTGGATCTCGTAAAAGGCGAGTAAGGAATTAAACTGCACTATGCACCCAACAGCGCATGGTGGCGATGGGCTCACCACCTATCACACCAAGTGAATTATGTTGTTTTGGTGAAACGTGGATTGTGGCAGTCATCTGATTTTGCAGTGAGTGCCCAGTCTCTGACTACCCCTTATGGGATACAGTCGTGATCTTATGTATGTATGTATGTATTAAGAACTGTGTCTCAGGGTGACGGGCGCAGTGTGGTGTCACACAGAAATATTCTGGATGACACAGCATTTCTTGTGGGCGGCCGTTGCACTTACCATTAGGTGAACGTTTTGCTCGTTTCGTCACTTTATACAATAAAAAAAAACACATTTTTTTTGTTAGCCTACTTAGGTGGCAATGCCTGGTCACGGCTGGAGTAGGCGCATCACATAGTGGTTACCGCGTTAAAGCAAACGTTGCGACAGTCGCCCCTTCTGAAGATGGAGCGACGATCTGCGCAAAACTGACGGACGGACGCGTGAAGGCGAAGTTTGTTAAGTGACGCTTCTTGGGAGAAGTCTATGTCCAGCAGTGGACTGCCACATGTTGATGATGGTGATAGGTTACGAGTCACAGGAGAGTAACAAACCACATCTGATATCAAATTAAACAAAAAGAGTCATCATCATCATTTAAACCCACAACTAGTCCACTGCTGAACATAGGCCTCCTCAATAGATGGCCACAAAAGTTTGTAGCTTTCCATTGAGGTGATTTTGCCATAGTTACCACGCTTGGCAGGCGGGTTGGCAACCGCAGTTTATTTATTCAGATATTTCAGGAGGACGCTGCTGCCCATCTCCTGGTTTTTAATATACCTCTGTCGACTTTTACGACACCCACGGGATGTGATCGGGTCGTAGATTCTCTTAACCACCACACTGTTGAAAAAATGTCCGATGTCCGTCGGCGACTCAACTCATACAGACTAAAAGCGTGTTTTTGTATAAAAAGGAGGAATAAATTATTTACCTTAATACCTGTCTTCTTCGGTTATTTGAAGGATGGTCGTTAACTCTGTTGTTTTGTAAATCAAGTTGTTTTATATAGCAAAGTCCGAGAACATATCTAAGTATACAAAGAAATAAAATGGAAGTGTCTGTTTGTAATAACAAAGTAACAGCTTTTTACTGAATGCTTATAGAAGTATATACGGTACTTATAAGAAAAAAATAATTCTGAAAGTTTTTCAACGGGACTTTCATCGACAGATAGCTGATATTATAGCGGGTAACTTAGGCTACTTTAGTTTTAGAAAAATATTTAGGGTTCCGTGCAAAAAAATTAAAACCCCAAAATGCGATTCTTATATTACATGTATTATATCTTAGAAATTATTATATTACATGTATTATATCTTATCTTTAAATAAATATCCGATTTACCACTGACTTAACGAAACTACAAAACCTATTGATCTAAAATGATGACGGAAGAAGGTTGTCGAAACAGATTCATGAGGCGAGTGCGAATGGGCAAGCCGGTAAGGGTCGACGTAGGCGAACGTATCACGATCAGATCGAAGTCGTTTAAGAAAGGCCACGTCAAAGCTACCGAATTAAACCAACAATGAAAGTCGAAGAAGTGAAAGATTTGTGTCAGTAGCAAGTGGAAAGATGTGGTCTCTGCCTATCCCAATGGGAAAGAGGTGTGACCCTATGTATGTATGTATACATATTCTTTTCCCAACAAAGACACCCACTATGAACAGATTTTACGAATATATACTCCTAAATGCGTAATCGAGCTGGTACTGTTTCTTTTTTTATTGGATAAAGTGACGAGACGAGCAAAACGTTACCTGACGGCAAGTGCAAAGTATGCCCAAGTCAACCAGAACAACGAGTTGCACTACACTGCGCCCGTCACGTTGAGACATCAGTTCTTAAGTCTCATATGCTCAGTGATTACACTAGATCTCAGAGCCCTTCAGACCGAAACAGAGTAATGTCTACACAATACTGCTTCACGGCGATTAACTGGCCCTGGGGTGGTACCTACCTAGACGGATTCCTGCATGGGAATCCTACCACCCGTAACCACCGTTTTCCCCCATGCAGACTAACATAATAAGCATCAATAGATCGTGTCAAAGGGTGTTCCACAATATTCATCCGGACGTAGGGCGAATATTAATATTGGCGGCTCGTTAAAAGAATACTACCACTCCATCTCATCCAATGGATCTCGTAAAAGGCGAGTGAGGAACTGCACTGTGCATCCAACAGCGCATGGTAGCGATGGGCTCACCACCTATCACACCAAGTGCATTATATTGTTTTGGTGAAAAGTGGATTGTGGCAGTCATCTGCTTTTGTAGTGAGTGCCCAGTCTCTGTCTACCCCTTATGGGATACAGTCGTGATCTTATGTATGTATGTATGTATTAATTGCTCACAAGTCACGATTTACCGACACTTGCGTAATCATCACAAATAATTCAATAACGAGTGTACACAGCTCTATTACACGCTGTGTTACATACTGTTATACAGTAGGCTATATACAATAGGGTGCCTAAGCTAAAAAGAGACAATATTGGGACATAAATTGTAATGCCTTATCTCCAACGAAGCATGCATCTGATTCCCAGAGCGTGCACCGGGTTGTATCTGTCCTAAAATTACAGTTGGCACCAATTTACACGATCTCATGGGGGTAGGCAGGAAAAGGCGCCTCTGTATGTCATGTACCACGTACATGGGTACCCGTCCACCGCAGGGACAACAAGAGGTTGTTCCCCTCGTCTCTATTTGTCGGGAAGTGGGGATCGCTTCGGCTCATTACCGCGGCCACGGTGCCTATAGCTCCGGGCCCCTCCTTTTTGAGGTAGTAGCGTTGGAACTTTATCCATTCTATATTTTGCCAACATAAGGCCTAAATATAAACTTAAATACCATAGACTAACATTGTGCGAATCCAAAGTGGAGCAGTGATCTAGACTACGCTTCGATACATACATACAATATCGCGATATTCCTATATAGGGGGCAGGCAGAGGTCACGCATGTAGACCACCCTTCGCCCCTGCGACAAACGAGAAGTGACGGGTGGCAAACCTCGTCGCCGCCATTTTGGTACGAGTCTCACTCCTCATTGTGTTCCCGCAAGCGGCATATATATATATATATATATATATATACATACAATAATGGCTGTCCGTACAATACCTTAGTCACCTCTTAGGACACCTCAGTAAGAAAGAGGTAGGTGCCCTATACTCAGCCGGACACGATCGGCAGATTCGATACCCATCTATATAGTGAAAGGAGGCTTATAAGAATAATTTTTATGCATAAGTCTTTCTATCCAATTACATTTAGTAATTATCTTTAGGAATATTTATTATCAATTTATAAATTAGTTTTTTAAATCCTTTTTGACTATGTGTAGTAAATTCCTACTCACTCCTTAATCATTTGGCAACCCTAGCTATGATGAACTTGTAATACTTCGCTTACTAAATAATAATTTCATTACGTGATTGTAATGTGATTTTTTTGTCACGTCATGCCGAAAATCATGACTCGGGTTGTATGGTTAGACACATAAGTGACTTCGAGAATAAATCACGAATTGTTTACGTTTAAGTATTAAGGTTTATTAATTGTTATGATTTAGAATCAATATCTACTGTTGCAAATAACTGAAAGCCACACGGATTGCTTTAAATATATATATATATATACATATTTATATTACTTAACCCCCTGCTATTTCTTATTGGGGTTATTCTTGCCACGCTTATATCATCATCATTATCATTTCAGCCTATCACTAGTCCACTGCTGAACATAGGCCTCCTCCATAGATTGGCGCAAAAGTTTGTAGTTCTCATTGTGGCGGGATTTTGCAATAGTTGCCACGCCAGCAGGCGAGTTGGCAACCGCTGTTTATTTATTAAGACGTTACAGGAAGATGCTGCTGCCCATCTGCTGGTTTTCGTTTTCGACTTTTACGAAACCCACGGGATGAGATGGGGTCGTAGATTCTCTTGAGCCGCCACCGCACGGCATAATGGCACCACGCTTTTATGATAATATTTTATACAACTACATAAGAGATAGATAAAATTAGGCCAGGGATACTGGACCTCGTTGTCTTGTCCGGCTAATCCTTTAGAGAAAGGGAGAAGCCACCCCGACCCCCGAGCTACTGATGTCTTCTGCGCCTTCTGTGATTGTAGTATCCTACACTTTATAGTTCCTTTCTCAACTTCCCATTCCCTTTTTTTTTAGTGGGAAAATACTTCATGGATACCTCTCCGTCGTGGGGCAACGAAGAGGTTCCGGACTCGTACCGGCTAAAACCCCACGGTATTCTACTTGTCGCCTTTTATCGTGACTACGGGAACGCTTTCGCACACTACCGCGGTCCCGACGACGATGGCCCTATGCGGGCCCCTCCTTTTTGAAGGGTGGAACCGGAGCTTTCCCTTTACCATTCATTCCTTTAAGGGCGCGCGGGAACACCAGCTCTCGGCTCTCCAGCTGCGGATAAGGTCAGCGGCGTTCCGCTTTCTCTCCCTCTCCGCAGCCTCCTTCTGCGACATTACCCTAGCCCAAGTACATTTCCTACCTAATCCTTATTCTTTCCTTTCCGCCAAGCCAGAGGTTCACGCGCCGATGGCTAGCTGCTCGTGTGAATGCGGCACAATGGCGGCGACGTGGTTCGTCACCCGTCATGTCTCGTTTCCTATGTGTGGTCTCTGCCTATCCCTTATGAGGTAAAATGTCGTGATTATATTTTATGTATGCATAAGAAGTATAAAATTGCTTATGGTGACATTTTGTGCAAAAGTTATACTTTCCCCACGCGAACAGCTAGGCGGACTTGCATTTCCAGTCTTTCAATTCACAGCACACACAACAGCTTTGCCGTTACAACATAAGCTAGTTTTAAATAGGTTGCTTAATCTTTCGGTTTTGTTCGCCGAAAGTATGAAATCGAACCTGATGACATTTTAATAGTAATGATGACCACTTCAATGATTTCTACCATTTCAATAAGTTAAAAAAGATTACAAAGGCTAAATATGAACCACCAAACAGTCTCTTTCCGTGGCTGTCGTAAAAGTCGACACAGGGAAAATAAAAACCAGGAGATGTGCTGCAGCGTCTTTCTGAAACATCTGAAGATATGAACTGCGGTTACCAAGCCGCCTGCGTGGCAACTTTTGCAACCCCCACCAATAAGAGCTACAGAATTTTGTGCTGTTAGGCTGAAATGATGATGATGATGAAAATCGAAAATCGGGCAAGTAAAAGTAAGTCTGTGCTGAGCACAGACCTCCTCTCATTTCTGAGAGAGTTTTGGAGCTAGGAAGAATCCGCCACGCTGCTCCAATGCGTTCAACCAACCACCAACGCTGCTCAGGCATGCCGGTTTCCCTACGATGTTTTCCTTCACCGCCGAGCACGTGGTAAATCAGCACTTAAAATTGCAATTTTAGTGGTGCCGGCACCGGGAATCGAACCCAGGTCACTCACGTACTATGAAATTTAAAGAGAGCGCCTAGCCCCTGACCTACCACGGCTCTTAATCGGAGGCTCTTAATCAAATTGTAGAAAGAAGAATTGTAATAAAACCATTTATTCAATCATTTGATCCCATTAACCAAAGAATGAGCCTCATACGCCATAATGAAGCTCATTCGTTGGTTAATGGGATCAAATGAAATCAATCACAAAACCAACCAGAGCTACACAGCAGACCACCAGGACGGTACGCTGAACACTTACGCGTCACTTCGACTATACTGACGCAAACGAAAGCTTGTACAACCGTTACTTTAAAGAATCTAATTTAAATATTTCCGTAACTAGCCCTAAGATTTCTTTGAAACTGTCGACTCATCTTCGACAGTCATTAGCTAATGCGTGGATTCATAAAGCCACACGCTTTAAGAAATACACGAAATTTTCCTGTTAATAAATTCGTCGTCGCCGTTTCAGCCTAATACTCGTACTAGTCCACTGCTGAACATAGGCCTCCCCATAGATTGCCACAAAAGTTAGTAGCTCTCGTTTTGGGGGAATTTTGCCATAGTTGCCACGCTTGGCAGGCGGGTTGGCACCCGCAGTTTATTTATTAAGATGTTCTAGGAAGATGCTGCTGCCCATCTACTGATTTTAATTATCCCTCTGTCGACTTTTACGACACCCACGGGATGAGATGGGGTGGTAGATTCTCTTAAGCCGCCACCACACGGCCAATAAATTAATAAATTCATAAATGTATAAAACAAAAATGCGCTAAATGGATTATCAATGAATCAATCCATCAATCAATATACTCTTTATTGTACACAATACAAAAATGAAGACGAATTACTATATTTATGTTAAAGTACAAAAGGCGGTCTTACCACTGAAAGCGATTTTTTCCAGACAACATTAGCGCAGAGAACGGATACAGCTAAATGAAAAACCAGGAAAAAGAGGGTAAATGATAATACAGCAATTTTACTAAATTAAACGCCATAAAATCCGTGAAAACAGGTTTTATTTAAACAATATAAATCTATAAAAACACTGGATGAAATCTTCTTCATACTTGTACGAGTATATTGATACATAAAATAATAAATAAAGAGAAACATACTGAAATACTTTTTCTAGAAAGCGTCAGATACGAAAAAATCGAGCCATATTTACGTTTCACAAGAACGTATTATGGCAAAATAAATTTAATGTACAAAGTAAAGCTATAATTATCTACCAAAAGATATTTAAAGTGTCAAATCATTAATTAAATAAAAAAAATATTAAAAAGTGATTAAAAATTTAAAAAAATATATATTTTACTGGTGGTAGGATTCCTATGCAGGAATCCTTCTAGGTAGACCACCCCAGAGCCAGTTATTCTGCCATGAAGCAGTAGTGTGCAAGCATTACTGTGTTTCGGTTTGAAGGGCGCTGTGAGCTAGCGTAATCACTGGGCACTTGAGACTTATGGACGGATGTCTCAGGGTGACGGGCGCGGTGTGGTGTCACACAGAAATATTCTGGGTGACACAGCATTTGTTGTGGGCGGACGTTGCACTTACCTACAGGTGAACGTTTTACTCGTTTCGTCACTTTATACAAAAAAAAAACACACGGCGAATAAACTTGTACGCATATGTAATTTATCTTTGTTATATATTTATTGTAGCTATCTCACGCAAGTAAATTGTATTCTTGAAACAAATAAAGTATCTTAAACCTGAAAACATGAGTTAAATTTTCAAATACTGAGCTTGAACAGGGTTTTGGAGGAAAAAAGGGACTTAGCACGACGTATGTGTAAAGATAACGAGTTCCGCAATTATATTTTTATAAGACGGTAAAAAGACGAGCAAGTCGTCCTGATTGTGTGGCACGCTTGCCCATACTAGTTGTGGTCGCGAAGTTCTGTGTAACAATCCACTGCGCTCGTCACCATGAGACATAAACCCTTAAGTCTCATATGCCCAGTTATTAGTTTTAGTGCCTTTTTTAATTGAATCAAAAATAAGTTATGATCTTTCCAACAACCAACGCAACATTTGACATATAACCTTCTTTATTCTTTGATGCAACGAGCAGTAATTCTAGCCAATATTGAAATCCGGACATTTTTTGTTCCTGAGATTGCTTAGCGAATTGACTGTGCATGCGGAAATAGTGAGTTTCGAAAGACCGCTAAAGCAATGTCCGGTCTTGTCATCATCTCTGGTGCTATTGACACTCGATTATCGTTTTTGGTACGGTTTTGTCACGGTTTGTTGCTTAATGCGCCCGTCCTTTTCATACTGATTCCTTACTGGTGATAGGATTCCTGTGCAGAAATCCGACTAGGTAGGTACCACCCCAGGGCCAGTTATTCTGCCGTGAAGCAGTAGTGTGCAAACATTATTGTGTTTCGGTTTGAAGGGCACTGTGAGCTAGCGTAATCACTGGGCATATGAGACTTAAGGACTCATGTCTCAGGGTGACGGGCGCAGTGTGGTGTCACACAGAAATGTTCTGGGTGACGTAGCATTTGTTATGGGTAGACGTTGCACTTTACATCAGGTGAACGTTTTGCTCGTTTCGTCGTACTATACAATAAAAAAAAATACTGGACACTGTCGTCTAAGTTAATCGGCGTTTCTTTAATGTGCATACAACTGGAGTATGTCGCCGTAGTATTATTTACTGGTGGTAGGATACCAAAACATGGCCAGTTATACTACCGTGAAGCGATAGTGTGCAAACATTGTTTCGGCCGCAAGAGCACTGAGAGCTAGTGTAATCAATGGATATATGAGACTTAAAAACTGACGTCTCAGGGTTACGGCACCTCATTGCCCGCAGAGAAATGTTCTGCATGACACAGCATTTGTTATGGGCAGTCGTTGCACTTACGACCAGGGGAACGTTTCACTCGTTTTGTCACTTTAAGCTTAGGCAAGTACCACCGTGGTGCAAATTACACTAACTTTAGTGTTTTTCAAATTGACACGCATGTGTCAGGGCACGTGAGTCTTAAGGGCCCGTTTTTTATTGGATAAAGTGATGAAACGAGCCAAACATTCACCTGATGATAAGTGCAACGTCTGCCCATAACAAATGCTGTGTCACCCAGAACATTTCTGTGTGACTCCACACTGCGCCCGTCACTCTGTGGCATGAGTTCTTAAGTCTCATATGCTCAGTGATTACGCTAGCTCTCGGTGCCCTTCAAACCGCAACACGGTAATGTTTGCACACTACTGCTTCACGGCGGAATAACTGGCCCTGGGGTGGTACCTACCTAGACGGATTCCTGCATGGTGGTCAGTGAGATGACGTCGTGACGTTTTTTAACATTACAAAAAGACTTGTCAAGATACAAGGTGAAGATGATGATGATAAATTACTACGTCCGTACTAACATTAAGACAAATTAGTGGTATTCGTTATAAAATATAATTAATTGAGATGAATCTACATGTCCTTGAGTAGATCGTGCTCTTTGCCTTTAATTCGACTACAAGTTTTTATTAAGCCTAATTGATTCTGATGCCATCATTAATACTTTTAAAAAGTTTTTTATCTTCTCTTATTAACCTGTTATTAACCTGTTACCCTTAAGCACGGCTAAAGATATATATCATTTAATGTATTGAACGGCATATATTCTACATTTTCATTTATCATAGATAAAAGTTACTCAAAGTGCCGTAATTTTTGTGGCACGCTTGCCCATAGTAGATGTGGTTGCGAAGTTCTGTGTAACAATCCACTGCGCTCGTCACCATGAGACATAAATCCTTAAGTCCCATATGCCCAGTTATTAGTTTTAGTGCCTTTTTTAATTATATTAAAAATAAGCTATGATCTTTTCAACAACCAACGCAACATTTGACATATAACCTTATTTGATGCAACGAGCAGTAGTTCTAGCCAATATTGAAATCCGGACATTTTTTGTTCCTGAGATTGCTTAGCGAATTGACTGTGCATGCGGAAATAGTGAGTTTCGAAAGACCGCTAAAGCAACGTCCGGTCTTGTAATCATCTCTGGTGCTATTGACACTCGATTATCGTTTTTGGTACGGTTTTGTCACGGTTTGTTGCTTAATGCGCCCGTCCTTTTCATACTGATTCCTTACTGGTGGTAGGATTCCTATGCAGAAATCCGACTAGGTAGGTTCCATCATTAATACTTTTAAAAAGTTTTTTATCTTCTCTTATTAACCTGTTACCCTTAAGCACGACTAAAGATATATATCATTTAATGTATTGAACGGCATATATTCTACATTTTTATTTATCATAGATAAAAGTTACTTAAATTGACGTAATTTTTGCAATTTGATGTTTTATCACCGACTTTCGATCACGGCAACAACTTCCGGAAACTATCAACTGCGCAGGAGATATTATAGTGCCACAAGTATACGCGCAAACACAGGTGCACTTACTTCTCCCAACCTTCCCGCGCCGAAGTAATGCTCATACGATAAGATCGGTGGCAGGCTAGGATGCAGTGTCAGAAACACGGGTACAATCACTGCACTACCAGATCAGAATATTAGCGGCTTATGTTATTGCACAAACGTTGGTTGCTGGGACTTGAACCTAGGATCCACTGCGTAGAAGTTCGATACTTTGACCCCTCGTTGTGTGGAATGTATTGGTATGCAATAAAGTATATCTATCTTGACCGTAGCTTATTATGTAATGTTGGAAACATCTCAATCTATGCTTTAAAAAATACACCTGATCATCTATACTTTTCGTTATTTTATTCATTTTTCAGAAATATTTCTCCAGAAGACATGCTTGTGAAGTCAATGACCCTTTTCCTTAGTGGTCCTTCAAGCCGGATACGAACAAGCGATCTAAGCATTTAATAAAAAAAATGAATGCACCAAAATAACTGCACTCCGAAGATCCAAGTTCTTGCTCTTATCAAACTAAAGTCAGCTCAGTGGATGTAAACAACCGACAGGACCGCACGCATATGTATGCAATGATATTTGTAATTCAATTATGCATTCCAGTCACACCACCCTTCACTTTGTTGATACCTACTGAGCCAAATAGGTCTTCGATGCGATAGCTTTATTGTGTATTTACGCAGATACAGTAGGACGCGGTGTGCATTTGAAATAGGCTAGCGGTATGAAATTATTTATTATTATCGTCATGCCATAAATACGTCTTCATATTGGCTTCATATTAGCCGTGTGGTAGCGGCCTAAGAGAATCTACCACCCCATCTCATCCCGTGGGTGTCGTAAAAGTCGACAGAGGGAAAATGAAAACCAGGAGATGGGCAGCAGCATCTTGCTGGAACATCTGAATAAATAAACTGCGGTTGCCAACCCGTCTGCCAAGCGTGGCAACTATGGCAAAATCCCCCCAAAACGAGAGCTACAAACTTTTGTGGCAATCTATGGGGCAGGCCTATGTTCAGCAGTGGACTATTGATAGGCTGAAACGAGACGAGACGAGACGATTGGCTGGAAAATTTGAAATTTGATTTTAGAGACTTAAAAATAATACTCATTCCACAAATTGAATAAAAAGATTCATTCCTATTCCACAAATGTTGAATAGAAATTAATATGTATAGGCGCTATGTGTCCGGCAGAGTAGAATAGCACCTACCTCTTTCCTATCGAGGTGTCGTAAGAGGCCGCTATTATACGAACAGCCTTTATTCGTGCAGAATAACATCATAATGAGCCGTGGTAGCTCAGGGGCCTTTAATTTCATAGCAAGCGAGTAACCTGGGTTCGATCCCCGGTGCCAGCACCTCTAATATTGTTCTACAATTTTAAGTGCTGATTTATCACGTGCTTAGCGGTGAAGGAAAACATCGTGAGGAAACCTGCATGTCCGAGGAATAGAAATATTTCGAGGACATGTGCAGTCCGCCAACCCGTATTGGAGCAGCGTGGCGGATTCTTCCTAGCTCCAAAAACCCTCTAAGAAATGAGAGGAGGCCTGTGCTCAGCAGTGGGACATTTATAGGCTGAAACTTTACTTTACTTTACTTAACATCATAATATACAACACTGTCACTATACTGCTCGAGGGAACGCAATGGGGATTAAGAAGTTTTGGACTCGTACCAAATTAGCGGCGACGTGGTTCGCCACCTGTTACGTCTTGTTCCCCGCAAAGGCGAAAATTGATATACGTGAGTGGCCTCTCCTTATCCCTTTATGGGAAAAAGGCTTGACTGTATGTATACATAGATAGTGTACCACTACTATTTCTTTTCGTAATTTCTCTACAAAAACGCCTTTCTTGACATACGGACAGGATAAAATTATTATGATACCACTTTTACTACGAATCGCTTCAAAAATACCGGCTCTGCCTACCTCTTATATGGAAAAATGGCGTGACTGTATGTATGTAAATGTTGGCTTCGAATGGGATTATACCCCGGATCTTTTTTTTTTTTGTATAAAGTGACGAAACGAGTAAAACGTTCACCTTATGGTAAGTGCAACGTCCGCCCACAACAAATGCTGTGTCACCCAGAATATTTCTCTGTGACACTACACTGCGCCCGTCACTCTGAGACATCAGTTCTTAAGTCTCAAATGCCCAGTGATTACGCTAGCTCACAGTGCCCTTCAAACCGAAACACAGTAATGTTTGCACACTACTGCTTCACGGCGAAATAACTGGCCCTGGAGCGGTACCTACCTAGACGGATTCCTGCATAAGAATCCTAATATCAGTCCATAAGAGATACGGATAAAAACTTAGATAAATTATCAACTTAGTGTTCATAACTCTGATACAATCACTTCAATGGACATTGCCTCTCAATAACAAATGCTTGGAGTTATCCAAACGACCTCTAATTAAACTTAAATATCTCGACTGAATAGAACCGCTTCCCACATTTGTTAATGTAAACATGACCTTGGGTAAATCTGATTTGATTACGTTTAAGACTTCATTATATAATTAATTTAGGTACCACGGTAACCAGGATGAGAGACTCGTCTCATCCCGAGGTTGTCGTCAAAGTCGAGTAGGGGAAATATCAAAATAACTTGTAGCCTCCGACTAATGGAGGAATAAACGGTGTTTGGCCTACCTCCGATCTTATCGCATCAGCTTTACATCGGGCTTGTGGCGCTATAATATTTCCAGCGAAATTGATAGCTCCCGACAATATTCGTAAGTTATCGTCGTGGTCGAAATGATTTTACTGGTGGTAGGATTCCTATTCAGGAATCCGTCTACAACCCCAGGGCCAGTTATTCTGCCCTAAATCAGTGGTGTGCAAACATTACTGTGTTTCGGTTTGAAAGGCACTGAGAGCAAGCGTAATCACTGGGCATATCGGACTTAAGAACTCATGTCTCAGGGTGACGTGCGCAGTGTCACACAGAAATCTTCTGGGTGACATAGCATTTGTTATGGACATACGTTACACTTACGACCAGGTGAACGTTTTGCTCGTTTCGTCACGTTATCAAATAAAAAAAAATCAGCCAAGAGGATATCATAATTATCAACTGATGTGTCATCGTCATTTCAGTCCATCACTAGTCCACAGCTAAACAAAGGCTTCCACCATAGACTGCCACAAATCACGGTCCCGAGCCGGCATGAGCTTGCATTGAAAATTTCTGTGTAGCACAGCGCTTCGGTCGTCCCACGACGTCGGTTCCCGCGCCTCATATTTGTAATTGAACTATCTTCAGTGTTCTTGGAACTTAAACTCAGTTGTGTTTTTCTTAAAGAAGGAGATGGCAAGACAAACAAATCGTTCACCTTACGGTAAGTGCAACGTCTGACAATAACATTTCTTTGTTTCACACTGCGCTCGTCACCCTCAGACATCAGTTGGCAAGTACCATATGCCCACTAATTACACTAGATAACAGTGTCCTTCACTTCGAAATTGCTTTATGATACCTGCATAGGAGTCCTTCCACCAAATATGTGGATGTCGATCAGAACTCTGATAGACTTGTGCTACCGGTTGTTGCACGTGAACGGCTCGGCCGGTTAATCCCGAGACCTGTCGGAAACGATAAGTTTTTTCTAGTTTCCTCTTTTGACTCGACGTGATCGCAGATTTTGTTACATTGCACACTCGTTGTTTTTTTTTCCAGTGTTATTTGCACTAAATTATTATCACTAAATGTTTCATCGTCTGTAACGTAATCGGGTATTTTTTGCGTCTTTACTTTTATACCATTTCTCGCAGTAGCCGGAATCTGCTGATGATCGTCTGAGGCTCGCCTTTTTATGGCCACGTTGTTGTTCTTATATGTATGTTTTATGCGTTTTACATTATTATGCTTGACATTATTGTGCTCAAGATAGCATTTACAAACCGGTTTTGTACAATCTGTATAATTTCGAAAGAGATTTTAAGAAATGAAGATGTTACTTTGAATATTAAAAAAGTAAAATGTTATTTTTTCAACATTCCTCTGTTAAGGTGGACTTGGCTTGAAATATTTTAGATACACATAATATATCAGACACTTCGCACCTTAGACGCTGTAGTCCATCACGAGATAGTTATTTAGACATCAATCGGAGACCATGCGATTTTCCTGGCATTTCCCTTTTGTCGACTTTTAGGTCATCCACGGGACGACTTGGAGTGGCAGATTCTCTAACGCCGCCACCGCATGTTTACTGTTTTACTATGATATTGGTACGCAGGAATCCGTCTGGGTAGGTATCACCGTAGGGTTATTCTGCCGTGAAGCAGTAGTGTGCAAACATTGCTATGTTTCGGTCTGACAGTCACTGAGAACTAGTGTACTGGAACCGAAGTCTCAGGGTGACGAGCGCAGCGTGATGCCACACAGAAATGTTCTGGATGGCACAGCATTTGTGGGAAGTTGTGGCATTTGCCATCAGGTGAACGTTTTCTTCGTCTCATCAGTATCTATAGAAAACACGGCAAGGCCTCACCTGGCAACACCTCTTTTACTGATCTTTCCATTAGGCGCCTTTTACAACTCCCTGGTACAAGATGGTGTCACAGATTATCAAACACTACAGGAGTTTAAAGGTTGTTAAATTGAAGATGTGAGAATTTCAATTCTGTCTCATTTATTAAACTCAGATTCATCATCATCATCATCATTTCCGCCCTAACAAGCTAACCTCTAACATAGGGCTCCCTCATAGAGTGCTACAGAACACGATATTGGGCCAACTGCATCCATCGACTTCCCCTAAAACTGTGCCCTACACTGCGTTTGCCGGTACGAGATCGCCACTCCAGAACCCCAACGGTTGACAGTTCTACGTACATACATACAGTCACGACTTTTCCAATATAATGGGTAGGCGTGGGAAACGAGACGAGACAACTGGCAACCTCGTCGTCGCCATTTTGTTAAAAATTCGAAAAATTCGCGTTCCCACGAGCAGTATAGTGCCAGCATTGTATATTCTGGTAATATTTTGCATGAATTAAGGCTTGTCCCTACAATACCTTAGTTGCCTCTCACGACACCTCAGTAGGAAAGAGGTAGGTGTTATTCTACTCTGCCTGACCTATCCTCTATTCTATATGACTGATCTATGGCTACTTCAGGTTGCTGATCCTTAGGGTTATGTCGGTTACTCTACTACTTTATAGTTTACTTTTGATGCGGATATCACCGTTACGGATTCCTACTCGCAAGGCAATACAGAGCACAGCTCTTACCACAGCTCTCTGTTTGTTTTATCTTATTTCAAAAAAGAATTTCGAAAAGAAATAGCTCTTCAAAAACCTTATATGAGACTTAAGAACTCACGTCTCAGGGTGACAGGCGCGGTGTGGTGTAAAACAGAAATGTTCTGGGTGACACAGCATTTGTTTTTTTTCTATATAATATTGGGCAAACGAGCAGGTGGCTCACGTGATGGCAAGCGATCACCACCGCCCAGGAACACCTACAATACCAGAGGATTAGCAGATGCGTTGCCGGCCTTTGAGAAAGGAATAGGCTCTTTTCTTGAAGGTCCCTAAGTCGTATCGGTCCGGAAAAACCGCTGACGGCAGAACATTCCGTAAAGTGCAAGTGCGTGGCAGAAAATTGCGAAAAACGCACTGTGGTGGAATGCCAACCATTAAGGTGGTCACGATGGTATTTGAGTTTATGCCGTAAGGTGCGATGGTGAAATTCAGCGGCTGGAATTAATCCGAACAATTCCTCGGAACACTCCCCATGGTAGATCCTGTAAAAATGCAAAGAGATGCAATATCTCTTCGCAAAGCCAGGGGATCAAGCCGATCAGATAGGGCATGGTCAGACGTCGCACTCACCATCAGGTGACAATCTGTTCGTTTCGTAACATTATCTAATAAAAAAAAACTAGATAATACACTCCATTTTAAATTTCGCACGCGGATCTTAACAAATTGACTTTCTTTCCTATAACAATATACCAATTAAACATAGTAATTTTTCTGAGCCCTTGTATTTTTAAACGATCTTTTTTTTTTATTTATTTGATAAATTGTCGAGACGAGCAAAACGTTCACCTGATGGTAAGTGCAACGTTTGCCCATAACAAATGCTGTGTCAACATTTTGAAATAGCGAATAACTATCGCAACTGGTATAGATAATTAGAAAAAGATTCTGTTTTCAAATCGATCTATTCGATTACATAATAAATGTACCGAACTTCGTCAAATGCGAAACATTTTATTGTTCGAAAATAGTTTTAGAATTTAATATATTTTTTTTATTGGAAAAAGCGTCGAGACGAGCAAAACGTTCACCTGATGGTAAGTGCAACGTCTGCCCGTAACAAATGCTGCGTCACCCGGAACATTTCTGTGTGACACCACACTGCGCCCGTCGCCCTGAGACATTTGTTCTTAAGTCTTATGTGCCCAGTGATTACACTAGCTCTAAAATCCCTTCAAAGCGAAACACAGCAATGCCTGCACACTACTGCTTCACGGCAGAATAACTGGCCCTGGGGTGGTACCTATCTAGACGGATTCCTGCATAGGAATCCTACCACCAGTTAATCTTTCTATCAAACCGCTCTTTTGTAAATATAAGTTGTAATGACCCTAGTGGGTACGTCTGTAACAAATCTTTTATATTATTTATGACATAACCTTACGATTAACCTTGTGTTTTGTGCTTTGAATTTTAAACAATAGCTGCTAGCAAATATTTGTGGATCTGTTAAAATAAGTTGATAAAATTATAGTTGCGATTTAGTTGAGGACCGATTTAATACTTTTGTGTTAAATTACTTACATTCAGGTACCTCAGGGGCTAGGCGCTATCATTAAATTTCATAGTATGCGAGTGACTCGGGTTCGATTCCCGGTGCCGGCACCACAAAAACTGTGAAAACGGTAAAAAGGTTCAACGGTGGAGTCCGCTCTTAGCAATAACGGATTTCTTTGTTCTTAGCTCGTTGGTAGCGCAGGGGCTAGGCGCTCGCATTAAATTTCATAGTACACGAGTGACCTGGGTTCGATACCCGATGCCGGCACCACTAAAATTGTAAATTGCAATTTTAAGTTCTGATTTACCACGTGCTTCGCGGTGAAGGAGAACATCGTGAGGAAACCTCCACGTCTGAGGAATATAAAATATTTCGATGATATGTGAAATCCGCCAACCCGCATTGGAGCAGCGTGGCGGATTCTTCCCGGCTCTAAAACCCTCTCGACAATGAAAGTAGGCCTGTGCTCAGCAGCTGGACATTTCTAAGCTGTTATTTTTTTAAATAGTCATCGTCAACATTTTTGTGGCGTTGGTATTTTCGGAGGAATATATTGAAACTAAAAGTAATACATACATACATAAGATCACGACTGTATCCCATAAGGGGTAGTCAGAGACTGGGCACTCACTGCAAAAACAGATGACTGCCACAATCCACGTTTCACCAAAACAATATAATGCACTTGGTGTGATAGGTGGTGAGCCCATCGCGACCATGCGCTGTTGGGTGCACAGTGCAGTTTAATTCCTTACTCGCCTTTTACGAGATCCATTGGATGAGATGGAGTGGTAGTATTCTTTTAACGAGCCGCCACCACACGGATAAAAACGTAAACGGAAAAACTAACTAACTAACACTAAAAGTAATATTAATAAGTATTAGATACGAGTATATACAATAAGGAAGAAATATTTTTAAAAAAAATTGTTTATTTATTGGCATCGCTGGCGACGTTTCGTAGTTCCGCGTGTCAAAACTCATTTAATATACGAAGATATGTACGTCGCAATGCTTGCAGCACTTTCGCTTCTTGACGTCATCAAAACACCGTATTTTAAAACAGGTTTCGAAGTAAAAAGTCTTTAGTGAGGCGACGAATGCGAGTTGTTGTTTTGCGCGGCAAAATACATGCGGCCATTATGGATACATGAGTTTTTTACGCGTTGCGTGGGTTCATCGGTAAGAAATAAAAAAGCGTTGTGATTTCACGATACGTTTATTTTAATTAAATTATTTATGTGTAGGGCAACTTTGTTTTGCAACAGTTCTAGAATATTTTAAATATTACTGATATTCAGATACTGGTGGTAGGATTCCTATGCAGGTGTCCGTCTAGGTAGGTACCACCCCAGGGCCAGTTATTCTCCCGTGAAGCAGTAGTGTGCAAACATTACTGTGTTTCGGTTTGAAGGGCACTGAGAGCTATCGTAATCGCTGGGCATATGAGACTTAAGAACTCATGTCTCAGAGTGACGGGCGCAGTGCGGTGTCATACAGAAATGTTCTGGGTGACACAGCGTTTGTTGTGGGCGGACGTTGCACATACCATTAGGTGAACATTTTGCACGGTTCGACACTTTATCAAATAAAAAAAAAGTATCACTCACTCGTCCCAAACTACTCGCAGTCGATGTAACCAGACAACTAATCATTTGTGTTTCATCACAAACGTTGGCTCCGGCTGGCATTCGAACCCAGGACCCGCAGCGCAGAAGTCAGATACTCTGATCACTAGACCACGCGGAAAATTTAACAAAGCCAGCAGTGTGGCACATACCATCAGCTGATATTAATAACATACATACATACATAAGATCACGACTTTATCCCATAAGGGGTAGTCAGAGACTGGGCACTCACTGCAAAAACAGATGACTGCCACAATCCACGTTTCACCAAAACAATATAATGCACTTGGTGTGATAGTCGGTGAGCCCATCGCCATCATGCGCTGTTGGTTGCACAGTGCAGTTTAATTCCTTACTCGCCTTTTACGAGATCCAATGGATGAGATGGAGTGGTAGTATGCTTTTATCGAGTCGCCACCACACGGCTTAATAAAGCAATATTAAATACCATAACATTTTTGCAAATTGCGCAACAACTTTGGTCCGTACGGATTTCGGAGCGTGACCTCTGCGCAAAACTTGTTACCGATAAAAAGAAATCTTCTATCACACCCAGAATACCACGATCTTTGCAATAGTGACGAACTCATTTGATCTTAGCTGAGTTTCAATTTCACAGAATAACTCTTTTATCAGGTATATTTTCGTTTTTTACGACGACAGGTATCCGGCAGAGTAGAATAGTGCCTTCCTCTTTCCTACCGAGGGGTTTTTTTTGAATAATATAAAGTGACGCCCACAATAAATGCTGTGTCACCCAGATATTTCTGTGTGCGCACCACACTGCGCCCGTCACCCTGAGACAACAGTTCTTAAGTCTCATATGCCCAGTGATTACGCTAGCTCACAGTGCCCTTCAAACCGAAACACAGTAATGCTTGCATACTAATGCTTCACGGTAGAATAACTGGCCCTGGGGTGGTACCTACCTAGACGGATTCCTGCATAGGAATCCTACCATCAGTAAAAGGGCCAGGTGTCGTTAGAGGCGACTAAGGTAATGTACGGAGAGCCTTTTTTCTTGCAGAATAACACCATAACATGCAACGCTGTCACTGCTCGTGGGAACGCAATGGGGAGTATGAGTTTCTTTTGACTCGTACCAAAATGGCGACTACGCGGTTCTTCATCCGTCTCGTTGCCCGCTGGGGCGAAAAGTGGGCCTCTCCCAACTGAATGATTTACTGTGATCAACTGTTTACTAGTGCTAGGATTCCCATGCAGGAATCCGTTTAGGTAGGTACCACAGTGTCAGCTATTCTGCCTTTAAGCAGTGTGAAAACATTACTGTGTTTCGGTTTGAAGGGTACTGAAAGCTAGTTTAATCACTGGGCATATGATACTTAAGCACTGACGTCTCAGGGTGATGAGCGCAGCGTTTGTTATGGGTAGACATTGCATATTTCATGACGTACACGATCTGCTCGTCTCATCGCTTTCTCCCATAACAAATGCAAACAAAAAACTTGTTTTATATTTGTACGAATTAAAAGAAAGATCGGAAACGTAAGTTTCACGTAACACATCACTACTCGATTTCTGTTGCCGACATTGTTTCGTACTATTACGACTCTTGATTTCTGTAATCACAATCCAATCTATAGTTTTTTAATACCGATTAGCGTTCATGACCTAAACAAAGATAAGTTGTGCTTGTGCTATCTTAGTTTATCTTTCATGGAATCTTTCGAGAACGGATCTTGGAGTGTTAATGTTTGTAGAATTCTGGTGAATTGATTTTTACGCAGGAGTCTATCTTGATAGGTAACAAACAACACCACAGTGCAAATTATTCTGCCGCCGAACAGTATCTTTCTTATTAATAAAAGAAAAACGATGTAGCAGTGTAGGAATTGGGACGCGATACAAAGATTTGTGTTATTTCACAAATGTTAGTTCCGGCTGGGATTCCTGGTCACAACAGGGTCTTCAAAATCGTGCAAGCATTACTTTGTTGCAGTTTAGAGGACTGCAGCTACTGAAATAACTGTATTAACTAATTTCGACTACAGAAACGACTGGTGGTCGCCCACTAGTACCCAGTCATTTCTGTAGTCGAAATTCATAATTCATAAAATATTCAAGTTTTAACGTTGTATGTGTAATTATTTGTTGGCAACTTTTTAAAATTCGTTATCGGCAATCTCTACTCTGTGCGACTACATGATAACAGACTATAATGTGTTTTACATTGGTAGTATGAACGTAAATATACGACGGACTATTATGTGATCGACATTGTCAGTATAAACATAAATAATTGATGTTGTATTTTATTTAATGTAATTTTTGTAACATATATTATATATAAGTTTTAGCTTCCTCGCTTCTTCTCCATACAAACATACTATGACAAATCCCACGTAATGTATTTCAAGTAATACATTACAGTAGGGAAAGAAAGTTAATTTGCTTAGATCGGCATGTAAAATATAAAATGCGCCCGGTGCTCTTCAAAAACTAGATAATGTACGAGTACACCATTTTATATTTTGCATGCGGATCGTAGCAAATTAACCTTTCCCTATTAAAAAAATTGTCTGTGACCTACCTATTTTTTTGGAACGTGAAAAAACCCTTTTACAAACGTTTTCAAGAACCATTACGAAATTATTTCTTATTTTATTAACAGGTTTTGAATGTTTTTTAAATTAATGTTACACCCGTGAGTCGCAGTAACTCTGTGACTATAATTTTTTTTCAACAGAATGTGAACTGAGCTGTGAATGGAATACGAACTGCATTCCGTTCTTTCTTAATTATTTGTAGTAAAAATGTATTATGTTCACTGCGTTTAAAGTATTGCGTAGCAAATTGCAAAACCTAGATCATCCTTAGTGATTTCATTCACGACGACGACTTCCGAATTTTACGGAATGTGTACGGAACGAGAGAAGGCAATCCATACTAATATGATAAATGCCTTACTTTACTTCGATGCTACCTTTTCTTAAAAAGTAAAAATCAATATATTTATATTTGAAAATACTTTTGCCTTGACGGAAAGTTTACGACTGTTTCGAAAAACACCAAAATGATTTCGATTTTGGGCTTGTTCCGGTTAACAACTAAAAAAGGTGATCTGCGCAGTAATCTAACATGTAACTATCATTATATCATTACTTAGAATAACTTATATATAGAGATATTCAACTTATATATAGAGACACACATAAAGAACGAGCTGTCAAACTTTTGGCGGGCAATTAGAGGCGCGACGCCCCGAGCATAGATTATAAATGAGCACAGATGTCGAGTAACCGACGACATGTTCCCGGCGACTGCTCACGAGTTGCCGTCACGATTCTTCCGCCTTCGCCATAACTTCAGATATATAGGTACCGCAATCGATTAAGTAACTATCTTAATTTTAAATGTGAGTATGTTATCGGTGATAAGTAAATAAGCATCTTACTTGATTTGGATGGGGTTTTCGCTATTTATCGCCATATTTCTCGATTATTTGTGAGAGTTATCAGAATAGCTTTTTAAATGTTGAAAGTGTTGACGTAATTTTTTGTTATTTCTTCAAAACACTTAATTGAACTTGCGAATTAAACTTTTAGGAAGTGATTTATAGTTAATTTTTAAAAACTTTACCTTATTTGATATATTGTAATATGTTTAATAAATTAACCGATTTAGTAAAACTAAATTTACGAATTTTATCGAATTTAATTTGACTATTCATAACCGTCGCTGTGTGGTAGCGGCTTAAGAGAATCCACCACCCCATCTCATCCCGTGGGTGTCGTAAAAGTCGACAGAGGGAAAGTAAATGCCCGAAGAAGGGCAGCAGCATCTCCCTGGAACAACTGAATAAATAAACTGCGGTTGCCAACCCGCCTGCCAAGGGTGGCAACTATGGCAAAATCCCTCCAAAATGGGAGTTGCAAACATTTGTGGCCAAACTGATGGGGGTGGCCTGTGTTCAACAGTGGACTGGTGATAGGCTGAAATGATGATGATGATGAGATACGTCTGGTGAACAGTAATTACTGTGCTTCGGAGTATGAGATTTTTTTATAGTTAAAGTTTGTACGGAGAGAAGCGAAACAGCGAAAACGCGAAAATTTATAAATATGAAATTTATAAACTTTACAAATACATTGAATTGAATGGAATAAAAAATTCATTATTTACGTTCATACTGACAATGTCTATCACATGATAGTCTGTCATTTGTTTACGTACGTACTTCCAATGTCAAACACATATTAGAATGTGGTCAAACCGTCGCACAGAGTAGAGATTAAAAAAAAAAGTTTCAGCCTATAAATGTCCCACTACTGAGCACAGGCCTGCTTTCATTTCTGAGAGGGTTTTGGAGCTAGGAATCCGCCACGCTGTTCCAATGCGGGTTGGCGGACTGCACATGTCTTCGCTTAGATCAGAGGCCAGGCGCTCGCTTTAAATTTCATAGTACGCGAGTGACCTGGGTTCGAATCCCAATGCCGGCACCACTTAAATTGTTAATTGCAATTTTAAGTGCTGATTTACCACGTGCACGGCGGTGATGGAAAACATCGTGAGGAAACCTGCATGTCTGAGTAGAGATTGTCGCCGCAGAATTTCAAAATATTTTCCAAAAATAATTACTCTAACTTTAAAAAAAAGAAAAGTAGGTAGTAGACTACATCGGGTCGGTTTCCATAACTTCACGTCTAGCGCGTATTTTGCTAAGTATTTTCGCTATTCATTTAACAGATCTCGTATACTCGTAGTTATAAGAATAAGTATTATATGTCCGTCTCCGGGATGCAAGCTATCTCTGTGCCAAATTTCGTCAAGATCGTGTCAGCGGTTGAGCTGCGTAAAGGTAACAAACAAACGCCTGTCTGAGAGAGTTTCTTTCGCATTTTTTTTTAAATTTGGCATCGCGCGGTTTGCGCATATGCCACTGACAAATTAAACAAAATGTAACTTCATAGTTTCACATATTATCACAATAGCTCTTTCGACGTTTCCCGCGCTTTTTTCGTTACACTTATTATTTATTTATTAATTGAAACATTCACAATAACAATAAGACCGCCCATTGCTCACTCTTAGTGTATATTTTTGTTTTCCTATCTACTTTTTTGTAATTTATTTTTCATATGAGGGTTGCAATAAAGAATATAAATAAATAAATAAAATTCACAAACTATTTTCCAGTGTCAAGTAACATATTCTAGTATACAATCTTGTAAAATCTTGAGAAATTTTGATCGACAGTAAAACGATAGTTGACTTTTACTGAAGATTTGCTGGACTGTTGGAGACAAAACGTAAAGCACAATATTGGTCTTGAATTGAATTTTTCAATGACTGTACACTTTCAGGAGCACTTGCTGCATAATAAACTATCAATATTAAACATCAAAACTACATATATACAGAAATTACAAAATTAAATAAAAACACTACCGCCACTTTTCGAGTTGCCGCCAAAAGTTCTTTCTTTCGCATTTATAATATTAGTATGGTTGTTGTGGCTGCCTATCGATTGAGTTTATTATCGTGTCAAGAATGTTGTAGCCGCGTGTTTACGGCCAGTTAACGTCCATTGGCGTGTGAAAAAAGGTCCAGTTACCGAAATATTTTCATCGTCGTACGTTGGTTACGTAACGGAAGCTTTGTTGTCGGTCGGAACTGATCTTATACGCTGTTACCGTCAATCCGTTGCGGGGAGTAAATTAGATCACGTTCTGCACGCTTTGAATTTTATTGCGAGAGGTTGACTTGGGTTCGATACCCGGCACAGCTAAAATTGTTAGTCGCTGAACAAATGCTGATTTACCACGTGTAAATCATTATCGTCATTTCAGCCTATCACTAGTCCACTGTTAATGGTAACATACAGACAGAGGGCCAAAGAGAGTTACTATCGCATTTGTAATATTAGTATTGATTCCACTAACTCTGGACTATTTCGGAGAGGAAAAAACCAATCTGTCTTAAAATAGGATTAGATCAGAAAAAGGAAAATAAATAATAGTAAGAAAACGAAAAATGTTATTGTTCTGCATGCGAAAATAAAAAATGGTGTCATCATCATCATCATCATCATCATCATCATGTCAACCTATCACTAGTCCACTGCTGAACATAGGCCTGCCCTTGAATTGCCACAAAAGTTTGTAGCTCTAATTTTGGGAGGATTTTGCTATAGTTGCTACGCTTGGCAGGCCGGTTGACAACTGCAGTTTATTTATTAAGATTCTCCAGGAAGACGCTGTTGCCCATCTCCTGGTTTTCATTTTCCCTCTGTCAACTTTTACGACACCCAACTGGAAGACATGGGGTGGTATATTCATTTAAGCGTGCTTTGTGGTATAGAGATATTACCTTAAAAAATATTTTTACTCTCCAGGAACTTAGGACGACACAAAATTCTTTACATCCAGAATTCGTGGCGACTAAGGTATTGTACGGACAGCCTATATTCGTGTAGAATAACATCATAATATGCAATGACAACTATACTGCTCGTGGGAACGCAATAGGGAGTATGAATCTTTTGACTCGTACCAAAATGGCGGCGGCGTGGTTCGCCACCAGACACGTCATGTTTGCCGCGAAAAGTTAGCTACGTGTGCGGCCTTTACGTGGGAAACACACACGATACACCCGTGTTCTAGGGCTGTTCTCACCGCCCAGAGTTACCGACAGACAAGTCGACAGTCCGAATGGAGGCCCGCAGCCTCCCTCGGACGGTCATTAGACGACTTAAAATCATTTAAGATATTCGAAATCGCGCAAGCACGCAGCGAACGCGACACAGTCCGAATTTCGATGTTTTTGGTAGGAGTTTATTTAAGTATTTATGTTTGGGTCAAACCAAACCTGGCACGCGGGCCCCTGGCTCGTGTGCACAGTATCCGATGAAGCTGTAAAAGCCAAAAAGGCTAACAGCAATTACATCACCGAAATTATATTACGTGGAAAAAAGGCGTGATGTATGTACGAGTATGTATGTATGTATGTAACTGGAAACCGTAGGGGAAGAAAGGTTTTCTAAATCGTAGTGTAGGAGTATGGTTCACCACAATAGTCGAATGGAGTGCTCGCTTTTGCGACGTCACTTATCACAGTACTCTTAACCGTTAGCAAAAGGTGTTTTTTTTTTTTAATATAACAAATGATTTTGGCAGCACTTCCTTCCGATCTAAAGTAACTTTGTTATGTCGACCTGGCATTTTTTTGTCAAAAGGGAAACATTCAAACGTTGACCTGAATTAGCGGCTAACAGCGTATTTGATAAAATATTTTTTTGTTGGAGAAACGGATGAGACGAGCAAAACGTTCACCTGATGGTAAGTGCAACGTCCGCCCATAGCAAGGCTGTGTCACTCAGCATATTTCTTTGTTGCACCACACTGCGCCCGTCCCCCTGAGACGTCAGTTCTTGAGTCTCATATACTCAGTGATTAGAAAGAAAGAAAGAAAGAAAGAAAACATTTATTGCGTAAATACGCCACAGACACAAATACATAAAAAATTAGGCACTAGACATACAAGTAAACAATGTATTTACAGACAAACAGAAAGAAACATTAAACAACGTCACAAAACTGAACATTTAACAAAACTCGTATACAAAAATATTGTCACGTGTGTCGTGGCGCATGATTACGCTATCTTTCAGTGCCCTTCAAACCGAAACACAGTAATGTTTGCACACTTCTACCTTACGGCAGAATAACTGGCCCTGGGGTGGTACCTACCTAGACGGATTCCTGAATAGGAATCCTACCGCCATTGAAATTATATTTTTTTTATAAGAATGTCCATCACTAGAATTTCTCCTGTATCGTGAATGAATTTCGCACAAACTGCACATTATGTTGGCCGTTTTCTTACATAACATACTCTTTTCTAATATATAACATCTTTAATTTAATATTAGAAAATAATGTCCATTCAGTTTCTATTTTATGGTGATAAATGAGCACACACGATGATAATGGTCCTTATGGTCTAGAGACACTGATATCTTCTTTTTCTTCACTGAACAATCCACATGGAGATGTTAATACAATGAAATTAAAATTATTTGTCATCGAAAGAAATATAAAACTGGCATGTCGGAGAAATAAAAAAATATTTCAAGGACATGTGAAGTCCGCCAAACCGCATTAGGGCAGCGTCGCGGACTCTTTCCGGCTTCAAAACCCTCCCAGAAATCAGAAGAGGCCTGTGCTTAGCTGTGGGGCATTTATAGGCTGTCACTTATATGCTTATATATAAACACAAACACATTATTAAAGCTAAAATTGACATCCGTGGTGCATTTAGGCTCGAGATGAAAATCAGCGTCAGGTTTTATAGTCTGACGTAAAGCTGATTTGGAGACCTATTGGTTCAGCCGTGAGACAACCATACGGCACTTCTAATTGTATGCTATTTCCTTTTTTTATTTTGTTTCTGTTTCTTTAATTTTTTATGTTTGATTCATTTTAATTTAATGTTTCATTATTGTATTTTCAATTATTTGTATGCGTTTATATTGTAACTGTGTACTCCTTTATTGCTGTACTTAAGTTATTTCTTCTTTCTTCTTCGTTACTTTTTATAAATAAATCGTTTCTTTACGCCTGCAGGTCGCGTTAATACCTTAATTACGCTGATGTAACTTGTTAATGCATCCGGCTTTCACTCAGCGGATAGCAGAATTAAATAATGGGCACGAGATCTAAAGGAAAGAACGAATACTGTTGGGACTAATGCGTGTTGCGTAATTATGAGAGTGAAATGTTATTTTAATTAAAAAATTATGCATCATACTGGGAATTTTCTTGTATCGCGGTTGCATTTGACAGACATTGATTTAGTTAATAGAATCAGGCGTTATTTTGCGGAAATCCATTATAATGAAGGAAGGTAAGTTACTTTGCTAAGATCCGCATGCAAAATATAAAAATGGGTGTATATTACCTAGTTTTTTTTGAAGAGCACCGCCCGCCCTCCCCCAGTAGCGTGCACAAGCAAACTAACACCGCCACCAGTAACCGCCATCAGGTACCCTCCACCAACCACCACAATACTACCACTAGATAATATACACCACTGAAGTCGAGAACACGACACGTGTTTCGCCCCAAAACGAGGCATTATCAAGCGTCATAGACCCTACGACAGACGGCCGCCGAGACTCGGCGAGACTCGGCTTTGCTTGTGCACGCTACTGAGGGAGGGCGGGCGGTGCTCTTCAAAAAAACTAGGTAATATACACCAATTTTATATTTTGCATGCGCATCTTAGCAAAGTAATTTACCTACCTTCCAGACATTGATTTTACATACGGAACCCGATGCGTGGTATTTTATTTATTTATAAATTTATTTGATTAAAACATGGTAATAATAATGGTGTTGCAAATACAAATGTTCATTCATGTTTTGCTAAGTGATATAATATAGCATGCAATTCCGTGTTTATTTCTAATTACAAAATAATTTAAAACCAATTAAAGGGCATTTTCAAGAAAGTCTTGCAAATTATAAAATTTTTAACGTTTAGTTCATATAATCTTATCCTTAATAATCTAACGCATAACATTTTCCATTCATTCATTCATTCCTTCAGTGCCAGCATGGGGGAAGTCACAGTCGATCAGCGAGATATGGAAAGAACTACGCTCGGTGTTTTTCTGCGAGATGGGATCTGTAATGATGATATCCGTAGCAGAACCAGATTAACTGACGTATACAAAGTACTAGTAAGCTGAAGTGGCAATGGGCCGGCCATATAGCTGGTAGAACCGATAACCGTTGGGTAAGAAAGGTTCACGAGCGGCAGTCTAGTACCGGCAAACAAACATCATAGCTGCGTTTCGGTCTGAACGGCACTGAACCTTTTGCTCGTTTTGTTACTCTTTCCAATAAAAAAAAGAAAAACAGGAACCTTGCCCTTAAGCAATAAGCTACCTGAGCCACAAGTAGTCATACTTGTGGACTATGTTATAATGTCTGGCGGTGCGTTAGTCTAGAACAAACGTATTTTAAAAGTATTTTATGTCCTTAAAACTATCCACCAGACAGCAGAGTTAGTGTAATATTTTAGGGTTTGGTAGTAAACACAGAACCGTTATAATTTTTAAACTGTGTGGTGGAAAAATCTGTCAAAAATTAAGGTGGTAGGGCCACTTTTACACGATCCTAATTCCCCATCTTATCTAAAAAAATACTATTATCTAAAGGTTATTAGTATTTTAAGTAGTTTGAAAAAGACATGTCGTGTAGTTTTTTAGATGTGGGATATTTTAGGTTATACGCTATTTACCTACTACGGAACCCTCCACTGTGCGTGGTCCGACACGCAGTTGACCGGTTTTTTATGTTTAAATCATGCTATCTACATATATTAAAGCGATAACTATCCATTTCAAATGTTTGTAAAAGCTCGTAAAATCAGAAACGTCTGTAATATAAAAAAAGAAATAAAGCTTCTATAAATTTTTATTACATGGAATTTTAATTTTACTGATGTAATATTAGCTACTATAGTAGTTTATATGTCAAAGATTGGCCATAAATTTGCGACACTAATTGCTAACAAAATTTGTCATTTTTCCGAGTGACAAGTAGAGAATCCAATTATTTGTCAAATGTTTTATTAATCTTTTCATTACCGGGAAGAGAAAAATTATCACCCCTTTTTAAGCATATTTTTTAAGGACTATGAGATTAGGCATAGTAAAAGTTTATATGGAGAAGAAAGTAGGAAGCTAAAATTTATATATAATATGTGTTCATTATTTAAGTTCATACTGACAATGTCAATCACATGACAGTCTGTCGTTTGTTTACGTTCATACTGCCAATGTCAAAGAAATAATAATTCATAATGTTCTCAACAAATAATTACTCAAATCTCAATAATGTTCAACTTAAATGATTTATGAATTACGGTCGAATTGCGATCACAGGGCGGCCACTAGTAATAGATTAAAGTTCCTCGACGTCGTCTTTTTATGGAAGACAGTGACGAGGCGCGCAAATCGTTCACCTAATGATAAGTGCAACGTCTGCTCATACCTTTACTCCAAACGTTTCTATATGGCACCACACTGTGCTCGCCACCATGAGACACCAGTGATAAATTAAAAAAAACCTCTCAGTGCCCTTCAGACCGTCACAGTAAAGTTTGCACACAACTGCTTCACGACAGAATGACTGTGTTGCCTACTTAGATGGAAGACGGAGGACGGACGGTGTTTATCTTAAGAATATTCCTGTTACTCCAAATATTTAGCCTGTCCGCAATTAGCGAGCGTTTGTAGAATTTTTGTTAAATAGCACTTTATTGTGCATAACGAAGCTAAGAAAGCGTAGCAATGCTAATTTTTGTATGTCGAAAAATATTTTGCTTTATTCCATTTAGAAAGATCTATATTTGCAACGTAAGTATAGTAGACTAAAATTTACATTTTCTAAATTAAACTAATTTTACGGATTTTATCGCGTTTAGTTTTTTTTTACTATTCATTGGAATTACCACCAGCTTGGGATCCAATAATAAATAAAATTGAATCAAAAACCAAGCATACCACTGCAAGACTTCAAGACACAGTTAGCTCTTTCTGCGTAGATCGGACCAAAAATAATAATAAAAATCTGAAGGTACCCCGGGTTAACTATGACATCAGGACATCTGTCACCTCAGTCCTCCCGTGACCATGGGTGCTGTAAAGCACTCGAAACGTCGGGTTATAAATAGTAAAAAAAAAATTAAACGCGATAAAATCCGTAAAATTAGTTTCATTTAAATGCGTAGTGTTCGCGTAAATATAATAAATCATTATTTTCATTTGTTGCACACTGCTGAAGAAATGCCTTTCACACTTGAGGTACTGTCATCGTCGAAAGGGTTGAGGGGGGCGGGGGTCGCTGCTGTCCATCCACACGTTAACCATTTATCTGCTGACCTTTTAAGATATGGTGATACTATATGTACTTCAAATCAATAACAGGTCTTACTGATTTAAATCAGTCTTTAAAATATATATAACTAGCTTATGTCCACAACTTTGTACACGTCGATCTAGGTTTTTTTTTAAAATACCGTGGGAACTCTTATATTTTCCGGGATATAAAGTATCTAATGTCCGTCTCTAGTATGCAAGCTATCTCGGTTCCTGATTTCGTCAAGATCGGTTCGGAGATTGAACCGTAAAAAGGTAACAACCATACAGAGGGACAAAGGGAGAGACACTAGCTGATGCCCGCGACTTCCTCCGCGTGAATATAGGTTTTTTTAATATCCTGTGAGAACTATTACATTTTTCAGCATTAAAAGTATCCTATGTCTATCTCCAAGATAAAAGCATTCTATGTGACAAATTTAGTCAAGATCGGTTCAGCGGTTGAGCCGTGAAAAGGTGACAAACAGACAGAGGGACAGGAAGAGTTACTTTCGCATTTATAATATTAGTATGGATGTTAGTAGGGATTTTAAGAAAACATTTTCAAAAACAGATTAAGAATCGTAAGACGCAAGACGCCGTGTGGAGGCGGCTCGTTAAAAGAATACTACCACTCCATCTCATCCATTGGATCTCGTAAAAGGCGAGTAAGGAATTAAACTGCACTGTGCACCCAACAGCGCATGGTGGCGATGGGCTCACCACCTATCACACCAAGTGCATTATATTGTTTTGGTGAAACGTGGATTGTGGCAGTCATCTGTTTTTGCAGTGAGTGCCCAGTCTCTGACTACCCCTTATGGGATACAGTCGTAATCTTATGTATGTATGTAAGACGCAAGAACATATAAATGATTAGTTTTCAGAGAAAACAAATTTTTAATAATGAATTTTTGTTACAGGTAAATTACGTTTTTTAGCATGGGGAAACGTAAGTGAAACTGAAATAAGCTTAATCGTCTTAAGTGGTATAACAATCGATTAGCGATGGCAGTTTTTGCTGTCGCAGCAATTGCGCTGCAGCGTAATCGTGCACGATCTTCGCCATTTACGGTGAACGATTTTGAATGATAAAAACCGATTTTGTCAGACGCTTGTTGTGGCAATCCTGGAGGTGACAGTTGGTAACTCTACAATAACCATAATGATTTCTTATATTTACGCGAACACTACACATTTGAATAAAACTAATTTTACGGATTTTATCGCGTTTAATTTGATCCTGATGTCATAGTTAACCAGGAGTACCTATGTTAGCCGGGTCCGGTCCGGGTTAATTATGACATAAGGACATCTGTCACCTCAGTCCCCCCGTGACCATGGGTGCTGTAAAGCACTCGAAACGTCGGCTTATAAATGGTCAAATAAAACGCGATAAAATCCGTAAAATTTTATTCTATTTTATATAATGCATGCGCATGTATGTATATATGTGTGTGCATGTATGTATATGTATATATATATGTATATGTGTGTATATATATATGTATATGTGTGTATGTATATGTATATATATGTGTGTGTGTGTGTATCCGTGTACATGTGCGCATATTTATTTCTTTTAAATTAAACTAAGTCAATTAACAATATGTCCGGAAGCTGCTCGTTAAACCTGAGGCATCGACAGAATAACAGCGCTGTGGCAACTCTGCCATAGCATTATGCTGAGTCGACAGCCTTTTCGTTGCTACAACCCAACGTACGTCTGACAATGTAATACGTCGTATTTTTTGTTTACTTATTTTTTGTATCTTGTGTTGTAGTATTGAATAAAAAAAATTTCTTTCCTTCTTTCTTTCTAAAATTAGTTTCATTTAAATCTGCAATAACCGTTCACTAGTATTTTATTATTTGTGTGTGTGTGTGTGTGTGTGTGTGTGTGCCGTGTAGCGGCGGCTTAAGAGAATCTACCACCCCATCTCATCCCGTAGGTGTCGTATAAGTCGACAGAGGGAAAATCGAGGGAGCCCGTCTAGGTACCACCCCGGAGCCATTTTCTGCCGTGAAGCAGCAGTGTGCAAGCATTGCTTTGTTTCGGTTTGAAGGGCACCGAGAGCTAGTGTAATCACTGGGCACATAAGACTTAAGAACAAATGTCTCAGGGCGACGGGCGCAGTGTGGTGTCACACAGAAATGTTCCGGGTGACGCTGCATTTGTTACGGGCAGACGTTGCACTTACCATCAGGTGAACGTTTTGCTCGTCTCGACGCTTTTTCCAATAAAAAAAATATATTAAATTCTAAAACTATTTTCGAACAATAAAATGTTTCGCATTTGACGAAGTTCGGTACATTTTATTATGTAATCGAATAGATCGATTTGAAAACAGAATCTTTTTCTAATTATCTATACCAGTTGCGATAGTTATTCGCTATTTCAAAATGGAGCCGTTACATTTTAATTGTGGCGCGGATTTAGTGATGTAATTTACGTTCGATCTCTTGTTCGGGCAGACTATCGATATTTCGAAACGGCGGCCATCGCTCCAGAACGGACGGCACTTATTTGATGGTAGCGCTATTGTCAGTCAGATGATTAGTAATTATATTTTTATTGATAAAAAAAATTCCTAACGGCGTGTTATAAAAAAAAAATCTTTTGTTGCGTTCGACTCGAAAATAGACTGTATTTTGTGTTTGGTTTTGTGTAATTTCCGAACGTTACCTAAATAAATGTTACATTAAGACACATTTGCCGCCACCACACTAAACTGCTCGTTGGAACGTAACGTGGAGTGAGATTTTTTTGGCTCTTACCAAAATGATGTTCTCCTAGCCGATTTCGGCCACGGCGACAACTGCCGACTACTGTCGAGAGCCATCAAGTGCGCAGGAGATATTATAGTGCCACATGTGTACGCGCAAACACAGATGCACTCACTCGTCCCAACCTACCCGCGCCCGATGTAACGCTGATGCGATAAGATCGGAGGTAGGCTAAGATGCAGTGTCAGAAACACGGGGACGAACACAACGCAACCAGACCCGAAAACCAACAATTTGTGTTTTAGCACAAATGTTGGCTCCGGGCTGGGATTCGAACCCAGGACCCGCGGCGTAGAAGTCAGGTACTCTGACCACTAGGCCACGCGGTCATCAAAATGGCGGCGACGTGGTTCGCCACCCGTCACGTTTCGTTTCCTATGGCGGTGAAAAGTGGGCTTCGTGTATGGCGTCTGCCTTCCACTTTATATCGATAAAAGGCGTGAACACAGTACTATATTGCTATTAATAAAAAATCTTCTGTAGGTCTTGCATTATGTGATTATTGTACGTTTTAAAAAAATTATGAGGGGACGTTATTATTTAGTAAAGTTTGGTTAAGTTTATCTCAGGATAGTATTACGATAGTATTTACTGGTGGTAGGATGCCTATGCAGGAATCCGTCTCGGTGGGTACCACCCCAGGGCCAGTTATTCTGCCGTGAAGCAATAGTGTGCAAGCATTGCTGTTTCGGTTTGAAGGGCACTGTGAACTAGGGTAATCACTGGGCATTTGAGACTTAGGAACTGATGTCTCAGGGTGACGGACCCAGTGTGGTGTCACACAGAAATATTCTGGGTGACACAGCATTTGTTGTGGGCGGACGTTGCACTTACCATCAGGTGAACGTTTTGCTCGTTTCGTCGCTTTATGCAATAAAAAAAAAATTACGGACATATTTTTTTGATATCTACCAAAAACATTTAGTGCCCCCTCGGATATCCGATGTAAAATGTATAAGCAGTAAATCTATATATCTATAGATTTATCAAAGATAAGATGTCGGCTATGACATATCAAGAAATTAAACAACTTCTATTGCAATTTCATCGTTTTGTATAATCATCATCATCATCATCATCATTTCAGCCTATCACTAGTCGACTGCTGAACATAGGCCTCCCCTACAGATTGACACAAAAATTGGTAGCTCTAATTTTGGGGGGAATTTGTTGATTGGTAATCTCAGATTATGCATACTCTTTTGATGTCAACTCTGACCTGTTTGGTTTATGTATTGTGTTTGAATTGCTTTGGATTTGGAATGATGTTTGAATTACTTTAAATTTGAAATGTCAATTTTGTTTGTTCAGATTGAATTTGTCATATTTTATTAATTCCGTGAAAATCACTTGAAGAGGTAACATGTCAAGTTATCTGACATAACTTTTGTATTTTATATAAATTTCATAATGATTAGGTTTCATCAAAAGTAAATTCAAAAATGTTTAAGTTAAAATAAATATTTTTCTAATCAGTCCTTAAGTGTATTTTTGGTTTGAAAGTGATCCCATTAGCGACATCTACCATTCAAGAGAATTTGCCATAGTTGCCACGCTTGGCAGATGGGTTGGCAACCGCAGTCTATTTATTCAGATGTTCAAAAGAAAAATCCATCAGGTGAGCCGCTTGCTCGTTTGCCGCCTCTTCCATAAAAAAAATGCAGCTGCCCATCTCCCGATTTTCATTTTCCCTCTGTCGACTTTTACGACACCCACTGGTTGAGATGGGTGGTAGATTCTTTTCAGCCGCTATCACACGGCAAGCCGCTAGCGGGTCGGTTGTATGAACGATGAAAAAATTATAATAGCGTATTTGAAAATGGTACAATACGTAAGAAAATAGTTATTTTGGGAAGGCATTACATTGTATTCAAGAAATGTTTATCTATCAATACACTGTACACTGTATACATCTAGTGAAAGTATCTCACGCTCGCCATTAGTAGAGGAAAACTACATAATTTGCTTATCAAGTTTATATCAAATAAATCAGACAGCTTACGTAAGAGGTATAAAAGATATTGGGTTTCCTGTTCCCACACGGAAGTATAACAGACTAGTAGTGCCCCGCGATTTCACCCGCCGTTTAATTCAAATGGGTCATAGCGTGATGCTATATAGCCTATAGCTTTCCCCGATAAATGGGCTATCCAACACTAAAATAATTATTCAATTCGAACCAGTAGTTCCTGAGATTAGCGCGTTTAACCAAACAAATTCTTCACCTTTTTAATGCTTGTATACATACACTTTTCTTTCTTTCTTTTTTATTTTTTTCTTTTTTAAAAAACGAAGCCCCACAGTAGGATTTTCTCCTGTATCGTGGGTGCGTTTTACAAACATATATTTCACATGCACAACACAACCAGACCCGAAAAAGCAACAATTTATGATTTTGCACAAATGTTGCCTCCGGCTGGGAATCGAACCCAGGACCGGTGGCGCAGAAGTCAGGTACGCTAACCACTACGCCACGCGGTCGACAGACACATTTTATCTTAGAATTATCTACTTACGTGTAGCTTATATTCCTTCTTATAAAGCCGCTGCAAAACTTTGATGAACATCAAAATACCATACTTAATAATTTAAATGAATTCAGCGTTGCTATTTATGTACCATAAGGTCGAAATCTGTTCGCAAGCATCGATAAATCAGTTTAGAAAAGGTTACATCTCTTATACTGTGTGTATCGTGAAGCGAAAGTTGCATATAAAATTAACGTGCGTCATTAATGTTATTACGAATGCTAGGTTAGGTCTTTTCATTAATTTATAGACTTCATTAATATTATCATTAATTTAATCGTAAAGGTGTATTTAAGTGTAAAAATTGTGGCCACAGCATTACATAAAATACGAGATTTTGTTTATTTATTTTATTTATTCTGCCGTGAAGCACTAGTATGCAAACATTACCGTGTTTCGCTTGGAAGGACACTGTGAGCTAGCGTAATCACTGGGCATGTGAGACTTAAGAACTGATGTATCAGGTTGACGGACACTGTGTCACACAGAAATGTTCTGGGTGGCACAGCATTTGTTATGGGCAGACGTTGCATTTACCATCAGGTGAACGTTTTGCTCGTTTCAGCACTGTCTCCAATAAAAAAAATCAAGCAAATCGTTAATCTGGTGGCAAGTGCAACGCTTGCTCATAATAACTTAACTTTTACTGGTGGTAGGATTCATATGCAGGAATCCGTCTAGGTAGGTACCACCCCTGGGCCAGTTATTCTGCCGTGAAGCAGTAGTGTGCAAACATTACTGTGTTTCGGTTTGAAGGGCACTGTGAGCTAGCGTAATCACTGGGCATATGAGACTTAAGAACTTATGTCTCAGGGTGACGGGCGCTGTGTGGTGCAACACAGAAATATTATGAGTAACACAGCATCTGTCATGGACAAACGTTGCACTTACCATCAGGTGAACGTTTTGCTCGTTTCATCACTTTATATAATAAAAAAAAACTATAGTGCTACCAGAAACATTGTACTGCACTGCACTCATTAACTAGAAAGATATACCTAGTACTTGTAATTTCACTAGCTACAATAACCTTTAAAACGGAATTTAGTAGTGTTTTCACATCACTGCTTGGCGGCTGAATAACTGGCAATGCGGTGATACCTGCTTAGATGGACTCCTACATACTCCTCTGCCTCCTCCCACTACTAAATGGCACGCAGTAGTATTCGTTTGAACAAACCTGACTGTGTGAACAACGCTGATAGATCTAAGTATAATAACATACTGTCGTATGATAGAATACTTCACATTTGGAAAATTATATGATAGATATGATATATATGATGAAATATGTTATATTTTATAATACAAAAAGAAACCCGCTTAAACAGCTATGAGCGAATGATCTTGGTGAGCATACCAGATCATTATTATGAAATTATTGTATTGTCATCGGTCCTTAATACGTGTGTCATCATCATCATCATTTCAGCGTATCACTAATCCACTGCCAAGAATAGGCGTCCCCAATAGATTGCCTTAAAAGTTAGAAGCTTTCATTTTAAGGGAATTTCGCCATATTTGCCACGCTTGGCAGAAGGGTTGGCAAGCGCAGTTTATTTATTCAGATGTTGCAGGAAAACGCTGCTGCCCGTTTCCTCGTTTTTATTTTCTCTGTCTACTTTTACGACATCCACGGAGTGCGATGGGTAGATTCTGTTAAGCCGCCACCACACGGTTAGCTTTAATACGTCTGAAAAATTAAAAATAATTCTGTCGTATAGCAGTGGGTGAAAATAGAATTAGAAGATTCCATTACATTCCTACATGCAGGTCTAGCAAATGTTGATGTTCTCCTAGCAGATTTCGACCACGGCGACAACTCACGACTACTGTCGAGAGCCATCAACTGCGCAAGAGATATTATAGTGCCACAAGTGTACGCGCAAACACAGAGGCACTCACTCGTCCCAACCTACCCGCGCCCGATGTAACGCTGATGCGATAAGATCGGAGGTAGGCTAAGATGCAGCGTCAGAAACACGGGGACAATCACAACCCAACCAGACCCGAAAACCAACAATTTATGTTTTAGCACAAATGTTGGCTCCGGCTGGGTTTCGAACCCTGGACCCGCGGCTTAGTGGTCAGAGCCACTAGGCCACGCGGTCGCGGCGGCTAATAAAGGCCTGCTAAGCCACGCGGTCGTCGTAGCTAATAAAGACCTGCTAAAAAGAGACGTAAATATATTTATTAAAGTAAAGGCTAATAATCATAATGTTAAATAAACCTAGATTTTTGAGTTATAGTTGAGGTATTACCAGTGTAGATGAATACTGGAGTGACATCTATGGCGCCATGTTTCTATGATGGTTACTATATATACAACTTCTAAAGGCAATTGGTAGGAGGAGACGTACTCCTCTGATCCCTTAGTCTGCCAAAAGTCTTTTATATGTTATGTGGTAGGATTCATATGCAGGAGTCCGTCTGGGTAGGTACCACCCCAGGGCCAGTTATTCTACCGTGAAGCAGTAGTGTGCAAACATTACTGTGTTTCGGTTTGAAGGGCACTGTGAGCTAGCGTAATCACTGGGCATATGAGACTTAAGAACCTATGTCTCAGAGTGATGGGCAGTGTAGTGTCACACAGAAATTTTTTGGGTGACACGGCATTTGTTATGGGCAGACATTGCACTTACCATCAGGTGAACGTTTTGTTCGTTTCATCACTTTATGCAATAAAAAAAATGTTATACTAAGGGCGCCACTACGGGGAACAGGGAGAAAAAAAATGTTTACTCCCCATTGCGTTCCCACGAGCAGTATACTGACATCATGTTTAGTTAGTCGCCTCTTAAGACACCTTGGTAGGAGAGAGGTAGGTGCTTTAATTTCTATCGGCTTAGCTGGCAATGCCCTATGGATATAACCCCGCTCAAAACGGATTGCAAGAAACACAAAATATATATCGTATATTTAATTCTTTTTAAATATTCAGCTTTGGCAATACCATTAAATTTTAAAATATTTAATGATAACCGAAATGTCACACATTTCACAGCACTATAAAGGATGCTCAACAACAAGGACGGGGAATCGCGCTTCATTGACAAAATACTAAAATCGTTTAATTAGCATACATCATATCCAGCCATGTTTAGACTACATTTTTGCTTATTAACATCTGATTCCACTTCTATTTGTAGCTATAGGAAACGAGCACACTACATTACTAACTCAAATATTGACAGAAATATAACATTACGTCAGTCCACAGCCTTAACGGGATGGGGACGTGACGGAACGTGAATGTCGACGACGAGTCGTGAGTCCACTTCAACGTTATTGAGTTCGTCTGCAAATAAGCTTCAGAGTTTTAAATTAATTTTAAAGTTACATCATAGATTAACTCCTTTATTATTGTATGATTCCTTTTAAGTCGTTTTGGGTTTGCCTGCCGCAACAACCGTGACGCAAAATACCGACCAAGAATTCAACAGACTAATAAAGTAGATATTATAAGAAAAAGCGTATTATAAAATAGATCATTACATAGAGGACAAATATGTGTGGAAATAACTCTTACTCTGCACTTGCAAATCCCCTGGCTACCAAGTATATATTGTAATTAAATAATGTATTTCATACATGACATTATGTAATATAACATACGCAAAAAATAAAGACCACAGAGTTCCTTGCCGGTTCTTCTCTGAGAAGGTCTTATTGAACCGGTGTAGATTTTGACATTCATAAGAGCTTTAAACATGCCTAAACTGAATAAAGAAATTTTGACTTTGGAATGGCGTCTCCATGCTCTTTCAGTGATCGTTGTGAGGATATCGTACTGTTATACCCATCCTTAGTAAGTAAAAAGCGCTGACTCGATCATAATATTTTATATAAAAGACTTGTTGTTGTGTTAATAGCGGCAGTGCAGTTCCAGCCCATATTCCTTGCATACACTATTCGCGGTTAATTACAGTAATGACGTGTTTTTTTTTTTAAAAAGACTTTCAGAGCGGGCCTCCTAACAGTACACAGTTCACACGTTAATTCCACAATACTGTAGTACATCTACACCAACACCATTGTAAAACGCAAAAAAAAAATTATTATTATTACACAAGTCGATGCCCGCCTCGTTAATTTTCGAGCAACTTCCGAATAATATCAGAAGATATCAACTGCGCAGGAGATATCACAGTGCCATCAGTGTACGCCCCAAACAAACGCCCTCACTCGTCAATACGTTCTAGCCCCGGCGTAACGCACATACTTTAGCCTACTAACACAGTGTCAGAAAGAAGAGAAAATGTATATTATGTCATGTTCATACATACAGTTGGCAGAGGTCACACAAAAAACCTGTAGAAACAAGACATGTCGGGTGGCGAACCACGTCACCGCCGTTTTTGTACGAGTCTAAAAAATCCTTTCTCCCCATTGCGTTTCCACGAGCAGTATAGTAACAACATTGTATGTTGTGGTATTATTCTGCACTAATAATGGCTGACCGTACAATACCTTAGTCGCCTCTTAGGTACCTCGGTAGGAAAGAGGTAGGTGCTATTCTACTCTGACACCCATCGGTTATAATTAATAATCATAATAAGTTGTTGTAATTTATGATGCAGTTACAATAAGTGTCAAAAATCGCGAGTGTAAATTAGGTATCTATATAACTAATCGATTTTTTATCGATATATTAAATATCTTTATCGATAATAAAAAATGTACAGTTGTAAGTACAGTTTGTTATGATTTCCAATCAGTATGTTTTTTGAGTTACGATCGCGCGAAACAATAAATAACGTTATCCGTTATGTAGAAGATGATTTATTTTCGAAAGAAATTTTATAATTATAATCCATATATAAATATTAGTTAATGCGAAAGTAACTCTCTCTGTCCCTCTGTCTGCTCGTCGCCTTTCCACGGCTCCACCGCTAAACTGAAATTGACGAAATTTGGCACAGAGATGGCTTGCTTCCTTGAGACGGACATAGGATACTTTTCATCCCGGAAATCAAAACAGTTCCCTCGGGATATTTAAAAATCTTTATCCACACGAACGCACCGTGTGGTAGCGGCTTAAGAGAATCTACCACCCCATTTCATCCCGTGGGTGTGGTAAAAATCGACAGAGTGAAAACAAAAATCAGAAGATGGGCAGCGGAATCTTCCGGAAACATCTGAATAAATAAACTGCCGTTGCCAACCCGCTTGCCAAGCGTGACAACTATGGCAAAATCCCTCCGGAATGAGAGCTATTAACTTTTGTGTCAATCTATGGGGGAGGCCTATGTTCAGCAGTGTTCAGCAGTAGTGTGCAAGCATTACTGTGTTACGGTTTGAAGGGCACTGTGAGCTAGCGTAATCACTGGGCAATTGAGACTTAAGAACTGATGTCTCAGGGTGACGGGCGCAGTGTGGTGTCACACAGAAATATTCTGGGTGACACAGCATTTGTTGTGGGCGGACGTTGCACTTAGCATCAGGTGAACGTTTTGCTCGTTTCGTCACTTTATACAATTAAAAAAAAAACTATACCATTACCACTAGGCAAAACAGTACTCGAAACAATCTACATGTGTACAACTACTCGGCGATTGCAATCATCATGATCAACTTCGCAGTTTCCTTTGTATGTTTGTCCAGAATGCAAGAATATAATGCAAGATAAGTTTCCAACGTTTCCGGAAGTATTATTGCTTCTTTTTTTTTTTTTTTTTTTTTTTTTTTTTTTTTTTTTTTTTTTTTTTTTTTTTTTTTAAACGAAGCCCCACACTAGGATTTTCTCCTGTATCGTGGGTGCGTTTTACAAACATACATTTCACATGCACAACACAACCAAACCCGAAAAGCAACAATTTGTGTTTTTGCACAAATGTTACCTCTCCGGCTGGGAATCGAACCCAGGACCGGTGGCGCAGAAGTCAGGTACGCTAACCACTACGCCACGCGGTCGTCATATTGCATGGACGAATAAGAATTTCCGCAAAGAGCCTGATAGTACATTTCCGTGATAACATCTAGTTTATATCGTTTGTTTAATATTTGGCTTCAATGATAATCGTTTGAAGGTTTTATGATGACTGAAAAAAACATACAAAGTCTCATAAGCATATCTATAGTTAATAGAATCGGGGGTTAGTTTGCGGAAATCTATTATAACAAAGGAAAGAAAGTTAATTTGATAACACCCGGAGTCAAAATATAAAATGGAGGATTTTACCTACAGTCTATTTATTTCATTTTGAAACAAAACTGCAAAATAACAAAAACGAACAATGAACAGACAACCAAAAACGTAGCACAACAAGAAACTTAATAAAAACAACAAAAGTAACAATGGAATAACCATAATTAAACAAAATTATTGGGAGACAGTATTCACATATGAACAAGTTGGATAACAAAGATGGCGGATATAACCCGATCGATGACAAAGCGTCATATTTCAGGTGAAACTGTTCACACTAACTGTACTCTGTAATTTGGTAGTATTAAAATTTTGTTTTTTTCCCTTTTGTCTTACGAGTTCCTGTACAGATAATAGTATTTGAAGAGCACCGCCCGCCGTCCCACAGTCACGTGTACAAGCAAACTAATACCACCGACGGAAACCGCCACCAGTTACTCTTCACCACTACTACACTGCCACTAGGCAGACAGTACTCGAAACAAATCTACTAATCAAAACAATACAGTGAACGACTACTCGGTGGCTGTGTATCGTCTTATCGTCTGTATGTCTGTCTATCTGTTGGTCGTCGTTTTGTGGTGAAACACGTGTCGTGTTCCCGACTTCGGTGGTGTGTATTGCCTAGTGGTAGTGTTTAGTGGTGAAGGATATTTGGCGGTAGTTCCTGGAATTAGTTTGCTTGTGTACGCCACTATTGGAGGGCGGGCAGTGCTCATACAACATTTTATATTTTTCATGCGAATCTTGGCATATTAACTTTGTTTACTTATTAAGCACATCTAGTACAGTAAAGGGAAGATACGAAGTTAATTTGCTGAGATACGCCGTCGTAGAGGTAAGTCACTTACAAAAATGTTGAACTAATATCTATCAAATAACTGTTTGCAGAATGGATAAGGCTACATATAAAAAATAATCGTCGTTTTCGTTAACCATAATCAGTATGAAATTATTTGACAATTATTCGTTCAACATTCTTGTCAGTGATCTTCACTTTGGATACCCAATAGCCCCACAGGTGGCGCTTTCCGATGGCCGTATTAGCTATTGTAGGAAGGCGGACGGTGGTCTTCAAAAAAGAGGTAAGACACCATTTTTATTTTTGCATTCAGGGTTTGTTTCTGTACATTACTATAAAGGACAGAAACAAAGTTAATTTGCTAAGATTTGATACCAAAGTAACGCTTGATTCTATTAAACATCTAATATAGACAGCTTAAGTTTCTTTTAGTTGTGTGTTACCAATGTTGTGTCTGTCCTAAAACATTTATCTGTGGCACCACATTGCGCTCGTCTCCTTCAGAAATCAATTCTTAAATCCCATATCCCCAGTAATTAGTAATATATTGTGCCCCTCAAACCGCAACAGTAATGTTTGCAATACTACTGCTTCACGGTACTCGTAGAATAACTGACACTGCGGTGGTGACCTAGGCGGATTCATGCATTGGAATCCTGCTACCTATTTTGAATTATTTCAAGCTGCCAACTAGCAAATTTGAGACAACAAACCAAAACACATAAACAAATACTATACAAACGTCGGAGCGTTCATCGTAACGGGCCTAACGGTGTCGTGTGACGTGCTTCCTCGAATGCCGCAACGCTCGGTGCATTGTACGTTACAGCTAACGTTTTCTTAGATTCGGTAGGGTGTTGGATTTTTTATTTCGGCATGAGTGAAAAACAAGCCCACGGTCTAGAGTCTTCTAGATTTCTACGCAGAAATTCGTCTAGATTGGTACTACCCCAGGGCCAGTTATTCTGCCGTGAAGCAGTAGTGTGCAGATATTATTGTGTTTCGGTTTGAGGTCCACTATATAATATACAGTAAGACAGCAAGTGTAATTACTGGGCTTATGGAACTTAATAACTGATGTCTTAAGGAGAAGAGCGCAGTTTGGTGCCACAGAGAAACGTTTTAGGTGTTTCGGTCTGAAGGGCACTAAGAGCTAGCTTAAGCTCAGTCATAGCCAGTGATTTATCACAGGGCATATGACTTCAGAACTGAAGTCTCAGGGTGTGTCACACAAAATTGTTCTAGGTGGCACAGCATTTGTCGTGGGCGGTAGTTGCACTTACCGTCAGGTGAAAGTTCAATAAAAAAAAAAGTAGGTACGTGGTCGATCGCCAACAGACTAATGGTTTACGGTATTGACTGCGAATCATGACGTCGCAGGATCGAACCCGTAATTCGACTATTATTGTGAACCATCTCTTAGCACAAGCTTTTGAGGTTAGTTGGAGTGGTTAACAGGGATGTTAGTTATGTGAATAGCTTTGCTGGTACTATTTAAAAAAACCCTGGATGTAGAATCCAAATTAAAGGTGCGACAATGTAGTCCTTGGAGGTTATGAAGGAGTCATTCTTAACCAGTAATGAAGTATGAAGGGATGTCTTTTTATTTATTTATTTTAAACCTTTCTTGCTTCCTTTAGAATAAAAGGATATAAAGAGCGGACTTAATGCCTTTAAGAATTTCCTCCCAGTCAATCCATGGAGTGGTGAGATTTTGATGAGGGTCAGCAATAAAGACAAGCTGAAGAAAAAAAAACTAAGTAACTCATGAATAAGAATAATATTAATATAGTAAAGGAGAGAAAGTTAATTTACTGTGATTCGCATGGAAAATATAAAATGGTGTATATTACCTAGTTTTGAAGAGCACCGCCTGCCCTCCCACAGTAGCGTGCTCGAGCAAACTGACACCTCCACCGGCAACAACCACCAGACACCCTCCACCACTTAAACACTACCACTAGGCAATAAACACCACCGAAGTTGAGACGACGACACGTGTTTCACCTCAAAACGAGGCATTATCAAGTGATGTTGACTCTACGACAGTCCGACGCCGAGTGAGTCAGTAGTTCTAATAACTATACCGACTAAATTGGCTGGTTATTGACTTAATTCTAATTTAAATGATCCCAAGTCGGACGTAAGTACTCAGCCATCTACTATACTGAAATTAACATGACAGCAATAGAAAGGTCAACGCAATAAAATTTGTTAAATTTAGTTTTACTCATGGAATATTATTTGCGTTAATATAAGAAATTATTACAACATACACTTAAATTTAATGAGCATTATTGATATTGGATCATTCTTTTTTTTATTTCGAGAACTGATATAATTGTTTATACATACATACATACAGTCACGCCTCTTCCCATTTGAGGGGTAGGTAGAGGCCTCTCTGCGTAGCCCACTTTCCGCCCTCGCGGGAAACGGGACCTGACGTGTGACGAACCACGGCGCAATCTAAAGAATTCAAAGTGCGCACTGTAGCCGGTGGAACGATTCTAGGAAACCAATAGCAGTCGCGTGCGCGGGTTTCCTGTCAAAACACATTAGCATGCCGCGCGGCGTTGCTTACTTATTGCATGCTCGCTTACGTAACTGTTACGTAGACCAACGGATCCATAGTCCCACGTGCTAAAATAACGCTATTTTCAGCTTGTGAAATGCGTAAATGTTTTCGCAATTTAGGAGTCATCTCATCAATCATCAAGGTTTGTGTTGAACTCGATCAATTAGGCTTTTATTACTGGCGTGTTAAAGTGGGTAGTCGAACAAGTCACTCACCTAATACGAAGTGTCAAACCTGTCCATCGATGTGACTCAGAACTTTGCAATGAAAATTTTGCGTATCACCGCTCTGCGTTCGTCGCCATTGGAGATCAGTTCTTAAGTCTCATATGTCCTGTTACTACCCGCTCAACTCTAGGTTTAAGAACAGAATAATTAACATCGTAATGGTATCTAGACGAATTGAAGAAAAGGAACCCTACCAGCAAGAGCTGAGTTGGAGCGATTGTTACGTTGGGACAAACGATTAGTTCTAAATCAATTCAAATGATTTGCTACCCGGTTTGATTGTTGTGGTGGTTATTAGTGGTAGCCGTGCGGTAGCAGCATAAGAGAATCTACCACCCCATCTCATCCCGTGGGTGTCGTAAAAGTCGACAGAGGGAAAATCAAAACCAGAAGATAGGCAGCAGCATCTTCCTGGAACATCAGAATAAATGAACTGCGGATGTCAACCCGCCTTCCAAGCGTGGCAACTATGGGAAAATCACCCCAAAATGAGAGCTACAAACTTGTGTCAATCTATGGGGGAGCAATGTAATGGGTACCTGCAATCTAATGGCAACCAATGTTCAGCAGTGCACTAGTGATAGGCTGAAATGATGATGATGATGATGATTGAATATTAGTATCATAATTATAAATACTGGTATAATTTCGCTTTAATAACATATCATCAATCACTAACAATTCACTTCTAGTTTCGACTTCACTTAATAGCAAATGTAATGAATATATTTTAGTCTTTTTTGTTATTAAATAAAACGTACACAATTTGCAGAAGTACGTATATTTTTCACTTTGAAAATATAAAATAACTGATCACCACTGTCATCACAGATATTTTACTGAATCTGAATTATAAACGACGGGACTATCAATAAATGGCCAGACAATCGTCAAATACCACTTCGAACCAAACACACTTAACAAGTTCTCCTTCCAATTGCTTCTCGCTGGATCTCTGTACTCGTGCGCCGTGACTCCCCTCAGTACGTTTCTCACATGGAACCACAACAAAACTGCCGACCAAATACACAGGCCAACATTTAATAGGAAAAATAAAACATAGAAGTCTTTGATCGTCATTGCTTCGGGTATCAAGTACCGTAACAAAGGGTTTAATATTCGGAATATTGCTAAAGTAAAGCCGTGGTCCTCAAATTTGGAAGATACGAAGTAATAATTGTAGTAGGAAGAGTAGACCATAGAGATATGAATGTAGATGAGGTACATGAGAAAGTATCGGCGGTTGTACAATCCAATGCACCTAGAGAAGAAGAAGCAGTGGTGGTCTCTTCTTAGTATACACACGTTGCATGCTTTGCAGTGCCAGGCCTTCGGCGGTCGATGAATTTTACACAATTCACAGTAATCACCATCTTCTGTGGATAGGTGTCTTGTAGTCTTTAAGCTACAATCAGAAAGGATGCTCAGTATCATATTTCCAGCAACATTTATAAAACAGAAGACCGAGAGGAATACATGAAGAGACTGCTTTGCGATGCCAGGCTTGTAAACTTGAATTAATGCTGGCCGGACCACTGTCATCTCGAAGATCAGGAAGCCAGGAGTCAAAACGAACAAAGTGGTGTAGCAATGAAATTTTTCGTAAATATAGAAGAATTTTTCTTGCAATGTTTGTTTTGTCATTTTGGTATGACAGTAGGCTTTACGATGACGTCTGTATGGTTTCACTAAAAAGTTTTTTTAATTACTAACGCTTATGATTTTTTAAACGAATGCCACTTAACGCTCGTAAGTTTTTCCATGTTTTGAGAATACCGAGAATTAATTTCAATCCTCTACATTATACGAAGTTGATAATTTTCATATGCTATTTTTGTAATTTTTATGTCAATAGGATGTTATTGTGTGTTAAAATGTCTATTCGTCCTCTTTTTAAAAAAAATATTTTTATTATTAATGTTAAAGCAGATAAGATTTGCCGCTGACACCATTATAAGTATATATATATATATATATATTAATACATGAAGTGAAAACTTTGTACCCCTTTTTGAGCAAATTGCGCGAACGGAGGATTGTGAGATTTGGCATAGTTAAACTTTGTATGGAGAAGAAGCGAGGAATCTAAAATTTATATTACATGATGTGTTTCAAATACTTTAAAGAGTATCAAATAAAATATTCATTATTTACGTTCATAGTGACAATTTCAAAATGGTATGTTTATTATTTCATACTACCAAAGTCAAACACGGTAGAGATTGTCGCCATAAGAGTTTTAAAATGTTGCAAATAAATAATTAATCAAACCTCCATAACGTTCCAAGTAAATAAAAATTAAATACGATCCAATTTCGAGCATTGACGAGTTCTATCTAGTTTATAATTTTCAGATATAGCCCGATAGAATTACAATAATTCCATAATAATTTTCAGCGTCATTATCATACTCGTAGGTATCACAATCATTATCAGTATTGTCATGATCATCGTCATCAACATTCCAACGCACCATAACTCCACTATATTTATATAGAACATAAATAGTTAGTTGTTGGTCGTCGTTACAAGTGTGTGCATTTATTTTATTTTATTTATTAATTTATCCTTTATTGATGACACCTTAAGCTTAGGGCTACAATGGGCGGACTTAATACCTAGTGGCATTCTCTACCAGTCAACCCTTGTTATGGTGAAATAAAAAAATTACGTTTATTTATATGTATAATATGTATGTATACTGTAAATATGTATATGTTTAAGTGTTTAATATATATTAATATGTTATTGATACATATGTTTGTTAATATTATACTTATTTTAAGTAACTTAGGTTTTTTTCTCTTTCTTTCTTTCTTTCTCTGCTTCTCTTATCGCCTCACCTTATCAAAATCTCACCACTCCATGGGTTGACTGGGAGAAAATGCGTAAAGGCATTAAGCCGCCCTTTGGATCCTTTTATTGTAAAGAAAGCAATAAAGATTTAAATAAATAAATAAATTGTTATTGCACATAGTGCATCTTTTCACTAGCTTAATGCAAAAATATTGAATAAAAATAAATGACGCCACTTGTTTGCAATAAGAGATTAAACTTTATTTGCCTCGTATATATTAGTACGCGAGTGACCTGCGTTCGATTCCCGGTGCCAGCACCACTAAAATTGTTAATTGCAATTTAAAGTGCTGATTTACCACGTGCTCGGCGGTGAAGGAAAACATCGTGAGGAAACCTGCATGTCTGAGAAATAAAAAATATTTCGAAGACATGTGAAGTCCGCCAACCCTCATTGGAGCAGCGTGGCGGATTCTTCCTAGCTCCAAAACCCTCTCAGAAATGAGAGGAGGCCTGTGCTCAGCAGTGGGACATTTACAGGCTGAAACTTTTTTTTTTTAACTTTATATGTTAGTGGCCAATATTACACGTAAATCACGCTTCCAATATTTGGCACCTTTTCAAGATGGCGTAAATTTGCAGTTTCTTCTAGATATCAAATTTATTCTGTACTTTATAATATATATAATATTCTGACTTTGGTTTTTTTTGGTTTTACCTTCTACATCATCATCATCATTTCAGCCATTTATTAGTAGCCGTGGTAGCTTAAGTGCTAGGCGCTCGCTGTAAATTTCATAGTACGCGTGTGACCTGCGTTCGTTTCCCGGTGCCGGCACCACTAAAATTGTTAATGTAAATTGAAGGAAAATATCGTGAGGCATCCTACCTGACATGTGCAGTCCGCCAACCCGCGTTGGGGCAGCGTGGCGGGCAGATTCTTCCTAGCTCCAAAACCCTCTCAGAAATTAGAGGAGGCCTGTGCTCAGCAGTGGGACATTTATACTCAGCAGGTGACACAGCATTTGTTACTGGCCTACTTTGCACGCAGTTTATTTATTCGGATGTTCCAGGGAGATGCTGCTGCCCATCTTCTGGTTTTAATTTTCCCACTGTCGACTTTTGCGACACCCACGGGATTAGATGGGGTGGTAGATTCTCTTAAGCCGCCACCACACGGCACAGCATTGACATAATGATAGCTATGTATATTATTAGCATATAAAGTATTTAACGATCTATAATTTGACAGTTACTCAAACAGTATTCTTTAAGTTTCAACATTTCTAATTCATGACGTAAACGAGGTTCGTTATAAAATATATTCTGAGCTGATCTTTTGTTTATTGGATAAAGTGACGAAACGAGCAAAACATTGACCTGATGGTAAGTGAAAATTTTTGTGTGACACTACACTGTGCCCTGAGACACCAGTTCTTAAGTCTCACATGCCCAGTGATTACGCTAGCTCACAGTGCCCTTCAGACCGAAACACAGTAATGTCTGCACACTACTGCTTCACGGCAGAATAACTGGCCCACGGGTGGTACCTACCTAGACGGACTCCTGCATAGGAATCCTACCGCCAGTCAACATTTAGATGTGTAATTAACAATTTTAGTCGCATAATATAGATTCGTGATTTATGATATATAAAGCGACCGCCCGGCGCCTGCAATTTTTAAACAGATATTATCTATACTATATTAATGCAGAGTCACACAAATCTTCGTTGACATTTAAAGTCGACACGTTAATTAGTGTCATAAAGAAATAAAACGCTTATGAATGCATAATTATTTTTGTCTAAATTATCCTTAATTTTAAATGTTCATTACTTTAACTGATTTTCATTACCCCTCTGTCGACTTTTCCGACACCCACGGGCTGAGATGGGGAGGTAGATGCTCTTAAACCACCACCACACAGAGACCGCCACCACTCGATAATGAAAATCAGAAGTTGGGCAGCAGCTCCTTCCTGAAACATCCAAGCGTGGCAACAATGGCGAAATCCCCACAACTTGACAGCTACAAATTGTTGTGGCAGTCTCTGAGGGAGGCCTATGTTCAGCAGTGGACTAGTGATAGGCTGAAATGATGATTATGATTACTTTAACTTTTATTGTCGAAAAATCGCCGCGGATTTTATTAAATAATAATAAAATTTAGTTGTTAAGAAATGTCTAGAGAATGGTAAAGTAAGTGACTCGTTCCGACAGACGTAATGCACGATACGAACTTTCACTAGCTAGACGAGATGCAATCTGCTGTCGTTAATGACAGGGAAAACTCTTTGAGCCTTATTGTTAAATGCAATATTAAGTTCTGATTTACCATTTGCTCGGCGGGGTAGTATAACATCGCGACTTGTAGCGACATCTGTGTCGCGACATGAGAAGCTTAAGATAGCTAATATTTACATCACGCTATTAAAGTTTTGTTTTGTAATTGCTTTGTATAACAAGGTCTTCGATCTTTTGACGACCGCGTTCTTTAGTGATCAGAGTAGCTGACTCCTACGCTGCGGGTCCTGGGTTCGAATCCCAGTATATTAATATTAGGATTTCTATGCAGGAATCCGTCTAGACAGGTACCACACCAGGGCCAGTTATTCCGCCGTGAAGCAGTAGTGTTCAAACATCAATGTGTTTCGGTTTGAAGTGCACTGAGAGCCAGCGTAATCACTGGGCATATGAGACTTAAGAACTGACGTCTCAGGGTGACGAAATTTGTTATGGGCAAACGTTGCACTTACCATCAGGTGAACGTTTTGCTCGTTTCGTCACTATATCCAATAAAAAAGGACATTTAAAGACTGTTACCGAGGCACTAACTTAAAAAGAAAACTTTTAAAATTTAAGAAAAAATTTGATTGAAAAAAATGTGACTTATGGAACATTCAAGAAGTTTTCAAAGAATGTTCGCTTCCGCGTACATAATTCAATTTAACATAAGGGAAATTAATCTTCTTTAAGTTTGTTGGTCGAAGTCGTTTATTATTTACAACCTTTGCGGCCAGAGTCATTGTGCGGGCATTTAAATTACCGTCTTGGAATTGGCCAGAGGCGTTTGCCTTCAGACGAGAAAATTGAGGCTTCATAATCAAGGAAGTTTTTTGTTGGTATTTTAAATATTGGCAAAACGCGGCGAGCAAGGAAAGTAAGTTTTTGCCTGCTATATGGTATATCTTATAACCGGTTTCTTTTGCAAATAAATGTGGGAAGTCTTGACTTTCGTTGTGTATACGTCGAACATTCTAGATTACGTCGAACAGTTTAGAATCCTAACTTACAGTCTGATGAATTGAGAGTTTTATTCGACCTTATTTACATTAGGTACATCTTTCCTTCTTGGAGTTGTGTTTCGCTTTCAAGAGCACTGAGAGCTAGTCTAATCACTGTTAGGCTTAAGAAATGATGTCTCAGGGGGTTGTGCGTGATGGGTGCGGCGTGGTGCCACACCAAAAAGGACGTTGCACTTATTTATTTATTTATAATTTATTGTTTCCCCTTAAAGGATACGATGGGCGGACTTAATGCCAGTTGGCATTCTCTGCCAGTCAACCCAAGGCGTAGCGAAACAATGTGGCAGGTGTAAAACTTAAAAAAACTAAATATTTGAATTTTAAAAGATAAATATAAAATACAATTTAAAAATACTCAAAATACATATAAATAACTACATAGCAATATATAATTATGATAAATAAACAATAATACATAAATATGTACATACATATAAACTAACATACATACACACATACATAAACAGAAATATACGTGGTGGTTCGACATAAATTTGAAAAAAGAGTCCACAAACAATTAAATGAAATCTTTAAAATAATGCTCCCGTACTAACCTCTTAAAACTGATCTTATTTTGGGCTTTTTTAATGTCAGGTGGTTTTTTTTGGTGTCAGGCTTAACATCAGGTGGACGTTTTGCTCGCCTCGTCTTCTACACGTTATATTGATTTCTTCAAACAGTACTGTAGATCGAACTAATGTGCACAATAACAGCACGATACTCCGGGGTAAATTTATGGAAATATCATATCGACGTTTCCGAACAGAGCTACTTTGACGCTATCTGCTCTCATGTTAATAATGTCATGTAGTGCCATCTGTTGTTGAGTAGCTAATTTCGATGGATGAATATTTCAGCTTAACTGTTAGAACCACGCTTACGATGCAGCCCAGTGGTGAGTCTGTTTAGATAAACTTGGAAAATAAAACATTATTTAAACACAAAAACTCATCAAAATCGTTAGAGCCGTTTTCGAGAAATATACAATAATTGCTCGCTCAAACCATTAAGATACGGAATCATTATCTAATAAATATTCACAAGAAGACCTTCGCATTGTAAAGGATACATCAATGAATTTTTTTTTAGTCATGTCGAATCTGAAGTTTAAAATTGTTATAGGTAATATGGTTATCTTGATAAAATATTTTGCGTTTTGCGCGCATAATCCGCAGACGAAGTGTAATGTGTGTGGAGTGAAAGTGAGTTCCCCAACGCGTGGTCAATCGAGTGTAACGGTCTGCCGTAATCGAGTCGATTACTGTTGAACTAACACGTAATATTTTATTTATTTATTTATTTATTTGCATTCAAACATAGTACATTAAGTAGACAAATTGAAATACAGCGATCCCTAAATGTCATTCAGAGCATGAAGATCAATGAACAATTCCACTGTTGTACTTTTATTTGGCAATCAAAATAGTTCATTTTCGGCCTTACATCAAAGAAAAATCTAACAGAGTATCAGATATTTAATTTGGCGCGTCCCATTCGTAAGTCGAATCTATTTGACCCATCAGCAATTACAGTTTTGCTGGACCACTTTGTCAGATCCAGCGCAATTATACGTGACTCGTACCACAACGCTCGTTATCTCTAATAGCTATGTCTATATTTGGGTCGATTTAGGGACATATGATTATGCTCATTTTATTTTTGTATTTAGCAATTGTTAGATGTACATCATTTTTGAGGACAATATCTGTTATGTTTTATAATATTATATATATATATATATATGTTTAAATATTGGTTACTAGCTGATGCCCGCGACTTCTCTTCACTTTGTTTTTTAAACATCCCGAGAAAATATTTAATTTTCCGAGATAAGCATCCTATGTCCGTGTCCAGGATGCAAGCAATCTCTGTGCCAAATTTCGTTAAGATCGGTTCATCGGTTGAATCGTGAAAAGGTAACAGACATACAGAGAGAGGGACAGAGTGAGTTACTTTCGCATTTATAATATTAGTATGGATTAATAAAGAATGTATTAAAACTAAGTCAGTCGGTCTCGTTCCCAAGTCTCCTGTGTTGTGCATCAAAAGTTTAAATCACAGTTGAATGTGACTTGTTCCATAAGGATTTTTATTTGGTTTTGGTTCTTGAATGCTTTTTTTTATTTGATGACTTTTATGTGATGAAACGAGCAAAACGTTCACCTGATGGTAAATGCAATGTCTGCCCATAAAAAATGCTTGTGTCAACCAGAAAATTTCTGTGTGACACGACACTGCACCCGTCACCCTGAGACATCACTTTTCAAGTCTCATATTCCCAGTGATTACACTAGCTCTTTGTGCCCTTCAGACTGAAACATGGTAATGTTTGCACGCTACTGCTTCACGGCAGAATAACTTTAATCTTCCCATCAGTCACATAAATTTAATTGTTTTTTTTTTTAATTTTAAGTTGGATTAATAACACTACCTTCAAGATGGCAAAAAGTCATCGAACAAAATGGCGCATGTATACTGTAATTAAATTTAACTAAACTTTGAAATAAAATGTCTTGAGTTGTCATATGAAATGCGTAGATACTTTTCCCCAACCTTATGAATATGAAACCGCAGAACAAAGCTAGTAATAAATATATTGTTTACACAATTATATTTGCTTATTTATTATATGCGTTAATCTAAATACTGAGTGCAATAGAGATCAGTCAGTGGATAATATAAACAATAAGCTGAATGTTATCCAGTTAAAATACAATTTACCTTGAATCGTTCATACTTGAGGCGCACCTGCGAAAGGGCTCAACGCTACCGTACAATAAATGTACCTATATCTTGCAATAGACTTCACTGATAGACTTTGCTTTTGATCAATATACACTTTAGGAGGTTTAAAAAATATTGTCCACTCCGTATTAGAAGAAGAAGTATAAGAAGCATTAGTGATAATGGGACAGAAATATTGTTAATAAAGGTCTGTTTAGATTATATATAGATAGATTGTTTCAAGTAACGTATAAAAGTGGTCGTTCTGGTCCGTCAAGAAGATTTTGCAGATGAGTTTTCATCAGCGAAGCATTTTTTCAGACACCGCTGAAAAGGCTAAGAAGATAACTTTCTATATTTTTTTCCATGGACTCGTATGTCGTGGGCATTATACATTATTTCTCACGAACTGAAATGGTTTAACTATTCAAATAGAGATAATATTTCTCGAGTGCTCGCGACATTGGCCCGGCTGCAGTCACGAGGACTTCTAACCTTTACGGAGAAGGGCTCTTTAGGAATCGATCAATGCAAATTATCACTTCTTACAAAATGGATAAGTTACATATTAGGCTGTATCAGCGTTTCTGTCAATATTACTTCTAAATAGAGGGAATACTAGGTCAACTATAAACAATAATTATTAACGTTTAAAGGCAATTATAATGACTTTATTCCGTTGATCGAAAAAATCTGACGTAATGTATTACAAATTATGTCAGATTTTTTACATAAAATGTAGATTGTCCAAGTTTCGGCACAAATAATGATCTCAGTTTCCTCGCTTGTTTCACTGTCCATCGGAGAAGAATTTTTATCAAATTGTTATAAGTAAATTTATAATAGGTTGGGGGAAAAAGTTTCTTCGCATTTTATATGAACACTCAAGACATTTTTTCAATGTTTATTTACATTTAATTACAGTAAATCTGTGCCATTTTGTTCGATAACCTTTTGCCATCTTGAAGGTGGTGACATGATCCCGTTGCTGTAGAAATTTTGGGACTTCCGACCAAAAGAGGCGACTAGTAGTTTTGGCAGTACTCTGTTGATGTTAACCTGACACTACCTAAAGAATTCTGAAGAGACCGAAACAGGTGGAAATCTGGAGGTGCAATGTCAGGGCTATATGGCGGATGCATTAACACCTCCCAGCCTAACTCTCTTAATTTTTTCAGTGGCTAAAGATGTGTGTGGTCTAGCGTTGTCAATTATAGAAAAGGGAAAACGGTAAAAGTTAATTACTATAATTATTTTTTGATTTATTAACACTTACTAATCCTTTTGCTACGAAAAAGTCTAACTTGATAACACAAAATATAGGAAACTAAAGTAGAAAATGTCTTATGCATTTCGTTAGTAGATGTAAATTTATAAAGGATCTATCGTTTCGGTCTCACGGCGCCGCCCTTTCTTGACCTATGTACATCCTCCAAGCGTAGTTTTGCGTAATCTCTGTGTTCAGATCTTGTATCGATAAGTATTCTGTGATCGGAATACACATTCCAATTCGGCCTTCGTTTGCTGACTGTTTTGTAAACTTAACAATAATAAAAATAAAAATTAAATATTTTCTTTTAAAGCACAGTCATCATCATCATCGTTATTTCAGCATATCACTAGTCCACTGCTGAACATATGCCTATATATTTGGGGGCATTTTGCCATGAGGACACTTGGCAGGCGGGTTCGCATCCGCAGTTTATTTGTTTGGTTTTTCCAGGAAGCCGCTGATGCCCATCTGTTGGTTTTAATTTCCATCTGTCGACTTTTACGACACCCACGGGATGAGATGGGGTGGTAGATTAGTAAAGTAAACAAACGTTCCCAGTTTAAGTTAAAAGAAAAGTTTTTTTTTTATATAAATCCCACTGCATGTGCCCCACGGTACCTCTCATATTCAAGAGTATTTATAACCGAAAACAGTTGGTGGGTTGCTCGACGAATGTAGAAGTAGAGTTTTTTATTTCTCAGTTACCTCACCATGTTTTTCTTTACTGCCAAGCATAATTAACAAATACGGCAATAGCCTAATGGTTTCGGGTACGGACTGCGAAACGTGACGTCGCAGGATCGAGCCTGCCATTCGACTATTGTCGTGAACCATCCCCTAGCACAAGTTTTTAAGCTTTGTAGGAGTGGCGAATAGGGATATTAGTAATGTTAATAGTATATGTTATAGTATATGTTATAGTATTTTTTTAAGTAGAAAGAAGAGATGTGATGCCGGGCTCATTACGAAATTTAAGGTCTAATGCCGGCCCCTGGGCTATCATGGCTCACAAGCTTTTAGCGTAATTATGTCAACTGGTGGTAGGATTCCTATGCAGGAATCCGTCTAGGTAGGTACCTACCTCCGTGAAGCAGTAGTGTGCAAACATTACTGTGTTTCGGTTTGAAGGGCACTGTGAGCTAGCGTAATCACTGGGCATATGAGACTTAAGAACTGGTCTCCACGGTCACGAGCGCAGTGTGACGCCCCACAGAAATATACTGCGTGGCACAGCATTTGTTATGGGTTCACGTTGTATTACCCATAAATTGAACGTTTTGAAAACAAAAACTTAAATTCCATAAAGTCTTCGTAAACGCTGGGGAACAATTCCAGCTCTGCCTGTTGTAATAAGATTATTATCTATGAACATCAGCGTCAGCGCAACTGAACAACTGTACACCGACACACTGACATAATACCTGTGCAGTGCACGAGCTACGGGTCAGAAGAACGGTACAGATGAAATCGCGGAGGCTGCGCCAGGAGGCAAACATTATGCAACTAGAGAAATCTGGAAAGGTTCAATTCGAAATGTTTCCTAGTCGTATTCAGTAGTCTGTGTATGTAAGATGTAATAGTCTTTCGTTATGTATGTAAATGTCATCTGTTAATAATTATTATTTAATTATTTTATTGTTTTAATTTTATCTTATTAATCTCTTTTAGGGGGGTTTTAGGTATATAAAATGTATTACGGCTTTAAGGATTTTTTTTAATCCGCCTAGGTAAGTACCACCGCAGGGCCAGTTAATCTGCCGTGAATCAGTAGTGTGCAAACATTACTGTGTCTGGGTACGAAGGGCACTGAGAGCTAGCGTAATCATAGGGCATATGAGACTTAAGAACTCATGTCTCAGGGTGACGGGCGCAGTGAGGTGTCACGCAGAAATGTTCTGGGTGACACAGAATTTGTTATGGGCAGACGCTGCACTCACCATCAGGTGAACGCTCGTTTTGTCACTTTATCAAATAAAAAAATAGGAACCGCGTTATAAGAGCTGTACATTACTTAGAATGTCTGAGCCTGCTGCGCAGACATGTAGTCGGCATATCTTACGAAGGTGAACCCGTGGGGCGCAGCTAGTAAAGTAAAAAGTAAAGTTTCAGCCTATAAATGTTCCACTGCTGAGCACAGGCCTCCTCTCATTTCTGAGAGGGTTTTGGACCTAGAAAGAATCCGCCACGCTGCTCCAATGCGGGTTGGCAGACTTCACATGTCTTCGAAATATTTTTTATTTCTCAGACATGCAGGTTTCCTCACGATGTTTTACTTCACCGCCGAGCACGTGGTAAGATCAGCACTTAAAATTGCAATTAACAATTTTAGTGGTGCCGGCACCGGGCATCGAACCCAGATCACTCGCGTACTATGAAATTTAAAACGAGCGCAGCTAGTAAATAAATAAAATTAATTCCGTTCTTAGTATATTTTAAATCCTTATAGCATTCTAAAGACCACCACGAGAAAAAGCCGTTTGGTGTCCGGCAGAGTAAAATAGCACCGACCTTTTTTGACTACTACCTAAATGCCGCCATTTACCACGACTCGTTTAACCACGGGGCGAAAAGCGGGCTACGTGTGTAGCCTCTGCGTACCTCTTATATAAGATTGTATGCATAAGAAAAGGCTATTGCAAGTTATAGAATCTTAAGCAATTATAAAATTAAATATCCTAGAACGTGCAATCATTCCAGCTCGTAAGCAAAGTTCATTAGATTTTTGCGGAAGCTATGAAGTTACTGAAAATTTAAATAAAACTGATTTTACGGATGAGTATTTGAATGAGTAGTGTTTGTGTATATTTATTTATTTAAAAACTTTATTGTTAACCTTAAAATAAAGGTAACAATGGGCGGACTTAATGCCTGTAGGCATTATCTGCCAGTCAACCCATCGGTGGCAGGTGTATTATTTAATAAATAAGAAATAAAAGTTAAATGAAGTAAATGAATAATATTAATACATATATATATATATATATATATATATATATATATATATATATATATATATATATATATATATATATATACTTCCATATGCTTTAACAAACAATATACATACACTGTATCTAACAATGGACAGATTAAGTTTTAGACCAAAGCGATGTATTATACGAAATGCTCTTGCACGCTCATAGTGAAATTAACTCAATTGTCGACGCCATTTGCATCTCTCGTTGTGCAACACCGTTGTTACTCGTTAATAAATCGGCTTTTGAAAGTAAAAGCGTAGCGTAGGGTTAAAGTTCAATTAGGTAACAACATTCACCGCTCGATGAGGAAAATGTTTGTTACCTAACGTGATGATTTTGGCTTTTGACACGTCGTCACATATTTGGCATATTACAATCATTTTAACTATTACATTTTTAGGGTAACAAACTGTAGGTTTACTTAGCACTCTTAAACATAGGCCTAAACTAAACATAGGGTAGATCTGGGGCTAGGCGCTCGATTCCCGGTGCCACTAAAAATGTTAATTGCAATTTTAAGTGCTGTGTTTTTTTTATTTCATAAAAGTGACGATACGAGCAAAACGTTCACCCGACGGTAAGTGTAACGTCCGCCCATAACAAATGCTGTGTCACCCAGAAAACCACTGTGTGACACCACACTGCGTCCGTCACCCTGAGACATCAGTTCTTAAGTCTCATATACCCAGTGATTACGCTAGCTCTCAGTGCCCTTCAAACCGAAACACAGTAATGTTTGCACACTACTGCTTCACGGCAGAATACCTGGCCCTGGGGTGGTACCTACCTAGACGGACTCCTGCGTAGGAATCCTACCACGTGCTCGGCGGTGCAGGAAAACATCGTGAGCCTGAGAAATAAAAAAAATCGATGACATGTGAAGTCCGCCGACCCGCAATGGACTAGCGGGGCGGATTCTTCCCAGCTCCAAAAACCCTCTCGCAAATGATGAATGCAACTCAGTAGGTACACGGTGACAGAAGTGAAACTTATATATTATTTTCTTTTATATAAAATAAAAATAGAAAATACTTTATTCGCTTAAAATCATACAAAAATACATAAATTGTTGCTGGGACTTCCTTTGTAAGTAAATATATACTTGTGCCGGGATGCCCCGCTCTTCCATAGCTAAGAAATGTTATTTAACCGATAACGGTAGTGGTATTAACACTACGATTTTTACATACATACATACATAAGATCACGACTGTATTCTATAAGGGGTAGTCAGAGACTGGGCACTCACTGCAAAAACAGATGACTGCCACAATCCACGTTTCACCAAAACAATATAATGCACTTGGTGTGAAAGGTGGTGAGCCCATCGCCACCATGCGCTGTTGGGTGCACAGTGCAGTTTAATTCTTTACTCGTCTTTTACGAGATCCAATGGATGAGATGGAGTGGTAGTATTCTTTTAACGAGCCGCCACCACACGGCGGTTTTTAACTTATAAATTATGTAATATGTAATATGTTCTTGATGTATATGCATGTGTAAGTGTGAAGGTATGCTTGTGTGTATGTGTGTGTATAGGTGTGTTTGTTGTGTGTAGGTATATATATATATATATATATATATATATATATATATATATATATATATATATGTATACATATATATGTATGCATTTGTATGCCTGCGTATCTTTTTGTTCATTTTTCTTACTTATATATTTTTCTTACAAACATATGTTTTATTAGTAGATAGCAGAATTATTAGATTTGATAAAAATAAGACTCACTGTAAAATAATTGCTCTGTATCATCATCATCATTTCAGCCAAACTCTGAACATAGGCCTCCCCAATAGATTGCTACAATAGTTTGTAGCCCTCAATTCGGGGGATAGCGCCAGAGTTGCCACGCTTGGCAGGCTGGGTAGCAAAAACCGCAGTTTATTCAGATGTTTCAGGAAGATGCTGCTGCCCATCATCTGGTTTGTATTATCCCTTCGACGACTTTTACGACTTTTTGCTGGTGGTAGGATTCCTATGCAGGAATCTGTCTAGGTAGGTACGACCCTGTGGTGGTAGGTAGTAGTGGGGTGGTACTAGGCAGAATAACTGGCCCTGGTGAAGCAATAGTGTGCAAACATGTGTTTCGGTTTGAAGGGCACTGAGAGTTAGCGTAATCACTGGGCATATGAGACTTAAGAACTGATGTCTCAGTGTGACGGCCACAGTGTGGTGTCACACAGAAATTTCCTGGGTAACACAGCATTTGTTATGGGCACTAACCATCAGGTGAACGTTATGCTCGTTTAATCACTTTATCCAATAAAAAAATTTGAACACCTAATTTTCGACGTTTAGCTCCATTGAACGCTTTTAGAGAACTGCCATTGTCAATTGCACAACTATGTAAACACAAAAATTAATTTTATTTCGTATTGTTCATTGTTTGTATACATATGTAACCTATGCATAAAACAGGCTGTTTGATGTAGCAAAATACGAAATACCATCGAGTTTTTGTCATAGATAGTGACAATATTTCATGTGAACTTCGTTTTCCTAAACGCGATCAAAATGAAATCGGTTAGACGAAAAGCGAGATGAAACGATACATTTGAACTCAGTTAAGTAAAACGTGGTTTCATTAAATTTGTTTACCAAAGCGGTCGGTGAAATTGGGTCTTAAAAGACAATCGAATGCTTTAATTGTGATCTTGACTGAGCCGACTCGCTTACTTGTATAAGTTGCTATGCTGTTCGTATGTACACTATAGTTGATATTGAGTGGACAGAGTACATGACTTATAAGCCGCGGGTCTTGGGCTCGAATCCCAGTCGGAGCCTACATTTGTGCAAAAACACTAATTTGTGGTTTTCGGTTCCGGTTGTGTTGTGATTGTCCTCGTGTTTCTGCTTACCTCCAATCTTATCGCATCAGCGTTACACCCGGCGCGGGTGGGTTGGGACGAGTGAATGCCTCAGTGGAGCGCTCCAAGAGATGCCTATTGTCAATTGGAATCCAGAAGAGGTCAAACTTTGGATCTTGGAAACCTGTAATAGCCACCAATAAAGGTGTAAGGGGTGGTAATAGTGGGTCGAAATTTTAAAACGACCTGGCACACGAGTGAATCTCGTGGAAGCCATGAACCTCGAATCTAGCGTAAGCCGGGGAACGCAGTATAACTGCATGGGGTAATTAGATCTTGTACATATAGTTTTCATCTATGAAACTCTAAGAGCGCTATGCAGGACTTATGCATTTTACTTGAGCTTCTCGTGTGGTAAAGTATAATGATTTCTTATATCTACGCGAACACTACACATTTAAATGAAACTAATTTTACGGATTTTATCGCGTTTAATTCTACTATTTATAACTTGACGTTTCGAGTGCTTCACAGCACCCACGGTCACGAGAGGACTGAGGTGACATAGGATGAGATGTCATAATGTCATAGTTAACCCGGAGTACCTTCAGCTTTTAATTATCATTTTTGGTCTGATTTACGCAGAAAGAGCTAACTGTATGTTAAAGTCTTGCAGAGGTATGCTTGATTTTTGATTTAATTTTATTAATTATAGGATCCCAAGCTGGTGGTAATACCCAACCATTTTCTCTATTAAAATAGGATGTTTTTAAATTTCGATAGCCTCGCGAATCATCCTTGGTAGGATTTGGTGTTCTTTGGCGAGGATTTGTGGTTTATCAAATCTGAACTAATGGTTGGGATGATCCAGAACATGGACAGACTGCAGACATCTTGCAGCGACGATGCTTCACATCAGCTATATGATCTGTTACTGCGGGTTATTACTGATCCTTATTTTGCCTTATGTAAGAGAGACTACATTCTCCGCCTTTGTATACTCCTGCATCTTGTAGAGGGATGTTACACTTGACAGTTGGTAAAAACTGACTTCTCTTCTTCGGCTGTTGGTTTTGTATCATGAGGCTGCGATGGTTATTCTTTGAGTCTCAATCTTGATGGTACGTAATCCTATTACGATTTTAGTTGTTGCTTCTTCTAACCGGTTTCTAATTATCAATCTCATTAAAAATACGATTATATTACAGCATCCACTTGTTTTTGCAAATTAGTCTTTCTTCCGCTACGTATAGGAACTAATATCAGTAATTTTAATTCTCGTCGCATTCTTGCTTGACGTTGTGGAACAGTAAATAATCATGGGAATGTTGGTAATAAAATAAAATCATGAATATCTTGCCGCATTCTTAAATAACATTTTCGACGTGTTGAATGCAGGAAAAACACCTGCTCCTCGAATAATAATGAAGTATATGAAAAACAAAATTAAAACGAATGCGTCATAGTTTTAAATTATTTTTAATCATCGGACTGTGTCAAAGTTCAGAAACTACCAACATTATCATTATTAAAGTCAAGAGGACAGCTTAGTAGACTACTTGACTTCTACGTCGAGGGTTCTGGGTTCGTAATTCGAAGCTGAAGACAAACTATTGGTTTTCGGGTCGGCTTGTGTTGTGATAGCCCTCGTGTTTCTAACACTGCATCCTAGCCTATCTCCGATCTTATCGCTTGAACGTAACAGGCGCGGGTACAATTGAATATCTATGCGTACACTTGCGACACTATAATGTTTCCAGCGCAGTTGATAGATTCCGATTTTTATAACCCCTGCTACCTTGCTCTCGTTTTATAAACGAGATGATATGGAATAACTCTACCTCTATTACCACACAGAATCCACATCACATGTAATCATATCTAAAATTGTTTAACATTTTTACTGGTGGTAAGATTCCTATGCAGGAATCCATCTAGGTAGGAAACCATACCAGGCCAGTTATTCTGAAGCAGTAACGTGTAAACATTACTGTGTTTCGGTTTGAAGGGCACTGAGAGCTAGCGTAATCACTGGGCATATGAGACTTAAGAACTGATGTCTCAGAGTGACGGGCGCAGTGTGGTTCCACACAGGGCAGACGTTGCACCTACCACGAGGTGAAAGTTTTGCTCGTCTCGTCGAAAAGCAACAGTCCTATGACACGCAATCTTAATTACTGTAAGGCAATGAGTACGGCAACTTTCACTAGTTACGCACATGGTTACATATGACCCAAACTGACCTAGAATGATGAAGTTGTCTGTTTCATGTAGTTTATTCTACATAGAACATGTCTTTTCCCACGTAAGGAGGAAATTCGAATAGTCCACTCCCGTTTTACAATGTAACGAATTAATGGACTGAGGAGACATCCCTAGAACAGAAAAATCATTTCGCTATGTGTCTTTGGTCTTTTCCGTTTGAAATTTTACTGGTGGTGGGCTTTCTATTCAGGAGTCCGTCTAGGGTTGGTACCTAGTGGGGTGGTCCCCAGGGCCAGTTTCCTCCATTCTGGCGTGAGGCAGTAGTGTGCAAACATTACTGTGTTTCGGTTTGAAGGGCACTGTTAGCTAACTAGTTTTATTCCTCTTTGAGATATTCTGAGTTAGTGGAAGTCCATACTAATATTACAAATGCGAAAGTAAGTCTCTGTCCCTCTGTCTGTTTGTTACCATTTCACGGTTCGACCGCTGAACCAATATTGAAGAAATTTGCCACCGAGATAGTTTTTATCCAGGAGTCCCTCTCCTGGATAAAAACTACATAGGATACTTTTTATCCCGGAAAATCCGTAAAAAGTATTTTTACGGGATATTTAAAAAACTTATATCCAAGCGGGTGAAGTCGCGGGCATTAGCTAGTAAACATGTATGTCATCAAAGTTTATACTGCATGAACATGCACCTGCGTGATCAAATATAATGACGCAAATCATCACATCTCACGTTTGTTTTCCTTCAACGCTGAGTACAAGTTAAATAAGCACTTAAAATTAAAAATAACAATTTCAGTATTGCCTTCACTAGGATTCGAAACCAAGCCGGGTCCTCCTAATACGGCTCTTATTTCATTCGAATTTTGCTCTTAGACTTTTCACAATAAAAATGGGTTATATTATATTTAATTGTTATATTGTTTTGGTGAAACGTGGATTAAGGCAGTCATCTGTTTTTGCAGTGAGTGCCCAGTCTCTGACTACCCCTTTTTTATATTTACTTACCTAGTCTAATTATAATACATACATACATACATATGTATGTATGTATGTATTATAATTAGACTAGGTAAGTAAATATAAAAATTTAACCGTTACCATTTATAAATAAGTCTCAAAATAATGCTTGAACATATTTTATAGGTTTAAGACATTTACTGCGTAATAAATCATTCCAAACTTTCTCTTCTCTTAGTTTCTATTGTTCATTGTCTTCGTATGGTATACAGTAACTAATGGGAAGACATTATATACAAAATTTTATAACAATTAAATTTTGAAGTTAAGTTAAAATAACATTCCCAGATCCATAATTCGCCCATTAGAAAATGATTTATTGCATTCTTTAATTTTTTAATCTGTTCCGCTATCCATACTTCCATACTTCTAAACTAATATTATAAAGAGGAAAGATTTGATTTTTGGTATTTTTGGTTGTAATGCTTTAACTCAAAAACTACTAAACCGATTTTAAAAATTCTTTCACCTATATACAACTACATTATCACCGAGTAACATGAGTTGTATTTAAATTTAAGAAAAAACTATATTCTTACTAAAATCGCTATGATGTAAGTCAAGTTATCAAAAATTTACAGATAAAAGTCATTATTTGGCGTGCGCTGCAAAAACTATTAATGATAAAGAAAATAATGTACTACATTTTCATAGTCCTCATCATTACTCACAAAAAAGTCCGCGAGGCTATATGTCTTACTATTATAGTTAAGTCACAATAACCGCTTTTTGTTCAAATTAGTCCATCAAAACTCGGGAAGAATCGAAAGATGATGACATCCGTATCATGATATTAATCCTTATACTACAAAATAGTTTCATAGTCAATGTTGATTATGTACATGTAAAGTCCTCTTTAAATTATTGCCGTGTGGTGGCGGCTCGTTAAAATAATACTACCACTCCATCTCATCCAATGGATCTCGTAAAAGGCGTAGTAAGGAATTAAACTGCACTGACATAAATATTTTTATACCTGTTGATCATAATCATTTCAACCCACAACCAGTCCACTGCTGAACATAGGCCTCCTCAATAGACTGCTACAATAGTTTATGGCTATCAATTTGGAGGGATTTTGCCATAGTTGCCACGCTTCGCAGGCGGGTTCGCAATCGCAGTTTATTCAGATGTTGCAGGAAGATGCAGCTGCCCATCACCTGTTTTTTATTATCCCTCTGTCGACTTTTACGACACCCACGGGATGAGATGGGGTGGTAGATTCTCTTCGAAGCCGCTACCACACGGCTATTAATACGAGTATATTATACCTGATTAAGAAGTTTTTGTATATTATGCGTTTCGACGACCGCGTGGCCTAGTCAGAGTACCTGACTTCTAAGCCACGGGTCCTGGGTTCGAATCCCAGCCGGAGCCAACATTTGTGCTAAAACATAAATTGTTGGTTTTCGGGTCTGGTTGTGTTGTGATTGTCCCCGTGTTTCTGACACTGCATCCTAGCCTACCTCCGATCTTATCGCATCAGCGTTACATCGGGCGCGGGTAGGTTGGGACGAGTGAGTGCCTCTGTGTTTGCGTGCACACTTATGGCACTATAATATCTCCTGCGCAGTTGATGGCTCTTGACAGTAGTCGGCAGTTGTCACCTTTGTCGAAATCGGCTAGGAGAACATCATTAAGCGTTTCACTTTGTTCACAATGCAGAGGAAATATGTACAATGACGTTAACAATACGCAGAAGTTTTTCTCGCATGTTTGCACGTCTGTCCGTTGATGTTTATTCAGTCAGAGCATTTTCTCAGAACGTCTGGGCGTTTGTAAATATAATTATATGCTCTATGCATATAGGTGAGGCTTCTTAAAACAGGTGTAAGGTTACGTTTCCGACCCGCTCCCAAGTTGTTGATAATTTTGATATCGATCTAATGTATCAATGGGCGTGGGTGTAAATGAGGTAACTTAGAATAAGTTTTAGATTTAAATTCGCTCGTAAAATTGTTGTTCTCATGATGAAGATGGACTTATGTCAAAATCATGAAGTAAATTCACTGGTGGCAGTATTCCTATGCAGGAATCCGTCTAGGTAGGCACCACCCCAGGGCCAATTATTCTGCCGTGAAGCGGTAGCGTGCAAATATTACTGTCTTTCGGTTTGAAGAACACTGTGAGCTAGCGTAATCACTGGGCATATGAGACTTAAGAACTTATGTCTCAGGATGACGGGCGCAGTGTGGTTTCACACAGAAATGTTCTCGGTGACACAGCAGTTCTTCCGCGTCAATATTTGTCTATAAAATGCATCCTCGATACAGGAGACAACGAAGTGTGGGGTTTTGTACAAAAAAAACTACATTATTACATTTATATACCATCTTTTCAAATGCCCAGCATTTAACGTCAAACTAAATTAGTAAAATAACAGCATATCGTCGTCGCACTGTTAAGCATACTTCTATTCAACCAAAACTATCCGAAATGAGTTGTTAAGAGAGTAAAATTTTTTTTTGAGCGGGTTTTGGAGCCGCAAAGAGTCCGCCACGCTGCTCCAATGCGGATTGGCGGACTTCACATGTCGTCGAAATTTATTTTATTCATGGAGCGTGAAAGTTAGTCTTCTTTGAAAATAAATATATAATGTTTTATGACAGATAAAAACAAAATAATTACAAAAGAAAGGGGATACCTGCGGAGTTCCTTTCGCCTGTTTCTTCTACGTCAGAGGAACCTCTTTGCGAAACGGTGAAAGAATGAGGTTTGACTTTGAAACGATATTCATATTTCTTGCGTTGAAAAGAATTTCGATTTCATTTAATTACCTCGCGATGTTTTCCTTCGACACTGACATGGTAAATCATTGTTTAAATTGTAATTAACGATGTTTGTTGTTGCTAAACACTACGTATTTTTTATTGCCAGTTCTAAACACTCGGCAACGGAAACGGTGCGTGGTCCGGGAAACAGTTGTGCTCGTATGAAACGGCGGTCCAAAAAAATAACATAAAATTATACGTATTTTGTCGCTTCCGAGTCTAGTTACGAATTGTTTTTTTCTGTATGGCTACACCCACACTATCGCATATACAATTTACACATACGAGTACATACAGTCACGCCTTTTTCCCATATAAGGGTAGGCAGAGACTACACATGTAGCCCACTTTTCGCCCCTACGGGAAACGAGGCGTGACGGGTGGCGAACCAAGACCCCATTCTGACTGTCCGTTACATGTTAAAGCAATTTTAAATCTGTTTACGTATGCATCACAATAAAGAGTGACCCAAAGATACTGACATAGAATTCAACAAACTTGTCAAGAAGGCACTATTAGAAATAGCGTATTCTGTGTGACACCACACAGAGACCATCACCCTGAGACATGAGCTCTTAAATCTCATAGGCCCCGTGATTACTAGCTCTCAGTAAAATTAAATATATATAAATTAAATTTAGCAGAAACACAGATTAAAAGTAATATACTTCCATTTTATAATATACTAAACATTTGAAATACTTTATCATTGTATTGTCAATATTGTCCTTTGATTTGAATTCGTTACAATATTTAAAAGCCATTGTTAGGTATCGCATATTTCTGGTGGTAGGATTCCTGTGCGGGAATCCGTCTAGGGCCAGTTATTCTGCCGTGAAGCAGTAATGAGAAACATTACTATGTTTCGGTTTGAAGGCACTGAGGTCTAGAGTAATCACTATATATGAGACTTAAGAACTGATGTCTCTCAGTGTCCTTTAAATTGAAACACAGTAATGTTTGCAGCACGAACCACCAACCAATGAGTCCATTCTAGAACAACTTAAAATCATCACACGGCTGTCCACAATTTGCCTACAAAGATAGCTTCTTCGGACACATTATGCGGTCTTTAAAGCACTTCTATAGAAGCGGAGTATTTTAGGCAAAACGGACGGCAAACGCATTCAGGGCGCCTACATGATGGTCTGATAAGATAAAGAAAGCTGTGGGCGGCAGCATGCATCCTGCGGTCCACTCCGCATGTGACCGAACCCAATGGAGACTGCTTGTTCGTGGTCGCGATCTACAGTAGTAGGAGAACGATTAAGAGGAAGCTTCCCGGCAGATTAACATGCCCTGGAGTGAAGACAGATTCCTGAATAATTATCTATTATTTTGAATTAATAAAAAATACATTATTTTATACCGTAAAAAAAGAGTAAAGTGACAGCCTATAAATGTCCCACTGCTGAGCACAGGCCTCCTTTCTAGCTCCAAAACCCTCTCATTTCCGTGAGGCTTTTGTAGCTAGAAAGAATCCGCCACGCTGCTCCAATGCGGGTTGGCGGACTTCAGATGTCTTCGAAAATATGTTTTATTTCTCAGACATGCAGGTTTCCCCACAATGTTTTCCTTCACCGCCGAGTACGTGGTAAATCAGCACTTAAAATTGCAATTAACAATTTTAGTGGTGCCGGCACCGAGAATCGGACCCAGATCACTCGCGTACTATCAAATTTAAAGCGAGCGCCCAGCCCCTGAGCTACCACGGCAGTAAGTCTTAACCGTAATTTGTGACTAATTCACCATACAACGTAGTCTTATCATAACACATTAATACGAGTATTAAGTAATTAATCGAGACAACATTTTTTATATTGATGATGATGATGTTCTCCTAGCCGATTTCGACCACGGCGACAACTTCCGAATACTGTCGAGTGCCATCAACTGCGCAGGAGAAATTATAGTGTCACAAGGGTACGCGCAAACACTGAGGCACTCACTCGTCCCAACCTACCCGCGCCCGATGTAACGCTGATGCGATAAGATCGGAAGGTAGGCTAAGATCCAGTGTCAGAAACACGGGGACAAACGCAACACAGCCAGACACGAACATCAACAATTTGTGTTTTAGCACAAGTGATGGCCCCGGCTGGGATTCGAACCCACGACCCGGCGTAGAAGTCAGATACGACTAGGCCACGCGGTCGTCACAGTTTTTATATTATATAAACCGCAAACAAAGGGCTGTGTTTACTTAGCTCAATTACCGTTTAAGAGACTAATTAGAAGTGTGTATAAAAAATGCGGAACTCCTTTGTCCGTCTGTGATTGTAGCGCTTCTTCCTTAATAAACAGTAATGTACGCTATTGTATGGTTTTTATAAGCGTAGTGGGATATTACCAGTGTTTCTTTGCTTGACTTTTTGCTACGTCGATGAGATTTCTATCTAAAAATTGTTTGTGTGTTTTAAAACATACTGTGTGTCATCATCATCATTTCGGCCTATCACTAGTCCACTGCTGAACATAAGCCTCCCCCATAGATTGCTAGAAAAGTTTGTGGCTCTCATTTTGGGGGAAATCGTGGCATAGTTTAGCTTGGCAGGCGGGTGGGCAAACGCAGTTTGTTTATTCTGATGTTCCAGAAAGATGCTGCTGCCCATCTTCTGGTTTTAATTTTCCCTCTGTCGAGTTTTACGACACCCACGAGATGAGATGGGGTGGTAGGTTCTCTGAAGGCGCTACCACACGCCACATACGGTGTACGCCTACGTTGTTGGCGAAGGCTTTATATAATGGCGTTGTGAAGAAACGAAGTCAACACTGTCTCATGAAATAGTTATTGAGTCTTAAGGCGACTTTGCTCTTTAATTTAGCGGGATTGAACCCCTTCTTACCTATACTGTATGAGCTAACTAACAGCGGAAGTATTCATCCAAGTAATTCGTAACAGATGTCCATTACTTGTTTTCGTTTTTTAATAAAAAAAACCGGTGACCATTAGTAAATTTTTCACGCTTACAAGTTAAGAATGGGTAGAGGTTTATTATCGAATGATATTGTAACGAGTGGGTGGGAATTAATTCGATTCAGAAACCCACGCGGTAAATAACAACGTATGAAATATTTTTAGGGTTATATACCTAAGAATATAAGGATAATGGAAACCATGTAAGATTACTTCTGTATAAATTAAGTTGAATAATTATTATCAAATTATATTAAGTAGTGGTCTATAAGGTAGAAATTCGACCGTAATTCGTATTATATTTAAATATGAACGTTCGAAGGTTTGAGTAATTATATTTGTTGGAACATTTTAAAAAAGTTTGAAAAATCCAAAAGTGCACGTCTCATGACGCTCATTTAACACTTAAGGAAGAAAAAAACGTTTTGAGGGTCAAATATTTCCGAGTCATTTCCATTTTAGAAGAAAACAATAAGAAAAAAAAATGATATGCAATAGGAAACCAGTAGATAGAATTCTGAAAAAAAAACCCAGTCTCGATACGTAATTTTTTTCGGGAGTTATCGTGACCAAATACGTAAAAAAAATCCAGACGTCTACGTCAAATTTTATTTAAACTGTTTATTTCCAAAGTAGCAATACTAGATGCTTGTTCAAAATAATTTTTGTGAATTAATTAAAGTGTTTTCTTGATATGAATCAATTTAAATTAGCGTATAAGTGCAATATAATTATGATAGAGGCGTTTGAAGAGCGCCGAATCGCTTGACCTTGACATGTCGGGTATAAAGCACTATCTCACGCCGCTTCGCGCCAATTCTATACAATTCTATGGTGATAATCTCAATTCTATGCGACTGATTTACTACAGACTTACGTGTTTGACATTGGCAATATGAACCTAAATAATGAACGATTAATTTATTTAGTTTAATGTATTTGTGACCCATATTATATATAAGTTTTAGATTCCTCGCTTCATCTCCATGCAAACTATATCTATGCGAAATTTCACACTCCTCCGTGGGCGCAATATGCTTAAAAAGGAGTTTTCTCTACACGTAGTAATGTATAGATAATTTAAAATGTAGTAATAAGGAGTAATCATTTTATTTTATTATTTATTTTAAAGTCAAAAACCACATATTTTAAATTACATATAATTTAAAGTATGTGGGTATCAACATACTTTAAAAACATTAAATTCTAACTTTGTTCAATTACGGCTGTTCAAACCGTACGGAACCGACAGTTTGTGAATCCTTCTCGCACTTAATATCTTTTTCAAGTCTTAATTTATTGAGTAGTTTCTTAATAGAATTTTATCAATCACTGCGTTTATTATATTTAAGTTGTATTTGTTACTAGATAAGTCCGTAACCGAATAGATTATTGACAGATATTTCATCTATTGAATGTTGATATTGATAGTAAGACAATGTATGCAAAATGAATTTGACATTGACTACCTATAAGAATTAGAAAAAAAAAAGGATTTTTTTTAATGAAATATATAAAAATAAAATAATTATTTATTTGTGTCTGCCAGTTCGTTTTTTTAACCCGTACGATTATTGTCTCCCATCTAAAACAACGGCCGCCATTTTCGTGCCTTATAGACCACAGATTATAATCTGTAGTTTTCACGATTGACGCAAACTATATTACGAAGATTGACGCAAACTATATTAACAAACAAATATTACGGTTGACAAAGGTTGAATTTCAGTTATACCCATTACGATATTTGTTTATGAATTGATTTCGTACCAAGAGTAGAAGAGATTTTTATCATTCCGTCGACTGCCTTTCTCAAAATCGCCATATTTTGTGGTACAATAATATTTGAATAATTCAACCAACAGTGGACTAAGACAGGCTAAAATTATGAGGACGATGATGATGATGAAAAATTAAGTTATTTACTGACAGGAAGCGTACCTGTTGGCTGGAACTACAGAACAGAAATATGGAACGTGTGCCGTAGTTTCGAATTCCAGCTAGAGCCTATGTTTATGGAACACACATACTTTGTGATAATCAGTAATATCAGAGAAAACTTTTGATGCAATTTCAGTAGTTATAGAACACTTACATACATACATATATAAGATCACGACTGTATCCCATAAGGGGCAGTCAGAGACTGGGCACTCACTGCAAAAACAGATGACTGCCACAATCCACGTTTCACCAAAACAATATAATGCTCTTGGCGTGATAGGTGGTGAGCCCATCGACTTGAACGTCAAATTAACTATATATGTGTCATCATCATCTTTTCAGCCTATCACTAGTCCACAGCTGCCCACATAGGTCTTCCCTAATGATTGCCACAAAAGTTTGCTCTTTGGGGGAAGTTGCCACGCTTAGCTAGCGGGTTGGCAACCGCAGTTTTTTATTCAGTTGTTATAGGAAGATGCTGCTGCCCATTTCCTGGTTTTTATTAATTAGATGGGTTGCTTGGTAGATTCTTTTAAGCTGCCACGTAGTGTGTGTCACGTGTAAGGTAGGTCCACCACCACCCAGGGCCGGTTATTCTGCCGTGAAGCAGTAGTGTGCAAACATTACTGTGTTTCGGTTTGAAGGCCACTGAGAGCTAACGTCACTGGCATATGAGACTTAAGAACTCATGTCTCACGGTGTCGGGCACAGTATGGTGTCACACAGAAATGTTCTGGGTGACACAGTATTTGTTATGTTACGTTGCACTTATCATCTGGTGAACGTTTTGCACGTTTCGTCACATTATCCAATAAAAAAAATATCGCGTGAAATATATCTATAAATATATATAGAAGTAAGAAATTTAAATTGTGTTAGTCAACTTTTTTCGTATATAAACTAACGATGTATACTGAACTGATTTCTGCCCGATTGGAGTTCGGGCTGAGTAATGCGGGCGTCAACCTATTATACATGTTCACGATTCCGACTCTCTAATACAAAAAGGCACGTATCGCAATGGAAAACGTTCGTAATTATGACAAGTAGGTCATTCTTCTGGCTTAGTTGAACAATAATACTGTCGCACGGAACATTAATGTGTGAAATGTTAGATACAAACTGTCTCACAGTTTTTTGCCATTACATGTAGAACTTATATTGTTTTTAATTATATTTCTACACGTGCCTTTCTTAATTGGTAAACATTTTTAAGCTTCCGTGGTTCTATTTCTTGTGAAGATTGTAATCTCTTGTGCATGAATTTCGTCTATTGATATTGTAAAATTTCTTAACGATTTTTATCAGCGTTTAGAAAAAGGTCATTTTAGCGTACAGGTCTGCGAGTCTTTCTCTTATTTTTCTACGCAATTACTGTCCATGAGATATTCCATTTTAGCTCTTAGTGACATTTCATTGAAGATGCATTTAAGTATCTACGGACCGCATTGATCACATCGTGAATGAGTTATCTTCTAAGACCCTCACTTAATACAAAGAGAACGATGCTGGTTTTAATTTAAAACAGCTATTCAATAAAATCAAATTTTAGTTATATTACTACGAGTATCTAGGTATAATCTTTTTGTCATCAAAATACAAAAAAGTGACCCAGGTATAATTTTAATTTGTAATATGAAATCCCCATTTATCGACGATGAGGTGAAGCCAGTTTGGACCGAACAATATAATGTACAACAAAATGGTGCTGGTGGCCGTGTGTTGGCGGCCACAATAGAACCACCATCATAACACAAACTAACTACTAATCATAACACACCACTCATCCCGTGGGTGTCGTAAAAGTCGACAGAGAAAATAAAACCAGGAGACGGGCAGCAGCATCTTCCTGGAACATCTGAATAAATAAACTGCGGTTGCCAACCCGCCTGTCAAGCGTGGCAACTATTGCAAAATCCCCCCGAAATGAGAGCAAATTTTGGTTGTTTTTGTGGCAATCTATGGGGGAGGCCTATGTTCCGCAGTGGCTGAAGTGAAGATAATGATGACGTGCTGGTAGAGAGTCAAACTCACGTAAGAGTCACGAACTTCCCTATTTCACCACATTACAACACACGCTGGGACAAAGTTATTTAAACACTAAGAGTTACTTACAGGAATAAAGGGAACAATTTTTTTTATAGGAGAAAGTAACGATACGAGCAAAACATCCGCATGGTAAGTACAACGTCTGCCCATAACAAATGCTATGTCATCCAGAACATTTCTCTGTGGCACCACACTGCGTCCGTCACCCTGAAACATCAGTTCTCGAATCTCGTATGCCCAGTAATTACGCTAGCTCTCAGTGGCGTCCACATTACTGCTTTACGGCAGAATAACTGGCCCTACCCTAGACGGATTCCTGCATAGAAATCCTACCCCCAGTAACGCAGTAATATCGCTAATATGGACTGCGCGAACAACGAACAATGGGCTACGGATAATTGCGCTGAACTGAATATGTGCATTTTTTTATTTCATAAAGTAATGAGACGAGCAAAACGTTCACCTTATGGTAAATGCAAAATCTGCCCATAACGGATGCCGTGTTACTCAGAATATTTCTGTGTAGCACCACACTGCGCCCGTCACCTTGAGTCATCAGTTTATAAGTTTCATATGCTCAGTGATTACGCTTGCTTCAGTGCCCTTCAGACCCAAACACTGTAATGTTTGCACACTACTGCTTCACGGCAGAATAACTAGCCATGGGGTGGTACCTGCCTAGACGGATTTCTGCATAGGAATCCTACCACCAGTGCATGAAGAATTTATCTGTAAAGCGCACCCATCATACAGGTGAATTCCAAGTACTATAGTTTTAACTGTCATACAAAAAAAATTCTACACCGTGTTGTAATCGGTTCAAAAATTCTTGTTACTGTAACACGCAGTGTGTATACTTTCCCCTTAATGGGATCACTTTTACCTTCAAGGACATCCACTTTCTAACCGCTGTTATTGAGCCTCGGGCCTGGACTCGCTGGACGTGACGGACCGTCAGAATGTTGTTACGTTGAAATCTTCTTTTTTTATTGGATAGATCGACCGTGTGGTGGCGGCTCGTTAAAAGAATACCACCACTCCATCTCATCCAATGGATCTCGTAAAAGAGGCGAGTAAGGAATTAAACTGCACTGTGCACCTAATAGCGCATGGTGGCGATGGGCTCACCACCTATCACACCAAGTGCATTATATTGTTTTGGTGAAACGCGAATTGTGGCAATCATCTGTTTTTGCAGTGAGTGCCTAGTCTCTGACTACCCCTTATGGGATACAGTCGTGATCTTATGTATGTATGTAGATCGACGAAACGAGCAAAACGGTCACCTGATGTAAAGTGCAACGCCAACCCATAACAAATGCTATGTCACCTAGAACATTTCTGTGTGACACTATACTGCGCCCGTCACCCTGAGACAGTTAAGTTCTTAAGGCTCATATGCCCAGTGATTACGCTAGGTCACAGTACCCTTCAAACCGAAACACAGTAATGTTTGCACACTACTGCTTACGGCAGAATAACTGGCCCTGGGTTGGTACCTACCTAGACGGATTCCTGCGTATTTTTAATATTCGATCAATGTGGTAGTTGCTTGTAAATACTTTTAGCAATATAAACTATTGTGCCGTGTGGTAGCGGCTTGAGATAATCTACCACTCCATTTCATCCCGTGGGTATCGTTAAAGTCGACAGAGGGAAAATTAAAACCAGTAGATGGGCAGCAGCATCTTCCTCGAACACCTGAATAAATAAACTGCGGTTGCGAACCGCCTGCCAAGCGTGGCAATTATGGCAAAATCCCCTCAAAACGAGAGCTAGTAGGTTTGTAGCAATCTATGGGGGGGGGGGGGGGGCTATGTTCAGCACTGGAATAGCGATAGGCGGAAATGACCACAGACACACTAACAATGAGATAATATACAAGGAAAAGACATTGGCTATTACTACATTATCGGTCTACTCTAACCGTCACTATATCAATGGCGACCGCGTGGCCTTGTGGTTAGAGTACCTGATTACCACGCCGCGGATAATGGGTACGAATCCCAGCCAGAGCCAAAATTTTTGGAAAACAAATTGTGTGGTCCAAAATCGGCAACGAGATCATTATCACTTCATCAATAAATGATCGCGTAGTAAAAATTGTTTAGTTTTTCACACTCCACAAAGAACAAAATGTCATTGTAATCTATAGTATTCTTTGGCCATTATATAAAGTTAAATAGACTACAACTACACTACAAACTCTTGCAAAAGAACATCGATTCCTGTCAAGGTTGATTTGGGAGTTCATTACATTTAAAAATAACATCCTAGATTCAATAGAGCTTTTGAATATCCACCGCGAAAGTCGAAAATTTTATGGCATTTATGTAAACAAATCTCAATAAAAAAATTACGTTCAGTTTGACAGTACTGCTGTCACAGATTATCATAACAAATAATGTGACTCATTGACGAACTGACTGACCGACTGACAGACAATGCCACTGGCTACAGCCTAAACCACTGGAGATAGAGACATGTTATAAAAGAAACGTAATAAATCTTTTCTTAGCGCAATTCTCATTTTATTCATAAGTAAATTGCTCCGATGCGAAGCCGGGACGGGTCGCTAGTATTAAATAAATATAAAACGCGATAACATAGTTTTATTTTATTTATTTATAGTTTTATGGGAGTCGGGGAAAACGTTTACCTTATACGTAAGTGGAATGTCTGTCACACTGCGCCCCTCCCCCTGAGACGTCAGTTCCTAAGTCTCATATGCCCAGTGAATACACTAGTTCTAAGTGCCTATCAAATCGAAACATTAATGTCCGCACACTATTGCTCTACGGCAGAGTAAATGGCTCTGCGGTGGTACTTACGTAGATACGTTAGACGTAGATTTCTGCATAGGAATGCCATTAGTAAATCAGTATTTTTATTTAATTAAAAATCGTCTAACACTATTTTTAAATATCGACAGTCGCGATTCACACATGCGACTTAATCCGCTTTTCGTATCGTTTTATAAAAAAATTCATACATATCTCAATTGCACTGAATTAACTAAGGAACGAAGCAGGACATTTTTTGCCCCTCAGCGAATGTAATGTGTAAATAATGTGTAAATACACGTGGCCCCATTTTGCCGGCTCTTAACTTTCTCTTTCGGTTTTTATTTTTTTTATCTTTGTAACATTATAGTCCGAACTTTCTTATTTTTAAAGCGTAATGTGAATCACTTTAAGGATGTCGGGTGAAAGCATTTTTCACTTTTACAAGTCGGCGATAAATATAATACTTGTAAATTATAACACGTTTCAGTTTTTAAGAGCCGTGGCTAGCTCAGGGGCTAGGCGCTCGCTTTAAATTTCATAGTACGCGAGTGACCTGGGTTCGATTCCCGGTGCCGGCACCACTAGAATTGTTAATTGCAATTTTAAGTGCTGATTTACCACGTGCTCGGCGGTGAAGGAAAACATCGTGAGGAAACCTGCATGTCTGAGAAATAAAAAATATTTCGAAGACATGTGAAGTCCGCCAACCCGCATTGGAGCAGCGTGGCGGAGTCTTCCTAGCTACAAAATCCTCTCAGAAATGAGAGGAGGCCTATGCTCAGTAGTGGGACATTTATAGGCTGAAACTTTACTTTTTTTTTTAGTTTTTAAGCATTTGGCTTATTCTCTGAATTGGGAGTGCACCAAAATACATAAGAGCGGCGTGGCGGACTCCGTCCGGCACCAAAAAAAAAAAATATTGTCGTCTAGCTATTCTAGCTAGACTTCTTCCATTTCATTTTATATTACTTCTTTTAAATATGATCCTTATACATCATTTCAGTTCAGAACCTGTCAATATTTATGTGTGTATATGGATATGTATGTATTTAGTTACAGTGCCGTATATGGCGGCTCGTTAAAAATATACTACCACTCCATCTCATCCAATGGATCTCGTAAAAGGCGAGTAAGGAATAAAACTGCACTGTGCACCTAATGGCGCATGGTGGCGATGGGCTCACCACCTATCACACCAAGTGCATTATATTGTTTTGGTGAAACGTGGATTGTGGCAGTCTTCTGCTTTTGCAGTGAGTGCCCAGTCTCTGACTACCCCTTATGGGATACAGTCGTGATGTTATGTATGTATGTATGTTAGTTACTGTGCAATTTGTAATCGGATTGTTGTCTTGTTTCCTTTCACTTATTTGTTTATTTTTTTCTTAAATTATTTTATACCTTAGCACTAAGCACCCTTAACATGTTCTGCTCAACCCAAAGGTAGACTGGTAGAGAATGGCTCTAGGCATTAAGTCCGCCTCCTTGTACACTATTGTGCAAATAAAGTTTGAATAAATAAATAAATATTCGCGACTTCGCCCACGTGGGCGTTAATTGTTTTAACAGGTAATAAAAAAAAAAAGATTGATCCACTCATTACATGTGTCGTACGTGAAACGTATTAACTAAAGCTATTGACGTGTATTTTACACAGATTGTATATAATGGTAATAGCCGCCAGGTGCCCGGCAGAGTAGAATAGCGCCCACCTCTTTCCTACCGAGGTGTCGTAAGAGGCGACTAAGATATTGTACGGACGGACAGCTTTTATTCGTGGAGTAAAAATATCACACGCAATGCTGTCACTATACTGCTCGTGGGAAAGCAATGGGGAGTAATAGGTTTTTGACTTGTACCAAAATGGCAGCGACGTGTATTCGCCACCATTGACGTCTCCCGCGGTGAAACGTGGGCTGCGGATGTGGTCTCTACCTACCCCCTAAGTGGGACTAAGGCGTGATTGTATGTTTGTTAATATTGTAAAAAGTGTGTTATAAAATAAATATATTTTAAAAACTAGCTTTATTTTTTATGTTAAGCGACGAGATGTGCAGGTCGTTCAAATAATCTACATTGAATGCTAAGTTATTCTATTTAAGGAGTCAAAGTCAAAGTCAAAGTCGAAATTTCTTTATTAAGTTTAGGCTTGTATGAAGCTTTTATGAATGTCAAAATCTACACCGGTTCAAAAAATAAGACTTTCCAGAGAAGAACCGGTAAGAAACTTTTTTTCTTGGTCTTTCCTTTTTTTTCAATGCCATATTACATGTCATTTACAAGTTACATAAAAATTACATCATAAATTTAGTAGCCAAGCGGTTTGCAAGTGCAGACTAAGAATTATTTCCACACATCTCTGTCCTCTATGTAATGATCTATTTTATAATACGCTTTTTCTAATAATGTCTTCTTGACAAGTTTATTGAAGTATATTCTTGCTTTAAAAATAACTTTAAGTAAATAATTTGCATAGGTAATAAATGTATTTGTTCGTTGACAAATGTCGGTGCTTACTCATCCGTACATCCTTTGTCCAATAGAAAGGATTTCCGTCACGGATTGTCGGAGGGCTCGGATGCATTGTCCGCGACACAGAAATAATTACACAACGTCCGTTTCATGAAATCCGTTCCGTTTTATAGTATACATCGGAACATATTGCGTTAGGATTTTTGTCATAGATAACGATACTTTTGCGTATGGTTTGATTTAACATTATGGCTAATTTCCATCCCCAGTGCACCACGAAAGGAGTTGCAGAGCCTCATTTTAACTTTTTCTATCAATTTTTTTATAGGAGATAGTGACGAAACGTACAAAAAGTTTACGTGGTGGTAAGTGCTACGTCTGCCCATAACAAATGCTGTGTCACCCCCAACTACTGGTGGTAGGATTACTTTGCAGGAATCCGTCTAGGTAGGTACCACCGCAGGGCCAGTTATTCTGCCTGAATATCTGCGTAGGTATCGTATCACCAGAAGCATACGAGTACATATATAATTAAATAAGCGTATTTTCTTAAGTATTATAATTTACGCTGACAGTAACATTTGTTAAATGTTTAACAGCTCGAAATAATCTTCGTTTTACAATAAAATTTGACAATAACAACCGTAAAGTTGTAAATCTCCTTTTGATTAATATGTAGACGAATCATTAACATTTTAAACCGTTTTAAAACGAACCATTAAATATTTTAAAAAAAAAATCCTTTTTAATTTAAATATGCGTATCGTTTTTGTGTTCCACTTTTAAAACCAGCCTGTTAACTGGAAGCCGTAAAAAATAAATTAGATTAAAACAAAAAAGTTGCTTTTAAAATCAAACATCACTGTACAGATAACGTTTTCGTAAAACCATGATAAAGGACAATATCGGAATCGAAACGGTTTCAATAAAAAAAAAATTCACGGCGTATGTCATTGTATGATACACAAGTTGCCAAACATGGTGATGGAACTCATAACTTGTACCCGCCGCTTCCGAATTATTCACTCTTCGGTCCACAGATAAATAAAGTTTGCCACCAATTTTGGCGCGCTTACGACTTTCATGACTTCCCGGCATTTATATTTTAAGACATAATGTGTTAATTGATGTGAACTTCGAGACTTCGCAGAAGTAACTCATTTCAATTTATTTATTTATTTTATTTTATTTTACCATTTTTCGGAGAACTTGAACCTTCACAATATCAACGTAGGTACGCTATTAGATACGGAGGCTACTTATTGTTAAGTGTGCAGTATCAGTGTCGCTAGAGTTATTTGCATTATTATAAGCTATTGTTTATAAAATTTAGATTCGAGATTTGAGATCGTTGAGTAAAGTGCTGGCTCGCATAAGATACGCATTTTGCCTGTTCCGCGTGCGCGACCACGGAATCGATGGGATCGCCTTGTCGCAGTGAGGTATTTTAACCATCAGTTTAGAGAGCAGCTGAGGACTGTCAACAGTACCTTGTGCTAATTTCGATATGAATACGGCGTCAGATATATCTCTGCGCAGATGCAGTGGCAGAAGGTGAAGACGGGAACGCAAAGAGTTTTAGTCTTCCTTACGTAGTTTGAATTTATACCTCAGAAAACCGACTAGAATAGAAAAAAACATTTATTCGGCTCAAGAAAATAAGACAGTTGAATATGAAAAAAAAAACAAACTAAACAAAATTACGTAAAACAAAATAGTTTTGTGTCGAAAAGGGGTTCGCTCTGCTCATGTACTGTGTAAGTATGGACACACACAGCGCTGATTTTCAGCCAAAAACCTTTGTATTGGCAAACACAGACAAAAAATTTCATTTTGTTATTGGTATAGATGATGCATTATAAAAAGTTATACATCACTCACTCCTTTATTTAAAAAAAAAGTCCTGTTAAAGCCCCACTTATTTATTTGTTAGGTTACCACTTATTTGTTTAGGTTTATATCCAACAGGGAAAATCCCATTCGTAATCCTTTCATTGGTTTCACAGGAGAAAAGTAACCTAGCGAAGTATGATTCCTATGCAGGAATCCGTCTAGGTAGGTATAACCCCAGTAGCAGTGAAGCAGTAGTGTGCAAACATTACTTTGTTTCGGATTAGTAATCAGTGGGAATAGGAGATTTAAGAACCGAGGTCTTAGGGTGACATGCGCAGTGTGGTTCGCACAGAAATGTTCGGGGTGAGACATCATTTGTTATAGGCAGACGTTGCACTTACCACCAGGTGAACGTTTTGCTCATTTCGACACTTTAACCAATAAAAGATGCAGTGATTACGCATAGCCCTTAAGACCGAAACAGAGTTATGTTTGCATACTACTGCTTTACGGCAGAATAACTGGCCCTGAGGTCGTACCTAACTAGACGGATTCCTGCATAGGATTCCTACCGCTAGTTTGCCGAACCGCAATGCAGTGTGGTTGTCTCTTCCGACCTCTAAAAACCCTCTTCAAAACGAACATGAGACCTGTGTCGCAGTGGACCATTGGTAAGCTGTTCGTTTAGTGTTCATTTTATGTAAACATGTCCACACTTGCACTGTTTCTCTTGATAAAATAGAAATAAAATAAAGTTGTTAACGTATTGCCGTTGAAATGACCTCAAACAACTCGAACTACAAAACACTAGCACGGCACACATGACGCATTGTATACGATCTCCATTAAAACACTTCCCGACAAAACCTACTTCTACCAAATTAGGAAATATGTAATCTAGATCTCGTATACGACCGCACCCTGGCTTGGTATTTATTCAGATTACGGTTTTGTTATAACATTTTTTTATTCTATTCGCTGTAGCTGAATGACTAACGACTTCATTTATATATGTCTAACAAAAGCCAGTATTTTAAAATACTGTCCAAAAAATAAGTATAGTATGTTAAATACTTTGCTCCACCAAATACCCTGCGAGAATGTGCGACATCATTCTCGCAGATTTTTTGTATCGTGGTTGCGTTATAAATTGCTCATGAACAATTCAATAAAAAAATATACAATCAAAAAATCAAACCCAGACGCAGAACAACTCTCTGTAGTCCACACAAATGTTGGGGACAAACACCACCCGGGCGGGAATCCAACCCGCGACCCACAGCGCAGGAAGTTAATAGATCACGCTCACTAAAGATTTCTTAGACTGGAGTTGGGATAGACATTTTACTGGTGGTAGGATTTCTATGCAGGGATCCGTCTAGGTAGGTACCACCCCAGGGCCAATTATTCTGCCGTGAAGCAGTAGTGTGCAAACATTGCTGTGTTTCAGTTTGGAGGGCACTGTGAGCTAGCGTAATCACTGGGCATATGAGACTTAAGAACTTATGTCTCAGGGTGATGGGCACAATGTGGTGTCACGCAGAAATTTTCTGGGTGACACAGCATTTGTTATGGGCAGACGTTGCACTTACCATCAGGTGAACGTTTCGCTCGTTTCATTACTTTATCCAATAAAAAAAGAACATACAGTCACGCATTTTGCCATATATCAGGTAGGCCGAGACCATACCCGTAGCCGAGCCGCCATTTTGGAACGAGTGACATAATTCTTACTCCCCCAATGCGTTTCCGCGTGCTGGATCTGGGTTGGAACAGAGACAAAACAAAAAGGCTCCATCTCTAGCTGTTTGGATATATCCTCCAATTACTGTAAACATTTAAGGGCACGTAGAATGAACTGTCTCAATCCAAAAGATACTTAGTTATAATAAAATTTGGTATAAAATGCAACCGTAACTCTTTGACATGGCGCCGAAAAGTTTTTATTTTTAATTCAGCCTTGAGAACTGTAAATGTACGCATTGTTGCCAGTAATTACATCACCTTCTCTTAAATCAAAACCTTTCCCGTCCGGTTTTTTTTATGATGAAATAATGAAACGAGTAAAACGTTCACCTAATGGTAAGTGCAACGTCTGCCTATAGCAAATGCTGTGTCGCCCAGAACAGTTCTCAAGTCACTATATGCCCAGTGGTTACGCTAGCTCACAGTGCCCTTCGAACCGAAACACAGTAATGTTTGCTCACTACTGCTTCACGGCAGAATAACTGGCCCTGGGGTGGTAACTACCTAGACGGATCCCATAGGAATCCTGACAGCAGTATGAAGTTCGTGTCACTTGCAACACAAAACACAAAAAATTACTACATTAATAATAGGTTACGTTTTAAAAGCACCGTTTTATCTTAAAAGCTTTTAGATATAACATCAGTTTATCAACGTCTGTATAGAATGTTTCTAAATAACGGGAAGCAGAATAGAACTGACTGCGTCAAGAAAGGTCGACGGCTTTCAATCTGCGACGTTCGACATTAGAACACAACTAAAACAAGTCGTAATTGGAAACTGATAGGCTATATGTTAGTTGTTGTACAAATAATTATAAAATGCTTATTCAGTTTTGTATTAAATTCATCATCATCATCATCATATCAGCCCATCACTAGTCCACTGCTGAACATAGATCTCCCTCATAGATTGCCACAAAAGTTTGTAGTTCTCATTTTGAGGGGATTTTGCCGCAGTTGCCACGTTTGGCAGGCGGGTCGGCAACCGCAGTTTGCTTACTCAGATATTCCAGGAAGATGCGGCTACCTGGTTTTCATTTTCCCTCTGTCGACTTTTACCACACCCACGGTTTGAGATGGGGTAGCGGCTTAACCAATCTACGAGTATATACTATCAGGTGAACATTTTGCCCGTCATGACACATTATCCAAAAGAAAGCTAGCTTATATTAGAACAAAAACTGTCGATACAAAATTAGAGTTCTTACGTTGAATATGAAATATTTTTTCTAAAGATTTATGATAATAATTTGAAATTAAAGGTGTTTCATTAATCTATCGGATTTATTTATTAATTTATTTATCTTTATTGTTTCCCTTACAAAGAAAGGATACAAAGGGCGGACTTAATGCCTTTAGGCATTTTGCTCCCAGTCAACCCATGGAGTGGTGAGATTTTGATGTAGGTGTAAACAATATAAGACGAAAAATATAATATAAAATAATATTATAATAACATTTACGTATATGTAAATAGAAACATACATATACATACACGCATGTATATCCAAAACGCATACTATACACATACTAATTCAAAATTAAATCGAAGACAGAACTAACAATTTAACATGTAATGAATTCTCTAGTAGATATTTACGAACCAATTTCTTGAAGGAGCATTTAGTAGACGCTTTCCTGATGCCATCGGGCAAGAAGTTCCAGAGAAGTTCAGTCTGAACAGTTAAGAAGTTACTAAAAAACCCGGTGAAATGTGTGAGAATACAAATCTTATTATTGGAGGAAGAACGAAGAACCCTATCATGTGATGAGAAGAGATACTATGAGATATAATGGATAAAATTTACTATTCATTATAGCATTGATTATTGCTGTGTGTTGGGAATCTATGTATAGCGGCTAATATATAATTCGTTATCTTATTTTTTTACTTGCATTCTTCATTAAAGCGGAGTCTAAGCGACATTTGCATTTGCATTAAAATTCATGTATTTACTCTTATTATTTCTGTGAACAAGGAGACTACAAGACTTCTGTTAAACCATATTTAATAGATAAAGTGTGATTGATAACAAGCGACTTGTCAGCAGCAAGTTGCAAGGTGCCCCGTCCGACCGGTTCCGTCGGACACTTGACAGCATAACGAGGTCATACATGGTAAACATGTCCTATCTCTCCGATCGTATCTTTGAATAAGGTGCATTAAAAAAGTGCGCGTGAAAATCTGTACACTAGATAATTAGCAATTTTATTAAATTAAAAATAAATTAACATATTGTAAGAAGTGATCGAAAAAAATTATATCGCTCATTGTATGTATATATAATTCTTCTGTGCGTGTGTATGTCACTGAACTTCCTACTGAACGTCTGGACCGATGTCGATGAATTTTATGTGTGTGTTTGTGTGGTTACCTGGAGATGTTATAGATTCAGAAATGGATCCGGTAGGTGGCGCTGCGATAGAGTTCTAGGAAAATGATAAAAGTTACTCAGCATATAGCTTATCGATAATTCGAATATCGAAAAATCTTTTGCTGAATCTGTTAACAGCAGGCCAGCTAATGTCCGGGCAGGACAACGTCTGTCGGTTCCGCTTGTGTATGTATGAAAGCCGTGTGTAATCTATATATCCGTATTTATCTGGGTATATATCTATATGTAATATGATATGATATTAAATTTGATTCGTAAGATATGTTAGTTCCATACTCATAATGTTTTTATTAGTACGCAGGTATTTAAAATGTTATACGATCCATTATTTATAAATCACCTATCACAATATTTCTCCATGCCCATAGTTGACTGGAAGACAATGCGAAAAGGTGTTAGGTCCGCCATTTGTAATCCTTTTTCGAAAAGGTAACATTGAAGAGTAAATAAATAAACATGAATTTACAAAAATATTATTAACTGTAAAATTAACTGGTCAGTTTATAAACGACTAGATGAAGCCCGCGACGACGTCCGCTTTTTTTTTGTAGTTTTAGTTATTTTTTGTGTAAAATATAACATATATATAATGTTATATTTTCGCTGTAGTTATTTTTTGAAATAACGTAGGAGCTCTCATTTCAGCCTATCGCTATTCCTAAACATACGCTAGTGCTAAACATAGGCCACCTTTATTCTGATGTTACAGGAAGATGCTGCTGCCCATCTCCTGGTTCTCATTTTCCCTCTGTCGACTTTTACGACACCCACGGGATTAGATAGGGTGGTTGATTCTCTTCAGCCGCTCTGATTTTCCGGAATTGAAATTATTCTACGTCACGTCGCATCTGCGGGATGCAAGCTATCTCTGTGCCGAATTTCTTCACGATCGGTTCAACGGTTGAACCGCTGAAAAGGTAACAAACAGAGAGATTTACTTAAGCATCTACAATATTAGTATTGCCAATAGTTTAAATTAAGTGGATTGGTTCCTAAAGGTCAATTGGCTGAGCTGGCAGACCACTCTGCTGGTGACATATGTAGTTTGACTTGTGGTATTTTGTGAGATTCGTTAAAGCTTCTCGCAAACGTGTTGGTTTATTTGTTTATTTAATCTACGCAATCCTTAGTTATATTATTAATGCGAAAGTAATTCTCTCTGTCCCTCCGTCTGTTTGTTACCTTATCACGATCCAACCGCTGAACCGATGTTGACGATATTTGGCACAGAGACAGTTGCATCCTGGAGACGGACATAGGTTACTTTTTATCCCGGAAAATCAAATAGATGATGATGTTCTCCTAGCCGATTTCGACCACGGCGACAACCTCTGAGCTGAGCAGGAGATATTATAGTGCCACATGTGTACGCGCAAACACAGAGGCACTCACTCGTCCCAACCTACCTGCGCCCGATGTAACGCTGATGCGATAAGATCGGAGGTAGGCTAGGATGCAGTGTCAGAAACACAGCCAGACCCGAAAACCAACAATTTATGTTTTAGCACAAATGTTGGCTCCGGCTGGGATTCGAACCCAGGACCCGCGGCTTAGAAGTCAGGTACTCTGACCACTAGGCCACGCGGTCGTCAAAATCAAATAGAATAAGATATTTAAAAAATCTAAATCCACGCAGACGAAGTCGCGGGCATCAGATAGTTATTTATGTAATAAGTACAATAATGAGCCCCTAAAATTGTAATACATGATAATATAAATGCGTATTTATCCATACTAATCCATACTTAATATTATAAATGCGAAAGTTAGTCTGTCGGTCCGCCCGTTTGTTACCTCATAACGACTCAACAGCTGAATCGATCTTGACGAAATTGGGGACAGAGATATCTTGAACCCTGGAGACGAACATTTAATACTTTTTTTTTTAGAAAAACTGAAGAGTTCTGAGTCGTGTTGTAGCGGCCTAAGAGAATCTCCATCCATCCCCAACTCATCCTGTGGGTGTCGTAAAAGTCGACAGAGGGAAAATGAAAACCAGGATTATTTGCAGCAGCAGTCTTTCTGGAACATCCGAATAAATAAACTGCGGTTGCCAAGCCGCCTGCCAAGCGTGGCTCGCTTTCGTTGTAAAACGGCTAGAAGGACATCATTAAGGTGAAACATCTAGACATATAGTTACGAACTGTTTTTATGTTCGTGTACAATAGGCCTAAGTTCTTCTTATGGATGGCGAGTGACTGTGACAGCATTCCGTTTATAGTCCCTGGCGCTACACTGATGTACTCGTAAGTTCCGTGAATGTGTTGTTTTTCTCCATGACTTCCACGTAGTTCGGCGGTCAGCATATCTGTATATACGTGAAGAGAAAACTTTGTACCCCTTTCTAAGCATTGAGCGCACCATGGAGTGTAAGATTTGGTATAGTTAAAATTTGTATGGAGAGGAAGCGAGAAAGCAGTAGTGTGAAAACATTACTGTGTTTCGGTTTGAAGGGTCACTGAGAGCTAGCGTAATCACTGGGCATATGAGACTTAAGAACGGATGTCTCAAGGTGGCTGGCGCAGAGTGGTGCCACACAGAAATACTCCGGGTGACAGCATTTGTTGTGGGCGGACGTTGCACTTACCATCAGGTGAAAGTAACGCCTGATTCTTTAAACTGAAATGGAATTTATGTCTGTAAACGCTAAATACAGGATAAATCCTATGCATAATTTAAATAACAACAAATTCTATGCTCGCCGTGTGGTAGCGGCTTAAGAGAATCTACCACCCCATCTCATCCCGTGGGTGTCGTAAAAGTCGACAGAGGGATAATGAAAACCAGGAGATGAGTAGCAGCATCTTGCTGGAACATCTGAATTTATAAACTGCGGTTGCCAACCCGGCTGGGGTTGGCAACCGCAGTTCATTTATTCAAGCTTGGCAACTATAGCAAAATTTCCCTCAAAATGAGAGCTACAAACTTTCTCTATTGGGGAGGCCTATGTTCAGCAGTGGACTAGTGATAGGCCGAAATGATGATGGTGATGATGAAATTTCATGCATGTGTTTTGAAAGTGTTTGTAACACTTATAATAATGAATAAGAACGTATCTTCTTGTTTATAATACTTAGTCCAGTAATTTCGTATTACACATCTTCGTTGCCTGTTGCAATCAGCCTGCAACAGAACAACAGACTGTACGATTAGTTTTATTAGTGCGGAATTGCAAAGTGCGAGTAGGGGCGTGTTGCGCATGTCGGGCACACCTTTGCTAATGATTACGCACTGTAGTAGGTATGATATTCTGTTATGTGACTACAATAAATCAGAAGCGGCCTTATGTTTTAATACCCTGAAAACGATTGTATTTCCACTAAAACTGTATTTATAAGTGTAAAGTTTAACCTTAATGTAAACCTTTAAATTTAAAATTTAATAATCTCCCTTATCTGTTATTGTATATTCTTTTAAAAATGACTTAAAAAAAATAAGCCCGCTGGGTTTCTTACTGGTTCTTCCCAGGACAGAGGCAATTTGCGAACCAGTGTTAGTATTGTAGTTTAAAAAAAGAAAAAAAAAATGACTTTCAATAAGTATTATGTAAGTAATCTATATTGAATAAAAATTTATTCTATTCTATTCTAATCCCAAATGATGTTAAAGATAGCGACACTCTTAGAATATTAAAGAGAAAACTTATGTTACACTTAAAAAAAATAGCATACTTAAATACACTCGGCGTCAAAAAAATCGCACATCCGAAAATAATAATTTAAATACTATTTTAACACAACAGGCCAATGGCAATGTTGTGGTTAGAGGGTATCATTCGAAAGGTAATTTCATTAGCTTTCAGGAATTTTAATTGAATTTTACTTTTATAACGAGACGAAAGAGAAATTAAAGAAAAAGACAGGGTATGTACAAATTTGCAAATTATTAATTTAAAAAAAACTTAATAAATACAAAAAAAGTTCTTAAAACCTGGTGTTACCCCCCCTTGCCTTGATAACGGCTTCCATGCGATCTTTCATGGACCTTACAAGGATCGCAACAGCCTCTTGGGATATTTGTTCCCACTCTTCAAGTACCGCATCTTGGAGCTCTTGAAGAGTGGCTGGAGCTGGATGTCGAGCTCGCACGCGCCGTTTTAGGTCATCCCAGAGATGTTCTATTGGGTTAAGGTCTGGACTTCGTGCTGGCCAATGCATAACAGGGATATCGACCTCCTGTAAATAATCCCGTACAATAGCCGCGGTGTGGCAACGAGCATTATCATGCATTAACATGAATCTATCACCGACATAACCAGCATACGGGACCACATGTTCCTCCAGGATTTCAGTAATGTACCGACCAGCATTTAATGACCCTTGCCCACGGCCACCCCGAGTCCGGGAAACGCACACAAGTTCCGTTTTCCCGTCGACGGAAATGCCGCCCCAAAACATACACGGGCCACCCCCGTATTCGACGGATTCTTCGAAGCAGGGTTGTGTGAACCTCTCCCCCTGTCTTCTGTAGACCCTTCTACGTCTGTCATTGCAGAAGAGACAGACCCTCGTATCATCAGAGAAAAGTACGGTCCGCCACTGTTCTAGAGTCCACTCGCAATGATTGCGAGCAAACTCTAGGCGATCTCTGCGATGCTGTGCAGTAAGTTTTGGACCTTTAGCAGGTCTATGGGCTGTTAAACTCTTTTCGTGTAACCTTCTTCTTATCGTAGAAACACTCACAGATGTTCTCCGAGTTGATCGAAGAGAAGTTGTTGCAACTCAACAGCATTTGTAAAACGGTTTCGTAAAGATGTCGTAACGATAAAACGGTCATCTCTTTCTTATGTGCACCGTTTTCTTCCAGATCCCGGTTTTCTAACATAACCACTAGTCTGCTGAAAACGTTGGAACACCCGTCGAACCGCATCCCCGACTGCAATAGGGCAATCATTTGAGCGGCTTCTTCAATATAGATATACGTAGTGAAAAGAATCAGGCGTTACTTTGCGGAAATACAATTAAGTAAAGGAGATAAAGTTAATTTGCAAAGATCCGCATGCAAAATGTAAAATGGTGTGTATAACCTAGTAGCAGCCTCTAATGTCCCACTGCTGAGCACAGGCCTCTTCTCATTACTTTTGTGAGGGCTTTGTAGTTAGGATGAGTCCACGCTGCACTGATGCGGGTCGGCGGACTTCACATACCTTCGAAATATTTTCATTCCCCAGATGTGCAGGTTTTCCTTCGCCGCTAAGCACGCGGTAACAGCACTTAAAATTGCTGAATTATTTTATATCGGCTTCGCTCGCTACGCTCTCTCTGCATTTAAGAATACTAAACCTAACTCCCAATGAACGACCTCGTCATACCAGCTCCAACAACCGTCAATGGCGGAACTCTCGAAGTTGTTCGGGACTACGTCTGCCTCGGGCAGATAGTGCAATCAGGTAGAAACAGCTTCGAGAAAGAAGCCGATGGGAGGATTCAACTGGGCGTTTGGGAAGCTTCGTCAGGTTTTCTCGTCGCCAATACCACAAAGCCTGACGACGAAAGTCTTCGAACAGTGCGTTCTGCCTGTACTCACCTATGGTGCCGAAACGTGGACACTGACGGTACGACTGCTCCACAAGCTCAAAGTCACTCCGAGAGCAATGGAAAGAGCTATGCTCGGGGTTTCTCTGGTGGATAAGATTCGAAATGAAGAAATCCGCCGGAGAACTAAAGTCACCGACATGGCCTTTCAAGTTTGCAGACTGAAGTGGCAATGGGCTGGACACATCTGTCGCAGAAGTGACAACCGTTGGAGTAGGCGAATCCTGGAGCGGGGACCACGTTTAGGCAAACGTAGTGTGGGGCGTCCCCTGGCTAGATGGTGCGACGATCTGCGCAAGGCTGCCGGCAGCAACTGGATGCGTGAAGCCGAAGATCGGGCTAAATGGCGCCTATTGGGAGAGGCCTATGTCCAGCAGAGGACTGCCGCAGGCTGATGATGAAACCTAACTTGACCTAATCAAATTTTTATCGATTAATCGATAATGGTATTTCGCGATCGCCAACTCAGTATTTTCCAATTAAAAATTCTTATGGCAGAGTAACTATGATAATTTGCTAAGATTCTAATCCAAAATAAAATATTCCTCCATTCTCCCGCAGTGTTGTGGAAAAGTCAACTTCTACTCCATACCAGAGCCATATATATCATGTTGCCCCATAAGAAGCTCAAGAAATATCTCATACGTCAAACATCGCGTTAATAAAGTTTCTGAGATGCGAACTATACAACATCTAAATATTACTGGTTGGAGGAGACATCCTCCCTAGATCAGACCATCCGATCTAGCAAAAATAGTGACCTCGTCGTGATGAGATTGGATAGGACCGGATGTCTTAAGTAATGTTTTACTATTTAATAAACTTTTATAAAACTAATTTTACGGATTTCATCGCTTTTTACTATTACTGGTGGTGGGATTCCTATGCAGGAATCCGTCTAGGTAGGTACCACCCCAGGGCCAGTTATTCTGCCGTTAAGCAGTAGTGTGCAAACAATACTGTGTTTCGGTTTGAAGGGCACTGTGAGATAGCGTAATCGCTGGGCATATGAGACTTAAGAACTGTTGTCTCTGCGTGACGGGCGCAGTGTGGTGTCACACTGTTCTGGGTGACACGGCATTTGTTATGGGCGGACGTTGCACTTACCATCAGGTAAACGTTTCGCTCGTTCCGTCACTTTCATTAAATAAAAAAAAAGAATCATTACTGTTTTACTAAATAAATAAAACACTTACTGCTCTCAGTACGATATAGAAAGTTCGGCACACAATTCGATAATGCCAAGCAATCCGTACATTTGGGTTACACGGTTGTTGCGGCGATCTCTGTTTAATCTAGTGTTTAATTTGGGATCAGTGGGTCTAGAGAAACGAAGTGCTATGAATGATGACGTTCATACATCCATACCAATATTATAAATGCGAAAGTAACTCATCTCTGTCCCTCCGTCTGTTTGTTACCTTTTCACTGCTCAACCGCTAAAGCAATCTTGACGAAATTCCGCACAGAGATAGCTTGCTTGGAGACGGACATAGGATACATTTTGTTTCGGAAAAATCTAAAAATTCCCACGGTGTTTTTAGAAAACCTAAATCCACGCTGACGTCGCGGATTTTATCTAGTATTATATGCTAGTTAGTCTGAATACCGAATGGCTTCGTAGTTTGAATACCTGACTTCGACGCCGCGGGTAGGTTCGAACACCAGCTGGGGCCAACGTTTGGGCAAAAACACAGTTTGTTGGTAACGGTTCTTTTATTTATACATACATAAGACATACGATCACGGCTGTATCCATAAGGGGTAGTCAGAGACTGGGCACTCACTGCAAAAACAGATGACTGCCACAATCCACGTTTCACCAAAACAATATAATGCACTTGGTGTGATAGGTGGTGAGCCCATCGCCACCATGCGCTGTTGGGTGCACAGTGCAGTTTAATTCCTACTCGCCTTTTACGAGATCCATTGGATGAGACGGAGTGGTAGTATTCTTTTAACGAGCCGCCACCACACGGCCTCTTTTATTTATTTATTTATTTTTTAAGCGAAACATGCAAATTATATATCTTATAAACAACAAAAACAGCTGTAGCACATAAACCAATAGACGTTCTTACCAGTAGACCATCAGATGTTAGTTCTTCAATCTTATATGCCCAGTAATTACACTAGCTTTCAGTACCCTTCAAACCGAAACAGTAATGTTTGCGCACCTCCTTCACGCATAACTGTCCTTGCGGTGGTACCTACCTAGACGGATTCCTGCATAGGAACCCTACCACCAGTGATCTCCCGCGCTGTTTATAGCTTCCGACAGTATTCGAAAGGAGGACATCATATACATTATCCAAAAGTGTATCACGAAACTGTACTCTCCGCCGCTGTGTACATATGTAAATTAAATTCTTTCATTGAATAATTATTGACATTGTCAATCTGTCACGGTCGCGATGTCGTGTCTGTGAGAATGAGCCGCCGTCGTATAATATAAGTGTCGTTAATAAAGTTATCGACGACCAAAAACGAGGTCTCAGTTTATTGTTTAGTTCGAACACTACACATTTAAATGAAACTAATTTTACGGATTTTATCGCGTTAAATTTTACTATTTATTGTAAAATTAAACGCGATAAAGTCAAATTAATATTGACGACCGCGTGGCGCAGTGGTTAGCGTACCTGACTTCTTCACCACCGGTCCCGGGTTCGATTACCAGCCGGAGGTAACATTTGTGTAAAATACGAATTGTTGCTTTTCGGGTCTGGTTGTGTTGTGTATGTGAAATATATGTTTGTAAAACGCACCCACGATACAGGAGAAAATCCTACTGTGGGGCTTCATTTAAAAAAAAAAAAATATAACCCGACGTTTCGAGTGCTTTACAGCACCCACGACACAACAGCATGGTCACGGGAGGACTGAGGTGACAGATGTCCCGATGTCATAGTTAACCCGGGGTACCTTTAGCTTTTAATTATTATTTTTGGTCCGATCTACGCAGTAAGAGCTGCCTGTATCTTGAAGTATTGCATTGAAAGTCCTCCCGTGACCATGGGTGCTGAAAACCACTCGAAACGTCGGGTTATAAATAGTAAAAATTTAAAGCGATAAAATCCGTAAAATTAGTTTCATTTAAATGCTTAGCAGATACAAAATAATGCAAATATTACTACACGTGAGTAACGTGCGCTAGTTAACATTTTTACTAGTTGTATGATTCCTATGCAGAAATCCGTCTAGGTAGGTATCACGGTAGGGCCATTTAATCTGCCGTGAAGCAGTAGTGTACAAACGTTACTGTGATACTTAACAATTGTTCTGGGTGACACAGCATTATTTTGAGCAGACGTTGCACTTTTCACCCGTTGAATTATTTGATCGTCACGTCACTTTCTCCTCTAACAAAAATTATTAAGCGGGATAGCTTAGCTTGGTTAGCAAAGTAAATACGAGTACTTCCAATACCGTAGAATTTGAACTCTCTGATTTTTTGTTAGTTTTGATCTGAAATCATTCGTTTACAAAGATATTCAGGTTGAGCGCTGCGCTGATACGGATCATCATCATCATTTCAGCCAGCATCACTGCTGAACATAGATTGCCATAAAAGTTTGTAGCCCTCATTTTGGGGGGATTTTGCCATTGTTGCCACGCTCGGCAGGCGGGATGGCAACCGCAGTTTATTTATTCAAATATTACAGGAAGGTGCTGCCCATCTCCTGGTTTTAATTTTCCCTTTGTCGACTTTTTCGTCACCCACGGGTTGAGATGGCGTGGTGGAAGCTCTTAAGGCGCCACCACACGGCACGATACGGATCTTGATATTAATAAAAACATACAATTAAATGCATACTAGATAAATGATTTATTTTTATTTCAAAAGTATATTAAATTTAAAAAAATAAGGCATTAAATCAGATTTATTTTTGAAAGATTTATGACATGTGCATTATCATAACAAAACAGTATTTCGTAAGCTCATATGCAAGGAAATAGTCCATTGCGCAACTGTTACGAGCGCGTCATAGTCTCGCACACACTTAGCACGCAATGCAGCCGAGCTTAGGTAATAGTTTACACCTCGATCGCTGCCTCATTATTAACAGCGTTAGAGTTAACAATGACTTTTTCGTGATGAATGTTAAAAACTACGACCCAGAAGGCATTCGAGAAATTCCTATGCAGGAATCCGTCTAGGTAGGTACCGCCCCAGGGCCAGTTATTCTGCCGTGAAGCAGTAGTGTGCAAACATTACTGTGTTTCGCTCTGAAGGGCACTTAGAGCTAGCGTAATCACTGGGCATATGAGACTTATGAACAGGTGTCTCAATGTGCACGGGCGCAGTGTGGTGCTACACAGAAATATTCTGAGTAACACGGCATCTGTTATGGGCAGACGTTGCACTTACCATCAGGTGACCGTTTTGCTCGGAACGGTGAGCCTTTTACGTCAGTACCGACATCGATTTAATACTATTATACTATTATATGTATTAACCTAGCTGACGCCCGCGACTACGTCGATGTCGTCGTCGTCGTTTCAGCCTATCACAAGTCCACTGCTGAACATAGGCCTCCCCATAGATAGTCCACAAGTTTGTAGCTCTCATATTGGAGGAATTTTGCCATAGTTGCCACGCTTGGCAGGCGGGTTGGCGACCGCAGTTTATTTATTCAGATGTTCCAGGCAGATGCTGCTGCCCATCTCCTGGTTTTAATATCCCTCTGTCGACTTTTACGACACCCACGGGATGGGATGGGGTGGTAGATTCTCTCAGGCCGCTACCACACGGCGACTACGTCCGCGTGGATATATGTATCCCGTGGGAACTATTTGATTTTCCGGGATAAAAATAATCCTATGTCCGTCTTCAGGACGCAACCTATTTCTGTGCCAAATTTCGTCAAGATTGGTTAAGCGGTTGAACCGTGAAAAGGTTACAAACAGACAGAGGGACAGAGAGAGTTAGCTTCGCATTTATATTATAAGTATGGATTTCTGGATTTATTTTGCAGACAGGTTGCTTGAAAAAATCTACCTCTCTTACGTCGCTATCGCGCCACTGCACAATAAACGCGTGTTTTTTGTCAGAGATTTCCAGTTATGATAGTTCTTGCTATGATAGCATCGTAAGCGATCGTGAGCCTAGTTTCGTCACCGAGCCGCGCGCGCATACAAATCAGTACCGAGTCAGACAACGCAACCTATTATTTACATTGTATCCAACCGAAACGCGTACCGTCGAACTAATGTGTGTATTATTAAGCGCTATTACTAAGCGCTTATGACCTTTTGGCACGCAGTTTTCGATATAAATTATTTATATTTGTTACTAAATTCTGCATGTATATACTAATAACTGCCCGCGACTTTGTCCGCGTAGATTAAGGTTTTTTTAAAATACCGTGGGTACTAAATACTCTGTGATTTTCCAGAATATAAAGTATCCTATGTGCGTCTTCAGGATGCAAGCTATATCTCAGCCGAATTTCGTTAACGGTTCAACGGTTGAGCCGTGAAAAGGTAACAAAATAGATTCAGACCGAAACACAGTAACATTTACGCACTAGAGCTTGACGGCCGAATCTTACCACCAGTAAAATTCAAAAGGTTCATTCGTCGTCATCGTTTCAGCCTATCACAAGTCCACTGCTGAACACAGGCCTCCCCCATAGATAGCCACCAAAGTTAGGAGCTCTAGTTTTGGAGGGGTTTTGCCATAGCAGCCACGCTTGGAGGGCGGGTTAGCAACCGCAGTTTATTTGTTCAGATGTTCTAGGAAGATTGCTTTTTTTATTATTGTAGAAAGTGACGAAACGAGCAAAACGTTCACCTGATGGTAAGTGCAACGTCCGCCCATAACAAATGCTGTGTCGCCCAGAAAACTTCTTTGTGACACCACACTGTGTCCATCACCCTGAGACATAAGTTCTTAAGTCTCATATGCCCAGTGATTACGCTAGCTCTCAGTGCCCTTCAAACCGAAACACAGTAATGTTTCCACACTACTGCTTCACGGCTGAATAACTGGCCCTGGGGTGGTACCTACCTAGACGGATTCCTGCATAGGAATCCTACCACCGGTACCCTCTGTCGACTTTTACACACCCACCTTACAATAATGTATTTATTTGTTATCGACTTGATTCTCCCAGATCTTGTAGGTCAATTAGCTTGGATCAAGTGTCAGTCAATGATATTAGTGGCAATCTATTGAGGGGTCAAGTGTTAGTCTGTAATATAAACATATACCTGAGTTACTAAAGGCGTTAACGACTATGTCCTTTGCCTCTCACCTCGGCGGAGGTTGGGGCAATTACTACGTATCGGTTAAATGGAATGAAATTTATATAACATCGTGTGGTGGCAGCTCGTTAAAAGAATACTACCACTCCATCTCATCCAATGGATCTCGTAAAAGGCGAGTAAGGAATTAAACTGCACTGTGCACCCAACAGCGCATGGTGGCGATGGGCTCACATTGTTTTGGTGAAACGTGGATTGTGGCAGTCATCTGTTTTTGCAGTGAGTGCCCAGTCTCTGACTACCCCTTATGGGATACAGTCGTGATCTTATGTATGTATGTATGTATGTGAGTGGATCATATAAGTTATCGCATTTGTGTTAAAGTATTTACGTACATCAATACATTTGATGTCATCCAAGACTTTCGACCACGGCGACCGATTCCGAATAATATATAGGTGGTATGATTCCTATGCAGGAATCCGTCTGGGTAGGTACCCCTCCAGTGGCAGTTATTCTGTCGTGAAGCAGTAGCGTGCAAAAATTACAGTGTTTCGGAAGGCACTGAGACCTAGCGTAATCACTGGGCATATGAGAGTTAAAAACTGATGTCTCAGCGTGACGGGCGCAGTGTGGTGTCACACAGAAAGGTTCTGGATGACACAGCATTTGTTATGGGCAGATGTTGCTCTTACCATCAGGTGAACGTTTTGCTCGTTTCGTCACGTTCTCAAATAAAAAAAAAATTTGGAGCTATAGATTGCGCAGGAGATATTGTAACGCCGAATGTGTACGCGCCAACACAGCGGCACTTATTTGTCCTAACCTACCCGCGCTCTATGTAACTCATGGGATAAGATCGGAGGTAGGTTGAGATGTAGTGATTAACATGGAGACAATAATGAAGAAAAGTAAATTACGTTGCTAAGATCCGCATGCAAAATATAAAAATGGTGTATATTACCTAGTTTTTTGAAGTGAAGGGCGGGTGGTGCACTTCAAAAAACTAGGTAATATACACCATTTTTATATTTTGCCTGCGGATCTTAGCAAAGTAATTTACTTTTCTTCATTATAATGGACCGCAAAGTAACGCCTGATTCTATTAACTAAATGGAGACAATAATTACACAAGCTAACTCGAAAACCAACAATTCGTGTTTTACCACAAATATGCGGATCTTAGCAAATTAACTTTCTTTCCTTTATTATAATGGATTTCCGCAAAGTATATTTATCATACAGTCACGCCTTTTCCTATATGAGGGCTACGCAGAGAGCACTACGTATGCGTTTTTTGCCCCCGCGGAAAACTAGACGTGACGTCACACTTTGCTACGACTAATAAAAATACTCCCCATTGCGTTCTCACGAGCAGAAGTGTCAGCATTGCATATTATGGTATTTTTCTGCACTAATAAAGGCTGTCCGTACAATATCTTACGGAAAACGAAGGTTAAATTAACCAAATTAAAAGTAAAGGAAAGAAAGTTAATTTGCTAACATCAGCGTGGTGTGCATTACCTAGCTTTTTGAAGAGTAGCTACTTTAGAAGAGTGTACTGGTGGTAGGATTCCTATGCGGGAATCCGTCAAGGTAGGTACCACCCCAGGGCCAGTTATTCTGCCGTGAAGCAGTAGTGTGCAAACATTACTGTGTTTCGGTTTGAAGGGCACTGAGCGCTAGCGTAATCACTGGGAATATGGGACTTAAGAACTGATGTCTCAGGGTGACGGACCCAGTGTGGTGTCATACAGAAAGGTTCCGGGTGACACAGCATTTGTTATGGGCCGACGTTGCACTTACCATTAGGTGAGCGTTTTGCTCGTTTCGTCACTTTATCCAAAATAAAAAAAGAGCACCGCCCGCCCTCCCTCAATAGCGTACACCAGCAAACCAATACCGTCACCGGGAGCCGCCGCCAGATAAGCTCCTTCTCTACAACACTACCACTAGGCAATACACACCACTGAAGTCGAGAACACGACACGTTTTGCACCACAAAACGCATTATCAAGTGATATTGTCTCTAGGACAGTCAGACGCCGAGTCTTCACTTTATCAGTAACGCCTGATTCCTCGTAGGTGCTCTTCACGCAGCCGAAGTCGTGGGTATTAGTTACGTACGGTCGAACCGTGAAAAGGTAACAAACGGACAGAGGGACAGAGAGAGTTACTTTCGCATTTATAATATTAGTAACCTGTATCTCAGGTTTTTCTAAAACCTATCTCAGGCACCAGTCTCTCACAACGCCGTATCATTGCTATTTAAATTTATATTGTACGTAGTAAGTTGTGATGAGACACATAAAGTGATTTTTATTTTTATTATTTTATTTTATATTTTTATTTTATATTTTTCTTTTAATAAATTCATACTATACATTGCAACTTCACGATACACCGCCCGCTATTTGGAACGCATTAAAATTATCGTAAATTTTTACTTTATTTGCGCAAAAATTCATTACTAATTTACAGTTTAACTTGAACTATGCACTCAAACATTTCTGTAAGAATTTTAGACACGCTTCTTCCAAATCGAACTAATATCTTTTGCAAAAGCTCTGCGTACGCAATTATGTTGCCTGTCGATTTTAAAACACATTAAACAGATATTAACATTAGAGAAATTTGAACTTTGTTGCAACGTTTCAAAGTCCATTGTTATTACACTAATTCCAAAGCGGTTGGAGAAGGTATATCAATTATGTTTTCATGTCGGTGGTTTGTTTTTTATGATAAAATCTCGTATCGTTAAATCTATAAAAATTTAACGAGTTTCAAAATGAAATGCAGTTGTTTCATGTAGATAGAAATCTATAGATCTTTATTGATATAGCTTATTATTGAGCAAAAACCTGCTAACTAAGAAACAAAAGTGAAGGAGACGAAAGGAATAGAGTGAGCAAAAATAGAAAAAAAAAATATAATTCAGTTTTGTTACAATGTTGCGTGCCGTGTAGTGGCCAGAGAATCTACCACCCCAACTCGTCCCGCGGGTGTGGTAAAAGTCGACAGAGGGAAAATTAAAGAAGAAAGAAAGAAAGAGAAGCTTACCTCCCACATAATAAATTGTAAACAAGACACAGAGAAATTAGAACAATAAATAAAATTAAAAAGGAAGCTAAAAAAAAAACTTTAACGATGCACGGTATAATGTCACGAGGACAACTATATGGCAAATATCTAGATTATAAAGTATTACATTACACATTTACATTCTATCACTGAATAGGTTGTTTGGTTTGCAATTTGCAGGAGGTCTTTTTTCGCTTTCTGTCTTTCTGTGCTATTAAATATCAGTTAGAAATTCCTAGTCGTGTAGCAAATGTAAGAAATTAACTTCGAAATCTTGTTTCTTTTTTCTTTTGTGAAAAAACGATGCCCCACAGTAGGATCTCTCCTGTGTCGTGGGTGCGTTTTACATACATAAATTCCACATGCACAAACACCCAGACCCGGAACAACTATCTGTAGGCCAACAAATATTTGTACCGTGCGGGAATCGATCCCGCGACACGGCGCAGTAGTCAAGGGCTTAACCACTGCGCCAACCGAGCCGACAATCTAAAAATGTCTCAGGCATGCAGAGATCGCATAAGGTAGGCAGAGATCACACATAGCCCATTTTTCGCCCCCGCCGGAAACGAGAATGGCGAATCACGTCGCTGCCATTTTGGTAGTAGTCAAACAATTCTTATTCCCCATTGCGTTACTACGCAGTACAGTGACAGCATTGCATATTATGGTGTTATTCTGCACGAAAAGAGGCTTCCCGTACAATACCTTAGTCGACTGTTACACGGTAGGAAAGAGGTAGTAATATTCTACACTGCCGGACACCTAGCAGCTAGTTTCTTTTTATTGCTTAAAGTGACGAAACGAGCAAAACGTTCACTTGATGGTAAGTGCAACGTTCGCCCACAACAAATGCTGTGTCACCCAGAATATTTCTGTGTGACACCACACTGCGCCCGTCACCCTGAAACATCGGTTCTTAAGTCTCAAATGCCCAGTGATTACGCTAGCTCACAGTGCCCTTCAAACCGAAACACAGTAATGTTTTCACACCACTGCTTCACGGCAGAACAACTGTCCCTGGGGTGGTAATACAGTAAAAAAGTCAGTAAAATATCGCTGAAGTGAACAGTTATTTAATAACTTCGTGCAGTTATAACAGGACGTACGGTTATTTTATCGTTCACACAATTCCGTACGGAATTGTCGTGATATATTACCTCGATCCTGAGAATCGAACTTGTGACCTACAAACGTCGTCGCAGCAATATCTCAATGCGAACTGGAAGTTAAAAGTCAACCGGTTCTTGTTTTTTTATTCAAATTAGAACATTTCAGCGGCAATATAGAAGTGTAATTAATATCAACTATAACATACCACTGCAATTTAGATTCTATCGCGTTAGATTTATGAGCCATATCTGTATGTACGGCTTTCGTAAGTGACACGTTACATCAGTGATTTCCAATTATTAATTTATATTATAGACAGTAGTCGCATGCCTTCACTCCTGTTTTGTTTAGGCTGTGGATACATTTGATTCTCGGAGATATTCGTTTCTAAATTTAAGAAACATTATCAATATAGAAATAAACGCGTGGAGTGGTTTCGAATCCTAGACAGAGTCATTTGTACAAAATAACAAATTGTCGGTTTTCGAGTCTGGTTGTGTTATACATACACACATGCATACAGTCACTGTTTTTCCTATATAAGGGGTAGGCAGAGGAAACACACATAGCTCAGTTTTCGCCCCCGCGGGAAACGAGAGGTGACGGGTCGCGAGTCCGATTTACGTAGAAAGTGCTTACTGTGTCTTGAAGCCTTGCAGAGGTATGCTTCGGGCCATGGGTTTAAATGTTTATTAAATAAAATTACTGTTACATAAAGATTGAATCAACTAATTATTATCCCTTGTATTCACACCCTTAAACATTTCGTATGCCTACGCAGGCTTGCGTCAAACTCGAGTGACGACACCGCGTCATTGTCTTGTGAGAATTAGCATGCGATCTGCGCGCCGGACGTTTACATATATATTTTAATATAGGTACGGTGTTAAACGCCTTCACAAATATATGAAGCTGACAAACATAGCAAAGGCTAAGGCGCAAGTCGACCGGCGAACATGTGCTTCTACCATAGAGTGCCCAAAATCTTGGTCGTGAGCCATCTGAATTCATTGCAAAAAATAAAGGAATGGAAGTAGTTTGGCCCTCCACCACTATAATCTGGTGGCGGTACCTCCCGGTGGCGGTGTTAGTTTGCTTGTGCACCCTACCTTTCAATAACTAGATAATACACACCATTTTATATTTGGCACGCGGATCATAGCAAATCAACTTCCTTACCTTAATTATAATGAATTTCCGCAAAGTAACGCCTGATTCTATTAACAATTGCAAAAAAGTAAGGTAACATCTTATAAGTATGCCTCTGCTGAGCACAAGCGTTCTTGCATTTGTGAGAGTGTATTGGAGAGAGCCGGGACGCCGCAACGGTGCGAATTCAAAATACTATGAAATTCAAGGGTTGCGTCCAGCCCCTGAGCTACCCGGATTGACTTTCCGCAAAATAGAAGTACTGCCTGTATTGTGTTTTTTTTTATTATAAATATTTTTTACCAAGTTTCAGTTACTTATTAGGACCCTTTGATGTATTTGTATATAATTTCCAAGCTGAACGTAAGGGGAGTAAATAAATATTTTTTATTAAAAAAAAATTTTCTTTTTTTAACAGGTAATGAATAACTTCGAAGAAAGGTTCTAATGTCCGTCCAGTTAATGAGTGAGTGAACAATATTTAACAAGCAACAATGCTTTTAAATTACTTTTAAAAATAAGTTCAGTTCTATTAACTTGTACTATATGATTGGCGGTGAAGAAAATCGAGTCGAAACCTAGAAGTCTCATTCTAAAGTAATGCCTTATTCTAATAAACAAACTGGTGTTACTAATAATTTTTTCGTACACTTGTGGCATTATAACATCACAGAAGCACTCACTCGTCCCAACCTACCCGCGGCCGATGTAACGCTTATGCGATAAGATCGGAGGTAGGGTAAGATTCAGTGCCAGAAAATCGGGGGCAATCACTACACAACCTGACCCTAAAACCAACAATTTGTGTTTGTTCTCCGTAATTCAAACCCAGGACCCGCAGTCAGGTTTTTTTTATGACTGATGGTCAATGTTAGCCCGAATGCTTTCACAGCTTCGCCAAATTGAAAGGCGGCAGGGCGTTGAGGGCGCTTAGCCAAAATTTTTATTTATGGATTACCGGCGCAAGGACCCCCGATAGGGGAACTCGGCATGGACCGTCATCCTGTGCGCCAGACTAACTGACTCGAGGGATCCAAGAGAGCCGGCCTCAGCTCGGTCAGTTACTTCGATCGGGAGGGCAGTTATATTATTACTATTACGAGTATCTTTATCGGAACCAGTAGAATTCAGGTACACGCACACAAATGAGATCGCTTTTTAGTCATCATCATCATCATCATTTCAGCCTATCACTAGTCCACTGCTGAACATAGGCCTCCCCAAAGATTGCTACAAAAGTTTGTAGCTCTCATTTTGGGGGGAAATTAGCAATAGTTGCCACCCTTGGCCGGTGGGTTGGCAACCGCAGTTTATTTATTCTGATGTTCCAAGAAGACGCTGCTGCCCATCTTCTGGTTTTAAATACCCTCTGCCGACTTTTACGACACCCACGGGATAATGGGGTGGTAGATTCTATTAAGCCGCTACCACACGGCACGCTTTTTAGTAAACATTTGAAATGTAGTTATATACAGATGTATCTACCACAATTCTCCACAATCGACGAACCATTAGAGATAAAATAGTTTTGTATAAATTAGTTAATAACTTTATTGACTGTCCCTTCCTTCTTAGTAATCGATTTTGGATGCCCCCGAATTAACTCTTGTAAAAAAACCCTGTTCTCTGTTCCTCTTTGCATAAGTATATATGCCTGTATTATCTTTCTGTATCGTTCCTGCGGCTACTATAACAAATATTTACATGTTGTATACATATTTAACGATGACGGTATTGGTAAATATAAGAGTAAGAGATTTCACTGGTGGTAGGATTCCTATGCAAGAATCCGTCTAGGTAGGTACCGCCCCAGGGCCAGTTATTCTGCCGTTAAGCAGTAGTGTGCAATCATTACAGTATTTCGGTTTGGTAGGGCACTGTGAGCTAGCGTAATCACTGGGCATTTGAGACTTAAGAACTGATGTCTGAGGGTGACGGGCGCAGTATGGTGTCACACAAAAATATTCTGGGTGACACAGCATTTGTTGTGGGCGGACGTTGCACTTAACATCAGGTGAACGTTTTGCTCGTTTCGTCACTTTATACAATAAAAAAAATCTGAGACAGACAGATTACGGCACTAATAAAACCTACTACTCGTAATTCTTTGTCTTATTGCATTTATTTATATTAGCTTTATTATCTATTTAAATATTCTTCAGTGCTTTATTGGTGTCTGCACCTACTTTCGCTTTTTTATTTTAATGTTTAATCTATCAGTGGAAACTTTACTGATTTCTGTAAACTTTAAATATGTATTATACTGATGTTATGTAAAGTTGTTTGTTTCCCTATAAAATAAAATAAAAATAAATACGATAATGCTTAGCCTTTTCCCCACCGACTGGTGATGCCTAATGCGACTGTGACGTTGTTGCGTTCTTAACCCGCTTGGTGAGTGCAGGCATCTTCGATAGAATTCATACAGCTTTCTTATGAACACAGTGGGCTGAGAGATTAACAACAATGGGAATAAAATAACAGAACAGCCAACATCAGTACATTTATTTATTTTTATTTATTAAAACTTTATTGTACACCTTAATTAAAAGGGTAACAATGGGCGACCTAATGTCTATTGGCATTCTCTCCCAGTCAAGCCGTGGGCGTGGAGAAAGTTGTGAAGGGTGCAATATAAAAAATGTGAAAAATACCTTTGCTAACCAGCCGAAGTCAATAAAAAAAAACAAAAAATGAAGAAAAAAAAATAGCCGTGGTAGCTCAGGGGCTAGGCGCTCGCTTTAAATTTCATAGTACGCGAGTGACCTGGGTTCGATACCCGGTGCCGGCACCAATAAAATTGTTAATTGCAATTTTAAGTGCTGATTTACCACGTGCTCGGCGGTGAAGGAAAACATCGTGAGGCAACCTGCATGTCTGAGGAATAAAAAATATTTCGAAGACATGTGAAGTCCGCCAACCCGCATTGGAGCAGCGTGGCGGATTCTTCCTAGCTCCAAAACCCTCTCAGAAATGAGAGGAGGCTTGTACTCAGTAGTGGGACATTTATAGGCTGAAACATTTTTACTTTTACATAAACATACAAAAACTTAAGTACATATATATATATTATACAAAATAAACCTATACATACTTCTATATCAACAAAGAAAATTCAATTCGTAGTTAGATTTGGAGTTCGTTACGAGATCGCAGAATAACTATCCTTTAGATTGAGCAATGTGCTTATTATTATAAAGCGGAGAGGTGTGGCATTCAATAATAAGACACGACCGTTGTAATTGAAAACATACTTAAGATTTATGATTACATTTATAAGTAACCGACTTATGTCCGGCAGAGTAAAATAGCAACTAAAGTATTGTACGGACAGTGTTTATACGTCCAGAATTATACCATACTGCAATGCTGTCATATTCTACTCACTATACTCGAGAGAACGCAATGGGTTTTTTGACTCTTATCAAAATGGCGGCGACGGGGTGCGCCACCCGACACGTTGCGTTACCCACGAGGACGAAAACCCTTATATGGGAAAAAGAAGTGACTGTATGTACATTCAGAAGTTTCATCATAACGTTTGCTTATTACATCCATACTAACATTGTAAATGCGAAAGTAACTCTCTCTGTCGCTTTGCCCGTTTGTTACCTTTTCGTTGAGGTGTGGTAGAAGATGTAGTGACAAAGATAGAAAAAGATGCTTAGACGGTTTGGACACGTAGAGAGAATGGATGAAAGAAGATTGACGAAACAGATTTATGAGGCGACTGTGAATGGGCAAGCCGGTGAGAGTCGACGTAGGCGAACGTATTACGATCAGATCGAAATCGTTTTAAGGAAAGGCCACGTCAAAAGTACCCGCAACCGAAGAGCTTGTATGAAAACACTAATGAAAGTAGAGGAAGCTAACGTGACACATTGTCAGGATCGTAGCAAGTGGAAAGATGTGGTCTCTGCCTACCCCTTGGACCATGAAATGCAATACATGCGGTTAGTTACGACACTGTGACTGTGGACTTCAGTTTTTATACATATATATTTTTTTAAATAAGCCTGTATGACAAGGGAGCATATAGTGACTTGACTTTTACGCAGGTCCTGGGTTCGAGTCCCAGTCGAAGCTAATCGGTCGAAAACCGTCAAGAACGACGTCAGTGGGCCGGGTCTACCCTTACTACTCGTGTAATCTAGATTCGAGTACTGGTGTTCGAAGAGCTTCAAATTTGTTACTAGTAATTTTAAATGCCGGTGTACCATGTGCTCGAGAAGAAAAATATCGTGAAGTAATTTGTACGACCTATTGCTACTCCAATGAGTACATAGCAGACTCTTCCCAACTACAAAACCATTTCAAAAGTAAAACCTTTTTTATAGGATGAAGTGACGTGATGGTAAGTGCAGCGTGTGATCATAACAAATGCTGTGTCACCCGGAACATTTCTCTGTGGCACCATACTACGCCCGCCACTCTGATACATCAGTTCTTAAGTCCCGAGTGCCCAGCGATTACGCTAGCTCTCAGTGCCCTTCAAACCGAAACCGAAAGACAGAATAACTGACCCTGGGGTAGTACCTACCTAGACAGACTCCTCCATAGAATCCTACCACCAGTAAAAGCCTGTTCCCAGCGATATTAAAAGGCTTTGTATTTATTTGCCAGATTTAGTTAGTTGCGTCGATGATGATGACGATGATCTGCTCCGTGCCAATTTTCGACCACAGCGACAACTTGCGGATACTATCGGAAGATAACAACTGTGCAGGAGATACTATAGTGCCAACTGAAACACAGAGGCACTCATTCTACTTTGTTTGGCAAAAGAGGGCCCTAAGAGCTATCTATGATCTTGGCTCTAAGAGAGAATTTAAAGAAATGAATATCTTATCCTTGGCCTCCCAATATATATTTGCAAACGTTTTGTATTTACACAAGAACAGAAAACAGTTTACTAAAAAATGTGATGTTCATAATGTAGATACCAGGAACAAGCACTAATTAATAATGCCAGTTACTTCACATTGCAGGGTCAGTAACTGTTTTATACGGCAATGTATACGTTTTTACAACAAAATCCCAGAAAGTGCTCAAAGTATTTGAATCAACAGGTTCAATTTTTTTTATTAAACGAAGACTTTTTAGAAGGATTATTATAATATTAAAGAATACTTGGATTATCATAACCATTAGGTGATCGCTGCCAAGCTATTTCTACATCTTTATAATACTACAATTTTACATTATTTTTAAAATGACAAAAGGAAAAAATTTTTTTGCTCGCTGGCTTTCTCACTGGTTCTTCTAAGGACAGAGGCTTTTTTGTGAACCAAAAAAAAGAAAAAAAAATTACTCTCTGAAGTATTGTGTAAATAATCTATGTTGAATAAAGTTTTATTCTATTCTATTATTGAACTAAGCTAATTATCATGCGATAAAATTGGTGGTACCATTCAGTGTCAGAGACATGGAGATAATCACAACGCAACCAGGATCGAAATTATGTGTTTGGTATTCGAACCCCGGACCACGTCAAGCGGTCGTCATTAACTAGTATACTCGTACGTAGACACTGGAAAGCAGTTGCTTGCGCCAGTGTAATGTGTACGGACAACCGACGCGATATTACGCTCCCATTGCTCGGCCTACTGTTGTTTTCACGTTTCAAGAATTTTGAAATGTCGCGATCGCGCTCGACTTTTCCAAGAATTTGCTTCAACACGACAGCTCTGATTTGGTATCGGTGTGGTATTTAATATTGCCGTCGATTTTAATTAAGCTTCAGTTGCAACTTGATGCGTGCTAAATCGGGAATGCATATGGGAAATATATTTATTTACTCAGATTTATTTGCACAAAAAGTTTACAAAAAGGCGGACTTAATGCCTAGAGGCATTCTCTACCTGTCTACCTCCGGTTTGAGCAGACATGAGAGATGATGTTCAAAGTGCTTAATACGAGTACTAAACAGGACAGACATGATAAAAAAAAACAAATAAATTAAAGGAAACTAGATAATAATTTAATAATTAAAAACCAGGAGATGGGCAGCAGCATCTTGCTGGAACATCTGAATAAATAAACTGCGGTTGCCAACCCGTCTGCCAAGCGTGGCAACTATGGCAAAATCCCCCCAAAACGAGAGCTACAAACTTTTGTAGCAATCTATGGGGGAGGCATATGTTCAACAGTGGACTATTGATAAGCTGAAACGACGAGATAATAATCCGATTTTAAAATGCACAGTCACTAAATACACTTATTTATTCATAATTCATACACACACAGATACACGTTAGATACACATATACATAAACATACATACAGTGCATTGTGAGTATAAATATTGACAGGTTCTCTACTACAACTAACTACAACTATAATGCAGTTATTGAATATTGAGTTTAAAGTTGTCCTGACTGCTGAAGAGGTATTGGGTTCCATCCGCAGCCTTATACAGCGAACAATTATCGGTTTGCTGATCTGGGTACGTTGTGACGTACATACGATATTTTCTCCAGTCTTATCTAAGGTAAGGATGGACTAGTGCTTTTGTATTTGCGCATACTCGTGACACTATGATGCCCTAATATGAGCACACTTGACAGTTTTCGATAGGTGATAGGATTCCTATGCAGGAATCCGTTTAGGTACGTGCCATCGCAGCGCCAGTTATTCTTCCGTTAAGGAGTAGTGTGCAAACATTCTGTTTCTGTCATGTTTTTTCTTTCAATCATGTTTCTGTTTGAAGGGCATTGTGAGCTAGCGTAATTACTGGGCACATGAGACTTAAGAACTGATGTTCCGGGCTGACAGGCGCAGCGTGTTGCCACTTAGAAATGTTCTGGACAACACAGCATTTGTTATGGTCACACGCTGCACTTACCATCACGTCACTTCATCCAATAAAAAAGCGTTTACTTTTGAAATGGTTTTGTAGTTGGGAAGAGTCTGCTATGTACTCATTGTAGTAGCAATATGTCGTACAAATTACTTCACGATAGTTTTCTTCACGAGCACGTGGTACACCAGCATTTAAAATTACTAGTAACAAATTTGAAGCCCCATTAGATGAACGCTTTGCTCGTGTCGAAACTTTCTCGTGTAAAAAAATAGGAAACAGAAAGTGACTTTGATCGATATCGGTGGTCAGGATAACATCAACTTTACTCTAAAGCTTACAGCACGGGCCCTGGTAGCTAAGGGGCTAGGCGCTCGCTTTAAATTTCATAGTACGCGTGTGACCTGGGTTCAATTCTCGGTGCGGGCACCACTAAAATTGTTCATTGCAATTTTAAGTGCTGATTTACCAGGTGCTCGGCGGTGAAGGAAAACATCGTAACGAAACATGCATGTCTGAGAAATAAAAAATATTTCGAAGACATGTGCAGTCCGCCAACCCGCATTGGAGCAGCGTGGCGGATTCGAGCTAGCTCCAAAAACCTCTCAGAAATGAGAGGAGGCCTGTGCTTAGCAGTGGGACATTTATAGGCTGAAACCTTTAATTTTTACTTTTTTTCAAAGTCCAATGCAGACGATAACTTCTAGTTGGTTCTTCTTGTGGCTGAAATCGTCCCGGAAATGTACAGCGTAACAGCGATTAGTTATTCTAATAAAGTGGCATCCGTCAGTTGGCAATACATTTTGTTTCATCGCACATGAATTTAAATCCGACAAAAAAGTCAAAGTTTTCCTCATACAATAGAGCCTGCTCCATATTCCCCGAATCACTTGGAAGTCTGCCATCAGCCGCACGAGCCTGTCCGCAATTCCGTCATAAATCTACCGCCGGCTGTAACTATTTGCTTAGTACACTCGTGTGCCTCGTTCCCAGAGTTATATCCGTATTTACAATGGCGTGTGTGGCCTTATTCATAGAACCCTATTCTTCACAATCAGTATCCTTATCTCCGCTTTTTTCAGTTGTGCTATCAGTCAATTCTTTTTTTTTTAAAATAAAAGACACGGAACGGGCAAAACGTTCACTAAAAAAAGTGATGTTCATAATGTGAATACCAGGAACAAGCACAAATTAATTATGCCAGTTACCCGACTTCACAGAGTCAGTAACTCTTTTATGGGGCAATGTATACGTTTTTACAACAAAATCCAGGCCAGCAAGTGCTAAAAGTCTTTCAATCAAAAAGTTTAAATTTTATATTAAACAAAGACTTCATAAAAAGGGTTATTATAATATTAAAGAATACATAGATGATGATAACCCCTGGGAATGAGGTGAAGACATTTCTACATCTTTATAGTACTGCTGTTATTGTACATTATTTTAAAAATGACTTTAAAAAAGCCCGCTGGGTTTCTTACTGGTTCTTCCCAGGACAGAGGCATTTTGCGAACCAGTGTAGTTTAAAAAAAGAAAAAAAAATGACTTTCAATAAGTATTATGTAATAATCTATATTGAATAAAAATTTATTCTATTCTATTCTATTCTACCTGATGGTAAATGCAACGCCTGCCCATAACAAATCCTCTGTCACCCAGAACATTTTTGTGTGACACCACACTGCGCCCGTCACCCTGAGACATCAGTTCTTAAGTCTCATATGCCCAGTGATTACGCTATCTCTCAGTGCCACACGGTTGGCACACTACTGCTTCACGGCAGAATTACTGGCCCTGGGGTACCACCCGTTATTCTGCCGTAAAGCCTACCTAGACCGATTCCTGCCTATCGATCTTTATGCATCATTGTGATAAGATATTGTTTTGTTGTTGTGTTTCCTTATTTTTTTAGGTTAATAAATATTATGCCTCACACTGAGATTTCTCGTGTATCGTGGGTGCGTTATAGTCATATATTTCAGATGTACAACACCGCATCGCGCTCGTAGCCATGAGACATCGGTTTTTCATTTCCATGTGCCCTGTAATTACACAAGACCGAACCACTGAAGCAGCAGTGTGCAAACGTTTCGGTCACGTCACGTGTTTCGACATTGAGTATCGTCTTATGAGTATCGGTCGTATGAGATTTAAGAATTAATATTTCAGGGTGACAGGCGCAGTGTGGTTCCTCACAGAAATATTCTGGGTGAAACAGTTTTTTTATGGACAGACTTTGCACTTACCATCAGGTGTACATTTTGCTCGTCTTCTTACTTTCTTCTATAAAAAAAGAAACAGAGTGTTGTTTGCATTCTACTGTCTACATAAAATATATAAATGTAAATAATCCCCTATATTAAATAAAGAATGAAAATTACTTGAACCAACTGACGAAATTAAGATGCACCCTAATGCAAGCGTGAATTGATTTTCTTCTAGAGAAGCTGGTGCACAAAAATTTAATCAACTCCATTTGTACAATCATTTCGATTTTCCAGTTTAACCACAAATCAAAAGGTCCAGTCGTCGTGGGTGTTAGCAAGATCTCGTCCTCTGGAGACCCACTGCCCCGCCGTTACCATGACTGCTAGCCAGGACTAGCGGGGCCGCCGTAGACTAGGAGCCGTTCCTTTGTAGCTCTCATTGACTTGGCAGTCGGGTTGGCAACCGCAGTTTCTTTGTTTCGATGTTCCAGGAAGACGCTGCTGCCCATCTCATTTTTTTAAATTTCCCTCTGTCAACTTTTACGACACCCACGGGACGAGATGGGGTGGTACGTCTCTTATGCCGCTACCACACGGATTAACCCCTCAATAAATGGAGCGACGACGATGAGGGAGGCCATAGATGTTCAACGGTGGACTAAGATAGGCTGAAGTGATGATGATGATATATTCTTATAATATATTAATACGTGAAGAGAAAAAAATGTACTCTTTTATAAGCACATGGCATGCACGGATGGGTGTGAGATTTGGAATAGTTAAGGTTTATACGGGGAAGGAGTGCGAGAGAGCATATATATATATATATATAATATGTGTTACAAATACATAAAATTCTATAAAAGAAAATAAATGAATTACGGTCGAATTTCGAGCATTGGGCTACCACTAGTAATTAGTAATTTAGTCTGTTTATGTATGTAGAATGATTTTCTTCAACTGGTTCTTTAAGGATTGTGATATACCTACTTGTAATTGGTTAGGTAATTAATACTTCGTGCTCTGCAATCTGGTTTCGAAAGATCTTTTATTTTTTTAATCTTACGTACAGCCGTTGCATTTTTTGATCATGACACGTCGGTGAACTGGCGGCTAGCATTCCTTTTTCTTGCTTCAGCAAGTTTTAAACGCTCGATGGGCACACTGGATAAGCGACTGACTCCTTTTATGCGAGTCGCAGGTTCTATTCGGGCACGGAACATATTGTAAAGCCTGCAGAAAGTCCGGGTAAGGGTTATGTGCAATTTATGTCGGAAAACGCACCCACGATAGAAGAGAAATTCAGGAGCGGGGCAAAGTTCTTGGAAGAGAAAAAAGAAAACTATTTTTTACGGATTTTATCGCATTAAATTTTGTAATATTTATAACCTTTAATAGTCTGTGACCATGTATGGATTATTCCAGCCATTACATCAAATTTGATAAACCACAAATCCTCGCAAAAGGAAACCGATTCCTACCAAGGACGATTCGCGAGGCTATTGAAATTAAAAAAAAACATCCTAATTTTAATAAAGAAGATGTTTGGGTATTACCACCAGATTTGAATCCTATAATTAATAAAATTAAAAGAAAAACCAAGCATACCACTGCATGACTTCAAAAAACAGTCAGCTCTTTCTGCGTAAATCGGACAAAAAATAATTATTAACTGCTGAAGGTTCCCCGGGTTAACTATGACACCAGGACATCTGTCATCTCAGTCTTCCCGTGACCCTGTAAAGCGCATGAAACGTCGGGTTATAAATAGTACAAAATTAAACGCGATAAAATCCGTTAAAAGTAGTTATTTAAATGCGTAGTATATATATATAATTATTATATATAATTTATTATTTAAATGTGTAGTATTCCCCTAAATACTAGAAATCATTCAGAAAAAAAAGTATTAATATTGAATATGTATGTGATTCAATTATATACATTTATTAAATGTTGTTTATTCGCAAAACGCAAAAGTTCACGGACATCAAGATCTAGATGTGAAGCGGAAACATCGAAACGTAGTTAATTTTCAGGTCATTATGATTTACATTATTTTTTGTTCGTTTCGTGTTGAAATACTGGCCCTTAAAGAGGTTTAACGTTCAAAGGATTAACTTACCCGCTGCCGATGTGACACTCAAGCAATTAGATCGGAGGTAGGCGATACAGTGTCAGGGATACGGGGACATTCAAGACAATTTAGAAACAACAACAATTTCTGTCATTGAACAAATTTTGACTCCGGCTAACTCCGACCACTAGGTCACGCGGTCGTTACTGCAGTGCGTTAGAAAATAACCAATTTAAAAAAAATAACTAACACCAACAAAGACAAAACAGCGCGCTTACTTATAAACACACACATACACATAACATAACACAATAAGCGCGCATGACGCATATGAATCAGATAATTGTTTCTTCGCGTTCTAGATGCATAGGATTATGTAAATTTTAGAATTTTTGTTATAAATTATTTTATTTTAAGCGTTTATATAACTGGCCAATTATACATATATTATTTGGCTTCGATTTTAACAATTGATTTAAAAACCGTTTCTAAATTAAAATTACATCATAACATTGAAAAGAAAAAATAAATAATACACGTATGCAATTATTACTTAATGTTTATATTGTTCAAGTGTGCATTTATGACTTAATGTTTATATTATACTCGTGTGTATTAGAATTGAAATAGTCAAAAAATTGTTTGTTCATTATCAATCTTTTGTTTATTGGATATAGTGACGAGACGAGCAAATCGTTCACCCGATGGTAAGTGCAACGTCTGCCCATAAAAAATGCTTTGGCACAGAAAATTTCTCTGTGGCACCACACAGCGCCCGGCTGCCTGATACATCAGTTCGTCTCATATGCACAGATTACACTAACTCTCAATGCCCTTCTGACCGAAACACAGTAATATTTCCACACTACTGCTTCACGGCAGAATAACTGGCCTGGGGTGGTACCTACTAGATAGTACCTACTAGATGGATTCCCGCATAGGAATGCAATTATCAGTATCATCTTGTTCATTACATTTGACATTCAATTAGTGTTATGAAAATAATATATATTGAATATAAGATTATTCTATTCCATTTTTGGTCGGAGACAAATTCTGTTCACAAATTCTTCGATGAAGCCTTGTGAGACTTCATAAGCTTGAGAAAGTAACGTGTCATCACCTTGAGATCAGTTGTTATTTGAAACTCGAACAAGTTATAACACAACAACAAACCAGTACCAGGTTCCGCGGACGACCTAATTACAGATTAACAAATATTTTGCATCTTTTTTAAGGCTAGTACAGAGTAGAGCATTGATACGGTCTTTATTCTCTTTTATTGTGATTACGACAAAGCCATAAGAGATAGTTCACTTGTATTTTTTGTTGTCTAAAGCAGGGGTGCTCAATCGGCCGACCGTTTGACCTTGACTAAAAACATGCATGTTGTGCGGAGAACTAATACCACGATTCACCATACCTAGACGACAATCCTGCATCACACATAAGTATGTGTGATGCAGGATTGTCGTCTATGCAGCCTCTCAGAGTCGATCGATCGTAGTCTAACAATATTGAGGTAGATCGCCAGCAGTTCAAGTTTGAGCACCCCTAGTCTGAAGTGACAAAACGACCAAAACGTTCACCTGATGGTAAGTGCAATGTCTGACCATAACAAATGCTGTCACACCGAACATTTATATGGGATACCACACTGCAACCCGTCATCCTGAGACATCAGTTCATAAGTCTCATATGCCCAGTGATTACGCTGGCTGTCAGTGCCCTTCAAACACATTAATATATATATATATAACTCTTTATGAATGTTCCCTTAAAGCTCCTGAATTATCTCACTGATCTAAGGTAAAATTTAGGGCATCTTAATATTCTGTGTTTTGCACAAGAAATTTTGAACTTTGTTAATAAGAACTATGATGTCGTCCCGGCCGTTTTTGAACCACGGCGTCAACTTCTGAATACTATCGGAAGATATCACCTGCGTAGGAAATATTATAGTGCCACAAGCCTACGCGCAAACACAGAGGCACTCACTCGTCCCAACCTACCCACGCCCGGAGTTACGATCATGCGATAAGATTGGGAGTGTCTCAAATACGGGGAGAATCACAACACAACTGGACCCGAAAATAATAATTTGTCGGCTGGGAATCGAACCTAGGCCCTGCGCCTTGCATCTCTTCACAAGTATGACACATGTGGCAGCCATCGCCGTCCTCACCATGTCCTCATCACTACATTCGAGGGAAGTGGGCGAGTGGGGATTCGATGGGAATGCCCGACACATGACGCCGCCGCAAGCAGAGGCATTTAAGCGAGCATGACCTACTCAGACCTACTAACCAAATTTGACACGATTATGAATCTGCTCAGACCGCACCCATTCCATACGATGATTTATAATTTTTTGTTTTTAAAAAACAATATAGAAATAAATGAAACATAGCTGCTTACAAACTAACATTCACATAGTGTGGTACCTTGTCTCACAGGATGGATACTTTCCATGCTTCCTTATCATTGTAATAATCATTAAAATTATAATAAGTTTCAAAGCAAAAACATATTTTTTAAATGCCTTTAAATTAAGTATCTGTTAAATTCACTATATCTTCCGCAATTTTGTTATAAATACGTGTACATCGATCCATAAAAGATTTTTTTACTTTATTTAGTTTGTTATTATTTCTTCATTTTAAATTATTTTGGTCACTGTTTTTGGGAAAAAGCGGATTAAATTTAAAAATTTACGTAAATTTTTAAATTTAAACCTTTACGTATACACAATATAAATATAAAATATAACAGTTACGTTAAATTTACATATTATATATAAGATACAGATATACCGATTATAAAGTCCACATATTTTATGTAAGATACCGATATATCGATTATACTCGTAACATCACCACATATCCACATATTTACACAACCGAATGTGATCTCCAAAAATAGGGTACTATCAACAAACTCTAATCTATCATTTTGCAAAATACAGTTAATTTGCACCCTTTTTTACATTTCGTTATTTAAATTTAACGCTCAGTAAAATTGATTTTTTTATTAAATGCTAAATTGGTTCCATGCAACCAATCCAAAATACTATTCAGAGCACTATTGACTTCATTTATGTTCTAAGTTTTCCGTCTGACCTTAAAAATTAGTGACGTACCATCTGCAAACAAAACTATATTTGTAAGTTTCTGGACTAAGTATGGTAGATCTTTCATATAAATAATAAATTAAAACGGACCCAGAAATATCCTTGTGGCACCAATCTTTACTTGAGAGCCTACAGAGTTGGGATCTTTAAGTTGAAAAATTTGTATCCAATTTTTTGACTCCTATTAAAATGGCAGAAACGGGGTTCGCCAACCGTCACGTCACGTTTCCCGCTAGGGCGAAAAATGGGTGACTGTATTTATGTATGTATGTTGTATCCTATTGCTAAGATAAGAATCCAACAAAAGAAGAGCTCTAAACCGTAAAAAAATTTAGTTTATAAACCAGTGTTTTGTGATCTACGGAATCCAATGCCTTTTATAAATCACAGAACACTCCGGTCGCGTCTTGAGAAAAAAAAAATTAATTAAACTTTTGTTTGTGACCAATTCAAGAAAGGTGTTTTTACGCATTTTTTTAGTCGACTGTTACGCACCCATGGGATGAAGAGACAGATTCTGTAACGAGTAGCTAAATATTGTGTAAACTAAAGTACTTTTACCCTTATTTACGTTATATAGAGATATAGAAAAAACATTATTGATTGTGACAAAAGAATAAGATTTAATACTTAATGTAAAAAAAAAAAAAACTTTGATTATTATTTTTATAAAAATGTGATCACTCCATAATAAGCTCTTTACGTATAAGTTCTTGTTTATCCTCTGAACAAACACACATGACCAACCTTGCATAGTACAAACAGATGTCATCTTTACCATACAATAAATACTCACCGAATATTTTCGCAGCGAAGAATGTTCTTTAACAATGTCAATGAGATCCATTACCAGGCACATCCACAGCCGTTACGATGTTAATCGACATTTCGATCTCCATTGTCTGTTCTCTATTAACATATTTGTTATGCTAACGTTGTTAAACAGCCTTGTAAGGCTTGAAGAGATTGATATTTATTATATATATTGATATTTATGGGTTAAGTATATTTGACTTTGATCAATATAGCACATTGTGTTGGTAAAGTATTTATGCATTTAAATTAACTGAATGATTTAAAACATACTTTAAAGAAGGACTAATTGTTATTTATCACCATCATTATAGAACGCTTATAGTCGTCAGTCGACTGCTAAGTACAGGTGTCCCCCATGTATAGGGGTAGTAACTCACGCAGTAACCGCTGTATACGAGATTAAGCGTTAAATAAATTCAAATTAAATGTATTTATTCCCTGATGTCCTGAATTCAAATTTCGTATGACACATATCGTTCTTTTACAATTCAACCACCGTTTCGGAATCATCATCAACATCATAATTTCAGCCTATCACTATTCCACTGCTGAACATAGGGCTCCCGCAAAGATTGTCACAAAATCTTGTAGCTCTCATTTATCATTTTGCGAGGATTTTCCCATAGTTGCCACGCTTGGCAGGCGGGTTGGCAACCGCAGCTTATTTATTCAGATGTTCCAGGAAGACGCTGCTGCCCATCATCTGGTTGTAATTTTCCCTCTGTCGACTTTTACGACACACACGGGATGATATGGGTTGGTAGATTCTCTGTGGCCTCCACCACACGGCGTTTCGAAATAATGTTCATCTTTTCGGAGAAGAATCTCCAAAAGTATTTTAATTTAATATCCTTTTAATTATTTAAATATAGTAATAAAAATATCTGTGTGTGTTAATGCTAGTGATGTACTTTTGTGTGCAGTTTCTCTATTAGAATAGAATAGAGTAGAATAATTTTTATTCAACATAGATTATTTACATAATACATATTGAAAGTAATTTTTTTATTACTTTATTTATCACATGTGAATCTTTTCAGAGTCTTTGTAAGTATAAATATAGTCCCAAAAACAATTGTTTTGGTTTGACGAGTTCAGCGATTCTTAAAGTTATAACTAATTTGTTATAAACATAAGGAAACAGATATGGCTTAAAACGTCGGGCAAAAGACGCTTTAATTGCAAGAACCTATTTTTATTCTAATCATTATGTTTAGATGAATTGGCAACAATACGATAAACATTCGTTACTACCCGCAGTGTAGTCTGTCACTCAGTAACTCAGCTTCTTTATACAGATTAGTTGCCGGGTATCGGGTAGGTCTCTTTAATGACATCTTAAGGACTGCCTTTTGAGCTCGTTCAAGTATCAGGAGAATAGAAGATGGCGTACCACTCCAAGCAATTAACATTTAGAAAGAGCCTAACAGCGATCACGCAATTCCCAGGGGCTGAGTTCTGAGTCATCACGATATCTCCGAAACTACAAGACCTATTGACTTGTTGCAATTTGGCATACATATTTCTTTCCCGAATTAGACACTCACTAAAAATGATCTTACAAACATTCACTCTTAAATGGGTAAACGGGCTGGACACATTGCGTTTAGCGAAGAGGGCACAGCTTTTTATTTTATATGATAACCCTTCATAAAAAATATTTCTTTAATTACGTTTTCGTACCTATGGGTACTTTGTCCACTGTGAATTTGTTTGCGTCATCATCATCATCATCAGCATTTCAGCCTATCCCTAGTCCACTTCTGAACATAGGCCTCTACCATAGATTGCCACAAAAGTTTGCTGCTCTCAATTTGGGGCGATATTGCCATAGTTGCCACGCTTGGCGGGCGGGTTGGCAACCGCAGTTTATTTATTCAGATGCTCCGGGAAGATGCTCCTGGTTTTTATTTCCCCTCTGTCTTTTACGACACCCACTTGATTGAAATGGGATGGGCAGATTCTCTAAGGCGCCACCATGCGGCTGCTTGTGCGGTTAAAAGGAATTCTACTAAAGTTTTACTAAAGGAAGTTTTTTAGCATGATCAAATCTGTGAATCGATAGCGCGCGATAGGGCGTCATTCTGCGACTGACGACCGCGTGGCCTAGTGGTCAGAGTACCTGACTTCTACGCCGCGGGTCCTGGGTTCGAATCCCAGCCGGAGCCAACATTTGTTTTAGAACACAAATTGTTGGTTTTCGGGTCTGGTTGTGTTGTGTTTGTCCCCGTGTTTAAGACACTGCATCCTAGCCTACCTCCGATCTTATCGCATCAGCGTTACATCGGGCGCGGGTAGGTTGGGACGAGTGAGTGCCTCTGTGAGTTGCGCGTACCATTGTTGCACTATAATATCTCCTACGCTGTTGATGGCTCCCGACATTCGGATTCGGAAGTTGTCGCCGTGGTCGAAATCGGCTAGGAGAACATCATTTTTTTTTTCTGCGACTTCTCCATGTTATTTTGAGAGAGCATGATTCTTCCCATGTCAAGTCTCAAAATCGTACCAACTTAAAATTACACATCGTTAGTCAGGAGGTTGTGAACATTAAAACTTGTTGAAATAATGCCAGCTTACCCTATATTCAGCTTACAGTGTATGTGTGTAAATAAGCATACCATTGCGATCAGTTGCATGCATATTTATTCAAAATGATTGCTAGCTTTTGAAACGTCTCAGCGCAAGGCCGAAATCCCTTTGTTTCGACCGTGCTTCTTAAACTGGTTCGCATTAATGAATATTTATGCGTTTTATTATTTCTTTAAGGTACTCTTCATAATGTAGGTAATTGGGACAGTGTTGAATTTTTTTTGAGAAATCGAAGCGCTAACTAGGATTTCTCCTGTATGGTGGGTGCGTTTTACAGGCATACATTTCACATGCACAACACAACCAGACCCGAACCCAGGACCGGCGGCGTAGAAGTCAGGCACTCTGACCACTAGGCCACGCGGTCGTCGTAATATTGTTATGCAAGAACAGTTTGGTTTATAAAAACGGACTAAAGTATCACAGTATAAACGCCATGCTTAAGGCAGTCATTTTCCTGATGGGGCTTCCCCGCTCGAAAACCCTCTAAAACCTTTGGTTAGGTTTGGTTAGGCCTTTGCTCAGGAGTGGGTTAAGTATAGGCTGTTACTTTACTATTTTTATTCATCTTAAGTCAAGCGTCATGAAAACAGAAACATGATAATATTTCAAAACGACCAAAGATACGGCGAAATTTTACCTTGCCAATCTATATAATTAAAATGATTATATATATACATAACCGCGGTAGATCCCTTGGTAGATCCCCAAATTATAATTCTAATCGGAACTACGCTCGACACACCGCATTACAAATTGCACGCATCCCGTGTATATGATGATAGTGTGGGGTCAATCCACACCATCATCACGACATTGTCATGGTTACCATTGATAGTACGAGAATGTATGTTGATAAATAATATTTTTTAGTTATTAACACATAGATTATATCAAGAAGGCATATTGTTAAAGCTTTTAAAATGTTTTTACTATTTTGTCTTATACAAATACTAATACTAATAAAACAGACTTGCTGTGTTTTCCGCTTTGTACCTGTGGACGAGGGTCACCACCTTTTGGAAAAAAAAATGTCAGGACAATCGGTCCGGATCGGAGTGAGGTCCGATTTATCTTTTATATATATTTATAAACTCCGAACAAAACATGTCTAGGTTGATGTTTTGTCCATGCTGTCTCATCCTGTTGCACAAACTCGCCACACAGCTGTACTGCACGATGCAGGCGGAGGCAAACGCAGTGCATGTGGGAGCCGTGTGAGCAGTGGGCACTGTGCTGTGAGCATGATTGAATTGAGCGATTTTTATTATATAAAGTGACGAAACGAGCAAAACGTTCACCTGATGGTAAGTGCAACGTCCGCCCACAACAAATGCTGTGTCACCCAGAACATTTTTGTGTGACACCACACTGCGCCCGTCACCCTGAGACATCAGTTCTTAAGTCTCAAAATGCCCAGTGATTACGCTAGCTCACAGTGCCCTTCAAACCGAAACACAGTAATGCTTGCACACTACTGTTTCACGGCAGAATAACTGACCCTGGGGGTGGTACCTACCCTTATCAAAAATCGTTACAGAGTTGAGATCGTCGGGACGCGGGAGGATATCATCGAAATCGGGACTGTCCCGGTAGAATCGGGACGGGTGGCAACTCTGCTGCGAACTTTAAATTCTAAACATAGGAAAATAAATACTAACTCAAATCATTCGCGTATTAGAGAGTTGTCTGTAGTATGTTAGTGTAGAATTTTTTATGTTATTATACTCGTTTTATTTATTGAACAATTCCTGGCAATGAATTATAAAGAATATTAGCAAATATTGATGTTATATATATAAATATAGTAGGTAATAATGATGTGGGATCATTATTTTACCTTGAAACATTATGCGGTACAGTTTTCCCGCGCAATAACATGGCGGACAGTTTTGACAAGATTAATAACGTTGTCTAATGACACCATCGCGAACATGGACCGTAAAAAAAATGTATTGTCTGTGGACACGCTGATTATAATGTTTGTAGACTGTTCTAAAGCGGTGTAAAAAACCGGTACTGTGAGATTGGTCCATTGAAATTATTATTCTAATTTGTAACTACATTGCGTGCGTTATTGCTAATGATGCGGGAGTGCTAGATAAAAGTATATTATAAATACGTTATACTAAAATAAAGATTGCATATGATATAAAAAATCTAATATTATAAATGCGAAAGTAACTCTCTCTCTCCCTCTGTCTGTTTGTTACCTTTTCACGGTACAACCGCTGAACTGATCTTGACGAAATTAGGCACAGAGATAGCTTGCATCTTGGAGGCGGACATAGGATACTTTTTATCCCTGAAAATCAAATAGTTCCCTCGGGATATTGAAAAAACCTATATCCACGCGGACGAAGTCGCGAACGTCAGCTTGTATATTTTATTTTTTTTAACAGGTATTAAAAATACTTTGTTAGGTTTGGTTATCAAAACAAAAAACTCTCCTAATTTAACTAAACTAAATATGATCGTAAATAAAACAAAAGACAGTGACTACGGACATAATTATATGAAGCGTTTTCTAGGGATAATCTTGAAGTTATTTTTACTTTTAAACATTTTTAAGCGATACGGAGGACTTCTAAGCGTAAGGGCGTCGCGTCGTCCATCGCCTTTCACTTTATTATCCTATAATATATCCTATAATAATCCTTAACTTCGGGAACAATAATTGTTAGCTTAGTAGTAGTAGCTATAGCTTTAGTAGTAATAGCTTTTGAAACTAATGTCTGATCAGTATTTATATCCATACTAATATTATAAATGCCAAAGTAACTCTCTCTGTCCCTCTGTCTGTTCGTTACCTTTTCACGGCTTAACCGCTGAACCGATCTTGATGAAATTTGGCACAAAGGAAGCTTTTATCTTTGAGATGGACATAGGATACTTCTTATCCTGGAAAATCTTAGTTCCCACAGGATATTTAAGAATCTATATCCACGCGGACGAAGTCGCGAGCATCAGCTAGTAATTATATAACACTATCTGATGCCCGGGATTTCGTTCGCGTGGATATAAGTTTTTGAAATGTCCCGTGAGAACTATTTGATTCTCCAGGATAAAAAGTATCCGATGTCCGTCTCCAGGGCGCAAGTTATCTCTATGTTAAATTTCGACAAAATCGGTTCAACGGTTGAGCCGTGAAAAGGTAACAAACAGACAGAGGGGCATAAAGAGTTACTTTCGCATTTATAATATTAGTATGGATCAGTCGGATCACCCCATACATGTAACGTTTTGACTAGACCGCATTCAGACAAAGTCAGAAGATGGAATGCCTCCGTTGAACACAAAATGGTTGCCATTAACTGAATCTTTAATTTTTATCACTTAGCACAAGAAACGCTACGTTTACTTTGGTAGTCCGTAAGAGAGTGGTGCTTCCTTGATCGAGTCGACCCAGTTTCGTAATACAGTCAGTATCTGGTCGCCGCGTGATCCCACAACGCAGAGAAACTCGTTTTAAAGTAGCATGAATTATCGGCATGCGGATAAACTTTGGTCGTGTGTATTGACGAGCAGTAATGTACTATGGGGCGCATCTGTTCGCGGTGGTTCTCAATGACGTTCAAAATTTTAAAATTGCTCCATGTAATACAAATAAATAAAATTAAAGTGTCTGTTCGTAATATCAGTTTATTTATTCAGATATTCCAGGAAGATGCTGGTGCCCATCTTTTAGTTTTTATTTTCCCTCTGTCGACTTTTACGACACCCACGGGATGTGATGGGGTGCTATATTCTCTTAAGCAGCCACCACACGGCACAAAGAGGATATTACTAAAGCTATTCAAATATATTTGGTAATAATTAAGATATGCGTTGTTGTAGGCACATTTACAGATAGTGAAACCGGTCGTGGCAATTAATACAACGTAAAGGTTACTCTGCGACCGTTGTAGGTTGTAACTGACAGCTATGCGCTCCACGCCCCTGATAAATTGTAAGGAGCTAAGTTTGATTATGTTGCAGTGATAATGAAAAAACTGCAGTCAATCGAAATGTCTATGACTTCTTATGAGCAAGATCCATTTGTTTTTAAAGTAAGATGGGGTGAAAAACTAACACGTGATTCATTAGTTGAATTGAATAAAGCAGACGCTTTATCTTCAAACTTAGTTTCAGACTTAAGGTATTGATCGAAATTGATTTCGATCTTAAATTAGAAACTATAAATGTTTAAAGTATTTTAATAAATTGTTAAAACCATGCTGATATTATAATTGCGAAAGTAAAAAAAGACAGAGGGACAGAGAGGGGCTCTGTCCCTCTGTCTTTTTTTAACTTTTTCACGCCTCAACCACTGAACCAATCTTAACGAAATTTAGCACAGAGATAGCTTGCGTCCTGGACACGCACATATGACTACTTTTTATCACGAAAAATGAAATAGTTCCCACTGGATATCTAAAAACCTAAATCCACGTGGACGAAGTCGCAGACTTCAGCTAGTTATGTATAATTTTTTATTAATAAGATGACTGCCTTCAAGAAAAGAGCCTTCTCCTATCACAAAGGTCGGCGTCTGCAGTTCCGCTGATGTTGCGGATCTTTTAAAAAAAATATACTTACATGCCTTTTTCCCATATAAGAGGTCCACATACGTAGCCTACTTCTCGCCCCCGTGGGATGGCGTGACGGGTGGCGAACCATGTCGCTGCCATTTTGGTACGAGATAAAATTCTTGCTCCCCATTGCGTTCTTACGAGTGGCTAGGGAAGATTCTGTCCACATAATGCATATAAGGTGCGTATAAGGTTCGCCTTCTTCTGCGGTCATCCGATTCTAGGGCGGACCGGCACGCTACGGGTTGCCTCGAGCCACGCAGCCATCAGGACGGCAACCACTGGCTTGGAGGAGAGGAGGGGAAAATGATTAGGTAATTAATGGACCTAGGGCAGGGAATGCGGAAGCTGGAAAAGGAACTGTATAGTGTAGGTTACGACTATTTTGGAAGGAGCAGTACCTTGGGAGATCGGGGTCGCTTGCCGGGTAATTTACCGTATTTGCCGGACAAGGCAATTAGTTCAAGTGTCAAGGCGTTAAATAAAATAAACAATAAGTAAAACTCAGTAGGTGTGACAGATTTCAATTTATAATATTTTACCCGTGGTAGCTTTTTTTTCTGAGGTATAAATACAAAGTACGTAAGGAGGACTGAAACTCTATGCGTTCTCGTCTTCACCTTCTGCCACTGCGTCTGCGCAGTGATATATCTGATGCCGTATTAATATCGAAATTAGCACAAGGTACTATATATAATAGCTCAGGGGTCTGGTGCTCGCCTTTAATTCGCTTTTTGTAAGCGAGTAACCTGGGTTCGATCCCCGGTGCCAGCACCTCTAAAATTGTTCTACGATTTTAAGTGCTGATTTACCACGTGCTCAGCGGTGAAGGAAAACATCGTGAGGAAACCTGCATATCCGAGGAATAGAAATATTTCGAGGACATGTGAAGTCCGCCAACCCGCATTGGAGCAGCGTGGCGGACTATTCCACGCTCCAAAAACCCTCTCAGAAATGAGGGGAGGCCTGTGCTCAGCAATGGGACATTTAAAGGCTGTTACTTCACTTTTTTTACTTTTATATTTCAATTATTTTGATTGGTTTTTGAGTAAAATTCAGTAAGCCAAATAGAAGGTTCAGGTCTACTGAAACAAACTCACTACTTCTATAATATTAACGAATGCCGTGTGATTTGCAATGTTTGACTGGTGCTAGGATTCCTATGCAGGAATCCGTCAATCCGTTTAGGTGGGTGCCACCCCAGGGCCAGTTACTTTGCCGTAAAGCAGTAGTGTGCAAACATTACTGTGTCGGTCTAAAAGGCACTGAGAGCTAGTGTAATCACCGGGCTAAATATGAGATTTAACTGAACTGATGTGTTAGGAAGATGGCTGCAGTGTGGTGCCACACAGAAATATTCTGGGTGACACAGCATCTGTTATGGGCAGACGTTGAACTTACCATCAGGTGAACGTTTTGCTCGTCTCATCACGTTATCCAATAAAAAAAAATGGACAGTTTATTGTTTACCTTGTTGTAATAATTGAGGTGCAACGTAAATTACTTCCTACTTGCATGATCAGTATTTATGTGAATACTTTGTATTGTTACACCTGCATACTTGCAGATACTTGTCCGTTGTAAATTATTCCTACGCGACATTCTCCGTCCGACTGGATTTATTGAATGATATCATTAATTTTACTAAAATGCCTAAGTAAACTGGAATTTGTAAGCTAATTAATGCAAATTATCTGCATTGTTTGTGTTGAATACCAAAAGAAACGTGGGAGGTTATTTTAAAAGAAACTTTCGAATGTGTGGATGAGACTACAAGGTTAGCATGCTAGTATAGGCTCATAGAATCACAAGATCTCATCATTTACTGTTCGTCTAGGTAAGTACCAGCGCAGGGTCAGTTATTCTGCCGTGAAGCAGTAGTGTGCACACATTACTGTTTCGGTCTGAAGGGCACATACTTACTATCTCCTATTAAAACGACTTTTTGCCACGAATTCTGCCACGCACGACTTCTGTGGAACTTGCTGCCAGTGGCATTTCCGGAGCGACTTAGGGACCTTCAAGAAAAGACCGGCAGCGCACAGGCGATTCCTCTGGTATTGCCGATGGCGGTGATCACTTACCATTAGGTGAGCCGCCCGCTCGTTTGCCCCTCTCCTATAAAAAAAACCGTTTTATAATTAGCTTCTGTTAGTCGTTAGATTATTATGTATTTCAAAGTCATACATAAAGCGACACTAGTAGCTCGCTTTTCGCCCCCGTGGATAACGAGACGTGACGGGTGGCGAACCACGTCGCCGCCATTTTGGTAACACTAAAAAAATCTTACTCCCCATTGCGTTCCCACGAGCAGTATAGTGACAGCATTGCACATGGTGTTGTTCTGCACAAATAATGGCTGTCCGTACAATACCTTAGTCGCCTCTTACGACATCTCGGTAGGAAAGAGGTAGGTGCTATTCTACTCTGCCGGACACCTATCGGCTGAAGTCAGAAAACGAAGAATTTTTATATATAATAAGGATACATAGTAGGAAAACGATATTCAAAAATGTTGAACACGAGATTAATAAAAAAATATCTTATCATGATTATTTGCAATGGAAACAACAGAAACCTGATGTGTAACTGAGTGATGTATGGAAGTAAGATATGAAATAATGACTCAGTTCGGCATTTAACGCTGATCCGAAAAAGCGAAGACGTTTATGAAATAATAAAAAAAAAAACACGTTTACTTCAGTTCAGCGCATTATTATTTGATACTTGTGAAATGTCACATTGATTGTAATGAATAATAATTTTGTAATGGATTCAAGAAATATAAAGTGTAAAATTCGGCAGTCGTGTTTGTTATATACTAGTTTGACACGCGGTTTCACCCGCCTTTTAATTTAAAAGGGTCTCAGCGTGATGTTATAAAGCCTTCCTCGATAAATGAGCTATCCAACACTGAAATATTTTCTCTATTCGAACCAGCATTTCCTCTCAGTGCCCTTCAAACTGAAACGCAGTAATTTTTGCACACTACCGTTTCACGACAAAATAACTGGCCATGGCCACCCCAAGGCCCTACCTACCTTAACGGATTTCTGCATAGTAATCCTACGAGCAGTTGAAACTTTGTGTTAAAGCAAGTTTTTGAAACATCTAACGGCGCGCCTTGGGGGGTAAGATCGACGTTACCGTGACGGCACCGCCGCCGCTGTCGCTATTGTATGTGCGTGGCGCGTTTAATATACAAAAATATTTATATGACTTGTGTACATCTTCTCTATAATATTATTTAAAATGAGCATAATATATTATATATATCCGTCTGGGTAGGTACCACCCCAGGGCCAGTTATTCTGCCTTGAAGCAGTAGTGTGCAAGCATTACTGTGTTTCGGTTTGAAGGGCACTGTGAGCTAGCGTAATCACTCGGCATTTGAGACTTAAGAACTGAATGTCTCAGGGTGACGGGCGCAGTGTTGTTTCACACAGAAATATTCTGGGTGACACAGCATTTGTTGTGGGCGGACGTTGCACTTACCATCGGGTGCACGTTTTGCTCGTTTCGTCACTTTATACAATAAAAAAAATATAATAATATACTATATATTATAGATAATACATAATATATTTTTTTAACGAAACTCCGTTTTCATTTATTTTAATCCATATTTATTTATTCATCATCATCATCATCATTATTTCAGTTTCTCACTAGTCCACTGCTGAACATTAGGCCTCCCCCATAGATTGCCACAAAACTTTGTAGCTCTCATTTTGGGAGGATTTTGCCATAGTTGCCATAGCGTGGCGCTTTACAGGCGGGTTGGCCACCGCAGTTTATTTATTCAGATGTTCCAGGAAGATGCTGCTGCCCGTCTTAATGTTCCCTCTGTCGACTTTTACGACACCCACGTTATGAGACGGGGTGGTAGATTCTCTTAAGCCGCCACCAATTCTTTCAATAACCATCAATTTCGACGTTTCACATCTGCCGGGCGTCCCATGATGGGTGCCAAATTCTGTAAAAATGTCGTATGTACCCAGTTAAGTCAATGCTCTGTAACGTATCATATACTTATTCTATATTGAAGTGTTACTTTAATATTGGACTGGACACGTTTTAACCGAAGTTTGATAGAGCACGTACATACATATATTTCATTCTATTTACTAAGTCAGTAGAGTTAACATGTTAATTTTAAGATGTATTTATTACCGGACTTACACGCATTTACAGACTGTATTAGGGACAGTCATTTTCTTGTCTAGAAAAAAAAAGTAAAGTAAAGTTTCAGCATATAAGTGTCCCACTACTGAGCACAGGCCTTCTCTCATTTCTGAGAGGGTTATGGAGCTAGGAAGAATCCGCCACGCTGCTCCAATGCGGGTTGGCGGACTTCACATGTCTTCGAAATATTTTTAATTTCTCAGACATGCAGGTTTCCTCACGATGTTTTCCTTCACCGCCGAGCACGTGGTAAGTCAGCACTAAATTGCAATTAACAATTTTAGTGGTGCCGGCACCGGGAATCGAACCCAGGTCACTCGCGTACTATGAAATTAAAAGCGAGCGCCTAGCCCCTGAGCTACCACGGCTGTCTAGAAAGAGTAGCTAAATTAAAACTATCTATTGGAGACCTGATCAACACCGGGCACAAAGTGCGTCGTCACATAGTGCGTTCGGAAACGTTAGAGTTTTGTTTCTAAATATACCTGCTTTTGGATATTTTGTGTGTTTGGTAAATGTTGGTCTGTTGCACCGTCTCTCTCTCCCCCGTCCGCCAATTCTCTTTAGGGTAACGGATACTAACGATTGTTTAACCGCCTTGCAACTTAGTCAGGTTTGAATCGAATAACCTGTTGAGAGAAGCGAAAGCATAAATATTTCGGATGTTTTTTTGCTGTTGAGCATGGTTCAGTAACTACAGTTGATCAAAGCGATAACATTATTGTATTAAGCTGTTCAGTTCCATTCTCCAGAACCGCTTCACCGGGACACGTCAGAATATATCTAAGCATAGGTTACATTCTCCAACCACCTGCTAGTGTTCGAGAGTGAAAACTGGTGGTAGGATTCCTATGCAGGAATTCATCTAGGTAGGTACCACCCCAGGACCTGTTATTCTGCCGCGAAGCAGTAGTGTGCAAACATTACTGTGTTTCGGTCTGAAGGGCACTGAGACACTAGTGTAATCACTGGGCATATGAGACTTAAGAACTTATGTCTCAGGGTGAAAAAAAAAACGTACGACGACCGCGCGGCCATGAAGTCACAGGCAACATTTGTGCAAAGTAACAATTTGTTGGTATTCGGGTCTGATTGTGTTATACATGAGAAATGTATGTCTGTAAAACGCATCCAGCGTCAATCGCTTTAAAAGAACCTATGAGCTGCTTCTTCCGATCATTTCCGTTAAAGTAACAGACTATAATTGTCCCATTGAGCACAGACATCCTCTCGGAGAGAGTTTGGAGCCCGAATGAGTCCGCCACGCTGCTCCAATGCGTGTTGGCGGACTTCACATGTCCTCGGAATATTTTTATTTATTGGGTTGCATGCAGGTTTCCTCACAATGTTCTCCTTCGCCGCTGAGCACGTAGTACATCGGCACTTAAAATTGTAGACCAATTTTAGAGGTACCGGCACCGGGGATCTTGCATTCCCGTTAACCAGACCCTAAAGCAACGATAAACACAGTTGATTACGTTCTCTAACTTACTTATCTTTGTCAATGCACACCGCAGTTAGCCGCATATCATTTTCAAACGGATGCATTAATATTAATGTGGGAACTTTTTGTCGGTTTGTCGCTATCATTCGACATAATAACGGGAAGTCGGCGTTATTAATGTTAATCTTATTCGGACTATTGAATGGATCAAAGATCACCAAAGTCATAACACTTATACTTTAATGATTTTTAAAATAATTAAATCGGTAGAGATGTTTTTTGACAAATTTCTACCTTATATAATACTAAATTTAACTATAATATATTTTCACTTTTCCCGAAAACTTGCTCCAAAAAATAAACTCCGTAAGGAAATGGCAAATTCTTATTAGTGTAAAATTTGGTCGGTATATTATATACGCAGGTATATTATCCTCGCTGGAATACCTCTGCTTGCGGCTGCTTCGTGTGACGGGTCGTCCACTTCCACTGAACATGGTTGAGGGCGATGACTGTCACATACGTCATACTTGTGAACAGGTGGTTGGTGACGGCTGGAGGAGGTCTGTTCGAGTTTGCAATCTTTTATTTATTTGATTTAATGACGAAACGAGCCAAACGTTCACCTGATTTGGTTTTCTATGAGACTATTCTTTGTACATTTATTTGTAATGTATTTCTGAATAAGAAAAAAAAATTGATTTCCAAAAAATAGGATACAACGTAGTTTCTTGCGCCTGTTCTTCTCCGACAGAGGAAGCTAATTACGAAACGGTGGTAGAGTGTAAAAAAAATATGGTTCTTCCGTCGAAGAATAAATAATTTTTATTTCATTTCGAAATGGGGGCTATTACATATTGAAGCAATCTATGGGGGAGGTCTACCTTCAGCAGGGGACTTGTGGTGGGCTGAAACAATGATAATATATACAACTAATTATGTAATTTTAACAAATAATACTACTAAAAATATACCATAGACAGTGGCAACATTCCGCAGAGTTCAGAAAAAAAAATCAGCCAGAAAGACTAAATCTGTTGGATTTGGTAAGCACTAAAAATCTAATCTAGGCGAGTAAGGAATTAAACTGCACTGTGCACCCAACAGCGCATGGTGGCGATGGGCTCACCACCTATCACACCAAGTGCAATATATTGTTTTGGTGAAACGTGGATTCTAGCAGCCATCTGTTGTTTGCAGTGAGTGCCCAGTCTCTGACTACCCCTTATGGGATACCGTCGTGATCTTATGTATGTAAAAATCTGTAATTAATCCTCGCGGATCTTAACAGAGAATAATAATAAATATGGATAATTTTATGACTATTTACGAGTGCTTTTAAACTACGAGTATCAGCACGTAACGCAGTTCGTGTTGATAAAGCACGCTCGAATAATTATAGCGACTCATAAAGAGCGATTCGCTGAGGTCACCGGTGCAAAGCGACATTTGAGGAATGCATGCAAATCACTTCCTTCGTCCATTCGTGGAAATAACTTTTGTATTTACGTAATTGTCTCGATATAATCCATTGGTCAGCGATGATTTCGTTGAAATGTCCCGGATAACTGTGCCCCTACCGTAACGAAACTTAGTGGATAAGAAGAAATTACGGGCGGTAGGATTCCTATGCTATCCATCTAGGTACACCCCAGGGCCAGTTATTCTGCCGTGGAGCAGTAGTGTGCAAACATGACTGTGTTTCGGTTTGAAGGGCACTGTGAGCTAGCGTAATCACTGGGCATATGAGACTTGAGAACTGATGTCTCAGGCTGACGGGCGCAGTGTGGTGTCACACAGTAATTTTCTGGGTTACACAGCATTTGTTATGGGCAGACGTTGCACTTACCATTAGGTGAACGTCTTGCTCGTTCCGTCACTTTTAAGATAAGAGGAAATTTAGTAGATAATAAGAGGATAAAAAAAACTAAATAGTTATAATAGTAATAGATTGTTTTGTAAATAAAATGGTTCGCAGCCCCGAAGCTATACAACAGACACGGCCATTTCTGAGCGCGAACCTTTTTATGGCAATGCTGCAGCACAGATAAAAACAGAACCTCAGTGTAGTCCTTTTTTCTTTTCTCTGTATAGTCTATGACTACTCTATTGTTGCAGCCATTATCCCTGTTTAAGTTAAATATATTTTTAAATACTTTTATTTACTTTTATGTTTTGGCATGTTGTGTCGTGACTAAAAAAAACTTTATTCCTTTCTTTATTTCTAAAATAAGAGAGCACAGTTTTGTTTCTTACGGCGATGACAATTGGAGAACTATTATCCATCGTAGCCCTCAATGTTGAGAACACACGGACGTGTCTGATAGAGATGACGACGTCTACAAAGTGACGTGACGTGACGTGAAGCATCGTCGTTCTAGAAAGTCTGCAGTCTGTAACCATGTTCTGGATCATCCCAACCATTACATCAGATTTGATAAACCACAGATCCTTGCAAAAGAACACCGATTCCTATCAAGGATGATTCGCGAGGCTATTGAAATCAGAAAACATCCTAATTTCAATAGAGAAGATGGTTGGGTATTACCACCAGCTTGGGATCCAATAATAAATAAAATTAAATCAAAAACCAAGCATACCACTGCAAGACTTCAAGACGCAGTTAGCTCTTTCTGCGTAGATCGGACCAAAAAATAATAATAATCAAAGCTGAAGGTACCCCAGGGTTAACTATAACATCAGGACATCTGTCACCTCAGTCCTCCCGTGACTATGGGTGCTGTAAAGCACTCGAAACGTCAGGTTATAAATAGTAAAACATTAAACGCGATAAAATCCGTAAAATTGGTTTAATTTAAATTGGTTTCAGTTCTATTTGTTATCTTTGGAATAAATATAACTTTTATTCATTTTTATTAAGATTTATAAGTAGAGGAGGCTTGAAATATGTCTATTACCAAATGAGACATATCCAAAATAAGCTAGATAGTTCTTATCATATTAAGGCATGAGTGCTGTAACCAAAGACAAGTGTATGCGGCCTGCATTAACAATGTATGCTCCTTATTTAGACACAGTTCTGTTTGGGTTTCTACCGGATTTGACCCACTCCAGAGATCTTTGATTACGGAGCTGAAATTACTAACGAATTGTGTATTAGTTACAGCGAAAATAAGGAAGCTGGTGCAACTTTAACAGTGTGTTTTGTAAAGGCTCCAGCAGTAGTGTAGTGTAGGTTTCTGCCGCCCGCGAGCTGCAAAGCCGAAATTTACCCAATTTTCGAAAATTTGATAAGTTTATCACACAAAAACCTTCACTAATAGCTGCAGTGGGAACATCCTGAGCATAATTGTTATATTTGATCAATTATTAACTTTAATAAACCCAGTGGCCTAAAATCAGTTACAATTTTTTATAACTCGTTTAATCAACGAATTCTTAGTATAATTATATATTATTAGCATCGCGGCTGCAACTGTTGTTTCTCAAAATGCCCGGGGCCGTAGCCTCCCGGCATCCCCCACTGGCTCCCCCAGGATACGTAAATACTTTAAACCTTATTTTGACGATCCTGTATGAAGACAAGAAATGCCTTTACGGGGAATAGCGGACCATATGTATATAATTTCCACGTAGGTCCTGGACTCGTATTCTAGCTGTTTATAGGAAAACACAAGTTAATAGAACCGGTCGTTACTTGGCGGAAATCCATTATAATGAAGGAAAGAATGTTAATTTCCTAAGCTCAGTGATGAGTGACACTCGGCGGCGGAATGTCGTAGAGTCAATATCACTTGAAAATGCCTCGTTTTGAGGTGATACATACATACATACATAGAGTCACGCATCTTTCCCATAGGGGTAGGCAGAGACCACATCTTTCCACTTGCTACGATCCTAACACACATCTTTAGCTTCCTCTACTTTCATTAGTGTTTTCATACAAGCTCGTCGGTTGCGGGTGCTTTTGACGTGGCCTTTCCTTAAAACGATTACTTTGCCACTACATCTTCTACCTCACCGCAACGAGGCTGCGGGCCTCCGTTCGGACTGTTGACTTGTGTGTCGGTAACTCTGGGCGGTGAGAACCGCCCTGGAACACGGGTGTGTCTTGTGTACGCGGTGTTATTTTCGACCGCTGCGCGCCGCTCTCTACGGCAGTCGCGCGTCGTTGTGCGTGTTAGCTCCATCCAAACCCACTGGTGGTAAAAGCAGCCATTTACCGACCCAACAGAAACGCGACTGCCCGCAAACGTCGCTCGCGAATCGTGCTTAAATACCCAGATCGGACGTCTCGGCTCCCTCGGACCGCAATAAGGGCGACCCACTCACGACGATGCGCACCCTACGGCCAACGCCGGATACACACAATTAACACGCTTTTCGAGGCGGTTCTCACCGTTAAGAGTTACCGATACAACAAGTCAACTGTCAGAAAGGAGGTCCGAACTCCTCTCCGACGGTCAATGGATGTCTTTTATTCGAAATATTAATAAGACGGACTATCTGAGGTGACACACGTGAAGCGCAAGTTACAGTATGTCATCATTACTGTATGATAATTATGTAATTTTTTTTATTTTTTATTTGATATTGTCGAGACGAGCAAAACGTTCACCTGATGGTAAGTGCAACGTTTGCCCATAACAGATGCTGTGTTACTCAGAATATTTCTGTGTAGCACCACACTGCGCCCGTCACCCTGAGACATAAGTTCTTAAGTCTCATATGCCCAGTGATTACGGTAGCTCACAGTGCCCTTCAGACCGAAACGCAGTAATGTTTGCACACTACTGCTTCACGGCAGAATAACTGGCCCTGGGGTGGTACCTACCTAGACGGATTCCTGAATAGGAATCCTACCACCAGTTATAACATATATTAACTTTATTTATGTATTTACGTTGGGACAGGCAGTCCTACTATGGATTAAATCAGTTTTCTATATAATTTGAGCCAGTTTGTGGCATCCACAATATTTTAAAATAATATTATATATTTTAATAACAAACAGGAAATTATATTTTAACCTATTTTGTACGTCCTTCTCGTATTACTAGTTAACATTTGACTTACTTTAATGACTTTATCAATAGCTGTTACGAGCATTAAAGTGGTTTTTTCATACGACTCAATGCAGAATTGGATACACATCCGGGACTCAAACTGAGGCTGCGACTGCCGGATAGGTCTAACATATTATTACGTGTTTCTGTGTTTGCATGTGTGCAGTAGGTGCATGTGTGCAGTAGTTGCATGTGGCAACATTATGCGGCCCCGTTGTCGTTCACTACACGAATGGAATAGAGAGGGTTGATTTTTAGTATCGATAAAAGACGAAGAATTTTTGTTTTACTTCACTTAATATTTTCAGAAGTTTTCATCTCTTGATCATGTTGTGGTTAGTTCAGGAGTTTGACGATCACGTAACTTAGTAGACAGCGAACTTGCGTACTAAATCGTGGGTTCGATTCCCCGCCGAAATTATTTTTGCTTAATATAAAAATATTGTTTTTCGGATTTGATTATAGTGTGATTAAATTGTTTTTCTGACACTATATCTCAGATCATTTCGTCGATTTGTCGCAAAGACGTTGTATCGGATACGAGGTTCTTATTCAAGAAAGTGACGGGACGTAGATCTCTCATTTGCTGGTAAGTGCAACGTCTGCCCATAATAAATAATATTTCCCCATGAACATTTTTGCGTGTCATAACACTGCGTTCGTCACACAGAGACTTAGTTCTTAAGTATCATAAGCCGAGTAATTATACAAGCTATCTGTGCCGCTAATCTTTGCACACTACTGCTAAATGGCAGAATAACTTGGGTGGTACTCACGTAGACGGATTCATGCATAAAAACATAAAGACATGAAGACATTTATTCCAACACTTACATATACACACATAATACATGGTACACGTAACATAAGGATATACATAACACAAAGAAAAATTTAAATAAAAATAACAAAGTGAAAAAAAAGTGTTTGTGTGCGGTGATGAAGGGACTGTCTCAGCATAAGCCGCGGATTTTCAGTCGGCCAAACTACAGTAGGGACGGCAACAGCAAGCGAGTAATTGCTTGTTTTTAAAACAAAAACAGTGCTAAATTAGATATGAAATAAACTGTAGAGATACGTCTTCTAACTATATACATGAGTCTAAACTTCTACATTGCTATCTTCTACATTGCATAGGAATCCTACCTCCAGTACTTCGTATAAAACATCGATAAAAATTAAATATGCGTTTAGTACGTCCCCACTCTAGGATAACGGTCCGCGCGGCCGCTTTTGTGCACTAGCAGCTATTGAAAGTGTAGAATAGCGCGCTCTGTGGAGCGCAGCGTATTATACTCCTACCAGACGCGCCATTCATTCCCTGACGCATCGGGGGAATGCTTATACGAGGTAAAATCGAAAGATTTTCACGGATGTACTGTAATGCTAGAGGTTCCTGTGTTCAGGTCGGCCGAAACTAGCAAATCTTTTCTTAGTGGATCCATAAAATTTTATAAAAAAATACCTGACTATAACTCAAATAACTGACATAACTCAACAAACTTGTCAAGAAGAGATTATTAGAAAAAGCATATTATAAAATAGTTCATTACGTAGAGGATAAAAATGTGTGGAAATAACTCATACTCTGCACTTGCGAACCCCCTGGCTACTAAATTCATGATGTAATTTATAAATGACATTATGTAATATAGAATTGAAAAAAGAAAGACCCCAGAGTTTCTTGCCGGTTCTTCCCTGAGAAGGTCTTTTTTTGAACTGGTGTAAATAGCTTAAACTGAATAAAGAGATTTTCATTTTGACTTTGACTATGAGAAGCGCCATAAGCGTAATGTCTGTATACGATATTCTGATTCGTAGACTGAACTGAGCGTCTAAAGTTAGAATCCATCATTCGACTATTGTCGTGCAATGCTATGAATAATAACAAAAATGCTGGTGATGGATAATTCTTATAATCTTTATCTGTGAGCCGTGAAGCCGTGAGGCAGAGACTTAGATTGCTCTGATCCCGACACTGGTTTTCAGTCCGGCCTGCACTCCGAGGCAACGCAATATAGAACGCGAGTGATTCGAGTTCGATCCCCGGTGCCAGCACCTCTAAAATTATACTGTAATTTTTGTGCTGATTTACCACGTGCACAGCGGCGAAGGAAATTATTGCGAGAAAATTTGCATGTCTGAGGAATTTCTGGAGATCACGTGAAGTCCGCCGATGCGCATTGGAGCAGCGTCGCGGACTCTTCCCGGCTCCAAAACCCTCTCGGAAATGAGAGGAGGCCTGTGCTCAGCCGTGAGACATTTATAGGCTGTTACTTTACTTTACTGATGATAGAAAACAAAATCACAAAATCTGGACCCGATAGTTCGCGCTGTGGTCGACCATCACTTAAAGTATAGTTACTTAATTCTATTCAGAAATGAAAGTCATCGTAACACTTACCGGAAAGAGAAGAACGTCTGACGGGCCAGCTAGTATATATACAGTAATATGTAAATAGTATAGCTTTCTTCTCTTTCTTTCTTCTTCTTTCTTTCCTCACTATCTTGATGGTTGGCATTCCAGCACAGTGCATTTTTCGCGCAATTTTGTGCCACTCACAAGCACTGTATGGAATCTGCTGCCGCCAGTTGTTTTACCGGACCGATACGACTTAGGGACCTTCAAGAAAAGAGCCTATTACTTTCTCAAACGGCCGGCAACGCATCTGCTATTCCTGTGGTATTGTAGATGTTCATGGGCGGCGGTGATCACTTACCATCAGGTGAGCCGCTTGCTCGTTTGTCCCCACTTACATAAAAAATGAAGAATATATTCAAACTCTTATATGTTACCTTAATATAACAAAAGAAGAAATTGATTTAAGATTTTATCATCACAAATTACGGAATCTGTAAGTGTAACAAATTTAATCTAATTTTTTTTAATCTAAGCTAGAATAAATGTTACAGAATTTAAAAAGTATTGATAGCGGTTTATGTAAGTAATGATGATACACAATATGCCCGTAGTCAATATCATAAATGCGAAAGTAACTCTCACTGTCTCTTTGTCTGTATACTCGTATTTATTCACGGTTCAACCGTTGAACCGATCTACACGAAATTTCACGGCACAGAGATAGCTTGCATCCCGAAGACGGACATAGGACTTTTTATTTCGGAAAATTATAGTTTCCACGGGATTTTAAAAGACCAAATTCCACGCGGACGTAGTGGAGAGCTTCAGTCTAGTAATTTTTTAATTTTTTTATACTCTTTATTGCCGACATTAAAGAAAAAATACAATATTATGGAAACTAAATATGAACAAACGGTGGCCTTATCGCTAAACAGCGATCTCTTCCAGGCAAATCTTCGTTAAACGTGATTTATTAAAAACAGAAAAAGTTTATAATATTGATAACTATAATTTTATTCACCAATATAACATTAGTACTCTAAACGTTTTATCAAAGCATGAAGACATTTTATAAAGTAGGACATGGCGTAAGACTAAACATTGTTAATTAACCAGAATAACGATCAAAAAAATTATCATTCAACACATGTTAAAACTTGACGATACGATCGCGAAAAAAATTTGAAATCGTAATTAATTTAATTGCGTTAGCATTTGCACAATCGGATTGTAATACAGCGAGGCGGGTGTCGCATACACACAATGCGTAATTTTTGTAATACCGTAACTGTGGCGCAGTTTTTTGCTATACTGCAGAAAACTCGACTGTGGGAACGTCCGGAGCCAGCATGAATATTACAATTACTGGAGTACAAGCACTTGGAAAAGCAAACAACTGAGAATGAAAGCTTTATAAGTGATACTTTGAAAGCTTTTTCCATTCGTTGGGTACTTGTTTTATTATTTTTAAATACATTTTTGGTTAAGGGTTATATAAAGCGCCATGACGGCTATGAAGTTGAGCAGTTACGTAGATATAAAATCGTTGGCCATGACTTCTAATTATCAAAGTCAAACGACGATTTTTATCACCAGCCTTTTCTATGTAGACTGTACTGTATACTGTGCCATAGCCCTTTTTTACATGGGGAAATGCCTAACGCATACCCGCCTTCAAGGGGGAAGGTCGGGTTATGTCGGACTTGCACCAACTAAAATCCCATGGTGTTCCGACTTTGCCGCATGTGGGCGGGGCCACGGGAACGCTCGCGCACACATCCGCGACCCCACCGGGTGACCTTGCGTGGTGACCAGCGCTGGCCGCCTACAATGAGCGACACCTCCTCTCCTCTCACCTTATTTGCAAGGCGCGCCGGAAACACACGACGCGACTTCCAGCACGGCCCCGCCAGAGTCGCGGAGGATAGGGAGTGAGGCAACGATACACCTACACTCCTTTCCCTCCGCGACTCCACCTTAGGCTGCGGAGGGCAGCGTACTGCTCCCACCAGCAGTCCGCCTGTTCGCATCCAGAGTGGGCTTGCGTAGCCCACTCGGAGCGACCTCCTCGGGTCAGCCTGACGCCACAGGCCAACCATGTGGGCCCCTCTTAACTTCACCGTGGGTGACCAAGCCACGGTTACTAAGCCACGAGAAGGCGAGAACCCATTGGGGGGAGGCCATAGCCCTCTCCCAAGATGGAATATTGCTGTGTGGTAGCGGCTAAAGGGAATCCCTTTTGCAAATATTTTGGCTGACACATCTGTTATGGGCAGACGTTGCACTTACCATCAGAAGAATGTTTTGCCCATCTCGTCACTTAATCCAATAAAAAAAATATCTTCGATCAGGCGTTTTTTGAGAGGTCATTCTGCAATGTGTCGAAAAAAGAAGGTTTTCACAGGATGAGTCGGTGTAGCAAATGTTTTCTTACGGTACCAACACACGGCCACACCAAATTCCAAAGTTTGAGTATAAATCGATTAAGTGTTATTAGAGTCGATTGGATCTCTTTCTCATACTGCTGGTAGGATCTGTCTAGAATCCGTCTAGGTAAGTATCACCGCAGTGCCAGTTATTCTGCCGTAAAATAGTAGGGTGCAAACATAATAATGTTTCAGGTTTTCGGGTCTGGTTGTGTTGTAAATGTTCTCGTGTCTTAGACACTGCATCCTAACTTTCTTCCGATCTTATAGTACTTATAGTACTTTTAGTTAACTTTTTTAGGTTTACAAAGGGGGGGGGGGGGCATAATTAGTGTTGTTTTTATAAGTATCTCTGTGCATTCCAACAGCACAGCTTCCAACTAGTATTCGGAAGGCGTCGCCGTGAAGTGAGTCGTGAGAACTGATGTCTCAGTGTGACGGGCGCAGTGTCACACAGAAATTTTCTGGGTGACACGCCATTTGCCATGGGCAGACGTTGCACTTACCATAACGTGAACATTTTGCTCGTTTCATCACTTTCTCTAATAATAAAAAAACAGCTTTTCTATCATCATATTTTCAACACTTATCAGCCCTTAAATAGCCTCAAAAAATTTCCATGTAGGACTCAATATGCCGATAGGACACTATGCTACACGTCGCCACGCTATGGGGAGTAAGAATTTTTTTGTCTAGTACCAAAATGGCGACGACGTGGTTTCGCCATCCGTCACGTCTCGTTTCCAGCGGTGGCGAAGACAGGACTACGCGAGTGGCCTCTGCCTACCCCTTAAATGGGAAAAAGGCGTGACTGTGTGCATTACTACAACATAATACGCATAATGTATTTGAATTACATAAAACATCAGTGTGCGTAATGGTAGTGACTGTAACTCCTCGTACTGTTGTTTTGTTACGCTCTTTGCGCAAATAAGTCGATATATTAACTTTTACTGCCACATATTGTTACATCACTATCATTACAATCGGTACTTGACACTAACTTTAAACAATTTTGTTTTTTTTTTTAATTGCGATGCTTCACATTATGATTTCTCCTGCATCGTGAAAAGCCGTGGTAGCTCTGGGGCTAGGCGCTCGCTGCAAATTTCATAGCACGCGAGTGACCTGGGTTCGATTCCCGGTGCCGGCACCACTAAAATTGTTAATCGCGATTTTAAGTGCTGATTTACCACGTGCTCACCGGTGAAGGAAAACATCGTGAGGAAGCCTGCATGTCTGAGAAATAAAAAAAATATTTCGAAGACATGTGCAGTCCGCCAACCCGCATTGGAGCAGCGTGGCGGATTCTTCCTAGCTCCATAACCCTCTCAGAAATGAGAGGAGGCCTGTGCTCAGCAGTGGGACATATATAGACTGAAACTTTACTTTACTTTTTCTGCATCGTGGGTGCGTTTTACAGACACTAATTTGCGAATGCACAAGCAATCAGACTGACGAATCATCTATCTGTGGTCCATACAAATAGAAAGAAAGAAAGAAAAAGCATTTATTAGCACAGCACAACAAGGCAACGCACTCATAAACAAAAGCCTCTGTGCTAACTGCTAACACACTGCACTGTAATATATGCGGGTAAAACTTTAAGAAGTATTCTGATGGTAGGATTTCTATGCACTAATGCGTTTAGGTACTCGTAGGTAACACCGCAATGCCAGTTATTTTACCGTAAGGCAGGTTTGTACAAAAATACTATGTTTCGGTCTGAAGGGAACTGGCAAATAGTGTAGTTACTGGACATATGGAACTTAAGAAGTATCACCGAAATGCCAGTTATTCTACCATAAAGCAGTGTTGTACAAAATACTATGTTTCGGTCTGAAAGGAACTGGCAAATAGTGTAGTTACTGGGCATATGGAACTTAAGAAGTATCACCGAAATGCCAGTTATTCTACCGTAAAGCAGTGTTGTACAAAAATACTATGTTTCGGTCTGAAGGGAACTGGCAAATAGTGTAGTTGCTGGGCAAAGGGAATTTAAGAAGTATCACCGCAATGCCAGTTATTCTATCTTAAAGCAGTGTTGTACAAAAATACTATGTTTTGGTCTGAAGGGAACTGGCAAATAGTGTAGTTACTGGGCATATGGAACTTAAGAAGTATCACCGAAATGCCAGTTATTCTACCGTAAAGCAGTGTTGTACAAAAATACTATGTTTCGGTCTGCAGGGAACTGGCAAATAGTGTAGTTGCTGGGTATATATATCATAAAGAATGATGTCTTTAGGTGAAGGGCGCAGTGTGGCGCGACACGAAATGTTCTGGGTGACACAGCATTTGTTATGGGCAGACGTTGCACTTAGATTTAGGTGGATTATTTCTTAGTGCTGTCACTTTCTGTCTAAGGCTAAAGAACTTTAATAAAAAGCTTTGGTATAATAGTTGTGTAACTATATTACATTTACATATATTCACGCCTTTTACCCATATAGGGTAAGCAGATGCCACACACGCAGCCCAAATTTCGCCCCCCCTCATATAGTGGCAGCACTGCATATTATGGTTATATTCTGCACGAACAAATGCTGCACGTACAATACTTTAGTCGCCTCTTACGAAGCCTGAGTAGGAAAGAGGTAGGTGCTATTCTACTCTGCCGGACACCTATCGGCGGTGTAAATATATGTAATTTTTTTTTTGAATACAATGACGTAAGGAGCAAAACACAGGTGAACACCTGATGGTAAGTGCAACGTCCGCCCACAGCAAATGCTGTGTCACCCAGAATATTTCTGTGTGACATCACACTGCGCCCGTCACCCTGAGACATCAGTTCTTAAGTCTCAAATGCCCAGTGATTACGCTAGATCACAGTGCCCTTCAAACCAAATGCACAGTAATGCCTGCAAACTACTACGCACTACTACTTCACGGCAGAATAACTGGCCCTGGGGATGGTACCTACCTAGACGGACTCCTGCTTAGGGATCCTACCACCATTCTGATTCGAACATGCAACAATATTACGCGAATATAATATTATGCAATATAATATTATGCTAATATAATAAAGATAAATTAGGAAAAAGAGCACACAACGTACTCTATTTTTCCTAGCTTCTTTCTATCTTTACGTACTTTATGCATTTTAATTAATTACTGTATTAAAAATGGAAGGGGAATAATGAAAACGCGTGAAGAAGAGGATTGCAGTGAAAAAGACTGGGGACTGCTCAAAAGACTAGTCGTAATCAGAAAGGGTGCGTTTTGTCTGTCTGTCTGTTGTTTGTTGTCGATGAACGAGGTATGTGATATTGATGCACACTTTGTCTCAAATCGACGGTATAATATGTCGTGTCGTTATGTTTCCGAATATGTCCGTCTGATTAATTTTGTTGCATGTTCGAATCAGAATGGTGATAGGATTTCTATGCAGGAATCCGTCTAGGTAGGCACCACCCCGGGGCCAATTATTCTGCCGTGAAGCAGTTGTGTGCAAACATTACTGTGTTTCGGTTTGAAGGGCACTGTGAGCTAGCGTAATCACTGGGAATTTGAGACTTGAGAACTGATGTCTCTGGGTGACGGGCGCAGTGTGCTGTCACACAGAAATATTCTGGGTGACACAGCATTTGTTGTGGGCGGACGTTGCACTTACCATCAGGTGAACGTTTCGCACGTTTCGTCACTTTATACAATAAAAAAAAAGACAACGACATCGACGAGGTCCATGGTTTTATTTCATACTAGCTGATACCCGCGACTTCGTCCGTGTGGATATAGGTTTTTTTTTAAATATCCCGTGGGAACAATTTAATTTTCCGGGTATCCTATAACCGGCTCCAGGATGCAAGCTATATCTATGCAAAATTTAGTCGAGATCGGTTCAGCAGTGGAACCGTGAAAAGGTAACAAACAGACAACAAAGGTAACTAACAGGCACGGAGAGCTACTGCTTATTTACAATATTAGTATGGATTCCAATAAAACTTTGTTAGGTATCGGAATTAATGAAATCAATACAGTGACCCTAGGCTTTGATGTAATGGTCACATCACCATCTCTTTTGGCTTCAATTTGCGATAAGATTAGATTTTTTTTAATTAAATATATTATTTATTGTTTATTTTAGTTTGAATATATAAATATACAAAAACAACGTTTAATTAAACATAAAAACAATTTTACGCCATAAATGGAATTGTTTGAAAAAGAAAATGGAATCGTTTAAAAAAGAAGGAGGCCCTCAATTCGCCTGCATAATAAGTCTCAAATACCCAAGTGATTACGCTAGCTCACAGGCCCTTCAAACCGAAACACAGTTATGTTTGCACACAACTGCTTCACGGCAGAATAACTGGTCCTGGGCTGGTACCTATATATTCGGACGAAGATATATTTATGATTATTACGGATTCCTGCATAGGAATCCTACCACCTGAAAAATATATATTTATACTTATGTTTGGGCATAACTTTTTGTTTATTAGAAAGAGGGTACCGTAGGGGTCTCATATACATTTGGTCAGGTTCTGATAATGAGACCCATTAAAAAATCAAGCAACTCTTATTAATGATTATTATAATTACGCGAATATTACACACTTAATAAAACGAATTTTACGGACTTAATCGCGTTTAAATATTATATAAACGATGGGTGCTGTAAAGCGCCCGGGTCGGGTTATAAATAGTTTAAAAATTAAACGCGGTAATATCCGTAAAATTCTTTTTATTGAACTCTTATTAAATTCGCGTAATTTGCAGCTGCGTACGAATCGGTTTCTTATGAAATAAATATTGAAATATACAATGTATTTGATTCAATTGCGCATATCTATCTTTAATATAGCAATAAAAAAGAATATTGCCAAGTCATGAACGCAATATACTAATGCTTATTTATTATTCTTTCAAAAATGAAACAATAGCAATTTAAATTGCATTACGAAGAATCGTAATGGTTCTTGACCCGTCACTTTTGATTGACAACGGATTAATCAATTAAACAATTAATTGGAACCTAATTAAGCAGCACAACAATTATTATTTCAAACGACACGACAGTGGCTTATCGATTTCAAGTGATCTTCTTTCATTATTTTAATGTAAGAATTAAAAGCGTTTTCGCATTCATCATCATCCTCATATTTTCAGTCTATCACTACTCCACTGCTGAACATAGGCCTCCCCCATAGATATCCACCAAAGTGTGTTGCTTTAATTTTGGGGGGATTTTGGCAGGCGGGATGGCAACCGCAGTTTCTTTATTCAGATGTTCCAGGGCGATGCTGATGCCCATCACCAGGTTTTTAATTTCCCGCAGTCGACTTTTACGACACCCACGGGATTAGATGGGGCGGTGGATTCTGTTAAGCCGCCACCACACGGTACGACGATAAACTATGTTGAATCCAATATAAAATATCCATATCGGATAACTTTTAAGGGATATAAATGTTTCATACATACATTGTATGCGTCCGAAAATGTATCGGAAACCGATAACGAACTCTGATGGTGTAAAATCGCTTTAAAAGAGTATTGATTATGAAGGAAGGTAAGTTACTTTGCTAAGATCCGCATGCAAAATATAAAAGTGGTGTATATTACCTAGTTTTTTGAAGAGCACCGCCCGCCCTCCCTCTATTTTGCATGCGGATCTTAGCAAAGTAACTTACCTTCCTTCATTATAATGGATTTCCGCAAAGTAACGCCTGATTCTATTAACTAGAGTATTGATTGTTAACGGCGCCTTGCATTCATATTTAACGGTATTCGTCTTGATAGTTTCGAGGCCTATACCGCTAGTTGTACATAGACTTGTTTACTCACTGCGGTGGCGCAATGACCAAAAGCGGGTCTTGGCTTTCGACACCAGAATGTTCGATGATTAGCGCAATGCTTCCCGGTCTTGTGTTAGTCCACGTCAGTCACTAGTTCTGAGATCTTGCAGGCTGTTCTGAACTTCGTCTGTATCTGGATATTCCGATCGGTGGTTTCGTGTACGCTCTTTTTAAGGTACGATATTCTCCAATTGCCATTGCCTGTGTGGTAGCGGCTGAAGAGTAGTAGACGGAGGGATAACGAAAACCAGGAAATGGACAGCAGCATCTTCCTGGAACATCTGAATAAGTAAACTGCGATTGCCAACCCGCCTGTCAAGCGTGGGCAACTATGACAAAATCCCCCAACAAATTTGTGCTGAAACACAAATTGTTGGATTTCGGGTCTGGTTGTGTTGTGTTTGTCCCCGTGTTTCTGACACTGCATCCTAGCCTACTTCCGATCTTATCGCAACAGCGTTACATCGGGCGCGGGTAGATTGGGATGAGTGAGTGCCTCTGTGTTTGCGCGAACACTTGTGGCACTATAATATCTCCTGCGCAGTTGATGGCTCTCGACATTCGGATTCGGAAGTTGTCGCCGTGGTCGAAATCGGCTAGGAGAACATCAACATCATCATCATCATTAGTATATTTATGGTATTTTAGAACTTTATGATTCAGAATATATTTTCCCTTATCGTGTTCGCCTTCGAAACCATGTTTGATAAATTAAGAAAGTCTGTCCAAACGACTGTATCTTATAACCGCAGAAGCAATCAACAACAAATTTCAAAATTATTCCAAAAGATTTGATAGTTTCATGAATTTTAATCTATGCTTCAAAGTAACTTCATGAATTAAATTAAAAATGACAAGTAAAGTAAAGTAACAGCCTCTAAATGTCCCACTGCCGAGCACAGGCCTCCTACTCATTTCTGAGAGGGTTTTGGAGCGGGGAATAGTCCGCCACTGCTGCTCCGTCGCTGGTTGGCGGACTTCACATGTCCTCGAAATATTTCTATTCCTCAGATATGCAGGTTTCCTCACGATGTTTTCCTTCACCGCCGAGCACGTGGTAAATCAGCACTTAGAATTTTAGAACAATTTTAGAGGTGCCGGGGCTCGAACACAGGTTACTCGCGTATTATGAAATTGAAGGCGTGCACCCGGCACCTGAGCTACCACAAGTAAATCTTCCGTAATTACAAATAACATGACGTTGACAAATATCTCAATAAAGAGAGGAATTTGTGCAAGCCACGAACAAAGTGAACGCGAGACAGATGGGTCAGTGAACTCGGCGACTGTCACTTCGACTATTGATATTCGCTACGCGATCGTGTTGCAGTTGCTTGTAATTGTTGTTAACAAGGCAAAACATACATAAATACATAAGATCACGACTGTATCCCATAAGGAGTAGTCAGAGACTGGGCACTCACTGCAAAAACAGATGACTGCCACAATCCACGTTTCACCAAAACAATATAATGCACTTGGTGTGATAGGTGGTGAGCTCATCGCCACCATGCGCTGTTGGGTGCACAGTGCAATTTAATTCCTTTCTCGCCTTTTACGAGATCCATTGGATGAGATGGAGTGGTAGTATTCTTTTAACGAGCCGCCACCACACAAGGCAAAAGTATCATTTATTTTAGTCATATTCATTTCATCCCGCACATTCTTCGTACTTTTCGAAAAGACGAATCCTTGATAGGAATTTGGAATTTTGGTAGACGTATATTTTACATGTGCATTAAATTCTTTTACTAAAAGTAACAATCTATTTGCTTGTAATGGTCAATCAGCATCATCCGACGCGTTTCCATTTCAAAGAAACTAAGTGCCGTCTGATGGCTTAAGAGAATCTACCACCCTCTGAATGAGAATCTCTCATCCCGTATCGTAAAAGCCGACAGAGGGTAAATGTTTTCATTTAACCTCTGTCGGACGTTGCACTTACCATAAGGTGATTGTTCTGCTCGTTTCGTCACTTTGTCGAATTAAGTAAAAGCGCCCAGGTTTTTTCATATTCAATTTAGATTAGTGATTTTCATTTAAAGCAAGCAAGCAAAAACAAATATGACTGTCATAAAAAATGATAGTAAGAATTGCAATCGGTGACTAGCAATTAATTTCAGTGAAAAAGGCAAGTTTCATTCGGTATGCGGTGAAACCGTACGCGACCCACACGCAATAGACGGTTTAATTGCTAGTGACGCGTTTACAAATACTTCAAGGCGTCAAGTTACGAGTATTGACCTATAGCGTGATTATTTTCTTATATCAGGTTACTGTGTGGTGGCGGCTCGTAAAAGAATACTACCACTCCGTCTCATCCAATGGATCTCGTAAAAGGCGAGAAAGGAATTAAATTGCACTGTGCACCCAACAGCGCATGGTGGCGATGAGCTCACCACCTATCACACCAAGTGCATTATATTGTTTAGGAGAAACGTGGATTGTGGCAGTCATCTGTTTTTGCAGTGAGTGCTCAGTCTCTGACTACCCCATTATGGGATACAGTCCGTGATCTTATGTATGTATGTATGTATCAGTTTATTTTAGACAACAGTGTGGCCTAATGGTACATAGTAATTACGCTGCGGGTTCTGGGTTCGAATGCCATCCGAATGTGTCTGATAGTTCCCGTGTATCTTTTCCCGTTTCCTTGCTACCCTCATGTCGTATCGCTTGAGCGTTTTATCGACCGCTTGGCCTAGCGGTTAGGATACTTGACTATCCACGCTGCGGGTTTGCAACATTTGTTCAGAAACACAAATAGTTGGTTTTCGTGTCTGGTTGTGTTGTGTATGTGGTAAAACGCACCCACGATAAAGGAGAAATCCTACTACTGGTGCTTCGTTTATTAAAAAAAAAAGTTGTACTTATATCGACAATAAATGCTGCGTTTACTCGGACATACAGTTTGAAGTCTTAATTCACTGGCTTGTCTTTATTGTGTGCGTATATTAATTCAATTTACTCTTCGTTACAAGCATAAAGACGTAGAATGAAAGTAGTTTAAATATGCTTTGTATAGACTACTAAACTAAACATTTCTAATATTAGTCGTAAGCAAAGTAATCAAAACAGTAGACAACGAATCTCAATGAAGATATTGTTACGCTGGTCTCATCTTACTTTCACAGTACAACGTGTCAAGGCCGTTCACAGCCATAGGAATGGTATCGTGCTTCCAATCTATTGTCTGCTCAGTAGCTCAGTTTGTGGGTGAAGGATGAAGGATGGACGGCCCGATAGATCTTGATTACACGCAATTAATTCCATTGTCATGCAATCTGTCGCTAATGGCCAGTTGACTTGACTTGGTTGGTAGATATGCTAAATGATTTCTTTACGTTTAAATAAGTACTTCTACCGTGTCACAAAGAACTCAACTGTACCAACAATATTTGCACATCACATAACAATTGGTTATTAGATAATAATAATTTTACCTTTATGTATTTCATAAGATGGCGACAATTTGTATTGGGTATCATTTGTGTAGTCTCGGAACTTATTTATAAACGCACACAGATTTTTTGTCGTCTCGTTATGGGAATTAATTTTTCGCCATATTCTAATAGTAATACCGTTTCCCAGATGATGTGTCTTCTGATTTTGTTGATTTCCAAATTAACATTTACTGTTTTCCGTTTCAGGCAACATAAGAAAAACGACAACACAAAGTACCAACACTACAAGGGACTCGCAGTTATTGTCACTGCTAGCCGCGAGGCGGAGACAGTTGCTGACTGGAAGACTGACCACACACATCAACACCCTAGCTTCATTAGCACATAAACCACATAAGTTAGTATTTATAAGTAAAACTTTTATATACATTTTTCTATTCGATACAGTGAAGAGAGGAGCAAAACGCTCACCTGGTGGTAAGTGCAACGTCTGCCTATAACAAATGCAGTGCCCCCCAGAACAGATAAGATATTTTTTTTATATATGTAGTAAAATAGTCACCTCTAAATCAGTATTTTAGAAGTGTTAGCCTGAAAATAGGATGGACTCGACAGAACAGGCTGAAGCAACCTAGGTTTTGTGAGAATATTTGATAGCTGACCAAACCTACGTTCAGCGAAGGCGGGTTAAGAAATTTTACAACCGCACCTTAACTATTATTTTATCTCCACTTAAATATGTCAAATGTTTTTCAGACTGAATATCTTGTTCTGACTAGAATTAGAAATGAAAATGTAATTTCGTTATAATTATGATTGTATTATAACCTCGTATCATACTATTGCTTTCCAGGGGCAACACAACCTTTGCACAATTGGAAATTCGGGAATCGAACAGTTCCGTTGTGAAGAGGATAACATTTGACAACTCAAGTAATGAAATATCTCCTACACTAAGATTAGTAGCTTCCGATGGCGCGAAGGAAATACGACAAGACGTTAAACCACACGAGATCAGGCATTTATTTATCCCGAGAATATATCAGGACAATAAAAGTAGGGCTGGATTCATGAATAATAGAAGAAAAGACTTATTTAATATCAGTAAAACAGTAATAATTGCAATTTCAACGACCGACAGTAGTATAGTTTATGTTCCACCTGATAAATTAGAAGGTTTAGAAAAAGAAGTAGACTTAGATCCCGATGAAGAGTTTCAGGTAGATGAATCGAACCATGGTCTGTACTTATTAAACTATTCAGATACTGAAAATGTGACGCAAAGTCCACTTGGTGCAAGTGACATTAGCTCAACAAATGAAGTTAAAGAAAAAGAAAACATTACACCACTTATAGAAACTACGACACCGTTGACGATCTTACCTATGAATAATGTAACAATTAAGCCACAGGAACAATAAAAGAAGAAAAGCCAGAAACAAACATAATTGCCAATAGCACTGATATTCAAAGCAACGTTAATGCCAAAAACGAGAGCGATAAAGATAAAAGCAATCATACATTATTTATGTCAGACGAAATATACAATCATTTTCGACCTCTCGAATCAGAACTACCTGACGAAGAAATGGCTCCTTTTATATATTTCGGACAGAAATTGGGTGGCCCAATAATAAGTGATAACCTCACAAATTCCCCGTCCTTGTCAGCATCAACAAAATCAGTAAATTTTATAATTGCCCCTCCTGAAAAGCGAAAGTTCAATTCAAGATACTCTGCTACTGAAAAATATAAAAATTCAAATGCTGGTGAAGAAGAAATTAATGAAGATATGGATGTTTCTGTTGTTAAAAATGTTATAGAGAAAAATACAATAAGGAATACCGTTAAGGGCCCTGCACCAGCTCGGCCTATTAGTTTAGTTAATGCGTATAGAAAATATTCAAGTACTACACAAACAACCCCTAAATCACCTAACATAGCGCAATTAAATGTCACAGAACCAATTTTGCTAAACGTGACTCCCAGTTCTTTTGACAATAGAACGAATTACAACAACACCGTCAAAGAAAGTACGCAAAATAATGTAACTTACACAAAATACGTTTTACCTAATAGAACTACCACAATTTCAACGCCGAAGAAACTCTTTTAATTCAAGAAGACGCCCCTCAAAAGTTACTGCATCAAGCACTGAAGACGTAAGAACAACAATTAATGCAACTACAGAAAAGTCGTCTACGTCTGTTTACACAGCAGTTGTTACATCTGTGTCTATAACATCATCAATGAAAGGTCAGAATAGAACAGACACGATGAAACAATCAGAAAATAATACTATTGTGGACAATATGAAAGACAAAAACAATGTTACAATTCCAAAAGCCATTTTAATTAATAACAATGAAACATCTACTGTACCTCCTACGACAACTAGACCTTCCCGACATAGAATACGAATACGAACTACAACAACGGAAAATATCTTAAATGCAAATCCCATAGCAGCCCCTCCAAGGTATGACACTAAATCCTAACCCATTGCTCAGCGAATCAACTACTAAAACATCAAATAACAAACATGAAACTACAACGTCGAAATCACCTGAGAGATTAGTGAATTCATATCGTCAAAATGAGAATGATAATTCGACTTACGTTAGCACGGCAAGACCAAAAAATAATAGGAAGCGAAGACCCACCACAACGACTACTACGACAACAACTACGAACCACAACACTACCAACAGTATCCATAAATGAAAGACAGATTATTCCTTCAACTCCGGTATTCGTAACAACTTTGTCGCCAATCACAACAGCTGTTAAAGAAATAGAGACAACCATGAGCCCTTTAATTATGAAGTACAAAAATATCATCCGAATCCGGAGGTGTGCCTGTTGTAGATCGCAAGAAATTTCCAAAAATTGAAAGTAATTCGACCACGGTAAACAGTAACGAAGGATAATGAAACGATAAATGACTCCCAAAACGAAGAAGTGGTTATAGAATCTGAAAAAACTTATACAGCATCGTATGTTTTAGCTGGTCTTGGATTTCTTCCCGTGGGAGCTGTCGTAGCATTCTTCTTACGTAACTTTTTATACAAAAAGACTAAAGAAATTGAGACAGAATACGAAGGGTACTTTGACGATGGGGAGATTAAGAAGGAGTCACCGATAACACCGGTTGCGCGTCCGCCTCTTCCAACTCCAAGTAAACCAGGACCAAAAGTGGGAATTTCCGAGAAACAAACTTAGGTTGCAGACGTTGCTAGGCGAGGGCAATTTTGGACAGGTGCGCTATTTTTTTTAATTATCTTTAAATTAAAAAGCATAAATGAATTAATAACTATTAACTTTTTTATACAATAACTTAACTAAGTAGATATTCGAAATTAAAAAATTAAGCTCGGAGTTATAAATAGATATAAGATTAGAAAATAGGTATTTGTCTTGCAAAGTTATTTTAATTTGCCTAGATCTTTAGAGTAACCTTCTAAAAAATATTAGTAAATATATTTAATATATCTAGTATTTTACGCCTGTTACCAGTATTTGATTATTATTGTACATTGGATAATCAGGTATGGAAAGCTGAAGCCGACGACTTAAATGGTCATGACGGATTAACGCGACTAGTGGCAGTAAAGACAATCAAGGAATCCGCATCACAGAAAGAGAAGCAGGAGTTATTGCACGAGATCTACATCATGCAGAAGATAGGGACGCATCCCAACGTGGTGACACTGCTCGCATGTTGTACAGAACAAGGTTTGTTAGCTAAATATTTGTTTTCATACAAATTTGTCTTTTTTTCTATGTGAAGCCTATGTGCAACAGTGAACTAAAATGAGGCGACTGGAATGATGATGATGAAATAGATAGTATAAGAGTTTTTGAAGAGTTTTGTCCACCGCAATAGTGTGCATACGTAAACTAACAGTCATCGGGAATCATCACTGAATGCTACTTCATAATATACACCCCCAAAGTCGAGAGTGGGTATGCTCCGTAAAAAAATAAGGCTTAATAGATTAAATGAAATATTAACATTTCGTATTTATTGGTTTTTCAACGTAGTAACAGTTCAATCAACAAATTTTTATGAGGGTTTGAATATCGTCACATTATGGTAAAGTCTATATTATTATAAAGGAAATAAAGTTAATTTGCTAAACTCAGCATGCAAAACATAAAATAGCCAGCGCTACGCGGCTATTTTATATTTTCTGTCGTCTGTCATCGAGTCAATATAACTTGATGATGTCTCGTTTTGAGGTGAAACTCATGTCGTGTCCTCGACTTCAGTGGTAGTGTTGTAGTGGTGGAGTGTATCTGGTGACGGTTCCCGGTGACAGTATTAGTTTTCTTGTGCACGCTGTGATTGGAGTGTGGGCGGTCTTTTTTAAAAAGCAATATACACCATTTTTGCCCAATTTTTAAAACGGTGGAGGATCACAATTCGTCTGTATATATATAATGTATTTATTTACGCCCGGGCATAGCTTCTTAGTTTAGGAACCGATTTTAATGATTCTTTTTTATTGAAACCGTAAAGATAGTCCTATATAATATTGGTCAATTTCTAATGTTGGTATCCATAAGAAAAACAGGAAACTCTTGAATTCGCATAAGCATGTTTTCATCTGCTGGGCTGTAGTGGGTTTTGATTAAATATTGATGAAATTTCGGCGATGGTACACGCCGTGTGGTAGCGGCCTAAGAGAATCTACCACCCCATCTCATCCCATGGGTGTCGTAAAAGACGACAGAGGGAAAATGAAGACCAGAAATGGGCAGCAGCATCTTCCTGGAACATCTGAATAAATAAACTGCGGTTTGTCAACCTGTCTGCCAAGAGTAGCAACTATGTTAAATCTCCCCAAAATGAGAGCTACAAACTTTTGTGGCAATCTATGGGCAAGGCATATGTTCAGCAGTGGACTAGTGATAGGCTGAAATGATGATGATAATGATGAACGTCTGATTCTTTTAAGTACAAAACAATATTGTTGTTTTAAATCGTCAAAGTTTATTAGTGTGAAGATGACATTCACTCTCATATGTATGCTTTTTTTTAATAACCACGACATTAACATACATTATTAATTAGCGCAATATTCATTACAGAACCTTACCTCCTGATAATGGAGTACGTGATGTGCGGCAAACTGCTGACATATTTACGGGCGCGACGCTCAAGGCCCGATCGCTTCGGCGGCGGCGGGACACTTGCTTCCCGCGATCTCACCGTTTTTGCTTACTGTGTCGCGCGGGGTATGGACTACATCGCTTCTAAAGGGGTATGTACAACATGACAATTCTTGTATTTATTGATAAGCACTGTAGCAGCTATCACCCTCCTTACCATATTAAGGGAATATGGTTGAGGAGGGCGATGGCTGCTACATGCGTCATACCTGTGAACAGGTACTGTTGATGGAGGCTGGTCTGCTCGAGTTTGCAATATATATACTTATTTTTCACTTTATAATTATACTTATTTTTTAGTCATTTAATTTAAAATAATAGGTAGCCTGTTTCTTAGACCCGATTTCACCGATCGCTTTGGCAACCAAGTTTAATAAAACCACGTTTTACTTAACTGAGTTCAAATGTATCATTTGATCTCGGTTTTCGTCTAACCGATTTCACCGGCTCTTTTTTGATCGCGATTAACAAAACGAAGTTTACATGAAATATCGTCACTATCTAAAACTATGATGTATTTCGTATTTTGCCACGTCAAACAGCCTGTTTTATGCTTAGGTTACATAGGTATGCACACAATAAACAATACGAAATAAAATAATTTGGTTTTGGTTTTACATAGTTGGGCAATTGACAATGACAGTTCTCTAAACGCGTTAAATGTAGCTAAACGTCGAAAATTGGGATTTCAGAATTTTTGTTGATGAAATACAAATTGTAACATTGTACTCAGTTAAACGCTTAAACTACGTTAGTTTGAACCTTTCACATTTAAAAGGTTGTCAAACTTGCTGTAAAATAATTTATTGCGTAAATTAGTACGTATAAGCTTTTGTGTGAACAAACGTTGGTGAACCTAATAAACAAAATGGCCTCTATTCAACATTGAAGAACGTGGGTGATGATGATGAAATTCTTTTATAGATTGTTCACCGCGACTTAGCCGCGCGCAATGTGCTCGTGGACCACAACAAGCTGTGCAAGATCGCGGACTTCGGCATGTCGCGGTGCGCGGGCGGCGGGGCGCGGGCGGCGCGCGGCGCGCTGCCCGTCCGCTGGATGGCGCCCGAGGCGTTGCTGTACAACGTCTACAACCACCAGACCGACGTGTGGGCCTTCGGTATCCTACTCTGGGAGATCGTCACTTTAGGTAACACTACATTTCACGCCTACATTTCTTCAAAAGTAACTGTAATGTATATGCAAGTGAAGGCAGGCAAGGGCGTCGCCAAAGGCGGGCAGGGAGAGTAGCTGAATCCTGGAATATCTGAATAAATAAACGGCGGTTGCCAACCCGCATGTGAAGCGTGGCAACTATGGCAAAATCCCGCAAAATAAGAGATACAAACTTTTTTCGCAGCCTTTGTTCAGCAGTGGACTACTGATGATCTTTGTACAAATTACTGTTACTTTAACATTAAATAAACGTTTTCGGATGTCATTATTTATTAAAAATGAGCCCTAATGATCAGCAAAATGAACTGGCAACGCGTCGGCCATATTATGGGCTCGAATGGGCAATCACGGGGACTAGATAGAGACACGACCTGCACGGTTTTGCTGGTTGTCCGTAGATACAGCTTGGCTCGGGCCGTATTTCGTGGTAGACTGAATAATAATCTTTTATTTGAGAATGCAGTATTAGAAAATGTGTTGAATACAATTATATAGCTCTACATTTTAGCTCAGTTAATCGTGAACAAATATAAATTGTGAAATTAGCAAGTGAAATTATTCTATGGAGAAGGCATATATAGTCTTAGAGTTGTATACTATATCTCTGGGTTAACGTAAAAGATTATATCCATCCACCTACACTAAACAAGCGTGAAGGTCACTAAAAAGTAAGGCCCCAAGCCCCGTGCGCCCGAGCTTCGTTCGCAGTCATACCATTTGTTTCACTAACTTCTTCACTATTCCCTCTCTCTCTTCTCTTCACAAACATATTTTCTAATCTTTCAGGGTCAACGCCATACGCAGCTATGTCGGGACGCGAAGTATTAGCTGCTGTTACTGAAGGATACCGCTTAGAGCGACCACCACACTGCAAACCGCAATTATACCGCGCCATGCATTCCTGCTGGAATGCCGACCCTTCCCAAAGACCGACCTTTGCCTCTCTTAAAGCTCAATTAGCGGAGCTGCTGGACAATGAACCATCGGAGGGAAACTACGTGGATCTTGATTCTTTCTATCAAGAGTCCTCTGTGTATAGCGACCCATCGGCGATTATTAATGACGAAGACGGTCTATCAGCGGAGTACGATAGAGAAAGGCGGTGTTTTAGAGAGTAAGTACTAACTGTGCTGTGATCACACTGTCTGACCCATTTTAGACATCGGCAATAATAATGCTAAATCCCTGTCCTAGTGCTAATTTACATAGTTTAGTTAAGATTTACGCTGGCACTCCTACAGCAATTAAAACTGAAGCGTTATCTTGCGGTTCCCATCTTATCTAAGGAAAATGTAAATATTGTGTTCGTAAGCGAGTGAAGTGTGTGTTTAAGAGTTGTAGCGTATAGAGGGTTACTTATTCCCACCATTATGCATGCAATAGAATTGCTGTTAAAAAGGACATGTAAAAGGTTACAGCTGCATCAGATATAATAAATATTATAATGAGGTTTTACTTTCCGAACCAGCATTTTTTAGTTCTTTGTATTTGAATAAAACCTAAATTTATAGAATTTTGTTGTAATAAAATACAAAATAAATGTGTTAATAATACTTTTTCAGATTGGCAACCAGTCCCTCGAAGTTTGACAACCGAGCTTTTAATCTTCGCGACGAAGAACTCAGAAACAAATTCGGCATCGGGACGCCAAGAATGGGCGGTTTCGGAATCCGAGACGTTCATTTCAACGAACGAAATTTCTCAGACGGAGAATTTAACGATCGGAAATTCCCCGAAAAGAATTACACTGATAGAAATTTCGTCGATCAAAATTTTAACGACCCGAATTTCGCTGAACGTAAAGATGGAAAACTCTCGACTTCCAGTTTTCACAGAGAGAGGGAGCGGGAGAATCCACTCGTTAGCAGAAATAGTTTCAATGGTTTCCCACGAGTCGGTACGAGGGACAATCATTTTCAAATAAACCCTGACGGTCGAAATAAGAGAGTGTCCGAATTTGAATGCGATATTTGAACTTTAGTTAACTCAAAAATGTGTTTCAATTAATATTGTTCTTAAATACAGAACTTTGACAGGGTCAACAAGGGCTTAGCTTGGGGCTCCAACTATTCAAATAGTATGTCGTGTCAAATTGTGAGAATTTTAACGAAAAGACTTTAGAATTATTTCTTATTATAACTATGTTTCCGTGTTTTGAATGTTTAATATTTTACCAATGAGATGTTTTTGATTTTTAAACATTCGGCATACGAGTGGGATCATGACAATTTGTATGAAATTTCGATTGAAATTTTGGCAACTTAAGACTTGTATTGATATATTGTAAATAATTGTTAATTTATAACAGTATTCGTTTGCAATGAGTGTCACAGAATGTTTACTGTACACACGATAGTTATTGTAAATAAATTGTGTAGTGAACTTGTGTATGATAGGAGAAATAACACGTGATACGTTTATGACTTAGCAAAAGTATAATAATGTATTTTTTGTATAGATCTTGCACCATTTTGCAGTTTTTTTTATTTTCCTGTTCAATTCACATATGGAACGTTATTACATCATTAACTCATAGTAAAGTTTATATATAAACCCATGTTAAAGATTATGTTGTTATATTAAATCAAAGATATAGTTCAATGTTGGATCGCAATGGTGCTAAAAGCTATAACTGTGTTTTTGCAATATTGTTAGCTTAAATATTAGCACATATTTTATCAACGTGTTATACATATATATTTTTATATCATCAGATTCCTCAAATCTCAGTTCAACATTACTTTCTAGTCTCTAAAATTGTATAATACTATTGGATTGTTACAAAATCTAATCTACTGGGTAAGATTGAAAGATTTATTTTATTTTAAATATAAGAAATTCATAAAAATATTTCTGCGTATTATTTTCAAGAAATACCGTACTTTATTTTTTTGTATCGTAGGTGCCTTTTATAGACATAAATTTCACAGCAAATGTTGGTTGTATCAGAATAAGCATAAAAGTAAGATTAATGCTCTGGAAATGAAAAGTTTGAGAAGTATAGTTGGAGTGACTTTGATGGTCAAAGTTTGGGACAGCGTGATAAGGTAACGTTGTGGTGTGGTAGAAGATGTAGTGACAAAGCTTAGCTTAGATGGTTTGGACACGTAGATTCGATGAATGAAAGAAGATTGACGAAACAGATTTATGAGGCGAGTGTGAATGGGCAAGCCAGTAAGGGTCAACCTGGGCGCACTTATCACGAACAGATCGGACCTTTTAAAGAAAGGCTTCGTCAAAAGTATCCGCAACCGACGAGCTTGTACGGCAACGCTAATGAAAATAGAAGAAGCGAAAGATGTGTGTCATGATCGTAGCTAGCGAATAGATGTTGTCGCTGCCTACCCGAACGGGAAAGATGCGTGACTCTATGTATGTCTTCTTCTTCTTCTTAGCTATTTCCTGCATAATCTGCTCCATTTTGCCCGGTCTTGAGCATCCTCCTCAGTCATTTTGTTGGAAGTCATGTCGTTTTTTACGACATCTAACCAACGCAGTTTAGGCCTACCTCGCGGCCGCGAACCCGGAACTTTAAAGGCCAGACACATATTCCCTACGTACTCCTGTGGTCTGCGGAGTACGTGCCCGTACCACCTTAAACGGCTTTCCTGCAGCTTATCAGAAATGTCACGTACACCAAGGCTGCCGCGGATGTAGGTGTTACGTATTCTATCGTAACGAGTTACACCACACATCCGACGGAGCATCTTCATTTCGGTGACGTGTAGCTGCTGGACATGCCGCTTCAGGACAGGCCACGTTTCACTTCCATATAGAAGTACGGGTCGAATGACGGTCTTATATATCTGGCCTTTCAGTCTCAGAGGTACACGCTGGTCGCAGGTAATACCTGTTACCTGTCGCCATTTGGACCACGCTGCGCTAATTCGGGCACGAATGTCGTAATCGACTTCCCCGGACTGATGTAGCACGGATCCCAGGTACTTGACGCTTTCCGTCATAACGGCATGCTCGTTCCCTATACTCTGCGGTACGGAATCCGTACACCCGCAAGACATGTACTCCGTCTTCGCCACATTGAGTTTAAGACCGCTGTTTTCCAGCGCACTTTTCCAGTTATTCACTCTTATCTCTAAGCTTTGCTTTTCCGTATCAAAAAGCGCTATGTCATCAGCGTACATCATCAGGTAAGGTGGTGAGCCCTGGATGTTTGCCGAAATAGCATCTAGCACAAGATTGAACAACAAAGGACTCAGAGCAGAGCCCTGGTGAACTCCTACTGTTAATTGGAAAAGTGCCTGTATCGCCAACAGCGGTCCGAACTAAAGACACGGAATCGATGTACATATCTCTGATTACGTCAATATACGCTTCGGGCACATTCTTCTTCCTCAACGCCCACCAGATAACTTGTCTCGGCACACAGTCAAAGGCTTTCTCTAGATACAGAAAAGCAGTGTAAAGAGGCTTTCCTTTCTCCCGGTGTGACTCGATCAAGATTCTGAGGGCAAATATGGGATCAATTGTACCACAACCGCGCTTAAAACCAAATTGACGATCAGAGATTGAGCACTCGTGGCGGAGTCTTGACTCTATAACGCGTTCAAATAACTTCATGGTGTGACACATGATCTTTATACCGCGGTAGTTTTCGCAATCCTGCACACTACCTTTGCCCTTATGTATCGGAGTTATAAAACTCCGTCTCCACGAACTAGGCATTTTCTGGCTGGTAATGATGCGGTTGAACAGATCAGTAAGCAGGTGCACACCAGGAGATCCTGTTGCTTTCCACGCTTCAATTGGTATATCGTCAGGGCCTATCGCCTTCCGGTTTTTCATGCGACGGAGAGAACTGTGTACTTCGTTCGTTGTTATCGGGGCAACAAGTCCTTGGTTCAGAGGCAGCTCTGGAGGAAGAACGTTTGCGTATTGCCTGTTCATCAATTCATAGAATTAGCAACGCCACCTCTCTTTCACCGCTGCGGGATCGCAAAGCAAAACGCCCTGGGTGTCCTTGATACAAATACATTTGGTGATATCCAGGGCGGCTTTCTCTCTAGCACGCGCGAGCTTGAACACGAGCTTTTTACCTTCTTCTGTGTAAAGCTGGTCATACAGAGGAGTAAGTTGAATATACCGAGCTTTCGCTACGGTGCGTTTAGCTGTTTGCTTTGCGACTTTGTACGCTTGACGATCTTCGAAAGAAAGGGTTTGCTGCCACTGCTTGAACAGTATTTTCTTTTCTCGAGTTGCTTTCCTCACTTCATTGTTCCACCACCACGTTTCCCTGTCAATGGATTTACCAGCTTTAGAGGGTCACCAATATATGTTTACCCAGAGTGGTAACAGCTTTTTGAACCTTGGTCCATATACCCTCCGGTGATTCACTTTGTGTAGAAGCGAGTAAATCAGGAATATCTAAGGCGTTATTGAATCCCTGTGCCTTGGGGCCATTCAGAAGCCACCACTTGGTTCGAGGTATTTTACACTCAGGGACTTTTCTCTTTGGCTTTACAGTATAGTCCATGACAAGAACGCGGTGTTGTGGCGCCACACATTCACCCGGAATAACTTTGCAGTTGGTTACTTTGCCAATGCAACACCTCCTTACCAATAAATAATCGATTTGTGATTGGTGGGGTCCGCTCTTGTACGTAATTAGATGGTCAGGATTCTTTTGGAAGAAGGTATTGATCACGGCTAAGTCAGCTGTTATACAGGTTTTGAGAATGTATTCCCCCTCTGCATTGGGTTTACCATACCCAATACCTCCATGTACCCGGTCGAACTCCCGTTTGTCCTTTCCAACGTGACCATTCAGATCACCACCAACGACAATTCCCTCAGTAGTCGGTATGCGAATCAGCAAATCCTCAAATTGCTCCCAGAAGGCTTCCTTATCGGAAGCTGGGCAACCAACTTGCGGACAATAGGCACTGATAAAATTGGTGACTACCCCTTCGATCAGCAGCCTCACCCGCATCAATCGGTCGTTCAGCCTATCAACTTCTAGCAGCCCATTCTGGAGCTCTTCGGATACTGCAACAGCCACACCGTTCCGCCCTGAAGGTGATCCGGTGTACATTAGCTTATAACCCTGCCCGAAGTCCCGCGACTTGTTGCCTTTCCATCGAGTTTCCTGTAAAAGTGCAATCTGGACTCGACGTCTCCACAGCATGTCTGCGAGCTCTCGACATCATCCGGAAAGACTTCCAATGTTGAGATTGGCAAAACGGAGCTTACATTTAGGTACTCGCTTCTTTAGCCAGGCCCGTACTTGACCCGGTAGCCCTCGCCCACTTGTCACGGGTGTAGGGCGATGTACCCGCGCGTCGTTTTGCGGCGACGCCCTATCCGAGTGCCTCATTCCTATGCTTCGCTCCATGATTTGACATAGTGCTGGATTACGCAGAGCGGTTGCCGCCTGCCCTCTGCAACCCTTATAAGGAACCAGCGGTTCGCCAGAGCCCCGTTCGTTGTACAGCAGGGTGCACCACGTGCAGGTGGGGATGACTTTGGCCACAGGTATTGTAGGCCACTTACACCCCAGTATGTATGGACACAAAAAAAGGACCCGAAAATCAACAATTTGTGTTTTCGTTCAAATTCATCAATCAACCTCAGGGCCCGCGCCTTAAAAGTCAGATTGCTATTAGGCCTGAGGTAGTCAAAATTCATTGGATCAATATAATAGTAGGATCCTTATGCAAGAATTCGTTTAGGTCGGTACCACCGCAGTGTCTGTTATCTGAAGCAGAAGTCTGTAAAAATTACTGCGTTTCGGTATGAAGAGCATTGATAGCTAGTGAATTTACTGGGCATATGGGACTTAAGAGTTGATGTCTCAGGGTGACGAATACAGAAAGGTTCTGGGTGACACAGCATTTGTTATAGGGCAGACGTTGCACTTACCATCAGATGAACGATTTGCTCGTCTCGTCACATTCTTCCATAAAACACAATACTGGCATATAACAAAGAGGTGAAGCGGTAAATAATATACATGGAGAAGATGATTAAGTCAAACTATATAATAGAAATTGCAGACGAGTATATAGGTGAAAGACCGCAAGCCAATACCTATTTCTTCTTCATCAGAGGAACCTCATTACGCAACGGTGGTAGATTGTAAAAAAAATTACGTTTGACAAACGAATTCGATATTACTTTCGTTGAAAAATAAATAATTTTCATTTAATTTCCTACAATACTACGAATAATTAAAGCTTCTCATATATTGACAGTTTAGTTTAGTAAAACCTGCTGTGTGACTAAATTCTATGTATAGTTAATAGAATCAGGCGTTACTTTGCGGAAATCCATTATAATGAAGGAAGGTAAGTTACTTTGCTAAGATCCGCATGCAAAATATAAAAATGGTGTATATTACCTAGTTTTTTGAAGAGCACCGCCCGCCCTCCCTCAGTAGCGTGCACAAGCAAATTAACACCGCCACCAGGAACCGAGTGCTCGGCGGCCGTCTGTCGTAGAGTCTATGACGCGTGATAATGCCTCGTTTTGGGGCGAAACACGTGCCGTGTTCTCGACTTCAGTGGTGTATATTATCTAGTGGTGGTATAGTAGTGGTTGGTGGAGGGTACCTGGTGGCGGTTCCTGGTGGCGGTGTTAGTTTGCTTGTGCACGCTATTGAGGGAGGGCGGGCGGTGCTCTTCAAAAAACTAGGTAATATACACCATTTTTATATTATGCATGCGGATCTTAGCAAAGTAACTTACCTTCCTTCATTAAATTCTTTGTGATTATTTCTATGTCCGGAGAGAAATACGTATGCCAAATTTCAAGTTATGTCTTGCATTTTCGCAGATATATCCATCTATATCTTCTTTATACATGTACATATAGACATGAACTGTATATACTAGGTTAGGGCGTAATGTGTCCAGCCCGTATACAAATTTAATAGTTCGTAAGCTCCGTTATTAGTGGGTTTCGATGTCGGGAAAGGAATATATATGCCAACTAGCGTAATCACTGCGCATATGAGACATAAGAACCTATGTCTCAGGGTGATGGGCACAGTGTGGTGTCACAGAGAAATTTTCTGGGTGACACAGCATTTGTTATGGGTAGACGTTGCACTTACCATCAGGTGAGCGTTTTGCTCGTTTCATCACTTTATGCAATAAAAAAAACTTTCGAGTCAAGTCAAAGTCAGGTCTTGTAATTTCAGAGATATCGTGATGAGTCAGTAGTGTACGTGCACAAGCAAACTAACACCGCCACCAGGAAACCGCCGAGCTATCACTCGTGGTCTCGACTTCAGTTGTATATATTACCCAGTGGTAGTATTGTAGTGGTGGGGGGTATCTGGTGGCGGTTCCTGGTGACGGTGTTAGTTGGCTTCTGTCCTATGCTGTGGGAGGGCGGGCGGTGCTCTTCAAAAACTAGGTATATATTATGCATGCGGATCTTATGAAATTACCTCCCTTCATACATTCCATTAGCTATGACAAATTTAAGCCATCAAACTCATTCATCCAAACCTCTAAGCAAAAGTTAAAAAAAATGTAATGATCTGACAGTTGTTTCGCGCGTTTCATCCAGTGTAATTGGTAAACACGATGATATCGACTCAATGTAAATCGTTTAGAAAAGCGCTTGCGGCCTATCGTTACGATTGGTTACTTTCGTTGTGACGAGCTATTGTTCGCTTTATTCCGCTAGGTGCTACAGGTCGATATAACTTTAAAGTATTTGTACACCGTTCCATGTAACATAATATTTTAAGAAATTAAAAATAAAATTTAATTAAAAAAAAACCTTACGGACCTTTAAGAAAAGAGCCTACTCCTTTCTCAAAGGCTGACACCGCACTCGGAATTTCTCTGGTATTGTGTCTGTGATATATGGGCTGCGGTGATCATCAAGTGAGCCGCTTGTTCGTTTGTCCCCTCCTATAAAAAAATTTGAAGTAATACAAGTGGCCTTTAGATCATTTGCAATCACCATGTTCCATGCGAATATTAATTTTTATTTTTTTATTGCTGTTACACATGTATTTTATTCGGGATGTGATTTCGCTAGTAAAAAGAAAAAAAATCTCGGTAGGAAAGAGATCGGTGCTATTCTGTAAACTTGGGCAATACAGGTCGCAGTTGAGATCGCTTAATCGAGTTCGCTCTCTTATGGCGAACTAGTTTGCTGTTTTAGTTCGTTAGTTCTTCAATAAAAAACCACTAAACTTTTAAATATATTGGAAAAAAAGAAACATGTATAAATATTTTTTATTTTAATTTAAAGAAGTAGAAATGTTTAACAGTTCAAAAATAGAGTAAGTAAGAGTGTAAGTACGAGGAATATTAATTTCTAAAATTAAGTAAATAATCAATAAATTATCTATTAGGTAACTCAAAAATTATTGAAATTAATCTAACTTAAAACATTTTATAATTGAAATATTGTAAGTCATATTTTATTCTAGTTGTTTCGATTTCGATATTCTATAATTAAAATATATAAATATACGACACTGGTGAACTAAATAAAACTACTTGAATAATGAATGAAACAATAATGAAGACTTTAACCATAGAGTCATAGTGTAAAATATATTTTACATTATAATTGTCACTGGTGGTAGGATTCCTCTAGGTAGGTGTCTAGGTAGGTATCACCCCAGGACCAGTTATTCTGCGTTGAAGCGTTTGCTTTGGGCAGACGTTGCACTTACCATTAGGTGAACGTCGTAAAAGAGCAAAATAAATCAATCAGCTCAGCTCGGGTGATCCCCAGCGGTACCCCATAATGAGACGACCGCCAGAAAAGTAAATAAACGTAAAACGAACTTAAGAGCGTTACCATCGACAAACTAGTTCGCATAGTTCGTCTAAAAGAGCGCTCTTTCGAACTAGGTCGGTCGCGAACTACAACTACTAAACTACAGACTACTATTCCGCTCTGCTGGACTAAACGAAAATCTTTCTTCACAGTTTCTTAACTGTGTACACACTTTTGGAAACGATTCATGTAGACTGCATTTTAAGCAAACTGCTATTACGAGTAAGAGGTATCGAAGTATATAACATACGACTGCTTTAATTGTCCTAGTATGTGAGAAAACGAGTTTCAATCATCATCATGATCATCATTTCAGCCTATCACAAGTCCACTGCTGAAAATAGGCCTTCCGCATAGATGTGCCTCCACAAAAAAATGCACTGGTTGGGATATATGTGAATATATATGTATTATCTTTACTGGTGGTAGGATTTCTATGCAGGAATCCGTCTAGGTAGGTACCACCCCGGGCCAGTTATTCTGCCGTGAAGCAGTAGTGTGCAAACATTACTGTGTTTCAGTTTGAAGGGCACTGTGAGCTAGCGTAATCACAGGGCATTTGAGACTTAAGAACTGATGTTTCAGGGTGATGAGCACAGTGAGGTGTCACACAGAAATGTTCCAGAAGACACTGCATTTGTTATGGGCAGACGTTGCACTTATCATCAGGTGAACGTTTTGCTCGTTTCATCACTTTATAAAATAAAAAAAAAAAAATAAAAAAAAAAAAATATTAATATCATTACCATAGATTAGGTTCCTTTTTTACTGTTTTGTATGTTTATATCTTTTATATTTTAATTTGTCAACCACTACATCCTATCTGCTTGTCCCGAAGGAAGGCTGATAGATAATGCCTTGTAGCATTAAGTCCGTTTTTTTGAAAATTTTTTTTGTGTTTGCAAATCCAGATTAAATAAATAAATAAAAATGATTTGGAGAAGCGTGACTGTCCCACCACAGTTCCTCACAGCAACGATGTTGTAGACTGTAATTTTTATGAGATACCGTTCGCATCTACAACCGCATTTAGCTATTTTTGTACCTCAACAACTGTTAATCGAAAATAAAAATATCCTTCAATTAATTTCTTAAAATAGACTATTTCGGAATTAATTTATGTTTATATTATTTCAGCTGTCAGTATTTGAGTAACAAACTTCCAAGCATTCAAACTTTCGCATTTTAAATTATGTAATGAAATGAAATCCCTTCATAAATTATAAACGTAAGAAATATAAATTTCGTTTGTCAAACGTCATTTCTTTACAATCTACCTTATGAAAGTGTGATAAGAATATGCTTTACTTTTAAATTTAAAGTACGAAATCTAATTATTATTCAGAGTTTTTTGCAACAGCCTGTTTATAATAAATAGTAAACGAAACTTCTTACATAATGCGCGGTCCAAACCAGCAGGCGCGCTGTGGTCGGAAAGAAAGTGTAGAGTACTAAACTATTCTTCGTTTCGATTTATCGTATTATTTAACTATTAATGGCGATTCCGCGGCCTACGTGGAATTGTTTTTTATCTGTAAACACTATCTTTACGTGAAACTAATATCATAGACTAATTTATGATTACTATACGTAGTGTAATCTGCCATCTCTCTCTGTGTCGTTCTGTACAAACATCAAGAATAAACTGAATATGATCTTTTAGATGTATTCTTTTCGCTGATAATCCTTTAGCCTCGTGGTTAGAGCACCTAACTTTTTTATACGAGAAAGTGACGAAACATTCACCTTATGGTAAGTGCAACGCCTGCCGGTCACAAATGCTGTAACACCCAGAACATTTCTGTGTGACACACACTGCGCCGGTCACCCTAAGGCATCAGTTCTTAAGCCCAGTAATTACACTAGCTCTTAGTGCCCGTCAGATCGAAACACAGTAATGTTTGAACAGTGCTTCACGGCAGAATAACTGGTCTTGCGATGGTACCTAACTAGACTTGGTCCTGCATAGGAATCCTACTAGGAGTAAAAACTTAGCAGTGTGAAACTAACTGCTAATTTCCGTAATGAATCGCCTTATATTATCTGACAATTATAAATAAGTTCTCTATTATTAGGGAAGTAAAAGAAGGAAACTTCTTCTATGCATATTTCTTATACTACGCACATAGAGAAGCGCTTGTATTATCTTTTTATCTTTAACTAGCGATCCGCCCCGGCTTCGCACGGGTAGATAGATCTGCTGGTCAGATAAGATTACGTTATTTTACCAAAATAATGTTTTATTTATGGGAACATAAGCCATGAAATATAGCCAATATGTGATGTCGATGTACTTTTAGCATTTTTATACCTGTCGTAACTTCTAAACGATAGTTAAAAGATATTCAATTTGAATAATTTAAAGACGACTTTACGTGTATATAATCAACCTTGACTATGAAATATTTTGTAGGTTATGGATTAATATCATGATACGAATGTCATCATCTTTCAATTATACCCGTGTTTTGATTGACTAATTTGAACAAAAAGCGGTTATTGTGACTTAACTATTATAGTTAGACATATAGCCACGCGGACTTTTTTGTGAGTGATGATGAGTACTATGAAAATATAGTACATTATTTTTTTTACTCGTGTAGCCTACTTTTGCCTACCCCTTTTATAGGAAAAATGTGTGAATGTACGTATGTATGTAATTACTTAACGATTGAAGTAATTGAAAACATTTGAAACAATTTCGATCCATTTTCACCTTCATCGACGGCAATTCAGTCGAGGTCACGAACTTCCGTTAGAATTCCATGAACCGCTATGTACCCCTCTTTGTTAATCGGGTATCATATTATTTTTTTGGTTATTTTAAATTTTTGGGATATGCAGGTTCACTCGGGTTGTTGTGTGTAGTAAATCAGAATTTATAAATGCACCTTAAAAAAATTGTTCGCGTTGACGACAGGGATAGAAATTCTATAGTAAGCAACTAACCGACTAAGTCGAATTATAGAGAAATACTCTGGTAACTCATTGATCGGGCGCACTCCTTTAATTTCACAGTACGCGAGTGACCTGAATTCGATCTCGGAGCCCGTACCTCTCAAATTGTTCAGGAAATTTTTAGTGCTGGTTTACCACGTGCAAACTTACAAGTCTAGAGAATTAAAAAAAATCGAGAAAACCTCAGGGTGGCATTCTTTCACCCTTGCTCTTTACCGTCTTTATTAACTCCATCGCTAATATCATCTCTTCTAAATTCCATCTTTATGCAGACGATTTGCAACTATATCGGCACTTTCCCGCGTCTGAAATCAATTTAGCAATTAATGCGATGAATCACGATCTAAATAAAATCAGTAAGTGGTCTAGATCATTTGGATTCGTTGTTAATCCAAATAAAACGCAACCTATAATCGTAGGCGGTAGATTTTCACGTGCGTTACTTGATTTCTCCTCTCTTCCAAATTTACATATTAACGGCACTACTATTCCTTTCTCGGACACAGTTAAGAACCTAGGTCTAACTCTTGACGCTAAGTTGTCTTGGGGCGCACACATAACTGAAATTGGCAAGAAAGTCACTTATGCCTTTCATTCATTAAAATACCTCCAAGGTTTCCTGCCCTTGTCAAATAAGATTTCTCTCCTTCAGACTCTCATTCTGCCGATTATTGATTACGCCGATGTTTGCTATTTAGATGCTACAGAGGAACAATTAAATAAGCTTGAGCGCCTACAAAATTTACGTATTCGATTTATTTTCGGACTTAAAAAGTGTGATCACGTCTCATGTCATCGCAAGCAGCTCAAGTGGCTCCCAACCCGACTTCGCCGGAACACTCGAATCGTTTGTTTTCTTTTTAATATCCTACACAATCCCGCTTATCCGTCGTATCTTCGTGATAGATTTACCTTTGTCCATTCCCCTAACTACTTTTGCAGATCTCATCTCAAAACCGTCTTAGCTTTTCCAACCTTTAGAGCTAATTCCTACTACCACTCTTTCTCCGTACAGGCAGTTAGACTTTGGAATGAACTTCCTCCTGTTATCCGCGAGGCTAAGACAATGTATTTCTTAAAAAAAAAACAAATTAAACTGATTAACAATCTTTCCATACTACCACAATAATTAATTATTGTAAGAATGTGTTTGTATGTGTGGGTATATTTACGTGTGGACGTATATGTAAGTATATGTACATGAATATATATATATATATATATATATTTATATATAGTTTTTTTTTACTGCCGTGTGGTGGCGGCTCGTTAAAAGAATACTACCACTCCATCTCATCCAATGGATCTCGTAAAAGGCGAGTAAGGAATTAAACTGCACTGTGCACCCAACAGCGCATGGTGGCGATAGGCTCAACACCTACCACACCAAGTGCATTATATTGTTTTGGTGAAACGTGGATTGTGGCAGTCATCAGTTTTTGCAGTGAGTGCCCAGTCTCGGACCGCCCCTTATGGGATACAGTCGTGATCTTATGTATGTATGTGTGTTTTTTTTTATTTATTTTTTATGTATGTATATGTTTATGTATATGTATGTATGAATGTACGTGTCATGCCACGTAATTTTGCTAAGTGCACACTATGTCTTCATCTCTTTTACACTGTCCAGTGTGAGGCCAGCTGGAAGAAATTTCTAAATGAAATAAGCTGTGCCTTTGTACTAAATGTATTCATACTTTTTTCTTTGTAATCATTGTTTGTGTGTACATAAATTATTAAATAAATAAATAAAAAATCGAGGACATGTGATCTAACCCGCACTGAAGCAGCGTGGGGTATTCACCGGCTCCAGAACCCTCTCAGAACTGAGAAAAGGTCTGTGCTCAGCTCGGCTTGTATAAGCATTTTACTATTTAACTTTGGCTGGGCTAATAGCTGCCCCACTCAATATAATTATAATTCGTTCCCAATATAATTAATACCCAATGATAATTCGTTCAAAGAATTTCATTAATACAAAGAAATATTCGATTATTACATAACAAAGTCTTATTTAAGGTTCTCTGTTAAAAGGAGTATCGTTGGATATTCATAGACAATTACTGCCCATTAAAATATTCATAACAATAAGTAGCATTGCATTCTGTAACTTATATTTTCTATTCACAAACATATAGTTGCTTTTATTTCTATCGGCATAAGGCTTATAGAATAAACATTTGCCTTAGAAATCTCACGTAACGATGACATAACTTTCTTAAGTGTGGAATCATCTTTACGATAGATTAAAGAGTTTAGAGATTAAGCGGCAATTGTTCAATGAGTATTAATCTTTTTTTGTATAGAGGTACAATTTATATTCCATTGCAAATCTGTTCGTTGACCTTAAGAGCGTTGTCAGTTGAAGTTTTTGTTCGACCTTTCATGTAAGTATCATAGAAGTATTTGATAACGAGATGACGAATCACATTTGACCCATCAGCGGTCATTGTGTTGATCATTTTGACCCTACATGAGTGAAAGCTGCGAGTTCCGGCATAATCTGACACCTGTAAATACGCGAGAGCGTATGTGTATAAGCGGCGCGCATGCGTTCATTCGGCGTTGAGGCAGAAAGCGGTGCGCGCGCATCTCAGTGGAAAAGATTTCAACGCGCGTCATTACGAGGTCGCGTACATTTTAAAGTAATTTTTAATGGTGTGTTTAATAATTACGGGCTCAATTAGACTATTATTATATAAGAATGTCATGTCAAAGTTAATCTAGAATACAGTTAATAAAAAATGGCTTATATTACGAGAGTTCTATTAATAGTAGCAGTAGTATCCGCTGTTAGGGTTGACGATGAAGACTTCGAATCCTCAGACCCACATGAAGTAATGATAGCGCAGGAGTCGAGGAGTTTTCGGACGGTTGTTACACCACCGGTGCGAATTATAAAGCCTAATGGAGTGACCAACTCGCACAGACCTCAGTACGACTTGGATTCTTTAGAAGAAGAACTAGCCAACCTGGATGTTCCGGATATATTCGAAACTACGACCAGAAAGAGCTTATACAAAACATTAAACCCTCACAATGTGAGAAGTAAAGAGGGTTTGATTAGGGATGCGGTTCTCAGAGCCTTGGAGAGGAAAGACCACGTCGGGAAATTTGCTCAGATCCTACCCATTATCAGGGCAATGTCCGGCAGCCAGAGAGTAGCGCTCGCATCATTGGTTGCTAGTCAAGTTAGTACTCCGCCGGGAAGGGCACCTCTGAATCTTTCACAGGTGAGTCTTTACTGATACTTACTTTCAAAGAAATTGAAATCGCTGCTTTATTTGAACCTAATGTTATTAATTAAAAGTGAGGATTATTAAAAAAATAACTGTTTATGTTAGACTCTATAATAATTATATGCTCATGTTAATAGAGGAGTGGCGGTTCCAAACTAGCGTCATTTAAGAAAGAAACAAAGAAAGAGAAATTTATTTTAAGTAATCACAAATAATACAGGTAGAATTGAAAAAGCATATATACTAAATAATAATTAATATGTCACGGTTTGCTAATTAATAAACATATAAAACAACATTAATAAAAAAAGGATACAGGAGCACGAGACCATGACTCCATAACAACAAAACCAAAACCTTAAAATTACGGAAAATATTAAAAAAAAAACTAAAAAGGGGGGGAGGAGCATCTAATATATGGTCACCTATACTTGGTGAAATGCTTCAAAAAAGAATGACACTCAGGATATGCTAGGACGTATTTTAAGGAACACTCATACTTCAAATTCAAATATAAAGAATTTCTACTAAGATATATCGCCTTGGTAGCTCAAGGGCCTGGTGCTCGCCTTTGATTTCATAGTAAGCGAGTAACCAGGGTTCGATCCCCGGTGCCAGCACCTCTAATATTGTTCTACAATTTTAAGTGCTGATTTACCACGTGCTGAGCGGTGAAGGAAAACATCGTGAGGAAACCTGCATGTCCGAGGAATAGAAATATTTCGAGGACATGTGAAGTCAGCCAACCCACATTGGAGCAGCGTGGCGGATTCTTCCTAGCTCCAAAACTCTCTCAGGAATGAGAGGAGGCCTGTGCTCAGCAGTGAGACATTTATAGGCTGAAACTTTACTTTTTTTATATCGCTAACGTAGTGGCTCCACTGAAAACCAGCGCTGCGGTCTTTCCGCAGCGTTCTTTGCTGAGTGGAGTCCATTTCGTCTTCCCAATACAGCGTCACTTTTGTTTCCAGTGTTTTACAGATCCTGTTTCTTTCTGTTTTTTTATTGTACTGTATATATTTATTTTTATTTGCATTATCTGTGTGGTCTTTGGATTGTGTACGTCGAATAAAGTCTATGTCTGTCTTTTTACCTAACACAACCTCGCCCTGAGTTTCAGTGACAGATTGTCATTGAATTTATTGGAAGCAAGTAACTAGACGAGCGAATGGTTCACCTGATGGCAAGTGCAACGTCTGTTCGTAACAAATGCCGTGTCACAAAGAACATTTCTGAAACATCAGTTCTTAAGTCTCATACTCCCAGTAATTAAGCTAGATATCAGTATGTTCGGCGGTGAAGGAAAACGTCTGAAAAATAAAAAAATATTTCGAAGACATGTGCAGTCCGCCAACCCGCATTGGAGCAGCGTGGCGGATTCTTCCTAGCTCCAAAACCCTCTCAGAAATGATAGGAGGCCTGTGCTCAGCAGTGGGACATTTATAGGTTGAAACTTTACTTTACTTTTTATCAGTGACTTTCAGACAGAAAAGGGGTCCTTTTTGCACATTACTCTACCAGTAAAATATTATTAAAAAAAATGGTTCAAAGGTTCATTTGAATTACATATAAAATTCAACGAATAGGAGTTAAAATTTTATTGAACGCATCCTTTTCGCATCACTACTATTTATGCCTTATCGATGGATAGAACGTTAGCGGTAAAGATGCTTTTGCCCATCCCGTGGTTTTTATATACCTCTGTGGACTTTTACGGGATACTCATGGGATGAGATGGGATAAAATAGCAAAATGCTCACCACGGTAAGAGCAACGTCTGCCCATATCGTAAGTGACGTAGTGTAGTGGACATCCGCAATAGGTGTTAAGATGTTAGAGACCTTATCATCACTAGATCAGCAATATGATGGAATGATTTAATCCCCGTAATTAGATTTCCGGCTTTGGTTTCTTTCATTACGAAAACCATACTGTATTTAATGGAGGCGAATAGCAACAGGATTTTTGTTATGGAAATTATTGACGAGACGAGCAAAGCGTTCATCTGATGCTACGTCTGCCCATAACAAATACTGTGTCACCCACAATATTTCATTGTGACACCACACTGCGCTCGTCACCCTAAGACATCACTCAATTACTCTAGCCAACAGTGTCCTTCAAACCGAAACACAGTAATGCTTGCTGGCTTCACGGTACACACACGTCATCACCGCAGGGCCAGAAAGAATGGCAGAGTGGTTGCGGTGCATACTTAAACGGATTCCTATATAGGAATCCTACCAGTAATATATTCTGAGAATAATAATGAACATGTGAAGCTCGGGAGTCGTTGCTGGATTTACTTGATTTGTAATTATCCTGTGAAGTAAAAGTATAAGTAAAGCAGTTGACATATTTCTCATAAAAAAGTAAGGTTTCAGCCGATAAATGTCTCCAGGCCAGACTTCCTCTCATTTCTGAGAGGGTTCTGGAGCTGGGAACAGTCCGCCACGCTGCTCCAATGCGGGTTGGCGGACTTCACATATCCTCGAAATATTTCCTCACGATGTTTTCCCTCACCGCTAAGAACGTGGTAAATCAGCACTTAAAATTGTAGAACAAATTAAGAGGTGCTGGCACGGGGGATCGAACCCATGTTACTCGCATACTATGAAATTAAGGAGCACCAGGCTCCTGATCTACCACGGCTTACATATTACTAGTTCGGGGGGAATCAACTGCATAAATATAGACTTACTACCATCATTTTCTAAAGAATATTTCAAAGAAAGAAAATAATAATACCGCAGTGATGTGTAAAATTTATTTAGGACTATAGACGTTTAATTTTAGAATACGCAACAACCGTAGAGGTCAATCTGAAATCTATTTAAGAAGACAAAACTTTATACACCTTTTTAAGTGTTTTGCGCGCACGGAGAAGTGTGAGATTTGGCATAGTAAAAGTTTTAAGGAAGGAGTGCAGAAAGCTAAAATTTATCTATACGAAGAAATAAGATTTATCTGTCTGTGATTTCGCAATAAATATTTTTTCTTAATCTCATATGGTAATTAGCAGGATACCAAAACTCAAGCTCTTGTCTGTCTGTTTGTTTATCCGGGCTAATCTCTGAAACGGCTGAATCGATTTTGACGGGATTTTCATTGACAGAAAGAAGACTTTTCAGAGAGCGATTTACAGATAAAATTAACTACTTTTTATTTCGAAAAATTTATAGAATATATAGAAATAAAGAATATACATAGAAATTACTTTAATTTGCAATTAAGCAGATGGATGTGTTACGTGCAGCTTTAATTTGCATTTTGGTCATTATTATTTTAATTCATGGCAGTTTAAATATTTCTCTTAATATTTTAATAAGTGGTTTAGAATATTCATAGTTCTCTTTCTATTACGTCTTTACTTTAAACCTTATCCAAACATCTCTAAACAAATAAAAAATTAGTGTCTGTCTGTGATTTCGCGATAAAGATTCTATTTTATTCTCACATAGTAATTAGCAGGATACCAAAACTCAGTCACGCGTTCTTAAAATTTTTGTCTGTCTGTCTGTTTGTTTATCTGGGCGGCTAAATAGATTTTGACAGGAATTTTAATGATACGTAGAGAACTTTTCAGACAGAAAACTAAGCTACTTTTTATTTCTTTAATATTTAGGGTTCCTGCGTAAAATCTGAAAAACTGTAGGGGCTATGTGGATATAGCATTTAGGTTATCATTGTTTCTGTTCACGGCTGTTTAAATATTTCTTTAAATTCATACTTATTATTGCTAACATACATACATCCAGTCTTTCCTTTTTCTCATATAAGGGGTAGGCGTACACCCGTAGCCCACTTATCGTCCCCGCGGAAACGAGACGTGACGGGTAGAGAACCACGTAGTCGCCATTTTGAAACGAACTGAAATCCTTGCTCCCCTTGCGTGCCCTTGAGCAGCTAATGAACGGCACGACAACCATTGCTTGGGCGGAAAGGAACGAAAAAGATTAGAAAGAAATGGACTGGGGATAGGGAAGTCTGAAAAGGAACCATAAGTTGTAGGGTATCACTATCTCGGAAGGAGAAGGAGGAGACAGCAGTAGTATCGTTTTGCCGGATAAGGCAACTAGGTCAAGTATCCCTGGCACCCATTAATTAGAATGGCAACAAAATGAACCTAAACAATAATAAACTGTAAATTTTAGTACGACAAGATCTCACAATCGCCCATTGTTGTTGGGCACGAAGGCTGGCGCCGTGGTAATGCTCTGATCTGATACTGTTGAAAAATATTTAGTCGTATTGTGTGTGTGTGAAGTCTGTTAAAAAGTCATCATGATCATCATTTCAGCCTGTCACTAGTCCGCTACTGAACATAGGCCGCCCCCAAAGATTGCCACAAAAGTTTATAGCTCTACTTTTGGGGGGATTTTCCCATAGTTGCCACGATTGGCAGGCGGGTTATTTATTTTTGTTTTACTATCTCACTATCTATCTTTCTATCTATCTACCTATTCTATCTATTTGTAAATGTATATTATATGTCGCAAGGCTAAATAATCAATACTTGTTTTAATGGAAGATAAGTCTCTAGTTAGAGAGCTAATCGTTAACCTGATGGTAAGTGCAATGTCTGTTGAAACAGATGTAGTGTCATCGAGAACCTTCATGTGTGGCACCACACTGCGCCCGTCAACCAGAGACATCAGTTCTTAAATCTCATATATCCATTAATTACACTAGCTAACAGTGCCCTTCAAACCAAACACGGTAATGTTTTTAACCGACTTCAAACGTTGAGGCGGTTTTCAATTCAACTGAATATTTTTTTGTGTGTTTGTTACGCGATATCTTCGCCAATTGTGTACCAAATTCAATTATTATTTTTCAATACAAATTTGGTTAAGTTCTGATGATTTTCTATTCCCTATGGATTCCCCATGAGAAAATCATGAAACTCTTTAATTCGCTTAGGCATGTTTAGTGCTTCTGCGTTGAAGACGGTTTTTTGACTAAATAATATTTTAAAATAATTTATCACACTACTGCTTCAAGGCAGAATCACTGACTCTGCGGTAGTACCCACTTGACGGATTTCTACATAGAAATCCTACCATCACTAAATTATTCTATTATCTTTATTAACCTGTGTTATAAATCTATAATAAGTTCTATACTGAGTGTGTTAGTATGCGTGATATATGTTCGTCTAAATGTATGTTTTATATGCTGCAAAGCTAAAAATACTCGAGAGATGTAATCCTAATAATATCAATAACGTCTTGATAATCGGATTCCGTGCTCTTATGTAAGTCAACTTTCAAATCGAAAAAGATACATGAAACGAGAAACGAGAAAGCGACGGTAATCAGGTTCTTGGCTTACGATTCATAATAAATATTAAATAAACTAACGAACTAGAACATAAAAAAAATATGGACGTGTACCCCTATGTAATAAAATGGCTTTAAAGCGACAGCTTATTAATGTAGTGGACTTACAGGGCACAGTCCTTCAATCATTATCGTCGTTTCAGCCTATCACAAGTCCACTGCGGAACATAAGCCTCCCCATAGACAGCCACAAAAGTTTGTAACTCTCATATTGGAGGGATTTTGCCATAGTTGCCACGCTTGGCAGGCGGGTTGGCAACCGCAGTTTATTTATTCAGATGTCATATACAGGAAGATGCTGCTGCCCATATCCTGGTTTTAATATCCGTCTGTCGACTTTTACGACACCCACGGGATGGGATGGGGTGGTAGATTCCCTTAGGCCGCTACCACACGGCCAATCATTATGAGTGGGGCCAAAGCCCCTGGAAAGCAGATAGAAACCGGCTTCAGTGCGAGTCGGCGAATTTTTTTTTTTCTAAGATCTGTCTTGTTTTTCCATAATTTTATCTTCACCTTGAGATACGGCTCTTGAAAGATTATGTTAAATTTAAAAAAAAAACGTTAAAAGAGCTTCGTAACGACCGTCTGGTTACCGCGTGGTTAGAGTACCCGACTTCTACGCCGCGGGTTCGAATCCCAGCTGGAGCCAACATTTGAGCATAAACACAAATTGTTGGTTTTTGTCTAGGTTTTGTTCTGATTTTGCTCCTGTCTCTGACTCTGCATCCTACCATTAGTTGCATGAGTCTTGAGACGGACTGTGTTGTGCATGTGAAATATGTGTCTGTGTCTGTGACACATATTTTCCACGACACAGAAGAGGAAGACACAGGACACAGGAGAAATTATAATGAGGGGTATCGTTTTCATTCGCTGATTATTCCATTCCCTTGATGCTGTCTAACGATTAGACGCACGTATATCCGGCTCTGAAATTAAACAGATTATTTATGCTGCATACGAGGCTAGGCTGTTAATAGTTTTTTAACTTATAAATAAAATATAGTTAATAGAACCAGGCCTCACATTTCGGAAACCCATTATAAGGAAGGAGAAGAAGTTAATTTGCTAAGATTTCAAAATATAAAATGGATTATATTACCTTTGCCGTGTGGTGGCAGCCTCCCACGTCCCATCGACCGCCCACCCACAGTAGCGTGCACAAGCAAATTAACACCGTCACCGGGAACCGTCACCTTGTTGCGGTGGAGGGTATCTGGTGGCGGTAGTTTGCTTATGCATGCAACCGAGGGAGTACGGGCGGTGCTATTCAAAACTAGGTAATATATACCATTTTATATTTTGCATGCGGATCTTAGCAAATTATCTTATTTTTCTTTCATTATGAAATAAAATTTATTGTTTACTTACAAGTACCATAACACAAATATATACATATGTTATTCAACGCGTGCAAGAACAATGCATGTTTAAGGTATATTACGAAATGAAAGAATTAAAGCAACAAAAATCATCACGTTCTCTAGGTACCACCGCACGGCCAGATATTCTGCCGTGAAGCAGAAGTGTGCAAACATTACTGTGTTCGATCTGAAGGGCAATGAGAACTAGTGTAATCACTGGCCATATGAAGCTTAAGATCCGATGTCTCAAGGTAACTTGTTGCTGTTCAGAAATTTTCTGGGTGGCACATCATCTGTTATGGGCAGACATTGCACTTACCATCAGGTGAACGTTTTGCTGTCACTTTCTACAATAAAAAATAACTTTCCCGGTCAAGGTCATCCACTTATGTGCTACTGCCAGTACCTATCTTACTTTAATCTTCTCTGCCCATTACCCACTTTGTGTCACTCAGAACTTTTCTATACTGCTCTCGTCACTCTGAAGTCTCATATGCCGCACATTAGCTATTACCTTGAAAACTATTGCCTGAGGGCAGAATAGCTAGCATTGCGATGGTACTTACCTACCTAGACGGATTCCTGCAGAGAATTCCTACCACCTAGCCGCCGCGTGGCTCTATATTGTCGTAACATCGTTACCAGCCTCTATGAAATCCATTGTTGGGCAACGCTTCTAAAGCTAGAGAGATCTGCTGTTATCACCACACTTCGCGATGAAATGGCGATCACAGTACGAAAAGTTTCGCAACCTTATACATTTATCATCATCATCATCATATTAGCCTATCTAAGTCCACTGCTGAACACAGGTCTCCCCATAAATTGTCACGAAGCACGGTCCTGACCAACCTGCATCTATCGACTACCCCTAAAATCGACCCGCACGACCTGCACGTCATCACTCCATCTAGTGTGTGACCCCCGACACCTAACCTTATACATTGCTGCTCGTGAAAGATCCATAATGCAGATCAATCTTTATCTCATTTGTCGAAGGCTACGAACATTTTCTGGCATTGGTTGACTTTTACGACATTGAACAATGGATTCCGAACAACAAAAAAAAATTAATGAAAGTTTTTGCAATAACATTCTAAGAACAACTTTTCGAATCAAAAAAGTAACTGTTCTACGTAGAACAAAGGCTTGCCAACACAACATTCATTCTGTTATAGACAAAAAGCGACCATAAGGAAAGCGAACTGTAACAATGTAGAGCCGGTCGAGAAAAATGTCCCACGTACAATTTTGCGACACAATTACACCGAAGAGAAAAATTTCCCACTGAACTAACTCTTTTTACTTTTCTACTTGTCGGATAATCGCGTAGCAATTACTTTGCGAACTGAAAACCACAGGGCCATTCATTTGTGGGCGCAATTTAACTTTGTTATGAGAAAGTTGCTTCAAAACATTTTTCTGACTGACACCAAAAACTCTCCTTTGATGTTTGTTTGGTGTAGCCTGCCTTAGTTCCGGTTCAGAGTCACGCATACTAATATCATAAGTATATTAGATCTGTTTGTTACCTTTTCACGGCGCATCCATTATACCGTTTTTGACGAAATTTGGCACAGAGATAGCTTGCATTCTGGAGACGGATATTGGATACTTAATCCCGAAAAATCAAGTTCCTACAGGCGGCTACAGTTTCCACGGGATTTTAAAAACCGGCATCCATGCGAATTCCGTTAGAATGTCCCGTGTCCCGTGGAATATCCCGTTTTCTTTTCTACCTTTAATGGGCAGACATTACCGCCAGTGTAACGCCTGCTCCTAAAAGTTGCGGTGTCTCTTAAAACTTTGCCATGGATAGTTTTGAGTAGCTACACTCGCCGCCATCAGCAGTCGATTCTTAAGTCACATATGCACAGTAATTAATCGTAACTATAGTGCCCTTCGAACCAAAGCATAGTCGTGTTTACACACCACTGCGTAACGGTATAATAAATAGCGCTATAGAGTGCAGATGCACAGTAATGACTCGTTACTACAGTTCCCTTCGAACCAAAGTATAGTGGTGTTTACACACCACTGCGTAACGGTGTAATGAATGGCGCTGTAGAGTGCAGAGGAACACAGGTGGTTGGTATCCAAATATGAAGCAGTAGTGTGCAAACACTGTTTCTGTCTGAAAGGCACTGAGAGCTGTTGCTATTACTGGGCATATTACACCTAAGTACAGCAATTTGAACAGCATTGGTTTTTTAGTAATATTATTAGAGGATTCAGTTTGACGACCGCGTGGCCTAGTGGTCAGAGTACCTGACTTTTAAGCCGCGGTCCTGGGTTCGAATCCCAGCCGGAGCCAACATTTGTGCTAAAACATAAATTGTTGGTTTTCGGGTCTGGTTGTGTTGTGTTTGTCCCCGTGTTTCTGACACTGCAACCTAGCCTACCTCCGATTTTATCGCATCAGCGTTACATCGGGCGCGGGTAAGTTGGGACGAGTGAGTGCCTCTGTGTTTGCGCGTACCCTTGTGGCACTATAATATCTCCTGCGCAGTTGATGGCTCTCGACATTCGGATTCGGAAGTTGTCGCCGTGGTCGAAATCGGCTAGGAGAACATCATCAGTTTGGTTTATATACAGGAAAAGAAAGGAATTAAAGTGTCGTAGCCCTAACATTCATATAGTTACGCCTTTTCTCATATTAGGGGTAGGCAGAGGCTACACACGTAGCCCACTTTTTACCTCCGCGGGAAACGAGACGTGATGGGTGGCGAACCACGCCACCATCTTCGTGCGATTAAAAAAAATCTGAGTCTCCGTTGCGTTCCCACGAGCAGTATAGAGATAGCATTGCATATAAGTGTTCAGTATAGAGATAGCATTGCATATAACAGTGTTCAGTATAGAGATAGCATTGCATATAACAGTGTTCAGTGAGTTAATCTGTACGAATAAAGGCTGTCCGTACAATATTTTAGTCGCCTCTTATGACACCTCGGTAGGAAAGAGGTAGGTGCTATTCTACTCTGCCGGACACCTATCGGCCTGTACCATACCATGGGTTTTAGAGTAGACAAAGGCCGGTAAGTTAGTTCAGTGCGGGCTAATGGACTTTTTATGGACTCTAGATGTTTTTATGTGTAAGCAGTAGTGTGCAGACATTAATGTCCGGTTTGAAGGGCACTGAGAACTAGTGTAATCACAATATGACACGTAAGAACTGATGTCTCCGAGTGACAAGTGTAATGTGGTGCCGTAAACAAATGTACTGAGGACACAACATTCGTTATGAGAAGACGTTGCATTTACCATCAGTGAGGTTTTGCTCATGTCCTCACTTTCACCAAAAACAGTCTATGTAACATAGTTAATCGAATCAGGCGTTACTTTGCGGAAATCGATTATAATAAATTAAAGAAAGTTAATTTGCTAAGATCCGCATGCATAGTTTAAAATGGTTTGTATAACCTAGTTTTTGAATAGCACCGCCCGCCCTCCCTCAACAGCTTGCATTGAGAGCTAGGGCGGGCGGTGCTCTTTAAAAACTAAGTAATACAAACCATTTTAAATTTAGCATGCGGATCTTTTCATATTTGAGTAATAGAACGCAGACAGTAGTGGTGTCCCGCAGGGTTCGATTCTCGGCTCATTTCTATTTCTTATTTACATTAATGACTTACCTTACCTAGTAGGGGACAACCATGATATAGTGTTATTTACTGATGATACATCTTTGATTTTTAAGATAAAACGTCAACTTTTATTATATATCCGAGGTGAATAATGCTATTTCAAAATTAGTACATTGGTTTAACGTTAATAATTTGCTTTTAAACGGCAATAAAACAAAATGTATTAAATTCACAACACCAAATGTTAAACAATTAGATGTAAATGTGCTTGTGAATGGGGAAGAGTTGAGCCTTGTGGATACTACTGTCTTTCTTGGAATAACTCTTGACGCAAAACTTCAATGGAGCCCCCATATATCTAAACTAGCAAGTAGACTTAGCTCTGCAGCTTATGCTGTAAAAAAAAATAGGAATTTGACTAACGTTGAAACTGCTAGATTGGTTTATTTTAGTTATTTTCATAGCATAATTTCTTATGGTATTTTGCTATGGGGAAATGCAACTGATGTAGAAGTGATTTTTGTTTTGCAAAAGAGGGCCGTAAGAGCTATTTATAATCTTGGCTCTAAAGTGTCTCTTAGGGATAAATTTAAAGAAATTAATATCTTAACCTTGGCCTCTCAATATATTATATTTGAAAACGTTTTGTATGTATACAGGAACATAAACCAGTTCACTAAAAAAAGTGATGTTCATAATGTGAATACCAGGAACAAGCACAAATTAATTATGCCAGTTACCCGACTTCACAGAGTCAGTAACTCTTTTATGGGGCAATGTATACGTTTTTATAACAAAATCCCAGAAAGTGCTAAAAGTCTTTCAAACAAAAAGTTTAAATTTTATATTAAAAAAGACTTCATAAAAAGGGTAATTATAATATTAAAGAATACATAGATGATGATAACCCCTGGGAATGAGGTGATCGCCGCCAAGCCATTTCTACATCTTTATAATACTGCTGTTATTGTACATTATTTTAAAAATGACTAAAAAAAAAGCCCGCTGGGTTTCTTACTGGTTCTTCCCAGGACAGAGGCATTTTTGCGAACCAGTGTAGTTTAAAAAAAGAAAAAAAATGACTTTCAATAAGTATTATGTAAATAATCTATATTGAATAAAAATTTATTCTATTCTATTCTATTCTTAGCCAATTTACTTTCTTTATTTATAGTCTATGTAAACCCCTACTGATGAGACTGGGCGTCTTTTATTTAGTTATCGCGAAATCATATATACAATAGTCTTAAAATAGTGAGATTGCTTTTAAAAAAACAAGTTGCTGTTTTAAAAATCGAACCGGATTTTAGTAGTAAGTACGTTCATTGTTTTAGCAGAAATCATGTCCCAGTAGATCGAATTATCAGCATTCAATAGCACTGCGTTTTCATTCGAGAGTCGAGAACGGAACGGGGCCATTTTTTTTGCAACCAGTGTACATTTTCACGCGTCTGTGTATTGTAATGTGGTGTCAATTAGACCGCGTAAGTTCTTGCAAGATATTTTTCATTACGATCTCAGATGTAATTGAAAAGTAGCAACAATGTTTTGGTTTTTTTTTATAAATTATATAAATGTTTGGATTACTGTAAGTTTCGTAAGCATCCGCATGTGGTTTTAGTCTCTGAATGGACTGACAACTGTGCGGTTTAGTGGTGGTTAAACAACTATGGCGTGGAGAAACGGTAAGCGAACTTGAGTTTTTGGTTCGAATAACATACATACATACATAAGATCACGACTGTATCCCATAAGGGGTAGTGAGAGACTGGGCACTCACTGCAAAAACAGATGACTGCCACAATCCACGTTTCACTATCGAATAACAGTAGTAAGCAAATTCTTGTACAATTGCAATGTGCATTTTTTCTGTTTTTTTGTGTTTGTTTTATGTTTATTGGACAAAGGGACGAAACGAGCATAAAGTTCACCTTGATGGTAAGTGCAGCCGTCTGCCCACAACAAATGGCCCAGAACATTTCTGTGTACTGGGTACCATACACACTGCGCCCGTCATCCTGAAACATCTGTTCTTAAGTTAGAATGAGTTTTTCAGGCGCCTCTTTTTTTATTTCGATTCTTTTTATCGTATCGGAAAGTCGAGAATTTTTTACTACTCATTGCGTTCCCACGAGCAGTATAGTGACAGCATTGTATACGGTGTAGTTCTGCACGTATAAAGGCTGTCCCGTACAATACCTTACTCGCCTCTTTCAGGTGCCTATTCTACTCTGCCGGACACCTATCGGCCAAGCAATAAATTTCTTAAATTTGAAGTTTAGTTATTCAGGTCACTTAACTCCTAAGTGGGAGAGGTCAGGCGCTAAAATTTAAGATTACTTATTATATTATTTTAGCACCTACATACCGAGCATTTTAAATTTTAAGGAATCGCACAGTCTTGTCTTAATGTGTGCGTGCTGTAACTGCCTGTAAATTGAGTTATCTGTGTGAGTCCCAAGGTTTATTATTTTAATGTAATATAAGTGTAATTGTCTAGGCAGTTATAAAATAAAATACATAAAAAAATTACACTAGCTATCAGTTACCTTCACATTGAAACACAGAAACACTTAATATAGCTTCATTGCAGAATAACTGCACTGCGGTGTACCCATCTGGACGGATTTCTGTATACGAATTCTACAACACCGGAACAATTGAGTTGACACCCTCTGGGCTAACATTTGTATGATAAATAGGAATGTTAGAAAGTAAAGTAGAAGCCTATAAATGTCCCACTGCTGAGCACAGGCCTCCTCTCATTTCTGAAAGGCTTTTGGAGCCGGGAAGAGTCATGTCGTATAAATATTTTTATTTAGCAGACATGAAGGTTTCCTCAGGATTTTTTCCTTCCCCGCTGAGTACGTGGTAAATCGACACTTAAAATTGCAGAATGTATTTAAGTAGTACCAGCACCGGAGATCGTACTCAGTTCACTCGCTTACTATGAAATTTTAAGCCTCTAATCAATAGATATTTCAATGTAAGCTTATCTATTATATTGCCGACCTTTTTTTATTTGATTAATTGACGAGTCGAGCAAAACGTTCACCTGATGGTCAGTGCAACGTCTGTCCATAATAGATGATGGTTTAGTGTACACCACCATCTTTCTCTTTTTCTGGTTTTTCATTTTGCTGTATTAGTTCTCTGCGCTAAGGTTGTCTGGAAGAAATCGCTTTCAGTGATAAGACCGCCTTTTGTACCTTAACTTAAATATAGTACTTAGTCTTTTTTTTTGTATTGGTGTACAATAAAGAGTATATTGATTGATTGATTGATTGATGCTACTCAGAATATTTCCACCACACTGCGCCTGTCACCCTGAGGCACAAGTTCCTATGTCTCATATGTGATTAAACTAGCTTTCAGTGCCCTTCGAAACGGAACACAGCAATTTTAGCACACTACTGCTTCACGGCAGGATAACTGGCCCTGGGGTGGTACCTACATAGACGAATTGCTACATACGAATTCTACCACCAGTACTTGAATGAATCCTAATTTTGGGACTGGGAAAAGTGTGTGCGTTAAAATGATTCCGAGATCCATCCATAGCAAGGAGATTGTAATGGCATTTAAGTCGACTTTTACCCACGAAATAGCGGAAATAGTGTCGCAAAAAATTTAAGTAGTAAAATAAACAAATTTGTAAATCTTAATGCTTCGCTCGCAATTCTCACTTCCGACATCGATTATATACCTTGTGTGGATGAATATTCATCGGTAAGAGAAATAGTTGGCCGCCGCTCAAGTATAGCGACGAGATGCCAGCAGTGGCATCAGTTATACTCGTATCTTAGCTAAATGCTATTCCAACAAAGTGAAATACGGCACACGAGTTGAATGACTAAAAATAAGTTTCACATTATAATGTCTCAAGTAAATACATACATACATACATACATACATAAGATCACGACTGTATCCCATATGGGGTAGTCAGAGACTGGGCACTCACTGCAAAAACAGATGACTGCCACAATCCACGTTTCACCAAAACAATATAATGCACTTGGTGTGATTGGTGGTGAGTCCATCGCCAGCATGCGCTGTTGGCTGCGCAGTGCAGTGTAATTCCTTACTCGCCTTTTACGAGATCCATTGGATGAGATGGAGTGGTAGTATTCTTTTAACGAGTCGCCACCACACGGCACTACGCCTTTACTTAAGTGTATGCGGGTCCTGTAGTTCGAATCCCAGCCGGAGCTTGAAAATTGTGCTTAATCACAAATTGTTGATTTGTGGGTCTTGTTGTGTTGTGATTGTCCCCGTTTGATACTTTATCTTCCTTCCTCCAGTCTTATCGCATCAATGTTACATTGGGCGCGGCTTAGGTTGGGACGAGTGGGTGTTTGTGTTCGCGCCTACACTTATGGCACTATAATATCTCCTGCGCAGTTGATAGCTTCCGACAGTATTCGGAAGTAGTCGTGTTCGGAATCGGCCAGAGAGATATCACCATCAATAACTACTAAGGTATTGTACGAATAGTAATTTGTTCATACAGAATAACTATAATATGTAATGTTGACACTATACCGCTTGTGGGAACGCAATGGAAAGAAAGAATATTTTGACTCGTACCAAAATGGCAGCGACGTGGTTCGCCAACCATCACGTCTTGTTTCCAAGGGGGGCGAAAAGTGGACTACGGGTGTTGTCTCTGCCTACCCTCTTACATGGAAAAGGGCGTGACTGTATGTATGTAATTCATTGCTAAAGCAATCAATGCGTCTATACTTGTAAACAGGTGCTGGTGGAGGCTGGTCTCCTCGGGTTTGCAATGCATTTATTCATTTGTTATTAGATCTTGACTGACATTTTGTCATGGAGCGTGCTTTGGTTTTCTATGAGACTGTTCTCTGTAAATTTATTTATGATGCACTTTTGACTAAGTGAAAGTCCAGTCTAGGGTGACGAACGCAGTGTGGTGCTGCATATGTTATGAGCAGTCGTTGCACTTACCGTCAGGTAAGCGATTTACTCGTTCGGTCACTTAATCCAACAAAAAAGTAAAAAAATAGTAAAGGGACAGCCTATAAATGTTCCGTCTGCTGAGCATAGGCCTCCTCTCATTTCTGGGAGGCTTTTGGAGCCGGGAAGAGTCCGCCACGCTGCTCCAATGCGGGTTGGCAGACTTCACATGTCTCGAAATATTTTTTATTCCTCAGACATGCAGGTTTCCTCACGATGTTTTCCTTCACCGCCGAGCACGTGGAAAATCACCACTGAAAAATCCTACTAACAATTTTAGTGGTGCCGGCACCGGGAATCCGGGGATGAAATTTAAAGCAAACGCCTAACCCCTGAGATACCACAATGTTTCGGCTTACCGGTGGTCAAATTCCTATGCAGGAACCACCGCCTTGTAGGTACCACCGCAGTGACTGTTATTCTGCCTTCAAATAGCGATACGCAATCACTACCGTGGTTTCGTTTGTAGTGAAGCTAATAATGTAATGACAGAGCATATGAAACTCAATAGGCCGATAGGTGTCCGGCATAGTACGAGTAGAATAGCACCTACCTCTTTCCTACCGAGGTGTCGTAAGAGGCGACTAAGTTATTATACGGACAGCCAGTATTCGTGCAGAATAACATCATAATTTGCAATGCTGTTACACCTCGTGGGAACGCAACGGAGAGTCAGATTTTTTGACTTGTACCAAAATGGCGGCGATCAGGTTCGCCCGTCATGTCTCCGTTCCACGGGGACGAAGATTTAGCTATACAAAAAAAAGGGAATAAGACGTGACTATATGTATGTATGTAAGAAACTTAAGGACCGATGTCTCATGGTGACGAGTGCAGTGCAACACAGAATAAGCTTTGGGTAACACCGCAACTGCTATGGGCAGGTCATATCAGCCCATCACCAGTCCACTGCTGAACATAGGCCTCCCCTATAGATTGCCACAAAAGTTTGTAGCTCTCATTTTGGAGGTTTTTGCCATAGTTGCCACGCTTGGCAGGCGGGTTGGCAACCGCAGTTTATTTACTCAGGTGTTCCAGGTAGATGCTGCGTCCCAACCTCTGTTTTATATTTTCCCTCTGTCGGCTTTTACGACGCCCACGGGATGAGATGGGGTGGTAGATTCCCTTAAGCCGCTACTCGTTTTCTTTTATATTAGAGGGGGCAAACAAGCAAACGACTCGCATGATGGTAAGTGATCACTGCCATAAACATCCGCAATACGAGTGGAATTCCGAGTGCGTTGCCAGCATTTCTCCTTTTTTTTTCTTTAGTGGTGGAATGCTAGTCTTCCAGGTGGTGCTGATGAAATTTTGTGCACTTCTATAAAAGAATCTGTTAAATGTAGTATATATAGTATGCAGCGATCGCTTCATAGTTCCTCCCGTTCTCGTCTCCTTTATCATAATCATCATTTAAGCCTATCGCTAGTCCACTGCTGGACATAGATTGCCAAAAAAGTTTGTAGCTCTCATTTTAAAGGGATTTGCCATAGTTGCCAAGCTTGGCAGGCGGATTGGCAACCGCAGTTTATTTATTCAGATGTTACAGGGAGATGCTGCTACCCATCTTTCGGAATTTACCTTCCGTCTGTCGACTTTTACGACACCCACGGGATGAGATGGGTAGATTGTCTCAAGCCGCCACCACACGGCGTATAACAAATAAGTTTATACATAATATTCACTACCTAATTTACAAAATTTCATCAAAATTGTTAGAGACGTTTATGAAAAATCTATTATGTATTGCTGTCTGAAAGTATAAGTAATGGAGTAGCTAATATTGATTTAAGTACGCAGGATTAAAAAAATACATTTGTGATGGCGAAACCTATCTAGATCAACTTTGAAAGTACATTATCTAAATACAAAATTTTACCCAATACGTAAAAGCCGTTTCCGAGAAACCGATTACATGTATATAATTATATACAAGAATCGCTAATTAATCATTTGAAAGATGTTAAGTGCTATCATATATATATATATATATATATATATATATATATATATATTACAAAACTTTTAGTAGTCATAGACTTAAAGAAATAAAGTCTGTTAAATAATTAAATTTGTCATCACAAAGTGTTCTGCATACCAGACTCTTGAATTTAAATTTAAAACGTTAGAGATAGCGAAAGTAGTTCTTAGCGTTGTTAATGGGAACGAAAGCGACAGCGTGGGCTATCTGGCTATTTAAACAAGGTTACTAAAACAACTGTCAAGGGGACATCGCCCGGTAACTATTGGAAAGCAGCCTCTATGCAATATATATTAGAGCTGATATTGACATTGCGTCATAAAAAATATTTACTCTCTTGACGCTTTATTTCTAGCTGTGCCTCGCAGTATTACCCACAAAAATAAGCTGACCACATGATTGCACCGTACGGCATGTTATCTTGCTGACCTGTGCATTTCAAATTCGATCCTTCTCGGTAATATTTGGTTCTGAGCGTGTGGCTCCATAAGTCCATAGCATAAAGTATTATAGCCTAGAACTTTCTATCAGAAGTGTTCCTTGTGATTAGCGCGTCCAAACATTCAAACTCTTAATCTTTACTGTAGTAGTAAGATAAAGACAACGCCAGTAAAAAAAAAACTATGAATATTCTGAACCACTTATTAAGATATTAAGAGAAGTACTCAAACTGCCATGAAATAAAATAGTAATGAAACAAAATGCAATTTAAAGCTGCGCATAATCAACCAATCCAAATAGCCCTTAATTTACAGTTTTTCAGATTTTACGTAAGGACCCTTAATATTTCGGAAATAAAAACTAGCTTAGATTACTCTCTGAAAAGTCCTCTATCTCCCTATGAAAGTTCCGTCAAAACCAATTCATACGTTACAGAGATAAGCCGGGACAAACAAACAGACAGACTGACAGAAATTTTTAAAACATGTGACTGTGTTTTGGTAACCTCCTGCATAATCATATGAGACATTGACGACCGCGTGGTAAGTCAGGTACTCTGACCACTAGGGGTCAGAGTACCTGACTTTTAAGCCGCGGTCCTGGGTTCGAATCTCAGCCGGAGCCAACATTTGTGCTAAAACATAAATTGTTGGTTTTCGGGTCTGGTTGTGTTGTGATTGTCCCCGTGTTTCTAACACTGCATCCTAGTCTACCTCCGATCTTATCGCATCAGCGTTACATCGGGCGCGGGTAGGTTGGGACGAGTGAGTGCCGCTGTGTTTGCGCGTACACTTGTGGCACTATAATATCTCCTGCGCCGTTAATGGCTCTCGACAGTAGTCGGCAGATGTCGCCGTGGTCGAAATCGGCTAGGAGAACATCAATCATATGAGATTAAGAGAAAGAGAGAAGATGTCTTTTTGTGAAACCACAGACAAAACTTCAATTTTATTTATTTGTATGGACTGGTAGCGGAATAAGAAAATTGGCAACCCGTATGTTGTCAGAGTCGACTGAGGTCATGTCTGAAAAGATTACATTATAGGCAGGTGATTGAATAACCATCTCTAAGGGGGGTAAAGTATTGCGATCACCGTTTTGTTTTCGTCGGAGAGGCCTGTATCCAGTCGTGGACTATTACCAGGCTAATGACGTTGATGAGAGGCTATCAACGTTGTAGATACTAATATTATAGAAGTAAAAATTACTCTTTCTGTCACTTCATCTATTTGTTACCTTTTCACGGCCCAACCGCTGAAACGATCTACAACTACGACGAAAAATTACTGTTTCGGTCGGAAGGGCACTGATATACAGTGTTATTAGTGAGCAGTGTGGTGCCAAACTCTAAAGTTCTGGGTGGCACATTTGTTATGGGCAGACGTTGCACTTACCCACAGGTGAACAACTTGCTCGCCTCGTCAATTTCTTCCTTAAAAAAAGGATTTTTACATCTAAGTCAATAGTTACGTTGAAATTATTTAACAAAACTACTAGAAATGTACTCGCAGATATTAATTATTTTATAGATATTTTTTAAATGAAATGCTTCTCTTATTTTGATTCACTTTCCCTGGTTTGACCTAAAGATTTCGCTTAAACGACCGAAACGAGGCTACAATTCACACTTGACTCATGTTAGATCCAATCTCAAGATCTTTTGACCTTAGAAAACCAGAACAATAAACAAAACAACAATCTATCTTAACTCGCTAACAGACGGGCTTTTCTCATGACCGTGAAATGGTTACACTTTCATTGTCTTAATCTTTTGTTTACGTTATTATTTTAAATAAGACAATTCTATCTTTCCGTCTATCGGATATTTAAGCTCACTCCATATTAAATAATCATTTCAATGAATGCACAGTTTGAATCCATTCAATGTTACTTCATTGCCACTGGAAAGGACGTCATTTTATAATTTCAACTAAACATAGAAATGAATTTCGTGATTTCGGTAAGGTCACTGATTACACTACTATTATTAAGACATTATTTTTAAATTAGTTAAGTTTTTGTATTTTTCATTCATTCATTTCAGCCCATCACTAGTCCACTGCTGAACATATAAATAACCAATAAACAAGGTGACTGACTGGTGAACTGAGTCACCTGATTTATCGTCTTCCAAATCGCAAAACCGTGCAGGTCATCGCTCCATCTAGCGGGGGGTCGCCCTATCCCTCCTTATATATTAAAGTAACTTGCCATAAATGCCCCACAGCTGAACACAGCCTATCTTTTATTTTTGAAAGGGGTTTAGAGCCGGAAGAGTCCGCTACGTTGCTCCAAATCCAAAATCCTATAGAAACTAGTAACAAGATAATTAATAGCTAATTATTGTAACGACAGTTTCTTTCATTACAGGTGAGATCAATGTTCGGTAATGAAAACAATTCGACTTCGGAATTAATGCTACCGATACTATTAGACATGGCGAATCTAATCCGTCGCGCTGTCAGGTCCGGAAAGGAACCGAGAGAAGTAAAACTGCCATTGACACTACCACAGACACAACTGCTCAGACGTTCGTTCATTGAAGACACGTCACACAGCGATGAATTCGATCCGGGAGTTGAAGAGTTCGGATCAATCGAAACCACAACCACTAAAGCACCACTCATTCTCAAGAATCGTAACACAAGAATCAGACCGCATAGAACTTTACCGACTATAACTCAATCTGATAAATCAGATACGGCCGACATTGACAGACAAACTGATCAATATAGCAAAACAGTTACAGACAAGTCTATACAAAGTAACATTAAAGATAATTTCAGCATAACTTCAGTAAACAGCACAGGAAATTATGGCGTAAGTAATGACCTTACAAAAACATGATTACTCAGTATATGATAAATATTATAAAATCCCTAAAAATACCTGGCGGTAGGATTCCTATGCATGAATCCATCTAAGTAGGTACCACCACAGGGTTATTGTGCACGAGAAGGTCAAAGAATATTCCATTCATTCCATAATCGCGCCGTGATAGTTTTCTGTGATGCGAACTATATATACAACATGTAAATATTACTAGTTGGAGGAGACGTCCTCCCCAGATCAGCACCAACGATCTGGCGGGTAGCTACCCCTTTTGCATTGGAAATATAATCCGCCAAATAATGTGCAAACATTTCTGTGTTTCGGTCTGAAGGCCACTGAGAGCCAGTTTAATTACTGGGCATATAAGAGCTAAGAATTGATATCTCAGAGTAACGAGCGCAGTGTCATACGTTGCACTTACCATCAGGCGAACATTTTGCTCGTCTCGTTACTTCATCCAATAAGAAAAACGTTTAAATCTCCTTAATAATTAAAACCTCAATTGTTTTAACAAATACTCAATTGTTTTACAAACTTAACAAATAAAATTCCAACCAGTCTTCCAATTTGACGACCGAGTGGTCTAGTGATCAGAGTACTTGAGTTCTACGCCGCAGGTGGGTTCTAATCCCAGCGGGAGCCAATATTTGTGCTAAAAGACAAATTCTTAGTTTCCGGGTCTTGTTGTGTTGTGCATGTGAAATTTATGTCTGTTAAGATGCAACCACGATACTGGAAACATGTATCTGTGTTTTTTCTATCTTCCGACTGTCTTTATTGCTGCACCTCATCAAAATCTCACCACTGCATTTTTTATCCATGTTATTATAAAGGAAGCAATAAAGGTTTAAATAAATAAATAGTTTAGTAGAAGCTGCACATTTCAATACATACAAATACAGATAGACTATCTTCACAATTTTCGACCATCACAAGCCAACCGCTTATTAAAGACCACCCCGATAGATTGTCACAAAGCGGGGAACGCACTGGGAAGTAAGAATTTTTTGATTCGTACCAATATTAGTTGGAGAATATTATCTCAAGAAGGATCACTTTTGACAGATTTGTTTCTATCACTCTTATCTGTATTTTTTGTGTACTATTTATGTGTGTGTTATTTATATATTTACATCATTTATATATTGATTACATTTATTATTAACTTTAAAATAGATAGCACCTGCCAATTTTTTTTACCATCAACCCGGGTTGACTGGCAGAGAATGCCACATGGCGTAAAGTCCGCCCATTGTAGCCCTTAGGTTAAGGTGTCAACAATAAAGTATAAATAAATAAATGGCGGCGACATGGTTCGCAACCCGCCACGGCTCGTTCCACGCGGGGGCATAAAGTGGGCTACGGGTGTGGTCTCTACCTACTCCTTGTATAGGGTAAACGCGTGACTGTATGTATGTGTATCCATACTTATGACACGTTCGGGACGAGATGGGATGCAAGATACTCTTACATGGCCCTTAAGAATATTAAATAAGAATTTCTGCATTACCGTGCAGATAGTTGCTCCATCCAATAGGTGTCCACACTGCATTTACCGGTACGAGGCTGCGTCTCAAAAATCTTTCCTACCCATCTCTTATCGGTACTGCGAACTTTATGGACAGCCTATTCCTACTCTATCTTGATGTTCTTTAGTGTCATGTAAGAAAATCGACCCATCTCGTCCCGAATGTGTCGTAAGTGTGGATATACATACATACAGTCACGCCTTCTTCCCATCTAAGTGGTTGGCAGAAACTTATATACTACCATCACATCCATCAAAACTATATGCTTTTATCATTTTTCTATCTCAATCCAGTATATCCAATTATTGATATATATTTCTAAACTAACCAAAAAACCGTGTATTTGTCTTACGACAGTTCACTGAGTAAAAATGTTGGTTCAGCTCTGGAATCGTCAATATTCGTAAAATTGTCCCTGGCATTCAAACAGTAGATCAAAGTGGCCTTGAGAACTCGCAAAACTTTTACCTCGTTTCACTTTCCACCTCATTTGGTACGCCTTGCGTATCTTAACGGAGATGTGAGAAGCCACTCATATAGACGATGTGCAAATCTTAGCTTGAACGTTGTGCATAATCATCGTCATAATCTTCATCATTTCAGCCTATCACTAGTCCACTGTTGAACAAAGGCTTAACCCATAGATTGCCACAAAACTTTGTAGCTCTTATTTTGGGGTAATTTTGCCATAGTCGGCAGACCAGGTAGATGCTGCTGTCCATCTCCTGGTTTTCATTTTCGCTCTGTCGACTTTTACGACACCCAAGGGAAGATGAGACGGGGTGGTATATCCTCTTAATCCGCCACCACACGGTTGTGGTGTGGTTGTGCATAATAGCGATAACAAAACGTACCTGACTATTTTATAACGACCGATTAACACTTAAATTTGTATTAATAACAGGCCGGGGATACCTGACCTAGTTGCCTTGTCCGGCATATACGGTAGAGTACCGGGAGTGACCCCGGCCTCCCGAGCTACTGACGTCTACTTCTGCTCCTTCCGAGATAGTAGTACCTTATAGTTCCTTTCCCATTCTCATTCCCTACCCCAAGTGCATTTCCTACCTCATACCTCATCCTATTCCCTTCCTCTCCACCAAGCCAGTGGTTGCCGTGCCGATGGCTAGCTACCCGTGGGAATATACGCAATGGGGACTTTTTTTTGACTCGTACTAATATCATATGGGAGAAAGACATGATTGTATCTGTGTGTATTAATTAAACCATGTGGCCTTGTGGTCAGAGTACCCGTCAGTAAACCTCGGCTCCTGGGCCCGAATGCCAACGTTTGTGCTTAAACAGAAATTGCCGTGTGGTGGCTTAAAAGAATCTACTCCCCCATTTCATCCCGTGAGTGTCGTTAACTACTACTGCCAACCCGCCTGGCAACTATGGCAAAATCCCCCAAAATAACAGCTACAAAATTTTATGGCAATCTATGGAGGAGGCCTATGTTCAGCAGTGGATTAATGGTAGGCTGAAGTGATGATGATGAGAAATTGTTGGTTTTCAAATTTCTAAGCCGAATGTCAATCACAACAAAACCTCTGCACCGTGGGCGACAAGCCAGAACGAGTGAGTGCCTCTTTATTTGCGCGGGAGATATTATAGTGCCACAAGTGTACATTGTGTCTCACGTATTAGAAAGTTTTCTCTGTGGTCAAAATTAGGCCAGAAGGACATAGTTTCATTACCTGTATAAATAATTTTAATTTGTTAGCTTACCTGTTAAAAACGAAATAAACGTAAATTCCAGAAGACAACAAAGGCCGCTGCTGTAACAACAGAGCCGCCCCAGTCGACAGGGCCTAGAGGCAGGTCGTTGAACCTTGCTGACAATACGACCCTGGACCTGACGGCCGACGCTACAAACCAGACGCTGGTACACGAGTTGCCTGTGGCAGAGAAGCTACGGTCGCTCAATAGACTTGTCGATAGAAAAGGTAATTCATAATTATTCTTTCCACCCACGTATAATGACCTAGCCTAGCGTAGTTTGTTACGGTTCCTGCTAAGTTGAAGAAATAGAGTTCTAATCCCGCTAGGTACAATTTGTATGTGTATGTGTATTTTTTCATAGCTGTGTTTCGGTCTGAAGGGCACTGAGAGGCAGTAATCACGGGTTCTCCTATGCCCCGTGATTACACTAGAACTTAAGAACTGATGTCTCAAAGTGAAGGGCGCAGTGTGTTGCCATTCAGAGGTATTTTGAGTAATGAAACATCTGTTATGGGCAGACGTTGCACTTATCATCAGGTTAACATTTAGCTCGTATCGTCACTTCATCCAATAAAAAGTATCCAATATATATTAACATTCACGAGGCGGGTGCCAATGGGCAAGCGACGTAGGCGAACGTATCACGACTAGACTGATGTCGTTTTAAGTGAAGACCACGTTAAATATACCCGCCAACGACATTAAAATGAAGGAAAGAAAGTTAATTGAGAATCTAAGATCCGCATGCAAAAAAAAATATTACCTAGTTTTGAAGACACCGCCCACCGTCCCACAATAGCGTGCACGTGCAAACTAACACCGCCACCGGGAACCGCCACCAGATACCCTCCACGTCTAAAACATTACTACAGGCAATTCCTATGCAGGATTCCGTCTAGGTAGGTACCATCCAGGGCCAGTTACTGCCGTGAAGCAGTAGTGTGCAAACATTACTGTGTTTCGGTTTGAAGGGCACTGTGAGCTAGCGTAATCACTGGGCATATGAGACTTAAGAACCTATGTCTCATGGTGATGGGTACAGTGTGGTGTCACACAGAAATTTTCTGGGTGACACATCATTTGTTATGGGCAGACGTTGCACTTACCATCAGGTGAGCGTTTTGCTCGTTTCATCACTTGATGCAATAAAAAAAAACACAAATGAAGTTCCGGGACCACAACACGTGTTTCACCTCAAAACGAGGCATTATCAAGTGATTTGACTCTACGACAGTCCGCCGCCGACTCGGCGGACTCGTAATATACACCATTTTATATTTTGCATGCGGATCTTAAGAAATTAACTTTCTTTCCTTTAAATCATAATTTTAAAACAATGAACAAATTGATTAAAAAAGCCACATCCTATTTAGTTGATTTACGATTTTTTCTCGCGTCAAAATCATAAACATCGTTGTGAACACTTGTTAATTGAATTTTTACAGTACTATAAATGTGAATAATACTTTAATTCTTGTTTTTATTACAGATTAGTTTAATACTACAGAGCCTTATTTTTCATCTTTTATTACCATTTCTTAGATTAGATTTAAATTTACACTTCATTGACTCAGCTCCACAATTTAAAAACTTCATAGACTTCAAATACTCCTAACTTTTTATATAATAAACCAATCATATAATAAACCAATAAATAAAACAAAGACTTAATATTACAAGAAGATACCCTTAATGATTTTCTTACTGAGTATTTTGAATAATTTTAGTACTTTAGACAAACAGACAGACAGACAATTCTAAATAGATATTCTGAAAGATTTTGTCGGGAGTTACATTGGCAGGTAGGGGACTTTTCAGAGAGCAATCTAATTTTCATAATTTAGGATTCCTGCATAAAATCTTAAAAACTGTAGAAATTAAGGGCAATTAAATATTTTTCTTAACCTATATTTCCATACTATACTATATACTACCTAATATTATAAATGCGGAAGTTACTCTCTCTCTTCCTCCGTCTGTTGGTTACCTTTAACAGCTCAACCATTGTACCGAAGTTAACGAAATTCGATACAGTGATAGCTTGCATCCTGGAGACGCACATAGGCACTTTTTATCCCGGAAAATCAAATAGTTCCCACGGGATATTTAAAAAACCTATATCCACGTGGACGAAGTCGCGGGCATCAACTAGAAAAACATAAGATCCAAAGCGAGCGTACCGTACACACTGATCATAAGCAGAATCTTATTATGTCCCCCGGGCCGATTTTCGACTACGGCGACAGCTACCGAATATTGTCGGAAGTTATCAACTGCGCAGGAGATATTATAGTGCCCCAAGTGTACGCGCAAACTCTTACTCGATGTAATGCTCAAGCGATAAGATCGGAGATAGGCTAGGATTCAGTGTCAAAGGCACAGGGCCAAAAACACGACAGCCAGACCCGATAACCAACAATTTGTATTTTGTGGACAAATATTGGCTCTGGCTGGCATTCAAACCCAAGAACTGCAGCATAGTAATCAGATACTAGAGTACCACTACTCCACGCGGTCCTTTAGAATTTTATGCTCATAATGACTGTGTACGCATTCTCTATCTCGGTCTACGACAGTAACATTACTGCACAAAGATATATGCGTTCTCTCTTATTCGCACACATCTCGTTTTATTGTACATACATCTTTCTTCAATAATGAACTTAAATCTTTTGTAAAAAAATAATGACGTACCCTCTGTAACACTATTACAGGTAACGTAATCCGTCGTGGCATTTATACTCCGAAATCCCCTATTCTGCCGCGTCGTACTACAGCTGAGCCGCCGTCGGGGTCATCTTTGAACGCCATCAATAGAAGGAGACCATTTCCGATAAGGAAGCTACCAACACTAGCAGACGAGCAGAATAAATGCGAACTGTTTTCAAACACCGTGTGTCTACACACTGAGGATTATCCTACGTAAGTCTTTCAATTAACAATATCAATAATTAAAAAAGATGTGTCTCTCTATCCATGTATAAAACTCAAACACTATAGCTATTGCTTTGAAACGGGTACAGTCTGTAGATAAGAGAGAGCGAGAGGCAGAATAGAGAAACCTTTGCCTTTTTTAGTCATTTCATCAAAATCACTTTTAAAGGATCAGGAATAGGACGAAATAGTAGTGGGGTTTGTCATTAATAAGTCAAATGAAGATGATATTAATTATCTCACATTAAAGAAAAACAGTTTTTTTTATCGTCTGGTGGCAGCGTAAGAGAGTTGACCACGCCATCTCGCCACGAAAGCGCCGTAAAAGTCTACTAAGAAAAAGGTCAAAATGGTCTCGTGACCTCAAAAAATAACCATATTACCTACCGTCTCTGATATGCCAAACCAAAATTATCCAGACCGATGAAGGGTGCTAAGGTGCGACGTGTCTGGTTTGCGACTGCCAATCCTGCCATTGGCGATTACGAGAAATCGTCCCATGGACCGATGTCCATCATTTTGCCATTAAATTCAAAGTCAAAATGTCTATTCAATTTAGGATTGTTTAAAGCTCTTATGAACGTCAATATCTACACCGGTTCTAAAAATGATCTCAGAGATAAACCGGTAAGAAACTCTGTGGTCTTTCTTTTTTCAATGCCATATTACATAATGTCATTAAAAATTACAAAAGAAAAAAAAATATTTCATAAATTTAGTAGCCAGGGGGTTTGCAGAGTATGAGTTATTTACACACATCTATGTCCTCTATATAATGATCTATTTCATAATACGCTTTCTCTAATAATGTCTTCTTGATAAGTTTTTTAAAATTATATAATTCATTGAAAAACACGACGCAAGGAAGCATTTCATTACTCGTAATTTTACACGTTACATGACTTAATGTAATATTTATGGCTATATACAAGTAGACAAGTTCATGGCCTTAAAGCTTTGATAATGCTTTAATAATATCCCAAAGCAAATATAGCGGTTCGGTGAAAAGCGAAGGTCGAATTGCGTAAACCGAGCATCAAACGAAAGCAAAAGTAAGCAAATACGTCACAACGCTCTGACCGGAAACCAGCGAAAGTGCTTATGACTCCGGTAAAGCAGCCAACGGGTGACTGACTGACTGGGCTCAGTAGTTTGTGGCTTGAACTTGAACGCTGAAAATAAAGCGACGTCTAGTTTTAAGACATTTTATTGTTAAAAATTATAGTTAAAAACTATTAAATAAACTAACTAAATTCACGGACTTTCATCATCATCATTTCAGCCTATCACTAGTCCACTGCTGAAGACAGGACTTCTCCACAGATTTTTAGTGTCATTTTGCCATAGTTGCCATAGTTGCTGCCTTGGCAGGTGGCTTGGTAACCGCAGTTTATTTATTTAGATGTTCCAGGAAGATGCTGCTGCCCATCGCCTGGTTTTATTTTTCCTTCTGTCGACTTTTACGACGCCCAAGGGATGAGATTGGGTAGTAGATTCTCTTCAGTATTTAACACACGGTTATTACGGCCTTTATCGCTTTTAATTTAGCTATTTATGAGCTTACGTTTCGAGCGCTTTGCAGTACTCGTGGTCACGGGGGGACTACAAATGACACGGAACATACGAGAAGTTGTTGGCGGTCATCCCTGATACGTCTTTGGCTGACCTATTATGGCCCACGAAAATAATGCGATACATTGTTATATCATCCCAGCCAATCCAATGCCCCAGTCTTGACGTGATAAGCGGAGGACAGTTCATGCGAACACATGATAACATTTTTATTTTAATTACTAGTCCGTGAAGCCGTGGTGAAGGAAAACATCGTGAGGAAACCTGCTTGTCCGAGGAATAGAAATATTTCGATGACATGTGAAGTCCGCCAACCCGCATTGGAGCAGCGTGTCGGATTCTTCCTAGCTCCAAAACCCTCTCAGGAATGAGAGGAGGCCTGTGCTCAGCAGTGGGACATTTATAGGCTGAAACTTTACTTTACATATGTACCGTCTAGGACGGATATACATTTTTATAGATACCACAATTTGCTCGAAATGTACGGTAATGAAATACTTAAAATTAACTTTAATTAAACGTATTCGCATAAATATGTAAAATCATTATAGCGTTTATTATTTATTCCTTAGCATCACTCAGTTCACATTCCACTTCTGAACATACGTCCATGCGTCCTTAATTAAGGAAAATTCGGCGTCATCAATACTCTTGACTGGTACATTAATGAACCAGACACCTCACACCTTAGACGCTACTGCCGTTACATATCTTTGAGATTTTTTTGTGGGATAAGATGGCGTGACCGATATTCTTATGCCGCCACTACATGGCCAAATTAATTACTTATGGTTTATCAATGTTTGCTATGTAAGCAACAAGTTACCACGCGTATGTTACACACACACTGAAATGTGTTGTGCAGTATTTCTGTGTATCAGATGCAATGCTAAAATTTTAGGTTACCTTATATTTCTTGAAAACTGGAAGCCCCGCCATTTTAGTCAATTGACTTATAAAGATTTTGTCTTTCCTTTGGAGCCTCATTGACATAAGGCAATTGTTAATAATCATTTCATATCCGAAGTTCAGAGTCACGTCGGTAGTTAGCTTTGAATAAAATGATCGGTCAGGGTGAGTACTGCGCCCTTGCAGAATACCAGCGTAACGTCACTGTTTTTTTTAAGTGGATAAAGTGACGAGATGAGCAAACCATTCACCTGATGATAATGCACTGCCCATAACAAATGCTGTGTCATCCAGAACATTTCTGAGTGTCACAACTGCGTCCATCACCCTGAGACGTCTGTTCTGATATAACCAGTGATTACACTAGCTGTCAGTGCCCTTCAGACCGAAACACAGTAATGTTTGCACACTGCTGATTTACGGTAGAATAACTTTCTCTGGGGTGGTAAATGGATTCGTAACACCAATAATACCAACTGTATGGTTAATAACAATACCCGGTTACACTAGCAAAGACTTTAGATCATAGTCTACATCTATAGACTACAAAACCAGATGCTATCAAGTGGATTGTGTGCTCATTTATTGCCATTGGTTTTAAAATAATAGTTGTAAATACTTGATTAGGATCTCAAATTTAAATAATACATTTACAGGGAAGCTATAGTACTGTCGATAAGACGTAATAAAGCGGCAGCCAGTGCTCTGTTAGCTGACGTTAAGGACCCTGGTGAAGGAGCTGTGGATGGACTTACACCGGCACAGGAAGCGAAGTATACTGCTGAGCACTATCTGGTTTCCAACAGGTACTTGGGTTTTCAATAGCAAATTGTACCTTTTGCTTTTACTTTTTATAAACAGTTTGTTTACCAGAAGCTCCGTCTAAACATTAATACTATCTGAATAGGATCTTTCGTTTATTATTAAAAAAAATTATTGTAAAAAGTGACGAAACGAGCAAAACGTTCACCTGATGGTAAGTGCAACGTCCGCCCACAACAAATGCTGTGTCACCCAGAATATTTCTGTGCGACACCACACTGCGCCCGTTACCCTGAGACATCAGTTCTTAAGTCTCAAATGCCCAGTGATTACGCTAGATCACAGTGCCCTTCAAACTGAAACACAGTAGTGCTTGCACACTACTGCTTCACGGCAGAATAACTGGCCCAGGGGTGGTACCTACCTAGACGGATTCTTGCATAGGAATCCTACCACCAGTGTTTGATGCAACACGTTTTATTTTATAGATTTTATTACACGAACATTTAATGCCATTGCACCTCCAAATTTCGGCTGTCGGCTTCGGTAGCCTCTTATTTAGCGAGACTAATGCAACATTATCCTTAACGCTGTTTTGATGGTAGCGGATTTCACATGTTCTCAAAACATAGTTTTCTTAGACGTGTGTGTTGCTAACTCGATATCAACAATTTAAGCGGCGACGTATCTCGATATCAGGTTGCTCGCGAACCGCAAAAATAAAAACATGGACCGGACTTCCGAAATACATCAGCTATAGATTTCGAAGAATTATCTTAACTGATAATTATAGAATGGACAGGTCCCCAGTTGCAGCGAAGACAGCATTTGTTCAATTCTCAAAAGTCGGGCACTGCACCCGCAATTCCTATATTATTATGGATGTTCATGGGTCATTACTTACGCCAGCGAGTTCTCTATCTATTATATAAAAAAATGTAGCTGGATCAAAATCCTTAACTATTTATCGCTTATTAGGGCTAAAACATACATTACAAATATAGGTTAAGAACAGTTACTTCACTTAGTTTGTTTTATACTGTATTCATTTTTACACTCTTAAAAACAGTAAAACCTCGATATAACAAAGCTGAAGTTAATTTGAAGTAATTTGTTACAATGAGGTTTGTTATATAGAGTTGAGATTGGTCTATGATTTTTTTGTTTGTTTTAACAAGGTAAGAAAGCTTTATGTAGGTACTCATCTGCTTTATCTGTGAACCTGTCGACACATTAATTGTTGATGTTTTTGTGGAATTGAGTCTGATTAATTGGTAGGATACGTCATTAAAGTTTTATAAGTTGTGAAAGGGTAAGAGGTAAACTATATTATATGTTTATATTCTGCAATTATTAAAAATTCGTTATAAAGAGGATTTTGAGAAATGTATTCGCAATGAAAAGTATATTCTGCATTGTCTCTTTCGGGTAGCTTTAGTGGATATCTTAGGTTTTTTTAAATCGAGGAAATCTTTATATTAGAGCTCGTTACACTGTCTTAAGAAAATATTTATCATTGATTGCCAAAACAGTAAAGACCAGTATAGTATAGACAAATTACCATACAAAAACCATGACACAAAACATAAACCGTGGCGCTATAATCACAAGCGAAGGCCACATAAAAAAAAAACGGTTGCCATATAAAATAAGTTACAATTAATTGATATTTTGTTAATGTACTAATGCATGTCCGTCTGGTGGCGGCCTAAGAGAATCTACCACCCCATCACATCCCGTGGGTGTCGTAAAAGTCGACAGAGGGAAAATGAAAACCAGGAGACGGGCAGCCGCATCTTCCTGGAACAATGGGAAAATCCCTCCAAAATGAGAGCTACAAACTTTTGTGGCTATCTATGGGAGAGGCCTATGTTCAGCAGTTGAGTAGTGATAGGCTGAAATGATGATGATTATGATTTAATTCAAAAAACTATATGTGGAGATATGGAATCGGTATACTTTTATACATTTACCACTTCTAAATGCATAAAATAAATGAATAACCTAATACATTTTAAGACAATGTTGTTAAATTATCCGATGTAATGTATTTCAACTCTAAAGCGACCGCTCATTCCAGATCAACGCTCCAATTGTTTTCAATTACCACAAATCACCAACTATTATAGATAATAACTTCCTCAGACGAGGTGACACGGCTAACAGAGACTTTGCGAGTGCCGGAGAGGCTGGGTTTATGTGTCCAAGTACTGTGAAGTATGCGAGACCGCAACGAGCACGGGCTACTTCAGGACAGTGGAAGTATATCGTCAACACCGGTGACCACACTCAGACATTGCGACTGGAGAAGTGTTTGTGAGTATTACTTTTGTAATTGTTACATTTTTTAACAAAACGGCATCTTCTGATTAACATTCAGCGATTCTATCCGTGCAAGATATAGTGACGTATGAACGATCGCAAATGATGATCATGGCGACTTACAAACTTCCGAATACTGCCGGAATCTACAATATCTATAGGAGATTATTATAGTGCTAGCACAAAGACATATAGTCGTCCTAACTTACACACTAACGATGAATGATGATGACGCTTTTGACGCCTACCTACATTAAAAAGTATAGTGACCACAACACGGCCAGATCGGAAAACCTACAAATGGTGGTTTTGTAAAAATATTGGCTCCGTCTGGGATTGGACCTTTGACTGCTAGGCCGGGCATTATATATATTAAGTTTTTTTTACATAATTCATATAATTTCCATAGCAGCATAAGAAGTAAAAATTATCATCGGATCAGGATAAATTATAGTGCTGGGAAAACAAGCCCAATCACAGCGGGCCACTCTTGTTTTTATCTTCCTACATCGAAATAAAACAAAATAAAAATGATCGGTGGGGTCAGATATAGTTTATGAAACTTGGAATCAGTGATAATACACTCGTGCCTGAAAATTATTAATTTGTATGTTAAAATAATATATTATGTTAACTATGACTCAGCAGGCATAATAAATGGCTAATGACGCACTCATTTGCAGGAAACCTAAAGAATCGTGCACGTATTTGACAGACAACTTCAAATCCAAATGTGTTCAAGTGTACAATTATCATAGACTCTTGACTTGGGATCAGCAAAATGGCTTACATATGGATATTTTTAAGGTAAAATGTTCTCAAATTATATCTGATCAACTACCCTTATAATCTGCATAAAATTGCTTCCATATTCTTATTTTTCTCATTTACAGGTTCCTACATGTTGCTCCTGTCATATTGAAGGATACAGCGTCTCTTTCCCACCATTGATTCACAAAATACATGAAACTTCATCCGAACATTTTCCTGGGGAAGATCTGTCTCCAGAACACGGAAACCAAGCTTTCGAGGCAGTTCAGTCCACCATACAGAAACCTGCAGTTTCAAAGATACCAAATTTTACATTTAATAAGTACTTAGAAACCTTCCCATCTTTTGTTGACAACCAGAACACGATACCAGGCCGGCCTTTCGCTGATACAAGCGATGAAGATGAGCTAAATCCATCTGCAACACACTTAAAAGATTCTTACGGCAATTCTTACTTCCCTGATTCCATAAACCAAGGTAGTTCTGTAAGAAATGTACGGAGACCTTCTTTAGAACGGAATCCTATTGGCGTATCAGCATATAATACCGTAACCTTACCGAGTTACTTAGAACCTCCAACGCGTTCAGGGTCATCTTCATTCTCATTTTCGAAAGATAGTTTGAATAACTATAAAACCACTGATAACTTATTCAAAAGAGGCATTTCAAGACAAAACCGTAGACCAATAAGAAAAAAAATATCTGGCGCATCAGACGATTTAGTTTCTTCTGGTACGTCTGCAGTTGGAGCATTTACTAGCGATAGTTTAGACACCGAAGAAGACTTAACGGCAGATTTTCAAAATAGTGAAATCAGGAAAACAAACCCTAACGTGAACGTCCGGTCAACAATAGCACCCAAATTACATATAAAAACAACATCAAAAACTTTCACCACCATAAAACCTCAAGAGCATAATCAAAAAATAAAGGAGGAAATTATAACAAACAGCAAACGAGTCAATTACAACTATCACCCCATTATTGACTTTTTTGAGGAAGACGAAAATGAAGAAAATGAATCTATAGATAGAGAAGACGGTGTTTCTGAATATATTCCATCTTCAGAATCAGAATGGAAACCAATCAATCATCCAATATCTAGAAACAAAAATTCAGATAAGGACCTCTAAGATTTAAAAAAACGTTAATGAGGAGGTTTCGATAAGGCTAAATATTAAAGTGTTATTTCATAACGTTAAATAATATTATTATATAAATTAAAACATATTTATTAAGTATTTTTAACGAAGCCAAATTAAAGATGCAATGTAAATTATTATATTTATGTTAAGTTATTTATTTCATACATGTTCACTAATTTATTGATATATTAGTAAGAATAAATAAGAATAAGAAATACAAGACTTTTTGTATAACACATTACGTTGTAGGTTACTCAGATAATAAGATGGATAGCTCAATAATAAGATATACATCCGTCATGCCTACAAAATTTCTTCTTATCAAATAGTTATAGCTATAGTTATATTTAGTTAGTTAGTTATATTATAGTTATAGCATTGTTTTGTAATTGTGTTTCGGAATCGTCGACGAAAGTGAAAGTATGCTTTGGGCAAAGAAGGTAATACGTTCATATCGTTAACTTGTTAACTGGAGCACTCCACTCTTATATTAGAAAACAATAATTATAATCGTGCTTCTAGGAAAATGACGAAACGTATTTAAATTACCTAGATATCTATTGAACCGCGATAATGATTTAGATGCGGATCAAATTGCAAAGTACCGACTTTGACCCATAATTAGTAATAATATAAAAAATGTAATTATATAAATAATACTACATTGTTATAAAGAAGTTAATTTATTTTATTTCAACATTTGAAATATATCAAATGATATAGAAATAACAAATGTGTGTAATTTGTAATTTCTATATCATTTGATAAAAGAGTAAAAATAACTATTTTGTATTTATCACAGATTTTTATTGTAATAGTATTACATTATATATTTATAATTTAAAAAACAGAATTGGTCACTATGAAATCATAACCGCATTCTCAACACTTTCACAAAATCCCAGTTAACTTTCACATTAATGTTAAAGACCATTTCTGTGTCTCTCCTTTTGTAAAATAATTTTAATGTATTGCTTCCTTAAGAATCGACATAATAATACATTCTTTTACTAGGATCCAAAATATAGGCAGGCGTAGTTGTTAATATAGGAACAGCATGAACAAAACTGTTCAGTAGAGCTGCAGAATTTCTTCTGAAATTCTTTGAGGTATCCTTTTTTCTGTTATTTATATTGGGTTCTAAACCTTCTTTGTCGTTTTCATCGGTTTGGGTAATCCTAGCACTTTTATAATTACCTCCATGCATTGGTTGTCCAGTACTTCTAGAACTACTATATGTTTCAAAATTGCCATGCACGTTTTCATCTGCATTCTCCTTATCATTATAATCATTCTCCTCACTGAGTTCTATTAATTTTGCATTCTTTTCTTCCCCAGCTTCTCTGCTATGATCTTGATTTAACTTCGAATTGCCGCTTTGGATTCTTTTGACTGGTATAGCTTGTGATGATCCCAGTTTGGGATTCTGACCTCGACTTCTTCTTGACGGTTGTGTAGTACTTTCGGAATTTTCCCCTCCTCGTCTTCTCTTAGATTTCTTATAGCTTTGTTCAGTTAATTTACTTGTTTCACTTTGAGATGACTCGGAATCTTGTTTAGATATATTTGAATTCTTGTTGTACACCATTTTTCCAGGCACAATAGAATCATCTATTTTCGATGAGTTAATACTTCTGTAATTTCCTCCATGTCTTGGGCCCTTTTTAAGATTAAGATCGCCTTTGAATACTTCTACATCAAAAAAATTATTAACTTCTTTTGCTAAATTTCCATCTTTATACATTTGTAATGTTTCTGCAGTCTTTTGTGGTGTCACATGCGAAACTTCTGGCATCTCTTTAATTATTTCAACTTCTGTGAAATCTTGTTTAAATTGAGTTATATTTGGCGATGATTTGCTAAAAGGTAATTCTTTATGTATTTCTATCTTTTTCTTAGAAATTATTGGCTTTATTTCCAATTTTGATTTACTACTTTCCGTTGTCATTTGAGGAGCTTCTGTTGTTTTTAAAAGTGTTCGTTTGGTTGGTTCAGCAGTCGTTGTACTCGTTTCATCAAATCTCTTTTTCTCATCTTCGGTACGATTATCACCAGCTTCGTCATCGTCATCATCATCGTCATCTTCAACGTCATCTTCATCGTCATCTTCATCATCATCGTTATCGTCACTTTCATCGTCTCCTTCGTCGTCATTATCGTCTACGTCATCGTCTTCTCTTACATCCTCTGAGCTTCGGGATTCATTTTCCCTTAGACTATCTTCGCTTTCAATTTCTTTCTCGTACTGAGGAACATATTCTTCCACATCATGTTCAACACCAATTAATGAATCCACTTCATCCTTTCTCATGTCATCATTACCTTCTCCATAACGTTTAGTGTCGGTCACTAAGGTGCTTTGAGAGCTTTTCTTTTTCTTTTCTCTAAATTTAGGAATCGTCATATCATCATGGTTTTCATTTTCTTTAATGGCCGATGTTGGGATCATTTGTTTTCTTGATTTATCATTATTTGTAGTTGAATTGCGAAATTTTGTAATTAATCTTAGTTTAGGTAACTGTTCATCGATATTTTCTTTATTTTGTGGCCTCTTAGTAGTTGCAACTATCCTTATTCTTTTTCTGATATTTGGCTTCGTTGTAGTAGTTGTTGTTATCTCTTCTTCTTCATCTTCTCCATCATATTCTTCATAATCTTCATCACTTTCAACATTTTCTTCAGAATGAGATGGCATCGATATTTGTTTTTGTGCCGACGCAAGGTCATATTTCGAAATTTCTTTTATTCGTTTTACTCTGTTCGATGGCTCAGGTTTTTGTAGTTCTAGTGATTCAGGCAAATATTTCGAGACATCAAAGTATGGTCTACCTGAAGCTTTATTTCCAGTATCCCTTCCACTATTAATATTATTACTTTTTGTACGATTTTTATAAATTTCAAGAGACATTGACTTTTTACTTTCTACGGGAGTATAAAGTGATTTATGGTTAGAAGGCCTTGTTTCAAACCTAGGTTCAATTAGACGTAGCTTTTCGTTGACATCTACAAACGTTGTATTAGATAATTCATTTTCAGTTTTATCTAGAGATTTTTCTCTATCTTTTCTATTGATATTCTTGTAGATTAAACTTCCCGTATTTCTTTTAATTGGTTGATCTTTATTAAAATTTGTTGTAACCTTTTCCACTATTCTACTAGATTGCAGTTGCTTAATCAATGGACTAATATTACTAGTTGTAGTTGTTTTCTTAGAATCTTGAATATGACTATCTCTTATAATTTTGTATGGCTCGTAAATGAAAGGCGTTGCACGTATTTTTCTTGTTGAAATTAATTGCTTGTCATTCGTTTCATTAAGTCGCTGGTTCTTTGTATGGTTCACATTTGTATTTGTGTTTATGTTTTCTTTTTTATTCCTTAATGTATCATTTGACACTGGTGTCCTCAAACAATTCTATGTAAGTGCCCATTAACTGTGATATTTTTTCGTTATTATTATTTTTATATTCTTCTGCATTGTTAGATTCCGTTTTAATGACAGGTATTAAATTAAGAGAATTGATTTGAGATTCCTGTGGCAACTGTTGATCCAGCTGATTAAATAATTTAAATATATTAAATGTTGGCGCCGTTACTGGTTCCGGGTTAGGAATAATGTCCTCTTCAAAGAATGGGCTATCTAAAGGGTTTTCACCAAAGTACTTAATTTTGAAACAGTCGATTTTATCACCAAGTCCTTTTAGTCGCGGTTTTTCATTCATATTTCTAAGATCGTTATTTTCATTCGAATTCTGATTATCGTTATCTGCATCACTATTATCGTTTTCATCAGGATGACCGCCTTTTTTTAGCTTTTCCGGAATGGGATCAACGTTATCTTCCACTTCAGAACATTCAAACTGAGTACGAGAATCATAAAATTCTGTCCCCCCCTTCCATTTTCTTGGAATATTTTTAAGGTTTTCGGCGTATCGCAAGGGTGAATCTTTGTTAATTTCATCTAAACTTGTATTGTAATAAGGATATTTACCAGATAAATCTTTTAGTTTAAATGGTTTTAATTTTGTAGAAGAAATGTTTAATATTTCGTCTTCGTTTAAGTAAGTTGACTGTATGTTTATTTCAGGAACTGTAAAACTGATTTCTCTTTTACTTAAATCGTGTTGTGGGTCTGTTTCGTGTATATTATAACTATTTAAGCTGTCTTCAGTGGTATGAAATTGGTTATTACTTATTTCATTGGTCGGTTTATTCGTAGAAGAATTTTCACTTTCAATGTAATACTCATTCTCATCTTCTGAATAATCTTCTTCTTCTTTATTTTCTTCGTCATCTTTATTATGATTTTTCCACTTTTTACCATGCAATACATTATCTCTATAAATTGACCCTTGTCCATCTTCGTAGCTTCCATTAAATGATGGTATTTTATACTTACCTTTACTCAATTCTTTCTCTTTTAGATAACCACCATGTCCTTCATGATCAGATGCATGCTTTTGTTCTCCAGCATGATCATATGCAGAATCTTCATAACCTTCTTCTGAATAAACTGTTTGTGCTTTAGTGCTTTTTATAGCTTCTCTTAGACGATGTGCGTTTCGTAAATCGTCATATGTCTCCGCGTCTTTAAATGCAGCGTCTCGCGGAAGATGTCTTATTGTCTCGAATTTTCTAACCTGAGCGTAGTTTTTGACAGGTGAAAACTCATAATCATCCTGAATATTCTCATTATCATTTTCTGTACTTTGAAGTTCTAATTTGTCGTGAGTACTCTGGCTATTTTTTTTAACAGCGTCATTAATTGATTCATCGACATTATTTCTTAATTTTTTAAACTTGTCTTTGCCTTCTTCATATATGTCATAACCATCGGGTTTTTCTTCATATCCTTGGTGAGGTTGAATTTGAGGATATTCATTGTTTTCGTCATTGAACTTAATAGCGTGATTTTGTCTTAATGTGTGCAAATGATTCTTTATTGGACGATAGTGATTTGGTGTAACTTTAGCGTAGTTTTGACTCCACGGGTGTCTTATTTTTTGATTTAAAATATGATCTCGATTACTGTACGTAATCGGAGGCATATAGTATATGGGTCGGCGTTGGGGTCTATGAATCTCGAATTGAGCTGGTACATGTCTGCCTGAAAAATGTTTTCGGTCTGTTTCTTGTGGGCTTTCTAAATATTCATTTTTTTCGATACTGGATTCACCTGCATCGTTTTCATATTGTTGTAAACGATTTTTACTATCCTTTAAGTCATTTCTTATTTTTTCTAAAACAGGGTCTTTATATATCGCCTTTAATGCTGGCTCCTCCGACTTATAGGGGTGGAATATTTTATAGTTACTTGTAGCTGGTGTGACATAGCTCAAATGCTTATTTTTATTTACAAACTGACGATAAGGTGCAAACAAAGGCTTCCCTTTGTCAAAAATATTATGTTTTCCAAGCTCCGGTTTCTTTATACCAGTGTGTGGCTTTACTGGATAAGCTTTAAAATGATACTCCGGAGATTTTACACCATGAAAAGCGGCAATATCACTAGCAAACTGCGGTTTCTTAGCTGTATATTCAAAATACTCTTTAGGGATTGGTTTTTTTTGCACATCATGAGGCGTGAATGTCTGTACAGGGTCTTCATTTTCGTCTTTGAACTGATTATTTTGCACTTCACTTTTATCATTCCACTCGACTGGTACTCGAATTGTCAGACACAACGTATACTGAAGCACAAAGAGGGCTAGAACTGGGGTCATGTTTCTTCACATCACGATACGCGACGAAAACTGCGGTCAACTGAATCAGCCGGCGGGCTCAGTATCGCTTTTATTTCCTCGGTTATTTGTCGCGGGCCGATTGCCGGCGACTGCTCGTTTTGTCGTTTGGTCTAAGATTACAAGCGAAGCAGAAATATATAAATCGAGGTTTTAAATATACGAGTAAGTACTTCTAAAGATTATACAAATCAAATTATTTAACAACGTGCAATTAATAAAGAAGTAAACAAATCTTCAATTTCTTAAAAAAAATATTGTAACTCAGTGTCAATCGCTTCTTGAAAAAACTTAAGTCGGTGTGGTAACAGGTCTGTTATTGGATTAAGCATTACATTTTATTATCTGTGACCTGTTTCTGCTCTGCAAAGATACGACATTCAATTACGTTCTTTTGACATAGACTCTTAGCGATGAATTTTGCAAAATATAACTTTGTAATTTATTTGTATTACTGTTTAGACCTTTTTATTGTTAACTGTCAAATGAACTTTCACTGCCCTAGTTCCCTTGTATGTAACTGAACTGTTACTTCAACGCAAGTCTAAAGACGATAAACTGTGTGTCGAGCCAATCATAAAAGAGATATAAAGAAAAAGGTAGATATGTCGACACAGATGACTAGGAGTTTGCAAAGTGAAATAGTGAAATGGATTGTAAAACGATAAAAGGGAAAGTAAATGATGCATTAGTTGTTAATTATTTCATTGAAGATTTTTTAAAGCTTTACGTTGATACTTAAAACTGTCATTATAAAATACCGAGTCAGCATGATATAGTAATTATTTGATTTTATTTTAAAACTAGGTGTGTCTCCCGATTTCACCCGCGTAAAGTAAGCACGGTACTTCGTAAACCTGAGTATTCAAAGTTCTATATTCGTCGTTATTGTTAGGTTCTCAGCATGTGGCTCTTTAAGGATGCATTAAATTTTCACAATAAAGGGCTATCTAATAAATAAGTATTTTCTTTAAAATCGAATAATTTTTTCCTGAGATTAGCGCTTTCAAACACACAAATTCTCCAGATTTATTATAGTTATAAGTAAAGTTTGAAACACTAGTGGAACGCAAACCCAACAAATCACTGTATGACCGACTTCATGTTAGAAATACTTCTTTGGGTCTTGATGAACATTAAAATTAGATACGAGTATCATCAACATCATCATCAACAATAACACATTAACATTCCACTGATGGACCTAGACCTCTCCCAAGAAAGAAGGATTTTCTGTAATTATCACGTTCAGCAGATGAATTGATGATTGCTGTACCAGGCATCTCGCACCTTAGACGCTGCTTACTAATGGTAGGATTCCTATACAGGAATCCGTTTAGGTACCACTGCAGTCCAGTTATTCTGCCGTGAAGCAGAAGTGCGCAAACTTTACTGTGTGATTGTTTGATGTTGTGATGTGTTTCGCTGTGTGGCACTGAGAGCTAGTGTAATTACTGGGAATATGATAGAGTAATTACCTATTTAAGAACTAATATCAGAGGGACGGGAGCACTGTGGTGCTACTCAGAAATATTTTGAGTGACAGCATTTGTTAAGAGAAGACGTATCAGATGAACGAATTACTCGTTTCGTCACTCTGTCCTGTATAAATAAGGCAAACATAGTTTATTTGCTATTTATATTTTAGTATATTACAGTCATAAAGCTTATTATCATTTGTAGTAAAATCATACTCGTCGATTACTTCGTGCATATTCTAGTAGACAATTATCGGTATTAGTATGTTGAAATACACTTGCGACATATTATGGCGAAATGTTGAAGTCGCACCTAGGACTCCCACGGTAGGCATTGACCAGTCGGCTTGCGATTTACCGACGGCAACCTTTAATCTGAATTAAACAGTTAATCGTTTTGTTTCTAAAAGTAATATTATCTTGCTGTTATAATAAAGTTTGTAAGTTTGAAAGCGCTATTCTCAGGAAAAACTTATCTGATCCAAAAAAATATTTTTGTAATGAAGGAAAGTAAGTTGATTTGCTAAGATCCGCATGCCAAATAAAAAAATTGTGTATACTCGTATTACTTGGTTTTTTGAAGAGCACTGCCCGCCCTCCCTCAGTAGCGTGCACAAGCTGGGGCTGAGCTGAGCTGAGGGAGGGCGGGCGGTGCTCTTCAAAAAACTAGGTAATATAAACCCTTTTTTATACTTTTTTTTTGCATGCAGATCTTAGCCAATTAACTTACTTTCCTTCATTATAATGGATTTCCGCAAAGTAACCCCTGATTCTATTAACAATTTTTTTCTATGACGTTATGAAGCGGCACGCTGAGAACGGAGCAGTACCGTAAAGGGCCAAATGTACGTCCTATGGTTGACTTTTTTACGCAGGTGAAAACGCGGGCTGCAGCTATTGTTACATTTTCAAACTAGTAATGACAATGTATCGTAATAATTCCTAAAACTCAGCCAGAAGGATTTACAAAGGATTTTGAAATAAGAGAATACTCAAACGCTTTTTCCGTCGTATCACCAACATGCATTAAAAAAATATAGTGTTGTTAGTAGCAGAGTTAGAGATGTATGATGTATAAATACTTATTAATTTATCATCATCATCATATCTGCTTTAAATTTCATAGTACGCGAGTGACCTGGGTTTGATTCCCGGTGCCGGCACCACTAAAATTGTTAATTGCAATTTTAAATGCTGATTTACCACGTGATCAGCGGTGAAGGAAAACATCGTGAGGAAACCTGCCAGTCCGCCAACCCGCATTGGAGCAGCGAGGCGGATTCTTCTTAGCTCCAAACTCCTCTCAGAAATGAGAGGAGGCCTGTGCTCAGAATTGGGACATTTATAGGCTGAACGTAAGCAAAGCGTAAGTAACCTAAGCGATTTGATAACATATTTTTGCATTAGATAGTCTTTTTTATTAGAGGAAAGTTCTGGGTTATAAAACATCATGCTACGGCTTATAGGAGCGCACACTCGGAACCAAACATGGCCGAGAAGGGCCGAACTGTGAACGAAACATGACCGAGAAGGGTCGAACTGTGAACGAAACATGACCAAGAAGGGCCGAATGTGAACGAAACGTGACCGAGAAGAACCGAACTGTGAATGCTCAGGTGAGCGATGTACCATGGCGTACAGCGCAGTCATGTTTTAAGCGGGTGAAAAGGTGCACAGCTGGTTATAAATATATTATGATAAAAATTGCTTCAGCTGGGATTTGATTCCCACACTGGTGGTAGGATTCCTATGCATCCGTATAGGTGGGTACCACCCCAGGCCCATTAATTCTGCCGTGAAACAGTAGTGCGCAAACATTACTGTGTTTCGGTTTGAAGGGCACTGTGAGCCAGTGTAATCCTAATGGATATGAGACTAAAAACAGACGTCTCAGGGTGATGGGCGTAGCGGGGTGTCACAGAAATGTTCTAGATGACAAAGCATTTACTATAGACAGATGTTACACTTACCATAAGGTAAACGTTTTGCTCGTTTCATCTCTTTATTTGGATAAAGAGAGAGAAAAAAAAACTCAGAACTCTGTGAGCGGCGGCCTCCGAACTACTTGATTTACACTATGTGCAGGAAGATTATAAAGTGCTTTGATAAGGGAGAAAGAAAAAAAAATATTTGCAAAGTACTGAGAGCCAACAAAAATACACAAAAGATAGTAATACAATTAAAGGCTTAAAATTTTATTTAAGGATTTTAAATAAATAAATATTATCTCGTTCGCTCGTTCGACGCAGTGGTTCCTGCGGTACATGTTGTGGGTCGACAGCACAGAACATATTTGTATAGCCGACAGATAATAAAGTAAAGTAACAGCCTATAAATGTTCCACTGCTGAGCAAAGGCCTCCTCCCATTTCCGAGAGAGTTTTGGTGCTGGGAAGAATCCGCCACGCTGCTCTAATGCGTGTTGGCGGACTTCACATGTATTCGAAATATTTTTTTTCTCAGACATGCAGGTTCCGATGTTCTCCTTCACCGCCGAGCACGTGGTAAAGTTACAATTAACAAACTAAAATGATTAATCACCATAAATAAATACAGCAACAAAACAAAAAAAACAAGCTCATTTCACAAAGTAGAGTGCAAAAAGATGCAATTCGATTTTAGTCGATTTGCGAAACTTAGACTTGCAATCTTGTTAAAACTGTGTCATCATGCTGATCTTAATTTACGGTTCGACGGAAACTTGTACCGAATTCGGTTCTAGTTTTTTTTTTAAATAATTTTGAGCAACTGATGACAGCTCAATAGAATTAACGCAATCTTGCCGGGTGGTACCGGCTTAAGAGAATCTACAACCCAATCTCATACCGTGGGTGTCTACAGTCGACAGTCGGAACATTAAACTAGGAGATTGGCAGCAGCATCCTCCTGCAACCTCTGAATAAATAAACTTCGGTTGCCAACCCGCCTGCCAAGCGTGGCAACTATGGCAAGATTCTCTCAAAAGTGAGAGCTACAAACTTTTGCGGTAATCTGTGGGGGCGGCCTATTTTCGGCAGTGCACTAGCGATAGGTTCAGCCTATGATATCTAATAAGTAGATTAATAACTTATCGATAAACTATCGACTGTTGTAAACCGATCGGATCGAATCGGTGCCTTTATCGACTTTGACGCAATATCGATAATAGTCCGTTTGTAATGTAATTTGTGCAACTGTACGAGGGGACATTTCTTTATGTAATTCAGTTTCCAATCGTTCGAAATTTAACCATAGTCGATCCTGACGTAATTCGACCGCGGGCAGCCGCCCGATGCAATGCAAGCCAGCTATTTGAAAGTGCAGGAAGTTGCAAATGTGTTACGTTCACTGGGTCGCGACTGTCGCACCCTCAGTTATTAAAGACAGAACTGCGTATTATTAAGACCCGATTTCATCGATCGCTTTGGAAACCAAGTTTTAATAAAACCACGTTTTACTGAACTCAGTTCAAATGTATCATTTGAACTCGGTTTTCGTCTAACCGATTTTACCGTCTCCATTTTGATCGCGTTCAGAAAAACGAAGTTTGCGTGAAATATCGTCACAATCTAAAACAAAAACTCGATGTATTTATTATTTTGCGACATCAAACAGCCTGTTTTTATGCATAAGACACATAGGTGTGCAAAAAATAAACAAAACATATTAAAAATGTTTATTGTGTTTACATAGTTGTGCAATTGACAATGACAGTTCTCTAAACGCGTTTAAAGAGCTGAACGTCGAAAATTGGGCGTTTAGAATTTGAACCGCGTTTAGCTTTAATCGCGTTCAGTTGATGTTGGTGAAATGCAAACAGTAGCATTGAACTCAGTTAAACGCTTAAACTTCGTTCAGCTTGAACTGATCGCGTTTAGTTTCGACGGTGAAATCCGCCCTAAGTGATTAGCGCTCCTACCTACAGAGCCTTCGGTCCAGCTATTTCCCATAATTCACCCTTGCGACATTCACCCACTACACGTGATGCTTGCCTTGGTTATTATTTACAAGTGTTTTTGGCTCTAACGTTTATTCATTTCAAGTGTTATTTAATAATTCTATAACAAAAGATGATTATACAACTTTTAAGTAATTAAGTAGCGACTTATTGAAATGATCAAAGTATTTGTAATGATTATTGTTTTACCATCATCCACTGGTGGTAGGATTTCTATGCTGCAATCCGTCTAGGTAACACCTCATTCTGCCGTGAAGCAATAGCGTGCGTTTTTCGGTCTTAATGCACTGACAGCTAGAGTAATTATTGGACATATGAGACTTGTGAACTCATGGTGATGTGTGGTACCACGGATAAATTTTCTGCGTCAGGCCCATTTGTTATGGGCAGATGTTGCGCTTACCATCCGGTGATCGTTATGTTCGTCTGGTCACTTTCTAACATATAAATAACACTTTTTACTATGAAGTGGTAGAATAAGAGCAATCACATTCAACCCGTTTGTTGTAGAAGTAGACTTCACGTGGCCTTCAACAGACGGCAGATTAACCATTTTAAATATGTCGTACTTAGATATTTATAGGCCGATTACGGGAAGCGTCGTCTAAGCCGCATTGCAATTCAATCACTTATCATTTTTTTTTATTGGATAAAGTGATGAAACGACCAAAACGTTCACCTGATGGTAAGTGCAACGTCTGCCCATAACAAATGCTGTGTCACCCAGAACATTTCTGTGTGACACCACACTGCGTCCGTCCCTCTGAGACATCAGTTCTTAAATCTCATATGCCCAGTAATTATACTAGCTCTCAGTGACCTTCAGACCGAAACAGAGTAATGTTTACACACTACTGCTTTGCAACAGAATAACTGGCCGTGCGTTGGGTACCTTAGATGGATTCCTGCATAGGAATCCTACCACTAGTACACGAGGTGAAGGAGGTGCGTTATCACCCCCGAGAACTTTATTCAAATACGTCGTTGCCATCTACTGCGTAACAAGGGTTTTTGCTACATGAAACACTGCAGCCTTATGTTATTATTGTCACTTTTAAACTCTTAAAAAAATGTAAAGTAACAGCCTAAAAATGCCCCGCTCAACAGCGGGACATTTTTAGGCATCACGGACCTCCTCTCATTTCTGAGAGGGTTTTGGAGCCGTGAAGTGTCCGCCACGCTGCTCCAATGCGGGTTGGCGGGCTTCACATGTTTTCGAAATATTTATTATTCCTCAGACATGCAGGTTTCCTCACGATATCTTCCTTTACCGCCGAGCACGTGGTAAATCGACCCTTAAAATTGCAATCAACAATTTTAGTGGTGCCGGCACCGCAAATCGAACCTAGGTCACGTGCGTACTATGAAATTTAAAGCGAGCGCCTAGCCCCTGAGCTCTTATTTTCAGTGAAAAACCATATATTGTTGTGTTTGTGCCCTAAGAAAGAAAAAGAAAGCCGTGGTAGCTCAGGGGCTAGGCGCTCGCTTTAAATTTCATAGTACGCGAGTGACCTGGGTTCGATTCCCGGTGCCGGCACCACTAAAATTGTTAATTGCAATTTTAAGTGCTGATTTACCACGTGCTCGGCGGTGAAGGAAAACATCGTGAGGAAACCTGCATGTCTGAGGAATAAAAAATATTTCGAAGACATGTGAAGTCCGCCAACCCGCATTGGAGCAGCGTGGCGGATTCTTCCTAGCTCCAAAACCCTCTCAGAAATGAGAGGAGGCCTGTGCTCAGCAGTGGGACATTTATAGGCTGAAACTTTTTGTGCCCTAATACTGCATCCTAGCCTACCTCCGATCTTATCACATGAGCATCGGACACTGACAGTTTAGTATGAGTGAACGCTTCTGTTTTTGTCAGTTTTGTGACACTACACTATATCTATTGCAGTCGATAGATCTCGACAATATTCAAAAATAGCTGTGTTTGAAATTCGGCTTAGACGACGTCAGACGTCTGAGTTCTAAGCACTAAAAACAAAAAAGAAATTAAAAATGGTTGCATAGCCTAACACTGAGATACAGTAATGCACTAGCACACTACTTCTTCACCGCAGAATAACTGGCCCCGTCGGTGGTACCTACCTAGACGGATTAATGCTCAGGAATCCTAACACGAGTAAAATTTAATCGGGTAAATCGTTTTGAGAACTGCCTTAAGCTTTCGTAAGTTATCTTCGCAATGAAAAGCAATAAACATCACCGGAGCAATTCCAAAAAGTTAGTAATCCAATTTTAAATTTTAATTAAAGGGTTTTATAACAATAAGTTGTAAATTCTCCACAGCTATGCACGACTGCGCGCGGCCACTTCAACTTAACCACGATCCCTTTAATACGTGCCTGTTAAACGTTATACCTTCTTGATGGTATCGAGAAATTACTTCGTCATTAAAATGGTGCATACATTTTCGGTGATGTAATTGCTGTTAGCCTTCTCGGCTTTTACAGCTTCATCGGATACTTTAAAATGGTGCAACTTTTAATTTAAGCTGTTATTGTACCATTTTTAATTTATAATCATTTAATCAAAAAAAAAAAACAAATGCGAAATGAGAATTTACTAGTTTCGTAATTTCCTCACAGATCGCATCATTAGAACTTTACTTACGAGTGTATATACATATATATATATATATATATATAAATATATTTATTTGATAAGACGGAACTAGCAGAACGTTCACCTGATGGTAAGTGCAACATCTACCCATAACAAATACTGTGTCACTCAGAACATTTATTTGTGACACCACACTGCGCCCGTAACCTGCGAGACATCAGTTCATAAGTCTCATACGCCCAGTGATTACGCTCTCAGTGCCCTTCAGACCGAAACACAGTTATGTTTGCACACTACTGCTTCACGGCAGAATAACTGGCCCTGGGGTGGAAAGAATCAAGAAAATCTGTTCATAAACAAAGAAGTTAATGCCGAACGGACATAAAAAAAATATACAGACCAATTGAGAACCTCTTCCTTTTTTGATGTCGGTTAAAAATTTCACCGTGGCGGACGATACTACGTCGTCTTGTACGTCATACTATGTATGACATAGTTTCGGTTGGTGCAGCGGTTTCAGCGCAGAGTCGCGGGTTATATCCCGCAAGGTGTAAATGTATGGCCCATAGATTGCTCCCGGTCTCAATGTTTGAACATGTGGAATTCTTGTTTGGAAACGCACCCACGATGCTAAATCCTGGTTTGGGGCGATGTTGTTTTAAACAATGATGTTCTCCTAGCCGATTTCGACCACGGCGACAACTTCCGAATACTGTCGAGAGCCATCAACTGCGCAAGAGATATTATAGTGCCACAAGTGTACGCGCAAACACAGAGACACTCACTCGTCCCAACCTACCCGCGCCCGATGTAACGCTGATGCGATAAGATCGGAAGTAGGCTACGATGCAGTGTTAGAAACACGGGGACAATCACAACACAACCAGACCCGAAAACCAACAATTTGTGTTAAAGCACAAATGTTGGCTCCGACTGGGATTCGAACCCAGGACCCGCGGCTTAGAGGTCAGGTACTCTGACCACTAGGCCCCGCGGTCGTTTTAAACAATAACGAAACTGTGTCACTACGTTGACATGGCTGGTCCGGTCTGGATCGTGGACTCTAGGTTCAAATTACAGATAAAAATTAACTGCTACTGATATAAATTATTTAATGAAATGACTTCGCTGTGATTTCCTAGTTTTTGTTGTATTATTATTATTTTATGATTGCATATTATATAAACATTATGAAAGGTAGTGGTGACAATAAGCAATGAACGCAGTCTTTTCAGCATAACTGTTTATCTAACAAAACTAGATACGACTTCTTTCCAATTCAAGTGTACTGAGGGTCCAACATGTAGAGCATTACAACTGGTATGCCTTATGCTACATCTTCTGTGAAGCACACGTTCAAGAGCCGTGGTAGCTCAGGGGCTAGGCGCTCGCTTTAAATTTCATAGTACGCGAGTGACCTGGGTTCGATTGCCGGTGCCGGCACCACTAAAATTGTTAATTGCAATTTTTAAGTGCTGATTTCCCACTTGCTCAGCGGTGAAGGAAAACATCGTGAGGAAACCTGCATGTCAGAGAAATAAAAAAAAATGTTTCGAAGACATGTGTGGACTACACCCGCATTGGAGCAGCGTGGCGGATTCTTCCTAGCTCCAAAACCCTCTCAGAAATGAGAGGAGGCCTGTGCTCAGCAGTGGGACATTTATAGGCTGAAACTTTACTTTTTTTACATCTTCTGTAGAATAGAATGGAATGAAAATTATTATTTTCATTAATAATTATTTCCTATTATTCAAATTTTAAGAGTTAAACGCTTTTTTTTAAACTGTCCTGTTCGCTAAAATGTCTTTGTCCTGGGAAGAACTAAGAAGAAACCCATCAGACACTTTTTAGTTTGTAAATTTTTGCTAACAAGTACAATAACAACATAAAGATGCAGTAACAGCTTAGCAGCGATCATTTCATTTCCAGGGTGATTATCTGATTGTGGTGTTGATTGTTATAACCATTTTCATAAATTCTTCGCTTTTAAATAATACTAGATTTTGCTGATTTTATCGCGTTTCATTTAACTGTTCATAAAGCGACTTCCCCACCCCACTCCTTCTCCCGCTATATACTAGCGATATTCGAGACCCGAAAGTCAATTTTGCGCTTTTCGCAGATGACACGGCCCTGTACTATTCCGACAAGCACAAGGGCCGCATAACGATTCATCTCCAAGCCGCAGCCGATCGCTTAGGCGAATGGTTCTGGAAATGGAGGATAGGGGTGAAGGAATACCCGCTAGACGAATTCACACAATCGGCAACAATGAACTAGGCACGATCACCCTGTTCGGACGCCCTATTCCCTGGGAAAAGAGCTTCAAATACCTCGGGGTAACTTTAGACGCAGCGATGTCGTTCGCTGCACACATTAAGAACGTACGAAATAGAGCGGGTTTTATCTCAAGCCGACTATCCATTAACTTGCTCTTCAAAATGTGTTTAAGACACAAACTTCGCCTCTATAAAACTTGCATAAGACCCGTAATGGCCTATGCATGCGTCGCTTTCGCTCACGCGACAGGCAATCAATTAAAGAAATTACAGAGAGTACGAAATCGATTCTTGCGAACTGCCACCGGAGCCGGTAATACCAACGTATCAACACAACGTAGACCTTCACAGCGACTGTGAAATGCCCTTAATCTCTGAACACTTCAGTGAATTATCACGGCGGTTTTTCGCCAAGCCGCGGTTTATCCAAACCCGCTGGTGGATAAAGCAGCAAATTACCGACCAGATAGAAACGCGACCGAACGCAAACGTCGCCCGCGAAACGTGCCAAACGACACGGACGTCTCAGCATCCCTGACTTCGATACGGTCAGTCACGATCCAGGCTACACTGTACACACAGTTAATAGCTTTAACACAACACGCACCACGACGCGCGACCGCCGTAGAGAGCGGCGCGCAGCAGTCGACAATCACACCGCGTACACACGATACACCAGCCATACCGCCCAGAGTTACCGACACACAAGTCGACAGTCCGAATGGAGGCCCGCAGCCTCCCTCGGACGGTCATTAGACGACTTAAAATTATTTTGATATATTCGAAATCGCGCAAGCACGCAGCGAACGCGACAGTCCTAATTTCGAGGTTTTTATAGGAGTACTATTATGTACTGTATTTATATTTGGGTCAAACCAAACCTGGCACACGGGCCCCTGGCTCGCGAGCACAGTATCCGATGAAGCTGTAAAAGCCGAGAAGGTAACAGTAACAGTATTATCTAGCGGTCATCGCTGAGAATCAGCGTTGCGCTCGTTAGCGTAACAATATGCTGAGTGATGACTCTTTTGGCATGACCCGCGACGTACATACAAATGGCCAAACGTACAACTTAGATATAAGATTAGTGGTAAGGTTCTACTTCTTCTGGTTACTTTTATGTCAATGTTGTTTTGTAAATGTATGTTTTGTACGTCAGCGGTCTTTGCTAAATAAACTTTTCTTTCTTTTCTTCTTTCTTTCTTAACAGCAATTACATCACCGAAAATATATATCACCGAAATTATATCATAAGCCGACGTTTCGAGCGCTTTACAGCACCCATGGTTTCGGGAGGACTGAGGTGACAGATGTCCTAATGTCATAATTATTAATCCAGCGTACCTTCAGCTCCCTCTGTCTGTTTGCTGTTCATGTTACTTTTTTACCTTTTCACGGTTCAACCGATGAACCGCTCTTGACGAAATTTTCCGCAGAGACAGTTCGCATTCCGGAGACGGACATAAGATACTTTTTATCCTAGAAAATCAAATATTTGCCACGTGGACGATGTCACGGGCATCAGGTAGTTATTAATAAATTTAAATTTATTAGTTAAATCAAATGCGATAAAATCCTTAAAATCTACTCTTGCTTATATGTGTACTCGTACTATTCACGTAAATATAAGAAATCATTAATTCTTCGCTTATTAAGAAATTTTTACGTTTTTGATAAGAACACTGTGCACTTTTTGGGATTTGTGTTAGCACATTAATCTTCTACTTTCGCTTTCACCACTTCGTTCTTTACGATATTACTACTACATGCCACTAAAGTATTAAGTTGATTCTGTGCGGATGGAGAATTTCTTGATTCGTAAATATGCTCTCAAAAAAATTGTCAGTAATTTAATATGTAAGCAATATTTTACTTTATTGGACAAAATATTTGTTAAAGCAGTGCACTTCACTGCTTTAATAAATATTTTATATGTCTAGATAACGCAATATTCATGCAAGCCATATCTCTGTGATTCGCCTACGGTGTACCGCCACAGTTACATATAAATAAGCACTAAATGCGTTGGTATTTAATATTTAATTCCATACATTTATTTAGAGCTTTTGAATAATTAAAGATTATTACACTTGATCGAGAGCAACACTCCAATATTTTAAATAATTTAGTGTCAAAAAATTCCAGGATTAATTTTTGCAGTTTTAAGTTCAGCTGGACATACGTTACTTCCCAAGATTATCTTCCTTTATCGCCACCTGCCAAGCGCAGTTTCAGCCTATAAATATCCCACTGCTGAGCACAGGCCCCCTCTCATTTCTGAGAGGGTTTTGGAGCTAGGAAGAATCCGCCACGCTGCTCCAATGCGAGTTGGCGGACCGCACAGGTCGTCAAAATATTTTTTAGACATACACCCCTCATGTCACCTTCCGTCCACCGCCGAACACGTGGTAAATCAGGCACTTAAAATTGCAATTAGCAATTTTAGAGGTGCCGGCATCGGGAATCGAACCCAGGTCACTCGCGTACTATGAAATTTAAAGCGAAGCGCCTAGCTCCTGAGCTACCACGGCTACCACGGCGTATTAGTTAGTGATCATAGTATTGATAATGTAAAACTAAAAATGTAAAGAAACAGCCTGTAAATGTTCTACTGCTGAGCACCGGCTTCTTCTCATTTCTGAGACGGTTTTGGAGCCGGGAAGCGTCCGCCACACTGCTCCATTGCGGGTTGTCGGACTTCAAATATCTTCGAAAAATTTTTATTCCTCAGACATTCAGGTTCCCTCGCGATTTCGACACTTAAAATTTCAATTAACAATTTTAGTGGTGCCGGCACCGGGAATCGAACTCAGGCTAAAGCGAGCGCCTAGCCTCTAAGCTACCATGGTAATGTAGGTCTTGCATAATTAAGTTGGTTCTTCCGCCATCAATCAAGAAATTTCCCCAAAATATCCGCATATGATATTATGCATAAAATTCTAGGCACGATCTTAAAGGCTCTTAAACTTCGTTTCGTTCCTCGTCTTGGTCAAGATCTTGGCCTCATGCAAAAGCGAAAAACATTATAAAAGTACACACTATCTAATTTCAGTGTGAATGAACCTATTTAAAACGTGCCCTACATTTTCAGCGCCTCTCCTTAACAGAGATTGACTTGCAAACAACGCTTTTTTTATTTTATTTTCATTGGAGAAAGGGTCGAGACGAGCAAAACGTTCACCTGATGTTAAGTGCAACGTTTTCCCATAACAAATGCTGCGTCATCCAGAATATTTCTGTGTGGCACCACACTGCGAAGAGATGTCAGTTCTCAAGTCTCATATGCCCAGTGATTACGCTACCTCAATGCCCTTCAAACCGAAACACAATAATATTTGCACACTACTGCTTCACGGCAGAATAACTGGCCCTGCGGTGGTACTTACCTAGACTGGATACCTGCATAGGAATCCTACCGCCAGTCCAAAACAGTCTTGTTAACAAGCCTGAAGAGCGATGAAGTTTCGTACCAATATCGTGGCAGTCGCAGTCATTGTACGATTTTCTCTAAGAGTGAGTAGGTAGGTAGTTCTGATATTTGGGGGTTCTACTTGATGACATGAATATCCGATAAAAGGTCTTCCGAGTGTCAAAGCTGATGTCCTCCTATCCAAATTTCAATCCTCAGGGACAACTTCCGAATACTTAAATATATTTGTACTTTTAATTAACAGTACATTTGTACTCGGTACTCGGTTGGCGCAGTGGCTAAGCCCTTGGCTTCTGCGCCGCGGGTCGCGGGTTCGATTCCCGTACGGGACAAATATTTGTATGGCCTAGAAATAGTTGTTCCGGTTCTGGGTGTTTGTGCATGTAGAATTTCCGTTCCGCCTGCTAAGCGTAGCAACTATGGCAAAATCCCCCCTAAATGAGAGCTAGAAACTTTAGTAGCAATCTATGGAGGAGGCCTATGTTCAACAGTGGACTAGTGATGGGCTTGAAATGATGATGATGATCACGAATAGCAAATAGCATTTCAATAATACAGGTTAATAAATGTTTCATAATGACAAAATTACATCCAAAAAAGTATTCGGGCAGTAACACTGCTCCAGTAAATTTCATTATTTCATTCTTGTGATTTTAGTATTGCAACAGAGACGGTCACGTCGTCGGTTCAAGACAGGTAACAAATAACAGAAACCAGACACTAAAGCGTATCGAAGTAATCAACTCTACGCCTGTCAAATACATAAGCTGTATTGTAAAGGCTGTAGCGGGAGCGAAAGCGGGCATTTACAATAACTGTCTTTTTTTTTATTGTATAAAGTGATGAAATGAGCAAAACGCTCACCTGATGGTAAGTGCAACGTCTGCCCATAACAAATGCTGTGTCACCCACAAAATTTCTGTGTGACACCACACTGTGCCCATCACCCTGAGACATACGTTCATAAGTCTCATATGCCCAGTGATTACGCTAGCTCACAGTGCCCTTCAAACCGAAACACAGTAATGTTTGCACACTACTGCTTCACGGCAGAATAACTGGCCCTGGGGTGTTACCTACCTAGACGGATTCCTGCATAGGAACCCTACCACCAGGTAAAAGGTCTTCACTAAACTAATTTCACGGATTTTATCGCGTTCAATTTCAACTATTTTATAACCGCTAATAACCGCTTTACAGCACCCATGGTCACGGGAGGACTGAGGTGTGATGATGTCATAGTTAATCCGAGCCACCTTTAGCTTTTAATTATTAGTTTTGGTCCGATCTACGCAGAAAGAGCTAAATGTGTCTTGAAGTCTTGCAGTGGTATGTTTGGTTTTTGATTTAATTTTATCAATTATAGGATTCTAAGCTGGTGGTAGTACTCAACCATCTTCTCTATTGGAATTGGGATGTATTTTAATTTCAATAGCCTCGGTAATCATCCTTGGTAGGAATCGGTGTTCTTTTGCGAGGATTTGTGGTTTATTAAATCTGATGTAATGGCTGTGGTTTACTTAATCTAGCTTGACTTAGTTTAGTATCTGCGATTGTCAAACACGGCGAAAACTTACGAATACTGTCAAAAGCTATCAACTGCGGCGATAGTTTTGCCACAGTAGCACAACCACAGTACACAGCCCTCGGTCCTGTAAGCTCTTGCAGACGTCATCATCTTCATTCAGGTATACTGTTCACGTGCGTAATCCTCTGATGCCACAAAAGCTATAACTCACATTTTTTGGGATTTTAGGGACTTGCGTGCCACGCTGGCAGGCGGATCTGGCATCCTGTATTTATCAGAGTTCCAGGGCTGCCCATCCTGGTTTATTTCTATTCTCGGTTACGACACCACGTGATGAGATGTGGTAGATTCTAAGCGCCACTACCGCCAAAAAATAGTGTAGGGTATGTGGATAAAGGTAATGGTGCGGTTTCCAGTGCGGTATTACTGTGCACGCTATTTGGTGCGTAATGGTTGTTTCGTGCTATCGTCGTCACGCGGGCAAATTGGCGATTGATCGCCTACCCTTATTGGAAAAAATCTCGTTGCTTTTTGGGCGGCAATGTCTCAAGTAATATCATCTTTAATATTGTGCATGGGGATCTTCTAAATCCTAGCAAATTAACTTTCTTCCCTTATTAACGCCTGGATATAAACCCATTCATTAACAGCCAAGGATATCAGAAAACCTGCGAGAAAAGAAATAAAAAGTGGGTGTAACACCTCGTTATGTGTCATATCTACCTCGGTATGTGTAGGTGTTACACCCACTTTTTATATGGGAATCGGCATACCTATGCTAATATAAGGCTAGTATAAATATATAATATAATGCTCTAACACCCGTTACTAAATGAAAGTGAAATTCATAGCACTTGCGTTCGGTGCAATTATCTTTATCACACACAACATACTGTTCCATGATATAATCTCCTTTCTTGAATCGTATTGAAATGAATCCAAAAATAACTGTTCTATCATTTATTTAAATTATAACTTCGTGTGGTGGCTTAAGAAAATCTACCATCCCATCTCATCCCGTGGGTGTCGTAAAAGTCGGTAGAGGGAAAATGAAACCAGGAGATGGGCAGCAGCGTCTTCGTAAAACAACTGAATAAACAGACTGCGGTTGCCAACCCGCTAAGCAAGCGTGGCAACTATGGCAAAATCCCTCCAAAATAAGAGTTAATAGTTTTTGTGGCAATCTATATAACGAAGCATACATTGATTTTATCAGCTATTATTTCCACGGTTTCCATAGCAAAGGGTATGGTCTTGACCAGTTGAAAACTGTGGCTGGATTATTGTTTATGACTATAATTTAAAAAGTTGGCAAAATATTGACGCTTTGGGCAGCTGCAAAATGTATTCCGTCAACAAATATCTATCAGCAAAAATATCAAAATTTATTTACAATTTATGTTATGTAAGGCTGTTCTAAAGTTGATTAGAGTATAAGTATTCGTACATAGCGACGTGGTTCGCCACAAGTCACCTTGAAAGTCACATTGAAAACCAGGAGAGAGAGATAAAAGAAAGGCAGCATCTTCCTGGAACATCTGAATAAATAAACTGCGGTTGCCAACCCGCCTGCCAAGCGTGGCAACTACGGCAAAACCCTCTAAGATGAGAACTACATACTTTAGTGGCAATCTATGGGTAGGCCTATCTTAAACAGTACACTGGTAGTGATAGGCCGAAATGATAATGCTATATGGATGGTTTAATAAAATGTTGGTAAGCTGTTCATTATATGTATTGAGCTGACGACAAAAAATGTCGTTGAACTATTACTGGCTTTCTGTATTCAGGATATACGGGCTCATATCGTCAAAGTGAGTGAGCTTTGCTGATATTTGTTCTGTTTGCCCAACACCCCCGGGAGTTGGATACCCACTCCCCTTTTCTAAACTAGCAAGTAGACTTTCATTAGTTTTCAGTTACTTTCATAGCATAATGTCTTATGGTATTTTACTATAGGGAAAAGTGATCGATAACAAGTGATTTTTGTTTTGCAAAAGAGGGCCGTTTTAAAAAATTGCCCGCTGGGTTCTTTTGCCGGTTCTTCCCAGGACGGAGGCTTTTTTGCGAACTAGTGCAGTACAAACATAAGGGCGTTCATTTAGTATTATGCACATAATATACGAGTATGTTGAAATAAAATATTCTATTCTATTCTAATCTTCTCTTAGAGACTTATATTTGCGTCATTTTATATTGAAGTTTTTAGAGTTTTTAGCTCATTGGTCAAGAAACAAGAGCAGCTAATTCCTAGGTTCGGTGCTGATGAGGTTTTTTTTTATTTTATTAAGTGACAAAACGAGCAACACGTTCACCTGATAGTAAGTGCAACGTCCGCCCACAACAAATGCTGTGTCACCCAGAAAAATTCTGTGTGACACCACACTGTGCCCATCACCCAGAGACATAAGTTCTTAAGTCTCATATGCCCAGTGATTACGCTAGCTCACAGTGCCCTTCAAACCGAAACACAGTAACGTTTGCACACTACTGCTTCACGGCAGAATAACTGGCCCTGGGGTGGTACCTACCTAGACGGATTCCTGCATAGGAATCCTATCACTAGTAAAAATTTCCATAACCATTAGTAAAATAGTAATATTTGCGTCATTTTACATTGAATTTTTAGCTGTTTTAGCTCATTGGTCGTTTGCGATGAAGAAACAAGAGCAGCTAATTCTCAGGTTCGGGGCTGATGGGGTGATATCCCATCTACCTGTTAACTTAAAATCTCAATCCTCTGTAACATGATGTTTGAGTTTTAGCCACAATAGCTAAATGGTTATTAACTTTCATAGTTATTATCTTTTGAACCCAGTTTGAGCTTAATTCCATTCCCCGTTCAAAGATTATTTCACTTGATTATTTTATTGATTTCTGATTGATTGTTTCGAGTGTTTTACAGATATTGTTTCTTTCTTCTTTTTTATTGTACTGCATATATATATATATATATATATATATATATATATATATATATATATATATATATAAATATATATATATATATATATATATATTTATTTATTTTATATATATATTTATATATATATATGTATATATATATTTATTTGCATTCTCTGTGTGGTTTCTGTATTGTGTACGTCGAATAAAGTCTATGTCTATGTCTATGATGACAGTGACGAGACGCGTAGATTGTTTACCTGCTGGTAAGCGCAACGTCTGCCCATTACAAATGCTGTGTCCAGAACATTTCTGTGTGGTGTTAGGATTAGTGTGCAGGAATCTATCTAGGTGCTGCAGGGCCTGTTATTTTGCCGTGAAGCAGTGGTGTGCAAATGTAACTGTGTTTCGGTCTGAAGGGTACTGAGAGCTAACGTAATCACTAGACATATGAGACCTAAGAAGTGATGTCTCAGAGTGACGGGCGCAGTGTGTTGCCACACTGAATTGTTCTGGGTGAGACAGCATCTGCTATGGGCATATTTATGGGTGTTACATTTTACTGGTGGTAGAATTCTTATGCAGGAATCCGTCTCGGTAGGTACCACCGCAGGGCCAGTTATTCTGACATTGTGAGCTAGTGTAATCACTGGGCATTTTGAGACTTAAGAACTGATGTCTCAGGGTGACGGGCGCATTGTGGTGTCACACAGAAATATTCTGGGTGACACAGCATTTGTTGTGGGCGGACGTTTCACTTACCATCAGGTGTACGTTCTACTCGGTTCGTCATTTAAAAAAATACGGATTCCCAAAGCAGTTATTAAACCATTCATCCGTAGACATGGTTACGAAACAACCCTGCTGGAATCCGCCATAGTTCAAACGATAAAAAGTATCCGTGAACTAGCCCGCAGTGCAACTCAAACTTAATAATAGTCTTGGTACTTAAAGATTTGACTCGCTTTCGAAATTTTAAGAACTTTTCCTTTTCTAAAGCTGGAAGGCTCGTTTTTCGTGTTATTAATATTGTTTCTTTACGATTTTATCTGACAATAGTGTAAACAAGAAGTTTTTTTTAAGAATTTCTGTGATGCAGTTGGTCGATTTTTGTTTGAATTTTCAAAGTACGAATCGATCCCCTATTCCCCCACCATTAACGCACAACCACACTGCTGTACCAATAATTAATATAATGTACAGATCAAATTATAACGTTGAATTAATAAATATGTTTTGGTGACAATTAAATGTTATAATTACAATGTTTAATTCCCTACAACATTTCAGCAAAAAGAGGATTTTTATCATTAACTAAGTGACCAACTAATTCATTGAGAGATCAATAGATGTCACTGTCACTGTTTTCAACTTATTAATAGTCTGATTTTCAAGTAAATTGAAAATGAATCCAAACTAGGGCTGTAACAATGGATTGACGGAATGTGTTCAAGTAAATTTAAAGTAGATGGCGCTATAAAGATAAGGCCAAACAGTAATCAAAGACAATTGGCGGATTATACTGCCAATGAAAAGGGTAGCCTACCCGCCAGATCGAGTGGTCTGACCTGGATATAACTGAATATATCTGATGATATATCTGATATATCTGAATATTTAGATGTTGTATATATATAGTTCGCATCTCAGAAAACTTTCATATCGCGATTATGGACGTATGGGAATATTTCTTGAGCTTCTCATGTGGCGACATAGATGCCGCTACAGACAAATAAACATCAACAATTGCATCTTTTTCTCATTGGTTAAAGTAATAATTTTGGAACACATACAAATTTTGTACATTATAATTTTGTGTGCGGTTTGTCGGTTATGGTGAATTTATTCAAAACATTATTTATCTGAATAGTACTACCTGTGCGAAATTGGTTATATTCATTTCCAATAATAGATTTTTATAACAAATAAATTTATACATAATATTCACTACCTAATTTACAAAATTTCATCAAAATTGTTAGAGACGTTTCCGAAAAATCAGTTATATATTACTGTCTGAAAGTATAAGTAATGGCAAGTATAAGTAATGCTAGTATTGATTTAAGTGCGCAGGTTTAAAAAAATACATTTGTGACGGCGAACCTATCTAGATCAACTTTAAAAGTACATTATCTAAATACGAGTACAAAATTTCACCCAATTCGTAAAAGCCGTTTCCGAGACCAATTATATATATATATATTATTATATACAAGAATCGCTCCCTTCATGTATAAGATCTTCATATACGAGCGATCTCAATTTTTAATATTGCATCTTACTATAACGAATACAAATCCTTTTATTCAGCCAAGTTCTATCTTTTGTTACATACTTTTCAATATTTTTTTGATATTTTTTTGTTAATTGTAGATTAGTTTCAAGACTATAGTTTGTACAACGGATAATATACCAGCGCCATCTACCTTTAGTAACTACTATTTTATTTCTGTCGGGCGTCCCCCGACGCCACCGGTTTTTTATAAAGACCGGAAAGTAAATACCACAAGCGGCAGCCAGCAACTGAGGAGGCTAATTTGCACTTATTGGGAGAGATCTATGTCCAGCAATGCCTGCCGCAAGCTGATTTTTTTACTGGATAAGGTGACGTGACGAACAAAATGTTCACCTGCGTCATCTTGCCATAACAAATGCAGTGCCACCCAGAACATTTCTGTGTGACACCACATTGCTCCCGTCACCCTGAAACATGAGTTCTTGAGTCTCATACGCCCAGTGATTACACCTATCTCTCAGTGCTCTTCAGATCGAAACACAGTAACGTTTGCACACTGCTACTTCACGGCAGAATAACTGACCCTTCCGTGGTATATATCTAGACGGACTCCTGGGCCAACGTCTTGATATTCTATTTTTCTGGGTAAGCATTGGGCTATTATACAAAATATATACTGTTACCATTTTTGCAGTTGTTGTTTGACTTGGTGGCTTAAAAGTGTGTTCATCAAAACCCAATCGGAGCCAAAATGTTTGTGTTCGAGAATAAAATATCTCGGATCTGTTTTAACGGTCTCGTATCTTTGTCACTGCAAGAATATAGTTAATAGAATCAGGCGTTACTTTGCGGAAATCCATTATAATAAAGGAAAGTAAGTTACTTTGCTAAGATTCGCATGCAGAATATAACAATGGTGTATATTACCTAGTTTTTTGAAGAGCACCGCCCGCCCTCCCTCAGTAGCGTGCACAAGCAAACTAACACCGCCACCAGGAACCGCCACCAGGTCCGGGACGGTCTCGGCGGCCGTCTGTCGTAGAGTCTATGACGCTCGATAATCCCTCGTTTTGGGGCGAAACACGTGTCGTGTTCTCGACTTCAGTGGTGTATATTATCTAGTGGTAGTATTGTAGTGGTTGGTGGAGGGTACCTGGTGGCGGTGTTAGTTTGCTTGTGCACGCTACTGAGGGAGGGCGGGCGGTGCTCTTCAAAAAACTAGGTAATATACACCATTTTTATATTTTGCATGCGGATCTTAGCAAAGTAACTTACTTTCCTTCACTGCAAGAATAGTTTCCACTGCCTACGATCTTATCACATGAGTCGATGTGGAAGAAAAATTGAAGTCTCTTTGTTGGCACTAATAATTAGTACGGCACTATATTTAGTCCCACGGATGAAGATGATGTCTTTCTCTGTTAACCCAAAGACGTCGTCATGGTCTCAATCAGCCATGCGTCATCATTGTCAATTCTTAGGTTAATAAACTGTACTGTGGCGAACCACACCGCTGCTATTTTGATACGAGTCAAAAAACTTCTTACACCCCGTTGCATCCCCACGAGCAGTATAGTGACAGCATTGCATCCACCACCACCCACCATCTCAGCCTACCATTAGTCCACCGCAGTTTATTTATTCAGATGTTCCAGGAAGGTGCTGCTGGTTTTCATTTTCCCTCAGTCGGCTTTTACGACCCACGAGATGAGATGTGGTGGTAAGTTCTCTTTAGCCACTACACACGGCCTTGCATATTTTGCACAAACAAAAGCTGTCCGCACAATACTTTAGTCGTCTCTCCTCGGTAGGATAGATAGATGCTGTTCTACTCTGCCGGACACCCATCGACTTATTGCTATATATTCGACTTAATGTTACATACATACATACATAAGATCACGACTCTATCCCATAAGGGGTAGTCAGAGACTGGGCACTCACTGCAAAAACAGATGACTGCCACAATCCACGTTTCACCAAAACAATATAATGCACTTGGTGTGATAGGTGGTGAGCCCATCGCCACCATGCGCTGTTGGGTGCACAGTGCAGTTTAATTCCTTACTCGCCTTTTACGAGATCCATTGGATGAGATGGAGTGGTAGTATTCTTTTATCGACCGCCACCACACGGCCTTAATGTTATACCTGAAAAAAAAAAGATATCAAACATTATACTTTAGATAAAAACCTGAACATGAGCTACACAAGACATTCAAACGATATTTACGAATTGAAAGGTAGTAAAAACGTTTCCTTGACGGGCGGTTTCTAATCACCAGAACTGCAGTAACTGCTCTCTGGAAGCAATTGCAACATGCGAATCTAGCGTTGTCTTTCGCATTGTTTTCGACGAGGATGAAAATGAACAGGTCGGTCAGCTAATTGACACTTTCTATTTGATTAGAATATCGCAATATTGCAGTCAGGTGACTGTCCCCAATTTGTCTATACAGAACGATTATTAGATTTTTTTCAATCTGTTTTACCAATGATTGCATTATGATTTTCGCTGTCATAAATATTGTTTTAAATTATATGTTTTTTTAGACTAGACGAGCGAAACGTTCACCTGAGGTCAAGTGTAACGTATGTCTATAACAAATGCTATGTCACCCAGAACACTTCTGTGTGTCAACACACTGCGCTCGTCACCCTGAGACATCCATTCTTAAATAAATTATTGAATGCACTAGTAAAATCAAGGTTAAATGGAATCAACTTTGAGTCCTCTATCGATATCTTGACAAGTCTGATACAAGTATAGGAGATTTAAATGATCTGAACAACCATTTATAAACTCATTTTGGAATTCACAAATGACGAGGTGCGTTTAAAGAATTGGAAAAATAACCAAAACGTTTCTGTGTGGCACTACACTGCTCCCGTCACCCTGAGACATCAGTTCTGAAATCTCATATGCACAGTTATTACACTAGTTATCAGACCCTTTAAACCGAAACACAGTAATGCTTGCACACTACAGCTTCACCGAAGACCAGCTATGGTGGTACCTAGACTGATTCTGCATTGGAATCCAACCACCAGTTGTCACATGTCTCAGCAGGTATGAAGCAGGGAAATAGTAGAAAAAGAAGATATAAGATAAATACTATATAACTTATGTTACATCTTGATTTATAAAAACTTACTTGGACTACTTCAAAATTTCTAAATTAATAACTTAAGCAATGAAGACGTCTATCCTGTTTTGATTTTAGATAGTTAAATTTAAAATTCAAACACAATTTAGAAATCTTTCTTAATCATTAGCTACTCGTATATATTGTTTTGCCTATATAACTTATTTAAAATATTCATATATAAAAATGAATGTTACTTTGTTTGTTACGAATGAGTTCCTATACCATATTTCTGATTGCGATGAAACTTTGACAATTTATTATGGATACGCCTGCGAAGGTTTCTAATTTAATTATTTTACAATAAGCGGTGCGCGACTTGTATAAAATAATTTTTCGGCTTCTATGCATCGGCGAATCGTTTATCCGATTGAGTTAAAACTTGGTATGGATTGTTGCCATTTGCACGGATTAAATGAACAAAATATAATTGTCTTTTATTTATTTTGTTACTTGTAAATGTATCTGCTTAGTGTATATGTACGTACCTATTTACAAACCTCGAAAAATTTAAAGAGGCATTGCAAAGCGTGCCGGCATTATCCAGTATAACATAACAAGTGAGACAGGAATTTGGGCAAGTCGCAGTCTGCGATACATAAAATAAAATAGATTTTCGACACTGGTGTGTGCGAGTTCCGGTTGCAACGTAAGATTTTTGCATATCATTAAGAACATTTCCTACATTCATTGTGAACCCGATCAGTACACATTTTGAATATAACCCAACTCACATACATCGCTTTACTTAATTTTTGTATTGGTGGGGCTACATTTACATATCTTAACATAAAACGCAGAAGTCAAGAAGAAGAAGAGAAGTAAAAGAAGAAGAAGAAGAAGTCTTAATGATTTTCAAATGTTATGAGAAATGTTTTTTTTTTTCGGTGGTACCTACCTAGGCGGCTTCCTGCATAGGAACCACCGCAGGGCCAGATATTCTGCCGTGAAGCAGTAGTGTGCAAACATTACAGTGTTTCGGTTTGAAGGGCACTGGGAGCTAGCGTAATCACTGGGCATATGAGACATAATAACTGATGTCTCATGGTGACGGGCGCAGGGTAGTGTCACACAAAAATGTTCTGGGTGACAATGTGTTTGTTATGGGTAGACGTTAACCTTTACATCAGGTGAACGTTTAGCTCGTTTCGTCACTCTATCCAATAAAAAAAAACCCTGAAGTGTAAAGGAACAAAATTGTGTAATGTTCGAAGACATTTGAATAAACGGTGGAGTAACTAAAATCGATTGATGATTCAATAATTTTTGCAGACTTACGAGTAACCTTGAACTAACGAATTGAATACTTTTCCCTCTGAAAGACACATATTTTCAGGCGAAACTAAGAATATTAGTTTAAACAAACTGTTGCTGACGAGAAAATGCCATTCTATTACCTTGGCATCTATCAGTTGCGTTTTATAGTATCAGAGAATCTGACTTCTACGCCGCGGGCCCTGAATCCCAGCCGGAGCACAAAAACACAAATCGTTGGTTTTCGGGTCTGGTTGTGTTGTGCATGAGAAATTGTTGATGTCTGTAAAACGTAAGAGAATCAACCATCCATCTCGATAGAGATTTGAAAGGTAAAAGGAAAGATCCCCGAGAATTTTGACAGCAGTCGCTTCGAAAATATTAATTTATTGAAAGCAAATTAAACACATGTTAATTTGCAAGCTAAAAAGTCTATATCATAAACTTCGTCAATGTTGGTTGTACGTCGTAAAAGTTTTCTTTCCTATAAATGATTTCCTATAAAAAATTAAGCATATTTACAAAAGTCTCACACAAAAATAGAAGATTTGTATGTGTAGATTTGTTGAGTTGGGCAACCATTTATATAATAATGTGTAAAGAATTTTACAAATAAGGTATACAAATATTTTTTTTAAAAAATTATATGACACTTGTGTCTCTAGTTCCTCTTTGACCTCATATTATAAAAATAAATAAATATGATCTTAGAAGGTCAAATATGTGGGATTTTTTATTCATAAGAAATTAGCAGCTTCAAGTAAATGTAAAAGTTGTGAAATAGTAACATTTACGAAACAGTATATTCAAAATCCGCGCATAGTCGTTTCATCTATCCATACTAATATTATAAATGCGAAAGTAACTCACTCTGTCCCTCTGTCCGTTTGTTACTTTTTCACGGCTCAAACACTGTACCGATCTTGACAAAATTTGACACATAGATAGCTTGCATCCCGGAGACGGACATAGGATTTTAATTCCGGAAAATCAAAGTCAAAGTCAAAATTTCTTTAATCAGTTTAGGCTTGTATAAAGCTCTTATGAATGTAACATCTACACCGGCTCAAAAAATAAGACCTTCTTAGAGAAGAACCAGCTAAAAACTCTGGGGTCATTCTTTTTTTCAATGCCATATTACATAATGTCATTTACGAATTACATAAAAAGCACTCGTAGCGTCGGGTTATAAATAGTAAAAATTAAACGCGATAAAATCCGTTAAATCGGTTTCATTTAAATGAATGTAGTGTTCGCGTAAATACGAGTAATAAATCATTACTTGTTTTTGCAAAATGAATATTGTTTTCAGATGGGCCGCGTATCCCCACGGTAATACTCCATAGGACATAATACTGTGCAAGTATGCAAAATAGATTAATATAGCTCTAGCCTTATCAGTCAACTGTCTAATCCTTCTTATAGCAAAAATAGCAGAACTTAATATTGAAGCCATTTTTCAGGCTAAATCAATCCAAGAAATACAGTTAAATTTTCTAAAGAAAGGTTAGAATTCTCTAACTTAATATTAATATTATGTGCCGACTTGGACATTCCAAAGTGTAGACATTTTGTTTTACCCGCATTTAAAAGTAAATTATTTGCCGCAAGCCATTTGGAAACCATATCCAGAGTTTTATTGGACTGTACCAGCGTTAAGTCTTTTCTGTTAACTTAAAATAACAATGAGGTATCATCAGCAAACAGCACTACCTCAGACATATTTTGTACCAAATAAGGAAGATCATTAATGTACACCAAAAACAGAAGTGGACCAAGGATCGATCCCTGAGGTCACCCTATTTTTACTGGACAACCTGACGATATAACACCTGTTAATCGCTACTTTTTGCTCTCGATTTATTAAGTACGATGATTAAAGATCTAGTGAGACTTCACGAATGCCGTAGTATTTAAGCTTACTAATTAAATTATTATGCTCTATACAGTCAATAACTTTTGAGAGATCACAAAACAAACCGAATCAAGTAGTTCCCACAGGTTATATAAAAAACCTATATCCACGCGGACGAAGTCGCGGGCATCAGCTAGTTGTTAATAAATTCTTTATCAAATAAAATCCAATAATGTAGAAAGGTTTAATTTTGGCCGTGTGGTGGCGGCCTACGAGAATCTACCACCCCATGTCAAAAAGTCGACAGCGGGAAAATGAAAACCAGGAGATGGGCAGCAGTATCTACCTGGAACATCTGAATAAATCAACTGCAGTTGCCGACCCGACAGCCTGGTGTGTCAACCCAGGTATGGCAAAATCCCTCCAAAATGAGAGCTAGAGAGTTCAGCAGTGGTCTAATGATAGGCTGAGATGATGATGATGGTGAATTTAATTTACTTCATTTTGTCGAGTTCTTCATCAGGGACTTTTTTATATTCGAAAATCTGGTTCTGGTTGCGAATTCACTTTAATTTGTTCCATTAAACACTCTATATTAATAAAATAGTTCTATTATTTCTGCGCCGATGTCTAATCTGTATGATAATCTAATTTGAAGGTTGCATATATGTTATATGGAGCGTGTGAGTTGCACTTGTTGCTGATTAAGCTTGGCATAAACGCACGTATATAGTATTATATACATACTATCGGTATTTAGTTGTCAAGGCTCAATGGACTTAAAACTGCGACATGTTTTACACGCTGAGGAAGAGGGTAATTCTGCAGCACTGGCAGAATTTCATTATCTTGTTATAATTTAACAGCGTGTGATGGTAGTGTGAGACAATGTCTTAGGCAGTGTGGTGCCACACTGAAATGTTCATGAATGGCAAAGCTCTTGTTGTGGGCAGACGTTATTTTACCATCAGATGAACGTTTGACGGATGATATTGCCAAAGAAAAGGGTAGCTACCCGCCAGATCGGATGATCCGATTTGGGGAGAACGTCCTACCAGTAAACTTTAGATGTTGTATATATTGTTTGCATCTCAGAAACTTTCATAGTGCGATTATGGACGTATACCATATATTTTGAGCTTCTTATGTGGCGACTTAGATGCCGCTACAAACGATTTGCTCGTCTCGTTGCTACCTTTCAACTACTACCTAAAAAAATGAATTGTTAATAAATCCCGTAATATAGCCATCTTTTTAATATTGCGCCCGTGTGTTGTGATAATATGTAAGTGCAACTGTGTTAGCGATGGTACTAACGACATCATTTTATATAAATACAATCCGAGACAATTGCAGATGTGGTGATATATGCAATTATCTCGGATTGGATTGCCATGAAACAACTTATCATGAACGCCGTGATATTGCGGCGAAAGAAAATCTGCTAGCCCAACTCAATCCGTGGGCCTTAAAGGAGTCGTCTGAGGATAAATACATATATAAGGGTAGACATCTGTAGCCCACTTTTTGTCCTCACATGAAACGATACGCGTGAAATGTGATGGAATTCAATATGATGAAATAACAATCTCGACGAACGTTAGACAAAAATACACAGCAGTGACAGAGGTGGTTCGGTAATGCGATCAGTATTCGCCTGCCAGCGGTGATTACGACAAATCCTACCTTCTTGGGATTCATAGGCCTGCTATGTCAAGTAGTGGAATATAAAAAATGTGATGAAGAAGATGAACTCCTAGTTTTAAAGAACAAGTTGGCAGACAGCATGAATCCTATTTGCAGCATGTTACTAAAAATGTTATAGCCGTGTGGTGGCGGCTCGTTAAAAGAATACTACTACTCCATCTCATCCAATGGATCTCGTAAAGGGCGAGTAAGGAATTAAACTGCATTGTGCACCCAACAGCGCATGGTGGCGATGGGCTCACCAAGTGCATTATATTGTTTTGGTGAAACGTGGATTGTGGCGGTCATCTGTTTTTGCAGTAAGTGCCCAGTCTTCGACTACCCCGTATGGGATACAGTCGTGATCTTATGTACGTATGTATGTTACTAAAAAAAGGTCCAGAGAGAGGGAAAATGAAAATCAGGAGATGGGCAGCAGCAGTCTTCCTTAAGATCTGAATAAGTTAACTGCGGTTGGCAACCCGCCTGCCAAGCGTGGCAACTACGGCAAAATCCCTTCAAAATGAGAGCTACAAACTTTTCTGACTATCTATGGGAGAGGCCTATGTTCAGACTTAAAAGTCGACTGTAAAAATCCGTGTATTTCTTACTTCGTTTTTAATATTTTATTGGTAAGAAAGTGTCGTGTATTGCTTTGAATCTCTGAATAGCGCAATAATTGTGGAAATTAGAATACATTTTTAAACTTAACTTTCCTTCGTCAGTGTGTTTTGTGACACAGTCACTTGGTAGAGTGCTATACAATTCTTGGAAGTCCCGTCTTTTCTCGTCGAAGAATGACCCGACATTTTGACGGCCGCATCTCCCGATATAAATAGTGAACGGTGTGGCGCGCGCCGCACTCTAGTGCGTCGTTATTGAGCAGTCATGATTCGTCCACGACAGGTTCGTTATTTATCTATCTTTTATTACATATCTTTACTTTTAAAAATGATTAACATTACATGAGATTTGTAGTTTTTGAAATTTTTGTAGTTTTGCTACAATAACTTATATATTTATACTAATAACTTATATACTTTTTTATATTGGATAGAGTGACGAAACGAGCGAAACGTTCACCTGATGTAAAGTGCAACGTCTATCCATAACAAATGCTATGTCACCCAGAACATTTCTGTGTGACACTCCACTGCGCCCGTCACCCTGAGACATCAGTTCTTAAGTCTCATATGCCCAGTGATGACGCTAGCTCACAGTGCCCTTCAAACGTAATTACAGTAATGTTTGCACACTACTGCTTCAAGGCAGAATAACTGGCCCGGAGGCCCTTATCCATAGGTTAATTAAAAGTAATCCCCAATTATTTTAAACACTTAACTATATGTAATGAAGTTGACATTTTTGTTATTATTTTTATTTGAAACTAATTTTACGGATTTTATGGCGTTAAATTTTAATATTTTTAACCCGACGTTTCGAGTGCTTTACAGCACCCATGGTCACGGGATGACTGATACGACATGTTCTGATGTCATGGTTAACCCAGAGTAACTTCAGCTTTTAATTATTATTTCTGGTCCGAATTTCGCAGAAAGAGCTAGCTGTGTCTTGAAGTCTTGCAATGGTATTCTTGGTTATAAATAGTAAAATTAAACGCGATAAAATCCGTAAAATTAGTTTCATTTAAATGTGTAGTGTTCGCGTAAATATAAGAAATCATTTTTTTTTGTTGTTTTATTTAAGTTGTTCTCTGTATTGCGACACATCCACACTAACATTACAAATGCGAATGTAACTTTCACTGTCCCTCTGTCTGTTTGTTACAACGTTACTTTTGTTTTTACGGTTCAATCGCCGAACCGATCTTGGCGAAATTAGGCACAGAGATAGCTTGCATCCTGGAGACGGACATAGGGTAATATTAATCCCGAACAATCAAAGAGTACGCCCTGGGATTATTAAAATATCTATATACACGCGGACGAAGTCGCGGACATTAGCTAGTAGAATATAATTTAACACTTATAATACCCAAGTATTATATATCAACATGGATGCAACAAGTAAAAGGTATAGTCTTTCATAACATCGATGAAAGTCACTGAATACTACTTAATATTATAGGCGTAGGGTCAGGCGGTCGGCTTCAATTTCAAAGTTCTCTGGCGAACCTGAGATCGATCCTAGATACCGGAGGTTAGAAAATTGTTAACAGTTTAAAATGTTCCTTTAATACACCATCGGAGTTGAAAGAAAGCATTGTAAGGACGAAGTTCTAAGAAATAAAAATTATTCGTGAGAAGCGTGGCGAGTCCCATTAGGGGCCCGTGAAGAGTCTTAACGTAAGTGCAACGTCTGTCCACAACAAATGTCACCCAACATTTCTGTGTGACCCACACTGCGCCCGTCACCCTGAGACATTAGTTGTGAAGTATCATATAGGATTACTAGCTCTCAGTGCCTTTCAAACCGAAACATAGTAATGTTTGCACGCTACTGCTTCATGGCAGAATAACTGGATCTCTTTTTGCGCCTACACATGTGTCACTATAATATCTCCTGGGCTATTGATAGCTTCCGACAATATTTTGAAAGTTGTTGCTGTGGTTGTGTCGGTCTGTAGGATCATTACGTTACGGAATTATCACATTTATGTATAAGAAGGCGTTTAGAATGTATCCATCTGTTTTTATTCAGAATATGGTTTAACGTTCGTTATATCTAAACGTACGTCTTATTTATCTCAATATAACCTATTGACATCAATGATTGGGTCGATGATGGTTAAATGATTTTTTTTAATCAATATGCAGTTCTGTTCTTTACTCCAATGATTTAGTTATATTTTTTAATTGGATGAAGTGATGAAAGGAGCAAAACGTTCACCTGATGCTAAGTGTAACGTCTGCCCATAACAAATGCTGTGTAAACCCAAAACATTTCTGTGTGACACCCCACTGCGCCTATTACCCTGAGACATCAGTTCTTAAGTCTCATATGCCCAGTGATTACACTAGCTCACAGTGCCCTTCAAACCTAAACACAGCAATGTTTGCACACTACTGCTTCACGGCAGAATAACTGGCCCTGGGATGGTACCTACCTAGACGGATTCCTGCATATTTAACAGAATCAGGCGTTACCTTGCGGAAATCCATTATAATAAAGGAAAGTGACTGAATTTGTTAAGATCCGCAAGCAAAATATTAAATGCTGTACATTGCCTAGTTTTGAAGAGCACCGCCCTCCCACAGTAGCGTGCACGAGCATATTATGGTGTTATTCTGCTCGAATAAAGACTGTCCATACAATACCTTAGCCGCCTGACACCTCGGTAGGAAAGAAGTAGGTGATATTCTACTCTGTCGGACAATTATCAGCTGACACCTATGTTCTTGTTTACTGCTGAATATATTTCCATTGCCCATAATTTCTGACCGTGTAGATTTTGTCATTCAAAAGCGCTTTTTACAAGCCTTAAAAAGTAAAGAAATAATGTCTTTGACTCTGGTGGTTCCTACGCAGGAATCCGTTTAGATACCACAGCAGACCCAGTGAAGCAGTAATGTGCCAACATTACTGTGTTTCGATCTGAAGGGCACTGATAGCTAGTGTAATTAATGGACAGTATGAATTGTTTTGATCGAGCATTCGATATTGGACTGACAATTCGTTATGCACGGCACGGCATTTCCTGTTAAGCAAAACCAGAATCAGCCTTAAATTTAGTTCCACATTGTAAATTAGCTATCCATATTATAAGTTATTTAGTAAATTCGAAACTTGAAATAATATTTTATTAATATTAATAATGCAAGATTTTCTGTCAAGAACTCAAGTGTTCTCAAAAATTTGTGCTAGGAGATGGTTCCCACGAAAATATAATAGCGGGCTCGAATTCTCTCTCTTCTACGCTCATGTTTCGCTGTTGGTACCCTCCACCATCAGGTTATTGGCTATTATGCTTGCGTTCGTAACTTATTATAAATTTGTTTTTACATGCTATATTTGTGTGTCCCATATTACGTGGATAAGTGGTTGAGTACCTGACATCTACGCCACAGATTTTTATTTCTATTCTATTATATCAGTAAAACGCACTCAGCACAGGAGATATGCCAGTTTGAGGCGTCGTTTTAAAAAGTATAGAGAACGCATTCAAACTCAATTAGGTAGTGTGTCAAATATTTAGCCTTGATTTTTCACCTTCAAGCGATTTAGCAAAGTAATATGGCTAAGATTGACATTCTTGGCTTGGGGAAACTAGTTTGGAACGAGGTTATAAAGCATCTTGTTTGGTGTTTGAAATAATCGCCAACATAAGTGACTGTAGTATATACATACATACATACATACAAACATAAGATCACGACTGTATCCCATAAGAGGTAGTCAGAGACTGGGCACTCACTGCAAAAACAGATGACTGCCACAATCCACGTTTCACCAAAACAATATAATGCACTTGGTGTGATAGGTGGTGAGCCCATCGCCACCATGCGCTGTTGGGTGCACAGTGCAGTTAAATTCCTTACTTTTTACGAGATCCATTGGATGAGATGGAGTGGTAGTAATTCTTTTAAAGAGCCGCCACCACACGGCTTTTACGCTATTAATACGTTATCATTATGATGAGGCGTGTGGTGGCGGTGTAAGAGAATCTATCACCCCATCTCGTCATGTGGATGTCGTAAAAGTCGATAGAGGGAAAATGAAAACCAGGAGATGGGCAGCAGCATCCTTCTGGAACATCTGATTTTAAACAAACTGCGGTTGCCATCCAAGAGTGGCAGCTATGGCAAAATCCTGCCAAAATTAGCTAAAAACTTTTGTGGCTATCTATGGACAAGGTCTTCTAGTCTACTGCTGGTATAGGGGTTCAGCAGTAGCAAATTACCTCCCGATATTTTTCTAAAGCATGTGGTAAATCAGCACTTATAATTACAACTGTGCCCCGCGGTTTCGCCTGCGTACAAAAGCCGACCCCGATCGATCATATACATATATCTTTCCCTATTTGAATCGGATTTAAAGGTGTTAAGTTTATTGCGCGGAACCCTTATTATTTTTTTTAAATTAAAATAGCCTAAGTTACGTTCTATAATATCAGCTATCTGTCAGTGAAAGTCCCGTCAAAATCTGTCCAGCCATTTCGGAGATTAGCCGGAACAATTCGACAGACAGACAGACAACAAAATATATGTTTTTTTTATAAGTACCGTATATAATTTCATAAGCTTTTATTAAAAACCTGTTATTTTGTTATTACAAACAGACATTCAATTTTATTTATTTGTATAGATAAACATAATATTGTTATCGGCACCATAAATCAAACCTTGGTCACTAAAGTACTGTGAATATTAAGGCGAGCGCCCGCCACTGAGCTAGTACGATTACTACCAATACTTCCATCTACTCGTATCAAATGCGAAAGTAACTATATCACTCTGTCGGTTTGTTACCTTTTCATGATACAACTGCTGAACCGATCGTGACGAAATTTGGCACAGAGATAGCTTGCATCTCGGAGACGAGCATAGGATTTTTAGCCCAAAAATCAGATATTTCCCGCGGAATATTTAAAAAAAACCTATATAGACATAGACATAGACATAGAGTTTATTCGACGTAAACAATACAGAAACCACACAGAGAATGCAAATAAAAAAAATATACAGTAGAATAAAAAAGAAGAGAGAAACAAGATATGTAAAACACTGGAAACAATAGAGATAACAATATATCGATCGACGAAGGTGCGCGCGTCGCCTAGTATAGTATAAATGTAGCCGTGGCAGCTAAATATTAATTAGTGCGATATTAAAGTAATCACGATCGAAAGTCTGACGACCGCGTGGCCTAGTGGTCACCGTACCTGACCTCCACGCCGCGGCTCCTGGGTTCGAATCCCAGCCGGAGCCAACATTTGTGCTAAAACACAAATTGTTGGTTTTCGGGTCTGGTCGTGTTGTGAATGTCCCCGTGTTTCTGACACTGCATCCTAGCCTACCTCCGATCTTATCGCATCAGCGTTACATCGGGCGCGGATAGGTTGGGACTAGTGAGTGCCTCTGTGTTTGCGCGTACCCTTGTGGCACTATAATATCTCCTGCGCAGTTGATGGCTTCCGACAGTATTCGGAAGTAGTCGCCGTGGTCGAAATCGGCTAGGAGAACATTATTATTTACTCACGATTCCGCGAGGTTGACCTCAAACCTCCGAAACTTCCTGCTCTCGGCCGCCTTGCCTCGAACTTAAGACATTACACCGCTAAGTAATTGCTTAGCGCATGAATTTGAATTTCGATTAATGGCCGGCACCACTAAAATTGTTAATTGCAATTTTAAGTGCTGATTTACCACGTGCTCGGCGGTGAAGGAAAATATCGTGAGGAAACCTGCATGTCTGAGAAATAAAAAATATTTCGAAGACATGTGAACTCCGTCAACCCACATTGGAACAGCGTGGCAGATTCTTTTTTTTTATTTATATTTATTTGGATTACCAACAAATGTTACACCTATACATATATTAAATTTTATACACTGAATAAAAACTAAGTGCACATTTATTAATAGGTAAACACCGCATGCTTAGTGTTCATAGCTCCCATACTAACATTAAAGTAAAAAAAAAATCACCTAACAACTTCAAAATTAATTAACAATAACAATATTACACGGCCATGTCAATGTTTTGGTGAATTTTTGCCGAAAAACGTTAAACGAATCGTGGTGTATATCTAATGTTATTATAAGTATTTAAAAGGCTACAAAGTCTGGGGAGAGGGGAATTAAATCCCAGTGCAGTTCTACGAAGGGGTGGTGAAAGAGGAGTAACAAATTTTCTACGATATCTACATGGAACACGAAAATTAAATTTACGAAGTAGGAGAGGGCAATCAAGATTATTTCTAAATTTTTTTTAATAATAACTGTTAGTCCAAAATGTCACGACGTTTCGATAGTGAGATCATATTAAATGTTTTTAATCTATGCGAGTACGAATGAATTTGTATACGCTTTTCGAGTTGAAGAAGCCAAATGCCATAAAAATCTTTTTTGGATGCGCTCAAGACGAAGAGAATGGGTTGAATAATGTGGACGCCAGACTGTGCTACAATATTCCAATATGCTTCTGAACAAATGAATAATATAAGCGTTTTTTTGTGTTAATGCTACGAAAAACTTTACAGTTTCTCACAACAAAGCCTAACGTACGTGATGAATTTTTAATAAAATTTTCCAATTGTGGTATAAATGTAAGTTTTTTATCAAAAACTACACCTAGGTCCTTTATAATCTCTGCTTCTTGAATTACTTCACCATTAATGCTATATACAGATGGGAAAATATTATTTTTCCGTGTGAATTTAATATATAACCATTTCTTAAGATTTAGATTCATTCCATTAATATCTCACCATTGTGAGAGTGTAATTAAATCTTCTTGGAGAAGTAACATGTCTGATATGTTATTTACTATTTTACAAAATTTTAAGTCATCTGCATACATAAAACATTTGGAATTTAAAAAACAATTAGGAATATCGTTAATAAATATATTAAATAAAATCGGTCCCAAATGCGATCCTTGAGGAACTCCAGATGATTCTTCCTAGCTCTAAAACCCTCTCGGAAATGAGAGGGGAAGCCTTTGCTCAGCAGTGGGACATTTATAGGCATATGTTATTTTACTTTACTTTTTACAATCGGAGCGAACGTAAATTTATGAACAGACCTACTTATTAACATCGCTTTTGATTAACAAAAAATATAGTAGTATTATTTATTTGAACATACATACATACACAAGATCACTCACACACACTCACTGCAAAAGCAGATTATTTGAAGTACTTATATTTTTAAGACCGATTTGATTTTATGGTTTTATTCTATTATATTAACCGTCTTATAAAACCATACAAATACAAATAATGCGAAAGTAAACTAAACTCTATCCTTCTGTCAGTTTGTTCCCTCTTCACGGCTCAACCGCTGAACCGATCTTGACGAAATTTGGCACAGAGATGTTTTGCTTGCTGGGCATGGATGGACTTAGGATACTTTTTATCCCGGAAAATCAAATAGTTCCCACAGGATATTGAAAAAACCTATCTACGCGGATGAAGTAGCGGGCATAAATCTTATATTCCGTAAAGGTCCCATATAATTTTTTGTCAAGTTCTGATGATGGAATCCATGGAAAAATCATGAAACTCTTAAATTGATTTAAGTGTGTTTGGAGACGTTGCGTTGAATGGGTATTTGAATTGTTTATGTGTGTGTGTGTGTGTGAGTTGGTCTTGTCTTGTCATTGTTGTCTCTATGTGCTAGGTAAGTGCAACGTCTATCCATAACAAGTGCTGTGTCACCCAGATCAATTCTGTGTGGTACCACACTACGCGTCGCTCTGAAAAATCATTCCATAAGTCTCATATGCGACGTGGTTCACCACCCGCCACGTCTCGTTTCACGCGTGAGTGAAAAGTGGGCTATGTGAGTAGCCTCTGCCGACTCTTACTTGAGAAAGGGTCGTGACTGTATGTATGTTTGCCCAGTAACTGCACTTACTCTCAGTGCCCTTCAAACCGAAACACAGTAATGTTTGCACACTACTGCTTCGCAGCAGAATCACTGGCCCTGGGGTGATTCCTGCCTAGACGGATTCTAGCATAATCCTGCAACCAGTAATTCTGAAATTGTATATATTATATCTTATATTATGTTAAGTTACAATCAGCACGGTAATGGCGGACTTCACATATCCACGAAATCTTTTAAGCGGTCAATGAACCTCATGCACACTATGCATGAATGAATAATTTTAACTGGTGGTAGGATTCCTATGCAGTAATCCGTCTAGGTAGGTACCACTCCCAGGGCCATTTATCCTGCCGTAAAGCAGTAGTGTGCAAACATTACTGCGTTTCGGTTTGAAGGGCACTGTCAGCTAGTGTAATCACTGGGCATATGAGACTTAAGAACTGATGTCTCTGGCTGAATGTGCACAGTGAGGTGTCACACAGAAATGTTCTGGGTGACACAGCATTTGTTATAGGCAGACGTTGCACTTACTATCAGGCCAACGTTTTGCTCGTTTCATCACTTAATCAAATAAAAAAAAGAAATATACTTTAATGTAAATCGTTAAACAAAAACAGAAAATAGCAGGAAAACAGAAAATGATAACAAATTAAAGTTACAATTGGCGGCCTTATCGCTTATAAGCGATCTGTACCAGGCAACAGTTGCAAAGGATATTATGATCAGTGAGGAAAGGTTAAGGCAAAGACATTAATAAAAGAAAAAAGATAAAATATATACTCGTATAAGACGCAAGGAGTAGGATTATAGTACATAAATTAAAGAACATAAGTAGAATACATTTTTCGTAAAGACTTAAGTGAAGTAAATATGTTTGAGATAAGGAATCATTATTTAGAGAGGAATAAAATGTGCGCTTTGACAAGCATTTTAAATGTTTCAAGGGATTGCGCACGCCTAATATAAAGTGGTAAAGGGTTCCAGAGTCGAACAGCTTCAATAGAAAAAGGATTTAGAATAGAAGGAAATATTATGAGAAGGAATTTGGAAGTGAGTGTTCCCAAGAAACTCAAATCGCTCTTTAAGATATAGAGGGGTAGTGGGATCGAATACAACACTAGAAGGGGAAGAATGTGAGTATTCCTGCGAAGGCGGATCGGAAGCCACTTGAGTTTATCGCCATATTCGAGAAACTAGGCAATACACACCACTGTCGAGAACACCCCACTGATGCTTTTTGAGGTCTCGAACTTCAGTGGTGTGTATTGCCTAGTGGTTTGCCCAGTTGCCCAGTTGTTGTGGTGGAGGATATCTGGTGCGGCTCCCGGTGGCGGTATTGGTTTGCTTGTGCACGCTGTTAAAGGGCGGGCGGTACTCTTCAAAAACTAGGTAATATATTATTTAAATTTCGCAAGCGAATCTTAGCAAATTGACTTTTTTTCCTTTAATATAATGAATTTGCACAAAGTAACGCCTTATTCTATTAACTACATATTATCGGAAGTCTAAATATAAACCGTGTACAAAGATTCTGAATGCTCTCAAGTTTATTAAGCAACTCCTCGTTTAGATTGAGATAGCACGTATCAGTATAATCGAGAATCGGTAAAAGGAGTGACTGAGCTAGCGCAATTTGAGTTAGTATGGGTAGGAAATTGCAAAATCTTCGGAGGTATCTAACAGACGCAAACACCCTCCTACTCACCTCACTTATTTGTGGAGCCAAAGATAGAAATTTTTCAAACGCCTAGATTTTTAACGGTGTCGATATATGCCACGGTGTCAATATATGATAGCTGTACTGTGTTTTTACACATGTTTTGATGTGGTATTGATAATGATCTAAGATATTACAAAACTAGTTCATGTAACAACCAGCTGGTAGTGTATAAGCAATTTAATCTACAGAGTCAAGGTTGGTAAGGCTTGTATTGAAATGTCAGCTATAAGTAGATCAATGCGATCTATTTATATTTGCATTGTCAAGTTGGAGGGCAGGGTTTAAGTTACGGTATATTTGATGTTAGACAATAATACTTTTAATGTAGGAAAGAAAGTAAGTCAATTTGCTAAGATCCACATGTAAAAATTAAAAAGGTGTATATTACCTAGTTTTCTGAAGAGTCGTCTGTCTGTCGTACTAGTCTAGTCTGTGACACTTGATAATGCCTCGTTTTGGGGCGAAGCACGTGTCGTGTTCTCGACTTCAGTGGTGTATATTACCTAGTGGTAGTATTGTAGGGGTTGGTGGAAGGTATCTGGTGGCGGTTCATGGTGGCGGTGTTGGTTTGCTTGTGCACGCTCCTGAAAACAAGAGACTAGGTAATATACACCATTTTATATTTTGCACGCGGATCTTAGCAAATTAGCTCACTTTCCTTCATTATAATGGATTTCCGCAAAGCAACGCCTGATTCTATTAACTATAATAATACTTTTGATAATTCACCCATGCATTGAAGAGCGGGCAGTACAGGGACCAGGGCGCTCTCCTTAAATCTCATAGTTTGCAAGTTCTTTGATATTTTTTTTTAATTTAAAGAGTACCAACAGAACTGAAGATATTATTAAAATTCCTTTTAAGCACTGCAGCTAAGTTCAGAAGCTTGTGCTATGAGATGGTTCACGGCAATAGTCCAATAGTGAACTCGTTCCTACTGCGCCATGTCTATTGGCGTTTGTATCGCCACTACTAAAATTTTTGTCTTCAATTTTAAGTGTTGATTTACTACACGTCTGTGGAGTAAAAATATTTCGAGGTCATGTGAAGTTCTCCAAGCCGCGTATTTAGCTTTTCCCTGCTCCAAAACCCTCTCAGAAATGAGAGGATACCTGTGCTCAATAGTGGGACATTTTGTATGCTGTTACTTTTGCATGCTTTTTGTACAGAACAAGCGAGCCTTGCTTGTTTAAAAAACTTTCTTGAGTGCGAATAAGTGATGAACCTTGTGGTAGCGGCTTAAGAGAATCTCTCATCCCGTGGGTGTCGTAAAAGTCGACAGAGGAAAAATTAAAACGAGAAGATGGGCAGCAGCATCTTCCTGGGACATCCTTATAAATAAACTGCGGTTGCCAACCCGCCTGCCAAGCGTGGCAACTACGGCGAAATCCCCCAAAATGAGAGCCACATACTTTCGTTGCAATCTATAAGGGAAGCCAACGTTCAGCAGTGGAGTGGTGATAGGCTGAATCGGCAACCGCAGTTTATTTATTCAGATGTTCCAGGAAGATGCTGCTGCCCATCTCCTGGTTTTAATTTTCCCTCTATCGACTTTGCAGCAACTACCACACGGCACGGTTGTGGTCTCTGCCTTATATAGCAAAAAGGCGTTACTGTATGTGTGTAAGAAATAACCCAGATCTCCTCGAACAGCGTTTAACTTTTAAGAACATGAATACTTTAGATTTATCTCTTTAACCATGTATAGTCAGATTGTCCATTAATGCGACTCAGATGTTGTCAAAAGAATGAAATTCTTGAGTCCGCGTCTTGCTTCAAACCTCCGGCTCTAACCATTTGTATCCATGAAAAGGCATTTTAAATTCTTGAGAGTCGTGGATTAAGACTTAATGGTAATATAGAACCATTTTAGCTATTAAAATATTTTAATTAGTCAAAAAAACACTTAACGAATGGTTAATGAGTAAATGTTAGTATAACCGCCAAGAATATTTTTCCAGAACTTCATGACAATGTTAAAGTAATCCATGCTAATATTATAAATGCGAAAGTAACTCTCTGTCCCTCTGTCTGTTTGTTACCTTTTAACGGTTCAACCGTTGAACCGATCTTAACGAAATTTGACACAGAGACAGCTTACATCCTGGAGACGGACATAGGATATTTTTATCCCGGAAAATAAAATAGTTCCCACGGGATATTTGAAAATCTACTGTGGACGAAGTCACGAGCATCAGTTAGTTGTTAATATTTTATAATCTACTATTTCTTATTTTACGTCCGAAATGAACGAATAGAATAGAATAATTTTTATTCAATATAGATTATTTACATAATACTTATTGAAAGTCCTTTTTTTCCTTTTTTTTAACTACACTGGTTCGCAAAAATGCCTCTGTCCTGGGAGGAACCAGTAAGAAACCCAGCGGGATTTTTTTTAGTCATTTCAAAATAATGTACAATAACAGCAGTATTATAAAGTATGTAGAAATGGCTTGGCGGCGATCACCTCATTCCCAGGGGTTATCATCATCTATGTATTCTTTAATATTATAATAACTCTTTTTAAGGAGTCTTTGTTTAATATAAAATTTGAACTTTTTCATAGAAAGACTTTTAGCACTTTCTGGGATTTTGTTGTAAAAACGTATACATTGCCCCATAAAAGAGTAACTTGACTCTGTGAAGTCGAGTAACTGGCATAATTAATTTGTGCTTGTTCCTGGTATTGACGAACTGTTGATACCAAATCTTATACATTTGTAACATCAATTGTACACAGTTTTGACAATAAATGAATATCTTATCTTATCTTATTTCGATCTAACTATATACGACGCAATGGGGAGTAAGAATTTTTTGACTCGTACCAAAATGGCGGCGTGGTTCGCCACCCGTGACGTCTCGTTTACCACGGGGGCGAAAAGTGGTCTACGTGAGTGGCCTCTACCTACACCTTACATGGGAAAATGGCGTGATTGTATGTATGTATGAATGAACGAGGACCGCGTGGCGCAGTGGTCAGGCTATCTGACTCCGACGCATAGGATTTGTTATGAGCAGACTCCACTTACCATCAGGTAAGAGATTTATCTATCTCGTCACCTTCTTTCATTAAAATAAAATAAAAAGCACCAGTTGTGCTGACGGTAGTCTGGTGGCACGTGGCCTAGTATTAGAGTACCTGAATACCTCGCCGCGGGTTCGAATACCAGTAGGGGTTCACCAGTCTGTGCAACAAACACAAATTGTTGGTTTTCGGGTCTGGTTGTGTTGTCCATGTGAAACGCACACACAATATGGTACGCTGATAACTATTGTAACTACTGAGCATAAATGTAACTCAGGGTGACGAGAGCAATGTTTTGCCACACAGTGTTCTGGGTGACACAGCATTTTTATGGACAGCTGAAAGTTTTGCACGAAACGACACTATCTTTCATTAAAAAAAAGTACACGAAAAATATTATAAAATAGTTACTACTTATTTTACCTATATAGTTATTTACACACTTAATGTTATATAACATTTTAAAGATTTGCATTTTAAATCGTATTATTGTTATTTATATTCTTATTTAAATAATAAGCCGTGGTAGCTCAGGGCCTGGTGCTCGCCTTTAATTTCGCGAGTAACCTGGGTTCGATCCCCGGTGCCAGCACTTATAAATTTGTTCTACAATTTTAAGTGCTGATTTACCACGTGCTTAGCGGTGAAGGAAAACATCGTGAGGAAACCTGCATCTCCGAGGAATAGAAATATTTCGAGGATATGTGAAGTCCGCCAACCCACTGCAGCAGCGTGGCGGTCTATTCCCACGTCCAAAACCCTCTCAGAACTCAGAATTGAGAGGAGGCCTGTGTTCAGCAGTGGGACATTTATAGACTGTTACTTTACTTTTCTTTACTTTTATATTCTTATTATTTAATTTACATCTTATCATATATTTTTATTAGTATTTTATAGCGGCTTTGTATTTTGTGTTTACATTTATTATCATTTAATATATATTTTTGATTGCTTATTGGATTTATGTAATTTATGGTATATTTTAATTGCTGTAGGCATTATATTTTTGCAATGCCCTACACTAGGATTTATCCTGTATCGTGACCGCTGCACAATAGATAATCATTATCATCACCATCATTTCATCATATCTTAATCCACTGTTGAACATAGATGTCACCGACGATAGAGACATATTATAAATGGGAAATTAACTCTCACTGTCACTCTGTCTGTTTGTTACCTTTTCACGAATCAAACGCTGAACGGATCTTTTGTCACAGATATAGCTTGCGTCCTGGCGACGGCTACTATTTTTCCCCGGAAAATCCACGGGATTTTTAAAAAGCCTATATCCACGCGAACCTAGTCGCGGGCTTTCTATTTTTTTTTTGTTAAAAAAACGAAGCCCCACAGTAGGATTTTCTCCTGTATCGTGAGTGCGTTTTACAAACATACATTTCACATGCACAACACAACCAGACCCGAAAAGCAACAATTTGTGTTTTTGCACAAATGTTACCTCCGGCTGGGAATCGAACCCAAGAACGGTGGCGCAGAAGTCAGGTACGCTAACCACTACGCCACGCGGTCGTAATATAAATCATCTTCATCATCATCATTTCAGCCTATTTTAGTCCACTTTTGAACAAAGGCCTTGTTTTATGGCAATCTATGGGATTGCCATAAAACACGATCCTGAGCCACCTGCATACATCGACTAATTATAAGTATATTATTAGTAATATATATATTCAATTCCGTGTGGTCGCGGCTCGTTAAAAGAATACTACCACTCCATCTCATCCAATGGATTACGTAAAAGTCGAGTAAGAAATTAAACTGCACTGTGCACCCAACAGCGCATGGTGGCGATGGGCTCACCACCTATCACACCAAGTGCATTATATTGTTTTGGTGAAACGTGAATTGTGGCCGTCATCTCTTTTTGCAGTGAGTGCCCAGTCTCTGACTACCCCTTATGGGATACAGTCGTGATCTTATGTATGTATGTATGTATATATTCAAAAATAATTATTAGTGAAAATGGTTTATAGTCGGCTTTGTAAATTTTACGACTAAAACAATTCTATGAAGCCAATACTTTCATTATTATTTATTTGTACAAAAGCGCACTTAAAAAGGTCAGTTTTGTGGTTATCGTACGTTACAAGTTTTGACGCACAATGCTTCCGCAATTGGTTAACAACAAGACCAGTTCACAGATTACAACCTTTAGTTACAATTATACATACATACAATCACGCCTTTATCCCATATAAGCAGCGGTCACACGTAGCCCACTTTTCGTCCCTGTGTGACCCACTTTTCGTTCGCGGGAAACGCGACGTGACGCGTGGCGAACCACGTCGTCGCCATTTTGGTACAAGCCTAAAAAATCTTACTACCCATTGCGTTCCACGAGCAGTATGGTGACAGCGTTGCATATTATGGTGTTATTCTGCACTAATAAAGGCTGTCCGTACCATACCTTAGTCAGGTGGGTGCCACCCCAGTGCCAGTTATTCTACCGTGAAGCAGTAGTGTGCAAACATTACTAAGTTTCGGTTTGAAGGAGACTGTGAGCTAGTAATCACTGGGCATATGAGACTTAAGAACCTATGTCTCAGGGTGATGGGCACAGTGTGGAGTTCCAACTCAAATTTTCTGGGTGACACAGCATTTGTTATGGGCAGACGTTGCACTTACCATCAGGTGAACGTTTTGCTCGTTTCATCACATTATACAATAAAAAAAAAACGTTACAATTGTACTGTACCGAAAATGCTATTGCCCATTGCGAATTTACTTCAATTTGTTTCATTACTTGTTAAATAAAATGGCTCTATTATATTTGCGCCGTGTGGCGGCCTAAGAGAATTTACCTCCCCATCTCATCCCGTGGGTATCGTAAAAGTCGACAGAGGGAAAATAAAAACCTGGAGATGGGCAGCAGCATCTTCCGGGAACATCTAAATAAATAAACTGCAGTTAATAAACTATGTAACTATGATAACTAAATAACTATGTAACTATTTAATAAACTATGGCATTGTCCCCCAATATGATACTCGTAGCTACAAACTTTTGTGCTAATCTATGGGGGAAGCCTATGTTCAGCGGAGCACTTGTGATAGGCTGAGATGATGATGACAAAATATAAGTTCCGTATATAAGTGTTATACACTGACTCAATATCATCATCATCATTTCATTATTGAACGTAGAGCTCACCTTTAATTTGCCACATGCATCCAATGTCTTTCCTGTCACCCTACACTGTGTTTGCCAGTACGAGGTTGCGACTCCAGAACCTTTCTCTTTCCCAACGGTTATGGGTTATATGAGCTATATGGCCATTAAAGCATTTATGTATTTTATAATTGACTTAATTTCCTTCCAGATTACCATCGTGTTTTGTGCCATAAGCGCGTTACTAGCGCTTACGTCAGCGAGACCCGACAGCGCCGGTCAACCTCCATTACCTGGACCAGGTTTATCTTATGGCATGTATTAATTTTATGCAATTACGTTTTTTTATTGGATAAAGTGATGAACCGAGCAAAACGTTCACCTGATGGTAAGTGCAACGTCTGCCCATAACAAATGCGGTGTCACCCAGAAAATTTCTATGTGACACTACACTGTGCCCATCACCCTGAGACATAGGTTCTTAAGTCTCATATGCTCAGTGATTACGCTAGCTCACAGTGCCCTTCAAACCGAAACACAGTAATGTTTGCACAGTACTGCTTCACGGTAGAATAACTGGCCATAGGAATCCTACCACCAGTAAAACTCGGTTACATAATGTTAATTAAACACGTCTACTGTGTGTGTGGTGTTAATTAACTTTTCGTAACCGTTAAAGATTGCGGACCGCGTGGTCTAGTGATCATAGTGCCTGACTTCTACGCCGCGGGTTCTATTTCAAGTACTAGCCATAATTTGTGTTAAAATACAATTTCTTCTTTTGATCTGTTGTGACTATCCGTGTCTCTGACACTGCATCTTAGCCTGCGTCCGATCGTATCGCTTGAGCGTTACATATGCGTGAGTTTAGGATGAGAGAGTGCCTCTCTGCACGTATACTTGTTTCACCGTAATATTTCCTGCGAAGTTGATTACTCCCGACTGTATTAGGAAGTTGTCACCGTTCGAAAATCGATCAGGGAACGAACGACATTCGTAACAAATTAGATTTTTTTTTTAATGGGTAAAGTGCTGAAACGAACGAAACGTTTTTACCTTCTGACAAGTGCTGTCTAATAAGATCACAAATGAGATGGACGTCTGTGCATAAGAAATGCTGTGTCACGCAGAACATTTCTGTGTGACACCACACTGCGCGAACATAGATTGACACAAAAGTTTATAGCTCTCATTTGGGGGGGGGGGGGGGGGGATTTTGTCAAAGTTGCCACCCTTGGCAGGGGGGTTGGCAGCCGCAGTTTATTTATTCAGATTTTCCAGGAAAATGATTCGACCCATATTCTAGTTTTAATTGTCCCTTTGTCGACACCCACGGGATTAGATAGGGTGGTAGGATTCCTATGCAGGAATCCGTCTAGGTAGGTTACCAGGGCCAGTTATTCTGCAGTAGTGTGCAAACATTACTGTGTTTCGGTTTGAAGGGCACCGTGAGCTAGCGAAGTCACTGGGCATATGAGACTTAAGAACTTATGTCTCAGGGTGATGGGCACAGTGTGATGACACACAGAAATTTTCTGGGTGATACAGCATTTGTTATGGGCAGACGTTACACTTACCATCAGGTGAACGTTTTGCTCGTTTCATCACTTTATCCATAAAAAAAAATTGCCACCACCACACGGCGGCAACGTTAACATTATTTAAGTCATAAATAAAATGGAACAAGGGGTATTTGGGGTTAAACGCAAATTATCTCTATGCTGTTAACATCAGACGCAATCCAATAACTTTCCCGCAAATGGTTCACCTGCCGAGCCATAGAGCTTAGACCTATCTCTGTTGAGGTCAACATTTGTACTTGCAAAGGACAAATTGGCGACGCGCCCAATTTTAATTTTAATATTCTAAAGTCACGATCAGTATTTACATTTGAGTTTTTAATAATAGCTAATGCTCTGCATGCTTTGCAAAGTTCACTTTTTTTTTGTATTTTGTTTAAAATAGGTACATCGAATCAGACACATGAACAAAATAAATAAAAGCCAATGATTTTTTTCTTTACTTTCGCGGAAGACCAAACAAAAACTGTACAAAATTTCAATGCAATCCGATGAGCGATACGCGAAGGCATTCGATTCGCGTTTTCCGACTTGTGCGCCATCTATTATTCGGTGATGGTACTATGTCAGAAACTTTCACGCTATTGGCAACAACAACTGTATAAATTAAAAACTCAATCGGATGAACAATACGATATAGAAGACGAACACACATTATTTTTTTTACAACATATATACCTGGCCCGGCAAACGTTGTACTGCTCTATCTGGTAGGTGACGCAATGAGTTTGATTACTGAATTACATTTAAGTACATTAAAATGTAATAAATGTGTATTAATGATCACAAGGCCTCTCGAAGTCGACCACAGTGCCACCTATCGGGTCCAGATTTTGTAATTTTCGTTTTTGGCGTTAAACCTAAATATAAGTGGATATACGAACTTGTTAATAACTTGACTACAGAACTACAGAACTACCTATCGGCATAGCTATGAACTATCGTCTCGATAAAGGAAATGTATTGTGTGAATATGACCTAAGTCGATCAAGTCGTTCAGACGTTAAACGATCACTACCAGACGATTATATATAAAGGCATTAGCCAAAGTTTGACCTTATCCTACCTGATTTCTAGGGTCTTATTTTAGCGGTTGATTCCCATCAGAATTAGTCCAGTAACACTACACTGCAGGTCTTAGACCTCAGAGGATGGGGGGATGTCGTTACGACCACCGTTAGCAGACAGATAGATCGTGATCGCAGTACTAAGATTCTATCCTCTACCTGTACGTGGATATTTGAGGTGAATACTATCAGATGATATGAGATATAGTAACAATCGCCAAATATCGTCTCATTTTTGGGAGAGCTTAGGAGTAAAGTTCAGATGTCATCAAATATTTTTATTCATCAGACGTTTTTATTTGAGTACGTGGTAAGTTAGGTACAATTTTAGATGAGCTAACCGTGCCGAAGCACTCGTCCTGCTATAGCAACTTCAAATCCACGCCATCTGTTATTCTGATACGCCAGCTCACAGTGCCCTTCAAACCGAAACACAGTAATGTTTGCACACTACTGCTTCACGGCAGAATAACTGGCCCTGGGGTGGTACCTACCTAGACGGATTCCTGCATAGGAATCCGTATTACTTCCTACTAAAATATTATAGTCATTCTTATAACAAGTTGGTATACGTAACACATTTTATACAGTATCATGAAAGTTTCAAATAAGAACTTGTATTAATTAATAAGGGTCGATTTTTAGACCTAGGCCAACGATGAATAATCGTTGGAATAAATAGAAGTGGATTGTAAATCCTGGCGGCATAATCAAGATTGCCATACTCCCTACAAAACGAGAAAAGTTTAATGGCGTAGGTAAGGGATTTAAATTAAAGTAAAAACAACAGAAGTCTGCAAATGATAAAATTATCCCAATCAGTGCCGTTAGACACTGATGCTTCCCATTTTTATTAGTGAAACGATGAATTACAATACTAAAAATACTTACTAAGTTTTGCCGCCCACTAAATTTTACCAGGGCTTACCCGACCTGCGATCCTGCGATTATTAAAATATAAGTTTTGAACGAGTTTCAGGCGCCTTGATACTAAGCAAAATCGCCAGTTTTTTTTTTATTGGATCAAGTGATGAAACGAGCAAATCGTTCACCTGATGATAAGTGCAACGTCTGCCCATACCAAATGCTGTATCACCCAGAAAATTTCTGTGTGACACCGCATCACCCTGAGACATAACTTCTTAAATCTTATATGCCCAGTGATTACGCTAGCTCACAGTGCCCTTCAAACCGAAACACAGTAATGTTTGCGCACTACTGCTTCACGACAGAATAACTGGCCCTGTGGTGGTACCTACCTAGACGGATTTGTGCAAAGGAATCCTACCACCAGTAAAGTCCAAGTTTCCGAGAATTTTGTGAAATGTATATCATATTATCCATATTTTATATTGTGTATATAATATATAGTTATATTATCATCATCAACATTATCAGATTACAAGCTCCTAGTGATTTACGAAATGTTCGTTACTCTCAAAAAATTATGCTAAAGGAGTATTATGTAAATAATCTATGTCTAATAAGAAAGAAATATGATATATATTTATTTTCTTTTGACTAATCGCGAAACATATTTTAAATTGCTCAACAATTATTTCTCACACGTGTAAGATCTGTAAATTTGTTTCTTTTGTAATTAAAGACGTTATACTTGTTTTATTTCAGGCGGTATTCCATACGGTAGTATGAGCGGCAATGTCGCTGAGTATTTCAAGCGAAAGGCGCCTTCTTTCGGCGGAAGTCAGTCTTACGCCGCCACAGGGAACGACGTCGATTTCGCACCGATTGAACAATGGCTTTGATTTGACGACTCTCTTCGTATCTGATGCGTGCTGCGTACAACAGATGGCGCATTTAGGAATTTTAAAATTTAATATTAAATGATTAATTTTAAATGATTAAGTGTCGTATGTGAAACAATAGATATCACTATTTTATATTGTACTCATTCCAATTAAAAGAAAATATACAAAAATGTGTCAGTTCGACAGTAAATAATTAAACATTGATTTAGTCTTGTCTAAATTCATAGTTTTTTATCTAATTTTATATATTTAATATGTTATTAGATTTCGAACCTAGATAACATTAATAAGAATATATTTAAGAAAATGTAAATAACGTAATTATATTTATCAATAGGAATAAAATAAAGTCCAAGTACTTTTTTTTTAAATCCCTATATACATAAGTTTTGGGCAGATTGCTTTCAGTCATTACAGTGTTTAACTTGTGCTAATTATGAAATAACTGGTAAATAGACGTAACTGATACGAGTCCCGAACTAGATATGTTCTATTAATTAATTTTTATTTATATATTTATTAATATAAACTTTGTTGCTGGCACCCTAAGCTTAGGGCTACATTGGGCGGACTTAACGCCTAGTGGCATTCTCAACCAGTCACCCCTTGTTATGGTGAAAAGTAGAAGGCAGGTGCTAACCAAAGATTAGAAAAAAAGAAATAAAAATAAATTTATGATGATGTTGCTCTTGCGCATTCAGGAAGTTTTATACTAGGTAGCCAGAAACTAAAATCAACATATATTTATTTAATTTAGTCTTGTATAAAGCTCTTATGAACAAGGTGAGAGCTATTTAAAATAACACTAGCGTGATCTACCTTTTACATGTGAACTAAATTACTGAACCTTAGAGAAGACTAAGGTTAAGTTAATTTATAATTAACTAACTGATCTAATCTGAGAGCTAGCATAATCACTGGGCATATTAGACTTAAGAACTGTGTATGTGTGTGTATGTGTCATATAACAGCTGTTACAAGTAACAGCTTGTAACAAAAATATGATTTTCGTTGATAATAAATTTTGGAATTCTTTTAATGTATAAACATCTTTTTTACAATTCTATATACTTATAGTACTATCTGATGCCTGCGTTTTAGTCCACGTAGATGTAGGTTTTAAAATATGCTCTGTTAAATATCCTGAGGAAACTATTTAATTTTTCGGGATAAATAGTATCCTATGTCCGTCTCCAGGATGCAAGCTGTCTTTGTGCAAAAATTTTTCAGGATCGGTTCAGCTGGTTGAGCCGTGAAAAGGTAACAACCAGACTGAGGGCACAGAGAGAAATAGATTCGCATTTATAATATTAGTATGGGTTACCAGCCGATGCCCGCGACAACGTCCGGTTTAGGTTTTTTTTTTAAAAACCCGTATCAGTTCTGTTTCTTACGGCGATGACAATTGGAGAACTATTATCCATCGTAGCCCTCAATGTTGAGAACTCACGGACGTGTCTGATAGAGATGACGACGTCTACAAATTGACGTGACGTGACGTGAAGCATCGTCGTTCTAGGAAGTCTGCAGTCTGTGACCATGTTCTGGATCATCCCAACCATTACATCAGATTTGATAAACCACAAATCCTTGCAAAAGAACACCGATTCCTACCAAGGATCATTCGCGAGGCTATTGAAATCAAAAATCATCCTAATTTCAATTGAGAAGATGGTTGGGTATTACCACCAGCTTGGGATCCAATAATAAATAAAATTAAATCAAAAACCAAGCATACCACTGCAAGACTTCAAGACACAGTTAGCTATTTCTGCGTAGAAATGACCAAAAATAATAAATAAAAGCTGAAGGTACCCCAGGGTTAACTATGACATCAGGACATCTGTCACCTCAGTCCCCCCGTGACCATAGGTGCTGTAAAGCACTCGAAACGTTGGGTTATAAATAGTAAAAATTAAACGCGATAAAATCCGTAAAATTAGTTTCATTTAAATGAGTAGTGTTCGCGTAAATATAAGAAATCATTAACCCGTAGTAACTCTTTGATTATGCGAAATAAAATTATCCGTCTCCAGAATGCAAATTTCGTCAAGATCGGTTCAACGGTTGAGCCGTGGAAAAGTAACAAACAGAGAGAGTTACTTTCGTCGTCGTCGTCGTCGTCGTCGTTTCAGCCTATCAATAGTCCACTGCTGAAAATAGGCCTCCCCCATAGATTACCACACAAGTTTGTAGCTATCGTTTTGGGGGGATTTTGCCTTAGTTGCCACGCTTGGCAGACGGGTTGGCAACCGCAGTGTAATTTTTCAGATGTTCCAGCAAGATGCTGCTGCCCATCTTCTGGTTTTCATTTTCCCTCTGTAGACTTTTACGACACCCACGGGATGAGATGGGGTGGTAGAGTCTCTTAAGCCGCTACCACACGGCAGAGTTACTTTACGGTACTAGCTGTGCACCGCGGTTTAACCCGCTTAAAAGAGTCGAGTCCGATCGATTATAGACATATATACTTCCCTTTTTGAAACGGATCTTGTGTTTTTTTAAGTTTTTTGCGCGGCACCCTAATTATTTTTCTAAAGTTAAAGTAGGCCTAAGTTACCCGCTGTAATATCAGATATCTGTCAGTGAAAGTACAGTCAAAATCGGTCGACCCGTTTCGGGGATTACCCGGAACAAACTAACAGACAGACAGACAAAAATTATAAAAAACGTTTTTTTCTCATAAGTACCGCATATGCTTACATAAGCATACACAAGCATTGAGTAAAAAGCTGTTATTTTGTTATTACAAACAGACACTTCAATTTTATTTATTTGTATAGATGGATACAACCTGACGTGTTCTCTACCGATGTTATAAGCTAAATGCCGATGTATAGCTGTATATGCAAGCATGTCAACATTAAATCTATTAACAAAAACCAACCACGCCTTACCTACAAACACTAATTACAACAGTGGGGACATTATCAACGCATTGTACACCAACAGTACAATTCTCACGAGATTACGCGCCATTGTCGAATAGAAAATACCTGCCAATTTAGCGTATGTGCTTGTATTGTTGGGTTTTTGTGATCCGTTGTCTTAGCTGACAGTGATACTAGCGACTGTTAGCTAACACAAGAAGTTATCTACACGATACGTATGTGCAGACAGCAAAGACAAATAAAATACTCGTAACAGCAGTGAGACTTGAGACAAGACGAAGATCATGTCTAACGTCCATGTAACACCTATACCGGTTGTTATTGGGAACACTACGATCGAAGTTGTCGACGAATATTTATACCTAGGACAGATTGTCCGACTAGGTAGGTCCAACTTCGACCAAGAGGTCAATCGACGGATCCAACTCGGCTGGGCAGCGTTCTGGAAATTGCGTCACATCTTCTCGTCGAGTATACCTCAATGCCTGAAAACAAAAGTATATAACCAGTGCGTGTTGCCAGTGATGACTTACGGAACCGAAACGTGGTCCTTCACTGCAGGCCGCATGAGGAAGCTCAGAGTCGCGCAGCGAGCTATGGAAAGGGCTATGCTCGGAGTTTCTCTGCGAGATAAAATGCGCAACGATGTTATCCGCAGCAGAACTAGAATAACCGACATAGCCCTAAGGATAAGCAGGCTAAAGTGGCAATGGGCCGGCCATATAGCTCGTAGAACCGACAACCGTTGGGGAAGAAAGGTTCTCGAGTGGCAACCTCGTACCGGCAAACGCAGCGTAGGGCGACCCCCCACTAGATGGAGCGACGACCTGCACGGTTTTGCGGGAAGTCGATGGATGCAGGTGGCTCAGGACCGTGTTTTGTGGCAATCTATGGGGGAGGCCTATGTTCAACAGTGGACTGTAATAGGCTGAAATGATGATGATGATGATGATGATGATGAGTGAGACTTACCATACATACGTTTCTTTTATTGGATAAAGTGATGAAACGAGGTAAACGTTCACCTGATGTTAAGTGCAACGTCTGCCCATACCAAATGCTGTATCACCCAGAAAATTTCTGTGTGACACCACACTGTGCCCATCACCCTGAGACATAACTTCTTAAATCTTATATGCCCAGTGATTACGCTAGCTCACAGTGCCCTTCAAACCGAAACACAGTAATGTTTGCGCACTACTGCTTCACGACAGAATAACTGGCCCTGTGGTACCACCTACCTAGACGGATTCCTTAACGTACATACAGTCACTCCTTTTTCCCATAAAAGGGGTAGGCAGAGACCACACCCGTACACCACCTTTCGCCCCCGCGGGAAACGAGAGTGTGCGAACCACGCCGCCGCCGTTTCGGTGCGAGTAGAAAATTCTTACTCCCGATTGCGTTCTCACGAGCAGTATAGTAGACAGCATTGCGTACGTTGCTGTGTTCGAATAAAGCCTAAATACCGCAGTTTATTTATTCAGATGTTCCAGGAAGATGCTGCTGCCCATCTTCTGGTTTTCATTTTCCCTCTGTCGACTTTTACAACATCCACAGGATGAGACGGGGTGGTAGATTCTCTTATGAGACCACCACGCTTCAGCCGGGCACCAAATAAGAAATTGAATACAAAAAAAAAACAAAAATATTACTCTCTATAAAATAATTGCTCAGTATATAAACAAATAATTATTAATTAAAATAAAGATAAATATTATTTAAGAATAACAGAAACGTTGCACGAAAACGCTGCACTCAAATTCTACCTCGAAATTTTACTCTAATTGCTCCCAAATAAGTTTTACATGAAATATTTAAAATTTCAAAATTATTATTTGTTTTACAAAGTACCTAAGGGCTTCATTTTCTTCTGTCGACTTTTACGACACCCACGGGATGAGAGGTGGCAGATACAAAGAGACACGCCTCTTTCCCATTAGGGTGGGCTGATACTTACATCTTTGCACAAGCTGTACACATCTTTCGCTTCTTCTATTTTCAAACACCGGTGCCGGCACCGCTAAAATTGTTCTGCAATTTGAAGTGCTGATTTACCAGGGATTTAGGGAGCCTGCATGTTAAGGAATAAAATATTTCAGGAACATGTGAAGCTCATAGAAGCAGCGTGGCGAGCTAGCTACTTCTGGCGGGTCCCCCTTCCAAACGTGCGGCGGCCTGTGCTCAGGAGTAAGACATTTATAGCCTGTTACTTTACTTTTTTTAATAAAACAAAATGGGCACTACAGATTTAACAAATAAACAAATATCAGTACAATGATTCGGTCCTCACAGCACCGACAGTAGGTCTACGCTCACGCATCGCGGAGTCGGAGACATGGAATCAAAGCAGATGACAATACACTTAATGGCTGCACTACCTTTATTCCTCAGATGTGCAGACTTCCTCACGATGTTTTCCTTTTGTTGATAGTAGTATATATTTATTATTACCACGTGCTCGGCGGTGAAGGAAAACATCGTGAGGAAACCTGCATGTCTGAGAAAAAATAATATTTCGAAGACATGTGGCAGTCCGCCAACCCGCATTGGAGCAACGTGGCGGATCCTTCCTAGCTCCAAAAACCCTCTCAGAAATGACAGGAGGCCTGTGCTCAGCAGTGGGACATTTATAGGCTGAAACTTTACTTCTTTTTTTTACCGTATTTTTGGGGATCGCATAAGATTGTAAGCTTCAGTGGAATCCACGTATAGATACCTTAGCTAATAAACTTATAGTGGCTGCGTGTGCTGTGATAAAGATCCGACATATTATGGATGTAGCCATTGCAAGATTAGTTTCCTTAGTGATTTTCACAGCTTGATATCTTATGGTATTTATTATACGAGCATGCGGCTGACGTGAATTCAAGTGCCCAGAACTGCGTAGAGATATTATAGTGCCACAAGGGTACGCGCAAACGCAGAGGCACTCACCCGTCCCAACCTACCCGCGCTCGATGCAATGCTGATGCGATAAGATCGTAGGCGTGGATGCAGTGTCAGAAAACAAGGACAATTACAACACAGCCGGACCCGAAAACCAACAATTTGTGTTTTTGCAAAAATGTTGGCTGCGGCTGGGATTCCAACCCGGGATCCGCGGCGGCACTAGGCCACGCGGTTTTGCAAGTAAATACCGGTAATAAATGCTACTTATTTAATGTTGAGTTTATAAATCTTGCGTACACTGATTTTATTTGTATGAAAAGGACGGGTAATCCATTCAAGAGGATCGCTCCATGAATAAAACTCATTGATGTTTCGAACAGTAGCATCGTGCTACTGTTCGGATCATCAATGACGCAAATATAACGTTACTGAGTCATTCTCAAGCCGTGGTTTCATTACATAGCCGGTAGCGATTTGTTTTACGTATTGTATTTTGTTTGAGGTATCACTGAATACCGTGCCTATAGGTAAAATAGCTCCTCTCTCGGCACCTATCTCTTTCCTACCGAGGTGTCGTAAGAGGTGACTAAGGTATTCCACGACAGCTTTTGTTCTTGCAGAGTGACATCCTAGACGGATTCCTATGGAACTTTGGAATACTAAGCCTTGTAGTGACACCGCAACTGTTGCAGGCAGACGTGTAACATAGCGACGACAGCGGGTGCCTAAATTATATATTATTTATTATTATATATTAAAGTGATTATATATTAGTATCTGACGTCTACGGTATCCTGGGTTCGAATTGCAGCTGGAGCCAATTTTTATTTGGTTTTCGTGTCTGGTTGTGTGGTGCATGTGAAAATAGTTTGTAAGACGTACCCACGATATAGAAGAAATCCTAATGTGGGACATCGTTTTTTTTTTACAATAAACAAAAGAGGAGAGACTTGCTCGCCTCGTCACCAAAAAATAGTGAAGTAACAGCCTATCAATGTCCCATTGCTGAGCATAGGCCTCTTATTACTGACAGGCTTTTGGAACTGACAAGAGTCCGCCACGCTGCTCATATGCGGGTTGGAGGACTTCACAATAGCCTAATCGTTAAGGGTATTGTGAAATATGACGTCGTCGGTTCGAACCCGTCATTCAACTATTGCCGTGAACTCAACAAACATTGAGTGCAAACATTACTTTGTTTCGATCTGAAGGGCACGGAGAGCTAGTGTAATCACTGGGCATATGTGAATTAAGAACCAATGTCTCATGGGTGACGGGCGCAGTGTGGTGTCAGCCAGAAATGTTACGGGCAGACGTTGCACTTACCCTTACCCTGGCCAGCCAATGGGCCCACTGGCACAGCATTTGTTATATGCAGTCGTTGCACAATCAGGTGAACGTTTTGCTCGTTTCGTCACTTTACCCAATAAAAAAAACCGTCTTCCAGCACAAGCTTTTAAGTTTAATTGGTGTTGTCTACAGGAATGTTACTAATGTTAAAAGCATTGGTAATATTTAATAAAAATATTCTATTCAATTTGTTACAATGTAAATTTTCACACTATAGTCTATACCTTAAGTTACACCTGTCCTCTTTGCTCATTCGAGCCACGTATCAATTTCGGTATTTTTGAGCTGTCACAATGACGTTTTTGGCAATAGAATTTCAAATTTAATTTCAATGGCGGTATTCTTAGTAGAAAATCCGGTACATCTGGATAACGGTGCTAAAGTTATTCTTTAGATCTCACAGGTCAATTAGTAATAATATAGATGGATAATCCACCATCCTGACCTCATTCCTTGAGTGTTGTAAGAGTCTATTAAGGGAAAAGTACAAGAATCAGTATACGTAGTATGCTGCCGTGAAGCGGTAAAGTACAAACATTACTTTGTTTCGGTATGAAGGGCATTGATAGCTAGTGCAATTATTGGGCATATGCGACTTAAGAACTGATATTTCAGGGTGACGCGAACAGTATGACAATAAAGTAATGTTCGTTTCAGCCTATCACTAGTCCACTGCTGAACATAGGCGTCTTCAATAGATAGCTACAAAAGTTTGTGGCTCTCATTTTGGAGGGATATTGCCATAGTTGCCACGCTGCTGTAGCCCATCTCTTTTACGACACCCACGATATCAGATGGGGTGGTAGATTGTCTTAGGCCGCAACCAAACGCCTGTAATTGCCCAGTGGGGCAGCAGTGGCTGAGCATAGGACTCCACTCATTCCAGAGAGGGTTTTGAAGAGGAAAGTCGTCCACGCTGCTGGCGGAATTCACTGATTAGAGGACTTCGCATGCCTTCGAAATTTTTATATTCCTCGGACATACAGAATACCTCACAATGTTTTCGTTCACAGCTGAGCACGGGGTAAAGGCACTTAAAGTAAAGTAAAGTAAAGTTTCAGCCATCGCTGTTCCAAAGCGGGTTGGCGGACTGCACATGTCTTCGAAATATTTTTTATTTCTCAGACATGTCTCAGACATCGAGTGCCTTCATCTTTACGCGTACACTTGTGGTACTATAATATCACCAGTGCCTTTGATAGCTTCCGACACACAGCTGAAGTGTAGCATCGACGCGTACACTTGTGACGTGTACAATGTACACGCGTACACTTGTGCGTACAAAAGTCCTTTGTTATTGTCGTACGTGTCGCTTACACCTGTCTTGAAAGCCTACCTCGAATTGTATCGTATAATCTTTACATCGATAGGCGAAGACGAGTCAGTGCCTTCATTTTTACTATAATATCTCCTGTGCCTTTAATAGTTTCCGACACATAGCTGACGTGAAGCATCGACGCCCTAGGAACTCTGCAGTATGTGACAATGTTCCAGATCACCCCAACCATTAAATCAGATTTGATAGACCACAGATCCTTGCAAATGAACACCGATTTCTACCAAGGATGACACGCGAGGTTAAAAATAAATTTAAAAAAAACATTCTAATTTTCATAGAAAAGATGGTTTAGGTACTACCACCGGCTTGGGATCCGGCATGGGGCTTGGGTAGATCGGACCAAAAATATATAATAATTAAAACCTGAAGGTACCCCGGATTAACTATGACATCGGGACATCTGTCACCTTATCCCCCCGTGACCATGGGTGCTGTAAAGTACTCGAAACCAAAGTAATAAGTATATGGGAGCTCGAGACGTCGGGTTATAAATAGTTTAAAAATTAAACGCTATAAAATTCGTAAAATTTGTTTTATCAAATGAGTTTCCGACAGTATTCAGTAGTTGTCGTCGATGTCGATAATCGTCAATTAGGAATATCATATTTTGACAAGATTTTTCTCTGACTCTAACTACACCCGTGAGATGAAACATGTTCGGTAGAATTAACTGCGCCATCACACCGGTTAACAACCGATATAAAACAAGACCGTACCTCTCATACCCATACTCACAGAGTCGAATTATAAGACGAGTCTGAAAGCCTGTCCCTCTCTTACCAACCGTGTCGAATTAGATTTGAAGACGACAAACTTTGCGGATTACCGCAACGTTTGTCTCTGCTAAATTGCCTATAGATTTTCGTTCCTGTGTTGTTTTGTCATTAAACCTTGGTAAACTTAAACAATGTAATTACCTACCGTTTGTCGATGGCATAATCAACGTGTGCAGTGTCACAGAAATCAGTGAGAGTGTGACGCGACGTAGTGTACCTGGTACTCGCTAAATATTACTTTATAAAAGACATCATATAAGGATTATTATAATAATAAAGATTGGATGATATTACAGCACTTGGGAATGATGTGATCGCCGCCAAGCTATTTCTAATATCTTTATATTTATTAAGTTATAGTAAAAACATTTATTTAATTTAATTTTTGCTGGTTTTTATCCCAGGATGAATACTTTAGAGAATCAGAATACCCTTTCATAAATAACGCTTAATAATAAGCTGGTGGCAGTATTCATATGCAGTAATCCGTCTAGGTAGCTACCACCCCAGGGCCAGTTATTCTGACGTGAAGCAGTAGTGTCTGAAGGGCATTCTAAGTTCTTAAGTCTCATGACTACACAGAGTATATTCTGTGTAACACAGCATCTGTTATGGGCAGACGTTACACTTATTATCAGTTGAAAGTTTTGCTCATTTCGTCACTTTATGAAATAAAAAAATTGTTCAATAATTATCTATCATTCTATTCTATTTTTACTTAAAAAATAAGAGTAACTTAAAAATGTTTCAAATTATTTTTGTTTTTTAATTTTATTTATGGTGACAATAGGAATTGTCGGGAATGCATGCAATAAATTGCACATGCACACACACCCAGACGCGGAATACCGATCTAATACATTAGTGATATATGTAAGTTCCGAAATTAAACCCACTACCCGTAACGCTGAAGACACTGGATTAGCCGCTATAGCAACTAAGGTTGCCTTTCTTTTTGAAGAAAGACAGTATTTGTTTCAAAAATTGCAACTCTCAATATTTTTATTGATCAGACTTGCAGGTTACCTCACGGTGTTTTACTTCACCGCTGACAACGTAGTAAATTAGCTCTTAACAATGCAGAATAATTATGGAGGTGCCGTCATCCTAGGCGAGTCTTGAATCGAATCTCCGATCGCTCGCGTTCTATAAAATGATGTTCTCCTAGCCGATTTCGACCACGGCGACAACTTCCGACTACAGTCGAGAGCCATCAACTGCGCAGGAGATATTATAGTGCCACAAGTGTACGCGCAAACACAGAGGCACTCACTCGTCACAACCTACCCGCGCTCGATGCAATGCTAATGCGATAAGATCGTAGGCGTGGATGCAGTGTCAGAAACACGGGGACAATCACAACACAACCAGACCCGAAAACCAACAATTTATATTTTAGCACAAATGTTGGCTCCGGCTGGGATTCGAACCCGGGACCCGCGGCGTAGAAGTCAGGTACTCTGACCACTAGGCCACGCGGTTCTATGAAATATAAGGCAAACGTCTGCTACTGCTCAAAAAAAGGATTGTTGCCGTAAACAGTAATAACTTCCTCCTTTCCCTCTTCCTAATTCTTCCTTCCGCACAGGCTTGAGCTAACGTTCCATTACAACTATTGAAAAAATTAAAGGGTTAATTTATACCACACAATCTGTATTTAACTGAAGGCCGTCAGTTTTATTGGCGAATCCATACTATTATTATTAACGCTAAAATACCTCTCGATGTCCCTCTGTCTGTTTGTTCCCTTTTCACAGTTCAACCGCTGAACCGAATTTGAAATTAAGCACTGAGATGATTTGCATCGAAATTGGGCAGCAGCATCTTCCTGGAACATCTGAATAAATAAACTGCGGTTGCCAACCCGTCTGCCAAGCGTGGTAACTCTGGATAAATTCCCTCAAAATGAGAGCCACAAACTTTTGTGGCAACCTATGAGAAAGGCCTATGTTCATCAGTGGAGTAGTGGTAGGCTGAAATGATGATGATGACAGTATATATATGCCATTTTGATCGATGACTTTTTGCCATCTTTGAAGGTCATGATCCAGTTCCTGTTTAAATTTTGGACTTCTTAGCAAAAAACGCGACAAGTAGTTTTGGCAGTTCTCTCTTGATGTTAACCCGATACTACCGAGAGAACTCTGAAGAGACCGAAACAAGTAGAAATCTGAAGGTGCAAGGTCAGGGCTATATGGCGAATGCATTAACACCTTACAGCCAAACTCTCTTATTTTTTGCTGAGTGGTAAAGATGTGTGTGGTCTAGCGTTGTCGTGATGAAAAACCCCACCTTTTTATTGATAAATTCCGTTCGCTTTCTCTCAACTTCTTGCTTCATTCTCATCAGTAGAGATCCGTATCGATGGTTCTGCCCGCTGGTAAAAGCTCATAATGAACAACGCCCTTCCAATCCCACCATACATACAACATGACCTTATTGCGAGTTAACCCGGGTTTTGGCACAGTCTGTGAAGCCTGACCGATGTTTGACCAGGACTATTTTCGCACGTTCTTGTCGTACGTGATCCACTTTTCATCAATCTCTTCAAAAACGGTTCGGTTTCGTTACGTCTCAATAACGAATCGCAAATGAGTACTCGGTTCTTTAGGTTTCTTTCAGTGAGCTCGTGTCGCACCCAAACATCGAGCTTTTTTGTGGACCCAGGTTTTTTCAAATGTCAAAACTGTTTTGTGGTCAGTTGCAGTTCTTCAGCTATGTCATAACTACTGTATGCCGACCTTGCTTCACTTTTTTCAAAAACGTAATGTAATTTTTATGTCATTTATAAATGACAATATGTAATATGGCAATGATAAAAAAGAGCCCCAGAGTTTCTTGCCAGTTCTTCTGTAAGGTCTTTTTTTTCGAACCGGTGCAGATTTTGAAATTCATTAGAGCTTTATACAAGCATAAACTGAATAAAATAATTTTGACTTTAACTTTGACTTTCACTGAGATTTTTTGTGGGAATAGCCCAATACGCTCCTCCGGCGCGGGTCGACGGATTAACCTTTTTCTCTCAGGCATTAAAACTTTTCTTAGTATTCAAAACGTAATAAACAATTTCAGTAGACCGAACCAAACAATCAAGTTGCTCGAGTACCAAACTTCTGCAAACATTATCGAATCTAATCCGTATAATTCGTTTCGCTGAAACCTTCGAAAACTAGGAATTACCTTCAGGAAATTTAACATGAGATGTTAATTTACTTTTGCTATTTTTTGCTGCTTATTATTATTAATTGACTTTTTAAGACGGGCCTATTAAAAGTAGGTAATTGCAAGGCTTATCGAAAACAGATGTGTCACCAATAGCCTTTCATTGGCAAGTTCCGTCTGCAGCGCACTGAGCTCGGAATATTATGAAATTGGTTCCTAAGTCTCCTACGCCATGTGCTTACTGAAGCTTATGAATCGTGGTAGCTCAGCGGCTGAGCGCTCGGTGACGGCACCCCTAAAGTTATACCTACCGGTAACTTGTCACTCCCAAAGACTAAAATGCAAATGTCTCGTTTCTAGTTATTGGATTTCCTGGTCGCGTCTCTCTATATGAAACGAAACAGCGTTATTTTACCACTTCACGTTGATATTCGATAGAACTTTTACACAGATATTGTCAACCCATTTATATAGATTAAATTTAAGAAGAGCTCTCGGCCTATGACACTACACTGCTCGTGGTAACGCAATGGGACGTAAGATTTTTTTAACTCGTACCAAATTGGCAGCGACGTGGTTCGCCGCCCGTCATTTCTCGTTTTCAACGGGGGCGAAAAGTGGGTTACGTGTTTGGTTGCTACCTATTTCTTATATGGGAAAAAAGGAGTGACTGTATGTCATCGTCATCGTCATCAGATCCTAGGAAACATGTTACTTCATCATTTCAGCCTATCACTAGTCCACTGCTAAACATAGGCCTCTCCCATAGATTGCCACAAAAGTTTGTAGCTCTCGTTTTGGGAGGATTTTGTCATAGTAACTACGCTTGAGAGGCGGGTTGGCAACCGTAGTTTATTTATTCAGATGTTCCAGGAAGACGCTGCTGCTACTATTCTGGATTTTCCCTTTGTCGATTTTTATCACACCCATGGTAAGAGATGGGATGGTAGATTTACTTATGACGCCACCACACGAGCACTGGCCTACTCTTGTATCTGAAAGGGCTTTGGAAGAGTCCGGCACGCTGCTCCGATGCGGATTGGTGGACTCCACACGTCCTCGAAAAACTTTAATTCCTCTGCAGGTGGTAACCAACTACTTAAATTGCAGGCTAATTTTAGAGATGTAACCGGGGATCGAACTCAGGTTACTCGCGCGGTGAAATATAAGGTTAGCGCCCGTCGCCTGAGCTACCACGCCTTCCAACATAATTCGTAAGAACTAATAGTAGTGTTTTTAAAATAACTTAAAAGACTCCTGAAGTTATTTTAATAAATAAATTTGTTAAAATAACTTCAGGACCAACCCTTGTATAATAGCACATTGACTTCCGCAACACCAGAGGAAGGGCGGGTGCAATTGCTCTTTTCTTTGGGGTCCCTAAGTCTTCTGGCAGCAAATTCCACAGTGGTCATGTGTGGCAGGAAATTTACTGCAAAGCTAACAGTGAAGGAACGCGCATGCGTAACGTCCCACCATGGTCCAACACCATGGAGGTCAATGGCACCACCACACGGTCCAAGGAAGCCGCTCAGTCAGCCGTGCGGCTCTAGGACGCGGCAGGCATATAAATTGGAAGCGAATACGTTCGCTATCAGTTCAGTTCTGTTCGCGACGGCAAGATGGCTCGCAAAGTAAGTGCTCTTTCTTTATAATCACACATGAAAATACATTTTAAATTTTCCAGCTAATTTCTACTCGGAAACAACACACTGAAGTTACAGAAAGACCACTTTTTGCAGAATTGTTTTTTCATTTTCTTGAAATTGTAATGTAATTATTATGTCGCCACAGTCTTCGCTGGGTCGCGGGTTAGATTTCCGTATGGTACAAAGATTTGTTTTGCTTACAAATACCTTTCCAGGCATGTGTTTCAGCGAAGTAATCTTAGTATTGGTAGCTGAATGATTTTGTTTATTAAATCTGCGATTTGTTATTAGTCGCGTACCTACTTAAGAATTAATTTATAAAGAACGAGATAATAGCGTACGTATATAGGACGAAAAGTATGTATGATTAAAAACAATAGATTCATAGACTACTAGTGTCTGTCGTCTTGTACCACGATCACCAATCAGGCTAAGCCTAGGGACTTACAGCAAGTTTTCCCTTTCCCCTTTCACCATCATCATTTCAGCCTATCACTAGTCGACTACTGAACTTAGACCTCCCCAAAAAATTTCCACAAAAGTTTGTAGTTCTAATTTTGGGGGATTTCGCCATAATTACCACGCTTGGCAGGCGGGTTGGCAACCGCAGTTCATTTACTTAGATGTTCCAGGATGATGCGGCTGCCCATCTCCTGGTTTTCATTTTCCCTCTGTGGACACCCACGGGATGAGATGGGGTGGTAGATTCTCCTAAGCCGCCACCACACGGTGATTTGATTTTTGAACTGTTTTCATTTTGAACCCGCAACCCTAAGCGCAGATGCCAATCACTCAGCCACTAAGCCAATCGAGTCGTAACTCACATAACAGTTTCGAAGAAACAAGACAATACACTTATTAGGTCTATTCCTACACTGGTAAATTCTCACGAAATTATTTACCAAGGTAAGAAACAGTGAGTACGGCCTATTTTGTTTTTACCAGTATGTGGAAGCATTCTCAATCATACCGACTTACGTTTAGAGAGATGTGTAGATCGAGAATGTTATTACTTAGTCGTCATGTGGTGGTTTTTTTATATTTTTATATGAGCCGCTTGCTCGTTTGCCCCCTCTGCAAACGAACAAGCGGCTCACCTGATGGTAAGTGATCACCGCCGCCCATGAACATCCGCAATACCAGGGGAATTCCGAATGCGTTGCCGGACTTTGAGGAAGGAGTAGGCTCTTTTCTTGAAGATCCCTAAGTCGTATCGGTCCGGAAAAACTGCTGGCGGCAGCCTATTCCACAAAGTGGTTGTGCGTGGCAGAAAATTTCTGGCACAGCGCACGGTGGTGGAATGTCAGTCATCCAGGTGGTGTCGATGAAATTTTGTTGTGTGCCGCAATGTACGATGGTAGAATTTAGCAGCAGAAATTAATCCGATCAACTCGTCGGAACTCTCCCCATGATAAACACGGTAGAGTGAGTTCTTTTCTTTTTTAATCATTAGCTCTACATCCGGAAAACTAACGAAATGTGCTTTTTTTGCTATTGGATACAGCGACGAAACGAGCACAACGTTGTTGATGACGTCGCAAATAAATTCCTCATACATAAACACACAGATCTGAAACAACTACATATTGGTAGGTAGAATATTTGTGCCGACATTGGACACTTGCTAAATCGATTCAACAGTCACGGTATTAGACGAGATGGTAGAAAACTTTTGACAACCGCGTTGCCTAGTGGTTAAAGTACATCACACCAGTGTGTAAACATTAGTGTTTCGATCTGAAGGGCACAGAGCTAGTGTAACACTGGGCATATGTGACTAAGATACTGTCTCAGGGTGCAGTGTGATGTCACACAGAAATGTTCTGTTTGACAAAGACGTCGTTTTCGTATTAAAGATTCCTTATCGTCTTGGTGTCAACAGAGTGCCGGTGTACCCCAGGGTGTAGTTTTGTCTCCTATTCTTTTTGCAATCTTCATTAACTGTATCTCCAACCAACTATCTTCCTCTACCTCTATGCAGATGATTTACAAATCTACAGGCAGGCACTACACGTTTAATCACTTTCTTCCATAAAAAACGACACTGATAGTAAGCGCTATTCGTTGTACCTTTAAAGTAAAGACCGGGATCCAACAGATGGCGTTGATAGTCTCCAAAATGACAAGATCGTAAGTTATGTTTATTACGCCGTGTTTAAATTTCTTTTTATAGATCACCATCATCTTTTGCGCCGCTCTACTTCTCGCAGCGACGGCAGCACCTGTTGAGCAACTGGAGCAAACGGCCCCCGAGAAGGAGGACCTGCAGACTGCAGCGTCACATTGGGGCGGCGGTCACTGGGGTGGTTACGGAGGCCACTGGGGAGGCTGGGGTGGATACTATCCGCACTACGGTGGATACTGGTCCTGGCCGATTTACGGCCATGGGTACGGATACGGGTGGCCGTACGGACATTACGGACATCACGGATACTGGTGAAAGTAGAAACCGATATCCTTAACGTTACGAGAGATGCCAGTATTAAATTTTAAATCACAAAGAATATTGCGAATTGCCTGTTTAAACTAGTATGTTTCTTAATATGAACTTTTATTAGCTAAAGTAAAATTACTATAACAAAATGGAACCGCCGCTTGCGAGAAAGCAAGCCGCAATGGTTTTAGCTTGCTAACTCTAGCTATCTCTTTTGCACCTGTCATTTTACCATAGATAAAAAAAGTTTGAGTATAGTTATGATGATGAATGAATGCAGTGTCTTTTCGTTTATTTTTTATTTAGAACCTTCTTGCTTTAGCAATAGATATTATTTTCTAATTGAAAAACTTTAAAAGTTGTAGTTTACCAAAGCTTATGTCTTTTTTTAATTACATTGTTAAGTTTAATTGTTTAATTATACATTTAAATTGCAATGTCACAAGATTAATTCAATAATTTGAATGCTTGCCTTTTTAATATAAACATATGTATAAATATTGTAAATTTAAGTTATTGGTAACATTAAATAAAGTAACGTTTTACAGTAGAATTCATGCAACGATAATACGTTTTTATGTATTTTTAATGTATAAATAGGCTTAAGAATTTATTAATTAAAGCAATAAAAAGTCACGGTACATTTCCTTTGTCGCAAATATCCATTTCCTGGCACGTTTAAATATTGGGATGTTTTGTATTCTATCCTATATACCCATTGATAATATTTTTTATCTGTCAATACTACGAGCCTCAAATTAAAATATAGTTTTATATTTGTAAATTTGTGTTCAAGAGAAATGTATCTAATAAACCGTGTGGTGGCGAAATAAGATAATCTACCACCCCGTCTCATCCCGTCGGTGTCGCAAAAGTCGGACAGAAGGAAAAAAAATCAGGAGATGAGCAGCAGCATCATCCTGCTATATCTGCCATACCTGCTACATCTGAATAAATAAACTGCGGTTTCCAACCCGCCTGCCAAGCGTGGCAACTATTCCAAAATCCCCCCAAAATGATAGCTACAAACTTTTGTGGCAATCTGTGGGGGAGACCTATCTTCAGCAGTGGACTAGTTTCAGTCTATCAACTGAAACGATGATGATGTCCTAAATAATAGTAGTTTAGTATAAAAAAATATACTTGAACAGTAATAGGCTAACGATCCTGGTGAAAATATCAGGTCCCAGTCATAAGATTATTGTATTGTCTTCGGTCCGTTAATACGTGTGCAAAATTTCAAATTATTCGGACCTTTGGAAGTGATAATTTTTTTTATTATTACAGGTCATGCTAATACAGACGTGTTAAAAAAAATAACTGTCCACAATGGGGACAATAATCTCTTCCTGTAATTGTTGCATTGTCGGCAATATAAAGGCACTAATTTTTTTACAGTTCCTTTTTTTAGGACTTATGGTCAATGCTAAGGCTTTCACAGCTTGGCCGGATTGAAAGGTGGCAGAGCGCTGAGGGCGCTTAGCCGAAACCTTTATCTATGGATGACAAGCGCAAGGGCCCCCCGAGGGGACCTCGGCTTTGGCGAATATCGTGTGTGCGAGAGTAACTGACTCGAGGGTGTCCAAGGAGGCTGGCCTCGGCTCGGTCAGTTACATCAATCGGGAGGGCAGTTATACTATTACTGTTATTATTATCGGAATTAACTACATTTACCACCAATTCGGGATGCGTTTCCGCTGGAAAAGAAATGGCGCAAGAAATTCCAGTGACGCTTCTATTAATGACATTGTTAGTAGGTGACCTGCCTGAGAGGAATTATCCATGTTCAATATAAAGCTTAAGAAATACGTTCGAAGTTTTAAAGCAGTGTCAGAGATACTGGAAGTCACCCACTCATACGGACTTCGGGTCTGGATATATTGTGCAACCATTTACTCAAATTAAACTTAATCAATCACTTATGCAGTATCTTTCTTTCTTTCTTTTATCAAAATTGAGAGATTTTGCTATAAGCGTTAATAGAACAATGTACAAAAGATTTTAGCCTGGCCGATTTTCGACCACGCCGTATACTTCCGAATATTGTCGGTAGCTAACAACTGCTCAGGAGATATTATAGTGCCGCACTTGTCGAAGTATAATCGCTCAAACACAGAGGCACTTCCATCCAAGCCGATTTACCACAAGGTTCAGTCGTTGGTCCGTTGCAACGTGTGTGTTTTGGGACTTCTGAATGCGACAAGTAGTTTTGGCAGTCCTCTCTTGATGTTAACCTGACGAATTAGACCAAAATAATTCTGAGGAGACCGAAACAGGTGGAAATCTGAAGGTGCAACGTCAGGGCTATATGACGGATGCATTAACAGCTCTCTGCCAAACTCTCTTAATTTTTGCTGATGGCTGTTGTCGTGATGAAAGACCAAAGCCTTCCTATTAATCAATTTAGGCCGCTTTCTCTCAACCTTTTGCTTTATTCTCATCAGTTGTTGGCAGTAGAGATCCGAATTGATGGTTCTATCCGGCGGTAAAAGCTCATAATGAAAAACGCACCTCCAATCCCATCATACGCACACCATCAACCTACTGCGAGCTAAGCCGGGTTTCGGCACAGTCTGTGAAGCCTGACCGAACTGTTTTGTGGTCGATTCCCAGTTATTCAGCTATGTCGTAACTAATGGTATGCCGATCTTTCTCCACTTTGTAAAAAATGGCGTCCAATTTATTAGTAACAGAGCCGTGGTAGCTCAGGGGCTAGGCGCTCGCTTTAAATTTCATAGTACGCGAGTCACCTGGGTTCGATTCCCGGTGCCGGCACCACTAAAATTGTTAATTGCAATTTTAAGTGCTGATTTACCACGTGCTCGGCGGTGAAGGAAAACATCGTGAGGAAACCTGCATGTCTGAGGAATAAAAAATATTTCGAAGACATGTGAAGTCCGCCAACCCGCATTAGTAGCAGCGTGGACGGATTCTTCCTAGCTCCAAAACCCTCTCAGAAATGAGAGGAGGCCTGTGCTCAGTAGTGGGACATTTATAGGCTGAAACTTTAGAGCGACCAGTGTGAGGTGCATCTTTGACATCAAAAATACCGAATCGCAGTAAAAGGATACCGAGGCACGTCCTCGAGGATCCGGACGACGCGACTACTAGATTCAATATTACACACATCACAATCACAATCAAACCGCCCCCGCTGTCAGCGAGAGCGTGTCAAACAAACTCATTCGCGTTACTGCCGCATTTCAGGCCGGTTTTCCCCTAGTAATATCTTAAATAGAAGCGTCGCTGGAGTTTCTTGCGCCATTTCTTCTACAAGCGGAACGCGTTCCGAATTGGTGGAAACTTAAAAGTTACATAATAATGTAAATGCCAGAATGAAGTAACTGGACCGAAGCCGAGGACCCTTGTCTCACCTGCCTGTGCCTGATATGAAGCTCATGCGATACTATCAAAGTTGCAAGCTGTGGATTTCAAATGTTGCTGCCTATAGTACTTATCAAAACACAGTCATACAGTACAAACGAGTCGAAACCTGACGCAGCTGATTTGCTTAGTTAAGGAATTCTTATGGCCAGCGTCCGACTCCATCATCAAACCAGCTCATTTATATATATTTTTTTATAAAGTGACGAAACGAGCAAAACGTTCACCTGATGGTAAGCGCAACGTCCGCCCACAACAAATGCTGTGTCATCCAGAATATTTCTGTGTGACACCACACTGCGCCCGACATCCTGAGACATCAGTTCTTAAGTCTCAAATGCCCAGTGATTACGCTAGCTCACAGTGTCATCCAGAATATTTCTGTGTGACACCACACTGCGCCCGTCATCCTGAGACATCAGTTCTTAAGTCTCAAATGCCCAGTGATTACGCTAGCTCACAGTGCCCTCCAAACCGAAACACAGTAATGCTTGCACACTACTGCTTTACGGCAGAATAACTGGCCCTGGGGTGGTACCTACCTAGACGGATTCCTGCATAGTCAAGTTGTCAAGTTGCAAAAAAAAGCTTGTAAAAAAAAGAAATTTGACTTCGACAGACGGATCGACGATCACGTCACCAGAATAATCGCATGAGGCGCTGCTGTCCGTTACGAGTCTGGATAATTTGGGGCTCGGATAATAAAGATGGTTGTTCCACGATCAATCGTAGGAATCCAACTAGGTATACTAACGCAGCGCCAGTTGTTCTGCCGTGAAGAAGTGGGCAGACATTACTGGGTTTTGGTCTCAATGGCACCGAGAGCTAGTGTAATTACTGGGCGTATGACACTTAAGAACTGATGTCTCAGTGTGACGAGCGCAATATGGTGCGACACAGAATTTGTTATTACCTACAGGTGAACGTTTTGTTCGCCTAGATAATATCTCTTATAAAAAAAACTAAAAGATATGGTTCAAATCAGTTTCCTTTTGGTGTAAAATGGGGTTTCAGATTCTTTAACGCTGCCACGATACGGCACGGTCCTCTTTAATAAATAACTTAATATAATATAATAAATACCAATCTAGCGCGAAATTATCTAAATTTGTCTCATCTGACCTCACGAAGGCATTTGGTATAATTACTTAAAAATTACATCCGCCATTATCCGAAACATATACTTCGAATTCAAATAAGATTATAGATATAGTATTGTTATTTCGGATATCATATAATTTCGGAAAACGGAGCTCCATTATATCCGTGGTAATGATAATGAGCTCTCCTGCACGATTTAGTTCCCGCTGAAATTTTATGGTTGACAGAAGACATTAGCACAGCATATATTATAGTAGCCTGGATGAATGGATGAGCAAGATGAAGTGCCAGTTTTCCTATGCAGGTGGTAATGGTGGTAGGATTCCTGTGCAGGAATCCGTCTAGGTAGGTACCGCATTTAAATCTAATTTAAACTAAAAAAATAATAATTTCGGAAAACGGAGCTCCATTAATCCGTGGTAATGATAATGAGCTCCTGCCGATTTAGTCGCCGCTGACATTTATGGTTGACAGAGACATTGCACAGCATATATTATAGTAGCCTGGATGAATTGGTGGGCAGATAAGTGCCAGTTTTCCTATGCAGGTGGTAATGGTGGTAGGATTACTGTGCAGGAATCCGTCTAGGCAGGTACCGCATTTTATTCATTAAGATGTTCCAGGAACATGCTGCTGCCCATCTCCTGGTTTCATTTTCCCTCAGTCGACTTTTAAGACACCCGTCAGTAGTAGAGTGATGAGATGGTAGATGGTAGATGGTGAGTTGGTAGATTCTCTGAAGCCACACGGCAAACGGTCTGGCTTAGTTTTTAGTTTTTAATAATATATCAAAGGAAATTTCCTAACTACATTAAGTGAAATGACATTAAAGGAAATTAATTATATTTATTTTCTGACTCAAGAAATCCGAGATTTCGTTTGTACCTTGTTATTTTTTATAATCTACTAACGTTTCTTAATAAGGTTCCTCTGTACAGAAAAGAAACAGGGGAAAGAAACTTCGTAGGTATCCTCTTTTTTAGTCAATTTTCATTGTGCTTTTATAAAAATACCAAAAAATATAAGGAATTAGTATTTAAAAACCATCCTGGCAGCGATCGCCTAATTCCCTAGGGTTTTTAACATCCACTGGATTTTTTATATTATAGTAACCTTTAGTATGTAGTCTCTGTTTAATAAACTTTCTGAGTGTAGGAAGACCTAGTAAATTTTTAGAGTCGTCGCAATATAAATTCCTCGGTATATCCTATGACAAGTGGTAACGCCTGCCATAGTATTTTAGCAAACTTGTTCAAAAAATATATTATCAGTTTGTCTGAAAGCGTATGTAAGGCGGTAGTTGATATATTTATACCAACATAATATGAAAAGCGTGATGATTATAGCATATTATCGTTACTTCTTAGGTAAGGTTTTGACGACCGCGTGGCGTGGTGGTTAGCGTACCTGATATCTACGCCGCTGGTCCCGGGTTCAAGTCCCAGCCGAAGCCGACATTAGTGAAAAACGCAAATTGTTGGTTTTCTGGTCTGATTGTTTGTGCGTGTGAAATGTATGTCTGTAAACTTAACCACGATACAGGAGAAATCCTACTGTGCCATCGTTTAAAAAAAGGGTATTAATACAATTTGATATAAGAAAAAAAAATGTAAGAACATTTCTTAGATGGCTTTGGAAAGTCGTCCTCAACGCTGTACCATTGCGGGTTGGTGAAATTCTAAAGTTCACGAAATAATTTTTATTCCTCTGAGGTGCAGGTCTTAGCAATGTGATGGGCGGAAGTTGCGCTTACCATCAGGTGAATGTTTTGTTCGTCTCGTACCTTTGCCCAATAAAATATTTTTTTTCAAATATATTTTTAAGGACATTTTAAGCCATGTGGTGGCGGCTCGTTAAAAGAATACTACCACTCCATCGCATCCAATGGATCTCGTAAAAGGCGAGTAAGGAATTAAACTGCACTGTGCACCCAACAGCTCATGGTGGCGACGGGCTCACCACCTATCACACCAAGTGCATTATATTGTTTGGTGAAACGTGGATTGTGGCAGTCATCCGTTTTTGCAGTGAGTGCCCAGTCTCTGACTACCCCTTATGGGATACAGTCGTGATCTTATGTATGTATGTTTTAAAGGTGGGTACAATCCGCCACGCTGCTCCTGTGTGATCCGCACTATAGCAGCGTGGCGTACTTTTTTCGCCCCTGAAATATTTGTTTGAAGTGAAACTTCTTTACTAATGTACATTTTTACTGGTGCTCGGATTCTCGGTCGGTCTCTCATTTTGGACGTTGCCATAGTTTCCACGCTAGGCAGGCATGCTCCAGAAAGATGCTGGTGCCCATCTCCTGGTTTTAATTTTTTCTCTGTCGACTTTTACGACGCCCACGGGATGAGATGGTAGATTATTTTAAAGCCACCACCACACGGCGAACAAGCTATTTAAACTTATTTAATATCGATGTTTCCGTGGATCATTGTCTATTTTTAATTATCAAACCAGTCCAAGTCTTATATAAAGCCACAAATCAATGTCGACAACATGCAACGGTAAATTGAAAAGCAATATGATAAATTGAGTTATAAATAAAATTTTGAATTTTTATTGAACATTTATACCAGTTACCCTTCACTGACTTCACAGAGTCAGTAAATCTTTCATGGGCAATGTATACGTTTTTCAAAAAAATCCCAGAAAGTGCTAAAAGTCTTTTAATCAAAAAGTTCAAACTATTTGTTAAACAAAGACTTTATAAGAAGGGTTATTATAATATTAAGGAATACTTGGAAGATGATAACCCCTGGGAATGAGGTGATCGCTGCCAAGCTATTTCTACATCTTTATAAAACTGCTGTAATTGTATATTTAAAATGACTGTAAAAAATCCCGCTGGGTTTCTTACTGGTTCTTCCCAGGACACAGGCATTTCTTTGCGAACCAGTGTAGCTTAAAAAAAAGACGTTCAATGAGTATTATGTAAATGATCTAATAAAATATATTCTATTCTATTCGTTAATTCAAATTTATGAAATCACATTTGCCTTGTGGCTAAAGACGTTTAACGTATATAATAAACAGTTATGTTAATTCAAGTAAATAGAATAGAATAAATTTTTATTCAACATAGATTATTTACATAATACTTATTGAAAGTCATTTTTTATTTTTTTTCTAAACAACAGCGGTTCGCAAAACAAGCCTCTGTCCTCAGAAGAACCAGTAAGAAAAATAAAATCTTTGCCCGCTATTTTTTTTTTCTTCTGACGTTTTAAAAATGGAATGTTTATATTATGACTTTACCAGACTGCGTTTCGTGCATTTAATTTCAATATTTTTAAATGGGGAAAAAAAATAAGGTGGTAGGATTCCTATGCAGGAATCCGTCTAGGTAGGTACCACCCCAGGGCCAGTTATTCTGCCGTGAGGCTGTACTGTGCAAATATAACTGTGTTTCGGTTTGAAGGGCACTGTGGGCTAGCGTAATCACTGGGCATATGAGACTTAAGAACTTATGTCTCCGGATGGTGGACACAGTGTGGTGTCACACAGAAATTTTGTGGGCGACAGCATTTGTTATGGGCAGACGTTGCACTTACGAGTACAATCAGGTGAACGTTTCGCTCGTTTCTTCACTTTATTAAAAAAAAAAATAGGTTCGGATTTTGAGATAGGAGTAAATGGCCAAATCTGTAGCTGGTAACTAAAGAAAAGTGGTCGCTGATAATGAAACTTTATTGGTAAGGAAACAAAAACTTTTTTTCACGTTTTTGAAAAATCTGTTAAACATACACCCTGTATCGGTTATGTCTTGCAAAATAATATCATATGATCTAATTTTCCAACTACCAAACCTATCAAATACTTGAATATGGGAACTATCAACTATATTTCGTTTTGCAATCTAGTGGGCACTTCTATTTGTATTACTTTAGTCACTGTATATGTGCGTGTATGTATATATGTGTGTGTATATAGGTTTTGCTTTAATGGAGACCTTTTATTATAATTGTTAGATTGCTTATTTGGTACCAAATAAACATTCTTAACGCAGCTTAGTAGAAGATATAGAGATGCATAGATATACTCACTGGTGGTAACATTCCTATGCAGGAATCCGTCTCGGTAGGTACCACTGCAGGGCCAGTTGCACACTACTTGACGGTAGCTACTTACACTGCGGTGGTACCTACCCAGATGGATTCCTAAATAGGAACCCATACAAATAAAAATAGTAGATGATGAATTGAATTTGGAAGAAATTGTCGACTTAAGCGTGGATTTCTAGAAAAACTTAGGTTCAATAGCCTTAATGGCCTTGTGGTATCAGATATACTGAAACTGATATCTCGGCGGTCTCGTATGGTGGTAACGGCAAATCGTCCCTTTTTAGAAGAGGGAAGATTTCCTCTGACAAAATTAAATGTGGTTATTTGCACAATAATGAGTACAATGAAAGCATGCATGATGCTTATTCCAATAAAAATAGTCACCAATTACCAACATTAAAACGTACATACGACTTGTAGACAACACATAATTGTTTCAGTTAATAACTATTCGAATAAACATATAACAACGGAATCGAATCGAATGACAAGCCGTGTCGGATCCGTTCGATGCGGGGTCGGCAACGGCCTCGCTTCCGAAGAGGTCGCGCGCGTGACCTTTTTGCGCATCATCTGGTAACTCACTCTCGCGTCGATGTCTGTGTCATCTACAAATCCTACCGATGACATCTATTCGAAGTGGTCTATTCTGAAATCACTACACTTCATAAAGTCGATATTAGTAAACAAAGTAATAAACTACTTATTGAAGTAGTTATGAATTTGAATCATTTTTTTAATCAAAAATCACTCATTTCAATCCCCGTTGTTGTACTCTTACAACAAAGAATGATAACCTAAAATAAAACCGGTAACGAACATGATGATGATGATGTTCTCCTAGCCGATTTCGACCACGGCGACAACTTCCGAATCCGAATGTCGAGAGCCATCAACTGCGCAGTAGATATTATAGTGCCAACCTATCCGCACCCGATGTAACGCTTATGCGATAAGATCGGAGGTAGGCTAGGATGCAGTGTCAGAAACACGGGGACAAACACAACACAACCAGACCCGAAAACCAACAATTTGTGTTTTAGCACAAATGTTGGCTCCGGCTGGGATTCGAACCCAGGAACCGCGGCGTTGAAGTCAGGTACTCTGACCACTAGGCCACGCGGTCGACGAACAACTACATGTATGGATCAAGGCGTCTAAAGTTCATTACCGAAAATAACTAGAACTGTCTCGCTTATATATCAGCAGAAAATGTTCCATTATACAAAAAGAGAAAGTTACAGTCTCAGCAAAGCCTTATAATAGATAAATATATAAATATATTGTCCGGCAGAGTAGAATAGCACTTACTTCTTTTATAGCGAGGTGTCGTGAGGTACGACTAAGGTATTGTACGGACAGCCTTTATTCGTGCTGAGTTATAGTAATATGCAATGCTTGACCGCCATTTTGGTACAAATGAAAAATAATTTTCGACTCGTACCAAAATGTCGGCGACGTGGTACGCCACCTGTCACGTTTCGTTTCCACGGGGGCGAAAAGTGAGGTACAGGTGTGGTCTCTGCTTACCCCTAAAAAGGCGTGACATATATACGAGTATGTGTGTATTAAAAAGAAAAAACCATCAACAATATGAGATACTACATTTATTTTGCAAATAGACAATGAAATGAAAATTGTTTATTTTTCGACGTAAGAAATATAAACAGACATCCTTGTATATTTGTTTATTATTGATATCAATTGTCTATGTTTATCATAATGTCCATGACAGGTAATTCCTTTCAGACAAATTGAAAACGATTTTATCTCAAAGGCGATTTTAAATTTGTTGCAAAATAATGTACTTTTGCAAAACTCTGCAACTAGCGCCTAAAGATGTCTACTCGTATAATGCCAAAACTGTCTGAAGTTATTAATAAATATATGTTATGTATATGTTTTTTTTTCACTATGATTTCCTTTTGCCTGGTTTTCGATCCACAGGACATAATTGTGCTACAAGTTTATTAGTCAAACACGGAGGCACTCACTCGTCCCTACCTACCCGCGCTCATGCGATAAGTTGGAGCTACGTGGCAGTGTCAAGGACACGGGGACAATCACAGCACGACCAAACCCGACAATTAACAATTTGTGAGTTGGCTGCGGTTTCCTATCGCTCGCTGAGTGACTTTGAGTTTCCACGTACGGCCTGCAGTGAAGTACATTGACTGACTTCTGAATTCTTCAAAATACCTTATAAGAAGAAAAAGGTAATTCAGATCCGCTGCAAAATGACAGTTACCTCTTTTGAGGCACGCCCTCACCGGTCGGAGACCCAGTTACTATCTGACCTTAGTCCCCGTGGTGACAGCACTGATATATCTTAATTATTCATTGAGGAAGGCATTTTGAAGCAATCTATGGGGGAAGTCTATGTTCTGCAGTGGACAGTAATAGCTGAAGTGGTGGTGATGATGATGATGATGTATCGGTGACATTGATCATTTACTATCAGGTCGACTGTGTGCTTGTAATACCTATACTTACAGCTTGGATTCCTGTCGGATTCTTGCATAGGAATCCTACCACCAGGGCACAGGACATAATTTTGGCCTGGAAAACACACCTTCGCTAGCCGAAATCCCAATGTAGGGCAATGCTTGTAGCGACATCTATGTCGCCACATGAGAAGCTCAAGAAATATTCGCATACGTCCATAATCGCGCTATGAAAGTTTCCTGAGTTGCGAACTATATATACAACATCTAAATATTACTAGTTGGAGGAGACGTCCTCCCCAGATCAGACCACCCGATCTGGCGGGTAGCTACCCTTTTCAATGGCAATATCATCCGCAACAAACAACATATATTAACAAATAATATATATTACTTTATTAATAAAAGCACAATACGATTTCTTATATTTACGCGAACACTACACATTTAAATGAAACTAATTTTACGGATTTTATCGCGTTTTATTTTATTATTTATAACCCGACGTTTCGAGTGCTTTACAGCACCCATGGTCACGGGTGTAAAGCACTCGAAACGTCGGGTTATATATAATAAAATAAAACGCGATAAAATCCGTAAAATTAGTTTCATTTAAAAGCACAATACATTAACATTTAGTGTGAAAATGTCGAATGATTCTAGAATAGGTGTCGGTTGTCTAGAGCGCGACCTATTTCGCAATGTATCCCACCAATATGAATAATTTGATTTTTAATGTTAAACGTTGTTCCAAGGTCCAGTGGCGCCGAATACGTTGACAATGTGTCGACTGATTTTTTTTAACGCATTATTAAACATTTAATACATTCTTTAGACGTAGTTGGAGGACATTTAATATGTCGCAATGTACATTGTATTTTTGAAACTTTTTTTTATTGGATTTAGTGACGAAACGAACGAAACGTTCACCTGATGCTAAGTGCAACGTTTGGCCGTTACAAATGCTGTGTCACCCAGAACATTTCAGTGCTACACCACACTACGTCCGTCACCCTGAGACATCAGCCCAGTGATTACGCTAGCTCGCGGTGCCCTTCAAACCGAAACAAAGTAATGTTTGCACGCTACTGCTTCACGGCAGAATAACTGGCCCTGCGGTGGTACATTACTAACATCCCTAGAACGAAATTTTACTTGCAACAACGTAGATAAGGAACATTTTACCTCTCTTTTTATTAGATAAAGTGATGAAACGAGCAGAACGTTTACCTGATGGTAAGTGTAACGTCTGCCCGTAGCAATTGCATTGTCACTCAGAACATTTTGGTGTGACACCCCGCTGGGCCCACCCTCACCCTGAGACATCAGTTCTTAAGTCCCATATGCCCAGTGATTACGCTAGCTCACAGTGCCCTTCAAACCGAAACACAGTAATGTTTGCACTGTACTGCTTCACGGCAGAATAACTGGCCCTGGGGTGGTACTCGCTTTAAATTTCATAGTACGCCAGTGAACTGTATTCGATTCCCGGTGCCGGCACCACTAAAATTGTTAATTGCAATTTTAAGTGCTGATTTACCACGTGCTCGGCGGTGAAGGAAAACATCGTGAGGAAACCGTCATGTCTGAGAAATAAAAAATATGTCGACGACATGTGAAGACCGCCAACCCGCATTGGAGCAACGTGGCGGATTCTTCCGAGCTCCAAAACCCTCTTGGAAATGAGAGGAGGCCTGTACTCAGCAGTGGGACGTACATAGGCTCTTACTTTACATTTACTTTAAATGAAGTCTGTAACGTCACAGTTTGTTTCACAACACACTTAAGTAATCGGACAGTATCGTACATTAGTATAATGTAATTTAAAACATTAATAAACGTTAGCAAGACGATAAACATAAAAACATTTTTCTATTTTAGATATCAATTACCTTATCGTTCGTAATGATAATGTCTGTCTATTTAACGGCATTCTGTATCAGCATCATCAATATCAATATAAATAAATTAATCTGAAGTGTATTAACATAACTGTTGGTAGGATTTCTATGCAGGAATCCGTCTAGGTAGGTACCACCGCAGAGGCAGTAATTCTACCGTGAAGCAGTAGTGTCCAAACTTTACTGTATTTCAGTCTAAATGTCACTGAGAGCTAGTGTAATTACTGCGCATATGAGACTTAATTAAACCGTTTGGTGAAGAATTAATAGAATCTACCAACCCATCTCACCTCGTGGTTGTCTTAATCGTCGACAGAGGGAAACTAAAACCAAGAGATGGAAAACAACATCTTCCTGTAACATATAAATAAACTGCGGTAGCCAATCCCCCCGCCAAGGGTGGCAACTATATCAAAACCCCCCAAAATGAGAGCTACAAACTTTTGAGGCGATCTAAGGGGGCGGCTTACGTTCAGCAGTGGACTAGTGATATGACGAAATTATGATGATGATGAGACTTAAGAACTGATTTCTCAGGGTGACGGGAGCAGTGTGGTGCCACGCAGAAATCTTCTGGGTGACACGGCATTTCTTATGGGCAGTTTGTCTCGTCCCTCTGTCTTATAAAAAAAATAAGTAGCAATACTTCAAAGTTTGTAAAACATCTTCAATACACTTTAGTTGTTTAACTCAATATTTATTAACATTGGATTATTTTTCTTTTTTTTAACTTTACTGGTTCGTAAAAAATGCCCCTGTCCAGGGAGGAACCAGCAAGAAACCCAGCGGGCAAACAGTTAAAAATAATGTATAATTTTAAAATTATAAAGATGTAGAAATAGCTTGATCACCTCATTCCCAGGGGTTAATACATCCATGTATTCCTTAATATTATAATTATATGACGTATATAATTCCTTAATATGACGACCGCGTGGCTCAGTGGTCAGAGTACCTGACTTCTAAGCCGCGGGTCCTGGGTTCGAATCTCAGCCGGAGCCAACATGTGTGCTAAAACATAAATTGTTGGTTTTCGGGTCTGGTTGTGTTGTGATTGTCCCCGTGTTTCTGACACTGCATCCTAGCCTACCTCCGATCTTATCGCATCAGCGTTATTTCGGGCGCCAGTAGGTTGGGACGAGTGAGTACCTCTGTGTTTGCGCGTACACTTGTGGCACTGTAATATCTCCTGCGCAGTTGATGGCTCTCGACAATAGTCGGCAGTTGTCGCTGTGGTCGGAATCGGCTATACAACATCAATATTATAATAACACTGTTAATGAAGTCTTTGTTTATTTTATTGAACTTTTTGATTGAAAGACTCTTTGCCACAAAATTATTCATTTCTGTAACGAAATACTACTTTAGAAACATTTCATCAACAGTTTGGTATGCGGTAGCTGTGATATAGTTCAAACAACTTTGAACTGGTTACCGACAGACGTTAAATGCGCCTGAGGCGTAATCTTCGTTTAATGTATTTTTAAATATTCGAAATAACGATATTAATGTTATTACATCCATCCATCACTTAAACTCCCGAACGCAAGTAATTTATTAAGTGTTTAAATTGTAATTAATTAGTAACAATTATTAAATGATAAGTTATGTTTCTGTTACACAATTCAACATTTATAGCCGTCGAGTCTTCAGTGCGCCAATTATTGACGAGTATGAACGACCAGAAAACTATTTTTAATCCCGAATCGTCCATTCTAGTATTACTTGGGTATTCCGTATTAAAACTGAAAGACATGAAAGGACGAGTAGCTCATTGTTTTCTTTTTTTTTTTAGGAGAGGGGGCACACGAGCAATTGGCTCACCTGATGGTAAGTGTTCACCATCAGCAATACCACTAAACCCTGCGTAATTCTGAATCGACCAAAACAATTTTATCACCGTTATCTCGCGTGGTGGCGGCATCTAGAATCTATCACCTCACCTCGTTCCGTGGATGTGAAAAATTTTACAAAGAAAATGCCAGAAATCAGTGGCCTTCAACAGAATCATTTCAAATATGTCAGATCATATAGCCAAAAGCTTTTTGCCTTACTGGACTGCGAAACATAACTTCACAGATTCGATCCCACCGATCTCGTCGATCGCCGTCGATAGAATTTAGACGTGATTTGTTTGTTTTTTTTTTAAGAGAGTGATAAGATGAGCAAATCGTTCACCTGATGGCAAGTGAAACGTCTGCCAATAACATTATTCTGCGTCATACAGAACATTTCTGTGTGACACCACACTGCGCTCGTCACCCAGAGACATCAGTACTTAAGTCTCATATCCCCAGTGATTACGCTAGCTCTCAGCGTTCTTCAAACCGAAACACAATAATGTTCTCTCACTACTGCTTCACGGCAGAATAATCTACCTAGACAATCGTACCACCAGTAAGGTAGTATTATAGTATACAATGCATTTAAAACCGTTTAAGAGAATCTACCACCCCATCTCATCCCATGGGTGTCGTAAAAGTCGACAGAGGGAAAATGAAAAAAAAGGAGATGGGCAGCAGCATCTTCCTGGAACATCTGAATAAATAAACTGCGGTTGCCAATCCGCCTGCCAAGCATGGCAACTATGGCAAAATCTCCCCAAAATGAGAGCTACAAACATTTGTGGCAATCTATGGGGGAGGCCTATGTTCAGCAGTGGACTTGTGATTGTGATGATGTGACACACTGCGCTCGTCACTCTGAGAAATCAGTTCTTTAGTTTCATATGCACAGTAATTACACTAGTGTGTGAAGTTAAATGCACAAGTTAACTAACCCTCTACTGGTGGTAGGATTCCTATGCAGGAATCCGTCTAGGTAGGTACCACCCCAGGACCAGTTATTATGCTGTGAAGCAATAGTGTGCAAACATTACTGTGTTTCGGTTTGAAGGGCACTGAGAGCTAGCGTAATCACTGGGCATATGAGACTTACGAACTTATGTCTCAGGGTGACGGGCACAGTGTGACGTCACTCAGAAATTTTCTGGGTGACACAGCATTTGTTATGGGCAGACGTTACACTTACCATCAGGTGAACGTTTTCCTCGTTTCATCACTTTATGCAATAAAAAAAACGTATATATCATTAATAGAATCAGGAGTTACTTTGCGGAAATCCATTATAATAAAGAAAAGAAAGTTAATTTGCTAAGATCCGCATGCTGAATTTAAAATGGTGTGCATTACCTACTTTTTGAAGAGCACCGCCCGCCCTCCCTCAAGCGGCATCAAACCGACCTCACTGATTAATAACCCTTGCATACACACCACTGAATCGAACCGGTTTTCACCGGGGTTAAATTTTGCATGCGGATCTTAGCAAATTAACTTTCTTTCCTTTATAACCTATATAACAGTTCTTGAGGCCTCGGCAAACTTTGTAGCGCCCACAAACTGGTAATGGATCGTTTGATTAATAGTGTATTTACCAAATTATCATAAAATTACACTTTATATACTAAGGATTTTCGATAAGTGGAAACAAATTTAATCAATGCCTATTTTGTTAAGCACTTTAAAGATAACTTTTTTTACATGTCAATACGACGTAACAGACAGACGTATATTTCGTTATACTTAGTGCGTATATTAGAAAGGAAAACAAACTTCCAAGGATTCCCGTAATAGGTTTCAAAGTTGAGATCCGCAACTTCACACTTAAAATGAATAATATTAGGCTTTGGTGGTGGGTTCTGTATGGGCATACATATACTACTATATTAGCGACGACCGCGTGGCCTAGTGGTCAGAGTACCTGACTTCTACGCCGCGGGTCCTGGGTTCGAATCCCAGCCGGAGCCAACATTTGTGCTAAAACACAAATTGTTGGTTTTCGGGTCTGGTTGTGTTGTGTTTGTCCCCGTGTTTCTGACACTGCATCCTAGCCTACCTCCGATCTTATCGCATCAGCGTTACATCGGGCGCGGGTAGGTTGGGACGAGTGGGTGCCTCTGTGTTTGCGCGTACACTTGTGGCACTATTTCTCCTGCACAGTTGATGGCTCTCGACAGTATTCGGAAGTTGTCGCCGTGGTCGAAATCGACTAGGAGAACATCATCATCACTACTATATTTTACAGGTGGTAGGATCCTATGCAGGAATCCGTCTAGGTAGGTACCACCTCTGGGCCAGTTATTCTGCCGTAAAGCAGTAGTGTGCCAACGTTACTGTGTTTCGGTTTGAAGGGCACTGAGAGCTAGCGTAATCACTAGGCGTATGAGACTTAAGAATCGATGTTTCGGGGTCACGAGCGCTGTGTGGCGTTAGATGTTGTATATATAAGTTCGCATCTCAGAAACTTTCATAGCGCGATTATGGACGTATGGTCCAGTTATTCTGCCTTGAAGCACCAGTGTGCAAACGTTACAGCGTTTCGGTCTGAAAGGCGATGTGAGCTAGTGTAATCACTGGGCACATAACACTTAAGAACCGACACACAGAAATGTTCTGGGTGACACAGCATCTGTTACGGGCAAACGTTGCGCTTACTATCAAACGAACGTTTTGCTCGACTCGTCACTTTATTAAATAAAATCAAATTATCCGCCTATTAATTTGAAAAGTTTGTTAACATCGCGAGTCTGGGTTGTATGCCCTTAGTACACTGCTTGCCTTTGGAGCAAATACAGATGACATTGTGGTCACTTTAATTATTATTATCCACAGAAAGGGTCAAGAACGCATAACATAACGTCACTTAAATATTTCACACCGCCGTGTTGCGACATGCTAACTTTTTTAGCTTAGTTATCGGTGCTTTGGTATGTCAATGTTTATATTAAGTATATTTATTGCAGCAGAATATTGTCGGCGTTTCGTTACGGCTTACTACAATCTAAAACCGGCGCTGTTTGTGTAGATGTTAAATTCATCTCTTTTTCTGATAATATATTTTGGTCATACTTAAATATCCTTATTTTCTTTTTGTTCGCTGCACTGCCTATCATATTATGTTATGTAGCGACATCTATGTCGCCACATGAGAAGCTCAAGAAATATTTCATACATTCCATAATCGCGCTATGAAAGTTTTCTGAGATGCGACCTATGTAAACAACATCTAAATATTACTAGTAGGAATATTAGTGGCAGGAGACGTCCTCCCCAGATTAGACCACCCGATCTGGCGGGTAGCTACCCTTTTCCTTTACAATATCACTCGCCAAAGTTTATCCCCTTGTGGTTATACAGCCTTGCAGCCTTGCCCAGCCCTATAGCCCTGTGGTTGACTTGGAGAGAATGCCTTTAGGCATTAAGTCCGCTGTATGGACCACTAGTGCATAAAAAATAAATAAATAAGTAATATAAGGGACATTATTAGGTTTTATTATCTTAATAATGCATTATTAAAGTCCACGACACAGATTCATGAGGCGAGTCTTAAGGGGCAAGCCGGTAAGTGTTGACCTAGGCGAACATATCACGATCAGATCGAAGTTGTTTTAAAGAAAATGTCATGTCAAAAGTACATGCAACCGACGAGCTTCTATGAAAACGCTACCGCGTGGCCTAGTGGTCAGAGTACCTGACTTCTAAGCCGCGGGTCCTGGATTCGATACCCAGCCGGAGCCAACATTTGTGCTAAAACAGAAATTGTTGGTATTCGGGTCTGGTTGTGTTGTGATTGTCCCCGTGTTTCTGACACTGCATCCTAGGCTACCTCCGATCTTATCGCATCAGCGTTACATCGGGCGCGGGTAGGTTGGGACGAGTATACTATAATATCTCCTGCGCAGTTGATGGCTCTCGACAGTAGTCGGCAGTTGTCGCCGTGGTCGAAATCGGCTAGGAGAACATCATCGTCATGAAAACGCTAACGAAAGACTTAATCTTTAAATCTTTGTCAGTGTTTATATCGCCACCACATGGTGAACATATTTATATGTTAATTGTATTACTAATTTATACATTTATTTAGTAACGCTGATAATATAATATGTGACCGAACATAGGATTGGTGTGGGTACTTATACTTAGTAGTGGCTCGTCTAAAAATTTTCTTACGTCCCAGCGTTAGAAGAAGGTATTTGATTTGACACATCGCGAATCGCTTTGTTTCATAGAACGGACGGAAACGACCTTTCACGTGCTTTGGTTACCGTGACTTCAGTAGTGTGCAAAAAGTGAATTATATTTTTGAACTGCAAACTTTTGTTGCAATCTATGGGAGAGGCCTATATTGAGCAGTGGACTAGTGATAGGCTGAAATGATGATGGTGATGCGTACCATAATATGCAATGCTGCCATTATATTGGTCGTGGGAAGGCAATGGGGTATAGTGTTAATTTGCAAGAGTAAAGGCTGTCCGCACAATACCTTAGTCGCGTCATACGACACCTCGGTAGGAAAAAGATAGGTGCTTTTCTGTTCCCCCGGACACCTATCGGCTAACTTACCTACCAGTACTTACTAGACGCAGTAATTATTTCAATAAATTCAGAACAAGATATTGTATGAGGCAGAACTAATTTACTTTTATCATATTGCATCTGTATTGTAATTATATTGCCATGTAAATAATAAATAAACTGTAATAGATATGCAAGTTATTAGAAATATGCGAATACGCATTATGCCGCAGACATTGAAGGCAATCCGTTTGTAAGATATTTCCAAGTGGACAAATTTTTTTAGCTTTACTATAAAGGCCATATCTGTAATGATTTTATTTACTTTATTTAATTTATTTTATTTAAACTTTATTGCTAAACCTTTAAATAAAAAGGTAACAAAGGGCCGACTTAATGCCTCTACCAGCCAACCCATGATGTGGTGAGAGCTTTCGTGAAGATTTTCGTGGTTTTCATAAAACGTACTTATGTACGTATATGTATATTAACCTTACTTATCTAAGATTACGAGATCCTTAACCTACAGTATCGTCTTACAATAAAACAAGCGGTGTTTTTTTCAATGAATTATGCAAGTTATAACAATGTAGCGACATCTATGTTGCGACATCAGAAGCTCAAGAAATAACTAACAATTCCCCATAATCGCGCTATGACAGTTTCTGAGATGCGAACTATATATACAACATCTAAATATAACTAGTAGGAGAAGACGTCCTCCTCAGATCATACCAACCGATCTGGCGGGTAGCTACACTTCTTGGCAATATGGGGCTCCAAACAAATGTTATAGTCAACGGGAGATGGGCAGCAGCATCTTCCTGAAACACTGAAATAAACTGCGGTTGCCAACCCGTCCGCCAAGCGAGGCAACTATGGAAAAATCCTCCCAAAATCAGAGCTGCATACATTCTTGGTAATCTGTGGGGGAGGCCTATGTTCAGCAGTAGATAGTGATAGGCTGAAAAGACGATGATGACGATGAACTAAAGCTATAATATGCTTTTACATGATCGGTACCATTCGATGTCTTTAACACGGCTATTAAAATGCATGTTTACGGGCATCCTGTATATTATACAGTATATTACTATGGAATGCCTGACTTTAATGTATTATATTATTTCAATACATACATACATACATAAGGTCACGACTGTATCCCATAAGGGGTAGTCAGAGACTGGGCACTCACTGCAAAAGCAGATGACTGCCACAATCCACGTTTCACCAAAACAATATAATGCACTTGGTGTGATAGGTGGTGAGCCCATCGCCACCATGCGCTGTTGGGTGCACAGTGCAGTTTAATTACTTACTCGCCTTTTATGAGATCCATTGGATGAGATGGAGTGGTGGTATTCTTTTAACGAGCCGCCACCACACGCGTTATTTCAATGCGTGATATAAAACATTCAAAATTGTTTAAGTATTTATTTTTATGTTCCTTTTTTACCATCAACGTTGGGCTCGTCTCGTCACTTTTTCTAATACTAGCGATCCGCCTCGGCTTCGCACGGGTAGATAGATATTAGAAAGATAAATTAGTAGATTATTTGGACAAATAGAACAACAACAATTCCTTACACAAACATTTTTTGCAGCGACTATTCTTATCGGCGGCTCTGCTGGTCAGGTAAGATTATGTTATTTTACAACATAAGCCACGAAAGTTTAGTGACTCAGAGATTCCTTGTAAATAATATTTGATGTCGTGGTAGCAAAATAAAACGACCGCTCTCGACCGCTGTGCAAAGTCAGCCGCGCACCGCGAAGTGGGCGGCACGGCGTTCGAGAGACACAGCGTTTCAAAGTATTATATTAAAAAAAGATGTGTAATAAAAATTATAAACCACTATTCAATTGTCTAGTTTACAAAAAATAATATGAGTAGGTAGGTAATTAATAGAACTTAGTCTATTCGCACGAGGCGCGGGCGAGCGCAGTGTGGTTCGCTCACACCGCGGAATTTTACTTAATTTTTGCATTTTTATACCCGACGTAACTTCTAAACGATGGGACCGATTCGAATAATTTAAAGAGGAATTTGCATGTACATAATCAATCTTAACTATGAAACTATTTAAACGTATAAGGATTAATATTATGCTACGAATGACATCATCTTTCGATTCTCCCCGTGATTTGATTGACTAATTTGAACAAAAAGTGTTTAGTGTGACTTAACTATAATAGTTAGACATACATCCTGGCGGACTTTTTTGTGAATAATAATGATTAATATGAATATGTAGTACGTATATTATTTTATTAGTAAATTTAGTATTTGTATTAGTAAAAAAAAAGTAAAGATTAAGACTATAAATGTCTCACTACTCAGCACAGGCCTCGTCTCATTTCTGACAGAGTTTTGGAGCTAGGGACAATCCGCCACGCTGCTCCAATGCGGGTTGGCGAACTTTGTATTAGTAAATGACTTTTGTTAGTAAATTTTTGATACCTTGAGTTACATCATAGGGATCAATTATTTTGTAGGGATCTCAGTTTTTTTAATAAATTAAATATAACTCATGTTAAATGCTGATAATGTAGCTGTATATATGTAAAATAATTTTGACGGAATTAGACAGAAAGAAAGAAAAGAAAGAAACATATTTATTTGACCAACACAGAACATTATTAATTATAACAAAAAGTAGTATACAAAAAATGACTATAGTGCGATGTCAAAGAGGATCCCGCCTCAGTGTTAATCTGTGGTACCCCACAGCGCTGGTTTTCAGTCTGGTCGCTATTATTGGCCCCACGAACAACCGGACATAGAAAAAGAAAAAAGATGTGCCATCCGATTTCATCCCATGGGTATCGCAAAAGTCGACTAATGGAAATGCTGGGAACCGAGGTGTCTAAAGTATTATACGGACAGCCTTTATTATTGCAGAATAACATCGTAATATGGAATGCTGTCACTATACTGCTCGTGGGAACGCAATGGGGAGTAAGAATTTTATGACTCGTACCAAAATGGCGGCGAAGTGGTCTGCCACCACTTAACGTCTCGTTTCACGCTAGTGCGAAAAGTGGGCTACGTGAGCGGCCTCTGCCTACCCATTATATGGGAAGGAAGCGTGATTATGTTATTCCACATCTAAATTATCCCGACCGGTGACGGGCAACAGCGTCCTAAAGTGCGGAGTGTCTGGTTTGCGGCTAATCCTCCCAACTTGGGAGATTCTTACGTCCAGCGGTGGACTTTCAAAGGCTGTTAAAGACCAAGTAGAAGAACCTCAGCCTACAAAGAGCGGCATCCGATTTTTACGGGATGTCGATGGATATTTTCTTTCCTTTTTTCTTCTTCTGCTTGTCTTTATTGCTAGACCTCATCAAAATCTCACCACTCCATGGGTTGATGGGAGGAAATGCCTTCATTATTTTTTTTATTGGATAAAGCGATGAAACGAGCAAAACGTTCACCTGATGGTAAGGGCAACGTCTGCCCATAACAAATGCTGTGTTACTCAGAAAATTTCTGTGTGACACCACACTGTGGCCATCACCCTGAGACATAAGTTCTTGAGTCTCATATGCCCAGTGATTACGATAGTTCACAGTGCCCTTCAAACCGAAATACAGTCATGTTTGCACACTACTGCTTCACGGCAGAAAAACTGGCCCTGTGGTGGTACCTACCTAAACGGATTCCTGCATAGAAATTAAATCCGCCCTTTGTATCATTTTTTTGTAAAGGAAGCAATAAAGATTTGTAATAAATAAATAAATATAGATCACACACTTTGCTTTGAGCTAAGCTTTGTAAAATGTCTAGATTCACCAGAGGATTAGCAGTGAATAGCAGTGAATTGCAGTTATAGTAACGGTGGAGGAACTTTTAAGACTGTCGTGGGTGGATTTTACAGGAAAATAAACTCTAACCCGGAACAAACGAAAAAACATCTGCAGGCCAATTACATATTCAAAAATTTAGACGGATATTTGTTATTAACTAAAATAGCGGAATTTATTAATTAAATTAAATGTTAAAATTTAATATTGGTCTCGTATATAATATAAACTTGAAAACCACAAAATCTCCTTGGTCTAACTATATTGCGTTATTTACCTGTACATGCGCCATCTTGTCGTATAAGTTTTTTTTTGTTAATACAAAATTGATATGTGGTATTTTTATCAAATTTGCTGGCGTAAAGGCTAGCACCAACCTTTACATTTATATATATTTGAGGGAAGTCAATGAAAGTCAGTGGCTTAAGACCTCTTTGTGGCAATCTATGGAGGAGGCCGCGTTTGCCGTGTGGTGGCGGCTTAACAGAATCTACCACCCCACCTTATCCCGTGGGTATCGACCCGTAAAAGACCGTAAAATTCGTGACAGAGGGATATTTAAAACCAGAAGATGGGCAGCAGCGTCTTACTGGAACATCTGAAAAAATAATATTTGTAACTCTGTTTCCTACGCGTGGTGGCGGCTTAAGAGAACCTACCACCCCATTCTCATCCCGTGGGTGTCGTAAAGGTCGACAGAGGAAAATTAAAAACCAGGAGATGGGCAACGGCATATCCCTGGAACATCTGAATAAATAAAATGCGGTTGCCAACCCGCCTGCCAAGCGTGGAGACTATGCTAAAATTTCCACTAAAATGAGCGCTACAAACTTTTGTGGCCACCTAGGGGGGAGGCCTATGTTCAGCGGTAGACTAGTGATAGGCTGAAATGATGAAATAACATGTTTCCTAGGATCCTTTTTCAAAACTAAAACTGGGTTTTTTATAATGACTGTAAAATTCATGATTATTCAATTAAACTTAAAATTTTCGCTATTCATTTACTAGATGTATGATGACTTCACTTTCATCCATAAAAATAGTATTTTAACACAGGTTCAGCGTCTTTCTGACCGCAACACATCAATGCTTGCACTCTACCGTTTGAGCAGAATAATTGATACCCAAAACATTCTACTTAGACCCCAGACCTACTTAGACGTCTTGCATAGACGACCCACAATCAGCAAATTGTGTGTTGACCTCCGGGCTGGAGGTGTCCCTGGCTATCAAGGACATATGAACTAATCTGGTGGTGAAAATGAACTATGCTGGTGGCAGAATTCCCATGCAGGGATCCGTCTAGATAGGTACCACCCCAGGGCATTATTCTGATGAAGCAGTAGTGTACAAATATTACTGTGTTTCTGTTTGAAGGGCGCTGAGAGCAGTGTAAATCACTACGTCTACTACGTACGTAATTGCAACGTCTGCCTATAGCAAATGCTGTGTCACCCCAATATGGGCATATGAGACTTTACAACTGATGTCTCAGAGTGACAGTGTGGTGTCACACAAAAATGTTTTGGGTGACACAGCATTTGTTACAAGACGGACAGACGTTGCAATAACCTTCACGTGAACGATTTGCTAGTTTCGTCAATTTAACCTAATAAAAAAAATCATCTCATTGGATTAGTTCTTGATTCATCGTTGTCTCAATCTAATGAAGATGATTTTAAATAGAATTAATTCTCCCCTTTTTAGGAAGTTTTTTTCGGTTTGTATTTAATAAATAAATATTGTATATTAGAGGCAGCCCTGCGGAGATAATTAAGAATCTAACTTCAGTTTTATGGCACCTTTATTTATTACAATGTCAAATTGAAGCTTTAAGAGCCATCAAGACCTTGCGCCGTCGTTGTTTGATACATAAATGTAATACTTGAGTAGCCTTCGCATCCAAACTTCGATAACAGTGTTAATTAACACGTCGGGGTTAATATTATTGATATTTAACAACATTCGAGAGATAATGTGATGTTCTCCTAGCCGATTTCGACCACGGCGACAACTTCCGACTACTGTCGAGAGCCATCAACTACGTAGGAGATACGAGTATTATAGTGCCACAAGTGTACGCGCAAACACAGAGGCTCTCACTCGTCCCAACCTACCCGCGCCCGATGTAACGCTGATGCGATAAGATCGGAGGTAGGCCAGGATGCAGTGTCAGAAACACGGGGACCATCACAACACAACCAGAAAACCAACAATTTGTGTTTTAGCACAAATGTTGGCTTCGGCTGGGGTTTTGGAGCTGGGAAGAATCCGCCACGCTGCTCCAATGCGGGTTGGCGGACTACACATGTCTTCGATATATTTTTTATTTCCCAGACATGCAGGTTTCCTCGCGATGTTTTCCTTCAGCGCCGAGCACGTGGTAAATCAGCTCTTAAAATTGCAATTAACAATTTTAGTGGTGCCGGCACTGGGCATCGAGGTCACTCGCGTACTATGACATTTAAAGCGAGCGCCTAGCCCCTGAGCTACCACGGCTCAATCACACATGCTAGCCTACCTCTTATTGCATGAGCACTACACCCGGTTCCGACGAGTACTTGTTACACTGTAATATCGTCTGCGCAGTTGACAGTATTCTGAATCTTCATCGCCTTAGTTAAATTCGATAGGATGATCACTTATTAAATCTTTATTATACATTATCGACGATATATACTATATCGATTATCGACTTTGTTATACGATTATTTGACGATCCGCGTGGCCTAGTGGTCAAAGTACCGGACTTCTAAGCCGCGGGTCCTGGGTTCGAATCGCAGCCGGAGATAACATTTGTGCAAAACACAAATAGTTGTTTCTAGTCTAAATCTCATGGTGAATTATTGATGATAGAGGAAAAAAAAGCCTAAAGTAACTAAAACTAACTAACGGTCAGCAGCGTTCCATTATTTTTATTTAAAACTTCAAAAAAGGAGGTTCTTTTCACGATATGACCGACGAAACGACGATGACTAGGAACCAACAATTTTGTTATTTTGCACAAATGTTGCTGGGACTCAAACCCATTGTCTGCAGCATAGGAGTCAGATACTTTGGCCATTACATCTTTACCTGAGTACCTGAGGAATGTCAGGTTGCTGGTAATCTGATCTTCGGTTGTCATTTTCGCTGGCACTTTTGGAAGTTGTGATATTCTCTAGTCTAGTTGGAGCGTATGATAGCCCTAGAAAACTGCAAAAAAGTAGGCCTTAGGCGTAATATGTAGAGTTCTATTGATTCTATATGTGTATTTTTGTGCACGACAAAAAGTGCAGCTCTCTTTTATTCTAAACTCTATCTCTAATTTGTATTTTTTATTTTATTTTTTATCATTTCTTCAAAGCATAAATGTAAAGTAAGGATTTGAATAAATATATATTTTTTTTAATTATTATTGTATAAAGTGACGAAACGAGCAAAACGTTCACCTGATGGTAAGTGCAACGTTCTCCCACAACAAATGCTGTGTCACCCAGAATATTTCTGTGTGACACCACAATGCGCCCGTCACCCTGAGACATCAGTTCTTAAGTCTCAAATGCCCAGTGATTACGCTAGCTCACAGTGCCCTTCAAACCGAAACACAGTAATGCTTGCACACTACTGCTTCACGGCAAAATTACTAGCCCTGGGGTGGTACCTACCTAGACGGATTCCTGTACAGGAATCCTACCACCAGTATTTAAAATCTAAGGAAATAGTCATATTTTAATAATTAAATAGTTAATTATAAATTATAGATAAATAATTTTTACACGTGTTTTAAATTGAGGTTATCCAGCTGACTTCGCACTATGCTTACAGCTCAAATCTTGATACTCGCATTTGCACTCACACATACAACCGTATTTAAATAAAAATGTAAAGAAAAAGAGAGCGAAAGGTCGCCTGGAGGGGGCCGTAACGCTTTTTTCTTACGTGACGGTTTCTGCCAGTTCACTCTGCCATATGGCGCGTAAAAGAACTTCGTTCCAAAACTGTCACTTGCTACACGAACTTATATATTTTTAATTGCATTTCATTCCACGCAATGTATCTCAAACTAAGATCATCATGATTTATTATCATTAATTAAAAAATACAAACCTTTAACAGTTTATTGTTTCCGAAATTAAATTTAAAATTAATAACTTGAATTAAATATACATATTTGGCTACTTGAATTTATTTTGAATGATTTTAAATCGTTCGATTTGTTTCCGATTAACATATCATTAAAAGGAAGGACATTGATAAACTGAAAAATTGTCTTTTAAATTTAAAATAAACATACTTATGAAAACGTAACAAGAAAACAGGAAAGAAAGTAAGTTACTTTGCTAAGATCCGCATGCAAAATATAAAAATGGTGTATATTACCTAGTTTTTTGAAGAGCACCGCCCGCCCTCCCTCAGTAGCGTGCACAAGCAAACTAACACCGCCACCAGGAACCGCCACCAGGTACCCTCCACCAACCACTACAATACTACCACTAGATAAGTGTCTAGTAAGTACCGAGTGAGTCGGCGGCCGTCTGTCGGTAGAGTCTATGACGCTTGATAATGCCTAGTTTTGGGGCGAAACACGTGTCGTGTTCTCGACTTCAGTGGTGTATATTATGATTTCCGCAAAGTAACGCCTGATTCTATTAACTATAAGAAAACTGGCTCCAGTCTCATTTCTGAGATGGGCTTTGGAGCCGAGAAGAGTCCGGCAAGCTGCTCCAATGGGAATTCGCCGACTTCACGTGACCCCGAAATGTTTATATTCCTCAGTCATGCCGGTATTCTCACGATTTTTTTCTTCACCGTTGAGCGCGTGGTAAACCAGCACTTAAATTGTAGACAGCCGGATAGGTAACCGGCAGAGTGAAATAGCACCTACCTCTTTCCTACCGAGGTGTCGTAAGAGGCGACTAAGGTATGGTACGGACAACCTTCACTCGTGCAGAAAAACACCATAATATGCAAAGCTGTTGCTACACTTCTCGTGAGAACGCAATGGTGAGTAAATTTTTTTTGACTCGTCCAAAAACCAGTTCCGGTCACATTTCGTTACCCGCAAGGGCGAAAAAATGGGCTACTTCAGTGGCGTCTGCCTACCCCTTGTATTGGAAAAGGGCGTAACTGTATGTATGCGTGTATGTATGTAAAATTGTACAACAATTTTACAGGTACCAGCCCAGGGGCTCGAGCTCAGGTCACTCGTCTATTATGAAATTGAAGGCGAGCGCCCGGCCCCTGAGCTACCACGGCTCTTATAAATTATACATAATTAATAAGTTTATTTTTACTTTTTTTCGACTATGTGTCCAGAACATTAAACCGATGACTTCTATAGAATTGCAGTATTTGTAATGACTCCATATGTATTCTTTACTCGATTCCCAGAAACAAAAAGTTAGAGCGTTCTATTAGATGTAAAACTATTAAACGTCAGACAAACATTGGTGGTAGGATTCCTATGCAGGAATCCATCTAGGTAGGCAGGGCCAGTTATTCTGCCGTGAAGCAGTAGTGTGCAAACATTACTGTGTTTCAGTTTGAAGGGCACTGAGAGCTAGTGTAATCAATGCGCATATGAGACTTTAGAACTATCACACAGAAATGTTCTGGGTGACACAGCATTTCCTATGGGTAGACGTTATACTTACCATCAGGTGAACGTTTTGCTCGTTTCATCACATTATCCAAATGTCAGACGAAATCACTTGATTCAACAAGGATATAAACGTTTTTTGTTATTAAATTTATTGAAGTAATAAACAATAACAGACGGGTAATGTTATTTGATATTAAGTACGAATTTGAAGCATCCGAAATGTCGAATTCAATTTTTATTATTATGTGATCTGATGAGGCGACACCGGACGGCCTTGGGTTGCGAAACATATCGTAAGTTTTATACTCTGTGGGATAACATCGCCTCATACCATTAAGTTTGTTCTTATTTGATTATTTTAAGAATATTTAACATAGCCGTGTGGTAGCGGCCTAAGAGAATCTACCACCCCATCTCATCCCGTGGGTGTCGTAAAAGTCGACAGAGGGAAAATGAAAACCAGGAGATGGGCAGCAGCATCTTGCTGGAACATCTGAATAAATAAACTGCGGTTGCCAACCCGTCTGCCAAGCGTGGCAACTATGGCAAAATCCCCCCAAAACGAGAGCTACAAACTTTTGTGGCAATCTCTGAGGGAGGTCTATGTTCAGCAGTGGACTATTGATAGGCTGAAACGACGAACATAAATATAACAAGATCATATCGTCATTTCTGAGTATTTTTTTTCTAATTCAGAAAAAACATTCATATTAAGAATACAGAATGAAGTCGTGGGTAGCACAGGCGCCGGAAGCATGCCATAAATTTCGTAGATTACACCAGTTACTCGAATTTGATCATACATACAGACACGCCTTTTACCTATTTAAGGGGTGGGCAGAGGCCACTAACGTAGCCCACTTTTCGCCCAGGCGAGTAACGAGACGTGACGGATGGTGAACCACGTCGCCGCCATTTTGGTAAGAGTCAAAAAATTCTTACTTTCCATTGCGTTCCCACGAGCAGTATGGTGACAGCGTTGCATATTATGGTGTTATTCTGCACTAATAAAAGCTGTTCTTAGTCGCTTCATACGATATCCTCGCAGCCTATCACTAGTCCACTACTGAACATAGGCCATAGATTGCTACAAATGTTTGTAACTGCTATTTTGAAGGGATTTCATAGTTTCTCTGCCCATCTCCTGGTTTTAATTTTCTCTCCGTCGACTTTGTAGTAGTCGCCACTACACGGCACCGTTTGCGACACCTCGGTGGGTGTTATTCTACTCTGTCGGACACCTTTCAACTATTGCCAACTACTGATTTGTGGAGGAGGTGTAAAACCGCCGTTGTAGGGTGTATTGGCGGGTTGCAGCACTGAAGACTGTAGCCGGCGTCGAGCCATTCCAAAAATTAAAGTCCGTTTCCGGCAGTCGGACATTTATATGCTGTTACTTTACCCTTGTCCTAGAAAATATTACCGAAGTTAAAAAATGAAATCGTGCCGTAATCGTTTCGTTATATATAAAAGATGAAACTACTTTTTTCGTATAATAATTACATTACACAAAAGTGATATCAACAAAAACATCAAATTTATCACAAATGTAGTTTAGTTGGGGGACAGGCGAACGACATTCTTGTAGAGAGGCCTTTGTATGATAATCCCCCATCTTAAATAAGGTTCCCAACCGTCCTGAATAAGTGAAGACAGTCCTGTATTTGTCTTTTTTAAACGATGCCCCACACTAGAATTTATCCCGTATCGTCCGCGTGCATTAAACTTTTTTAATTATCCCGTGGCAACTAATTGATTTTCCGGGATAAAAAAGTATCCTGTGTCCATCTTAAGGATGCAGGCTATCTCTGTGCCAAATTACGCTAAGATCGGTTCGGCGGTTGAACCGTGAAAAGGTAACAAACAGACAGAGAGACATTTACGCATGTAACAGATGATGCCCGCTGCTTCATCCGCGTGGATATATGTTTTTTCTATATCACATGGGAACTATTTTATTTCCCGGGATAAAAAGTATACTATGTCCCACTGCTGGACACAGGCCTCCTCTCATTTTTGAGAGGGTTTTGGAGCTGGGAACAATCCATCACACTGCTCCAATGCGGGTTGGCGGATTTCACATATCGTCGAAATATTTTATATTTTTCAGACAGGCAGGTTTCCTCACGATGTTTTACTTCACCGGCGTGTACGTGGTAAATCAGCACTTAGTTAAAGCAAGCGCCTAGCCCCTGAGCTACCACGGCTGCTGAACAAACGCATTTGTTAAAGACTGGCGCAAAAGTTTGAAGCTCTCATTTTTGGGGGATTTTGCCATAGTTGGCACGGTTGGCAGGCAGGTTTGCAACCGCAGTTTATTTATTCAGATGTTCCGGGAAGATGCTGCTACCCATCTCCTGATTTTAATTTTCACTCTGTCGACTTTTACGAGATGGGTTGGTAGATTCTCTAAATCATCATTTTTCTTCTCTTCTTCTGCTAATCTTAGCAAATTAACCTGTTAACTAGAAATAATTATACGAACTCCACGTCCCGCATTTAGATTTAGTGCAGTTGGTGACCTTAGTTTTAAGAGATGCGTGGGCTTGCGTCGTCCAATTTAAAACAATGCATACGTTTATTTACATCTAGAACACACTCTTGGATTTTTAATTAAATGTCAATGATAACATTGATTTAATTTTGGTTGTTATGGAACTGAATCAATTATAGAAAAAATAATAAACGACAACGAAACTATTTTTATTTTATTTTTTATTTATTTGCGGTTTATACATACATATATAGATAAGATCACGACTGTATCCCATAAGTGGTAGTCAGAGACTGAGCACTCACTGCAAAAACAGATGACTGCCACAATCCACTTTTCACCAAAACAATATAATGCACTTGGTGTGATAGGTGGTGAGCCCATCGCCACCATGCGCTGTTGGGTGCACAGTGCAGTTTAATTCCTTACTCGCCTTTTACGAGATCCATTGCATGAGATGGAGTGGTAGTATTCTTTTATCGAGCCGCCACCACACGGTTACCACATGTTTATGTACATATATAAATCGCAGTAGAAATTACATAGGTAGACAATTAGTACAAAGGCTATATTTTCTTAGAACCACATACAAAACTTAAATACTGTATATTGCCACCCTCGCCCGTTTTGCCACAAATTTTCTTCCTTACTTAGAATTCCCTGCAAAAACAGTAGTGTGCAAACATTACTTCGATTTGGCACTAATAACCAGTGTAATTACTGGGCATATGAGACTTAAGAACTGATGTATCAGGGTGACGGGCGCAGTGTGGTGCCACACAGAAATGTTCTGGGTGACACAGCATTTGTCATGGGCAGACGTTGCACTTACATAAGAGCGTGACCGAATTTTGATGTTAGGAGTTTATTTATTTATGTTTGGGTGAAACTCTCAAAGCTCTACACCACGAGTGGGTCAAGGTAGTAGAAAGTATAGTGCAATTAAACGGCATTCGGAAACGTAATAAGAAGAGTAATGATAACACTTTATTTCAGATCAACATATATATTTTGTTGCTATATATATATAATTTAGAGACTAGAAATAAATGAAGTATTTTGGAACCTACCGTCCTTCACGCCTTCACGGGGGAAGGACGGTTATGTTCGACTTGCTCCGACTAAATACGATGCGGTGAAGCACCCTGCCAAAGCAGCAGTCCCCCTCTTTGCATCCAAAGTGGGCTTGCGCAGCCCAATCTGAGCGATCGCTTCAGGCTCGGTTACTGAGTCGGCGGGGGGCCACGACAGGGCGAAAACCGATTTCGGTTACCGGTAAGCTCTGTGCCAACTGTCATAATTAAACAAGAGACAAGTGCTTTTGGAAGGGGAAGCCTAAATAGAATCATATTTATTGTATATTGAGGAAGGTTCTAGGCTATAAAACATGCTACGACTTCAAATAGCCATACGCTGAGAACCTAACATTACCTTATCTACATTACATTATCGTAAGTAAACAAAACGTCGTTGTGACAGCTCAAAAATACCGAAATTGATAAGTGGCTCGAATGAACAAAGAGGAAAGGTGTAACTTAGGTATAGACTATAGTGTGAAAATTTATATTGTAACAAGTTGAATAGAATATTTTTTTTAAATATTACCAATGATTTTAACATTAGTAAAATTCCTGTAAGCAACACCAATTAAACTTAAGAGCTTGTGCTGGATGATAGTTTTTTTAATAGACAAAGAGACGAAACGAGCAAAACGTTCACGTGAGCTGATGGTAAGTGCACCCATAACGAATGCTTTGTCACCCAGATCGTTTACAACAAACCGAAACAGTAATGCTTCTTTGCACACTACTGCTTCACGGCAGAATTACTGGCCTGGGGTGGTACCTACCTAGACAAATTCCTGCAGAGGAATCCTATGAACAGTAAACAAACGATCCATTTCTGCAAAATTAAAAGAAACTATCAATTTCTGCTAAAGGATACACGCATTGGGCGTCTGTCCACAAAACATGCCACAACGCAATTCACTCATCTCCATGATTACAGTAATCGTGCCTCGGTGAGCGAACGACAAGCTCGGATAATTCAAGTATCGGCGCCCGTACACTGCGACTCGATGACCTACTGACTCCGCCGGGTCCAGTAAACGAAGACCCGCCGTTCTCGTCCAACACATATTAGAATCCACATTTAAGATATCGTGTCAACTGGCCTCGATGTATCGATGTCAATTTGGCAAGAGCTCTAGTGAATTATATTGACTGCCCGCATGGCTTGAGGTATATTTTCGTGTATTTCTTTTTAATATTAGCGTAAATAAATAAATGTAAATATATATGTAAAATATACGTTTTTGGCGACTGTCACAATTGAAATATCATCACATATTGAAATATACCTGCCCATAACGATTGAAATATAAACAAATCTGATACAGTAGTTAAGAAGTCGCTCCAACATATCTATAAGTGTAACTTTTAGATTAAAAATACTTCGCCCGCTAGTGCATTAATAACATTTCATTGATTTAAGGAAATGAACGTTTGTATCGATTAATATCAGTTATAAGTTAATAAAAAATCAATCAGAAACAACGACTTAAGAATTGAGCCATGGGACCACGCAAGCATTCTTAATTAATTACTGTTTACCCTAGTTTATTATAATTTACACTTTCTCTTTTATTTTAATGTCATACTACAGTGTTATTCAATTTGGTTTCCCACAAGGCGGTATACTGGGACCATTATTATTTATTTTATATGTACGGAAACACCATAATGATCACTTTAATGGTAACTACCAATAAATTTGTATTTAACTTCAAATATTCATTTAAAAGTCAGAAATAAACAATTTTATACATCTTCCCCTTTATCAGAAAAAGTGCTGGTAAATGGTAATTATTTGCCTACATCAGTAATGTGATTGTCTTCAAGAAAAAAGTGAATAGAGTTCTTCTGAGATATTGCATTGACCATCCAGAACTCCCATCATAGCGCCGCCACTTATTTATTCATTCGCATCCGTTTATTTAATTTTATTTTAAAAAAATGTTATCTTACACTAGGGTTTCTCCAGTATCGTGAGCTCGATTTTGCAAATATATATTTTACAGGTGGTGGAATTCCTATGCAGTAATCCGTCTAGGCAGCAACCACCACCACTGACCTACTACTGACTAACCACCGCAAGCCAGTTATTCTGCGATTAACCAGTAATATTTGGACACTACCCAAATATTACTGTGTTTTAATCTGAAGGGTTCTAAAAACTGGTGTAATTACTTTGCACTTTTTTACAGACTTAAGAACTGACGTCTCAGGGTGACAGGAGCGCGTATGGTGCCACATATAACATTTCTTATGGACAGACGTTGCAGTAACCATCAGGTGAGCGTTTTGCTCGTTTCTTTACGCACACACAGTCACGCCTCTGTTCCTTTAGAGTAGGCAGAGACCACATCTTTCCACTAGCTACGATCCTGACACATATCTTTCGCTTTTTCCACTTTCATTAGTGTTTTCATACAAGCTCATTGGTTGCGAGTTCTTTAATTTTTTCTTTCTCTTGTAAATTTAGAACCTAAGTATAATTTTTCACTTGCTCCACTCTTACTCTTTCTCTTTCAATCAGAACTTTCTTCTCTTTCATTAACATTCGTTCCTTTGCTTTGTAGAGCATCATGCATAATATTAACCATCGCCTGCAAGAGGACAAGAGGCATTTCATGGTCAGATCAATCATTCTTAATCCAAAGCACTCTCTTTCAGATATTTCAAGCAATTGTCTATAAATTGTTTAAACAGGCACGGCGAAGCTTCACATCTTCCTGTCCAACGCCTTTTTCGATGTTAAACCAGTATGTGTAAGCCCCGTTTACTCTGCCTTATGCAATGGAATCCTTATAGAGTGACTTCAGTGCTTGTGTCAAGCTGCCGTTCACCCCATATACTCGTATATACAATATTGAGACCACAATACATTCCTTACCACTCTGTCATAAGCCTTTTTCAAGTAAACGAATGCACAATAGACCTTTTGACTTTTCGGCTATGCTTCGTAAGGAAAAGACCTGACTCATGCATCCCATTCATCTCCTGTATCCCGCTTGAACATCCCATATCTTCTTTTCAGTTCTATTCATCACTCTCTTTATCAAAACCTGAGCAAGCTAATGTCTCGGTAGGTTTTGCGGTATGATGACGACCTTGCACCAGTCCAGTCAATATATAATGCAATACAATTTGCATTATATTTAATACCAGTTACATTGGATGCAGTTTCTTATCAGATCGGTTAAAGAAAACGCTATTGTGTTTTGCGCCTATACATGAGGCTTTATATAATATCACTTGCACTGATCACTTCTCCTGATTGTTAGTTGGACCTTCCAACTAACAGTCAGGATTCGCTGTGATTGGAAGCAGCCAGCTGTACATACAAAATTATCATGTCAATTTTATGTTTTTTTATAAGAGAAAGTGACGAGGTAAGCAAAACGTTTAGCTTATTGTACCACCAGGAAAAAGTGACATTATATTATAATAAAAAACCTTTGTTTGATAGTTTGAACAACTCAAACTCAACAGTACTCAAACATCCAGGTTGTTAACTTTGTCTATGACCTTCCTTGTCTAAAACATTTCTTTATAAAGCTTATTTAAATAATTTAAAAACAAACATACATTGATGTAATGCTATCTATTTAACATAGATTTCATGTTTGCTTAAAGCAAAATGAGTGTATGACGAAAAATTGCGTTTTTGGGTAAAGCGAAGACAGGTGCTGCAAAATAGTGTGGCAAGATTTGCTCCTAATGAGATGAAAGGTTTCGCGTTCATCGACAGATTGTATTAATTTCGAATGTCATCAAGGTTGGTATTTACTGGATAGACTGCAGTTTCACCATTGAATTAGTCAATGTAATTCCCAGCTCTGGTCTATTACAAAATTTTCATTAAAAACGAATTGTAAATGTCTTTGCTTCTTCAAGTGTTTTATCATTGGAAGTAGACCTAATTTATATATCATTGATAAATAAAACAGAGAAAATATAATTACGATCCGTTTATTTTCCTTGCTTATGAGGATCGATAAGGTTATTTCTGAAAAATATGGAAGCAGGAATCCATCTAGATAGGTATCACCTAAAGGCCAATTATTTTGCCGTGAAACAGAAGTGTGCAAGTATTACTGTGTTTACTCAGGGTGACGCGCAGTGTGGTGCCACACAGAAATATGCTGGGTGACACAGCATTGTTATGGTCAGACGTTGCACTTACCATCAGTTGAACGTTTTCTACGTCTTGTCACTTTATCCTATAAAGAAATATCTAAGAATGGAATATTTTTTACAACCTACCCCACCGTTTTTAATGAGGTTCCTCTGCCCAGGTCAGAGATAGGCAAAATAACTCTGAAATAGAAAAGAACTCTGCAAGTGTTCCCCTTTTTAAGATTTTTTAATATTTTATTTTTTATATTGAAATGTCTTATAGGAAATGTTTAATGAAATTTAATTAAGTTAATTTTCGGGTCTGCTTGTATTGTGCATGTGAAATGTACTCGTATGCGTGTAAAATGCAGGGGTAATCCTAGTGTGAGATTACGTTAGTAATAAATAAAATGTTAATTAACGTCTAGCTAAGCGCAACCATTCGAAATCAGGACAGCAAAGAATCGCAAATTCACAATGAACGTTCGCGAGCTTCTTCTAAATAAATGTGCGGAATCATCTCAGGAGTAACTATTCTATTATTTATATATATTCTATATGTTATATATATACACTAGACCGCAAAGAAAAAGAGTCGGTTAGAAAATATTCAATATCTTAAAAAATACCTACGTTTATGAAATAAAGACTAAATTAAAGAATATTTCAACGGGCTTATATTAAATTAAAAAATAATTGATTCAAGCGTTATAAAAAAAAGTATAGTTTCAGCCTATAAATGTCCAACTGCTGAGCACAGGCCTCCTCTCTTTTCTCAGAGGGTTTTGGAGCTTGGTAGAATCCCCCTCGCTGCTCCAATGCGGTTTGGCGGACTGCACATGTCTTCGAAATATTTTTTTATTGCTCAGACATGCAGGTTTCCTCACGATGTTTTCCTTCATCGCAGAGGACGTGGTAAATCAGCACTTAAAATTGCAATTAACAATTTTAGTGGTACCGGAATCGGTAATCGAACCCAGGTCACCCGCGATCTATGAAACTTAAAGGTGGTTTACAAATTTTTGGGACCTCTGAGCAATAAAATGCGATAAGTAGTTTTGGCAGTCCTCTCTTGATGTTAACCTGACACTAACTAAATAATTCTGAAGAGATCGAAACAGGTGGAAATCTGAAGGTGCAAGAGATATATGGCGGATGCATTAACATCTCCCAGCCAAGCTCTTTTAATTTTTGCTGAGTGGCTAAAGATGCGTGGTCTTGCGTTGTCGTGATGAAAGACCACACTAGGTCTGAATCATCAGAACATAATGATTCAACATCGACCATAATAAAATCTAATATGATAAATATTTATATTATATATAAAATTATAAAAATAGAACATTAAACCTATCGCAAAAAATTATACCAAAAAAAAAACCAAAGCAAATAAGCACCATCCCTCCAGTTGACTGTTTACAACACAGTTGTACTAAATTAAGTAATTAGTAGTATCCAGGCACAGTTAACATTTTAAACTAGGAAAAAAAAAGAAAAAGTAATAATAAGTGCGAAAAAAAAAACAAGTTACTAATATCAATACATTACACAGAGAAGCATAAACTAACCTTACGTAATATAAGGCGTAAAGAAAATGACGACCTAAACTAATTATTCTAAACAATAGTAAATAAAAAAAACATTAGAGTAATATTTACAAATATGTAGCAACTCGTAAAACATAAATGCAGATTTTAGGCTGTATGTTTAGAAGATCTGTGCCTGTTAAGTCAAAAATGTTGATAAAATTTATACCAATTTGACAGCTGTAATAAAACGCTTTGTTTACATTATCTTTGAATGTTTTAATGTAACCACTGATTTACAAAATATACTAATAATAACCTTACACATAATAACGTAAAGAAAAAAAAAACTATACATCAACCATCAGATTATCGGAGTGAAACAAAAATTGTGATTAAAACAGACAAGAAGATTTTAAAAGTTACATAGCAACAAAATACCAAATGAGGAAATAACACTAAGATAACGATCGTAAAAAAAAACATAATAGCCCAAAAAAAAAACATTGGTGCAAATAAAATCAATTAGTAATCACCTGGAGAAAAAGAACTATTTCTTGACTGCCAATCGCCTTGATCTTTTGATGTCATCTACCTGAGTCACTTTATGAGATTTAAGTCGAGCACACTCTGAAGGACGACTGGTACAGGGAGAGCTATGCTGTACTGGGATGACCTGCATGCAATCCCTTGCAGTATTCACTCCTTTTGCAGCATTGTCAGAGCCCTCAGGCGAGCTTGCAATGGAATATTTTGTAACAAGATCATCTAACTCCTCTTCAGTAAAGATCCTCTGTTGGCCTCCAGGATGCTTTATATAAACGGTACCATCCAGAGTCCACACATTCTTCATTCCAAAATGCTTGCGAGCGTTACTATGAGTGGCCTGTCGTGTTCTAGTCAGAAATTCACACAATGAGACAGAAGACCCTTTCAGCTTTGATTTAGCATGCCAGACCTGTGACTTTAAACTGTGGTCATGAAAATTCACAAGAATGGGCCTAGCACGACCACTGCGTTGTAAACCAAGTCTGTGGCACTGTCTGAAGGAAGTACCAGTAATATGAGAAAGACCCATTGTTTTGTGAAACAACTGCAGTATTTTTTGTTGTGTATTTATCTCAGGTGTCTCAGAAATTCCAAGAAAAAGAAGAGCTTTTTTCCTGCGTTGCATATTGATAGCATCAATACTAATCGAACAGTCACGAATCTGCTGCCGAAGAAGACTGAGCATTGAAATTACCAGCTCTTTGAAGGTGGAAAACTTCAACACAGCTTCAAGATAGCTGTGCAATCGTTGGGTTAGTTGGAGAGGATGCTGCCTTAAGTCGACTTTCAAATTCTGTCATCTTCTTATTCAAGCTTCCTTCCAGTTTCTTTTGAAGGCTTTCAACATCAGTAACATTTTCCATTATTGTAGTTTGAGTATCAACACCAAAAATATATTTTAAAACTGTGAATCATCAGTTGTGGGAAGTAGAGATCCGAATCTATGGTTCTGCCCGCCGGTAAAAGCTCATAATGAACAACGCCCTTCCAATCGCAACATACACACAGCATCACATTCAGTCTATGAAGTCTGACCGACCTTTGATCAAGACCTTTTTCGCACGTTCTTATCGTACGATCTTTTCAAATACGGTTCGGTTTCATTCCGTCTCAATAAAGAATTGCAAATGAGTACACGGTTCATTAGGTATCTTTCAGTGAGCTTGTGTGGCACCCAAGTATCGAGCATTTTGTGAACCCAGCCTTTTCAAATGGGTCAAAACTGTTTTGTGGTCGATTCCCAGTTCTTCAGCTATGTCGCAATTACTGATACGAGTATGCCGATCTTGCTCCACTTTTTCAAAAATGGCGTTGTATTATTCGTAGCAGGGCGACCAGAGCGAGGTCTTTGACATCAGAATTCCCGGATTACGTTTAAACCAACTTTGTGCTACTGTTACTGACACTGGATTAGGTCCATAAATTTTTTCTTTTGTGTAATACATTTTTAAAATCTATTTAATTTCTTCATTAGATTCACTTATTTGACAGAAAGAAAAACAAATGAAAAATAGCTGGAAGCACCATTTTACAATTTTTTTCTAATGTCTTCAAAACCAGCCAGATACAAAAAGTACAGCTAAAGAGATTTTATTTTAATTTTCAACATACTATATGGGAAAAGACTTTTTCCCCGACTTAAATTATAAATACGAAAGTGACTCTCTGTGTTTTACTGTCTGTTTGTTACCTTTTCACGGCTGAACCGTAAAACCGATCTTGTTGAAATTCGACACAGAGATAGCTTGTATCCTGGAGGGCCATAGGATCCTTTTTCGAAAATTTAAACAGTTCTTACGGCATTTTCAAAATACCTAAATACGCGCGAACGTCGTCGCGGGCATCAGCTAGTATTGTAAAATGTTTTTTTACTAGCTTCTAATTTAATCCTTGCTTTCTGAGAGGACACACAGAGTAGTCCTGTTAAATTCTTTTGATAGGTGACTACGCCATGAACTGCATAGTAAATTCTGCCATTGACAGACGGAAGGTACCTATGGTTGTTGGCAGAATACCAGCGTTAGCTTACTTGCCAACATAATTCTGAGCTGAAACCATATCGATCTAATATTTATTATACTATACAATTTACTAACTGTTTCAGTGTCTGAGAAATAAAAATATTTCGACATGTGAAGTCTGTCAACACGCATTGGAGCACCGTGGTGGCACTTTTCAGCTCCAAAACCCTCTCAGAAATTATCCCCACTTTTCCTGTGCTCAGCAGTTTTTGTTTTAATTCGATATGGTGATGAAACAAGGAAGACGTTGTGTCACCCAGACAATTTATATGTGACATAATACTGCCCCCGTCACCCTGAGACATCTCATATGCCCAGTGATTACGCTAGCTCGCGGACACTTCAGACCGAAACACAGAAATGGTTGCACACTACTGCTTCACGGCCGAATATCTAGGCCCTGGGGTGGTACCTACCTAGACGGACTCCTGCATAGCAATCTTATCACGTTTATAGGCTGCTACTTTACAATTTTTTTTAGACAATCCTTTTTTTATTGTGTTATAGACTTTTTTTTGTTTATTTTATTTTTCTGGATTGATTAAATGAGTCATTATTATTATTATAAAATTGGTCTCCTCCGAAGATTGCCAGAATATACGGTCCTGAGCCACAAAGATACATCGACCTCCCATCTGTTGCTTCGTTAAAATTAGATTTATGTGAATTATGAAATCGACGCGACCATAAGCGCGGCCAATGCATATAATTGTTTCATCGTCGTCATTGTTTCAACCTACTCGTATCACTAGTCCACTGCTGACTATAGGCCTCCCCCATAGACTGCCACAAAAGTTTGTAGCCGTCATCTTGGAGGGGATTTGGCCATAGTTGCCACAAAAGTTTGCAGCTGTCATCTTGGAGGGGATTTGGCCATAGTTGCCACGCTTGGCTAGCGTGATGCCAAACGCAATTTATTTATTCAGATGTTCCAGGAAGATGCTGTAGACCATTTTGTTTTTAATTTTCCTTTGTCGACTTGGTAGGTGGTAGATTCTCTTAAGACGTTCTTCGTCGTCGTCGTTTCAGCCTGTCACAAGTCCACTGCTGAACATAGGCCTCCACCGTAGATAGCCACAAAAGTTTGTAGCTCTCATATTAAAGGGATTTTGCCATAGTTGCCACGCTTGGCAGGCGGGTTTGCAACCACAGTTTATTTACTCAGATGTTCCAGGAATATGCTGCTGCCCATCTTCTGGTTTTAATTTCCCTCTGTCGATTTTTACGATACCCACGGGATGGGATGGGGTGGTAGATACTCTTAGGCCACTACCACTCGGCAAAGCCGTCCGTTATTAATTGTTTAAAAAATGTTATTGGTCAAATTTGTAAAACCCACACATATTTGTTTTAAAGGTTTATGCGATTAAAAACATTTAAAAATTACGTTTATTTTAAAGTTAACGGAGCAATTCTATTTATGTTTCATATCAAAAGTATTTTTTTCTTTCAGTTCTTAGCGAAAAAAAATATTTAATTAGTTAAATGCATCGGCCGTTAGTTTGCGGATATCAATTTAAAATAATTCGTATACAAATTTAAATAAACGTTTCTGCCATTTTATTGTTGTTTAAACTTTAAAACAATGTTTCACCTGGGCTAACTATGACTTTATTATAGATAATTACAGAACAAAACGAGCGACTCTATTAACTATAATTACAAACAATAAAACTATAGCCATTATCGCTATATGGCACCTATGTTTTGATTCTCTGTCCAGGATAAGTATAAGCAACAGTGACTTTCCGTCAGGAGGAAAGCTTGCTCGTTTCTCTACCTTATTAAAAATAACCTGAAGCTTATTTCATTTTAATAGGGTTGACCTTATTTATAGACTATATTTCATTTCATTTCAAATGCTACAATGCAATCCTAAGGCAGGATTCGTCGTAATCACCACGCTCGGCCGGTAGATTGGCGATCGCGAAACCCGAAACGCTGCCGGTCTATGTTACTCTTGAGAAAAAGTTAAAAAAGTAAAGTTTCAGCCTATAAATGTCCCACTGCTGAGCACAGGCCACCTCTCATTTCTGAGAGAGCTTTGGAGCTGGGAAGAATCCGCCACGCTGCTCCAATGCTGGTTGGCGGACTGCACATGTCTTAGAAATATATATTTTTTTTCTGAATTCTCAGACATGCAGGTTTCCTCACGATGTTTTCCTTCACAGCCGAGCACAAGCAAGTTGTAAATGAGCACTTAAAATTGCAATTAACAATTTTAGTGGTGCCGGCACCGGGAATCGAACCCAGGTCACTCGCGTACTATGAAATATAAAGCGAGCGCCTAACCCCTGAGCTACCACGGCTTGACCCTACCCCTGAGCTACCCCTAAGCTACTCTTGAGAGCTTCCGGACATTAATTAACTAAATCATAAAATATTAATTCTTTCCTTCTTTTTATTTGTCTACGACAAATGTACGAGACCCACGGAATGAGACCGGTCGGCAAAATTGCTTAATATTTACGGAAGAAAGTCGTGAGACGAGCTTATCGTTCTTCTGATGGTTAATACATCTGCTGTATGCTGTAGCCAACGACAAATGCTGTATCAATCTGAACATAATATAGCACCACCCTAAGACTTCAGTTCCCAAGTTTCATATGCCCAGTAATTACACTAGCTCTCAGTGCCCTTCAGACCGTCACTACTACTCAGTGCTTCACGGCAGTGGTGGAACCTACGGACGGATTCCTGCATAGAAATCCTACCACCAGAAAAAAATTAGCAACTGCTTCATTACTTACTAAGAACTAGTAAGATAACGAACAGAAATACAAAGGAACAAAAATCAAATATTAGTGTTATTGAGTTTAGTTTATTACAAGAACCTTGGTCTATTTGCATACAAAACTACTGAATGTTTTGTTATTATTAAATAATGCGCATCCATTCTGTTTCTATATTTTTTCGCGTCCACTGTCATTGTGATAGGTATATTATGTAAGTATATATATATATATATATATATATATATACATATAAAATAAGCCGAACTAATGATTACGCTGCAGGTTCGGCTCTTCCTGGTTGGGTTTGTTCTCAGAGTACGGCTCCTTAAGGCCACCAATACATGAAGGCTTTTAGCCTAGAACACAATAAACGTGTGGGTTATCTTTTTTTTTATAGGAGAGGCGACGAGACGAGCAAAACGTTCACCTGATGGTAAGTGCAAAGTCTGCCCAAAACAAATGCTGTGTGACCCAGAAATGTTCTGTGTTGCACCACTCTGCGCCCGTCCCCCTGAGACATCAGTTTATAAGTCTCATATGCCCAGTAATTGCACTAGCCCTCAGTGCCCTTTAGACCGAAACAAAAATGTTTGCACACTACTGCTGCACGGCAAGATTACTGGCTCTGGGGTGATACCTACCTAGACGGATTTCTGCACAGGAATCCTACCACCAGTATAATCATATCTAATGCAAAAACGCTGTCAAATGGAATAGTATTTCCTGAGTCCTTGAGTTCCTTGTCGACCGTGTGGCGTAGTGGTTAGCGTACCTGACTTCTGCACCACCGGTCCTGGGTTCGATTCCCAGCCGGAGGCAACATTTGTGCAAAAACAAATTGTTGTTTTTCGGGTCTGGTTGTGTTGTGCATGTGAAATGTATGTTTGTAAAACGCACCCACGATACAGAAGAAAATCCTACTGTGGGGCTTCGTTTTTTTTAAAAAAAAAAAAGTTAAGCGCGATCAAATCTGGTGGTAGCATTCCTATGCAGGAATCCGTCTAGGTAGGTACCACCCCAGGGCCAGTAATTCTGCCGTGAAGCAGTAGTGTTCAAGCATTACTGTGTTTCGGTTTGAAGGGCACTGTGAGCTAGCGTAATCACTGGGCATTTGAGACTTAAGAACTCATGTCTCAGGGTGACGGGCGCAGTGTGGTGACACACAGTGATTTTCTGGGTGACACAGCATTTGTTATAGGCAGAAGTTACACTTACCATCAGGTGAACGTTTTGCTCGTTCCGTCACTTTTATGAAATAAAAAAAAAATACAAACTCTCCAGTTATATTATAATAGTAAGATAACAATTATTATCTATATGAATAAATAACGTTGAATTATCTGTCTGTAATAACAACATAACAGCTTTTTACTCAATGCTCATGAAAGTATATACGGTACGATTAAGTTTTTTTTTTAATTTAGTATTTTTAAAAGATTCGTCTGTCTGTTTGTTCCGTCTAATCTCCGAAACGGCTCGACCGATTTTGAAGAGACTTTCACTCTCAGATAGCTGATATTATAGCGGGTAACTCACTCAACTCAACTTTTCACACGGAAAAATCATGTGATAATAACATACATCGTAACGGTTTTTTAAAGGACACATAGCCCACTGTTCATGCGAAACAAAACGTGAAGGAAAAATGACATCCTTTTATAATAGGTCTTTGACTTTCAAAGCAATACGACTTTGGAACATGTTGCCGCTTAATGTCGCTCATGCTACTTAAAAAAAATACTGAATCATCACTTCTTAACTTCTCCAATACAATAGTTTATTTCATTTTTTATCATAATTACCCTAAAAATTAATATGTATATTATAGAGATAGATTGCATCCTGGAGACGAACACAGAATCCTTTTTTTTTAATTTAGAATAGTTCCCACGGGATATTTAAAAAAATTATATACACGCGGACGTAGTCGCGGGCATCAGCTAGTTAACTATATGTAAGTGACAAGAGACTGCATGCTACTGTGTCTGTACTCCTCTTCCCTACTTCACTGTGCTTTATTATTTACGCTTTCTGCATTATTTCTAAGTTTCAAAACGTCACTGTGTAGTAACAATGTTTGAGCCGTCTAGGCCTTTCCGATTAAAATACCGTTTTTTTTTATTTAAATTTAAAACTTTGATAATACCATTTTCGATTTTATTACTTATTTATTTATATTATTTATTGTAAACCTTAGATGTAAAATAAATGACAAAAAAGTAAATTGGAAAAAAAAGATACACTAAGAGTATTAGTTCTTTAAAAGCACACATTTCCGAGTACGATAATGTTGTTGAGATAACTTGTTAACAATATTTAACGATCGGTAACAGACGGGCGTACCGGTTTTGCGGTCGATAATATAGGAATACTGATCAAATCTCATATTAATCGTTTACAAAATGCTGAAAATGGATTTCCGGAAAGTAAACCTTTGTTTACGTCAAGTAAAATAAACCGATAGGTACGGACAGCGTAATATGCAATGCTGTCATTACGCTGCCCATGGGAACACAAAGGGGATTAAGATTGTTTTTGCCCCGAAGCAAAATGGCGGCGACATGGTTCGCCACCCGTCACTATCCGTTTCCCACGGGGCGAAAAGTGGTCTACGTGTGCGGTCTCTGTCTACCCGTTATATGGGAAAAAGGCGTGACTGTATAATAAGGTTATTCTGCCGTGAAGCAGTAGTGTGCAAACATTACTGTGTTTCGGTTTGAAGGGCGCCGAGAGCTAGCGTAATCACTGGGCATATGACCAGTTTCCAGGAACCGCAGTTTATTTATTCAGATGTTCCAGGAAGTTGCTGCTGCCCATTTCCTAGTTTTCATTTTCCCTCTGTCGGCTTTTACGACACCCATGGGTTGAGATGGGGTGGTAGATTCTCTTCAGCCGCTACCACACATGCTAGCCTACCTCTTATTGCATGAGCACCACACCCGGTTCCGACGACCACTTGTTACACTGTAATATCTTCAGCGCAGTTGACAGTATTCTGAATCTTCATCGCCTTGGTTGACTTCGATAGGACGATCATATCAATAATATTAACCCCGACGTGTTAATTAACACTGTTATCGAAGTTTGGATGCGAAGGCTACTCAAGTATTACATTTATGTATCAAACAATGACGGCACAAGGTCTTCAACCACGAGATCAGATGGGGTGGTAGATTCTCTTAAACCGCTACCACACGGCATTTTCATTTCATTTTGTTATTATTACGAAATCAACAACAGCCTAATGTTTCTTTTTTCGATGATTAAGGTTATTGGAATCAATTCATCAGTTAGATCATTGGTTAATGAAGCTATCAAGGTTCTGCCATATTGCAAAGCAATGAAGACAATAAGCAAAATTTAACGGCTCATCTCAACTCAATCAAAGATTGAAGATTGGTTATTGGAAACAAACTATGCTTCCAATGTTGTGGATACATGAATATATGTGTTCTTTTTTTTATTGTATAAAGTGACCAAAACGAGCAAAACGTTCACCTGATGGTAAGTGCAACGTCCGCCCACAACAATTGCTGTGTCACCCAGAATATTTCTGTGTGACATCACACTGCGCCCGTCACGCTGAGACATCAGTTCTTAAGTCTCGAATGCCCAGTGATTACGCTAGCTCACAGTGCCCTTCAAACCGAAACACAGTAATGTTTGCTACTTCACGGCAGAATAACTGGCCCTGGGGTGGTACCTACCTAGACGGATTCCTGCATAGGAATCCTACTATCACTAGGAATCCTACCAACTATTTGAGATATAAATGGTAATTCGTGGTCACGGTCGATTTTGCGATTAAGGCGGTAACTTTCGTCTACTGTCGGGAGTTATCAACTGCGCAGGAGATATCATAGTGCCACAACTGTACGCTTGAACACGGAGGCACTCACTCGTTCTTGACTACCCGTGTCCGATGTAACACTCATGCGATGAGATCGGGGGTAGTAGGATGCAGAGTCAGAGACACAGGGACATTCACGACACAACCAGACCCGAAAATCAACAATTTGTGTTATGGCATAAATGTTGGTTCTACTTGGGATTCGAGCCCAGGACTGGCGGCGTAAAAGTCAGGTACTCTGACCATTGGACCACGCGGTCGTCGACGCTGTAATTTCTCTTTTTTCTTTTCTTGTCTGACAAAATTTTAAAGCGTCAATTTGCGCATTTACGTATACTTTTTCTGTTAAGCATTTTAAAAACTTTCATAAAGAGGTCACAATGATTTCAAAACTTGTTGGTATAACGATAACTTATATATAGAGATATAACAACTTATAGACTTAGCACGATTAGTCACAAAACCATGTCATATTTAAAAAATATATGCAGCAAAAACGTTGCGGCAAACTGGGATTACAATTAATCTGACGAGATTTAAAATGGAAATTCCGTTGCATTATGCGTAATTTGCAAAAAATTAATAATTAAATTTGTATTGTATATGTATGTTAACATTTTGCAGGAATCAATTAATTAATTTATGAGCTGTAACGTTATCAGTAAATATGGGTTCTACGCCGCGGATCCCGGATTCGAATCCCAGCCGTAGCCAATATTTATCAATTTTACTGGTGTTTGGATTCCTATGCAGGAATCCGTCTAGGTCGGTACCACCCCAGGGCCAGTTATTCTGCAGTGAAGCAGTAGTGTGCAAACATTACTGTGATTCGGTTTGAGGGCGCTGAGAGCAGTGTAATCACTGGGCATATGAGACTTAAGTACCGATGTCTCAAGGTTACGGGCGCAGTGTGTTGTTACACAGAAATACTCTGGGTGACGAAGCATGTGTTATGGGCAAGCGTTGCACTTACCATCAGTTGAACGTTTTTCTCGTCTCGTCACTTTTTCCAATAAAAAAAAATCAATCCACAAATTGTTGAGTCCCATAAGGCCTGTTGTTACACCAGCTATCAGCGCCCTTCAAGCCGAAACTGCTCCTTCTAGACGACAGAATAACTATTTATACAGTCTTCTATTAACTACTGTGTGTACAGTGTCTTGGCTGACTTACAGAAAATCAGCGAGTGGTAGTTTTTTTTTTCATTGTATTGGGTGACTCGATGAGCGTTACGTTCACCTGATTGTAAGTGCAACTTCCGCCCACAATAAATGCTGTGCCACCCAGAACAATTCTTTGTGGCACCACACTGCGCCCGATACCCTGAGACATCAGTTCTTAAGTCTCATATGCCCAGTGATTACGCTAGCTCTCAGTGCCCCTCAGACCGTATACATTTGCAAAAAAGTGGTACTTGCTCACTACTTCATCACGGCAGAATAACTGGTCCTGGGGTGGTATCTACCTAGACGGATTCCTGACTAGAAATTCAAATCCTACCACCACTGAGGTTGACTGCAACAATATGCTGAGCGACGACGTTTTTGACATGACCCTCGTCGCACAATAGCCAAACGAGTAGATTACGCTATAAGTATTCAATAACGACTTCTTATGTTAAAGAAGAACAACCGACTATAAACCTGTTTTAAATGAAAACATGGCCGACTTCAGACAACAGCTGATTTCTGACGTATCTTAAATTCAGTAAACATGAGACGTATTTCAGATGTATCATCTGTATACATATTTAAATTGGTCATAACGACAACATAATTATGTGAAAGTATACCTTAGCAAATTTTATTATATATTTTATAGACCTATAGTGCGCTATAGTTATTTTTTTAAAGAATACTCCCAATGCTATATTAGCATTACTAATATTACTGTTAACCACTCCAACTAAGCGTAAAAGCTTGTGCTAGGACATAGTTGACGTCTATAGTCTAGTCGAATGGCGGGCTCGATCCTGCGACATCATGTTCGCAGTCCGTACCCTAAACCATTAGGGGTTATATAAAATTATTTTGTTTTAGAAGAATGTGACAATTCCAGCAAATTTTTCACCTGATTGCAAGTGCGACGTCTGCCACACTGATACAATAGTTATTAAGTCGCATATGCCCAGTAATTACACTAGCTATAAAAATGCCCTTTAAACAGAAATACAGTAATGTATGCACACTAGGTACTGCCTGATGGCAGAAGAACTGGCACTGCAGTGGGATCTACCTACTACTTACTCCTGTATCGAAATCCAACTACCAGTAAAAATAACCAGTATAAAAAGGTATTTCAATGAATTAGACCGTAAGAGTAGTAAGAGTTGACAGAGTTGAATTGAATTTATTTCTAAGTCGCATTGCAATGCGATTTATTTCTCGATGTTTTTACCTGTTGTTAGGAAATCGTCCCTGATACCATAACGCATACAATTCCAAGAATGTTTATTAGCAATAAATCGTATTCATCAGTATTTAAATATATTTTTTGAATAAAATTATGAATGAGTAATAATAACAGTTGTATTATCTAATGAAAAATGGCTTTTGTTAATTATCATATATATGTATGTAAATATTATCTACTATATTATAGAATAAGTTATGTTTTCTTCATTATAACCCTATTAATATGGTAAAATATAGATCGTTGTATAAAGATATGTTACAATTAACTTATGTTGCCTGGTGATACATTTTTGTGTTCACTCATTTCGGGAGGATTTTGCCATAGTTGCGAAGCTTGGCAGGCGGGTTGGCCACCGCAGTTTATTTAACCAGATGTTCCAGGAAGATGCTGCTGCCCATCTCCTTGTTTTCATTCCCTCTGTCGACTTTTACGACACCCACGGGATGAGATGGGGTGGAAGATTCTCTTAAGCCGCCACCATACGGCGAATTACCAATAAGTTGTTTTAAAAGACTATTACGTAGAAAGTAAAGTATCAGTCTATAAACGTCCTACCGTAATTTATTGGTGTCCTCTAATTTATGGAAGGTATTTGAAGTAGAATAGTTCACTACACTTGTTCGGTGCTAGAAGTGTAGTAAGCTATTTTCTAGTACATAAATAAACTGGTGGTAGGATTCCTATGCAGGAATCCGTCTAGGTAGGTACCACCTCAGGGCCAGTTATTCTGCCGTGAAGCAGTAGTGTGCAAGCGTTACTGTGTTTCGGTTTGAAGGGCACTGTGAGCTAGCGTAATCACTGGGCATTTGAGACTTCAGAACTAATGTCTCAGGGTGACGAGCGCAGTGAGCGCACAGAAATATTCTGGGTGACACAAACTTTGTTGTGGGCGGACGTTGCGCTTACCATCAGGTGAACGTTCTGCTCGTTTCGTCACTTTATACAATAAAAAAAAATATTACAATATTAGTTATATAAATAAACCCTTAAAACTTCAATCAGCAATCATGGTATAATTAGTTCGTGTTGATTGAAAAGTTATAAATGTAATATCAATTCTTCATTTATTTCATGAACATCGGAAGCATTAAAAGTATTCATCTTTTGCTACGATGCACCTAGTATATGTCGACGAAATTAACATATGGATATCAACAACCATAATGTTAATTTTAATATAGTATGTTAATTTTAACAAGTTTTTCCATCAAATGAAACCTTGAAATAATTTAAAATTTCTAAAATATGTTATTGTTTGTATGTTCTAGATACTTTGTTTTTAAATAATTTTTTAAAAAGACAGCATATTTTAGACTTTATGTTTATAGAAGATATAAATGATAATATATCCTTCCGAACGGTCACAACCACAGCGACATCTAACAGGTGTTCCTTTTTTTTTGGATTAAGTGACGAAACGAGAAAAACGTTCACCTAAAGGTAAATACAACGTCTGCCCATTAATGCTGTGTCACCCAGAACATTTCTGTGTGACACTACACTGCGCCCGTCAACCTGAGGCGTCAGTTATTAAGTCTCATATGCCCAGTGATTACGCTAGCTCTCAGTGCCCTTCAGATCGAAACAGTAATGTTTGCAGACTACTGCTTCACGGCAGAATAACTGGCCCTGGGGTGGTTCCTACCCAGACGGATTCCTGCATAGAAATCCTAACACTAATTCAGCACTTCCCTGTCCCTAGATTTCGATATTAAAGGAATTGCATAAGACGAGTTACTGAGTTAGTCTCGTCAATTTTTTACTATTTGATACACTTTCCCCCTCCATGTCTATTTTATTCAATGGAGGAATGTTAGAATGATAAAACTTTGAAATAATCTGATGGACTTATTTATTTAGTAAGAAGGCAATATGATATGGACATAAAACAGAAATATCTATAGAAACTAATCTTAATTATTAGTACAGCAAACAAAATAGTAAAGTAGAATTGGAAAAAGAATAGAATAGAACATTGCTTATGCAATGTTTGTATATGAAACCGCGTGGCCTAGTGGTCAGAGTACCTGACTTCTACGCCGCGGGTCCTGGGTTCGATTCCCAGCCGGAGCCAACATTTGTGCTAAAACACAAATTGTTGGTTTTCGGGTCTGGTTGTGTTGTGATTGTCCCCGTGTTTCTGACACTGCGTCCTAGCCTACCTCCGATCTTATCGCATCAGCGTTACATCGGGCGCGGGTAGGTTGGGACGAGTGAGTGCCTCTGTGTTTACGCGTACACTTGCGGCACTATAATATCTCCTGCGCAGTTGATGGCTCTCGACAGTATTCGGAAGTTGTCGCCGTGATCGAAATCGGCTAGGAGAACATCATCATGTATGAAATAACTCTTAACTGCGCGTCATTTCAGCTCTAGTATCTTAATACCATTAACAACCTATTTGAATTACGGGATCTCAATTGGTTCTTGATGGTCGAGTTTGTTGTAAAACAATAATTCATTGACAGGAACAGCCTGGAAGCATTTCATTTATAAATTTTCCTCTAACGCGAGTGAGTTTTACGGATATACATTTTCCGAAAACCAACAGTTTGCACAAATGTATACTCCGGCTGGTATTCGAACCTTGGACCTGCGTCGTAGGAGTCAGGTACTCTGAACCTCAGACCTGCGTCGTAGCAGTCAGGTACTCTGAACCTAAGACCTGCGTCGTAGGAGTCAAGTACTCTGAACCTAGGACCTGCGTACCACCTCATTTGGCCCCACCGACCGTAATTTCATACGGACCGAACGTCGGAAGATTCACGCGGTACTTGCTCGTGGCTCTTTCCCGGGTGAACTTCGTCACTCACTATAAATTATTTTTCATCTGTGCCTTTTCCCGTTTGGTGTTCCCCCCATTCTTAACACTCCCACAGCTTCGGTGTATCCATCACCTTGCATGGTCGTTATACATGGTACATTCCTATAGTACATGATCCTGAGGGGCAGCTGCCCCATCCCCCTCCTAGAGACTCGGTATGTTTATGTAACGCCAAGTTATTTATTTCACCTAGTTGTTTACTTACAACAGTATTCGGTAATTGTTGCCGTGGTCAAAAATGTCCCTCCCCCCCCCCCCCTCCCGACCGGGAGGGTCAGTGCTGTAAAATTTCAAAGCTTGTGACTTCATCAACTCGTATGATGGATCATTACGGATATATATATCTTATACCAAACATCAATTGTTTTTCTCTACATTCTAAAGCCTATGACGTGTGGCGTAGTGGTCAAAGTACGGCACTTCTACCCTGCGGGTCTTGGGTTCGAATTCCAGCCGGAGCCACCATTTGTACAAAAATACAAAATGTAATAATTTTTCGAAAAATAATTTTTCGATTGGAAACCCTATGAGAAACTTCTAATACATTTGGCGCCACAATCAGTTTCAATTTTTTATATTGTAAATCAATCATATCTACCTCAATTTCACGATTCGTTTACTTTTTATGACCTCAATTTATTAATACGAATATACATATTTTTATTGTTTGTGATTCAAACCGGAATACCGACAGGTAACAAACCCTGTTTTCTTTATTGGATGAAGTGACGAGACAAGCAAAACGTTAACTCTATGGTGAGTGCAATGTCTGTCCATAAGATTTGCTGTGTTACCTAGAACATTTCTGTGAAACATCCGTTCTCAAGTCTCATATGCCCAGTAATTTGAAAGAAAGAAAGAAAACATATATTGCACCACAGACACCAATACATTACATATTTTTACTAGTGGTAGGATTCCTATGCAGGAATCCGTCTAGGTAGGTACCACCCCAGTGCCAGTTATTCTGCAGTTAGTGTGCAAACATTACTGTGTTTCGGTTTGAAGGGCACTGTGAGCTAGCGAAATCACTGGGCATATGAGACTTAAGAACTGATGTCTCAGGGTGACGGGCGCATTGTGGTGTCACACTGTTCTGGGTGACATAGCATTTGTTATGGGCAGACGTTGCTCTTACCATCAGGTGAACGCTTTGCTCGTTCCGTCACTTTTATTAAATAAAAAAAAACATATAAATAACAAAAAAAGCAATGTATACAATAGACAGGAAAATACATTAAACAACAACATCACAAAACTGAACATTTAACAAAAATTTGTTATATTAAACATACTGTCATGTGTGTCGTGGCGCATTGGGCGAATGGGTCTCACAGCGCTGATTTTCAGTGAGCCCGAGCGGCGAGAGATTTACGGACGGACGTTATTACACTAGCTCTCAGTGACCTTCAGACCAAGAAACAATAATGTTTACTACTGCTTCACGGCCAAAATAACTGACCCTGGCGTGGTACCTACCTAGACGGATTCCTAGATAGGACTCCTACCGCCAGTTAAAACCTCCTACTTAACTCAATGTCTATTACGATTTCCGATCCTCAATAGACATACCATTAAAATCAACAGGCTATAGTTATGCCAATGCTGTGTGGCATGCGATACGTGTCCACGTTGATAATTCAGCCTAACCTAGGTTTTCTTTTGTATATTATGCTAGGGCCGCTCTGACATGATGGTCAGAGATCTTGTATAATAATACATGGTATCTGGTGGGTGGCCTAACCTAGGTTGATATTTATTCAGCCATTGCATGATTTTATATTGCCACACTGCTATGCTAGTGAACACAAAATGATGCACAGCACATGCGGCTTAAGAGAATCTACCACCCCATCTCATCCCATGGGTGTCGTGAAAGTCGACAGAGGGAAAATGAAAACCAGGAGATGGGCAGCAGCATCTTCCTGGAACATACAAACATAGCAACTATGGCAAAATCTCCCTAAAATGAGAGCTACAAACTTTTGTGGCAATCTATGGGGGAGGTCTATGTTCAGCTGTGGTCTAGAGACAGGCTGAAATGATGATGATGATGATGATAATGAGCAGCACTGCATATTATTGCGTTATTCCGCACGAATAAAGACTCTCCCTACAAACGTTAGTCGCCTCTTACGACACCACGCTGGGATAGAGGCTCGGTTGGCGCAGTGGTTAAGCGCTTGACTTCTGCGCCGCGGGTCGCGGGTTCGATTCCCGCACGGGATAAATATTTGTATGACCTACAGTTAGATGTACCGGGTCTGGGTGTTTGTGCATGGTACTTATGTATGTAAAACGCACCCACGACACAGGAGAAATCCTACTGTGGGGCATCGTTAAAAAAAAATGCTGCTGCCCATCTTCTGGTTTCAATTTTTCCTCTGTCGACGTTTACGACGACCACGGGATGAGAGTCTCTTAAACCGCTACCACACGGCATAAGATGTTTTTAACTCGTACCAAAATAGCGGCGACGTGGTTCACAATCACGTCTCGTTTCACGCGTTGGCGAGTAGTGGGCTAAGGGTCTTATATGGGATAAAGGCGTGACTGTATGTATGTATGTATGCATTGACGGGCGCGCCTCATTATTTAACAGCTGATAAAATAATGTTGGCTCGTTTGACGCAATGGTTATGGGCTGTTGCGCTACGGTCGCAGGTGCGATTTCCGCATGAAACAATATTTGAACGGCCTTCGGATAGTTGCTTCGGATGTGGGTGCTTGTGCATGTGTGTGTGTGCAATTTTTACCCACTATCCTAGTGTAACAGGGGTAACGTTTTTATTTTACAACAAAACAAAAATCAGGTCGACTCATCTCAGTAGGCGCAGTGGCTAACCGATCTGCGGTGTTTTTTTATTTTGTTTGAAACACGGGTTGGATTCCCGAACGGAACAAACATTTGTCTATACAGATAGTAAGACACAGTACAGTTTACAGATTGAAAGAGTTCTACGTTCCGTGAAAGAGTTCTACGTTCTGCTTCAAATTATAAAATTACAATTCCTCTACACTTCACCAAATTCGTTGGTAACACATTTATCGTGACCGATAACATTAAAAAAGCTCAAAATAAGATCTGTTTTAAGAGGTTAGTACAGGAGCATTATTTTAAAGATTGCATTTAAAATTGTTTGTGGAGAATCCAAAAATTTTCAAATTTATGTCGAACCACCACGTGTATTTCTGTATATGTATGTGTTTATGTATGTTAGTTTATGTGTATGTACATATTTATGTATCATTATATATTGCTATGTATTTATTTGTATATATTTTCAGTATTTTTTAAAATTGTATTTCATATTTATTAGTAGCTTTTAAGGTTCAAAGATTTAGTTTTTTTTTAATTTTACACCTGACAAGTTGTTTCGCTACGCCTTGGGTTGACTGGCAGAGAATGCCAACTGGCGTTAAGTCCGCCCATTGTATCCATTAAGGGGAAACAATAAAGTTTAAATAAATAAATAAATAATTAGTTGTTACGGGTTTGAGTGTTTGTAAAACGCATCCACGATGCAGGTGTGCGGCTAGCATTTCAAATAAACGAAATTAATCGGTGCTTTATCGTTAAACTCCTTTTTACTATTTAAAGTAAAGTAAAAGCCTATAAATGTCCCACTGCTGAGGACAGGCCTCCTCTCATTTCCGAGAGGGTTTTTGGAGCTAGGAACAATGCGCCACGCTGCTCCAATGCGGATTGGCGGACTTCACATGTCTTCGAAATATTTTTATTTCTTAGACATGCAGGTATCCTCACGATGTTTTCCCTAACTGCGGAGCACGTGGTAACTCAGCACTCAAAATTGCAATTAGCAAATTTAGTGGTGCCGGCATCGGGAATCGGACCCAGGTCACTCGCGTACTATGAGCCGATAAATATTCATTTAATTTCTTATTAAAAAAAATAATGTCTGCGAGTTGTCTTTACAATTCCTATAATCCCGTATACGATATAACAGTGAAACAAATATTTAATTATTTACTTCAATAGTTTTAAATTGATCCGTTCGGAAAGAAATAGAAAACTCATCTTTACTCACTCGCGTACAGCGAAATTTAAAGCGAGCGCCTAGCCCCTGAGCTGATAAATATTCATTTAATTTCTTATTAAAAAAATAGTGCCTGCGAGTTGTCTTTACAATTCCTATAATCCCGTATACGATATAACAGTGAAACCAATATTTAATTATTTACTCCAACAGTTTTAAAATCCGTTCGGAAAGAAATAGAAAACTCATCTTTACTCACTCGCGTACAGCGAAATTTAAAGCGAGCGCCTAGCCCCTGTGCTACCACTGCTCGGCTAATTATAAAATGAGCGTTATCATCATCCGTATCTCGCTTTTCAAAACCGCTTTTCCCTTACTCAATTCATCATAAATATACGGACGCGACATGTTCTGGACAGACTGGTTTTTAGTAAGCAGTTGCACGTTGTCGTTTTTTATACTTAATTTTAAGGTAGTGTACCTTTTAAGAGGTCCGCAGTGGTACTCAAATTTCTTTTCAGATTGAGCCCATCCATCCATCCATCCATTTCAGCCTACCATTAGTCCACTGCTGAACATAGGCCTCCCCCATAGAGTGCAACTAAAGTTTGTAGCTCTCATTTTGGGGGGATTTAGCCATCGTTGCCACGCTTGGCAGGCGGGTTGGCAACCGCAGTTTATTTATTATGATGTTCCAGGAAGATGCTGCTCCCCATCTTCTGCTTTTAATTTTCCCTCTGTCGACTTTTACGACACCCACGGGACGAGATGGGGTGGTAGATTCTCTTAAGCCGCTACCACACGGCAGATTGAGCACTAATTCGATAATGTTGCAATAATAATCTTAATTATCAAACGGCGATCATTTGTTTTTTTTAGCCGATAGTTGTCCAACAAAGTAGCAATAGCACCTACCTCTTTCCTACCCAGGTGTAAGAGGCGACTAAGGTATTGTGCAAACAGCCTTTATTGATGCAGAACAACATAATGTACAATGCTGTCACTATATTGTTCGTGGAAACAGATGGAGGAGGAATTTTTTGACTTGTACCAAAAGCACATCTGGTTTCCCGCGGGAGCTGAAAGTGATCTATGTGTGTCGTCTCCGCCTACCCCTTATATGGGAATAAGGCGTGATTGTATCCGAACAAGCAAATCGTTCACCTTTCATCGTTTGACTGCCCATAAGATGCTGTATCACCCTGAACATTTCGGTGTGCCACCACACTGCGCTCATCACTCTAAGACATCAGTTCTTAAGTCTCATATTCCCAATAATTACACTAGCTCCCAGTGCCTTTCAGACCGAGACGCAGTAATGTTTGCATACTACTGCTCGACGGCATACTGGATCTGCGGTGGTACCTATCTAGACAGATTCGCGGAGTGTTATATGTCTATATAATTTGTAGGTGGTACAACATATTATGATTGTATGATTGATGATGTAGTATCTACTTCATCAATCATACAATCATAAAATTAACAAAAAAATGTTAGAAAGAAAGGAAAATATAATTGTTTTACACATGAACACAGAAAACAAAAAGATAGACCATATTCCTGTCATAAGTCCTTTTGGTCCTAAACAGGGGCACAGGGCTTGGAAAAGGGTTCTTATACTATTTACAATCTTATGCGGCAATCTCGATATCTCTCCATCTTATTTTCAAGGAAGTAAAGTATTGCGCAGTACATAAATGCGTTATCAAATTCTGTCTTAAGAGATTCCTACATCTCCGCTTCAAGGATGCGTTAAGAATTTAAACGAAATATGTGACTCAAATAAATTAAATTAAAAAAAAATATTACAAGGCTCTATCATAAAGTTGTATTTTGAAAGATTTCACAATAAAATTTTCTACATTATTAAGATTGTTTTATTGTAACACAAGACTAATGCTGTAGAAAATTTTATTGTACTTTTAAGTTTTCTATTGTATTGTATTGTAATTTTAATACTTTATTCAATTAAATATAAACAAAAATCCGTGATCAACTCGTGATACTCGTAGATATATATCACACATGACAGAAGTAAAACTTACAAATATTAGTAGAAATTTTATTAAAATAAAAATAAACGTAAATTACACACAACTAGCTGATGCCGGCGACTTCGTTCGCGTAGATATATAGGTTTTTAAATATCCCGTGGGAACTATTTCATTTTCCGTGACAAAAAGTAGGTATCCTAAGTCTGTTTCCAGGATGCAAACTATCTCTGTGCTAAATTTCATCATGATCGGTTCAACGGTAGAGCCGTGAAAATGTAACAAACAGTCAGAGTGACAGAGAGACTTACTTTCGCATTTATATTATTCAGTAATACATACATACATACATAAGATCACGACTGTATCCCATAAGGGGTAGTCATAGACTGGGCACTCACTGCAAAAACAGATGCCTGCCGCAATCCACGTTTCACCAAAACAATATAATGCACTTGATGTGATAGGTGGTGAGCCCATCGCCACCATGCGCTGTTGTTTAATTCCTTACTCGCCTTTTACAAGATCCATTGAATGAGATGGAGTGGTAGTATTCTTTTAACGAGCCGCCACCACACGGCTAATATATATGCTATTCAGTAATATCCTGTTGTTATACTTCGGGGCTCCTGGTAAAATGATAAAACATTTTATCCTTAGGTCCATTATTCTTCATAATTATTCAACGTTAATAAAAAGTAACGAAAATACAATATTTGTTCTGATTATAGATCTGTGTTTATAAGACCACAATAATTGAGTTACTTGACGTTGACGTAATATTTGACCTGTGAGGTCCTGGAGCACTAAGGTCACCGGATACATAAGGACGCGATATAACAACCCGGTGACCTAATGAGTTCACAATATACAAGTAAGGCATTACGGTGCGTCGTACTTGGAATAACATTAGCACAAAATTTCAGGCGAACGTAAAGGCTCGATGGCGTACGAAGCTATATATGATTGAGAAGACGCGCAAGCGCATCAAAACGTGTCCGTCGCGCGCCGAGGTGCGTTGTGTGCTGTGTTCTGTTGGTCGAATATGCAGTGTGTGTGCTAGTCGACTGAAGGAAACATGGTGAGCTTTTGTTTTTATTTATATTTTACGGGAAAATGGTAAAATAGTCTCAAATACGTAGAAAGGAAAATCCGTTTTTGTATTTCATGTTGAGTTGGACGCGAAATAATGTGGTTCAAACAATTGTTGTTACAAGAAGATTTAGTGACGTTATAATAAATTGTGATTTTTATCAATCTACCACTATTGCACAGAAACGTATATAACACATGGTATTCTGATTTCATGTTTCATTTAAACTTAAAATTTAAATTATTTCAATATTTTTAGTCCAAAAATATTCAACAAAAATATTTTTGTTACTAAAACTTATTACTATATATTTTTTAATTACTACGTCACTTGTATTCTCTCATGTTTCACAACTTAAAATTAATTTTATATAAAGGTCGCTTATCGTTCAACTTTTGAACTTCAGCCATGATTGCTGTAGTGATTTATCTTAGCGCCCATCTCTTCGACTCTAGACGCCGCAAAGTCGCCGGTAGAGTCGCAGAAAATACAAAGATTGCGCCGTGAAAGTGTTCCTGTCTCTATAAACTGTTTGTGTACGCAATAGCGAACGCTGATAAAACCAACAATTTGCAATCGTTCGATTTGTTGCGTTAGCTCTTAAACAGAGAATCAAAACGTGGCTTGATGGTTCTGGCTTCTCTAAGATTCTATAAGTTATTTTTTGCTGCTGTTCTTCTACATACCTTAAAGGTCAAAAGATTGTTATAAGTGTATAGTATATAGTGTATATAGGGTATAGTGTAGTGTAGATGTAGATGTAGAACATTAAGTTCTGCCCGCTGATTTCGACAACGGCGACATCTTCTGGTTAACTACAAGTCATCATCCTACACAACTGCTTCTGCTGTCAAGGAGTAGTGTGCAAACATTCTTGTTTCGATTTGAAAGGCACTGAAAGCTTATATAATTAATGGTCATATAAGATTAACAATTAATGCGTCAGCGTGACAAGAGCAGTGCGGTTCCACACAGAAATGTTTTGGGTGACACAGCATTTGTTATGGGCAGACGTTGCACTTGCCATCAGGTTAACGATTTTTACTTTCGCCCATAAAAAAGTGTAACACGTTAGACTTCTTAAGTAGATCGGTTCTTAAGAGTCTCAGACTCTACTTAAACTCTCTACTGCTTGACGGAAGAATAACTGTCGATACGGTGGTACCGTGGCAGCTTTGGCTTTGGCTTTCTTGCATAGGTCTAAGTTTCAAGTTTCGTAGTCGCCGCAAGAGAAACCAAGTCGTAGTATTATAATTTATTTTGGCTATTAAAAGTTTTTAATAATACTCCTTTATCATCAAAATCACATTAGTTAATATTAATGCGAGTTACAAACATGTTTTAGGTAAACTTTATGTTACGTGTAAAAACATTTTTTTTTTCCAACAAGCTTACAGGTCATTACTACTACGGCTAGTGGCATTAGAATCAAAGTCGCGTTTTTTTTTAAATAATTTTATTTTAATAAATATTTAAGCACTAAGCGCGAAGATTCGAAGTTGTTTACTATAAAACAACGAACGAAGTTATATATTTCTGAGCGAGACAGCATCATAACACGTTTGATGCTAACTACATATCATTAAAACAAAACATATTTTATTTTTGAAGGAACGTAATAACTGGTCGTACTGATGGTAGAATTCCTATTCAGGAATCGGTCTAGCCTACCCCAGTTATTCTGCCGTGAAGCAGTGATGTGCAAACATTACTGTGTTTCGGTCTGAAGGGTAGTGAGAGCTAGCGTAATCAATGGGCATATGAGACTTAAGAACTGATGTCTCAGGGGGACGAGCGCAATGTGGTGCCACACAGTGAAATGTTCAGGGCAACGTGTGTTATGGGCAGACGGTGCACTTACTATCAGGTGAATGTTTTGCTCGTCGTATCACTCTCTGCGTTAACAAACGTGGTCTCGGAAAATATATAAATAGCTGCCACGCTTAATCTTTAAAACCACGGGTCATTCTGTCAAGCTTAATAACTAATTTTTACAATTTTATCATAGTTACTCCTCGTAGAAAAGGTCGCCATATTGCTTAAGAGTGCATACACTTAATAACTCATTATTTTTCTCCGTAATTTGGTATAGCTCATCCGCTAGAGCCGCATTAAGAGGTGCACGATGCGCAATTCGAAGGCCTTGCTGTATGTCAAGAAAGACAGAATCCACATTGTTTTAATAAGAAGAAATCAATTTATAATTCAGACTTTGTAAACATATTTCGATATTGACTCTACATATGTGAAAGAATCTCAATCTTATTTATGCCTACGTTATAAAATTCTAGTCATTCAATGTACGTAACAATTTCAACTTTATGATAATATTGTGATTTAAATTATAAAACAAATGTCATTTAACTTTAACAAAGCGACTAACTCTTTTTATGTCCATCAATTACTTGTTTGTGCTCTACCGCGGGAACGTGTTTCATCAAAAGTTATTTATCATTAGAACGCTATAACATCAATGCAAAAGACATCAACGAGACGCCGTTAAATGTTACTGTGAATTTCAATTAGTCTTTTGATTAAAAAACAACTTCACCGTTTAGGTCTTAAAATAGAATGATTATATTTCAGACAATTCGAATATATTTTTTAACTAAGCAACAAGAAATAAAGAATCATATTAGTTTTCAAAAATGTGTTCTAAAATCTAATTATCGCAAAAATTATGTTAAATCTATACGATTAACGAAATAGCTTTAAAAATAGCGAGATTAAAAATACTAGCTTACATCGACATAAGTTATTATACCCCATTAAATAACACTGAATTCGGGTATTTCATCGCGTTTAATTAAATTTTAAATTGCCGGCATTTCAAAAGCTTTACAGTTTTACCAGTGGTCAAGGTCCGTAAATATAGCATTATTTTAATGTGTAGTATTTGCGTAAATATAACAAATATTTTATTATACTCTACTTAAAAAGCCAACTTGGTGTTCGCAATATTTCATTGGTTTTAATGGTATAGCGCAGTGTCATAGAAATTTTGTATTGTATAGCTTACTTATGTCTAATGATTTTCTTGGTTTGGTGTAATAGACGAACTACACTTTGTCTATTACACCAAAACTATGTAAAGTAAATTTCAAAAGAATTTATTACACCACATACCTGGTCAGCATTACAATTAGCATATGACGACGACCAACTTTACAAACAGCGCTCAATCAAACATTACGTTATTCAACTTAATTTGTCAATTTGAAATAAACTCTCAAATAATGTTTGAATGGAATTATTTTAAACACGCTTATTGAATCAGCGGACGACCTTTCAAGTGACATCTTAGACCTCTTAAGATCTCGAGATACTCGATAATTAAACAATATTTAAATATCAACTTGTGTCTCTACTTTTTAGTTCTAAATTACGTAATGTTAACTTGAATGATAGAGTTTTACAAAACGTAGGATCAGGTGCTTTAAGCAGTAGAGACATTGAACCCTCTGACTAACCCTCGCTCTAAACTTAAATGTATAAACAAGAACCCGCGAGCGATGCTCGTTAAGATTTTTAATAATCTTCTAACCGAATTACAAAATGAGCCCGACCGCCATCAAATTTAAAAATAATTTGAAGAATATTTTGGTAAGAAAATTTTAATTTATACTGCAGTTTTTCAATGATATATTTATTTGATTTTATTTTATTTACAGTTCGGTTTGTAAAAGTGTCATTTTTTTTAATTTCATAAAAGTGACAGAACGAGCAAAACGTTCACGTGATGGTAAGTGCAACGTCTGCCCATAACAAATGCTGTGTCACCCAGAAAATTTCTGTGTGACACAACACTGCGCCCGTCACCCTGAGACATCAGTTCTTAATTGTCCTAGACGGATTCCTGCATAGGAATCCTACCACCAGTAATAATAGTGTCATGTATCTTTCAAATTTTATTTTGATGTTCATATTTCTCAAATTTATTGCCGTCCTAGATACTATTTTTCTCTAATTTTATAATATTTAAATAACATTGCTGTGCTCTAACAGGGTACATGTAAAATTGAGAGTGTTAACTTTAAGATTCTCGTAAGTATCCTTTATATAATGCAAAAAGGATTGAGTTTGACATGTACTAGCTTCAAATTGTGCAAAATATTATCGTTATATCGTTATAGTTAACGTCCTTTTATCGCGTTCTGGAATAATTATAGGTAATTCGCCTAGAAAGGTGTCGGCAACTTTGCAATTTTAAGTACTAATTTACCACGTCCTCAGCGTTGAAGGAAAACATCGTGAGGAAACCTGCATTTCTGAATGAAAATATTTTGAAGACATGTGAAGTCCGCCAACCCGCATTGGGGCAACGTTGGCGGATTTTTTCCGACTCCCAAACGCCTCTCAGAAATGAGAGAACGCCTGTGCTCAGACGTGGGACTATAGGCGGTAAGATTCCTACGAAGGAATGTGTCTAGTTAGACCACCGCAGAGGCAGTTATTCTAACGTGCAGCAGTACTGTGTTTCGATCAGAAGGGCTCTTAGAGCTAGAACAATCACTGGGCATTTGGGGCTTAAAAACCGATGTCTCAGGTTGATGGGCGCAGTTTGGTGCCATACAGAAATGTTCCGGGTGACATAGCATTTGTGCAGATATTTCACCTTTATTTATCTATCGTTTAAGCGATGGAGGGGCCACGGTTGCGTTCTGAACGGTGATCCTGGGACCTCTTCTCAGCGCTGATGTAGAGCACCGTGGGATTTTAGTCGGTATGGGTCCGACATATCCCTCTTCGGATGCGGGAAAGGACGATCATATTTCGCAGACCATACCCTAAACCCTAAAATTTTAAGAAACTGGTTGAAATAGTTTGCGAGCTACTTTCACGTTCCATTCTTATTCTAAACTTATGCGTCATGAGTCCATCATATGAAATTGTTGTCAAATTTTATGTTAATTTCGTTACAAGAAATATTTCCTTGCGCTACATTTCGACTAAATCAACTAAATAAGCGCTATAAGCAGTCGTTGACATTTAAAAACAGTGATGTACTATGATGCTTGTGTCGGTCAAATTCGGTGATCGCAGACTGCCATTAACTTTTGACCTTTGCAGTTATCTGATAGAAATTTATTTTGAGGACTATTCGTTACAAACTTTAAGATTTTGCAATCGGTTCAGTTACTTGATTTATTAGTAACTTCGTACTTGCTATTTTAGGCAGTCAACTTAAAACTCTTTAATTTATATTTAATTTCGATTTAGATACATTAATAACATTAAAAAATATTTTATCGCTGCTATATATAATTATAATATTATTTATATCTCTTTCAGAAATTCCAAAAAAAATTACAGTATGTAAGGTACAATATATAAACAGTACTTTGTGAGAGTACACATTAGGTTGCCCTTCCTTACAGATTACTAGGCGCTCGTCGATCAGACGATTTAGTGTTTGCTATTTATAGAGAATCAAAAATTAAAATTAAAATAAATTTAGGTGTGCATGCGCTACGTGTGTACATGTGTGTGTGTGTTTGTCAATGTTTTACTTAAAAACGGACACTGTATTTTGTACTAATATCATTTTAAATTCTATATATGAGTATGGTCATCTTTTCTTGACTCAAATCGTATCTTCTTCTTCTGAAAATTAAATGAAATGAAAAAGAAATGAAAAGTATTATTCTTCAACGTAAGAAACATAAATTTCGTTAGACGAACGGTCATTTTTTTTTCGTAACGAGGTTCCTCTGACGGAGAAGAAACAGACGAAAGAAACTCCGTAGGTATCCTCTTTTTTGTTTAGTTTTTATCTTAGTCAAAAGTACATTATGAATAAATTTATAAAGAACAGTCTCATAGAAAACCAGAGCTTGAGATTTAATAACAAACTGAATAAATGCATTGCAAACTCGAGCAGACCAGCCTCCACCAACAGCACCTGTTCACAAGTGTGACGCATGTGGCAGCCATCGCCCTCCTCGATCATAATCTCCTAACAAATATTTATTGTTATATGTTAGTTACTATGTTGTTTAAAAGAATGGTGTATGTTTGATACAAATTGAATAAATTATTGAATCTGTCTAGTCTTAAAAAAAAAAATAAACATAATGCAAATTAAAACGAAAATCAACACCAAACTACTTCTAGTATTTCGAGACTAAGGTCTTTGGAATACTTGTTTAAAACCGGTCATCAGTGGCTTTTGACATTCTTAAAGTCAATTTTATGGTACCCATACCTTTAAAATGTTTATTGCATGAATTAATCAACTCAAAGCATTTGATTAAAAAACTTTAATATGCCTATCTAATGAAAGTAAAACTAAAATAATTATGTTGCAACTTGTTTTCGAAAACAAACGTAGCAATACAACAAAGGACTCTAGATCAGTCACGCCTTTTTCCCATATAAGGGGTAGGCAGAGGCCACTCACGTAGCCCACTTTTCGCCGTCGCGGAAAACGTAAGTTATTAGGTTAATTATCAACGCTTCTACGGCAAAAGTATTTTAATTTTAAAGTAACTCGCGATGGTGTAAACAGATACTCTGATTAGGTAATGCGGCCGTTGTTCCCCCTATTTGACTACTGACCATGTAGGTCATACCCTCTCGGGCACCCTCGCGTCAGCTTCTCTCGCGCACCGGGGAACGATCCAAGAAAAGTTCCGCTCTCGGGGACCCTTGCGCCGGTTACCCATAAATAAAGGTTTAAGTCGAACGCCCCCAGCGCTCGGCCACCTTTCAATCTCGACCTAGCAGTAATCATAAGTCCTAAAAAAGCAGTCGTTGAAACTATTCTTGCTATGAAATAACACCTGAACTATAAAAAAAATATTCTTGATGCCTGAATTTTTTCGTTTAAAATGACCAGCTTTCTTATCATCACTATTAATGATCATGTACTTGTTCAATTCTTCAAATAATTAAAAAACCAACATCTTTATAACTAACGTCACTAGTGTATCAACTCAAAGGATGCATTACATTACAACACCTGAGAATTGCTGATTGTTGATTATTACATATGATTCTGATATGAGTGATCATTACAGAATTATAGCATTCTTCTCACAGGGAGTCATCAATAACACCGACACCGAAAGTGCTGGTTTCGAACAAATTACACAAGAGGGCGTACCTTGACGTTGACAGCTGATTGATATGTAAATAAAATTCAAACATGGCCGCTGATGAAGATGTGCGCTTTATACATTTATTACTGTTTAATTATTTTGTCGTCAGGGTCTTGTATGTTAGTCATTTAACTACGCAAATGACAAGGAATTTTTACAACTTAAGACCGTGCGGACAATATATATTCCCAAGATTAAGTGATTCTATTATTTAAATAATTGTGTACGTTTTGAAAAAAATATAAATCAATTCCGCTATGTTGGCGCAGTGGTTAAGCCCTTGACTTCTGCGCCGTGGGTCGCGGTTTGATTCCCGCACGGGACAAATATTTATATGGTCTAGAGATAGTTGTTCCGGGTCTGGGTGTTTGTGCATGTGGAATTTATGTCTGTAAAACGCACCCACGACACAGGAGAAATACTACTGTGTTATACTGTAATACTACTATATTTAGGCTCGCTTAGTCTCTCGTTATTCTTTCTTACGACACCTCGGTAGGGAAGAGGTAGTATTCTACTCTGGTTATACCAATTACTGGTATTAAGCTTCTATTAGATATAGTATATAGAATATGGGCAGCAGCACCTTACTGAAACATCTGAATAAATAAACTGCGGTCGCCAACCCGCCAAGCGTGGCAACTATGGCAAAAGCCCCCACAAATTGGAGCTACAAGCTTTTGTGACAATCTATTGGAGAGGCCTATGTAAGCAGTGGACTAGTGGTGGTGGGCTGAGGTGATGGTGATATATTTATGATTATCTAAGTTACTAAATAGGACCTAAAATAAACGATTTTTGTTTGTTTTAAGAAAAGAGTTATTAGCTTTAAAACATACACAAATTCTGTAAAACCACAAGAGCTTCTAAAAATGTTTACATTGAATATTCCGATCTTGACCTTGAATAATTAGTTTGTACCAGTTCTCAGACGTTTGATGGCTCTAGATCGAATCATTTTGATATTGCAGTCTGTTGAAGAATAATATTTACATATATACTCGTATTTTTCCCTTAAGTAGCAACGTTGGAGATTCTTCCCCGCTTCAAATCCTTCTCCAAACTGTGATTACTTTAAATCACACAGGAATGTGAGTTAGTAAGCAAGTGAATATATCCCTTAAGTGAATATAATTAAACAATGTTTTCTTAAATTGGATTTGTAACGAACCATTTTTATATCCAACTAACGATATCTAAAGATGATCCAAGTGGCAACGAATCTACAAAGTCCGTCAACGAATTAACTGCGGTTGCCAAACCGCCTGCCATGCGTGGCCACTATGGCAAAATCCTCCCTGAATGAGAGCTACTAACTTTTTGTGCTTCAGCATTGGACTATTGATAGGCTGAAATGATGATGATGATTACGATGATGATGATGATGATGATGATGATGATGATGATGATGATGTGCCAATGCTGTCACTATACTGCTCGTGGGAACACAATGGCGAATAAGAATTTTTTAACTCGTACCAAAATGGCGGCGACGTGGTTCTCCACCCGTGACGTGTAATCCCATATAAAGAGGTAGCCACCTCTTTATATGGGAAAAAGGCGCGACAGTGTGTATGTATGTATCGATAGCGTATCTTTTTACAGATCGTTTGAGCTAAAACGTCAAGTAAACGACCTTCCACAACAATACAAATGTGTTACATTCTGAAACACACTTACAATGCGATGTTGATAAACGTCTCTCCAAGACGTAACAGATATTTTCGTTAGCGTACCTGTACAATGGGACAGTGGAATGTTGCGAATGACAGGCAAATTCGTCAATAGTTCGGTGCAAGCGATGAAAGGAAAGCGTTAATAGTAATTTTTCTACTCTAACCTGGAGTTTGTATGTTTGACCGAATGTTACCGAGACTGGCCGAACGTTACCGAGAAGGGCCGAACGTTACCGAGAAGAGCCGAACTGAACTGAACGCTCATGTCAGCGAGTTGCCATGCCGTACGGCGCACTATGTGGTTTTGTTATGCGAATGGAACCGAGGGGGACTGCCAGTTACATTTTGAAAACGAAGGTCTCATTATAGAAAGCGCGATACGACAAGAAATACGGGGTATGATCCAGTCCTCTACAGGCCGATGATAATTGATAACGCCTATATGAAAGATTTTCAAAAATGTTATGTGTACTGTCTGCTATTGATGTTCTCCTGATCGATTTCGACCACGACGACAACTTCCGAATAGATCGGAGGTAGGCCAGGACCCAGTCTCAGAAACACGGGGACAATCACAACACAACCAGACCCGAAAAACCAACAATTTGTATTTTAGCACAAATGTTGACTCCGGCTGGGATTCGATCCCAGTACCTGCGGCCGTAGAAGTCAGGTACTCTGATCACTAGGCCACGTAGTCGTTATTAGCTTCTTAATGATTAACTGTACATTAGAGTAGATTTCATTAATTTCGCTTAAAATCTATCTCGTGATGTCCCGTGGCGACTGCTGTGCTCCGATAGGGCCGACTTCTATATTCTAATTTCTATATTCCTTGGAAGGATTTTTTATATTCCTTTAAAATTCACGGAGACGCGTGGACGTACTCCCTCCCGATTGAAGTAACTGACCGAGCCGAAGCCGGCTCGCGCACACGATAACGATCCAAGCCGGTCCAAGCCGTTCCAAGCCGTTCCAAGCCGGTCCAAGCCGGTCCAAGCCGAAAGGTCCCCCGAGAGCGGGGAACCTTTCGGTTTCGGCTCAGCGCTCTCAGCGCTCTGCCGTAGCTGACGCAGTGTTTCAGCGCGACCAAGAGTTTTCACTTATTAGTAATATCAATAAATCACTGATCAGTTTCGGAGTTTGGGTCGGCCTTAGCTCAACTCGATAGGGTATGTGCTCGACGATTATGTGTGCCGTGTGGTAGCGGCATAAGAGAATCTACCACCCCATCTCATCCCGCGGGTGTCGTAAAAGTCGACAGAGGGAAAACGTTAACCAGGAGATGGGCAGCAGCATCTTCCTGGAACATCTGTATAAATAAACTGCGGTTGCCAACCCGCCTGCCAAGCGTGGCAACTACGGCAAAATCCCCCCAAAATAAGAGCTACATACTTGTGGCAATCTTAGGGGGAGGCCAATGTTCAGCAGTGGACTATTGATAGACTGAAATGATGATGATGATGATGATGATTATGTGTTTGTGACTACAAACACTTGTTCCAGGGCTAGGTGTTTGGGCATGTAAAATTGTTGCTGGTAAATGTACCCATGATACAAGCTTTTTTTGAATAAAGAAATTAAAAAAAAGAAAACTATGAAATAACAAACTTACTGCAGTATAAAAATAGTTTTTTTTTATTGTATCGAGTGACGAAACGAGCAAAACGTTCACCTGATGGTAAGTGCAACGTCCGCCCACAACAAATGCTGTGTCACCCAGAATATTTCTGTGTAACACCACACTGCGCCCGTCACCCTGAGACATCAGTTCTTAAGTCTTAAGTGCCCAGTGATTACGCTAGCTCACAGTGCCCTTCAAACCGAAACACAGTAATGCTTGCACACTACTGCTTCACGGCAGAATAACTGGCCCTGGGGTGGTACCTACCTAGACGGACTCCTGCATAGGAATCCTACCACCAGTAAAGGGACACTAATTAAAGTTAAAACTAAAAATATACTCTACGTATTCATAATCCATTTCCAAAAATTGCTTATCTCCAGAATTATTCCTCCTACTTAAAAAAAAAAGAAAAAGATTCGTATTTTTTCACTTTGACCAAACACTGTCCGGTTAGTTTGTCGACGCGTGCACAATGCAAGATACGGCGATAGTTTTGTGTTCGAGAATTTTGTTTGGTAAAGTGTACAGACACGTACAGAATTCATTAAACAAAACATTTAGTATTGTACTTAATTACTGGTGATAGGATTCCTATGCAGGGATCCGTCTAGGTAGGTACCACCCCAGTGCCAGTTATTCTGCCGTGAAGCAGTAGTGTGCAAGCGTTACTGTGTTTCGGTTTGAAGGGCACTGTGAGCTAGCGTAATCACTGGGCATTTGAGACTTCAGAACTAATGTCTCAGGGTGACGAGCGCAGTGAGCGCACAGAAATAATCTGGGTGACACAGCATTTGTTGTGGGCGGACGTTGCACTTACCATCAGGTGAACGTTTTGCTCGTTTCGTCACTTTATACAATAAAAAAAAACATCTAACTAAACTCGTTACCAACAGCCGAGGTTTGTTACCAGATTCAAAATTAGTTTACAATTTATTCTACATATTACCTTATATATAACACAGACTCCGTGTTTTCAATTTCAACAAAATTACACGAGTGGCTTAAAGCTTAAAAAAAACTTAAGTATGTAATAAATGCTTTGGTTTAGATTTGATCAATATATATTTGAAATACAACGTCAATTACTGTTTTTGATCTTTTCCTCGGTAATGAGAAGAGCAAAGTCTACGAAGAAATCGATGATTTAGACGAATTCGAAAATATAAATATAATAGGAAACACTGTATACTGTTTTCGGTCCCATTCTCTCTTACATGTATATGTTTGTCTCTTTTCAGTGTCGCTTTTTTGTTTAATAGAATTCAAATCACCGCGATTCCAAAGAAGTTATCACTTCAAAAAGTTCTAGACGATATTGTTACAGTCATGGGCAGGCGTATTACGCCCAGCAAATCGTTCACCAACAGGTGCAATTTTTTTTAATGGTAGTACCATTTAAAAAAATATAACACAGTATGTCACGATTGTACACATCTTGAGCGTGTAAGTGATGCAAGACGGTAGCTCAGCGTATTAAGCATCGGTAATGTTTATTTTGGCCAAATTTAATTTATCTGCGACACTTGTAATGGTACAATAATGTATGCAACATTTTCAACCATTGAACCCTTAAATAAAACTAGATATACATAACCCGACGTTTCGAGCGCTTTCCAGCAACGACGGTCACTGTAAAGCGCCAAAAAGGTGTTGTAAAAAGCTCGAAACGTCTGGATAAAGTGATGAAACGAGCAAAACCTTCAACTGATGGTAAGTGCAATGTCTGCCCATAACAAATGCTGTGTCACCCAGAACATTCATGTGTGACACCACACTGCGCCCTTCACCCTGAGACATCAGTTCTTAAGTCTCATATGCCCAGTGATTTCAGTTCAGTTCGCTAGCTCTCAGTGCCCTTCAAACCGAAACACAGTAATGTTTGTACACTTCTGCTTCAGAATCGGCAGAATAACTAGCCCTGGGGTGGTACCTAACTAGACGGATTACTGCGTAGGAATCCTACCACCAATAAAAATATAACGCGAGAAAATCCGTTATACTAGTTTTATTAAATGTGTAACATTAGAGTAAATATAAGAAATCATTACATTGCACATTTCTTATGTTATAAACATGTCCTGCACGCGTGGGACAATGTTGGAAGTTTTGTTGATATAATACGCTCTAAAATCAATTGAAGCAAATAGCTCGAAATCCCCGATCAACAGTTATGACTTGCATAATTTTATTATCTTTACATTTACCGTGTTTTTCCGGCTTAAGAGAATATACCACCCCATCTCATCCCGTGGGTGCCGTAAAAGTCGATAGAGGGAAATAAAACCAGGGGATGCAGGAGGCAGCCGCATCTTCCTGGAACGTCTGATTAAATGAACTGCGGTTGCCAAACCGCCTGCCAAGCGTGGCAAAATCCCTTAAAAATTAGAGCTATAACCTTTTGTTGCAATCTATGTACAGCAGTAGAGTTGTGATAGGCTGAAACGACGACATTGTAAAGTTACTTTATATTAATACTTAGTTAAACCTACGAAATCGCGCCCCAAACAAACTGGTTATTGATAACGTTTAAAAATATTTAAAAAATACAGTATTAGTTGTATAACAATGTGTTAAAAGCCCGCTTAATTGAACATGTTATGCTTTGGATTATTTAAAAAGATATAATATGAATGGCTAAACGTTAAAAACTTTTATAATTTGCAAGACTTTTTTCTAAAAGCTACTTAAAAATCATTTAATTTAAAAAAAAATTAGTAAAGTTTTAGCCTATAAATGTCCCACTACTGAGCACAGGCCTCCTCTCATTTCTGAGAGGGTTTTGGAGCTAGGAAGAATCCGCCACGCTGCTCCAATGCGGGTTGGCGGACTTCACATGTCTTCGAAATATTTTTAATTTCTCAGACATGCAGGTTTCCTCACGATGTTTTCCTTCACCGCCGAGCACGTGGTAATTCAGCACTTAAAATTGCAATTAACAATTTTAGTGGTGCCGGCACCGGGAATCGAACCCAGGTCACTCGCGTACTATGAAATTAAAAGCGAGCGCCTAGCCCCTGAGCTACCACGGCTCTATGCTCATTTAATTTATGTTTAAGTATTTGATCGTCATACATCGCTTAGCAAAAAATTATGTACATTTCTATTTGTAACACCATTATTAACATGTTTAAAGCAAATAATGCCGTGTGGTGGCGGCTCAAGAGAATCTACCACCCCATTTCATCTCGTGGGTGTCGTGAAAGTCCACAGAGGGAAATTATAAACCAGAAATTGGGCAGCAGCATCTTCCTGGAACATCTGAATCGATAAACTACGGTTGCCATCACCTACCACACCAAGTGCATTATATTGTTTTGGTGAAACGTGGATTGTGGCTCTGTTTTTGCAGCGACTGCCCAGTCTCTGACTACCCCTTATGGGATACAGTCGTGATCTTATGTATGTATGTATGTATGCCAACCCGCCTGCCGAGTATGGCAACTATGGCAAAATCCCTCCAATATGAGAGCTACAAACTTTTGTGGCTATCTACTTGTCACTAGTCCACCGCTGAACATAGGCCTCCTATGTTCAGCAATGGACTAGTGACAGGCTGTAATAAAGCAAATAAATGTATAAATAAATACTATATCTTGCTGTCAACTATTCTTAATAAAACATAACGTGCTTAGTATTTATAAAAAATATCCAGTCTTTGAGTACTCGTACTTCTTAGTTTCGGAAAATTTCGCCACTGCCAAAATCTTCGCGGATGAACGCGCCGTAAACAATGATAAAAAAACATTCTGTGGTTTGACACTGAAGATCACGATTTTATAATTAATGTTGTTTATGAATTAGTCTTCATTTATTATATGATTACCATTACAAACATAATTTATTACCATTCGTTGCATAGTTTTTGCATAACATACGCGCAATAAAAATATTGTTTCGCTTGCATCGATTTGCATAATATGAAAATAAATAAAATTTATCATTTTAATATCTTCAGTAAGAAACCGTGTACCGTACTTCGTATCAGGGCGGATCGCTAGATCCATGCGATTACTAATGAATCGACATCCGAACTGTCAAACGGAACGTCAATTTTTTTTTTTGTAAACATGTGGCAGGAGAAATTTCAAATTGACTGGCAGTTTATTTTTAAAAAGAGATTTTAATACGTCTTTTGGCGTCAACTCGAACAGTGACGGTAGTATTTTAATTGAACTTTCTAATTTCTGTACATATTTTGAGTTTTGATGTTTAATATTGATAGTTTATTATGCAGAAAGTGCTTGTGAAAGTGTACAGTGACAAGAAAATTCAATTTAATACCAGAATTCGTTTTGTCTCCATCGGTCAAGCAAATCTTCAATAAAAAGTCAACTATCATTTTACTGTCGATCGTCATTTTGAATTATCTATTGTCACTCTCGTGACTGACTTGACATCGGCAGAATTCTATTGAAAGAGGCCAGAATTAAAACAAGAAGAAGAATATTTTAATTCAAAAATACCATTCAATTTTTTTTCCGGTGGATTTTCCAATAAGTTTCTTTCAGATTAATTACACAACAAAAAAAAAATCAGCCAAAACGGTCAAGCCGATCTGAAGTCATGATCTTTCACACATGCGGCCATTGATTTTTATTTATATACATAGATAGAAGATTATCAATATAATTATTAAAAATATTATTGTTTGTACTTATAATATCAGTAGCTGTAGTAAAATTAGTAGTTATAGCTACAGATACTAAATTGAAGGACAAAGTGAGAAACAGCGTGATAAGGGAACGTTGGGGTGTGGTAGAATATGTAGTGACAAAGACACACAAAGGGATGCATAGATGGTTTGGACACGTAGAGAGGAATGGACGAAAGAATATTGACGAAAAAGATTTATGAAGGCGAGTGCGAAGAGGGCAAGCGGGTAAGGGTCGACGTAGGCGAACGTATTACGATCAGATCGAAATCGTTTTAAGCAAAGGCCACGTCAAAAGTACCCGCAACCGAAGAGCTTGTATGAAAACACTAATGAAAGTAGAGGAAGCTAAAGATGTGTGTCAGGATCGTAGCAAGCGGAAAGTAGTGGTCTCTGCCTACCCCTATGGGAAAGAGGCGTGACTCTATTTATGTATGTATATATAGCTACAGTAATCCCATTTGCCTGTAGTTTCGCAAACGCAAAGTAACATCTACAACTATTTACATTAAAACCAATCATTCGTAATGGATTATGCAAAACTCGCAATAATTCGCCAACGTCTTCTTTTCCCAACTAACTACATAATTTACTGAGAACCAACCGCAAAGGTCAGCCTCAACAAAAACCCTTAAAAGTTACCAAGTCACCATACGTCAAGTTGCAACGTATTGCGACAAGTTAGGTGGACGGTGGGCAAAAACTGCATGCCAGTAAAATGCGACTGTCGTGACCATTCGCACATCATCTTCGTTGTTAAACAATTTACATCGAGGAATATTATTGAGTAAAGGCGATCGCACACTGCGACGATTTCGATTGGAACCTTCAATATTAGTGGTGTTCGTATTCGCGAGCTTATTTAAGTCAAAAGTGGATCAACGATTAAATCAGTAACTATAAATCAAATTTAGTGATAACGATAATTGATAAAAACTATAGCAATCTTAACATATTAAAAACTTCATCAACATAATCATCATCATTTGAGCCTATCACTAATCCACTGCTGAACATAGGCCTCCCCCATAGGTAGTCACAAATGTTTGTAGCACTCATATTGGGAGGTTTTTGAAAAACACAAAACATAAAATATAACTGTTTTTATTATTTTTCTCTTTTATTTATTTAAACTTCTTTGCACACAAATGGTACACGCCGGACATAATGCTTAAAGGCATTCTTTATATGCCTAAAGATATTCTATAGGCTAAGCCTCTGCTTAGCCTATAAACATATGTTTTGACACATTTGATAAAGTAGTACTTTTGATGTATTTGGAATTTTATTTCTCCTTCTTAGTGTGAAATTAAAGAAATAATGTGCATACTAATTGACGTCAATATGATTTTATTTTTTCTATTCTATAAGAATAGAACTTTCTGATAGACTTCTTCAATTTTACATGAAGAAGGAGAAATAAAATTTCAAATACATCAAAAGTACTTCCTTATCAAATATTTCAACCAAATCGTACCGAACTGGTTAATGTGGATGCACCTTAACAATGAATTTTCTTTTTAAACAGTATCGAAATGAGTCATTTGCTTGTGTAAGTTATTATTGGAGAGATATTGCGAAATGAATTGGACACGGCGAAAGCGAAGCGACCGGTTGACCTTGTGCAAGAGAAATGTTCATCCCGTTGATAGGCACCTTCCGAAGGAATGCGAATTACTCAATCGATTTTACTCGCGTCATCATAATTTTATAAGCAATCAGTGGACTAGGATAATATGGACACGCGCCTAAAATTGCCTAGGTCTTTAGAATCACCAGATTTAAAAAGCGGTATTACTTTACTGTATACGCCTACATCAATACCAGAATTAAACAATGAATGCCAAATGTGGAGCGAAAATGTGAAATTCTGAAGCTATTAACGTGACAGATATGCTCCATATGAGATGTACTGTGGGTATCCTAGCCTACCTCCGATCTTATCGCATCAGCGTTACATCGGGCGCGGGTAGGTTTGGGACGAGAGAGTGCCCCTGTGTTTTTGCGTACACTTGTGGCACTATAATATCTCCTGCGCAGTTGATGGCTCTCGGCAGTAGTCGGCAGTTGTCGCCGTGGTCGCAATCGGCTAGGAGACCATCATCGTCACTCACTGTGGGTATCTGACTAGATCTACTAACCATTTTAGCATTTTGATAACGACATATTTCGGCAGATGATATCGCCAAGGAAAAGAGTAGCTACCCGCCCGATTAGGTGGTCCGACCTGGGTGGACGTCTCCTACCAGTAATCTTTAGATGTTGTATACGAGTACATAGTTCGCATCTCAGAAACTTTAATATCATAATGTTGGTATACGTTGGTATGTTGGTATGTTGTTACGTATGAGATATTCCTTTAGCTTCTGAGATATTTTTAATGTCGCCACGTCTGCCCAAGACACTACTTTGTAGTTTTTGTCGACAAATTGCAGTATTATCCCCTATATCCTAATCGTTAAGGAGTGCTGTGGCTTTTATCATCAGATCAGCAGTATGAAATGTCAGATATCCAGCTATCTAAAGGTGGTAGGATTCCTATGCAGGAATCCGTCTGGGTAGGTACCACCCCCGGGGCCAGTTATTCTGCCGTGAAGCAGTAGTGTGCAAACATATTACTATGTTTCGGTTTGAAGGGCACTGTGAGCTAGCGTAATCACTGGGCATATGAGACTTAAGAACTGATGTCTCAGGGTGACGGGCGCAGTTTAATGTCACACAGAAATGTTCTGGGTGTAAAGTGCAACGTCTACCCACAACATTTGTTATGGTTAGACGTTGCACTTTACATCAGGTGGACGTTTTGCTCGTTTCGACACTCTATCCAATAAAAAACGAAAAAAAAAGTGGCTGGTCATGTTCTTCTTCAAGTTCCTTCACAATTTGGGACGGTGTGCAGTAATCGTTTCAGCAGACGGTATTAACTATCGCACTGGCAGGCGTCTGTCACTTGCCGCACACGCTGCGGCCCGTCGCCATTTTAGCGCCGCGCATCCCGCGTATTAAAAGTGTCCGACACGCTCCTCCAATGCGGGCTAGCGGACATATTTTTTCGATGTTTTTCCTCACCGCCAACAGCACTAAAAATTATTATTATTGATGCCGACACTGGGGATCGAACGATGAAGTTAAAAACCTGCGCCTAGTTGGAGCTGCCTTCTGGTGCATTATATTTGGTTATTTTGGAAGTCACGCTTTTTTGATGAAATGCCATGTTAAGATTATTTAATTAAAATAACGTTTTCGTACCGAAATGACCTCGCCGTTTTTCTATACAAACAAGAGTTGGCGCGCTTGATTTTTTTTTTAATTTAATTTATTATTTAGTACGACTAACGACCACTATAAGCGGCTACCCGATGGTGCAGTATATCTGTTATTTTATAGATACGATATTTAGATGAAAACGATTTTAAGAGATATGCTCGGTAAAACAAAACATTGCTCATGACGTAAAATTAAAAATTAACTTGAGCAAGTTTGAAGTGCACTAGCTACACAAATAAATGAAATTGAACTGTCTGTTTGTAATAACAAAACAGCAGCTTTTTACTCAACGCTTATGGAAGTATATACTGTGCTTATAAGAAAAAAAGAGTTTTTAAAATATTCGTCTGTCTGTTTGTTCCGACTAATCTCCGTAACGGCTAGACAGATTTTGACGGGACTTTCACTGACAAATAGCTAATATTATAGCGGGTAACTTAGGCTTCTATAATTTTAGAAAAATAATTTCCGCCCAATAAAATGATACCCTTAATTCCGATTCAAATAAGTAAGCAAGGCGCAGCTAGTCCGACATAAAAACAGCGTGACTGAATCTTTCCGGCTGCAAGATCCTCTCAAGAATAAAAAGACGCATCCAGTAATTTTCATAGACGCTTTATATATCAAACTTTACCTTATAAATATTACGTCATTCGATCATCTGCTGTCAGTTAATAGACACATTATTAACATATACATTCATAGCGCCTTGTGAGATTTTAAATATGTTAATAAAAAATCATTTGACCATATTAGTGTTAGTAAAATATTAATTTAACCAAATCCAATTAATGGAAATATGTATCTATGAAAGCCTTTGCTAATGGAATATGTCGAAATCAGTGTATAATTATTAAGTTGAAGGGCATCTTATGACCATTAATGATATAAAACAATATTTTATTTATCGAACATAGCACCAGGATCCTATCTGAGCTTTTTTTTTATTGTGGAAAGTTTTTTTTTATTGCATAAAGTGACGAAACGAGGAAAAACGTTCACCTGATGGTAAGTGCAACGTCCGCCCACAACAAATGCTGTGTCACCCAGAATACTTCTGTGTGACACCACAATGCGCCCGTCACCCTGAGACATCAGTTCTTAAGTCTCAAATGCCCAGTGATTACGCTAGCTCACAGTGCCCTTCAAACCGAAACACAGCAATGCTTGCGCACAGCTAGCTGTGCTACAGTCTAACTCAAAAACAAATTTGTTAGACTTTTAGCAGGAATCCGTCTAGGTAGTCTGCCACCGCAGGGCCAGTTATTCTGCCGTGAAACAAAAGTGTGCAAACATTACTGTGTTTCGGTCTGAAGGGCTCTGCGGTGGTACCTACCTAGACGGATTTAAGAACATTTCCATTACGGTTTGAAAGGCATCTGATACTTAGTGTAATTACTGGGCATATGGGACTTGAGAACTGGTGTTCCAAGATGACAAGCGCAGTGTGGCATTATGACGAGCGCAGAAGCGTTCTGAGTGACTGTATCAGCCTTTCGCGTCTCATCAGATTCTTTCATAAAAGAGAGATGGAATTACAAAATTGAAACTTTTCAATGTACTACTAACTATTCCGCTCTAACGATAGGTGTCCGGCAGAGTAGAATAGCACCTACCTCTTTCCAACCGGGGTGTCGTAAGAGGCGACTAAGGTATTGTACGGACACACTGATGATGTTCTCCTAAACCAACAATTTATGTTTTAGCACAAATGTTGGCTCCGGCTGGGATTCGAACCCAGGACCCGCGGCTTAGAAGTCAGGTACTCTGACCACTAGGCCACTGCGGTCGGACACACTATACTGTTTTTGATAACGCAATAGGGAGTAAGAATTTTTTGAGACGTACTAAAATGGCGGCGACGTGGTTCGCCACCCGTTAATTCTCGTTTCCCGCTGCGACGAAAAGTGAGTTTTGGTATATTCTCTGCCTACCCCTTGTACTGAAAAAAATGGCGTGACTGAATATATTGTGTAGAATACTGCAAAAGGTTTGCAGTAAGATGATTCAAAGGCGAAATAATATTAAATATTGTTTTAAAAATATAACTAGATTTAGGTTTTTTTTTTATTTGATAAAGTGACGAAACGTGCAAAACGTTCATTTGATAGTAAGTTCAACGTCTTTCATAACAAATGCTGTGTCACCCAGGAACATTTCTGTGTGATACCACACTGCGCATGTCACCCTGTGACATCAGTTCTTAAGTCTCATATGCCCAGTCATTACGCTAACTCTCAGTGCCCTTAAACCGAAACACAGTATATGAACGTTACTGCTTCACAGCAGAATAACTGGCCCTGGGGTTGGTACCTACCTATACGGATTCCTACATAGGAATCCTACCACCAGTAAAGATAGTACATTATATATTTCAACTCTCGACTAACGACTCATAAGGCAGGTGTGCAGACTTCGTCAATCAATAATTTATACAAATAAATAAAATGTAAGCGTCTGTTTGTAATAAAAATAATAGCATTTTACTCAATGCTTATGAAAATATACGATACTTATGTCAGTCTGTCTGCCGGTTTGTTCAGGCTAATCTCTGAAATGGCTGGACCGATTATGACGGGACTTTCACTGACGATAGATTATATTAAAGAGGGTAACTTAGGCGACTTCAATTTTAGAAAAACAATTAGGGTTCCGCGCAAAAAAAAAAAAAAACTTATATCAATAAAATCAAATTCAAACGGGGAAAGATGATATTATCGATCGGGGTCAGCTTTTTTACGCGGGTGAAACCGCGAGGCACAGCTAGTAAGTAAATTTTATTTTATTCTAAAACAGAGCAAAGTTTTAACTTATGCAGAATGACATTTTTTCTACTATCTTAATTTTAATGAATGGGAATTTAATTCAAATATTATCTTGTTGTTTAACCTTCGAATTTAAAAAAAAAAAATTAACGACTCTACCAAAAGACTGAAAAAAGGTTTTATATCAAAATTCATACAGTAGACTCGCGATAGTTCGACAATTGGTTTTGCAAAGCGGCGTCGCAATCTCAAGATCGTCGGGCTATAGAGTACTCTCCCACCGACCGCTTGTAGTCCGAAATATTTTAAAGAGGCGTTATGAGAAGGCGACAGTTAAAATTGATATTGTACGGTATCGTCATCATCATTTCAGCCTTTCCAATAGTCCTCTGCTGAACGTAGGCCTCCCCCATGGATTGCCACAAAAGTAGCTCTCATAATGGGGGGTTTTCGCCATAGATGCCTCGCCTGGCACGCCGGTTGGCGACCGCAGTTTATTTATTCAGATGTTCTAGGAAGATGCTGCTGCCCATATTCTGTTATTTTTCATCTGTCGAAAGTCGACAGAGGGAAAATGAAAAACGGGAGATGGGCAGCAGCGTATTCCTGGAACATCTGAATAAATAAACTGCGGTTGCCAACCCGCCTGCCAAGCGTACAACTATGGCAAAATCCCCCCAAAATGAGAGCTACAACTTTTGTGGCAATCAATGGGGGAGGCCTATGTTCAGCAGTGGACTAGTGATAGGCTGTAATGATGATGATGATGATGATGATGATGACTTTTACGACACCCACGGGATGAGATGGGGTGGTTGATTCTCTTAAGCCGCTACCACACGGTACGGTATGCAATTTCGTAAATAAAATAACCATAACAATTCAGACATGCTTTAACGAAACAATTTCATACACGTATAATTGGCATGTCGGATAACGGGGGGCGCAGGATTAAATAGGGTCCGGATTACTGAAAATTCACTAATTTATTTGTACAAAACAATGATTAACTTGTAAATAAAATACTATACTATGTATGGTGGTAGGATTCCTGTGCAGGAATCCGTCTAGATAGGTTCCACCACTGCCGTGAAGCACTAGTGTCGGTCTGAAGGGCACTAAGGCTAGTGTTATTACTGGGCACATGAGACTTGGGATCTGAAGTCTTAGACCCGATTTCACCGATCGCTTTAGAAACCAAGTTTAATAAAACCACGTTTTACTGAACTTAGTTCAAATGTATCATAACGTCTAACCGATTTCACCGGCTCCATTTTGATCGCGTTCAGAAAAACGAAGTTTACGTGAAATATCGTCACAATCTAAAACAAAAACTCGATGTATTTATTATTTTGCGGCATCAAACAGCCTGCTTTTATGCATAAGACACATAGTTATGCAAACAATAAACAAAACGTATTAAAAATATTTATTGTGTTTACATAGTTGTGCAATTGACAATGACAGCTCTCTAAACGCGTTTAAAGAGCTGAACGTCGAAAATTAGGGCGTTCAGAATTTGAACCGCGTTAAGCTTTAATCGCGTTCAGTTGATGTTGATGAAATGCAAACAGTAGCATTGAACCCAGTTAAACGCTTAAACTTCGTTCAGCTTGAACTGATCGCGTTTAGTTTCAACGGCTGAAATCCGCCCTTAGTGAGGTGCCAAACAGGATTGTTCTGGTTGATATAGCATTTGTCATTGGCAGACGTATTTACCAGAAAAATCAGGTGAACGTTCTACTTTATCCAATAAAAAAACATATTGTACTATAGTAAGTACTGTATATTATTTTTGTATAGTAAAATCTAAAACAGATTTCGTATTGGTTTCCGATCGCGGAAATTTATCAGGGACAAAACTCTTCAGAAATCGATGAAGGAACCAATTATTCGCACATTAATTCGCATCATCCATGACGCAACCGTTAACAAATGGAAGCGACAATATGACTTCAATGATAGCACAAGTCAATTTTTTTGTGATACAATGGCGCTTCAAGATCCGTATTTATTTTTCCGCGTTGTAGTCACCTCAATTATTCGTTTGAAGTTGGTTCACATACAGCGGCATTCGATTGTAAATGTTTTGACTGCGACTTTATATTGAAAGGTTTGGGTATTAAGTGTAAAAATGCTTTGATGTCGTTTCTTTAAGTCAGCCGTCCTGTGTCGCCAGCTGTCTGGCATTGGATCTGGTGTTTTTGCATTATCGTAGCGCCACTTGATTTCGATTGTTCTATTGTGTTTATGAATTATTGAAGAGCTTTAAGCTGGAATTAGCTTTATATGAATAGCATATTTATTAAGGCTCCTCGCATACTGATACACAAGCTATGTTCATCATCATCATCATCATTTCAGTATATCACTAGTCCACTACTCAACGTATACCTCCCCCAAAGATTGCCACAAATATGAGTAGCTCTCATTTTGGGGGGATTTCGCCACGCTTGGCTACCGCAGTTTATTTATTAAGATGTTCCAGGAAGATACTGCTACCCTTACTCTTGGATTTTATTTTCCCTCTGTCGACTTCTACGACACCCACAGACGGGGTGGAAGATTCTCTTAAGCCGCCACAACAAGGTGTGTGCAACGTCTGCCCATAGCAAATGCTGTGTCACCCAAAACATTCCGGTGTGACACCACACTGCGCCCGTATATTCTGTGCACTGTACCCGTATAACTGGCACCGCAGTACCTTTACTCTTATACTGGTGGGTATTATTGTTATAGTGGGGATATTCTGGGTGACACAGCATTTGTTGTGAGCGGACGTTGCACTTACCGTCAGGTGAACTATGAATCACTTTATACAATAAAAAAAAACGTATCTATATGAATTCCTGCATAGGAACACTATTATCATAAAAAAATTAACTACTAAGATAACTCGATCTATTACAAATTCCATTTACAGTTATGTCCGTGCTAAATAACAAAATTTCACGATACAATCGACGTTTTTCTTGCAAGTAAGCAACCTTTATCTTTTTCATCGACAGAAAACAGATTAACGGAAATCCTTGTTCGCACCATACCGGTTAGTGAGATCAACGTGCTAAAGTAATAGATTCGCATTTTTTAATTTCTGAGCGAAAAAATATGCCAATTTTAAGAATTCATGTGCGTTCTTGTGCATATGTTATAATCGAAGATCCTCCTCAGAAAATAGCTGCATTACTTTTACGTATTTTAACGATTCATTAGCTTAATATATGTAAAGATATAGGAAACCTAAATTCGAATCTCAATTAATAATTCGATTACACTCTTATTTATTGAGATCTCAAGGTTATCTTCTGATGAATTACTCGTACTACTTTGAAAGTATAAATCTTCCACTGCTCGGCACATTGATCTTCCTGATTCGTGAGAATCTGGAGCCGAGAAAAATCCGCAAGGCTGATCCGGTGCGAGCTTGCAGAGCTCACAATTTATCGAAATGCTTATTATTTCTCAGATATGCAGATTTCCTCACGGTGTTTTCATTCACCATCGAGCCCGCGATAAAATAATTTAAATTCGAACTAATAATTTTAGTGGTGCCGGCCCCGAGACTCGAACTCAGTCATATTACTCTTATACACTCATAGAACAGTCATGTACATATAAGTATGCGTTATATATAATAATAATATATAATAATAATAAGAATAATAGAAGTTAAGTTGATTTGTCTAAAATCAGGTATACAAAAAAGTTAAATTTTAATAATATTGAATATAAATCTCGTTTTTGACAAAAGGGTCTAGAATTCAGCTTGATCACACACACAGCATCCGATGAAGCTGTAAAAGCCAAAAGAGGCTAACAGCAATTAGATCACCTAAATTATATATCACAATTATATACCTATCCCAGCCCGAAAATGAAACTTAGATACTAAAACAAAACTTTAAACAATGCACGAACAAGCTATATGTATTTATATTGATACTCACACACACATTTATATATATATATACATATAATTTGGACACACGGACCTATGACCATAGCGTCATAAATGCATAAATATCCTACGAAGATTATGAAATTTATGGGCCTCCACTATATACATGCGTATGATGCATACATTCTTATCCTACTAATTCATACACTTATATTAAACCTCATTTGTCCTTGTGCTAAGTGTTAAATTCCACGAACTTTACTTACAGTATTACGGTTTTTACTGGTGGTAGGATTTCTATGCAGGAATCCGTCTAGGCCAGTTATTCTGCCGCGAAGCAGTGATGTGCAAACACATGTTTCGGTTTGAAGGGCACTGAGAGCTAGCGTAACCACTGGGCATATGAGACTTCAGAACTGATGTGTCAGGTTGATGGCCACAGTGAGGTGTCACACAGAAATGTTCTGGGTGGCACAGCATTTATGGGCAGATGTTGCACTTACCAGCAGCTGAACGTTTTGAATGTAACATCACATTCTCTAATAAAATAAATACAATTGTCTATATATTAATACGTGATACGAATACTTTTTATCCCTTTGAAAACATATTGCGCGCACGAAGGAGTGTGCTATTTGAGATAGTTAAACTTTGTATGGAGAAAGATAGAAGCTAAAATGTATATATAATATGTGTTAAAAATTAATTAAATTGTATAAAATAAAACATTCTTTACCAATAAATTTCCTTTGTACCGACAACGTCAATCACATAATAGTCTGTCATATGTTTACTATCATACTTTTTTTTTAATTGAATATAGTGATGAAACGAGCAAAACGTTCACCTGATGGTAAGTGCAAAGTCTGCCCATAACAAATGCTGTATCACCCAGAAAATTTCTGTGTGGCACCACACTGTCTCCATCACCCTGAGACATAAGTCCTTAAGTCTCATATGCCCAGTGTTTACGCTAGCTCACAGTGCCCTTCAAACCGAAACACAGTAATGTTTGCACACTACTGCTTCACGACAGAATAACTGGCACTGGGTAACTACTTAGACGGATTCATGCATAGGATTCCTGCACCTGCTAATGTCGAACGCATAATAGTCTGGCCAAACAGTTTGCAAAGAGTGTTCGTTAGGATGTTCCTAACAACCTCGAGCCTCAATAACTTTCAACCTAAAAATACGAATTATGGTGGAATTTCGACCACTGGTGGGCATCTAGTATAAAATATAACTTTTTCCCCTTCCCTCCAGTACGTTACCACTTATTTATTTAAAATATTTACAATTTCCAATAAACAGGTGGTACCGTTATCGAGTCGCAACTGCCATGAATAATGAAAAGGTATCGCGGGTTTATGTTAAACTTTGCAATGGAAGCCATCTTGCAAATATCAACCACGCTAAATGTAATTTCGATGTAGTTCCTACATCGTTATTACATTTGGCGTAATGTCTTCAGTTGATCACAGTACGATAGGACATATATTAAAAATTTGTACTAGGGGTTGGATTCATATGCAGGTATCTGTCTAGGTAGGTACCACCTCAGGGCCAGTTATTCTGCCGTGAAGCAGTAGTGTGCAAGCATTACTGTGTTTCGGTTTGAAGGGCACTGTGAGTTAGCGTAATCACTGGGCATTTGAGACTTAAGAACTGATGTCTCAAGGTGACAGGCGCAGTGTGGGTTCACACAGAAATATTCTGCGTGACACAGCATTTGTTGTGGGCGGGCGCTGCACTTACCATCAGGTGAACGTTTTGCTCGTTTCGTCACTTTCTACTATAAAACAAATATGTATACTATGCTATACCCGCGACATTGTCGGTTATACTCGTACCTTTGAATAAGTGTTAATAAATTATACGAAAACTCTAACTGAAATATAAACTAGGTGCTCTATAAAATCTTATTCAAAAGTCCGATAGTCAATTAACGGTAGTCTTTTCCAATATACTATATACATTATAGATAACGTTCTGCCCCACAGAAAGTAGTGTATATTATCGAAAAAATAATTCAGACTTCGGAATCGGCGAAACATCGACAATGTTGGCCACAACCGCGTATAACCTGCGTAGAATTAATTTCAAAAAAATCAAACGTTCAGAAATGAGTAGTTTCATTAGCAATAATTATTTAATCAAAAACCGACTTCTAAACAACATGCATGATATTCTCATCGATCATCAGAACTTGACCAAAATTATATGGTACCACCCTTTCAATAGCCCCTTTCAAACAAAGAGTTTTTTTACATTGGTCTACAATTGACGAAAATATCGGTGAACATACATAAAAGAATACATACAGACAAACACATTACCGCCTCATTTTTTGAAGTCGGTTCATCATTTCAGTCTATACTAGTCCTCTGTTAAACATAGGTCTCCTTCAAGGATTGCCACTAAAGCTTGCAGCTCTCATTTTTGGGGGAATTTGCCATATTGCCACGGTTGGCAGACGCGTTGGCTAACGCAGTTCAGTTTTTAGAGGTTCCACGAAGATGCTGCTGCCCATCTTCTCGTTCTCATTTTCCCTGTGTCGACTTCTACGACACGACACCCACGTGATGAGTCATTTACCTACATTCCTTTTAGATATGTTTTTTATTCATCCTTAAAGAATAATAATTGCTTTCGAAAATATTTGGAAACCCTCATTTCGATAAATGTCATTCTTACAATCATTTCAATGACACACATATATATAGATAGCTGATGGTCGCATCATCAAAGTTCATTATAATCAAATAATTAATTGAACAAGAAATATTATTTATATTAAACCAAGCATACCACTGCAAGATTTCAAGACACAGTTAGCTCTTTCTGCGTAGATCGGACCGAAAACTAATAATTAAAAGCTAATGTACTTCGGGTTAACTATGACATCGGGACATCTTTCACCTTCAGTCCTCCCGTGACCATGGGTGCTGCAAAGCACTCGAAACGTCGGGTCATAAATTGTAAAATTAAACGCGATAAGGCACGTTAAAAAAAATTGTTTCATTATACTACACATTTATAGTATTTGCGTAAATATAAGAAATCATTATTAATTGAGATTTCTTAACACGTTACACGATACAAGAAGCCGTGGTAAATAAATATAAATGGCTGTCGATGTACCGAGACGTTATGACACGGTGACATAAGAGGGTTCCGCGGTCAAGTTTGCGAGTCGGCAACAAGACAGGTCCAGGCGTGAGATGGCATCAATTGACTTTACATAATCATTTCGCTTTACTCTATACAAACTCAACATAAAACCGGGCCTTAAATAGTATATAAATATTTTCTTTACGTAAACATTAGATAGAACTTCCTTTTCTCGTATCAAGTATTCTGCGTCAAACAGCACAATCATTACTATGTTTCGGTCTGAAGGTTTTATTGTATAAAGTGATGAAACGAGCAAAACGTTCACCCGATGGTAAGTGCAACGTTCGCCCACAACAAATGCTGTGTCACCCAGAATATTCCTGTGTGACACCACACCGCGCACGTCACTCCTGAGACATCAGTTCTCAAGTCTCAAATGCCCCGTGATAACGCTAGCTCACAGCGCCCTTCAAACCGAAACATAGTAATGCTTGCACACTACTGCTTCACGGCAGGAATAACTGGCCCTGGTGTGGTACCTACCAAGACGGATTCCTGCAGTAGGAATCCTACCACCAGTAAAAAGGTCGCTGACAGGAGGGGTAATTTTTTTCTTTTTAAAAACCGATGCCCAGTAGGAATTCTCCTGTAATCGTGGGTGGGTTTTACAGACATATATTTCACATGCACAACTCAACCAGACCCGAAAACCAACAATTTGTGTTTTGCACAACTGTTGGCTCCGGCTGTGAATTGAACCCAGGACCCGCGGCGTAAAAGTAAAGAGTTAGTCCAATGCTGACACTATACTGCTCGTGGGAAAGCAATAGAGAGCAAGATTTTATTGACTCTTACCAAAATGGCGGCGACGTGGTTCACCACCTGTCACGTCTTGTAGTCCCGCGGAGGCCAAAAATGGACTACGGACGTGTCTCTGCCTACCCTTTATATGGGAAAAGGGCGTGACTATATATAAAGAAACTATATCTAGACATCGTGTGGATCTACATGGCGATCTCTGAACCAGACACCTTGTTCCTAAGACGCGGCTTGTTCACCATACTGGTTTTTTAGAGATCTGGCACCTTTGAGGTAGTTTGAAGACATCACATTTCATTGGAAGTATGTGAAGAGACGAGCAAACTCTTCACAAGGCATGCTCTCAGCACGGCCATAACAGTTATAGACTCACTCACCACTTTCAGTTGGAAGATTCTGTAGCGACATCTATGTCGCCACATAAGAAGCTCAAGAAATATCTCATACATTCCATAATCGCGCTATGAATGTTTCTGCGAGCTATATATACATACATACATACATAAGATCACGACGGTATCCCATAAGGGGTAGTCAGAGACTGGGCACTCACTGCAACAGATGACTGCCACAATCCACGTTTCACCAAAACAATATAATGCACTTGGTGTGATAGGTGGTGAGCCCGTCGCCACCATGTACAACTATATATAAAACATCTAAATATTACTAGTTGGACTTTTCCTTGGCAATATCATCCGCTAAACGCTCATCACCCTAAGAGAGCAGTTCTAAAGTCTTATATGCAATGAAATTAAAGCTACAGAGCACTTAAAACTAAACACAGCGATAGCTGCACACAACGTCTTGACTGCTGTATAACTGGCACTGCAGTGTTGCCTACCTAGGTGGATTCCTGAATAACGAGTCCTATCACCATTTAAACTCCTTTTACGTATTGTAAAAATTCAACATAGTCGATTCTTCGACATTATCTATCACATTAACCTAGAAACTGAACTACTCATTTCCCTAAATCCTGGCTTCATTAAACCACACATAAAGTTGTGATCTGGTAAAAATCTAATTCTGTTGGGCTGTTGGGCCTATGCCCATCTCTGATAGTTACAGATCCATGCTGGTGATACGGTTTCCAGTGCAAGAATCCGTCTAGGGAGGTACCAACCCGGGCCATCTGAATGGCACTGAGAGTTAGTGCAATTATTGGGCATACATACATACATACATAAGATCACGACTGTATCCCATAAGGGGTAGTCAGAGACTGGGCACTCACTGCAAAAACAGATGACTGCCACAATCCACGTTTCACCAAAACAATATAATGCACTTGGTGTGATAGGTGGTGAGCTCATCGCCACCTTGCACTGTTGGGTGCACAGTGTAAAAATTCAACAAAGTCGTTTCTTCGACATTATCTGTCACATTAACCTAGAAACCGAACTACTCATTTCCCTAAATCCTGGCTTCACTAAACCATACATAAAGCTGTGATCTGGTAAGAAAATCTAATTCAAAACAAATAAATTTAAAAGACAGATAAACTGGCTGTAACGCGGCCTTCGATAAAACGTAAACAAATAAATAGGTATCCGGTAACTCTATCGACGCATCGACATTACGTTACGTTGATCGACATTGACAACTCTTGCGAGATGCGTAGGCCTGGCAACGACGCATATGGTCGCCGGCCCATCCAGATGACATGCGCTGCGACTCTTAAGTACCTGCTAATTGAAGCACTCGTGTACCTGACACGAGTGCTTCAATCTCCGATAAGCCAAACAGAATCTTTGAAAATGTTTTGTGCATTTTATTAAGAAAAGTAACGGCTTATAACTGTAAATATGTCTCATTTTGACTAAAATATTGCCTACTGTACATGGCGAAGACCCTAGCTTAGACACACAAAGTAAAACCTGTCAATTTATATTATTTCTGTGTATTGGAATAGGCAATATTTTAAGCATAATGTTAAAATAATCGGGATTTCAATTTTTAAACTGAAACATCCGGCTCGAAGGACCCCATGAACGCCTGAAATAAAAAGGCATATTAAAAAAATCCCTGACTTTATTTTATAACAGTCTTAACCTATGGTCAATACGTTAAATAAAATTAAAAATATTGTTTTACTCACTTCAAGTATTTTTTTTACGAATCAACCTTGATTAGTCAAATACCATAAGGCATGTAACTTGGATAATTATTAATCGTAAAAAAAATATTTTTCATTTACATACAATCTAATCTTAGGATCTTGCTTGATTAAGTGTGATGAATTGTCATCACATTCCGCGTTCCGATCAAGGGTAAATACTAGTCTGAACTTGTGTAACTTAATAAAGCTTTTAAAATTATTTTGTAGAAAAGATATTTCGAAGATATGGTAAAAAAATAAATATGGAAAGATACCATCCCGTGGGTGTCGTAAAAGTAGACAGAGGGAAATTAAAATCAGGAGATGGGCAGCAGCACCTTCCTGGAACATATTATTAAATAAACTGCGGTTGCCAACCCGCCTGGCAAGCGTGGCAACTACGGCAAAATCCCAACTATGGCAAGCTATGAGAGCTACAAACTTTTGTAGCTATCTATGGGGGAAACCTATGTTCAGCAGTGGACTACTAATAGGCTGAAATTCCGCAGTGGATTTGTGATAGGCTGAAACGACGTCTACGACGACTTCCTCGAAGCCGAACCAAACACCTAACACAAATACAAATTCATCATCATCATCATCATTGCAGCCTATTACAGTCCACTGCTGAACATAGGCCTCCCCCATAGATTCACATTTTGGGGGGATTTGCCATAGTTGCCACGTTTGGCAGGCGGGTTGGCAACAATACAAATTACTTACATATTATTATATGTTTCTATTTTTAATTAAATATATAATCTATCGTCAACAGTCGCAACCGCTGTTGGGCCTATGCCCATCTCTGATAGTTACAGATCCATGCTGGTGATACGGTTTCCGTGCAAGAATCCGTCTAGGGAGGTACCAACCGGGGCCATCTGAAGGGCACTGAGAGTTAGTACAATTATTGGGCTTACATACATACATACATAAGATCACGACTGTATCCCATAAGGGGTAGTCAGAGACTGGGCACTCACTGCAAAAACAGATGACTGCCACAATCCACGTTTCACGAAAACAATAAAATGCACTTGGTGTGATAGGTGGTGAGCCCATCGCCACCTTGCACTGTTGGGTGCACAGTGCAGTTTAATTCCTTACTCGCCTTTTACAAGATCCATTGGATGAGACGGAGTGGTAGTATTCTTTTAACGAGCCGCCACCAGACGGCTTTGAGCATATGAGACTTAAGAACTGTTGTCGTGTGATGCCACACAGAAATGTCCTGGCCATTTACCGTAGGGTGAACGTATTGCTCGTCTCGTCGCTTTGTCCTATAAAAAAAAATTAAATTGTGTGGATTTCCGTTGGACAAGGAACTGGCGATCGCCAGTCTATATAATTTAGCTCAAAATTTTCAAGACATCTTATAAATGTCAGTGTTGAATATGCATAGATTATTTATACTAATTCTAGTATCAATTAAGTCTTTGTTAATCGGTGCGGTGGCGGCTTAAGAAAATCTACCACCCCATCTCATTCCGTGGGTGTCGACAAAGGGATAACAAAAACCAGGAGATGGGCAGCAGCATCTTCCAGGGATATCTGAATAAATAACCTGCGATTGCCATTCCGCCGGCTAAGCGTAGCAACTATGGCAAAATCCCCCCAAAATAAGAGCTAAGAACTATTGTGGCAATCTTTGGGTGAGGCCTATGTTCAGCAGTGGACTACTAATAAGCTGAAATTATTATGATGATGATGAATTTTAGATACTTAAATGTTAAATGAATCGAGCCCAAAGTAGCAGGTTCAGCTCGTTAAAGCTAATTGAATAAACACCAATGTTTGAACATCTCAGAATTTCAAACTATGTGACCTTCAGCATAAAAATGCCAGATCTCATTATGTAAAATAAGTATTACGAATTTATTGTATTGACCTTCCTGACCAACTAGAGTTGGGCAACCGTACGAATGATTATCGATAAACACCGTATAATAAACATTTATGAAATTGTGAGTTTATGAAAGATATATTGAAGTCATTGTATAGATGGCATTTTAAGATAATCTGCTTAATTTATTAGTAGTTGTTCCCTGCGGGTTTACCCGCCGTTTATTTTAAAAGAAATCGCTCTTAAGGTAATTCTCTCTGTACCACAGAGTGATGTTAAAAAGCTTATAATCTTCCTCAAGAATTGGGCTATCAAATAATTATCATTAGTCCACTGTTGAACATAGGCCTCCCCCATAGACTGCCACAAAAGTTTGTAGCCCTCAATTTGGGAGGCATTTGCCGCAGTTAATTTGTTCAGTTGCTCAAGATTTTTAAAATCTGTCTGGTACTTCCAGAGATTAGCGCGTTCAAACAAAAAAACAAACTGTCTTCAGCTTTATTATTAGTATATATTAAAAAAACCATTGCTCCCAAACAAGGTTTTATCCTGTCTCTTGGGTGGGTTTTAAATATATAAATTACAGACAACGGGACCCGGAACAACAATCTGTTATTCATATAAATATTTGTGACATGCGTCAACCGAACCCGCCTCTCAGAACCATGCGATTGAAATGATATGAAATATGTCCAGTGCTGACACTAAAAGCACAATTTCACAGTAATATATTAAAAAAAAATATGTTTTTCCTAGCAACATTAATTTCTTTTTTTTTGCAACGTTCTAGTCACGCGTAGACAGAGTTAGAGTAACCTTGAAAGAGTTATCTCCCAAGATATTGATCTTTAAGTGACAGACACTGCGTAATCCAGTGCAGACATGTTACACGTCCTATCATGGTTGCCAATTGTATAGTTACGACTAAAAATTAAAACACGAATTTCAAAACAGGTCTTTCATTGGCCATACTTAATAATATAATATTTACAATTTATGTTTAATGTTTTTCCCAGCAACGACTAACTATTCTTTTTTTTTACGCGCCAGTTATATGTAAACAATTTTTTTTTCAATTCATGAGATTAAAATCTTATTATGACTTTTGGCGCCAACTCGAATAGTGGCAGTAGTATTTTTATTCAATTTTGTAATTTCTGTGTATATTTGGAGTTTTGATGTTTAATATTGATAGTTTATTATGCAGTAAGTGCTCCTGAAAGTGTACATTGATTGAAAATTCAATTCAAGACTAAAATTCAAACCGAAAGTGTGCTTTTCCCTTAGTTTCCAGCAGACCAGCAAATCTTCAGTAAAAGTCAACTATAATTTTACTGTCGATCAAAATTTTGAAGTCTCGCTGTTTAAAGATTGTATACTTGGATATGTCACTTGACACTGGAAAATAGTTTACGACTGTTTCCTAAAATAAATACAAAAAAAATTGCTGTGGAGAAGTGACAATGTCGTGAAATATCCCGGATCTTTGATATTCGTGGCTTACGCGGCCGATGGATCAAAGTGTGTATTTAATACACAAATGTCAAGGTGCAGTCGATCGAAAAGCCGTGCTGCGGATATGATTTGAGAAAATGTTATATTTCTTAGACGCTTCTACGCAATTGAATTGTGATACGACAAATACGGACCGGGATATTACGTCACCATCGTTGCCATTACCCAATAAGAGTCCACTGCAAGACACCACCACTCCACTTAACAGTCAACATACACCCTACTACCAAATTACTTCGGATGCAACTACTACGGACGGCCTTCTTTCGGATCCATAGGCAACCAATAGAATGAATGTTAAGTGAACGGTGATATGGTGGTAGGTGTGATCCAACAGCTTCAACTTCGTACTTCCATTTTCGTAATAGGCCCTGTCATCATCATCACCATCATCACTGCAGCCTATCACTAGTTCACTGCTGAACATAGGCCTTCCCGATAGATTGCCACAAAAATTTGTAGCGATATAGCTTTAGGGTATTTTGCCAAAGTTGCCGCGCTTGACTTGCGGGTTGTCAACCGCAGTTTATTTATTAAGATGTTCCAGGAAGATGCTGCTATCAATGTTCTGTTTTTAATTTTCCCCCTGTTGACTTTTACGACACCCACGGGGCGAGATGGGGTGGTAGATTCTCTTAAGCCGCCACCACACTGTGGGCGCCACCCCACGGCGCCACTATACGACAATAAAGATTGGCCTGACGTTTATGTCAGAGTTGTGCAAAAGCACTTCTATGCACCTCCGGCGCCCATGTTAGTTTATTGTGACGTACACCCCGTGTAAATGACCTTTAACTTTATGACCGCCATCTTCGAATATAAATGTTTGTTGAAGATAATATTTTTTCGAGAAACAATTAATCAATACTTTGTTAAGTGATTTTTATAGAGAGCATTTTTAACAAATCTTAAGTGATTTCTTCTATTTACGCGAACACTACAAATTTAAATGAAACTAATTTTACGGATTTCATCGCGTTTAATTTTCTGAGACTGCGACGGAACTGAGGTGACAGATGCCACCAGTCTCTCCGTGACCATGGGTGCTGTAAAGCACTCGAAACGTCGGGTTTTATATAGCAAAATTAAACGCGATAAAATCCGTAAAATTAGTTTCATTTAAATCTTAAGTGATTATTTTTGAAGTGAAAACTTCTTTAGCGTCGTTGTAATTCGATGAAACGAAAAAGGGAGAAGATTTAGCCTGCGGGAGAATGAGATAGAATACAGAATATTATTTCTTATAATATTTATGTTCTCGAATTCGTCCAAATCTTCGACTTCTTCCTAGATTTTACTCTAAATAGACTCTCGACAACAATACGAAAAACAGTAAATGACGCTGTATTTCAAAGATATATTGATCAAATCGAAATCAAAGCATTTATTTCATTCTTTAGTTACCATAAGCCACTCGTGTCATTTGTTGAAATTGAAAACATGGAGTTTGTATTATACGTAATATAATTTATGTAGAATAAGATGTAAAATATTTTTAAACCTGGTACAAAATTTTATAACAAATAAACTTTACAATTATCCTACTCCCGATACTTCTATCGCATGTGAACCACAAACAAGTTTTTTTTTTAAAAAAAACGATGCCCCACAGTAGGATTTCTCCTGTGTCGTGGGTACGTTTAACATACATAAATTCCACATGCACAAACCACCCAGATCCGGAACAACTATCTGTAGGCCATACAAATATTTGTCCCGTGCGGGAATCGAACCCGCGACCCGCGGCGCAGAAGCCAAAGGTTTAGTCACTGCGCCAACCGAGCCCACATTTTTTGTTTAAACGTTGCCTCACACTAGATCTCTTCTGTATCGTGGGTGCGTTTTGCAGTCATATGTTTAGCAAATAGTAAAAGGCATCCTTTTACTATTTGTTAAATTTATGTATACTTAGCAAGGCGCTAAATTTATTGCAGTATTCATTGCACATTATAAATATCGTAAGTTTTGGTTTGAGCCCGTCTCGTTAAGTTGATAAAAGAGCAGATTCATTAAGCTATCGCTAACGGGCAAGTCGCACACGTACCTAAATATAGAGTTAAGAGCCATCCGCATCTAGTAAAAGAGGTGTGAGAAAAGTTCCGCTGAACATACATTGCTATCAGACGAATTATGGCTATGTATATATGCAGGGACGTAATATTTACGTATAGATGAGTGCATGTTTTTTTTTTTGATAAAAGTGACGGAACGAGCAGAACGTTCACCTGATGGTAAGTGCAACGTCTGCCCATAACAAATGCTGTGTCACCCAGAACACCACTGCGCCCGTAACCCTGAGACATCAGTTCTCTCAGTAAGTCTCATATGCCCAGTGATTACGCTTGCTCACAGTGCCCTTCAAACCGAAACATAGTAATGTTTGCATACTACTGCTTCACGGCAGAATAACTGGCCCTGAATATTACATACATACATAAGATCACGACTGTATCCCATAAGGGGTAGTCAGAGACTGGGCACTCACTGCAAAAACAGATGACTGCCACAATCCACGTTTCACCAAAACTATATAATGCACTTGGTGTGATAGGTGGTGAGCCCATCGCCACCATGCGCTGTTGGGTGCACAGTGCAGTTTAATTCCTTACTCGCCTTTTACGAGATCCATTGGATGAGATGGAGTGGTAGTATTCTTTTAACGAGCCGCCATCGCACGGCACAATGAATTATGAATATTACGTATATGAATTTAAAGAAGTGCTCTTGCGTGAACGTATGTGTTTAGTACGCAGTCAAGCGTGTATGCACTGCCAATATTTTATTAAATTTGGCACAGAGGTAGCTTTTTTTTATTTAATTCAGTAACGAAACGAGCAAAACGTTCACCTGATGAAGTGTGAAGTGCAACGTCTACCCATAACAAATGTCATGTCACCCAGAACATTTCTGTGCGACACCACACTGCGCCCGTCACCCTGAGCCATCAGTTCCTAAGTCTCATATGCCTAGTGATTACGCTAGCTCACAGCGCCCTTCAAACCGAAACACAGTAATGCTTGCACACTACTGCTTCACGGCAGAATAACTGGCCCTGGGGTTGTACCTACCTAGACGGATTCCAGCATAGGAATCCTGCCACCAGTCAGAGCTCCTAAGAGATATAAAGAACCTACATCCACGCGGACGAAGTCGCGGGCATTAGCTAGTATTAAATTAAGTACCAAAAAATAAACACATAGCAAACTATTAACAAATTAATGAACATTTACATACACAAAGTCTATGCACTAATATTATAAACGCGAAAGTAACTCTCTTCGTTCCTCTGTCTATTTGTTACCTTTTCACAATTCAACCTTGGAACCCATCTTGTCGAAATCTCGCACACGGATAGCTTGCATCCTGGAGACGGAGATAGATATTTTTTATTCCGGAAGAAGAATGAGTTCCTAGGGTATTTTTAAAAAATCCACGCAGACGTAGTTGGCGACTTTACCTAATAATTTTATAAACATAAAGATTTCTAATATTTACGCGACTACTACATATTTAAATAAAACTAATTTTGGATATTATCGCTTTCAATTTTAAATATTTATAACCCGACTTTTGATTACTGTGCGACACCATACTGCGCTTCTCACCCTGAGACATCAGTTCTTAAGTCTCATATGCACACAGCAATGTTTGCACACTACTGCTTCACGGCAGAATGACTGGCCTTGAGATGGTACCAACCTGGACGAATAATTGCATAGTAATCCTACCAGCTATTGGGAGAGCCTTTAACGAATGTGAAATTGGTCGAAAAATGTTAACTCGGTTAAACCAGACCTTGCACCATCATCTATGTGATGTGTGAAACCAATTCTTTCCGCCATTTGGGGGCGGGCATTGTCTTTACCTGACACACTTCAGACTTTGTTCTTTCTAAACGTTCGCCGCCGCGTCTGTTTGCCCGTCTGTCGTAACATTGGGGTCAGGTTCATTTGTATTAAAACCACGTAAATAGTTGACAAATGTTGACGGTGAAGAATGTTGGTGATCACTGTGAGACCTGCAGGCCTAATTTAATAACGTTTTTTAAAGATCCTCCGCTAGTCCCTGGAACTAGTTAGCATACCGTTGAGAGATGGTAGGATACGTATGCAGGATTTCGTCTAGGTAGTTACCACCGCAGCGCTAATTAACCTACCGTCAAGCAGTAGTAATGTTGTAATGTAATGTTTCAGCCTATAAATGTCCCACCGCTGAGCACAGGCCCCCTCTCATTTCTGAGAGGGTTTTTGGAGCTAGGAAGAATCCGCCACGCTGCTCCAATGCGGGTTGGCGGACTGCACGTCTTCGAAATATTTTTTTATTTCTCAGACATGCAGGTTTCCTCGCGATGTTTTCCTTCACCGTCGAGCACGTGGTAAATCAGCAACTAACAATTTTAGTGGTGCCGGCACCGGGAATCGAACCCAGGTCACTCGGGTACTATGAAATTTAAAGCGAGCGCCTAGCTCTTGAGCTACCAAGCAGTAGTGTGCCTACATAAGTATGTTTAAATCTGATGGGTACTGATAAGTAGTGTAATGAGACATTAGAGACTCAATTGCCACACAGACATATTCTGGGTGACACAGCATTTATTACGGGTAGACGTTGCACTTACCATCAGGTGAACGATTCCCTTATTCCATAAGAAAGTCAAAATCTCTTTATTCAATTTAGGCTTGTTTAAAGTTCTTATGAACGACAAAATCTACACCGGTTCGAAAAATAATACGTTCTCAGAGAAGAACCGGCAAGACACTCTAGGGTCTTTCTTTTTTTCAATGCCATATTACATTGGATTGACTGGCAGAGAATGCCAACTGGCAATAAGTTCACCCATTCTATCCTTTAAGGCGAAACAATGAAGCATAAATAAATAAATGATATCATTTAATGATTTCTTATATTTACGCGAACACTACACATTTAAATGAAACTAAGTTTACGGATCCATTTATCCATTTATCCAACCATTACATCAGATTTGATAAACCACAGATCCTTGCAAAAGAACACCGATTCCTACCAAGGATGATTCGCGAGGATATTGAAATCAAAAAACATCCTAATTTCAATAGAGAAGATGGTTGGGTATTACCGCCAGCTTGGGATCCAATAATAAATTAAATTAAATCAAAAACCAAGCATACCACTGCAAGACTTCAAGACACAGTTAGCTCTTTCTGCGTAGATCGGACCCAAAAATAATAATTAAAAGCTGAAGGTACCCCAGGTTAACTATGACATCAGGACATCTGTCACCTCAGTCCTCCCGTGACCATGGGTGCTGTAAAGCACTCGAAACGTCGGGTTATAAATAGTAAAAAAATTAAACGCGATAAAATCCGTAAACTTAGTTTCATTTAAAAATGATATCATTTACAAATTACATAAAGAAAACATCATATAATTAGTAGCTAGGTGGTTTGCAAGTGCACAATATGAGTTATTTCCACACATCTTTGTCCCCTATATAATGATCTATTTACAGACCGCTTTAAGATCTATTTACAGGCAGGACTTGGATTGCCATATAATATCATAATAAAGAATCATATTTTATTTTGCGTTGACACACTTTATACTTTTACATACGATGAAAATACTTTATTTCGTTTCGTTCAGACTGAAAATTATTTTTATCTATTTTTATGGTATTGCTAGCTGTGTCCTGCGGTTACACCCGCGTAAAAAAGCCGACCCCGATCGATGATATACATATATAATTCCCTATTTGAAACAGATTTTGGGGTTTTAATTCTTTTGCACGAAACCCTAATTATTTTTCTAAAATTAATAAAATAAAATAAAAATAGCCTTTATTTGCTACTACTTCTACAACTACAATGAAACTTTGTATGAAAACTTAAACATATATGAAAATAATATTACGTATAATCAATTTATGTAAACAACAACTTTAAAAAATGCATGTTTAATTAGTAGTAAAATATAAAAAATATATATAAATGCATGCTTGTAGTAGTCGCCTCTGCAGTGTAGGCCTCTCCTAAACCTTTCCATACTTTTCTTTCACGCGCCTTTCGCATCCAATGAGATCCACATCTGTGACTGAAAATGTCTCTCCATCTTTTTCTAGGTCTCCCTTTTCTCCTTTTCGTGTCTCTCGGAACCCACTCTGTTAAACGTTTTGCCCATCTATTATTATTCATCCTACGAATATGTCCTGCCCAGTGCCATTTGAGCATTCTAAATCTTTTCGGTACATCTATTACTTTTGTTTTACGTCTGATATTATCGTTGCAAATATTATCTGATAGCTTTATTCCAAGCATACTTCATTCCATTTTACGTTGGCAGATAGCAATACTTTCTTCGTCCTCTTTTCTTAATGACCACGTCTGGCAATCATGTTAGGCACGGTAATACTGTTACTTCGTATAACTTTTTATTTATATTTAAATTAACCGTTTTATTTTTTATTATTTCTTTAAAACCTCAGTATTTTTTCCAGGCTAAAGTTATTTTTCGTTGTATTTCTCTTTCGGTGTTATTCTCAGAAGATATTACCTGTCCTAGTTTATTTATTTATTTTATTTATATAACATATATTATTCTGTCGTGAAGTAGTAATGTGAAAACATTACTGTGAATAGGTCCGAAGGGCACTGAGAGCTAGCGTAATCACTGCTAATAGGAGATTTAAGAACAGATGTCTCAGGCCGACGGGCGCAATGTGATGACACACAGAAATTTTCTGGGTTACACAGCATTTGCGTAGACGTTGCACTTACCATTAGGTGAACGTTTTACTAGTCTCGTCACTTTTTTTTATTGGATAAAGTGATGAAACGAGCAAAACGTTCACCTGATGATAAGTGCAACGTCTGCCAATAACAAATGCTGTGTCACCCAGAAAATTTCTGTGTGACACCTCACTGTGCCCATCACCCTGAGACATAAGTTCTTAAGTCTCATATGCCCAGTGATTACGTTAGCTCACAGTGCCCTTCAAACCGAAACACAGTAATGTTTGCATACTACTGCTTCACGACTGTCAATTAGCGACAATCTACAGAAGTCGCTCAGAATAATTATTCAATAAGCATAATGACCAATGCGTGTCGAAACGAACACTGTCGATGTGTCGGCACGCCCACTAATGTTTCGACGAAGATATTCAAACTAGTCGTACAACTCTAGATAATTTTATTGTCATGTGGGCGTCAGTTGGCCTGTTTATTTTCTTAACATTATCACGTCTATGGAAATGTCATCGGGTCGTTTATTACCTACTGGCTGAGCCCCGCGGTGTCATCCGCCGTTTCATTTAAAAGAAATCGCTCTGAAGGTCGTAGCGTGGTGGTTTATAAAACCTATAGCCTTACTGGATAAATAGGCTATCAAAAACTAAAAGAATTTATCAATTCGAACCAGTAGTTTCTGAGATTAGCGCGTTTAACCAAACACACTCTTCAGTTTTATAATATTAGTATATATTCACAAGTTGTTTTTGTCATCTAAATTAATTGGAAACGATGATGACGATGATGATTTCCTCCTAGGTCGATTTTATCCATAGCGACAACTTCCGAATACTGTCGGGAGCTATCAACTGCGCAGGAGATATTATAATGCCACAAGTGTACGCGCAAACACATGGCACTCACTCGTCCCAACCTACCAGAGACCGATATAACGCTGAAGCGATAAGATCGGAGGAAGACTATGATGCAGTGTCAGAAACATGGGGACAGGCACAACGCAACCAGACCTGAAAACAAACAATTTGTGTTTTAGCACAAATGTTGGCTCCGTCTGGGATTCGAACCCAAGACCCCCGCCGTAGAAGTCAGGTACTCTGACCACTAGGCTACGCGGTCGTCAAAATTGTAAATAGTATCGTACTTGTAATCGGCCGGGAGAGCAGAGGAGGAAGACATCTTTACGATCATCAACAGTTCCAATTTTTTTTTTTTCATAAAAGTGACGGAACGAGCAAAACGTTCACCAGATGGTAAGTGTAACGTCTGCCCATAAGAAATGCTGTGTCACCCAGAAAATTACTGTGTGACACCACACTGCGCCCGTCACCCTGAGACATCAGTTCTTAAGTCTCATATGCCCAGTGATTACACTAGCTCACAGTGCCCTTCAAACCGAAACACAGTAATGTTTGCACACTACTGCTTCATGGCAGAATATCTGGCCCTGGGGTGGTACCTACCTAGACGGATTCCTGCATAGGAATCCTACCACCAGTATGTTTTTAGTCTAATTTAAATGTTCAATATATAATATGTAATGTATAATATTCAAATATTGACCTTACAATACCTATAAACCCGTATACGATATAACAGTGAAACAAATATTTAATTATTTACTACAATAGTTTTAAATGGATCCGTTCGAAAATAAACAGAAAACTCATCTTTAATCATCTGTATTTATTTTCATATATAGCATCAATCAACATTCTACAGCTGGTATACCTTGGGCTCTATAAAACGCATTGTTTTTCACGACTAAATCGTTAAACTCCTCCAAGTTTTGAGATTAACGTTACTTAATTCACATACATTGTCAATGCTACAACAAGGTTAAATACATTTCGAGTGAAGACAAAGGTTAAGTTATGGCGCCGTCGCTTTAAACATATAACACCATTCACTTAACCCAAGAATTTTAAGAAGTTATTACATTTTCCGTGCATATTTTATTGACCGCCTACTAATTTTTAATAGCAAAATGTTTTCCAGTTGTCGACATTCAATATTTTTAAGGCGTTTTTAGGCTATTTGAATTGAACACATGGAAATCAGTTATAGGTAGGAAGCATATTCTTTTTCGAAAAAGGTTTTCATGTTTTGATAGTTATCGTGGTACACCTACCAATTCTATACACACACGACGATGTTCCACACGAACATTTAGAAAGAAAAGATAGAAAGGTTTATTGGAACCAGCAAAATACCAAATATAACATTGAACAATTGAAAAACAAGAAAACAAATAAAATATAATTTTAATTAAAAATGGTACCAAAAGACTTCCATTCAGCATAATGCCTTGGCCGATTTCAGCCTAGACGCTGGTCTTCCGTGGATGCCTTTAAAGAGGTGCGGAACAATAAAGTACATACATACATACATAAGATCACGACTGTATCCCATAAAGGGTAGTCAGAGACTGGGCACTCACTGCAAAAACAGATGACTGCCACAATCCACGTTTCACCAAATCAATATAATGCACTCGGTGTGATAGGTGGTGAGCCCATCGCCACTATGCGCTGTTGGGTGCACAGTGCAGTTTAATTCCATTACTCGGCTTTTACGGATTCATTAAGCTATCGCTAACGGGCAAGTCGCGCACGTACCTAAATATAGAGTTAAGAGCCATCCGCATCTAGTAAAAGAGGTGTGAGAAAAGTTCCGCTGAACATACATTGCTATCAGACGAATTATGGCTATGTATATATGCAGGGACGTAATATTTACGTATAGATGAGTGCATGTTTTTTTTTTGGTAAAAGTGACGGAACGAGCAGAACGTTCACCTGATGGTAAGTGCAACGTCTGCCCATAACAAATGCTGTGTCACCCAGAACACCACTGCGCCCGTAACCCTGAGACATCAGTTCTCTCAGTAAGTCTCATATGCCCAGTGATTACGCTTGCTCACAGTGCCCTTCAAACCGAAACATAGTAATGTTTGCATACTACTGCTTCACGGCAGAATAACTGGCCCTGAATATTACATACATACATAAGATCACGACTGTATCCCATAAGGGGTAGTCAGAGACTGGGCACTCACTGCAAAAACAGATGACTGCCACAATCCACGTTTCACCAAAACTATATAATGCACTTGGTGTGATAGGTGGTGAGCCCATCGCCACCATGCGCTGTTGGGTGCACAGTGCAGTTTAATTCCTTACTCGCCTTTTACGAGATCCATTGGATGAGATGGAGTGGTAGTATTCTTTTAACGAGCCGCCATCGCACGGCACAATGAATTATGAATATTACGTATATGAATTTAAAGAAGTGCTCTTGCGTGAACGTATGTGTTTAGTACGCAGTCAAGCGTGTATGCACTGCCAATATTTTATTAAATTTGGCACAGAGGTAGCTTTTTTTTATTTAATTCAGTAACGAAACGAGCAAAACGTTCACCTGATGAAGTGTGAAGTGCAACGTCTACCCATAACAAATGTCATGTCACCCAGAACATTTCTGTGCGACACCACACTGCGCCCGTCACCCTGAGCCATCAGTTCCTAAGTCTCATATGCCTAGTGATTACGCTAGCTCACAGCGCCCTTCAAACCGAAACACAGTAATGCTTGCACACTACTGCTTCACGGCAGAATAACTGGCCCTGGGGTTGTACCTACCTAGACGGATTCCAGCATAGGAATCCTGCCACCAGTCAGAGCTCCTAAGAGATATAAAGAACCTACATCCACGCGGACGAAGTCGCGGGCATTAGCTAGTATTAAATTAAGTACCAAAAAATAAACACATAGCAAACTATTAACAAATTAATGAACATTTACATACACAAAGTCTATGCACTAATATTATAAACGCGAAAGTAACTCTCTTCGTTCCTCTGTCTATTTGTTACCTTTTCACAATTCAACCTTGGAACCCATCTTGTCGAAATCTCGCACACGGATAGCTTGCATCCTGGAGACGGAGATAGATATTTTTTATTCCGGAAGAAGAATGAGTTCCTAGGGTATTTTTAAAAAATCCACGCAGACGTAGTTGGCGACTTTACCTAATAATTTTATAAACATAAAGATTTCTAATATTTACGCGACTACTACATATTTAAATAAAACTAATTTTGGATATTATCGCTTTCAATTTTAAATATTTATAACCCGACTTTTGATTACTGTGCGACACCATACTGCGCTTCTCACCCTGAGACATCAGTTCTTAAGTCTCATATGCACACAGCAATGTTTGCACACTACTGCTTCACGGCAGAATGACTGGCCTTGAGATGGTACCAACCTGGACGAATAATTGCATAGTAATCCTACCAGCTATTGGGAGAGCCTTTAACGAATGTGAAATTGGTCGAAAAATGTTAACTCGGTTAAACCAGACCTTGCACCATCATCTATGTGATGTGTGAAACCAATTCTTTCCGCCATTTGGGGGCGGGCATTGTCTTTACCTGACACACTTCAGACTTTGTTCTTTCTAAACGTTCGCCGCCGCGTCTGTTTGCCCGTCTGTCGTAACATTGGGGTCAGGTTCATTTGTATTAAAACCACGTAAATAGTTGACAAATGTTGACGGTGAAGAATGTTGGTGATCACTGTGAGACCTGCAGGCCTAATTTAATAACGTTTTTTAAAGATCCTCCGCTAGTCCCTGGAACTAGTTAGCATACCGTTGAGAGATGGTAGGATACGTATGCAGGATTTCGTCTAGGTAGTTACCACCGCAGCGCTAATTAACCTACCGTCAAGCAGTAGTAATGTTGTAATGTAATGTTTCAGCCTATAAATGTCCCACCGCTGAGCACAGGCCCCCTCTCATTTCTGAGAGGGTTTTTGGAGCTAGGAAGAATCCGCCACGCTGCTCCAATGCGGGTTGGCGGACTGCACGTCTTCGAAATATTTTTTTATTTCTCAGACATGCAGGTTTCCTCGCGATGTTTTCCTTCACCGTCGAGCACGTGGTAAATCAGCAACTAACAATTTTAGTGGTGCCGGCACCGGGAATCGAACCCAGGTCACTCGGGTACTATGAAATTTAAAGCGAGCGCCTAGCTCTTGAGCTACCAAGCAGTAGTGTGCCTACATAAGTATGTTTAAATCTGATGGGTACTGATAAGTAGTGTAATGAGACATTAGAGACTCAATTGCCACACAGACATATTCTGGGTGACACAGCATTTATTACGGGTAGACGTTGCACTTACCATCAGGTGAACGATTCCCTTATTCCATAAGAAAGTCAAAATCTCTTTATTCAATTTAGGCTTGTTTAAAGTTCTTATGAACGACAAAATCTACACCGGTTCGAAAAATAATACGTTCTCAGAGAAGAACCGGCAAGACACTCTAGGGTCTTTCTTTTTTTCAATGCCATATTACATTGGATTGACTGGCAGAGAATGCCAACTGGCAATAAGTTCACCCATTCTATCCTTTAAGGCGAAACAATGAAGCATAAATAAATAAATGATATCATTTAATGATTTCTTATATTTACGCGAACACTACACATTTAAATGAAACTAAGTTTACGGATCCATTTATCCATTTATCCAACCATTACATCAGATTTGATAAACCACAGATCCTTGCAAAAGAACACCGATTCCTACCAAGGATGATTCGCGAGGATATTGAAATCAAAAAACATCCTAATTTCAATAGAGAAGATGGTTGGGTATTACCGCCAGCTTGGGATCCAATAATAAATTAAATTAAATCAAAAACCAAGCATACCACTGCAAGACTTCAAGACACAGTTAGCTCTTTCTGCGTAGATCGGACCCAAAAATAATAATTAAAAGCTGAAGGTACCCCAGGTTAACTATGACATCAGGACATCTGTCACCTCAGTCCTCCCGTGACCATGGGTGCTGTAAAGCACTCGAAACGTCGGGTTATAAATAGTAAAAAAATTAAACGCGATAAAATCCGTAAACTTAGTTTCATTTAAAAATGATATCATTTACAAATTACATAAAGAAAACATCATATAATTAGTAGCTAGGTGGTTTGCAAGTGCACAATATGAGTTATTTCCACACATCTTTGTCCCCTATATAATGATCTATTTACAGACCGCTTTAAGATCTATTTACAGGCAGGACTTGGATTGCCATATAATATCATAATAAAGAATCATATTTTATTTTGCGTTGACACACTTTATACTTTTACATACGATGAAAATACTTTATTTCGTTTCGTTCAGACTGAAAATTATTTTTATCTATTTTTATGGTATTGCTAGCTGTGTCCTGCGGTTACACCCGCGTAAAAAAGCCGACCCCGATCGATGATATACATATATAATTCCCTATTTGAAACAGATTTTGGGGTTTTAATTCTTTTGCACGAAACCCTAATTATTTTTCTAAAATTAATAAAATAAAATAAAAATAGCCTTTATTTGCTACTACTTCTACAACTACAATGAAACTTTGTATGAAAACTTAAACATATATGAAAATAATATTACGTATAATCAATTTATGTAAACAACAACTTTAAAAAATGCATGTTTAATTAGTAGTAAAATATAAAAAATATATATAAATGCATGCTTGTAGTAGTCGCCTCTGCAGTGTAGGCCTCTCCTAAACCTTTCCATACTTTTCTTTCACGCGCCTTTCGCATCCAATGAGATCCACATCTGTGACTGAAAATGTCTCTCCATCTTTTTCTAGGTCTCCCTTTTCTCCTTTTCGTGTCTCTCGGAACCCACTCTGTTAAACGTTTTGCCCATCTATTATTATTCATCCTACGAATATGTCCTGCCCAGTGCCATTTGAGCATTCTAAATCTTTTCGGTACATCTATTACTTTTGTTTTACGTCTGATATTATCGTTGCAAATATTATCTGATAGCTTTATTCCAAGCATACTTCATTCCATTTTACGTTGGCAGATAGCAATACTTTCTTCGTCCTCTTTTCTTAATGACCACGTCTGGCAATCATGTTAGGCACGGTAATACTGTTACTTCGTATAACTTTTTATTTATATTTAAATTAACCGTTTTATTTTTTATTATTTCTTTAAAACCTCAGTATTTTTTCCAGGCTAAAGTTATTTTTCGTTGTATTTCTCTTTCGGTGTTATTCTCAGAAGATATTACCTGTCCTAGTTTATTTATTTATTTTATTTATATAACATATATTATTCTGTCGTGAAGTAGTAATGTGAAAACATTACTGTGAATAGGTCCGAAGGGCACTGAGAGCTAGCGTAATCACTGCTAATAGGAGATTTAAGAACAGATGTCTCAGGCCGACGGGCGCAATGTGATGACACACAGAAATTTTCTGGGTTACACAGCATTTGCGTAGACGTTGCACTTACCATTAGGTGAACGTTTTACTAGTCTCGTCACTTTTTTTTATTGGATAAAGTGATGAAACGAGCAAAACGTTCACCTGATGATAAGTGCAACGTCTGCCAATAACAAATGCTGTGTCACCCAGAAAATTTCTGTGTGACACCTCACTGTGCCCATCACCCTGAGACATAAGTTCTTAAGTCTCATATGCCCAGTGATTACGTTAGCTCACAGTGCCCTTCAAACCGAAACACAGTAATGTTTGCATACTACTGCTTCACGACTGTCAATTAGCGACAATCTACAGAAGTCGCTCAGAATAATTATTCAATAAGCATAATGACCAATGCGTGTCGAAACGAACACTGTCGATGTGTCGGCACGCCCACTAATGTTTCGACGAAGATATTCAAACTAGTCGTACAACTCTAGATAATTTTATTGTCATGTGGGCGTCAGTTGGCCTGTTTATTTTCTTAACATTATCACGTCTATGGAAATGTCATCGGGTCGTTTATTACCTACTGGCTGAGCCCCGCGGTGTCATCCGCCGTTTCATTTAAAAGAAATCGCTCTGAAGGTCGTAGCGTGGTGGTTTATAAAACCTATAGCCTTACTGGATAAATAGGCTATCAAAAACTAAAAGAATTTATCAATTCGAACCAGTAGTTTCTGAGATTAGCGCGTTTAACCAAACACACTCTTCAGTTTTATAATATTAGTATATATTCACAAGTTGTTTTTGTCATCTAAATTAATTGGAAACGATGATGACGATGATGATTTCCTCCTAGGTCGATTTTATCCATAGCGACAACTTCCGAATACTGTCGGGAGCTATCAACTGCGCAGGAGATATTATAATGCCACAAGTGTACGCGCAAACACATGGCACTCACTCGTCCCAACCTACCAGAGACCGATATAACGCTGAAGCGATAAGATCGGAGGAAGACTATGATGCAGTGTCAGAAACATGGGGACAGGCACAACGCAACCAGACCTGAAAACAAACAATTTGTGTTTTAGCACAAATGTTGGCTCCGTCTGGGATTCGAACCCAAGACCCCCGCCGTAGAAGTCAGGTACTCTGACCACTAGGCTACGCGGTCGTCAAAATTGTAAATAGTATCGTACTTGTAATCGGCCGGGAGAGCAGAGGAGGAAGACATCTTTACGATCATCAACAGTTCCAATTTTTTTTTTTTCATAAAAGTGACGGAACGAGCAAAACGTTCACCAGATGGTAAGTGTAACGTCTGCCCATAAGAAATGCTGTGTCACCCAGAAAATTACTGTGTGACACCACACTGCGCCCGTCACCCTGAGACATCAGTTCTTAAGTCATCATATGCCCAGTGATTACACTAGCTCACAGTGCCCTTCAAACCGAAACACAGTAATGTTTGCACACTACTGCTTCATGGCAGAATATCTGGCCCTGGGGTGGTACCTACCTAGACGGATTCCTGCATAGGAATCCTACCACCAGTATGTTTTTAGTCTAATTTAAATGTTCAATATATAATATGTAATGTATAATATTCAAATATTGACCTTACAATACCTATAAACCCGTATACGATATAACAGTGAAACAAATATTTAATTATTTACTACAATAGTTTTAAATGGATCCGTTCGAAAATAAACAGAAAACTCATCTTTAATCATCTGTATTTATTTTCATATATAGCATCAATCAACATTCTACAGCTGGTATACCTTGGGCTCTATAAAACGCATTGTTTTTCACGACTAAATCGTTAAACTCCTCCAAGTTTTGAGATTAACGTTACTTAATTCACATACATTGTCAATGCTACAACAAGGTTAAATACATTTCGAGTGAAGACAAAGGTTAAGTTATGGCGCCGTCGCTTTAAACATATAACACCATTCACTTAACCCAAGAATTTTAAGAAGTTATTACATTTTCCGTGCATATTTTATTGACCGCCTACTAATTTTTAATAGCAAAATGTTTTCCAGTTGTCGACATTCAATATTTTTAAGGCGTTTTTAGGCTATTTGAATTGAACACATGGAAATCAGTTATAGGTAGGAAGCATATTCTTTTTCGAAAAAGGTTTTCATGTTTTGATAGTTATCGTGGTACACCTACCAATTCTATACACACACGACGATGTTCCACACGAACATTTAGAAAGAAAAGATAGAAAGGTTTATTGGAACCAGCAAAATACCAAATATAACATTGAACAATTGAAAAACAAGAAAACAAATAAAATATAATTTTAATTAAAAATGGTACCAAAAGACTTCCATTCAGCATAATGCCTTGGCCGATTTCAGCCTAGACGCTGGTCTTCCGTGGATGCCTTTAAAGAGGTGCGGAACAATAAAGTACATACATACATACATAAGATCACGACTGTATCCCATAAAGGGTAGTCAGAGACTGGGCACTCACTGCAAAAACAGATGACTGCCACAATCCACGTTTCACCAAATCAATATAATGCACTCGGTGTGATAGGTGGTGAGCCCATCGCCACTATGCGCTGTTGGGTGCACAGTGCAGTTTAATTCCATTACTCGGCTTTTACGAGATCCATTGGATGAGATGGAATGGTAGTATTCTTTTAACGAGCCGCCAGCACACGGCAAGTATTTTTTTTTAAAATGAGAACGGAACAATGAGCAAACATTATAGCATTATGAAACTGAAAAAACATGACATTTAGACTATTAAGTAGCTTTTCTTTTTTTTCTAAAAATGAATCTATTACATTATTTATATTATTTCAAATTCATCAATTCTCACTACGATTTAGACACAGTTTAAAACAAAAACACTTTGGTACACTTTCATCCACATATCCAACATTACTACACACACACAACATTACTTCATATACACAGCACAGTTAGGTTGTAGTTTGCAACTTTTTGTGTATGTGATAAATGGGTAATGTATTTAATTTTGAATGTGTTGACTGAATCTGTACTGATATTATTAATGCGAAAATAAGTATCACTGTAACTCTTGTTTGTTACCTTCTCACGGCTCACGCCCGTTTCTTCTCCGTCAGAGGAACCTGATTACGAAACAGTAGTAGATAGTATATAAAAGTACGTTTGACAAACGAAATTTATATTTCTTACGTACAAAAGTTTAAAAATTCATTTTCAACCATATTACCGATCTTGACGAAATTCGGCACAGATAGCTTTCGTGGTGGAAACGAAATGACATAGGATACTTTTACTTACGGAAAACAAAGAGTTCTCTCGATGTTTTTAAAAACTTTTTTTACTGGTGGTAGGATTTCTATGCAGGAATCCATCTAGGCACCACCCCAGGGCCAGTTATTCTGCAGTGAAGCAGTAGTGTGCAAGCATTACTGTGTTTCGGTTTGATGGGCACTGAGAGCTAGCGTAATCACTGGGCATATGAGACTTAAGGACTGATGTTTCACGGTGACGGGCGCAGTGTGGTGTCACACAGAAATGTTCTACGTGACACAGCATTTGTTATGGGCAGATGTTGCACTTACCATCAGGTGAACGTTTTGCTCGTTTCGTCAATTTATACAATAAAAAAAACTAGCATTATATAAAAAAGTAACAGCCTTCAAATCCTACTGCTGAGTACAGGTCGCCGTTAATTTCGAGATGGCTTTTAAAGCTGGTTAGAAGAGTTCACGATTCTCTAATGCGGGTTGGCGGACTTGGCGTGTCCTCAAAATATTTTTTTTATTTCTTAGACATGTAGGATCCCGATGTTTTCCTTCACAGCTGAGCACGTGGTAAATCTGCACATAAAATTGCAATTTTAGAGGTGCTTGCACCGGGGATTGTGCTAAGGTCACCCTTGTACCATAAAATTGAGGACGCCCGGTTTCTGAGCTACCAACATTATTTAATAAAGTATGAAAATTCGTTATATTTACGCATACACTTTCAAACACTTCTATTACTTAGATACTTAGATATTTACATACGTACATACAGTCACGCCTTTTTCCCATATAAGGGGTAGGCAGAGGCCACACACGTAGCCCACTTTTCGCTGTCGCGTGAAACGTGACGTGACGGGTGGCTCCCCACTGAGTTCCCAAGAGCAGTATAATGAACAACATTGCATATTATTATAATGATATTAATCTATTGCAGAGGCTGTCACTGCATATCGCAGTAGTCCTGCTTGCGGTGTACCACACGTGCAAGGCAGATCGTATTGGAAGAGATGTCTCGAGCTTATACAACCAGAATTATGCGGTGCTGGGAGCTCCTATCGACGCTAATTTGAACGAAGACGGGTATTTCTACCCAAAGCCGAAGATACCTTTCCCCCCGCCGCCCCCGCCGCCACCATCAACGAGGCAACCACCGCCGCCACCAATAAGAACTCCACCGCCAACAACATACGTGTACCAAACTCCACGAGTTCCATTCACCCCACCTACAAGACCGCCACCTACTCCCCCACCTATAATAACCAGACGACCGACACCATCGCCGACAAGACAACCACCAACATATAGCACACAGTTAGACTTCAGTAGAACAACAGGCTACAACTATCCAACTCCTAAGATAACTTTTACCCTGCCTACACGACCACCACCATCACCTCCAACTGCCCCTACACCTGGAATTTACTTACGTCCAACCATCAGGCCTCCTTCTACGTATCTTCCACCCTTAACAACAAGAGCACTGCCACCGCCAACGACAAGGCCACCGCCATTACCAACAACAAGGCCACCGCCATCACCAACTACGAGGCCTCCACCTCCTCCTTCGCCTTCTACTAGACTACCCTCAACGTATCTACCTCCTACTATAACAAGGAGGCCACCACCTCCACCACCACCCTCGACAACAAGGTCACCCCCGCCTCCTAGAACCCGGCCACCTTCAACATATTTACCTCCCACAACATCATCATCTCCACCTCCGCCACCGCCAACAACAAGGTCACCACCTTCTACAACTAGGAGACCGCCACCACCTTCAACCACAAGACAACCTCCAACTTATTCCACAATAATCCCCACATACAGAACGACTGGTTATGACTATCCTACTCCAAATGTAGTTTTTACATTACCAACAACTCGAAAGCCCACACCCCCACCTACACCAAGGGAGACCCCCGCGCCTACGCCGAGTCCTACGCCACCAACACTGAGGCCGACTACGAGGCAGCCACCACCTCCTCCCCCAACACCTAGGCCTACAGTACCCACTCCGGGCTACATTTACCCAAAACCTTCCAGTCCTCTCCCAGTTCCCACTACAGCCCGGACACCCTACGTTCCTCCGTCCACCACAAGACTGCCCGTAAACATCACCCCCCCAACAACTAGACGTACTACATACATTCCATCACCTACCACGAAGATACCCTACACAACCCGCCCACCCTTTGTACCTGATCAGGGCTACTTCTACGACCGGCCAAAGGTCCCTTTCGTTTTTTAGATTAGACTAAAGTGTTTTCCTTCTAAGATGCCATACATGATAATGTGATACCAAACGTATGTTTCTCTTATACTTGAATTTTCACGGGTACATTTTTGTGCCATTTCTTTTGGGCTGATCGTAAACGGAAGGAATTGGGCCTTTCGCCTGTAAATATTGAATTAGGCAAATTTTTTAGTTTCACTACAAATATATGTATCTTATAATTCAAACTGACTAACAAATTGATCAGCCTTTAATAAATTAAATTTGATATTAAGTAAAATTCTGATATTTTAGGTGAAAATATGTATTATAATTGTATTAATACTCAAAAAGCGAGACGAGCAATCGACACTGCCTTTAATTACTAATTTTATTTTTAAGAATGTAAAGATATATTTTTAAATAAAATAAAAAAAATTAAATTAAATTACGTGTTTTCATTTCATAGATTTTAATGCAATAGGACCATATAACACCATTAAACATGTGGTGGCTTAACAGAATCTACAACCACATCATAAGTGACGAAACGAGCAAAACGTTCACCTGATGGTAAGTGCAACGTCCGCCCACAACAAATGCTGTGTCACCAAGAATATTTCTGTGTGACACCACACTGCGCCCGTCACGCTGAGACATCAGTTCTTAAGTCTCGAATGCCCAGTGATTACGCTAGCTCACAGTGCCCTTCAAGCCGAAACACAGTAATGCTTGCACACTACTGCTTCACGGCAGAATAACTGGCGCTGGGGTTGCACCTACCTAGACGGATTCCTGCATAGGAAACCTACCACCATAAATTCATTAGCTCATTCCGTGAATGTCGTAAAAGGCGACAGAGGGAAAATGAAAACCAGGACATGGGCAGCAGCATCTTCCTGGAACATCTGAATAAATAAACTGCGGTTATCAACCCGCTTTCCAAACGTGGCAACTATGGCAAAGTCCCCTAAAATGAGAGCTACAAACTTTTGTGGCAATCTATGAGGGAGGCCTATGTTCAGCAGTGGACTAGTGGTAAGCTTAAATGATAATTAGGTCTACTAAACGTGTTACGAAATTCCCACTATGGGATACTTCAACATGGTTATGTTGTCGTCCTTATCAAATTTACCAGTGGTAGGATACGTATGCAGGAATCCGTCTAGGTAGGTACCACCTCAAGGCCAGTTATTCTGACGTGAAGCAATAGTCTGCAAACATTACTGTGTTTCGGTTTGAAGGGTACTGAGAGCTAGCGGAATCACTGAGCATATGAGACATAAGAACTGACATCTCAGGGGGTCGTCCCTTTCTGTAATAAAAAAAATCATATCTATAGGCGAAACATCAGTGAATGATGAATGAATTGCATATCATCATCATCATTTCAGCCTAACACTAGTCCACAGCTGCCCATGGGCCTCCCTCATAGATTGCCACACAAGTTCGTAGCTCTCATTTCTTCATTAATTTCCCGACTGAAATAGTATAGCTCGTAGAACCGACAAACGTTGCGGAAGTATGGTTCACCAGGGGCAAAGTTCTTTCTCCTTAAACTGTAAGGCTCTGAATTGTTTTAGAAACTAGCTGGTGCCTACAACTTCGTCCGAGTGAACATACATTTTTTAAATAACCCGTGTGAACTATTTGATCTTCCGGGATAAAACTTTTCCTATGATCCTCAGGATGCGAGCTATCTCTGTGCCAAATTTCATCAAAATCGGTTCAGCGTTTAAACCGTGAAAAGGTAACAAACATACAGAGAGGCGCCGTTGCTTTCGCATTTATAATATTAGTATGGATCATATTGGAATGTTATACCGAATTTATCCTCGTCGATTTCGAAGGTAACACAGCCTTTGTATTGCGTTGACGGCCGCATGGCTTAGCGGTTAGAGCACCTGACTTCTACGCCGCGAGTACTGGTTTCAAATCCCAGCCGAAGTCAACATTTGTGCAAAAATACAAACTGTTGGTTTTCGGGTCAGTTTGTGCTGTGTCTGTGAAATATGTTTCTAAAACGTGCCCACGATACACGAGAAATCCTACTGTGGGGCAAAAAGTTGCTTACCAACCAATTTTTTAGAAATATATGGCGTGCCGTGCCGTTTGCATTAGTAAATCGATTGGAATAAGGTAAAAGATAAGATTCACAATAAGGTGGCATTTTAAAAACCTCAAAGGAAAGGGCCAGAAAAAGTCTATCGGTTTCCGTCAGATGACGTAACGGACTGGTAAAAATCTCGTAAATGTCTGGTGGTACTGCGAACGCCAATCCGTCTGCCAAGCGTGGCTATTACGACAGTCTCCCATTGAGAGACCTATTTCAAATCAGTGGAGTGGTTAGAACCTGGTGGTATCCTATGCAGGAATCCGTCTAGGTAGGTACCACCGCAGGGTCAGTTATTCTGCCGTGAAGCAGCAGTGTGCAAACATTACTGTTTAGGTTTGAAGGGCATTGAGAGCTAATATAATTACTGGGTATATGAGACTTAAGAACTGATGTTACAAAGTGACGAGCGCAGTGTGACAGCATTTTGTTATGGGCAGACGACGCAGACTTGCCATCAGATGGAGGAATTGATAATCTCGTCACTTTCTTAATAAAAAAACAAATCGTGAATATTTTATAAAAGAACCAAATTTGAAAAGCAATTATGTATAATTCGAACATAAAAGACTGTCCCTGACACTACGGCGTTTGGTTCGGTAAAGCATCCAACATGCAAAAGACCAATTAATCCAAACGTACGTGAATTTGTCAACGCAGCTTTTCGTAATATATTTTTTGCGATTAAATAGTATATTTAACGTATGCCACGACGTAACGGATAAAAAAATACTTATGATCGATTTATAACACTGAATACTTTTAAAGGTAATGACCCTTATTAAAGGTTTTTTTTTAATTGGATGAAGTGACGCAAAACGTTAACCGGATAGGAAGCGCAACGTCTGCCCATAACAAATGTTGTGTCGTCCAGAACATTTCTGTGTGGCACCACACTGCACACGTCACCCTGAGACTTTACTTCTTATGCCTCATATGCCCACTTACACTAGCTCTCAGTGCCCTACAAACCCTACAGTTATGTTTGCACACAAGGGCAGAATAACTGGCCCTGGGGTGGTACGAGTACCTACCTAGACGGATTCCTGCATAGGAATCTTTCCGCTATGTAATACTTCTACATGGTTATGATGTCCTAATTAAATTTAATGGGTCAAACATCTGTTAATTTGTATATATTTGGCTGCAAACCCTTCCATTTTTTTATTAATAAGACCGTAAGTGTATGCGTAGTGATAAAAGCAACGGCCAACCCGCCTGCCAAGCGTAGCAACTATGGGAAAATCCCCAAATATGAGAGCTACAACGTTAAAACGGCCCTTACTCTCCGGCGGCCCCGCTAGTCCTGGCTACGGTAGCAGTCATGGTAAAGCGACGACCTGCACGGTTTTGCGGGAAGTCGATGGATGCAGATGTTGCCGTGTGGCAAGATCTTAAGATCTTAAGATCTCAAGATCTTAAGATCTGGGGGCTTAAGAGAATCTACCACCCCATCTCGTCCCGTGGGTGTCGTAAAAGTCGACAGAGGGAAAATTAAAAGCAGAAGATGGGCAGCAGCATCTTCTTGAAACATCATAATAAATAAACTGCGGTTGCCAACCCGCCTGCCAAGCGTGGCAACTATGGCAAAATCCCCCCAAAATGAGAGCTACAAACTTTTGTTGCACTCTATGGGGGAGGCCTATGTTCAGCAGTGGACTAATGGTAGGCTGAAATGGATGGATGGATGGATGGATGGATGGATGGATGCAGATGGCTCAGGACCGTGTTTTGTGGAAGTCTATGGGGGAGGCCTATGTTCAACAGTGGACTAAAATAGGCTGAAATGATGATGATGATGATGAAAAGCAACGGGTGCAAAACTACATAACAAATATGATGTCTGAAAAAATCACAGCCTGCAAATGTCTAACCTTCTCAAAATGTATATAAAATTTAAAAAAAAAACTGCTGGCCTACCTGTTTTTTTTTTTTGTTAACTTTTGCCGGTTATTTAAAGGAAAGAGGCATGTTTTCTCAAAACTAGTGTCGTTCGAAGAAAATACATTCAACCAGAATTATGTAAATAATCAACATTTAATAAAAAAAATTCTATTATTATAAAGTCGGCTCGGTCGGCGTAGTGGCTAAGCTGTTGGCTTCTACGCCGCCGGTCGCGGGTTCGATTCCCGCACGGGACAATATATTTGTATGGCCTACACATAGTTGTTCCGGGTCGGGGTGTTTGTGCATGTTGAATTTATGTCTGTAAAACGTACCCACGACACAAGAGAAATCCTGCTGTGGGGCATCGTTTTAAAAAAAATAATTAAATATATATTTAAATTAACCGCCTACCTACCGCTTTCCTACCGAGGTGTCGTAAGAGGCGACTAAGGTGAGTAGTGGTAAGGATGGTACTGAGTTTTTAATCGTGCTGTAACTCTGACACTATACTGCTTGTGGGAACGCAATGTGGAGTACGAATTTTTTAACTCGTACCAAAATGGGGGCGACGTGGTTCGGAACCCAACACGTCACGTTACCCGCGAGGGCGAAAAGTGGGTGACGTGAGTGCCTCAGCCTATCTTATATGGGAAAAAGGCGTGACTGTATGTATGTATGTATCATTAATTTATACGAGCCCTCGTAGCTCAGGGCGCAGAGCCCCTTTTCATAAATATCATAGTAGGCGAGTGACCCGAGTTCGATACTCTTTGCCGGCACCTCTAAAACTGTTCTGAAATTTTAAATTCTGAATTGCAATGACAGAGGTAGGGGCTATTGGAAGGCACTCTAAATATGTGCTGGTAACTGATGGAAAAATCAATGGAAGGGAAACAATGAATATTGAAGAAGAGTTAAAATGAGTAAAAGAAGAAAGCCTACATGTATGGTGTTAAGCCATTGAACACGACTCTAATATGCCATACCAATAGTTTTATTAAAAACATAGCCGCGGCCTCTTCCCGGTCCCAAAACCCTTTAAAAACGAGAAGAGGCTTGTGCTCAGCAGTGTTGTTTCAATAGGCGGTTACTTTACTTTTTCTGTTATGTTCTGTCTGGAGAACGCGCGTCTACCCTAATGAAGCTACTTACGTCCTACAGCCAGTATTTGGCTGCAGGGTGAACAAAAATGATGATGACAATGATAATTACTGGAATCCATCTCGGGAGGTACCATTTATTCTGCCGGGAAGCCGTAGTGAGAGCTAGTGTAGTCACTGGGAAATTAAGAACTGCTGTTTCAGGGCGACGGGCGCAGTGTGGTGCCACCCAGAAATGTTATGGGTGACACAGGATTTGTTATGGGTAGACGTTGTAGACGTTGCCAAATTTTTTCGTTTCGTTTTGCTCGTATCATCACTTTATCCAATAAAAAAACTTAAGAACCAACGTCTCATGGTAAACGAGCACAGTGCGGCCATACAAAACTTTCCAATGCATCGTTCCAGGAGACACTTGAGCTGGCGGCATCGTTGGGCTGGTCGTCTTACTTCCCTTTACTATAGTTGAGGAAGGCGATATTTTCCACATGCGTCATACTTGTGAACTGCTGCTGGCGGAGGTTGGTCTGCTCGAGTTTGCAATGCACTTGTATACATATTATTGAATTCGACTTGTTTGAAATTTTGACGCAGAGCGTGTTTCGGTAGTCCATTAGACTAGTATTTTTTAATTTTTATGTTTTTTTGACTATGATAAAAAACCAAAAATTGCAAAGAAATAGGATACCCTCGGCGGGTCGTCCGCTTTCCTTTAATATGGTTGAGAAAGGCAATGGCTGCCAAATGCGTTATATTTGTGAAGGTGCTGCTTGTGGAGGCTGGTCTGCTTGAGTTAGAAATTTTGTGTCGGAGCGTGAGGATACCCGCGGAGTTTCTTTCTCCTGTTTCTTCTCCATCATAGGAACCTCATTACGAAACGGTTGTGGAATTTATAAAAAGTATATTTCCCTCGTATCTTCTTGAGAATTTTCATTGAATTTATCTGTTATAGACAGGCACTTACCATCAGCCGAACGGCTTTACTAGTCTCGTCTTTTTTAACAAAATGTCGTAATTGAGACTCTTGCGTCCCTGGGATTAGTGAACAAAGGACGCTTTCAGGAAGTTCCGCGGTTTTTCCGCTTCGGAAGCCATGAGATCTTACTTTCAAGCCGATAGGTGTCCGGCAGAGTAGAATAGCACCAACGTCTTTCCTACCGAGGTATCTTAAGATTCAACTAAGGTATTGTGCAGCCCTTATTCGTGCGCAATAACACCATAATATGCTATGCTGTTACTATACTGTATTTTTTACTTGTACCAAAATGGCGGCGACGTGGCAGACTCTGCCACGTCGCTGCCATTTTGGTAATAGATTAATGTCATTATAATAATATGCAATGTGGTCATTATACTGCTCTTGAGAACGCAGTCGGAAGCCACCAGTCACGCCTATTTTCCCGCGGAGGCGAAAAGTGGGCTTGGTGTGTGGCCTCTGGCTACTCCTAATAGGGGAAAAGGCTTGATTGTATGTGTAAGCCGACTCTTATAACACTCACGTAATGTGATAGAGTGGCTGTTAATTTCATGCCGCCACAGTAGTCTTACAAAATTATGTAACTTGCCAAGTAATTTCACTTAGAGCAACGCAGATTCGAGATCAGGCCGTTTAGTATGCGATTACTGTTATGAACAATGGAACACGGTTAGTAGCGAGTACGTTATGAAACAATATCCCTCGACTTTCTTCCACTGAGAGCCGTGGTAGCTCAGGGGCTAGGCGCTCGCTTTAAATTTCATAGTACGCGAGTGACCTGGGTTCGATTCCCGGTGCCGGCACCACTAAAATTGTTAATTGCAATTTTAAGTGCTAATTTACCACGTGCTCGGCGGTGAAGGAAAACATCGTGAGGAAACCTGCATGTCTGAGGAATAAAAAATATTTCGAAGATATGTGAAGTCTGCCAACACGCATTGGAGCAGCGTGGCGGATTCTTCCTAGCTCCAAAACCCTCTCAGAAATGAGAGGAGGCCTGTGCTCAGTAGTGGGACAATTATAGGCTGAAACTTTACTTTACTTTTTTTTTCTTCCACTGAATACTTTACTTGATGCCGTCGCGTTTAGTATTGCAACTGCAACAAATGCCTTTTTCGAGCGGCTTCTGGGGCCTCAGTATGATGAGACTTTAAAGCCCAGCCCTGGGCTGCTAAAGTATGTTTTTTTTTTGATGCCCCACAGTAGGGTTTCTCCTGTATCGTGGGTGCGTTTTACATACATAAATTCCACATGCACAAACACCCAAACCTGGAACAACTATATGTAGGCCATACAAATGTTTGTCCCGTGCGGGAATAGTACCCGCGACCCGCGGCGCTTAAGCCAAGGGCTTAGCCACTGCGCCAACCGAGCCGACAACCAACATATTTTTAATAGTACCTACACGAAAGAAAGAAAAGAAAGATTTATTTATTTCTTACAAGCACACATAGATGATAGATGAAAAATAAATATTTGTTCTACTTGTTTGCGGAGTAATGCTCCGTGCAAGGTCTCAAACACCGTTCAGTGGCATTCTTGCACTAAATACAATATTATATGTTACAATATTGATATACATACACAAATAGGTTGTAGAATTCCTATGCAGGAATCCGTCTAGGTAGGTACCGTCCCAGGTCAGTTATTTCAGGCCAGCATTTGTTATGGGCACTTTAAACTTTTTTTTGCCACGCACAAGCCCTTTATGGAATATGCTGCCGCCAGCGGTTTTTCCGGACCGATATGACTTAGGGATCTTCAAGAAAAGAACCTATTCCTTTCTCAAAGGCCAGCAACGCATCTGCTATTCCTCTGGTATTGTAGATGTTCATGGGTGGCGGTGATCACATATCATCAGGTGAGCCGCTTGTTTGTTTGCCAATCCAATAAAAACATATATGCTATATACATATATAAGTAAATGACTATTAAATGACACGAGCGCAATTCCTAAACATAATACTGTTGCGAATGTTGGGAATGAGCAACATTGACCATTCACCATCATATATTTCTAACCCCTAAAAAAAAAAATCTCCGGCCATAAATAACAAATATATAAGATTTGTAAGTTGATAAATACAATAAAACGTTTCTCTCGTCAAGTGTGAGCGCCCATCGCGGAGCGAGCGATGTCCGCGCACACGCTCCACTGCTTTGCGTGATGTACACTGCGTAGAGAAATGTGTATGTCGATATCGATGCATCCGAATAATAAAAAAAAACACCAGCATAAACTGGTTTACTTTTTCGCATAAGGGCCACGTGACTAAGCGTTGTGTATCAGTCTGCGGAAACGAGAATACTGGGTTTAAATTGCAATATTTGGGCAAAGCACAAATTATACGTTTTAAAATATATAGCCTATTCAGGGTGCCGTGAGCCAAAAGGAAACGAAACCATAAAAAATATGTGATTTTCAAAGTTGGCACGCTACCTAGTATGGTAGTATTTACCAAATTATAGAGTACAGTTAACATTTTCCATTAAAATATGACGTTTCTCCGCCACCTTTTGATATCGATCAATTTATTGATATGAGAGTGCTGTTTCCAGATAATTTTGTCCTATTGTTTCTTTTACAGTTATTTATTAAGTTTTTTCTGTATTCCTTGGTTCGGCGACCGCGTGGCCTAGTGGTAAGCATACCTGACTTCTACGCCGCAGGTCCAGGGTTCAATTTTTTTTTATTGGATAAATTGATGAAACGAGCAAAACGTTCACGTGATGGTTAGTGCAACGTCTGCCCATAACAAATGCTGACAAACCCAGAATATTTCTGTGTGACACCACACTGCGCCCGTCACCTTGAGACATCGGTTCTTAAGTCTCATATGCCCAGTGATATGCTAGCTCTCAGTGCCCTTCAGACCGAAACAGAGTACTGTTGTATGTTTGCGCACTACTGCTTCACGGCAGAATAAGTGGTCCTGGGGTGATACCTACCTAGACGGATTCCTGCAAAGAAATCCTACCACCAGACAAAGCCAACATTTTGTGTTGTGAATGTGAAATGTATGTCTGTAAAATGCACCCACGATATGGGAGATATCCTACTGTGGGGCACAGTTTAAATAATTTAGTAAGGCTGATCACAAGTCCGGCAGAGTAGAGAAACACCTACCTCTTTCCTACCAAGGTGTCGTAAGAGGCGTCTAAGGTATTGTACGGATATCCTTTATCCGTGCAGAATAACACCATAATATGCAATGCTGTCGCTATACTGCTCCAAGTAACGCAATAAAGAACAAGAATTTCAACTCGCACAAAAATGGAGGCAACGTGGTTTGCGACTCGTCACGTCTCGATTTTCGAGGGGCGAAAACGGGCTACATGTGTGGCGTGATTGTATGTATGTATTATCGAAAATGTAAAACAAAGAGCCGTGGTAGCTCAGGGGCTCGGCGCTTGCTTTAAATTTCATAGTACGCGAGTGACATGGGTTCGATTTTCGGTGCCGGCACCACTAAAACTGTTAATTGCAATTTTAAGTGCTGATTTACCACGTGCTCGGCGGTGAAGGAAAACATCGTGAGGAAACCTCCATGTCTGAGGAATAAAAAAAATATTTTGAAGACATGTGAAGTCCGCCAACCCGCATTGGAGCAGCGTGGCGGATTCTTCCTAGCTCCAAAACCCTCTCAGAAATGAGAGGAGGCCTGTGCTCAGTAGTGGGACATTTATAGGCTGAAACTTTAAAACAAAGAACTAGTACAATGGAAAAAAATACTATCCATATCGACAAATTAACGACCCAGCCCTGAACCGAGCGTAGAAACAATCTCAAATGAAAACATTGCGGTTAGCGCATAAGAATCCATCGCATTTTTCAGTTCGGACGCACACGGCACGCGTGCTCTTGCACACAACAAACGTAAAAACAAAGGGGCATTACTCCTTCTAGTTATGTGATTTAGCGAGATGACGAGCGATCTGTCTGTAACGAGCAGCGGCTCGCGTGTTAGACAGTTTGGTCTGTACAGAACCATAGACGCGAGGACGGAAGAGTTCCTAAGGCTCTCGAGGAAACGGCAGATAAGGCAGGGCTGCGCATGCGCCGCTGTCTCCACGGCCGTCACCGTTACTATAATTGTTGTAAGTAATTCCTTGGAATTAGTTATACATGTTGCTTAGTGAAAGTGTTTTATGTGGCGTGATAAATGTATGCTAGCATGATGTACGTAGATTTTGCAGTTAGTTGTTATGTTTGGTATAACGTAATCTTATATAAGTATTATTATTTTTGTGAATTAGGTATAGGGACAGCTTGTGCGTGTTTGACGTCCGCGCAGTCGTTGGCGAATGCAGTTCCGAATGGTAAATGAATGAGATTTTAATTCATCATTTAACTGGTCTTGGGATTGTATGCTCCAGGGTATTCTCTAGCGGTCATCACTGAAAATCGGCGTTGCAGATGTTAGCGCAACAATGTGCTGAGTGATGACCCTTTTGGCATGACCCGCGATGTACACACAATAGTCAAACGCACAGCTTAGATATAATGGTACTTTTATGGTTACCTATATGTTAATGTTTGTCTGTAAATGTATACTAAAATGTGTTACTAATGTTATGCATTATTCCACTTTTTAATTAAAAATATCTTCTTAATAAAACTTGTCGACTGACTGATAGACAGACAACGCACATCCTGCATCGGTGGGTCCAGAAGCACGAAATTTAGCACGGGAGTTCCTAATGTAACGATAGCATTAGGAATGGATTTTTGAAAATTCATTCTCTAATGAAGCCAAATGGAGTATGAAATCTTGTAAATGTATGTTCCTTGATTTCGTTTATTTTTTTAACTGGTGGTAGGATTCCTATGCAGGAATCCGTCTAGGTGGGTACCACCCCAGGGCCAGTTATTCTGCCGTGAAGCAGTAGTGTGAAAGCATTACTGTGTTTCGGTTTGAAGGGCACTGTGAGCTAGCGTAATCACTGGGCATTTGAGACTTAAAAACTGATGTTTCAGGGTGACGGGCGCAGTGTGGAGCTATACAAAAATATTCTGGGTGACACAACATTTGTTGTGGGCGGACGTTGTTACCATCAGGTGAACGTTCTGCTCGTTTCGTCACTTTATACAATAAAAAAAAACCGACTTTAAAAAAGGAGCTGGTTCTCAATTCGTCGGTACATTTTTTTAAGTATGTTCGGGCATAACTTATTTGTTCTTTTTCCCGATATTTGTTTTAATCAAAAGAAAAGTTTTAAACATAGAGGATGTATAAAAATTTGATCAAGTTGTGATGACGGTTTTTTGATTAAATAGTAGGTCGGAGAAAAAGCCTATTTTTTATTGTATAAAGTGATGAAACGAGCAAAACATTCACCTAATGGTAAGTGCATCTGCCCATAACAAATACTGTGTTACACCACACTGTAAGTACGTACGTACGAACATAGTATTTTCATAAATATACAATGATGGAAGTGTCAAAAAGTATTAGTATCCTTGAATAGTTCTCGTAGCGACTCGCGAGGACTTAAGTTATATATTCCCCGAAATGCATGTTTTTGCAAAATGAATATTGTTTCCAGACCGGCCGCGGATCCCCACAATAATACGCCATAGCTCATCAACTGTCTCATCCTTCTAATAACAAAAATGGAAGAACTTAACTTCGAAGCCATTTTTTCAATATGTTCTCCGCACTGTAGCTTGGTATTAACAGCGATTCCAAGAAATATAGTTAAATTTTCAAAAGTAAGGTTAGAATTCTCTAAATTATTTTACCCGCATTTAAAAGTAAATTATATGCCGAAAACCGTTTGGAAACAATATCCAGAGTTTGATTGGGCTGTCCCAGAGTCAAGTCACTTCTGTAAACTTTAAACAACAATGAGGTATCATCAGCAAACAGAATTATCTCAGAAATTTTTTGTACCAAATAAGGAAGATCATTAATGTAAACCAAGAACAGAAATGGACCAAGGATCGATCCCTGAGGAACACCCATTTTTACTGGACAACCTGACGATTTAACACCAACAATATGACAATAAATTGACAAACTTGAGGTACTCTGACCACTTGGCCACGCAGTCTTCAGTCATAATAAAGTATATAACTAATTACTGGCCCACAAGGATTCTTGACTGGGATAAAGAATCCCTATCATATTCAATTCCAAATTACGAATATTGCAATGTGATTGATCAACAAACATACAAACATTCAAGCATCCAACGTTTATCGGTTCAGTAGTAAACGGTTGGCTTCTGTACCAAGGGACGCGGGTTCGATTTCCGCACAGAGTATCATTACGATATTTTTATAGGCAACAAATAGTTGCACGAGTCTATCAGTTTGTGCGTGTGGAATTCTGACTACAAGTAAATCCTTTTGGAAGAAAAAAAAAAATAAGTTTAGTATTTGACATGGGTCTGGCTTTTTTAGGTCTGATTTAAATGAAACTAATTTTACCGATTTTATCGCGTTTATTTTTGTTATTTATAACCCGACGTTTCGAGTGCTTTACAGCACCCATGGTCACGGGGAGACTGAGGTGACAAATGTCCTGATGTCATAGTTAACCCGAAGTACCTTCAGCTTTTAATTATTTTTTGTGGTCCGATCTACGCAGAAAGAGCTAACTGTGTCTTGAAGTCTTGCAGTGGTATGCTTGGTTTTTGACTTAATTTTATTAATTATAGGATCCCATGCTGGTGGTAATACCTAACCATCTTCTCTATTAAAATTAGGATGTTTTTTAATTTCAATAGCCTCGCGAATCATCCTTGGTAGGAATCGGTGTTCTTTTGCGAGGATTTGTGGTTTATCAAATCTGATGTAATGATTGGGATGATCCAGAACATGGTCACAGACTGCAGACTTCCTGGGGCGGCGATGCTTCACATCAGCTATATGTTCTTTTACGCGGGTTTTTACTGATCTTTTTGTTTGCCCTATGTAAGAGAGACCACATTCACAATCCAGCTTGTATACTCATGCATCTTGTAGAGGGATGTTACACTTGACAGATGGTAAAAATTGACTTATCTTCTTCGGCGGCTTGAAAAATGTTTTTATGGAAGCCCGCTTCAAGATATAGCCAATCTTGTCCGTGACTCCTCTGACATATGGTAGGACTGCAGGTACACGCTCGACTGTGGCCAGCTTCACTCGGTCACTGCGACGAAGGCGCGGAACCCGAAGCTTGTTGTCTTGCAAAACTTGCTTGACGTGCTGAAGCTCGGCGGCCAGGTGTTTACTGTCACAGATCCCTTGTGCTCTCTGAAACAAAGATTTGCCCACGGTAGCTAACTGTGAAGGATGGTGGTGAGATTCACCGTTTAAATACCTGTTGGTAAGGGTCTTTTTCCTATACACAGTGTGACTCAAGGTGTTATTAGGATTTCTAATTACTAAAACATCTAGAAAAGCTAAAGAGTTATTTGTCTCTAACTCCATTGTAAATTGTATTTTACATCTAACTATGACATCAGGACCTCTGTCTCTGTCATCTGTCACCTCAGTCCCCCCGTGACCATGGGTGCTGTAAAGCACTCGAAACGTCGGGTTATAAATAACAAAAATAAACGCGATAAAATCCGTAAAATTAGTTTCATTTAATGTGTAGTGTTCGCGTAAATATAAGAAATCATTTTTTAGGTCTGGTTAAAGATGGTTATTATGTCATAAATGTTGGAAACTAAATAATTTTCTTAGCGTTTCATTTCATTTTCTTCATTTACTGTGTCTCGGTTTGAAGGGCACTGTGAGCCAGCATAATCACGGAGCATATAAGACTTAAGAACTGACGTCAGCCTGACGGGCGCGATGTAGTGGCACACCGAAATGTTCTGGGTGACACAGCATTTGTTATGGGCAGACGTTGCACTATCAGGTGAACTTTATGCTCGTTTCGTCACTTTAACAAATAAAAAAAATCAGCACAATTGCCACGTGCATAAACACCCTGTCCTGGAACAAATATATATAGCCCATACAAACATTTTTCCCGTGCGAATTAGGAATCGAATCCGCGACCCGTGGTGCACTCTCCACTGCGCCAACCAAGCCAAATCTTAGCCTACCTCCGATCTTATCGCATGAGCGTCCGATGTAACGCTACCTACCCGCGTCACATCGGATACGGGTAGGATGGGACGAGTGAGTGCCTCTGTGTTTGCGCGTACACTTGCGACACTATAATACCTCCTGCGCAGTTGATAGCTTCCGAAGTATTTGAAAGTTGTTGCGGTTTTTGATTTAATTTTATTAATAATAGGATCCCAAGCCGGTGGTAATACCCAACCATCTTCCCTATTGAAATTAGGATGTTTTTTAATTTCAATAGCCTCGCGAATCATCCTTGGTAGGAATCGGTGTTCTTTTGCAAGGATTTGTGGTCTATCAAATCTGATGTAATGGTTGGGATGATCCAGAACATGGTCGCAGACTGCAGACTCGCGATAAAATCCGTAAAAAAAAAAAAAAAGTAGTTTTATTTAAATGTAAATTTTATTGTTTAATATTGATAGTTAATGCAGCATGTGCTTATGAATGTGTATAGTGATTGGAAAAATCAAATCAAGACCAAAATTATACTTTTCGTTTCGTCTCCCTCGGTCCAGCAAATCTTCAGTAAAAATGAGCTAGCAATATTTTGATCGATAGGTAACAGTTGCAACGATTGCTACTTGTCTAAAAATGATGTATTTGTACCTTGACGGTAATGTTACTTCACCGCCGCAGTTTCTTTCCGCCGTGGTGGCGGTTTAAGAGAATCTGCCAACCCATCTCATCCCGTGGCTGTCGTAGAAGTCGACAAAGGGGAAATTAAAACCAGTATCTTCCTGGAACATCTGAATAAATAAACTGCGGTTGCTAACCCGCCTGCCAAGCGTGGCAACTATGGCAAAATCTCCCCAAAATGAGAGCTACAAACTTTTGTGGCAATCTATGGAGGAGGCCTATGTTCAGCAGTGGATTAGTGATAGGCTGAAATGATGATGATGATGATGCGAATTGGTATTGGAATATTCAATTCTAGACCAAAATTTTGCTTTTCGTTTCGTCTCCGTCAGTTCAGGAAATCTTCAGTAAAAGTCAACTATACTTCTACTGTCGATCAAAATTGTAAAGTCTTGCTGCTTGATGATTGTATACTTGGTATACTTGGATATGATACCGCGTGGCCTAGTGGTCAGAGTACCTGACTTCTAAGTCGCGGGTCCTAGATTCGAATCCCAGCCGGAGCCAACATTTGTGCTAAAACATAAATTGTTGGTTTTCGGGTCAGGTTGTGTTGTGATTGTCCCCGTTTTTCTGACACTGCATCCTAGCCTACCTCCGATCTTATCGCATCAGCGTTACATCGGGCGCGGGTAGGTTGGGACGAGTGAGTGCCTCTGTGTTTGCGAGTACACTTGTGGCACTATAATATCTCCCGCGCAGTTGATGGCTCCCGACAGTAGACGGAAGTTGTTGCCGTGGTCGAAATCGGCTAGGAGAACATCATCACTTGGATATGATAATTGACACTGGAAAATAGTTTATGACTGTTTCCATTCATAAATAATAAATAAATATAGATAACTAGCCGAAGACCGCAACTACGTCTGCGTTGATATAATTTTTAAATATCCCTTGGGAACTATTCGATTTTCCGGGACATAAAGTATCCTATTCCCGTCTCTAGGATGCAAGCTAGTTCTGTGCCAAATTTAGTCAAGACCGGTTCAGCGGTTGAAGCGTGAAAAGTTAACAAACAGAGGGACAGAGAGAGTTACTTTCGCATTAACAGTATTAATATAATAGAAAGCAACTTAAGATGTAATTACTACCTAATAGTTTTAAACGTATTTTGTAAATCCATTACATAAACGTGGACCTCGGTCCGTCATTTCGGCAAAATGCTCTGAATACAATGCATTGTACTTTTAGTACAGTTTCAGTGTTTTATGGCTTAATGTATTAAGCATTGTAACGCGTTACACTACGCGATACCATAAGACGTTTACCAGTTTTGCAAGAGTTGTTACGTGTGAAAGTTACAAAAGCAGCTTGGTCATATCCGGTGGGGAACTAATTATTAGTTTTCCATTGTCTCCGGCAGCAATTCTTTATAGATGCAATATAAATGGAAATGCTCGGTTGGCGCAGTGGCTAAGCCCTTGGCTTCTGCGCCGCGGGTCGCGGGTTCGATTCCCGCACGGGACAAATATTTGTATGGCCTACAGATAGTTGTTCCGGGTCTGGGTGGTTTGTGCATGTGGAATTTATGTCTGTAAAACGTACCCACGACACAGGAGAAATCCTACTGTGGGGCATCATTTTATTTTATTTAAAAAAAAAAAAAGATTTACTCAAGAACATAGTTTTGTTATCGTAGAAAGTGGTGAGATGAGCATGTCGTTCACTTGATGTTTTTTTTTTAATTTCATAAAAGTAACGGAATGAGCGAAACGTTCACCTGACGGTAAGTGTAACGTCTGCCCATAACAAATGCTGTGTCACCCAGAAAATTACCGTGCGACACCACACTGCGCCCGTCGCCCTGAGGCATCAGTTCTTAAGTCTCATATGCCCAGTGATTACGCTAGCTCACAGTGCCCTTCAAACCGAAACACAGTGATGTTTGCGCACTGCTGCTTCACGACAGAATAACTGGCCCTGAGGTGGTACCTACCTAGACGGATTCCTGCATAGGTACTGCATACGTTAGCTCATGACATATGCTGTGTCACTCAGAATAACTTGCACCCATAGCAGTTAAGTCTCATATCCAACTGACACAAACGAGATTCACATGCAGCTATCCGTCTAGGTAGGTACCATCGCTGTGCACGAACATTAATGCGTTTCGGTTTGAAGGGCACTGAGAATTAGTGTAATCATCTGGGCATGTGAAACTAAAGAACCGATGCGTCAGGGTGACGGTCGCATTTTGTTACCACCGCAGAAATGTTCTGGGCGACACAGCATTTGTTATCGGCAGACGTTGCACTCACCATCAGGCGAACGTTTTGCTCGGCTCGTCACTTTATCCAATAAAAAAATTCACTCGTTGAAGCGCAACTACCAATGCTCTAGAATTCAGAGTAATCAGATCGCTTATCCGTTTAATTATGTTAGCGAACACGGTATCGGAACGGTCTTAATCTTGGTACTCTTAACACCGTAACAAAGAAAGCATGGTTAGTTTTAATGCGACCTAAATATGGTAACAGAGTAGAATAGCACCTACCTCTTTCTTACCGAGGTGTCTTACGACTAAGGTATTGTACAGACAGCCTTCATTCATGGAGAATAACACCATAATATATAATGCTGTCTGTACGGCTCGTTGGAACGCAATGGTAAGTAAGAATTTTTTGACTCGTACGGGAATGGCGGCGACGTGGCTCGCCACCCTCTCTCGTTTCCCGCGAGGGTGAAAAGTGGGCTATGTGAGTGGCCTCTGCCGACCCTTTTATATGGGGAAAAGGCGTTAGTGTATGTATGTAAATATGGTAATTTTAATCTCCAATGCACATGATAAAAAAATAAGAATATAAAATATATCGGATTGCTGCACCCAAAAGCCTGCCTCAGTATTATGCAACAACAAAAATTGCCACAGCGCTGTTATTCTGTCGTTACTACTGATATGGTGCCTACAGACAGTTATCGAAACAGACAGAAACGAATAATAAAATAAACGTGAAACACTTTCAGAGAATCCACCACCACAACTCATCCCGTGGGTGCCGTAAAATTCGACAGAGGGATAACTAAAACCAGAAGATGGGCAGCCTCTTCCTGGAACATCTGAATAAAGAAACTGCGATTTCCAACCCGCCTGACAAGCGTGGCAACTAAGACAAAATCGCCCTAAAATGAGAGCTATATACATTTGTCGCAATCTTTGGGGAAGGACTATGTTCAGCAGTGGACTAGTGGAATAGAAATGATGATAATGATGAAACCTGAAAATATTTCATATGTAAGGTTTGAAATATAAACGTATATAATGTATAAAATGTATAATATGTGAATCAAAAGTCAGAACTCTAAAATAACAATAATAATAAATTAATTATTACTTGTAAAATTCTTAAAGCGCCGTGGTGCATCAGGGGCTAGGCGCTCGCTTTAAAATTCATAGTATGCGAGTGAACTGAGTACGATTCTTGGTGCCGGCACCACTACTGTTAATGGTAACGTTAATTGCAACTCTAAGTGCTGATTTACCACGTGTTCGACGGTGAAGGAAAACATCGTGAGGAAATCTGCATGTCTGAGAAATACAAAATATTTCGACATGTGCCCATTGCCACTTTAGCAAGCTGAAGTGGCAATGGGCCGGCCATATAGCTCGTAGAACCGACAACCATTGGGGAAGAAAGGTTCTCGAGTGGCAACCTCGTACCGGCAAACGCAGCGTAGGGCGACCCCCCACTAGATGGGGCGACGACCTGCACGGTTTTGCGGGAAGTCGATGGATGCAGGTGGCTCAGAACCGTGTTTTGTGCTAATCTATGGGGGAGGCCTATGTTCAACAGTGAACTGCAATAGGCTGAAATGATGATGATGATGATGATGATGTGAAGTCCGCCAACCCCCATCTTACTGGAGCTAGGAATCCGTCTAGGTAGGTACCACCCCAGTTATTATGCCGTGAAGCAGTAGTGTGCAAATATTACTACGTTTCGGTTTGAAGGGCACTGAGAGCTAGTGTAATCACTGGGCATATGAGACTTAAGAACTTATGTCTCAGTGTGACGGGCGCATTGTGGTATCACACAGAAATGTTATGGGCAGACGTTGCACTTACCATCAGGTGAACTTTCTGCTAGTTTCGTAACTTTATCCAATAAATAATAAATATTGAGCATGTGAACATTTTCCTGTTATTTCTTAATTGTTTGTGGCATAACTTTATTAGTAATTGTCGTATTATGATTTTGTGGCTAATTACGTATGTCTGTAACAAGGTAAGTAACGCAACAGTTATTTTTTTTTCATAGTATAGATATGAGATTATATTTATGTTAACAACTTTTGACTAGTAGCAAAATGGCGGCGATGTGGTTTGCCACCCGACACGTCACGCCCGTGGGGGCGAAATGTGGACTACGGGTGTTGTCTCTACCACTTATATGGTAAAAAGGCGTGACCGTACGTATGTACGTAATACTATACCTAAAATCGCGTTAATAATGAAGAGAGATCTGCTTTCGGCAGGGAAAAGTGGTGGTAGGATTCCTATGCAGGACTCCGTCTAGGTAGGTATCACCCCAGGGCCAGTTATTCTACCGTGAAGAAGTAGTGTGCAAACATTACTGTGTTTCGGTTTGAAGGGCACTGTGAGCTAGCGTGATCACTGGGCATATGATACTTAAGAACCTATGTCTCAGGGTGATGGGCACAGTGTAGTATCACACAGAACTTTTCTGGGTGACACAGCATTTGTTATGGGCAGACGTTGCACTTCCCATCAGGTAAAGGTTTTGCTCGTTAAATCAATTTATGCAATAAAAAAAATATTATGCTCTTAATTTGATTTCCTTTTCTCTTAACTAATATAGTTGTTAAAGAAAATTAAACCCAAATTTAATACAAAATCTCTTTCTAATTTCAGAGCATTCTACTGGTGTTTGAATTCAACGTGATCCCAAAGGTTCAACAGAAATCATCTCAAAACTGGTTGGGTCTAATGAACAGCACTGCTGAAGAAGAATCATTCAATAAGGCTAAATTTAATATAGATAAAACAACTCTGAAACTTTTGCCGATACTAATTAAAGCTCTCAATGAAAATAAATTCTTTAACAAAGTTCTTGATAGTTACACTACTCCAAGTACTATTTATGAAAGGAGACATACCACGGAGTTTACGTATAAGAAAAATGTTTTCTCCGATCGAAATAACTGGATAAGATTTCCAACATCTAGACTGCTTGCAATCGAATATAAAACGTCACCAATTGTTTATTTTAAAACACAAAAAAACGATTATTTTACAAAGATAAGAAAAATTAGGGATTATCAACGAATCATGAATTATGTAGACAAAATGATAAGCGACCGTGTCACCTTTGGATCAACTCAGTCAATGAAAACGAATGAAGATTATACCCCAGAGAACCCACAAATGTACAGAAGTGTTACAAAGCCTATAAATAAACTTACAAGAGCTAAAATCTACAAAAGTACAACACCAATAACTCAAACTATAAGAACTACGACAAAAAACAAGTTACTCAATAATCAAAAACTTAATAGTTGTAAATGTCCAACGAAAATAGGCGAAATATTGAATAATTTACTGTCAAATATAAAACTCTTGATGCCACATTATAGTACGACGGAGTCCACTTTACAAGCCTCGCCATGTAATGCAACATACACTAGGCTACATTCTTCTGAAGAAGAAACATATCCTGTATTCATTCCAACTGCACCGAACAAAAATTTTAAATTCAGTAAGAAGCATTTAAATAAAATAACAACGCTATCGCCGTACAGATCTCCTGACTTAAAAATAAATAATTTCAACAAATATACGCAGTCGAGGCTAACCGAACTAAGAAGGGATCATACCCTTAATACTATCGTAAGTTTACTACAGCCCAAATTTCAAGATCAGACAACGTATTCATTTGAAACTCAGACCCAATACCCCGTCCCCACACCACCAATATTAATACAAAAGCCCGAAACGAATGAAGAGAAATCAAAAAAACCTATATCAAATCAAAATGATGCTAAATATGATCCATTACAATTTATTAATATTGTACAACACTATAAATTACTACATAAAGAAAACGACTCCAAAACAATATTTCCAGAACTAGTTTACAATGATAGTTATGGGAAAGAAGATTCTATCGCTACTGCAAATGTAGCTGACAGATATTTGAATCTTGACGTTCACAGTCTGGAACTGGTTAAACGAAAGATGGTATCTTCCCGCAAAAAGACGAAAAAAATTATAATTAAACAACCATATATTAATAAAAAAATAAATCATTTTAGTGAAGTACCTGACACAAAATGGTATAGTATCCATAACGATACGTCAATGGATTTTAAGAAAATGTTTTATCCGATCGCAACTTTACATTATCTGTACCTTCGTCATAATGGTACAATAAAATCGACTACACCAAAAAGAGTTACAAAAAAATTATATGGATCAGTAACAACCACAAAAAAAAATTATACCTCATCAAGAACTAGTAGAACCTTAACAACCGCTGTTAAAACAGAAATCTTAACGACTGCTAAGCCAATTATTGAGAAATCTACCAAATCAACAAAACTCAGTAATGGATCTTTCCTCAAGATAAGTAAATCGCAAACTAGATCCGGGATGATGGGACAAAAATCTAAAGATGAGGCTATTTTCCGTTCAGAAGAAATAAACTTGGACGATGATTTTGACAAAATCGTAATTGAAGAAAATTATCAAGAAGATGGTCTAAAGGATGAAAACCTAGATGATACTACGAGTCCGTCCTCAAAACACTTAATTCGAGAGTCTCAGACTAAAGGCAACACGAACCCAAAATTAATACATCCCAAAGAGAAAGATGAACAATCTGAATTGTTTTTTACATCAAAAGCACTACATAATAAACCTCGATCGTATCTGGACATTCAAGATGACTTTAAACACGATGAAAATTTTGATTTTAATTTAAATAGTTTATTTGATTACGTTTAAATTGTTTAGCATATACAATATACTTCTTAGTTATTTCTATTATATTGACAATATAATGAAAATAAAGTTTATAGTTCCTTCATTAAGAACGTTATTATGATAATCCCCAAAAAGGTTGATCATTTTTTTATTTTGAAACTTATTAAAATTTGAGATGTTTCGCTACCCGTCACGTCTCATTTGCCGCGGGGATGAAAAGTGGGCTAGGTGTGTGGCCTCTGCCTACTTATATTGAAAGCGCGTGACTATATGAATGTATTAAAATTAATTTCAATCTTGTTTCAGGCAGTTCTACTAATCTACGAGTATGCGATTGCGGTAGAAACGAGCTTAGTACAAAATAGAAGAAGCCTCAACAGGTCTATTAAGGATAAAAATGTAAATAATGTTAGCCCTATGGCTGACAGGTTAGACCGAAGCTATTTCGGATTTGACCAAGACTATTACGAAAGAATGCCCCTCCTTGTAAACGCTATGGCTGAGAACGCAGAACCTTTTACGGAAACGGTGTCGCTAAAACAATTCAACTCTCGGCAAGAAACAGTTTTTAAAACGCCCAAACCAACAAACGTATATAAATCAGTACATAGAACAAGTCCAAGGCCCTTTCAATTTGAGTACAAAAGTTCGACTCCGTATCCGTTTCGCAATACCTTTGGATCGAGAACTTGGGTTGAAAGTTATCGTAATGCTCAGAGACTGAAAAATCTTCAGCAGATAATGGTCTATCTTGGCAAAACCTTCAACGCTAAACTTGGTGAAATTGACACAATTGCAACAAAATCACACATTGCCTTTTCTGGGATATATTTTGAACCACTCAATACTGAATCTATTAAAAATAGAGTATTTTCTAAACGAAATAATGCCGAAACTCACCATCGATTTGACCCACTATTTACTTTTAAACCAGATAGTCCGGGAGACGTTAATTTATTAGCTGAAGATTTCTTAAGGTTTTCGCCAATTTTTACACATAACGTTGGAAAGGAAACATCACCTCGTACTCTTTCCCAATATGAAACAATCTTAAATCGTAATAAAAGCCGTGAGCAAAGCATAATCGATTTAGATTTACGCAACGTAAAAGGGGAACTTTCAGATAAAGCAGAAAGTAGTAATACTCGTATATCGTATCTTAATAAACATGATTCCTATAGGAATACTTTTGACACAGTATCCTTGGAATCATCGAAAATGAAAAATCAACACCCAAAAGAAACTTCTCCGATATTGAGTAGAATATTTGTTACTACTTCACGTCCAATCGTACAGTTTAAACCTAGATCGGCAATTTCAATTACACGATCAAATTTTGTATTAAAACAACCACGTATTTTACCAGACAGAACAAAAGAAAATATCAATCTGATAAATACTTATCAGATTGGGTATACACCCAATGTGGAAACAACGACCGGTGCCAAAATGATAGTTCAGGCATCCCCTACAAATACTGTAATTGGAAGCGACGAAACTACTATTAATGAAACAACCGCTTCTCCAGCTCAAACGACTGAAACTTATATTGATGAAATTCCAATAATCAATGCAAGTCACATAGAAGACTATCATGCCGGAAGTTCAGGAGTTATTCCTGTTACTACACCTCCAATTTTGCCGCATGTGACATCTACGATACCATTGTTTGATAACACAGCAACGTTGCCCGAACCAGTGTGGCCTACAAACTCCCCAGATATAATCAAATTCAGTCGTGAAGATGCCAAAATACCTAATCAATATTTGACAATGAAGCCGTTTGTAAATACGACAACAGCAACCACAGACACATACACAAATGATAGTATTGAATACGATGATGAGAACAGCAATATCGAAACAAGGACTCTTGTTGTTAAAGTAGTAAACAATTTAGAATCTGCGACTCACAGGGCAAAGACGCCTGATAGAATAGATTTAGGAGAAATTACCACAAACACATACGTACCACAGATTAACGGCCACTATCGCAACATGGAACATAACACAAGAAAACTAATCGAATTGTTAAAAGAGAATTCAGAGAAATATAGAAGAAATAGAATGAAATTATTGACCACTGTTCGTCCTCCAACTTATGTGCCAATGTACGTTGAAATCAAAAGGAATCGTACCAGACAACTTATTTAAAACCATGGGTAATATTTTAAAATGTTTTGAGTTACACTCGAAAGTCCTACTTTTAGTTTCCCGCCGACTATATTTCTTATTTAGTTAATTGTTATTTATATTTTATGATAAGTATTATTTGCCTTATTGGCATTGTATGGAAATTATTTGTAATTGTTGTATTCTATTTCGCTGTTATATTTGAATACAGTTGGGAATCAATTTTGTTAAGTTTAGTATAAGTGTTCACGCTTACTATCGAACGAAATTATAAAACGAATATACGAATTCAATGGAAATTTAATTCACTATATACAGAATAAAATATAATTTTGAATGTTAGTTGACCTGAAATTTTGTTTCATTTAACTTTATCAGTTACGACAATACCAATTTTCATTATTTTTGCACGTCTAATGGCGCGAAGCGGCGTGAGATAGTGCTACGAGTATATACCCGACATTTCAAGGTCAAGCGATTCGGTTCGGTTTTCAAATGCCTCTTATCACAATTATATGCCACTTATATACTATTTGAATAGACTCACACTTTAATTAATTCATTAAAATTATTTTCGATGAATCATCTAATATTGCTGCTTCGAAAAAAAAACACTTTATAAAAAATTTGACCTGTATGTCCGGATTTGTCAGGATTAAGAATGTGGTCACGATAATCTCCCGAAAAAATTGACGTCTCGAGACCGGATTTTTTTCATCGTGTTCAGAATTTTATCTACTAGTTTCCTATGTCATATTAAAAGTCTAACATATGTAGTTATAAGAAAAATATTTTTTTTTTATTGTTTTTATCTGAAATGGAAATGACTCGTAATATTTGAACCTCAATATGATTTAATTTAACTTAAAAGTGATGAGCTAAGAGCAAAATAAGCGTCACTTTTGAATTTTACAAACTTTTTAAACATACAACTTAAATTTAGACCTCTTTTCATGAAATACGGTGACCAGACTAACAAATCAAGTGATGGTAAGTGCAACGTGGCCCATGAAATTTTAGTTTGCAAAATTTCGTGTTGCACCGCGCTCGTCACCCTGAGACATAATTATACTAGCTCACAGTTCTCGTCAAAGCGAAACATAGTTATGTTTGCACACTATGATATCTACCTAGATGTATTTCTGCATAGGAGCCCTACCACCAATAAACCGGCCAAAGGACGATGCGGTAAATAACACGATAGCGTCAGAGTCTCGCTGTTAGTTTCGATCTCGCTGCAGTAACACCTACGGGTCGGCTCCGCCAGGCTCGACCACTGTGCCGTAGAAGAGTTGGACAATTAAGTTTTATTATTAACGTAGACAATTCAGACCGCAAGCGAAATCTGCGTAGAATATACGATATACATATTATATTACGTCCTTATATATGACTTGGCGGGTTTGTCGTACTGGCGACTTTGATTTGAAATATATCCTCTTTGGTGAAGAATTCCAAAGTCAAATTTATAAATCCTGTAATTTAGTGGATATGTTTGAGTTTCGGAAATAGTCATTCATTTGTTTTTTCCTCGTTAGTTTTTTCTTTGGCGTCGCTCAGCTCGCACAATGGAAAACTTGAAATATCGCTTTATTTTCGAGACACCAGAGCTGCAGAAACAACTCGAAGGATTAACGATGTGTATGGCGCTGGTGTCGCAAAAGAAAACACGGTACGTTTTTGGTTCCAACGATCGTTCTGGAAATTTCGACCTTTAGAACAAGCCCCGTGGACGGGATCGGGTCATTACCTTTGATGAAAAGTGGATCCTGCACGATAATCGGAAGCGCTCATCTCAATGACTGAACCCTGGAGAGCCAGCCGAATCCTGCATATCCAAGCGAAAATTTACTCAGAAAAAGTTACTTTTGAGTGTTTGGTGGACTAATGCTTGTGTCGTTTACTACAGCTTTCTAAAATCTGGTCAAACGATTACGGCAGATATCTATTGTCAGCAACTGCAAACCATGATAAAAGAACTAGCTGCTAAAAAAGCGAGGCTGGTCAATGGCTCTAGGCCACTGCTGCTTCAGGACAACGCTAGACCACACAGTTCACAACAGACGGCCGCTCAACGAGAGGAGCTGCGATTGGAATGTCTGCGTCGTCCACCGTACTCCCCGGACCTTTCTCCAACAGATTACCTTTCTTTTTTGGATAACTTCTTACAAGGAAAAAAATTCGTCTCCGATGTGGCAGTCCAAACCGCCTTCAGAGAGTTTATTGATTCTCGCTTTATGGTTTTTTTAATAAAGGGATCAATGAACTACCTATGAGATGGCAAAAGTACTTTGATAATTTCAATATATTTTACAAAAAAATACGACTTTATATTCCTCTCATAAAAAGCGCCAATTTCATATGTAAGGACCTAATAGTAACCTAAGTATAGACGCAGTGGTGTAGTGACTGTGTAAGATAATCTGCCATTCCATCCCATCCTGTGGATATCGCAAGAATCGACTAAGGGAAAAGTCTCTAAAATCTCATAATTTTACCACCAACTACCAAACATATCATCATTCATAAATCAATGATCATCTTAACTTAGGAAGAAATGGGGTCCTGCAAAAGACATTTAAACGGATGACACGAGTATGCATTTATACATACTTACGACATATATTCATATATTTTTTTATTGGATAAAGTGACGAGACCAATAAAACTTTCATCTAATGGTAAATGCAACGTATGCTCATGACAGTCTGTGTCACCCAGATTATTTCTCTGCGGCACAACACTGCGCCCGTCTTCCTGAGACATCATTTCTTAAGTCTCATATGCCCAGTAACACGATGATGTTTGCACACTCATGCTCCACGGCAAAATTACTGGCCTTGGGTTGGTACCTACCTAGACGGATTCCTGCACAGTGATTTACGGACAGATTTTTTGAAATTGTAAAACAAGACAATATAACAAGCAAAGAAATCGGCTACAAGTATTTTGCTCATTCAATCTCAGTAGGCGTTAATATTATTTAATTAATTATTCACACTGAAGAATACAACTAACGAAATTTAGGATCATAATTCTATATTATAAGGAGTGATAAATCTAGTATAAACCATTGGAATAACACGAATGGTAAATATTTATAATGATGTTTTTTTTTTATTGGATACAGTGATGAATCGAGCAAAACGTTCACCTGATGTTAAGTGCAACGTCTGCCCATAACAAATGCTGTGTCACCCAGAAAATTTCTGTGTGACACCACACTGTGCCCATCACCCTGATACATAAGTTCTTAAATATCATATGCCCAGTGATTACGCTAGCAGTGCTCACAGTGCCCTTCAAACCGAAACACAGTAATGTTTGCACACTACTGCTTCACGGAAGACGACCAAATAGAAACGCGACCGAACGCAAACGTCGCCCGCGAAACGTGCTAGACGACACGGACGTCTCAGCTCTTCCTGACCACGATACTGTCAATCACGATCCAGGCCACACTGTACACACAGTCAATAGCTTTAATATAACATGCACCACGACGCGCGAACGCCGTAGAGAGCGGCGCGCAATAGTCAATAATCACACCGCGTACACACGATTCACACGTGTTCCAGGGCGGTTCTCACCGCCCAGAGTTACCGACACACAAGTCGACAGTCCGAATGGACGCGCGCAGCCTCCCTCGGACGGTCATTAGACGACTTAAAATATTTAAGATTTTCGAAATCGCGAAAGCACGCAGCGAACGCGACACAGTCCGAACTTCGAGGTTTTTGTAGGAGTTTTTATTTATTTATTTATGTTTGGGTCAAACCAAACCTGGCACGCGGGACCCTGGCCCGCGAGCACAGTATCCGATGAAGCTGTAAAAGCCGAGAAGGCTAACAGCAATTACATCACCGAAAATGTACACATTCACGGCAGAATAACTGGCCCTGCGGGTGGTACCTAGACGGATTCCTTCAAAGGTATCCTACCACCAGTGAAAAATTCAAAGTAAAATTACCAAAGGACAATCATTATGTTAATCCATACAAATAAATAAAATGTGTCTGTTTGTAATAACAAAATAACAGCTTTTTACTCAATGCCTAAGAAAGTCTATTACGGTACGTATAAGTAATAAACAATTTTTAAAATGTTTGTCTCTCTGTGTTAGTCTGCGAAACGGCTGGAACGATTTTGACGGGACTTTCACTGACAGATAGCTGATGTTATAGTGGGCAACTTAGGATACTTTAATTTTAGAAAAATAATTAGGGTTCCTCACAAAATAAATTAAAACCCTAAAAGAGAAATTCCTACCACCGGAGCAAATATGTGTCCATATTTAATACTAGCGATCCGCCCCGGCTTCGCATGGGTAGATAGATATTAGACAAATAAATTAGTACTTTATTTGGACAAACAGAACAACAAAAATCGCTTCACTAACATTTTTTGTAGCGAATATGCTCATCGGCGAATCTGCAGCTGGTCAGGTAAGATTAAGTTACCAAAATAATGTTGTATTTATGTGAACATAAGCCATGAAAGTTTAGTGGCTCGGAGCTTCCAAGTAAACAATATTTGATGTCGTGTTAGCATTAATGATGAGTACTATGAAAATGTAGTACATTATTTTCTTTATCATTAATTTTTTTTGCATTGCACGCCAAATAATGACTTTAATCAATAAATTTTTGATACTTTAAGTAACATCATAGCAATTTTCGTAGGAATGACGGTTTTTTTTTTAAATTAAATACAACTCATGTTAGTCGGTGATGATGTAGTTGTTTATAGGTGAAAGAATTTTTAAAATCGGTTCAGTAGTTTTTGAGTTAAATCATTACAACCAAACATACAAAAAATCAAATCTTTCCTCTTTATAATAGTAGTTTAGTAACTCGCCTGCCAACTATGGCAAAATACCACCAAAATGAGAGCTATAGACTTTTGTGGCAATCTATGGGAGCCAATCCGCCTGCCAATCCGCCTGCCAAGCGTGGCAACTATGACAAAATCCCCCAAAATGAGAGCTATAGACTTTTGTGGCAATCTATGGGAGCCAATCCGCCTGCCAATCCGCCTGCCAATCCGCCTGCCAATCCGCCTGCCAAGTGTGGCAACTATGACAAAATCCCCCAAAATGAGAGCTATAGACTTTTGTGGCAATCTATGGGAGCCAATCCGCCTGCCAATCCGCCTGCCAAGCGTGGCAACTATGACAAAATCCCCCAAAATGAGAGCTATAGACTTTTGTGGCAATCTATGGGAGCCAATCCGCCTGCCAATCCGCCTGCCAAGCGTGGCAACTATGAGAAAATCCCCCAAAATGAGAACTACAACTTTTGTGGCAATCTATGAGGGAGGCCTATGTTCAGCGGTGGACTAGTGATAGGATGAAATGATGATGATGATGAATCTATGGGAGAGGCCTATGTTCAGCGGTGAACTAGTGATAGGCTGAAATGATGATGATGATAGATTACAATATGAATACAAAATGTTGCTGGGAACAAAATAAATGTTTTTTTGTCAACTACTGTTTTTGATCCTAATATTTAGAAATAAATGCTATCGCCACTGCGTTACAATCACTTTATAATAATTTCTTTATTGATAAATGTAATAAAAATAAAAGAAAGAATGTAACCATCATTCAAGGGTCTTCAAAAGGGCAAGTTTCCTTAAATCCCAATACTTAGTTCTAATTAGTTCAAAATATAATTTTAAATATGCGTACACTGTAAATTTATCTTTTATATATAAGCCCACTGTTGAGCACAGGTCTTCCCACATTTTTGAGAGGGCTTTGAAGCAAAAGTATGTGACGCTGCTCCAAAGCGCGTTGGCGGAACTACATGTCAACGAAATATTTCGTCCGGCAGAGTAGAGTAGCACTGCCTCTTTCCTACCGAGGTATCGTAATGACGATGCCTCGGTAGTATCGTATCGTATGATGACCGCGTGGCCTAGTGGTCAGAGTACCTGACTTCTAAGCCGCGGGTCCTATATTCGAATCCCAGCCGGAGCCAACATTTGTGCTAAAACATAAATTGTTGGTTTTCGGGTCTAGTTGTGTTGTGTTTGTCCCCGTGTTTCTAACACTGCATCCTAGCCTACCTCCGATCTTAACGCATCAGCGTTACATCGGGCGCGTGAAGGTGGGACGAGTGAGGCATGTCCGCGTACATTGTGCACTATAAAATCTATGGCAGTTGGCTTCGACAGTAGTCGAGTGTCGCCGGGTGCGAATCGCTAGAAACCCGTAATGAGGCGAACGTAACAAAACTATTTGCGGCGAGGTCGAAACATGTGGGCTACGAGCGTGGTCTCTGCCAACCCCTTACATGGGAAAAATGCGTTACTGTATGTATGTATATGCCTACAGGGCGCTAGGTTAATAGGGTAACAAGCCGAAAGGAGATAAAAGTACCCATCAAATTGTAGCGATATCAATGTCACTACATGAGAAACTCAATCAATATATCATACATTCCATAATCGCGCTATGAAAGTTTCTGAGATGCAAACTATATATACAACATCCAAATATTACTAATAGGATGAGACGTCCTTCCCAGATCAGACCACCTGGTCTCATCTGGCGGGTAGCTACCCTTTTCCTTGGCAATATCATCTGTCAAAATAGTGACCCCGGTATGAACATAGCAGCCAGCTTCTCCGAACCACAGCAACAACGTCATCGTCAGCCATCTTGCAGTCACAGCACCAGACTACTGTCGGCACGACGCGTGCTTCCTTGTCTCTTAGCACCGAAGATCATCAACGGCGGTCCTCTCTCCTCAGGCTGACTCCTGCGGCATCAACACTGTCTCAATACGTCTCGACGCACTGAAGACCTGGAGCACAGCCTCACCGCATCGCCAGTCTGCACAACATCGCCGGACGACTTCAACAACTTCATGCTCAATACGACTTCCAGTCTCGGCGTGATGTAGGTAGCGACATCTATGTCACCACATGAGAAACTCAAGAAATATCTCATAATTGAGCTGTGAAAGTTTTTGAGACGCAAACTATATTTATAGCCGTGTGTAGGCAGCTTAAGAGAATCTACCTCCACCTCTCGTCCCCTGGGTGTCGTAAAAGTCGACAGAGGGAAAATAAAACCAGGAGACGGGCAGCAGCATCTTCCTGGAACGTCTGAATAAATAAACTGCGGTTGCCAACCTGCCTGCCAAGCGTGGCAACTCTGGCAAAATCCCCCCAAAATGAGAGCCACCAATTTTTGTGGCAATCTATGGGGGAGGCATATGTTCAGCAGTGGACCAGTTAGTGGGCTGAAGTGATGATTTTTACCAGTAAAAATCCTACCACCAGTGGTCGGATTCCTATGCAGGAATCCGTCTCGATAGGTACCACCCCAGGGCCAGTTATTCTGCCGTGAAGCAGTAGTGTGCAAACATTACTGTGTTTCGGTTTGAAGGGCACTGTCAGCTAGCGTAATCCCTGGGCATATGAGACTTAAGAACTTATGTCTCAGGGTGATGGGCACAATGTGGTGCCACACAGAAATATTCAGGGTGACATTTGTTATGGGCGGCTTGTTATGGGGTTACACTTACTATCAGGTGAACGTTTTGTTCGTTTCATCACTTTAAGCAATAAAAAAAAATTATGATGTTAAGTGATATATTACTAGTATGACGAAATGTCCTATATTCAGTGTAAGCCACCGAATCTGACGGGTAGCTACCAAAAGATCTATTAAAGTACTGCAAGTATAAGTATTATCACTGGTGGTAGGATTCCTATGTATGAATCCGTCCAGGTAGGTACCGCCCCAGGGCCAGTCATTCTGTCGTGAAGCGGTAGTGTGCTAACATTATTTTGTTTCGGGCTGCATCTGAAGGGCACTGAGATCTAGTGTAATTACTGGAAATATGAGACTTGAGGTGTGATGCCACACAGAAACGTTCTAGGTGACACAGCATTCGTTATGGGCAGACGTTGCTCTTGCCAGCGAGTGAACGTTTTGCTCGTCTCGTCAATGTATCCAATAAATAAGTGTACTCTCTCGTCTACACCCTCTCTTAAGATTATGCGATAGAATTGAAGGGAAGGTAAGATGCAGTGTCATACATACACACGAGACAATCATAGTACAACAAAACACTGAACTTAAAGGTAAATTTTGTGTATTGCGCTAATATTGGTACCGGCTATGATTCGAACCCAGGACTCGCCACTCAGAAGGCATGTCCGCTGACCACTGAGTTATGCGACCAGAGTAGAATAAATATTTTGGTTGATGGTCTGCATCAGTGAAGATTATTTATTATTTGAGAACAAGCCAATGCTTAAGACTCATCGCGGTGACTTCAGAATTTAGATTTAGATAAATATTAAATTCTTTTTTTTAAATCCGTCTAGGTAGGTACCACCCCAGGACCAGATAATCTGCCGTAAAGCAGCAGTGTGCAAACATGACTGTGTTTCGGTTGGAAGGGCACTGTGAGCTAGTGTAATCACTGGGCATATGTGACCTAAGAACTGATGTCTCAGGGTGATGGGCGCAGTGTGGAGTCACACAGAAATGTTCTGGGTGACACAGCACTTGTTATGGGCAAACGTTGCATTTACCATCAGGTGAACGTTTTGCTTGTTTCATTAAAAAAAAAACTGGGATAAGAAGCTTGAGCCAGTATCACAATTATCAAACAATTTTTGATCACAGTTTTAACTTTCAGAAGTTTTTTTCTGTTATTTTACGTCAGATAGACAATTTATATTGATTTATATGTATACATACCATCTGGGAAATATTACAGAAATAATTTCATATTCAACTATAAGTATACCGTTACTAAATAGTTTTAATATTAAAAACTAAACATTTTATACGCCAGGCGCTGCGGTCCCGTGACCTTAATGCGTCCACTCCGTCCGCCCTTTATAACGCGACCTAACAAGTCCGTCTCGCTCTAACAGCAGTGACCTACAAATCGCCATCTCACCTCACGCATCTTAAGAAAAACCCCGTTACTTTTACCAGTGCAAAAAGGTGCTATCTGCGAAGAATTTAAAACGGAACTCTCAACGTATTGCTATCACTTTTACGCTCCTCGTTTGCGCGCAAGATTAGCAAGCGAGAAAAATGCAATACAAATCCAGCCTCAAAGACCGGTGGTGCAAGTTTTTGACAGTACGATTCAAACTTAGCGGAGTGAGTTCGTGGGATCAAAGATGTTTATAGAAGTAATATAACATTTCGGTATTTTATTTATTAATAAATATGTGAGAATTGTGATTGTGGTGTATATAAGTGAATTAACAATATACCAAAGGATTGTAATTTTTAGACCAAGGTGCGTATTTGGGTTTAACCGTAATCGACAGTTAGGTAAAGGTGTACACATGCGGAACTTTCTTTGCATAACACCTTAGTCATCAAGGACAGTCTACTAATGTGTGCCAATCGGACACCGGAATATTGTCACATATAAAAATAATAATTGTTTATTTTTGACGCCATTTTTCTTTTCTATTTGGTATTTTTTTCTAAATTACAAAAAAGGTTCACAGGAGACGATATTTATCTAGATAGATCTCGTAATATATCTATTATGTTTAATTTAGGTTTTGTAAAAATATTTACCTTTTTTAATCTAATATAATGACTATTATTCTGCATATATTTTAATAATAATTTCGTTGGTACTAGCAGGCAGTCGTAAATTCTAAGTTAGATACAATCTCGGTTGTTTTTAAGATTAATTGTAATGTGATTAAACTAAAAAAAAATCACAATTTTACTTAGTAGAAGTAACAGCCAGTAAATGTCCCACTGCTGGGGTCACGACGCTGTTCCAATGCGGGTTGGCGGATTTCACATAGCCTCGATATATTTATTATTTCTCAGACGTGCAGGTTTCCTCACGATGTTTTCCTTCGCCGCTGAGCACGTGGTAAATCAGCACTTAAAATTGCAATTAAAAATTTTAGTGGTGCCGTCACCGGGAATCGAACACAGCTCACTCGCGTTCTATCAAATTTGAAACGAACGCATAACCCCTGAGCTTAAAAATTTGTAACTCCACCGTTAACTATAAGAACGTTTGTTAAAAACAATTATGAAATATTACTACTGACTCTTAAAAAAAATCATGAATTATGCTTACTTTTTCGTACGTCGTCGTCGTCGTTTCAGCCTATCACAAGTCCACTGCTGAACCTCCCCCATCGATAGCCACAAAAGTTTGTAGCTCTCTTATTGGAGTGATTTTGCCATAGTTGCCACGCTTGGCAGGCGGGCTGGCAACCGCAGTTTATTTTTTCAGATGTTCCAGGAAGATGCTGCTGCCCATCTCCTGGTTTTAATTTCTCTCTGTCGACTCTTACGACACCCACAGGATGAGATGGGGTGGTAGATTCTCTTAAGCCGCTACCACACGCTTTTTCGTACGACTATACACAAATACATACATACATACATAACATCACGACTGTATCCCATAAGGGGTAGAGACTGGGCACTCACTGCAAAAACAGATGCCTGCCACAATCTGCGTTTCACCAAAACAATACAATGCACTTGTTGTGACAGGTGGTGAGCCCATCGCTACCATGCGCTGTTGGGTGCACAGTGCAGTTTAATTCCTTACTCGCGAGATCCATTGGATGAGAAGGAGTGGTAGTATTCTTTTAATAATAAGAAAATAAAAATAATAAAAAACTATGTATACCCGGCCGTGTGGTGGCAGCTTAAGAGAATCTATCCCATCTCATCCCGTGGGTGTCGTAAAAGTCGACAGAGAGAAAATGAAAACCAGATGGGCAGCAGCATCTACCTGGAACATCTAATTAATAAACTGCGGTCGCCAACCCGTTAGCCAAGCGTGGCAACTATGGCTAAATCCTCCGAAATGAGAGGTACAAACTTTTGTGTCATTCTTTGGGGGTGGCCTATGTTCAGCAGAGGACCAATGATAGGCTGATGATGATGATGATACTACTACTCGTATATAAACTATGTGTGATATTACAGATTTTTTACATTGTAAACGCGTTTTCATTTTGAATAACAAATGTATTATTGGCTTGACAAAATCTGACATTAAAAAAATGTTTCTTTCTCTGTCTAACCGACTTAAGTAAGTTTTGAAATCAAGTTAATATAATAATAGGTATTGAAGTTTGTTATTTCTGTATATTTTGAGTTTTGATGTTTATTTAGATAGTTTATTATGCAACAAGTGCACGTGAAAGTGTACTAGTGATAGGAAAATTCAATTTAAGATCGGAATCGTACTTTTCATTTTGTCTCCATCAGTCAAAGCGAATCAGTAAAAGTCAACTATAATTTTACTGTCGATCGACATTTTGAATTATCTCTCGTGTCTGACTTGACATTAGGCAGAATTCTATTGAAAGAGGCCAGTAATTCAAAGAAGAAGAACGTTCGTTGGTGTAAGAAATAGTTTTGAAAATCAAGTTAATATTAATACATACATACATAAGATCACGACTGTATCCCATAAGGGGTAAGTCAGAGACTGAGCACTCACTGCAAAAACAGATGACTGCCACAATCCACGTTTCACCAAAACAATATAATGCACTTAGGCGTGATAGGTGAGCCCATCGCCGACCATGCGCTGTTGGGTGCACAGTGCAGTTTATTTCCTTACTCGCCTTTTACGAGATCCATTGGATGAGATGGAGTGGTAGTATTCTTTTAACGAGCCGCCACACATATTAATAACGTTCAGAATAAAATTGCGGGCTCGGCTAGTTCTAACTAAAGGTACCAGGGTACCAGCGAGAGGAACGTACAATCACTACTATTCCCACGCACCATTGTACACAGCACACAGGTCACTGACACACAAGCTAAACATACATCATGCACCTCTTGCGCTTTATGTGCTACTAGTAAAGTAAAGTAAAGTAAAGTTTCAGCCTATAAATGTCCCACTACTGAGTACAGGCCTCCTCTCATTTCTGAGAGGGTTTTGGAGCTAGGAAGAATCCGCCAGGCTGCTCCAATGCGGGTTGGCGGACTTCACACGTCATCGAAATATTTTTTATTCCTCTGACATGCAGGTTTCCTCACGATGTTTTCCTTCACCGCCGAGCACGTGGTAAATCAGCACTTAAAATTGCAATTAACAATTTTAGTGGTGCCGGCACCGGGAATCGAACCCAGGTCACTCGCGTATTATGAAATATAAAGTGAGCGCCTAGCCCCTGAGCTACCACGGCGGTGCTACTAGTACTAATTTGATAAATAAATAAAAACAGTTTCTCTTCATATAAGGAACCAGTTGATACCCGCGACTTCGTCCGCGTGGGTAAAGGTTCTTTAAAATCCTGTGGGAACTATTTGATTTTCCGGAATAAAAAGTATCCTATGTCCGTCTCCGGGATTCGAGCTATCTCTGTGCCGAATTTCCTCGAGATCGGTTCAACGGTTGAGCCGTGAAAAGGTAAAAAACAGACATAGGGACAGAGGGAGTTACCGTCGCATTTGTAATGTTAGTATGGATGACCGCGGTGCGTGAGTTCGAATCGAGCCGGAGCCAACACTTGTGTAAAAACATTATTTCACGTGTGGGAATCGAATCCCGCGGTTCTTAGCGCAGACAAGTCGATTACCAGATGGTATCATCTTCAAAAATAAAAACCCTGCCTGCCAAGCGTGGCAACTATGGCAAAATCTCACCAAAATTGGAGCTACAAACTATTGTGGCAATCTGATGTGGAGGCTTATGTTCAGCAGTGGACTAGTGATAGGCTGAAATAATGATGGTGATGATGACCTGATGGTAAATGTCACGACCGCCCACAGCGCGGATTCGACCACTTTCCACATTACTGCGCTCGTCACCATGAGATATCGGTCCATAAGTCTCGTACGCACTGCAAACTAGCAAGTGTACTTCAGATCATGTAAGTACATACAGACACGCCTCAGTCCCATTAGGGTAACAGAGACCACATGCTTCCACTAGCTACGATTCTAACTAGTGTTGCCAGATGTGTCAAATTTCGGGACGGCAGGTAAAAAATATCGGAAATTAAGTTTTCAAATCGGGAATAAACAGGTTTAAGAATCATTCTTTAATTTTTTCGCACGGCCAGTGTTTTTAAACGATACCTGACACAATTGTATAAAGTTTCAGGCTATAAATGTCCCACTACTGAGCACAAGCCTCCTCTCATTTCTGAGAGGGTTTTTGGAGCTAGGAAGAATCCGCCACGCTGCTCCAATGCAGGTTGGCGGACTTCACTTCAATTTTTGGCGTGTCTACGAAATATTTTTTATTTCTCAGACATGCAGGTTTCCTCACGATGTTTTCCTTCACCGCCGAGCACGTGGTAAATCAGCACTTAAAATTGCAATTAACAATTTTAGAGGTGCCGGCACCGGGAATCGAACCCAGGTCACTCGCGTCCTACGATATTTAAAGCGAGCGCCTAGCCCCTGAGCTACCACGGCCTTACAACTATTGTATGCTGAGTCCATATGGGCTTAAGAACTGATATACTAGGAAGACGAGTGCAGTGTGGTGCCACGCAGAAATGTTCTGGATGACACGGCATTTGTTATGCGCAGACGTTGCACTTAATTACACTTAGTTAAATTTAATGGTGGTAGGATTCCTAGGCAGGAGTCCGTCCAGATAGGTACCACCCCAGGGCCAGTTATTCTACCGTGTAGCAGTAGTGTGCAAACATTACTGTATTTCGGTTTGTAGAGCCCTGTGAGCTAGCGTAATTACTGGGCATATGAGACTTAAGTGGGGTGTCACACAGAAATTTTCTGGGTGACACAGCATTTGTTATGGGCAGACGTTGCACTTACGAGTACAATCAGGTGAACGTTTTGCTCGTCTCCTCTATATATGCAATAAAAAAAACCATCAGGTCAACGATGCTCGTTCGGTCACTTTATTCATAGATTTCGAATCGTATCTTCACTAACATCTTCTATAACATACATACATACAGTCTAGCATATTATGGTGTTATTTTGCGCGAATGAACGCTGTCCGTACAATACGTTAGTCGCCTCTTTCACCTCCGTAGGAACAGCACTTACCTCAAGTGCTGTTCTACTCTGCCGGATACTTATCGACTAAATCATCTACAAGCGAAATAATAATATAAACGACGCTAAAAATAGGTACCTGCGTAATGTACAGCATTAACAGACAGCAAAAAATGCATTTATTGACAAACATTTTACAATACTGAAATAAAAATCAAAACGCGACGTGACTAAAAACGCCGACACTGCAAACCAGATCAAAACGTTACGACGAACGATTGTTTATTGTAAACATACTGTAATAATAATATATAATATAATAAAGCCTCTATCCGCTGACCAAAGTACAGTAGTTTTACTTTATAAATGTAATTTTTAATCCAAGTTTAATAAAAAAAATCCATTGGGAAGTCAGTACATATACTTCAGCAGCTAGTTTGTTGGTCGGGTTGTCCTTTGACATAGGCCTCCCCTAGTTTCTTCCACTCGTCTATGTCACGAGCTAAACTTCTCCATCGTTTTGGTAGGTCATCTCTTGATTGGACGTCCCTTTTGTCTTTTTCCATTCCTAGCATACCATTCGATTACGTCTTTCGTCCATTTTTCTCTCCATTCCATCGTCCATTGTCCAGTCCATTGTTCTCATAATGTGACCAGTCCAATTCCATTTCAGTTTTTTTTGTTTTTTGTAAAACATCACTTACTTTTGTACCTTTCCTTATTTTGTAAGTCGTCCACCTGTTACCTGTTACCTGTCTTATGTTTAGTATCCCATATTGCGTAAGCAAACTATAAGCTTTTGGTGAGCATACTACTGAGAAATTTATGAAAAACAATTTATTTATCTGTCCCCATTAAGTAAACTACTCGTATAAGGCCGTTGCCTAATGGTCAGAGTACCCGATGTGAACATAGTGGTCCTGAGTTCGTATCACAGCCAGAGCCAAAGTTCGTAAAAAAATCAGAAGCACAATAAAAAAATGTTGTTTTTATTCATCGTCATAATCATCGTTTCGGCCTATCGCTAGGATAGGCTGAAATGATGATAATGATCCACTGCTGAAAATGAGCCTCCCCCACAGATTACCAGAACTCGTAGCCTTTATTTTGAGTGAATTTTATTTATTTCTTATAACAAATTATAACACCATTACAGTTTAAAAAACCAAATCGATGCTATTACGCAATGAAAAGAAGCTTGCCAAAACAACTTGCACCTAGTGCCTTTGAATGGGACAGTCTGGCCTGTCAGCGATTATTATCATACGAGTAAGTATGTTGTTACTACTGTATTGCAAGCTCTGCGTTACCTTGGCGAACAATGGATAGATATCTTTAACGATATCAATGAAATGTTTGACTTATCTGAGACTAGAAATAAATAAAGTACACACACCGGCACATTTAGCGGAACACAAAAAAATACATTATTCTTTATAATAATTCATAAAAGATTGGCCAGTTATGTTACTTTTGTATTTAGAATTTTAATTTAAAAACGGAACATAAGTAATATTTTTTATCGATTGGTTCTGTTTCCCGGTAATACTGATTCGTTAGTGGTTCGAGCTCGGTCTGAGGAGTAATTTTAAAGTTTTATAAATTCGATAAATTCTAAATTTTATTAGTAAAGGTTATTTTTTATTGTCAATAGTAGGCACCTTTGTTGTAATAAACAAAAAATGCCCGATTTAATACCGCCAGAGATTATTAGGGCAGATGAAATGCGAAGAAATGGTCATACCTAACAGATCTATTGCCGCCAGACTGCAGCAATCAATTTCAACGATTCCTCGCAGTATTCCACGGTACAGGTTGGCTGATTCTCTTGTGAGGAGGAGGGGCCAAGGCACAGTGATAAAGTGCACTTCGAGGAGGGATGACCGTTTTCTAAAACTTCGCGCTCGTAGTAACACGCGGCTTACGGATGTGCAGGCCTGAATTGAGTACTGGTGGTAGGATTCCTATGCAGAAATCCGTTTAGGTAGGTACCACCCCAGGGCCAGTTATTCTGCCGTGAAGCGGTAGTGTCGAAACATTACTGTGTTTCACTGGGCATATGAGACTTAAGAACTCATGTCTCAGGGTGATGGGCACAGTGTGGTGTCACACAGAAATTTCCTAGGTGACACAGCATTTGTTATAGGCGGACGTTACACTTACCTTCAGGTGAACGTTTTGTTCGTTTCATCGCTTTATCCAATAAAAAAAAGCTTGAAGTCGTGCGAGAAGTACGAGTGAGCGAGCGTACAGTTCGCAGAAGATTTGAAGAATTGGGCATGGGTTCGTATGTACCGGCCAAAGCTCCAAAACTTGAGAAACACCATCGTTTATACCGGTTAAACTTTGCACGCGAACATCTTTTTTGGGACGTAAACCAATGGGGGCGGGTACTTTTCTCTGATGAGTGTAGAATGCTCTTAAAGCAAAGCATCTATTACCATTAATTGACTCATCGCCACCATTGAACAAATCTGTAAACTTCAAATACTCATAACTTCTTATAAAATAACCCGAGTTTAATAAAACAAAGACTAAATGTTACAGGAAGATACCCTTCATTATTTTCTTACTGAGTCTTTAAAAAACATTTGGTACTTTGGGCGTGATGCGTTCACAAACAAACAGATAGAGAGACAAATCTAAAAATGATAGAAATGTATTCAGTTTTTTTTTTGTGTGGAGTACAAAAAAAGCCGAATACATTTCTATCAACAATATACATTTCATTCATATCAACACTCAATCGTTTTTTCACAAAATTATAAAATGTGTGTTTTATAATGTATTAAATGTATGTATAGATGATATACTATAATCAAACATCATAGTTTTAAATTAAGCGCCGTTGTTAGTATCAAACGTCGATAAACAGGTACTTTCTGATCCGGCTTGATCCACTGGCCTTGCGAAGAGACGTTGCATCGCTTTGCATTTTTTATCGCATATACCACGGGGAATGTTCCGAAGAATTGTTCGGATCAATTCCAGCCGCTGGATTCCACTATCGCACCTTGCGACATAACGTATCCACCCACATAACCTTGATGGTTGGCATTCCACCAAAGTGCGTATTTCAAGGAATTCTCTGCCACGCGCTGCCACTTTGGACTTAGGGACCTTTAAGAAAAGCAGGCAACACACCCGTAACTATTGCAGATATTCATTGGCTGCGGTGACCACTCACCATCAGGCGAGCCGCTTGCCCTCTCTTCTATAAAAAAAAGAGTTACTTTTAAACTAACTGCTTAATACTGGCAAAGGTGATCGAATATTCTACCACAGCGTTTCTCAAAGTTTTTTCATCCGTCGGATCGGTAAAATTTTTAAAAAAATTTCGCGGAGCAGTAGCTTATTTGAACCAAATAGGTATTAAAGAACTGCTAGAAAAGTTAATCTACACAAATAAATAAAATTTAAGTGTCTGTTTGTAATAACAAAATAATAGCTTCTTACTCAATACTTATGAAAGTATACACATTACTTATAAAAAAAAACAAAACAAATTTTTTGTCTGTCTGTTTGTTCCAGCTAATCTCCGAAACGGCATGGACCGATTTTAACGGGACTTTCACTGACAGATAGCGAATATTATAGCGGGTAATTTAGGCTGGTTTAATTTTAGAAAAATAATTTGGGTCCGCGCAAAATAAATTAAAAACCCCAAAATCCGACTCAAATAAGGAACTCTATATGTATATCACCGATCGGAGACGGCTTTTTTACGCGGGTGAAAGCGAGGAGCACAGCTGGCTATGTTTTTATTAGGGGTATTTATATGACGTTCGTATCTGGTTGGGGCATATGTTACATATACATGAAAACATATAAAAATATCATTAATCATTTCGGCCTATCATAATCTATTGCTGAACATAGGCCTTCCCCATAGATTGCCACAAAAGTTGCAGGCTTGTTTGCTTGGCAGGCGGCTTGGCAACCGCAGTTTATTTATTCAGATGTTCCAGGAAGATGCTGCTGCCCATCTCCTGGTTTTTATTTTCCCTCTGTCGACTTTTACGACGCCCACGTGACGAGATGGGGTAGTAGATTCTTTTAAGCCGCTGCCACACGGTTTTATAATAAAAATATAAAGTACAAATTAATAATACCATAAAAAATTCGTACGCGTGGATATAGGCTTTCAAAATATTTATAATAATATAACATATATAATATAATTTTAATAAAAGTATCCTATGTCCGTCACCATGACACAAATACAGGATGTTTGTTTTTTTTTTGAACCTTTATCCAGCGGACGATGTCGCGGGCATCAGCTTTATATTATAAACTAGCTGAAGACCGCGACTACGTCCCCGAGGATTTAGTTTTTTTTTTTTAATATCTCATAGGAACTATTTGATTTTCAGGAATAAAAAGTATTCTATGTCTTCGAGATGCAAGCTATGCATATAATTTCTATAATTAATATAAGCTTTGCTATAATTTCGTCAACATCGGTTCAGCGGTTACACCGCGAAGAGGTAACAAACAGACAGAGCGACAAAGGGAGTTACGCGTGTACAATGTTAGTGTAATCCTTCCAGATTATATTTATATTATTTCTTGCATAAGAATTTACACGCGGACAGGATAAAATTCTCCAGTCAAAGTTCTCCGCGGACCACCAGTTCGGCGGACCGGCGCCGGCTGTATCCTATCTAGTTCAGTTTGCGACACATCACGTTGACGGAAATTGGTTGCAATAGATAATTCGCTTGCTTTCATTGAGACGGTGTTACGTTGGTTGGTTGCCGATCTAATGCCGATTTTAATATCCAAGCTATCGATTCGTCTACTAAAGATCGATATTTGAATGAAACTTCATGTAATATTTCAAATATTATTAATGTTTTTTTTTACTTTATTTCTGAACACAGATAGATCGATTAAAGTTAAAATAGAGTAAAGTTTCAGCCTGTAAATGTCCCACTGCTGAGCACAGGCCTCCTCTAATTTCTGAGAGGGCTTTGGAGCTAGGAAGAATCCGCCACGCTGCTCCAATGCGGGTCGGCGGACTGCACATGTCTTCGAAATATTTTTTATTTCTCAGACATGCAGGTTTCCTCACGATGTTTTCCTTCACCGCCTAGCACGTGGTAAATCAGCACTTAAAATTGCAATTAACAATTTTAGTGGTGCCGGCACGGGGAATCGAACCCGGGTCACTAGCGTATTATGAAAATTAAAGCGAGCGCCTAGCCTGATCTACTTATTGAAACCCATTGTTAGAACTTATACTGGTGATGCGATCTATGTAGTCTAGGTAGGTACCAGGCACAGTAATTTTATCGTGAAGCAGCAGTGTGCACATATTACTTTTTCGTTTTGAAGGGCACTGAGAGCTAGTGTGGTGGAGGTGTCGTAAAAGTCGACAGAGGGAAAATAGAAACCAGGAGATGGGCAGCAGCATCTTCCTGGAACATCTGTAGAAATAAACTACGGTAACCCGCCTGCCGAACGTTGCAACTATGGCAAAATCCCCCTAAAATGAGAGCTACAAACTTTTGTGGCTATCTATGGGGGAGGCCTTTGTTCAGCAGTGGACTAGTGATAGGCTGACATGATGATGATGATGAGAGCTAGTGCACTTGGCCTCATATACTTAGAAACTGATGCCTCGGGATTACGGACGCAGTGTGATGTCACGCAGGAATGTTCTGGGTGACTCAGTATTTGTTTTGGGCAGACGTCGCACTTACGTGAACGTTCCGCTCGTTTTGTCACTTAATCCAATATAAAAAGAATGTTTTCGCCATTCTAAATCATCGTGAGGAAATAATGCAAATTGCTTGAAGAACAAAAATATGTCCACCAACCCGCCTTGGAGCAGCGTCGCGAGCTCCTCAGCTCTCTTCAAGATGAGAGGCTACTATTCTAGTAGCGCAAAAATAGAGTCAGTCACTCGTCTTTCCCTTCTCATACTTGACGTGACAAGCCGTGGTAGCTCAGGGGCTAGGCGCTCGCTTTTAATTAAGTACGCGAGTGACCTGGCTTCGATACCCGGTGCCGGCACCACTAAAATTGTTAATTGCAATTTTGAGTATCGATTTACCAAGTGCTCGGCGGTGAAGGAAAACATCGTGAGGAAACCTGCATGTCTGAGGAATAATAAATATTTCGAAGACATGTGAAGTACGCCAACCCGCATTCGAGCAGCGTGGCGGACACTTTCCGGCTCCAAACCCCTCTCAGAAATGAGAGAAGGCCTGTGCTCAGCAGTGGGACATTTATAGGCTGTTACTTTACTTTTTTTTTTGACGTGACACTTATTTAATCGTAGTGTCTCAAAATTATATAGACCTGTAGCGGCACAAGAGATTTTTTTTATAGGAGATAGCGACAAGGCGAGCAAAACTTCCACCTGATTGTAAGTTCAACGTAGCATAAGCACATAACAGTACCACCCCGAGCTGTTTTGTGCGGCACTTTGTGGCATCAGTTCTTTATGTCTCATATGCCCAATAATTATAATAGCTCTCAGTGCCCGACACGCTAATACTTGCACACTACTGCTACTCTGCAGAATAAGTGGCCCAGGGGCGGTACCTACCTAACTACGTTACAACTGAATATCTCATACGTCGCACATTATTGCAGTTTGTAATGTGGGAACTATACATACAAGATTTAAAGATTTCTGATTGGAGGCGACATCCTCCCCATATCAGATCGATCTGGCGGGTAGCTACCCTTTTCTCTTAACACATCATCGTTAAAACGGTTTAGAGGCTGATGATCTCAAAAGGTTCTGGAATTGCATAAATTTTACTGTTGTCTGTTTATGATGATCATAATGTTGTCTTGGCCCATTTTCGACCATGGCGATAAGTTTCGTATATATTCCACTTCATCATCATCATCATCATTTCAGCCTACCAAAGTCCACTGTTGAACATAGGGCCTCCCCCATAGATTGCCACAAAACACGGTCCTGAGCCACCTGCATCCATCGACTTCCTGCAAAACCGTGTAGGTCGTCGCTCCATCTAATGGGGGGTCGCCCTACACTGCGTTTGCCGGTACGAGGTTGCCAGTCGAGAACCTTTCTTCCCCAACGGTTATCGGTTCACCGAGCTATATGGCCGGCCCATTGCCACTTCAGCTTGCTAATCCTTATTCCACTTATTGTTAAATAAATGTTTGTAAAGACAAACGCGTTACGGGTTACGCGCGGCGCGTTAAGAGCTTAAAGAATATTACACGATAAAACGAATGTATAATCAAATATTACAAAATGTTGTTCTCTGTGTGCCAATTATGTGGAGGTCAGCTCTGAGTCTGTTCACGCGGCGATTGTCGTAATGCCTCCAATCAATTGTTTCGAGCTCTGACCGAAAAAGCGACTCGATTCTTTTCGTTACACCGGTTTGTGTAACTGCGCTAATTGAGCACGCACCGTTCTTAGGAGAACCGTTACTATTTTTCGTTCATTGCATCTTTCTATAGTTTTAGGAAATCCGAGAAATACTGTATAACATTGAGGCCGTGTGGTAGCGGCTTAAGAGACTCTACCACCTCATCTCATCCCGTGGGTGTCGTAAAAGTCGACAGAGGGAAAATGAAAACCAGCAGATGAGCAGCAGCATCTTCCTGGAACTGCTTAATAAATAAACTGCGGTTGCCAACCAGCCTCCCATGCGTGGCAACTATAGCAAGATCCCCCCAAAATGAGAGCTACAAACTTTTGTGGCAATCTATGGGGAAGGCCTCTGTTCAGCAGTGGACTAGTGATAGGCTGAAATGATGATGATTGAGGTCCGGGCGAATTCTTATTCAGACCATGTTTCTACGCGGACTGCAACAAATTTGATTGTCCTTGTCTAATAAAAAGTTTATAAGATATACACAGCACTGGCTATATAGCAACTGTCTAGCTACTCGTGAGAACTGTTATGGGGCGGGTCAGTTTTAGATTTTTAAAAGAGATATTTTCTATAAAACCTCTAAGACTTTTATTACGAATAGAAAAATACTGTAGGCCCTTAATATGATTTGAAAGATTTACACAGCCCGATATTTTAACTAAGAAGGCTCACACTGCATTGTCGTCAATGCAATGTGCAGTCAGCAATTTTAATTTGTATACGTAGCTGATGAAATTCCATTATAACAATGGAGAACAAGAATTTTAACTCGTACCAAAATGGTGGCGACGTGTTTCGCCACCTGTCACTACTCGTTTACTGCGGGGGCGAAAAGTGGGTTACTAATGTGGTCTCTGCCTACCACTTATATGGGAAAAAGGCGTGACTGTGTGTATTTATTATCATACACGACATACTGTCATTTTAACAATTATGTACAATAACAGGTACATTATTTTTAAAATGACTAAGAAAAGATTTTGCCAACTGGGTTTCTTGGTGTTTCCACCCATGACATAGGCATTTTTTGCGAACCAGTGTAGTTTTTAAATTTCATAGTACGCGAGTGACCTGGGTTCGATTCCCGGCGCCAGCACCACTAAAATTGTTAATTGCAATTTCAAGTGCTGATTTATCACGTGCTCGGCGGTGAAGGAAAATATCGTGAGGAAACTTGCACTTCTGAGAACTAAACTTCATGTCTGAGAAATAAAGAAATTTTTTTCGAAGACATGTGCAGTCCGCCGATCCGCATTGGAGCAGCGTGGCGGATTCTTCCTAGCTCCAAAACCCTCTCAGAAATGAGCTCAGCAGTGGGACATTTATAGGCTGTAACTTTACTTTTTTACTTTTTACTACATTGAATAAAAATAATTCTATCCCACTCATTATTCTCTAGACTCCATGTCGTTCAGCTCGCAGTCCTTCAACATCATCATTTCAGCGTATCTCAGTCCACTGTTGAACATAGGCAAACATTACTGTGCTTCGGTCTAACGAGCACTGAGAGCCAGTGTTATTACTGAGCATATGAGACTGAAGAACAAATGTCTCAGGGAAACGGGCGGATACCCAGAACTTTTCTGAGTGACACCACCCTGCGCCCGTCACTCTGAGACATCGGTTCTTAAGTCTCATATGCCCAGTAATAACACAAACTGTCAGTGGCCTTCAAACCGAAACACAGTAATGTTTGCACACTACTGCTTCACCAGCAATATATTACCTTAAGGTATATTTGTAGTGTAGCCCACGCGACACATTTATATTGTACATTCTGTTATTACTAAAATAGTATAATTAAAGTCATCAAAGAAGCAACATCGTCTCTCATTAACATCACACCTTATAACATGGCGACCCTATCAGGATAACTAACGATGGATGTAACTCTCTGTGTGCAACAATTACCACTTAAAATAAGTTCAATTACGTGCTACTTTACTTATGTCAAAAAACTACGATACTCAGTTGCTTGTACGATCAGAATGTCTTCTTTAAAATTACAGATGGCGGAGATCATATTCCAGAGGCGAAAAGTGCCGACGGTGCTCAACGAGCCAAACCCATTAATAATACTGCTCATAATATGTCTGTTGCAACTCTGCTCCACACAAGTTATAAACAGAGCTCCGCACTTCGTACCGCAAACTGGCGACATGTCCCAGTTCAGTCTGCCCGAAGACACACCAGTCGGAACTCCAATCTATCATTTGAAAGGTAGTATTTTTATTAACTTTCTGAAATGCATCAATCATTTAGGAAGGAAGCTTAGTTATAAGCTTCGCCACACTTTCTAACACTATGGCAAAGTTCCCCCAAAATGGTAGCTGCAAATTTTTGTGTCAATCTATGGGGGAGGCCTACGTTCAGTAGTGGAGCTCGTGATAGGCTTAAAATGATGATGATGATGACTCTTTCTTTACATATGTATTTAATACGTTAAGGTTCCTAATCACTTAATGCTGCAGGGTTCCTTATACAGGAATCCGTCTAGGTACACAGGGCCAGTTGTTCTGCCGTGAAGCAGTAATCCCCAAACATTACTGGTTTTCGATCTGAAGTACACAGAGCTGATGTAATTACTGGGCATATGAGACTTAAGAACTGATGTCTTAGTGTGATGGGCGTAGTGTGGTGCCATACAGAATTGTTCTGGATGTACACAGCATTTGTTTGACTTTGCACTTACCGATAACAATCGACTAACAGCGATTGTTATCGAATTTTATCGACTTAACTGAACAATCGACTAATTCGATTAGTTTGAGTAATAATCGCCCGCGGAACAGGATTCACGGAACAGCGTGGCGGACATTTTCCGGCTCCAAAACCTGCTTAGAGATTAGGAGGCATCTGCTAAGAACTTGGATATTTATAGGCTATTATTTGACTTGGTTGATTACTTTACTCACTGCTATTTTCATTTTTAAAAATCATCGTCATCATCATCATTTCACTGGTCCACTGCTGAATGGATGCCTACCCCAAAGATTGCCACAAAAGTTTTAAAAATAGACAAGGGTTTATATCCCATAGATTACGTCGAAAAATATTAAATGTAGTATAGCCCGACACCCCGGTCGGCAGTACTCACTGCCCGCTCTCGGTGCCATCACAATGACTCGAGACCGCTTCGAGTCATCGTTCTCCCCGGGGTCGCTTTACTGGGCGTTCGGGTCCCCTATCCCGATTGCCCGCGATCCCGTATGCCCGCGATCCCGAATGCCCCGTTTGTGGTAGGGGAACACCGTTTATGATGTGTATGTATACGATTGTGAGTTTTCAGGTCTGGTTGTGTTGTGCATGTGAAATCGATGTCTGTGAAACGCACCCACGATACCGAAAACGTCCTAGCATGGGGTATCTTTAAGATATATCTATAATCCACTTTCACCTAGAACATCTAGAACTTATCTACGAAAGTTTTGAATAACTGCCAGTTTTTTTTTATTGCATAAAATGATGAAACGAGCAAAACAGTTCATCTGATGGTAAGTGCAACGTCTGCCCATGACAAATGCTGTGACACCCAGAAAATTTCTGTGTGACACTACACTGTGCCCATCACCCTGAGACATAGGTTCTTAAGTCTCATATGCCCAGTGATTACGCTAGCTCACAGTGCCCTTCAAACCGAAACACAGTAATGCTTGCACACTACTGCTTCACGGCAGAATAACTGGCTCTGGGGTGGTACCTAACTAGACGGAGTTAAATATTTAACAAAAAATAAATGTGACTTTCAGGTGTCGATCCCGAAAACGGCCAGTTAAGATATTCGATATCTGGCCAGTACTTCAGCGTGGACTCACTCACTGGTGTGGTGACGCTGGCCAGGACATTGGACCGAGAGGAACAGGCGACTCTGGAGGTCATCATTAGTATTACAGGTAACGAATCTACCTCTAACCATACGCTCACGCTTCACGACTACTCCCTCATTGTAGGCAGAGACCACTACTCTTTTTTTTTATTGGGTAAAGTGATGAAACGAGCAAAACGTTCACCTGATGGTAAGTGCAACGTCTGCCCATAACAAATGCTGTGTCACCCAGGAAATTTCTGTGTGACACCACACTGTGACCATCACCCTGGGACATAAGGTCTTAAGTCTCATATGCCCAGTGATTACGCTAGCTCACAGTACCCTTTAAACCGAAACACAGTAATGTTTGCACATTACTGCTTCACGGCAGAATAACTGGCCCTGGGTACCTACCGAGAGGGATTCCTGCATAGGAATTCTACCACCAGTAACTTTTCACTTGCTACGATCCTGACACAATTTTTTTGGATTTTTTTTACTTATAAACCTACTTATACTATGTACTTGTAGTAGGGATTAGGTTCTGGGATGATAATACTCATCATATCCCTAACCCATAAGGTTCAAATGACTACCGACTGAGTCATATCAAAGACTTGCGACGCGTCCAAATAAACCTTACCCTTTGGCGACTAAATCGAGGAAGATGCGTACATCGATTTTTTTATTCCAGACGATGGTATTGCAAATACGGAGCCGAACACGGTATCCCTCCGGAGGGTTATTCCCGTCAAGGACGTAAACGACAACTCTCCCGTGTTCCACAACCGACCCTACATCGTTAACATTAGCGAAGCGACGCCCGTCGGCACCGAAATCGAGGTCAGTGTCTGAATCATCAGTATCAAATGTCCGTCGTATTCCATTGCTTAAAGTGAAATTCCCTTACAGCTAATTTTATGCAGTGCAAGCTATATATTTAATCTCCGTCAGCATTTTACCAACGTTGCATTGTAGTAATAAAATATTAATATAATAATTCAGCTTATGTTCGGACAGCAATCATTAAGCGTGCTCTCATTCTCCAAAAAAAGTCATAATCATTTTAGCAAGTAAATACAATACTATATAATTATCAATAATCAAAATATCTTTTAATTTTATATCATCTAAAGATTGTGGGAAGCCACCCTTACAATGTTTTTTCGATACATCTTTAAGCCGTAGCTTAAAAACTAAAAAAGTCTATCGCCTTTTGAAGTCCACTGCTATATATACTCGTAGCACCTTTCCTAGAAAGGCACACATTTCAAGTAAGTTTTGCCCATAATCACCAGGCTGGGCAGGAGGGTTGGCAAGCGATTACGCATCATTAGATTATACTCTCACTAAGGGTGCCTAATCGTACTCTATTAGAGTTGTCGATTTCATGCAGGTGTACTTTATAATCGACAAGCTCTTATAGAGTACGCTAAAAACTCTTTCTACTAAAACTGACATTTTTAAAAATCAACTTACAAATACTAAACATAGCACATGGATAGTTTATATGCAGAACGCAGATTTTATGCAAAAAAAAACACGGCAGTTTACTTAAAAACAATGACCCGTCGTATATGTTTATTAAAAAAAAAAGAAGCTACATACTGTCTGTTCTATATGTATCTAGAATGGGAATGCCTAGAGTCGTACAATACTTTTAAAAACAATAAAAAGTCGTTAAAACAGTAAAAAGCAAACAAAAACATAATTTTTAAAGCTTGAGATAAATGATACTCTTTTTTTATTAATTTGTACTGTTTTATTTCTTCTAAAAAAAGTTGGCCAACCACCCTCAACTTACCCTCACCGTTAAGATTTGGGTTCAGCAAATTTGAATGGGCTTCCGCCATCCGTCGGTCGTCAAGAGCATTTAGCAAGAAGTAGCACGTGCAGGTGACAATGCCAGTTTAGATAAAGCTGGTCTATTCAGAATTCTTGGAAATTTACTTCCACAAATGGGGGGACCATTCTTGGAAGTAAATTTCTAAGAATTCTGCTTATATGATGAATTCTTATTATTGCAGGTATCTCCGAAAATCCTAGTTACGGACCGTGATGAAGGAGAAAACGCGAAGGTGCATGTCACTTGTTCCACTGATGAGAAAGGAAGTGATGCTGAGGCCTGCTCTACATTCAGGATCGTGACCGATATGGTACGATTTTCATTTAGTTTGCGTTTCGTTTTTGTGGTATTTCTGAACACAGGTGGAATCTTCAATGGCGAATAATAGAACTGTTGGTAGGATTCCTGTGCGGGAATCCGTCTGGGTATGTACCACCCCAGGGAGAGTTGTTCTGCTGTAAAGCAGTAGTGTGCAAACATTATTGTGTTTCGGTCTGAAGGGCACTAAGCGCTAGTGTAATCACTGGGCATATAGGACTTAAGAACTGATGTCTCTTGGTGACGGGCGCAGTGTCGTGTCACACAGAAATGTTCTGGGTGATACAGCATTTGATATGGGCAGACGTTGCAGTTACCATCAGGTGAACGTTTTGCTCGTTTCGTCTCTTTATCCAATAACTGAACCAAACGAACCGTCTATATGTTCGATTCTTTATTATGTAACATCGTTTCTCAAGTCTTCTAAACTGCTTACCAGTTGTTTGATAGAAAAATAACTGCTTTTTTTTATTGTACAAAGTGATGAAACGAGCAAAAAGTTCACCTGATGGTAAGTGCAACGTCCGCCCCCAACAAATGCTGTGTCACCCAGAAAATTACTGTGTGACACCGCACTGCGCCCGTCACCCTGAGACATCAGTTCTTAAGTCTCAAATGCCCAGTGATTACGCTAGCTCCAGTGCCCTTCAAACCGAAACACAGTAGTGTTTGCACAATACTGCTTCACGGTAGAATAATTGGCCCTGGGGTGGAACCTACCTCAACGGATTCCTGCATAGGAATCCTACCACCAGTTAAATGGATAGTGTACACACATCCTACATCCAGTAGAAGTCATCTTTGACCCTCATTTTAACTGTATTGATTTTCACACTACGCGGTTTCGATGACAGATAAGTCCAAACGAGTACGAGGTGCGATTGTTCCTGTCGCGGGAACTGGACTTCGAGAGCCGATCGGCCTACGCGCTGAGCCTCGTGGCGCGAGACGGCGGACGTACCCCGCGCCGCGCCGGCGCCGGCCTGGCTGTAGCCGTGCGCGACGTGCAGGACCAGCCGCCGCGCTTCCTCAACGCGCCACACTCCGCCACCGTACCTGAGAACACCGCGCCCGTGAGTATACAGTGGACAGCAGCCACACACTGCACTGTCGGTCTACGTGCAGGACCAGCCGCCACGCTTCCTCAACGCGCCGTACTCTGCCACCGTGCCTGAGAACACCGCGCCCGTGAGTATACAGTGGACAGCAGCTACACACTGCACTGTCGGTCTACGTGCAGGACCAGCCGCCGCGCTTCCTCAACGCGCCACACTCTGCCACCGTGCCTGAGAACACCGCGCCCGTGAGTATACAGTGGACAGCAGCTACACACTGCACTGTCGGTCTACGTGCAGGACCAGCCGCCGCGCTTCCTCAACGCGCCACACTCCGTCACCATGCCCGAAAACACCGCGCCCGTGAGTATACAGCGGACAGCAGCCACACACTGCACTGTCGGTCTACGTGCAGGACCAGCCGCCGCGCTTCCTCAACGCGCCACACTCTGCCACCGTGCCTGAGAACACCGCGCCCGTGAGTATACAGTGGACAGCAGCTACACACTGCACTGTCGGTCTACGTGCAGGACCAGCCGCCGCGCTTCCTCAACGCGCCACACTCCGTCACCATGCCCGAAAACACCGCGCCCGTGAGTATACAGCGGACAGCAGCCACACACTGCACTGTGGGTCTACGTGCATGACCAGCCGCCGCGCTTCCTCAACGCGCCACACTCTGCCACCGTGCCTGAGAACACCGCAGCCGTGAGTATACAGTGGACAGCAGCCACACACTGCACTGTGGGTCTACGTGCAGGACCAGCCGCCGCGCTTCCTCAACGCGCCACACTCCGCCACCGTGCCCGAAAACACCGCGGCCGTGAGTATACAGTGGACAGCAGCTACACACTGCACTGTGGGTCTACGTGCAGGACCAGCCGCCGCGCTTCCTCAATGCGCCACACTCCGGCACCGGTGCGCACGTGAGTACAAAGTGGACAGCCTCACACTGCACCTTGAGGCCTGACTACTACATACCAATTAAAGAGCTCTGCCATCTCATACCTTATTACTTACCTTTAAGCTTACCGAATTCTTTAAAAGAAACACTATTTGAAATCCTTACTATCCACATTTATAAATGCATATTTGCAGAATACGAGCATCATGGAAATTATTGCAAAAGACGGCGACACAGCAAATCCGCGACCAGTTTTGTTGACTCTCGAAGGCGATTCCCAGCAATACTTCAAGTTAATACCGGAAAGGTCCATCGGCCGCGCTACGCTGGTAACCTCCGATGTACCGATTGATCGTGAGAGCGATGTAGTCATGCAAAATGGCGGGGTTTATAGTTTTTATGTCAAGGTGAGTCCCAGAAAATACACAAAATTCCTATTGGTAAGCAAAAAACTGAGCAGACTTGCAATTAAATTATCAAAATGTTAAGTCTGGTTATGTCTACATACATAATTGCATACAAAACATTATGTAAACATTAAAACGATTTTCAGTTTTAACTATTCTCAATTTTTTTTGTTTTTTCGTAAAAAGATTAAAAATAATTAAGTTTATTTTCTAGGCAACAGAATTAATAAATAATGAAGTCCCATCTGACTACACAGTCACACCTGTCACGATCATTGTAACTGACGTTGATGATCATGTGCCAAAATTTAATCGAGACGTATACGATGTATCGATACCGGAAAACATCGAAAACGGCAGCCCAATCCCCGGGCTATCGATTTATATCGAAGATGAGGATATCGGACAAAATAGTAAATACGATTTGAAACTACGCGATGTTTTCAACTCGGTGGGAGTATTTTCCTTAAACGTTGATCACGGCGAAGGAAGAACGCCAATCAGTATAAAAGTCAAAGATTCCTCGCGTCTCGACTACGACGTCGATGATGAAGACCAAAGACTATTTAGTTTTGATATTGTAACATCATCAAATGATGTGGAATTATCATCCGCGAGGGTTAACGTGAAACTTCTAGATATGAATGACAATGCTCCGTTTTTCGAAGGATCCAATTACAAATTCGATGTTATGGAAAATTCTCCAACTGGTACTAAAATTGGTGACGTTCAAGCAACAGACAAGGATTATGGAATTTTCGGTGAAATTGAATATTCATTGACTGGTTTTGGATCGAACTTTTTTAAGACTGATAAAAGCGAAGGTGGTCTGTTCGTTGCTAACGCGTTAGATTATGAAACGCAAAAAAGCTATAGCCTAACGTTAGTTGCTAAAGATGGTGGCGGTAAAGGAACGAGTACCAGTGTTTTTATAGACGTGTTGGATGCGAACGATAACGCTCCAGTTTTCGAAGCGGCGGAGTACAGTCGAACGATAAGAGACGGAGCTACTAGTTTTGAACCACAGTTCGTCGTGAGAGTAAGATTTTTTTTTGGATTTGGTCCACTTTTATGAATATTTTTAAAAATAAGCTAGAGGTTTGTAAGACAATCTACGACCCCATATTATCCCATGGGTGTCGTAAGAGTCGACTGAGGGAAATGCCTTAAACAATTTCATAGCATCCGAAAGACATAACTAAGAAAATAGATACTCGTAGTTGTTAACTAAGAAATTTATTTATTTATAAAAATAGAATAAGACAGTGAATGGATATAAATATAATAATAACTTTTGGAATGTCATGCATTCATTGACAAAATACGTTGACTCATAACTTTATTGAAACCATCTAATTGTAACCATCTAATTTAAATGTTTGAAGCAACTAAATGAAATTGAAATAGATGTTTAAATGAAACTAATTTTACGGATTTTATCGCGTTTAATTTTAATTTTATTATTTATAACCCTGACGTTTCGAGTGCTTTACAGCACCCATGGTCACGGGGGGACTGAGGTGACATGATGTCCCGATGTCATAGTTAACCCGGAGTACCTTCAGCTTTTAATTATTATTATTGGTCCGATCTACGCAGAAAGAGCTTACTGTGTCTTGAAGTCTTGCAGTGGTATGCTTGGTTTTTGATTTAATTTTATTAATTATAGAATCCCAAGCTGATGATGGCTTAATAACCATCTCAAAAAAAATATAAAACGAAAATATAAAGACCAGTGAATGGCTGGAGCATTTGAGTAGGTGCTAATAAAAAGAGTTGTTTTGTGATATATTGTGATATATCATATTTTTCATAGTATCTCAAAAAAACTTTTTAAAAAACAATTTAAAGTCCACGCAATTAGTGTCGCGGACAAAATTTCATATATATAATTGGTTTCATACGTCTTCTCTCTTAGAATGATTATTCCTTTTGTTTGATATAATAATAATATAGTGTGAAGAGTCTGGAAGCGCAAGGGCCGAGCATTCGTCTTAAATTTTATAGTTCCGAGTGGCCTGAATTCGATTCCCCGTGCCAGTACCAGATAAGATTCCTATGCAGGAATCCGTCTAGGTAGGTACCACCCCCGGGCCAGTTATTCTGCCGTGAAGCAGTAGTGTGCAAGCATTACTGTGTTTCGGTTTGAAGGGCACTGTGAGCTAGCGTAATCACTGGGCATTTGGGACTTAAGAACTGATGTCTCAGGGTGACGTGCGCAGTGTGATGCCACACAGAAATATTCTGGGTGACACAGCATTTGTTGTTGGCGGACGTTGCACTTACCATCAGGTGAACGTTTTGCTCGTTTCGTCACTTTATACAATAAAAAAAATGCAGAAATACACCGGAGAACCAGGGTCACCGACAAAGCTATCCGTGTTTGTAAACTGTAGCGGCAAAAGGCTGGTTACATCTGAAGTTGACCATTGCTTGAGTAGGCGAGTCGTAGAATGGATACTTGACGCCAAGAGTCGGCTTCTTTTTTCTTTCTTTTCTAATCAATTGCTGAGTCGGGTAGCGATAGATTAGCGTGCCTTTAGCAGTATACTGTGGGGTGGCGGCTTAAGAGAATCAACCACCCCATCTCATTCCGTGGGTGTTGTAAATGTCGACAAAGGGAAATTAAAACCGGAAGATGGGCAGCAGCATCTTCCTGGAACATCTGAATAAATAAACTGCGGCCAACCCGCCTGCCAAGCGTGGCAACTATGGCAAAATCTTACGGGGGAGGCCTATGTTCAACAGTGGACTAGTTATAGGCTGAAATGATGATGATGATGATATTGTTTTTACTAGTGTAGTTGTAGTATTACGTTGAGTTAATGCTTCGTATATATATATATATATAATCTTTTTCTCTCATATCCCTAATACTTTCCCAGGCTACAGACGCGGACGGTCCCACACAAGGCGGCGGTCGTGTGCGGTATTCCCTGATATCGGACAATAGCATTACACACAAAGGACACGTATTTTCAGTGGACGAGGAATCAGGGGAAATTAGCATAGTAGATAAAGTTCAGACTATGGACACGCCGCGGGGACAATACGAGTTGGTTGTAAGAGCCACTGATTATGGTGAGGAAGTGTTTCGTACCTACTTACTTTACTGAAAAAAAAAAAACAATACAGTGTTACCATTATGTTGTATTGTTTTTAGCAATTTCAGACATTATTACAATTTTTTTAAAGTTGAGGTGAATTGTTTGAAGCGTTATGTTTTTAGAGGTCAATACAAAATGTGCTTTATCTTTTAGAAAAAATTAAAAAGGTGGATTTTCACAGACCTCGATAATTTAATAAAAGATAAAATAGGTTTATCAAAAAAAAGTTAGTTTTCACTAAGTATATTTCCATAAAAAAAAAGTTAAATTATTGTCGATAACCTCCTACGAATGCTTTGTAAAATCACCATGTTTTAAACCATTACAGGAATCCCACCACTTCACAACGACACACGGGTATACATTCGGGTGGGGGTGCCCGGCAATCAACGGCCCACATTCAAAGGCAACTACCACCACTACCACTACATGGTGGGCCACCATCCCACTCAGAATGAAGAACTGTCCCTAGAACTCAATCCCATGAATTATCAAGCTTCAGTAAAGGAAAACTCACCGCCGGGACTAAAAGTCACCACTGTGTTGGCGAATGATCCAGATGGATTGGACGACTTGTTGACATACCATATTGTATCCGGCTCGAAAGACAATTTTGTCATAGATGTAAAGTAAGTCATAGTAGGATTTCTATGCAGGAATCCGTCTAGGTAGTCACCACCCCAGTGCCAGTTATTCTACCGCGAAGTAGTAGTGTGCAAACATTACTGTGTTTCGGTTTGAAGGACACTGTGAGCTAATAAAAGTAAGTAAATAAAGTGTAGCTTAATCACTGGGTGACGAGCGCAGTGTGGTGTCACACAGAAATATTCTGGATGACACAGCGTTTGTTATGGGTAGACGTTGCAGTTACCATCTGCTGAACGTTTTGCTCGTTTCGTCACTTTATTAAATAAACATGATTTGTGTTATGTATTCGTGTGGTGGCGGCTTAAGAGAATCCACCACCCCATCTCATCCCGTGGTTGTCGTAAAAATCGACAGAGGGAAAATTAAAACCAGAATATTGGCAGTAACATCTTTCTGGAACATCTGAATAAATAAACTGCGGTTTCCAACACACCTGCCAAGCGTCGCAAAAATGGCAAAATCTCCCTAAAACGAGGTCTACAAACTTACGTGTTTTGTGGTTACCTATGGGTGAGGCTTATGCTCAGCAGTAGACTAGTGATAGGCTGAAATGATGATGATATTGAATCGCAAAAAGGTGACTTTGGACACGGGAATATGAAGATCCGTGGGTGCTTCTTTGCTTTCGAGTACACTTGTGAGATATTATAGTGCCACAAGTTTATGCTCATGGGCAGAATAGAATAACACCTACCTCTTTCCTACCGAGGTGTCGTAAGAAGCGACTAAGGTATTGCACGGACAGCCTTTATCCGTGCCGATTAACTCTAGAATAAGCAATGCTGTCACTATACTGCTGGTGGGAACGCAGGGTCAGCAGCAGCGCAGGGAGTACGAATTGTTTGGAGTCGACGTGGTTCGCCCATCACGTCTCGTTTCCTGCGAGGTCGAAAAGTGGGCTACGTGAGTGGCTTCTGCCTATCCCTATATATTGGAAAAAGATGTGTCTGTATGGATGTAAGTTTAAGTTCAAACGCAGGTGCACTCACACATTCTCACTCTCGTCCGATGCATGATTGTATCTATGCAAATCATAATCATAGTCATATTTACCGTAACAAAATTCTTGAATGCTTTCAGAACTGGTGTTATAAGTATATCAAATGACGCAAATTTAGACCGAGACCTGAATCCTGAACGGTATGAAATCATAGTCTCGGCTGTGGATAGCGGCGTACCCATCCCAGAGACCGCCACCACCACCGTCTTTGTCACCGTCCAAGACGTCAATGATAAACCGCCCAAATTCAACACCAGCCAAACTACCACATACATCTCCGAAAGAACCAAAATTGGCGACGTAGTCACCAAAATCGACGCCTTCGATACTGATTTGAACGCAAAATTGAAGTATAGTATAGTGGAACCTATAAAAGCGTTATCTAAAGCGGGAATACAGTTAAAACCTACCTCACCATATAACTATAAGAACATTTTTCGAATTGATGAAGACTACTGGAGAAATTGTCGTTAACGGAACTTTAGATTATAGTCAAGCATCAATTGTTATACTAACAGTCAAAGTGACTGATGTAAACGCTGAGATAGATAAGGAGAAACAATTCGCTGTAACAGAGCACACCATATACATCCAACCGTATAATGACAAGAACCCACAATTTACCAACCCCGGTTGGACTAATTCCAACCCGGTGATATACCAGAAAGTGAAGGAAGACCAACCAATTGGGAGCACCGTTTTGGTCCTGATGGCGGAAGATCCTATATCCGGTCATCTCATATCCAATTTCAAAGTGATACATTCTGAAACGGGTCTTCTACAAGTAGACCCGTTGAGCGGGCAAGTTGTTCTAACTAGACACCTGGATTACGAGGAGCTGACCACTCCAAATCTGACATTGACAGTACAAGCGACCAGTAATGACGGAAGCAAACACAGTACTGCTAAAATTATTATCGAAGTTGTTAATATTAATGACAATTCGCCAATATTCGAAAAAGAGGTAAGATGTTGTGTTTTAAAAAAAACTGTATTAGTTTCTAGTACGTTATCGTGGCAGCTCAGGGGCTAGGCGCTCGTTTTAAATTTAATAGTACGTTAGTGATCTGGGTTCGATTCCCGGTGCCGGCACCACTAAAATTGTTAATGGCAATATTTAAGTGCTTATTTACCACGTACTCAGCGGTGAACAAAAACATGGTTAGGAAACCAGGCATGTCTGAGGAATAAAATGAAATCGAAGAAATGCGAAGTCCGTCGACCTGCATTGGAGCAGCGTGGCGGAATCTTCCCAGCTCTAAAACCCTCTCGGAAATGAGAGTAGGCGTGTGCGTCATTCCTTTACAATCGTCGTTTCGTAAAGAAGTTCTTCTGACGGAGAAAAAACAGGTAAAAGAAACTCCGTCGGTTTTATCTGTTTTATCTTAGTCAAAAGTACATTATAATTAAATTTACAAATAACAGTCTCATAGAAAACCAAAGCACGCTCCATGACAAAATGTTAGACAAGATTCAATACCAGCCTCCACCAACGTCACCTGTTCACAAGTATGACGTGGCAGCTTGTTTATTATAGCTAAATCGGCTATGAAAGCTATTATTACAAGATATCACCATTTTCCAGCTATACAAAGTGAGCGTATTAGAGTCCGTGACATACCCAGAACAGATTCTAACAGTGAAGGCAACCGACGCCGACCTTGTGTTGACTGATGAAGACAGGAGCATGGGTTACTCTGACGTGAGGTATCTTCTGAAAGGCGAGAATTCCGATCTCTTCGTCATTGACAACGTCACTGGAGTTATACAGGTGAGATCTTTTATAACTGACAGTTATGATAATGTACATACATATTATGTTTACGACGTTCAAAAATTGCAGGGACTTGGTTCGCCTCCTGCTCGTCTCGTTTCCCACGGGAGCGAAAAATGGGCAACGTGTGTCGCCTCTACCCCTAGTATGTGTTTGTATGTATGTAAGCCGACTCTCATAACACCGACGTAATGTGATAGAGTGGTAGTTACTTTGATGCCACCACAGTAGTCTATCTTGAAGTATGTAACATATTGAGTACGAGCATAATTTATAATTACAGTCGATGGATGCAGGTGCCTTAGGACCGTGTTTTGTGGAAATCTTTGGGGGAGGCCTTAGTTCACCAGTGGAGTGGCGAGGGCTGAAATGATGATGATGATGATATAACAAGTCTGAGACCGCCTTACGCTCCTATATTGACGAATAATTTATAACTACAATCCAGTTTAATTCTAGTTTAGTAGTAGAGTCTAGTAATCCCTGTTAGGAACTACGCACAAACATATGGTCCTTCGAGCCGGATTTCTACCATCTAGCGCCCAGTAATTATGTCTAATGGCTACCTGCATGGAAGAGACGTTGATGGTACATACTAGAAGTACACACAAACAGTCATGTAGAGATTGTTTCTATGCATACCCAGGTAGCACCGAACAGAACGCTGGACCGCGAGCGTCAGTCGGTACTGCGCGTGGAGCTGGAGGCGCTGGACACCCCGCGCGGCGGCGCCGAGCGACTGCAGGCGCGCGCCGCGCTGCTGCTGGATGTACTCGACGTGGACGACAACGCGCCCACCTTCGAGAAGGACGTTTACACCGGTAAATTTAAAAAAAAAATCAGCCACTGACATTGCTCTTAGGATTGGTAAACTGGTGGTAGGATTTCTATGCAGGAATCCGTTTAGTTGTATAAATAATTCAAGGAGCTTAGGGTGTTTTATAAGACATTTGATATCGATTGGTTTCGAAATTAGTAATCTACGGGTATGTCAGGTATACAGAGCTTAGCCCTATATCGTCTTGTGATAAAACAAACACCTTATTGAATTCATCATTGCAGCCCGAATGAATGAAGGGGATTCGCCATAGTTGCCACGCTTGTTAGGTGGGTTGTCAAAGGCAGTTTCACCCAGTTTTTACTCGATTATGAAGTAACTTGAATAGTGGTCGGATTCCTATTCAAATCCGCCACCTCAAGGCCAGTTAATCTGCCGTGAAGCAGTAGTGCGCAAACATTACTGTGTTTCGGTCTAAAGGATACTGTGAGCTAGTGTGATCACGGGGCATACGAGATTTTAGAATACTGATGTCTCGGGGTGACGAGCGCTGTGTGGTGTCAGAGTCAGAGACATAGAAATGTTCTGTACGACAGCATTTGTTACGGGCAAACGTTGCACTTACCATCAGGTGAACGTTTTGCTCGTCTCGTCACATTATCAAATAAAAAAGGCTGAATTGGGCAATGGGCCGGCTTTTATTTAGTACAAAACCAATCAAATGATCAATAAGAAGTTTTTTCTTTCTCGGTGTCATTTTCTCAGTTGAATTTTACGACACCTACTTTCGATCAACTATTGTACACACGCACGGACTGAGATCGATCCACTGCTCTTACGTTTGCAGTTGTAAGTTGTCTGTATTTGTATTTGTTTACATATATTTACTAAAAACTGAACTAAACTGCACTGTGTACCCAATAGCGCATGATGGCAATGGGCTCACCACCTATCACACGAAGTGCATTATATTGTTTTGGTGAAACGTGGAATGTGGCAGTCATCTGTTTTTGCAGTGAGTGCCCAGTCTCTGACTACCCCTTATGGGATAGAGTCGTGATCTTATGTATATTTACTATCAAACTTAAAGCCGAAAGCGACGAGAGCGTCGCTAAGTTTTTAAAGTGGCAATAATTTGATTGATGTACGCAGTGAAAATTTTTTGATTTCGCAGCCGTAGTTCCCGAAAACGTGCCGGCTGGCTTTAGCGTCATCAATGTGACCGCCACCGACCCTGATGAGGGTCTGGGTGGTGAAATTCACTACGAGTTCTTAGACGAGGGCGAGGCTAATGGTAAGTGCTACGATATATTGTTTCCTTGGATTTAAGAATACTTTGGGTTATTATTACTCTACAATATCTTTGAGAACCGTGGTAGCTCAGGGGCTAAGCGCTCGCTTTTAATTTCATAGTACGCGAGTGACCTGGGTTCGATTCCCGGTGCCGGCACCACTAAAATTGTTAATTGCAATATTAAGTGCTGACTTACTTACCACGTGCTCGGCGGTGAGGGAAAACATTGTGGGGAAACCTGCATGTCTGAGAAATTAAAAATATTTCGAAGACATGTGAAGTCCGCCAACACGCATTGGAGCAGCGTGGCGTGATTCTTCTTAGCTCCAAAACCATCTCAGAAATGAGAGGATGCCTGTGCTCAGTAGTGGGACATTTATAGGCTGAAACTTTTACAATATCTTTCAGTTATTTTTAGTGTGGTGGCGACTTAAGAGAATCCACCACCCCGCCTCATCCTGTGGGTGTCGTGAAAGTCAACATACGACAAATTAAAACCTAGGAGATGGGCTGCAGCGTCTTTCTGAAATATCCGAATGAATATACTGCGGTTGCCCCAAAATGAGAACTACAACTTTTGTCGTAATTTATGGGGGAGGCCTGTGTTCAGCAGTAGACTAGAGATAGGCTGAAATGATGATGGTGACGAAAGTAACAGCCTATAAATGCCCCACTACTGAGTACTCCTCTCATTTCTGTGAGGGTGTCACGAGCCGCGAAAACTCCACCACGCATCCTCTTAAACGCTTGACGAATTGATTGTTTGCAGGGCTGTTCGCGATAGACGGTGCGAGTGGGGGCGTGCGCAGCCGCGGCGCGCTGACGGGGCGCGGGCGCACGGCAGCCCTACGCGCTGCGAGTGCGCGCGGCCGACCGCGGCGGCCACGCGGGCCACGCCCACCTGCTGCTGTACGTGGGCGACGTCAGCGCCAACGACGGCGTGCCGCGCTTCCTGCGCCCCGCCGCCGCAGACCGACTGCACGTCACCGAGGTGAGGTTCGACGTGCGCGATATACGTAACTGCTGCTATACGTTGGTGACGTAAGCGGCTCCATGCACGCCGCCGCCGGAGACCGCCTGCACGTGACTGAGGTGAGGCACGACGTGCGCAAAGTAAGCAACTGCTGCTATACGTTGGTGACGTCAGCGGCTGCCTGCACACCGCCGCCGGAGACCGCCTGCATGTCACCGAGGTGAGGCGCGACGTGCGCTATGTACGTAACTGCTGCTATAAGTTGGTGACGTCAGCGACTTCCTGCACGCCGCCGCCGCAGATCGCCTGCACGTGACTGAGGTGAGGCACGACGTGCGCAAAGTAAGCAACTGCTGCTATACGTTGGTGACGTCAGCGGCTGCCTGCACACCGCCGCCGGAGACCGCCTGCATGTCACCGAGGTGAGGCGCGACGTCGACTATGTAACGTAACTGCTGCCTATAGTTGGTGACGTCAGCGGCTTCCTGCACGCCGCCGACGGAGATCGCCTGCACGTGACTTGAGGTGAGGCACGACGTGCGCAAAGTAAGCAACTGCTGCTATACGTTGATGACATCAGCGGCTTCCTGCACGCCGCCGCCGGAGACCGCCTGCACGCCACCAAGGTAATGGTGCCGTTAGCTATTGCGTAAATGGCGTGACTCAGAGGTCGTAATACCTAGCTGCTAAAACAGCACAACAAACCATAGCTTTTCTTCATCACACAGACTATCCGGACCAATTATATATAGCTTTTTGGAGATAGGAGAGAGGTGACGGTACTTTCTTCCGCCGCCATCGCACGGCATTCTGTTAACAGTATTAAATTGAATATCGACATTACACAGAACGCAACGATCGGCACGGTGGTGTTCCAAGTGGTGGCGAGCGACCCCGACGACCCCACGCAGCCGCCCGGCCAGCTCGTGTACTCCATACAGCAGAGCAACGCCGACGCTAAAGCATTTGCTATCGGTAAACCATTTTTTTTTTTTTTTTTTTTTTTTTTTTTTTTTTTTTCTTTTTCGCCGTGTGGTGGCGGCTTAAGAGAATCTACCACCCCATCTCATCCCGTGGGTGTCGTAAAAGTCGACAGAGGGAAAATTAAAACCAAAAGATGGGCAGCAGCACAGCATTCTGGAACATCTAAAGAAAATAAACTGCGGTTGCCAACCCGCCTGCCAAGCGTGGCAACTATGGCAAATCCCCCCCCAAAATGAGAGCTACAAACTTTTGTGGCAATCTATGGGGGAGGCCCATGTTCAGCAGTGGACTAGTGATAGGCTGAAAAGAAAAAAAGAGAAACCATTTCTATTAAAAACTAAAGTCGTGACATTAAAGCCTTTACGAAAGTGTATCGCAAACTTAAATAGGCCAGTCAGCACATTTCATAAGTAAGCCTAAAGTAAGTAAGTCTCCCTTCCGGACGGATCGAAAGCAAACCCGACTGCTATTTCTAGTTCTAGGACTTAGTTCTAGAACTAGAAATAGCAGTTCTAGGTTCTAGTATTTAGTACCAGACGGAACCAATAATGTTTGGGTAAAATTAGGGTCTGAATTCGAGAAAAGACCCATTCCTTTAAAGGCGGGCAACGCATTACGCTATTCCTCTGGTATTGTAGATGTTCATAGGCGGTAGTGACCACTTACTATGAGATGAGCCCACTCATTTGGCCCCTGTTCTATAAAAAATAATATATGTCGCCGTGTCTTAGATATTACGTCCGACCCCCTTCCCATCATTTTGCGCTACATCAGTTACGGGAAAGTAAGAAAGAAAAGGAAAAGAAGAAAGGGAAGAAAGACGCTCATTTTGAGTGAGCGCCGTTTTTTTTTTCTTGCGGAACTTTAAAATAATTATATTTTTTTTAGGATTTGATTTGATAATATGACTAAACCAGCAAAACGTTCACCTGATATTAAGTGCAATGCTAGCGTCAAGCAAGCAGTAGATGCAGGTGCTTCTGGTAGTTGCATTATTACTCTATTTATATATACAAAACGTTGCATATATCAATCGTTTTTCGTAATGGGTTTTTGCAAAATAATGGATGGTTCTATTATTGATCCAGTTCGGGTTGTGTTATATTTTGGAGGAAGTTCGGTTGTTCGGAATGTGAATTTTTTTAAAAAAAAATGTTGTGCCCGTGGTTTCACCCGCGTAATAATTCCGACCCCGGATCATCGTCATCGATGGTGCCCTGATCGATGCCGACCCCAATCGATGATATACATATATACTTCCCTATTTGAACCGGATTTTGTTGTTTTAATATTTTTGCTCGGAACCCTAATTATTCATCTGAAATTAAGTAACCTAAGTTACCAGCTATAATGTCAGCTATCTGTCAGTGAAAGTCCCATCAAAATTGGTCTAGCTGTTTCGGAGATTGGCCGGAACAAACAGACAGAAAAATTATAAAAATTGTTTTTGTCTCATAAGTACCGTATATACTTCCACAAGCATTGAGTAAAAAGCTGTTATGTTGTTATTATAATCAGACACTTAAATTTTTTTCATTAGTATAGAGGATTATATTATATATATATATCTACATAAAAAATTCTAAAAGAAATATACAACAACCAATAAAAATACAAAATTATAACTAATAAAATTCTTGTTCGTCGTCTCGCTCTGCAACTCTTGCCAGCTCGCTCGCTCGGTCTTAGACGTATGTTACAATATATAACTTCATATCGTTGTCTCGCTCTTTCCGGCGGAAGAGGCGGAACAATCTGTAATGGTGCACGGTTTAAGACGGCGATCCATACATAATTAAACAGCTCTTATCAGAGCTCTGTCATGTTTCTGAAGATGATGAGGTGGCTCTTTTGAGAGCTGCCACTCGTTTCTTTTAATTGCTGCAGTGTCATACCTCACATACAGTGGGCGTACGTAATTGCAAACAAAGCCCCTGGCCACCGACAGATGTTGGTACTGTCTCAAATAAATGCGCGGTACCAGTAGGTGTAATGTCACAATTACCGCAGCTTAGGATTCCCACAAAATCCTATCAACTTTTAATAAAACCAAGTAAAAGCACTTTTCTTCCAGATCCTCAAACGGGCATTATCACAACCCGCCAAAGCCTGGACCGAGAACGTAAGGCCGCATACACACTGGTGCTGCTGGTGACCGACCGCGGCACGCCGCCGCAGCAGAGTACCCGTATCGTCACCGTCACTGTGGATGACGTCGACGACCACAAACCGCATTTCGCGAGGAGTTTGGTGTGTAGTGATCTTAATTTCGAGAATTATAACTCGGTCACGCTGGTATCAATCACTTGACTCACACTGGAGACCTTCACAGTTGATGACTTTTAAATTACTTATAATGTAGGAAAGGAAATTAATTTGAGCAGATCCGCATGTAAAATATAAAATGGTGTACATTACCTAGTTTTTGAAGAGCACGTCCGCCCTCCCTCAGTAGCTTGCGCAAGCAATCTAAAACATCATCTCGACCACTACGATACTTCCACTAGGTAATACACACCACTGAAGTCGAGAACACGACGTGTTTCGCCCCAAAATTAGGCACTATCAAGTGACATAGACTCTACGACAGACATGTCGTAGGCAGTTCCTGGTAGCAAACTAACACAGAGGTTGCTTGTGCACGCTACTAAGAGACGGCGAGAGGTGCTCTTCAAAAACTAGGTAACGTACAACATTTGAAATTTTTCATGCATATTTTAGCAAATTAACTTCTTTTCCTACATTATAATGGATTTCCGCAAAGTAACGCCTGATTCTATGAACTATAGTTACTTATAACTTGATTACGCATAAGTTTAGTTACGTACCGGATTGAAGGATGACGTATCTACAAGGAGTTTCTTTGAGCAACAGAAGACTTCTGGAAGTGATCAGATGTTGACACCCAGGTCTATCCAGAAAAACATCATCAAAATTCCAAAGAGCAAACGATCACACACATTGATGATTCATTTCAGTTATTTTTGCCCACGCAAATTATTTTATGAATATCGTGTCGATGGTTTTCACTACGACGAATCATTTTACTGGTGGTGGGATTCCTATGGCAGAAATCCCGCTAGGTAGGTACCACCTCAGGACCAGTTATACTGCCGTGAAGCAGTGATGTGCAAACATTACTGTGTTTCAGTTTGAAGGGCACTGAGAGCTAGTGTAATCACTGGGCATATGAGACTCAAGAACTGGCGTCTCAAGGTAGCGGGCGCAGTGTGGTGTCACACAGAAGTGTTCTGGGTGACACGGCATTTGTTGTGAGCGAACATTGCGCTTACCATCGTGGAACGATTTGCTCGTTTCGTATCCAATAAAAAAGCGGTACATGATGTCACGGCCCTGCATGCATCGGACGTTCACTCAGTTGCAAATAGTATTTAGACGGCGTTAGTAAGTTAACATCTAGCATTAGTAAAATGTCAATTCATTTTAAAGGATGATCCTCCGGTTGTATGACAACGAATGAGGAGGTCCCAATCGGAACAGTCATCGGAAAACTCGAAGCCATAGATGAAGATATCGACGAGAACGCCGCCATAGACTACGCCATTACTGGTATTTAACATATTTTTGGTCTCTCTAGCATGTCTTCTGTTACAATTAAGTGGCTATACCCGCGACCTAGGTTCTGCTACTATACCATAGACGGCGTTGTGTGGAATATTATCCAAAAAAAAAACGGTTCATAACTTCGCAACTGGTATTGATCCCAGATTATTATAGATGGCCTGTGTAAAATTCATGTCAATTAGCTTTAGTAATTTTCGAAATAAATATGTTTGTACAGATAGACAGACAGACAAAAAGGCGCACTAAACTAAAGGCATCTATTTTAAATATACATACATACAATCACGCATTTTTTCCCATATAAGGGGTAGGCAGAGAAGTTCTCCCCACAGAAATTTCACATAGTTTAGTTAAGACACTTGCCTGGAGGTATAATTGATTTCACAAAAATATAACAAACATACATACAGTCACACCGTCCTCCTACATAAAGGGTAGGCAGAAGCACACGTAACCCAGTTTTCGCCCCCGTGGGACACGAGACGTGATCGGTGGCGAATCACATCGCCGTTATTTTGGGAATAGTAAAAAATCTTACTCCCCGTTGCGTTACCACGAGCAGTATAGTGACAGGATTGCATATTAATTTTAAATATTATTTTTTTCTTATAAGTACCGTAAGCATTGAGTAAGAACCTGTTAATTTGTTATTAAGAATAGACACTTATATTTTATTTATTTATACAGATAGCGTGTGGTAGCGGCTTAAGAGAATCTACCACCCCATCTCATCCCGTGGGTGTCGTAAAAGTCGACAGAGGGAAAATAAAAGCAGGATGGGCAGCAACATCTTCCTAGAACATCTGAATAAATAAACAGCGGTTGCCAACCCGCCTGCCAAGCGTAGCTACTATGCCAAAATCCCCCCAAAATGAGAGCTACAAACTTTTGTGTCAATCTATGGAGGAGGCCAATGTCCAGCAGTAAAATTGTTACATTTCTGATCTTTTCTCGCGTTTCAAAATAGTTTTTCCACCATCTTGTAGAAAGCAACGACTCTCCCTTCTCTCCGTTTACCCTTGTTGAACTTTTAGTATGACTACGTACCGAAATTATGGAAGGGGATTATAAGGAATATACCAAAATATTCCTTTTATTTCCCTTCCCGTGATCAAACTGTTAGAGCCTATTCAATATCCTATCCTATCAATAAATTTTACAAACAATTTTCTGTTTCTTATACGCTACATATGTGAGTATTTCCTCACGTATGTATCGTATAAGAAATTCTCTCTTCTATTTGAAAAACAGCGTTGCTGTACTTTAGTGCTGCGGCAATTTGATGAAATTATATTGGTAGTAGGATTCCAATGCAGGAATCCGTCTAAGTAGGTATCACCCCAGGGCCAGTTATTCTGCCGTGAAGCAGTAGTGTGCAAACATTACTGTGTTTCGGTTTGAAGGGCACTGTGAGCTAGCGTAATCACTGGGCATATCAGATTTCAGAACTGATGTGTCAGGGTGATGGGCGCAGTGGGTGGCACAGCATTCGTTATGGGCAGACGTTGCACTTACCATCAGGTGAACGTTTTGCTCGTTTCGTCAATTTATCCAATAAAAATAATTAAAAATAAAAAAATATTTGAAATAATTTGCTATCAATTATTTTATTTTATTTATTTATTTTACTGTTTATGTACACATGAAAATTACAGTAGAAATTATATTGTTTTATTTTTTTACTTTTATTTCTTTGAAATATTTACAATATCTTCGACAGCTGGCAACGAGTTCGCTTTGGTCAAGTTGGAACGCACGAACGACAGTAAGGCCCTCATTATAGCGGCCGCAAGACTGGACAGAGAAAGCATCTCTAGAGTATTGTTGACTGTCAAATGCTTCAAATATGACTCTACACCCAAATTGAATAAGATCTACAATCGCTTGGTAAGTTTGAACAGGTAAAAACAATCAAAACTTTGAATAGATACAACTAATGCAATTAATTGTTTTGAATTTCATTTGATAAAGTGACGAAACGAGCAAAACGTCCACCTGATGGGAACCGCAACGTTTGCCCATAACAAATGCTGTGTCACCTAGAACATTTCTGTCTGACACCACATTTTTTATGTTGTGTTAATTGTTTGTTTTTATGTGTTTGTATTGAGCGTAGCAACGAATAAAGTTATTTTCTTTCTATCTTTCTTTCACATTGCGCCCTGAGACATCAGTTCTTAGGTTATGGCGGTGACGTGGTCCACCACTCGTCACGTCCTGTTTCCCGTGCAAACGTTACTGTGTTTCAGTTTGAAGGGAATTAAGAGCAAGCGTAATAACTGGGCATATGAGACTTAAGAAATTGTGTCTCAGGGTGATGGGCGCAGTGTGGTGCAGAAATGATCTGAGTAACACAGCATCTGTTATGAGCAGACGTTGCACTTACCATCGTAACGTTAAAATATAACGTTTTGCTCGTCTCGTCACTTTATAAAATAAAAATAAAAAAAACACGGCATTGAAAAAAAGAAAGACCCAGAGTTGTTTGCCGGTTCTTCTCTGAGAAGATCTTATTTTTCGATTGTGTCTAGATTTTGACGTTTATAAGAACTTTCATCATCATCATCATCATTTCAGCCCATCGCTTGTCCACTGCTGAACACAGACCTCCCCCATAGATTACCACAAAAGTTTGTATATGCCATTCTAGGGGAAGGGGGGTTGCCATAGTTGCCACGCTTGGGGAGCGGGTTGGCAACCGCAGTTTGTTTATTCAGATATTCCATGGTGATGCTGCTGCCCATCTCCCGGTTTCATAAGAGATTGAATAAAGAAATTTTTACTTTGTGTCATTCCGAATGAACTACCAATATCAATAAGTGCACTGTAAAATTATTAATTCGAGAACTTTTTTTTAAATTCATCTTTGTAACTTGATATCAACATTGGTATCATCGGTCATTCTGTAATTTGTATGTATATATCAGTGTTACGTGTATGTATATTTAAGTGTATATATGTATGTACATATGGGTGTGTAATATGATTTTAAATATAATTATTATTGATTAGATATATTTTAGTCCAGTTAGTGTAATGTTTTTATTAGTAAGTATTTAAAATTATGAATTTGCACAATGTCAAGCACCTAATAATAATAACAATAATAGCAATAAATAAATAAATAAATAAACAAATAAATAAATAAATAAATAAATAAATAAATAAATAAATAAATAAATAAATAAATAAATAAATAAATAAATAAATAAATAAATAAATAAATAAATAAATAAATAAATAAATAAATAAATAAATAAATAAATAAATAAATAAATAAAAATAATGCTCGTGCACGTTTCAGGACCCTTCGGAGATCCAGGTGCTGGTTAAAGTGATCGACATCGACGACCACTTGCCGGAGTTTGAGGTGCAGAACCTGACGGTGGGCGTGCGGCTCAACGTGCCGCCGCGCTCGCACGTGGCGCGAGTGCGCGCGACCGACGCGGACCCGGACGCACTTGCCGTCGGATACCGCATCGTCAACATGAGCTTCGAATCGCCGATCAAATCCAAATCCCTGAACAACCTAACCGACGTCATACACCTGAACAACGTCACCGGGGAGTTGAAGATTATGAAGAATCTGCTCCACTATGCCGATGGAATTTTCAGGTATCTATACTGATACGGGTGCCCGTGTGGTGTCGTAAAAGTCGACAGGGGGACAATGAAAACCGGGAGATGGGCAGCAGCATCTTCCTGGAACATCTGAATAAATAAACTGCGGTTGCCAGCCCGCCTGGCAATCGTTGCAGCTATGGCAAAATCCCCCAAAACGAGAGCTACTAACTTTTGTGGCAATCTATGGGGGAGGCCTTTGTTGAGTAGTGGACTACTGATAGAAGGAAATTATGATAATGATACATAATAAATATAATAAAATCTTAAAATTCAGTTTCAACCCACTTCCGGATGACCGAGTAATTTTGAATTTTGCACACGTATTGCAAAAATTCCTTGTGTTACCTGGTTCCTCAAATCATTACCTTTTTATGTAGGACTTAGTTACGATAGGAGCAAACGTTCACCTGTGTTCAGTCTGCTCCCAAGTGTGTTGTCGCCCAGAATGTCTCTGTGCGACACCATACTCTGCTAGTCACTCTGAGCCATCAGTCTCTTACAAAAAAGTAAAGAAACAGCCTATAAATGTCCCACTGTTGAGCACCGGCTTCCTCTTACTTCCGAGAGGGTTTTTCGGCTTGGAAAAATCCGCCACGCTGCTCCAATGCGGGATGGCGGACTTCACATGTCTTCGAAATACTTTTTATTTCTCAAACATTTTTTTTATCGTTTAAAGTGACGAAACGAGCAAAACGTTCACCGTCACCCAGAATATTTCTGTGTGACACCACACTGCGCACGTCACCCTGAGACAGCAGTTCTTAAGTCTCAAATGCCCAGTGATTACGCTAGCTCTCAGTTCCCTTCAGACCGAAACACGCATGTTTGCACACTAATGCTTCACGGCAGAATAACTGGCCCTGGGGTGGTACCTACCTAGACGGATCCCTGCACAGGAATCCTACCACCAGAAGAAAGCCTGTGAATGCTGGTTTTATTAAACTATAATTTATCACTTTTCAGATTGGTGATTCGTGCCAACAATTCGCAAGAAGCCGATCGTTATAGCGACTTAACAGTTGAGGTAAGATTTTTTGATCGCACAGAGCATAAATACTTGAATGTTTTGTTTCTCTTTGTCCTTATGGGTGACAATGCATCCTTGGATGGATGCAGAAATAGATGTATTAATGTATGCAAATAAATAAAATTGAAGTGTCTGTTTGTAATAACAAAATAACAGCTTTTTACGCAATGGTTATGAAAGTATATACGGTACTTATCAGAAAAATACAATGTTTAACAAAGAAAAATACAACAGGCTCGACGGTTGAGCGTAATACTGTCAGTCCACAGCTTATAGGTGCGTCGACTGTCGGTGAATTTTAGTTTTAAATTGGACCAGAGTATCGCCAAATATATCCAAATCATCCAACTCACTGAATTCGGTGTCGTACCAACGCGATAGACGCAAAACTGGACAGTTCTTACCCAGGACTGGCCTCAAATCTTAAATAGGGAACACGGATATCTAGGAACTTTTCGGAGTACATTTTACATGGAATTTGTTGATTAACAACATTCAGTTGATGCTATGGACTTTGTGTACTTTGTATGATTATTTTTGGCATTGTTTAATTGTGCGTTAATTATTCTTCTACGTAATCTCGTTACGAAACAATGGCGGATTGTAAAAAAAATACATTTGACTAACAATATTTAAATTTCTTTCGTCGATAAATGTAGAATTTTCATTTAATTTGATTTCTTCCATACTAATATATCCATACTTCCATACTAATATTATAAATGCGAAAGTAACTCTCTCTGTCCCTCTGTCAGTTTGTTACCTTTTCACGGCCCAAACGATGAACCGATCTTAATGAAATTTGGCACAGCGATAGACTACATCATGTTGAAGGGCATAGGAGGACATTTTTGGCCCGCAAAACCACATAGACTCCACGGGATATTATGCAAAATTATCGGGCATGGAAAAGTCGCGGACATCAGCTTGCATATGATTCTATAAACGCAAACCTCTCTCTGTCCCTCTATTTGTTTGTTACCATTTCACGGCTCAAACTTCGAACCGATCCTGACGAAATTTGGCTCAGGGATGGCTTGCATCCTGGTGACTAATATACTTTTTGTCCCGGTAACTCAAACAGTTCCCACGGGATTTAAAAAAAACCTATATCTCTCGTGTGGTGGCGGCTTAGGAGAATCTACCACCCCATCTTATCCCGTGGGTGTCGTAAAATTCGACAAAGGAAAATTGAAAACTAGGAGATGGCCGGCAGCATCTTCCTGGCACATCTGATTAAAAAAACTGCGGTTGCCAACTCGCCTGCCAAGCGTGCAACTATTGAAAAATCTCCCCAAAATGAGATCTACGAAGTTTTGTTATAAATCTATGGGGGAGGCCATTGTCGGCAGTGGACTAGGTGATAGGCTGAATTGATGATGTTTATGATGACATCCATGCGGAAGAAGTCGCCATCAGCTAGTTGTCCATTAATAAGTAAGTGTATGTGTATGGAGTCGAGTGGACCAAATAATGTGTGTGTGCAGGTGGTGGTGGTGCGTGAGCGCGACCTGCTGCGGCTGGTGCTGCGCGGGCGCGCTCGCCTGCCCGCCCTGCGCGCGCGCCTAGCTGCGGCGCTGGCCACCAAGCAGTTACGCCTGCAGTTGCACGACGCGCCGCACTCCACCTTCTACGATAACGCAGGGTAACTACTGCAGCAGGAAGCTTTGCGATCGCATGTGTACTGCGGTTGACCATCCGTCACTATAGCTTGGCTTTCCCTACACTGGTGGTAGGATTTCTATGTAGAAATCCGTTTAGGTAGGTACCACCCCAAGCCGCTTACTCTGCCGTAAAGCAGTAATGTGCGTACATGTGTGTTTCGGTTTGAAGGGCTCTGAGAGCTAGTGTAATCACTGGACATATGAGACTTAAAAACTGATGTCGCTGGGTGACGGGCGCAGTGTGGTGTCATGAAATAAAATTGTCATACGAAAATGTTGTGGGTGACATTAGTAATGCTACTGCAAAAGTTAAAAGGAGCTTCTTAAACAGAGGTTACTATTTACTGGTTATCATTGCATTTTTTTCGTTTTCTCTGCAGACCCTGCTTCCAATTTCGTAAAATGGACACTGGAGAGGCGCTCACTCCAAAGGCGATGAAGGCAACAATCCGTCAGCTCGGCACCGAGTTCCAACAGATCCTGGAAGAGTATGACGTTCGCAACATCACAAGCTGCGGCGCTTCGCGAGCGAAACACACTGCGGCGCAGCACGCGCTGCTGGGGCTGGCGGGCGCGCTGCCGCTGGCCGCCCTGCTCGCCACACTGGTGCTGTGCTGCATGCACTCCAGCGGTGAGTGAGCACACGACACAGAGACACACTGCGGCGCAGCACGCGCTGCTGGGGCTGGCGGGCGCGCTGCCGCTGGCCGCCCTGCTCGCCACACTGGTGCTGTGCTGCATGCACTCCAGCGGTGAGTGAGCACACGACACAGAACATCTCCAAGAAACACCGCATACATAACCCCGGACATCCCCAAATCATTGACAATTTATGTCTTTCCCAGTAAGAAAATCGTCATCGTGATCATTTCAGCCTATCACTAGTTCACTGTTGAACATAGGCCTCCCCCATAGTAGTAAAAGTTTGTAGCTCTCATTTTGGGGGGATTTTGCTATAGTTGCCACGCTTGTCAGGCGGGTTGACAACCGCAGTTGATGTATTCAGATATTCCAAGAAGATGCCGCTGCCCATCTCTTGACACCCACGGGATGAGATGAGGTGGTAGGTTCTCTTAAGCCGCCACCACACGGCAAAGTAAGAAAAAGATTTATTTTAAAAGTTTTATTTGAAAATAGATAGCCTCAAATCTTTTCTGAACTTGACAACAGTCAGAGTTAAGTCTTCGTTTTACCTCTGCGACAAGGTAGTGGAAATTACTGCATATGAGAATTAAGAACTGTCGTCTCAGGGGGAGAGGCGCAGTGATTCCACACAGAAATCAAGACTTCTTACGCTATAAAAAAAAACTTTAGTTTAGGCATAGGAATCCTATCACCTGGTAGGATTCCTATGCACGAATCAGTCTAGGTAGGTACCACCCCAGTGCCAGTTATTCTGCCGTGAAGCAGTAGTGAGCAAACATTACTGTGTTTCGGTTTGAAGGGCACTGGAGCTAGCGTAATCACTGGGCATATGAGACTTAAGAACTGATGTCTCAGGGTGACGGGCGCATTGTCGTGTCACACTGTTCTGGGTGACATAGCATTTGTTATGGGCAGACGTTGCACTTACCATCAGGTGAACGCTTTGCTCGTTCCGTCACTTTAATTAAATTAAAAAAAAAATACTCAGATGATATGCACACGCCTCTAAAGACTAATCAGCAACAATAAATGCATGTCGATTCGGCACACAGCGAAGCGGCGCTCGCGTTCGGGCCCGCTGTGCGCTCGCGTGGCGCCCAGCCACGTGTCCGCGCCCTCGCGACTCTACGCGGAGCCGCTTTACTCCACCTGACGCAACCCTGCTCCGGACCTAGTACTCTCACTATGACACAGTGAGCGTATCAGTTTTAAACTAAGAAAAATAATTCGGGGAATATTTTTAAGATTACTGTGTTCATGCGAATTGTAAAAGTTTTACATTTTGTAACAAGAACAACAAATCCGTCCATTTTCGCTCTAATAATAATATTAAACGCAATTATGCAATAAAAAAATATTGAAATAAGTTATTACGTTATAAATCAGCTTATTTTCCATATCGCATTATGACAAGAACAGATCTTGTATTCATTTTAAAGAAAAAAATATTCCTACTTAATATTAATGAAATATAATACAAAACAAAAAACACAATATCCTGTAAATTGATGTATTTAATAACAATATTTTTATACTTTAATGGTAGAACGAAAATGAGTTTAAACGTAATATTTCATATTGGCGGGAGAATAGTGAATCAAATATTTTCAAATTTAGAATACTCATTATTTTAACCTTGCAAATCAATACTGCCAACTGCACATAGTCTATTGTAATTGTAATAACTCACATAATTGAATAGTTACGTAGCCATATTATGTTTTATTAAATCAAAAAGAAAGTTGCGATGTCAATGGGAACGGTTAAATAAAAATAATTTTAGCCAGTCAGCTCAGTCAGCAGGCATTTTTGAACGATAATTCTTTTACATATATTTATATATTTTTGTGTATATAATATATGCTTGTCCTTGATTTGATAGTTACTAAATCTTTTTGCGTTACTTATAAAAATAAGGATATATTTTATAAATAACAAATGTTATAGCTATATAAAGTAAGACTTTATTAGCTGTTGTAAAATGTCAGAAATATAATTCTGTAGGTATAATATTTATACAAAATTTATTGAGTTCTGAGCGAACAGAATTTTAATTTGCAAGTTATACACCCAGAATATAAAAGTAAGGTTGTGACTAAGTACAGCTCTTGTGAACCAAAACTTTTTTTTTTGGTAATTACGATAAAAGGATCTAAAATTAATTATATTCGTACATGAAAATCATTTTTTTGTTACTTAAATGATATACTGATCTCCCATCAATATTTAATTTAAATTTGCTATGACACGTATTACAAAATAATTTTTATATCAGATCGATTGTTGTCATGGTAACAATGTCACGACTGTCACTAAAAAAAACAAACTCAGATATTCTGAAATTCTGAGTGTCTAACTTAGTATGGACTTTTGGCGCCAACTCGTAAAGTGGCGGTAGTGTTTTCATTTAATTTTGTAATTTCTGTGTATATTTGTAGTTTTGATGTTTAATATTGATAGTTTATTATGCAGCAAGTGCTCCGTGCTGAAAGTGTACAGTCATTGGAAAATTCAATTCAAGACCAATATTCTTGACATTAAAAAAATCTCACCGCGGTCTAAGCTGCTGAGTATTTACAAGATGTCCCGGACGTAAACAAACTCAGATATTCTGATTGTCTAACATAGTATACTCAGAATTTTGTTCGCCCAGACACCCCCATTCTAATAGTGATGTGACTCAGTTCACGTAAATAATCACACACGCAATCGATGCGCCCATTTTGTTTCTGTTTGACATTTGGCTTGTATCCCCTGCTCTGTATGGACACGTTTTTGTTGTACATTGCGTGTTGCTTAATTGATAACTACTATATTAAATTAATCTAGTGTAAAAATAAACTTACATTAAAAGTGTCATCATAAAATGTATCAAGAAATCGGAACAACCTAACAACTTTCTAATATAACAAATGATTATATAAGTTTAAGTAAAATTTATATTTTATTATAATGTTAATTTATAGGAATGATTAATAATTTGAAAAACTGTATTCATTGGGATAACAAGAATCAGACTTAGTGTTTCGGGACGTAGTTCATAGGCAGGCAGATTGGTCCGAAAGTCCCGCGGGGCGACTAGAAGCTGGCAGGGACGAGATACTCTAGATGTAAGAGGGAGCGGGTAGCCAAGCGGTGAAAGGAATCGCGTCCAACTACGTATCACTAGGTGTGTATTAGGGCTGTAGATATTTTTAAAAATATCGGATTTTCGATATTTCGATATTATGAAATGTATCAATACCGATATATTTATTTAAAAAAGATAATAAGTCGTCAGCCGAAAAGTGAGTTACTAAATTTCTTCATCAAATATATTATTTAGACAAATTAAATATCCTCTTTGCGATTAATCTGAAATATATATCAGGAGTTTATGAAAACGAAGAATTTTCTGCAGGGGACATGTTGTGGCATTTTACTATTTAGAACTTGTCAAATTACCTTTCGTCTAAACTTTGGTAATAGTAATAGTGTAAATTGTAATATACTGTGTATGTGACACAGTCCGCAATAAATAAACAAATTGCATTTCGCACAAGTAGAAAAAAGATAATCCATACTATATTATTAATGCGGAAGTAACTCTCTCTGTCCCTCTGTCTGTTTGTTACCTTTTCACTTGGCGACCGCGTGGTCTATTGGTCAGAGTACCTAACTTCTACGCCGCGGGACCTGGGTTCGAATCCCAGCCGGAGCCAACATTTGTGCTAAAACACAAATTGTTGGTTTTCGGGTCTGGTTGTGTTGTGATTGTCCCCGTGTTTCTGACACTGCATCCTAGCCTACTTCCGATCTTATCGCATCAGCGTTATTTCGGGCGCGGGTAGGTTGGGACGAGTCCTCCGGCGCAGTTGATGGCTCTCGACAGTAATCGACCTTTTCACGGCTCAACCGCTGAACAGGTCTTCACAAAATTTGGCACAGAGCTTACATCTTGACTTCGTAAGATTTATATATTCCGGACAAATCAAACAGTTCTCGCGGGATATTTAAAAAATCTATATCCCCGCGAACGAAGTCGCGTGCATCAGCTAGTATAATATAAATCATTTACAGTAATATAGATTACAATAAATAACTTATGATTATATAGTTCAAAAGATTTACGCAAAACGGAAATTAAAAACTTGTTTTAAGAAAAATCGACCAACGACGTATCGATATTTTATCGACAGCCCTAATGAGTTTCCGGGCACCCCGCAGGACGGTCGCACACAAACTTGCTATAGAAGTCCGACATTCTGCCCCACTGTGTGTTTGTGGGATTTACGTGGTTCTGGAGTATGAGTTTCCTTGCAAAGTTTTCTCTTCAAACACAGTCATATCAAACCCCAAGCAGTCTAAACGTCGCAGTGTCGAACTGTAATTTTTTGTGTTTAACTTTGACATTCCACCACCAGTCAGTGAATGAGATTTTTTCGCATTTTGCTCAGACAATATATGCGAAAAAATCTCGATGCGAATGCGAATGCGATACTCCCGAGACGTATCTCAAATATTGTAAGATGTGGTGATAATTTTTTTTAATTCATTAATCATGAAACATCACCATTTAGCAAGGTTAAATGGTGATGATTTAGAATTTAACAAGGCCAGAAGAGAAGGCCTCTGGCCTTGTGGTCAGATTGCGAGTCCCAGCCGGGGCCTAAATTTGTGCTAAAACCACACATCCTTGATTTTCTGGCCTGGTCGTGTTGTGCATACAAAATTTATGTCTGTGCAAAGTGCAGGAGAAATCCCACTTTTTAAAAAAAATTAACATCATAAACAATTGTACAAATTTGCCAAGTGACCATAATGCTAGTGTGATAATGATGTATTTTTAATTATTAATAATAATAAGTCTAAGTCACAATAAACATCATACATGATCATTTAGATTGAGAGAAATTTTGTATTTTATAATATTTTTTATTTTGTACATAAGAAAATAAATTATTGGTGTTTTTTTTTCTGTTTTATTATCTTCCAACGATCTTATTATCTACGTAGTATATGTGCATTAAAAAAAAAATGAAGGAGCTTAGAATGATTTGATATCTATTGGTAAACGGGTAGGTATTGGTCTGTGGGTATACAGAGCTGAGCCCTGTATCATCTCATGTGAAACCAAACAATTCATCATTGCAGCCTGATAAATGGAGGAGATTTGCCATAGTTACCACGCTCGTTAGGTGGGTTGGCAAAGGCAGTTTCACCCAGATGTTACTTTACTGTGAAGTGACTTGACTGTTGGTAGGATTCTTATGCAGTAATCCGTCTAGGTCAATCCCTGGGCCAGTTCTGCCGAGAAGCAGTAGTGTGCAAGCATTACTGTTGCGCTTTGAACGGCACAGAGCTAGTGTAATTACTGGCCATATCAAACATAAGAACAGATGTCTCAGGGGACGGGCGCAGTGGGGTACCATTCAGAAAAAATCTGAGTGACACAGCATTTGTTATATGCGGACGTTGCGCTTAACATCAGGTGAACGTTTTCATCGTGCCGTTATTCCTCCTATGATGATGATGATGTTCTCCTAGCCGATTTCGACCACGGCGACAACTTCCGACTACGGTCGAGAACCATCAACTGCGCAGGAGATATTATAGTGCCACAAGTGTACGCGCAAACACAGAGGCACTCACTCGTCCCAACCTACCCGCGCCCGATGTAACGCTGATGCGATAAGATCGGGGGAAGACTAGGATGCAGTGGCAGAAACACGGGGACAATAACAATACAACCAGACCCTAAAACCAACAGTTTATATTTTAGCACAAATGTTGGCTCCGGCTGGGATTCGAACCCAGGACCCGCGGCTTAGAAGTCAGGTACTCTGACCACTGAGCCTCCTATAAGAATATATCGATAGAAGGGTTTCGACCATATAGCTTAGTTGATACAATTAAAGATGCTAACTTTGCTTTTCGAGACGTTGTTGCCAGGAGACCGGTTTAAATTTCATAGTACGAATGTTACATGGGTTCGATTCCCGGTGACGACATCGTACAAATGATTAATAAATGAAGAGGAAATCTGCATGTCTTATAAAAATGTGACAACATGTGAGCAGGTGACGACCCCACTAGTTGGAGCGTCGACTTGCAGGGTTATGCGGAAAATCGATGGACTCTAGTGGCTCAGGGCCGTCTTTTGTGGCAATCTATGCCCCCCCCCCCAATTTTTTTTAATTGGATAAGGTGACGAAACGAGCAAGACGTTCACCTAATGGTAAGTGCAACGTCTGCCCATAACAATGTTGTGCCACAAGGAAAACTTCTGTGTGACACCACAATGCGCCTGTCCCCCAGGGACATTACTTCCCAAGTCTCATATGCCCAGTGATTACGCTAGCTCTCAGTGCCCTTCAAACCGAAACACAGTAATGTTTCCACACTACTGCTTCACGGCAGAATAACTGGCCCTAGGTTGGCGTTATCATCTATATCCTAATATTACAAATGTTTGTTCACGCGCTCCTCTCCCCTTCACAAAACTGGCGCTCTTGAGGAATTGGCGGGTCTATCTAATAGCGTATTCTCTTACTGGTCACGTGTAGGATTATCTTGCTAACATGTGGTATTAGCGAAACCGTACGGCAGTTGTCACAAGTCTTCGTAGATCATTTTTATGCAGAGGATGACTGATCGCGTCCATTCTGTTGACCATATAGCAGTAGCTCAAACTTTTTTCATTTGCAAAGTTCATGTATTAGTGTATTCGTTTCAGTGCATCTTCTCCCAGTGCTTTTAGAATTTCAGAAGTGATTTCATGTAAGCCGTGAGATTCACCATGCTTGATGATTTTAACGGCTTGCACAATCTCTTCGAAAAGTATTGGAGGTTTACGTTCACCACTATGGGGTTGGATTAAGTGTGAAGTGTCACGGTACAACTCCCCGCAGTATTGCCGCCATCTTTCTGTGACCTCACTCATCTTGGATTTTTTTTTATTGGATAAAATTATGAAACGAGCAAAACGTTCACCTGATGGTAAGTGCAACGTCTGCCCATAACAAATGCAATGTCACCCGGGAAATTTCTGTGTGACACCACACTGTGCCCATCACCCTGAGACATAATGCCTTAAGTCTCATATGCCCAGTGATTACGCTAGCTCACAGTGCCCTTCAAACCGAAACACAGTAATGTTTGCACACTATTGCTTCACGACAGAATAACTGGCTCTAGTATGGTACCTACCTAGATGAATTCCTGCATAGGAATCCTACCACCAGTAAATGGATAGAGAGTTGCCGTTTATATCTTTTACCAAGGTCTTAGGCTTTAAATTGCAGGTTACGCGGACTTTTTTGAACAGTTCGCCTGGTTGGAGTTTGTCGGCATCAGTTTGAACTTCTGCGCACAAGTCTTCTAAATATTGGTTCTTATCGCGCCAGCAAAGTCGTTGTACTTCTTCATCTATTGTATTCGTTGTCGTCTTTATTAAGATCTTTTGTGTTTAGCTCTTATCGTTTTTCTATCAACTCCCATATGTCATCTTTTACCCAGGCCCTGCGTGCCAGTAGCCGTCTCAGTGAGGCCTAGTCGTTTACCCCGTTGGAGGCTTCGGTAGTCCCTTTCACAACACTGGGCTTGGGTACCAAGTGGCGCCTGAGATCAGCCAGATCGCAAGACAACTCTTTCTCATATACGACATTTTCATAATAGGTAGGGGTTTTCTTATATAATGTGCCAGGATTTTATTTAGTTATTTAGTCTCCTTGGTCGCTACCACCACTTCCACACAAAAGGCTGTAGTGCGGGTGATCGGGTTAATTAGCAGCCGCCCTAGGCTCGGCGTTGACCTTTTACGGCTGTTGGGCTTGGGACCGGCAATGGCAGAGTTAAAATGGAGACGGGCTTAGGATACTTTTTATCGCGAAAAATCAAATAAGAAACTACGGTATGTTTAAAAAACCTATATCCACGCGGACCAAGTCGCGGGCATCAGCTTGTTATTTATAAATTCTCCAAATAGTCATAGTATTACTAAGCTTTGTTTTCCCGCCAATGGATTCAGAGTTATGTCATTGCACAGACTACTAATATCGTTTTACAGTTGTCTATGTTTTACGCATAAATAGTTACAATAAAATAAATTAAAGCATAAAATTCACTTATTTATAATTTCAGTTAATTATTTTTTTTACAAAATACTGTCGCTATTTCTTTAGATTGAAAAAGTCATGTACACATTTTAGTATCTGTTGTTTATGCATCCCTATTATACAAATTGATAAAGTCACTATATTTCATTTGATTTCAACTTAAGAACTCATACAGTCACTCTACGAGTTGAGACTATCGCTAGAAAATTGTTTTCGCTTTCGTTTTTTCTTTACAATGTTATATTATACTATTGTTGTAAAGTTTTCAATTCTTATTATTTCACAAAATTGTTTGTGCCATTCCCACAAAGCCGAGGATAATACAGTAAGTAATTATTAATACAATACCCTTAGTATTTTTTTAAGAAAATTGTTCTGTACGTAATAATATCCTTATATATTAACCACAGTCTCAGGGTGACGGGCGCAGTGTGGTGTCATACAGAAATGTTCTGCGTGACACAGCATTTGTTATGGGCAGATGTTGCACTTAACATCAGGTGAACGTTTTGCTCGTGTCGTCACTTTATACAATAAAAAAAAACCGCGGCAACGCCTTTTTTATGACCGATGGTCACTCATATCCCGAAGACTCACAGCTTCGCCGGATGGAAAGGTGGCCGAGCGCTGGTGGTGCTTTGCCGAAACCTTTATTTATGGATGACCGGCAAAAGGGCCCCTGAGAGGGGACTTCAACTTTGGACCGTCATCCTGTGCATCCAAGCCGGCCTCGGCTCAGTCAGTTGGGAGAGCAAAAATACTAATACTATTATCATTATCGGAATTGAGGGCATTGACCTTGACCAACGCTAATTTATAGTTTAATCTTTTTCGATAAGAATTGCATAATCTGTTTGTTCGTCCATTTTAAACAAAGAAGCCGGTAAATGAGCAATAATTTGATGTCTTTAATTATTGGTATTTTGTACGTTTTACATTAATGACAATCTAAACAGGTCTGACAGGTCTAAAGGTATTCGCGAACTATTAGTAGGATTCCAATGCATTACTGTGTTTCGGTTTGAAGAGCAGTATGAGCTGGGCATATGAGACTTAAGAACTGATGTCTCAGGGTGACGGGCGCAGTGTGGTGTCACACAGAAATGTTCTGGGTGACACAGCATTTGTTACGGGCAGACGTTGCACTTACCGTCAGGTGAAAGTTTTCGTTTCCTCACTTTATCCAATGAAAAAAAAAATGCACTCAGTTTCAAAAGGCTAAAAAGTTGTAAGCTTTATAAACTCAAAATCATATCGATTATACGTTTTTTTTTTTAAATCAAGGTAACAAGGAATGTATCGTTTTGATATATATCATTTATTATGATATGATATTGATTTATCCTAGATATAAATTTTATATTTTCGTTTTACTATATCGAATAACTGTGGCTTAAGGATTAGGCTCCCGATTTAAATTTCATAGCATGCGAGTGACCTGAGTTCGATCCTCGGTGCCGGCACCACTAAATTTGTTAATTGCATTTTTTTTTACGTGCTCGGAGATAAAAGAAAACATGGTGACCTGAAAACCAGCATGTCTGAGACATAAAAAGGACGTTCCGAAAAGCCAACCCACATTGGAGCAGCGTGGTGGTCTCATCCCGGCTCTAAAACCGTCTAAGAAGTTCTATGGTCAGAAGTAGGATATTTATAGGCTGTAATTTTAATTTTGCAGACAAATCCTATAGTCACCGTGAGAGAGGGCAAATTAAGAGGTCTCGCGGCCACTCTACTTGATGGATCTTCATATTACAGCTTCAAGGGTATCCCTTACGCACAACCACCTTATGGCGAGTTAAGATTTAAGGTAAGCTGTTATAAAAATTACTCTGTATAGATCTTCATCGAATCAGATTAGTTTAGTTTTCAATTTCGGAACGCTGTGATAAAACTGAAAAGGTAAATGTGAAATATTATTTAGGCGACAATAGCCTAATAGTTTAGAGTGTGAAACAGTCCGCCATTCAACTATTGTGAACCATCTTCCACCACAAGCTAAACTTAGTTGGAGTGGTTAACAGTAATATTAGTAATGTTAATAATAATAATCATGCAGGTGGAAGAGGAAAAGACACTCATAATTAAAATACAGCACACGCTGCATTTATTTGTCTTTGACCCGTAAATGTAGCTGAAACCAGCGAAAGTGCTGAGAAAAAGAACATATACGAAAAAAATTATTATTTGCTTTCGAACAGAGTAGATAGAGATAGCATTGCTAGTATGCTTAGTATAGTTAATAGAATCAGGCGCCACTTTGCGGAAATCCATTATAGTAAAGGAGTGAAAGTTAATTTGCTAAGATCCGCATGCAAAATGTGAAATGGCCTGCCCTCCTTTTCTTGTGCACACTATTGAGGGAGGGCGGGCGGTGCTCTTCAAAACTAAATAATACACACCATTTCATCTATCTCTATCTACTCTGTTCAAAAGCAAATAAAGATTTTATTTTTTTCGGATATGTTGTATTAAGTATGCTTAGTAGTCAGTTGATCACGTTTCCAACGACGTCTTTCCAAGCTCCACGCTTAACCAAAAGTTAAGTTAATTTACGGCAATAGAAAAATCTCAAAAACGACGAAGCCTTCGACAGGTACTGGGCCGTCGTAATGCAATTTTTGTAATCCTCCTGATGAAAAAATGGTAACGCATCACGCATTCGACGCACGTCTGCTTTGATTCGCTTTACAGAATATAATTAAATTCGTTACATTTATATAGGGGATAGGTGTCCGGCAGAGTAGCACCTACCTCTTTACTACCAAGGTGTCGTAGGAGGCGGCTGAGATATTGTATGAACAGTCTTTATGCGTGCAGAAGAATACCATAACAAGCAATGCTGTCACTATATTGCTCGAGGAAACGCAACGGGGAGCTAGAATTTATTGATTCGTACCAAAATTGTAGCGACGTGGTGCGCCACCCGTCACGTATTGTTTCCAGCTGGGTTGAAATATGGGCTGTGGGTGTGATCTCCACCAATGCCTTACATGGGAAACAAGCGTGGCTGTGTGTTTGTATGTATGAATCAAAATAATTTTCTTCAGTAAGAGTTATTAGTTCTATTGATATTAATTAATACGGTACCGGTATTACTCAAATGATAGTCAACTATAACAGTAATATCCGACGTTCTTAGTGTCTTTAGTTATTAAAGTCACTTTTGAAAGTAGAGATATAAGCATGTTGAATAATATCTTATGTTCTAGGCTCCGCTTCCACCTCAACCATGGAAAGGAATTCGCGATGCAATCGAGCATGGCCCCGTTTGCACTCAATACGACTTATCAGTTTCAGAACTGATAGAAGGCAGCGAAGACTGCCTGTTTGTTAATGTCTACACCAAGTCTTTGAACCCTCAAGCGAAAATCCCGGTCATGGTTTTCATTCACGGTGGCAGTTATAGCTACAACTCGGGAAACTCTGATACTTTTAGTCCAGATTTATTATTGCAACATGACGTCATTTTGGTTACAATGAACTATCGGTTGGAACTCTTAGGATTCTTATGCCTTGACACTCCTGAGGTTCCAGGTAATGCTGGAATGAAGGACCAAGTAGCTGCTTTACGTTGGGTGAGAAACAACATTGAGCAGTTCGGTGGAGATCCAAACAGCATCACGATATTTGGAGAAAGTTCAGGTGCAAGCTCTGTTACTTACCACATGTTATCGCCAATGTCTAGAGGGCTGTTTCACAGAGTGATCGCAGAAAGTGGTACCTGCATACATGATTGGGCGATTGGTAGAGACTCGAAAGAGAGGGCGTTTCGAGCTGGGAAAGTCTTAGGAAAAGATACCAATAACACTGAAGCGTTGCTAGACTTCTTGCGAAGCGTGAAACCAATTCAACTCACTAATCTTACAGAGCGAACATTGTCTTTTGATGAGAGGTATAGAGGGCTGCCAGAAACATTCATACCGGTCATTGAAACGAAATTTAATGGCGTAGAGGCATTCATTGATAAAGATCCCGTTGAAATGCTTGCAAAAGGAAGAGTGCATAAAGTGCCTCTCATGATAGGTTACAATTCAGCGGAAGGTCTAATAATAGTGAGTGATCAGGTTGGAAAACTTGATTTTTACAATCAGAATCCCTCGTACTACGTTCAGAGAGAAATAGAAGAGAAGATATCGGAAGAGAAACTGAAAGAATTTGGAGACAGAGTAAAGCATTTTTACTTCGGATCTAAGAATATTACAAATGCCGATCCCCAAGTGATTGAAATGATCCAAAGCGATATCCACTTCGTATACAATACACACAGATTTGCCCATCTGTACAGCACAACTTGTGAGCCCATATACATGTATAGATTTAATTATGTTACAGAGTTGAACATCATAAAGATATATTCAGAATATTCGTTCCTAAAAGGAGCCAGTCATGCGGACGAACTTTTCTATTTGTTTTATAACTCCTTAAATAAGAAAGCATATGACGAGCAAGAAAGATTAAGAAAAATTGTGTACGACGTAACTAAATTGTGGGCTAATTTCGCCAAGACTGGGTAAGTGTATCGTCCAATGCAAAATATCTAGATTTAAGTCTATTCCAAAATTATACAGTTGTCGTCTTAGTAGTTTTTCCGTGTGTCGGTGTTTCAGAATGTGCAATTCTTTTTTATTTGACAAACGTTCACCTGATGGTGAGTGCAACGTCTGCCCATAACAATCGCTGTCACCCAGAAAATTCCTGTGTGACACCACACTACGCTCGTCACCCTGAGACTTCAGTTCTTAAGTCTCATATGCCCAGTGATTACGCTAGCTCTGTGCCCTTAAGACACAAACATAGTAGTGCACATGTAGAAACAGTATCGCTTCATGGCAGAATAACTGGTCCTGGGTTGGTACCTAGCTAGACGGATTCCTGCATAGTAATGCTACCACCAATTCATGGCCGTACGATGCTCACACGATATGGAAAATCCCCCAGTGTGGGAGCAACGTTTTTCTTAAAAAATGCACCTTGATAGGTATAAAAAAATAACATTTTAACTTAAAGAAAACTCGCATAGACAAACGTAAAATGCTCTTTGACAAAATTTCCATACATATCTATAGGCAATAAATATTTTCCTGTTCCGCTGTGACTTTTGCCGATAAGAATAGACCGGCTTACATATTCAAGTACAAACATATTTTCCTTGAAGTAACCTTTGTCTGGGGTTTTCTGAATCACGTTTAATTTGTAATGCAAGTGGTACAAGTTACTTATATTCAGAGAAGCTTTGTTCTCTGTGCAATTCTCGTTGAAATTATTTCACAAGGAGACATGAGACATGATTAAACCATTTTTAAAAAAAGCGATGACCCAAACATAAATTGGACGTAGTTATGCATACTAGAACCAACCCACAAATTTTTTTTAACGGAGTTATCAGTCGTAACAGAATCGAATCTACTTTAAAGATCCAGGGACAAAGAATTATTATTCCTGCCGCTCACTAGACCCATATCTCCTGATCCTACAAATTTATCGATTGTGTTTTGTTAAATATATCTAAGTAATTTTATTCTTGATGTATTGAGGGTTGGTTCTGTTTTGCGTAACTACGTTCCTTATGCATTGTGAGAGCGCACAGATATAAATTTGACACGTACAAACAACCATACGGCACAGGAACGTGTTTTGTGCCGATCTATGGGGAGACCTATGTTCAGCAGTGGACTTGTGACGGGGTGAAATTATGATGATGATGATTATGAAACAACTATCCGTAGTCCATACAAATATTTGTTACGTGTGAGAATTGAACACGCGAATTGCAGCGACGAAGTCAGTCGCATACCCGGTGCGTCAACCGAGCATATAATTGTACCTGTGATAAGCAATTCTTGGATTTCTGATCTTCAACTATCGGTCAACGCACTTACTTTTTCTTCTATTGTTTTATATGTATTAGGCACATTTTCCTTTATTACGGTTGAGGAGGGCGTGCATGCGTCATACTCCTGAACAGGTGCCGCTAGAGAAGTTCATTAAATCTGTTTAGATATCAATACGCGAAGAAATTACTTTCTACCCCTATTTAAGCATATTGTGTGAACGGAGTGAGATTTGTCACCATCATCGTTCATCGTTTCAGCCTATCATAAGCTGATATCACTGCTGAACATAGGCCTCCCCCATAGATGGCAACAAGAATTTGTAGCTCTCATTTTGGGAGGATTTTGCCATAGTTGCCACACTTGGCAGGCGGGTTGGCAACCGCAGTTTATTTATTCAGATGTTCCAGGAAAATGCTGCTGCCAATCTCCTGGTTTTCGTTTTCCCTCTGTCGACTTTTACGACACCCACGGGATGTATATACTCTTGTGCCGCCACCACACGGCTATATACGAGTACATACAAACATATGTTACAAATACATTAACTTAAAATAAAACATTCATTATTTACGTTCATACTGACAATGTCAATCACATAATCGTCTGTCGTTTGTTTACGTCCACACTGTCAATGTCAAACACACGATAGTCTCTGGTCAAACAACAAAGGACTGAGTTTGCAAAATGTTGCCAACAAATAATTACACAAACCTCCATAACGTTTATAAATTACCGTCGAATTTCTACCACTGATGGGCATGTACGAGTATTATTTAATCCGTCTTCTTTGAAATAGTTATATTTTTTTAATGTTTTTTACCGCGATAAAAAAAGGAATTACTAAAAAGTGATAATGATAATTCAAACCTTGTTTTAATTAAATTTTATTTCATTTCCTACAGGAACCCAACGCCGGACAACAGTTTGGGAGTAAAATGGCTTCCATTCACTGCGACTGGGAAGGAGTATTTGAAATTGGAAGACAATATGTCGATGGGAAGATACGCGCAGAAAGACAGGGTGAAGTTTTGGAACGAGTTGTACAAGGAGGCGGGCGTACACTACATCGTTGACAGCAAATAATATATATAGTGCCATGAATTATAATTTCAGTTAAATAAAGGTTACTGTGAAATTATTTACTCGATTAATATTATTCACGTACAGAGACTATTTCCATTTCTTACTTAAGTACGATACTATACTTGATATGACGTACTGTTGGTAGGCTACCTGTGTAGGAATCCGTCTAGGTATTAGTAAGAGAATCTACTACTCCATCTCATCCCGTGGATGTCGTAAAAGTCGACAGAGAGAAAACGAAAACCAGGCGATTGGCAGCAGCATTTTCCTGTAAGATCTGAATAAATAAACTGTGGTTGCAAACCCACCTGCCAAGCGTGGCAACTATGGCAAAATCTCCCCAAAATGATAGCTACAAACTTTTGTATCAATCTATGGAGGAGGCCTATGTTCAGCAGTGGACTAGTGATAGGCTGAAATGATGATGATAATGATGAAAGTATCAAATCGAATCAAACATATATACTGATTTCGAAACCGTACATAATCTAAAACTATATACCGACGGATGCGCACAGTTATTCCCTATATTTGTTACGTTACGGTGATGTAGTGGACAGTATAGCTACGTTTTTGATATCGTCACGATTCATGAAATGAAAGTATTGCGCTGCAGAACATACAGTCGACATACAGTAGACATACAGTCGACGACAACGAACTTTCCTCCATACTTTTACGAAGCTCGGGACCGACTGGATAATTGTCTGTTTTGTGTCGTGTAATTGTGACTTTTAATTTATTTTACGTACCCACTAGCTGTGCCTCGCGGTTTCACCCGCCTTTTAATTTAAAATAAATCTCTTTGAAGGCCGTAGTGTTATATAGCCTATAGCCTTTCGCGGTAAATGGGCTATCCAACACTAAACTTATTTTTCTATTCGAAACAATGGTTTCTGAGATTAGCGCATTCAAACAAACAAACACACAACCCGCAAGTCGCAAAACATTCATTATTGCTGTAAGATTAAGGTCGAACGATGAAACTTTCTATACAAATTACAAAATAAATATTTATGTTACAATCCTACCAAATTGTTTGAACACACGAACTCTCTAGCTTTTTTTCAGTAAGGTTAAATATATAATATCCGTAAATCAGTTGGACGTAGTTTTGCAGAAAAGACTTAGTTTTTTGTACCAAAATGGTCTATTGAATAGGGTCTTTCATTCCGCCATTTTTTTTTTGTTATCGAGTACCAAACCAGATTTAGGCAAGCATTTTCTTTTCATTGCGTGTTCTTGAATCGTTTTACATACATACATACATATTTATTGGTCACGCCTGTTTCCTTTATAAGAGGTAGGCAGAGGCCATTCACGTAGCCCCCTTTTCGTCCTCGCGGGCAAAGAGACGTGACGGGCCGCCACCATTTTGGTACGAGTCAAAAAGTTCTTACTCCCCATTGCATCCCACGAGACAGCATTGCATGTTATAGTGTTATTCTGCACGAAAAAAAGCTGACCGTACAATACCTTAGTCGTCTCTTCCGACACCTCGGTAGGAAAGAGGTAGGTGCTTTTCTACTTTGCCGGCACCTATCGCCTGCGTTTTAGTTAAATGAAATCTTAAACAAAACTTAAAGATATTATATTTAACAAATCGTTATAACATGAACGATTTGTTTTGCCAATGTGTGAAATGACGCCAAAAAATCTGATCGCATTGTCACTGCACTGAAAAATACCAATCTAAATTTAAAATGTTACTATCTCAAAAGGGGCTTTGTGTTGGTTAGAGACACCTGCTAAACTACGTTCAGTTGTTGATAGCCCTGATGCACATATTAGTTATTACAACCGCTGCGTGTCTACGAAGTGACAGCCCTGATTCTTAAGTGAGTGATTCAATGCATACAACTTGTGGTAGCGGCTTGGCTAGCATTGCGGCTACAGCCGCGTGAGGATTATGTGGCGTAATGTTTTATACACAATAATGACGCCAAAAGTAATTGTTGCTGCGGTGTACTTGTATTGCACGTCAGTGTGTTGTTTTGGTGAAAATACAAGAGAGAAAGAAGTAAGTTATTTATTTATTACATAATTTGTTAAGTAATTGATAAAAAATATGTGCATAGTAAAACAAAAGTAACAGCATATTAATGTACCACTGCTGAGCACAGCCCTCATTTTTGAGAGGGCTTTGGAGCTGTGAAAGTGTCTACCACGCTGCTTCAATGCCGGTTGGCGGACTACACATGTCTTCGAAATATTTTTACTTCTCATACATGCAGGTACTCACGATGTTTTCCGTCACCGCCGAGAACGTGATAAATCTATTCAAACACAAATAAATAAAATTGAAATTTCTGTTTGTAATAACAAAATAACAGCTTTTTACTCAATGCCTATGTAAGTATATTCGGTACTTATAAGAAAAAAAACAAATTTTAAAATTTTTGTCTGTCTGTGTTTCTGTTTGTTCCGGCTAATCTCCGAAACGGCTGGACCGATTTTGATATACTTTCACCGACAGATAGCTGATGTTATAGCGGGTAACTTAGGCTACTTTAATTTAAGAAAAATAATTAGCGTTCCGCACAAAAAAATTAAAACCCCAAAATCTGATTCAAATAGGAAAGTATATATGTATATCATATATATATATATATATATATATATATATATATATATATATATATATATATATATATATATATATATATATATATATATATATACAGATAGCTGATATGGGAAGTATATATGTATATATGTATATATATATATATATATATATATATACTTCCCATATCAGCTATCTGTCAGTGAAAGTATATCAAAATCGGTCCAGCCGTTTCGGAGATTAGCAGAACAAACTGACAGACGGACCAACATTTTAAAATTAATTTTTTTCTTATTAATACCATTCATATTTTGATAATCATTGAGTAAAAACCTGTTTTTTTGTTGTTACAAACATACACTTCAATTTTATTTGTTTGTATAGATTTATAGCGCGACAGAATTTCATGTTTTTATTCTTTTGCAGAGTTATCCCGTAGTAACTGTAAGAGAAGGAAAGTTAAGAGGGACAGTTGCTACACTTTTAGATGGATCAACATACTACAGTTTCAAAGGCGTTCCCTATGCTCTACCACCATTTGGCGAATTGAGATTCCAGGTAATTTTCGTTCTTATACTAGCAATGCTATATTAACATTACTAATATTCCTGTTAACCACACCAACTAAGCGTAAAAGCTTGCGCTAGGAGATGGTTCACGACAATAGTCGAATGGCGGGCTCGATCCTGCGACGTCATGTTTCGCAGTCCGTAACCTAAACCATTAGGCTATTGCCGATTTATTATCTAGATTAGCTGTTTCTAATTGGTAAAAAACTACGCGGGTGTTGGCGTCCCAAGAGAATCTACCGACCCTTCTTGTCCCGTGGGTGCCGTAGACGTCGACAGAGGAAAAATTAAAACCAGGTGACGGGCAGCATCGTCTTCCTGGAGTAGCTAAATAAATAAACTGCAGTTGCTAACCCGCCTGTCAAGCGTGGCAACTATGTCGAAATCCCCTAATCTATGGGGGTGGCCTATTTTCAGCAGTGGACTTATGACGGGCTGAAGTGAAAGTGAGTGATGATTACCTCATCAAATTAAATTTTCCAATAATTGTCAAACATTATGCTGCTTAAATTTTGTACACAGACAGAATCTACAAAAAACTCCGATTTAAATTCAATGACATTGTACGTTTCATGGCAAGACGGTATGCTTCTAATCGGCTCGTGTGCTCACCAAATTAGACCAAAGTTCCACCTACCGTCATCTCGCTGTTTGTGGTCACCCGTTGGCCTAATAAAAACACTTATTTAAATAAAACTACTTTTTTACGGATTATATCGTATTTAATTTTGTACAGTTGGAAACTTTTATAAAAACAACTTAATAAAAAAAATTATCAACACTTGAAGACATTATTGGTGGTAAGATTTCTATGCAGGAATCCATCTAGGTAGGTATCACCCCAGGGCCAGTTATTTCGCCGTGTAGCAGTAGTGTGAAAATATTGCTATGTTTCGGTCTGAAGGGCAATGAGAGCTAGTGTAATCACTGGGCATATGAGACTTAAGAACTGACGTCAGAGAGGGACGGCATTGCTATAGGCGGACATACTCGTACTTACTTTTATCAGCGAACGTTATTCTCGTCTCGTCCCTTTCTCCTATAAAAAAAACTAGAATGCTATCCTAGGTCAACTAGATAGTACATCGAATGTGCTGTTTTTCTGTTTTTGCTAGTAACAGCAAACAATATCAATATATGATATGATGATGATATGGTAAATATGATTTCAATCTGTCGAAGTCTGTCTGGAAAAGTGCACTATATTTCTATTTATTTGCCGCCAAACAGTAGTTGGCAAACATAATTGTGTTCCGATTAAGAAGACACAACAGCAACTTTACTTTACTGGTGGTAGGATTTCTACGCAGATCCGTCTAGGTAGGTACCACCCCAGGGCCAGTTATTCTGCCGTGAAGCAGTAGTGTGCAAACATTATTGTGTTTCGGTTTGAAGGGCACTGTGAGCTAGCGTAATCACTGGGCCTATGAGACTTAAGAACTTATGTCTCTGGGTGATGGACACAGTGTGGTGTCACACAGAAGTTTTCTGGGTGACACAGCAACAGTTATGGGCAGACGTTACACTTACCATCAGGTGAACGTTGTGCTCGTTTCATCACTTTATCCTATAAAAAAAATATGGTCTGTAAATTCACTAGCTGGTGTTAAGGTATTGTACGGACAGCCCTTATTCATGCAGAGTAACAATATAATATGCAATGCTGTCACTATATTCTAGTGGGAACGCATTTGGAAGTAAGAATTTTTTGACTCGTACCAAAATGGCGGCGACCCATCCGTCACGTCTCGTTTCCCGCGAGAGCGTAAAAGGGCTACCTGTATACTCTTATACGACTAGTGACTGTTGTATGCGAAATTACTGACCATATGAGACTAAATATTTTACGACACACACAAGGGCAGTGCAGTCACACAGGATTAGACAGTGACACGTGACACTGTAACTGCAAGTGCGGGCGTGGCTTCTGGTGAACGACTTGAGTCTTCTTACTTAATATCTCAGATATAAATGGTTCCAATATCTAAAACGACTATTTCCTTCCAGGCTCCATTACCGCCAAAGCCATGGGACGGAATTCGCGACGCTATCGATCACGGTCCTGTTTGCACTCAATACGACTTATCAACATCGCAAATTGTGGAAGGCAGCGAAGACTGCTTGTTCGTAAACATCTACACCAAGTCTTTACGTCCCAGTGCCAAAATACCCGTCATGGTATTCATTCATGGTGGGAGTTACAGTTTCAATTCTGGCAATTCTCAGACTTTCAGTCCGGATTTATTGTTGCGACACGACGTCATATTGGTGACGATGAACTATCGTCTTGAACTACTAGGATATCTATCTTTAGATACGCCTGAGGTCCCAGGTAACGCTGGAATGAAAGACCAAGTTGCCGCGTTGCGTTGGGTGAAAGACAATATAGCACAGTTCGGTGGTGACCCTAAGAGTGTTACAATTTTTGGAGAAAGTTCCGGCGCAAGCTCAGTTACATCACATTTACTCTCCCCTATGTCCAAGGGTTTGTTCCACAGAGCGATTGCAGAAAGTGGAACATGCATACAAGACTGGGCAAACGATAGGAACGCAAAAGAGAGAGCTTTTAGAGCTGGAAAACTTTTGGGCAAAGAAACGAATGACACAGATGAGTTGTTGCAGTTCTTACGTGGACTAAAACCAACTCTGCTGACTAATCTTGCTCAAAAAACGATGACAACGGAAGAGACGTACAGAGGGCTTCCTGATTATTTCGTTCCCGTAGTAGAAAAGAAATTTAAAGGTGTAAAAGCGTTTATAGATGAGGAACCCGTGAATATATTAGCGAAAGGTAAAGTGAACAAGGTTCCTCTTATTATCGGTTACGATTCCGCCGAAGGTTTGGCGTTGATTACATTTCTATTACCTAAACTTGACTTTTATAATCAGAATCCATCCTATCACGTGCAAAGAGAAATTGCTGAAAAAGTATCAGTAGAAAAATTAAAAGAATTTGGTGACAAAGTCAAACAGATTTATCTAGGCAACAAAAACTTGACGAAAGACGATCCAGAAACTATAGAACATATTGGTAGCGATATTCATTTCTTTTACAATACTCACCGTTTCGCTCACCTTTATAGCGCAGCGGGTAAGCCTGTATATATGTACAGATTTAATTACGACACGGATTTGAACGTTTTGAAGAAATTCTCAGGGTTTCCACAACTGAAAGGTGCGAGCCATGGAGACGAACTGTTTTATTTGTTTTACAACTTCTTAAATAAAAAACCTTATGATGAACAGGAGAAATTGAGAGAATTGGCGCTAAAAGTGACTACCTTATGGACTAATTTTGCAAAAACTGGGTAAGTGACCACAATTAATATTACTGAAAAAGTAAATACGAATGTTGCAGTTTTCGTCGATGATTACGCTAAGATTTTTTTAAACCTATTTAATTTAAAAGTAAAGTCAAAGGTAACCACGTTCTTATACTAAATATGACGTCCTCCCAGCTATTTTCTTATTTCTTCTTCTTCTTTACTTTTCAAATACTGTCGGAAGCTATTAATTACGCAGGAGAAATTTTAGTAAACTGTGAAGTGTACGCGCAAACACAGAGCGACTCACTCATCCTAACCGACAACCTAGTCCGTGTAGGTAGGTACCACCCCAGGGCCAGTTATTCTGTCGTGAAGCAGTAGTGTGCAAACATTACTGTGTTTCGGTTTGAAGGGCACTGTGAGCTAGCGTAATCACTGGGCATATGAGACGTAAGAACTTATGTCTCAGTGTGATGGACACAGTGTGGTGTCACACAGAAATTTTCTGGGTGACTGTTATGGGCAGACGTTACACTTACCATCAGGTGAACGTTTTGCTCGTTTCATCACTTTAACCAGTAAAAAAAATAAGATTGGAGGTAGGTAGGTGCAGTGTCAGAGACACGAAAACAATCACAACACAACCGGACACGAAATCCAACAATTTGTATTTCTGCATAAATGTTACCTCCGACTGCAATTCAAACCAAGAACACAATTTACCGAGAACGTCATTTTAATATTACAAATTATATAGCACGACCGTGCGGCTTAGTTGTCAGTGCACCTGAGTCCTGGGTTCGAGTCCCAGCTGGAGTCAACATTTGTGGAAAAACAAAAATCTTTAGTTTTCTGATCCGATTGTGTTGTGCTTGTGAAATGTATTTGTTGAAAACGCACGCACGATACAGCAGCAAATCGTTTTTTAAAGAAAATGAAGTAAGCGACAGAGGTACATAATTGTCTTAACCTAAAGTGTTAGAAGCATCATCCACTACCGAAAACCTACAATAAGTTTGTAAATACTTTGCCCAACTCAATACCTATTGTTAATACTTAATAAAAAAAAACATCGTTAATGCATGTAATAACAGTTTCCTGACTTAATTTTTTGGTCTGTAGAGTCATTAATTATTTGATGTCTTGTGATTGTAAGTTTTCTTAAATTAAAACGTAGATTTAATACGAAATTAATGTCATAGCAGATTACTCGTTTGAGCTACAATTGGAACTCAAAACCCACGATTTGTCGGTCGGTAGATACACTGACAATTAATCGCCATTCTGTTATCAATGACACATAAGTGACGATTTCATTACTAAGTCGAAGGTTAATTGATAAATTTACTCAAAATACCTATATGGGAAAATCTAATATCTAATATATAATATCATCTATATAATACGAGTACGTTATAGTTAATAACACATTATGCGTTACAATTAATACCTTTTGTAGCGACATCTATTGGCGACATAGATGTCGCCTGAAAAACTCAAGAAATAGCTCATAAATCCAAAATCGTGCTATTAAAGTTTTTATGACGAAAACTATATGTACAATATCTAGAGAACACTGGTAAAAGGAAACGTCCTCCCCATAACAAACAACCCGATTTTTTTTTTATTGTATAAAGTGACGAAACGAGCAAAACGTTCACCTGATGGTAAGTGCAACGTCCGCCCACAACAAATGCTGTGTCACCCAGAATATTTCAGTGTGACACCACACTACGCCCATCACCCTGAGACATCAGTTCTTACGTCTCAAATGCCCAGTGATTACGCTAGCTCACAGTGCCCATCAAACCGAAACACAGCAATGCTTGCACACTACTGCTTCACGGCAGAATAACTGGCCCTGGGGTGGTACCTATCTAGACGGATTCCTGCATACCAGTAAAGTTAGTTGAGGTCTTCAGTGCGTCAAGACGTATGGAGACAGTGTTGATGCCGCAGGAGTCAGCCTGAGGAGAGAGGGCTGTGACGATCCTCAGTGGCTGAGAGACTAGGAATCACGCGTTGTGCCTACAGTAGTCTGGTGCTGTGACTGCGATGGCGGTCGATGACGTTGCTGTAGTTGGATTACATAGATGTCGCTACAATTTAAATTGCCGATTTTTCGATGACAGTTTTCACTTCTTGGCATAAAAATATTTTTTCCAACACTTCATACTGTGTTCTATTTACGGAATGAATCTTGCTGCGTAGTAGATGATACACGCTATCTTTTTCCTCCTAGTGACGACGTGGGATCGTATGAGGAAAATGAAAGGCATTATGTCGACATTTGTGCTGCCTGGGATTTTTTTGACTCATGATTTAGTCAAGTAGTTGTTTGTTTTGTGAAAATTGCTTGAGTAATTACTTTTTCGCTATTGTATACACACTCGATATACACGATACGACCCTGTAGTGTTAGTTTACAAACTTTGTGTAAAATTAACATAAATTGTGTGTGAATAGTGACGACCGCATGGTCTAGTGGTCACAGTACTTGACTACTACGCCGCGGGTCCTGGATTCGAATCCCAGGCAGATCCAATAATTGTGCAAAAACACAATATATTCGTAGTCGATAACGAACCGATGGTGTTTTGTTTGTTTACGTGCTTCCGTTACTGAATCCTTTTTTTAAAGTAAACGACGAGACGAGTAAAACGTTCATCTGATGGTGAGTGCAACGTCTGCCTATAACAAGTGCTGTGTCACTCAGAACTTTGTGTCAGTCAACATGTTGCTCCCGCCCCTGAGACATCAGTTATTAAGTCTCATATGCCCAGTAAATACACAGCGGTCAGTGCCCTTCAGTCCGAAACATGGTAATGTTTGCACACCACTGCTTTACGGCAGAAAATAATAATAACTGACCCTGCATAGGAATCCTACAACCAGTAAATGTTCTTGCCGATCCTCAATTTTATCTCTCAAGCGTTATATCAGGCGCGGGAAAGTTGATGTGTGGGTGTCGATTTTAAAATTCATAAGAGCTTTATACAAGCCTAAACTGAATAGAGAAATTTTGACTTTGACTTTGATCTTTATCTCTTACTGAAGTGCCCAAAACATTCCAGGAATCCGACCCCAGACAACAGCTCGGGGAGAAAATGGCTGCCTTACACGAGATCTGGTAAAGAGTATTTGAAGGTAGATGACAGTATGTCGATGGGGAGTTATGCCAACGGTGATCGGACGAGGTTCTGGAATGAATTGTATAAAGAAGCCGGTGTTCCATATATTGTTGAAGATGACGTTTGTTAAATACTTTTCTGCAGCAGAGCCATTTGTGTTCATCTAAATACTTTTTTATAATTTTTTAGTTATTAAATTAAGATAATATTTATCGTTCTTTTTGATTTTTTGCCTAAATATTTCCCAACTAACCACATTTTCATATAATTTAAGAAAAAGTAAACTAATCAAAAAAAAAAATCCGTAACGTTGATATCCGCAGCAGAACTAAAGTAACCGACATAGCCCTAAGGATTAGCAAGCAGAAGTGGCAATGGGCCGGCCATATGGCCCGTAGAACCTATAACCGATGGGGAAGAAAGGTTCTAGAGTGGCAACATCGTAACGGCAAACGCAGTGTAGGGCGCCCCTCCACTAGATGGAGCGACAACCTGCGCGATTTTGCGGGAAGTCGATGGATGCAGGTGACTCAGGACCGTGCTTTGTGGCAATCTATGGGGGAGGCCTATGTTCAACAGTGGACTAAGATAGGCTGAAATGATGATGATGAAACTAATTTGCTTATAGTTCTAGGTAATACCGATACGTGTCCGGCAGAGTAGAATAGCACCTACCTCTTTCCTACCGAGGTATTGTAACCGGCAACTACTGTATTCTACGGGCAGCCTTTACTCGTGCATAATAACACCATAATATGCAATGCTGTCACAATTGACTCGTACCAAAATGGCGGCGACATGGTCCGCCACCCGCCACGTCGCGTTTCCTGCGAGGGCGATAAGCGGGTTACGAGAGTGCCCTCTGTTTACCCCTTATATGAGAAAAAGGCGTGACTGTAGCATGTATGCAGTTCTAGGAAGTCTTCGTCAGTACCTGCCTAAATAAACAAAACATTTAAAGACTTCTATTAATAACTCGTAGTAATTTTAGATTAACCTATACGAATTGCGCGGCGTGTCTCAGAGACAACATACAGATAATGCTCACTCACTCTTAACTAGCGATGTGCCATGAGATAGTCGATATTGTATAAAATTATAATGAACGTTGTAATCACTTTCTGTAATTTCATTTTGAATCATTGTAACCACTATTATGTTATATATTATGTACTCTTAGCTATGTTGTAGATTGGCTAACGGGACTGTTTGCGACTGTCGAGTGTCGGTCGACATATTCGAAACTAGATGATGCCCGGGACTTCGTCCGCGTGGATGTAGGTTTTTCAAATGTCCCATAAAAACTATTTGACTTTCCGGGATAAAAACTATCCTATGTCCGTCTCCAGGGTGTAAGCTATTTAACTGTGAAAAGGTAACAAACAGACAAAGGTACAGAAAGAGTTACCTTCGCATTTCTAATAATAGTATGCATAAACCCTTTTAAAATCTTTCTGAATATCAATATGCCGGGTTATAAAAAACGAGGATTATTAAGATAAATAAATTAATTTTAAGATAATTTTCTTCAATAATATGATAAAGTTAAACTAATAATAATTTTAATACTACTCATCATAGCCGTACAGACCGTGGGTAAAATATTAATATATTACTAAAAAAAGTTATACCTTTTCCTAAATTCCATTGCCGTAGCGTCTACAATCCAATGGAAAGTGTAACTGATAAAAGAGGGTTCGAATCCTGCGTCAGAGGTACACTATTTCTCCAAATCCGTAAACTAATTTTTAGTAAATACTGTTAGTATTCAAAGCCGTGGTAGCTCAGGGGCTAGGCGCTCGCTTTTAATTTCATAGTACGCGAGTGACCTAGGCTCGATTGTCGGTGCCGGCACCACTAAAATTGTTAATTGCAATTTTAAGTGCTGACTTACCACGTGCTTTTACGCGGGCGGTGAAGTAAAACATCGTGAGGAAACCTGCATGTCTGAGAAATTAAAAATATTTCGAAGACATGTGAAGTCCGCCAACCCGCATTGGAGCAGGGTGGCGGATTCTTCCTAGCTCCAAAAACCCTCTCAGAAATGAGAGGAGGCGTGTCAGTAGTGGGACATTTATAGGCTGAAACTTAACTTTTTTACTATACTGTTAGTAATTTACTGGTGTTAGGATTCCTATGCAGTAATCCGTCTAGGTAGGCACCAACCACCGCAGGGCCAGTTATTCTACCGTAAAGCAAACATTTCCGCGTTTCAGTCGGAAGTGAGAGCTAGTGTAACCGCTGGGCATATGAAACTTAACAACTGGTGTCGCAGGGTGACAGGCACAGTGTGGTGGCTCACAGAAATATTCTGTGTGGCAATGCATCTATTATGGGCAGACGTTGCACTTACCATCAGGAGAACGTTTTGCTCGTCTAATAAAAAAATTCAAATGTTACTGTTTGATTTTAAAATAATTTTCCATGTTTTTATTACACTTGTTGAGATTGCATTCTAATCATCTTTATCCATTCAGCCAATCATAAGTCCACGGCTGAACATAGGCCACACTCGAAAATTGCCACATTACGCGGTCCAGAGTCACATCCATTGATTTCCTGGAACACTCTTCAGGTCATCGCTCCATATTGTGGCGGTCGCCCTATACTGCGTTTGATTGTTCACAGCATGCAAAAAAACTTGCGAAAAGCGTTCTTAAACACAGATTTGCAACCATTAGTAAACCGCGACACCACACTGTGCCCATCACCCTGAGACATAAGTTCTTAAGTCTCATATGCCCAGTGATTACGCTGGCTCGCAGTGCCCTTCAAACCGAAACACAGTAATGTTTGCACACTACTGCTTCACGGCAGAATAACTGGCGGACGGATTCGGATAGACGGATTCCTGCATAGGAATCCTACCACCAATATAATCAAAACTGTCTCTTACTAAAATGTCTCACTTATTAATATCGTTTCCCGCGGTAGTCTCTGCCTACTCCTTGTATCAGAAAAAGGCGTGATTGTATGTAAGTATGTATGTATTAAAATTGCCATGATCGAAAACAATGATGACCAAAACGCAAATTAAATCCGCATAGCCCGAAATTTCTATAATTTTTCAGATTTTAGGCAGAAACCCTGAATATTTCCCTGAAAATTCTCTCTTAAAAAGTCCCCTACCCGCCAATGAAAGTTTCTGAGATTAGCTTAGACAAACAAACAGACAAAATTTAAAAAAGTGTGTTTCGGGTTCGGTACCCTGAAAAATATTTTTATTTTTTTTAATCTCATATTATCACATGAGTTTAAGAAAAATTCTATTATATACTATTGCCAACTAAGTTAAAAGTAATATATTTAACTATTTATTTTTCATTATTTATCGTTATTTTAGAATTTTATCTTTATTACAACTACACTTTTTCGTTATAAGTCTGATGCATTTAAAATATCTTTAGTTTTTTTTGCTTTTCTGTTATTTTATGACATGCATAAATTTATACTGTCTGACAGCTGCTCGTAGGTTTTTTAATAGTGGTGCCAACAGAATAACAGCGCAGCGGCAATTTTGCTGTAGCATAATGCTGAGTCGGGTCCTTTTCGTTGCTGCAATCCAATATAAATTTTAATACTTTTTGTTGTTTGTTTTTTATGTTGTGTAAATTGTTTGTTTTTTTATGTGTTTGTATTGAGCGTAGCAACGAATAAAGTTATTTTCTTTCTTTCTTTCTTTCTTTCAAAAAACTTTATTGCGAAATCACAGACAGACACTCCAATTTTATTTATTTGTACATAATTACAACACAATTTAAAATAAGTATTTACAGTTAATGAAAAATATGTAAACCCCAACCAACTAACCTATAATAATAATTAATAACCCTACAATTATTAAATAATAAACAAATTTAAAATTTTTGACTATAAATTCCCTAATTTTGTGACAATTGCTATGAGTTAAATACAACATTTATCCAGACTATTCGATCAATAACATGCAGAGTTTAGATATATATATATATATATATATATATATATATATATATATATATATATCTCGTGTAGCATTCAGCAGCAACAGACTTAACGACAAATATTTGATATAATTTCGGTGAATTCAGCTGAACTCGCGAGCCAGTTGAAAACATTTTAAACAATGTGTCTCTTAGTCATACAACGGTCATTTGCGAAACAACGAAAATACGTAATTAAATATTGTACTTCATATAAATTATATTCTTTGTAAGAAAATATAATATTATTTCCAGGTTCAGGTGTTAGTTTAATACTATAGAACTTTATTTTACATCTGTTATTACCATTTCTTAGATTACTTACTTGAGTCATCGCCACCATTGAAAAAATTCGTAAATTTCAAATACTCGTAACTTTTAATAGGATGAACCGATTTTAATAAAACAAAGACTAAATGTAACAGGAAGATACCCTAGACGATTTTCTTGATGAGTCTTTTGATTAAATTTAGTAATTTATGCGTGATGCGTTCACAAACAAACGAACAGACAGACAGACAGACAGATTTTTCTAAAACTATAGAAATGAAATGTATTTAGTTACTTATTTAAAAATCATTGAGGGAGATTTTTATTCCAAAATTTTTAAACGTACGGACACGTGAAGTTTACAGATTTATTATATGTATAGATTTGTGTGGTTGACAGCCCTATTGCGTAAATAATATTATGTTGTGCATATAAGCGTCCTTCGTCTTGACGTCTTCAGTTAGGATATGAAAGCTGAGAAGTGTGGATGTAGCGTTCCGTTCGCGTTTTCAAGTTTTAATATTTGCAAAGATGGTGAGTTACAAGGACATAGTCGGTGTTCTTATTGTGTGCTTGATTACAGAGCCTTGTCAAGTTTCAAGTGAAAGAATAAACAAATGTCGCGAGCGAGTGAGTTGTTAATTAATGCATTTATTAATTTTGTAATTTACGCATTTATTTACTGTATAATTTTCGCAGATAATTTATTTTTTATTACATAATATTAACCATTCAAACTCTTATTAATCTGTAGCTTTGTTCTAATGGCGGTAAATTGTTAAACTTTATTGACAGTGAATTTGCTTATTGATCCGTTTAATTACCAAATTTCGTGCCGTGGTAACCGAGGCACCTAATATACATATATTCGTCTTATATTTCATAGAATGCGGGCTTAATAATTAAACGCAATTTTAAGAATTCTCGTGCTTGGTGTGATAATGCACATAAAGTCCGCTTTGGAATATCGTGACGGGCACTTCCCGGCTCCAATGCTTTTATTTCTTTACTAAACTTTCAAATTGCAATTAACTATGTTTGATCTTACGATAAAAATAAATTCTTGAAATTAAGAAGTCACACACGCTCAGGTGGTTGAGTGGACGCTTTATGTACGCCAAAAGTACGTGCACCATACACGTCAAGAGCGTCGCCAAGGGGGAGGTGGCCAGCAGCATCTTCCTGAAACATACAAACAAATAAACTGCGGTATAGTTGCGGATATGCAACATAGATTCTCTCACCAGTTGGCAAACTGGTGAGAGAATCTATGGGGGAGGCCAATGTTCAGTAGGGGACTAGTAATAGGCTGAAATGATGATGATGATTTTCCGCCATCTGTCGAAAGAAATATTGTCCAGAAATTTCCCTTGGTCGATTCTTACGAAAGAACATTTAACATTTTCTGACGATCAGCAAAGCCGCATCCCGAGTTTGAATAATTATTTTTAAAGAAAACGTTAAATTCTTTTCAACTGTTTTAAAATTCTTTGATAGCCGTTTGGCCTCAATTGTAGTCCATGTGAGGTTATCTTCGTATGTATTTAAATGCAGGTAGATATGTCACAAATTCTTGTGATATGAATAACGAATTAGTGTTATTTGTAATGATATTCAAAACACATTGATTGCGTTGACACTCGTATATTATCAGTATTAACACACAAATTGAATTCAATACATTTCACTTCATCAGGATTTGTTAAATAAATAAATAAGTAGACCCAGGTAACCGTACTTTGTAATTTAACACGAACACCCCGAGTTATAGCGGTGCTTTTCTTCTTTTTGCTCTAATAAACATTTCTTATTAGTGCTATGTAGAAAATGTATCATCATCGTTATAGTCTACGAGTACCACTAGTCCACTGCTAAAGATAGGCCTTCCCCATAGATTGTCACAAGTTTGTAGCTCTCATTTTGGGCAGTTTTGCCGTAGTTGCTTGGCACGCGGGTTTTTTTTTATTATTATTATTTATTCCAATAAAAGATTACAAAAAATATTACACAGTTCTCGCCAAACTATAATCATATTTTGTAGGCAACCGCAATTTATTTATTCAGATGTTACAGGAAGATGCTGCTGCCCATCTCCTGGTTTGTATTTTCCATCTATCGACTTTTACGACACCCACGGGATAAGATGGGGTATTAAAAATTGTGAATATTATCTTCATTTGTTATACTTTACTATGCAGGAATCCGTCTAGGTTCCACAGTTGGACTGTTATTTTGCCGTGTAGCAGTAGTGTGGAAACATTACTATGTTTCGGTCTGAAGGTCACTGAGGGCTAGTGTAATCACTGGGCATACGTGACTTAAGAACTGATGTCTCATCCTAACGAGCGCGGGATGGTGCCACACAGAAATATACTGGGTGTAACAGAATTTTTTGTAGACATACGTTATACTTACGTGGAGCAGGTGAACGCTTTGCTCGTCTCGTGATTTGATTCCATAAAAAAGTATATAAGATTTACGTCATAGGTGGAGTTGCTGCGATATCATTACAAAGTTTTCTTGTCACCTGTACGGTTAATGATTTTCAGGACGAACCTATAGTGACTGTTAGAGAGGGCAAATTAAGAGGCGTCAAAGGCACATTGTTGGACGGATCTAGTTACTACAGTTTCAAGGGGATACCTTATGCGCAGGCGCCTACTGGTCAAAAAAGGTTTCAGGTAAATTCATTTAAGTCTTTCTTAACCATTTCGCTTAAGCTAATAATAGATGATCTCCTCTTGGTCGATTTTGGATTACAGGGTCAACTTCTGAATGCTATCATTTGTTCAGAAGATATTAAAGTGGTGCAAGTGAAAACTTAAACTGAGGCACTCACTCGTCCTAAACTACCCGCGCTCTATGAAAAGCTCCTGCGATGATAACGGACGTAAGCTAGGCTAGTACCATGCAGTGCCAGATACTCACAAGACAACCAAATCAGAAATCCAATAAGTTGGCTACGGCTAGGATTCGAACCCGAATTTACAAGTAACTGAAATGTGGTCCTCCACTGCTGGCCGTATGAGCAAACTTATGAAGCCTGTGCTAGTAGTTTCTTTCGGATATATTCGAAACGACGATTCACTAAGTAAGACTAAAGTAACAGGCTAATTCCTCAGGCTATTTGCAAGTTGAACTAGAAATGGGTAAGCCAACAGCTTGCGATACGATATCCATTTAGTCATTCCTCTATTTAGTCGTTCTACGCTCGATCGAACCGAACTTACCCTCGAGTCGAATCGAACTTACCCTATAGAGTTAATTTCTCAAGTATGGTAACCTCACACCGTGAAGCTGGTGGTAAGATTCCTATGCAGGAATCCATCTAGGTAGGTACCACCCCAGGGCCAGTTATTTTGCCATGAAACAGTAGTGTGCAAACATTACTGTGTTTCGGTTTGAAGGGCACTGTGAGCTAGCGTAATCACTGGGCATATGAGACTTAAGAACTGATGTCTCAGGGTGACGGGCGCAGTGTGGTGTCACACAGTAATTTTCTGGGTAACACAGCATTTGTTATGGGCAGACGTTACACTTACCATCAGGTGAACGTTTTGCTCGTTCCGTCACTTTTATGAAATAAAAAAAAAAGCACAGCGTAGAACCAAATGAAGTGTGCAGTAAGTATATACTTACTATATAGATACAGTTGGCACGGGACTGTACTTTTTGGAAATCTTTGGGAGAGGCCAGCGTTAAGCAGTAGTAAGAGTATATTGACGGGTGGAGATAATGAGTATTCATAAAAAAACCGCGAACGAAAGGAATCACTAATGTTCAAAAAATCGCCACAGTCATAAAACTATTTATTTCGTTCTAGCTGTTTTTAAAACCATTTATGTAATAATGACTACATATTAATAAACGCACTCCATTTGAACTTTTTGTAATTTTCAGGCGCCACTGCTTACAAAGCCTTGGGAAGGGGTCCGCGACGCAATCGAGCATGGTCCGATTTGTACACAATATGATTTATCTATTTCAAAACTTATAGAAGGTAGCGAAGAATGCCTATTTGTAAATGTCTACACTAAATCCCTGAGTCACCATGCAAAAATTCCTGTCATGGTGTTTATCCACGGTGGCAGTTATAGCTACAATTCTGGCAACTCGGAAACATTTAGCCCGGACTTATTGCTGCGGCATGATGTCATATTGGTAACGATGAATTACCGCTTGGAACTTCTTGGATTCCTATGCCTGGACACCCCTGAGGTTCCAGGCAATGCCGGCATGAAGGATCAAGCAGCTGCCTTAAGATGGGTTAAAAAGAACATAGCCAAGTTTGGTGGCGACCCAGATAACATCACGATATTTGGAGAAAGTTCGGGAGCAAGCTCTGTCACTTCTCACATGCTCTCACCTATGTCAAAGGGTCTGTTTCACAAAGTTATTGCGCAAAGCGGAACATGTATACACGATTGGGCGATCGACAGGAATGCAAAAGAGAGAGCTTTTCGAGCGGGAAAACTTTTGGGTATTGATACGAATGATACTGATGAACTATTGGAGTACTTACGTGGATTAAAGCCGACTTTACTCACTAATATTGCCCAAAAAACGATGACGTTTGACGAGACATACAGGGGACTACCTGATTATTTTATACCGGTGGTTGAAGAGAAGTTCGAAGGAGTAGAGGCTTTTATGGATGAAGAACCAATTAATACACTGGTATATGGAAAAGGCGCTGCAGTACCTCTAATGATCGGTTATAATTCTGCTGAAGATTTGGTGTTAATAGATTATTTGATAGAAAAGTTGGACGTTTATAATAAAGACCCATCTTATTTCGTGACTAAAGAACTAGCAGAGAATATAGATGAAGAAAAACTGAACGAGTTTGGTGATAGAGTTAAAGAATTTTATGTAAATGGTAGAAACTTGACCAAAGATGATCCGGAAATTATTGAAAAAATTGGTAGTGATATCCATTTCTTCTACAACACACATAGGTTTGCTAATCTATACAGTTCATCTAGCCAACCGATATATATGTATCGATTTAACTACGATACAGATCTTAATATCATAAAGAATTATACAGGGTATGCCCATCTGAAGGGAGCTAGCCACGCCGACGATCTTTTCTATATGTTTTACAACTTTTTGAACAAGAAGCCCTATGATGAACAAGAAAGGTTAAGAGAATTGGCGCTTAAAGTGACGACGCTATGGACAAATTTCGCTAAAACTGGGTGAGAACAATAATTTAGATGTGCATTTCATTTAATTTTACGCATGCCTACATGCCGGTTTGTCGCATGAAGTTTAGAATTCATATGACTAAATCTCTTGGGTTCACTACTAAATTAATCCCCGGGACTGCTATGTAGTGGCGGTGGAAGGGAATCTGCCACCTTGTTATCATCACCTGGAAGTTGTTTTTGTCTCATGGCTTCCGACAGGTGGCTGAGTAACCACCGCGACAGTAATCCCAGCAGCGTCTGCAAAGGGTAGTTTGCCTGCTGTGTAGGAAGTTTTAAATAAACTTAATAAACAGAACATACCTGTTGTCATATGCGGAGACTTTAACATCAATCTCCTAGAAGCTTCTTCCATCACTATTAAATTTATTTCTTTGTTGAAATCATTCAATTTAGTTACCATGTTTTTAGAACCAACACGTATTACTGGATCTAGTGCAACTTGTATAGACAATATATTTACAGATGTACTTCTTACTTTGCGCTGATCCATAACTCACAAAATAAGTTCTGATCATTCTGGACAGTTAGTATCGTTATCTTACATATGCAAAAAACCAAATAATAAAAAAATGTGTTTTTTCCTGTAAGTACCGCTTGGAGAAGTTTAGAAATAAAGTAAATAAAAAACGACTATTATTTCCTAGTAGTAATAATACTGACTATTTGTATGAAGTATTGTTTAACATGCTGAGCAATTCACATAACAAAGCCAAAAAATTCTTCTCCTACTGCCGCTGAGATATTGCTCAAACAAAATGTAAGTTCTTGTGCAAAAATTTTAAATTTCATTTGGTAGATGCAAATGACATCCTAAATATTTTAAAAACTATTGATTGAAAGAGAACCGCAGATCTATGGAGTATGTCCGTTTAAGTTAGTGCGTCTATTATAGATATTGATAGACACCTCAATTAGTCATAATTTTTAATACCGGTATTGAATTTGGTGTGTTTCCTGATTTAATGAAACGTAGTAAAATAATACCTTTATTAAAATCTGGTAGTACATCGGACGCTGCTAACTTTAGACCTATTTCCGTACTACCAACATTAAGTAAAATTATCGAAAAAATTATACTTAATCAAATGTTAAAACATTTTAATTTTCACAAATTGTTTCACAAAAACCAATTTGGTTTTACAAGGGGTCGATGCAGTTGTTGAAATTATTAAGAATATATTTGATGCCTGGGAGATTTCACAGTATGCCTTGGGTTTTTTCTGTGATCTTTACAAGGCCTTCGATTGCGTTAAACATGAAACACTTATCAGGCAACTACATCATTAGGGTGTAAGAAATTCTGCACTTCAACTTCTAACTTCATATTTGAGTAATAGAACGCAGAAAGTAGTTATTAATATCAAGAGTTCTTCCGGATCAGTAGTATCTATGGGTGTCTCGCAGGCTTCGATTCTCGGCCCATTTCTATTTCTTATTTACATTAATGACTTACCTACCTAGTAAGGGACAACCATGATGTTATAATGTTATTTGCTGATACATCGTTGATTTCTAAGATAAAACGTCAACATTTATTATATGACGAGGTGAATAATGCTATTTCAACATTAGTACATTGATTTAACGTTAACAATTTGCTTTTAAACGGCAATTAAACAAAATGTATTAAATTCACAACACCAAATGTTAAATGATTAGATGTAAATGTGCTAGTGAATGGGAAAAAGTTGAGCCTTGTGGATACTACTGTCGTTCTTGGAGTAACTCTTGACGTAAAACTTTAACAACACATATATCTAAACTAGCAAGTAGACTTAGCTCTGCAGCTAAGACTGCCGAGCCAGGTCAGGTAAGATTAAGTTACCAAAATAATGTTTTATTTATGGGAACATAAGCCATGAAAGTTTAGTGGCTCAGAGCTTCCTTGTAAACAATATTTGATTTTGTGTTAGATTAAGATTTAAGAGCTGATGTCTCAGAAAGACGGAGCAGTGTGCTGTTACACATAAATAAATGGGTGGCAAAGCATTTGGTATGGGCAGAGGTTGCATTTACCATCAGCTGAACAGTTTGCTTGTCTCGTCCCTTTATCCTATAAAATACAGGTTTTGGATCCAGGCAGAGTCCACCACGCTGCTCAAGTGCGAGTTGGCGACTTCACATTTTGTCGAAATATCTTCACTAGTCTATTGTGTAGGTTTCAACACGATCAGCCCATAAATTTATTTTGTACAATTTACGTTAGTACGTAAGTCGTAGTGGTACGGACACAGGGGATCGAGCCCAGGTCACTTATGTACTTTTTTATGCGAGCGCTCTGACCCTGAACTACCATGGCTTTATCCTTACTGACAATTTATTAGAGATTAAAAACAAAACATCTTTTTTCAGAAATCCAACACCCGACGAGAGTTTAGGCGTCGAATGGCTCCCGTATACTACCGACGGCAAGGAGTATTTAAATCTCGAAGACAACTTGACGATGGGAAGATACGCAGACAGTGATCGAATGAATTTCTGGAACGATTTGTACAAGGATTCTGGCGTCCCTTACATTACTAGTGATTAATATAAAGTTAAAAGGTTTTACATTAAATGTCTGTTTTAGCTGCAGTCATTGCATTATTGTTGTTTATATAGTTTGCAAACGATGCTGATATTAAGATCCTGCCAATTAGAATAATTGCTTTCAGAAAGAATTATTCACTTGATGATTGGCACGTCGACTGTCCCAACTTTTTTTTTATTTGATAAAAGTGACGGGACGTGCAAAATTTACATGATGGTAAGTGCAACGTCTGCCCATAACAAATGCTGTGTCACCCAAAACATTTCTGTGTGACACCACACTGCGCCCGTCACCCAGAGACCTCAGTTCTTAAGTTTCATATGCCCAGTGATTACGCTAGCTCTCAGTGCCCTTCAAACTGAAAGACAGTAATTTTTGCACACTTCTGCTTCACGGCAGAATAACTGGCCCTGGGGTGGTACCTACCTAGACGGATTCCTGCATAGGAATCCTACCACCAAATTCTTGTACGTCCAAACACTTTTTTTTTGAGTTACCATCCCATTTATAATTTTAGCAATTCTTGTATTGAAAGGAAAGAAAGCAAGAAAAGTTACAGACTTTAAATGTCCCACTGCTGAGCAAAGGCCTCCTCTCATTTTTTAGAGGGTTTAGAGGGTCGGGAAAAGTCCGCCACGCTCCTCCAATGCGCTGAAACGCAGCAAACGCAGTTGTTCAGTAGTATGGATACATTACTTTGATCGGTCTGAAGGGCACTGTTGGTTAGTGAAATTACTCTGCATGAGAAGGACTCATGTCTCAGATTGACAGACGTAGTGATTTGCTCGTGTCGTCATAAAAAAAGATATTACTTTTTTAATGAAGTAATTTGAGAAAAAGAGTACTTTGCTAAGATCCGCATGCAAAATATAAAAAATGGTGGATATTACCTAGTTTTTTGAAAAGCACCGCCCGCCCTCCCTAAGTAGCGTGCACAAGCAAACTAACACCGCCACCAGGAACCGCCACCAGGTACCCTCCACCAACCACTACAATACTACCACTAGATAATATACACCACTGAAGTCGAGAACACGACACGTGTTTCGCCCCAAAACGAGGCATTATCAAGCGTCATAGACTCTACGACAGACGGCCGTCTGCATTATTTGCATGCGGATCTTAGCAAAGTAACTTACCTTCCTTTATTATAATGGATTTCCGCAAAGTAACGCCTGATTCTATTAACTTTATTACTTTTTTAAACGCTTTTATTCAAAAGTGTACAACCAGTGCGTGTTGCCAGTGATGACATATGGAACCGAGACGTGGTCCTTCACTGCAGGCCGCATGGGGAAGCTCAGAACCGCTCAGCGAGCTATGGAAAGGGCTATGCTCGGAGTTTCTCGGCGAGATAAGTCCGTAACGATGTTATCCGCAGCAGAACTAGAGTAACCGACATAGCCCTAAGGATTAGCAAGCTTAAGTGGCTCGGAGAACCGATAACCGTTGGGGAAGAAATGTTCTCGAGTGGCAAACGCAGTGTAGGGCGACCTCCACTGGACGCAGGTGGCTCAGGACCGTGTTTTGTGGCAATCTATGGGGGAGGCCTATGTTCAACAGTGGGCTATGGTAGGCTGAAACGATGACGACCATGATAAAACGCTTTTATTCAACTTGTAATGTATGAAGTTCAAGTATTGTAAGCCAAATTTGTCCTACTCTCTGATGTCCGTTGGAACTATATTTTGGCATACCTTTGTATGTTCGGGACAATGCAATAATATCGCAGCATGGAGCTGGTATCATGATGGAGACAGAAGTCATAGGAACTCCTCAACTAAGCAAGCATCGTCATATTTAGGCTTGTTTGATTTATTTTGACAAGTACCAAACTACATTTCAAGACCACTGCTTGACATAGATATCACAAATAAAGCTTGTAAGAAAAATATGATTTTGGTTTAAACTCATTCAGATATGTTTATATATAAATATCGTAAAAGTCTACTACTTATATTATAAGCTATGTCTGCAATATTGTTCGTAAAGAATTTATCTGCAATGCAAATCATTCAGACTAATTCTTGGCGAACCTTTGAATACGACTACGAAAATTGGACTTCTTAGCTACCTTGATCTTAAATTTAACCTCCGCGCATACAACAGTTTCATATATTATACTTCTCAGCTGTTATACCTATCGAACGTATATTTAAAAACGTATCGTTAACATTTTATTGTCACACACTTCCCATATTTGTTAAATGTACAATGATTTTAATACGATAAAATAAAATTGCCTAGAATGAACGTTCGCAACAGTTGTGATCCCGTGAAAATAAAAAATAAAATATACTAGTTGTTAGTATTAAAAAATGATTCGATTAAAATATATTCTGAATATTCATGATAATGATATAATAAAAACAATCACTGATATTTATATAAATAATAATTATTTTAACAGGAGTTTTTACAAAACATTTTAAAGTAACGTTACTTTTATACGAGTAAATATAAAACCTAATAAGTTAAATGACGACTTTTGGCGCCAATTCGAAAAATGGCGGTTTTTATTGAATTTTGTAATTTTTGTGTATATTTTGAGTTTTGTTGTTTAATATTTATAGTTTATTATGCAGCAAGTGCTCATGAAAGTGTACAGTGATTGGAAAATTCAATTCAAGACCAATTTGTACTTTTCGTTTTGTCTCGATCAGTTCAGCAAATCATCATCTCCATCACCATTCATCAGTTCAATAAATCTACAGTAAAAGTCAACTATCATTTTACTGTCGATCGAAACGAAGTCCTTGTTATTACTTATTACTCGACATTGGCAAAAAAGGCCCGTTATGGTAGCTAATTGCCAGGAACAAAAAAGAAGAAGAAAAAGTTGAATGTCAATTGACAGTTTTAAAAATTAAACCAATCATACAGTAACTGCCAATGAACGTCAAGTATTTTTTTTTAAGATAAAGTGACGCTTAAGGCAAAAAGATCACCTGATGGTAAGTGCAACGTTGGGCAGCATAACAAATGCTGTGTCAACCAACATAAACCAACAATTCTGTGTGACACCACACTGCGCCCGTCACCCTGAGACATCAGTTCTTAAGTCTCATATGCCCAGTGATAACACTAGCTCTCAGTGCCATTCAAACCGAAACACAGAAATATTTATACATTATTGCTTCACGGATTACTGCATAATGCGGTTTAAGTAATAGTTTATCCCATGAGAATATCTATTCTTTGTCACCCCTTTAAAAATATAAATCCTTCGCTGGACTGATGAAGACAAAACGAAAAGCAAAATTTTGGTCTTGAATTGAATTTTGAATGACTGTAAACTTTCACAAGCACTTGCTGCATAATAAACTATCAATATCAAACCAAATCAAAACTCCAAATATACACAGATATTACAAAATTAAATAAAAAGACTACTGCCACTTTGTGAGTTGGCGCTAAAAGTCCGTGCGTCGTATAAATGAATAGGTGAATAAATTTACATAATCTAAGCAATCTCTATCAGTTTTCCTGATTTAAATATTTATATAAAACTGTGAACGTACTAGGAGTTAAAAAAAAAACGAAGAGGTACGTAAGAAATTTTATATATATCGTAGAAGTCTACTACCGTGCCGTGTGGTGGCGGTTTAAGAGAATCTACCACTCCATCTCAAAACGTGGGCGTAGGAAAAGTCGACAGAGTGAAAATTAAAACCAGAAGATGGGCAGCAGCATCTTCTTGGAACATCTGAGTAAACAAACTACAGTTGCCAACCCGCCGGCCATGAAGCACCTATGGTGAAATCCCTCCAAAATGGGAGCGACAAACTTTTTGGCAATCTATGGGAGAGGTCTATGTTCAGCAATAGACTAGTGATATGCTGAAAACATAAGAAACAAGGCCGGCAAGACTCAACTAATAATATTTTTTGAAATGCAGTGAAAAAAAGACCATTCTCATGTGACGAACAACTAATACCTATAGACCACCAGTTGGATATTGTGTTGAGGGCGTACAAGGACTTAATAACACAATAGTGGGGAGTGACCAATCATCTAAATTAATTTTAGGTCATACAAAAGCTTCCTAAACTTGCCTAGCTTGCTAAGTCCCTTTAGATCATGGTGTGTACCCACATCTCTGTCAAAGTGTATGTTTGTCTGGGTGCTATTTTTACGGTAATACTTAGAGACTAGTATTACATCCTCCATGGAGAACTTCTAGTTGAACTTGCAAAGCAAGGATCTTTGACTGAGCGTGTTTGTTTCTATTGAATAATGTGACTATACGATCGAAATGTTCACCTGGTGGTGAATGCCTAACCTGTTTAAATAGAACAACCTGTATATAATTATAAAAAAAAACATGTTATTGCAAGATATAACCTTATCCGGTTTTTCTATTGGTAACTACATAGGAACATAAATAATGTACCAAAACTTTTGCACCAGGGTAACCTCACGACTTTTCCCCTACCTTATATTTTCTAGCCACCACTTTAATAGTACTTAAACTACCAATACCCTCTTCCAATTTCCCTACTTTACGAACTAGATTTAGTTATATATGGTAACTCCGCTTCTTTATACAGTCTGTTCCAGAATTCAATTCGCTCCCGGTCTGCAAACGTATCCATAGACATATTTTCTGTAAAGCTCAGATATTCTCTGCTAGCTGCTGTGAATGGAAGCCATTTTATATCCGACGAGTTATCTGGTGTGGGATTTCTGAAATCAAAAATTATGAGAATTTCACTACGGATTCAAATAAAGAATATAGAAGAAACTATTAATTTGTTCTTACTTATATGAATTAAGAATACTTCAGCAGCTTCTACAGTCCACTGATGAACACAAGCTTCTCCCAGTAACGGTGTTTATCGAAATCGCCAAGTGGAGGTGAACGCAAAACCAGACCCACTTAAGACGACAACTTTGGTCTGGGATATTTGGAATGATAATTCCAAAAGACCATGAGACAAACTTTTTCGGAATTTCCCTTAGTCGACTTTTATGACAGCCACGGGACGACATAGTCTGGATTTTCTTACGCCTTCACCACTCGGTGCAAAAGCTTATTTATCTAATTCTTAAAATTTGCACAAACCACACAAACTATGAGAGTTCCGTTAGTTCTCCAGGGATGTCGTTTCTCCGAGCTTTTCCGGCGTTGGTCTTTCCAGATGACTATTATGTTATTCTTCAAGATAAGAGTTACCTTACCAGACCAGGTGGCATCCTGGTCAAACTAGGTATGTACCACCGCAGTACCAGTATTCTGCCGTCAAGCAATAGTGTGCAAACATTATTGTTTCGGTTTTAATAGCACTGACCGGCACTGATAGCTGGTAAGGTAAGGTAAGTGTAATTAATGGACATATGAGACTTAAAAACTGATGTCTCAGGATGACGAGTGCAAATTGTATGACACAGAAATGTTCTGGGTGACAGCATTTCTTATAGGCATACGTTGCACTTACCATCGGGTAAAGTTTGGCAAGTCTCATCACTTCCTCTTTTAAAATGAACGTTCGTCGAACAGTGTATATTAGTAATTATTATTCGAATAATTAATAATCTATCTTTATATTAAACGAGTACACAAATAAATATAACAGCGACATTTCTATGACAATACATACAAGTTAACGGAGCTTACCCTGTTTTAGCAAAGTCGGTCCATAATTTCGTAAATTTCTTCACTAAAATCCTTAATCTCTCCTGTTCCTCATAACAGTCTTCATTCATGGCATTATTAAATAAATAGAATAAATCGTCTGCATGAGAAGCCCCTTTATAATCTTTACAATCCAACATTCGTTTGAATACGTTTAAATCTGTTACACAATCAAACCTATACATGTAGATTGATTTACACAATGCAGCATAAAAATGGCAAAATCTTTGACAATTATACACACAATGTATGTCCGAATTTATGTCTGACATCAAATCTATATCGGATTCTTCAATGTCATTATTTCCCGCATAAAATTTCTTAATTCTATAACCGAAAGCTGTCAATACATCTTTTGCTACTCTCTGAGCTATTTCTCTAGGCACAAAAAATGACGGATTTTTATTGAGAAAATCGAGTTTTTTTACTTGGTGTTTCGCTACCAGAAGACCTTCCGCAGAATTATATCCGATTATAAGAGGAACTATGTTCATCTTTCCAGCTAACAACAAATCAATAGGTTCTTCACTTAGGAATGATTCGGTATTTACGAATTGCTTTTCAACAACAGGAACAAAGTGCATTGGTAGTCCACGATGTTTTTCGTCATATGTTAGTGTTTTAAATGTCATTCTAGAAAATTTATCAACCGGAATATTCTGAAAAAACTCGAGCAATTCGTCTGTGTCTGGATTTTCTTTACCTAAAACCTTCGCTGCTCTTATGGCTCTTTCCTTTCCATTCTTTCCTTGGGCCCAATCTGATATACCCGTTCCACTTTGAGCTATTGCTTTATGAAACAAGCCTGTTGACATTGGTGAACACATATGATGTGTCACAGATGCTGCTCCGGCACTTTCTCCAAATATAGTTACATTGTTGGGATCTCCCCCAAATTGTTCTATATTATTCTGAATCCAACGCAATGCAGCAACTTGGTCCTTCATTCCCGCATTTCCAGGAACCTCCGGACTATCTAAGCATAGGAATCCCAAGAATTCTAATCTATAGTTCATTGTGACTAGTAAGACATTATGCTGTAATAAGAACTCAGGTCCATAAATGTCTGTATCTCCTGATCCTGACATATAAGCGCCACCGTGGATGAGCACCATAACAGGCAGTTTAGAGTCTCGCATTAATGATTTCGTATATACATTTAGGAACAAACAGTCTTCGCTGCCTTCTTCAGATTTCCCGGTATAAGCATCTATCTGGGGACACACAGACCCGTGCTTGACTGCTTCGTAGGTACCTTGCCAAGCCTGTGGTGGTTGTGGTGCCTGAAATTGTTGACAACGATATATAATCTGAATTATAAATGTAATAACTAGGCTCATTATATTTTCGACGGGAGAATAACTAGCACTGCTGTGATATATTATACTCGTAACAATCACAAAATACAAACATAAACCAGCAGCATAACACTTCTACGTTGAGTACGAGTACCAAGAACCAAGGGGTTTGCACTGTGTTTGCAAAGCGACTCGCTTTTGGGCTTCGGTTCAAAGGTTCGATTTCTACACGGAACAAATACTTGTACGATGTGGATGATTGTATATGTCGAATTTGTGTATAAACTCGCCCATGACACAAGTGAAATACTAATGCGGGTCGTAGTTTATAAAAAAAAAAATCGGGGATATAGTTAAAAGAATCAGGCGTTACTTTGCGGAAATCCATTACAATGAAGGAAAGTGAGCTAATTTGCTAAGTTTTTACTTTCCTTCAAATCGGGGACAGTCTGGTGCACAATGGGCTGATTTATTATCTTTACATAAGAAAGAATTTTTCCAAGGGACACTTCTATTTTAAAAGAAAATTGTGTTTTTTTATGACGATTTGTTAACGATTACCATGAATCGGAGTTTGCCAACGGGAGGTTTCGCATAGGGGATTCCTTTGAAACTGTAGTATAGAGAACCATCATAATGCTTTTTTACTTCACCACTAAGTCTCCCTTGTTTAACTGTCACTATAGGACTATTCTGAAACGGAAAAAACAATATTTGATTATTATATATAGGACTACCTAGAGGACTGAACACCAATGGTATTTTAATAATTATTTTTATAATAATCACGTCACGTATCTGGATGATTTGAATTTAATAGACAGAACAAATTATATGGTTTTAAGGTTTAAGTTTATTATTAAGTTTGGTTTAAGTGGTTTTGTTTTTTTTAACTATCGTATAACAAACGTATGAATAGTTTAACTACTAAAATACCTCTATGGGAGCAATATAACGTACCCAAATCTATGTAACTATCGCTGTCCCTCTGTCTGTATGTTACCATTTCACCACTCAACCGTTGAACCGCTCTTGACGAAATTCGACACAGAGATAGCTTGCATCATTGAGACGGACTAAGGATAGTTTAATTTAGGAAATTCTAAGTGTTCCCACGGTATTTTTAAAAAAACCTAAATCCACGTATACGTTATCGCAGGCTTCAGCTAGTCCTGTATAAGTACAACAGGGATCGGACGACACCGCTCCCTAGACCGGGCAATACACCATTCCTGAGAGAAACTAAAAAAACGATATACGATGGACCTAACCTCAAAATTAGAACATTTTTCGGGATAGTTTCGATTCGCGACTGCCTATACAGGTACTACCACAGGTTTAAGTTGTAGTAATTTGTTTTATGAAAAAAAAACATTTACTAACGAAGATGTCTTTAATGACTAAAGAAAAAAAATATGAAACCGGGTATTTCTGTTATTAAGTAAATAAAAATGTGCATACTTAATTATTATATACTAGCAGATGCCCGCGACTTCGTTCGCGTGGATGTAGGTTTTTAAATATCCCGTGGGAACTATTTGATTTACCGGGATAAAAAGTAGCCTATGTCCGTCTCCAGGATGCAAGCTATCTCTGTGCCGAATTTCGTTGAGTTCGGTTTAATAATTGAGCTGTGAAAAAAAATGTAACAAACAGACAGAGGGACAGAGAGAGTTACTTTCGCGTTTATAATATAAGTATGGATTACATGCTAAAATTATACATGAAGTACAAAGAATAAGTGACTGCGTGGCCTAGTGGTAGAATTACTACTATGCCGAGGGTTTTGGACACGAAATCACGCCGGAGACGAAATTTGTGCATAACTGTTGGTTTCCAGAGTTCTGTCTGTGTCTCTGAGACTGCATCTCGGCCTACCTCCGATCTTATCGCATGAGCTGTTTGGTTATAACGAGTGGCTCTGTGTTTGCTCATACACTTGGGGAACAATACTATCTCCTGCTCAGTCAGCCAGGGGATATCATCAAATGAAAAGTAAATTAATACCAGAATAGTTGGTAGTGCTCCAGTACTACAATTAACGTAAGTACAACAATACGATGTCGTGGTAACTCCCCCTGAGCTGCTGCCATGCTGTTCCGATGCGGGTTGGCGGACTTCACATGTCATCGATATATCTTTCAGTCCTCAGACACAGGTTCAAAGTTTATTCCTTCACCGCTGAACTCATGCTAAATCAGCACTTAAAATTGAAGAAAAATTTCAGAGATGCCGGCACCGTGGATTGCTCTCAGTTCACTCGCATACATACATACATACATAAGATCACGACTGTATCCCATAAGGGGTAGTCAGAGACTGGGCACTCACTGCAACAACAGATGACTGCCACAATCCACGTTTCACCTAAACAATATAATGAACTTGGTGTGATAGGTGGTGAGCCCATCGCCACCATGCGCTGTTGGGTGCACAGTGCAGTTTAATTCCTTACTCGCCTTTTACGAGATCCATTGGATGAGGTGGAGTGGTAGTATTCTTTTAACGAGCCGCCACCACATACTGTGAAATTTAAAGCGCCGATGTACCTACCCCTGAGTTACCACGTCGGCACGTCTGAAATTGTTCTCCAATTATAAGTGCTGATTTAGCATGAGTTCAGCGGCGAAGGAAAAAATTTTGAACCTGTGTCTGAGGACTAAAACATATAACGATGACATGTGAAGTCCGCTAACCCGCGTCGGATCGCAGACTTTTTTCGCAGACGGCTTCGAGACCCTCCCATAAATAAGAGAGAGAAGGCATGTGCTTAGCAGTGGAATCTTTATAGGCTGTCACTTTTTTATAATATAATGACATGTAAATTAGCAAATAACCATTACGAATACGAGTAATATTATATAACATCACCTGTATAAAAATAGAACTTGGATTTCCGCAAAGCAACGCCTGATTGTATTAACTATCAGAAACAAGACTACGAGGAGTCGAGGTTGGTTAATTCGATTCTATGACAATTTTCCTCACATAATTGATTACTTTCGACCAAACCATAGAAGTATAAATTCATAGACAAATCTTTAAAATTTCTTCTAATTATATATAAAAAGTAAAGTTTTTTTTTAGTTAAATCTTGTTGGACAATAATTTAAAAAAAAAAAATTCTTAAAGCAAATCTTTAAAATTCATGAAGTAAAGTTTCTTATTATACAGTAGATATTTAATTAAAGTTTTTCTATGTCAACAATATGTGTCAACATATTAATCGTATTAAAACATGAAATTGAAAAGTAATTTTTGAGTCTGTGAACACGAACTTACTCAGAAAATATGTTGTACATCGACTTAAGTGATAGCAATCATTATAAATCAAAAATATTTAACTTAATTAAATTTTAAGAACCATAACCATAATGAATGAACATATTTTACTTACCACGGTCGTCGTGATAAATTTTCTTATAACATAGTGTAAAGATCCTCTCAGTCGAGGAGCGAACGTTAAACTAAACATTATGAATATGTTTCAAGTGCATCTATATAAAAATATGCGCCGTACTTTACTTAGAGCCAAGTTATTTATTAAACGGAACCCACAATTTCAAACAAACTCATTTATAAAAAGGGAGTTCCTCTTTCTTTGTATGATTATAATTTTTAATAGAAATATTGGTTACACTATCTAATATTTTTACAAAATAAATAGAATTAAAATAAACGTTCGAAAACTTTATGACCTAAAGCAATGAGAATGTGAACACAACGTATTTATAAGACGTATTTTTCAAACATATTATATTTTTATATAAACTGGGTAACGTTGTGTATGTTTGAAACCCATATTTAGAATTTTTTCTTTTTACTACAGCGGGTCTGGTTCCTCCTTTTGAAGGTTTATGTTATTTGCAGTGCTAAAATTTTCGAACTAACGTTTTCGAACACACAACTGAATGCCGTGCTTCAAGCGGAAATAGTGAGAATAAAATAGCGAGATTTGACCGGAATAAAGAGAGAAAAAAAAATTGTATCTTTTCTATATGCCGCTTTTTCATTACTTGACAAATCGCAGTCATTTTGAGAGAAGTGAAGCCGGATTTAAATTAGCAAATTAGTGGCGTGAAATTAATTTTATGACATTAATTTCGTCAACAATTTCACTTTTATCTAATCTATACAATACTAAATATTTTCGTGCTCTACGCCATTTTTCGGTGAAACTAGTGTCATTTCACAAATTTTATGGTGGTAGGATTCCTATGCAAGAATCCGTCTAGGTAGGTACCACCCCAGTGCCAGTTATTCTGCCGTGAAACAGTAGTGTGCAAACATTACTGTGTTTCGGTTTGAAGGGCACTGTGAGCTAGCGTAATCACTGGGCATATGAGACTTACGAACCTATGTCTCAGGGTGATGGGCACAGTGTAGTGTCACACAGAAATTTTCTGGTTGGCACAGCATTTGTTATGGGCAGACGTTGCACTTACAATCAGGCTAACGTTTTGCTCGTTTCATCACCTTATGCTATTCAAAAAAAAAAGAAAAAAGATCGTAAAACAAAGGTGGCTTTATACTATACCGGTCGATATTTTACTCATTAGATTTTTTTTTTATCTTTAGTTTTTTTAAACCCCGTTAAAATGATCAGGAAAATTGAAGTAAATAATAATACTAATGCAAAGTTACGTACAAACGGCACTAAAAGAAAAATTACCTTTAATTATTGAGTTATACGTTACCACAATCCACGTTTCACCAAAACAATATAATGCACTTGGTGTGATAGGTGGTGAGCCCATCGCCACCATGCGCTGTTGGGTGCACGGTGCAGTTTATTTCCTTACTCGACTTTTACGAGATCCATTGGATGAGATGGAGTGGTAGTATTCTTTTAACGAGCCGCCACCACACTGCTTTGGTAGATGTTCCGCAAAGGTAACGTATAACATACATACATACATAAGATCACGACTGTATCCCATAAGGGGTAGTCAGAGACTGGGCACTCACTGCAAAAACAGATGACTGCCACAACACAGGCCGTGTGGTGGCGGCTCGTTAAAAGAATACTACCACTCCATCTCATCCAATGGATCTCGTAAAAGTCGAGTAAGGAAATAAACTGCACCGTGCACCCAACAGCGCATGGTGGCGATGGGCTCACCACCTATCACACCAAGTGCATTATATTGTTTTGGTGAAACGTGAATTGTGGCAGTCATCTGTTATTGCAGTGAGCGCCCAGTCCCTTATGGGATACAGTCGTGACCTTATGTATGTATGTAATATCTACCAACTCGTTACATAAAAAGTATTTAGTTTATTATTTAATAATTCGACTATTGATCGAATAGTAAAGAGTGATACTCATCACCTATCATCTTAGATGTCGCACTAAATCAAAGTCGGCGTCTTTGGTATCTTACCGATTTCAATTTGCGATACGACAAAGTAACAGTATCTAGTGCACTTTTTTCTTTTTAATCTTGCTATAAAAAGACTATGCAACACCCTAGCATATCTGTTGATCGCGGACAATACCAGACCTGGAACTACTACCTGTAGGCCAGACAAATATTCGTTTCATTCGGGAATCGAACCCGCAACTCATTGCGCAAAAGGGGGTGCCTATTGCTGCTACAAAGCTATCAAAAAACGAGGGCGCCAGCAGGCCTTGCGTACTGGTCAAAAAGTGTCTGTCGTTCCTCAAGCCGGTATACTATCGACGACCGCGTGGCCTAGTAATCAGAGTACCTGACTTCTAAGCCGCGGGTCCTGGGTTCGAATCCCAGTCGGAGCCAACTTTTGTGCTAAAACATAAATTGTTTGTTTTCGGGTCTGGTTGTGTTGTGGTTGTCACCTTGTTTCTGACACTGCATCCTAGCCTACCTCCGTTCTTATCGCATCAGCGTTACATCAGGCGCGGGTAGGTTGGGATGAGTGAGTGCCTCTGTGTTTGCGCGTACACTTGTGGCACTATAATATCTCCTGCGCAGTTGATGGCTCTCGACAGTAGTCGGCAGTTGTCGCCGTGGTCGAAATCGGCTAGGAGAACATCATCATACTATCTCCTCTTTTATTTTCCATTTTTATTAATCTTATCGCATTGAATCTCAAATGCTCTTACCATCCGTATGCTGATGATTTGCAACTATATATGCAAGCGGGACCATCTGAAATCATTAATGCGATATCATTATTGAACGAAGAACGTAGAAGTACAAGTAATTGGTGCGGACCAATTACTTATACTTCTACGTTCTTCGTTTATGGTATTGATGTGAACCCCTTCAAATGCCAAGCCATTATCGTAGGTAGCTCTAGATTTATATCAAAACTTGATTACATTGCCATCGGTTACGTTTAACAACAATGATAACTCATTTCGTCCACATGTAAAAAATCTCTGGATGTACATTGATAGCTGTTCTACATGGAGCAAACTGATTCTGGAGGTAAGTCGCAAAACTACTGCAACCTTACGATCTCTTTATCGTTGGAATAATTTTCTTCCAACCTCAACCAAGGAATGCAGGAAACCGTCTAGGTAGGTACCACCCCAGGGCCAGTTATTCTACCGCGAAGCAGTAGTGCGCAAGCATTGCTGTGTTTCGGTTTGAAGGGCACTGTGAGCTAGCGTAATCACTGAGCATTTTGAGACTTAAGAACTGATGTCTCAGGGTGACGGGCGCATTGAGGTGTCACACAGAAATATTCTGGGTGACACAGCATTTGTTGTGGGCGGGCGTTGCACTTACCATCAGGTGAAAGTTTTGCTCGTTTCGTCACTTTCTACAATAAAAAAAATGCTGGTATGTTGCCCTGATTTGTCTCAACAACATCTTAACACATTGGATCGTCTCCTCAATAACTGTAACAGATACATTTATGGTCTACGTAAGTTTGACCATGTATCTTCCTTTCGTATTCAGCTAAACTGGTTGCCTATTCGTTAACGCAGGTATGTTAGAATACTCTGCACCCTTTTCAAAATACTAAACAATCCGTGTGCTCCTGAGTATTTGAAATCTAGGTTTCGATACCTGGGAGTGATCGCGTTTAGTTTCAACTGTGATTTTTTGCATTTTTATAAAGAGGGCAGAGAGCGGCTTAGTGCACTCGATCCCTAAAAAAGGCGACCGCTCAGATCCGACTAAATACAGGCCAATTGCCATCACCTCCTTGCTCTCTAAAACAATGGAGTCCATTGTTAACTGTCAGCTCTTGAGGTACCTAGAGAACCGCCAGCTGATTAGTGATTGCCAGTACGGTTTTCGACAGCGTCGCTCAGCTGGGGATAATCTGGTATTCCTCACTCGTCGATGGGCGGAGGTAGTTGAGAGCAAGGGAGAGGACCTGACAGTTAGTTGTGACATAGCGAAGTACTTCGATCGGGTCTGACATGAAGCGCTCCTATCGAAGCTGCCTTCCTACGGGCTTCTCGAAAAATTATGCAATTGGGTCACAAGTTTTCTCACAGGCCGAAGCATCAAGGTTATAGTCGACGGTGCATGCTCAACCTTAACAAGACACAGGTTTGGACGTTTACCGCTAAAAAGAAACCCTTTGTCGCATACCCTCATTTTGATAATACTCCCCTCACTGCCTCAGCCAGTATCGGAATCCTTGGCGTTGACATATCGAGTGACGTTCAGTTCGGCGGTCACCTGGAAGGGACGGCCAAATTGGCCTCCAAAAAGCTTCGCGTGCTGAGTAGAGCGGGACAGAATTTTACTTCGGCCCATCGTCTGCAACTTTACAAGGCGCAAGTTCGGCCTCACATGGAATACTGTTCCATGGCGTGGGCACCCCAGTGCCAGCTCTTCCATTTGACCGAATCCAACGAAGAGCGGCTCGAATCGTCAACGACCGAGTTCTTTCCGATCAGTTTCATCCACTGGCTTTGCGAAGAGACGTTGCATCTCTTTGCATTTTCTACCGTATTTATCATGGGGAGTGTTCCGAGGAGTTGTTCGGATTAATTCCTGCTGCTAAATTCTACCATCGCACATTGCGGCACACAACAAAATTTCATCGACACCACCTAGATGACTGGCATTCCACCACCGTGCGCTTCGACGACTAGGACTTGGGGACCTTCAAGAAAAGAGCCTACTCCTTCCCTAAAGGCCGGCAATGCATTCGGAGTTCCCCTAGTATTGCAGATGTTCATGGGCGGCGGTGATTACTTACCATTAAGTGAGCCGCATGCTCGTTTGCCCCCTCTCCTATAAAAAAATTAGTTTATATGAATATATTATGATGCTGATATAACAGATTTACGAGTATGAACATATTTTGTTTGTTACTAACGATGTCACCACAAAATCAAGTCAGTTGAAAAAAAATCGCATGAGATACACGATCTGTTTGATTTCATTATATCAAGTGCAAAGAAAAGTGAACCTTAATCACATAAACATGGCCAAATACGAGCCGGTCAGTTACGACGTTTTAAAGTAGTGCATCGCTCGATCGCCGATCGATTGTCGAGAACACAAGAGGACTGCATTCCGTAGCAACAAAAAATAGCGAGTTTTGAATATGAATACGACGCATCTAATAAACACATTGGCAAACACTCGCAATATAATTTGTTGGAAATATTAACAAAAGTGTTCAAAATGACGACTGCAACACCGTAACAAGAAGACTATTTACGTATTTTGGAACAAAAAGCATTAGTATCGCAGAAGACACAAACAAACTTTAAAAAAAAAATATCCTCAGTCTAGAATAACTATAGGATACCTAACGGCACGACTACAAGGGGTTGAAGAACATTGGCAAGGTTTTCTAACTGCACATGAAGCCTTAATCAAATGCACTTTTTTTTTTCTTTTTGAAAAAACGAAGCCCCACAGTAGGATTTTCTCCTGTATCGTGGGTGCGTTTTACAAACATACATTTCACATGCACAACACAACCAGACCCGAAAAGCAACAATTTGTGTTCTTTGCACAAATGTTGCCTCCGGCTGGGAATCGAACCCAGGACCGGTGGCGCAGAAGTCAGGTACGATAACCACTACGCCACGCGGTCGCACTCCAAGAGATGTACGTAACAAATTATAGTATTTTACGAACGAGGAGTTTTATGTTTACGATGATATGTACTGGTTTTTAAAGGCTAACCCGGATGCGTTAAACAAAGCAGAGTCGAGGAAAGAACGGAAATACAACAACAAATTCAACAGCAAAGAATACACTTAACTCAACAATCTAATACAGTTGACACATTATCTTGCGTAAAGCTGTCAAAGATTCAACTACCTAATTTTACAGCCAACGACGAAGAGTTCCCTACATATGAAGACTTGTTTACGTTGTTAGTGCACATTAACGCTTCACTATCAAATGTACAATAATTACATCCTTTGAAAATGAGTGTTGCTAGAGAAGCGGAATGATTATTGCGTCACATACACATAACTGAATCTAATTACATACAAGCGTTGGATTTGTTAAAAACGCGTTACGAAAACAAAAGAATTATAGCGACATCACTTCTTAAAAAACTTTTTAATCAAAAGAAGATCATCGACCAATCAACTTCGCAAATCAGAGTATCGATGGATACAACGACGGAATGTCTAAATAGAAAGAATTTTGGTATACCAACTGATTCTTGGAATCCGATCATTGTTTTCCTTACCATTCAAAGGTTAGATATGCAAACACACAAAGAGTGAGAAGAGCATGCTTATAATGTGGAGGCAGATCAAATACCAACATGGCAAGAATTAAAGAATTTCCTAGAATCTAAATTTCACAATTTGTTACTCCATATGCATATACCGCCAAAGATAAGGCGCACACTCAAAAATCTTTTCACTCAACGTGGCCAGAAGATGACAATTTTTTTTACTAGCCATAGCTCGCAACCCATATGCGCCTTTTGTAAAACACAACAATATATATTTAACTGCAAGAACTTTGCAAGACAGCCAATAGAAGAAAGACACATTTTCGTAAAAAAGTAACTTGTGTTTTAACCGCCTTATACGAGACCACAGCGTTTTCTGATGCAAACAACACGTGTCTTGTAGAATTTGTAGAAGGTGACATCATTTACTCTAACATCAAGTTCAAACACAAAGAGAAAGTGGTACAACGACTCAAACATTACACTATTCAAAGAAGAAAATATTTATAAAGGAAGGGGTCCAAAGTCTTTCTCTGAATACCATGATGGTTGGAACCCGAGGATATCTTCGGAAATTTAGAAAAAGATTTTGTTTTTGGCTAGAAATTATCAATATTTTCGAAGTATACCTTTCATTTTAAAAATATATTAAATGTAAACATAATTTGTGTTTTACAAGTTTAACGTTTTCATTTAACCATTTTCATCATTAGTTGCCGTGTGGTAGCGGTCCAAGAGAATCTACCTCCCCGTCTCGTCCCGTGGGTGTCGATAAAGTCAACAGAAGGGAAAATGAAAACCAGGAGATGGGCATCTTCCTGGATTAGCTAAAAAAATAAACTGCGGTTGCCAACCCGCCTGCCTAGCGTGGCAATTATGGCAAACTTCTTCCAATCTATGGGGGAGGCCTATGTTCAGCAGTGGACTTGTGACGAGCTGAAGTGATGAAGTGAAGTGATGTTTAACTCGATTTTACAATAAAAAATCTTTATTTTCTTACTTGTTATATCCTGTTCAGATGTTTGTGAGCAGGTTAGTAGGTAAAAACAGTACCAGTTTATTTATCACAAAGTCGCACAGCTTACACCATTGCTCAATAAAAATTTATTAAAAAATATGATTATGATTTTATTAAGTTTCAAAGGTTTGCGATCTATTAAGATCAATAAATGAATGAAATAAAAACGATTTAAGTGAACATCGATTCTATATTCGTAGCTTAAGTAGTAGTCAAGGCTTTTGTGGCGGGGAATCCCATAAAGCATTATGTAGAAGTAAAAAATAAGGCACTGTCTGCATTGATTTTTATTATTATTATTAGGAGTAATTAAATTAATGAATCGATGAGTGTCAAATACTGCTTTACGTAATATTTCGTAAATTTTTGTTTTCTAATCTGTGGCTGTGACATGTGAGCGCTCCGGATCGTTTTTTTTTTAATAATAGTAGTCTTGAGATACGGTCAGCTTCACTTCACACTACAAAATAAGAAAATTATCCACCCTAAAGACCAATGACGCACAAATTCCTCATAAAGTCTAAGCTCAACAGTGGAAGGTTCGGACGCCATAAATAGGACAAAAGTTTGTTAGTTTGTTAGTGCACGTTTGTGGCTAACGAAGTCAATGCGTACGAAGAAAATGTTTAATGCCGCGTCTACGGCATTAAATAACCATTGTATGCGTGTCTTAATTTCACAAGTTTATAGATAAAATTATTTTCATTGGCCGATTAAGTTTTTGGCGCGCATGCGGTTTACCAATCACAAAATAATAAAAGTTCTCCTAGTACTACGTCATAGAAGGTTCTATTTAAAAGTGCATTTTTCTATTGCACGGCACGATGACGGCATGGCTCGATGCCATTCTTCTACTAGGCTGGGGACGGTGCCGGTCTACGACGGCTTTTTGAATAGTGCTGACACGTTCGAAATTCAGTTTCTAAGTAAAATGACTTCATCAGGTGTGTGATGTTAAAAATATTAAATCTTTAAACATTTTAAAGAGTTAATTATTACTTGATAGCACTTCTCTCGGAGTATTGAATTTAAGATAATTTAATTAGTTAGTCTCATGAACAAGGCTGAGCGTTTACTAACTCATGAGGAGTTAGTAAAGTGCGGCTTCGGTTCGGAAAATTATATGAGTACAACACGTGCTTACTGAAGGCAAATTAGTTGTAAAGTTAATCATATTGCGTTCCCCACAACGCACAATGCACACGCACACTACTAGAGCTTACATATTTATACAACGTATCTTCAGTTTCGTCGGACGGAGCGAAACGGAAAACTTGCTATCCCGGAGCCGGCGACTTCGCTGTTTGAAGGAAAAACGTTTGCTTATAACTTAATACAAAATTTGCTTCTATCTTATGCCGTCATCGGCCGGGCAACGGAAAAACGCCCCATTAAATTTATGAGTTTATTGCCTCGATCAGCGCCGTAACAGGGTTGTCGCATATGAGTTGAAGGCAAATTCTTTAAGTCGTCATATCTCCCACAGGTATCACGCTACAAGGCTCATTATATTTTCGGGGCATATACACATCGTACATAAGCCCATCCTGCCGAGATAGTATGGACATTATGAAACAACTTTTATAAACATATCTGAATAAGTTTTAAACAAAAATCATATTTTTCTTATAAGCTTTTATTTGTGAGGCCTATGTCGATCAATGGCCTTCTTATGCTGCTAGGGCTTCGGTACTTATCAAAACAAATTCTACAAGCCCAAAGATGACGAGATTTGCTTCGTTGACGAGTTCCTTTTTTTATTATTACTTTAAGGCTACTAACAATGCTACAGTCTAATCAATAATACAAAGCCTAGTTTTACTATATTGCTTGTGCTACATTAATTACAAGTAGCCCCGGCATGACATCCGGTATCCGGCTCCATCATCAGACCAGCTCCAACATACCATATTATAGCATTGACACAGAAGCTTTAAATGTCTACCAAACTTAACTCAAACTTCTGAAAGTAGGTCAAGTCCGCTCAAAATGAGAGCTTCAAACTTTTGTGGCAATCTTTGGGGGAGGCCTATGTTTAGCAGTGGCCTAGTAATAGGCTGAAATGATTATGATGATGTTGATGACATTACAAGTTGAATAAAAGCGTTTAAAAAAGGTTTCCAACTAAAATCAGCAAAGGAAGTACTATCATGTCAACCTCTTCAGACCACATCCATGGTACCATATTATTACTCCATGGTACCATATTGTCACCGAAGCTTTGTAGGTGTGCCAAATTTTGATATCAGAAAGTAGGTAAATTTGTATGAAAGTAATTTTACGGATTGTATCGCTTTAAATTTTACTATTTATAACCCGACGTTTCGAGTGCTTTACAGCACCCATGGTCACGGGAGGACTGAGGTGTCTGATATCCTGATGTCATAGTTAACCCGGAGTACCTTCAGCTTTTAATTATTATTTTTGGTCCGATCTACGCAGAAAGAGCTAACTGTGTATTATCATGTCCTTTTTAATGCGAGTAAATGATGAGACGAGCAAATCGTTCACCTGATGGTAAGTGCAACGTCTGCAATGGACATTTCTATGTGAAACCGCCCTACGTTCGTCACCCCGAGACATCAGGAATCGCGTTTACTTTTAAATGCGCTTATTCGATGTTGATGAAATGCAAACTGTAGCATTGTACTCAGTTAAACGCTTAAACTTCGTTTAGCTTGAACTGATTGCGTTTATTTTCAACGGTGAAATCCGCCCTAAGTTTCATGCCCACTAGCCGACATTGCCCTTCAGACCGAACACAGTAATGTTTCCATACTACTAAATAACTGGCCTGGGGTGGTACCTGAGGTGGTACTTACCACTAGTGTAATGTGTTTTAGCTAAGAAATTAGTCACGAGTTTTTTTAAGGTAAAGGTTAAAAAATAATAAAAAGCATTAAAAATAATAACAAGGCTAAAAAATAATAAAAATATGTTTCCACGAGCTGGACAGGATTCGTGTTCGTAACGCTACTCTATTGCGGGATGTTTTTCTCGAAATATTTCTCTGACGTGCAGGTTTCCTCACGAAGTTTTCTTTCACTGACGAGCACTTCTTTAAATCAGCACTTACAATTCATTACCATCATTTCAGCCTATCACAAGTCCACTGTTGAACATTTGCCATCATCATTTCAGCCTACCATAGTCCACTGTTTAACATAGGCCTCCCCCATAGATTGCCACAAAACACGGTCCTGAGCCACCCGCATCCATCGACTTCCTGCAAAACCGTGAAGGTCGTCGCTCCATCTAGTGGGGGGTCGCCCTACACTGCGTTTGCCGGTACGAGGTTGCCACTCGAGAACCTTTCTTTCCCAACGGTTATTGGTTTTCGGGGCTATGTCGGTTACTCTAGTTCTGCTGCGGATAACATCGTTACGGATTTTGTCTTGCAGAGAAACTCCGAGCATAGCCCTTTCCATAGCTCGCTGAGCGATTCTGAGCTTCCCCATGCGGCCTGCAGTGAAGGACCACGTCTCGGTTCCATATGTCATCACTGGCAACACGCACTGGTTGTACACTTTTGTTTTGAGGGATTGAGGTATACTCGACGTGAAGATAGATAGATTGATTGCCACAAAACACGGTCTTAGGCCACTGGCATCCATCGATTTCCAGGAACACTCTGCATCGCTCCATCTTGTGGCGGTTGCCTTATACTGCATTTCCCGGTTCACAGCATGTTAAACTTGCAAAAAGCGTTATTTAAAAATGATTTACATTGAGTATACACCAACAAATAAATGTAAAAAAGTATAATATCACCGATAATAAAACAACCCTGTAACGTGGTAAGTAGCAAATTGTATGCAAAGTAAAATTTATTAATTTTTCACGTAAGTAATAAACTTTTAGCTTTACTTAGCAAAAAGTTTTCTTACATCGTAGTTTATTGATGAATTGTACATAAACTTGTCTTGCTATAGTAAATAAATAATGATATATATTTGAGTGGTTGTCAGCCCTATTGCGTAAATAATATCATGTTTTGCGTTTAAGCGTCTTTCGTCTTGACGTCTTCAGTTAGGATATAAAAGCTGAGAAGTGTGGATGCAACGTTTAGTGCGGTTTTTCAAGTTTTAATATTTGCAACGATGGTGAATTACAAGGACATAGTCGGTGTTCTTATTGTGTGCTTGATTACAGAGCCTTGTTCAAGTGAAAGAATTAACAAATGTCGTAGTGAAGTGAGTTGTTAATATATTCATTTATTAACTTTGTAAATTAAGAATTTATGAACTGTATAATTTATGCACTTATTTATTGTATCATTTTTGCAGAGAATTAAATATCCATGGCATAATATTAACCATTCAAACTCGTAACATTTGGTTATTTATCGTATATCGTACGGTACATACGGCAAGCATCGTAATTGACATTTTGCTTATTGATCCATTTAATTCACAAATTTTCATGCGTGGTAACACAGGGGCCTGCACTACCTAGTCCGGCCATAAGTTCTGTTACAAATGAAAATGCATTCTTTTAATGAAGTAATGTAATAGTATTAAATTTTATACCTACATATTTAATAGTCACAGCAAAAAATAAAAAAAATATTCTATTCGAAATGGCCATCTTTGGCTTTTATACAGGCCTTTAATTTGTTTGGCCACGACTCTATGGATGTTTCCAAGGGAAATTTCGCCACTGCTTGCTCCAAAAATTTTTTAAAAGACTCAATGTCGCCGTGTCGTTTAGAGCAGGCCATGTCCTCTAAAACTGACCATAATTTAAAGTCTAAATGGTTGAGGTCTGGGCTAGATGAGTGCCAGTCTTAAGCTCTTATAAAGTCCGGAACGTTGGTTTCAAGCCAGGCTTGGGTAGTTCGTGCCTTGTGACCAGGTGCAGAGTCCTGCCGGAAAGTTCACAGTATATTTTTAAAAAGTGTATTGCTGAGAGGTTTCACATGATCCAAGACTGTATCTTGATACACTATGGCTGAAGTTTTCACTCCATTCACAAAAATGTATTTTTGTGATTCCTTGATAAGACACGCTCCACAAAACCACCACTGACGCAGGATGATGACCACGTTGTACCTTTCCGACCACTTGAGCACCTTCTTTAGAACTGTGAGTGTACACTTTATCATTTTGCTTAATGTAGTGTTCTTCAATCGTGAAAATGTTTTCATCGGTAAAGAGGATATTTCTGTGCCTTTCACCTGCGACAGAAGACGTTTTGATCGATCCACTCTCTTTAATTGTAAAGATTGATTTAGGGCATGTCCAAAATAGATTGGCAAGCACAAAGCTTCAGGTCTTGTTTTATAATACGCATCAGAGTCCTAGCAGGAATCTTCATTTCTCACGAAAAGATTTTTTGCTTCCTAATGGGGTTTCGACGAATTCTGGCTTTAACAGCCTTTGTAGTTCTAACAGCACGCGGCCGCCCCAATCTTTTCTTCGACAGAGGAAGTGTTGTTGTATCTGTTGATAGTACGATATACGAACATACGGCTGATAGCAAGCTTTTGAAGTGTCTGGAATATGACCGACGGCTCCATCCAAAGTACCCACTTTGTGCAAGGCGATCACTGCAATCCTATTTTCTTTAAAACCCCATTCCATATTGTAATTTGATAATGAACACGAAATAATATGTAAAATGGCGCAAAATCGAAAGAAGTTTTTAAAATACGTGTTCCAAATTCAAAATAATTAAAAAGTTGAAAAAAAGAAAAGTTTTTATGTATCAGTATTTATGGCCAGACTAGTTATATTCGTCTTATAATATATATCTACCTATTTATAATATTACATATATTCGTCTTATATTTCATAGAATGCGGCCAACTTAATAATTAAATGCAATTTTAAAAGTTGTCGTGCTCGGTGTTATGCATATATCGGATAATTTAAAAAAATCGGTAAAACGTGAAGTCCGCTTTCGAATAACGTGACGGACACTACCCGGCTCCAATGCTAAAAGTCGACAGAGAGAAAACTAAAACAGCAGGTGGCTAGCAGCGTCTTCCTGGAACATACAAACAAATAAACTGCGGTTGCCCACCCGCCTGCCAAGCGTGATATTTGTAATGATATTCAAGAAATATTGATTGCGTTGAAACTCGTATATTAACAGTATTAACACACAAATTGATTTCAATACATTTCACTTCATCAGGATTTGTTATATAAATAAATAAGTAGACCCAGATAACCCGCGTACTCTGTAAGTTAACACGAACACCCCGAGTTATCGCGGTTCTTTTCTTCTATTTACTAATAAACATTTCTTATTAGTGCTACGTAGAAAATCTATAAAAGTATGTGTGAATATTATCTTCATTTGTTATACTTTAGTGATGGTATGATTCCTATGCAGGAATGCGTCTAGATAGGTTCCACAGTGCAAACATTACTGTGTTTCGGTCTGAAGGTCACTGTAAAGTAAAGTAAAGTTTCAGCCTATAAATGTCCCACTGCTAAGTACAGGACTCCTCTCATTTATGAGAGGGTTTTGGAGCTAGGAAGAATCCGCTGCTCCAATGCGGGTTGGCGGACTACACATGTCTTCGAAATATTTTTTTATTTCTCAGACATGCAGGTTTCCTCACGATGTTTTCTTTCACCGCCGAACACGTGGTAAATCAGCATAAAAAAATTGCAATTGATTTTAGTGGTCCTGGAATCGAACCACCCAGGTATGAAATTTAAAGCGAGCGCCTAGCCACAGAGCTACCACGGCTCTGAAGGTCACTGGGGGCTAGTGTAATCACTGGGCATATGAGACTTAAAAACTGATGTCTCAGGCTAACGAGCGCGGTATGGTGCCATACAGAAAAATTTTGGGTATAACAGCATTTGTTATAGACGGACGTTACATTTACGTGGTACAGGCCAACGCTTTGCTCCTCTCGTGATTTACTTCCATAAAATAAAATAAAAACTACTAATATGATTTACGTCAGTTGCTGCGATAACATTACAAAGTTTTCTTGTCTCCTGTACGGTTAATGATTTTCAGGACGAACCTATAGTGACTGTGAGCGAAGGCAAATTAAGAGGCGTCAAAGGCACATTGTTGGACGGATCTAGTTACTACAGTTTCAAGGGGATACCTTATGCGCAGGCGCCTACTGGTCAAAAAAGGTTTCAGGTAAATTAATTTCAGTCTTTCTTAACCATTTCGCATAAACTACTGATAGATGATGTCCTCTTTTTCGATTTTCGACTTCGGGGACTAAAGGGGAAAAGCCTATTTCTTTTTTTTTCTTTTCATTGGGTAATGCCTACCGCACATCCGCCTTCACGGGGGGAAGGACGGGTTGTGTCGGACTTGCACCGACTAAAACCCCATGGTGTTCCGCCATCGCAGCATGTTGGGATCGGAACCGCTCGCGCACACATCTGCGACCCATCGACGCTGGCCGGCTAACTTGGCGACCCCTCCTCGGGAGGGAACTGCTCCTCTCCTTTCTCCTTCCCAGTAAGGCGCGCCGGAACACACGATGCGCCTTCCATCACGGGCCCCCTTTGTGCGCGCAACGAACACACCGAGCCTGCCACGCGGAGGCCACGGGGCCAGCAGACTGGCACTCGATAGCACCAGTCTTCCCGGTCGCGGCAGCGGATCTAGTCTGTGGCTCCGCCAGGAGGATATGGAGAGAGGCAGCAAAACATCAACACTCCTCTCCCTCTGCGGCCCACCACCGCCGCATCTACGGTGCGGCCCCGCCAAAGTCGCGGGGGACAGGGAGAGAGGCAACGCAATACCTACTCTCCTCTTCCCCTGCTTCTACACCCAGGCTGCGAAGGGCAGGGTGAGCAGTGCCTACTCACTCCTCCCCCTAGCAGTCCTCCAGTTCGCATCCAGAGTGTGCTAACCAAGCCCACTCGGAGTGACTTCCCCGGGCCATCCCGGTGCTTCAGGCCGACCACGTAAGCTCCTCTTAGCTTCACCGTGGGTGACTAAGCCACGGTTACGAAGCCTCCCCGCCACGACAAGGCGAGCACCCATTGGGGGGCAATGGAGGTAAGCTAGGCCAACCGAACCAGAAAACCAATAAGTTGGGTACGGCTGGGATTCGAACCCGATTTTACAAATAATTCGAATGTGGTCCTTCACTGCTGGCTGTATGAGCAAACTTATGGAGACTATGCTCGCAGTTTCTTTCGGAAATATTCGAAACAACCATACACGTCGTCGTCGTCGTTTCAGCCTATCACAAGTCCACTGCTGAACATAGGCCTCCCCCATAGACAGCCACAAAAGTATGTAGCTCTCATATTGGAGGGATTTTGCCATAGTTGCCACGCTTGGCTGGCGGGTTGGCAACCGCAGTTTATTTATTCAGATGTTCCAGGAAGATGCTGCTGCCCATCTCCTGGTTTTAATTTCCCTCTGTCGGCTTTTACGACACCCACGGGATGGGATGGGGTAGTAGATTCTCTTAGGCCGCTACCACACGGCTACATACACGTAGTAAGACTAAAGTAACCGGAACAGCCTGAGGAATTAGCAAGATGAACTAGAAATGGGTAAGCCAACAGCTTACGAATCGATATCCATTTAGTCATTCCTCTATTTAGTCGTTCTACGCTGCGCTTCCCGGTATGAGGTTACCGCACTTGAGAAATTTACCTTGTCGATCGAAACATACTCTCAAGTGAGGTAATGTATAATTGTAAAAAATCAATAGGATTTTTGAAGTGCTACAAACTAAGACAATGTGTTACTGAACCTACCCATTATACAGATTTTACCCAAACTTTAATAGACGTTGTGTGTACGGACGTCCAGAAATGCGTGATTTCTGTAGATCACGTGCGAGACTTGAGTAGTCACGCATTTATTAGTTGCGAATTAAACATATAAAAAACTAAACAACAATCAGTCCTGGTATCGTACAGAGACTTGCATGCTGTCGATGTAGAACAGTTTGTATTGGATTTGAACTCGTTAAATTGGGATCATTTTAAAACCTTACACAGCGTGGATGATATGGTGTCTCTATTTACCTTTATGTTGCTAACATTATTTGATATTCACGCACCTCGCCGTACTAAAGCGATTAGACATTTTCAATATCCATGGATTACATTTAACATAAAAAAATTATGAAATTGCGGGATGATGCCAGCGCGGTAGCACGTAGATCTGGCGCAGAAACACATTAAAACTTCTATAAGAAACTTAAAAAAATTGTCGCGGTGGCTCTTCTTAGTGAAAAAAGGGCTTATTATAACTGATACATTAATAATAATCAAATAAATCCTCGCACTCTATGGGCGCACATTAAAAACAATGTCACATTAAGAAGTAAATTAGAATTATGTCATTTTGTCCCTGTGGCAGTGATGTCGACAAGCTAGGACATTACGGACTGTCATGCCAAAAAAGTGCAGGCCGCTTCTCGAGACATGCCGCACTTAACGATATCATACGCCGGTCCCTTGCCACCGTCATGTGCCTAGTCTACTTGAGCCAACTGGTATTGCAAGAGACGATGGCAAGAGACCGGACGGTATGAGTTTGATTCCATGGAACATAGGATGGGTGAAGGTTTGGGATGTAACCTGTTCAGACACGCTGGCCCCTTCCCATCTACATGGAATCAACAACAGAGCTGGTGCGGCTTGTGAAGCGGCTGAAAAAGCTAAAGCATGCAAATACAGGGGTCTAGGCTCCGAATATGATTTTGTCCCATTCGGTGTCGAGACCCTTGGTCCGTGGAGTCCTAGCGCTATAAGGCTTTTTGAGGAAATAGCAAAGAGTAGAATAGAGCTGGCAGCTACATCGGACAAAGAATTAGTCAAGCTATTCAAAGAGGGAACGCTGCCAGTATTTTCGGAACCTTGCCTAAAGGGACTCCTTTTAATAATATATTTTAGTAATTATATTATATTTTTTAAGGTTTATACTTTTAGTTTAATTTTTCTAGTATATATATTTATATATATTTTTATTTCTGTATAAATTTCAATTAGAATTACCGCATCTTTTTTTCTAATGACCCCAATTTGATCAATAAAAAAAAAGTAAAGTTTCAGCCTATAAATGTCCCACTACTGAGCACAGGCCTCCTCTCATTTCTGAGAGGGTTTTGGAGCTAGGAAGAATCCGCCACGCTGCTCATATATTTTTTATTCCTCAGACATGCAGGTTTCTTCACGATGTTTTCCTTCACCGCCGAGCACGTGGTAAATCAGCACTTAAAATTGCAATTAACAATTTTAGTGGTGCCGGCACCGGGAATCGAACCCAGGTCACTCGCGTACTATGAAATTTAAAGCGAGCGCCTAGCTCCTGAGCTACCACGGCTCACTTTGATCAATAATAACTTTTTATTATTATTGGAAATGACCAAGTTTCCATTTCTACTATAACATTCTTTGAATTTCATGTTAAAGTATCAAGTAAGTTTAAATTAAAGACAGTTGAGGAAAGTGACGTAGTAAAAATAGCACAGTCACTTAAATCGAATGCGGTGGGAATAGATGGCATTTCCCTAGACATGTTGAAAATGTCTTTCCCTAATACAATACCTATAATAACTAATACTGTAAAGAAATCTATTGAAAGTCATACATATCCCACTGATTGGCAATATGCAGTAGTTAGGCCTATTCCTAAAAACACAAACCCCACTAACCTGAAAGACATACGCCCAATCAGTATACTCCTATGTGTGTCAAAGATCTTGGGAAAGGTTGTGGCTGAACAACTAAGAAAATATTTGGAGACTTGATATACTTCCAAGTCTACAATCGGGTTTTAGGCAATATCATAGCACAGCAACCGCTATGATTAAAGTAGTGGATGACATTTTATCGGATCAAGATAGTAGAAGAGGTACTGTATTGGCCATGCTTGATGCATGTCTAAGTGTGCCCTTGCTTCTGTCCAAATTGCACTACTACGGCTTTGATGTTTCGGTAGTAAAATGGTTTGAAAGTTATTTCAAACATCGCGTACAAACCTCTTTTGTTTGCAGTGTGTTGTGCCAATATAGTAGATCACATTAAACATTGCGGATACCATATGTATGCAGATGATACTCAGATTTACATACCTTGTAAACCTGAGGAAACACAGTCAGTTGTGGCGAAATTAAATGAGGATCTAGAAAGCATTGCTGCTTGATTAGATTCAAACGCAGTCAGTTGTGGCGAAATTAAATGAGGATCTAGAAAGCACTGCTGCTTGATCAGATTCAAACGCACTGATTCTTGGGACGGCCATACAAATCCAAAAAAAAATAAAATCATGGTGTTCAGGTGTCTATAAGAGGCGAACGAGTTGAACGAGTAAACGAGGTCTACTCATAGACGACTGACTACGTTTCGAAAATCATATTGTTAACATTTCTCGAAATTATTTCTATAGATTAGAAATATTATACCAAATTAGAAAAAAGACAAATACGAGACCATCACTTAGCAACATTACTTTTTGGTGTAAAAAAAAAAGTAAAGTTTCAGCCTATAAATGTCCCACTGCTGAGCACAGGCCTCCTCTCATTTTTGAGAGGGTTTTAGAGCTAGAAAGAATCCGCCACGCTGCTCCAATGCGGCTTTTTGGTGTAATAAAATACAATATGCCCTCGTATCTTTTTGAAAAATTAGTGTGGTCGCATGACGAGTTATTCCCTTTATGTACCAGCCCATCGAACTGCCGCCTTTCGAGGGAGTTTCAGAAATGCTGCCTCCAAGTGTTGGTACGACCTGCCACCACCGCACCGTAGTCTGAAATCAGTGCATGCATTCAAAGAAACATATAAAAAACATTTAAAAAATAACCAATAAATAGTACAGATACAATAATACATACCACAAAGTTTATAGGCGTTTTAGAGAGATATTTTATAGCTTTGATGAGCAAGGTCCCAGCGACTGAATTACTGGCTACGATACTGGCTTTAATAAAACTTTTTTTTGACACACTGCAATTTTGTTTTACTTATTACTTATTTTTATTTTACTAAGTTTTTATTTTTTTATTTCATTGTGTCTGTACAAAATGCATTTATGATGATGATTATCAAGCGTAAACGTCCGTACGTCCCTCGCCGCTCTGGGTTACTTAAAACCAGCGCTGTAGTCTCGACTGCGGCATTAAGCTGAGTGAGACCCGTTCGCTCAATGCGCCACGACATACGTGACAATATTTTTGTACACGAGTTTTGTTAAATGTTCAGTTTTGTTATATTGTTTAATGTTTCTTTCTGTTTGTCTGTAAATACATTGTTTACTTATATGTCTAGTACCTAATTTAATGTATTTGTGTCTGTGGCGTATATCCACATTAAATGTTTTCTTTCTATCTTTTTCTTTCTTTCTAATCTCATACCGGGAAGCACAGCGCAGAACAACCAAATAGAGGTACGACTTAATGAAGTGTGCAGTAAATACCATACGAGTATATTATAGATACAGGTGGCACAGGACTGTACTTTGTGGAAATCTTTGGGAGAGGCCAGCGTTAGGCAGTAGTAGTTATATTGACGGGTGGAGATAATGAGTGTTCATAAAAATAACCGCGAACAAAAGGAATCACAGTGGTCAAAAAATCGCTACAGCCATAAAACTATTTTTTTCGATCTAGCTATTTTAAAACCCATTTATTTAATAGAGACTACAGATTAATAAACGGCATTATATTTATTACTTTTTATAATTTTCAGGCGCCACTGCCTACAAAGCCTTGGGAAGGGGTCCGCGATGCAATCGATCATGGTCTGATTTATACTCAAGATTACCTATTTGTAAATGTCTACTCTAAATCCCTGAGTCACCATGCAAAGATTCCTGTCATGGTGTTTATCCACGGTGGTAGTTATAGCTTCAATTCTGGCAACTCGGAAACATATAGCCCGGACTTATTGCTGCGGCATGATGTCATATTGGTAACGATGAACTACCGCTTGGGATTTCTTGGAAACCTATGCCTGGACACCCCTGAGGTTCCAGGCAATGCCGGCATGAAGGATCAAGTAGCTGCATTAAGATGGGTTAAAAAGAACATAGCCAACTTTGGTGGCAACCCCGATAACATCACCATATTTGGAGAAAGTTCGGGAGCAAGCTCTGTCACTTCTCACATGCTCTCACCTTCGTCAAAGGGTCTGTTTCACAAAGTCATTGCGCAAAGCGGAACATGTATACACGATTGGGCGATCGACAGGAATGCGAAAGAGAGAGCTTTTCAAACGGGAAAACTTTTGGGTATTGATACGAATGATACTGATAAACTATTGGAGTACTTACGTGGGTTAAAGCCGACTTTTCTCCCTTATTATTCCCAAAAAACGATGAAATATCACAAGACATACAGGGGAATACCCGATGATTATTTTAAACCGGTGGTTGAAAAGAAGTTCGAAGGAGTAGAGGCATTCATGGACGAAGAACCAATTAATACACTAGTAAATGGTAAAGTGTCTGACGTGCCTCTTATGATCGGTTATAATTCTGCTGAAGATTTGGTGTTGCTAAATTATTTGATAGAGAAATTAGAAGTTTATAATAACGACCCATCTTATTTCGGGACTAAAGAACTAGCAGAGAATTTAAATGAAGAAATACTAAAAGATTATGGTGATAGAATTAGAGAATTTTATGTAAATGGTAGAAACTTGACCAAACATGATCCGGAAATTATTGAAAAAATTGGTAGTGATATCCATTTCCTCTACAACACACATAGGTTTGCTCATCTATACAGTTTATCTTGCCAGCCGATATATATGTACCGATTTAACTACGATACAGATCTTAATGTCATAAAGAATTTTACAGGGCATGCCCATCTGAAGGGAGCTGCCCACGCCGACGAACTTTTCTATTTGTTTTACAACTCTTTGAACAAGAAGCCCCATGATGAACAAGAAAGGTTAAGGGAGTTGGCGCTTAAAGTGACAACGCTGTGGACAAATTTCGCCAAAACTGGGTGAGGACAATAATTTAGATGTGCATTTCATTTAAATTTAAGCAAGTCTACATGCCAGTTTGTCGCATGACGTTTAGAATTCTTATGACTTCCAATCCGCCGGCCAAACGTGGTGATTAGGCCAAACCGACTTAGGAGGGCCTATGTTCAACAATTGACTACTAACATTTGCAAATTTTATTACATCAGTTTTAGCTTGAAAAGTATTTATACAGACCGCCACGCTTACTGTCCGCCATAGTCTATCCATACACTGCCATGATTGTACACTGCGGGTTGGTAGTCATAGTAACGTTTTTTAGTTCCCCATTATTTTATTCAAGAACCGTGGTAGTTTGTTGGCTAGTCGCTCGCTTCAAATTTCATAGTGCGCGAATGATCTGCTTTCGATTCTCAGTTTTAAGTTTCGAAATTTTATGTGCTGATTTACCACGTGATCGGCGGTGAAGGAAAACATCGAGAGGAAACCTGCATGTCTGAGAAATATTTCTAAGACATGTGAATTCCGTCAACCCGCATTGGAGCAGCATGACGATTTCTTTCCAGCTCTAAAACCCTCTCGGAAATGAGAAGAGGCCTGTGTTCAGCAGTGGAACATGTACAGGCTGTTACTTCACGTTTTACTTTTATGCTTATTCCTTTATCACAGAATAGATGGAAAATCTTTAGGTATCCCAGTGTATACTTCAGAAACGATATGTTAGTATGGACGAAAAAATACAAACACGGTGCATGTATCTGATCTACAGAAGTTATATATTCCCATGCCTCTTCAAGTCATAAATACTTTTCCTTGACGACGTTTTTATAAATTCATATTTAAGAATCAATGTAACTTGGCACGTCGTCCACGACCATAGCGTCCCGAAGCCTGACCTTAGTCTCCTCTCATATTATTGCACCTGCCAGCAAAATAAATCAATTAAATTTTTTTACGTTATTTTTGTGATATTTGCTCGATGCTTGTTTAATTTTCTTCAATAAAGCGCTTTCAACGCTGTTTAAGAAAAACAAAAGGCAAACATTGACGGTCGTATAAATGACAAGGAATGACATTGCTCACACGTTAAAGTTTTCCCTGACACATAAATTCTATTAATCGCAAACGTTTTATTTACTACTTTTATATTTAAACAAAAGATTTTGGATTGAGTAAATTATTTTATATTTGAATATTTGGTTTCCACGTCGACTGACGACTGTCTAGAATTAGTCATAAGTATTTTTCTGGGTCTACTTTTTTATTGGATAAAGTGACCGTCTTTTTGTAGCCCAAGTAAATATATATTGTTAATATATACAAGTAACAAAAAAGGGCCGAGAATTGAATCTTGTGGAGTGAAGTGGAGGTTTTAGGCCTACTTTGTGTTTGGTCTATTTTAACAACATTGCAACGATTTAAAAAAAAAGATTTCACCATATTTAGTAGTTCTTTCCATACCTAAGTATTTTAGTTTTTTTTAGATAAATGACGTCGTTAATTGTGTCTTACGCCTTCTTTAAGTGTACAAATATCCCGTGCTGTTTATTGACGTCGATATTTGTTTTTATTTTAGTTACTAGGACTTTTGATGCAGAAAGGGTTAAGGCTATAAAATAGAATAGAATAGATTAGAATAGAAAAAACATTTATTCGGCACAAGAACATAATACAGTTGAATATTAAATGAAAATAAATAAAAAGTAAACAAAATAGTTCTGTGTCGAAAAGGGGTTGGCTCAGCATGGACTGTGTAAGAATAGTCCCACACAGCTCTGATTTTCAGCCAAAAAACCTTTGAATTAGCAAACGGACGAGACTCGACTGAAAAATATTTTTATTATATTATTTTTAAAAGTAATACAATGTAATTTGAAACATACAAAATCGGTTAATTTGGGTAAAAACAAAAGATTATAAAATGTATTCTATTAATTAATAATATATATGCATAATACAAAATAATGGTATTTATATAAATATGAGTAAATAAAAATATTTATAAAATTGCAAGTATCATTCAGGGAGCATCGACGCATGCGTGAGTATTTATCTAGCATAGGAGGACAGTAAATCCGTCATGTCAGATAAAAGAAACATCCTGGTGATTGCCATGATGTCTCTGGGATTCAGTAAGAAAGGTCTTGAGTTTCATTTTGAAAGCAAAAATATTATTTAAATTCCTAATTGGTGGTGGAATATTGTTCCAACACTTTGTTGCTGCATATCGAAAACTGCCTCTGAATGCAGCTGATCTGTGTGTCTGAATAGCTAATTGCTGGGAGCACTGCCTGCTAGTACAGCGTCTGTTGTCTGTAACCATAGATAGCTTATCATGTAGATAAACAGGCTTTTCATATTTGACTACACCAAAAAGAAGACATGCTACGTCTTGATTTCATTTTTAAGATGTAATGCTTATTCAAAAAAGGTGTAATGTGACTGCGCGGGGGAACAGAATAACAAAACCTAGCGCAAGCGTTCTGAACCCTTTGTACAAGACGCTGTGTACGTGCAAGCAATCTAGGTCCATAAACAGAGTCCGCATAGTTTAATTTTGAAAGCACCAGTGCTTCCACCAGCTGTGTACGTAACTCAGTGCTAAGTAAAGGTCTTATTTTATACAATATTTTTAATCTATAAAAACAAGCTTGTACACAGTCAGCTACATGTTTCTCGAATCGTAATTCAGCATCCATGGTCAGACCCAGATTCCGAGCTTCAAGCACACGTTCAATTGGTACGCCTAAGAGCGTTGGCTGAAGGGCCGATCGAGAGGGAATGGAAGCTAAGCGTTGCCTGCTGCCCATTAATAAATACTTCGACTTTATTGGGTTAAGAACGAGATTATTACTTTCAGCTCATGTCACTATTCGCTGCAAGTCTTCGTTTAAATATTTTATGGCAGTATCTAGGTTCTCCGGCTTAAAAGAAATGTAGACTTGGATATCGTCAGCATAAATATGGTACTTGCAGTTGCTTATGCATCCTGTGATATCTGCAGAGTATAAAATAAAAAGTATAGGGCCCAGAATCGATCCTTGAGGAACTCCTCGATTAACTGCTGCCAAACTAGATCGGAGAGGCGATCCATCGGGCATCCTTAGTTCAACGAACTGAAATCGGTTGCTGAGATAGCTGCCAAACCATTTTACCGTTTTTGTGTCAAAGCCGTAATAACTCAATTTCGACAACAGAAGAGTAACGTTGATGGTTTCAAACGCCCGGGAAAAGTCTAGCAGCACCAACAAAGTACACAATCCCTGGTCTTGTGACTCCAGAATATTATCAGTTACACCGAGTAAAGCTGACACCGTGCTGCGCCCCTTCCTGAAACCCGATTGTACCTCTGGTAAAATAGCCTGATGTTCTAAGTAATTCGTTAGCTGATGACAAACGACTTTCTCAATCACTTTCGAAAGACATGGTAAAATACTAATAGGTCTTAGATCTTTTACACCTAATGGGTTGTTATTTTTAGGTAGCGGTCGGACTATAGCTACCTTCCAATTATCCGGAAACCTAGAAGTAGCGAACGATGTGTTTATTAAAGCCGTTATAGCTTTGATAGTTTCTGCGCAGGTTAAAAGAAGCATATTAAGTGTAATTCCATCGTAACCCTCAGCGTTGGAATGTAAGTTCTTTAAAACTGTAGACACAAATTCCATACTTGTCGGTTCCAGGCTGATTACACTTTCACCATATCTATTAAATTCGAAATAGGTTAAATGTTTAAATAAAACTACTTTTTTACGGATTTTATCGTGTTTAATTTTGAACTATTTTTACCCGACGTTTCGGACGCTTTACAGCACCCATGGTCACGGGGGGACTGAGGTGACAGTTGTCCCGATGTCATAGGTAACCCGGAGTACCTTCAGCTTTTAATTATTATTTTTAGTCCGATCTACGCAGAAATAGCTTACTGTGTCTTGAAGCCTTGCAGTGGTATGCTTGGTTTTTGATTTAATTTTATTAATAATAGGATCCCAAGCCGGTGGTAATACCCAACCATCTTCTCTATTGAAATTAGGATGTTTTTTAATTTCAATAGCCTCACGAATCATCCTTGGTAGGAATCGGTGTTCTTTTGCAAGGATTTGTGGTCTATCAAATCTGATGTAATGGTTGGGATGATCCAGAACATGGTCACAGACTGCAGACTTCCTAGAGCGTCGATGCTTCACATCAGCTATGTGTTCTTTAACGCGGGTTTTAATGGATCTTTTAGTTTGCCCTATGTAAGAGAGACCACATTCACAATCCAGCTTGTATACTCCTGCATCTTGTAGAGGGATGTTACACTTGACAGATGGTAAAAACTGACTTATCTTCTTCGGCGGCTTAAAAAATGTTCTTATAGAAGCTCGCTTCAAGATATAGCCAATCTTGTCCGTGACTCCTCTGACATATGGAAGAACAGCAGGTACACGCTCGACTGTGGCCGGCTTCACTCGGTCACTGCGACGAAGGCGCGGAACCCGAAGCTTGTTGTCTTGCAAAACTTGCTTGACATGCTGAAGCTCGGCGGCCAGGTGTTTACTGTCACAGATCCCTTTGTGCTCTCTGAAACAAAGATTTACCCACGGTAGCTAACTGTGAAGGATGGTGGTGAGATTCACCATTTAAAAACCTATTTTTATGGGTCTTTTTTCTATACACAGTGTGACACAAGGTGTTATTAGGATTCCGAATTACTAACACATCCAGAAAAGCTAAAGAGTTATTTGCCTCTAACTCCATTGTAAATTGAATTTTAGAGTTTAGGGAGTTAAGGTGGTCTAGAAATGCAGTTACTTTATGCAATGGTAAAATTGTGAAAGTATCATCTACATACCGCTTGTAGAATCTTGGATTTACAGGAGAAGTACGGAGGGCTTTCTCCTCAAAGTCTTCCATGAAAATGTCGGCGACAATGGGAGATACTGGAGAGCCCATCGCCACACCATCTACTTGCTTGTAGTACTGTTCCTTCCACAATAGATAGCCAGATGTAAGGCAATGTCTAAGTAGTTCTGCATATTCTGCTGGCATGTTGTTCTCCGCTAGCTTCCTGGATACAATTGAGATGCAGTCTTCTACAGGTAGGCATGTGAATAGCGACTGGACATCAAAACTGACCATATTTTCATTGTCAGTAAGATGTAGGTCTTTAATCTCACTGACAAAATGGTATGAATCCTTTGTGTGTGCTCTTGTGTGTCCTCTGAGCGGTGAGAGTATTTTCGCTACATGCTGAGCCAATCTATAAGTTGGTGAATCGATCTGGCTCACTATTGGAATTGGTTCACTATAGCGGAGAACAACATGCCAGCAGAATATGCAGAACTACTTAGACATTGCCTTACACCGGGCTATCTATTGTGGAAGGAACAGTACTACAAGCAAGTAGATGGTGTGGCGATGGGCTCTCCAGTATCTCCCATTGTCGCCGACATTTTCATGGAAGACTTTGAGGAGAAAGCCCTCCGTACTTCTCCTGTAAATCCAAGATTCTACAAGCGGTATGTAGATGATACTTTCACAATTTTACCATTGCATAAAGTAACTGCATTTCTAGACCACCTTAACTCCCTAAACTCTAAAATTCAATTTACAATGGAGTTAGAGGCAAATAACTCTTTAGCTTTTCTGGATGTGTTAGTAATTCGGAATCCTAATAACACCTTGTGTCACACTGTGTATAGAAAAAAGACCCATACAAATAGGTATTTAAATGGTGAATCTCACCACCATCCTTCACAGTTAGCTACCGTGGGTAAATCTTTGTTTCAGAGAGCACAAAGGGATCTGTGACAGTAAACACCTGGCCGCCGAGCTTCAGCATGTCAAGCAAGTTTTGCAAGACAACAAGCTTCTCACAGTCGAGCGTGTACCTGCTGTTCTTCCATATGTCAGAGGAGTCACGGACAAGATTGGCTATATCTTGAAGCGAGCTTCTATAAGAACATTTTTCAAGCCGCCGAAGAAGATAAGTCAGTTTTTACCATCTGTCAAGTGTAACATCCCTCTACAAGATGCAGGAGTATACATGCTGGATTGTGAATGTGGTCTCTCTTACATAGGGCAAACTAAAAGATCCATTAAAACCCGCGTTAAAGAACACATAGCTGATGTGAAGCATCGACGCTCTAGGAAGTCTGCAGTCTGTGACCATGTTCTGGATCATCCCAACCATTACATCAGATTTGATAGACCACAAATCCTTGCAAAAGAACACCGATTCCTACCAAGGATGATTCGTGAGGCTATTGAAATTAAAAAACATCCTAATTTCAATAGGGAAGATGGTTGGGTATTACCACCGGCTTGGGATCCTATTATTAATAAAATTAAATCAAAAACCAAGCATACCACTGCAAGGTTTCAAGACACAGTAAGCTCTTTCTGCGTAGATCGGACTAAAAATAATAATTAAAAGCTGAAGGTACTCCGGGTTAACTATGACATCGGGACAACTGTCACCTCAGTCCCCCCGTGACCATGGGTGCTGTAAAGCGTCCGAAACGTCGGGTAAAAATAGTTCAAAATTAAACACGATAAAATCCGTAAAAAAGTAGTTTTATTTAAATGTGTAATATTCGCGTAAATAAAAGAAAACATTAGGTTAAATGTGACATTTCAACATCTGAACTTCCAGGAATATTCAAAAAATGACTATTTATTTGTTCAGCATTAGTAAAATGGGATGACATTTCGTAGTTTTTTTTAAAAGGTAGGACGTATGACTTTAAGTTTTTCCAAAGTTGTTTTGGTCTATGTTTTTGATTATTAATATAATTTTTATAATAAGCTGTTTTTTCAAAAAATATAGTTTTACGAGGGTGGATTGAAAAGTACTCGGCCTAACCAAGAAAATAAACACATACTAAATCAGTTATATTTTTATTTTTCTACATAATCACCATCAAGTTCAATACATTTTTGCCACCTCCCCTTCCAAGCATTTAGACCGTTAAAAAAAATGATTCTTCCTTAGAGTCAAAATATGCGTCTACAGCTGCTTTGACCTCGTCGTTTGTCGAAAATCTTTGACCTCCCAAGTGCTTTTTTAGGTTAGGGAACAGAAAGAAGTCTGATGGTGCCAGATCAGGTAAATACGGCGGATGCGGTAACAGTTCAAAGCCACAGTTGTGAATTCCAGCCATTAACTGTACTGACGTGTGAACACGGGCGTTATCTTGATGAAACAGGACTTTTCTTCTGAGCATTCCTCGACGTTTTTCTTTTATTTCCTGTCGTAAATGACGTAGTAAGGTGCAGTAGTAATCAGAGTTTATAGTCTGACCCCTTTCAAGATAATCAATCATAATCACACCTTTCGAGTCCCAGAATACTGAAGCCATCACCTTATTTGCCGACAATATCGACTTAGCCTTTTTAGGGGGTGGTGAACCAGGTCTTCTCCACTGTTTTGATTGTTGTTTTGTTTCCGGTGTACAGTAATGAACCCATGTTTCGTCCATAGTAACAAAACGATTCAAAAAATCATCTGCATCGGCTTCAAATAACTCCAAACAGTCGCGTGAAATAGTCAATCGCGTCCTTTTTTGTTCAACTGAAAGCAGTCGCGGAACCCACCTCGCAGACACCTTGTGAAAACCCAACTCGTTGACAATGATGTTTTGAGTTCGTTCATAAGAGATGCCTATAATCTCGGCTATCTCTCTAATTTTTAATCTGCGTTCTCCCATTATTAAATCAAGTACTTTTTAATATTTTCGTCAGTAGTTGACGTCGAAGGCCTTCCAGAGCGGGGTTCATCTTTCACACTCTCTCTACCACGCTTAAATTTTGCTATCCATTTTTTGACGGATGAATATGACAGAGCACAATCGCCTAATGTACTGACCAAGTCATCATGGATGGCTTTTGATGATAGCCCCTTCTTATGGAGGTACTTAATGACGGCACGTTGCTCGATTTGCTCCATTCGCGGAAATTATGACCGATTACTTTGTTAATAAATTTATAAAATCACAACTAATTATCGCACAGGTTAGAACTTCACACAATGAACTAGTCTGAACTGAACTAAATAATGTGGGTAGATTTGATTTTTAGAATTGAATGGATCTGTGTTAGGCCGAGTACTTTTCAATCCACCTAGTATTTACTAAAGAATTTAGACTTTTAAAATATTCTTTTTTTAAAGTTAATTTAGATTTTCTGTATTCAGACAGGGCCTTGTTTTTTAAAGAAATCATGAATTTTAAGTTATCCGTCATCCATGGGTACGTGCGAACTTTCGATACACAATTTTTAACCGGGGCATGAATATCAAATATTCTGAGAATACACTTATTAAAATTATTTAACATTTCATTGATATCTGTTGCCTGTGCGATTAAATCCCAGCGAAATAGTTGTAGGTCATTTTTAAATTTATTATAACATATGTCCTTCATTGGGCGAAAAGAAAAATATCGGGGGGTAAATTTATCCCGACTCAAGTGGAATTCACAACAAACCATAGCGTGACCGTACAGTGACCCCATTGCCTCCACCGAGACGCGTCGCGCACGCATATCTGTGCAAATAATATCGATTAATGACGAACTGGATTCAGTGAAATAGGCGAATGCACTATTTGTGTAAGACTAAGGCAGTTTAAAAATGTATTACATTTTATAGTATTATTACTGTTTTGTTGCAATAAGTTAATATTAAAATCGCCTAATACTATAATGTGATCATATAAAGAAATACAGTTGATAGTGACCGTCAGTGCATCGAAAAAAATATCTACGTCGTGCCAAGGTGGCCTGTACGCCGTACCTATAGCTATTTTTTTCCCACCAATGGTGGTCGTTAACCACATTTGTTCAACCGTCCTATGACATGGTTCGACAGGAAATGCAAAGGTACGTACATTTACACCTTGTTTAATATAAAAACCAACTCCCCCTCCTCGGCCCCTCTTCACCCCCGTCGGACGCGGAATATGACGGAATCTATAATATAGAACCTTCGGCGCAAAATCATCTTCTCCAGACTTAAGCCATGTCTCATTTATAGCCATTACATCCACGGAGTACTTATTCATTAATGTTATAAACTCATCCTGTTTAGTTCCCAGTGAACCTGCATTGTACAAACCTACCTTTAATTGAGGATTATCAATCATTGTTAAAATTTAAAAAATAAATTACATAATAATAAAAAACTATACATATAAATCTTAAATGGTTGCATAAATTATCAACATATATTATTAGTTTGCATAGATAGTTTAATACATACGCATTATATTCTGTCAAAATTGAAAAATTACTTATACATAACACACACATATATTTACAAAAAAGTAACAATATGATCCGATATTGCAAAGGCATCAAGAGATTAATCAAGAAAGCATTGATATATATGTAACATAAGTGGCAAAAGATGAACCACCTGTCGACACAAAACATATAGTATAATAACAAAAATGTGCATAAAAATATCAAAATATGCATAGTAATTACAGTAACAGGGTAAAGTATACACACAAAATATAAACATATCAGTAGGTTGAGATACAATAAATCGTTGGGCGTAACAATAACTAATAAGTGGACATAATTCGAACAAGTTCTTCACAAAAAATCCTGTCTATATCTTTCGAGGTACGTATGCGTTCAACAGGTTTGCCATCATCTTTCCGGAGAAATATCTTACCGTATATTTAAAATTATGGCGTCGGCTTTCTTCCCTCACACGGTAGAATAACTGTCGATTTAGGCGCGTGAGTCGTTCATTCACGTACAAGCGTCGCGACGCCCCTGTCATGCCAATCTCAGTTGATGTGATGATTCGACGCACTCGTGCAGCACGTAAGAACTCGTCACGAACTAAGCGTCGCGACATGCGCACGACAATGGGTCGCGGTCGGGATGATGTAGTGCCTTCTCCTTCGATTTTGTTCGAACGGACAGGGCCAGTGCGTTCTACATGTACTATGTCGCGCTCGTCCAGATTTACGCCCAACTTTGTTGAGAGGAACTTTACTAGGTGTAACGGGGTTTCATCTTTGCTTTCGGGGATTCCAGCAATTTCCACGTCATTAAGCAGAAGCTGTTGATCCCGTTCGTGTATTTGCGCTCTTAGTTCACATATTGTATTATCAAACATTGTGCTGTTTGTGGGAATTTCCTCGAACTTCTTCTCCAAAGTAAAGAGCCTAGCTTCCATCACATCAAGCCGTTCAGTACACGATTTTAATGACAATTTGAAATCAATGATCTCTTGTCGAACTTCTTCAATTTCTTCTCTAATCTCGGCTGTAGCTGCCTGTAGTTCCTCGCGGAAGTTAGTTTAAATCATTTTGTTTTTCATATTGAAAATTCTGTTTTGCGAAGAATAATTATGATTTCTGCCCGTTCGATCGGTAGTCCGAACAATTGGACCTACAGAACGTTTTCTCCCGTTTATCAAATTATTCTAACACATTCCCATTAATCGACTAATATCAGAAAATGTATCCTCTTTAAAGTAGTGTCGATACACATTATTGAAAACTGTCAAAAAACTAATGTAATAAATATACACATATTATATGATAAAATACAAACGGGATAAATTACAATATTAAATACTTGGTAGCCTTGGATTCACACGAACATGAAGAACATAGAAAAAAATACTAAATTCTTATTTTTTTGAATTTACGTATAGGTTTTTTTTTAAATCTACATGTAACTATATAATGTGAACCAACAATCAGTCGAAACAGGAAATAATCTTATTGGACTGAATTATCTATAAAAAACACCTGAAAAATTATTTACATTGTGTAGTGTAAAATTAAATTTGTGCTGAACTACCACCCACGGCTAATTCCTTACTGACAATTTATTACAAGTTAAAAACAAAAGATTTTTTTTCAGAAATCCGACACCCGACGAGAGTTTAGGCGTCGAATGGCTCCCGTATACTACCGACGGCAAGGAGTATATAAATCTTGAAGACAACATGACGATGGGAAGATACGCAGACAGGGATCGAATGAATTTCTGGAACGATTTGTACAAGGAAGCTGGCGTCCCTTACATTACCAGTGATTAATATAAAGTAAAGAAGTTTTACATTAAATGTCTGTTAAAGCTGCAGTCATTGCATTATTGTTGTGTCTATCGTTCGCAACGAACCTGATATTAAGATCCTGTCAAAAGAAAAATTGCTTTAAGCAAGAATGATTTGATCTTAGTGAAAGATTCTAAGGTGGAGTAAGTTAAGTCATTCACTTGGTAGTTCGCACGTTGACTGCCCCGGCTGTTCAGAGTACTAATTCTTGTATGTCCGTTTTTTGATAAATTGTTTTATTATCCATACTAATATACTAATATTATAAATGCGAAAGTAACTCTCTCTGTCCCTCTGTCTGTGTGTTACCTTTTCACGGTTCCACCGTTGAACCAATCGAGACGACATTTGGCACAGAGACAGCTAGCATCCTGAAGACGGACACAGGATACTCTTTATCTCGGAACATCACATAGTTCTCAAGAGATAATTAAACAAACATATATCCACGCGGACGAAGTCGCGGGTGGCAGCTAGTATCACATATTTTAAGATAGCAATTCTTGATTGAGAGGAAAAATAGAAACTACTGCATTCTAAGCTCTCTATACTAATAATGGTTTTACTATTAACATTACTAATATTCCTGTTAACCACTCCAAGCTTTTAGATGTTTGTGTTGTACTCGTATGTTTACGATAGTTGAATGGCGGGCTCGATCTTGCGACGTCATGTTTCGCAGTCCATGCCTTAAACCTATTGGCGTCTTTCATGTGTGACCTGAGCCCGATTCCCGTTACGGCACCACTGATATTGTTAATAGTGCAAATATTGTTAGCAATTGTAAGTGTTTGTGGTCCTTCACTGAAGGCCTGATGACGGAGCTCAAAGTAGCTCAGCGGGCTATGAAAATTACTATGTTCCTCTACGAGATAAAATCCATAACGACGATATCCGCAGCAGCTCTAAAGTTACTGTCATAGCTCTAAGGATTGGTTAGCTGTAGTGGCAATGGGCTGGCCATATAGATCGTAGAACCTATAACCGTTGGGGAAGAAAGTGCTTTCAATATACTGCTCGTGGGAACGGCCCATTGCGTTGCATTTGCGAGTCGGAACTTTTTGTTTCGTGCTAAAATGGCGACGACGTGGTTAGCCATCCATCATGTCTTGTTTTCTACGGGGGCGAGATTTAGGCTACGGATGTGCTCTCTGTCTACTCCTTATATGGGAAAAAGTTGAGACTGTTCAGTTTGTTCTGTCACTGTCAGAACAAAATTTCGAGAAATACATCCCGCAATAGAGTAACGAACACGAACCCTGTCCAACTCCAAAACCTTGTCAAAAATGTGGAAACATAAAAAAGTAAAGTAAAGTTTCAGCCTATAAATGTCCCACTACTGAGCACAGGCCTCCTCTCATTTCTGAGAGGGTTTTGGAACTAGGAAGAATCCGCCACGCTGCTCCAATGCGGGTTGGCGGACTTCACATGTCTTCGAAATATTTTTTATCCCTCAGAGATGCAGGTTTCCTCACGATGTTTTCCTTCACCGCCGAGCACGTGGTAAATCAGCACTTAAAATTGCAATTAACAATTTTAATGATGCCGGCACCGGGAATCGAACCCAGGTCACTCGCGTACTATGAAATTTAAAGCGAGCGACTAGCCCCTGAGCTACTTTTACTACTAGCATATTTTTTTATTATTTTTTAAAAAATTTAATTTAAAAAAAGCGCGGGGTGCGTGGTGTCATTAGTTATAAATATTTCATTGACAGATATGAGAAGAAGGAATATCATATTGATGATATCTTAAAAAGCTCTTCACGATTTTTTTTAAATAATTTTTAGTCTTCTTATTTACACTATTATTCATTTATATTTATTAGAATTTTTTACACTATTCTTAATTCAAATTTATTAAAATTTAATTACTATTTTTTAGTTTAGATTTCTATATAAATCGTATTTTCTAGGTTTTTTACTATTGTTTATTTTAATCTATTATTTATTTTGTTACAAACTATTGAGTAATTTAGTTGGATTTTGTATAAAAGCATGTTTTTTTAGTTTTTTAAACTATTATTTTTAATTGGATTTTCTATAAAAGCGTGCTTTTTTAGTTTTTTTAAACTATTATTTATTTTGTTACAAACTAATTTAAGACGATGGCCTCTATAACAGGTAATATATTAGCGCCATCTATTAAGTAATTTAGTTGGCTCTTCTATAAAAGCGTAATTTTTTTAGTTTTTTTTAAACTAGTATTTTTTAGTCGAATTATTTCATTGTCATCGGTCTTTGACAGGTGTGCAAAATTTGAACTAAATCGGATCGTTCAAAGTAGGAGAAAATCGAGCCCTAAGGAGTCGGTTACAAACACACAAGTGAAGTTAATATAAAGCGTGTAAAAAAAATATTATTTTTTTATTAAACTCATTCAGATACGAGTATGTTTATAAAAGTTGTTTCATAATGTCTATACTATCTCGGTAGGATTGGCTTATGGACGATGTGTATATGCCCCAAAAATATAACGAGTCTCGTAGCGTGATACCTGTGGGAGACATGACGACTTAAAGAATTTGCTTAAAACTCATATGCGACAACCCTGTTACACAGCCGATCGAGGCAATCAGCTCATAAATTTAATTGGGCGTTTTTCCGTTGCCCGACCGATGACGGCATAAGATAGAAGCAAATTTTGTATCAAGTTATAAGCAAACGCTCCGGGATAGCAAGTTTTCCGTTTCGCTCCGTCCGACATAACTGAAGATACTCGTATGTTGCATAAATATGTAAGCTGTTGCAGTGTGCGTGTGAATGGTGCGTTGTGGGGAACATTGTATGATTCATTTTACAACTAATTTGCCTTTAGTAAGCCCGTTTTGTACTCATATAATACTGGTGGTAGTATTCCTATGCAGGAATCCGTCTAGGTAGGTACCACCCCAAGGCCAGCTATTCTGCCGTGAAGCAGTAGTGTGCAAACATTACTGTGTTTCGGTTTGAAGGACACTGTGAGCTAGCGTAATCACTGGGCATATGAGACTTAAGAACCCCTAAATGTCCCGGGGTGATGGGCACAGTGTGGTGTCACACAGAATTTTCTGGGTGACTCAGAATTTGGTATGGGCAGACGTTGCACTTACCATCAGGTGAACGTTTTGCTCGTTTAATCACTATTCCAATAAAAAAAAAAAATCTCGCCCACCCGTACAAACTTGGGCCGAACTTTACTAACTCCTACTGAGTTAGTAAATGCTCAGCACTGTTCATGAGAATAAACTTTAAATTAGCTTAAATTCAATACTCCGCGAGAAGTGACTCCAAGAAATTATTAAGTCTTAGAAATGATTAAAAATACGTTCCACTAAGTATTGTATTTTTAACTTCACAAACCGGATGTCATTTTACTTAGTATCTGAATTCCGACTTTTACTTTTTTGCGATTGGTATAAGTACTGCATTCGCGCCAAAAACCTAATGGACCAATGAAAATAATTTTACCTACAACCTTGTGAAATTAAGACACGCCATTAAACATTTTCTTCGTAGGCAGTGTGAGTAAAGGGATATTAATCGGAAAGTTCTTGAAGCCGACCGCATAATTATCTCAAGACTGCTATTATAAAAAAAATTGATCCGGAGCGCTCACATGACACAAACACAGATTAGAAAACAAAAATTTACGAAAAGTATTACCTAAAGCAGTATTCGACACTCATCGATTCATTAATTTAATTATTCCTACTACGACACTGTGAGAATAAATATATTAAAAGAAACCTTGCGAAAAAGTGCTAGTTTATGTTATGAACAAAACAGTAAGCAGTTTGCACAGTTACTACACTTCCGTATGTACCTAACCTTAATCAGAGTCAATATTTTTTCGTATGGGGATTTAGAATTTGTCACATTATTATAGTAAATAAAAAATATATTCAACTACAGATTTATTTTTATTAGGTAAAGCGATGCGACGAGCAAAACGTCCACCTGATGGTAAGTGCAACGTCTGCCAATAACAAATGCTGTATCACCCAGAACACTTGTGAGTGGCACCACGCCGCCCGTCACCTTGAGACATCAGTTCTTACGTCTCATATGACCAGTGATTCCAGTAGCTCTCAGTGCCTCTCAGACCGAAACACAGTACTGTCTACATACTACTGCTTCACGGTAGAATAACTGGATAATAAATTTATTTATTTATAATTTTTTTCATAGTATTAAATGCGAAAGTAACTGTCTGTTGCCAGTTTGTTACCTTTTCGGGCCTAAAGCGCTGTAACGATTTCGAGCAATTATATAGGAATTATAATATTCGGCAACAAGATAGCTTGCATCTTGGGAATGAACACACGATACTTTTTTTCCGGAACATAAATTAGTACCCACGGGATTTTAAAACACTTATCAGCACGTATCAGCTAGTTATTTACTATTTATTAAGAAGAATATATTGGAGTTTTCTATATTGGAGGATCTATATCGAATAAAGATCACATTACGGTGCATGGGCATGCGATAGAAAGAGTTGAGGAATATGTCTACTTGGGACAAACCTTGAACCTTGCCAAATTCGGACAAAATAGTGAGATTGAGCGCCGCATCCGCCTAGGCTGGGGTGCTTTCGGCAAACTGTCCGAAGTCTTCAAGAGCACAAGCATCCCCATTAACCTCAAGCGTCGGACCTTTGAACAATGCGTCCTACCAGTCATGGTCTACGGAGCCGAGTCATGGACGCTGACAAAGCAAGTTTTACACAAGCTCCAAGTCACACGAAGAACCATGGAACGGGCTATGTTAGGTATCTCTCTACGTGATCGAATCGGGATCAGCGGACAGGACAGGAACAGCGATCCGGAAGAAAACGAAATTGGTCGACATAGCTCATGTGATCGCTGGCAGAAAATGGAAGTGGGCGGGCCATATATGTCGTAGACAGGACAACAGGTGGGGTAGTCGGGTGCTTGAGTGGAGGCCTAGAGTAGGGCATAGAAATGTAGGCAGGCAACCGATGCGTTGGACCGACGACCTTTTTAGAGTGGCCAGAAAGGACTGGATGCGAAAGGCGCAAAACCGGGAAGAATGGCGTGCATTAGAAGAGACCTACACTCAGCATTGGGTGGTGAAAGGTTGAAAAAGAAGTAGAATAACTTAGATTCAAATTTTTTTTTTTTTAAATATCACGTGCAACTGAGTAAATGTTATGGAAGTGAAACTTCTTTAGCGATCTTAACCTCTATTTATAATTAATAAAAATAATCTAAACGTCATACCATTTATGGGTTTTCAAAGTCGGAGTCAAAGTCAAAATTTCTTTATTCAATTTAGGCTTGTTTAAAGCTCTTATGAACGTCAAAATCTACACCGGTTCAAAAAATGACCTTCTCAGAGAAGAACCGGTAAGAAACTCTAGGGTCTTTCTTTTTTCAATGCCATATTACATAATGTCATTTACAGATTACAGATTAAAAAAATTACATCACAAATTTAGTAGCCAGGGGGTTTGCAAGTGCAGAGTATGAGTTATTTCCACACGTCTTTGTCGTCTAAGTATATAATAATCTATTTTATAATACGATTTATCTAATAATGTCTTCTTGATAAGTTTTTTAAAATCCATGTCCGATTTTTGTGTTACTCTTTTAGGAATTTTATTATACATCTACAAAAACTTTACACATCTACTAAAAAAAGACTAGAACCTGTAGCGTCGTTATACAGGATACAGTCAATTTTTTGGTAAATAAACGAATGTTTTTCCGTACGTACATATTTTCAAAAATAAACAACGACGGAAGCGTCAAAATATTAGTCTCTCTGAATAGTTCTCGTAGCGACTCGCCCGTTCCCAAGTTAAAAATTGCCCGAAATGCTTGTTTTTTGCAAAATAAATATTGTTTCCAATTCAGCTGCGGATCCCCACGGTAATACGCCACAAGACATAATACTGTGGAAGTATGCAAAATATACTAATTTAACAGTAGCTTCATCAGTCACCTGTCTAATCGTTCTTATTGCAAAAATTGCAGAACTAAATTTCGGAGCTATTTATAATTATATATAATTATTTATAATATTTTCAATATGTGCTCCAACTTGGATTCAGTAGTAATTCCAAGGAATACAGTTCAATTTCTAAACGTAAGATTAGAATTCTGTAAATTAATATTAATATTATGCGCCGACTTAGACATTTTAAAGTGTAAACATTTTGTTTTGCCTGCATTTAAAACAAAATTGTTTGCCGCAAACCATTTGGAAACAATATCTAGAGTTTCATTGGTCTGTTCCAGCATTAATTCATTTCTGTTAACTTTAAAACACAATTACGTATCATCGGCAAACAGAACTATATAAGACCATTTTTGTACCAAATATGGTAGATCATTAATGTAAACCAAGAAGAGAAATGGACCAAGGATTGATCCCTGAGGAACACCCATTTTTACTGCACAACCTGATGACATATGATGAGATGGCAACTTTGTTAGTTTTATTTGTAAAGTAGGAAGATAAAAGATCCAGAGAGGCTTCACGAAAGCCATAGTATTTAAGTTTACATATAAAAATTTTCTGTTCCACGCAGTCAAATTCCTTTGAGAGATCACAAAACACATCGACTGTGTCATGGACATCTTTCCAGGCTTGTAGAACATGTGAGGCTAGTTTAACAACGGCGTTGGTTGTTGACCTACCTTTTGTAAAGCCGAATTGCTTGTCATTTAAAATTTTATACTTACTAAAAGAACGACCATTTGCTCTAGCCTGATTTTTTTCAAATATTTTACTAAAAGCTGGCCACACAAAAGTAGGACGGTGATTATAAGAAATTTCTCTGCTACCCGATTTAGAAACTGGTACAACTTTACTTTTTTCACTTGATTGCAAATGTTTAGTAGTTTCATTAGTTACATTTGAAAAACTTCAAGAAACTCATTTGGAACTTTGTATTTATCTTTTACTACATTACTATTTAATTTCAAAGCAAAGTCTTCTTTTTTAGTATAATGCCTGCCAGTTCCGAAATTAATTAAATTTCATGTGGCTTTAGTTTTATTAGAAGAAAACTTAATTTGATTGCTTAAAAATTAACTTTTGCTTTCAAACGAACATATTTAAAAAAAAAAATCTGTTTAACATACTGATGAAATTGTACATTGGATGTAAGAGATCTTACCATAGAAATCATATAGATTGTCTCTACTCTTTCTAATTCCTTTAGTTGCCCACTCGTCGTTTCGCCGTCGTTTCAGCCTATCATAAGTCTACTGCTGAACATAGGCCTCCCCCATAGATAGCCACAAAAGTTTGTAGCTCTCATTTTGGAAGGATTTTGCTATAGTTGCCACGCTGGGCGGGCAGGTTTGCAACCGAAGTTTATTTATTTATTTGTTCCGGGATGGTGCTGCTGCCCATCTCCTGGTTTTAATTTTCCCTTTGTCGACTTTAACGACACGCACGGGATGTGATAGGGTGGTAGATTCTCTTAGGCTGCCAACACACTTGCCCACTCACTTAAGCATATTTTTTTACAAATACTAACTACCTTTCTAGTAAATACTTTATTGTATTCGTTAGAAATCGCATAAAAAGGTGTTAAATGTGCTATTAGGGTCATTCAAAGAAACGGTTAACACAGAAAGTTTAAACTTAACATTGTGTTTGAATCGGTCAATTCTGTTCCTGGTCACAGGTCTACATTTAATTGATATACTGTCATTAATATTTTTGGAGTCCAACTGTATCTTTAAAGCTCTGTGATCTGATGTAACTCCATTTAACTCAGTTTTTTTAAAATATTTTACTGTTAACTATAATATTATCAACACAAGAGGCACAAGATGGTGTAACTCTGGTTGGTTCAGTAAATATGCATTGTAGACTAAACAATCAAATCAATTAAAAAAAAACAAAACAAAAATTCTAATTTAAAAAGAGAAACAAATCGCTCTTTGTTTCACTTAACAGATCAATATTAAAGTCACCACAAATCACTACTTTTTTCTTACTTTTCTCAAGACTTCTTCCATTATAATCATATATGCTGTGAAGTCAGCAGAAGGTAGTCTAAAAATACACATAAATATATCCATCCATTTCTGCACAAGCTATCACACAGACGTTCAACAGCACATGCCACAATATCTTTTCTTTCTTTAAATTTTAAAGTATTTTTAAATAAGATTAAACAACCACCTCCGTTTTTAATATTTATATTTATACTTATATCTTTATACTTTATACTTATCTAATAACAATTCCATATCTCAAATTTTGCCAGAGAAACGGTTAATATTTTGGTACAATAAACTTAGTTTTTTATAGCAGTGTTTCTCTTTTGACAGCCTTTCATTACTAAAAAAGAATTAGCCATAACATTAATAGACAATCTATTTAATGCTATCTTGTCACTTTAAAAATAGCGTTTCAAGGATTATTCTTAAAGGTAGGTTAACTATTTTGATTCACATTGATTATATAACATTTTCATCACTTTAACAGATAGCGTAGTTGAGTAGCATACAAAGTAACGCATTATTTTTAGCTACGTGGCGCGCAAATTAAGTTCTTTGTACCAGATAATATTAAAAAAAATTGTTACACCCTTTATAAAAAAATAAGTGTAGATTTGAAATGGTGTAGATCTAATTATTTTTATAAAGTGTTGAATAACGTAGTAAGTCGCATATCAAGATTCCAGAGGCACCTTACCATCAGTGTTTTACAGACGAGGCAAATACAGTTTGTAAAATATGCCAATTTTTGAGAACACATAATATTATTCTTAAAATTTGATTTTACTTTTTAATTTAACATTTTCATGTTTCTTGCCCGCTGGTCTCGTCACGTTCGGAATTGTTACATAGTTCTTTATTTTTCTCTTTCTGTCCAAGTACCTATTTTGCGTACTTATCGCGTCATAATAAACGTCCCGCCAAACTCGCTCCTCACATTCAGAACGTCACACTGAATTCAACCTTGGACGTTCGGCGCGGACGCAGTGAAGCGCAGTTATTAACTTCAGTCGCACAACGCGTCCCATGAAAGTAACCTACTTCATCGCTCTGGGGTAACGGAATTTCCGTAAAGAAAATAAGACGGTAGTAAGTGTATTAATGTATCATTAAATTCAACAACCTGTGCGTAATTACTAAATACAATTACATGTTACTGCAACATAAAACCTTAACCGGTTTATCTATTGTCTAAATAGGAACATAAATATTGTACCAAAACTTTTGCACCATTACCGTGGTTCATGTCACTCAAACCCCACCCACGACTTATCCCCTACCAACTACTTGTATTTGTGTACCTTATATTTTCTAGCCGCCACTTTAATTGTAAACTCTTTAAATTTCCATATCTTACAAACTACTCTTTGTGACATATGGTAACCCCGCTTCTTTATACAGTCTGTTCCAGAATTCCATTCGATCCCGGTCTGCACACGTATCCATAGACATTTTTTCGGTAAAGCTCAGATATTCTCTGCTCGCTGCTGTGAATGGAAGCCATTTTATATCCGACGAGTTATCTGGTGTGGGATTTCTGAAATAAAAGTGATGAAAATTTCACAACAAATTTCTTTATTTGAATGAATATAGAAGAAACGATTAATCTGTTCGTTTAATAAAAATTTTCGTAATTTCCCTTTCACAATAACCACGGGAAGAGATCGAGTGGATTTTCTTAAGTCTTCAACAGCCGGCGAAAAATATTATTTATCTTATTTTTAAAATTACCACAAACCACACAAACTAGATGAATCCCCCAGGGGATGTTAGTTCTCAGAGCTTCCAACTCGAACAAAGCGTTAAGTATCGTAGTTTCTGATAGGTACATCGGGGAACTCTTTTCCGGCGTCGGTTTGTCCAGACCACTATTACACCGGGTTCTTCAAGATAAGACTTACCTTAGAGTTCCTGAGTACCTTAGAGTAGATAGATCAGGTCCTGGTTAAAAGTGGGTCTATTTACTGGTGGTATAATTCCTATACAGAAATCCATCTGGTATATACACACAACAGTGCCAGTAATTCTGCCCTCAAGGAGTAGTGTGCAAACATCAAGTGTTTCGGTTTCAAGAACACTGGTAGCTAGTGTAATTACTGGGCTTATGACTTAAGAACTGATGTCTCAGGGTGACGAGCGCAATGTGGTGACACAGAAATGTTCTGGGCGACACATCATTTGTTCTGGGCAGACGTTGCATTTACCATCAGGTAAAAGATTTGCTCGTCTCGTCACTTTCACTTTTGATATCAACGCTCGGTGAACAGTTACATTAGTAATTATTATTCAAATAATTAATAATCTGACTTAATGTTAAATAAGTACAAGTAAATATAACAGCGACATTTCAATGGCATTACAACACAAGTTAGCAGAGCTTACCCTGTTTTAGCAAAGTCGGCCCATAATTTCGAAAATTTCTTCACTAAAATCCTTAATCTCTCCTGTTCTTCATAACAGTCTCTGTTCATGGCATTATTGAATAAATAGGATAAATCGTCGGCATGAGAAGCCCCTTTATAATCTTTATAACCCAACATTTGTTTGAATACATTTAAATCTGTAACACAATCGAACCTATACATGTAGATTGATTTACACAATGCAGCATAAAAATGGCAAAATCTTTGACAATTATACACAAAGTGTATGTCCGAATTTATATCTGACATCAAATCTATATCGTCCTCTTTAATGTCATTATTTCCCGCATAAAATTTCTTAATTCTATAACCGAAGTCTGTTAATACATCTTGTGCTACCCTCTGAGCTATTTCTCTAGGTACAAAAAATGACGGATTTTTATTGAGAAAATCGAGTTTTTTTACTTGGTGTTTCGCTATCATGAGGCCTTCAGCAGAATTATATCCGATTATTAGAGGAACTTTGTTCATCTTTCCAGCTATCATCAAATCAATAAGTTTTTCAGTTAGGAATGATTCGGTATTTGCGAATTGCTTTTCAACAACAGGACTAAAGTGGATTGGTACTCCGCGATATTTTTCGTCATATGTTAGTGTTTTAAATGTCATTCTAGAAAATTTATCAACCGGAATTTTCTGAAAAAAGTCGAGCAATTCGTCTGTGTCTGGATTTTCTTTACCTAAAACCTTAGCTGCTCTTATGGCTCTTTCCTTTCCATTCTGTCCGTGGGCCCAATCTGATAATCCCGTTCCACTTTGTGCTATGGCTTTATGAAACAAGCCTGTTGACATTGGTGAACACATATGATATGTCACAGATGCTGCTCCAGCACTTTGTCCAAATATAGTTACATTGTTAGGATCTCCCCCAAATTGTTCTATATTATTCTGAATCCAACGCAATGCAGCAACTTGGTCCTTCATGCCCGCATTTCCAGGAACCTCCGGACTATCTAAGCATAGGAATCCCAAGATTTCTAATCTATAGTTCATTGTGACTAGTAAGACATTATGCTGTAATAAGTACTCAGGTCCATAAATGTCTGTATCTCCTGATCCTGACATATAAGCGCCACCGTGGATGAACACCATAACAGGCAGTTTAGAGTCTCGCATTAATGATTTCGTATATACATTTAGGAACAAACAGTCTTCGCTGCCTTCTTCAGATTTCCCGGTATAAGCATCAATGTGGGGACACACGGACCCGTGCTTGACAGCTTCGTAGGTACCTTGCCAAGCCTGTGGTGGTTGTGGTGCCTGAAATTGTTGACAACGATGTATAATCTGAATTATAAATAATATGTAATAATAGGCATATTATCAGCCTGATAGTTGTTGTTCATCGTCATGACTGCGGCAGTCCACTACTGTACATAGGCCTCTCCCAACAGGCGTTACTAGCCCGATCTTCGGCTTTACGTATCCAGTTGCTGCCAGGCACCTTACGCAGCTAGACTAACCGACGATCTGTCGACACACCACACTACGTTTGCCTAAACATGGTTTCCATTCTAGGTTTCATGTACTGCAACGGTTGCCACTTTTGCGCCAAGTATGACCAGCCCATGGTCACTTCAGTCTGCAAACTCGAAAGGCTATGTGACTTTAGTTCTCCAGCTAATTTCTTCATTTCGAATTTTATCTACAAGAAAAACCTCGAGCATAGCTCTTTCATTTTCTTTCCGAGTGATTTTGTCTTATGGAGCAGCCGTACATTCAGTGTACACGTTTTGCTATAATAGATGGGTACAGACAAAATACATTGTCCGAAGAGTTCAGGCTTTACGGTATTGGCGACGAGAGCTGCCCAGCTCAACTGTATCCACCTATCGGTTTCATTCTCGAAGTTGTTTCTGCACGATTGAACTATCTGCACGAGAGTAGTCTTTGACAACTTCGAAAATTATTACATATTATACTTCGAAGAGTTATCGGAGCTGGTCGGTGAACATGGTTTTTATCTTGTTCAGATTCACACGCAGGCCAACATATCATTCCAGGATGAGTAATTGAGGCTACGTTTCTGCAGCGAAGCTACCACGATGACGGCAATTAAATTTTAATATGTGGTTGAGACAAAGTGATTTTGCTACACAATAGAATGATTACTGTATGTTTTTCTTATGAGATGAGATGAGCTAATTTTTTGCAAAACCTGATGGTAAGTGCAACGTCAAACCATAACACAGTAATGTTTGCATACTCGACTTTCTTGCTCGACGGGAGAATAACTGGCACTGCGGTGGTAGATACCTAGACGGATTATAGGAATCTTACCGCGAGCAACTCACGCAACTACATAACACTTCTACGTTGAGTACGAGTACCAAGAACCAGGGAGTTGGCGCTGTCGCAAAGCGACTCGCTTCTGGGCTGCGGTTCACGGGTTCGATTTCTACACGTAACAAATACTTGTATATACAGGATGTTTGTATATGTCGAATTTGTCTATAAATACATCCATGCCACAAGTTAAATTCTAATGTGGGTCATAGTTTATAAAAAAAATCAGGGACATTTTATTTTAAAAGAAAATTGTACTTTTTTAAGACGATTTTTTTAAGATTACCTTGAATCGGAGTTTGCCAACAGGAGGTTTCGCATAGGGGATTCCTTTGAAACTGTAGTATAGAGAACCATCATAATGCTTTTTTACTTCACCACTAAGTCTCCCTTGTTTAACTGTCACTGTAGGACTACTCTGAAACGGAAAAAAACAATATTTGATTGAATATTAGTCATGGGACTGCTTTTACAGGTACTACACAATGGCAAGTTTCTGCCACCAAACAGTGTTGTTCTTTAAATTTATCTCTAAGAGACACTTTAAAGCCAAGATTATAAATACCTCTTACGGCCCTCTTTTGCAAAACAAAAATCGCTTCTACGTCAGTCGCCTTTTCCCATAGCAAAATACCATCAGACATTATGCTATGAAAATAACTAAAATAAACTAATCTAGCAGTTTCAACATTAGTAAAATTCCAATTTTTTTTTTACAGCATAGACTGTCTACTAGCTAGTTTAGATATATGGGGGCTCCATTGAAGTTTTGCGTCAAGAGTTATTTCAAGAAAGACAGTAGTATCCACAAGGCTCAACTCTTCCCCATTCACTAGCACATTAACATCTAATTGATTAACATTTTGTGTTGTGAATTTAATACATTTTGATTTTTGCCGTTTAAAAGCAAATTGTTAACATCAAACCAATGTACTAATTTTGAAATAGCATTATTCACCTCATCATACAATAAATGTTGACGTTTTATCTTAAAAATCAAAGATGTATCATCAGCAAATAACACTATATCATGGTTGTTCTAGGTAAAGTAAGTCATTAATGTAAATAAGAAAAAGAAATGGGCCGAGAATCGAACCCTGCGGGACACCCATAGATCCGGAAGAACTCGTACTATTGATAACTACTTTCTGCGTTCTATTGCTCAAATATGAATTTAGAAGTTTATGTGCAGAATTTCTTATACTGTAATGATGTAGTATGATATGTATGATGTAGAACGACCCCTTGTAAAACCAAATTGGTTTTTGTAAAACAATCAAATCAAATCAAAAAAATGTTTTAACATTTGATTAAGTATAGTAATGTTGGTAGTACGGAAATAGGTCTAAAGTTAGCAGGGTCCGATGTACTACCAGATTTAAATAAAGGTATGATTTAACTAAGTTTCATCAAATCAGGAAACACACCAAATTCAATACCAGAATTAAAAATTATGCCTAATTGAGGTGCAATTATATCTATAACGCACTAACTTCAACGGACATACCCCATAGATAGTTTACCCCATAGAGTTTTAGAAGTAAAAATAGCATTAAATTCCTTGCTGACCAGGTTAAACAATACTTCATACAAATATTCAGTATTATTATTATAAGGAAGTAATAGTAGTTTTTTATTTACGCTACTTCTAAACTTCTCCAAGCGATGCTTATTTACAGGAACAAACACATTTTTTTTATTATTTAGTTTTTTGCATATGTAAGGTAACGATACTAACTGTCCAGAATGATCAGACTTATTTTGTGAATTATGGATCGGTGCAAAGGCTTAACATCTGTAAAAATATTGTTTATACAATGTGTGTGGTGGCGGCTCGTTAAAAGAATACTACCACTCCATCTCATCCAATGGATCTCGTAAAAGGCGAGTAAGGAATTAAACTGCACTGTGCACCCAGCAGCGCATGGTGGCGATGGGCTCACCACCTATCACACCAAGTGCATTATATTGTTTTGGTGAAACGTGGATTGTGGCAGTCATCTTTTTATGCAGTGAGTGCCCAGTCTCTAAATACCCCTTATGGGATACAGTCGTGATCTTATGTATGTATGTATGTATACAAGTCGCACTAGATCCAGTAATACGTGTTGGTTTTAAAAACATGTTAACTAAATGGAAAGATTTCAACAAATAAATAAATTTAATAGTGATGTAAGAAGCCTTTAGGAAACAAAAACAAAAAGAAAATTCAATAAATCAGATAATAATTTAATTATTGTTGAAATACATTTGAGGGCAGCATAAAATCCGAAACTTACGATTTTTACTTTTATATACTTTTTATTTAGAGAGCCGTAGAGCCGTGGTAGCTCAGGCGCTAGGGGCTCGCTTTAAATTTCAAAGTACGCGAGTGACCTGGGTTCGATACCCGGTGCCGGCACCACTAAAATTGTTGATTGCAATTTTAAGTGCTGATTTACCACGTGCTCGGCGGTGAAGGAAAACATCGTGAGGAAACCTGCATGTCTGAGAAATAAAAATATTTCGAAGACATGTGCAGTCCGCCGACCCGCATTGGAGCAGCGTGGCGGATTTTTCCTAGCTCCAAAACCCTGTCAGAAATGAGAGGAGGCCTGTGCTCAGCAGCGCAGCGGGACATTTATAGGCTGAAACTTTACTTTTACTTTTTTTATACTTTTTATAATTGTAATTCACCTAATTCGTTTGAGTACTTACAAACGATAATGAGACTGAAATATTTAAAAATTCTAACGTTCCTTTGATAACTAATGTGTAAACATTAAGTAAGTCTAACTTTAATTAATAACTTTCTTAAAATCGTTAACCAAAATATTGTAGTAAACATCTATGATTTGCAACACATGCCATAAATATATAATAACAGATATCTTTATGGCAGAATGATAATAAACTATTTTTTTTTATTTAGTATCGAACAGTTACTATTAAAGTGTTATTAGGATAAAGCTCCGCTACATTGTAACAATGGTTTAATAAACCATTATTAAATTCATACTATAGGCAATATCTCTGTCGCCACTGACTTTGTTTGTTAGTACGAGTATTTATTGAAATAAAACAAATTGTGTTGATTAATCGAAATTAATTTCATTTTATAAGAGACAAGAAATGTCTACTTGAACTACTTGAACTTTCTTTTCTGGTAACAACGAAGCAACTGTAAGTCTCAAAATGATTTTTTTTCACATAGATAAAGAGAAAATATAGAGATAGTGATTAGTTGTAAGAAAAATTAAAAGAGTCTTCACTAGTGTTACGAAAAAAAATCTTAAAACTAGCGTAGTGTAAAATTTACAAATTTGCATATGTATCACTGTCGCCCCATATGATCGATATACTGCAATGGTTTTTTAATGGTTATTATTATACATCACATCACATCACTTATTTAGATGATTGAAATAATAGAAAGAACAAATTATAATGTTTTATGTTTTTTTCAACCTGCAATTATACAAAATTGTAAAAGTATGAATTATACAAAGCCACCACAAGTATTTAGGATGTCACAATAAAACTAAGGCAAGTTGAGTTACTATACAAAGAAGGAACATTTTTTTTTTTATTTCATATAGGTGACGGAACGAGCAAAACGTTCTCCTGATGGTAAGTGTAACGTCTGCCCATAACAAATGCTGTATCACCCAGAAAATTACTGTGTGACACCACAATGCGCCCGTCACCCTGAGACATCAGTTCTTAAGTCTCATATGCCCAGTGATTACGCTAGCTCACAGTGCCCTTCAAACCGAAACACAGTAATGTTTGCGCTTTGTTACGGCGAGTTAGTTTTATCTGGTTGGACATTTCTTTATAAATTAAGTTCATTTAAAGTGATATGGCAACACGAAAAAGCAATTAATCCTTCAAAATCCAATAAAATGAAAGCAAACATTTCAATTTTATTTATATGTATGTTTTTTTCATTCCAAAGTTATTTTCATACAGTAGCTATATACAGATATTTAAGTTTCAAGACATATGAGATTGTTTACAATCTAATATGTGAATGTAGTAGATAGTTCATTAATATAAATACTAATACATTGATAATTCCAAAGAGTTGCTTTTCAGTCTGTGGAACACGAACTTAGCTCGAAGAAAATATGTTTAGTCAACAGTCGACTTAAGTAGATAAATATTTAACTTCAATTGAATTTTCAAAACCTTAACCGTAATAAATGAAAATATTTTACTTACCACGGTCATCGTGCTTAATTTTCTTATGAGATAGTGTAAAGATCCTCTCAGTCGAGGAGCGAACGTTAAACTAAACATTATCAATATATAATATGTTTTTATCTTAATAATATTTATATAATAATATTTATATCGGAAATAAGACGCGGGTAAGCGGTTTGACGGTTTATTCGTGACTGTTGAACGAGCATATGACAATCATTCATCATATATATTCAGAATACCAATCATTACAATCCTCCCCCCTTTAATGAATTATACATATATTTTATAATATACAGTTGTACATAACAGTGAAAAAAAATATCTTAAAATTATTTACAAAAAAAGAACGATATAAAAACAATACAGTGCGATGGTAACTTCCGTGACTCGATACAATAACAAAAAAATATTGTTATGTTTTACTAAGATCGAAAACTAAACTACTCTTTATAGTGGGGGGTGGGGGGGGGGCAGCTGTCGGAGCACGTAGTGTTGATGTTTCCCTCGCCATATCTATACAATCACTATTATTTATTATTTCGGTTCTCTCCCGTGCTTTAGATTTCCTCCCGTTGTCTGTTATGGCAGGGGTTTGTTATAGGCGCCTTAATTTCCTCTCTGCCGGTGCAAGACAAAGGCTCGGATCTAGAATTTGGCTGACAATTACTACTACGGGGGGGGGGGGGGGGGGGGGCAATCAGTGAACTCCTAATTCGACGTTTTATCTCGTCGATATGCTTATGTGACTCCCTATCTTTGCCCTCAAACTTTGTAGTCCATTACGCCCAAACGTTGCGTCACTTGTCCGGCTGCCCACTTGTCACCTCCCTGATATTGGCGAAGCCATTCATCATCACCCGGCTGCAGACCGCGTTCACCACCGTTTATTTGAGTTTTAATAATTTTATTTTCAATATCCGGTCTAAGTCTCATGTTAGAAGGAAGATTAAGTACCAAAGTAGACGTACTACTTTGGTACTTAATCTTCCTTCTAACAGGAGAGAAGCGGGACTTTCGCCGTACTACAATTTTCGGTATTTCGGTAATGCAATAGGAAAGTGTTAAAAAATAAATTTATATCTTTATTTTCCCTCATTGCCGTTTTAATAACTTTCTTTACAGAACGTTTGCCCCGGCACCGTTTGAAGTCGGGTGGTACGGCGCGGTGAAAACATGCTGTATACCATTATTTGTTAAAACACTGAGAAAATTCCCTACTGGTAAATGGCGGCCCATTGTCTGATACTAATTGTTTAGGTAGACCCCACCTAGCAAAAACTTCGGAAAGTTCAACTATAGTGTGGCTAGCTGTTGTACTCGGTACATAAAAAACCTCTAGCCATTTAGTTCTGGCATCAATTATTACCAAGTAAATTTTATTGACAATTGGCCCTAAAATTCAATGTGTATACGAGACCAAGGCTTAGCCATTCGCACAGTTCTGTTTACTACTTATTTACTCTATGTCATAAGAGTAAGCGGACACCCTAATCGCCCAACGCTGCGATCGGCTCGCAGCCATTAAAGGAATGCCATTTTTTGGGCCAAAAATACTGGCAAGCGGCTTGTGATCGGTACGTAAGGTAAACCGTTGACTATACAGGTATTGATGAAATTTTTTAAACAAAAAACAATTGCTAAAGCCTCTCGATCATTTAGTGAATAATGTTTCTCCGCGTGTCTGAGAGCTCTCGACACATAGACCACCGGTCGCTCGCACCCCGCTGCGCCGACGCAAGGCTGAGTGAGCACGCCTCCTATACCGCGCACGATCGCGTCACATGTCAATATTGAAGGTTTGTTTTGATCTACACTGGCTAAAACTTTTTTTTTTTAAAGATTCTTCGCAACTTCTGTCTCAGTCCCAATTGACCCCCTTTTTTAATAACCCCAAAAATATCCTTTATTAAACCACAAATAGAAAATAGCCGTGTGGTGGCGGCTCGTTAAAAGAATACTACCACTCCATCTCATCCAATGGATCTCGTAAAAGGCGAGTAAGGAATTAAACTGCACTATGCACCCAACAGCGCATGGTGGCGATGGGCTCACCACCTATCACACCAAGTGCATTATATTGTTTTGGTGAAACGTGGATTGTGGCAGTCATCTGTTTTTGCAGTGAGTGCCCAGTCTCTGACTACCCCTTATGAGATACAGTCGTGATCTTATGCAAAACTTCTTATTTTAAATTAAATGACTTTAATCTTTACAAGCTCATATTCGATAATTTATGTATCTGTGAAATACCTATAACTTACTCAACTGTAGCGACACCTACTTACGAAATAGTGATCATTACAAAACACTTATCTGTTGTTCTTGAAATTTATAAAATAACACAATTTCAAGGTAATGTTGAAATCCGACAAGAACATTGCCAAATCTAACATTAACTTGGAATTTATTAAAGCTTTAATCGATTAATGATAAATGTTGTAATAATCTAGAATTTAAAAGAGTTAAAAAGAATTTACCTGTCATTAATTATTGTAATAATATGATTTTTCGGGAGAGCTCGAATAATACTCGAACAACTCGATGCCATGTATAAGACTGAACTTTATTATCTACCTTCGTAGAAATGTATATTTATTGATACACATACCTACAACCTATTAAAAATAAACAACAACAGATAGTGTTCTTATCACTTTGTACAAGAATCACCCATTACAAATTAATTATCACAATCATAAAGAGAAACACTAATGTCCATATACAACAATACTTAATTCCATGCTTGATAAATTACAATTATCTATAGTATATGAAATACGATTATATTTACGAATAGAAATAACAAAATAGAACAATTAAAAAGTTAAATTATTTATTATTATTTTTATGATTCTTGATTTTAATGATATGTAAATTAATGATGATATTATACAGCTTTAATACTCACTAATTTAACAGTTAAATTATCACAAGATAATGTATTATTTGGAATAAACAATCTATAAGTAATATTCAAACGCTTTTTCTTTTTTTTTAACACATCCACACTTGCCTGCTCTCAACAACTCAGGAGTATCCCCACCGATCAGGAGCTCTCACTATCCTGCCAAATTGAGTAACGTAGTTATTATCATTATTACCATTTGTATATATATTTTCGGTGATGTAATTGCTGTTAGCCTTCTCGGCTTTTCCAGCTTCATCGGATACTACCATTTGTAGTTGCAGTTGCTAAACGCAGTGAATGGTGTTGGACACTATCGCCGGCGGGAACAGTGTGCGCGCGCGGGGATGCCGTAGTGCGCTGCTCTAGTGTTACTTCATCGAAATCATATGGCCGAGTAACGGTACTATCATCGCGTCGCAAACAGCTATCAAGGATAATGTGCCTACGATTCCGACGGATAATTCCACCTGTGTGTAGTTTTATTACATATGACCTACGTCCAGATGTGCTCATTACTATTCCGTTAACCCAATTATCATTGATACGTACTTTTATTTTATCCCCCTTATTTAAAGGATTTAAGTTCTTATTGCCTTTATCGTAATAAGTCTTTTGCATCGACTGGCGTGCGTGTAATCGTTCGTGCGCTCGTTTTTTACTGAACACTTTGGAGTTTTGGCGAGCACGGAACTATACTTCGGAGTTTAAACTACTATATAAAAGCTCGGCCGGGGAGGGCCAAATTATGACTTGATTGATTGAGGTATTTAAAAATTGTAACAACGCGAGTCTAATGTCAAACTTATCGTAAAGTGTTTTCTTGAGCATTTGTTTTACTGTTTGTATTGCTCTTTCCGCTTGACCATTTTTGATTGCGGATATCGTGGCGACGATGTCTTTTGTTCAAATTTCCATTTAATGCTAAACTCTTTAAACAATCTACTAGCGAATTCAGGGCCATTATCTGACATGACGATTTCCGGAATACCTTGTCTACTGAAAATTACTTTTAATTTATTAATAACGCCTTCTGAAGTTAAGCTTCGTAAATTTAAGTTTGGCCAATACATTACTTCTCTAGCTCTTAGTTTCGTTTTCGCTGCGACTAAATGTTCTACATGTATGTTCTTTGACATCTCGCGTCTCATATATTTTGGTATTACTATTTTGTGTCCTTTCCACACCAATTTGTACGTAACGGTCAAGTCTTCCCTGCAGTTCCAGTAAGGTTTCAACACATCAGGTACTTCCTTTTTGTTTTAGGGCCATCCTCTTTTAATGAATATAATTAATTTTTGCATTTCTTCGTCTGCCGTGTGGTAGCGGCATAAGATAATCTACCACCCCGTCTCATCCCGTGGGCGTCGTAAAAGTCGACAGAGGGAAATGAAAACCAGGATATGGGCAGCAGCGTCTTCCTGGAACATCAAAATAAACAAACTGCGGTTGCCGACCCGCCTGCCAAGCATAGCAACTATGGCAAATACCCCCCAAAATGAGAGTTGCAAAACAACGGCCCCTAGTCTCCGGCGGCCCCGCTAGTCCTGGCTACGGTAGCGGTCATGGTAACGGCGGGGCAGGGGGTACTAAGAATCTCCGGAGGAGGAGATCTTGCTACCACCACCGACGACTGGACCTGGCAACATTCAACGCACGCACGCTGAATACCGACGAGAAGATCTTGGAGCTGGAAGAGGAGGTGAGCAAGTTACGTTGGCATATTATATGATTATCTGAAGTCCGAAGACAGGGGGAGGACATGGTAATCCTTGAATCCGGTAACTTGTTCTACCACCGGGAGGGCGACCATCTGTCCCAAAGAGGTGTCAGGTTTATCGTCCACAGATCTCTCATTAACAACGTTGTCAAGATCGGGAGTGTGTCGACTAGGGTTGCGTACCTTATACTCAGAATAACCAAACGGTATTCGCTGAAGGTCATACAGGTATACGCACCTACCTCGGCACATCCTGATGATGGAGTGGAGGTAATGTATGAGGACATATCAAGAGCCATACATTCCTCCAAAACTCACTACACGGTGTTGATGGGAGACTTTAACGCAAAGCTGGGCATGAAAAAAGACGATGAGCTGGTAGAGGGGCAATTTGGAATAGGGCAACGGAACCAAAAAGGCCAACAGCTGGCCGACTTTATGGAGAAGGAGGGACTCTTTATGATGAACTCCTTCTTTCCAAAGCGGCCCCATAGAAAGTGGACCTGGATGAGCCCGGACGGTTCCACCAAAAATGAGATCGACTTCATCATGACGACCGAACGACAGCTGTTCAATGATGTCTCTGTGATCGCTAGGGTGAAAACCGGTAATGACCACCGAATTGTAAGAGGCACATTGAACCTGAACGTAAAGCTGGAGTGGTCGCGTCTGGTGAAGTCCACGCTCCGTCCATCTCGTGCCCTTATCCAAAACCCCGAAAGCTTCCAGCTCGAATTGCAAAATCGTTTTCAGTGCCTGGAATATTGCGTTACAGTGGACGATATGAACGAGAGGCTCGTGAAAACTGTCCATGCGGTGGGGGCAAAGTTTTGCAAGACCCACCGCACAAAAAAGATCCAGAAACTCTCCGACCACATTCTCGATCTCATGGAGGCTAGGCGAGAAATGAGGCTGCAGTCCCCTACTGATGCGTCAGCATATCGGAAACTGAACAGACAGATCTCCAAATGTATGCGGCGAGACCTTCTCAACTTCAATACAGCTCGTATTGAGGAAGCGATAGAGCGAAACCAAGGCTCCAAGGTTTTTCCCAGGGATCTGTCTGCCGGAAAGAGCCAACTGACTAAGTTGAAGACCGTAAGCGGTGGCGTCATTTCCGCCAGAACAGAGATTTTGAGTGAGATCGAGAGATTTTATGGACAGCTGTTCACAACGTCGTTGGAGCCACACATTAGTGTGAGTAACGACCCAAGAGCAAATCTCGTCCGACACTATTCTGATGATATCCCGGACATCAGTCTGAGCCAGATTATTATGGCTCTCAAACAGCTTAAGAACGGCAAAGCGCCGGTTGAGGATGGAATCACAGCAGAGCTTCTGAAAGCGGGTGAAAAACCGATACTAGTAGTCCTTCAGAAGCTCTTTAATTCCGTCATCCGGGGCGGCGCTACGCCGGAAGCGTGGAGCAGAAGTGTGGTTGTTCTGTTCTTCAAGAAGAGCGATAACGCCCTCTTGAAGAACTATAGACCGATATCGCTTCTAAGCCGCGTCTACGTGCTGTTTTCGAGAGTCATAACGAATCGTCTCGCAAGCAGACTTGATGACTTCCAGCCTCCCGAACAAGCCGGATTCCGAAAAAGCTATAGTACCATAGACCACATACATACCCTTCGTCAGATTGTACAAAAGACCGAAGAGTACAATCTTCCACTATGTCTGGCGTATGTGGACTATGACAAAGCCTTCGATTCCGTCGAAATTTAGGCGGTGCTACAGTCGCTTCAGCGGTGCCGAATTGACTGTCGGTATATCGATGTGTTGCAGTGCTTGTATACCAATGCTACGATGGCTATTCGAGTACAGAACCAGAGTACGAAACCGATCAAATTGCAGAAAGGTGTAAGACAGGGTGATGTAATATCCCCGAAACTCTTCACCACTGCATTGGAAGATGTTTTCAAGCCACTGGACTGGAAAGGATACGGTATCAACATCATCAATGGCGAATACATCACTCACCTTCGATTTGCCGACGACATAGTCATAATGGCAGAATCGCTGGAGGACCTTAGCGCTATGCTCAATGACCTCAATAGTGTCTCCCAACGGGTAGGTCTTAAGATGAACATGGACAAGACGAAGATCATGTCTAACGTCCATGTCACACCTATACCGGTTGTTGGGAACACTACGATCGAAGTTGTTGACGAATATGTATACCTAGGACAGATTGTCCGACTAGGTAGGTCCAACTTCGACCAAGAGGTCAATCGACGGATCCAACTCGGCTGGGCAGCGTTCGGGAAACTGCGTCACATCTTCTCGTCGAGTATACCGCAATCCCTCAAAACAAAAGTGTACAACCAGTGCGTGTTGCCAGTGATGACATATGGAACCGAGACGTGGTCCTTCACTGCAGGCCGCATGAGGAAGCTCAGAATCGCGCAGCGAGCTATGGAAAGGGCTATGCTCGGAGTTTCTCTGCGAGATAAAATCCGTAACGATGTTATCCGCAGCAGAACTAGAGTAACCGACATAGCCCTAAGGATTAGCAAGCTGAAGTGGCAATGGGCCGGCCATATAGCTCGGAGAACCGATAACCGTTGGGGAAGAAAGGTTCTCGAGTGGCAACCTCGTACCGGCAAACGCAGTGTAGGGCGACCCCCCACTAGATGGAGCGACGACCTACACGGTTTTGCAGGAAGTCGATGGATGCAGGTGGCTCAGGACCGTGTTTTGTGGCAATCTATGGGGGAGGCCTATGTTCAACAGTGGACTATGGTAGGCTGAAATGATGATGATGATGATGAATATGGGTAAAACGTGCGCATTATCAGCTTTTATTCCGTCCTGTGTTATAATGTGACCCAAATATTTAATTTCCGTCAATCCTACTCTTTTTTTATTCAATTTTACGTCTATTTTTTAAATCTTTCTAAAACTTGACGAAGACGCATATCATGTTGAGCTTTTGAATCTCCGTGTATAAGTAAATCGTCCACAAATAACTCCACGCCCTGTATATCATCAAAACATTCGTATATTTGTTTATGAAAGACTTCCGATGCTGAGGATATACCAAAAGGCATACGCAAAAATTTGTAACTCCCAAAGACTGTGTTAAAAGTACATAAATCTGTACAGTCCCTATGTAACTGTTTGCCAAAATGAATGTTTGCGATTGCAACTTTCTTATGTGCTAAAATATTTAGAGTCCGCTAGCTTCGTAGTAATCTCATCTACTTATAGTGGGCAATTTCAAATATTCCCGTTTAATATATTTATTTAAATCTCGCGGGTATAAGCATATACGAATGTCCCCATTAGGTTTTTTGACTACAGTTAAACTGTTAACCCACTCCGTAGGTCTTTCAACCTTGGCGATTACACCTTGTTCGAGCATCTCGTCCAGCTTCTGTTTCACTTCATCCCTAAGAGCGACGGGTAGCTTGCGCGGTGCATGCACCACGGGCTGCGCATCGTTAGTCAGCCTGATCCTGTATTCGCCAGGCAGGCACCCCATACCGTCGAACATGTCCTGTATATTCGTTTAAAATGCTATGCAATCGATCGATGTTATAATTATGGAAGAAGTTGCAATTTGAAGTGACCTAAAGTAGGAGTTGATGAATTAACTTACCGGGCCGGAATTACGGAACCGGTATCAATTAAAAATAAAAGTGGGCGATCGGAATTCGGGTTAGGCAAATTTAAAGAAATTTGTGGTAAACGACGGTGTGAGCTATTAGATGTGATTTCGTATACAATTTGTTCAATAGTACGAGAATTTGAAGGGTAAGATGTTTCACCTTTATTTTGGATCTTGTTTGCGGAAGTATGGATGCTTGTTTGGGGCGTATACAGAGTTCAGCACGGCCAAGTTTTTATTCACCGAGTTCCGAGATTTGAATATGTCACTTTATTATTATATAGTTTATTTTTATTTTACACGAAACCGAGACGACCGAGGATTCGAACTTGAATCCCGTAAGGTGCCACCAATTAGTTATGGGTCTTTATTAAAATACCATTTTAAAAAATAAACTTATATTTTACACTGAAATAACTTTTAGTACAAAGGATTTAAAATATATAACAGAGGATTTCAAGTTGGTCTGACTTGGACCGTGTCTAGATCTGAACTGAACTTAAGTCTATTAAATCTAAAGAATTACAGATTCATGATATAGCCCCTTTGAAGGGAAGGTAGGGTGTGTCAGCTATATGTGTTACAAGTAATACTAGGTGGATTGAAAAGTACTCGGCCTAACACAGATCCATTCGATTCTAAAAATCAAATCTACCCACATTATTTAGTTCAGTTCAGACTAGTTCATTGTGTGAAGTTCGAAACGTGTGCGATAATTAGTTGTGATTTTATAAATTTATTAACAAAGTAATCGGTCATAATTTCCGCGAATGGAGCAAATCGAGCAGCGTGCCGTCATTAAGTACCTCCATAAGAAGGGGCTATCATCAAAAGCCATCCATGATGACATGGTCAGTACATTAGCGATTGTGCTCTGTCATATTCATCCGTCAAAAAATGGATAGCAGAATTTAAGCGTGGTAGAGAGAGTGTGAAAGATGAACCCCGCTCTGGAAGGCCTTCGACGTCAACTACTGACGAAAATATTAAAAAAGTACTTGATTTAATAATGGGAGACCGCAGATTAAAAATTAGAGAGATAGCCGAGATTATAGGCATCTCTTATGAACGAACTCAAAACATCATTGTCAACGAGTTGGGTTTCCACAAGGTGTCTGCGAGGTGGGTTCCGCGACTGCTTTCAGTTGAACAAAAAAGGACGCGATTGACTATTTCACGCGACTGTTTGGAGTTATTTGAAGCCGATGCAGATGATTTTTTGAATCGTTTTGTTACTATGGGCGAAACATGGGTTCATTACTGTACACCGGAAACAAAACAACAATCAAAACAGTGGAGAAGACCTGGTTCACCACCCCCTAAAAAGGCTAAGTCGATTTTGTCGGCAAATAAGGTGATGGCTTCAGTATTCTGGGACTCGAAAGGTGTGATTATGATTGATTATCTTGAAAGGGGTCAGACTATAAACTCTGATTACTACTGCACCTTACTACGTCGTTTACGAGAGGAAATAAAAGAAAAACGTCGAGGAATGCTCAGAAGAAAAGTCCTGTTTCATCAAGATAACGCCCGTGTTCACACGTCAGTACAGTCAATGGCTGGAATTCACAACTGTGGCTTTGAACTGTTACCGCATCCGCCGTATTCACCTGATCTGGCACCATCAGACTTCTTTCTGTTCCCTAACCTAAAAAAGCACTTGGGAGGTCAAAGATTTTCGACAAACGACGAGGTCAAAGCAGCTGTAGACGCATATTTTGACTCTAAGGAAGAATCATTTTTTTTAACGGTCTAAATGCTTGGAAGGGGAGGTGGCAAAAGTGTATTGAACTTGATGGTGATTATGTAGAAAAATAAAAATATAACTGATTTAGTATGTGTTTATTTTCTTGGTTAGGCCGAGTACTTTTCAATCCACCGTCGTATATATATATAACAGAACGACCGCGACCGCGTGGCGTAGTGGTCAGAGTACCTGACTTCTAAGCCGCGAGTCCTGGGTTCGAATCCAAGCCAGAGCCAACATTTGTGCTAAAACATAAAATGTTGTTTTTCGGGTCTGGTTGTGTTTCTGACACTGCATCCTAGCCTACCTCCGATCTTATCGCATCAGCGTTACATCGGGCGCGGGTACGTTGGGACGAGTGAGTGCCTCTGTGTTTGCTCGTACACTTGTGGCACTATAATATCTCCTGCGCAGTTGATGGCTCTCGACAGTAGTCGGCAGTTGTCGCCGTGGTCGAAATCGGCTAGGAGAACATCATCATATACAACAGATCGAAACGAACTCTCAAGTAAGGTAATCTCATACCGGGAAGCACAGCATTGAACGACCAAATACAGGAACGACTAAATGAAGTGTGCAGTAAATAGTATACGAATATATAATAGATACAGGCGGCAAAGGACTGTACTTTGTGGAAATCTTGGGAGAGGCCAGCGTTTAGCAGTAGTATATTGAGGGGTGGAGATAATGAGTGTCCCTAAAAAAAACCGCGAACAAAAAGAATCACTGTGGTCTAAAAATCGCTACGGCCATTAAACTGTTTATTTCGTTCTAGCTGTCTTAAAACCCATTTATTCAATAATGACGGCATTCCATTTTAACTTTTTGTAATTTTCAGGATCCACTACCTACAAAGCCTTGGGAAGGGGTCCGCAATGCAATCGATCGTGGTCTGATTTCTACTCAAGAATACCTATTGTAAATGTCTGCACTAAATCCCTGAGTCACCATGCTAAGAATCCTGTCATGGTGTTTATCCACGGTGGTAGTTATAGCTTCAATTCTGGCAACTCGGAAACATTTAACCCGGACTTATTGCTGCGGCATGATGTCATATTGGTAACGATGAACTACCGCTTGGGACTTCTTGGATTTCTATGCCTGGACATCCCTGAGGTTCCAGACAATGCCGGCATGAATGATCAAGCAACTGCATTAAGATGGGTTAAAAAAAACGTACCCAAGTTTGGTGGCGACCCAGATAACATCACTATATTTGGAGAAAGTTCGGGAGCAAGCTCTGTCACATCTCACATGCTCTCACCTATGTCAAAGGGTCTGTTTCACAAAGTTATTGCGCAAAGCGGCACATGTATGCAAGATTGGACGATCGACAGGAATGCGAAAGAGAGAGCTACACTGTTCAGCTGCTTTTCGAGGCAGTTTCAAATACAATGCGACAAAATGCTGGAATAATCTGCCTCCACCATTACGAAACGTTCTGACAAAAAATAAGTTTAGGGTCAAGTACAAGGCTTGGCTCCTAAACATACAAAAGCAGATGTAAATAAAAAAAAAATCTGGTTTTTTTGTCGCAGTCTTTAATACTCGTATGATTATATTTGCATGTTGATGTTCTGTTTTATAGCATTTTGGGTTTTTTATTTAAGTTTTTTTTTGTTTTTGGTTTTTTGGTTTTTGTGATAGAATAATAATTTCGTAACTAATTATAAGTATGTAGGGATGTAACTATAAATGTATATATATTGCATAGGTATTTTCTTATTTTAGTAAAGGTACACTACCTGTCTGAGATGGAGGGTTGCACTGAAAATCAGCGCTGCGTATGATCGCAGCTCATGCTGAGTGTAGACCCTTTTGTTTTGTCATACTGCAGTGCAGGCATACCTTGGATAGTTTTATATTTTGATGTGCGTATGTGTATGTATATAAATAATTTTAGTTTTTTTTATTTTTATTTTTGTTAATTCTTACATTTTACTCATTGTGTTTTAGTTTTTTTTTTAAATTGTGTTTTATATTTTAGCTATGCGTGTACTGTATTGTGATATGCAAATAAACTTTTATCTATCTAGATTTTCGAGCGGGAAAACGAATGATACTGACGAACTATTGGAGTACTTACGTGGCTTTGAACCGACTTTACTGATTACTATTGCTCAAAACAACAATGATATACACTCAGAGTCACAAAAATCGCACCTCTCTGAGTTTGCGCGAAAAATGGCTGTAATGGCTAGAAACGAATTATATTTATATAAATATTGGTATGTTTGAAATGGGTATTTGAATAGCTTTACATTATTAGTAAAAAAATCATGAAATCATTAAAACATTTATCATTATAGAACGTCAAAAATAAACACTGTCAAATGCTCGTTAGTAAGGACGCTAGTTACACCACCTAAAAAGGGTATAAAAGGGTCGCTCTGGATGAAATATGGGCCAGTCATAATTTAGACTTTGCAGTGAACACACGTGAACCAGTAACCCAAGTAAGAACAAGTAAAGATGGACACCAACTCTGAAGAAGCCGCTCAAGTGATTGCCCTATTGCAGTCGGGGATGCGGCAGTGTGACGTTGCTCGACAGTTGAACCTGTCCCGTTTTTCAGTTCGACGGGTGTTCCAACGTTTTCAGCAGACTGGTGGTTATGTTAGAAAACCGGGATCTGGAAGAAAATGGTGCACATCAGAACCCGTTTCACAAATGCTGTTGAGTTGCAACAACAGCTTCGATCAACTCGGAGAACACACTCACAACATCTGTGTGTGAGTGTGTTTTTACGATAAGAAGAAGGTTACACGAAAATAATTTAACAGCCCATAGACCTGCTAAAGGTCCAAAACTTACTGCACAGCATCGCAGAGATCGCCTAGAGTTTGCTCGCAATCATTGCGAGTGGACTCTAGAACAGTGGCGGACCGTACTCTTCTCTGATGAGACGAGGGTCTGTCTCTTCTGCAATGACAGACGTAGAAGGGTCTACAGAAGACAGGGGGAGAGGTTCACACAACCCTGCTTCGAAGAATCTATGTATGTTTTGGGGCGGCATTTCCGTCGACGGGAAAACGGAACTGGTGTGCGTTTCCCGGACTCGGGGTGGCCGTGGGCAAGGGTCATTAAATGCTGGTCGGTACATTACTGAAATCCTGGAGGAACATGTGGTCCCGTATGCTGGTTATGTCGGTTATGGATTCATGTTAATGCATGATAATGCTCGTTGCCACACCGCGGCTATTGTACGGGATTATTTACAGGAGCTGGCCAATGCATAACAGGGATATCGACCCTGTTATGCATTGGCCAGCACGAAGTCCAGACCTTAACCCAATAGAACATCTCTGGGATGACCTAAAACGGCGCGTGCGAGCTCGAGATCCAGCTCCAGCCACTCTTCAAGAGCTCCAAGATGCGGTACTTGGAGAGTGGGAACAAATACCCCTAGAGGCTGTTGCGATCCTTGTAAGGTCCATGAAAGATCGCATGGAAGCCATTACCAAGGGGGGGGGGGGGGGGGGGGTAACACTAGGTTTTAAGAACTTTTTTTGTATTTATTAAGTTTTTTTTAATTATTAATTTGCAAATTTGTACATACCCTGTCTTTTTCTTTAATTTCTCTTTCGTCTCGTTATAAAAGTAAAATTCAATTAAAATTCCTGAAAGCTAATGAAATTACCTTTTGAATGATACCCTCAAACCACAACATTGCCATTGGCCTGTTGTGTTAAAATAGTATTTAAATTTTTTTTTTTTCGGATGTGCGATTTTTTTGACGCCGAGTGTATGACAAAACATACAGGGGACTATTTGATTATTTTACACCGGTTGTTGAAAAGAAGTTCGAAGGAGTAGAGGCATTCTTGGACGAAGAACCAATTAATACACTAGTAAATGGTAAAGTGTCTGACGTGCTTCTATCGATCGGTTATAATTCTGCTGAAGATTTGGTGTTGCTAAATTATTACATAGAAAAATTTGACTAATACTCGTATCACAAAATGTATCCTCTTTAGAGTAGTGTCCATACATATTATTGAAAACTGACCAAAAACGAAAAAATGTACAAATATTATATGATAAAACACAAACAGGATCAAGTGTAATATTAAATAGTTGTTAGCCTTGGATTCACACGAAAATGAAGAAAAAAAACCTTTTTTTGTTAAATCTTTAACTGTTTAAAATAATTGTTTTTTTTATATCTATATTAGGATAAGATCCTGTCAATAAGAAAAATTGCTTTCCAAAAGAATTATTTGATCTTAGTGAAAGATTCTGAGGTGGAGTAAGTTAAGTCATTCACCTGGCTATTCAGAGTACCAAATCCTGTACGTCCGTTTTTTGATAAATTGTTTTATTATCCATACTAATATACTAATACTATAAATGCGAAAGTAACTCTCTCTGTCCCTCTGTCTGTATGTTGCCTTTTCACGATTCCACCGTTGAACCAATGGACATGAAATTTGGCACAGATATAGCTAGCATCCTGAAGACGGACATAGGATGTCTTTATCTCGGAACATCAAATAGTTCTCACGAGATATTTAAAAAAAACCTATATCCACGGGGACGAAGTCGAAGGCGGCAGCTAGTATCACATATTTTAAGATAGAATTTTGTTGGTGGTAGGATTCCTATGCAGGAAACCGTCTATGTAGGTACCACCCCAGGGCCAGTTATTCTGCCGTGAAGCAGTAGTGTGCAAACATTACTGCGTTTCGGTTTGAAGGGCACTGTGAGCTAGCGTAATCACTGGGCATATGAGACTTAAGAACTGATGTCTCAGGATGAGGGGCGCATTGTGGTGTCACACAGAAATGTTCTGGGTGATACAGCATTTGTTATGGGCAGACGTTGCACTTACCATCAGGTGAACCTTTTGCTCGTACCGTCACTTTTATTAAATAAAAAAAAATCTTGTATTGAAAGGAAAAAAAGAAAAGTTACAGCCTTTAAATGTTCCACTGCTAAGCAAAGGTCTCCTCTCATTTCTTAGAGGGTTTTGGAGGCGGGAAAAGTCCGCCACGCTGCTCCTATATTTTAGAGGTCCTAGCACCGGGGATGGAACTCAGTTCTATCAAAGTACTATGAAATCCAAGGCGAGCGCCCGATCTCAGAGCTACCACGGCTCAATAGTGACTAATTAGTCAGTAAACTGCATTCTAAGTTATTTAATACCAGCCATGGTATTTACTATTAACATTACTAATATTCCTGTTAACCACTCCAAGCTTTTAGAAGTTTGTGTTGTTTGTTCACGATAGTCGAATGGCGGGCTCGATCTTGCGACGTCGTTTCGCAGTCCGTGCCTTAAACTTATTGGCATATTACATGTGTGACTTGAGACCGATCCTCGTTACGGCGCCACTAAAATTGTTACTATCAATTGTAAGTGGTTGCGGTGCTTCACTGCAGGCCGCATGAAGTAGCTCAAAGTAGCTCAGCGAGCTATGAAAACTGCCGTGTTGCTCTACGAGATAAAATCCATAACGACGATATCCGCAGCAGATCTAAAGTAACTGTCATAGCTCTGAGGATTAGTTAGCTGTAGTGAAAATGGGCTGGCCATATAGCTCGTAGAACCTATAAACGTTGGAAAAGAAAGTGCTTTCACTATACTGCTCGTGAGAACGGCCCATTGCGATGCATGCGCGAGGCAGAACTTTTTGATTCGTTCTAAAATGGCGACGACGTGGTTAGCCATCCGTCATGTCTTGTTTCCCACGGGGGCGAGATTTGGGCTACGGACTGTTTGTATATGTGTACGTAGAACTGACAACCGTTGGGGAAGAAAGGTTCTCAAGTACCGGAAAAAGCAGTGTAGGGCGATCCGCCACTAGATGGAACGACGAGCTGCACTGTTTTGCGTCAATTCTTTGGATGCAGGTGGCCTAAGACCGTGTTTGTGCGAACCTTCCACTATTGAGCTTACTTTATGTGGAAGATGTGCATCATTGATCTTTAGAGTGGATAATTTTCTTGTTTTGTAGTGTGAGTAAGTGGATATTCATCGGAAAGTTCTAGAAGCCGACCGCATAATTATCTCAAAACTACTTTTATAAAAACAGATTAGAAAACAAAAATTTATGTAAAGTATTACCACCTGAAGCAGTTTTCAACATTCATCGATTCTTTAATTTAAGTATTCCTAAAAATAATTATATTTTTTTTACTAATACATAATGCTTTATGTACTTAAGCTACGAATATATTCGCTTAAGAAACCCTTGAACTTAATAAAATCATAATCATATTTTTTTACTAAATTTTTATTGACTCATCGATTCATTAATTTAATTATTCCTAATAATAATAATAATCAATGCAGACAGTGCCTAATTTTTTTACTACTTCAATGCTTTATGGGATTCCCCGCCACAAAAGCCTTGACTACTACTTAAGCTACGGATATAGAATCGATTTTCGCTTAAATCATTTTTATTTCATTCATTTATTGATCTTAATAGATCGCAAACCTTTGAAGCTTAATAAAATCATAATCATATTTTTTACTAAATTTTTATTGAGCTGTGGTGGCTGTGCAACTTTGTGATAAATAAACTGGTACTGTTTTTACCTACTAACCTGCACACAAACATCTGAACAGGATATAACAAGTAAGAAAATAAATATTTTTTAGTGTAAAATCAAGTTTTATGTGTTAACATAACTACACTTTATCACTTCAGCCCGTCACAAGTCCACTGCTGTACATAGGCCTCCCCCATAGATTGGAAGGAGTTTGCCATAATTGCCAAGCAAGGCAGGCGGGTTCCCGGAAAATGCTGTTCCACGAAGATGCTGCTGCCCATCTCCTGGTTTTCATTTTCCCCTCTGTCGACTTTAACGACACCAACGGGACGAGATGGGGTAGAAGATTCTCTTGGTCCGCTACCACACGGCGACATGTAAAATACAAATTATGTTCACGTTTAATATATTTTTAAAATGAAAGGTATACTTCGAAAATATTGATAATTTCTAGCCAAAAACAAAATCTCTATGTAAATTTCCGAATGTTTCAAAACACACATTTCCTAACGCGCATCTCGCCTCCGGTCAACCCAGCACTAGAATTAAATAATGCCATAAATGTACGCACAAGCACAGAGGCACTCGCTTGTCTGTACTTTTTTATCCTATGTGATGCTTATGCAATAATTTCGGAGGAAGGTTCATATGCAATGTCAGAGGACATATACCTACAACGTATCAAGACCCGAAAACCAATAATCTGTGTTATGCAATATTTATTTCGAATGGGATTCATACCCAGAACTCAGGTATGTTAATCACTAAGCCAATCGGTTTTTATATAATCAACATAAAATGGTTAAAACCTTAAAAACGTTACATCACCAGCAGTGCGGGCAATATTCATACTATCATCTATAATCTAAACTAATGTTATGAAGAGGAAAGATTCGATTTGAATGATTTAACACAAAAACTACTGAACCGATTTTAAAATTCTTTCACCCATTACGAGTACAACTACATTATCACCGACTGACATGAGTTGTATTTAATTTAAAAAAAAAGCGAAATTCCTACGAAAATTGCTATGATGTAACTCAAGGTATCAAAAATTTACTGTTAAAGGCATTATTTTGCGTGCGCTGCAAAAACTATTAATGATAAAGAAAATAATGTACTACATTTTCATAGTACTCATCATTACTCACAAAAAAGTCCACGAGGCTATAAGTCTAACTATCATAGTTAAGTCACAATAACCACTTTTTGTTCAAATTAGTCTATCAAAACACGGGTAGAATCGAAAGATGATGACATTCGTATCATAATTTAATCCTTATCCTACTAAACGCGTTTAGTTTTAACTGCGTTCATTCGATGTTGATGAAATGCAAACTGTAGCATTGAACTCAGTTAAACGCTTAAACTTCGTTCAGCTTGAGCTGATCGGGTTTATTTTCAAAGGTGAAATCCGCCCTAAGTTTCATGCCCCTAGTAGTCCATGCCCACTAGCCGACATTGCCCTTCAGATCGAACAAAGTGTTTCCATACTACTGAATAACTGGCCAGGGGTGGTACCTACTGTAATGTATGTCATAGTTTAGTTCATAAGTTAGTTCAGTAAGATTATGATAGCAAACTTAAGCACTTCTGAAGGTTGCAATATTATTATATTAGGCGCTTAATTTATTATATTGCTTGGTGATGGTAGTTGTAAAAACCCCGTCTTGACAATAAATGGTGATCGCGTTAACACGTATTGTATTTTGCTCTGCTGTTGCCGTACTCCTGTTGCTTCCCAAATCAAGACATACCAATTGGCGACGAGTTTAAACCCCCGTGAGCATTAATTGTGCAAAAGAATTGTTGAAAATGTCAATCGACAAAATAGAAAAATTCGACGTGAGTTCGAACGATTGGACTTTGTACATTGAACGCCTAGAACAATATTTCATTGTAAATGATGTCAAGGAATTATTAAAAGTGGCTACCTTAATCACGGTAATGGGGTAAGAAAGTTATGAACTTTTAGTAACATTATGTATGCCGGAAAAACCTGCTTCAAAAACCTTTCTGCAATTAGTTTCTATAATGAAAAATCATCTATCTATCTAGACGGATTCCTGATTAGAAATCCTACCACTAGTGTAAAGTGTTTTAGGAAAGAAATTAATCATGAGTTTTGTTTCATTTATTTATTTATTTACACTTTATTGTTTCCCCTTAAAGGATACAATGGGCGGACTTAATGCCAGTTGGCATTCTCTGCCAGTCAACCCAAGGCGTAGCGAAACAATGTGGCAGGTGTAAAACTAAAAAAAAAAAAAAAAGTTTTAAGGTAAAGGTTAAAAATAATAAAAAGCATAAATAGTAATAAAAGGATAAAAAATAATACAAATATGTTTTCACATTTTCGACAGCGTTTTGGAGCTGGACAGGGTTCGTGTTCGTAACGCTACTGTATTGCGGGATGTTTTTCTCAAAATATTTCCCTGACGTGCAGGTTTCCTCACGATATTCTCTTCCACTGACGAGCACTTACAAATCATTATCATCATCATCATTTCGGCCTACCACCAGTCCACTGTTGAACATTGGCCTCCCCCATAGATTGCCACAAAACACGGTCTTAGGCCACCTGCGCCCATAGACATGCCGCAAAACCGTGCAGGTCGTCGTTCCATCTACTGGCGGATCACCCTACACTGCGTTTTCCGGTACTTGAGAACCTTTCTTTCCCTCCAACGGTTGTCAGTTATACGTACACACATAAAAACAATCACGCCTTTTTTCCATATAAAGGGTAGACAGAGAGCACATCAGTAGCCCAAATCTCGACCCCGTGGGAAACAAGACATGACGGATAGCTAACCACGTCGTCGCCATTTTAGTTCGACTCAAAATGTTCTGACTCGCGCATGCAACGCCATATAGCCAGCCCATTGCCACTACAGTCCGTAATCCTTAGAGCTATGACAGTAACTTTAGATCCGCTGCGGATATCCTCGTTATGGATTTTATCTCGTAGAGGAACACGGCCGGTTTTCATAGCTCGCTGAGCTACTTTGAGCTTCGTCATGCGGCCTGCAGTGAAGGACCGCAACCACTTACAATTGCTAGTTACGAATTTTAGTGGTGCTGTAACGGGGATCGGTCTCAAGTCACACATGTAATATGCCAATAGGTTTAAGGCACGGACTGCGAGACATGACGTCGCAAGATCGAGCCCGCCATTCGACTATCGTGAACAAACAACGCAAACTTCTAAAAGCATGGTGTAACAAGAATATTAGTAATGTTAATAGTTAATACCATGGCTAGTGTATAATAACTTAGAATGCAGTTTACTGACTAATTAGTTACTATTGAGCCGTGGTAGCTCTGAGATCGGGCGCTCGCCTTAGATTTCATAGTACTTTGATTGACCAGAGTTCGATCCCCGGGGCCAGCACCTATAAAATTGTTCTGCAGTTTCAGCGCACTGGAGCAGCGTGGCGGACTTTTTGCGACTCCAAAACCCTCTAAGAAATGAGAGGAGGCCTTTGTACGCAGTGGGACATTTAAAGGCTGTAACTTTTTTTTCCTTGCAATACAAGAATTGCTTTCTCAAAATATGTGATACTAGCTGCCGCCTTCGACTTCGTCCCCGTGGATATAGGTTTTTTTTTAAATATCTCGTGATAACTATTCGATGGCCCGAGATAAAGAGTATCCTGTGTCCGTCTTCAGTATGCAAGCTATCTCTGTGCCGAATTTCGTGTCGATTGGTTCAATGGTTTAGCCGTGAAAAGTTAACACACAGACAGAGAGACAGAAGACGACAGAGTTACTTTCAAATTTATAATATTAGTATATTGGTATGGATAATAAAACAATTTTTCAAAAAACGGACGTACAAGAATTAGTACTCTGAACAGCCGGGGCAGTCAACGTGCGAACTACCAAGTGAATGACTTAACTTACTCCACCTTAGAATCTTTAACTACGATCAAATAATACTTCCTGAAGGCAATTTTCTTATTTCATCATCATCATCATCACTTCAGCCTATCACTAGTCCACTGCTGAACATAGGCCGCCCCATAGATTGCCACAAAAGTTGTAGCTCTCATTTTAGGGGGATTTTGCCATAGTTGCCACGCTTGGCGGGCGGGTTGGCAACCGCAGTTTATTTATTCAGATGTTCCAGGAGATGCTGCTGCCCATCTTCTGATTTATGTTTTCCCTCTGTCGACATTTACGACACCCACGGGATGAGATGGGGTGGTAGATTCTCTTAAGCCGCTACTTTCTTATTTACAGGATCTTAATTCAGGATCGTTTGCGTATTATAGAAACAACAATAATGCAATGACTGCAGCTATAACAGACATTTAATGTATAACCTCTTTACTTTATATTAATCACTGGTAATGTAAGGGACGCCAGCTTCCTTGTACAAGTCGTTCCAGAAATTCATTCGGTCTCTGTCTGCGTATCTTCCCATCGTCATGTTGTCGTCGAGATTTAAATACTCCTTGCCGTCGGTAGTATACGGGAGCCATTCGACGCCTAAACTATCGTCCGGTGTCGGATTTCTGAAAAAAGGTGTGTTTTGTTTTTAATCTGTAATAAATTGTCAGTAAGGATAAAGCCGTGGTAGTTCAGCACAAATTCAATTTTACGCTACACAATCTAAATTATTATAAGGTCCAATAAGATTTTGACCTCTTTCGACTGATTGTTGGTTCATGTTATATAGTTACAGGTAGATTTAAAAAAAACTTAGTTTTTTTTCTACGTTCTTCATGTTCGTGTGAATCCAAGGCTAACAAGTATTTAATGTTGTACTTTATCCTGTATGTGTTATAATATCATATAATATGTGTATATTAATTACATTTTTTCGTCACGTTTTCAATAATATGTATCGACACTACTTTAAAGAGGTGACATTTTGTGATATTAGTCAAATGATGGGAATGTGTTAGACTAGTATGACAAACGGGAGAAAACATTCTGTAGGTCCAATTGTTCGGACTACCGATCGAACGGACAGAAGTCATAATTATTCCTTGCAAAACAGAATTTTCAGTATGAAAAGTAAAATGATTTAAAGCCTAAACCCTTTTTGCATCAATAGTTCTAGTAACTAAAATAAAAATAAACATCGACGTCAAAAAAAATCACCACACTAATTCTAGACAGTCGTCAGCCGACGTGGAAACCACATTAAAAAAAATTTACTCATTCCAAAATCTTTTGTTTAAATATACAAGTAGTAAATAATACGTTTGTGATTAATAGAATTTAAGTGTCAGATAAACTTTAACGTGTGAGCAATGTCATTTTGTTTGTTTTCCTTAAACATTTATTGAAGAAAATTAAACAGGAATCGAAGAAATATCACAAAAATAACGAATAATATGAGAGGAGACTAAGGTCAGGCTTCGTGACGCTATGGGCGTGGACGACGTGCAAGTCATATTGACTCTTAAATATGAATTTATAAAAACGTCGTCAAGGAAAAATATTTAAGACTTGAGGAGGCATGGGAATATATAACCGCTGTAGATCAGATACATGCACCATGTTTGTATTTTGACCATACTAAAATATAGTTTCTGAAGTAAATACTGAGATACCTAAACCTACCTAAGTCTGTGATAAAGGAATAAACATTAAAGTAACAGTCGGTAAATGTCCCACTGCTGAGCACAGGCCTCCTCTCATTTCTGAGAAGAGTTTAGAGCTCGAAAGAATCCGCCATTCTGCTCCAATGCGCGTTGACGGACTTCACATGACTTAGAAATATTTCTTATATCTCAGACATGCAGGTTTCCTCTCGGTATTTTCCTTCACCGCCGACCACATGGTAATCATCACTAAAAATTGCAATTAACGATTTCAGTGGCGCATGCATCGGGAATCGTACCCAGATCACTCGCGTACTATGAAATTTAAAGCGATCGCCTAGCCAATGAACTACCACGGCCCTTGCATAAAATTGTGAAGAATCGTAATTAATGCGGAACTAAAACACGTTACTATGACTACCAACCCGCAGTGTACCATCATGGCAGTATATGGATAGACAATGGCGGACAGTAAGCGTGGCGGTCTGTATAAATACTTTTCAAGCTAAAACTGATGTCATAAAATTTGCATAGCTTAGAAGTCCACTGTTGGACATAGGCATAAGACGGTTTGGCCTAATCACCACGCTTAGCAAGTGGATTGGCAATTATAGTACCATACCCTTCGCAGACGCTGCTGGCATTACTTTCGCGGTGGTTATTCCGCCACATAACGGAAGCCATGAGACAAAAAGAATTTCCAGTTGATGAGACTAGGTGGCAGATTCTCTTCCACCGCCACTACATGACAGTCCCGCCGTTTAACTTAGTGGTAAACCCAAGAGATTCAGTCATATAAATTCTAAACTTCATGCGACAAAATGGAGTGTAGACTTGCTTAAATTTAAATGAAATGCACATCTAAATTATTGTCCTCACCCAGTTTTGGCGAAATTTGTCCACAGCGTTGTCACTTTCAGCGCCAACTCCCTTAACCTTTCTTGTTCATCATAGGGCTCCTTGTTCAAAGAGTTGTAAAACAAATAGAAAAGTTCATCAGCGTGGCTAGCTCCTTTCAGATGGGCATACTCTGTATAATTCTTTACGATATTAAGATCTGTATCGTAGTTAAATCGGTACATATATATCGGCTGGCAAGATGAACTGTATAGATGAGCGAACCTATGTGTGTTGTAGAAGAAATGGATATCACTACCAATTTTTTCAATAATTTCCGGATCATCTTCGGTCAAGTTTCTACCATCTACATAAAATTCTTTAACTTTATATCCAAATTCTTTTAGTTTTTGTTTATGTATATTTTCTGCTAGTTCTTTAGTTACGAAATAAGATGGGTCGTTATTATAAACGTCCAATTTTTCTATCAAATAATTTAGCAACACCAAATCTTCAGCAGAATTGTAACCGATCATTAGAGGCATGTCAGTCGCTTTACCTTTTACTAGTGTATTAATTGGTTCTTCGTCCATGAATGCCTCTACTCCCTCGAATTTCTTTTCAACCACCGGTGTAAAATAATCAGGTAGTCCCCTGTACGTCTCGTCATATGTCATCGTTCTTTGGGCAATATTAGTGAGTAAAGTCGGCTTTAACCCACGTAAGTACTCCAACAGTTCATCAGTATCATTCGTATTAATACCCAAAAGTTTTCCCGCTCGAAAAGCTCTCTCTTTCGCATTCCTGTCGATCGCCCAATCGTGTATACATGTTCCGCTTTGCGCAATAACTTTGTGAAACAAACCCTTTGACATCGGTGAGAGCATGTGAGAAGTGACAGAGCTAGCACCCGAACTTTCTCCAAATATGGTGATGTTATCGGGGTCGCCACCAAACTTGACTATGTTCTTTTTAACCCATCTTAATGCAGCTGCTTGATCCTTCATGCCGGCATTGCCTGGAACCTCAGGGGTGTCCAGGCATAGGTATCCAAGAACTCCCAAGCGGTAGTTCATTGTTACCAATATGACATCATGCCGCAGCAATAAGTCCGGGCTAAATGTTTCCGAGTTGCCAGAATTAAAGCTATAACTACCACCGTGGATAAACACCATGACAGGAATCTTTGCATGGTGACTCAGGGATTTAGTGTAGACATTTACATATAGGCGTTCTTCGCTACCTTCTATAAATTTTGAAATAGATGAATCATATTGAGTATAAATCGGAGCATGCTCGATTGCATCGCGGACCCCTTCCCAAGGCTTTGTAGGTAGTGGCGCCTGAAAATTACAAAAAGTTAAATTTAATCAAATTAATCTTTAGTCCTTAAATAAATGGGTTTAAACCAGTTAGAACGAAATAATTTAATGAATTTTTTTGATCACAGTGAGTTCTTTTGTTCGCGGTTTTTTTTATAAACACTCATTATCTCGCCCGTCATTATACTACTGCTTAACGCTGGCCTCTCCAAAAGATTTCCAAAAAGTACAGTACTGTGCCACATGTATCTATAATATACTCGTATGCTATTTACTGCACACTTCATTTATTCGTACCTCTATCTGGTCGATCTACACTGTTCTTTCCGGTATGAGATTACGTCACTTGAGAGTTTGTTTCGATCGATAAGGTAAATTTCGCAAGTGCGGTAACCTCATACAGGGAAGGGCAGCGTAGAACGACTAAATAGAGGAATGACTAAATGGTTATTTATTCGCAAGCTGTTGGCTTACCCATTTCTAGTTCATCTTGCTAATTCCACAGGCTGTTTCGGTTACTTTAGTCTTACTATGTGTATGGTTGTTTCGAATATATCCGAAAGAAACTGCGAGCCTGCTCCATAAGTTTGCTCGTACGGCCGGTAGTGAATGACCACATTTGAGTTATTTGAGTAAAATCGGGTACGAATCTCAGCCTAAGTCGGCTACAACGTGTTGATTTTCTGGTTCGGTTGGCCTAGCTTACGTCCGTTATCATCTCATGAGCGTTTTATCGGCGCGGGTAGTTCAGGACGGGTGAGTGCTTCACTTTAAGTTCTCACTTGCACCACTATAATATCTCCTGAGCAGTTGATAGCATTCAAAAGTTGTCCTCGTAGTCGAAAATCGACCAAGAGGACATCATCTATCATAAGTTTATGCGAAATAGTTAAGAAAGTCTTAAATTAATTTACCTGAAACCTTTTTTGACCAGTAGGCGCCTGCGCATAAGGTATCCCCTTGAAACTGTAGTAACTAGATCCGTCCAACAATGTGCTTTTGACGCCTCTTAATTTGCCTTCGCTCACAGTTACTATAGGTTCGTCCTGAAAATCATTGACCGTACAGGAGACAAGAAAACTTTGTAATGTTGTCGCAGCTACTCCGCCTATGACGTAAATCATATATTTTATTTTTTATTTTATGGAAGTAAATAACGAGACGATCAAAGCGTTGACCTGTACCACGTAAGTGTAACGTCCGTCTATAACAAATTCTGTTATACCCAGAATATATCTGTGTGGCACCATAACGCGGTCGTTAGCCTGAGACATCAGTTCTTAAGTCTCATATGCCCAGTGATTACACTAGCCTAGACCGGAATACAGTAATGTTTGCACTGTGCAACCTATCTAGACGCATTCCTGTATAGGAATCATACCATCAATAAAGTATAACAATTGAAGATAATATTCACACATACTTTTATACATTTTCTACGTAGCACTAATAAGAAATGTTTATTAGTAAATAGAAGAAAAGAACCGCGATAACTGAGGGTGTTCGTGTTAAATAACAAAGTACGGTTACCTGGGTCTACTTATTTATTTATCCTGATATCTTGTTGGAGTGAAATGTATTGAAATCAATTTGTTTGTTAATACTGTTAATATACGAGTTTCAACGCAATCAATATTTTTTCAATATCATTACAAATAACACGCTTGGCAGGCGGGTGGGCAACTGCAGTTTATTTGTTTGTATGTTCCACAAAGATGCTGCTGGCCACCTTCTGGTTTTAATTTTCCCTACGTCGACTTTAAGCATTGGAGCCGGGTAGTGTCCGTCACGTTATTCCAAAGCGGAAATCACGTGCTCCCGATTTTTTTTAATTTATCCGACATATGCATCACACCGAGCACGACTACTCTTACAATTAAAAGCATTTAATTATTAAGTTCCCCGCTTTCTATGAAATATAACACGAATTTATATAAGATATAAGTAGATATGTATATATAATATAAGACGACTATATATATGCCAGCCCCTGAGTTACCACGGCACTAAAGTTTGGGAATTAAATGCATCAATAACCAAAATGTTAATTAAGATTTTTCGCGCCAATATAACAAAGCTACAGATTAATAACCAAATTTTACGAGTTTGAAAGGATTTTGCCATGAATATTTAATTCTCTGCTAAAATTATGCAATAAATAAATTCAAATATTATACAGTTCATAAATCCATAAATTACAAAGTTAATAAATGCATAAATTAACAACTCACTTCACTACGTTTGTTAATTCTTTCACTTGAACAAGGCTCTGTAATTAAGCACACAATAAAAACACCGACTAAGTCCTTGTAACTCACCATCGTTGCAAATATTAAAACTTGAAAACCCGCACTAATCGCTACATCCACACTTCTCAGCTTTTATATCCTTCTGAAGGCGTCATATTACGTCATATACAACCATTCAAATATATGAATACCATTATTTATTTACTATAGCAATACAAGTTTATGTACAATTCAACAATAAACTACGTAAGAAAACTTTTTGCTAAATGAAAGCTAAAAGTTTATTACTTACGTGAAAAATTAAGAAATTTTATTTAATTTTTAACTTCCTTTGCCCGCAAGATACTCTTCGTACAATTTGCTACTTACCACCATTACAGGGTTGTTTAATATCGGTGATTTTAAACTTTTTTACATTTATTTGTTGGTGTATACTCAATTCGCAACGCTTAAAAAGCTTTTGCATGCTGTGAACCGGCAAACGCAGTTTACAGCGACCGCCACAAGATGGAGCGATGCAGAGTGTACCAGGAAATCAATGGATGCCAGTGACTGCGGCCCGTGTACTGTGGCAAGGCAAGTGTAGCCTATGTTCAGCCATGGACGTGTGGTGGGCTGAATGGATGAAGATGGTGACAATGCAATCTCAACTAGTGAAATCAAATATGGATCATGAAACCTGGATCACAAAATCACAAATCAACATATTTTTTTTTGGATAAATTTACGTGACGAGCAAAACGTTCATCTGATGGTAAATGCTATGCAACCTCTGCTCATAATAGATGCGTTGCTACCCAGAATATTTCTGTGAGTCACCACACTGCGCCCTGTTATACGGGTTTCCCGATTTTGGATTTTAAAAAGAAGTTTTTTTACTTAACACTAAATTATATACTTATATTTGAAATATAAATTAAATGTAGTTAAACTTATTAAACTTATCGAACTTATTCCCGAGAAATGGTGCAGGCGCGTCGCGGAAGGAGGTTAGACTCTAACTGATGCAATATTGGACTCGAAAGATCTACCTGGGAGTAGAACTACTGATTAGGCATTTATTTTTTACATAGATCATAACTACTACATTCAGTACTTAGATGTAACAGCCCCCCGATTTCGACTTAACTTACACCTTTTACTTAAGTTTATGTTATTAATTTACAATATCTGATCTTTAAGAAAATGTTAATTTAGGAGAAGTTATTTCTAGCTCTGTTTCTTGATCAGGGCTAGCATTAGGATCAGAGATCGATTTTATCTGTATTAGCGAATTTTAATAGCATGCGCTACATTTCGATTGTAAAACTTTTATAAAGGATTTTAATGATTTTATTAAGTTTTGCATTATAAGTATTATTAAGGGTTTGCAATCTATTAAGATCAAATAATTCTCCTGTTATTACTATGTTTTTATTTGAATTCATTAATTGCAAATATTTATTTAGGGAATTAATAAACTGGTCTTCATTAGCATTCGATGGTGAGCGATATATGCCCAGTACTCGTATTATGATATTTTTAAGTTTAATTTGTAGGCAAGAAACATGTGTCAGTTTAATTTCTTCAATATTAGCCTCTTTAGAATCTTTTATGTATATATAAACACCATCTACACCATCGTTTTGATTTAGTTGAAAGTTGGTTGCAAAAGAGTTATAACTATCCAAATAAGGAATTGGTCTGTTATGATTTAGTCGACATTCGGTTAATATTATTATGTCTACATCAAATTTAAGATTATGAAGAGACAGCTGTAAGTCTTCGATATTACTGTAAATACTCCTTATATTTTGAGATATAACGGTAATATTTTGATCTGTAGGCTCAATATATTTGGACAGATATTCAATATAACATTGAATGGCACAAGCTGTCTATTTCTTTCAGATTATTTAAAAGATTATCCATTATAGATTTGGCTTTGCAGTACAGTCCGCATATTGAACCCAGAGTTAACATTTATAAGTTTTCGAGTATAAAAATAATAAAAGTCGTTTAAAGAGAGTATATTTATGACAGAGTTAGATAGAGAGTTAGATATTTATGATAGAGATAGAGTAGGTTGTCTCGACGATGATTGGTATACTTTGCAATTTAGCCTGTATGCCTCGTACCTGACATATGTCCTTAATATCGGATTTATGGATTTTACAGGTCTTTATTAGGTCTTCTTTGTTTTCAGACGTCTGTTTTGGTACATTTTTAATCTCTATGAGTATATTGGCTTTACGGAGACCCCTCTGTAGGTCCTTCTGTCTTCTAGTATCGTTATTTATTCTCTATCTTTATTAACTTGTCCCTCTATTGCTTCAACTCTTTTTCTGAGCTCCTCATTCTGTGCAGTTAGTAAGGCTACGGAAGTTTCAATGTTATGATTTGTTTGATACAACAAACAGTAATTTTAGTTCCTTCTGAGTAACAGTAATTTTATGTAGTTCCTAGTTTTGTGCAGAGAAAAAAGATCGTATCATGTTTCTCATTTCCTCTTTGAATTCAGTCATGTCCAAGTGACAAACATCATCTCTCCTTCTCTTATGACGTTGAGATACAAAATTAGGCGGTGTTAATTTATCTATAATCTTTGATTCCGATGCAGACTTATTTAATGTTCCATCCATAGTAGTAGGAAACGATAAGATTACGTATGGTCGTTCGGAGTAGGCGCTATCACTATGGCTGCGTTTGTGCAGATGATGATAGGTCGAGAGTATAATAGCTGTCTGTAGGCGGAGTTTAGGGATAATTTATATAGCAGTATGCGGTATTTGATATACAAGCCATATTGCAAATATTAAGCGACATTCATAGTGCTGAAGTACCAGGGTAGCAGAGGTAATAGTGAGCTATTAAACTGGCTTACTCACGTGTACTGACTGTAATACTGACTTACTGCGTTTTATGCACACCTAATTTAGTAAAATAATTAAGTTCGGTTAAAATAATTTTTATTTTTAAATATCACAGATTTTGAAGCACGTCTACCACCTTGTGGTGCGAGGGGAAGAGCGAACGAAATATGGATTAAACTAATATGTATAACAAAAATAAATAATAATAGTGATTTATATTTTCCTGTTGAATTTCATAACTGTGCAGATAGTATGTGTAAAAGTAAAGAACATAGGAAAATCATTGGTTGTTTTTATGATGAAATTATATGTGCTTTCTGAAGCAGCTGTGTCGAGTAGAAAAAATGTTTTTCGAAAAAACAAACATAAGTGTATCTATTGCTAGATGGAATAAGCATTTAAAAGAAGCACACAGTCATGCTAAACTTGCCCATCAAATGCATGCTTTATATTGTAAGCCTACTAGTGGCCCACTATATAATAATATGTATATGTCACGCAAAATATTTAAATCTCGATTAGGATTCTGTCAAAAAAACCAAGTACAGATTGAAATGGATATATTAACGTCACATATTTCGTCCAAGAATTTTAACAAGTTTTGGAAGGCTACCAAAAAACTTCATCAGCTTGCCTATAAGCGTCGATGGAATTAATGAGCCTATAGGCATATTGATACCCTTTTTAAAAATAATTTTAAAGTTGTGTCGCCTTTGGAAACTAACCAGGGGAACGACACCGAGTGTCGGCTGGATGTGGAGAAGCCCATTGGTTTTTCGGCAAAACAAGTTTTCGAAATTATAAGAATCATAAAAAGACGCAAATCTCCAGGTCACGATGGTCTCGGCGTCGAGCATCTGCAGAGCGCTGGTGTTCATTTGTGCAGGATACTTTTCACGGTTATGTTTGCGTCATTCTTACTTACCTCCTAAGTTACTAAAAACTGTCGTTGTGCCTATTGTAAAAAAATCGACTGAGGATATATCACATAAAAATAAATATCGGCCTATATCTTTAGCATCAGTTTTAGCTAAAGTATTTGATGCGTTGCTGGATTCTAATCTGATCCGACATATAGTTTTACACGATGCCCAGTTCGGTTTTAGGCCTACCTTAACCACAGAGAGTGCGATAGTGACGATGAAATACACTGTGGACTACTACGTCAGGAGAAACACTCCAATATACACATGTTTTCTTGATATGTCTAAAGCGTTCGATATGGTATGTTACGATAAGCTGTTTGGTAAGCTCGCGGAGGTGGGCGTGCCCGTCGAGCTCATCAACATTCTATCTCACTGGTAAAAGTCTCAAGTTAATGTTGTAAAATGGGGAAATACTCTTTCAGAAGAGTACTCATTGAACTGTGGTGTAAAACAAGGAGGACTTACTTCTCCGAGACTCTTTAATTTATATATAACAGTTAATTGTTGTGCTCAGTGGCATGCACGTCGGATGTAATTTGGAGAATGTAAGCATTAATAATATCACTTATGCAGACGACATGGATCTGCTGAGCCCATCAGTGGCTAGTTTGAGAAAACTGATAGCTTTCTGTGAGCCCTACGTTGAGACACATGGCTTGAAATACAGTGAAAATAAGATAAATTATATGGTCATCCGAGGTAATAACAAAATGCCGGATTAGATTCCTCCCATAAAGTTAAATGGTGTATGTTTGGGTTGTGTTTCTCGGTGTACTTAAGTAATATTATAACGGAAACACTGAAGGAGGACTAAGACATAGATAGGGAGCGGCGGTCATTTTCCATATGTGCTAATATGCTGGCCCATAAGTTTTCACGCTGCACTTTTGAAGTAAAATTAACTTTATTTCAATCTTACTGTCAAAGTTTTTATACCAGTGCGTTATGGGTCAGACACACACAGAAAACATACAAAGACCTCCGTTAACAACATAGTAGTGCTTCTGACATGTTTGCAGAAGCGGGGCTGGACGATTTCTTCGAATTGATGCGAAAGAAATCATTCTCATTAATTTCCCGAATGCGGAGAAGCACCAAGAAAATCCTGAAGATGATAGGTAATAGAGTCGATTGTTATGTCCTTGTTAGGCTCACAGAGCTGCATGTAGCGAGAGCTGCTGTATTGCGGTATGGTTTTTGTGGAGTGATATTATTCATGGTTTTATTTTAGAATTGTTTATCACTAACATAGTGATATAATATGTTACGAACACAATATGATCTGTAAATATCTGAAATAAACCCATAGGAGATATGACGACTTAAATAATTTGCTTAAAAATCATAGGTAACCCTAACAGCCGATCGAGGCAATAAACTAAGGAGGAGGGTGCCCAAGGGGGCCGGCCTCGGCTCGGTCACTTACTGCAATCGGGAGGGCAATATTACTACTACTATTATTACTATTATTATGATTATTATTAGATAAGTTTACCACCAATTCGGAATGCGTTTCCGCTGGAGAAGAAATGGCGCAAGAAACTCCAGCGACGCTTCTGTTTATGACACTACTGCTAGGGGAGAACCGGCCTGAGATGCGGCGGTATCGCGAATAACTTTGTCTGATACGCCCACGCCGACGGCGGGGGCGGTATGATGGTGATAATGTGTGTTTGTGTAAACATGGTGCGTTGTGGGGAACGTTATATGATTTACTTTATAACTAATTTGCCTTCAGTACGCACGTGTTGTACTCGTATAATTTTCGCCCACTTTCCACTACTTATAGAATTAGCTTAAATTAAATACTCCGAGAGAAATACTATCAAGAATTTATTAAGCCTTTGAGAGGTTTAAAAAATACGTTCCTTCCAATATAATATATCAACATTATCCACCCTGATGAAGTCGTCGTACGTAGTATCTGAATTTCGAACAAATTTTTGTCCTACTTATTGTACCCGAACCTTCCACTATTGGGTTTAGAATTTATGAGGAACTTGTGCTTCAACGTTCTTCAGAGTGGATAATTTTCTTACTTCCTAGTGTGATGGAGGTTTTTCGTAAAGATCTGGAAGCCGACTGCATCATTTTTTCCAGGCCACTATTAAGAAAAAATTACACAACCACAGATTAAATAACAGTTACCAAATTTAGAAACGTGAAAAGATTGCGAATTGCGAAAACTATTACCACCTAAAGCAGTATTCAACGCTCATCGATTCATTAATTTCATTATTCCTGATAATGAAATTATTCTAATTATTAATGTAGACACTGCCTTATTTTTTAAGTTTAGTTTAATGCCACTCTCTAAAATGGTTGCTAGAATTCCCAGCCGCAAAAACAATGATTTCTACTCAAGCTATGAAATCGAATCGATGTTCGTTTTTAAAATTGTTTTTATTTAATTCATCATATTTATTGATCTTAATAGATTGCAAGCCCGTGAAACTTAATGAAATCATTAAAGTCCTTTATAAAAGTTGTAAAATGGAAACGTGTCGCATGCTATTTAAATTCGCTAATGCAGATAAAATCGATCTGTGATCCTAATGCTAGCCCTGATCAAGAATCAGCGAGATATAACTTTTCCTAAATTAATATTTTCTTAAACATCAGTTATGGTAAATTAATAACGCAAACTTAAGTAAAAGGTGTAAGTTAAGTCGAAATCGGGGGGCTGTTACATCTATGTACTGTATGTAGTAGTTATTACCTATGTAACTCTAAATGCTTATTCAGTCGTTTTACTCCCAGGTAGATCTTTCGAGACCCATATTGCACCAGTTCGAGTCTAACCTCTTTTCGCGACGCGCCTGCACCATTTTTCGGGAATAAGTTCGACAAGTTAAGTAATAAGTTTAACTACATTTAATTTCTCTAATATAAGTATATAACTTAGTGTTCAGTAAATAAATATATTTTTAAAATCCGAAATCGGGAGTGGTAGGGGGGGGGGGGGGTAGTGTGGTGACTCACAGAAATATTCTGGGTAGCAACGCATTTATAAGTTGCATTACCATCACATGAACGTTTTGCTCGTCACGTAAATTTATCCAAAAAAAATATGTTGATTTGTGATTTTGTGATCCACGTTTCATGATCCATATTTGATTTCACTAGTTGAGATTGCATTGTCACCATCTTCATCCATTCAGCCCACCACAGGTCCATGGCTGAACATAGGCTACACTTGCCTTGCCACAGTACACGGGCCGCAGTCACTGGCATCCATTGATTTCCTGGTACACTCTGCATCGCTCCATCTTGTGGCGGTCGCTGTAAACTGCGTTTGCCGGTTCACAGCATGCAAAAACTTTTTAAGCGTTGCGAATTGAGTATACACCAACAAATGAATGTAAAAAAGTATAATATCACCGATATTAAACAACCCTGTAACGTGGTAAGTAGCAAATCGTATGAAGAGTATCTTGCGGGCAAAGGGCGTTTAAAATTAAATAAAATTTCTTAATTTTTCACGTAAGTAATAAACTTTTAGCTTTCATTTAGCAAAAAGTTTTCTTACCTCGTAGTTTGTTACCTGTATTGATGATTTGTACATAAACTTGTATTGCTATAGTAAATAAATAATGATATTCATATATTTGAGTGGTTGTCAGCCCTATTCCGTAAATAATATCATGTTGGTATGTGACGTAATATGACGCCTTTAGTTAGGATATAAAAGCTGAGAAGTGTGGATGTAGCGTTTAGTGCTGGTTTTCAAGTTTTAATATTTGCAACGATGGTGAGTTACAAGGACTTAGTCGGTGTTCTTATTGTGTGCTTGATGACAGAGCCTTCTTCAAGTGAAAGAATAAACAAACGTCGTAGTGAAGTGAGTTGTTAATTTATGCATTTATTAACTTTTTAATTTATGAACTGTTTAATTTATTAATTTATTTATTGTATAATTTTTGCAGAGAATGAAACATTCATGGCATAATATTACCCTTTCAAACTCGTAAAATTTGGTTATTAATCTGTAGCTTTGTTTTTGTAAAAATCTTAATTAACATTTTGGTTATTGATGCATTTAATTCCCAAATTTTCGTGGCGTGGTAACTTCATACATTTATACATATATTCGTCTTATATTATATAAACATATCTACTTATATCTTATATTATATAAATTCGTTTTATATTTCATAGAAAGCGGGCAACTTACTAATTAAATGCTTTTAATTATAAGAGAAGTCGTGCTCGGTGTGATGCATATGTCGGATAAATTAAAAAAAATCGGGAGCACGTGATTTCCGCTTTGGAATAACGTGACGGACACTACCCGGCTCCAATGCTTAAAGTCGACGTAGGGAAAATTAAAACCAGAAGGTGGCCAGCAGCATCTTCCTGGAACATACAAACAAATAAACTGCGGTTGCCCACCCGCCTGCCAAGCGTATTATTTGTAATGATATTGAAAAAATATTGATTGCGTTGAAACTCTTATATTAACAGTAGCTACGTAAAAATGTATAAAAGTAGAAAGATTGTGAATGTTATCTTCCTTTGTTAAACATAACTAATGGTATGATTCCTATGCAGGAATCCGTCTAGGTAGGTTCCACAGTGCAAACATTATTTTGTTTCGGTCTGAAGGTCACTGAGGGCTAGTGTAATCACTGGGCATATAAGACTTAAGAACTGATGTCTCAGGCTAACGACCGCGGTATGGTGCCATACATTAATATTCTGTGTATAAACAGCATTTGTTATAGACGGACGTTACACTTACGTGGTACAAGTCAACGCTTTGCTCGTCTCGTAATTTACTTCCATAAAATAAAAAAGGCGGCTCGATAAAAGAATACTACCACTCCATCTCATCCAATGGATCTCGTAAAAGGCGAGTAAGGAATAAAACTGCACTGTGCACCCAACAGCGCATGGTGGCGATGGGCTCACCACCTATCACACCAAGTGCATTATACTCGTATTGTTTTGGTGAAACGTGGATTGTGGCAGTCATCTGCTTCTGCAGTGAGTGCGCAGTCTCTGACTAGCCTTTATGGGGTACAGTCGTGATCTTATGTAAAATAAAAAATAAAATATATGATTTACGTCGTAGGCGGAGTTGCTGCGATAACATTACAAAGTTTTCTTGTCTCCTGTACGGTTAATGATTTTCAGGACGAACCTATAGTGATTGCGAGCGAAGGCAAATTAAGAGGCGTCAAAAGCACATTGTTGGACGGATCTAGTTACTACAGTTTCAAGGGGATACCTTATGCGCAGGCGCCTACTGGTCAAAAAAGGTTTCAGGTAAATTCATTTAAGACTTTCTTAACTATTTCGCATAAACTAATGATAGATGATGTCCTCTTGGTCGATTTTCGACTACGGGGACAACTTTTGAATGCTATCAACTGCTCAGGAGATATTATAGTAGTGCAAGTGAAAACTTAAGTGAAGCACTCACCCGTCCTAAACTACCCGCGCCGATAAAACGCTCCTGAGATGATAACGGACGTAAGCTAGGCCAACCGAACCAGAAAATCAACACGTTGTAGCCGACTTAGCCTGGGATTCGAACCCGATTTTACAAATAACTCAAATGTGGTCCTTCACTGCTGGCCGTATGAGCAAACTTATGGCGACTATGCTCGCAGTTTCTGTCGGATGTATTCGAAACAACCTTACACATAGTAAGACTAAAGTAACCGAAACAGCCTGAGGAATTAGCAAGATGAACTAGAAATTGGTAAGCCAACAGCTTTGTAACGTTGTAGTTACATGTACAATGTTACTGGTACCGACCAGCATTTAATGACCCTTGCCAACGGCCACCCCGAGTCCGGGAAACGCACACAAGTTCCGTTTTCCCGTCGACGGAAATGCCGCTCCGAAACATACACGTGCCACCCCCGTATTCGGCGGACTCTTCGAAGCAGGGTTGTGTGAACCTCTCCCCGTGTCTTCTGTAGACCCTTCTACGTCTGTCATTGCAGAAGAGACAGACCCTCGTCTCATCAGAGAAGAGTACGGTCCGCCACTGTTCTAGAGTCCACTCGCAATGATTGCGAGCAAACTCTAGGCGATCTCTGCGATGCTGTGCAGTAAGTTTTGGACCTTTAGCAGGTCTATGGGCTGTTAAACTCTTTTCGTGTAACCTTCTTCTTATCGTAGAAACACTCACAGATGTTCTCCGAGTTGATCGAAGCTGTTGTTGCAACTCAACAGCATTTGTAAAACGGTTTCGTAAAGATGTCGTAACGATGAAACGGTCATCTCTTTCTGATGGGCACCGTTTTCTTCCAGATCCCAGTTTTCTAACATAACCACCAGTCTGCTGAAAACGTTGGAACACCCGTCCAACTGAAAAACGGGACAGGTTCAACTGTCGAGCAACGTCACACTGCCGCATCCCCGACTGCAATAGGGCAATCACTTGTGCGGCTTCTTCAGAGCTGGTGTCCATCTTTACTTGTTCTTACTTGGGTTACTTGTTCACGTGTGTTCACTGCAAAGTCTAAATTACGACTGGCCCATATTTCTTCCAGATCGACCCTTTTATATCCTTTTTAGGCGGTGTAACTAGCGTCCTTACTAACGAGCATTTGACAGTGTTTATTTTTGACGCTCTATAATGATAAATGTTTTAATGATTTCATGATTTTTTTATTAATAATGTAAAGCTATTCAAATACCCATTTCAAAAATACCAATATTTATATAAATATAATTCGTTTCTAGCCATTACAGCCATTTTTCGCGCAAACTCAGAGAGGTGCGATTTTTGTGACGCTGAGTGTATATTAGCACTGGACTTCGCAATGCATACCCGCGTTTAATATAAACTAACATTCACACTTATCCACCTATGACTTATCGCGACGGGACAAGTTTCTTTTGTCTCCGTTCGCGTGACGTCATGAAAGATTCGAGACCCGAGCGAGGTATTTATTACCTTCGGCCACTGGAGCGACCATTCTGCACCCGGTCAGTTTAGGTACACACACGTCTCCTGTCGGACTTTATGTAAGTTGTGCTCCTACCTTAGCTGCATTCGGTTGCAAATTCATATCGCGACGGAGTAAGTCTTTCATATTAATCTTCATCCCCATAATGGGTAAGTGTTGAATATATAATTTCTTTTGTTGTAAAGTTTTAATAGGCTTATAATTTTATTAGAAACGCCTTTGCTTGTATATTCATATTTATCGATAGTGCTACCCACCTTTAATAATTTCTATAAAATTCTATTAAACGCTAATTTTGATAACCTTTTAAATTTAAATATATTAGCTTTGTTTTATTTTAATTTCTTGTAACTCTATCTCCGTCTGATTGTCTTTAACGGCCACCTCACTTCTACGTTTCGGTATTCCCATTCCGCTGTGTAGAGGTGGTCACAGTCACACGGAATTACGAGAACCTGACCTCAATTTCTGGGATGTAATTTCCAGGGTTCGAGGTTCGGATCTAGATCTCGTTCGAGGTTCGGATCAAGATCGCTTTCAAGGTTCAGGATCAAGGTTCGAGTTTCGCTTCCAAGCTTCGAGCGTCCGCACGACTACCTTCCGGGAAACAACGAAAACACCTGCCAACCTACCGTGTCGCCGCGTGGTCGTTCATCACCGGCGTCCCTTCAACGTCACTGGCAACCCGACGAAGGTACCGTCGTGTCACGCAGAACGCCAAGGGAGTACCGGACTACGTCTGCATAAATTAGGCGGGCCACTACACCCACGACCTACCATTTTTGTCTTTTTCTTTCTATTAAATTTTATTGTGATGACAAGGGTAGTTCTTCTTTCATTTTTAATAATTTAACTACACTCCCCTATGTCACAGCTTGCAAATCGATATCCATTTAGTCATTCCTCTATTTAGTCGTTCTACGCTGCGCTTCCCGGTATGAGGTTAATGCACTTGAGAAATTTACAAGTGAGGTAATCTCATACTCCCGGTATGAGATTACCTCACTTGTAAATTTCTCATAGCGTAGAACGAACAAATAGGGAAACGACTAAATGAAGTGTGCAGGAAATAGCTCTAGTAATATCTTTGGAAGAGGCCAGCGTATATTGCGAAGAAGCAGTAGTATATTGACAGGCTAGATAATAAGTGTTCATAAAAAAACCGCGAACAAAAGGAATAACTGTGGTCAAAAAATCGCGACGGCCATTATAGCTGTTTTAAAACCCATTTATTTAACAATGACGGCATTCCATTTTAACTTTATGTAATTTTCAGGCGCCACTACCTACAAAGCCTTGGGAAGGGGTCCGCGATGCAATCGAGCATGCTCCGATTTATACTCAATATGATTCATCTATTTCAAAATTTATAGAAGGTAGCGAAGAACGCCTATTTTTAAATGTCTACACTAAATCCCTGAGTCACTATGCAAAGATTCCTGTCATGGTGTTTATCCACGGTGGTAGTTATAGCTTTAATTCTGGCAACTCGGAAACATTTAGCCCGGACTTATTGCTGCGGCATGATGTCATATTGGTAACGATGAACTACCGCTTGAGATTTCTTGGATACCTATGCCTGAACACCCCTGAAGTTCCAGGCAATGCCGGCATGAAGGATCAAGTAGCTGCATTAAGATGGGTTAAAAAGAACATAGCCAACTTTGGTGGCGACCCAGATAACATCACGATATTTGGAGAAAGTTCGGGTGCTAGCTCTGTCACTTCTCACATGCTCTCACCTATGTCAAAGGGTCTATTTCACAAAGTTATTGCGCAAAGCGGAACATGTATACACGATTGGGCGATCGACAGGAATGCGAAAGAGAAAGCTTTTCGAGCGGGAAAAATTTTGGGTGTTAATACAAATGATACTGGTGAACTGTTGGAGTACTTACGTGGCTTAGAACCGACTTTACTGATTACTATTGCCCAAAGAACTATGATATATGACGAAACATACAGGGGACTATTTGATTATTTTACACCGGTTGTTGAAAAGAAGTTCGAAGGAGTAGAGGCATTCATGGACGAAGAACCAATTAATACACTAGTAAATGGTAAAGTGTCTGACGTGCCTCTTATGATCGGTTATAATTCTGCTGAAGATTTGTTGTTGTTAAATTATTTGATAGAAAAGTTGGACGTTTATAATTACGACCCATCTTATTTCGTGACTAAAGAACTGGCAGAGAATATAGGTGAAGAAAAACTGAAAGAAATTGGTGATAGACTTAAAGAATTTTATGTAGATGGTAGAAACTTGACCAAAGATGATCCGGAAATTATTGAAAAAATTGGTAGTGATATTCATTTCCTCTACAACACACATAGGTTCGCTCATCTATACAGTTCATCTTCCCAGCCGATATATATGTACCGATTTAACTACGATACAGATCTTAATATCATAAAGAATTATACAGGGTATGCCCATCTGAAGGGAGCTAGCCACGCCGACGAATTTTTCTATTTGTTTTACAACTCTTTGAACAAAGAGCCCTATGATGAACAAGAAAGGTTAAGGGAATTGGCGCTGAAAGTGACAACGCTGTGGAGCAATTTCGCCAAAACTGGGTGAGGACAATAATTTAGATGTGCATTTCGTTTAAATTTAAGTCTTTTATGTCTTTAAATTCTTCATGCCAATTCGTCGCATGAAGTTTAGAATTCATATGACTTAATCTCTTGAGTTCACCACTAAGTTAAACGGCGGGACTGTCATGTAGTGGCGGTGGAAGAGAATCTGCCACCTAGTCTCATCAACTGGAAATTCTTTTTGTCTCATGGCTTCCGTTATGTGGCGGAATAACCACCGCGAAAGTAATGCCAGCAGCGTCTGCGAAGGGTATGGTACTATAATTGCCAATCCACTTGCTAAGCGTGGTGATTAGGTCAAACCGTCTGGGGCCTATGTCCAACAGTGGACTTCTAAGCTATGCACATTTTATGACATCAGTTTTAGCTTGAAAAGTATTTATACAGACCGCCACGCTTACTGTCCGCCATTGTCTATCCATACTACTGCCATGATGGTACACTGCGGGTTGGTAGTCATAGTAACGTGTTTTTAGTTCCCCATTGAATTACGATTCTTCATAATTTTATGCAAGGGCCGTGGTAGTTCATTGGCTAGGCGATCGCTTTAAATTTCATAGTACGCGAGTGATCTGGGTACGATTCCCGATGCATGCGCCACTGAAATCGTTAATTGCAATTTTAAGTGCTCATTACCACGTGGTCGGCGGTGAAGGAAAATACCGAGAGGAAACCTGCATGTCTGACATATTAAAAAAATATTCTAAGTCATGTGAAGTCCGTCAATCCGCATTGGAGTAGCATGGCGGATTCTTTCCAGCTCTAAACCCCTCTCGGAAATGAGAGGAGGCCTGTGCTCAGCAGTAGGACATTTACCGACTGTTACTTTAATGTTTATTCCTTTATCACAGAATTAGGTAGGTTGAGGTATCTCAGTATTTACTTCAGAAACTATATGTTAGTATGGACAAAATGCAAACATGGTGCATTTATCTGATCTACAGCGGGTATATATTCCCATGCCTCCTCAAGTCTTAAATATTTTTCCTTGACGACGTTTTTATAAATTCATATTTAAGAATCAATATGACTTGGCACGTCGTCCAAGCCCATAGCGTCCCGAAGCCTGACCTTAAGTCTCCTCTCATAGTTATTCGTTATTTTTGGGATATTTCTTCGATGCCTGTTTAATTTTCTTCAATAAATGTTAAAGGAAAACAAACAAAATAACATTGCTCACACGTTAAAGTTTTCCCTGACACATAAATTCTATTAATCACAAACGTTTTATTTACTACTTGTATATTTAAACAAAAGATTTTGGAATGAGTAATTTTTTTTTGAATATGTGGTTTCCACGTCGTCTGACGACTGTCTAGAATTAGTCTCTTTTAATTTTTTGGGTTTACTTTTCTTATTGGATAAAGTGACGAAAGGAGCAAAACCTTCACCTTATAGAAGTGCAACGTCTGCCCATAACAAATGCTGTGTCATCCAGAACATTTCTGTTGGCACCATACTGCGCCCCATATCCTGGGACATCAGTTCTTAAGTCTCATATACCTTCCTTCAAACCGAAACACAATAATGTTTACACACTAATGATTCACGGCAGAATAACTGGTCTTGTGGTGGTACCTATCTTGACCGATTCCTGCATGAATGGGTTATTTATAGTTACATACATACATACATACATAAGATCACGACTGTATCCCATAAGGGGTAGTCAGAGCCTGGGCACTCACTGCAAAAACATATGACTGCCACAATCCACGTTTCACCAAAACAATATAATTTGGTGTGATAGGTGGTGAGCTCATCGCCACTATGCGCTGTTGGGTGCACAGTGCAGTTTAATTCCTTACTCGCCTTCTACGAGATCCATTGGATGAGATGGAGTGGTAGTATTCTTTTAACGAGCCGCCACCACACGGCTAAAGTAGGTGCTAGTGCTTATTTATAGTTAAGGGTATAAAATCTGGTATTGTGTTACTTTTAGCTGAATAAATAATAAAATAAGTTATACCGAACTCACAAACCACACATTTAAACGATCTAAATGATATTGTGCATCAAATAAGTAAATATATATCCATACTTATATTATAAATGCGAAAGTAACTCTCTCTGTCCCTCTGTCTGTTTGTTACCTTTTCACGGCTCAACCGCGGAGCCGATCTCGACGAAATTTGGCACAGAGATAGCTTGGCTCCTGGGGATGGACATAGGATACTTTTTATACCGGTATATAAAATAGATCCCACAAGATATCCAAACACCTTATATCCACGCGGACGAATTGCGGGCATCAGCTGGTTTTTAATATATACAAGTAACAAAAGAGGGCCGAGAATTGAAACTTGTAGGATGTGAAGGTTTTTGGTATACTTTGTGTTTGTTCTATTTTAACAAAATTGCAACGATTTATTTAAAAAATATTTCACCATATTTAGTAGTGGTTTCGTTTCGGTACCTATTTGTATTTTAGTTTTGTTTTTTTGCAAAGAATAATGATGATTTATGTCCGTTCGATCGGTAGTCCGAACAATTGGACCTACAGAATGTTTTCTCCCGTCTACTAATCGAACACATATCCCAACAACCCATTACAACAACCCATTATTCAACTAATATCACGAAATGTAACCTCTTTAAAGTAGTGTCGATACATATTATTGAAAACTGGACGCAAAAACGAATGTAATAAATATACACATATTATATTATAAAACACATACAGGATAAAGTACAACATTAAATTCTTGTTAGCCTTGGATTCACACGAACATGGAGAACATAGAAAAAATAATAAGTTTTTTCAAATCTACATGTAACTACATAATGTGAACCAACAATCAGTCCAAACAGGAAAAAATCATATTGGAGCGAATGATCTATAAAAAACACCTTAAAAATGATTTACATTGTGTAGTGTAAAATTGAATTTGTGCTGAACTACCACGGCTTTATCCTTACTGACAATTTATTACAGATTAATAACAAAACATCTTTTTTTCAGAAATCCGACACCGGACGATAGTTTAGGCGTCGAGTGGCTCCCGTATACTACCGACGGCAAGGAGTATTTAAATCTCGAAGACAACATGACGATAGGAAGATACGCAGACAGTGATCGAATGAATTTCTGGAACGATTTGTACAAGGAAGCTGGCGTCCCTTACATTACCAGTGATTAATATAAAGTAAAAAGGTTATACATTAAATGTCTGTTATAGCTGCAGTCATTGCATTATTGTTGTTTCTATTGTTCGCAAACGATCCTGAATTAAGATCCTGTAAATAAGAAATTTGCTTTCAGCAAGTATTATTTGATCGTAGTTAAAGATTCTAAGGTGGAGTAAGTTAAGTCATTCACTTGGTAGTTAGCACGTTGACTGTCCCGGCTGTTCAGAGTACTAATTCTAATACGTCCGTTTTTGATTTATCCATACCAATATAGTAATACACTCAGCGTCACAAAAATCGCACCTCTCTGAGTTTGCGCGAAAAATGGCTAGAAACGAATTATGTTTATATAAATATTGGTATGTTGGAAATGGGTATTTGAATAGCTTTACATTATTAATAAAAAAATCATGAAATCATTAAAACATTTATCATTATAGAGCATCAAAAATAAACACTGTCAAATGCTCGTTAGTAAGGACGCTAGTTACACCACCTAAAAAGGGTATAAAAGGGTCGATCTGGATTAAATATGGGCCAGTCGTAATTTAGACTTTGCAGTGAGCACACGTGAACAAGTAACCCAAGTAAGAACAAGTAGAGATGGACACCAGCTCTGAAGAAGCCGCTGAAGTGATTGCCCTATTGCAGTCGGGGATGCGGCAGTGTGACGTTGCTCGACAGTTGAACCTGTCCCGTTTTTCAGTTCGACGTGTGTTCCAACGTTTTCAGCAGACTGGTGGTTATGTTAGAAAACCGGGATCTGGAAGAAAACGGTGCACATCAGAAAGAGATGACCGTTTCATCGTTACGACATCTTTACGAAACCGTTTTACAAATGCTGTTGAGTTGCAACAACAGCTTCGATCAACTCGGAGAACACACTCACAACATCTGTGTGTGAGTGTGTTTTTACGATAAGAAGAAGGTTACACGAAAAGAGTTTAACAGCCCATAGACCTGCTAAAGGTCCAAAACTTACTGCACAAGCATCGCAGAGATCGCCTAGAGTTTGCTCGCAATCATTGCGAGTGGACTCTATAACAGTGGCGGACCGTACTCTTCTCTGATGAGACGAGGGTCTGTCTCTTCTGCAATGACAGACGTAGAAGGGTCTACAGAAGACAGGGGGAGAGGTTCACACAACCCTGCTTCGAAGAGTCCGCCGAATACGGGGGTGGCTCGTGTATGTTTCGGAGCGGCATTTCCGTCGACGAGAAAACGGAACTTGTGTGCGTTTCCCGGACTCGGGGTGGCCGTGGGCAAGGGTCATTAAATGCTGGTCGGTACATTACTGAAATCCTGGAGGAACATGTGGTACCCGTATGCTGGTGATGGATTCATGTTAATGCATGATAATGCTCGTTGCCACACGGCGGCTATTGTACGGGATTATTTACAGGTAGGTCGATATCCCTGTTATGCATAGGCCAGCACGAAGTCCAGACCTTAACCCAATAGAACATTCTACCACTCTTCAAGAGCTCTAAGGTGCGGTACTTGAAGAGTGGGAACAAATACCCCAAGAGGCTAGTTGCGATCCTTGTAAGGTCCACGAAAGATCGCATGGAAGCCGTTATCAAGGCAAGGGGGGTAACACTAGGTTTTAAGAACTTTTTTTGTATTAAGTTTTTTTTTAAATTATTAATTTGCAAATTTGTACATACCCTGTCTTTTTCTTTAATTTCTCTTTCGTCTCGTTATAAAAGTAAAATTCAATTAAAATTCCTGAAAGCTAATGAAATTACCTTTCGAATGATACCCTCAAACCACAACATTGCCATTGGCCTGTTGTGTTAAAATAGTATTTAAATTATTTTTTTCGGATGTGCGATTTTTTTGACGCAGTAACTCTCTCTGTCCCTCTGTCTGTGTGTTACCTTTTCACGGCTAAGCCGTTGAACCAATCGACACGAAATTCGGCACAGAGATAGCTTGCATACTGAAGACGGACATAGGATACTCTTTATCTCGGGAACTCGAATAGTTCTCACGAGATATTAAAAAAATGACCTATATCCACGCGGACGATTCGAAGGCGGCAGCTAGTATCACATATTTTAAGAAAGCAGTTCTTGTATAGAAAGGAAAAAAAATGAAGGAAGGTAAGTTACTTTGCTAAGATCCGCATGCAAAAATTTTGCATGCCGGATCTTAGCAAAGTAACTTACCTTCCTTCATTATGATGGATTTCCGCAAAGTAACGCCTGATTCTATTAACTAGGAAAAAAAAAGTTACATCCTTTAAATGTCCCACTGCGGCAAAGGCCTCCTTTCATTTCTTAGAGGGTTTTGGAGTCGGAAAAAGTCCGCCACGCTGCTACAACGCGCTGAAATTGCAGAACAATTTTATGGGTGCTGGCCCCGGGGATCGAACTCAGGTCAATCAAAGTACTATGAAATCTAAGGCGAGCGGCGGATCTCAGAGCTAGCACGGCTCAATAGTAACTAATTAGTCAGTAAACTGCATTCTAAGTTATTATACACTAGCCATGGTATTAACTATTAACATTACTAATATTCTTGTTACACCAAGCTTTTGGAAGTTGGAGTTGTTTGTTCACGATAGTCGAATGGCGGGCTCGATCTTGCGACGTCACGTCTCGCAGTCCGTGCCTTAAACCTATTGGCAGATTACATGTGTGACTTGAGACCGATCCCCGTTACGGCACTACTAAAATTGTTACTAGCTATTGTAAGTGGTTTGGTCCTTCACTGCAGGCCACATGACGAAGCTCAAAGTAGCTCAGCGAGCTATGAAAACTGCAGTGTTCCTCTACGAGATAAAATCCATAACGACGATATCCGCAGCGGATCTAAAGTTACTGTCATAGCTCTAAGGATTACGGACTGTAGTGGCAATGGGCTGGCTATATGGCGTTGCATGCGCGATTGCAGTTGCAGAGCATTTTTTTCGAACTAAAATGGCGACGACGTGGTTTAGCCATCCGTCATGTCTTGTTTCCCACGGGGTCGAGATTTGGGCTACGGGTGTGCTCTCAACAACAACAACCTCCCGCCTCCCCTTCGTGACCTGAAAACAGTTAGTGGATTAAAAAAAAAAATGCAGATTGTATTTGCTTTTGGAACAAAAAATACCGGTTAATAAATAATATTAATATATCAGTAATCTTATTAATTCCATAATTTATGTAGATATTTTAATTTTCACTTTATTACAATACATACAAAACATGATTTTTTCTGACCATATTTTCTTACCTTTATTGTTTAGCCAAAGTGCGACGAGGTTCGCCTTTTATTCTGCATTCGACGACATTTTATTCTAAATTCTTCCAACACGGGTAAACGGCTCATATATTTAAAGATTTCCACACATCACATCACCACTACAGAGTAGGTATTGATAACCTAAAACAGAAACGGGAATGTAATAACTGACTATCAATATTTCGATCGACAACATTAATTTTAATTTTTACTTACCTTCATTAGACAAATGGTATCCACTGCTAATAAAAGTTTAAACATAAACTATTTCAGTTCCGTTATTGCATCGTATTATTGTAAGTGCACTGACGCAGCCGTCCGAGTTGCCTCGGAGTGCGGGCCGGACTGAAAACCAGTGTCGGGATCAGAGCAATTAAGTCTCTGTATCTCGATGTTTACTGAGTCCTGTCCATTTCACGGTCTTATGCTGCTACACTGACTCACTTTATATTCTTTGTTTTCACTTTTGTTAATTTTGGGCAATATTATTTTATGTTCTGTGTAATTCCATATTTTTTTCTTGTTTTGTTTTGTATCTATTGTGATTAGACCGTGAATAAATGTGTTTCTTTCTTTCGTTCTTTATCTCTGTCTACCCCTTATATGGGAAAAAGGCTGTGACTGTTTATATGTGTGAACGTTTCATGCCCCTAGTAGTCCAGGCCCACTAGCCGACATTGCCCTTCAGACCGAACACAGTGTTTCCATACTACTGAATAACTGGCCCGGGGTGGTACCTACCTAGACTGATTCCTGCTTAGGAATCCTACCACTAGTGTAAAGTGTTTTAGGTACGAAATTAGTCTCGAGGTTAAAGGTTAACTAATAAAAAGGATACCAAATATTAAAAATATGTGGAAATATTGTTATTAATCGGGGGACAGGGTTCGTGTTCGTAACGCTACTGTATAGCGGGATGTTTTTCTCGAAATATTTCTACAAAAAGTAGTACAGCACATAGATGTAACTAAATATTTTGGGATTTTAAGTACATAGTTATATCGCTTTATTATCATCGTTACAGACTTGCAGGCAAAGCCCGAATGAAGGTCATTGCATCATAAAAATAGAAATAAAAAATAAATAGAATACTAACTAAACATAACACGGTTTCAAGAACATTAATATTTCTTTTTTTGAGAAATAAATTTAAGAAAAGAAGGAATAACATTACATCCATTTCAGATGATTCAGATCTTATTTTCACCTTTGCGAGACTCGCAGTCAACTGCGATGCAAGGCCGTTACGTGGCAAAAACATATTAGAAAAATTTACTAAATATTTCACAGTGTAATTTATGTAAACCGCTTAACTGTACTCTGTTTGGGATTATGTTTATTCTGCTTTAATGTCACCGGTCGCGACTTGCGATTAAAACCGAAACAAGAGGTTTATGAATAAAATACATACATACATACATAAGATCACGACTGCATCCCTTAAGGGGTAGTCAGAGACTGGGCACTCACTGCAAAAGCAGATGACTGCCACAATCCACGTTTCACCAAAACAATATAATGCACTTGGTGTGATAGGTGGTGAGCTCATCGCCACCATGCGCTGTTGGGTGCACAGTGCAGTTTTATTCCTTACTCGCCTTTTACGAGATCCATTGGATGAGATGGAGTGGTAGTAGTAGTATTTTAATCTAAAATTTAAATATAAACCGAAAATTGTTTTTAATCGTATTGATGATGCAAATATTGAGAAAGACATTAAAAAAATTGATTTTGATCCTATATACACTATCACAGATGCAAACACAGCTACCGTATTTCTTGTTGAAAGACTGCGTAACCTCATTAGTGCAAACACTAAAATTATCAAAATCACACGACGTAATTTTTTTTTTTTTTTTTAGGACTGATGGTCACTGTTAGCCCGAAGGCTTTTACAGCTTCGCCGGATTGAAAGGTGGCATAGCGCTGAGGGCGCTTAGCCGAAACCTTTATTTATGGATGACTGGCGCAAGGGCCCCCGAGAGGGGACCTCGGCTTGGACCGTCATCCTGTTCGCGAGAGTAACAGACTCGAGGGTGCCCAAGGGGGCCGGCCTCGGCTCGGTCAGTTACTGCAATCGGGAGGGCAATATTACTACTACTATTATTACTATTATCATGATTATTATTAGATAAGTTTACCACCAATTCGGAATGCGTTTCCGCTGGAGAAGAAATGGCGCAAGAAACTCCAGCGACGCTTCTGTTTATGACACTACTGCTAGGGGAGAACCGGCCTGAGATGCGGCGGTATCGCGAATAACTTTGTCTGATACGCCCACGCCGACGGCGGGGGCGGTATGATGGTGATAATGTGTGTTTGTGTAGTGTTGAGTAGAGCGCTTGGGCAATAGTGGTCGCGTCGTCAGGGTCCTCGAGGACGCGCCTCGGTCTCCTTTTTCCGCGGGTCGAGTTTTGGTGTATCGCGAGGGGGTTGTAAGTGGCGGCACTGACAACCAGTGGGTTGGGGTGCGTGGCGGCAGAGTCGAAGTATCGGCGAGAGGCCAACTTTAGATATTGGGCTATGGTAGGAAGCCCTAAATCGATATGAAGATTAGCATTACGCACGAACCACGGTGCTCCCGTGGCTTTACGCATGAATCGATTTTGTATTACCTGAAGTCGGTGAATTTGACGCGGGGAGGCATGCGCAAATACGGGGCTTGCGTATGTCATAATTGGCCGAATACAGGCTTTGTAAAGTGTAATTTTATTACGTAGGGACATTTTGCTATTTTTATTTAGTAACGGATGTAATCGGCCGAGGACGAACGCCGCTCGGTTCCTTACTCGGTTAATATGTGGACCGAAGCTGAGTCTCGAGTCTAATAGGACGCCTAAGTATTTGACTGTCTTTTCCCAGGGGATTGGACGATCGAATAACTCTATGGTGGGGAGATGCTGCGTTATGCGCCGCGAGAAGTACATGGCTGCACTTTTGATTGGGTTGACCTCGATCCTCCATTTCCGAAACCAGTTCCCGAGGGTTCGGGCTGCGGATTGGAGGCGTTTAGAGATAGTGTCTGGATTACGTCCAGACACATACAGGCAGGTATCATCTGCGAAGAGGGCGAGTTCGACGCCGCTAGTGTGCGGTATGTCGTTCGTGAAAAGGGTGTAGAGCACGGGACCTAGGACTGAGCCTTGTGGTACGCCGGATAGGATGGGATGTGATTCGGATCGCACCCCCTCGACGCGGTAGCGGAAGGTTCGACTGCGTAAGAAATCTCGTTTGATGAGTACGAGGCGATCTGGCACACCGAGTCCATATAACAACACGACAACAGTTCGACAAGGTCTGGCACAACGGGCTCATATACAAGGCCCGTTGTGCCAGACCTTGTCGAACGCTTTCGCCACGTCGAAGAAGAGCGCTCCGGTATGAAGCCCGCGTATGAAGCGGGATTGAATGTGCTCCGTTATGCGGTGCACCTGCTGGGTACATGAGTGTTTGGCACGGAATCCAAACTGCTCGTGGATGGGGATCCCTCGAGACTGCATGAAGTCTCTTAAGCGGGCGAGAAGTAGGCGTTCGTATATCTTGCCTAAAGCCTTGAGGAGACTTATAGGCCGATATGCGGTGGGATCGGACGGGTGTTTAGAGGGCTTTAGAATCCCTACGACCTCTGCTTCTTTCCAGATGTTCGGAAAGATTGCGTTGGCCAGAGCTGCGTTGTAGATTAATACCAATAGCTGAATGATGGTAGTAGGCAGGAGCTTAATTACTTTGTTAGTGATACCATCGGGACCGGGAGATTTCCTCGGACGGAGGTTTTTAATAATAGACTCTACTTCGGTGCCGTTAACCGGCGGTATGGAATCGCGGAGCGGTTGAGAAGCCTTCCGATCGACCTCGCTGTCGACTAACGCGACGTGGGCGGAGTCGACCGGTAAGGTGCTTGGGGAGCATTGAGATTTTAGGCTGTCAGCTAGACATTCTGCCTTTTCTTCGTCTAGGAAGGCAGGCGGTTGGTTGGGTCGTACTAAAGGGGGCATTGAACGGAATGTGCCTCCTTTTAGTGATTTTGGAAGTCGCCAGAAAGCGAGGTGAGACGGTTCGATGTTAATGAGACTGTTATCCCACCGATCGTTTCTGAGCTCCTGCATACGTGTTCGGACCTCACGTTGCAGGATGCGTAGTGTTGTTCTATTGCTGACGGTAGGATATAAGTCGTGAGCGCGAGTGGCTGCGTTTTTGCGCCTCATTAGGTCTCTAATGTCGTTAGGCAGGATCCAGCGGTGGTCGTCCGCCACTGGGACCTGTCTCGAGGAATCCTCGACGACAGTTTGGATGTGCCTAGTGAGTGCATGAGCCGCAAGGTTCGTGTCACCGACTGAATTGATGGTGATGGAATCGCATCAAGGTGCGGAGAAGTTTGCTTAAGTTTTTCGGCTAGCTTTTGCCAGTCGACTACTGTTTTTTTGGGTGGTGAGGCTTGGACGGAAGGTCCTAGCCGAAGTAGAACGGGGCGGTGATCAGATGTTAGTTCGTGGATCACCTCTATATCGCGGATGGCGGGATTTATATTGCTAATAATGGCTATGTCAAGCACATCCGGCGTGTGTCCTAGTGTAATCGGGAAGTGGGTCGGTATTGTAGGCGCCAGGACGTCGAAGCCGAGGAGGTCGACAAGCGAGTCTAGGGCCACCCCACGCGGGTTGGTTGTTATTGAGTTCCACCGGGTGTGCTTGCTATTAAAGTCGCCGGCAAGGATAGTTGAGCTCCCGAGGGAGAGAAGTGCTTCGAAGTCGCTGCGTTTGATTTTGGCGTCATTTCTACATGGTAAGTAGACAGACGCGATAGTAATGGGGGAGTGGCCGGTCATGGCTAGCTGACAGACCGATGCTTCAAGATGGCTGAGTGGCGGTGTGACGACTGGTACGCAGTGCAAGGACTTTTTGTAGTAGATAAGAGTGCCGCCTTTCGCAGCGGTAACTCTATCGTTCCGAATGATGTTGTAATTTGCGATTTTGGGATCGCGAGTGTGCGGTTTCAAAAAAGTCTCTTGCACGAGTAGTACGTCGACTTGGTGGTTTTGTATACCGTTAGCGTTAAAAAATGCTACGTTAAAGGAGCGCGGTTTCTCTCTGCCTATGTGAGTCATTTTTAAGCCCTAAAATTTACAATAGCGTTAATCACGCTTTGATAGCGCATAGTAGCGGCGATCCTCTCACTGGGATTATTGTTGGTATCCCGGAGAGCCGTGGCGAGAGCTGTGATGTCGGCTCCGTTGAAGGCGGTAGCGAAGCGACAGACTAAGTCTAGATCGCTTTCGACGACCGGTCGGCTCGCGACAGGTGCGACTGGTGCGGCCTGTGATGGTGCCGGTATGTTGCGCGTGATAGCGACCGGGGGAGGCGCCGTTTAGGGTTGCGCGGGTCGGAAGTGGCCTCCATACGAAGGGTGGTGGTGGGGGAGGGGGGGGGGTACTACGTACCTCTGTGTGGGGGCCTGTTTAACCGCAGGCCTTTTTTGTTTTGGCGCCTTCGGGCAACCGAGGTAGTTAGCCGTGTGGCCTTCTGCGTTGCATAGTACGCAGGCAGGTGGGCCGAAGGAGGCTAAAAGTGCTTTATCCTTTGGACGAGGACAGTCTATGGTGGCGTGGTCGCCTAGGCACTTGACGCACCTGGGACGGGCGTAGCAATTTCTTGCTGAGTGGCCGTATAATTGGCACTTGTGGCATTGGCTGGGAGGGCCATTCTTATGTGGGGCCTCAACTGAGAGCCCAGAGAGATTGCAGCAGGTCCGCAGATTAAATATCTGCTTTCCTGCGGGGGAGCGGTCGAGTGCAACTAGCACCATGTTATAAGGCACCTTAGTGCGCCCGCTGTACATACGGTGTACAGCGACGACGGGGAGATTTTGGGCGATGAGGTCTTTTTTGACCTCTTCCGCGCCAATCTATTTAGGTAGGTTCTTGAGAACCACCCCAAGTTGCCGCTCATCGGCTGGGGTGTAGCTGTGGCAATACACACCTTTATCTGTCAGATAGCGGGTTATTTGTCGGTAGACCTCTGAGGTGTCCACCTGCAACTTGATGCCGTTTGGGGTGGAGACGGCAGTGTATTTAAGCCTGGACATGGCCGATGTTAACTCCTGCCACCTGTCCAGTGCCCGGATGAAGATAGGCGGTGGCCGTTTGGCTTAAGCAGCGACTTCGAAAAATTGCGCTGTGAAGCAGCGGGGGCCTGCTGTGTGGCAACGGGGGCCTGCTGTGAGGCAGCGGGGGTCTGCTGTAAAGTAGCGGGGGCCTGCTGTGAAGCAGCGGGGGCCTGCTGTGAAGGAGCGGGGACCTCTTGGGAGGCTGATGGGATGACCTGCGGGATTGGCGTACTATCCAAGGCTTTGGCAGCTTTGGTGTGACTGTCGGGTGTGGGCGAGGCGCGCTTCTTGCGCTTCTTTTTAGACTTCTGCACAAGCAAGAAGCCGATGTCGTCGCCGTTAGTAGCGACCGGAGTAATTCCGGTTGCTCCGCCTGGGCCGCTAAGAGTGCGTTAGCTAACGCCTCCGACATACTTGTCCTTCTCTTTTTTCCTACGGGGAAGTGGCCGCCGGTGGGATGCCGGGGTGTGTGGCCTAACTTCCCTCCCTGCCGGGTATAGGCAGGGAGGATGAATGCCTAGGTGTGTAGCCCTAGTGCGTCCTCGTGTGGATCTTATTTTGCACACTCGGGTGTGTGCTTACAACTAATTACAACTACGCGTGGACTTTTGAGTCGGTCGAGTAAACCCACATTGACTAGGGCACTACACAAGGCCAATTTCTGTGGGTTTCTTCCGATTGCGCGTTTCCCAGATGGGGAACCGCGGGCGTACGGGGCTAGCCTACACTAGTTTCGTTATCACCGTTAGGTATCCGCTAGTGTAACCACAACAGGTGGATTCGCAAATGACGTGGAAACAATTCTGGGAAATTAGTACAATACAACGAAAGTCGCCTTGACTAATTCCCGGAAGGGTTGGGCGCAGGTAGCTGCACGCTTCGATCGGATTACCGGAGCGGGTCGTAGCGGGGCGCTATGCGACCGTCTGGCGTCGAGCGTCGAGTGCAACTGGACACGACGTAAACAAATTTTAAAGCCATGGATAACACCAGGTATTTTAAAATGCTTAAGAAACCGTGATAATCTATATAAAAAATACAAAAGAGAACCAACAAATGAAATCCAGAAAACTACGTTCAAAAGATAAAGACATTTTTGTTCCGATCTTCTAAAAAAATTAAAACGAAATTACGAAAAAACGAAGCTGCAAAAAGTAAAAAATAACAACAAAAACTCTGGCATGCTATTAAAGAAATAACTTATTCCAAAAAATCCGAAACGAGTGCAGTCGAATTATTATCTACATCACTCAATCCACAGGATTCAATAAATGAAGCAAACACATATTTTGCAAACATAGGAAAATCTTTAGCTGCAAAAATACTAGTTAACCAACCTCAAAAATCTCTAAAAACATTAAAATCATGCTCCTCGTCATTTGTTCTATTACCTACTGATATCGATGAAGTACGGATTTTAATTATTAACTTAAAGAGTGACTGTGCCATTGGGTTAGATATGATATCGGCTCAATTCTTGAAAACCTATAGAGAAATATTAGCACCACCTATTACTTATGTATATAATCTGGCATTATCGACGGGAGTATTTCCAGAGGTTTTTAAAAAATCCAGAATTCATCCCATTCACAAAAGTGGCCAAAGGGACAGTCTCGGTAATTACAGACCCATCTCTATCCTTCCAACTTTATCCAAAATTTTAGAACGTGTAATAAATAATCGGCTTGTAAGATATTTGGAAGACAGAAAACTGTTGTCCTCTGCACAGTATGGTTTCAGGTCCGGGAAATCTACCTCCGATGCCGTTCACGAACTTATTAACTATGTGGTAACTAATTTAGATACAAAAAAGAAAACAGTGGCTATTTTCCTAGATCTGGCCAAAGCCTTTGACACCGTCTCTTTCCCTCTGCTAATTAGGAAACTGGAACACATGGGTGTTAGGGGTTTACAGTTGAAACTGTTTGTAGACTATCTTTCGAATCGTACACAATGTGTAAAAGTTGAGAATTACACCAGTAAAGAGTTGCCCATATGTTTTGGCATCCCCCAGGGGAGCATACTGGGTCCCACGTTATTCTTAATTTACATTAATGATCTTTGTCAGTTAGAACTCAAACACGGGAAAATTATAACCTATGCTGATGACACAGTTCTGATTTTTAGTGGAGACTCAAAAAAAGAGGTTTTCGAGAACGCACAGGAGGGTTTCACTCAGGTTACTGAGTGGTTAAACGAAAATATTCTGACCATAAATACAGAGAAAACTAAATTTGTTTATTTCTCATTAAGAAATACTGACTTTGACACCTCCTCATATAACATTATATCGCATACTATGCATTCATGCGTTTATGGCTGCACTTGCCCAAGACTTCAAAGTACTAAATGTATAAAATATTTAGGTATTCTAATTGACAATAAACTAAATTTTCAAAATCACATTGATGTGGTATCCGAGCTACGTAAGTTAATATTTATCTTTAAACACCTAAGACACGTGGCTGATAAAACTATAATAAAATCTGTGTACTTTGCTTTAGGGCAGTCATTGTTCACATATTGCATTACTTCTTGGGGAGGAGCTGCAAAAACAAGTCTGCTTAAGATAGAAAGAGCTCAACGAGCTATTTTGAAGGTTAGCTTATTCCTACCATTTTATTATCCCAGTAGTGATCTTTACAAACAAAGTGGGGTCTTAACAGTGAGACAACTCTTTATTCTTTATACAGTACTCCAACAACATTCCATTTTAGTCTGTGAACCAAAAAACGTCATTCACAAGCGCAGAAAAGATTTAGTGTGTACTATTCCTTCACTCAATACTAAGTTCTCACATCGTTTCTTTTGTTTCCAAGGCTGTAATCTTTATAATAAAATAAATAAAATATTATCAATTTATTGTTTGTCAAAATCCGCTTGTAAGTTGGTCGTTAGTGAATGGTTGCAGAAACAAAATTACACTTTTACGGAGAACCTACTATAATTATAAAGAAAAAAAAATCAAGGATTGTATTTGAAGAGTATTAATTTAACAATGTACCGCATAAAAAGTAAACATTTCGGCTCTTACACCCTTGCAAATGAACACATTGGCAAACACACACATACACACACACACGCACACACATACACACACGCACTCACACACACGTTATTTCTATACTGAATGTATTGTATTTAATAGGTAAATAGCTGCACTGGTCTCTAGGGGTGAGGACCTGGTGATCTGTACTACAGGTCTACGGCCTACCATAGACACCAGCTCCTCACATTACTTACCGGAAATACCTTATGTTTTTTTTTTGTAATTTTTGTGAGGAGAAATAAACGTAGTATTCTTTTAACGAGCCGCCACCACACGGCACAATACATATAATACATATTTGAAAAACGGTACAAAATACTGTCGGTTTTAGTACTTTATTGTCATCGATGTTGACTCGCAGTCAACACCGATGTAAGGCTTTTACGTACTTACTTAGTTTCATAATAGTTCAGTTATATTGAATCACAGTCAATCCCAGAGCATATACCTAAACGAATATTTCCTTGAATAGGAAATATTATTATATAACTTCTTCGTCCGATGAGGATGTAAACGGAGATGCTCTGTAATCTTACTTTTTCTAAGTCTTCCTCGTTTAATTTTTTATTGCGCACTTCGTATCGACACTGTGACGACACGGGCGAGAAAGCGGGCGGCAAGTCGCGTCTTTGAGCGCGATTTATTTATTTTAAAAAAGTTGAAAAGTTTCAGCCTATAAATGTCCCACTACTGAGCACAGGCCTCCTCTCATTTCTGAGAGGGTTATGGAGCTAGGAAGAATCCGCCACGCTGCTCCAATGCGGGTTGGTGGACTTCATATGTCTTCGAAATATTTTTTATTCCTCAGACATGCAGGTTTCCTCACGATGTTTTTCTTCATCGCCGAGCACGTGGTAAATCAGCACTTAAAATTGAAATTAACAGTTTTCAGTGGTGCCGGCACCGGGAATCGAACCCAGGTCACTCGCGTACTATGAAATTTAAAGCGAGCGCCTAGCCCCCTTTATTTTGTAAATAATAATTAAATTTTTAAAAAAACCGGATAAATTACTGCGGGCCGGGAGTTCGAGAGGTTGAACATTATTCCCGGAGTATCTCGGACATTCCGTGAGGCAATACAAGTCCAGACGCTTCCGCGACACCAGTTTCACCGAAAAATCGCGCTTAGACGCGACGATTTTAGTTTCATTTAACCAAATCATGCATTACGACACGTGAAATTGTTGATGTAATTAATGTCATGAAATAAATTTCATAGCTCTAATTTCGTAATCTAAATCCGGCTTCAGGTTTCTCGGAATGAATACGATTTGTCAACAAACAAAAAACGTTTTTTGTATTTCTCTGTATTCTGCTCAAATCTCGCTATTTCATTCTTGCTATTTCCATTTGAGCACAGTATTCCATTAAGTGTGTTCGAAAACGTTTGTTCGAAAAATTTTGGTACTGCAAAAATAACGTAAACCTTCAAAAGCAGGAACCAGAGTAAAAAAAAAAATATATTTCTTACATTTTCAAACATAGACGTCGTTACCCAGTTATATAAAAATATAATATTTCAAAATACGTCTTATAATACGTTGTGTTCACATTCTCTTTGCTTTAAATTATAAAGTTTTCGAACGTTTAATTTAACTATTTATTTTGTAAAATATTAGATAGTGTAACCACTATTTCTATTGAAAATTATAATCATAAAAAGAAAGAAGGGCTCCCATTTTATAACTATGAGTTTGTTTGAAATTGTGATTTACGTTTAATAAATAACTTGGCTCTAAGTAAAGTACAGCGAATATTTTATATGTATGCACTTGAAACATATTCGTAATGTTTAGTTTAACGTTCGCTCCTCGACTGAGAGGATCTTTACACCATGTTATAAGAAAATTAAGCACGACGACCGTGGTAAGTAAAACATGTTCATTCATTATGGTCAAGGGCCTTAAAATTGAATTAAGTTAAATATTTTTGATTTAAATTAATGATTGCTAGTCGACTGGTGACTAAACATATTTTCTTTGAGCTAAGTTCGTGTTCCACAGACTGAAAAGTAACTCTTTGCAATTATCATATTACGATCTAATATGTCTTGGAACTTAAATATCTGTTTGTAAAGTATGAAAGTAAACTTTGTAATTAAATAATCATACATGTTAATAATATAGAATTGTTGCTTTAATTTTATCGGATTTTGAATGATTAATTGCTTTTTCGTGTTGCATATCACTTCCTAGACTGAATTAAATTTAATCTGGTTTGACAATTTTTTTTTGATTATAATTTTAAAAAATATCCAACCAGATTAACTAAAAAAAATTTAAAAAATACTTTTTATATATAATTAGAGGCTATGTCAAAATATTTTTTGTCGATGAATTTATAGTTCTATAGTCTATATGTATGCTCGAAACGTTATCATTTATATGAGCAAAATTGTCATAGAATCGAATTAACCAACCCCGATTCCTCGTAGTCTTGTCTGCCCGACCCCTGGATACCAAACCTGGCATTCCGTCACTTTTATGAAATAAAAAAGGGGCCCCCTTTTTTTATTTCATAAAAGTGACGGAACGAGCAAAACGTTCACCTCATGGTAAGTGCAACGTCTGCCCATAACAAATGCTGTGTCACCCAGAAAGCTGTGTGGGTACACTTGTCACCCTGAGACATCAGTTCTTAAGTCTCATATGATTTCGTATATACATTTAAGAACAAACAGTCTTCGCTGCCTTCTTCATATTGCCCGGTATTACGCATATGCCCAGTGATTACGCTAGCTCACAGTGCCCTTCGAACCGAAACACAGTAATGTTTGCACACTACTGCTTCACGGCAGAATAACTGGCCCTGGGGTGGTACCTAGATGGATTCCTGCATAGGAATCCTACCACCAGTGAAACCTGGCACTCGGGCCCCTGGCCCGTGAGCACAGTATCCGATGAAGTTTTAAAAGCCAAAAAAGGCTAACAGCAATTACATCACCGAATTTATATATACATTTTGTAAAGCCGGAGGCGCGGAGTGAGGGCAGCCCCAGCTCGCCGTAACAAAGTGCAGGCATCGGCGAGCGTTGGTGCCGGCGCTTTGGTATGCAAGGGCGGAGGGGCTGCACCTTCCGCAGCGCCGGAGCAGTCGCGAATCGAAATTATCCCGTCTATGTTTAATTTTGAGGTTAGGTATACTGTATATCGTTTTTAAGTTTTTCTTAGAAATCGTGTATTGCCTGGTCATGGGGGCGATGTTGTCCGAACCCTGTTGTATTTATACTAAATTTAGGTATGTTAGTCCCATAGCAGCATTCCGTTTTCCGTGTTTAAACTATTGAGAGGTTAACTTGTTTTTCTTAATTTTCTCGCAAACGCTGCCTTACCTTTTAATGCGGGTGGTATTGTTATGATCGGGGTTCAAATCTCTATGGAATACAATCCTTCCCCTTCCCCCCTCCAAATCGTGCCTAACCATTCTAAATTTATGTAAATAAATGTTCTTTCTTTCTTATAGTAACTCAAGTTGCCTCAGTTTTATTGCGATATCCTAATTACTTCTGGAGCTTAAATTTTATATTTTTATATAATTGCAGAACGGTTGAAAAAAATAGTCGTGGTAGCTCAGGGGCTAGGCGCTCGCTTTAATTTCATAGTACGCAAGTGACCTGGGTTCGATTCCCGGTGCCGGCACCAAAAAAATTGTTAATTGCAATTTTAAGTGCTGATTTACCACGTGCTCGAACGGTGAAGGAAAACATCGTGAGGAAACCTGCATGTCTGAGAAATAACAAATATTTCGAAGACATGGGTAGTCCGCCAACCCGCATTGGAGCAGCATGGCGGATTCTTCCTAGCTCCAAACCCTCTCAGAAATTAGATGAGGCCTTTGCTCAGCAGTGGGAAATTTATGGGCTGAAACTTTACTTTTGTTTCTTTTTTGAATAAAACATAAAGCCATATTTTTTTCTTTTTTAAAAACGAAGCCCTACTGTAGGATTTTCTCCTGTATCGTGGGTGCGTTTTACAAATATACATTTCACATGCACAACACAACCAGACCCGAAAAGCAACAATTTCCATTTTTGCACAAATGTTGCCTCCGGCTGGGAATCGAACCCAGGACCGGTGGCGCAGAAGTCAGGTACGCTAACCACTACGCCACGCGGTCGTTGTGCCTATTATTTTAATCATCTAGTTTGTATGATGTGTTTCGTGATGTGATTATTATTACATGAGTGGTCGTGATGTTATTATTAAACAAATACTATTAATAAATCATTGGAGTATATGTGTTTATACGTCATGTGATTATAATTTAGTTGATTAGCATGATTTTGTATTAAATCATACATACATACGATCACGACTGTATCCCATAAGGGGTAGTCAGAGACTGGGCACTCACTGCAAAAACAGATGACTGCCACAATCCACGTTTCACCAAAACAATATAATGCACTTGGTGTGATAGGTGGTGAGCCCATCGCCACCATGCGCTGCTGGGTGCACAGTGCAGTTTAATTCCTTACTCGCCTTTTACGAGATCCATTGGATGAGATGGAGTGGTAGTATTCTTTTAACGAGCCGCCACCACACGGCTTAAATCATCATCTTCATAATCATCATTTCAGCCTATTTTAGTCCACTCCCCCATAGATTGTCACAAAACACGGCCCTGAGCCACCTGCATCGATCGACTTCCCACAAAACCGTGCAGGTCGTCGCTCCAGTGGGGGGACGCCCTACACTGCATTTGCTGGTACGAGGTTGCCACTCGAGAACCTTTCTTCCCCAACGGTTATCGGTTCTACGAGCTATATGGCCGGCCCATTGCCCACTTCAGCTTGCTAATACTTAGGGCTATATCGGTTACTTTAGTTCTGCTGCGGATCGTATCATCATCAATATCTATCTATCAATATTTATGACTATCATCGTTACGGATTTTATCACGCAGAGAAACTCCGAGCATAGCCCTTTCCATAGCGCGCTGAGCGACTCTGAGCTTCCTGCGGCCCGCAGTGAAGGACCACGTCTCTACTTCGTATGTCATCACTGGCAACACGCACTGGTTGTAAACTTTCGTTTTGAGACATTGAGATATACTCGACGAGAAGATGTGACGCAGTTACCCGAACGCTGCCACGCCGAGTTGAATCCGTCTATTGACCTCTTGATCAAAGTTGGACCTACCTAGTCGGACAAACTGTCCTAGGTATACGTATTCGTCAAAAACTTCGAGCGTAGTGTTCCCAACAACAACCGGTATAGGTGTGAAATGGACATTAGACATGATCTTCATCTTGTCCATATTCATCTTAAGACCTACCCGTTGGGAGATTAGATTAGACTACTGAGATCATTGAGCATAGTACCCAGTCCCTCCAGCGATTTTGCCATTATGACTATATCGTCGGCAAATCGAAGGTGAGTGTTGTATTCGCAATTGATGTTAATACCGTATCCTTTCCAGTCCTGTAGCTTGAAGACATCTTCCGTGAAGAGTTTCGGGGATATGGCATTTATTTATTTATTTAGATTGCTTTACATGAAATTAAATTATAAAATTCATGTACCCTGTCGGGCGTGGCAATGTCTTCACCTTTCTGCAATTGGATCGGTTTCGTACTCTGGTTCTGTACTCGTATAGCCATCGTAGCCTTATTGTACAAACACTGCAGCACTTCGATATACTGACAGTCAATTCGGCACCGCTGAAGCGACTGAAGCACCGCCCAAATTTCGACGGAATCGAAGGCTTTTTCATAGTCCACATACGCCAGACATAGTGGAAGATTGTACTCTTCGGTCTTTTGTACAATCTGGCGAAGGGTATGTATGTGGTCTATTGTACTAAAGTAAAAGTAAAAGTTTCAGCCTATAAATGTCCCACTGCTGGGCACAGGCCTCCTATCATTTCTGAGAGGGTTTTGGAGCTAGGAAGAATCCGCCACACTGCTCCAACCACACTTCTGCTCCACGCTTCCAGCGTAGCGCCGCCGTGGATGACGGAATTAAAAGCTTCTGAAAGACTAAAAGTATCGGTTTTCCACCCGCTTTTAGAAGCTCTGCTGTAATTCCCTCCTATAAAGAGCTCAAAAATGTCAATTTTTGAGCCCTTTCCGGCAGACAGATCTCTGGCAAAGACCTTGGAGCCTTGATTTCGCTCAATCTCTTTTTCAATACTGGCTGTATTGAAATTGCGTAGGTCCCTCCGCAGGCATTGGGAGATCTGTCTGTTCAGTTGTCGATATGCTGACGCGTCAGTTGAGGACTGTAGCTTCATTTCACGCCTAGCCTCCATGAGACGCAGAGTGTGATCGGAAAGCTTCTGGATCTTCTTTTTGCGGGTTGGGTGTTCTTTTTGCACCGCCTGGACAGTTTTCACGAGCTTCTCGTTCACTGTAACGCAATATAGGTGTATTTGCAATTTCTGTAATGTAATTGAACTCAAAAGGTCATGGCTGCAAAAGAAATAAAAGTGACCATGGTTACAATATGACTTCATAAGGATAAATAACTACTTTAATGAAACTGCTAATTTACTTTAATTAATAAGTCTTAAACAAAAATATTTTTTTCGTTAATTTTTGGGGCATATGTATCATCATGACTTCAAATGTTGCTACGGCTATAGGCTATAGAACTTGTCGAAACAAAGCCCATACATTACACTACTATTCTGTTTAGTTGAGGAGTTCCTAGTTGCCAACTTCCGGTTCTATCATCGGACGACCTCCCTTTTTGTGACCAAAGCTACATAGTTATGCCAAATTTTAGCACAATCAGACACCGGAAAATACATGAATAGTTAAATAAAAGCTTGAAAAACGCAAATGTATAATAATGAATTTATCAGATTGTATCCTAAACAATTCAGATACCGTCTTCCATATTAAACATGTTTACTGAAGTAAAACTTCATTTTTTATTGGATAAAATGACGAGTCAATCAAAATTTTCATTTGATGTTAAGTGCAACGTCTACCCATAACAGATGCTATATCACCCAGACTATTTCTGTGTGGCACCACACTGCGCCGCTCACCCTGAGACATCAGTTCTTAAGTCTAATATGCCCAATGATTACACTAGCTCTCCGTGCCCTTCAGACCGAAACAGTAATGTTTGCACATTACTGCTTTACGGCAGATAACCCTGGGTAGGTACCTACTTTTATATATAACTTAATCACGGATAAGTTTTCATAGTTAATACAATCATGCGTTGCTTTGCGGAAATCCAAGTTGTATTTTTATATTGGTGATGTCACATAATAATATTCGTAATGGTACTTTGCTAATTTACATGCCATTATCTATACATATAATAAATGTGGAAACTTCACGTGTCTGTACATTCAAAAATTTTGGGAAATAAATGATTTTGGGTAGCTAAAAATAAGTAACTAAATACATTTCTATTATTTTTAGAAAAGTCTGTCTATCTGTCTGTCCGTCTGTTTGTTTGTGAACGCATCTCGCCTAAAGTACTAAATTTAATCAAAATACACAGTAAGAAAATCATTGAGGGTATCTTCCTGTCACATTTAGTTTTTGTTTTATTAAAATCGGTTTATTCTATAAAAAGTTATGAGTATTTGAAATTTACGAATAAGTTCAATGGTGGTGATGAGTCAATGCACTTCATTTAAATCTAATCTAAAAAATGGTAAAAAATGACGTAAAATTAGGTAGTATAAATAAAAACTTAATACCTAATACCTGAAACAAAGTAATTGAAAATATAATTTTATTATATATTCTCACAAAGAATATCCTTTAAACTAAGTACAATATTTAATCAGTATCACTAGATGGCGTAATTTACGATGTTAAGATTCTCCGCTGTTTAAATCTCGTTGATATTTTAGCTTTATTTAAATATGGACACACGTTGAATATTCCGATTCAGAGCAGTTGTACCTGCCTTCTAAAGTTCTTTTTAATGCGTATATTACGCTTTAAATTTTAAAACATAACATTTTTATCTATACATACGAGTATAATAAAATTGTCAACTGCACGTGTCTGTACTTTTTAAAATCTTGTACGAAAATTATAAAATTAACATTACATTTAGTCTTTGTTTTATTAAAATCTGTTACATTCTATACAAAGTTATGTATTTGAAGCTTACGAATTTGTACAATGTTGGCGATGAGTCCAATTACATAATCTAAGAAATGGTAATAAAAGATGTAAAATAAAGTTCTATGGTATTAAACTAACACCTGATCCTAAAACACAGCAAATGAAAAAATATTATTGTATTTTCTTACATAGAATATAATTAATGGAAGTACAATAGTTAATTACGTATTTTCGCCATCAAAGTTAATAAGCATTATCAATAGATGGCGTTGTTGTGCAATTCCGTTGTATGACTAAGAGACACATTTTTTAAAGTTCATCACCGGGCCCGGAAGTTCAGCTGTACTATGAAGGTCTATTTATGTATACAAGTTTCAGTTAAACCAAGCCTGGCTGGGCCCGCGAGCACAGCTATCCGAATACGATGAAGCTGTATAAGCCACAACAGCTGGCAGCAAAAACATCACCGAAATTATATCAAATATTTGTCTTTAAGTCTGTGGGTGCAACTCTGTATGTTATTGATCGAATAGTCTGGATAAATGTTTATTGCTCATAGCAATGGGCACAAACTTTGGGAATTTATCGTTAAAACATTTTTGTCTGTCTGTTTGTTTGTCCAAGCTAATCTGAGAAACTTTCATTGACGAGTAGGGAACTTTTCAGAGAGTAATCTAAGGTACATTTTCTTTCGGAAATATTCAGGGTTTTTGCGTAAAATCTGAAAAATTGTAGAAATTTGGGGCTATGGATTTAATTTGAGTTTTGGTCATCATTATTTTCGTTCATGGCAGTTTTAATACATACATACTTACATATAATCACGCCTTTTTCTGATACAAGGGGTAGGCAGAGGCTACACATGTAGCCAACATTTCGCAACCGCGGGAAACGATATTTTAATAAGTAAGACATTTTAGTAACAGACATTTTGATTATTTTTAATCAAATTTCATTAAAAACTTGTAGTCTATGTTATCTTTTATTAAGATAATAAATATTAAATAATTATTAATATACACAGCGGCACAATTAGCGGAACGTAAAACAATGGAAAAAGTATAGAAATAATAACGAGTACTTATATTAAAAAAAAATAATAATCAGACATGAAGTAACAAACTAATAAACATCAGTTTGTTACTTCATGTCTGATTTTTTTTTCTTTATTTTTATTGCGAGTAAGGAATTAAACTGCACTGTGCACCCAACAGCGCATGGTGGCGATGGGCTCACCACCTATCACACCAAGTGCATTATATTATTTTGGATGAAACGAGGATTGTGGCAGTCATCTGTTTTTGCAGTGAGTGCCCAGTCTCTGACTACCCCATTATGGGATACAGTCGTGATCTTATGTATGTATGTATTATCTTTTATTTATTTATTTCTTTATTTAAAACATTTACAATAGTACCTCACAGAGGAAGCTCCAAAACACCACTACGTTACAATATTAAATTTGAATAGATTTGTTAAACAATATAAACGATATTTTAATAAGTGAGACATTTTAGTAAGACAGTTTTAATATTCCTCTTAATATCTTAATACGTGGTTCACAACATTTATAGTTCTTTCTTTTACGTCTTTCCCTTATACCTTATCTATATATATATATATAAATTAAATTGGAGTGTATGTCTGTCTGATTGTGATTTCGCAATAAAAATTTTTTTCTTAAAGAATCACGTGTTTTTCATAATCATGTCGCAGTGACCGAGTGAAACCAGCCACAGTCAAGCGTGCTGGACCTGCTATTCTACCTTATGTCAGAGGAGTCACGGACAAGATTGGCTATATCTTGAAGCGGGCTTCCATAAAAACATTCTTCAAGCCACCGAAGAAGATAAGTCAGTTTTTACCATCTGTCAAGTGTAACATCCCTCTACAAGACGCAGGAGTATACAAGCTAGATTGTGAATGTGGTCTCTCTTACATAGGCCAAACAAAAAGATCGATAAAAACCCGCGTAAAAGAACACATAGCTGACGTGAAGCATCGTCGTTCTAGGAAGTCTGCAGTCTGTGACCATGTTCTGGATCATCCCAACCATTACATCAGATTTGTTAAACCACAGATACTTGCAAAAGAACACCGATTCCTACCAAGGATGATTCGCGAGGCTATTGAAATCAAAAAACATCCTAATTTCAATAGAGAAGATGGTTGGGTATTACCACCAGCTTGGGATCCAATAATAAATAAAATTAAATCAAAAACCAAGCATACCACTGCAAGACTTCAAGACACAGTAAGCTCTTTCTGCGTAGATCGGACCAATAATAATAATTAAAAGCTGAAGGTACCCCAGGTTAACTATGACATCACGACATCTGTCACCTCAGTCCTCCCGTGACCATGCTGTAAAGCACTCGAAACGTCGGGTTATAAATAGTAAAAAATTAAACGCGATAAAATCCGTAAAATTAGTTTCATTTAAATGAGTAGTGTTCGCGTAAATATAAGAAATCATTACTTTACTTTTATGTTTGGCGGATGATATTGCCATTGAAAAGGGTAGCCACCCGCCAGATCGGTTGGTCTGATCTGGGGAGGACGTCTCCTCCGACTAGTAACATTTAGATGTTGTATATATAGTTCGCATCTCAGAAAATTTTCGTATCGCAATTATGGAATGTATGAAATATTTCTTGAGCTTCTCATGTGGCGACATAGATATCGCTGCACACGTTTGGGACTTGCTAAACAAAAGTGTTAAATCCAGAATACCACCCCCCAATAACAAGAGAGAACTGCAAAACGCATTACTTGAAGAGTAGCAGAGCTTGTCACAAGATATAATAGATAACATATTTCGCAGCATGCTCAGAAGGATGGAAACGTTAGTAAGAGCACGCGGGGGAAACACGTTATTAGTCTTTCATTCATTTAATGTTAAAATCTTAGTAATTTTTAATTTACAACATTTTTTATGTTCCTACAAAATAGAGAAAAAAGGTATTTTTTTTTCATTTTGATTATTTTTAATAAAATTTCATTAAAAACTTGTAGTCTATGTTATCTTTTATTAAGATAATAAATATTTAATAATTATTAATATACACAGCGGCACAATTAGCGGAACGTTAAACAATGGGAAAAGTATAGAAATAATAACGAGTACTTATATTAAAAAAAAAAAAATAATCAGACATGAAGTAACAAACTGATGTTTATCATTTCATGTCTGATTTTTTTTTCTTTTTTTTTATTGCGAGTAAGGAATTAAATTGCACTGTGCACCCAACAGCGCATGGTGACGATGGGCTAACCACCTATCACACCAAGTGCATTATATTATTTTGGTGAAACGAGGATTGTGGCAGTGATGTGTTTTTGCAGTGAGTGCCCAGTCTCTGACTACCCCTTATGGGATACAGTCGTGATCTTATGTATGTATGTATTATCTTTTATTTATTTATTTCTTTATTTAAAACATTTACAATAGTACCTCACAGAGGAAGCTCCAAAACACCACTACGTTAAAATATTAAATTTGAATAGATTTGTTAAACAATATAATGTCACAAAAATTTAAAATGAAAAAGAAAAGCAGAAAAAGCTAGTTATGTCAGATAAAATAAAATGTAACAAAAAGTGTCAGTCAAAATATTGCATTAAAATATATATAAGCATTTCCAATAAATAAACCTATTTGATCAGCAAATATGTCAACTTCACGGCACTGAGCAAGTATGTCGCCGTGCAATAGTCGCGCACGCACACACGCGCAGTGGGCGCGTTACCGGCGCAGTGTGTGCGCGTGCGCGGCCGCTGCAGAAGCCTGTGTGGCCGCCGTGTCCCAATTGATCCATTACATCGCGGCACACTGAGCTTAATTTGCTCCAAAGCTGTCTGGTTCTCAATCTTATTCTGCATAAGCATGTAGTAATGCACTACCAAATTTCGCCTTAGTGCCAACATATCTCTATCTTTTATAAATATTTAATAATAGTAAGTCGCATTGAATGTTGATTGTCGCCTATTATTGGGCGTTAGGCTCGACCGACACTATTGTGCATATGTACATACAGTCACACATTTTCCCATATAAGAGGTAGGCAGACACCACAACGTGGCCGACTTTTCGACCTCGCGGGAAACGAGACGGCGAACCACGTCGCCGCCATTTTGGTACGAGTCCAGCATTGCATATTATAGCGGTAGCGGCTTAGGAGAATCTACCGCCCCAACTCATGCCGTGGGTGTCGTAAAAGTCAATACAGGGAAAATTAAAACCAGGAGATGGGCAGCAGCATCTTTCTGAAACAACTGAATAAATAAACTTCGGTTGCCAACCCGCCTGCCAGGCGTGGCAACTATGGCAAAATCGCCCCAAAACGAGAGCTACTAACTTTTGTGACAATCTATGGGGGAGGCCTATCTTCAGCAGTGGACTTGTGATAAGCTGAAATGATGATGATGATGATATATCGATTTAATTGGTGTAGAGCTTAATGAATTTGATATTTTAATTACTCTTTTCTATCTTAGAGTATTTGGACTTTTACTATGTTTGTTGATCTGTATCTAATAATTTTCTATACTTGTGATATGCTGAAATGATGATGATGATGATTGCTTCTTATGGTTTTGTCGCCGTCTCTTACGACACCTCGGGAGGAGAGAGGTAGTGCTATTCTACTTTGCCGGACACCTATCGGCTAGTCTAAGTGAACTATTATATGAAATGTAACCTTATATTTGTTGGTTATGTATATAACATATAAATATTTATTTACATCACAGAATGAAAACTTTTTATAGCATTTTTTTTGGTCTATTTTTTTGCTTTTGACAATACTTGATTAGATAAACAATTAGCCGTGTGGTAGCGGCTTAAGAGAATCTACCACCCCATCACATCCCGTGGGTGTCGTAAAAGTCGACAGAGGGAAAAGAAAACCAAGAGATGGGCAGCAGCATCTTGTTGGAACATCTGAATAAATAAACTGCGGTTGCCAAACCGTCTGCCAAGCGTGGCAACTATGGCAAAATCCCCCCAAAACGAGAGCTACAAACTTTTTTGGCAATCTATGGGGGAGGCCTATGTTCAGCAGTGGACTATTGATAGGCTGAAACGACGAGATAAACAATTTGATCAACTTATGGTGATTGCCACGCCTGCCCGTGACAATGACAGTGTCAAAACGACCTTGAAATTTAATTAAGTCCTATATTGTACGGCACTTGTGGTCGGGTTCCTATACGACTACGGAATACGACTACGTACGTAGCTACAACCGCTGAGCCAGTTATTTTACCATGAAGCAGTAGTGTGCAAACATTACTGTTTCGGTCTGAAGGGCACTGAGAGCTAGTGTAATCACTAGGCATATGAGACTTAAGAACTGATGTCTCAGGGTGACAAGTGTACCCACACAGCTTTCTGGTTGACACAGCATTTGTTATGGGCAGACACTTACCATCTGGTGAAGGTCTTGCTCGCCTTGTCACTTTCTCCTTCACACTACACCATTACACATTATCATTGGTTAAGTTTCACAATTATGTCTACATGCTTAGTACTTTCTGCTACTATAGTGCCTTTAAAATTGAAACACAACACTGTTTGGTGGCAGAAAACATGCCATTGTGTAGTAAAAACCTGTAAAGGCAGTCCTATGACTAATATACAATCAAATATTGTTTTTTTTTTCCGTTTCAGAATAGCCCTACAGTGACAGTTAAACAAGGGAGACTTAGTGGTGAAGTAAAAAAGCATTATGATGGTTCTCTATACTACAGTTTTAAAGGAATCCCCTATGCGAAACCTCCTGTTGGCAAACTCCGATTTAAGGTAATCGTAAAAAAATCATCTTAAAAAGTATAATTTTCTTTTAAAATAAAGCGTCCCTGCGAAGAATTTCTTTTTTATGTAAAGATAATAAATCAGGTCATTGTTCACCAGACTGTCCACGATTTTTTTTATAAACTATGACCCACATTAGAGTTTCACTTGTGGCATGGATGTATTTATAGACAAATTCGACATATACAAACATCCTGACCATACAAGTATATATTTGTTACGTGTACAAATCGAACCCGTGAACCGCAGCCCAGAAGCGAGTCGCTTTGCGACAGCGCCAACTTCCCTGCTTCTTGGTACTCGTACTCAACGTAGTAAGTGTTATGTAGTTGCGTGAGTTGCTCGTGGTAACATTCCTGTAATCCGTCTAGGTATCTACCACCGCAGTGGCAGTTATTCTCACTTCGAGCAAGAAAGTCGAGTATGCAAACATTACTTACTGTGTTTTGGTTTGATGGGCACTGACACCTAGTGTCTTACGGATTAACGGATGTCTTAGGGTGACGAGTGCAGTCCGATGCCAAAAATAAATGATTTGGATGACTCAGCATTTGTTATGGGCAGACGTTGCACTTACCATCAGGTTTTGCAAAAAATTTGCTCATCTCATCTCATAAGAAAAACATACAGTAATCATTCTGTTGTGTAGCAAAACCACATTGTCTCAACCACAATATTAAAATTTAATTGCCGTCATCGTGGTAGAATCGCTGCTGACACTGCAATAAATGCAGCCTCAATGACTCATCCCGGAATAATATGCCTGCGTGTGAATCTGAAATAGATAAAATCCATGTTCAATGACCAGCTCCAATAACTCCAATAATTTTCGAATTTGTCCAGGACTACTCTCATGCAGATAGTTCAATCGTGTAGAAACAACTATGAAACCGATAGGTATAGTTGGGCTGGGCAGCTCTCGTCGCCAAGACCGTAAAGCCTGAACTCTTCGAACAATGTATTCTGCCTGTACCCACCTATGATAGCGAAACGAGGACACTGACGGTACGGCTGCTCCATAAGCCCAAAATCACTCGGAAAACAAAGGAAAGAGCCATACTTGAGGTTTTTCTAGTAGATAAAATTCGAAATGAAGAAATTAGTTGTAAAGCTAAAGTCATATAGCCATCCGAGTTTGCAACTGTTAACGAAAGTGGCAACCGATGGAGTACATGAAACCTAGAATGGAGACCGCGTTAAGGCAAACGTTGTGTTTGGCGTCCCCTGGCTAGGCAAAGCGACGATCTGTGCAAGGTGGCTGGTAGCAACTGGATACGTAAAGCCGAAGATCGGGTAAGTAACGCCTGTTGGGAGAGGTCTATGTCCAGCAGTGGACTGCCGCAGACATAATGATAATATACAATGCAATGCAACTAACAGGCTGATAATGTGCCTATTATTACATTTATAATTCAGATTATATATCGTTGTCAACAATTTCAGGCACCACAACCACCACAGGCTTGGCAAGGTACCTACGAAGCTGTCAAGCACGGGTCCGTGTGTCCCCAGATAGATGCTAATACCGGGCAATATGAAGAAGGCAGCGAAGACTGTTTGTTCCTAAATGTATATACGAAATCATTAATGCGAGACTCTAAACTGCCTGTTATGGTGTTCATCCACGGTGGCGCTTATATGTCAGGATCAGGAGATACAGACATTTATGGACCTGAGTTCTTATTACAGCATAATGTCTTACTAGTCACAATGAACTACAGATTAGAATTCTTGGGATTCCTATGCTTAGATAGTCCGGAGGTTCCTGGAAATGCGGGAATGAAGGACCAAGTTGCTGCATTGCGTTGGATTCAGAATAATATAGAACAATTTGGAGGAGATCCCAACAATGTAACTATATTTGGAGAAAGTTCTGGAGCAGCATCTGTGACATATCATATGTGTTCACCAATGTCAACAGACTTGTTTCATAAAGCAATAGCTCAAAGTGGAACGGGAATATCAGATTGGGCCCAAGGAAAGAATGGAAAGGAAAGAGCCATAAGAGCAGCTAAGGTTTTAGGTAAAGAAATACCAGACACAGACGAATTGCTCGAGTTTTTTCAGAATATTCCGGTTGATAAATTTTCTAGAATGACATTTAAAACACTAACATATGACGAAAGACATCGTGGACTACCAATGCACTTTGTTCCTGTTGTTGAAAAGCAATTCGAAAATACTGAATCATTCTTAACTGAAAAACCTATTAATTTGTTGTTAGCTGGAAAGATGAACAAAGTTCCTCTAATAATCGGGTATAATTCTGCTGAAGGTCTCATGATAGCGAAACACCAAGTAAAAAAACTCGATTTTCTCAACAAAAATCCGTCATTTTTTGTGCCTAGAGAAATATCTCGGAGGGTAGCACAAGACGTATTGACAGATTTCGGTTATAGAATTAAGAAATTTTATGCAGGAAATAATGACATTAATGAATCCGATATAGATTTGATGTCAGACATAAATTCTGACTTACACTTTGTGTATAGTTGTCAAAGATTTTGCCATTTTTATGCTGCATTGTGTAAATCAATCTACATGTATAGGTTCGAATTGTGTTACAGATTTAAATGTATTCAAACAAATGTTGGGTTATAAAGATTATAAAGGGGCTTCTCATGCAGACGATTTATCCTATTTATTCAACAATGCCATAAACAAAGACTGTTATGAAGAACAGGAGAGATTAAGGATTTTAGTAACGAAATTTACGAAATTATGGGCCGACTTTGCTAAAACAGGGTAAGCTCTGCTAATTTGTTGCAATGCCATTAAAATGGCGCAATTTTTTTTTATTGGATAGAGCGACGAAAAAAGCAAAACGCTCACCTGATGTAAAGTGCAACGTCTACCCATAACAAAATGCTATGTTTATTTATTTGGCTTTATTTCTGTACTTCTTTAAGTCGGATTATTAATTATTTGAATAATAATTATTAATAGTCACTGTTCGCAGAACGTTTATTTTAAAAGAGAAAGTGACGAGACGAGCAAATATTTCACCAGATGGTAAACGTAAAGTTTGCCCATAACAAATGCTGTGTCACCCAAAACATTTTTTGTGTCACCACATTGCGCTCGTCACCCTGAGACATCAGGTCTTAAGTCATATGCCCAGTAATTACACTAGCTATCAGTGGCCTTGAAACCGAAAAACAATGTTTGCACACTACTCCTTGAGGGCAAAATAACTGGCACTGTTGTGGTACCTACCTAGACGGATTTCTGCATAGGAATTCTACCACCAGTAAATAGATCCACTTTTGACCAGGAAGCCACCTGGTCTGGTAAGGTAACTCTTATCTTGAAGAATCCGGTGTAATAGTGGTCTGGAAAAACCGATGCCAGAAAAGAGTTTTTTTTTTAGTTTTTGCCGGCTGTTGAAGACGTAAGAAAATCTACTCGATCTCGTCCCGTGGTAATCGTGAAAGGGAAATTCCGAAAAAAAAAATTTAAACGAACAGATTAATAATTTCTTCTATATTCATTCAAATAGAGAAATTTATTGTGAAATTTTTATCATTTGTATTTCAGAAATCCCACATCGGATAACTCGTCGGATGTAAAATGGCTTCCATTCACAGCAGCGAGCAGAGACTATCTGAGCTTTACCGAAAAAATGTCTATGGATACGTATGCAGACCGGGAGCGAACGGAATTCTGGAACAGACTGTATAAAGAAGCGGGGTTACCGTGTATCAATAACAGTAGTTTGTAAAATAGTGAAATTTAAAGAGATTACATTTTAAGTGGCGGTTAGAAAATATTAGGTATACACAAATACAAGTAGTTGGTAAGGGATAAGTCGTGAGGTTTAAGTGACTTGCAGCAGGGTAATGGTGCAAAAGTTTTGGTACATTGTTTATGTTCCTATGGAGACAATAGAAAAACCGAATAACGTTTTATCTTGCAATAACAAATTCAAGTTTAAATGTCTTTATTTGTAAACATAGGTAAAGGAGTTGTAAGATTACATTTTTATGGTTATGTACTCTGTGTTTTGCCACTGTATGACATACAAATATTACAAATAATTTTATTATATGCTATAACATGTCATTTATATCAGCAACTAGTAGGGTAAACAAACAACAATAAACGAACAAAGACAATTTTACGTTACCTTCTTAGAACATAATGACATAAAGGAATAATCTGGAACAGTCTACAATGTTAAATGATATAATAATATGTATTAGTAATAACAATAATAAAAAGAATGTCACATTAATATCAATAAAGTCAAAAGATATGGTTTGCTAATATTTCAGTAGTCACATTTCATGTCATTAACTGATTGAAGTTACAGATTATCGTATATAGTATGCCTTTTCTATAAGTAGTTTTTTCAAGCCGTTTCCCCGCCTACTATTTTTAAATTATCCTTATACCTGAGAGATTTTTGCTTCTCCTTCAGTGGAAATTTAAACATAGATATATTTTTTTGTATAAACACTGCTAAATCATTTATGTAAAGACAAGGTACGGTCATTACTTTTAAGTCAATGAATAAATATTTACAACTTTCTGTTGACTTTATTCCACATATTTCTCTAAAAACTATGTGTTTATTTGAAGAATTGCCCCATAAGATTATCTCGTATCGTAATATGGAGCTTATGTGACCATAGTAACATAGCAAAGCGATTTTGTACATGTTATTTTTTGCAATCTTTTTAAAACCAAAATAAAGCTATTTATTGTCTCACATATATAATCAGTGTGATTCTTCCAATTGGTATGCTCATCAATTTCTATTCCTATTTTATAGATTCTACTTACTCTCCTTTTTTATTGTCATACTTTACGTCCATTGTCAATAGTTTCGATTATAGTTGGTGAAATTACACGAGTTTGGTCTTATCTATATTTATTTTTAATTGGTTTTTTTCAACCAGTCTACGTCATAGTACAGTACCAGATTGATGTCATTTTCAAATGTGTTTCTATTACTGCATTCCACTATAATGGTACTATCATATCGCTAATATATGCTAGGAACAATAGTGGACCCAGGATACTTCCTTTTGGTATTCCGCATGAGACGTCTGTATATTTTGATCTATATATTACGCTTATCGTCTACAAAGTCATAGGCTTTTGTCATATCCTATTAGATAATTATTAGATAGTAAATCACCGCTCCCCCTCTCTCCTCCTCCTCTCCTCTTTTGGTCTGTTATAACAAGATGCTATTTTATATCCATGAAGACGGAATCTTTTGGTTTCTCCTTCTAACATAAAATGTTCTGTAAAACACAACACTTCTATGTCATTTGCCATGTTAGCAATTTGTTCCACATCTACTGTCACAATATCCGATGTATTTATTAGTCCTGCTGTTTTGATGAAAAATGTATAGGCAATTAGATTCGAAAAAAAACTTTTTGGTTGTATGTCATTTTATCGTTATCGCATTTTATTGGTAGATGTTTTAAAGTAATATGGAATCATACCTTTTTGTGGTAATCTTTTGTTATTCTATTCCATATTGGGATTGTTTTATTCGTCCCGTATTTGTCGTTTCCTTACCTTGACTGTAAAGCAAGATTTTTTTATTTAATAAAACTACTTTTACGGATTCTATCGCGTTTAACACCCGCACGGAGGGACGGGGGGAGCCCCGTCCCCCTGTGACCATGGGTGCTCGAAACGTCGGATTATAAATAGTTTAAAAATTAAACGCGATAAAATCCGTAAAAGAAGTTTTATGAAATGTGTAATATTCGCGCAAATATAAGAAATCATTCAGATTTTTGTAATTTAGGTACTTAAGTGTTTTTGTAGACCTCTGGTTCTACATAATATTAATTTGTTAACAGAAATATTTGTAAAATAATTTATGACCTCTTTTTACAATTCGTAAAAAGTTACAGTTTTTGTAACTATTACCTAATAATTATTACATTTGTGACCATTATTCTTGGGGCATATAATGTTTAGGATTTGCCTAATTCACATATTATAATTTTTAAAGAGTTGGTAGGTAGTGATGGTTTTTACAGCATTTAAAATACCTGCGGGATTTTCTTAATTGTAGACAAGAATACGCTAATTGATGACTGATCATGACGCTAATTGATCACCTATAATAACTATCTTATGATTACTGCTACCGTCATTTGTTTCTTTTCTGTTCGTTTTTGTGTTCCTACCTTATTAGATGTTCTTTTGTTATCGTCTTCTTACATTTTTCGTGTATGGGTAATATTTTTGGGATTTGTATTATTGAGTAGATCTTTCTGCTTTAGGTGCTTTAGGTATTCTTCTGAATTATCTTTGTACTTATGGATCTCTTGTTTATTTGTTTTGAACGTGTTTCCAGAGTCAGGTTTGTAGTTTGGGCAGTGTTCAACTTTGTTCTTTTAATTTCATATTGTATCGTTAAAATATTTTGTAAGCTATTTTTATTACCCTCGTTCTGCATTATATTCATCTGTTTATTAGGAGTTGGCATTTTTAATGTTGTTTGATTTATCGATTTAATCTGTGTAGAGCTTAATGATTTTGATTTTGTAATTACTCTTTTCTGTAGCAGAGTATTTGGACTTTTGTATGTTTTTTGATCTGTATCTAATAGTTTTCTATACCTTTCTATGGTTTATTGCTGTTTAACTATTTGTTCTTGTAGCTTTTTTTATCGTAGTTTAAATTTTCTATTTCTTGGTGTACACTCTGTAGTTGTGTTTCTAATTCTAATATTTTATGTTTCGTATCTAATATTTGGGACGATTCCTTTATTGATAGATCCGGTATACTGCCATTACTGAATTCATTAACACTGATATAACTTTCTTCTTTCATTTCATATGTTACATTATCTTCCGACCGTTTTCTCGTAGGTTTTCTATGGGTGATATAGTCGTTTCTGTTATTATCCGTGTTTTTTATTCATCCATAATAATATTATAAATTCAAAAGTAACTATTATCTGTTTGTTACAATTTCACGGTTCAACCACTGAACCGATTTTGACAAAATTTTGCAAACAGATAAATTGCGTCGTGGAGACGGGCATAGGATTTTTTTAACCAGGAAAATCAAATAGTTCCATTAAAAAAAAGCTATATCCACGCGGACGAAGTCGCGGGTATTTACTAGTTATTTTATATGGTATCCCAAAGCTGTCGTTCTAGAAGCTGTCGTCGATCAGCTCTTTATGTAGTTTACGTATATAAATTCACTATTTTCTTTTTTTATTTCGTTAATTACAACGTTTTAACCTCTTTTCATTGATATGAAAAGTAAATAATTCGTTTTCAAATTGAAATCGTGCTTGAAGTGTTGTAAAATGTTATAGGTACGTTAAACTTGTTACAGCGATATAATTCATAGGCATTTCGGACGCCTGATGACATAGCCTTTTAATTTCAGTAGGCGTATAAAATAAATCAGTAAAGATGTCGGTATGTCGACAACTCAGTCTCTCGTACACAATTCAATATATTAGTTAATGTTGTCACATGTCATTAATGTTGTTTATAGCCAGAAATCAATGTAAAAGTACTGTGTTAATTGTATCCGGTCTCCCCTATGTGTATTTCATTTAATTCTAAGCAGGCCTGCTTGCCAGTTTGGCGCATGAACCACTACATTAATCCCTTGGATTGCCGTGTAGTGGCGGTGCAAGAAAATTCGTCACGTCGTCTCTTCACCTGGAAATGCCTTTTACAACTTTATTAGCTTCAAATAGTGTGTAGTGTTCCAGGGCGGTTCTCACCGCCCAGTGTTACCGACACACACGTCGACAGTCCGAATGGAGGCCCGCAGCCTCGGACGGTCATTAGACTACTTAAAAACCTTTTAGAGATATTCTAAACCGCGCAAGCACGCAGCGAGCGCGACAGTCCGAATTTCGAGGTTATAGTAGGAGTTTATTTATGTATTTATGTTTGGGTCAAACCAAACCTGGCACGCGGTCCCCTGGCCCGTGAGCACAGTATCCGATGAAGCTGTAAAAGCCAAAAAAAAAAGGCTAACAGCAATTACATCACCGAAATTATACTATAGGGACATGGACTACAATAGCCAATCCACCTGCCAAGCGTGATTAGGGCAAATCCGTCTTGGGAGAGGCCTATTTACAACAGGGTACTACTAAAAGACCGATGAATATCGCTAACTGTTACCTATACAAATTTTATAACATCAGTTTTAGCTTTAAAAGTTTTTATATAGACCGCCTCACAGAGAAGATACATTTTATTGTCCGCCATTATCTATCCAGGTGCCTGCCATGACGGTCCGCTGCGGGTTGGTAGTTTAGTAACGTGTTTTTACTTCCCCGTCGTGTTTATTCTTATGTCACAAAATAGGTAGTAGGAAGTACTGGTGGTAGGATTCCTATGCAGGAATCCTTCAAGGTAGGTACCACCCCAGGGCCAGTTATTCTACCGTGAAGCGGTAGTGTGCAACGCTAGCTCTACGCTAGCTCTCAGTGCCCTTCAAACCGAAACACAGTAATGTTTGTACACTAATGCTTTACAGCAGAATAACTGGCCCTGGGGTGGTACCTACCTAGACGGATTCCTGCATAGAAATCCTACCACCAGTAAAATATGTAAACGTACGTGTAAAACTATACGTTAGTAAGGAGGGAAAAATACAAACACGGTGAATGTATCTGATCTACAACGGCTATGTATTAACATACATCTTCAAGTCTTCAAATATTTTTCCTTTACGACGTTTTTATAAATTCATATTTAAGAATCAATATGAATTAACACGTCGTCCACGCCCAAAACGTCCAAAATTTTGACCCCAAGTCCCTCATATTAAGAGCCTAGCAAAATGAATCCATGATTTTTATTTATTTTATGTTATGTAAGCGTTGATAGTGTTTAAGAAAAACAAAAGGCAAACATTGACGGTCGAATTCATTCATTGCTCACAGAGTAAGTTTTTTCCTGACTGAAAACCCTCGATACATAAATTCTAGTTAATGACAGACGTTTTATTTACAACTTGTGTGTTAAAACAAACGACCGAACCGCGAGGCTCAGTGGTCAGAGTACCTGACTTCTGAGCCGCGGGTTGGGCGGCCTGGGTTCGAATCCCAGCCCGGATTTCGGACTGGGATTCGAACCCAGGACCGACCGGAGTCCGGAGCCAACATTTGTGCTAAAACATAAATTGTTGGTTTTCGGGTCTGGTTGTGTTGTGATTGTCTCCGTGTTTCTGACACTGCATCCTAGCCTACCTCCGATCTTATCGCATCAGCGTTACATCGGGCGCGGGTAGGTTGGGACGAGTGAGTGCCTCTGTGTTTGCGCGTACACTTGTGGCACTATAATATCTCCTTGCGCAGTTGATGGCTCTCGACAGTAGTCGGAAGTTGTCGCCGTGGTCGAAATCGGCTAGGAGAACATCATCATCATTAAAACAAAACATTTTGGAATGAGTAAATTATTTTTTGAATATGTGGATCCCACGCCAGGTGACTGTCTAGAATTAGTAAGTATTTTTCTGCTCCCTTTTTTTATTGGTTAAAGTGATGAAACGAGCATAACGTTCACCTGATGGTATGTGCAACGTCTGCTCGTAACAAATGCTACGTCACCCAGAACATTTCTGTGTGGCACCACACTGCGCCCCGTCACCTTGAGACATCAGTTCTTAAGTCTCATATGCCCAGTGATTACACTAGCTCTCAGTTCTTCAACGGCACTTCACGGCTGAATAACTGGCCCTGGGGTGGTACCTACCTAGACGGATTCCCGCATAGGAATCCTACCACCAGTAAAAACATCACATACATTTTATGTTACACACATCACTAATACCACTTCATATAACCAGGAATTGTGAGATTCAATAAACGGGGAGTACGGCTCTAAGTAAAGGGCCTTTCTAGTTTCTTAAAAGTTATTTTGTTCGTAAACTAATCTTATAACTGCATCACGCGACTATTAAAGCTAATTATTATCATCATTATAGACTTTACAACACAATGACGTAGTACGTGATATTTTAGCGGCTTTTGCTCGTACGTTTCTTTTGAGTGATGACGGATCACACTCTCACAGAATGTGTGGTGGCGGCATAAGAGAGTCTACCACCCTATCTCACATCGACTTTTACAACACTTAAAAGTCGACAGAGGGAAAATAGAAACAAGGAGATGGGCAGCAGCATCTACCTGGAACGTCTGAAGTAAATAAACCGCGGTTGCCAACTCGCCTGCATGGCAAAATCCCCCCAAAACGAGAGCTACGAACTTACTTACGGCAATCTATGGGAGAGGCCTATGTTCTGCAGTGGACTAGTGATAGGCCGATATGATGATGACTCTCAAAGAATAACCTAGTGATCATTGTGGGTACAACGTACCCTATAATCACACCGGGCACGAACAATCACCTCATGGCCCTTATGAACTGACTACGCGGAAATGCTTCTGTAATTTCAAGGGAATAAATTGGCCTTACCGAAGATCAGCTCGTACTCTCAGTCACTAGCCGGCGACATTTTATAAATAAATTGTGATGTATGACGTTGTAAGTTACTGGTGGTAGGATTCCTATGCAGGAATCCGTCTAGGTAGGTACCACCCCAGTGCCAGTTATTCTGCCGTGAAGTAGTAGTGTGCAAACATTACTGTGTTTCGGTACGAAGGGTACTGAGAGCCAGCGTAATCACTGGGGCATATGAGACTTAAGAACTGATGTCTCTGGGTGACGAGCGCAGTGGTGTCACACAGAAATGTTCTGGATGACACTGCATTTGTTATGGGTAGACGTTGCACTTACCATCTGGTGAACTTTTTGCTCGTTTCGTAATTTTATTGAATAAAAAAAAAGTTTAATTTTTTATTATGTGATAGTGTAATTAATGAAAGCTAGACGCGAAGAAAAAAAACTTCTTTAAAGATGCGGTTAGAGACTTGCCACAGCGAGCTCGAAACATTAATATTAAAGACTTTCGGCGCCAACTCGGAAAAGTTTTAATTTAATTTTGTAATTTCTGTGTATATTTGGAGTTTTGATATTTAATATTGATAGTTTATTATGCAGCAAGTGTTCGTGAAAGTGTACAGTGATTGTAAAATTCAATTCAAGATCAAAATTGTGCTCAGTCCAGCAAATCTTCAGTAAATGTCAATTTATTGTCAATCTAAATTTTCAGTCTTGCTGCTTGAAGATTGTATACTTGGATATGTTACTTGCCACTGAAAAATGGTTTATGACTGTTGCCATTACTAAATAAATAAATTAATACTAAAAATTGAAGCGGAAATAATAAAGCAGTTCACAGGTGAAAAAGCGCCATCTATGTAAATTTCATAAAATTAATACGACAGCGACATATTGGGGTGACTAATGCTGGAATCCGTCCAAGTAGGTACCACCGTATTATCAGTGATTCCGAAGCGAACCAGTAGTGAGAAAACATTACTGTTTCGATCTAAATGGTACTGGGAGCCAGTGTAATCATTGGGCATGTGGGATTTAAGGACTGATATCTCAGGGGGACAGCAGTGTGGTGTGGGGAGAGAAGTGATACACATAAATAAACTGGGTGACACAGTATTTGGTATGGGCTGACGTTACATTTACCATCAGCTGAACGGTTTGCTCATCTCGCCGCTTTCTTCTATCAAAAACAGGTTTTGGAGCCAGAAAGACTCCGCCACGCTGCTCCACTGCGATTTGGTGATTTCACATTTCGTCGAAATATCTTTACTTCCCCAACGTGCAGATTTCAACACGATCAGGCGCATATAATTTTGTTGTACATCTAACGTTAGTTCGTATTTTTTTTTTATTTAATAAAAGTGACGGAACGAGCAAAGCGTTCACCTGTTGGTAAGTGCAACGTCTGCCCATAACAAATGCTATGTCACCCAGAAACAGTGTGACACCACAATGCGCCCGTCACCCTGATACATCAGTTCTTAAGTCTCATATGCCCAGTGATTACGCTGGCTCTCAGGTCAATGCCATTCAAACCGAAACAGTAATGTTTGCACACTACTGCTTCACGGCAGAATAACTGACCCTGGGGTGGTGACCTACCTAGACGGATTCCTGCATAGGAATCCTACCACCAGTAGAAGTACCTACCGTAGTAGTCGTAGTAGTCGCGTGGTACGGACACTACCTACCTATTATAAATATTTTACATTCGAAACGTATTGTTAAAAGTCGATAATCACACACTTCATTAGTATTCGATTGACATATTTCGTAAATATATAATTTTAATACATAAAACGCATTGAAAGAAGGCGTGATAGTTGTGATCCCGCCAAAATTTAAAAAAAAATTAGTTGTAGGAATTAAAAAAATGGATTTTATTAAAAATATATTCATAAAATTCTCTGGTATATAAAAGTAAGAAAAATAATCACAGATACCTATATGAGTAGTAATTCCTTTAACAGGTGCTTTTGTAAAACATTTAATTTATAATTTAGTATAAAATAGAGTGTATAAATAAATATAAAATTTAGTATAATTTCATACAAAACTTAATAAGTTAAATAACAATTGAGAATTTTAAACATCAAACCAATCGGACGATGAACGTCAATGTGATTGTGTAACTGCAAATTTGATGCATCAATACTACTTTTTTTCTTATATATCCATACTAATATTATAAATGCGAAAGTAACTCTCTCTGTCCCTCTGTCTGTTTGTTACCTTATCACGCTTCAACCGCTGAACCGATCTCGAAGAAATTCGGCACAGCGATAGCTTGCATTCCGGAAACGGACGTAGGATACTTTTTGTCGACCGGATTGCTCTGTGGTAGCTTCAAGGTCACAGGGATACAAATTTCTGTCTAAATTTATGTTTGTCTGAGTTCTATGTTTAATTGTAATACTTATGTATACTCCTGTAATACTTAAGGGTCTAGAATTACATCTTGCACAGATACTTAGTTGTTAACCAGATATCTTATTGTCTTTGTCCCGACTTGCACAGCAAGGATCTTTGGCTAAGCGTGTTTAAATTGAACAACTGTATATATAATCCTATATATAGAATATACATCCTGTATAATTACTTAATAAAATAACACGTTATTGCAAGATTAACCCTGATACGGTTTTCTATTGTCTTCGTAGAAACATAAATAATGTACCAAAACTTTTGCACCATTACCATGTTGCAAGTCACTTAAACCTCACGACTTATCCCCTACCAACTACTTGTATTTGTGTATGCCTTATATTCTAGCCGCCACTTAGATTGTTGAAAAAGTTTTTTCATTATACCCTCTTTAAATTTCCCTATTTTACAAACTACTCTTAGTGATATATGGCAACCCCGCTTCTTTATACAGTCTGTTCCAGAATTCCGTTCGCTCCCGGTCTGCACACGTATCCATTGATATTTTTTCGGCAAAGCTCAGATATTCTCTGCTAGCTGCTGTGTATGGAAGCCATTTTATATCCGACGAGTTATCTGGTGTGGGATTTCTGAAATACAAAGTATGAGAATTTCACTACGGATTCAAATGAAGAATATAAAAATTAAGACTACTTCGGCAACATCTAAGTTATTGGGGGAAGCCGGTGTCCACTGATGGCCACCGGCTTCCCCCAATAACGGTGTCTGTCCAAAATCGCCATGAGAAGGCGATCGCAAAACCAGACCCACTTAAGACGACAATTAAGGTCTGGGATATTTAATACAAAATTACACGATACAAAATTTTTCGGAATTTCCCTTAGTCGACTCTTACACCTTCACCAGCAGGTGTAAAAGCTTGTTTGTTAATTCTTAAAATTCGCACTGGTGGTAGGATTCCTATGCAGGAATCCGTCTAGGTAGCTACCACCCCAGTGCCAGTTATTCTGCCGTGAAGCAGTAGTGTGCAAACATTACTGTGTTTCGGTTTGAAGGGCACTGAGAGCTAGTGTAATCACTGGGCATATGAGACTTAAGAACTGATGTCTCAGGGTGTCGGGCGCATTGTGGTGTCACACTGTCCTGGGTGACACAGCATTTGTAATGGGCAGACGTTGCGCTTACCATCAGGTGAACGCTTTGCTCGTTCCGTCACTTTTATTAAATAAATAAAATATAAAAAAACCACACAAACTGTGCGAGTTCCGTTAGTTCCCCAGGGATGTTTCTCCGAGCTTCCGACTCCAACAAAGTCTTCGTTTCTGGTGAGCACAGCGCGGAATTGTTTTCCGGCTAAGATCTTCGCAGACCACTATTACATGGGATTACCCGACCAGGTGGAATCTGGTCGGACGTGGGTCTATGATGGTAGGATTCCTATGCAGGAATCCGTGAAGTAGGTACCACCACAGTGCCAGCTATTCTGCCGTGAAGCAGTAGTGTGCAAGCATTACTGTGTTTCGGTTTCAAGGGCATTGTGAGCTAGTGTAATCACTGAGCATATGACTTAAGACCTGATGTCACAGGGTGACGAGCGCAATGTGGTGCCACACAGAAATGTTCTGGGTGACACAGCATTTCTTATGGATGGATTTCGTTGCACTTACCATCAGGTTAGGAATTGGTAGTGTCGTCACTTCCGCTTTTAAAATAAACGTTCGGCGAACAGTGTATATTAGTAATTATTTTTTAAATAATTATTATTCTGAGTACACTATTAAATATAACAGCATCATTTCAATGACAATACAACACAAGTTAGCAGAGCTTTTACTGGTGGTAGGATTCCTATGCAGGAATCCGTCTAGGTAGGTACCACCCCAGGGCCAGTTATTTAGCCGTGAAGCAGTAGAGTGCAAGCATTACTGTGTTTCGGTTTGAAGGGCACTGAGAGCTAGCGTAATCACTGGGCATTTGAGACTTAAGAACTGATGTCTCAAGGTGACGGGCGCAGTGTGGTGTCACACAGAAATATTCTCGGTGACGCAGCATTTGTTGTGGGCGGACGTTGCACTTACCATCAGGTGAACGTGTTGCTCGTTTCGTCACTTTATACAATAAAAAAAAAAAAAAAGAGCTTACCCCGTTTTAGCAAAGTCGGCCCATAATTTCGTAAATTTCTTCACTAAAATCCTTAATCTCTCCTGTTCCTCATAACAGTCTTTGTTCATGGCATTGCTGAATAAATAGAATAATTCGTCTGCATGACAAGCCCCTTTATAATCTTTATAACCCAACATTTGTTTGAATACATTTAAATCTGTAACACAATCGAACCTATACATGTAGATTGATTTACACAATGCAACATAAAAATGGCAAAATCTGTGACAATTATACACAAAGTGTAAGTCCGAATTTATGTCTGACATCAAATCTATATCGTCCTCTTTAATGTCATTATTTCCCGCATAAAATTTCTTAATTCTATAACCGAAATTCTGTCCAATACATCTTGTGATACCCTCTGAGCTATTTCTCTAGGCGCAAAAAATGAAGGGTTTTTATTCAGAAACTCGAGTTTTCTTACTTGATATTTCGCTATCAGGAGACCTTCAGCAGAATTATATCCGATTATTAGAGGAACTTTGTTCATCTTTCCAGCTAACAACAAATCAATAAGTTCTTCAGTTAGGAATGATTCGGTATTTGCGAATTGCTTTTCAACAACAGGACCGAAGTGGATTGGTAGTCCGCGATGTTTTTCGTCATATGTTAGTGTTTTTAATGTCATTCTAGAGAATTTATCAACCGGAATATTCTGAAAAAACTCGAGCAATTCGTCTGTGTCTGGTATTTCTTTACCTAAAACCTTCGCTGCTCTTATGGCTCTTTCCTTTCCATTCTTTCCTTGGGCCCAATCTGATATTCCCGTTCCACTTTGAGCTATTGCTTTATGAAACAAGCCTGTTGACATTGGTGAACACATATGATATGTCACAGATGCTGCTCCGGCACTTTCTCCAAATATAGTTACATTGTTGGGATCTCCTCCAAATTGTTCTATATTATTCTGAATCCAACGCAATGCAGCAACTTGGTCCTTCATTCCCGCATTCCCAGGAACCTCCGGACTATCCAAGCATAGGAATCCTAAGAATTCTAATCTGTAGTTCATTGTGACTAGTAAGACATTATGCTGTAATAAGAACTCAGGTCCATAAATGTCTGTATCTCCTGATCCTGACATATAAGCGCCACCGTGGATGAACGCCATAACAGGCAGTTTAGAGTCTCGCATTAATGATTTCGTATATACATTTAAGAACAAACAGTCTTCGCTGCCTTCTTCATATTGCCCGGTATTAGCATCTATCTGGGGACACACGGACCCGTGCTTGACAGCTTCGTATGTACCTGGCCAAACCTCTGGCGGCTGTGGTGCCTGAAATTGTTGACAACGATATTTAATTTGAATTATAAATGTAATAATAGGCACATTACCTGCTTATATAGCTGAACAATCATCATCACCAGTCTGCGGCAGTCCACAGCTGGAGATAGGCCTCTCCCAACAGGCGTCACTTACCCGATCTTCGGCTTTACGTATCCAGTTGCTGCCAGCTGTCTTGCGCAGATCGTCGCTCTTTCTAGCCAAGTGACAACCCACAATAACGTTGTCTGAACGCGGTTTCACTAACTCTAGCGGTTGCCACTTCTGCGACAGGTACGACCAGCACATTGTCACTTCAGTCTGCAAACTTGAAAGGCTAAGTCGGTGACTTCTCCAGCTGACTTCTTAATTTCTAATTTTATCAACTCGATAAACCCGAGCATAGCTCTTCAAATTGCTCTCCGAGTGAGTTTGGGCATATGGAGCAGCCGTACCGTTAGTGTCCATTTCGGCATCATGGGTTGAGTACAGGCAGAATACATTGCTCTATGACTAGTCGTCATGCTTTGCTGTTTTGACTACGAGAAAACCTTCAAAAACGAGACGAAGCTTCCCAAATGCTGCCCAGCCCAACTATAGCCTCCTATCGGTTTTATTCTTGAAGTTGTTTCTACGTGACTGCACTATCTGCTCGAGATAGACATAGTGCTGGACAACTTTTAGAAATTTTACCTAAATTATTGGAGCTGGTATGGGTCGTTGAACATGACTTTCGTCTTGTTCGGATTCATAGACAGACCAACACATATGGAGGAGTCATTGAGGCTGTTCAGCATTTTTTGCAGTTCCTGCAGCGATTCTGCCACGATGACGACATCATCAGCAAAGTCTATGTGTGAAATGTGCTCACCGTTGACATCGATCACCGATCCTTTCCAGTCTAGTCTTAAAAACTTTCTCGAGTACATTAGTAAAAAGTTTCGGTGATACATCAAGCCCCTGACTTACTCCTCGATCGATCTGGATAGGATTTGTCTGACTGTCCTGGACATCATTCTGAGATTTATTGTAGAGACATCTCAATACCTGTGTCGCCATTCGATAGTATATATGTGATAGCTGTAGTTCTTTTTAGGTAATGTTACTGAAGGGATTATGTTCTCTTATGCGCTTTGGACTACAGTGACAACTACTATAATAAAATACCGGATCGAATTAAACAATTATCACGTAATAAATTATAATTTTCCATGTATGATTTTTCTTATTTTGTTTTATATTTCATTGTATCATTTATTTTTTAAATTATGTATTGTAAGTCCAATTAAAATTATGAATTATATCAACTTAGTGAAATTTGACATGTATATAGAATTTTAATTTGTAATTTATTTGAAAACTGTATAGAAATTGTTTGCATGCTATAAAAAAAGCTAAATAGCTAGGTTTAGGCCACGTATTATCTCATTACAATGAACATGCTTGTTCCCTCTATTTAATAGCAATTCTTCATATTCCACAACTCTAGGGGTCGGCCTGCGGAATGGAGGCGCTTAGTGATAGTTTCTGGATTACGTCCAGACATGTATAGACATGTGTCATCGGTGAATAGGGCGAGTTCAACACCGCGGGTGCGCGGTATTTCGTTGGTAAAGAGGCTGTATAGAACGGGACCTAGAACTAAGCCTTGAGGAACACCGGCGCCGAACGGGATATGCTTCAGAGCGCACCCCCTCGACGCGGTAGCGAAAGTTTCGACTGCGATGAAAATCTCGTATGATGGGTACCAGTCGATCTGGCACACCGAGCTAATGAAACTTGTGTGTGCCCGTTGTGCCAGACCTTGTCGAACGTATGGTGCCTCTGGTGATTACACTAGCTCACAATGCCCTTCAAACCGAAACACAGTAATGTTTGCAAACTACTGCTTCACATCAGAATAACTGGCCCTGGGGTAGTACGTACCTAGACGGATTCCTGCATAGGAATTCTATCTACAGTTCACAAATATACGAATTTCAAAAAAGTACGGAGAACGAAGTGAAAAAAAACAACACTTTATAAGGAGATTTAATTTTTTTTAAGAAGTAGCATTACCATGAATCGGAGTTTGCCAACAGGTGGTTTTGCATAGGGGATTCCTTTGAAACTGTAGTATAGAGAACCATCATAAAGCTTCTTTACTTCACCACTAAGTCTCCCTTGTTTAATTGTCACTATAGGACTATTCTGAAACAGAAAACACAATATTTCATTATATACTAGTCTATGGCAAGTTTTCGGGCACCAAGCAGTGTTGTGTTTCAGTTTGAATGGCATCATAGTAAGACAAAGTACTAAGCATGTAGAGATATGACACTTAATTAACCATGATAAAGTGTGCTGAGGAAAGTTTATTTTATAGGAGGAGGTTACAGGACGAGCAAAATGTTTGCCAGATGATAAGTGAAATGTCTGCCCAGAACAAATGCTGTGCCATCCAGAACATTTCTGTGGATCACTGCGCTAGTCTCCAGAAGACATCAGTTCGTAAATCTAATAAGCCCAGTGATTACACTAGCCAACAGTGCCCTTCAGAACAGTAACGTTGTCACCACTGCTTCATTGCACTGCGGTAGTAACCTAGATGGAATGTTTTCATTCTGTAATGTCGTCGTTGTCGTCGTTTCAGCCTATCACAAGTCCACTGCTGAACGAAGTCCTCCCCCACAGATTGCCACAAAAGGTTGTAGCTCTCATTTTGGAGGGATTTTGCCATAGTTGCGACGCTTGGCAGGCGGGTTGGCAGCCGCAGTTTATTTATTCATTCCAGGAAGATGCTGCTGCCCATCTCCTGGTTTTAAGCAACTGAAGTATACTCGATAAGAAGTATAATAGTATGTAAAAAAGTATATACATCAGCCCATATTCTATTTCAGAAACAGGCATGTATTACTGTTTATTTAGTCTGTCACAGATCATGTATAAATAATAGATTTAGCAATTACAATTAAAAAAAAAATCTGGCAGTATTGTATATATTTTCGGTGATGTAATTGCTGTTAGCCTTTTCGGCTTTTACAGCTTCATCGGATACTACAGCTTCATCGGATACTACAGCCTCATCGGATACTTGACAGTATTGAGATGGACATGTAAGACTGAATGTATATTAATATATTTTTTTATTTATTTATTATGACACACCAACAGCATTACATACAAAACATTGTTTCAAAGCAACAAATATAATCTTGATATATTCTTATATGAATGCCAATTATAGGCGTGTACAACATTAGTTTTATAATGAAGACATGTTATTACTTGTTATTTACGATTGCATTAAAATTACAATTATTAACAAAATTAAAAAAGCGCTATACTTCTATTAGACTACTGCCTACTATATTAACTAAGACCTATGATAATTTTATTTTTTAAACTAAGACAATTATCGTGAAAAATGTCAAAGTTTTTCATTTTCGCACATAATTCATTGTACTCAGCGCACATTCTAGTTAACGGGGAGCATTTAAGAAGCATTGTTCTACTTGCAGGAATGTGGAAAGTGTTGATTATAGGATGTCTTGGATACTGATACGGGATATTGAGGTTTACGTCACCAGTAGATTACTACACGCTATATTTCCGGACAAGAGCTTTTTAAGAAATATTACATCCAGTGACAGACGACGATCACGAAGTGACATAATTTTAAAATGTTTTAGACGGAGGTCAAAAATAGTACGGTGGGAAATACCAGACGACTGAAATGAAAGGTGCCTAGTGAATGAACGTTGTATACTTTCAATGCGTTGTGAATAGGTGATACAATAGGGACTCCATACTACAGATGCGAACTCAAGTTGGCTTCGAACCAGTGTATTATATAAATGAATTTTAATTCTAGATGATATAAAACTAGCCGTACGAATATCTTTAAAGAATGTGATCCAACCGACAGATGTCGTCTATGTTAGTTCAACAGATTGTCAACAGATGGCGCTTTCTGCAATTTAATAGGCGAAAACTCTGCAAGTATCCTCATTTTCGTGTGTTTTCAAGAAATTTTATTTACACCATTGCAGACAGACTAATATTATGCAATTACATTACAATAAAAAAATCTAGACACATTATTATAATGGATAGAATAGAATAGAATAGAATAATTTTTCAGAAAGTCATTTTTTTTTCTTTTTTTTAAACTACACTGGTTCGCAAAAAATGCCTCTGTCCTGGGAAGAACCAGTAAGAAACCCAGCGGGCTTTTTTTTAGTCATTTTTAAAATAATGTACAATAACAGCAGTATTATAAAGATGTAGAAATGGCTTGGCGGCAATCACCTTATTCCCAAGGTTTATCATCATCTATGTGTACATACAAAACATTTTGAAATATATATTTAGAGGCCAAGATTAAGATATTAATTTCTTTAAATTTATCCTTAAGAGACACTTTAGAGTCAAGATTATAAATAGCTCTTACGACCTAAGATACATATCAATCGCTATTTATTTCACTTCATATACAAATTATGTATATAGGCGGACTTAATGACTAAGGCATTCTAAATCCAGCCAACCTATGGGTGATACAGGGACAAAATGAAGCAGGTGAATAAAGTTAAGGATAAGAAAATATATACATACACTACATTTAGATAAAAAAAAAAAAAATAATTTTGTTGTTTTCAAGGGTAACAAACAGATCTAAACATTAAATAAATATAAATCAGACTTACAGATAAAACACTTAAGCCAGTAAAGTTACCACAAATGTTTAAATCATAAGCTTAATTTAACAGGAACACACAAGATAGGTACATAAGGTACATGTTATTATAGTTATTATCTAAATTCTGAGTATTAGACAAAAATTGGAAAATTAATACTTTGAATTTACTTAAAGTTAAGTGAAAATTGAAAAGGTCAAAATTTATAAACATTTCATTAAAATTGTGACAAGCCTGATTAATCAAAATATGGCGAGCACTTGATCTGTTATCAAGATATAACAAATATTCAGTTAAGAAACAAGCGGCTATAAAGTGAAACCGGCAGCTTAGCTTTGAAGAAATATAGAAATAGTATCAACTGTAATAAATAAATATTAAAGCAAATGATATTAAATAAAATAAATCCAAAACATATGTAGATTAAATATAAACATATCATATACAATATGGCCATGTGATGGCGGCTAAAGAGAATCTACCACCCCATCTCATCCAGTGGGTGTCGTAAAAGTCAAAAACCAGAACATGCGTGGCAGTGTCTTCCTGAAACACCCAAATATATAAACTGAAGTTGCCAACCCGCCTGCCAAGCACAACAACTATGGCAAAGTCCACCACACACACCGCAATTAGAGCAACAAACTTTTGTGGCAATCTATGGGGGAAGCCTATGTTCCACCGTGGACTGGTGCTGGTGGACAGTGGAAAGGCTGTAATGATGTTAATGATGATACAACATATATGAATAATAGAATAGTTATTCCTGAGATGATTCTGCCAATTTACTTAGAAAGAGCTCGTGAACTTTCATTTTGAATGTGTAGCGATTCTTAGCTGTCCTGATTTTGAGAGGTAGTGGAGTTTGAGCGGGGTGCCACAAAGAAATATTATAGGTGCATTTGAGTGTGGTCATTCTCATTCATGTACTTTCCCTGTGTCCTATTGAGCTAAAATTTGGCATACCTATGTAAATTTGATGACAATGTAATAATATTGTACCAAGGAGCTGGTCTGGTGATGGAACCGTAAGTTGGCCATAGGAACTCCTCAAATAAGCAAAATAACTACATTATGTATGGGTTTGTTGGATTTATATTGACAAGTACCATAACCCTAACAAAATTTGAAGTCCACTGATGGACATCAGCCACAAAAATACAAGCTTGTAACAAAAGTATGATTTTTCTTTTAGACTTATTAATTAAAGTAAATTAGCAGTTTCATTATAGTTGTCTTTATGAAGTCATATTATAACCAAGCTAATTTTTTTTTCTTATGCAACCATGACCTTTTGAGTTCAATTACATCAAGTTTTATTTTTTTATGATATCGAGAAAATCATACATATCATATACAAAATCTTGCTAATGAACTAAAGTATCATCACATGAATAAGTATTAGAACATCACATCTCTTTTCTAGATTATTAAAATCTAATAGACAGAGCAAATTATAAATTTTTTTGTTTTTACAATTGTCCTGCAATTTTATATGTATGAATTATACAATTTAAGCTCCAGGAGTATTCAAGATATCACAATAAAAGTATGACGAGTTGAGTTACTTTAGAAAGAAAAAAAGAACATTTACTCATTAATGACCTATACAATATTTGTGCAAGTAGTTATATGAGTTTGGTATTTTTTAGGTTTAATCTGGTAGATTTTTTTATGTAAATACTAAACAAGCAACATGAAAAAGCAATAAACACTTCAAAGTTAGGGAATTTATAGGGGACAGACATTCATTTCTTTTTTTTTGTGTATGGTTATTTCATTAAAGTTTACTTTCACATCACATACAAATATTGATGTGAAAGTAATTTAAAACTATCTATTAGATCGTAATATAGACTATTTACTACATTGATAATTCCAAAGAGTGCCGTTTCAGTCTGGGGACACAAACTTAGCTGAATGAAAATATGTTTAGTCACTAGAAGACTTAAGTTCCTAGATAAAGTAAATCATCAATTTAAATTAAAAAATATTGAACTTAATTGAATTTAAGGAACCTTAACCATAATGAAGTAATTATAATATTTTACTTACCATGGTTATCGTGCTTAATTTTCTTTTAACATAGTGTAAAGGTCCTATCAGTCGAGGAGCGAAGGTTAAACTAAACATAATCCGTTTCAAGTTCTCGCACATAAATATTATGCGCTGTGCATTACCTACAGCAAAGTTATTTGTTAAATAGAACTCAACATTTCAAACCAATGAGCTTTTTATGATTATAATTTTAATTATTATTGGGGAAAATATTGCTTACGTTATATATATTTTCGGTGATGTAATTGCTGTCAGCCTTCTCGGCTTTTACAGCTTCATCGGATATCGGAATCTTATCGGAAATCTTAAATTTTTACAAAATAAATCAAAATAAAATAATCGTTCGAAAACCTTGATCATCTTAACCAAACAGAATGTGAACACATTGTATTATAAGATTTATGAGATGTATTTTAAAAACATATTATATATTTATTAAATTAGGTAATATAGTGTATGTTTGATAAGCATATTAAGTTAAAATATATTAATTTTTGGATTCCTCCTTTTGAAGTTTTATATGCAGTACAATATTCTTCGAAAAAACATTTTCGAACACACTTAGATATTTTGAATGCCGTGCTTCAAAATTGGAAATAGCCAAGAAATAACAAGAATAGCATAGTGCTATAAATTTGAGGTGATAGAAAAAACTATTATTTTTTGTCTCTCTTCTACATGCAACTTATTCATTCGGTGAAAAATCGCAATCACTTTGGAGAAGTAAAGCTCGGGAAGTGTTGCCAGATGGATAAGACAATATTATGGTGCCTAATGGACCAAAGTTACCAGAAATACGATGTTGCAGTTTAAACTATTACGGTAGATTTAGGGTGTTACATTTGCCTATTTTAGTGAAAAGTCATTAAAACCACATTTATTTTACTTTCATTTATTCAGGATTTTTTTTACAAGAGGGGGTTAGGTTATAGGTTCTAATAAATTCGAAGAATGGTTGACTCCTGCTCGTTGCGAAATTTTTGTTTGTAGTCTCTTTTTTTAAGTACAGCCTTCTTTTCTTCTATGCTCGTTGAAGAATCAGATAAAAATCACTATTATTCATTCATTGTTAGTAGTAATTTTGACATGACATCATGTTAATTAGCTATCACTTTGAAACAATTAAATTAAAAAAAATCTACGTCATCTATGTCTTAACATGAACATGAATTTGTCTGGGCAAACAAAATTTTAAGTAGGTATGCTAAGTTCATCTACATCATCCTTTCAGCTTATCACTAGTCCACTGCTTAACATAGGCCACTCCCATAAATTGCCACTAAAGCTTGTAACTCTCATTTTGGGGGGTTTTTCCCATAGTTGTCACGCATGGCAGACGGCTTGCCAACCGCAGTTTATTAATTCAAAAGAACCAGGTTAAGTTCAATGTTAGACTTGCGTCATGTTGGAGTAACTGACTCTGTAAAGTCGAGTAAATGTTACTACTAGCCCCATTGCGTTCCCACGAGCAGTATAGTGATAGCATTGCATATTATGGTGTTATTCTGCACGAATAAAGGTAGTCCGTAATACCCTTATCGCTTCCTACGACACCTCGCTAGGAAAGAGATAGGTGCTATTCTACTCTGCTGGACAACTATCGGCTGATTCACATGCATAGAAATAAAGTGTCCAGGCGATCCAGGTTAGCTCAGTGACACTACTTAATAAATACTTCACTACTGTCATGTTAAAAATTTCATGTAGTAAATATCAATTTAAATGTGTAAGTTATGTACAATATAACCTAATATATAATATAAATATTTAAATTACTAAATATATTTTAATTGTGTCATAATGAAACCTATGTGGATAAATTTGAAAAGTAAAACATCGAAATACAAAATTTAATAAAATAGAAAAAGCCGTTTCAAAGAAACCCATTACCCGATATGGCGAAATCGCTTGAGCACCTTTTTATTCTAAACTAATATTATAAAGAGGAAAGTTTTGATTTTTTGTATGTTTGGTTGTAATGATTTAACTCAAAAACTACTAAACCGATTTCAAAAATTCTTTCACCTATATGCAACTACATTATCACCGAATGACATGAGTTGTATTTAATTAAAAAAAAACGAGATTCCTACGGAATGCTGTATGCTATGATGTAACTCAAGGTATCAAAAATTTTCTGGTAAAAGTCATTATTTGGCATGCACTGTAAAAATTAAAAAAGTAAAATTACATAACACTAATTTTTTCATGTAGTATAATATACTTTTTCCTACATATGGTATCTGCAATGCCGCTTGCAAATTAACAAAAAAATTAGACATAAATGACTCATAATTATCAACGCGATCTTTGTCAGTATCTTTTTCTACATGACATATTTTTTTAAGTTGTAAATGCTCCTGATACTCTTCATGAATTTTTTTTTCGAATCAGCCATTTCATATTTTGAAAAAAATCTTATAAAGGTCTTTTTTAGGACGAAAAAACTCTGATTTATAAATATCATTAAATATATACTGTACCTAAAAGCTAAAACTGCTGCCCTACCAGAAACATACATATTATTTATAGATTTTACATCGGGGACTAAATATCTCTTTCTGTCTTTGCGACAGTAGTGAAACTCCATCACAGGCTATGATTCTATGTGTTGCTGAACAAATGCAATATCTTCCGGGTTAGTTTTATTAGTGGTCTCTCTTTTTTTTAGCGTTGATCAACACTGCTATAAACCCCGAATAAATCTGCTTTCTTTACAGCATCAGAGATACCATCGTCGCCTTGAAGAAAAATAGACAGACTAGGATATATTCGAGGCCGGTTTTAAAAAGTATTTATTGCTTTAAGCATGATACAATAAAGGTTTTTTTAGAAACAAAATTCATGTTCTAATAATTACAGGACAAATTCTTTTGTTCTTCAGGAGAACACTTTTGAGTACATTTATATGTGCATTTATCACATTGAATGGGCTTAGGCACTTTTGGCGATTTCATAATGTAAAATAACCACCACCACCCATCGAAGCGCAAACAATCAGCACTAAACTGGGTAGTTAAAAAATACCCGCGGAAAAAGTCCGGTGAAAATTTATTTATTGGGTTCTTCCCCAAACAAAGTATGAAGAAAGTTATTTGGCGAAGTGAGGAAATACCATATAATTAAACAAAACTTGTTAATTTCGAAATACAATCGAACAATAAAACCCGATAAATAAATTTATTTTGTTTTAGATTTTTGATTTGTATGTTTTTATATCTATTTCTATAAATCTAAAACCCGATATATATAAACATTTAATACAAATAAATAGATTTTTGTGGTTTAAGTGTTGAATAAAAATATTATTTATAAAGTTAACACACTTTATAGTTTTTTTTTTTATTTATTTTTTTATTTCATAAAAGTGACGGAACGAGCAAAACGTTCACCTGATGATAAGTGCAACGTCTGCCCATAACAAATGCTGTGTCACCCAGAAAATTACTTTGTGACACCACACTGCGCCCGTCACCCTGAGACATCAGTTCTTAAGTCTCATATGCCCTGTGATTACGCTAGCTCTCAGTGCCCTTCAAACCGAAACACAGTAATGTTTGCACACTACTGCTACACGGCAGAATATTTGGCCCTGGGGTGGTACCTACCTAGACGGATTCCTGCATAGGAATCCTACCACCAGTAAAAATAGTGTTTTGTTTTTAAAGTTATGGCTAAACATGAACAAAATATTGGGTTTTTACCTCATAAAAATCGCTTTACACTGTGAAATCTGCGTATTTAATTAGACCATTGAATAGAGCTATAAAAATACATAGAGCTATAAGATAGGCAAAAAACTCGTTTTCGATTTTTGAGACTTATTGGGTTTTAGCACTATACCCTCGATATGTGTTTTATAAAACCCACGAGAATAATATACCTTTTGTTTCATTGTGTGACCACACTATTTGGTGTATTTTCATAGTATTATTATGATCTATGTATGTTAAGTGTGAGTCAACTCAGCACAACCAACAGACTTCGCCAAAAATCACGTTTGCCAACACTGCTGAACATAGGCCTCCCCCATAGATTGCCACAGAAGTTTGCAGTTCACAATTTGGGGGAATTTTGCCATAGTTGCTAAGCTCGGCAGGCGGGTTGGCGAAAGCAGTATATTTATTCAGATGCTCCAAGAAGATGCAGCTGCCCGTCTCCTGGTTTTTGTTTTCCCCCTGTCGACTTTTCCGACACCCACGGGATGAGATGGGGTGGTAGATTCTCTTAAGCCTCTACCACTTTTCACTACTCTACACTCTACTCGCGTTTAGGCATTTTCTCCCAGTCAACCCATGGAGTGGTGAGATTTTGATGAGGGTGTAACAATAAAAGACGAAAAATATAAAATAAAATGATATTATAATAAATATATATATAAATATCTAATAACATTTACATATATGTAAATAGAAATATAATAATATATACTATACACAAAATATTGCAAAAATAAATCGGGGACAGACAATACTGTTGGCTTTTTATTCATTACAAATAATATTTCTTTAATTGGTATTAAATATATTATTTATACATAATATTTAAGCAGTTAAACAAAAAAAAAGTTAATCAAGTTAATTAAGGTTTTGAACCCTTCAAGGTCAGAGTCGTCAACGAAACCAATTAACTAAAAGAAGTTCTTTTGAAGAAGCATCAATTTAAATATAAACTTTGAATGGGTTTTTTTTTTGAAATGAGAATTTACATTTGTATGGATCCTTTATCGTTTTACTTTGTATTTATAGTAAAATGAAATAAAATAAAATTAACTACGATATTTAAGAATTGCTTAGAGCTAAAAATAAAAAAAATTAGGTTTTCCAATTTGTTATTGTGAAGCCTATTTGAATAAATTTATTTATTTTATTAGTCATTAAAAACAAAATTGCCCCTATAACGCCCCCCACCCCTTTAAAACTAATTTTTACGAATTATGTTGCGTTAATTTGACCATGGGTGCTGTAAAACGCTCTAAACGTCGGGTTATAAATAGTACAAAATTAAATGCGTTAAACCCGTATAAATTAGTTTTATTTAAATAAGTTTTTTTTATTAGGCCGTGGTAGCTCAGGGGCTATTACAGTTGAGATGCTGAAAGCTGGACAGGGCGTGGTAGCTGGTCAGCTGTACCGCCTTTTTAACCTTTGCTAGAGGAACGGCAACGTACCAGGAGACTGGTGCAAGGCCGTCATCGTACCACTTTACAAAGGAAAAGGGTCGCAGCAAGACTGCAAAAACTACCGAGGCATTAGCTTGCTCAGCATTGTTGGCAGACTGTATGCAAAGGTTGATTAAGAGAGTGATGAATGATACTGAAGAGAAGATATGGGATGTACAAGCGGGATTCAGGAGAGGAATGGGATGCTTGAATCAGGTCTTTTCCTTACGAAGCATAGCCGAAAAATTCTTGGCTGAAAGTCAAAAGGTCTATTGCGCATTTGTAGACTTGAAAAAGGCTTTTGACAGAGTGGTGATGAATGAACTGTGGTCGACATTGTCTATATAAGGCATGAACGGCAGATTGATGAAGCACTGAAATCACTTTATAAGGATTCCAGTGCTTGTGTCAGGGTAAACGGGGTGTACACAGACTGGTTTAACATCGAAAAAGATATTAGACAGGGATGTGTGGCTTCACCGTGGCTGTTTAACCTATTTATAGACAATTGCTTGAAAGATCTTAAAGAGAATGTGTAAGGATTAAGAATGAATTATCTGACCGTCAAATGCCTCCTATACGCCGATCATCAGGTTATATTAGCATCATCGGTGGAGGAGTTGGAGGCGATGATTAATATTATGCATGATGCTATACAAAGCAAAGGAATGAAAATAAATGTGGATATGACGAAAGTAATGGTTTTTGAAAGAAAGAAAAAAGAAGAAAGTGGAAAGATGTGGTCTCTGCCTACCCCTATGGGAAAGGGGCGTGACTCTATGTATGTTATTTCATAGTCGAGTCTCCTCCGTTTGCCAATACAAAGGTTTTTGGCTGAAAAAGCCAACTCCTTTTCGACACAGAACTATTTTTTACACGTAATTTGGTTTCGTTTGTTTTGTTTTTTTTTTTATTGCTAGTGATGAAACGAGCAAAACGTTCATCTGATGGTAAGTGCAACGTCTGCCCATAACAAATACTGTGTGACTCAGAAAATTTCTGTGTGACACCACACTGTGTCTATCACCCTGAGACACAAGTTCTTAAATCTCACATGCCCAGTGATTACGCGTTTGCACACTACTGCTTCACGGCAGAATAACTGGCCCCGCCTTATGTTCTTCCGCCGAATAAATGTTTTTTCTATTCTATTCTATTTCAAATAAAAGCCGCGAATACCATGCAAGTAGTAGTTTCTACAGTTTTTAGATCTTACGCAGGCAAAGTAGAAGAAGCGACAGATGTGTGTCAGGATCGTAGCAAGGGGAAATATGTGGTCTCTACCTACCTCAATGGGAAAGAGGCGTGACTGTATGTATGTATGTATTTAGTGTATGAACTATAATCTAAACCAGTCATTACAATGTTAAGAGAAATATTAAGACTGCCCCGAACTAAAATATTTTATTTTACGCCATAGCACGGTGCGTAACAAATTCCGCATAGCCCCTACATATTTCTATAAAAATCTTCCAAAAAAAAGAAGCTGAGATTGCTCCCAGAAAAGTCCTCTTATCTTCCAATGAAAGTCCCTTCAGAGTCGATTCAACCGCTTCGCAGACACCCGCACAAACAGACATACACAAATTTTAAAAACGGGTATTTGATTTTTAGTATCATTCAAATTACCATACGAGATTATTAAAAAATATTTATTTCGAAATCATTGACAGACACGCCAATTTTATGTATTTGTATAGATTACTATTTTAATGGTTTCCTTTCTTATAATATCAACACTAAAGTCAACACTGTGCTACATGTTGTTTAAATCGTTTTTTGTGTGGATTGAGTGACCACAGTTTAAAAATATTGTTTTGTTACGTGTTATTTAGTAAATTGCTTTAAAAGCTTTACAGACTCTGTACATTGTACTGAATGTCTGTAATCAGATTAACTTAATTTTTAAGATACTTTCCGAGGTCTGGCCGATTGTCTGTGAGAATTGAGGGACCACACTTCAAGGGCTGTCATTTTTTATATATTATTTAACAAATTCCAATATTCGTTCTACAGTTGTTTTAAGTATACTACTAAATCTTTGGACTAAAAATAATAATTAAAAGCTGATGGTACTCCGGGTTAACTATGACATCAGGACAACTGTCACCTCAGTCCCCCCGTGACGAAACGTCGGAAAATAGTTTTAAATTAAACGCGATAAAATCCGCAAAAAGTAGTTTCATTTAAATGTGTAGTATTCGCGTAAATAAAAGAAAACATTATTAAATCTTTGGTAATTTATTTCGCGAATTCCCAACGTGGCCCTTCAGTGGTCACGCACGTTTAGATCCGCGGTACTCTGGTGAAATATCTTATTTCTTTCATAAATATGAAATTATTTTATAGATATACCATAGCATATAAATGCTATTATATTCATTTCCCTTTCCCCTAAAATTTAATTTAAAAATTCAATCACTTCTGATTCAATCAGTTCGCGCTACGCGGCGCTAGTGCGCATCGTCACACATCCTCGAATATACACAACACCGCAAACGAAACATTTTAGCATATTTTTATTAGAAATAGGACCCTTCTATTACAATGTTCATTTTCAATAATACATTAATTCTAAATTCAAAAAAACTATAATAATATTTAAGCCAAAATCGCTAGTCGGGACGCGCTGTTTCGGGCGATACGAACGTAAAAATCCACCAATAGAAATGCCTGTTCTGACTTACCTGTTTGCTTATCTGACCACCCACTTCACGCACCTTCAGTGTAAACATGGATTAGCTAGATTATCAATTTTATTTTGACCAGGAATTATTTTCGAAGCCATTATTCGCGATATCTGCACTGTGTTGAACAATTGTGTAAATAATTTGGTAGTTTTTTTCTTTTTTTAATATTTGTTTAGCTTTATTTGCTATACAAGGGAGTTTTGCACGTGTTTTGTTGCGCATAAAAACCGCGAATGTGCATATACTCGATGTTAATGTCTCGCGGCGTAGAGTCGCTACGACGCCTGCCGCGATACTACGACGAGCTACGTGAGGCCGTAGCGGAGGAGGACAAAAGCTTTTTTATTAAATCATACCTGACTAATATTATAATTTTAAACTATTTTAGATTATATATTATTCAAGCAATACGACAAGGGATATCTATGTCGTTGTGTATAAATACATCTTATCATTCTTACTCCATTTCAAAAATCTACAAAGCATTTTAGTTACTAGTTTTGTTAGAGTAATAGCTTTAAGTGAGATTTTAAGCTTTGACGTAATAGCATAAAAATAAACAAGAAGCTCTATGCATGACCAAGATCTATCTAGTTCGATAGTTTTTTTTTTTCAATTACATTATTATGCCGATAGGTCTCCGGCAGAGTAGATCAGCACCTACCTCTTTTCTAACGAGGTGTCGTAAGAGTAAACTAGGGACTGTCTTTATTCCTGCACAATACCAGAATATGCAACACTGTCGCTATACCGGTCGTGGGAATGCAAAAGAGGAGTAGGAATTTTTCGACTCGTACAAAAAAGGCGGCGACGTGGTTCGCTACACTGTCACGTCTCGTTAACCGAAAATTGGGCTACGTGTGTGGTTTCTGCCTCCCCATTTTATGGGAATAAGGCATGAGTATTATAATTCACCTTGACTTTATTTGACGACCAATCCAACAGTCGGGATAAGTGCTCAAATTAATGTCTTACATACATAAGATCACGACTGTATCCCATAAGGGGTAGTCAGAGACTGGGCACTCACTGCAAAAACTGATGACTGCCACAATCCACGTTTCACCAAAACAATATAATGCACTTGGTGTGATAGGTGGTGAGCCCATCGCCACCATGCGCTGTTGGGTGCACAGTGCAGTTTAATTCCTTACTCGCCTTTTACGAGATCCATTGGATGAGATGGAGTGGTAGTATTCTTTTAACGAGCCGCCACTACACGGCTATGATGAGACAAGCAATATATTCGAATGATCGTAAGTGCAACGTCTGCCCATAACTAATTCTGTGTCACCCAGAACATTTCAGTGTCGCATTGCACTGCTCTCGTCACTCTGGGACACCAGATTTCCAAGTCTCATATGCCCCGTAATTACACTAGCTAGCTATCTGAAGGGCACTTTCAGACCGAAACACCGTAATGTTTTACTGGTGGTAAAGGTTGCGCCATGTGGTAGCGGCTTAAGAGAATCTTCTACCCCATGTCATCCCGTGGGCGTCGTAAAAGTCGACAGAGGGCAAATAAAAACCAGGAGATGGGCAGCAGCGTCCTCCTGGAACATCTCAATAAATGCTCTGCGGTTGCAAAGCGTGGCAACTATGGCACAATCCCCCCAAAACGAGAGCGACAAATTTTTGTGGAAATCTATGGGGGAGGCCTATGTTCAACAGTGGACTAGTAATAGGCTGAAGTGATGATGAAAGGTTCCTATGCAGGAATCCGTCCAGTTAGGTACCACCCCAGGGCCAATTATTCTGCCGTGAAACAGTTGTGTGCAAACATTACTGTGTATCGGTCAGAAGGGCCACTGATAGGCAGCGTAATGACAAGCCTTTTGAGCATATAACCATCAGACGAACGTTTTGCTCGTTTCGACACTTTATCCAATAAAATATATATTTGCACACTACTGTTCTACGGCAGAATAACTGGCACTGCTTTGGTACTCACCTAGACGGATTCATCACGTTCATCATTACTTCCTATCAGCAGTCCAATGCTGAACAGTAGGCCATAGATACTCTCATCTAGAGTATTTTGCTAAAGATGCCACGGCAGGCGGGTCAGCAAACGTAGTTTATTTGTTTGGATGTTCTAGGAAGACGCTGCGGCTCATCGCCAGGTTTACATTTTTCCCTACGTCGACTTTTATAAAACCAACAGGACGAGATGGGTGGTTGGAAGATTCGCCTACGCCGGATCTCCAGATAAATTACTGCATAGGAATCTTACCACCAGTAAAACCATTTTGAAGCAATGGGATCCCTCTGACTAACTACTTTCTGTACTTTCACTAGTTTTATAAAGTATTAAGTAAAGAGAATATTACGTGCCTATGAGTGCCATTAACAATTGTAGTGTTCACCCTAAATTTAGATTCAAACGCAGAGTCACCTACATTTTGAGACGTAGTCTTGTAGTGACAATGCACTGCGCTAGTCACATACATATTCTAGTGATTTCATTTGGTATAGTGCCCTTTAAATGGAAAGCACAGTAGAGCTTGCACTATTGCTTGTTGGCATAATAACTGACACTGCCGTCGTACCTACCTAGACTTCACAGAAGTACCAAACACCGCCGAGTTCAGTAAGATCTTGAAATTTTAGCAGGAGCGTGGTTCTACTAAAAGTCGTTTTCATAATTTAAACATATAATACGCCTAGTTAACTCGTGTTCCCATATCTTTCTTTATTATTGTTAGCTTAGATAACTTACTGACAGTCTACCCTCAATTACTTGTTCTGGTTTTACGCATATTTGGTATATAACCTTTTAAATCAAACTATATCAATGAGTAAGTCGTTTCGGGCCAGAAAAAATGCTGGCGGCAGCAGATGTCACAAAGTGGTCGTGCTTGGCAGAAGGTACTTTGACAAACGCACGCTGTGGTGGAATTTCAGCCATTAAAGAAACGTGAATTATAAATTTGTGTTAGACCGCAACGTGCGATGGTGAGATTCGGTGGCTGTAATTAAACTGAACATCTCCTCAGAACAACCCAAGTAGTAAATGCGATAAGTAATGCTAAGAGATGTAACATCTTATCGCAATTCGAGTGGATCAAATTGTTCGGAAAAAACCAGAGGGCCTACTACGAAAATCGAAGTACGAAGTTAGGGATCGATTCGAAGCAACGACGGCCGTAAAACATAAACCCTAGTACAAAATTATTTCGGATGCCACTTCTTCGAACAGCATTTATTCGGATCTATAAGCAACCGCTATAATGAAGTAGTGAAGGGTGATATCGTGGTAGGAAACGTCAGCCGAAACTTCGTATTTCGTTTTGCGTAGTAGACCCTCTGATCCTATGCAGTGGTCGTGCTTGGCAGAAAACACCTTGAAAAACGCACTGTGGTGAAATTCCAACCATTGTAGTTATGTGAATGATAATTTTGAGTAATGTCGCAATGCGCGATGGTAAAATTCGGTGGCTGGAATTGATTCGACAATTCCTCGGAACGACCCCCGTACTAAATGCGATAAATAATGCAAAAAAGCCTTTCGGAAAGAGCTTGGTCGTCGAAATTCAAGCATCATCAAGATCGGAAAATGATACATTAAAAAGTTTTTTAATATTATATTAATTAAATAATTTTGTTCAAGTGTTGTTTTGGAGGGAGATTTGTGAAGTGTTTACAGCAATGAAAATAGAGTTTTCGATTTTGCATTCTACAATAGCTTTTTCGAAAACCCGTAAACGTATGAATAATAGTTAAATGGTTTTTCCAAATTATTGTGTATTAGATTTCCATTTTTTATATTCTGTATCCATTTAGATAAAATGATAAGCCAGTTTCTGTTGTTATATGTAATCGGCGTTCTATATATCAGTGGTTAATAAATAAAGCGGCAACATTAACAGAAAAAGTCGCAACACAACGGCAATATCGATGATTAAAATACACACCCTACACTAATATAACCAGAACATTATTTACAAAGCTATCCTAACAACCGTTCCTAAATTAATCGCATCGCGCAATCACTTAATTAAAATGACGACATGGCGTCAGAGTGTCGACAAATCAACAAATGAATTATTGCGAAAATATCACAACCGATATCTGTCACAGCGACAGCTGACGTTCTAGAAAATTCTCTCACGTTTACATTTGCTTCGCATTTTAATAGCTCACAAATTAAACGAGTGAGCAAACATTAACCTATAGGTAGCAAATAATGATAATTTGAAATGTAATAAACGTTTTCTGTTATTGTAACTTAGCAGCAGAATTGTAATATTATGAAGTTTCGTCACTGGACTGTCGAGATAACGTCAGTTGCATTTTGATATGCATTGAAAGGGTAAAGCAATCGATATGCCATTCTTCATACGAATTTATATGTGGTTATTGTACAGAACTTATTCTTACTGGTAGATAATGTTAAAGATAATGTTGTTGATACCTTTTTATAAGATAATATTATTTAATTAAACTAATTTTACGGATTTTAATTTTGAAACTATTTATAACCCGACGTTTCGAGTGCTTTACAGCACCCATGGTAACGAAAGGACTGAGGTGACAGATGTCCCGATATCATAGTTAATCCGGGGTACCTTCAGCTTTTCATTATTATTTTTGGTCTGATCTACGCAGAATGAGCTTATAGTGTCTTGAAGTCATGCTTGGTTTTTGATTTAATTTTGTTAATTATAGGATCCCAAGCCGTTGGTAGTACCCCATCGTCTCTATTGAAATTAGGATGTTTTTTTAGTTTTAATAGCCTCTCGAATCATCCTTGGTAGGAATCTGTGTTCTGTTGCAAGTATTTGTAATCTATCAAATCTGATGTAATGGTTGGGTTGATCCAGATTATGGTCACTCCCCAGACTCCCCAGAGCGTCGATGCTTCACGTCAGCTGTGTTCTTTTACGCGGGTTTTTTTTTTTTTTTTTTTATTGGATAAAGTGATGAAACGAGCAAAACGTTCACCCGACGGTAAGTGCAACGCCTGCCCATAACAAATGCAATATTACCCAGGAAATTTCTGTGTAACACCACACTGTGCCCATCACCCTGAGACATAAGGTCTTAAGTCTCATATGCCCAGTGATTACGCTAGCTCACAGTGCCCTTCAAACCGAAACACAGTAATGTTTGCACACTACTGCTTCACGGCAGAATAACTGGCCCTGGGGTGGTACCTACCTAGACGGATTCCTGCATAGGAATCCTACCACCAGTAAATTTTTTTTATAGATCTTTTAGTTTGTAAGAGAGACCACATTCACAATCTAGCTTGTATACTCCGGCATCTTGTAGATGTCTGAATATAATATTAATATTTACAAACTTTATTAAAAGTAAATGCAACAATTTTATTTGTTGCTATTATGATAAGTTCAATAATCAGGTTCGTTCAATATTAATTTTCAGTAATTTTTGAGCCACTATTGTGTAATTAAAGAATTGTAAGTAATTTAATGTTTATTATTGAAGTTAAAAACCAGTCTACATAGCCGAAGACACACAGTTGGTACAGGCCTGGGGCTACCAGGGGCTTGTAGAGCCGATAAATGTCCCCCTCGTTGTTTGCGGGACAGACTTCGTATTTCTTCGAAATATTTTTAATTTCTCGAGTCGAGACCACGACACGTGTCTCACCTCAAAACGAGGCAATATCAAGTGATGTTGAATCAACGACAGTCAGCCGCCGAGCTCGGCGACGACACCATTTTATATTTTGCATGCGGATCTTAGCAAATTAACTTTCTTACCTTCATCCATTTCCCATTATAATGGATTTCCGCAAAGTAACGCCTGATTCTATTAACCATAGAAATGGATATACGTACGTACAGAACCTATTATAGTTACTGTGATATTCTAGTGACTTCTTATTTTTGAGAGCGTGTTGAATTGAAACGACAATTTAATTTTTAGTCATAATTATGATCATTAAAAAAATCGGGCTTTTTGATCCGCAATGATGATGTTCTCCTAGCCGATTTCGACCACGGTGACAACTTTCGAGAGCATCAATTGCGCAGGAGATAATATAGTGCCACAGGTGTACGCGCAAACACAGAGGCACTCACTCGTCCCAACCTACCCGTGCCCGATGTAACGCTGATGCGATAAAATCGGAGGTAGGCTAGGATGCAGTGTCAGAAACACGGGGACATTCACAACACAACCAAACCCGAAAACCAACAATTTGTATTTTAGCACAAATGTTGGCTCCGGCTGGGATTCGAACCCAGGACCCGCGTCGTAGAAGTCAGGTACTCGGACCACTAGGCCACGCGGTCTTCAAATCCTCAATGATAACAAAGCCGTGTGGTGGCGGCTCGTTAAAAGAATACTACCACTCCATCTCGTCCAATGGATCTCGTAAAAGGCGAGTAAGGAATTAAATTGCACTATGCACCCAACAGCGCATGGTGGCGATGGGCTCACCACCTATCACACCAAGTGCATTATATTGTTTTGGTGAAACGTGGATTGTGGCAGTTATCTGTTTTTGCAGTGAGTGCCCATTCTCTGACTGCCCCTTATGGGATACAGTCGTGATCTTATGTATGTATGATAACATCAAAGTAATGATATGACAACATCAAAGTTCAAAGCTAAGTTACGTAACGAATAGCCGTAGCCTAGTGGTCAGAGTGAGTATTTCTGAGCCAAATTTCGTCAAGATCGGTTTAGCGGTAGGTAACAAACATACAGAGGTACAGAGAGATCTACTTGTATATACTACTTCGCATTTATAATATAGGTATGGATCATTATGTAACTTTTATGCCAAAGATTTATCTCAACATGTCTAAAGTTATAAAACTTTTGCTTGTATTGTTAAAATTTTAAAAATAACCTACACTGAAAGGTATTGTAATTTTTTACCGATTGGCCACTCAAAGGACTTGCTTTTTTAAACCCTACCGCCCTTTTACGGGTTTCTATGAAGTTTTGCATCGTCATTATTTACAACCCTTCCGCAGTGCCCTTGATAACAAAGCTTTTAACATTTTAAAGCCGAGAGCCACAATGGATGATGTATTGGGTTTTTTTTCGGACCTGCGCGGATTAGTGCGCAACTTTGCTCTGTAAATGTTTTAATGTTTAAAAGATTAACGTCATGTTTGTATGTCTCGCTGTAGGTAAATATTTTTCGATTTATACGCGTTGCTGTTTGAGAAATAGATTTGTAATTTTTAATTCACTTGTTGGGCAGCAAACGTTGTAAATTTGGTAATAGGGCAAGTCCCTTATATATTTTTATCGCTTTTGTAGTGTTCTAAACATTGCCGATACTCCTTTCAAATCAAAATGAATATTAAACACTTAGACTCTTGATTTAAAAATAGTAAATTTCGAATTATGGGAACCGTTTTATTTACTAATAAATCAGTACTTAATCTAGCCGTGTGGTCGCGGCCAGAGAATCTACCACCCCATCTCATCCCGTGGGTGTCGTAAAAGTCGACAGGGGGACAATTAAAACCAGAATATGGGCAGCAGCATCTTCCTGAAACATCTGAATAAATCTACTGCGGTTGCCAACCCGCCTGCCAAGCGTGGCAACTATCGCAAAAGTCCCCGAAAATGAGAGCTACAAACTTTTGTGGCAAACTATTGGAGAGGCATATGTTCAGCAGTGGACTGGTGGTGGGCTGAGGTTATAATGATGATGACTTAATCTGTGTTCAGCAATACTGCCCACTGCTGAACACTTGAACTGAAGAGGCTAAAAATAAAGTTTTTTTATTTTTATTGTATAAAGTGATGAAACGAGCAAAACGTTCACCTGATGGTAAGTGCAACGTCCGCCCACAACAAATGCTGTGTCACCCTGAATATTTCTGTGTGATACCACACTGCGCCTGTCAACCTGAGACATCAGTTCTTAAGTCTAAAATGCCCAGTGATTACGCTAGCTGACAGTGGCCTTCAAACCGAAACACAGTAATGCTTGTACACTACTGCTTCACGGCAGATAACTGGCCCTGGGGTGGTACCTACCTAGACGGATTCCCGCATAGGAATCCTACCACCAGTTAAGAATTAATTAGTTCAAAAGTAATTTTGAATTATAAATTAGAACATTTATTTGGCTTCTATAATGATCAAATAATCGAATCAATTAGTTTACAAATAAAATTAGGTAAAACATCAACATATTTTGTTATTATAAATTGACTTATTTTTAATTCCACATTAAAAAAACTTATCACCCATCAATTAATACTTATCAATTAAATAATTTTGTATATAAAAAATACTGATTGCGCAGTATTTTTTTAAAACCAGAGAATACATATATTACTTTAGAAGCCCGAACAGTGGTAAATCTTTGGTTTCAATCTTAAGATTTACCATCATGACTTGGTAAATGTATTACTGGGTAATACATTTACCAAGTCTTGATGGTCGATTGGTGTTGGTTTGGGTAGGTTTGGTTATGTTAGGTTGCTATGAACCACAAAGCACATGCTGGGCGAAGCATGCCGCGGCGGCGGCCGGCGAGTGCCAGGACGAACGCGTACTTCTGAATTGGTAAAAGTCGAAAATATTGTATTATTTTTCATTTATTATATCATGATGATAAATAGCGATGATAGAGATAGAGATAAAAGCAAAACGTAATCTCTCGTCTCGAGGCGGCACCCGCGACTGACAGACAGCACTGCGACGTCCGCTTCAATAATTTTTGTACTTTTGGCGTCAACTAGATAAGTGACGGTAGTGTTTTAATTGCATATTGTAATTTCTGTGTATATTTTGAGTTTTGATGTTTAATATTGATGGTAAGTGCAACGTCTGCCCATAACAAATGCTGTGTCACCCAGAACAACGAGTGGCACCACACTGCGCCCGTCACCTTGAGACATCAGTTCTTAAGTCTCATATGCCCAGTGATTACGCTAGCTCTCAGTGCCCTTCAAACCGAAACACAGTAATGTCTACACATTACTGCTTCACGGCGGAATAACTGGCTCTGGGGTGGTACCTACCTACACGGATTCCTAAATGGGAATCCTACCACCAGTCATTGGAAAATTCAATTTAAGACCAGAATTGTACTTTTCGTCTTGTCTCCATGAGTCCAGCAAATCTTCAGTAAAAGTCAACTGTCATTTTACTGTCGATCGCCATTTTGAATTATCTATTGTCACTCCCGTAACTGACTTGACATTGGCAGAATTCTATGGAAAGAATTAAAAGAAGAAGAAGATAATTGTTGAGGCGTGCGTCTGTGTTCGTTTCGAACGTATTTTCCGTACTGATTTAGCTATATATTTACTGTGCCAGTACCAAAATGTCAAGGAAAAACACAATGACGAAGATATTATATTTCTGAAATTCATGGATTTAGAAAAACATGCTTGTATGATGTTGGCAAAATATAACAAAAAAATCCTACATATTTATGCCTATTTCGCTTGACAAATGTAATTTGGATTGAAAAGCAACAAAAAAATTATATGTAACATAAAAAAAATTAATTAAGAAAAGTAAGTTACTTTGCTAAGATCCGCAAAAATTGTGCTTGCGGATCTTAGCAAAGTAACTTACTTTTCTTCATTATAATGGATTTCCGCAAAGTAACGCCTGATTCTATTAACTATAAAAAAAATTGTCTAATTCCAAATAAAACTTTTTGATTTACAAACAAATCAAAAAGTTTCGTTATAAAATAAATATTTTACAATTTCGTATTGTTGTCAAACTTGGCGATGAATACATCACTATTAATTTCTTCTGTGCATCTTAGTTGTAAGACACACACAATATCTATTTATAACAATATTTAAATACAATTATATGCCTGGTAATTCTATCGTCGATGAATTCCCGCCAATTGTTCCTTCTATTAGTTGGCTCGTTAAATAAAATAGCCGGATAAGCCTAAAACAACTAAACAAGCAAATAATGACATCGGCTCGGGATGCTGATCCCGCGAAATTATGCTCGGTGGCGGGCGGACTGTTTGGACCGTGCGAGGGGCGCGCATGCGACGTTGAAGGGTTGACGTTGTAGTGTTGGCTTCCAGTATCGATAGTTCTGGCTCTATCTATAGTTCGTTTAAGGCAAAGTTTGTGTCAAGCTGTTTCCCCGTTTTGGAATAAAACATAAATAATAAATACGTATTTTTAGCATGTTTCGCTAGTAATGACTGGATGATGATCTATTGATATATACTTATGTTTATTTAAATATATTCGATGTTTAGTAATAGTACGTAAGCGACGATCACGTTTTGCCAGCGGGCCTGGCGGCTGAGTAATGGGGTTCTAACCCGATATAATACTAGGTTCAAACCCGAGCCGTATAATGCGCAAAACAAAAAATTTGGCTCTGACATTGCATTGACCATTTTTTCTATGGAAAATGCGCTCTTTTAGGTACGCGATTTGCGTAGATAATTACTTCTGGCGTTAGCCTGTAGATGTCACGGGAGCCGAAATTGTCTTAAAGGTACCTAACGTAAAGTTTTTAAAATATTCGTAAAAATTAATAGTCATTCTGCGATTATTGGATAAATTGAAAATAATATTAACCTATTGTTATAAAATTGCCTCACGCCGATATCGATAATTCTTACGAGCATTCCTCTTTTAACCCTTCAACTGCGTACGCGTGTAGAGGCACATTTTAATGCATTCATGGGCTCTCAAGCGTGGCGACTGCAAAGTAACTAAACTACCCCACCCTGCTTTCGCTTTTTTATTTATTATTTTAAACGGCAGAGTTATAATTTTCAGATTTGAAAGCGAGGGTCGATATGACGCGCCGTTAGCGTCGTGCGCCATTACCACACCTGTCTTAAGCTTGATGTATGGCCAACGAATATTTTGATTAAAAACAATTTTTAAATCAGTACAAGAAATTATTTATCATTCGTGGTATGATTCCTATGCAGGAATCCGTCTAGGTAGGTACCACCCCAGGCCAGTTATTCTGCCGTGAAGCAGTAGTGTGCAAACACTACTGTGTTTCGGTTTGAAGGGCACTGTGAGCTAGCGTAATCACTGGGCATTTGAGACTTAAGAACTGATGTCTCAGGGTGACGGGCGCAGTGCGGTGTCACACAGAAATATTCTGGGAGACACAGCATTTGTTGTGGGCGGACGTTGCACTTACCATCAGGTGAACGTTTTGCTTGTTTCGTCACTTTGTACAATAAAAAAAAACACGGGGTAATGCACTACTGCTTCACCGCAGAATAACTGGCACTGGGGCGGTTTGTAGACATACAGTGAGCACTACGAAGTACTAGGAAGTACGAGTTAAAAAAAACAGCAAAAGGTAACTGTAACATGCTTGTAACTAATAGTGCATCACTTATTGAACCCCTTTCATTCGGCAGCGTGACGCAGTTTGTCAATATTTTACAAGAAATCGCCATTGAACCGTGACTGCTGACATTTGCTGTTTAAACGCTCCTTTGTACACTTTTTTTGTCATTCGATCAGCCGGAAACTGCGTAACCTATTACAGGGTTAATTTATTGCTGGCAACTTATAAATACAGATTGTAACAACAAAACCAACGCTCCACAAGTGACCGCTTCGCGTTTTTTAAACAATAGCTTCTTTTCCTTCTTCGTCACTTGCCGTGTGGTGGCGGCTCGTTAAAAGAATACTACCACTCCATCTCATCCAATGGATCTCGTAACAGGCGAGTAAGGAATAAAACTGCACTGTACACCCAACACCGCATGATGGCGATGGGCTCACCACCACCATATCGCTCACACCAAGTGCATTATATTGTTTTGGTGAAACGTGGATTGTGGCAGTCATCTGCTTTTGCAGTGAGTGCCCAGTCTCTGACTACCCCTTATGGGATACAGTCGTCATCTTATGTATGTATGTACCTTCTTTTCTCATGTATTGTGGGTGTGTTTTATACAAATCACGGATATCCGAATAGTAATACAGTCGAACCTGGATAAGCGAGAGTTCGAGGCACCGCTATATCTTCTTCGCTTATGGAGGTTTATCACTATTTTCTTTTATTTATTTACAACAACGACATCTTTAAGAAAAAAGTACATGTTTAAAAGAAATATGCCATAAAGCCAATTACAGTAATTCATTAACATAAATAACGTAGAAGAGGTCTCATTGCATTGACATAAGTAATTCTGTCGAGACTCCATATATATAAAACTAGCTATGCCCCGGGGTTTCACCCGCCGTTTAATTTCAAATTTAAATCGCTCTTAGGGTTATAGCGTGATGTTATATAGCCTATAGCCTTCCTCAATAAATGGGCTATTCAACACTAAACCAATTTTTCAATTCGAACGAGTAGTTCCTGAGATAAGCGCGTTCAAACAAACAAAGTCTTCCGCTTTATAATGTTAGTATAGATAAATATACAAACATAATTGTATCTTTCTATTTATAATTCTTCTGTGCGTGTGTATGTCACTGAACTCCTCCAAACGTCTGGACCGATAATTGATGAATTTTTTGCGTGTGTTTGTGTGGTTCCCTGGATGGTTTAGATTCAGAATTGGACCCGGTAGATGTCGCTGCGATAGCGTTCTAGGGAAATGTCAAAAGTCACTCCGTATATAGGTAGGTAATCGATAATTCTACTGTGAAGTAGTAGTGTGCAAACAATACTGTGTTCCGGTTTGAAGAGCGCTGAGAGCTAGCGTAATCACTGGGCATATGCGACTTAAGAACTGATGTCTCAGGGTGACACAGCATTTGTTCTGGGCAGACGTTGCACTTACCATCAGGTGAACGTTTCGCTCGTTTCTTCACTTGAACAAATAAAAAAAACGACGCGTAAAGAAATCGATTCAAAAACTGTTACGCAGAAAATTTAAGAAATCTAACATTTCTGAAAGGTAACATTTTTCATTTAAACAGTCGGAGAGAAATGGTGCCGCGTCGGGGCATAAAATCCGTCACGAATCCGTGTCTGATCAAATATTTAGGTAATTTATTGCATGTCGATATCGACAAAGGGTTGGGTCATAAACGTAACTGATATTTTTTACGCGCTATTAAATTACCCTACTAATATGTTTGCGTATTCAACAGGTGCTCTACTTTGTTGGCGAGATTTTTTTTAATTAATTTTTTTGGACTTAAAGCTTGATCTCTTGTTGTGATTGTGTGGATTGCTCGATTGTCGACGACCATGTCCTATCTGATCGGCTTGATCCCCTGGCTTTGCGAAGAGATGTTGCATCTCTTTGCATTTTTTACAGGATCTACCATGGGGAGTGTTCCGAGGAATTGTTCGGATTAATTTCCAGCCGCTGAATTTCACCATCGCACCTTACGGCATAACCTCAAATTCCATCGTCACCACCTTGATGGTTGGCATTCCACCACAGTGCGTTTTTCGCGGAATTTTCTGCCACGCACTTGCACTTTATGGAATGTTCTGCCGTCAGCGGTTTTTCCGGACCGATACGACTTAGAGATCTTCAAGAAAAGAGCCTATTCCTTTCTCAAAGGCCGGCAACGCATCTGCTATTCCTCTGGTATTGTAGGTGTTCATGGGCGGCGGTGATCACTTACCATCACGTGAGCCACCTGCTCGTTTGCCTCCTATTCTATAAAAAAAAAGAAAAAAAAATCTGTATGATTGCTTACACAACGAGTTGGTTAAATGTGTTAAATTTCGTATTGGAATTGTGATATAGCCCAATAAACTGGCCAATAATCCCACCACTAGTACTGGTGATAGGATTCCTATGCAGGAATCCGTCTAGGTGGGTACCAACAAATGGCCAGTTATTCTGCCGTGAAGCAGTAGTGTGCAAATATTACTGTGTTCGTTCTGAAGGGCACTGTGAGCTGTGTAATCACTGGGCATACGACATTTAGGAACTGATATCTTCGGGTGACGGGCGCAATGTGGTGTGTGACCACACAGAAATGATATGGGCAGACGTTGCACTTACCATCAGGTGAACGTTTTGCTCGTTTCGTCACTTCATAGAATAAAAAAATATATGGTTATACATGCTTCTGAAGATATTATATTTTTGTATATAGTAACTCCCTCTGTCCCTCTGTCAGTTTGTTACCTTTTTACGGATCAACCGGTTTGATCGATATGCACGAAATTAGGCACAGAGATATCTTGCATCCTGGAGACGGACACACATAGACACATAGACACGTACGTGCGCTTGTCTCCTTACTTACGTAGTGGCTCCACTGAAAAACAGCGCTGCGGTCTTTCCGCAGCATTCTTTGCTGAGCGGAGTCCATTTCGACTTCGACAATACAGCGTCACTTTTGTTTAGTGTTTTATAGAACTTGTTTCTTCCTTTTTTTTATTTTAGTGTATATCTTTTTATTTGCATTCTCTGCGTGGTTTCTGTATTGTGTACGTCGAATAAAGTCTAAGTCTAAGTCATATCCTAAGCTAAGAGTTCCAACAGTATATTTTAAAAGCGTTAATCCACACGGACGTAGTTGCGGGCTGCACCTAGTTTCGTATAAATGGTCAAGGTTAGGTCGACTTAACCTGTTGGCCAATCAGCTCTAGGTATAGATATGCGTTGACAATTTCGAGGGTAGCGTTCCCAACGACAACCGGTGTGGGTTTGACTTGGACGTTGGAATCATCTCTTTCCATCCATGTTCATCTGAAGACCTACTCGTTGGTGACACTATTTAGGTCATAAAGAATCTCCCTGTCTTACACCTTTCTGCAATTAGATCGGTTTCGTACTCTGGTTCTGTACTCGGATAGCCATCGTAGCATTGGTATACAAGCACTGCAACACATCGATATGCCGACAGTTAATTCGGCATCGCTGAAGGGCCTGTAGCAATGCCCACATTTCGACGGCATCGAAGGTTTTCTCAGAGCCCACATACGCCAGACATAGCGGGAGATTGTACTCATCGGTCTTTTTTAAAATCTTTCGAAGGGTATGTATCTGGTCTATGATACTAAAGCGTTTTCGGAATTCGGCTTGTTCGGGAGGCTGGAAGTCGTCAAGACTGCTTGCGAGACGATTTATATACGATATTGACGTTGTCTGTAATGACTCGAAAACAGCACGTAGATGCACGTAGACGCGGCAGCAGCATCTTGACTCTTTTCAAAATGGCGGCGACGCCGTTCGCCAACCGACTCTTCTCGTTTCCCACGAGTGCAAAAAGTGGGCTACGTGAGTGGCCTCTGCTTAAAAGTTGATAAAAGTGGCGGAACGAGCAAAACGTTCACCTGATGGTAAGTGCAACGTCTGCCCTTAACAAATGCTGTGTCACCCAGAACATTTCTGTGTGACACCACACTGAGCCCGTCACCCTGAGACATCAGTTCTTAAGTGTCATATGTCCAGTGATTACGCTAGCTCTCAGCGCCCTTCAAACCGAGACAGTAATGTTTGCACACTACTGCTTCACGGCAGAATAACTGGCGCTGGGGTGGTACCTACCTAGACGGACTCCTGCATAGGATAAGACACCGTATTGAGTTTTGTATTTAACCTAACGTCCATTACCGATACCTGCACGAATGCAACTGACTGCTACTTCCAGTCGTGATTTGTACGGAGCATGTATGCTTCAACTTAAAATATTTCAAGCAAGAGCACCGCCCGCCCTCCCTCACTACTGAGGGAGGGTGGGCGGTGCTCTTCAAAAAAGTAGGTAATATACACCATTTTTATACTTTGCATGCGGATCTTAGCAAAGTAACTTACCTTCCTTCATTATAATGGATTTCCGCAAACTAACGCCTGATTCTATTAACTATATATTTCAAGCACTTCAAATAGCCTTCACTTTCAAATATCTATACCATAATACATGCTTTTAATTCAGTCCTTATTAATATCACTTGGAATAAATTTTAGGTAGTACTTTGGGAAACTGACAATACATGTATATTTACTTACGGACACGACAAAAACTTTTAAAGTAGTAGGCGTGTCCGAAAACACCCTTGTCCCATTGGAAACTGTCCTATAAAATAGGGTGTAACAGTGACACCGCCTCAGTGCGTCGGGGTCGCGCGGGAGCGCCGCACTAATATTCTAGTCATGAAATAAATAGTGATGTATCGTAAAAGCGTGTATTTGTAATAATTTGTTTCGATTTCGTCTTTTAATCAAGTGTTGCTGTGGTCCGGTTAAATAAAAATATTAAGAGGATAAATGTTAATGTAAGTTAATTTTTTACGTCATTCTATTGATGGATGGAGTATGATTTTTGTAAGCTTTGTGACATGATCTCTGCATTAGTCAATGTTTGACTGAAATGTCGTTACTCAATAACAGTTTACCACGTGGTTAGCGGTGAAAGAAAACATCGTGAGGAAACCTAAATGTATGAGAAGTACAATTATTTCAAAGTCCGCCAACCCACATTGGAGCAGCATGGCGGTCTCTTTCCGGTTGGAGCAGCCTCACTAGGCTGTTATTTTATTTTACTTTAAGTTTTGTAATTAATAATGTCATTTAAAAATAATGAAAAAAATTAAAGTACAATATAGGGCAAGGGCTGCAATATAGCTGTGCCCCGCAGTTTCTCCGCCGTTTAATTCAAAAGAAGTCTCTCTTAGGGTCATAGCGTGATGTTATATAGCGTACAGCCTTCCAATCCTATCCAACACTAAAATAGTCAATTGAAACCAGTAGTTCCTGATATTAGCGCGTTTAACTAAACAAACTCCTCAGCTTCATAATATTAGTATAGATTATTCTTCAAATATTAACATTTACTAAATAAGACATCGCCGTGTGGTGGCGGCTTAAGAGAATGTACCACATGTCGTAAAAGTCGACAGAGGGAAAATGATTTTAGATTACGCCGACGTGAGTTATCTAGATCTCACTGAAGCCCAACTGGATCAACTTGAGCGACTTCAAAATTTTTGTATCAGATTCATATTTGGCTTACGCAAATATGATCATATTTCAAGCTATCGTAAAGAGCTCAAGTTGCTGCCAATTCGCCTTCGCCGGAATGCACATATACTTTACCTTCTCTATAGCGTGCTCTTGAATCCGTCTTATCCTTCTTATCTAAAAGAAAAGTTTAATTTTTTAAATTATACCCATTCGCGAAATCTGACATCTTCAGAGAATCCTCGGTTACAAATGCCTTCTCACAATACTAAATTTACAGATAGATCCTTCACTGTGCAGGCCGTGCGTCTATGGAATACATTACCTGTGGAAGTTAGACGTGCTCAGTCTTTAATAGTATTCAAAAGGCTCGTCAAAAGTCACTACCTGTCGCTTTAATTTTAAACCCCTTTTTCGGTATGTATGTATGTGTATATTTATATATATATATATATATATATATATATATATATATATATATATATATATATACATATATATATTTTATTTTTATGTATGTGTACGTAAGTATATATTTGTATTTATTATTTCATAAAATTTTTGTATTACTATATATTAATCGCCGGCACACCCTCTTTAATAGTTTCTTCAGTAATGTCCATTTACCGGTTGTCTGGAAGAAATCGCTCTTAGCGATAAGACCGCCGATTGCTACCATTTTGTTGCATAACAACTGCTGTGTCAGCCAGAACACTTCTGTGTGATACCACTCTGCGCCCGTCGCCCGTGATTACGTCGCGTGATTACGCTAGCTCTCAGTGCCTTCAGACCAAAACACAGTAATGTTTGAACAGTACCGCTTTACGGCAGAATAACTGGCCCCGGGGTGGTACCTATCTAGACGGATTCCTGATTTTAATTTTTCTTGACAACTCTTCAGTCAAGTCTTCAGTACAAATGTAATTTTAGATAGGCATAAAAGCTACTTTACTTTACTCCTACTTAGTATTCGTTCTGCATACATTCATACTTGGAAAAACCTTAATCTGTTTGGACTTTTAAATTACATCGTCTCACGTTAAAACTTCTTCTGTATCGTGGGTCGTCGTCGTCGTTTCAGCCTATCGCTAGTCCACTGCTGAAAATAGCACTCCCCCATAGATTGTCACAAAAGTTTTTTAGCTCTCATTTTGGGGGATTTTACCAGAGTTGCCACGCTAGGCAGGCGCGTTGGCAACCGCAGTTTCTTTATTCAGATGTTCCCGGAAGATGCTGCTGCCCACATCTTAGTTTTAATTTTCCCTCTGTCGACTTTTACGACACCCACAGGATGAGACGGGGTGGTAGACTCTCTTAAGCCGCTACCACACGGCATCGTGGTATCGTGGTATCCTATCGTTGGTGCGTTTACAGAAATAAATTGCAAACACAAGGCATTTTTTGAAATTTAATAATGAATCATTTGTATGTCACACAAACAATTGTCCCGTTCGGAAATCGAATCTACAACCCGTAGCGCAGCAGGCAATCGCTTAGTCACTTCGCCAACCGAACCTTTAACGACTACTGTAGTTTTTGAGTAATTGTCTTCCAAAGATTTTTTTTATAGTCAGATTGGATTTTCAATTTTAGAAATGTGAAAATACGAAACCGGGCCATTGTTGTACCTCATCCCGCGACGTGGCGACAAAACCTTTCACGATCGCGTGGCTTAGTGTTTACAATACCCGACTTCCACGCCGCAGGTCCTATGTTTGGATACAATTCGAAGCTAACATATGTGCAAAAGCACTAATTGTTGTTTAATTGTGCGCCCTCGATACATCAAACTGTACGGCATTGTTGTGTTTTCGAGACCAAACGTAAATACAAAGGAATGGCTTAATGATAGAATCATTGACTTTTTGACGGCCACGCTCCGCTGATCAAACGGGCTTCGTGAGCAAACCACGCCACGTGTGGGTCGCGTGCCGGCCACAGGTGGCCGGGGGTGCCCGCTCATACGAATACGGTTAGCGGAATCCATACTAATATCATAAATGCGAAAGTACCTCTCTCTGTCCCTCTGTCTGTTTGTTACCTTTTCACGGCTCAACCGCTCAACCGATCTGGATGAAATTTGGCACAGATAGCTTGCACCCCGGGGACTTACATAGAATACTTTTTTTCCCGGAAAATCGAATAGTTCCCAGAGGATATTTAAAAAACCTGTATGGACGTGGACGAAGTCGCGGGCATCAGCTAGTGGAGTTATAAAGCATAACTTTTAGTAACTTTAAGAAAATTACGCAAACTTCAGTCCGTAACTCTGCTTATTCGTGTATCGACTCGTCAGAGTTCTCAAAAAAAAGTATATGACATTGGATCTAAATTCTCAATTTAATTTCATTATGTAGTTACTAGCTGATGCCCTCGACTTCGTTCACGTGAATGTAGATTTTTTCAAATGTTCCGTGTGAATTATTTGATTTTCCGGTTCGCAGGATGCAAGCTATCTCTGTGCCAAATTTCGTCAAGATCGGTTCAGCGGTTGAGCCGTGAAAATGTAACAAACAGACAGAGGGACAGAGAGAGTTACTTTCGCATTTATAATATTAGTATGGATTTATGGTGCAGCAATGTATTCTTATTTGGCCTGGTGGTAATGGTTTAAGAGAATCTACCAATCCATCTCATCCCGTGGGTGTCGTAAAAGTTCGCAATCAGCAATCTCCCAGGAACATCGGAATGAATAAACTGCGGTTGCAAACCCGCCTGCCAAGCGTGGCAACTATGGCAAGATCCCCATACAATGATTGCTACATTAATTTGTGGCAATCTATGGGGGAGGCCTATGTTCAGCAGTGGACTAGTGATAGGCTGAAGGCTTTTTTTTAATAAGAATTACTACTGAGGACTGAGTTGTTACTCCTAGACCTAACGTAGATTGACTCGTTCCTTTGAAAAATATACTATGTGTATTGACAGTGATGACAGACAGAACCAAGTGGTCTCTCACTGCAGGCCGCATGATATATATTTTCGGTGATGTAATTGCTGTTAGCCTTCTCGGCTTTTACAGCTTCATCGGATACTGTGCTCGCGGGCCAGGGGCCTGCGTGCCAGGTTTGGTTTGACCCAAACATAAATAAATAAATAAAAACTACTACAAAAACCTCGAAATTCGGACTGTGTCGCGGTCGCTGCGTGCTTTCGCGATTTCGAAAATCTTAAATATTTTAAGTCTTCTAATGACCGTCCGAGGGAGGCTGCGGGCCTCCATTCGGACTGCCGACTTGTGTGTCGGTAACTCTGGGCAGTGAGAACCGCCCTGGAACACGGGTGAATCGTGTGTACGCGGTGTGATTATTGAAGGCCGCATGAACAAGCTATCGATAGCGGTATGCTCGGTGTATTTCTGCGAATTAAAATCCGCAACGATGATATAAAACATAGAGAACTAGAGCAACAGCCATTGCCAAAGGATCAGCGGGCTCAAGTGGCAATGGACAAGCCACATGGCAAAGAACCGATTGATAGACAAAAATTAAGTTCGCATATTACTTACAAGTTTTCTTTTTCACTGTTAATATATAATTAAACTCGAAACCAAATGAAATAAGGAACAAATTAGTATATAAGCGGTAAAAACAATTAGAATAGGTTTTACAAACAAACTTTCAGAAATCCATACTAATATTTCACGGCCCGACCAATTTCGACGAAATTTGGCACAAAGATAGCTTTTATACTTTTTATTCCGGAAAATCAAAAATCTCTCGTGGTGTTATTAAAAAACTTAAATCCACGTGGACGTTGTCGCGGGCTTCTGCTAGTATATCATCATCAATAAAATCGTCAGATATTTAAACGTTATTTTCTTTTCGATAAAAAAAAACATATGCCCTAAACCCGGAAATCACAGGCCGGAAGTAGCATGCGATAAAGTTCAATTGACTTACCGTAACATGTTAGTCACGCGAGGTGCGAGCGGCAAGGGTAAATATTTAAACACAACTCCACGTGAAAAACGACCGAATTCAAACATTGTGCATAATTAAGGATTTAGTTCTTAGTTAACATTTTTACGAACTTTGTATGATTGTCATGTTTTTTGTTCTTACGTTTCTTGATATAAACTTTGATTGGTAAGAGGACAAAATTAAACGTTTTGAATTTTGTGCCTGCCATCTCATGTCATCCCGTGGTTGTTGTGAAAGTCGACTAAAGTGCCACAATGATCTCAAGGCCTCCTGGGTTAATGTACTAATAACCGAAGTTTTACCTTCTTTAAATCGAAAAATGGCAGTGTTCTAGGCTGTGTGGTGGCGGCTTAAGAGAATCTACCACCCCATCTCGTCCCGTGGATGTCGTAAAAGTCGACAGAGGGAAAATAAAAACAAGGAAATGGGTAGCAGCATCTTCCTGAAACATCTAATTAAATAAACTTCAGTTGCCATCCCGCTTCCAAGCGTGGCAACTATGGCCAAATCCCCCAAAAACAGATCTACAAATTTTTATGGTAATCTATGGAGGAGGCATATGTTCAGCAGCGGACTAGTGATTAGCTCTCATGCTAAAATATCAAATAATATTATACATTAGAAACAATTAAACTATGACATCAGGACGTCTGCCACCTCAGCCCTCCCGCGACCATGGGTGCTGTAAAGCGCTCGAAACGTCGGGTTATAAATAGTAATAAAAAATAAAAATAAAAAAAATTAAACGCGATAAAATCCGTTAAATTAGTTTCATTTAAACAATTAAATAGTTTTAATGTAGTATTTTTAAAGGAAGAAAAAGTAGTTCTATAATTTTATTTTTTGAATTGAAGTTAGCAAATCCTCTTATAACAGTATTTATCTTTTTACAGGTACACAAAATGTTTAACACGGTTTTCGAAGAATACTGCGATTTTAACGATAGCATATGCAGCAACGATTCAGGGTTTGAGAGGTCCTACACCGGCTCCCTTGCGACACCTACCTCAGCAAGCAGCACCCCGTTAAAACACGACTCTTCAGATCTTGGCGTATCTCTTACACCGACTAAAGACACAAATGTAAGAAGGAGGCTATTTAATGACGAATTTGGTTATAATTTTCAAGAACCAATAGATGAAATAAAGGAGTTTGACGATAATCTTCAGCTAGACAACACATCGACACCAGTTAAATCCAAAGAAAAGAAACCTAAAGACCCGAATAAGCCTAAAAGAAAATATGCCAATGGAAAGAATAGAGTGACGAGATGTAAAAGCCCTACGCAAATAATGCGAATTAAAAGGAATAGAAGAATGAAGGCAAATGACAGAGAACGAAACAGAATGCACATGCTAAACGAAGCTTTAGATAGACTAAGATGTGTACTACCGACATTCCCTGAAGATACGAAGTTGACAAAAATAGAGACGTTAAGATTTGCTCATAATTACATATTTGCTCTAAGCCAGACATTAGAATCATTAGACAATATAAATTCTGGACAAACACCAGATGGCTTTTCCCTAAACTACGAAAAGTTGCAAAACTTCTCAATATCTGGTGAAAAAATTAATAAAGACGCTTTTAGAGAGATTTTTTTACTACCTAATAAGACTGAAGAATTCAACCCTGATGGCAGCTATAGGAGTTTTCAAGGATTCAGCAAACCTTTTCCGAACGGTTCAAATTTCTTGCAAACCTCCGAAGGTGTGTTAATTAATGTAGGCAATGTAACTGTTTCCGTTAATAATAAAGGTGGTAATTGCATAACGTCTACTACAGGCAGTGGGTTCTTTACAAATCCATCTAGTTTCGGCGACGATATGTTCCAACAAAATTATTACAGTCAAAAAACTTATGGACCATGTAACAACTACAATGAATCTAATTACGAATCAAGTATACGGACCGAGCCGGAAGAATATTTTAATCAGAAAAACTATGAAATATTTAAGAACGCTTTTGATACTGCCAAGAACAAGAAACATCTAAAAGCAGAAGAACATCCTACACCTTATGGAAATTATACAAATAACACGTATGGATATAGTGAAAGATTTTCCTACAATAATGAAATCGACTATACACAGAATCATTATTACTTACACGAACAAAGGTACAGAAATTATTACAGAAACAGTGTTGTGAATACTCAAATTTGATTATTTTTCTCATTATATTGTTATATGAAAGCTAGTCACTATGTACAAACTATTTTTTATATAATAATTTACAATATTAGTGTGTAAATTTGACAATAAGAGTATACGATGTGCTGACAACGTTAGATCTACCAAAGTTTATGTCTAGTCATATATATGTTTATTGTAAAACAATGTCAAAATATATTTTTATACTATGCAAAAACGTGTCCAGTTTATTTCATATACCATTCAATTCAATATATTTAAAATTGTTTTTTGATTCAGTACCTAAAGTAAATACACAGCCTGTAAATATCCCTTTAAATTGTTGGGCACAGACTCTTTATCCTTTTAAGAGGATATCTACATTTGTCATCTACACTAATTCCCTTGTATTTGTTGCTGTATATTTTTGGAAAATTAATACATTTGTTAATACTTTCCTCAATTCACGGCAGTTTGTTGAACAGAGGTGTCTTCTTGACGGGATGGTCTACCTTTATACAATTAAGTTTTATTTAACAACCGTTAAATGTGTTCGATCCAAACGAACTCATTCAGTATTCTGACATCAATTAAAAAGAAAGAGCGTTTGCACTTGATTTAGCGCCGTGGAATAATAAAAGCAGAAGCCATGAATATAAATCAAATTGGAACAAAGCCGGCTAAAGAGCGAAAAGTTGTGAATGCTTATGCGCACCCCTGCGCAAGAGCATTGTTCGAAATCCATTGAAATATCACCCGTTCTGTATAAAAGTTGAGTTACGCCAAAATGTACCCTACTCCAATAAATATACGCAGCCCTTCTTAATATTTTTAACGTGGTAAGTTGAATACGGGGGCACCCGTTGGATCCAGTTACGAAGCTTAATGTTTACTTTGGAAATTCGTTATGGCCTATTTTATTTGGTACGTCTGTATTTGCGTCTATGATTCTGGTGTCGTATTCTTTTGTGGATATTTTATTTTGAAATTCAGTTAGATTTGGTGGTTATTAAATGTTATTTATTATAATCCAAGTCAAATTAATTATTATAAAAGAATTTAAAAAAAAAATGCTATGTGTTGTTCAACGCTTGATTATGAACATGCTCGTTTGTTAAAATGCAGTCCTTAATATTAGCTCGTAAATCGAGCAGAGAGCTGTTAATTAAAGTCATCTACGTAACTTAGACCATAGACTACATAGAAATAAAAGTGCAAAATAAAATTTCAAATAAGAAATAAATATCTGTTTTACATAACCTTTAAAAAGCTACAGCTATGTTTTAGAACCGCATATTACAATTATTTTACCAATATTTTTGTAAACTACGACACCTGCTGAAGTTGTTACCCCACCCTGTTATTATAAAACAAATCTATGCTATGGTCACGCATAATTATTTTAAATCTGTCATTTGTTTCAACGTTCGCGCCAATACAAACAGGAAATTAACTTCCGAATGCGTCAAAATTGATTTTTACGACTAATCAAAATATAAGGGCTTCTTGGTACATTCTGTTGACATGACATTAGAACTAAAAAAAATGGGCTGTTTTCTGTACCATACATTAGTTTTTTTTAAATAAGCTTACGTTTGATACAATCACAGTATCGGTGGTCCAAGTTGGTTAGCATGGTAATTAATGAGGCCGCCGAAAGGTAGGTATAAAGAAGTATGGTTGCATACCTACACAGTGCACAAAAGTCGATAAACAATCATTAGCGGCAGAAATTGAATTTGAAAAATGGTGCTCTTATGAACGCCAAAATCTACCACCATCTCCTGGTTTTAAATTTTCCCTCTGTCGACTTTTACGGCACCCACGGAATAAGTTGGGTACTCTTAGGCCGCTAAGTGGTAATAACAATGAATCGACTAAATGTTTTAAATATGGTTGGCATGGCAATAACTATGGTTAATTAATTTGACCATAGTTATTGCATAGAAATTAACATTGGGCAAACACCAAAAAATCTGTAAAGCTCTCGAAACGTCAGGTTATAAATAGCTAAATAAAAAAATCCGTACTATTCGTGTAAATATCAATTAAGAAGTCTACCCGCTAACACCGCCACTAGGAACCGCCACCAGGTACCCTCCACTAACCACTACAATACTACCACTAGATAATATACACCACTGAAGTCGAGAACACGACACGTGTTTCGCCCCAAAACAAGGCATTATCAAGCGTCATAGACTCTACCGACTGGCTCGGCGGCCGCCTGTCGTCAAAAAACTAGGTGAATAAAGAAGTATGGTTGCATACCTACACAGTGCACAAAAGTCGATAAACAACCATTAGCGGCAGAAATTGAATTTGAAAATTGGCGTTCTTATGAACGCCAAAATACCACCATTTCCTTTTATATTTTGCATGCGGATCTTAGCAAAGTAACTTACTTTCCTTCAAAAGTTCGTGACACAATCTATGAGACCATGAACGTGTAAAAGTCAAAATTTCTTAACGCTAAATAGAGTAAAGGGACAGCAACATGAGGTTGCAATGGACCGGCCATAACGCACGTAAAACCGATAACCGTTTGGTTAGAAAGGTTCTAACGTGACATACTCAGAGTAAGGACCACTAGATGGACCGACGACCTGCTCGGTTTTGCGGGAAGTGGATAGATGCAGGTCGCTCAGGACCGTGCTTTCTAGGAACTATGTTCAGCAGTGGATTTGTGACGGTCCGTAGTGATGACCATGATAATGATGTTTAATTCTTATACTATTAAATTATACAAACTCAGATATGATGAGATTGAATCACTATTACACTTATACACTCCTACAGAAATATACACACAAGCACATCTACTATTTCCCTATCCTAATACTTACATAGGAAGAACGAAGAAATAGAAAGAAATACATTTATTGAACAATAACACTGCACAACACAAGAAAAAGATTTAAAATATATGTATATATGCATACAAAAAATTAGTCGCATTGCGCTGCAACAGTGTCTCATCCAAAGGTGCACTGCTCAGCATTCAATGCTACAACATAGCGGTGCTACATTGTAGCGCTAGTTTTCAGCAGTGCCCCAGATTAGAGTAACGCGCGGACGCAAGTAAGGCAGCCAGACCGAGACAGTTTTATATAATAGGGTACAAAATAATGTTTGACATATACAAGGGTTTTAATGAAATAAGTTACAACAAAGGCATATACACGATCACCATAACCTTCCGATATATTTTATTAGTTAAGTTAAGGGAGTCTGTGAAATTTGTTAGTTACGGAACAGAGTGGCAACCTGGCGTTCATCATCATCATCATTTCAGCCCATCACTAGTCCACTGCTGAAAATACACCTCCCCCATCGATTGACACAAAAGTTTGTATCTCCAATATTGGGGTGATTTTCACATAGTTGTTAGATCAGCAACTGCAGTTTATTTATTCATAATTTTCCAGGAAGATGCTCCTACCCATCGTCTGGTTTTATTTTTCCCTGTGTCGACTTTACGACACCCACGGGAAGAGATGGAGTGGTAGATTCTCTTCAGCCGCTACTGCACGGAAGTACATATTTCCTTAAGATGAAGTTCCAACAATAATTGCCGTACTTATGTATAAGTTTTTAAGTAAATGACCTCATTTTACTTCTATTCTCTTACATAAATACGTATATATATCAATAAAACATTAAGTATTCTGTATAGTTTACCCGAAGGCCATAATTGGTGTGCAGCGAGTGTAGAAAATACTGAATAAACTCTATAAAAACCGTCGTATAAAGACCGCATGTTTGATATCGTATGTCCGTAACTAGCCGCGGGCTAATTGCATATCAGTTTGTCTTTCTGTTTGTTTGGCAGTCCTGTTTAAAATTCATCTACGCTAGCATCCCCGCGGGACAGTGTTTGTTTAGTCCGCAACGCCAACAGTGGGACTTGTTGATTTTGCTTTTTTAAATTGATTTAATGTTGGGGTGCCATTGATTAACTCTTTTATAAACTATAAATGGATTGAGTTGTACTGTAGCGGTGAAATGTAAATTATTATGAAATTTGAATTTGTAATATTTCTTCATTCTAAGGCAAGTGATAAATTGACAAGATTATTGTTAAATCACATTTTATGAATTATATCGCTGAAGTAATAATCGTATTAATTTGGAATAAATCAGAACATTTTACAAATTGTTAAACACTAGCTGATGCCCGCGACTTCGTCCTTTAGGAACTATTTTGGATTAAATAAAAGTATAAAAGTATCCTGTGTCCGTCTCCAGGACGCAAGCTATCTTCGTGTCAGATTTCTGTTCTGTTCAGCGGTTGAGCCGTGAAAAGGTAACAAACAGACAGAGGGACAGAGACAGTTACTTTCGCATTTATAACATTAGTATAATTGGATTATTGTACATTGATTTCCGCATGGTGGCGGCCTAAGAAAATCTACCACCCTATCTCGTCCTGTGGGTGTTGTTAAAGTCGACATAGGGAAAATAAAAACCAGGAGATGGACAGCATCTTCCTGGAAAATGTCATTAAACAAAATGCGATTGCCAACCTGCCTGCCAAACGTTACATTTATGGCAAAATCTTCCAACATGAGAGCTACAAACTTTATGGTAATCTATGGAGGAGGCCTATGTTCAGCAGTGGACTAGTGGAAAGTTGAAATGATGATGATGAATTATTAAACATATAATTGATGTACAGTAATTTTAATGATCAAAATGACGTATCGATTGTTTTAAATTTCAATATGGAACGAGTAATGATATCTGTCTGCAAGGTCTGCGTTAAAATTGGTTATTGGTTTCGTATTGTAAAAGATGTTTCCAAAAGGAAACCTAGTTATATTAACTACTAGCTGATGTTCAGGACTTCGCCCGCCCAGATAGTTTAGATAGTTTTGTAAATATCCCGTGGGAACTATTTGATTTTCCACGATAAAAGTCCATCTCCAGGTGTCATTATCATCATACCTCATAATCATGCCGTGTGGAGGCGGCTTAAGAGAATCTACCACCCCATCTCATCCCCTGGGTGCCGTAAAAGTCGACAGAGGGAAAATGAAAATCAGGAGATGGGCACCAGCATCTTCCTTGCACACCTGAATAAATAAACTGAGACTGCCAACCAGCCAGCCAAGCGTGGCAACTACGGCCGAATCCCCCCCCACAAGATAAGAGCTACAAACTTGTGTGCCAATCTATGGGGGAGGCTTATGTTCAGCAGTGGACTAGCTATAGCTTGAAATGATGATCTCCAGGATGTAAGCTATCACTTTGTCAAAATTCGTCAAGATGGCGGGTGAACCTAGTACTTCTTTTTCTGTCTGTCTGTTTCTTACCTTTTCACGGTTCAACCACTGAGCTTGCATCCTGGAGACGGACATAGGATACTGTTATCCCGGAAAAACAACTAGTTCCTACAGGAACTTTCAAAAATCTATATCCATGCGGACGAAGTCGCAAGCATCAGCTAGTATAACATATGATGGTATCATCCCGGTAACATTCTATTTTATATTTATTGCCAGGATTTAGTCATAATTTAAACAGCGAATTCCGAAATAAAAGTAATCATTCGACGTCTGACGCCACCCTCAAAACTAATAAAATCAATTCCTATTCCTCTAATACCCGAAGATGAATTGGCAGCACCGCAAATTAACCCAACAGCTGACATTCTATATATTTACTCTGCCCATGTATACAAATATGCCAGTTATGTCGCTACGAATAAGTACTATAATCATATATACCTTGAAATGGGGTACCCAAGTACCTAACGTAGAAACACATCTGAATCCCCCAATTTTTACAATAGCATCGTGAAAAACGGTCATTGTAACGGTTCTTGCTATACTGGTCACACAAGCAACCAGATTGGTGGCTAAATTCTGTATTTGGCGGTGAGCAAATATTGTTAATAAATAATTTATGACAGGGATAGGCTTCCAAACATATCGGTTTGAAAGCAAATGCGTTATGGTCTTGGTAAATAATATCGCTGTTTGGATTGATTTTTATAATTTTTTACTTCCCGATCTTCTCTGAGGTCTTATTTTTAGAACCGGTGTAGTTTTATACTTTTATAAAAGTTTAAAGCAAGTCTAAATTGAGTTACGAAATTTTACTTTAACAATTTGTAAATACATCGATATCGATGTCATGTGTTATGTTACCACCAATGTCAGGCACTCGCTTCCAATTTTGTCGCATTTTAGAACTAATAAAACCATTAATTGCAGCTTAAATGCTGGTGATGAATTGAAAGAAAGGAAGAAAGAAAACATTTTTGTGACATTATATTATTTGATAAATCTATTCAAATGGAATATTTTAACGTAGTGGTGTTTTGGAGCTTCCTCTGTCAGCTAATATTGTAAATGTTTTAAATAAATAAAATAAATAAATAAATTGCGGAAATACGCCACAGACGCAAATACATAAAATCAGGCACTAGACATACAAGTAAACAATGTATGTACAGACAAACAGAAAGAAACATTAAGCAACATCACAAAACTGAACATTTAATAAAACTCGTGTACGAAAATATTGTCGCGTGTCTAAGACCCGATTTCACCGATCGCTTTGAAAACCAAGTTTAATAAAAACAAGTTTTACTTAACTGAGTTCATATGTATCATTTGATCTCGGTTTTCGTCTAACCGATTTCACCGCCTCCATTTTGATCGCGTTCAGATAAAAGGGAGTTTACATGAAATATCGTCACAATCTAAAACAAAAACTCGATGTCTTTCGTATTTTGCGACATCAAACAGTCTGTTTTTATGCATAGGTTACATAGGTATGCAAACAATAAACAATACGAATTAAAAAAAAAATTTATGCTTACATAGTTGTGCAATTGACAATGACAGCTCTCTAAACGCGTTTAAAGAGTTGAACGTCGAAAATTGGGCGTTCAGATATGAACCGCGTTTAGCTTTAATCGCGTTCAGTAGATGTTGGTGAAATGCAAACAGTAGCATTGAACTCAGTTAAACGCTTAAACTTCGTTCAGCTTGAACTGAAGGCGTTTATTTTCAACGGTGAAATCCGCCCTAAGAAGTAAAAAATAGCTAGCCGTTATCTGTCACGGTGCTGCCCTATTCGCAGCAAAACTTTTTTTGCCGGTCGGTTGGTAACAGTTCGACAAGACAGGTTCTCAAGTGACAGTTTCGTACCCATCGTACCGGCAAACGCAATGTTGTACGTCCTCTCACCAGATGAAGCGACGACCTATCGTCCATTATTGCGGGAAGTCGATCAATGCTAATGTTTTGTGCTAATGTATGTTAGATGTCTATGTTCAGCTGTGGTCTTGCGATGGACTATTTTTCCGTCTCACCTGATGATAACTACTCACCGTTGCCAGTTTAACACAAGAGGAATTACAGGTGCGTTGTCGGCTTTTGAGAAAGGAGTAGGCTCTTTTACTGAAGGCCCCTAAGTAAGTAGAGTTACATGTTGGGGTGTTCGTGGTAAAAAAGGAAACCACTCGTGTCAACACAAACTATAAATAAAAGAAAATTTCGTTTATTGGACCCCGAAGATATTAAAATTAGGTACAGTACAGCGTACGGAAGTACAATGGGTGACGTGTGTGTACCTAACTGAGTGGTGCGCAGAATGGAAGACCCGGTAAGTAAAATGACCGAAGGCGATTCTTACGCAATCAGGTGCACAGGTCTAAATAATAATTTAATTTAATTTATACGTGGGTATAGTTCCTAACTGAGCTTTAATAATTATAAATTTATATTCTAATATGTGTTTATTAGGTTAAGATTTTAATTAAATGTATTGCATTAAGTAATAACAATATTTCAAATTATAAATGTTAATTCATTATTTTAATTTTATTTAATATTTTATTAGTTAATTAACGCAAGGTTTATTGTAATAATAGAATTAACTCGATAAACACACAATGATTCTTTAATTTTACTTTTAATAAATATAAAATTATTATTAAAATAATTGTAACTAATAAAGTACCAAACACAACAACAAGTGTACCAATAATGCACATTTGTTAAACAGTCCGTCCGTCTACCCTCATCCTCTTCAACTTGATTGAAAACCAACTGTATCTTTGTGTGTTTGTTTGTAGAGATAACAGCAGTGACGTCATTGAAGTCGAGTGCGCATCTGTAGTTTTAATTCTTCTGTAGAATAAATAGATACTTATTTTTGGTTAGTTAAGGGGTACGTGGTTGTGTAATTGCGTAGATTGGATTAAGGGTTCGGGAATAGCTAGAGGATATATACACTGCGGTTCGATTAAATTTAACTTTCAAGGTAGGTATACATTTTGCCAAGTGGTGCCTGTCTGGCTGCGTAAAAAACCCATAATCCCATTATGTTCCGTGGGTATTGTAAAAGTGTTGTAAAGAAAATCTCATAGCTTCCGACAGATGGCTGAATAACCGTCTATATGAGACATATATGTATGTTAGTATTTCACATTCTCAAGAAACCACAATACACTCAGGTTTCACTTTAGTCACGTCTACTGAGTGAAACGCGTTCTTTTTTCATCTATTTGAGTATGTAAGAAATACATTTATATATTGATTTATTTATGGCAAATGTCGTAAAGGTCATACCAATAAACTTTAGGAGCTTTTTTTACCAATGTCAAATAAACATTTTCGAAGATAAATATTAGATAAAAAGTAAAAAAGTCAGTAAAAGTCGACAGAGGGAAAATTAAAACCAGGAGACCTTCTTTTTTTATTGGATAAAGTGATGAAACGAGCAAAACGTTCACCTGATGGTAAGTGCAACGTCTGCCCATAACAAATGCAATGTCACCCAGGAAATTTCTGTGTGACACCAAACTGTGCCCATCACCCTGAGACATAAGGTCTTAAGTCTCATATGCCCAGTGATTACGCTAGCTCACAGTGCCCTTCAAACCGAAACACAGTAATGTTTGCACACTACTGCTTCACGGCAGAATAACTTGCCCTGGGGTGGTACCTACCTAGACGGATTCCTGCATAGGAATCCTACCACCAGTAAACCTACCTACTATCAGTAAATGGTATTTTTGTGTATATTTCAAGGTCTGATGCTTTATATTGATATTGTATTATGTGGGTGTTACTGTGTTTCGGTTTGAAGGGCACTGTGAGCTAGCGTAATCACTGGGCATATGAGACTTAAGACCTTATGTCTCAGGGTGATGGGCACAGTTTGGTTTCACACAGAAATTTCCTGGGTGATATTGCATTTGTTATGGGCAGACGTTGCACTTACCATCAGTTGAACGAGCAAATCGCTTCATCACTTTATCCAATAAATAAAAAAAAATAAAAAGTAGGATTCGTACAGTGATTCCGCCGTCAAGCAGTAATGTGCAAACACTACTGGGTTCTGGTCTGATAGCCACTGATAGCTAGTCATTACTGGGCATATAAGACTAAGGAACTGATTTCTTGTATCATCACCTACTTCCATAAAAAAACAATTAACAATACAATCTACCACCGCTTTTCGTTTGGGCGCCTGTCCCGAATACTACAAAATTCGAAAATCCATGTGACAGACTAAATAACATAAATATCGACATATTAATATTGCCCTTCCCGATCCAAGTTACTGACCGAGCCGAGGCCGGCACCCTTGGGCACCCTCGAGTCAGTTACTCGCGCGCACAGGATGGCGGCCCAAGCCGAGGCCACCTTTGCCACCTCTCAATCCGGCGAAGCTGAGAAAGCCCCGATAGATATATCTCAATTGATAGAATGATACCAGTGTAATCTGTAGTGTCATCTGTGCCACGTGCCAATAAAACGGGCCTGTTAATATTTTAACATTATCTATTAATCTTACAAACTAAATAGACATACTTATTTAAGGGTATTAAATTAATAAGCAATTTATTAGTATCATAAAATAAGTGTTGGCTCGTGCCGGCCATGTGCGAGCCACGTGACTAAGTGGTAAAATGTTTGTTCGGTGCGTTTTGGTTTGTTGCGTCGAGTGAGTTGGTTAAACACAGCTTACATGATGATATTTATCTTACAAAGATTTATATTGAGTCGCGCGCGGGCGCTTGCTACAGCTAGACGTGTCGATCATTTGTTCGATCCCGCTCCGGCTCGAGCCACGCGCTTCGCACGTACGCACGACTTTGTTTACAATGTTTACCGTGTGCTATTATAATAATGAATAGCTACGCGATATTGAATTATATGCAAGATGAAGTTGATGGGGATAACGGTATGATTATCGAATACAGTGAAAGTGAGATGACAATGAGTACTGAGAATATTGCTCAGTCATGCAGTATGGAGGTCAGAAATGATTTGGGGCTGGAACGGCCTACAAAAAGAAATCGAGAGGCGAATCAGGATGAAATTTGGACTACAGCATTGCGGAAAACTAAAAGATATGGACGTACAGTGAATAGGGTGTCTACGAGAATGTCAGAAGATAAAAATGAAGTGAGTGTGACCTGCACAGAAAAACTGCCGAAACAGTTTGGATTGGCAAAAATGTTAAAAGAGGAGAACATTAAAAATGTTACGAAAATTAAATATATAAACACATTTAAGGCATTGATCCATCTTAGTAACGATGAAAGTGCCGAGTCTTTGATACAATGCAAAACATTTAACGAGAATGGTTTTAAATGCCAAAAGACTTTAGAAATTAATCAATCACTCGGAGTCATAAAAGACATTGATCTGGATTTAAGTGAAGACGAGATATTAAAAGGAATTGGTAGTGAAACTCCAATTATTTCGGTAAAAAGGCTGAAACGCAAGAATACCTTTGATGGTCATTGGGAGTTCTGCGAGTCTGTGAGGTTATGTTTTAAAGGATCATCTTTACCCTCACATGTTTACATCTATGACACTAGAGTAAACGTTAGCCCTTACATTTACCCAGTGACTCAGTGTTCCCGTTGCTGGCGATTTGGCCATTCGATTAGAATGTGTCCTTCTTTAAAAGTTATTTGCCCAAAATGTTCAAAATGTCATGCTAATTGTGAGACGATGCAATACAAATGTAACAACTGCACAGGAAATCACATGGCAATGGCTAAAATTTGTCCAGTTTACTTGAAGGAGAAAAGAATTAGAGAGCTGATGGCAGAATTTAACTGCTCATATAAAAAAGCCCTTACACTCTATGTTCCGCCGTCGCCTCGACCACTCGGTAGACCAGAGGAACTACCTTTTTCGAATTCATCGATTCCTGCAAATGACCCTCCACAACGAGAAAGACTGGGCCTGGGGGCTAATGGTTCACCTACTTATGCCAGTATTGTGAAGGAAAATCGTAAGAAGGCTAAGTTAGAGAAACGAAGAAGTAGAAGAAACACCTCAAAAGAAAAAGACAATGACGTAATGGACTATGTTTCAGAAATTAGCGAGGATGGCAACGGTACAAAAGAACAGTCCTACGAGAGTAGATCAAAGCATAAAGAACAAATGTCTTGGCAGCTATTGTTGAAAAAACTAAAGGAGAAAGTATTTGAAGAGGACTGTTCTTGGGAAGACAAAATCAAAAACTGTGGAGAATTAATATTGGAGGCGTTACTATCATTTGTCGTACAGTTTATTGTCGATCAGCCTTGTTGCAATTTCATAAAACAATTATGGATAACAGCAACCTAGAAATCTATGTAAACGTATTACAGTGGAATGCGCAAAGCATTCGCCCAAAAAGTACAGAGGTTGAAGCCCTATTAAATCAAGAAAGGATACATGTTGCCATTATATGCGAGACTTGGTTGGATCCGGGTAGTCACTATCATGTAAACGGATATAATGTTTTTAGAAGGGATCGTGTTGATGGTTATGGAGGCGTTGCGATTTTGACTCATAAAACTATAAAAGCGGAACAACGAGATGTCAAATTAACTAACTCACAGATGGAGATCCTTAATGTAAAGATTTTAAACTGCAACCATTTAGAAAATGTATATTCTTTATACTGTCCACCATCCGCCAATACTACCCTCAGTGACTGGAATCAAATCTTTACTCTAGCTAGACGAAAGACGTTAATTGCAGGAGATTTCAATGCCCATCACACCAACTGGTCGAGTAAAACGGATTCAAGAGGTGACCAAATTTTGGATTCCAGTTTAGACAGTAATTTTATTGTGTTAAATGACGGCACACATACAAGAGTCAAACTGGTAAACGGCATAGTACAAACATCTTCCCCCGATCTGTCTATTGCCTCTTTAGATATTGCTTTAAAGTTGGATTGGATGGTTCTAAATGAAAATCTGGGGAGCGATCATTTAATGATTAAGATGAAAACTAACATTGGCACATCTAATTTCCATGCAAGAAAACGTAATTTTAAAAAGGCGGATTGGCTTAAGTATGGAACATGTATAGAGAGAAAGCTGATGGATTTGAACTTGTCACATGATCATCAGGCTGCTTATGACGATTTTATTGAGGTAATTAACGAGGCAGCCGATGAAACCATACCATTCACTCAATTCTCTGAGAACCCTCTTCATCAACAAAAGTTTACTCCTCGACCATATTGGGATCAAAATATCTCAAAAACTGTAGCCGAAAGACGTCGGGCACTCGCTTTATTCAGGAGAAATCCTACACCAGATAAGTTAGATGAATTACAAAGTAAGATCCGTGAAGCACAAAGAGTGATACGCAGGGCTAAATGCAGATCGTGGCAGAATTTCTGTGATAACATTGATAGCGCAACGACTTCAACTGAAGTATGGTCTAAAATGAAATGGCTAAAAGGGTGTAAAGCAGTGAGAAATAGTATTGCTCATGAGACATCTGAAGCCCTGTTATGTAGCTTGGCACCAGATTATGTAGATCCACCTATGCCTATATTTTCTGAGAATATCTCTAATCTATCCTCAATGATTTCGATACAGGAACTGGAAAACACGGTCAAACACTCCGATACAGCACCAGGCGTAGACAAGATTTCGTATTCTATGATTACAAACCTCCCAGTTTCAGCCAAAAGTATACTAGTATCCTTATTTAATAGATTTTTACTCTCATGTTTTGTGCCAAGACAATGGAAAGAGGTTAAGATAGTCCCTGTACCGAAATCGAATACGAACAGCAGCTCAGCTTTAAATATAAGACCCATTTCCTTGCTGTCTTGCCCATGCAAGATTTTTCATACAATTATTAAGCACAGATTGGAATGGTATTTGGAAAGAAATAGCTGCTTCTCTGAAGAAACGGTAGGTTTTAGAAGGTCGCGATCGTGTATGGACAATTTAACTAGGTTAGTCACACGAATACAAAGTGGATTTAGTAGGGGATATGCTACCGTAGGTTGTTTTGTTGACATTGATAACGCTTATAACAATATAAATGTAAAAACACTTTTAATTGCCTTGAATAATCTGGGAGTGTGCGACATAATATGTAATTATTTGTGGGAGTTTTTGCACTCTCGACATTTAATCATTGAGCTAAACAGTAGGGAGTCATATAGTAGAACTACAGGAATCGGTATAGCACAAGGTGATCCCTTATCTCCATTATTATTCAACGTAGCTACTATTAAAGTTTGTAAAAATATGAATCAAGTCTTTATATCTCAATACGCTGACGATTTTGTTCTTTATACTAGTCGCAAAAATATATTTCACGCAGTTACTGTTATTCAAGATGCTTTGCTTTCCTTAAATTCTATGATATCAGAGATAGGGTTAAACGTTTCTTTTACGAAAACGAAAGTTTGTGTATTTACAAGAGGAAACTCTAGGAATGTAAATAGATGCAATGTTACTTTAAATATAAATAATGAATGCATTCAACAAGTTGATAGCATCAAATATTTAGGTCTGTGGCTTGACAGAAGCTTGAAATGGGGCAAACAAATAAATGACTCCCGAGAGAAAATACTTAAGTTTTTAAATATTTTTAAAGTTCTAGCAGGTTCAAAGTGGGGCATTCATCCAAAGCATTTAAGACGTCTTTACATTTCATTAATTAGAAGCAGACTAGATTATGGTTGTTTTTTATATGACAACAGTATAAAAAGTAATTTATACAAACTAGATAAAGTACAGAATCAAGCGATGAGAATAATAGGCGGCTTTATAAAGAGTTCCCCTATCCACGTTATGGAAAGTGAACTATGCCTTCAACCATTATTCATTCGTAGGAGATACCTTGCAGCTAAATTTTGGTTTAAATCTAGATCGATTAAGAATAATATTACTATACATGTACTAGAAGAGTTGGTCAATTTATGTCAGAATGAATACTGGAGGAGAAAGAAATTACCTTTACTGATTGAAACTCATAAGAAATATTGTAATTTTTCTCTTTACTCTGATTCCAAACTAAAGATATACTCTCTAAATGAATGGATTAGTAAATATAATGTGTCTAACAGCATTAAAACAACAATTGATGGAATAGCATGTGCAAAGAGACAAGTTGGTATAGTTAACTTCCATAAAATATGCTGTGAGTTCCTAAAAAGTAAATATAGTGCGTATTATGAGCTTTACACAGATGGCTCAAAGGACGCTTTTGGATGCGGAGCTGCTTTTGTTGACACGCAGATGGATATAAATATAGGATTTAATATAGATGCCGATGTCTCTATAATGCACTGTGAACTGATTGCGATATCCGAAGCATTGTCATACGCTTCATCTTTGGATTACAGCAAATTTATCATCTTGTCCGATTCAAAAAGTGCCCTTTCACATTTGGCTCGGCTACCCTCGAGAATTCGAGGATTTCCGATAGCCTACAGTATTCTGGATTCCATCTGTAAGTTTTTTGCGTTAAATAAAGAGGTAGTTATCCAATGGATACCCTCTCATGTAGGTATCATGGGTAACGAGAGGGCTGACCGAACGGCCAGACAAGCTACAAGCGACGGTATTACGTACAGTTCTCTACAATTACATAATGAGATTTTAAGTAAAGTTAGAGCAGGTTGCAGACAATTATGGCATGAATACTTTGATGAACGTTCCCTTACTAAAGGAATATGGTACAAGACCGTTCAGTGTCGACCGCCCCGTTGCCCATGGTTTGAACAACAAGAAATGAACAGGAGAAATGTTGTAGCACTGTTGAGGCTTCGCTCCGGACACATCCCGACGAACAAGTTCAAATTCATGATAGGAACATCGGCTTCACCAAACTGCTCAGAGTGTGATATTGTGGAAGATGTACATCATGTGTTGACGGAGTGTGTTCGGAACGAGGCGCAGCGACAAAATTTGAGATTTATGAATGATCATAGTGTAGGCATTTGTAACAGTGTTTTAGCTGACCCGCTGTCCGAGGAGGCTAAAATGTTGATAAAACTTTATTTAGGGGTTGTGTGAATGTTTTAAGAAGCACTCATCTCTATGAAGATAAACGTACATTGTGCAACACGTTAGTGTTTTTTTTTTTTTCGTTAGAGTATTAGTATAAGTAGATTATGTATTGGTTTGTTAAAACATGTGTCTTTTTCTTATGGGGGTGACATAGTCACTGTGTGACAAAACTCCGATATTAAAAATAAAGAAAAAAAAAAAAAAAAAAAAAAAAAAAGATTTATATTAGTAATTCATATATCAATAATGGGAATCTCATTGGCGGTAGGATTCCTATGCAGGAATCCGTCTAGGTAGGTACCCCAGGCCAGTTATTCTGCCGTGAAGCAGTAGTGTGCAAGCATTACTGTATTTAATAGTTTCTAGTGTAAGTGTGAGCTAGTGTAATCAATCCTAGGGTGACGGAGGCAGTGTGGTGCCACACAGCATTTTTTATAGGCAGACGTTGCACTTGTCATCAGGTGAACATTTTGCTCGTCTCATCACTATCCAATAAAATAAAATCTTTCCTAGTAGCTGAGAACGACAATTTTCTTGTTCTCGACAATTATTTATTTTGATTTATTTATTGGGAAAAACAACATACAGCAACAAAATACATTCACGCCCTTTTCCAATCTAAGGGGTAGACAGAGACCGAACCCGTAGACCACTTTAGGCCCCCGGGAGAATCGAGAAAAATCAATAGTCAAAAGTGGTCGTTCACCATTTCATTTACTTATCCTAGGTGCATATATGGCTAGGAATACGAATATATAATTGACATAAAATTTAAATGCAATCATTTCTATTATAAACAACATTAAAAAGGAACAAAATCAAGGGTACAACTTTATTGAAGACTTTTGTCGTCAACGCGAAAAGAGTGTTTAGTGTTTTAATTGCATTTTGTAATTTCTGTGTATATTTTCAGTTTTGATGTTTAAGATTGATAGTTTATTATACAGAAAGTGCTTTTGAAAATGTACAATGATTGGAAAATTCAATTTACGACCAGAATTGTACTTTTCGTTTTGTCTCCATCAGTCCAGCAGTCCAGCAAATCTTCAGTTAAAGTGAACTATCATATAACTGTCGATCGATATTTTGAATTATCTATTGTCACTCCAGTGACTGACTTGACATCGGCAGAATTCTATTGAAAGAGGCCAGAATTAAAAGAAGAAGAAGAAGAACTTTATTTTACGAACAAGCTGATTGAAATTTCACATGCTTCTCAACCTATTACAATAATACTAATCATATTGTAACAACAAATAGCTCCAATACTAAAAATAAAATCATGTATAGGAATAGCTTTTTAAATACTGTGTAATTGTCGCCATTATCCCACTTGAGAAGGCGCGTGTCATTTTTTCGCGTGTTAAAAATGCCGCCAATTCTTACATGATCGCTCAAGTGTTGCTATTGTAATTGGATTACAGATACTAACAAAACGAAAATTATCAAAAGTTTCTCACGTGAATATCAAATCAAAGGACTCACATTACGTTTTTTTTTTCAATACGTTTTATTTAGACTAATTTTAACTACACAGTGGCGAGAAGATTTCTCATTCTATATGTATTTTTTTTTGGTAAAACTATTTTATACATTAATTTTTAATCAAACTAGACATTTTTTTTATCTGATAGAGCGACGAAACGAGCAAAACGTTCACCTGATGTAAAGTGCGACGTCTACCCATAACAAATGCTATGTCACCAAGAACATTTCTGTGTGACACTACACTGCGCCCGTCACCCTGAGACATCAGTTCTCAAGTCTCATATGCCCAGTGATTCCGCTAGCTCACAGTGCCCTTAAAACCGGAACACAGTAATGTTTGCACACTACTGCTTCACGGCAGAGGTGTTCCAGGGCGGTTCTTTCCGTATGTATTTATGTATGGGTCAAACCAAACCTGGCACGCGGGCCCCTGGCACGCGGGCCTCTGGCCCGTGAGCACAGTATCCGATGAAGCTGTAAAAACAAAAAGGCTAACAGCAATTACATCACCGAAATTATATATATCACGGCAAAATAACTGGCCCTGGGGTGGTACCTACCTAGACGGATTCCTGCATAGGAATCCTACCACCAGTGACCACCGTAATGTAATTTAACTTAACGAACTTGTGTGGAACTTATCATTAGCCACACTCGGCTCCTTTGTTAGCAGGATTTGTTTGAATCCCCCGTTTAATTGAAAAAAACAGCGATCGCAATGCCAGACTCCTTGGATTGCGAGCGCCATTTTGCTAGTCAGTTATAAATGCGCTAGCTCTAGGCGACAAGATTGTGCTAGTATTTCCTTTTATATCATTCAAGAGATGAGATTACACGATGAATTGTATTTAATTGCTATTACGCAACGGCATATAAAATTTGTTTATGGAAAGTATTCAATAAACATAAAAATATACTAGATTATTAAGCAATTGTTTAATATAAGTGACGACACGCGTCGGTCACGCGTGAGTCACGTGACTAAAAAAGTTGCGCGTGGATGGGTGGCGAAGGCGGTATTCAGTAATTTGTCTGTTTAACACCCGACATGAATTATGCGAATAAAACATTGAATTTTTTTCTATATCGTTGTCAGAAACCTGTAGTTCAAAGATTTTATAAAAAGTGATGCAAAGAATATTCAGCTAAGTTTTTTTTTTAATTCTACAAATATTTTAAGCCAAAGGTTTTGATCATACTTTTATTCCACCAAGTGAGCTTTGGTCATCATCATCATCATCATCATTTCAACATAGGCCTCCGCAGTTTATTTATTCAGATGTTCCAGGAACATGCTGCTGCCCGTCTCCTGGTATTTATTTTCCCACTGTCGACATTTACGACACCCACGAGATGAGATGGGTTGGTAGATTTTCTTACGGTGGCGACGTTTTACAAAAAAAAAAACAAATAGATTACTCTTGGAGTAAATATTTTTCTTTATAAAGTTGTTTATTAGAGAGAATCTACTCTCTTAAGCAGCCACCACACGGCGTTCACAGAACAAGGCAATGCACTAAGAGCGGTATTCAAGGAATTTGCCAAAAGAACTTATGGTAATGAAGGAAAGTAAGTTAATTTGCTAAGATCCGCATGCAAAATATAAAAATGGTGTTTATTACCTAGTTTTTTGAAGAGCACCGCCCGCCCTCCCTCAGTAGCATGCACAAGCAAAAAACTTTTTATATTAACTTACTTTCCTTCATTATACTGGATTTCCGCAAAGTAACGCCTGATTTTATTAATACAGAACTTATGGTAGTTCTATGCAAAAAAAGGAAAATATCAACGTATTAATTTCCACACTTTCATGTTAGTTGTAATTTCGGATAAGACGGACTTTATTTGAAAAACATGTGATATATTTGACATGGTCAATAGTGAAACTTTTTTGCAGTCATATTAAAAGTAACAATGAAATTATTAAAATGAAACGTTATTAATTAAAAGAATACAAATATACAATTATTCTTTATTTGAAATGGTCGGTGGTATTGAAGCGTTTTGGCATTGAAAGGGTTTTAAAATATATTTGCACATTCTCGAATTAGCAAAAGTTAAAAAGGTCCTGTTTTGGCAAATGACCAAAGTGAAGTTGGTCTAGAATTAGAATGCGTAAATTATTTCTCTTTGTTCTATGACTTCCGAAGAGTATTTTATAGTTTTAGAACAGGTTGAGCCTGGTGTTTAAGTCTTACTCGACCTCCGCAACGCTTAATGAGTTCTTCTTTTTCTTTTAATTCTGGCCTCTTTCAATAGAATTCTGCCAATATCAAGTCAGTCACGGGAGTGACAATAGATATTTCAAAATGTCGATCAACAGTAAAATGATAGTTGACTTTAATAAAGATCTGTTGGACTGATGGAGACAAAACGATAAGTACTGTTCTGGTCTTAAATTGAATTTTCCGATCACTGTACACTTTCACAAGCACTTGCTGCATAATAAACTATCAATATTAAACATCGAAACTCAAAATATACATGGAAATTTTAAAATGTAATTAAAAGACTACCGACACTTCTCGAGTTGACGCCAAAAGGCCGCTTAATGAGTTAGAGTTTGACTGCATATTACATTATGGTTTCCAATTCCTAATAAGGAATAACACATATAATATACATTTTGGGTGATGTAATTGCTGGTAGCCTTCTCGGCTTTTCCAGCTTCATCGGATACTGTGCTCGCAGGCCAGGGGCCTGCGTGCCAGGTTTGGTTTGACCCAAACATAAATAAATAAATAAAAACTCCTACAAAAACCTCGAAATTCGGACTGTGTCGCGGTCGCTGCGTGCTTTCGCGATTTCGAAAATCTTAAATATTTTAAGTCTTCTAATGACCGTCCGAGGGAGGCTGCGGGCCTCCATTCGGACTGTCGACTTGTGTGTCGGTAACTCTGGGCAGTGAGAACCGCCCTGGAACACGGGTGAATCGTGTGTACGTACGTGTGATTATTGACTATTGCGCGTCGCTCTTTACGGCGGTCGCGCGTCGTGGTGCGTGTTATATTAAAGCTATTGACTTTGTGGACAGTGTGGCCTGGATCGTGACTGACCGTATCGTGGTCAGGAAGAGCTGAGACGTCCGTGTCGTCTAGCACGTTTGCGTTCGGTCGCGTTTCTGTTTTCCACCAGCGGGTTAGGATGAACCGCGGCTTTTTCGAAAAACCGCCGTGATAATTCTCTGAAGTGTTAAGAGATTATGGGAATTTCACAGTCGCTGTGAGTACAACACATAACATCTCTAACATAGCTTAAATTATCAATTTCGTTCCCACGTTTTGTGACACTACATAAGGTCACACGCTTTTTAAATATTTAGAATAACATTTTGAAAGTCTGAATTACTATTAAACCACTTTGAACATACTAAATGGTCCTATAACAACAAATTATTAAAATGTATCCCAGCTAAATTACACGAATATCAATAGGGATTGCTTTTTAAATACCGCGTAATTGTCAACATGATCCCACTTGAGAAAGCGCGTGTCATTTTTAGTGGCAAAAAATGGCGCGAAAACTATTATCTGTGACGGGTTTTTTCTTACATAAACAAGAGTTAGTTCTGTACAATATGTATATTACTTATATAAAAATGCTCACTGATAACAGTCATATTTTTAAGTAAAAAATATTGCATTGGAAAATTAATTGTTCGTTATTCTCAATTAAGCCGTGGTAGCTCAGGGGCTAGGCGCTCGCTTTAAATTTCTTATTATGCGTGTGACCTGGGTTCGAGCCTCGGTGCCGGCACCACTAAAATTGTTAATTGCAATTTTAAGTGCTGATTTACCACTGTGCTCGGCGGTGAAGGAAAACATCGTGAGGAAACCTGCATGTCTGAGAAATAAAAAATATTTCGAAAGACATGTGAAGTCCGTCAACCCGCATTGGAGCAGCGTGGCGGATTCTTCCTAGCTCCAAAACTCTCTCAGAAATGAGAGGAGGCCTCTGCTCAGCAGTGGGACATTTATAGGCTGAAACTTTACTTTTTTTTTTAATTTCAATTTTACGATTTGCTCCTCATAGTTTTTATCGTGATATTGTGATTTGTATTAAGGTAGCAATGTAATTTTTTTTTATTGGATAAAGTGACGAAACGAGCAAAACGTTCACCTAATGCTAAGTGCAACGTCTGCCCATAACAACTTGCTGTGTCACCCAGAACATTTCTGTGTGACACCACACTGCGCCCGTCACCCTTAGACATCAGTTCTTAAGTGTCATATGTCCAGTGATTAAAACCGAAACACAGTAATGTTTGCACACTACTGCTTCACGGCAGAATAACCGGCCCTGTGGTGGTACCTACCTAGACGGATTCCTGCACAGGAATCCTACCTACCAGTGTATATTTAAATTTAATATTTTACTAACCAATATGTCTTGGATTCCTAACTGTTATCTAGTTATTAGTGTAGGTATTGTTGTGTAAAATGAATAAGTCTGTAGACGCGGATGAAATGAAACTACTAGTGTTCAGTTTTATGAAGTTCACTATTGAATATAACGTATACAATAGGTTTACACAAACAATTACTCAACACAGTTACAGAAGGTGAAAAAGCGAGAAGTAAAGAAGCACAGAAACTTCACAGCAAATTATAAAAATCAAGAAAGATAGCACACGAATATACGAATATGGACAAATGAATGAGACAGTAATTAACAATTACATAATCATGTGAATAGCAATTAGCATGGCAAACGAGAGCGTAATAATTGTAATGGCTGTGCGACGACGGCCAGCGGTAAGCCGGTTAGCTGGTGACGTCGTCTCGATCGCCGCACTAAATAATAGTCATTGCAAAAACGTTAACTATAAATAATAATGCTCTGTATATTTGCACACATTTATCCCCTTTTGCCCTTTTACATACAACAATATTTTTAAAATCAATTCGTAATATAAATTAACAATTCTAAAATATGTACAAACAAATTATATAATCTAAATAAAATTTTATAAATTAAACAATAAATAACAACATGAGTATCTTCCGTCCTCATTAAACTTGTGGAGGGCTACGCGATTGGGCTCTGCCTTCCCTCTATATGGGTAAAAGACGTGACTGTGTGCATGTAAGTCAATTTACATCTGGAGGACATCATCACTCGGTAAAGTAACCTATGTAAAATACCAGGTGGATTGAAAAGTACTCGGCCTAACCAAGAAAATAAACACATACTTAATCAGTTATATTTTTATTTTTCTACATAATCACCATCAAGTTCAATACACTTTTGCCACCTCCCCTTCCAAGCATTTAGACCGTTAAAAAAAATGATTCTTCCTTAGAGTCAAAATATGCGTCTACAGCTGCTTTGACCTCGTCGTTTGTCGAAAATATTTGACCTCCCAAGTGCTTTTTTAGGTTAGGGAACAGAAAGAAGTCTGATGGTGCCAGATCAGGTGAATACGGCGGATGCGGTAACAGTTCAAAGCCACAGTTGTGAATTCCAGCCATTGACTGTACTGACGTGTGAACACGGGCGTTATCTTGATGAAACAGGACTTTTCTTCTGAGCATTCCTCGACGTTTTTCTTTTATTTTCTCTCGTGAACGACGTAGTAAGGTGCAGTAGTAATCAGAGTTTATAGTCTGACCCCTTTCAAGATAATCAATCATAATCACACCTTTCGAGTCCCAGAATACTGAAGCCATCACCTTATTTGCCGATAAAATCGACTTAGCCTTTTTAGGGGATGGTGAACCAGGTCTTCTCCACTGTTTTGATTGTTGTTTTGTTTCCGGTGTACAGTAATGAACCCATGTTTCGTCCATAGTAACAAAACGATTCAAAAAATCATCTGCATCGGCTTCAAATAACTCCAAACAGTCGCGTGAAATAGTCAATCGCGTCCTTTTTTGTTCAACTGAAAGCAGTCGCGGAACCCACCTCGCAGACACCTTGTGGAAACCCAACTCGTTGACAATGATGTTTTGAGTTCGTTCATAAGAGATGCCTATAATCTCGGATATCTCTCTAATTTTTAATCTGCGGTCTCCCATTATTAAATCAAGTACTTTTTTAATATTTTCGTCAGTAGTTGACGTCGAAGGCCTTCCAGAGCGGGGTTCATCTTTCACACTCTCTCTACCACGCTTAAATTCTGCTATCCATTTTTTGACGGATGAATATGACAGAGCACAATCGCCTAATGTACTGACTATGTCATCATGGATGGCTTTTGATGATAGCCCCTTCTTATGGAGGTACTTAATTACGGCACGCTGCTCGATTTGCTCCATTCGCGGAAATTATGACCGATTACTTTGTTAATAAATTTATAAAATAACAACTAATTATCGCACACGTTTCGTTCGAACTTCACACAATGAACTAGTCTGAACTGAACTAAATAATGTGGGTAGATTTGATTTTTAGAATTGAATGGATCTGTGTTAGGCCGAGTACTTTTCAATCCACCCTCGTATATATAACCTATGTAAAATATTAAAAGTTATACGTCTCTGAGTGCAGTAGAAAACCTTTTAAAATCAAACTTTGAACACGCTGTCAGCTAAATGTCACCATAACAATCTCCCGGATGTCTCTAATTCAAACATAACAAGCGTTAAATAAGCAACCCAATGTAAATACAAAACACGTCACAGCGTGTCCCCATACGCGGACGCCTACGCGTGACGAATCCACCAATATATGGCAATTTCATGCCTTTCGATATTGATAATTGGCCAAATATGTGTTTTCGGAAGGACTATATTAAATTTCAACATTTGTTTGGCATTACGTTAATGTTCAATTAATAGTTTTTAATTTAATAATTTTCGATACGTTGATACGATTACTATACGAAATGATATATGACCTATTAACATTCCACTACTGAGCAAAGTTCTCCTGTCCCATAAAGAGGATATGTTGAAGTCCGCCACGCGGCTACTGTGGGAGAATTCGTTGTAAATGTTCGTCATTCCTTAGCCTGTTAGTTTCAGTTTCCTGACCATGCAACCTAATACCACTACCTGGAACCGCTACCAGATACCCTCCACAACTACAACACTACCCCTAGGCAATACACACCACCGAAGTCATGATCTGGTGGCGGTTCCCGGTGATCGTAATACTCGTAGCTTACTTGCGCTATTCTGGGAGGGCGGGACGGTGCTCAGAAAAAATTGGTAATATCACCATTTTACATTTGCGGATCTTAACAGAATAACTATTTTTCCTTATCATATTATAATTGTAATTCATCATCATCATTTCAGCCTATCACTAGTCCACTGCTGAACATAGGCCTCCCCCATAGATTGCCACAAAAGTTGTAGCTCTCATTTTAGGGCGATTTCGCCATAGTTGCCACGCTTGGCAGGCGGGTTGGCAACCGCATTTTATTTATTCAGATGTTCCAGGAGATGCAGCTGCCCATCGTCTGATTTATATTTTCCCTCTGTCGACTTTTACGACACCCACGGGATGAGATGGGGTGGTAGATTCTCTTAAGCCGCTACCACACAATTGTAAATTAATATTTATATATCTACAATATCTCGCAAATGTAAAGATCGTATTGGTAAGCATAACATAAATAACGTAGAGGAATCTGAGACAGACAATTTACGGCACTATAAAAACGTAATAATTCCTTGTCTTATTACGCTTATTTATATTAGCTTAGTTATCTATTTACATATTCTTCAGTGCTTTAGTGGTTTGTTCACCTACTTTCGCTTTTTTTGATTGTAATATACTTTATTTTGTATATACTTTATTTCTGTTAAATTAAAATATCTGTTTTTCTATGTGTAATGTAAAATTGTTTGTTTCTCTTTTAAAAAATATATTTCCAGTGGTGCCGGCGCCGGCGGACTGTCACTCGTTATGTTGGTTCCTAAATATTATGTTAGAAAAAATGTTATTATTCTATTCATGAATAGAATGATGATGAATATAAATAGCTCATCAATTTTCTGTTTTCTATAGACTTCTCTATATTAGATCCGTGAAGTCCTCCTTATTAAAATTCTATGTGATCCCCATACAAAAGACTGACTGTATTAGATAAAAAATGAATATAATTGTGTGGAAGCATTTAATCTCGATATAAAAAATGTTGAATGCTGAGCATAGGCCTCCTCTCATTTCTGAGAGGGTTTTGAAGCCAAATCCGCCACGCTGCTCCAATGCGGGTTGGCGGACTGCACATGTCTTCGAAATATTTTTTTTTATTTCACAGACATGCAGGTTTCCTCACGATGTTTTCCTTCACCGCCGAGCACGTGGTAAATCAGCACTTAAAATTGCAAATAGCAATTTTAGTGGTGCCGGCACTGGGAATCGAACCCAGGTCACTCGCGTAGTATGAAATTTAAAGCGAGCGCCTAGCTCCTGAGCTACCACGGCTCGATCTCGATATAGAATCTCGATATAGAAAGTCAAATATTTTTACATAGGAGAAGTACATAATAATATAAATATTTCCAATATTTACCTTTTATTCGGTCTTAAACTCATAACAGTTATGGTGCTATAACATATTCATCATCATCACCATCATCATTTCAGCCTATCACTAGTCCACTGCTGAAAATAGGCCTCCCCCACAGATTGCCACAAAAATTTGTGGCACTCATTTTGGGGGGATTTTGCCATAGTTGCCACGCTTGGCCGGCGGGTTGGCAACCGCAGTTTATTTATTCAGATGTTCCAGGAAGTTGCTGCGGCCCATCTCCTGGTTTTAATTTTCCCTCTGTCGACTTTTACGACACCCACGGGTTGAGATGGGGTAGATGGTAGATTTTCTTCAGCCGCTACCACACGGCTAATAACATATTAGGTCAGACGAAACGAAGTTATTAGTACTTGTATGTTATCGGAACCTAAAAATCAGTTTGTGTCTATCTAAAAAACTGATGAAGCGGCTTACATTAAATTAGCACAGACTATAAATATATCCAGCGACCAACTGATTTGTACCGTCATAACTTAGTCCGTCAGAGATATGTGTCTATGGAAAAAATATTTGTAAAAATGAACAAAAGACAATAAATACAAAACCGAATCGTTTATTCATAGCGATGCCATTTGCAAAGTCGGTACGTAGGTACGACTATTGACCGATTGTCGCGGTGTCAAACCGTTTACCCTTATCGCTTATTCCCGACACCGCACTGTCCCGCAGCCCATCTGTCGCTGGGCGCACTGTTGCACCGAGAACAATGCAGTGCATTCACGCAGCGAAATTTTTTTATCGAAAAAAAAAATGAATTTTGGCCCAAAAACATCGCTTATCGGGAAAAACGGAACGGCGTGTTGGTTTTAAGTGGGGTACAGGCGCATAGAACATCGTACATTGATTATTTCCGATTGATCGAGCTATTTCGTTATTTTCCCAAATTCAAAATTTTTTTCTTAAATTCTTTTTTATTTTAACACTAGCTAAAGCAGCTAAACTCTTTAAGGATATAGGTCTATTAAATATGCCGTGGGAACTGTTTGATTTTTCGAGATAAAAAGTATCCAATGTCCGTCTTGAGGATGCACAAACTATCTCTGTGTCCTAATTTCATCAAGATCGGTTCATCGGTTGAACCGTGAAATGGTAACAAACAGACAGAGGACAGAGAGAGTTACTTTCGCATTTATGATATCAGTATGGATTACAATGTACTTCGTACTTCCTTACTTAAAAAAAAAAATTAAGCAGCTAAAATATTTTATTATTCTATTTAGTATTCGCCAACCGTCTCGTTTCCTGCGGGGGCGAAAAGTGGGCTACAGAAGTTGTCTCTGCCATTCCCCTTATATGGGAAAAATTGTAAGTATGTATTTAGTGTTCTTACTATATCTGGGCACTGATTACAGGACAGTGCTTAATTATCTTTTATTTAAAGAAATAAAAATTTCAACTTTCGTTAAAATACTTAAGAATTATAAAAAAATCGAAACGACCAACTTGTCTTGTATTCTGTAATAAAATAAAAATAAAAGAATAACAAAATAAAAAAATATGTAATTATGAAAAGAAAACAGAAGAATTTAAGTATTTATTTAAATCGCATAAATCACTAGTATAAAATAAAATAATATAAAAGATAACAAAAAATAAAAAATAAAATATAATTATGTAAAGAAAAAAATAGTAACAGTAGAATTTTGCATTTATTAGTAACGTATAAACATAAAACATTGTTAAACGCAGACAAAATACAGACAAGTAAACGTTTCGTACACAAGCATACATCGGAGGCACCTGGCGTCGCTCGCTTTGTTCCCTCCCCTGCTCTCTCGTGTGCTGGAGCCCTTAGCTCCCTCAAGATTTAATTACTGCCCTTTAAACAGCGCCGAAGTTCGTTGCTACTGCTTATTTTTATTATTCCTTTAACGATTATTGCCATTTTAAATGGTGTTTTTTAATGCTATGTGTCTTTAACTTTTAGTTATAATGTTACTGTAATATACTCGAAATAATACACACAGGCACGAGGTAATACACTCAGATTTTTTGCAATGTACTTACACGTTAACTGGTGGTAGGATTCCTATGCAGGAATCCGTCTAGGTAGGTACCACCCCATGGCCAGTTATTCTGCCGTGAATCAGTAGTGTGCAAACATTACTGTGTGAGAGCTAGCGTAATTACTGGGCATATGAGACTTAAGAACTTATGTCTCAGGGTGACGGGCGCAGTGAGGTGCTACACATAAATATTCTGAGTAACACAGCATCTATTATGGGCAAACGTTGCACTTACCATCAGGTGAACATTTTGCTCGTCTCGACACTTTATCATATAAAAAAAACACGCACGCATTACAGCCCTACATTCACGCCTTTTTCTCATTACGTTAATACATGTCTGTATGCCTTTTTCCCATATAAGGGTTAGGGAGAAGCCACATCACGTAGCCCACTTTTCGCTCTCACGGGTACCGTTTTTTTAGCGTTTCCACAAGCAGTATTGTAACAGAATTGCATATTTTGGTGTTATTCTGCACGAATAAAGGCTCGTCCGTACAATACCTTAGTCGCCTCTTACGACACCTCGGTAGGAAAGAGGTAGGTGCTATTCTACTCTGCCGGACACCTATTTTTTTTTAAATAGCCTAAATTTCCTGGCGCTATCCTCAATGCATAAATGAACTATTTTACTGGTGGTAGGATGCCTATGCAGGAATCCGTCTAGGTAGGTACAACCTCAGAGCCAGTTATTCTGCCGTGAAGCAGTAGTGTGCAAACATTACTGTGTTTCGGTTTGAAGGGCACTGTGAGCTAGCGTAATCACTGAGCATATGAGACATAAGAACTGATGTCTCAGGGTGACGGGCGCAATGTGGTGTCACACCGAAATATTCTGGGTGACACAGCATTTGTTGTGGGCGGACGTTGCACTTACCATCAGGTGAACGTTTTGCTCGTTTTGTCACTTTATATAATAAAAAAAAGTTTTCAGTTCAGTTTAGCGAAAATTATAAATCAGTTTACAAAAAAAAAATAGAAAAACAAACTCTAATTCGAAAGTTTGTTTTGAAATTGTTCAACATAGACGAAAAAAGGAGGAAAATCTGCGGAACTGGAATAAAATATAAATTTTATAAAAGCAGTTTTTCATTCCGCAAGTGGTCCTAAAAAGCCTAACCTGCTACGAAGAAATCTACGGGGTAAAAGCGTCGTATTTAAATTGGCTTCTATCACGATTATGTTTGTTAATAATAGCGCCGTAGGTTGAGTCTGCACTACATCCATAATTTTTAACTGAAGTGTCAGGACACGTCCTGCACTACATTTGTCACACCGCGACTTCCATTATTAAGATTCATAATGATATCTTATATTTGCATGACCGCTATACATTGATTAAAACTTTATAAAAAAAACTCTTCATTGCGTTTAGTAAAATTGTTGTTCACGACTTTTGGAGCGCTTTACCCACGGTCGCAGAGCGACTTACCCACGGTCGCAGAGCGACTTAGGTGTTAGACGACATATGTCATATAATCCGGGGAAGCATCTTTTAATATTTAATAAATCATATAAACACTATTTTTTCAATATCGCAAAGTTTCTTAGCTCTAATAAACTCTACAGATGTAATATCTGGCAAATACTGGCTAACTTCTGCGTAGTAGCAGTAATACCAGCGACGACGTACATTTCTTGTGTCATACTAAAAATATCTATATTGCAAATGCCTTTATTAAAATAAGCTACTAACAGATAACTCAAGTAAAGATCATTGGATATGTTGCCTTGAATTGCAGGAGTTATCTACCATACAATTATATCAATATAGTACTTTTCTGGGAATTTGAAAAGATATCGGGTTATTCTATTAAAACTTAACTACCGAATAGTTTTAATTTCAGAATATAAGTAATAGAAGAAAATGTACCTCGTATTCCACATTCAATGTGATCCCCTAAATCCCGAGCGGCCCGCGGGGAGATCATGAATATCAAACGGGCATCGCATTAGGGTTCCGCAGTTATCTGATCCGGATTAGACCGGTAAAAAGCGCTCATTATTCCGCCTCCGTTGCCTAAATGGGATTTTTTATTTTGCCCACACCTCGGGCCATTGTCGCCCGGTGTCACTGGGTCGAATAATTCTACATTTCATACAAAAAAGTGTAGTGAAATACGATTTACGAAACGCATTTTGTAGCTGTACAGTAAATTAAAGTTTTTTGGTCTTAGTTTATTGGTGGATACAACGTCTTTCATGTTTCATAATTTAGTTGTTATATGGTTTTCAGGAAATGTTTTTTAATAAACATTAAATATTTTTTTCGACATACGCATTTAATTTTTTTTAATAGAACAAGCGTCAAACGAGCAGGTGGCAATACCAGAGTAATAGCAGATACGTTGCCGGCCTTACAACCGAAAAAACAGGCTCTTCTCTTGAAGGTCCCTAAGTCGTGTCGGTCCGGAAAAGCCGCTGACGGCGGCACATTCCGTAAAGTCCAAGTGCGTGGCAGAAAATTCCGCGAAAAACGCACTGTGGTGGTATGCCAACCATCCAGGTGGTGACGATGGAACTTTAAGTTGTGCCTTAAGGTGGCGAAATTCAGCGGCTGGAATAACTAGGACAACAGAGCCCTAAGAATCAGCAATCTGAAGTACCAGTGGCAGTGGACTCGCCATACAACCCGTAGAACCGAAAACCGTTGGGAAGAAAGATCCTCGAGTAACAACCTCGAACGATAAAACGACCCCCCACTAAAAAGAGCGATAACCTTCATGTTTTGCAAGATGTCGAATGTCGATGGATGCAGGGGGTTCACGATCGTATTTTGTGGCTATCTATTGGGGAACCCATGTGCCATCATCATCATCATCAGCACTACAGCCCATCACTAGTCCAGTGTTGAACATGGCCTCCCTCAAAAATTGCCACAAAAGTTTGTAGCTCTCATTTTATGGGGATTTTGCCATAGTTGCCACGCTTGGCACGCGGGTTAGCAATCGCAGTTTATTTATTCAGATGTTCCAGGAAGATGCTGCTGCCCATATTTTAGTTTTAAATTTCCCTCTGTCTACTTTTACGACACCTACGGGATGAGATGGAGTGGTAGATTCTCTGGCCGCCACCACATGCGCGTGAGTCTTAAAACCCGATGTCTCAGACTACAGAAAACTTTCCAACGAAAATTATTAGGCGACAAGCGTTGCAATTTAGTACTATTAGGGAAACGTCCCGTTACTCGTACATCCATTGAAAACAGTTACGACATATTTATGTATATAAGTTTACTTATGTCAGTTATGACGTTCATTGTCCTGCATTGTTGAAACTATACTGTGTAAGAAAGAGATAATAGAACTGAATGTCTTATCTAAAAGTAGCTGTACCTCGCGTTTCACCCGCGTAAAATAATCAGACCATCTGTCGTCGTTTCAGCCTATCACTAGTCCACTGCTGAACATAGGTCTCCCCCATAGGTTGCCACAAAAATTAGTAGCTCTCATTTTGGGAGGATTTTGCCATAGTTGCCACGCTTGGCAGGCGGGTTGGCAACCTCAGTTTATTTATTCACATGATCCCGGAAGATGCTGCTACCCATCTCCTGGTTTTTATTTTCCCTCTGTCGACTTTTACGACACCCACGGGATGAGATGGGGTGGTAGATTCTCTAAAGCCGCTACCAGACCATCTGATTATATTACAAATACTTATATTCATATCTGGTATTTTACTAGTGATGTGCAGTTGATATGCAGGAATTTTGTCGTGAAGCAGAATTGTTCAAACATTACTCTGAAGGGCACTGAGAGCTGGCGTAATCACTGGGAATATGAGACCTAAGAACTGATGTCTAGGTGTGACGGGCGCAGTGTGGTGTCAAACAGAAATGTTCTGGGTGACACACCATTTGTTATGGGCAGACATTGCACTTACCGCCACATAAACGTTTTGCTCGTTTAGTCACTTTATCCACTAAAAAAAATCTTCTGTACCGTGTGAATTTAACGTTTCAATTCCTAAAATTTTCAGACACAAACATTCAGATAGACAGACAGACAGACAAAAATTCTAAAAACGCTAATTTTTGATTAGGTATCTTATAAAAACAGTTCTCACTTAAATTTTGAGAGAGACACCAAAATTTTATAATTGGTATAATAACAGATCTGTTGTAATATTATCGTTACGTCGTAGAGTTTTAAAAGATGTGGATGAATTTGCAGACATGATATTTTAAATACAGTATTTACTTTATTTATTTATATAACTCCACAATGCAGAATAATATAGGCGGACTTAATGCACTGTTAACATTTTTATTTTTTATTAATTTAATGTTTATGTACACATAAAAATTACAGTAGAAATTAAAAAGATAGTAAATTAGTACAAAGGCACTACTAACATATTATTAATAACATGTTAACAGTGCTTATACACGTATATAAAACTTTCGCTGCATGTATTTGGTTTCAGCTTTCCATTAAACTTTCTTTTTATACGCTTTTTACAAAGACCACAATATTATTGACAAAAGTGAGTCCCTCAGCTATAAGATGGTATCACGTAGTATTAGTGATAATTGTGTAGATAGACATCGCTAGTCCCGACGGTATCGACCGCTTTGATCTACCCCTGTCATGGCGGACAGTTATTTGTCAAAAGCCTGTCAAAATCCTTTGCCTTTGACGGTTTTTTTTTAACTTTAGTTAGTAATTTAAAAATAGTGAATATTCTCCTTATTTTATTAATTTATTTATTAATGGAAACAGTCATAAACTATTTTCCAGTGTCAAGTAACATATCCAACTATGCAAATCTTCAAACAGCAAGACTTTAAAATTTTTATTGACAGTAAAATGATAGTTTTACCGAAGATTTGCTGGACTGATGGAGAAAATCGAAAAGCATAATTATGGTCTTGAATTGAATTTTTCCAATGACTGTACACTTGCTGCATAATAAACATCAAAACTCCAATTATACACAGAAAATACTAAATTAAATTAAATTACTACTGCCGCTTTAGAAGTTGGCGCCAAAAGTCCTTCTTGTTATTTATAATATAGTTTGATTAAATAGATTTGAAATGTTTTAATAACTCACTTGTGAAAGTTTTTTTAATGGAATTAAGTAACTAGTCATGCGAGCCGTTTATGAGTCAATGGTAATTTTTACGGCAGTCCACAATAGTTACGATGTGAAGCAGAACTTTGCGTAAGAAATATTAACTACGAGTATCATACATATATTCACATTATAGTTTCTAGATACTTATTTCTCAGCTTCGTAATGGTTTTTTTTATTGGATAAAGTGACAAAACGAGCAAAACGTTCACCATGTGATGATAAGTGCAACGTCTGCCCATAACAAATGCTGTGTCACCCAGAACATTTCTGTGTGACACCACACTGTGCCCATCACCCTGAGACATCAGTTCTTAAGTCTCATGTGCCCAGTGATTACGCTAGCTCACAGTGCCCTTCAAACCGAAACGCAGTAATGTTTGCACACTACTGCTTCACGGTAGAATAACTGGCCCTGGGGTGGTACCTACCTAGACGGATTCCTGCATAGGAATCCTACCACCAGTGAAAATATGCATTTTGATGGTTTGTAGAAGAGGGCAAGCCAGCAAGTGGCTTACCTCATAGTAAGCGATCACCGCCGCCCATGAGTATCCGCAACATCATCGACATTTCTGAAGTAACTGGAAATACAATACTAAAGAGCCCAATTTCGTCACAAATTTCCCTATTTATCTTCAGGTAAAAATAACAGCATAGAAGTGTAAAGTTAATTTATAATTAATAGCCGTGTGGTGGCGGCTCGTTAAAAGAATACTACCACTCCATCTCATCCAATGGATCTCGTAAAAGGCGAGTAAGGAATTAAACTGCACTGTGCACCCAACAGCGCATAGTGGCGATGGGCTCACCACCTATCACACCAAGTGCATTATATTGTTTTGGTGAAACGTGGATTGTGGCAGTCATCTGTTTTTGCAGTGACTGCCCAGTCTCTGACTACCCCTTATGGGATACAGTCGTGATCTTATGTATGTCGTCGTCGTCGTCGTCGTTTCAGCCTACCATAGTCCACTGTTGAACATAGGCCTCCCCCATAGATTGCCACAAAACACGGTCCTGAGCCACCTGCATCCATCGACTTCCTGCAAAACCGTGTAGGTCGTCGCTCCATCTAGTGGGGGGTCGCTTCACACTGCGTTTGCCGGTACGAGGTTGCCGCTCGAGAACCTTTCTTCCCCAACGGTTATCGGTTCTCCGAGTTATATGGCCGGCCCATTGCCACTTCAGCTTGCTAATCCTTAGGGCTATATATCCTTATGTATGTATGTATAATTAATAGCAAGATTCCAAAAAAAGAGGATGCCTACAACGTTTGTTTCCGTCAGAGGAACCTCATTACGAAACTATTCTAGATTGTAAAAAAATACCCTTGACAAATTAAATGACAATGCCAGATCATTGCTGCAGTTATGTTGTAGATAACAGAACTGATTGTTGTTGTTGTCATGTAATGATTGTTATATGGTATTTTGGTTGGGCTCAGCATCAAAGCACTATTGATGTTCCGGCAGCATATCTCAATAATGTATTGATAACTGTCCAAGAGCAATAACTCAATAATTATGTTAAAGTTTTTTTTCTTTTATTGTAAAAAGTGACGAAACGAGCAAAACGTTCACCTGATGGTAAGTGCAACGTCCGCCCACAACAAATGCTGTGTCACCCATATTTCTGTGTGACACCGTACTGCGCGCGTCACCCTGAGACATCAGTTCTTAAGTCTCAAATGCCCAGTGATTACGCTAGCTCACAGTGCCCTTCAAACCGAAACACAGTAGTGTTTAAACACTACTGCTTCACGGCAGAATAACTGGAAATTATTCAATTCAATTGGAGTTATTTCATTTTGGATAAAAAATCCGCAGTGTGTTAGTGACATAATGGGATCTGCCACACTGCCGTCCCATGTTTATCGTAAAGGAGAGAAAGTTAATTTGCTAAGATCCGCATGCAAAATCTAAAATCCCTCCCTCAACAGCGTGCACAAGAAAACCAATACCGCCACCGGGAGCCGCCACGAGATACCCTCCACCACTACAATTCTATCACTAGGCAATACACACCGCTGAAGGCATTATCAAGTGATATTGACTCTACGACGTACAGTAAATTAAAATAATTTTTATTTTGCATGCGGATCTAAGCAAATTACCTTACCTCCTTTACTATAATGGGTTTCCGCAAAGTAACGCCTGATTCTATTAACCATGTTTATGTCAAAAGTTGAGAGAGGTGAACGCCAAAAAATTATCTCAGGCAGATGGCGGAATTACCATCTCAAATACGCTATTCAGATCGGGTAATTAACCACACCGGTGATAGGCAGCAGCCTTTGAGGAATGGAATCTCAAGTATTGCAATCGCCAATTTTGTCATTGGAAGATACTTATGTCGAGCATTGGTCTAGTTAAAAGGCAGCTGAAATAGAACAGACATAGGTTTAAATAGGTGGTGTCGTAGTTTTTCTACTAGCTCCTATACAGGGGAACCTCAGATCAATGACCTCACTGGAGGATGTTTCCCATCACAGTTGCATTGCTTCATCAAACCTATTATAAAAGTGTTAAAAAAATAATAAATATAAAAGTGATAAAAAAAAACTGAAGCCGTGTGGTGGCGGCTCGTTAAAAGAATACTTCCACTCCATCCCATCCAATGGATCTCGTAAAAGGCGAGTAAGCAATAAAACTGCACTGTGCACCCAACAGCGCATGGTGGCGATGGGCTCACCACCTATCACACCAAGTGCATTTTATGGTTTTGGTGAAACGTGGATTGTGGCAGTCATCTGTTTTTGCAGTGAGTTCTCAGTCTCTGACTAACCCTTATGGGATACAGTCGTGATCTTATGTATGTATGTATGTAAAAAAAACTGTTGAATATGATGACTAACTACAAAAGATGCTATTTTAATACATAAGCTAAAGGTGATTATTGTAGTTAGATTTACAAAGAAACAACTAGTTCTGAAGGATTTAAATTATATATTTAGTTATTAGTAATATATCAGCTATAACATGCACCATACAGCTTTTATGTACACGATTATTTTTAGTGGGGCAAAGTTTTATAGACATTCTGACATTGTGCTTTCTATATTTTACGTTGAAGTATAAAGAATTTTCATTTTATTTCAAATATACCATACAATGTACTTTTGGCGCCAACTCGAAAAGTGGCGCTAGTTTTATTATTGAATTTTGTAATTTCTGTATATACTCGTACATTGAGTTTTGATGTTTAATGTTGATAGTTTATTATGCAGTAAGTGCTCGTGAAAGTGTACAGTCATTGGAAAATTCAATACAAGAGCAAAATTGTACTTTTCATTTTGTCGCCATCAGTCCAACAGATCTTCAGTAAAAGGCAACTATCATTTTACTGTTGATCGAAAAGAAGTCTCGCTGCTTGAAGATTGTATACTTAGATAATATACGTTACTTGACACTGGAAAATAGTCTAAGACTGTTTCCATAAATAATATACATATACAATGTGTATTTGCATTCGATACACAGTTCCCACCAAAAAGTGTTTACTGTGTAAAAAAATCAGCTAACAATATCCGGATGGTAAAAATGCATTCGTTTAATTAGCGAATCGAGCTGCCGTGTGGTGGCGGCTCGTTAAAAGAATACTACCACTCGATCTCATCCAATGGATCTCGTAAAAGGCGAGTAAGGAACTGCACTGTGCACCCAACAGCGCTTGGTGGCGATGGGCTCACCACCTATCACACCAAGTGCATTATATTGTTTTGGTGAAACGTGGATTGTGGCAGACATCTCTTTGTGCAGTGAGTGCCCAGTCTCTGACTACCCCTTATGGGATGTTAATTAGCGAACTCTGTTGTGTTATATTTACCGGTTAACCGCGTAAAGCGCGACGAATCGATTGGGTCGCATTTCCTCCTTTTATTTACAGAATGAATGTTACAATGTCACGCAATTAAATATTCAAAATATGAACACTTGGGCTTTAAAGGGACGCGATTAATTTTTGCATATGAATAGTTGTTTACATGAAGCGACAATGGCGGTTGAGTGTGACGGACGAATTAGGTGTTAAGAATGATCACTGTATTTTTGGTCTGTGGCGTTATGGGTTGCGTGGTTAATGAAGAATGTTCATTTTATTAATATAGTTAATATAATCAGGCGTTACTTTGCGGAAATCCATTATAATGAAGGAGAGAAAGTTAATTTGCTAAGATCCGCATGCAAAATGTAAAAATGGTGTATATTACCTAGTGTTGAAGAGCACCGCCCGCCCTCCCACAGTAGCGTGCACGAGAAAACTAACACCGCCACCAGATACCGTCCACCGCTACAACACTATCACTAAGCAATATACACCACTGAAATCGAGACCACGACACGTGTTCCACCATAAAACGAGGCATTATCAAATGATATTGACTCTATGACAGTCAGCCGCCGAATATGTACATAGGCCACGATCTTAGCAAATTAACTTTCTTTCCTTCATTTTATTAATAAAAATATTTGTACCCATAGCCGTAAAGAAATCAAGAAGAATGAATTAAATTTTTACGAAAGATATTTATATACATCACCCTTCCCTCAAAGCCACCCGTTGTAACAGAAGTAACATTCTATAAATGTCCCACTGCTGAGCGCAGGCCTCCTCTCATTTCTGAGAGGGTTTTGGAGCCGGGAAGAGTCCGCCAAGCCGCTCCAATGCGGGTTGGCGGACTTCACATGTCTTCGAAATATTTATTATTCCTCAGACATGCAGGTTTCCTCACGATATTTTCCTTCACCGCCGAGCACTTGGTAAATCGACACTTAAAATTGCAATTAACAGTTTTAGTGGTGCCGGCACCGGCAATCGAACCCAGGTCACTCGCGTTTAAAATATTTAAAGCGAGCGCCTAGCCCCTGAGATACAGTATAGATGTTTTATTTAAAGAAGAAAGTGATGCGACGAGCCAATCGTTCACCTGATGGTGAGTGCAACGCCTGCCCATAACAAATGCTGCGTCACTCAGAAAATTTCTTTATGGCACCACACTGCGCAGGTCACCCTGAGACATCTGTTCTTTAGTGGCATATTACACTAGCTATCAGTGTCCTCCAAGATTCTATGTTCGATCTCCTTCATAGTTTTCTAACCCATAATCCCTTGTATAGTATGACAATTAAATATTTGACTTTGTCAAAGCACCTATAGCGAAACATACATACATACATTAATAAAAAAAATACGTAAAATTAATTTTATTGTTATTTTAATACCCCATAGATAAATTATTTAAATTCATTCATAAGTAACCAATTACAAAACAATTTCTATGTCAGTTTGACGGTTGTCATTGGTAACGATAGCACGACTTATACCAAGCAAAAAGGCGAAACCGTCTAAGTTGCTAGATGTCGCAGACGAAAACTATCTTGTATATTCTGAGTATCTAACTTCGCATACTCAGAATTTCGTTCGCCCAGACACGCCCAATGTTGATTGTCTGTAAGATTCCCGATGACGTAATATTGTAAAAATGTGCTTAAGAAGTTTAGTTGATTAATATGGAGTAATTACACTAAATACTGGTATATAGGACGGTATGGTATGGTAGGATTCCTATGCAGGATTCTGTCTAGGTAGGTACCACCCCAGGGCCAGTTATTCTGCCGTTAACCAGGCCATGTGATTATGTTACAAATACTTATATTCATATGTGGTATTTTACTGGTGGTAGGATTGATATGCAGGAATTTTGTCGAAAGTTATTTTGTCGTGAAGCAGTAGTGTTTAAACATTACTCTGTGAGCTAGCGTAATCACTGAGCATTTGAGACTTAAGAACTGATGTCTCAGGGTGACGGGCGCAGTGTGGTGTCACACAGAAATATTCTGGGTGATCTGTCACCCAGAAAGCGACTCACGTTGCACGACTGCTATAAAAATATTGTCGTAACAAGAAAATATATATTAATAATTCAAAGAAGCTGATTACACTAGCTACTTAATAAATATTAACCAGAATAATCATGAATCCAGCTACCCTAAAGAGACGGGTAAACAAAAAAATGCAAATTATCCAACACCAGCGCATAAATGGGGGGGTCGAGATGTCCTCCGCCCAATCGGGGGTCCAATCGATTCGCCATTGTACCCTAATGGTACCGTTCGGAGGGTTAGTTGAACCACCCTCTCGTTAGAAACCCCGATTGCAACGCACTTGCCACCCTTATAGATTCGAGGTTTAACTATTTTCTGCGGATTGACCGTGTCTAAAGTTATCCAAGTTTTAACCGATTGTTAAAATCATTTAACCAAAACCAATGTCAGGTATTTACTGGTCATTGTGTATTTAACCCCTAAATACGAAAGAAGAACTTTGGATAGGCGGTCATTCGTAAATATATCGGCATGGTTGGCCAAGGATAGTTTTAATGAAGATGTGAGAAAATTTATATCCGTATCTCAGTGCGTGAATATCGCAATAGACGATAGTCAATGATAAGGATCATCCTCCTGGGTATATGACAGCTGGTAGCTCAGGGGCTAGGCGCTCGCTTTAAATTTCATAGTACGCGAGTGACCTGGGTTCGATTCCCGGTGCCGGCACCACTAAAATTGTTAATTGCAATTTTAAGTGCTGATTTACCACGTGCTCGGCGGTGAAGGAAAACATCGTGAGGAAACCTGCATGTCTGAGCAATAAAAAATATTTCGAAGACATGTGAAGTCCGCCAACCCGCATTGAAGCAGCGTGGCGGATTCTTCCTAGCTCCAAAACCCTCTCAGAAATGAGAGAAGGCCTGTGCTCAGTAGTGGGACATTTATAGGCTGAAACTTTACTTTTGTTTTACTGCGTTTATCAAGCTACCAGCAGTGTGACAAGTTCTAATTTTTTGGCATAAAAATCATTGCAAATTGTATTCTGTATTCCTGCGAATTACTACCCGCGTAAAAAAAAAGCCGACCCGATCTTTATTAAACAAAATGCTAAAAACTGTAAATTTAAATGAAATCGATTAAAATGTAAAAAAAAACTTATCAATTAATAAAATCGTTGATAAAAGATTTTGAGCTGCGACCTTTGTAATCCCTTCCAGACTAAGAGTTACCAGGTTAAGGTACAATAACTTTTTAACAATTTTATGGATTCACATTTGTTTCTAGCACGTCAAATAACTTGAGGGGGCTGAATATATGCATATGTCAATATATTTAATTTTGAGAAAATCTAATAAATATCGTGGCCTGCTTAAACGTGTGAAGTAACAAAATATTGATGTAAATGAGAACACATTAAACAGAAAACGTAATATAATTTTACGAAATCGTTTATCTAATTTTTAACTACGGAGTCGACTAAATTGAACGAACAGTTTTAAGTTTTTATTTGATGATAAAAATATAGCCGAAAGGTGTCCGGCAGAGTAGAATAGCACCTACCTCTTTCCTACCGAGGTGTCGTAAGAGGCGACTAAGGTATTGTACGGAGAGCCTTCATTCGGGCAGAATAACATCATAATATGAAAGGCTGTCACCATACTGCTCGTGGGAACGCAATGGAGTGTAAGATTTGTTTTGACTCGTACTAAAATGGCGACGACGTGGTTCGCCACCCGTCACGTCTCGTTTTCCACGAGGGCGAAAAGTGGGCTACGTGAGTGGCCTCTGCCTACCCCTTATATGGGAAAAAGGCGTAACTGTATGTATGTATGTATGTATAAAAATAAATATTGATAATAATAAAAAATTAATAATTTGTATATACATTCCTATTTGAATCGAATTTTGGGGATTACATTTTTTTGCGCGGAACCCTAATTATTTTTTTAAAATTAGTATCCTAAGATATCCGCTATAATATCAGCTATCTGTCAGTGAATATTCCGTCAAAATAGGTCCAGCCGTTTCGGAGATTAGCCGAAAAAAACGGGCAGTAAGACAGACGGACAAAAACTTTCAAAATTATTTTTTCTTATAAGTACCGTATGTACTTTCATAAGCATTGAGTAAAAAGCTGTTATTTTTTTATTACAAACAGACACTTTAATTTTTTTTATTTGTATAGATATGTCTATAATTACTTTTATTGATTGCCCGCAAACCTTTTAAATTAAAATTAATTAAATAAAATTAAAAGACTTTAGCAAATATTGTATATCATTTATAATCAGTGTTTATTAAATAAGACATCGGTTTTATATAAAACCTCAAAATAGTTTTCTTTGTTGAACTCTTTAGTCTCTTCCACCACTGGCTGGCAAGTTTTTATTAAAATACGTAATGAAATTCAAAAAGGGAATAGCTTGGAACAATAGCTCCAAGCGGCCCACCCGACAGGCGCAGATGCGCAATTTTTTTTCAAAATTTTAGTCCGTACCAAATTTTTGTAATATTGTGTTGATTTACAAGTTTTTTTTAAAACATCTTTTCTACAACGGATTGAACAAAATTTCCAGTTACCATAATGGTGAGTATTTAAACCTAAAGTTTTTAGAAAAAGAGGGAGAAACAACCCCCTGGGTATGTGGTGATCACTGCCCGAGCTCGTTTAAATTTATTTCAATATTCTTAATATTGAAATAAATTAAAACGGACTCGCTAGGGTTCTTGCGGGTTGTTCCCGAAGTTTGGCACTTTTTAAAGCAGTGATACATTAAAAAAAATACTTTCAATCATTATTATTCAATGAATCTATAGTGAATACAAAATTTAGACAGGAATAAAATATATTGCTTCCTATTCAAGATTTTATAATGTTATCCATCTTCTTCTTCTTCTTTTCAGCCTATCACTAGTCCACTGCTGAACACAGGCCTCCCCCACAGATTGCCACAAAAGTTTGTAGCTCTCATTTTGGGGGGGATTTGCCATAGTTGCCACGCTTGGCAGGCGGGTTGGCAACCGCAGTTTATTTCTTCAGATGTTCCAGAATGATGCTGCTGCCCATCTTTTGGTTTTCATTTTCCCTCTGTCGACTTTTACGACACCCACGGGATGAGATGGGGTGGTAGATTCTCTTAAGCCGCCACCACACGGCCATACTAATATTATAAATGCGTAAGTAACTCCGTGTCCCTCCGTCTGTTTACCTTTTCACAGCTCACTTGAACTTAACGAAATTCGGCACAGACGTAGCTTGTATCCTGGAGACGAACACAGGATACTTTTTATCCCGGAAAATGAAATAGTTCTAACGGGATACTTAATTTTTTTTTCTTTATTCTTTATACGCTGATGAAGTCGCGAGCATAGACTAGTGCGTTTGCCGGTACGAGGTTGCCATACGTGCCACATGAGCCCCCACTAGATGGAGCAACAATCTGCACGGTTTTGCGGGAAGTCGATGGATGCTGGTGACTAAGGACCGTGTTTTGTGGCAATCTGTGAGGGAGGCCTATGTTCAGCAGTGGACTAGTGATAAGCTGAAATGATGATGATGATATTTTATACAGAGTTGTCAATCTCATCTGAGAATACACCGTATAATTCTCTTTCTTTTTATTTTAGGCACTGTTTTTTTTATATATTCCTTTTTTACTATAATATACTTTTATGTACATTTATAATAAATCAGATTGTGTTATCTCGTTTTAGCGGTTTTCTATCTGCTGATTCGCTTCCTTTTTGTTCAATACTAATATTTGTGGAAGTCACAGAATAGTTTAAGACAGAAAAATCATTTACTCACGGCACTAGTAATTAAAAAAGAAAAGGAAAAGAAAAATATATAAAACTATACTTTACATCATAAAGAATACACAATTTTCAAAATTAAAGCTTTAACTTGAAACTATGCAGGAATCCATCTAGGTAGGTACCACCCCAGGGCCAGTTATTCTGCCGTGAAGCAGTAGTGTGCAAACATTACTGTGTTGCGGTTTGAAGGGCACTGTGAGCTAGCGCAATCACTGGGCATATGAGACTGATGTCTCAGGATTTCGGGCGCAGTGTGGTGTCACACAGTAATTTTCTGGGTGACACAGCATTTGTTATGGGCAGACGTTGCACTTACCATCAGGTGAACGTTTTGCTCGTTCCGTCAATTTTATGAAATAAAAAAAATAGTAACATCATCAGAATATCGGAAAAAAGTAACAAAGGTGTTGTTTGTGTGTTGTGTACTGAGGTGTTGTTTTATCTGTGCTGTAGAATTGCCGCAAAAAGGTTCTCGCTCAGCAATGGCCGCGGCTGTATTACAATCTCGGCGCTGATTTTCAGCGAGACAGGCGTGTTGACCGGGTATTTCGGCTTAGCTGCGGACTCTTTTAACCGTTCCGCAAAAGCAGCAAAGATTAATCTTTCATCATCATCAGCCTGCGGCAGTCCACTGCTGGACATAGCCCTCTCCCAATAGGCGCATTCATTCAGAGGATGTGCCCATAATTGCCACGCTGGGCAAGCGGGTTGGCGATCGCAGTATCAGATATCTCGCACCTGTGACGCTGCGTCCCGTCACTTCCGTTAATATATGGTTATTCCACCATCTATCGGTAGCCAGGGATCCTTTATGGCATTCCTCTCTGTCGGTTAGTACGTCTCCCGTGGGACGAAAGGGGCTTGCAGAATTCTAAGGCCCACACGGCATTTATCTTTCATTACGAATTTACTAACAAAAACAGTGATCGGTGAGTGATGAAAAAGCAAAGGTGACTTTAGACAAATATGGCAAATAAATTTCACGACTTAAGAGAATCTACCACCCTATCTCATCCCGTGGGTGTCGTAAAAGTCGACAGAAGGAAAATTAAACCAGAAGATGGACATCAACATCTTCCTGGAACATCAGTATAAATAAACTGCGGTTGCCAACCTGCCTGCCAAACGTGGCAACTCAAAAATTCAAAAATTCAAAATTCTCCCCGAAATCGAGAGCTACAAACTTTTGTAGCATTCTAAGTGGGAGGCCTATGTTCAGTAGTGGAGAAATGGGGGTTCATCCCCCAAAAAGATGACGTCATTTATTTAATTTGATATGATTTTGATTTAGATAATTAACTTAATACTTATTACGTAATAAATGTTATATAAATGCCATGCAAATACGATTAAAGAGTAAATGTTTGTTCATTTAATTCATGTCTTGTAACTTTAAAACCATGAGTCTATTTCTTCAGGATTCAGGATTTCTCCTGTAGGTATCGTAAGAGCGCTTTACAGACAATTATCCCATGCACAACTCAGACTCGTAAACCGACAAAATTCCGACAGTTTTTGTTGGTCTCTGACTGGAATTCGAACCCTGGGTCGGCGGCGTAGAAGTGAGGTACTCTGTCCACTAGGTCACGCTTTCGTTAACTATTTATACAAGAACTAAATATTACTACTACGTGAAGCCTCTGCCTACCCGTTATATGGGCTAATACCAGTTTCATTTAGCCCGATAATGTGATTACAAACTTAACATATATGTGTAAGTAGGTGGATTCCTATGCAGGAACTCGTCAACGTAGGTACCACCGCAATGCCAGTTATTCTGCCGTCGAGCGGTAGTGTGCAAACATTACTGTGTTCAGGTTTAAAGGGAACCGACAGCTAACGTAGTTTTGTAATTACATGACATTACGGACTTAAGTCCGCCAACCGTCATTGGAGCAGCGTGGCGGATTCTTTCTAGCTCCAAAACCCCCTCAGAAATGAGAGGAGGCCTGTGCTCAACAATGGGTCATTTATAGGCTTTACTTTTTTTTTACGGACTTAAGAACTGTCTGAGGGTGACGAGCGCAGTGTGGTGTCACACAGAAATGTTCTAGCATTTATGGGCAGACGACTATCACGTGAATTTTATTTATTTATTTATTTTACCATACCTTCTTTACAATGATTGAGACGCCGACCACCACACTAGGCAATTATTTGTCACCTTCTTCCATAAAATAAATGTTTACAGAGGGAGTGCATCTCGGTGCACGTAGGTCAAGCCGGCGTTCAGATGGGTGTGGCGTGCTGGCAGCTGTACTGCCTCGAGCACGGCATACGACCTGACGGCACGCTGCCGTCGTGCGAGACTGATGCGGCGGACTCCTGCTTCAACACGTTCTTCTCGGAAGCAGACCGGGGGAAGATGGTGCCGCGGGTGGTCATGGTCGACCTGGAGGCTACTGTTATTGGTGAGTCTTTTGTTTACAAACAAATTTCGGCTCCGGCTGGGATGAACTTAAACTGCGACGTAGAAGTTAGATATCATCATCGAAGTCATCAAGCCGGAGGTACCAGAACTTTGATTACTAATAAGTTTTTTTGTGTATGTGGGGGGGGGGGGGGATCGAAAACTGAAGTTTCGGATCGATTCGAAGCAATTACTTATGTCAAACATAAACCCTACTACCTTCGGATGCAACTTCCACGGACGGCCTTCGTTTCGGATCCATAGACTACCGATAGAAAGACAATTTGAAATACTTCGAATTGATCGTCGGATCCAAAACACAATCGTGGTAGGAAACGTGCATTTCGTCAGCCGAACTTTTTTTTTTATAAAGTGACGAAACTATTAAAACGTTCACCTGATCTGCCCATAGCAAATGCTGTGTCACCCAGAACATTTCTGTGTGATGCCACACTGCGCCCGTCAACCTGAGACACGAGTTCTTAAGTCTCATATGCCCAGTGATTGCGCTAGCCTCAGTGCCCTTCAAACCGAAACGCAGTAATGTATGCACACTACTGCTTCACGACAGAATAACTGGGGCCTTGGGGTGGTACCTACCTAGACGGATTCCTGCATAGGAATCCTACCACCAGTATTTCCTCTCTCGTAGTACAGGGGGTACCAATAAACACCTATAATTTATTTCTTTTTCATTTCTCTTCTCTAATAGATAATTTCGTGTGAAATACTAAGGTAATTCAAAATATAAAAAAATATTTTATTCATCAACATTATCATTATTTCAGTCTTTAGCTAGTCAGTCCATTGCTGAACATAGGCTACCCTCATAGATTGGAACACAAGTTTGTAGCTTTCATATTGGGGGGATTTTGCCATAGTTGCCACGCTTGGCAGGCGGGTTGTCAACCGCAAGTTATTTATTCAGACGTGCCAGGAAGATGCTGCTGCCCATCTCCTGATTTTCATTTGCCCTTTGTCGACATTTACGACCCCTAAGGGATGAGATGGGGAATAATGTTTTACTCGTTTTTACTTGTGTTATTGAAACAATGATTTAAGCTGGGGTTCGACACAATAGCCGATAGGTGTCCGGCAGAGTAGAATAGCACCTGCCTCTTTCTACCGAGGTGTCGTAAGAAGCGACTAAGGTAGCCTTTATTCGTGCGGAATAACACCATAACATGCAATGCTGTCACTATACTGCTCGTGGGAGCGCAATGGGGAGTAAGAATTGTTTGACTCGTACCAAAATGGCGGCGACGTGGTTTACCACCCACGTCTCGTTTCGTCGTATGTATATATATTTTTGTCCTTTTTTGTTGCAGACGAAGTACGAACTGGAGAATATAGACAGCTCTACCACCCTGAGCAGCTTATCACGGGCAAGGAGGACGCGGCAAACAACTACGCGCGAGGTCACTACTCCACCGGCAGGGACATCCTCGGCCCCGTCATGGAGAGGGTCAGGAAACTGGCTGACCAGTGCACCGGATTGCAGGTCAGCGGTCATTTGCAACTTAAACCTGTTTTTTTATTAGATAAAGTAAGTAAATGAGCAAAACGTTCACCTATAATGGTAAGTGCAACGTTTGCTCTATAACAAATACTGTGTCGCCAAGAACCATACACACCACACTACGCCCGTCACACGTCACACACACACATTAAACTAGCTTGTAGCTACCTTCAGATCGAAACACAGTAATGTTTACACACTACTGTTTCACAGCATAATAACTAGATTCAGTTGGTAACCTGCCTAGACGGATTCCTGAGAAATTCTTGCTTCCTATTTTTCAGGTATTTCTCTTAGTCGACTTACAGCAACTGCGGAATCAAAATATGACAGCCACGCTATTTACCGCACGAAGCAGACTAAGCAGCCTATTGTCATTTTAGGGCTTCTTCGTGTTTCACTCTTTCGGCGGCGGCACCGGCTCGGGCTTCACATCGCTGTTGATGGAGAAACTGTCTGATGAGTACGGAAAGAAGAGCAAATTGGAATTCGCCATCTATCCCGCGCCGCAAGTAAGATGTTTACTGTAACATTGGCACAATTGGGCTAGGGATGCGACTTATAAAATTTGGAAGCAAATACTAATAATTGATAATAATCTGTTATGGAAAATAATTATCGATTTTTTTTAAGATTAATGTGAAATAAGTCATCATCATCATCATTTCTACGCCAACCCGCATTGGAGCAGCGTGGCGGATTCTTCCTAGCTCCAAAAACCTCTCAGAAATGGGAGGAGGAGGCCTGTGCTCAGCAGTGGGACATTCATAGGCTGAAACTTTACTTTTTACATCATCATTTCAGCCTATCACAAGTCCACTACTGAACATAGGCCTCCCCCATAGTTTGCCACAGTTTGTAGCTCTCGTTTTGTGGGTGATTTTGACATTGTTGCCACGCTTGGTAGGCGGGTTGGCAACCGCAGTTTTAATTATTCAGATTGACGACCGCGTGGCCTAGTGGTCAGAGTACCTGACTTCTACGCCGCGGGTACTGGGTTCGATTCCCAGCCGGAGCCAACATTTGTGCTAAAACACAAATTGTTGGTTTTCGGGGCTGGTTGTGTTGTGATTGTCCTCGTGTTTCTGACACTGCATCCTAGCCTACCTCCGATCTTATCGCATCAGCGTTACATCGGGCGCGGGTAGGTGGGACGAGTGAGTGCCACTGTGTTTACGCGTACACTTGTGGCACTATAATACAGTTACTCCTGCGCAGTTGATGGCTCTGGACAGTATTCGGAGGTTATCGCCGTGGTCGAAATCGGCTAGGAGAATATCATCAATCAATTATTCAGATGCTCCAAGAAGATGCTGCTGCCCATCCCCTGGTTTTTATTTTGTGTTGTTTTACGTGGTGGTAGATTCTCTTGGGCCGCCACCACGCGTGACAATGAAATATGTAGTGATTGAATTTCGAGTCTAATATCTGACAAGCTAAGTTGAGTTGGTCTGTGCGTGTTTGTGTGCAGGTTTATGCACTCGCGATATAGGAGCAATCTTAGTCTCGGACATGGTTTCTTGATAAAAGTAATTTAAGTTTCTCTTGGAGAGAACAGTGAATGCTTACATCAAATGGCAGGAATTATTGCACAGCATTTAGGGTGAAGTTAAGGAGCAATGCTTTGTGTGTGATTGATTTTTTATCAAAAAAAGAAGTTTTCGAACAATACTTGCATCGAGCGATAGAAATTGTAGCGCGGCATTTAGTAGTGTGCGTGTGTGTGGAGGTGTCGACTGCGGTGGTGGAGCCGTACAACGCGGTGCTGACGACGCACGCCACCATCGCGCACTCGGACTGCGCCTTCATGGTGGACAACGAGGCCATCTACGACATCTGCCGTCGGCGGCTCTCCATCGAGCGGCCGTCCTACGCGAACCTCAACAGGCTCATATCGCAGGTGACGTCACCGACACACCACATCACTGGCTGCGGATTGATGCGGTCGGGGTTTACACACGTACAATCACGCCTTTTTCCCATTTAGGGGGTATCTACTATTCCGCAACCGCAGGAACCGAATTTTGACACTTCCGTCGTATATTTATGAAAATATCCTGTACGAACGGAAACACATGTATTTTATTTCATACATTTACTAAAAAAGTGACTGTATTCTGTAGGATAGGCCGAGGCAATACGCTATAGATTCCTGTTTGGCTTAGCCAAATCTAGAAAATCTTTTCTTAGTAGATCCATAAAATTTTGTAATAAAATTCATAAAAGTGTGGCTTACAACTGACATGGAATTCAACAAACTTGTCAAGAAGATATTAAGGAATTAAGGAAATAAGTCTTACTCTGAACTTGAAAACCCCCAGGCTACTAAATTTATGATGTAATTTTTATCTAATTTACGAATTACGTTGTTTTTGTAATTAATGAATTATATGGCATTGTAAAAAAAAGACCCCGGAGTTTCTTGCCGGTTCTTCTCTGAGAAGGTCTTATTTTTTGAACCGGTGTAGATTTCGACACTCATAAAAGCTTTATACAAGCCTAAACTGAATAATGAAACTTTGTCTTTGACATACGTATTTTCCGGGACTGTACCGTTAAAAACGTGTGGGCACGTTGGCCATAGTGTTTTTTACCACACTGTGCCCGTCAACCTGAGATATCAGTTTTTAAGCCACATATGTCCAGGTGATTGCACTAGCTGTCAGTACCCTTCACACCGAAACACAGCAATGTTTGCACACTACTGCGTCACGGCAGAATAACTGGTCCTGGAATGATGCCTACCTAGATTGATTCCTGCATAGGAATCCTACCACCGGTGCATGCAGGGCGGTTTGTGAGAGGTTGCTGTCGCTCAGGTGGTGTCGTCGATCACGGCGTCGCTGCGGTTCGACGGCGCGCTGAACGTGGACCTGACGGAGTTCCAGACCAACCTGGTGCCCTACCCCAGGATCCACTTCCCGCTGGCCGCCTACGCGCCCGTCGTCTCCTCCGACAAGGTCCGCAACTCTGTTTATTTAGGATGTTTTGCGACTATTACACTTATTTTAACCGTGTGGTAGCGGTATAAGATAATCTACCATCCCATTGCATGGGTGTCGTAAAAGTCTACAGAGCGAAATTTCAAACCAGGAGATAGGAAGCAGCGTCTTCCTGGAGCCACTGAAAAAATAAATTGAGGTTACAACATTTGTAGCAATCTGTGGGGGAGGCCCATGTTCAGCAGTGGCCTAGTGATAGACTGAAATGATGATGGTGATGATGATGATGATGATGATGATGGTTAAAAAGCTGTTATTTGCAATAATTGAAATGTCCATTTACAAAATACTATTACTGTTGTTGTTGTTTACTGTGTTGTTGACGACCGCGTGGCCTAGTGGTCAGAGTACCTGACTTCTAAGCCGCGGATCCTGGGTTCGAATCCCAGCCGAAGCCAACATTTGTGCTAAAACATAAATTGTTGGTTTTCAGGTCTGGTTGTGTTGTGATTGTCCCCGTGTTTCTGACACTGCATCCTAGCCTACCTCCGATCTTATCGCATCAGCGTTACATCGGGCGCGGGAAGGTTGGGACGAGTGAGTGCCTCTGTGTTTGCGCGTACACTTGTAGCACTATAATATCTCCTGTGCAGTTGATGGCTCTCGACAGTAGTCGGCAGTTGTCGCCGTGGTCGAAATCGGCTAGGAGAACATCATCATCACATCACTGTTTTCATCATCAGCCTGGCGGCAGTTCACTGCTGGACATAGGCCTCTCCCAATAGGCGCCATTTAGCCCGATCTTCGGCTTCACGCATCCAGTTGCTGCCAGCCGCCTTGCGCAGATCGTCGCACCATCTAGCCAGGGGACGCCCCACACTACGTTTGCCTAAACGTGGTCTCCACTCCAGGATTCGCCTACTCCAACGGTTGTCGCTTCTGCGACAGATGTGTCCAGCCCATTGCCACTTCAGTCTGCAAACTTGAAAGGCTGTGTCGGTGACTTTAGTTCTCCGGCGGATTTCTTCATTTCGAATCTTATCCACCAGAGAAACCCCGGGCATAGCTTTTTCCATTGCTCTTTACTGTTTTATCATTCGAAAATTCTGACACATCGTAACATTGTTGTGTGAGAGAACATTCGAAGAGATTGCCTGTTACTGTGTGTGGTCGCGGCAGGCGTACCACGAGGGCATGTCGGTGTCGGAGATCACGGCGGAGCTGTTCGAGCCGCAGAACCAGATGGTGAAGTGCGAGCCGCGCGACGGCAAGTACATGGCGTGCTGCCTGCTGTACCGCGGCGACGTCGTGCCCAAGGACGTGAACGCGGCCATCGCCAGCATGAAGGGCCGCGCCGGCATCCGCTTCGTGGACTGGTGCCCCACCGGCTTCAAGGTGCGCGCGATCGCTCCTTTCCGATCCACTGCGAAATTATTGTTGAATTTTTAAGACACCAACTAATATGTAATAAATGATCCCAATCCACTGACGTAGGGCAAACGAATATACACACTCGCACACACACACTCGCAAACACACACACACACACACACACACACACACACACACACACAAACACTTTTTACACTTTTCCTTTGCAGGAATCCGTCTAAGTAGGTACCACCCGACGGCCAGTTATTCTGCCCTAAAGCAGTAGTGTGCAAACATTACTGTGTTTCGGTTTGAAGGGCACTGAGAGCTAGCGTAATAATCGTAAAAGGGCACATGAGACTTAAGAACTTATGTCTCAGGGTGACGAGCGCAGTGTCACACAGAAATGTTCTGGGTGACACAGCATTTATTATGGGTAGACGTTGCACTTACCACCAGGTGAACGTTTTGCTAGTTTCGTCACTCTGTCCTATAAAACAATGTATATGAAAAAAATATTTAAACAAAAATATTAAATGAAATGGTGTAGCTATCGGCGGTCTTATCGCTAGAGCGATTTCTTTCAAAAAACCGGTAAATGGACATAACTGAAGAAACTATTAAAGAGGGTGTGCCGGCGATTAATATACAGCCATTTAAATATGAAACAATAAATACAACAAAATATATACTTACGTACACACGTATTTACTGGTGGTAGGATTCCTATGCAGGAATCCGTCTAGGTAGGTACCACCCCAGGGCCAGTTATTCTGCCGTGAAGCAGTAAAAGTGCAAGCATTACCGTGTTTCGGTTTGAAGGGCACTGTGAGCCAGCTTTATCACTGGGCATTTGATACTTAAGAACTGATGTCTAAGGGTGTCGGACGCAGTGTGGTGTCACAAAGAAATATTCTGGGTGACACAGCATTTGTCATGGGCAGACTTTGCACTTACCATCAGGTGAACGTTTTGCTCGTTTCGTCACTTTATCCAATAAAAAAGAAGTTGCCACCTACCAAGTTGGATTTGCTGGACTGGTATGCCGTGTGGTGGCGTGGCAGCTATGGCGAAGTTCCCCAAAATGAGGGCTATAAATTTATGTGGCAATCTAGTGATGATGATGATTGCTGGACTGAAACGGAAAGTACAAATTTGATCTTCAATCTGACTTTTGAATTTTTCAACTTTTACCGAACTCTCGCCGCATGATAAACTATCAATAATATACATACATACATACATAAGATCACGACTGTATCCCATAAGGGGTACTCACAGCTAATACAGATGACTGCCACAATCCACGTTTCACCAAAACAATATAATGCCACTTGGTGGTGAGTCCATCGCCGCCATGCGCTGCTGGGTGCACAGTGCAGTTTAATTCCTTACTCGCCTTTTACGAGAGCCATTGCATGAGATGGAGTGGTAGTATTCTTTTAACGGAGCCGCCACCACACGGCAAACAATAATATACAAATACAAACACAATAATATACAATATAATAATCAATAATATACAAACTCAAAATACGCACAGAATTTACAAGATTCAATAAAAACACCACCGCCACTTTACTTGTAGGTGCCAAAAGTTCAGTTTAGACTTCCACCATGATTTCTATGAGTTTTAGTTTTTTTTAAGTGAATCATCCATTAGCGCACCCTGGGGGCAAGACCGACTCGTGTGCCGACCGACTAGTCCACTACTGAACATGGACTTTCCCCATGGATTGTCCGAAACTACGCACAAGTCCTTACTACCCGCGTCTACTACGCGAGCATAGGTAGACTAGAATGCAGTGTGAGGGACACTGAGTAACTCACAACACGGCAGCCATCGGGGAGTGAGTTTCCTGTGGCGTAGAATACAAAAAAATAACAACACGACGAAACACTTTGGCTGGAATTCGGAATCCAAGACCCGCAGCGTAGCCGTCAGGTTCTCAGACAATTAGGCCAGGCGGTTGTCAAAAGTCTTTATGCAATTCAAACTCGATGAGATACCGTATTCACTCATCACGAACTCTTACATGTCTGTAAAATGTCAATGTTCAAATGTCCTAAATTCTCTTGACGTTATTAATGTTACGGCCCATAAATGTCCCACTGCTGGGTACGCGTTTCTTCATTGAGAGGGTTTTGGAAGGAATGATCATTTTAAATAACCATTCTGGTTAATGAAAACTGCAATGCATGGCGCCTTGACCAGAGACTTTTGTCCAGCAGTGGACTGGATTGTAAGAGGCTAATGATGATTATGGTCATTGAATCTTATTTTATGTTATTTATATCTGTAATTAGTTTTTTTTAAAACGCAATAATAGATGACGCTGTTATGTTAGTCTATTTATTTAATGTTTTGACTCTCGCTCGTAACTGTCGGTTGCATATTGATATAAAACGCATTGTGACTGTCTGTATGACGCGGTCATGTAGGTGGGCATCAACTACCAGCCGCCGTCGGTGGTGGCGGGCGGCGACCTGGCGCAGGTGAAGCGCGCCGCCGCCATGCTCAGCAACACCACCGCCATCGCCGAGGCCTGGGGCAAGCTCGACCACAAGTTCGACCTCATGTACGCCAAGCGCGCCTTCGTGCACTGGTATGCTTGCGAACCTTAAATGATTTTGTGTAATCATCATCATTTCAGCCTATCACTAGTCCACTGCTGAACATAGACCTCCGCCATGGATTGCCACAAAAGTTTGTAGCTCTCATTTTGGGGGGATTTTGCCACAGTTGCCATGTCTGGCAGGCGGGTTGGCAACCACAGTTTATTTATTCAGATGTTCCAGGAGGACGTCGCTGGCCATCTCCGGTTTTTATTTTCACTCTGTCGACTTTTACGATACATATCTTTTTTAAATAGGTGTCCGGCAGAGTAGAAGAGCACCTACCTTTTTCCTGCCGAGGTGTCGTAAGAGGCGACTCAGGTATTGTTCCGACAGCCATTATTTGTGTAGAATAACACCATAATACGCAATGCAGTCACTATACTGCCCGTGGGGACGCAATGGAGAGTAAGAATTTTTTGGCTCGTACCAAAATGGCGGCGACGTGGTTCGCCACATGTCACGTCTCGTTTCCCTGCAAGAGCGAAAAGTGGGCTACGTCAGTGGCCTTTGCCTACCCCTTATCTGGGATAAAGGCATACAAACATGTACTCTGTCCTTATATACTAGAAATGATTTCTGACACTTGCAGGTACGTGGGCGAGGGCATGGAGGAGGGAGAGTTCTCGGAGGCGCGTGAGGACCTCGCGGCGCTCGAGCGCGACTACGACGAGGTTGCCGTCGAGAGCTCGGAGCTGGAGCCCGGCGACGACGAGCTGTAACCAGATCCCTGCTTCTGAAACCAATCTCCCGACCCTAGCGTCCCCTCAACCTAGCTCTCTCCTGCCCCACTAGTTGTCGACCTGACCAAGCGAATGTTCAAGATTCTCAACGTTTCTTAAATAATTAGTACAAAATTTCTTTCCGTTTGTACCAAGTTTCTTGCCCATAATACCAAGTTTCTTTCTTATAGCCAGACCCTAGTTCTCCCTTACCCTAGCTCTCTCCCATCCCACATAGTTGTCCCCCACCATTTCTCCTCCCTAGTTATCCACCAAACTAGGTGTCTATCACCCAGCTCTACCTATCCCATTCTATCCTACTCTACTCACTGACCGTGCCATAAAAGCCAGCAAAAGAGTGGGTAGTAATAATAATTCTGACAAAAGCAGCAATTGGAGAATGGCGTAATTACTGTAGCAATTTCCTAACTCATTTGTAACAGAAACTGGCGAAGCGCCGTCCCCGAAGCGGACACCACAAAACCGCGGCCGCATTTATTAATGTTGAATATGGCAGAGGACTTTGGGAAATTTATTAAAGGTTCGAAAATGTCCGCCGAGGCGACGACGGTGCCGCTAACATGTAGCTGATGACAGTTGCCTTATATTGACCACCTCGCTTTTGTTTCTCTTAAACATGTTGCCACTTATAGATATGTTAAAGAATCTCAACGTTCGTAAAATACATTTGAACTAGATCGACATTGAGAGCAGGCTTCCTAACCTTTGTGCCAGAGTGCAGTCCCGCAGTACAAATTTCTTAACCACAGTACCAAGTTTCTTTCTCATAGTACCAAGTTATTTTGTTTTACTACCAAGTTTTTTTAGTACCAAGTTTTTCTTTTAGTACCAAGTTTCTTTCTCTTAGTACCAAGTTTCTTTCCCTTAGTACCAAGTTTATTTTCCTTAGTACCAAATTTCTTTCTCTTAGCACCAAATTTCTTTCCCTTAGTACAAAGTTTCTTTCCCCTAGTTCTTTCTCTTTCTCTTAGTGCCAAGTTTCTTTTCCTCAGTACCAAGTATCGCGGCATCTTGGGGTTTCAAATATTTTTAGGCGAACAATATTTGTATTTATCGTTTTGTATAAATTATTTAGCTTCGTAATCGTGTCAAGTGCGACGTTTGTATTGTACTGTGTAAGAGTAATTGTCTCGTCTGTTCACGTGTGTTGTTTACAGTTTTACGTTTAATAAAGATGCATTTTATCTACAGCAGTTTTATTTTGTAGCGATTTCACTACTGTCAGCCGAGAGATCCTAGAAGAATTTAGTGTTTCCCGAAGCAGACTTTATTTAATACAGTTCTTGATAAGCCGATCGGTGTCCGACAGAGTAGAATACCACCGATCTCTTTCCCACAGAGGTGTCGGAAGTGGTGGGAGATATAATACCGTAATACGCAGCGGAAAAAATCTTCACATATTTTACTGTTATTCACGAACGATGGTTTATATCATTACACTGCATAAAGTTTTTACATAAAATTATTGCACTACACATAATTTCAGCCTATTACAAGTCCACTGCTGAACATATGCCTATAGATTTTCTTAAAAATTTGTAGCACTAATTCAGGGGGAATCTTGCCGTAGTTGCCACGCTTGGCAGCCGGGTTGGCAACCGCAATTTATTTATTCAGATATTTTCAGTTCTTAAATCTCATGTTCAGTGATTACGCTAGCTCTTAATGTCCTTCTAACAGAAACACTAATGCTTGCACGCTACTGATTCTCGGCAGAATAACCGGCAATGGGGTGGTACCTACTATAACTATTCAATTTTTACGTTGATAAAATTATTTTCGTGACCAGAAAATAGACTTTTCAAGATCAATTTCTAAAGGTTATTTCATTCTAGGCCATTTGAATGATATATGTTAATAAATTGTGATCGTCATAGGTAGGACTCTACGTTGTGTTTATTTATAGTAACTTGTTCTTTTAGGTGTATCATGGAAAAATGTTTATTCACTAGAGAAGCTGCAAGTCCAAGACAGTGTACGAATACTAATTAATACTCTTGTAAAGGGCTCACAATGTTTATTTATCAAAATATCTAATACAAGGAGGTTTGTATTCCACACTTGTATAAAATTTACATTAAATTATTAATAACCCACTACAAGCTATCGCTCCCCCAACATTTTTATTTAAAAATAAAAAATGTGGGGAAGGCACACGGCTCCAACTCCCGCGGTGAGCGCCTTCCAATCCATGCGCTCCCCCCGACACAGGACACGAAGTCGGAAACAAGGACCGTAGTCCACAGCAACACTGGCGAACCAGCAAAAAGAGGGCTTGGCCTCTTGCTAGTGCATAAGCACAAACTTAGACCGAAGTCTCGCATGTCAATGCGTGTTTACATCATACAAGTATACAGCTAAGTCCAGTTTTCGTGGATGTACGTCGCATGGATTTGGCACACGTCGAGCAGTTATGAGCACTCGGCCCAATAAACTAGTAAAGCCTTCCGTACGCGCCATCACTTCGCCAGACCGCTGCAACTGTAGATGAATGTCGAGTGTGTGGCATCAACATCCAATACAAGGTCTGCACGGCAATTTTCCGCAGAGCACGTCGTGAGTCCACTGCTCACTTCAAGGGTATGGGGTCCCACGTTGTGCAGCTTTCGGCTGCAGCCTTGAGAGTCTCCTCCCGTCAGCTACCATCCGCATGAAGTAGACGCATTAGCTCCACCAACCATTGTAATGATGTAGTTTGCCATTATTTATCATTTATAATTATCATTCAGCCATCAGGCAATCAGCATTCTATTATATTCGTCAAAATGGGTTTGTGTAATTGACGTTGAGTATTATGTATTTCGATCAAGTTTGTCTCACCCACTACCAAGTTTCCAGTTATCATTCATTTTTGGGAATTTACTGAGAGGTTTATTTAATATTGTTGTTATTCAACACATGGAGAGCAGACAGTCTGCAGTCTCGTTATAGAGAGACCCGACTTGGACAAAGCTAAAGAAAATGTGAATCAAACCAAGTGCAAGACGCAACCATTATATTAACGACATCTAAGCAACTGTCACTAGGACGCATTGTCACAGGTGCAACAAGCATCAATACGACCATCGCTCAGACAAACGCCAACACAAGGAGCCTCTATACGGTCTTAGCAAACATCTACACTTCTGCAAAAAACCTCCGTCAACCCGAATCATAAGTTGTATTGAATCAGATGCGACTCATTGATATAACCGTCACTAAAAACACAATACCACAATAGTAGTAAGTATTATTGTGACTATCACATAGATGGTGCCTCCTCACAACACACCTATATGATAATTATCGACTTTGGCAAAAGTTGTTAAACTAAAAAAATTACCAACGTGTCATAGTAGCAGTCCACTAAAACGCCGGTGTATGAACCATGTATCATAGAACTAATGCTCTAAGACAGTTTTCGGGTCTGGTTGTGTTGTGATTGTCCCCATGTTTCTGCCACTGCATCCTCGCCTACCTCCGCTCTTATCGCATTAGAATTACATCGGGCGGGTAGGTTGGGACGAGTGAGTGCGTCTGTGTCTGCGCAGTTGATAGCTCTCGACAATATTATTCGGAAGTTGTCACCGTGGTCGAAATCGATCAGGAGAACATCATGTTCAGCAGTGGACTTGTGTTTGGGTGAAATGATGTTTCAGTGATCATTTCTAAGAACGCTTAATAGTCAAAATTTAACTACGTTTTAGTAAAATCAAATTTGACCTCTTACTAGACATAGGATTCTACGCAGGAATCCGTCTAGGTAGTGTAACGACATACTATCTCTAATTACGTATTTTTACGTTTTAGAAAGATTTAAGAAAATATTAAAAATTATAAAAAAAAAAATGGTGGTCCAAAAAAGTTGGGAAAATATATATGAGAACTGAGGAATCCCAATAGTGAAATTTTACTATTTTCAATTTAATTCTTCTTGGCATAATATTACATAGATCAGTGCCTAAAATTTACTTTAAAACATATAAAATATATCCAAGAGACCTTATCTCTCGAAGTACTATAGAAGTTAATTATAAATATTACAATATAAAATTAACTTCATTTGTATGGAAAATACTCTATATAGTAATTCATAATAAGGAAGTGTTCGTGCATTGACATTTTATAATCCTATCTCTAAAAACTAGAAAGTGTTCACCCGTGGTCCTCCCGTGACCATGGGTGCTGTAAAGCACTCGAAACGTCGGGTTATAAATAGTAATAAATTAAACGCGATAAAATCCACATGTAATGTGGTGTAACAAGCATCAATACGACCATCGCTCAGACATACGCCAACACAAGGAGCCTCTATACGGTCTTAGCAAACATCTACACTTCTGCAAAAAACCTCCGTCAACCCGAATCATAAGTTGTATTGAATCAGATGCGACTCATTGATATAACCGTCACTAAAAACACAATACCACAATAGTAGTAAGTATTATTGTGACTATCACATAGATGGTGCCTCCTCACAACACACCTATATGATAATTATCGACTTTGGCAAAAGTTGTTTAACTAAAAAAATTACCAACGTGTCATAGTAGCAGTCCACTAAAACGCCGGTGTATGAACCATGTATCATAGAACTAATGCTCTAAGACAGGGGCGAAAGAGTAAGCTCCAGCACCGAAATGCTAAAAGCCATACCCTCTCTTATGTGATTGTATGAAAGTCTAATGAATTCTCTATCTTAATAATTTTAAGTTCAAACTCATTTTTATAATATCATATCTTACAAGAGACCTTCAATGATAGACCATTTTATCATATACTTTACTTACATAGGATCTTTGTATGGAACATTAGCACTATGCAACTTGATACTATAGAGAGTCATGCTCGACCTCACACACCTCTATGTTGAGCTGTTGGTATGCCCCTCCGCACGGTACTCGAGCTTCGGACTTAATAGGACACCATCCTATTAGCTATACACGAACACTTTCTAGTTTTAAGATTGGTTTTGTAATTGACATTACACGAACCCTTTCTAATTTTAAGATGGTATAGATAGGTTTTATAATTGGTATTACATGAACACTTTCTAGTTTTTAGCAAGGTTTTATAATTGGCATTACATGAACACTTTTAAATGAAACTAAGTTTACGGATTTTATCGCGTTTAATTTATTACTATTTATAACCCGACGTTTCGAGTGCTTTACAGCAAGTAGCAGTGCTTTACAACACATGGAGAGCAGACAGTCTGCAGTCTCGTTATAGAGAGACCCGACTTGGACAAAGCTAAAGAAAATGTGAGTCAAACCAAGTGCAAGACGCAACCATTATATTAACGACATCTAAGCAACTGTCACTAGGACGCATTGTCACAGGTGCAACAAGCATCAATACGACCACCGCTCAGACATACGCCAACACAAGGAGCCTCTATACGGTCTTAGCAAACATCTACACTTCTGCAAAAAACCTCCGTCAACCCGAATCATAAGTTGTATTGAATCAGATGCGACTCATTGATATAACCGTCACTAAAAACACAATACCACAATAGTAGTAAGTATTATTGTGACTATCACATAGATGGTGCCTCCTCACAACACACCTATATGATAATTATCGACTTTGGCAAAAGTTGTTTAACTAAAAAAATTACCAACGTGTCATAGTAGCAGTCCACTAAAACGCCGGTGTATGAACCATGTATCATAGAACTAATGCTCTAAGACAGGGGCGAAAGAGTAAGCTCCAGCACCGAAATGCTAAAAGCCATACCCTCTCTTATGTGATTGTATGAAAGTCTAATGAATTCTCTATCTTAATAATTTTAAGTTCAAACTCATTTTTATAATATCATATCTTACAAGAGACCTTCAATGATAGACCATTTTATCATATACTTTACTTACATAGGATCTTTGTATGGAACATTAGCACTATGCAACTTGATACTATAGAGAGTCATGCTCGACCTCACACACCTCTATGTTGAGCTGTTGGTATGCCCCTCCGCACGGTACTCGAGCTTCGGACTTAATAGGACACCATCCTATTAGCTATACACGAACACTTTCTAGTTTTAAGATTGGTTTTGTAATTGACATTACACGAACCCTTTCTAATTTTAAGATGGTATAGATAGGTTTTATAATTGGTATTACATGAACACTTTCTAGTTTTTAGCAAGGTTTTATAATTGGCATTACATGAACACTTTTAAATGAAACTAAGTTTACGGATTTTATCGCGTTTAATTTATTACTATTTATAACCCGACGTTTCGAGTGCTTTACAGCACCCATGGTCACGGGAGGACCACGGGTGAACACTTTCTAGTTTTTAGAGATAGGATTATAAAATGTCAATGCACGAACACTTCCTTATTATGAATTACTATATAGAGTATTTTCCATACAAATGAAGTTAATTTTATATTGTAATATTTATAATTAACTTCTATAGTACTTCGAGAGATAAGGTCTCTTGGATATATTTTATATGTTTTAAAGTAAATTTTAGGCACTGATCTATGTAATATTATGCCAAGAAGAATTAAATTGAAAATAGTAAAATTTCACTATTGGGATTCCTCAGTTCTCATATATATTTTCCCAACTTTTTTGGACCACCATTTTTTTTTTTATAATTTTTAATATTTTCTTAAATCTTTCTAAAACGTAAAAATACGTAATTAGAGATAGTATGTCGTTACACTACCTAGACGGATTCCTGCGTAGAATCCTATGTCTAGTAAGAGGTCAAATTTGATTTTACTAAAACGTAGTTAAATTTTGACTATTAAGCGTTCTTAGAAATGATCACTGAAACATCATTTCACCCAAACACAAGTCCACTGCTGAACATGATGTTCTCCTGATCGATTTCGACCACGGTGACAACTTCCGAATAATATTGTCGAGAGCTATCAACTGCGCAGACACAGACGCACTCACTCGTCCCAACCTACCCGCCCGATGTAATTCTAATGCGATAAGAGCGGAGGTAGGCGAGGATGCAGTGGCAGAAACATGGGGACAATCAAACACAACCAGACCCGAAAACCAACAATTTGTGTTTTAGCACAAATGTTGGCTCCGGCTGGGATTCGAACCCAGGACCTGCGGCGTAGAAGACTCTGACCACTAGGCCACGCTGAACATAGGCCTCTCCCATAGATTGCTATAAACACAATCCTGAGCCACCTGCGTCCATCAATATCTTGCAAATCTGCAGATCATCTAGAGGGTAGGGGGTCGCTCTACATTGCGAATACCTGGCTGCAACTCTGTAACCTTCTCCAATAGTTATCGGTTCGACGAGCTATATGGCCGATCATTACTACACCATCATCATGATCATTTCAGCTGTCCACTGCCGAACGTAGGCCTCCCCCATATGCCACAAACGTTAGTAGCTCTCATTTTGGAGGGATTTTGCTAAAGTTGAATTATTGTTGGGCAAGGCCGTCCCTATGTTGGACATTGATTTAGATTAATAGACGACGGGAAAGAGGTAAGATTCAGTACTATCACCACTGCCACTAAAAACGCATATTGGTGCCCAGGGGCGGATTTAATACCCTGGCTGCCCAAGAACTGCGGAAGATTACCGCCTCCGCCGAAGGGAGTAGCCCTTCAAAGCACGAAAAATTTAATGACATATATAAGAATTAAATTAAAGTAAATGACTCTCCATCTCATTCCATGGATGGCGTAAAAATCGACAGAGGGAGACTTAAAACCAGAAAACAGGCAGCAGCATCTTCCTGGAACATCGGAATAAATAAACTGCGGTTGCCAACTCGCCTGCCAAGCGTGGCAACTATGGCAAAATTCCTACAAAACGAGAGCTACAAACTTTTGTGGCAATCTAAGAGGGAGGCCTATGTTCAACAGTGGACTGGTGATGGGCTGAAGTGATGATGAAAAAACAACGAAGTCTGTAAGTGATACAATTATCCCAATCAATGTCTTTAGATACTGATGTGATACATTCTTGACTTTTAGACCCTTTGGGTTAGAGTTAATTTTTACCGCCCCTTCACACCCCTCACCACATTTTTGAGAGGGTTTTGGAGTCGGAAAGAGTCAGCCACTCTGCTCAAATGCGAATTGGCGGACTTATACGTCAATAATTCGTCAATAGTAGTCGTTAATTTTATTTCTCAGGCATGCTGGTTTCCTCACGGTGATTTCCTTCACCTCTGAGCACGTGGTAAATCAGCAGTGCCGGCACCCAGGATTGCGGTTTCTCGCGCACTGACAGATTTAAGGCGAGCGGCCTCTGAGTTACCACGGCTTTGATAAGTATATATTCATGTTATGCGTATCCTTCCACCTTGGGTAAGGGATATCCAGCATAGACTTTTTAGGGTCGCACAAAAGATATACATAAATATTATTTTCATAACAAATGCTGTGTCACCACATTTCTGTGTGACACCACACTGCGCCCGTCGCCCTGAGGCATCATTTCTTAAGTCTCATATGCCCAGTAATTACATTGGCTCTCAGTGCCCTTCAGACCGAAACACAGTCATGTTTACACACTACTGCTTGACGACAGAATAACTGGCACTACGGTGGTACCAACCTAGACGGATTTCCACATAGGAATCTTACCACCAGTAAAACTTATATGTATAAATATATTTTTGATCATCATACCCTGGGTTCAATATGGCGAAAAAAATATAAAAGGAAATTTATCGTATTCTTTAACTTTTTTTTCGAAATCAATAATTAATTGCAGTGTTCCGCATAATTAAACATGATAATTAAATATATAACAGCTATTATATTCACTTATTGATCAACACTTCAGTTTCAAGACAATAAATATAAAAAAAAATATCATAAAAAAATATGGACAATAGCTACTTATTTATAAAGACGTCGTTATGCAATGCGGTCATTAAAGGTATTAATTGGTATAATCATTCTCATCTCTATAAGGTAAAATTAATCGTTTCATATAGCTATTAAATGATAGTGTTATAGTAAAAAAAAAAACATATTTTATTGAGACTGATTTAACTGCTTGACTTTGCATCTTTCGATTCAATTTTAGACGTCCGAATAATTTTTGAAAATTCATGGCCTGGTATTCTCACCATGATCATTAGCTCAATGCAGTTCAAACTTTCCTGGTTTTTTGAGATGAGAAGAAGAGCGGCATCAAAGTTTTACACAAATTCAGCATTTGGAAGATTAACTAGAAAGATTGGAAAGCTTGTCTCGATCAAACAGCATCCAAATTAACAATGCTCCCAGACTCGAAACACAAGAATTCTTGCTTAGTACGACCGCAACTCTAGCAAATATTATTGACGTAGTAGTAAAGATCTGCATAATAGCCTATTATTGTCAATTTTACTTGTGTACTCCCAAAAAAAATATTGTTTTATGAGATATAAAAATGCGATGCTTTAATAATGCGAATAATAAATTATCTATATATAATAAATTATATATATAATTATCTAATATTATAATATAATGACAGAACATTTAAAAAAAATATTTTTGTGGCTGAAAACCTCTCTCCTAAAATGAGAATATTATTCTTCCTGGCCCGACCGAATAACTTTACCTTACTAAGAAAATGAAACTGTTTTAAACGAAATAAAAAATAATTCTGACTAGAGATAACAAATATAGCGTGATATCGATATCACGCTGTACCGTAACATTTTATTATTAACATACGGCGTTTATTATTAATATCGAGTTGTACACTGGTACAGTTTTTTTATCTTATTAATATACATTTAAATAAATATTTCTTCTTCTTTTAATTCTGGCCTCTTTCAATAAATTCTGACAATGTCAAGTGAGTCAAGGGTGTGACAATAGATAACGAAAAGTACAGTCTGGCTTTACATTGATGTAATGTTCATGGGCGGCGGTGATCACTTACCATCAGGTGAGCCACTTGCTCGTTTGCCCCCATTTCATAAAAAAAAAACAATGAGTAAAAAAGAAATACCGCAGTAGAAACCCTAAATACATAATATTGTCTGTCAATTACGACACCTCAGTAGGAAAGGGGAAGGTGCCATTCCACTTTGCGAGCCACCTATTGTCTTTATAGCACTGGTCACAAAATGTGATATTGTCTTATTATTATTGCAACACAAACATAGTATTTGGTGTACTATCACAATTTATCTATTCTCACCTGAAATGCAGCTTTGTGCTTCCAATAATGCTTCATCTCCGACATCCCTCTGTGCTGCCTGCTCCCAAACTAAGCGCTGAATGTCATGCTGAACAGACGCAAGACGAAACTCACAGCGAGCGGCTGCTGTCTCCACACCTGAAAGTGACTGCTCCGTTGGGGAAATTCGGTACTATTCAACGGCGTCAAATTCATCGTTATCAAACTGTTCTGTTCCTCCCATTTACTCATTGATCCGAATCATCAATGAACTGGGAAAGTTCATTTGGACCTCAGGTTCGCTAACCTTGTCATCTATGATTTAGTTAGAATCCATGATAAAGAAATTGGATAATCAAATAATTTTGCCATACTTTCCAATAATTACATACTTAAGTATTGTTAAGTAATTTGTATTAATAATTATTAATGACACTTGACTTGACTTTTATAGGAGGTTTTTAATGAGTTTTGGTTTCCAAAGAGTTTTTTAAATGTTTTAAAAGGCATATAAGTCATGTAATAATCTAGTTTAATAATAATGCCCAGTAAACGTATAGATGACGAAACAATAAGACAATCTGATAACGGTCTCATCCACTACATATTCATAACAATTTTATACAACTTTCGTCGCATAAACGTAAACTATATTATTATCATGTTGGGGTATGGTAAAACTACGTGACAGGTTTTTGAAATATAATTGTATAACAGTAATAGCTGCATCATTTACTGGACCATTTTATAGGACATTTTGTCCTTTTGTGGATTCCCATGTGACAAATTTATAAAATATTATTACCCAACTTTTATATCCACAATGTTACATTGAGTAATTTAGTTTTCTTTTGTTTTTCATTGTAAATTTCTAAATAATGGACCAAATGAATTCAGAAATCTTAAAGTTCATATTCTACTTAAGTCCAACCTTACCTTTAAAATAATATGTACATAGTGGTGCATGAGTAGAATAGCATCTAACTCTTTTCTACCGAGGTGTAAGCGACGACTAAGTTATTGTATGGACGATCTTTATTTGTGCAGAACAACACCATAATATATTGAAGAAAAGTAAGTTACTTTGCTAAGATCCGCATGCAAAATATAAAAATGGTGTATATTACCTAGTTTTTGAAGTGCACCACCCGCCCTCCCTCAGTAGCGTGCACAAGCAAACTAACACCGCCACCAGGAACCGCCACCAGGTACCCTCCACCAACCACTACAATACCACCACTAGACAATATACACCACCGAAGCCGAGAACACGACACGTGTTTCGCCCCAAAACGAGGCATTATCAAGCGTAATAGACTCTACGACAGACGGCCGCCGAGCCGTACTCGGCGGCCGTCTGTCGTAGAGTGTGAAACACGTGTCGTGTTTTTACTTTTCTTCATTATAATGGATTTCCGCAAAGTAACGCCTGATTCTATTAACCATAATATATTTCAACGCATTTTTTTACTCGTACAACTATGGCGGCGACGTGGTCCACCACCCGTCAACTCTCAGTTTCCGCGGGGGCGAAAAGTGAGCTACGTGTGTGGCCTCTGCTTACCCCTTATTTGGGAAAAAGGCGTGAGTGTATGTATGTATGTATATGTATAAAGTGCGTATTCCATCAAAAAATAAACAAAATATTTATTACAATGTTTTATTTGTAACTAAAAAATTGCTGACAGAATTACGTATGGTAACATATTGGAATTTTTTTTATTCTATAGAAGTGGAGGCAAACGAGCAAGTAGAAAGTGTCACCTGAGTGATCACCGCTGCCTATGGACATCTCCAACACCAGATGAATGGCGGGTGCGTTGCCCGCCTTTGAGAAAAGAATAGGCTTTTTTTTTGATTGTAGGTTCCTAAGTCTTATCGGTCTCATAGTCGCAGCAGATTCCATAAAGTGGTCGTGCGTGGCAGAAAATTCCGCGAGAAACACACTGTGGTGGAATTGCAGCCGTCAAGGTGGTGACGACAGAATTTTGAGTTCTGCAGTAATGTGCAGTAGTGAAAACCAGCGGCTGAGTTAATCCGAACATTTCCTCGGCACACTCCCCGTGGGAGAACCTGTAAAAGATGCAAAGAGATTCAACATCTCTTCGCAAGGCTAGTGGATCAAGCCGATCGGAAAAAATGTGGTCGTCGATTCAAGCGCTCTTCGTTGAATCCGGTGAAATGGAAGGAGCTGTTACTGTGGTGCCAGAGATGAGAACTGTACTCCATGTGGAGCCGAAACTGCGTCTTGTAAAGTTACAAGCCGTGGGCCGGCACGAAGTACTGTCCCGCTCTACTGAGCACGCCAAACATTTTAGAAGCCAATTTGGCATTCTCTTCCAAGAAACTGAACACCACTCGGTATGTCAACGCCACGGATTCCGATAGTGGCTGACGCAACGAGAGGAGTGCTCCCAAAACGAGGTGATACAACAAAGGGTTTCTTTTTAGCGGTAAACGCGCAAACCTGTTAATTAAGTATTACATTTGATTGCCGTGTGGTGGCGGCTCGTTAAAAGAATACTACCACTCCATCTCATCCAATGGATCTCGTAAAAGGCGAGTAAGGAATAAAACTGCACTGTGCACCCAACAGCGCATGGTGGCGATGGGCTCACCACCTATCACACCAAGTGCATTATATTGTTTTGGTAAAACGTGGATTGTGGCAGTCATCTGCTTTTGCAATGAGTATCCAGTCTCTGACTACCCCTTATGGAATACAGTCGTGATCTTATGTATGTATGTATGTACATTGGACTAAATTTAGTCGGCCCCAATCCTAAATTTTGTTAGACAAAATCTCGACTTCAAAAAAAAGTTTGTACCAGCACTTGTCGTCCACAAGTGCTGGTACTGTACGGTACGGTACAGTCGACACCACTCAACAAAGACCTTTAAAAGTTTGTAGCTCTTATTTGGAGAGGGGGTGGGTCTTGCCATAGTTGGCACGCTTGGCAGGCGGGTTGAGCACCGAAGTTTAATTATTCAGATGTTCCAGGAAGATGCTGCTGCCATCTCCTGGTTTTCATTTTCTCTCTGTCGACTGTTGCGTCATCCACAGGATGAGATGGAGTGGTAGATCCTCTAAATCCGCTATCACACGGGCGAGGTTTAATTTAGTTATATCACACAAAACGTTTAAAAACTATAAAGAAACGGCCTATTTTCAGAAGTGAACTGGTGAGAGACTGAAATGATGATGATGAACTAATTTAATATAGAAAATCAATACTAAGCAGTTGCTTAGGTAATCGTGAAAGTTCTCTGAATGCGTTCATTACGTTGGTTTTATACTCGTAAATCGCTGAAGCACTGATGAAACTCCTCGTCACTCATCTTCACGAGTCTCACCGATTCTTCCCAGAGTTTTTCCGCCAACGTTCCACTGCTGGCCTCGCGATTGACTTGAATCAGTTTGCAGTTCTTGAATAATTCTCCACTGACTTCGCCGGCCTTCTTGTCCATCGCCGTGTGGATAGCTGTCTGTGCACCCTCCCACGGAGTTTTGTACATGTTCTGAAACAGAAACCTGATGAGCACGCCTATGGGACCCATGGATTTACAAATGTCTGTACCGACTGCGCCTGGATCCACGCTGTTCACGACAACGTGTGAACCCTTCAATCTTGATGTCAATTCGCGGGCGAACAACACCAGAGCCAGTTTACTGTTTCCGTAGATTTGAAATTTGTACCAATAATTCGTTCTATTCAAATGATCAAAATCGATTTTGCCGATATTGTATAAAATTGACGCCGTGTTCACTATCCTACTCGGTTCCGAAGACTTCCCGGTCTTCTTCAGGAGCGGAAGAAGTAGAAGCGTCAAGAGGAAATGTCCAAAATAGTTAACTTGCATTATGAAATTAAGGCCGTCTTTCGTCAAAATATCGCAAGGGATGCCTACTCCAGCGTTGTTTATAAGAATGTCCAGTCTCTCCTCGGTGCTCATGATGTCTGCTGCGAAGTTACGCACAGACTCCAGAGACGCCAGATCCAGGAATTTATAAATCACGTTCTCGCTGCCAGTTTTGTCATTGATGATTTTAACAGAACTGGCTCCCTCCGCGGGGTAAGGGCAGGCGACGATGACTTTGGCACCTCTATCGGCGAAGTCGACTGCAATCCGCAGGCCCATGCCGGCGGTGCCGCCGGTGATGATGGCAGTCTTTCCATCGAGTCTCTTCTTTGATTTGCACATTGCGTTCGTGTTCTTCTGGTAAAGTCCTATCAAGAAAACTAGCACCACTGTCACGAGAACTACGCACAAGAGCGCGAACATTTTGTCGTGAACTCGTCGCCGCACTGCTCGCAACTGTTGGAAATAATGTTAATAAGTTTTATTTGACACAAGTTGTTTACGAAAATAAATCTTTATGTTTATTAGATAAGTATTCTGTGACGGACGACGGAGTGAAGCTATTTCGGCGCGTTATACGAGTAATTAAAATTTCTAGGTCGAACTTGAGTTTAACCTATTCGTGTAACGTGTTTTTTATTCGTATTTATTTATATCTATCGATCAATTAATAATTGTTTATCACTTATTTTTTACTTATCAGTAATTTGACAGTGAGTAGTATTTTTGTTATTTCATTTATTAATTTCATTTATTTATTCTTCAATTGTTACACCGTGATCTAAGGAATAGAATTGCGGACTTAATGCCCGGATGCATTCTCTGTCACTGAACCCTGGGAGACTTGAAAAATGTGGGCAGGTACATAGCTTGCAAGAAAAAAGTTAATAAAATGTGTAAAATATGCACACTAATACATAATAATTATAATAATATAATAATCTTTTTTTTTATCAAACTAAAGTGACGAAATTATCAAGCATGAAAATGACGAGAAAAGTATCGTTACTTATCAAAAAGTAAAATTCCAGCCCATGAATGTCAAAAGTTTTGGAGCCGAGAATAGTCCACCACGCTCGCTTCATTTGGTAGCGGCTTAAGGAAATCTCCCACCCCATCTCATCCATCGGTTGTCGTAAATGTCGACAAAGGGCTGAATGATGATGATGCTGCTTCAATGCGGGTTGGCGGACTTCACATGTCGAAATACTTTAATTACTCAGAGATCAAATGATTTCCTCACGATGTTTTCCTTCACCGCTGAGCACGTGGTCAATCAGCATTTAAAATAACAATCTCAGAGGTTCCGGCACCGGGGATCGAACTCAGGACACTGGCGTACTAAGCGTGACTATAGTACAAATTAGACAAATCTCAATGTATTTTAATCTAGCGACCATGGCATGGCACGGGCGCAATTTATTAATGAAGAAAATGAGAAGTAAGGCGAGCCTTAAGGATTACGTTTGGTAAGTTCCTTGTATCGCTTCATTGGCACATGGAAATAATCATGGAGTGATTGTTATCTCATATATCATATACATCCAATTACTGTACTATCGTCGTATAATATTATGTAAACATAATATTTAGAGAGATATAAAATAGAAATATAACTAACACCGGTTTCCTAGTTATCGAATTTTTTTAGCTGACACGAGGTTATCGCTCCTTCCACAGTTGTATAGAAATCGAAGCAATAACCTATATTGCTCAGTGCTCAATTTAAGTAGTTCGACGTAATATAAGAACGAGGTAAAATATTTTGTTGGATCATTAAAGCTTCAAAGATCATTTAAGCTGAGTCAGACCCGTTTGCTCAATGCGCCACGACACACGTGACAATATTTTTGTACACGAGTTTTAAATGTTCAGTTTTGTGATGTTGTTTAATGTTTCTTTCTGTTTGTCTGTAAATACATTGTTTACTTGTATGTCTAGTACCTAACTGTACTGTTTTCTTTCTTTCTTGCTTTCTTACAGTAATTACAGTTACGCCTCTTTCCAATATAACGGGTAGGCAGAGACCACTGACGGGTGGCCAACCGCGTCGCCGCCATTTTGATAGGAGTCAAAAAAATCTTACTCCCCATTGCGTCCCCATGATCAGTACAGTGAGAGCATTGCTTCGACAATTCGAAGCAATGCTCTCATAAAGGAAACTATATTCGTCTTTGTCATACGTCTTACGTGTGAGCGTAGACAGCTCCCGCACGAGAGAGAATACAAGTTTTGCGCGCCGCACCAGCTTAAAGTCTACCTTGAGGCAGTTACGACCTCAACCCCCCCAATGGGTTCTCGCCTTGTCGTGGCGGGGGGGCTTAGTAACCGTGGCTTGGTCACCCACGGTTAAGCTAAAAGGGGCCCTCATGGTCGGCCTGTGGCATCAGGCTGGCCCGAGGAGGTCGCTCCGATTGGGCTACGCAACCCCACTCCGGATGCGAATAGGTGGACTGCTGGGGGGAGCAGTACGCTGCCCTCCGCAGCCGAGGTGGAGTCGCGGAGGAGGAGTGTAGGTGTTTCGTTGCCTCTCTCCCTATCCTCCGCGACTCTGGCGGGGCCGTACCGTCGATGCGGTGATGGTGGACTGCTGGGGGGAGGAGTGAGTCGACACTGCTCACCCTGCCCTTCGCAGCCGAGGTGGAGTCGCGGGGGAAGAGGAGTGTAGGTGTTGCATTGCCTCTCTCCCTGTCCTCTTGTCTGAAATGTGGTTGGCGGCGGAGCCACAGACCAGATTCGCTGCCGGGGCCAGAAAGACTGGTGCTTTCGAGTGCAAGTCTCCTGGCCCCGTGGCCTCCGCGTGGCGGACTCGAACCCCCGTTCGCGCGTCGTGTGTTCCGGCGCGCCTTGCTGGGAGGGAGAGTGGGGAGGAGCTGTCCTCTCCCGAGAAGGGGCCGCCGATGTTAGGCGGCCAGCGCCGGTGGGGTCGCGGATGTTTGCGTGAGCGTTCCCGTGGCCCTGCCAACATGCGGCGAAGGCGGAACATCATGGGGTTTTAGTCGGTGCAAGTCCGACATAACCCGTCCTGCCCCCCGTGAAGGCGGGTATGCGATAGGCATTTCCCCATGTAAAAAAAAAAGTTAGTCCTCAAGTGAACGTGCTAATGAGCGTCTGAAGGCTCGAGAGTTCTCTGGCTTTGTTAAGGCGGAAATAAAAATACCGCGTAATCTTTTTTTCAGACGAAAACATATTCAACGTCGGAGAAAGCAACAGACAAAATGGTAAAGTGTATGCCCACAACAGTGAAGAAGCGAGCAGGCGTATCCCGAGAAACCGTCGTGGAAATTATCCTTCATAATTTATGGTTTGGCTTGGAGTCTCGTATTCAGGCCTAACTGAGGTATTTCTGTGAAAAAGTTGTGTATCAAAATATCGTTTTGAGAATCGTTGTGTAATTTCTTTCTCAAACAATGATTGAAAACAGACCCCGGGCATTCCAACAAGATTTAGTGCCAGCTCATCGGGCAGCAAGTACGCAAAACTGGCTTGTTATCTATGGCAGGGGTGCTCAAACTTGAACTGCTGGCGATGTACCTCAATATTGTTAGACTACGATCGATCGACTCTGAGACGCTGCAAGTATGTGTGACGCAGGATTACCGTCTAGGTAGGGTGTATCGTGGCATAGATATTCGTTTTCTGCACAATATGCATGTTTTTAGTCAAGGTCAAACGGTTCCAAAGATCGGGGCGCTCAAACGGACCGTTTGAGCACTCCTGATCTATGGAATCTAATTCATCATGCACGGCGAGTGGCCCTCTTCCAGTCCCGGAAACCCGCTGGATTACAAAGTATATCAAAATGGAGGAGAAAGTCTGCGCTAAACCTCACCAGAACTTGGAGTCTCTCAAAGCATCCCTAATTAAAGCAGTGGCTGATATAGACATGAACATCGCGCGTGCCCGACACGACTGGCCTCGGAGGTAGAGCGTATTCAAAATCAAAGAGGGCATTTTTAATAACTTTAATAAAATTTTAAACTACACGTTTAGCCACATTTGTTTTCATTTATATATTTCATACAAACGACATAAGCATTACTATTTGTTTTATAAAGTGTTTATGACAGAATATGACCCGACTAGGTCTACCTACATATATATTTTTTTTGTTTATTATATTTTTTTACATGTACATTGGTGTGTAATAAAGTGTAAAATAAATAAATAAATATAATATGTAACCGTAACGGTTTTCAGCTCTGAGTTCGATCAGTTTCGCAATTATACGCTGCAGCACAGATAGTTACCTTATATTTTGTATTGTTTTGACGTTTAAACATCTGAAGTATATCATCAATTGGTACAAGTATACTCGTATCATTTCAGGCGGCATCACAAAACACGGCACGGTGATAAAGATACTGCATTATATCGTCCGTTTTGGAACTGTCATCATCATCATTTCAGCCTATGACCAGTACATAGGCTTCCCCCATAGATTGCCACAAATATTAGTAGCTCTCATTTTGGGGGGGATTTGGCCATAGATGCCACGCTTGGCAGGCGGGTTGGCAACCGCAGTTTCAATTTTCCCTCTGTCGACTTTTATGACGGCCGCGGGATGCGATGGGATGGAAGATTCTCTTAAACCACCACAACACGAGAAACTCTGTAACATAGACATAGACTTTATTCGACGTACACAAATAATTAAATAAAAATATACAGTATAATAAATATCAATAATGCAGGAATCCGTCAAGGTTGCTATCATCCCAGGGTCAGTTAGTCTATATCTTGCCGTGCAAGCAGTAGTGTGCAAACACTACTGTGTTTCGGTTTGAAAGACACTGAGAGAAAACGGAATCACTGGGCACATGAGACTTAAGATGTCTCTGGGTGACGGGCGCAGTGTGGTGTCACACAGAAATATTGTGGGTTGTGGGAGGTTTCACTTACGTGCAGGTGAACGTTAAGCTCGTTCCGTCACTTTTAACAACTAAAAAATATTTAATAATATTGTTTTGGTGAAACGTGGATTGTGGCAGTCATCTGTTTTTGCAGTGAGTGCCCAGTCTCTGACTACCCCTTATGGGATACAGTCGTGATCTTATGTATGTATGTATGTAAAAAAATTTAAACGGGATCCTTAAATCTCTGGAGAAAGTGACGCTGTGTTGTGAAATCGAAATGGACTCCACTCAGCAAAGAATGCTGCGGAAAGATCACACGTGCAAATATGTAAAAAAATTGTTTCAGATTGTTATCAACATGGTGGCGATGGGCTCACCACTAATCACACCAACTGCATTATATTGTTTTGGTGAAACGTGGATTGTGGCAGTCATCTGTTTTTGCAGTGAGTGCCCAGTCTCTGACTACCCCTTATGGGATACAGTCGTGATCTTATGTATGTATGTATCAACAAATATAAGTAAATAAATAGTAACACGTCCTCCAGAATCACTTTATCACCTAACTGGTTTTTATAATTCGGAATTATAAATACATATATTTTTTGTTGTGTTTATAACACTGTTGTAATGCTACGCCGTATATTTTTTTCAACGGGAAACCGGTGTCGGTGTGAATATGGTTCTTGCTCTTTTTTGACTGGTCGTGCATTGGAGCGAGACAGAAAATACCCACCCAGGTCTGTTTATGTTAATATTATTAATATCATATTTTTAAGCAAGTACTTTTAATAATTTGTCACGCTTAATAAAAAACCGAATTAACTCAAAATTCAGGGATTTTGAGTTTTAACTATAAAATTGCTTATCCATTCTAATATATAAATGCGAACCAACCGCTGAACCGATCTTGACGAAATTTGGCAAAGTGATAGCTTGAATACTGAGAACGGAAACAGGATACTTTTTATCTCGGAAAATGAAATAGTTCCTACGGGATATTTAAAATACTTTTTTCCACGCGGACGAAGTCGCGGGTGTCAACCAGTTCTTAATAAAGTATCCGATGAAGCTGTAAAAGCCGAGAAGGCTAACAGCAATTACATCACCGAAAATATAGTTCTTAATAAATCTACCTGGGTCTAAAGAGATAGCACGAGTTATGGCCTTTTACTTTCACAAATTTATTTTAAATTATTTCGTCCTAAACCGAAAAGATTCAGTTAAGAGCTGGTATTAGGAGACTACTGTTAAAGGCGTGACCTTGTCGCTTCGTTGCAATCAGATACAGATTCTTCTTGGATTCAGTAGCATGAAAGTTTATTTTTGTACTTTTTATCAAATAGAAACGAATTTTGTGTTCAAAAATAAACTTAGCATGTAGTTATATAACTATTTTTAACTCAATATTCTTTCAAAATGAATCAATTTTAAGTGTTACTGTTTAGACGTGATTCATTTTAAGACTATGAAAAACCTAAAACACATGGACTATTTCTCGATTACGCATTTTATTAAATACATTTACATAATTCACTGATTTTTATAAGACTTATTTCCCTATATTATGACATAGTTACTCAATTTTGTTTGACACATTTTTATTTTTCATAGTATTTAAAATTAAATCATGTCGTTTATTATTTAAGGATGAGTGAAGAATAAAAGAGATAATGCGGCTTGCTGGTACTAAAGCAGAAAACTGAAAGTATCACAGAAACACAGAGATGACTCTAAGGTTTTTCATGAAAATATGAACATTTCATTAATTTTTAATTTTGCAATCAATTTAAAAAATAAAAAGAATTGAAAAATTGAATAACAATAACACACTAATAGAAGGTACTCAAGAGTTTGATAGTATATCTGTTCTGTCAATTAGTAATAATATGTAGTTTAAATACTGATTATATTGAAAATTCATCAACAGAATAGTTACAATTGGGGATAACGTTGGTATGTATAATATGTATAATGAACGCGTATATTCCGTGAGATTGAAGTACTTTTTTATTATTACGTATATTATTTCAAACATCGACGATTTTACACTTTTTTATACAATTACCTAAGTCTTACGACCACCGTCGTATTACCAGGAATGAACCAAGCCCAAGTTACGCATACTCACGGATTAATTCTGAAGAAAGCGATATCGACCTCAGCGACAACGATCCTATATACAGTGTGGATAGTGTAATTTGAAAAATGCTCTAAACTTATTGAAGATTCAGTTCATCTACCGATTCATCCACTGACTCTGATAGCTCCCTATCAGATTTGTCAAATTTGTCACCACAAACCACAGCTCAAACCTTCTTAAAACGAGGAAAGAAGAGAAAACGAGACACAGATCAATGAAAACAAAATACAGAAAAAAAATAAAAAATAGCTGACAACAATACTCTTCAATGTCTGCATTATCTTAGATTTGACGACCGCGTGGCCTAGTGGTCAGAGTACCTGACTTCTAGGCCGCGGGTCCTGGGTTCGAATCCCAGCCGGAGCCAACATTTGTGCTAAAACGTAAATTGTTGGTTTTCGGGTCTGGTTGTGTTGTGATTGTGCCCCGTGTTTCTGACACTGCATCCTAGCCTACCTCCGATCTTATCGCATCAGCGTTACATCGGGCGCGGGTAGGTAGGGACGAGTGAGTGCCTCTGTGTTTGCGCGTACACTTGTGACACTTTAATATCTCCTGCGCAGTTCATGGCTCTCGACAGTAGTCGGCAGTTGTCGCCGTGGTCGAAATCGGCTAGGAGAACATCAAACATCAAATTATCTTAGAAAAAAAATTCTCGCAGTGTCGAATCACCTTGTAGAAATAAATGTAAGCTAAAGTGTTCAGAACATATTAATATGGATTCTCGATTATAATTATTCAACAATTTTTGGCTGTTAGCTGATTTGTATTCAAACAAAGAGCGTTCATTGGTTCATGCATGGTTGACATTCAGACTAAATACAGATATACGAATGCCGAAACCACCAGAAAATATAACAAAGCATATTTTTTTTCAATAGGTACTAAAAAGATTCGGATGTGCAAAACGTTTTTTAAAAATATCACAGTCAGTTACCGATAGAATGATTCGAACACCGAAAGTAATATATGACGAATATGGTATTGTCCAAGAAGATTTTAGAAGGCATGCATGAAAATCACAAAAATATCAGCGCAATCGCATGGTTATATTAAGGAGCACATAAACTTGATACCTGGCATAGAATCTCATTACTTACGGGCTACAATAATAAGACATTATACAGATGGTAGCTACAATTTTACTTAATAATTTTAAGTACTTAATAACAAGGATGGCAGTGGTAAGAATCCACGAGGTTTCGAACGAATGTACGTCGTATAATAAGGTGAATTGCTACTTCTGGACTGAGACTGATGGTAAGAGAGGAGCAAACGAAATAGGTCCGTTTAAATCTAAAGTCAGGTCCCATCTACTGCCCGCATCAGTATATCCCGTTAACAAGGAATGCAAAAAAAAGGAACCCTTTTACTGTACACGAACGCACCTTTTATTTTTTTTAAACTGAATGTTGTTGCAAGAAAAATGGGGATATAACTATAGTATTAACGATGATGGTGAGAATGTTTCCTGGACCGAAATTAAAGTTATGAAATGTACTAAAGATGTTTTGTATTCTATTATAAAACTTCTTAAAGTCAACAAGAATCCTATAAAATATCAGTACGAAATAAAAGAAAGGAGATGTCCTGTTTATCAGATATTTATTTACACACATTATATAGCGTAAAACTAAAAATAAGTGAGAATAAAAAGAATTTACGAGATTTTATATCAAACAACTTAATACCGAACTATTACGCTGACTTTTATAACGAAATTTAGAAAAACGTACTTGTGATAATAACAACTGTTAACTTAATTAGATTTTAACATTTTTCATCCTTATATCTTATATTTTGTGCTTAGGTATAGCTTATAGACTATTAAAAACATTAAGACTGATTGTTATAAAATGTGTGTCCTTGCCATATAATGGTTTATTTCCATGAGGGACTTGTTTTGTGAGAAAATTATTGTAATTTAGTACATCATAATAAAGTAACTGAAGAATCATTTACACGACTTTTTATATACCTAACACTAATAAAATGTAATAATCCTCATTGTTTTTGTTCTTATAATATGAATTTTAATTTAAAACAGATTGGTAGAATGGTAATGTAAAAAAAATACCTATTTGGACTTGCCCAACAAAAACAAACCAAAACACGTATTTTTTGCAATAAAGTGAATTATCATAGCATAGATATTTTTGAAAGCTTATATTTATTATTAAATAGCTTTATATTTTAATTATTTTAACGAAAAATCCTAACAGGTATATTTAATTGTGATAAAAACGTAATTTTTTTTGTTAAGTAACAATAAATTATCATGACGATGTCGTGTTAAACAAAATCATGGTCATTACACAAATTTTAAACTTAATTTATCAAAAAACAAGATTTTCGAGTTAAGCCGGTTCATTATTAAGGTAGTTAAGTTTTTGTTTTCTCACATTTTTCGTGCCTATGCTTTATATATTTTATTTATACATTTAATTTTATATTGGGTACTATTCATTGTTTTTTGTGAATTAGGTATAGGGGCAGCTTGTGCGCGATGCAATGTCAAAGACACGGGGACATTATGTACAACACAACCAAACCGAGCCGTGGTAGCTCAGAGGCCAGGCATGTGCTCAGCGGTGGTACATTTACAGGCTGTTACTTAATTTTTTTACAACCAAACCCAAAAAACAACAATTTGCTGTCGTCAAATTTTCATTTGCTACGTACTCGACCACTGGGGAAATATCTTGAGTAACTTTCTATGTTTTAAAAATAAAATATCGATGACCCGTGGAGTCCGCTAACCTGCCCTGAACCAGCACAGTGAACACTTCCCCTCTCCAAAACCCTCTCAAAAATTACATCATTAGGTGCATACTCGCACTGTTACTTTACTGAACCCTGTATAGACATGTATCTTATCTTACTGTTATAATAAAGCTATAGAGTTTATGATGTAGCGACATCTATGTCGTCAAGGAATATCTCGTACATACCATAATCGCGCTATGAAAGTTTCAGAGATGAGAGCTATATATACAAAATTTAAAAATTTATTAGTATGAAGAGGAGACGTCATCATCAGACCGATCTGGCCGTAATGGTAAACCCGCTATGAACATCGCAGACAGCTTCTCCTAGGCAACAGCAACAATGTCATCGCAGTCACAGCACCAGACTATTGTCAGCACAACGCATCCTTCCTGGTCTCTCAGCCACTCTCCAAGCACGTCTCGACGCACTGTAGACCTGGATCCTCAGCCTCACCGCATCGCCAGACTTCACAACATCACCGGACGACTCAAATTCAAATTCAAATTCAAATATCTTTATTTGTAAACAGGTGAAGCAGTTGTAAGGTTACATTTTTAAGGGTATGTACTCTATGTTTTGCCACTGTATGACATACAAATATTAAATATAATTTTATTATTATAACTAAATATCGTTTCTGTCAGCAACTAGCAGTTTCAGCAAACAACAATAAATGAACAAATCAAATTTTACATTAACTTATTAGAACTTTTAAATGAAACTAATTTTACGGATTTTATCGCGTTTTATTTTATTATTTATAAACCTTGTTTTATTTTATTGGTTATAAATAATAAAATAAAACGCGATAAAATCCGTAAAATTAGTTTCATTTAAATGTGTAGTGTTCGCGTAAATATAAGAAATCATTATTAGAACTTAATTACATAAATGAATCAAATCACACGCACAATTAGCGGAACTCAAAAAAAAAACATTATTCTTCATAATATTTCATAAGACGGCCAGTTATATTACCTTTTTATTTAGAACTTTAATTTAAAAATGGAACATACGGCGTCGGTCATTTTTTTCATCGATTTGTTTCCGTTTCTCCGTATTACTGATTTGTTAGTGGTTCGGTCTAAGGTGAAAATTTTAAAGTTTTATAAATTCGATAAATTCTCAATCTTATTAGTAAAAGTTATTTTTATCATGTCAATAGTAGGGACCTTAGTTGAAATAAACTAAAAATGCACCAGAGACTATTAGCCCAGCCCTGCCACGGTTTGGTACCAACCATACATAAATACGAAATAATATTTCCATACGTACAAAATAGTAAAAACCAGGAGATGAGCGGCATCTTCCTGAAACATCTGAATAAATAAAATGCGGTTGCCAACCCGGGATTGGGAGATGGGGAGGCCTATGTTCAGCTGTGGACTAGTGATGAAATGATGATGATGATGACGTACAATCAGTAGCGGTCTCGCGCTTCACGTGAGTACGTCCGTTCTTTGGAGGTCCCCCGTTCTGACTGATATCGGTAGTTCTGGGCGATTGGAATCGCCCTAGTACGCGGATGTATCGATTTTTAAGATTATATTGTATCGGATCTGACGATAATTCGAATCGATTCATTCATCACGTTGCAGTATCTTCTAACGAATCGACGCAGGTGTATGGCGAATAGATCGCATATAAACTGTGCTCACATTTTTTTGTTTTCACGGGTAAATGCTGCAGTGACGAGTTTTATCACTTGCTGCAATGAAGGGTTTTGCCGGATTGCACCGACTAAAAGTTTGCCGCATTTTGACAGATGTGTGACACATCCGCGGCCCCATTAGCAGCCCCTCCATTCCAACAGCCTCTCTTTCTGCGTGTGTAACGTTATTTTGTTATGTAAACCGGAAAAGACATCGGTTAATTGAATATCGGACTTAGGTCGTCCACATAAAGTTGCTCTCGAATATGATTTGATATTACGTTTTAGTTGATTCCAATAATAAATATCATATATGTTTATATTTTACAACGATTTTGTGCCTAAAAAAAAACCACGCGAATTTGCGGGTATAGCTTTCAAATATTGACTGCTTCCTTAAAACTATAGTTTTTACCTTATTAAAAAGACTGTCGTTTGGCCTTCGCCACATCACAGAAGTAATAATACTAGATAATCGACATCGCTAGTATTATAAGCTTCCATTTATAATCGTGAGCACATTATCCGAAGCAAGCACCGTTGCGAGCAGTGCGGCGACGAGTTCACGACAAAATGTTCGTGCTTTTGTGCGTAGTTCTCGTGACAGTGGTGCTAGTTTTCTTGATAGGACTTTACCAGAAGAACACGAACGCAATGTGCAAATCAAAGAAGAGACTCGACGGAAAGACTGCCATCATCACCGGTGGCACCGCCGGCATGGGCCTGCGGATTGCAGTCGACTTCGCCGATAGAGGTGCCAAAGTCATCGTCGCCTGCCCTTACCCCGAGGAGGGAGCCAGTTCTGTTAAAATCATCAATGACAAAACTGGCAGCGAGAACGTGATTTATAAATTCCTGGATCTGGCGTCTCTGGAGTCTGTGCGTAACTTCGCAGCAGACATCATGAGCACCGAGGAGAGACTGGACATTCTCATAAACAACGCCGGAGTAGGCATTCCTTGCGATATTTTGACGAAAGACGGCCTTAATTTCATAATGCAAGTTAACTATTTTGGACATTTCCTCTTGACGCTTCTACTGCTTCCGCTCCTGAAGAAGACCGGGAAGTCTTCCGAACCGAGTAGGATAGTGAACACGGCGTCAATTTTATACAATATCGGGAAAATCGATTTTGATCATTTGAATAGAACGAATTATTGGTACAAAATTCAAATCTACGGCAAACAGTAAACTGGCTCTGGTGTTGTTCGCCCGCGAATTGACATCAAGATTGAAAGGTTCACACGTTGTCGTGAACAGCGTGGATCCAGGCGCAGTCGGTACAGATATTTTTAAATCCATGGGTCCCATAGGCGTGCTCGTCAGGTTTCTGGCTCAGAACATGTACAAAACTCCGTGGGAGGGTGCACAAACAGCTATCCACACGGCGATAGGACAAGAAGGCCGGCGAAGTGAGTGGAGAATTATTCAAGAACTGCAAACGGATTCAAGTCAATCGCAGGGGCCAGCAGTGGAAAGTTGGCGGAAAAACTCTGGGAAGAATCGGTGAGACTCGTTAAGATGAGTGACGAGGAATTTCATCAGTGCTTCAGCGATTTATAAAACCAACATATGATAAACGTTAGTAAAGCTGAATCGTGGACATTTTTAACTGTCTGTATGTCAAAATTTGGTTACTAATTAAACTGTCCCTTAATTGAGAGCTCTTAAATTATTTATATGCTTATATGAGAACATCTTTGACAAATTAAAAACTAATTACCGAGCCTTTTGACGAGCCGTTTGAGCAGCAGCATCTTCCCGGAACATCTGAATAAATAAGCTGCGGTTGCAAACCCGCCTGCCAAGCTTGGCAATTATGGCAAAATCCCCCCAAAATGAGAGCTACAAACTTTTGTGGCAATCTATGGGGAAGGCCTATGTTCAGCAGTGGACTAGTGATAGGCTGAAATGATGATGATGATGATGACGATTACTTATATGCATGCATTTGCATTTTATATGCATATTATTTCAAACATCGGTATAAAAGGTTCGAAGTTATCGTTACGGGCCTAAATTTAGAATAAAAAATAGTGACGCGTTTTTCATTCCAAAGTTTGCACTCCAATTTTTTGGACGCAGTTAATTATTTCACTACAGAAATTACTTATTATTACAGTATCATGATAATTACCGTAATATTTGTTCAAATTTAACGATACCGTTGCGTTTAGTGGATATCTAACGGTGTTAGCGAAGCTAGCGCCGGGCTAGGCCCGTTTGCCTGCGGTGCCTCTTCAGGTAAACGCAGTACGGAAGTGATCTACATAAGTTGGCCTTTGGTAGAGCCCTTATCAACGTACACTAATTTGATTGGACTAAATCCCCGTGTAGATTTAATTATTTTAAGCACACACCCAAAAGTGTGCAAAATATGATCCACACTTGGACGCACTAGGGACACACACCTTAGGCATTCATCCTCCCTGTCTATACCCGACAGGGATGGATGTTAGGTCACACCCCGGCATCCCACCCGCCGCCTTTCTTCGTTCGAGTTGTATAAAAGTAATCAGAATCAGAATCATTTTATCCTTAGAAAATGGTTACAATGTTGGTATACAAGTCCGGTTAGTGCAAGCATCTTCTGCCAAAATTGGCGTAGGAATTAGGAGCTAAATTAAATTACACTACATTACAGTAAGTATGAAACTAGATAAGAAAGATGCCGAATCTAGATAAATTTGCCCCGAAAGCACTCCGCTTGATTGAGACACATACCCCGGAATCAAACAATGCATTGATAGAAGACCTGGCGGCTTTCGCCGCAGACCTCAAGGCGTTATCTGGGCCCTTCTCAAGGGCATCATCATATGAAACAGACACACACCTTCACAATCAAATTAGCATACATCTTAATCACTCGCGATACCGCTCTTTAGGCTGGTTTTCTTATCTCTTATTATGACTAGAAGGGTCGCTGGCTTATCTTTTGCCATTTCTTCTCCAGCTTCTACGCATTTCGAATTGGTGGTAAATTAGATGTCTAAAAAACGTCCTCCCGATAGAAGTAACTGGAGCCGTGGTTCGGCCCTCTCGGGCGCCCTCGTGTCAGCTTGCTTACGCGCACAGGGTAACAGTCCAAGCCGGTCTCCTCTCGGGGGCCCTTGCGCTAGTTACCCATTACAAAGGACTGGGCTAAGCGCTCTCAGCGCTCTCAGCGCTCGGCCACCTTTTAATCCGGCGAAGCTGTGAACAAAGCCTTCGGGATAACAGTGACCATCAGTCCAAAAACAAATTACAATTGCAAAATTGTAAAAAAAGTGGTTAACACTATAATATGCAATGCTATCACTAAACTACTCGCGGAAACGTAATGGGGAGTAGGACCAAAACTTTTTACTAATTTACTCCTACCAAAATGACGGCGACGTTGTTCGACGCTTGCTTTCGTCGTTGTGTGGCGCATTCGGGACCTATTTTCTTCAGATCTATCTCTGTCGTAGGTTCTGACCGCTGCATTTATCACGTAGCAGCTGTCTGAAATTCTCTGGCAGCTCAAATCGGCTATAATTATTCACCGCCTGGACCTCTTTCGAGAACTCTGACAGCCGCTTGAAGATGTGAGGTTACGTGGCTGTCTCATTTCTGTTATTCATCCTAGAATACCCAATATTGGAACACTCAATTATTGAATATTGATCTCTCAAGCCAAGATAGTGAGTAAAAAGTTTTTAATTATTATAACTTTACATGTTATGATACAAGTTATGCTGTAGTTTTCTAATGAATAAATAAATCATCATCATCAGCATATTTTTTACTTTTTTTTACTTTACATCATCATCATCATCATAATTTCCGCCTATCACTAGTCCACTGCTGAACATAGGCCTCCCCCATGATTATCCATTGATTATCGGTTGCCAAGAGTGGCAACTATGGCAAAATCCCCCCAATAAATCATCATCCACTTTTTATTCAATAAAGGGGCTTGAATTTTGTTTGAAACATATTTATAAAACTAAACATTCGAACAAATCTTTAACTAATTTTAAATGTCTAATGAATAACAAATATTTATAAGTAGTTGGAAGGTATATGACCTTCCTCGTGCTCGTGTCGTGTCGTGTGCGTAGTCGGGCAATTTTTTGTGATCTCATTCAGATTGTTAACACACTACGTGTTTATTTTTATTTTATATCTTTTTTCACGTATTAATAACGTAAATTACGAGATAAAAATGCAAGATGTTCAATTTACAAAACAATTTTTTTTAATAGAGTAAATTAACCCAATGTTTTATCATCATCGTCATCATTTCAGCCTGACACTAGTCCACTGCTGGACTTGGCCTCCCCACAGAGTGCAACAAAAACTTGTAACTCTCATTTTTGGGAGATTTTACCATAGTTGTCACGCTTGGCAGGCGGGTTGGCAACCGCAGTTTTTTTTTATTCGAATGTTCCAGGAAGTTGCTGCTGCTGAATAGTTTTTTCACTAAAATAAGATATACTTTTAGTATCTGTGTTATTAATGAAAGACGATGTAACCTTGTTTGATGCCTTTAATTTAATGAAATTAAATAAATTGTGGTAGCTCAGGGGCCTGGTGCCTCGCCTTTAATTTCATAGTAAGCGAGTAACTTGGGTTCGATCCCCGGTGCCGGCACCTCTTAAATTGTTCTACAATTTTAAGTGCCGATTTACCACGTGCTTAGCGGTGAAGGAAAACTTCGTGAGGTAACCTGCATGTCCGAGGAATAGAAATATTTAGAAGACATGTGAAGTCCGCCAACCCGCATTGGAGCAGCGTCGCGGATTCTTCCTAGCTCCTAAACCCTCCTAGAAATGAGAGGAGGCCTGTGCTCAGCAGTGGGACATTTATAGGCTGAAACTAAACTTTTTTTTAAAATAAATATTTAGTTTTGCTAATTTTTTTGTGTTTTGATGCCTTTAAATCAAAGTATATATTTTTTAGATTGACGTAATGTACCCTTATAAATATGTCGCGTGGTCTACACTACACCTCCCACCGACAAAAATTATTAAAAAAATTACATACAGGAGTCACGCCTCTTTCCCATAGGGGTAGGCAGAGACCACATCTTTCCACATGCTGCTATCCGACACACATATTTAACTTCCTCTACTTTCATTAGTGTTTTCATACAAGCTCGTCGGTTTCGGGTACTTTTGACATGGCTTTCCTTAAAACGATTTCGATCTGATCGTAATACGTTCGCCTACGTCGACCCTTACCGGCTTGCCCATTCACACGCGACTCATAAATCTGTTTCGCAAATCTTCTTTCATCCATTCTCTCTACGTGTCCAAACCATCTAAGCATCCCTTTCTCTTTGTTTTTCACTACATCTTCTACCATACCGCTATGTTCCCCTATCACGCTGTTTCCCACTTTTTCCAACAAAGTAACTCCAGCTATACTTCTCAAACTTTTCATTTCAACAGCATTCATCTGCCAGACCCAACATTCACTACCGTACATAAGTGTGGGGACCAGTACTCCTCTATGTACAGCCAGTCATACCTTTTTAGATACTTTCTGGCTACACATAAAGTTATGCAGGTCCCTATTTAATTTATTTCCTGCTAACACTCTTCGTTCAATATCACTATCGTACTTTCCGTCTCTCGAAAATTTTGAAACCAAATGTACAAACTCTTGCACATGTTCCACTCTTTCTCCTTCAATCAGAACTCTGCAATTCGACATACTTTCTTCTCTTTAAAAACCATTACTTTCCTTCATTATAATGGATTTCCGCAAAGTAACGCCTGATTCTATTAACTATCTATCTATCTACATTAATTTTCATGCCTTTGCTTTACAGAGCATCATGCATAATATTAACCATCGCCTGCAACTCCTTCTCCGATGATGGTAATATAACCTGATCATCGGCGTATAGGAGGCATTTGACGGTCAGATCATTCATTCTTAATCGAAACTCACTGTCTTTCAGATCTTTCAAGCAATTGTCTATAAATAGGTTAAACATGTATGTATGGAGATGGGCAGCAGCATCTTCCTGGAACATCTCAATAATAAACTGCGGTTGTCAACCCGCCTGCCAAGCGAGGCAACTATGGCAAAATCCCCCCAAAATGAGAGCTACTAACTTTTGTGGCAATCTATGGGGGAGGCCTATGTTCAGCAATGGACTAGTGATAGGCTGAGATGATGATGATAAGGTTAAACAGCCACGGCGAAGCCACACATCCCTGTCTTACACCTTTTTCGATGTTAAACCAGTCTGTGTGCTTTCATTTATTTCAGTGCTTGTGTCAAGCTTCGGTTCACCCCATATATAGACATAGTCGACAACAGCTCATTCCTCACCACTCTGTTATAAGCCTTTACCAAGCCTACAAATGCGCAATAGACCTTTTGACTTTGAGCCAAGAACTTTTCGGCTATGTTCCGTAAGGAAAAGACCTAATTCATGCATCCCATTCCTCTTCTGAATCCCGCTTGTCCATCCCATATCTTCTCTTCAGTATCATTCATCACTCTCTTAATCATCACCTTTGCATAAAGTTTGCCGACAATGCTGAGCAAGCTATTGCCTCGGTAGTCTTTGCAGTATTGCTGCGACCTTTTTCCTTTGTAAAGTGATACGATGACGGCCTTGCACCAGTCTCCTTGTACGTTGCCGGTCCTCCGGCAAATCTTAAAGATGGTACAGCTGATTAGCTACCCCGCCATGTCCGGCTTTCAGCATCTCTTCCGTAATTCTGTCATACCTGCAGCCTTGCCTTGCATACTATTCAACGCTTCCACCATCTCTTCCATACTTATATGACTTTGTTTGCAATCTTCATTCATGTCCCCGAATGGGGCCTGTACTTGCATAACTCCTTTCTCAAATAGTTTTCGAAATATTCCTTCCACCTCTTTAGAATGCATTCCCCACCTCTCACCATACTTCCATCCCTGTTTCTGATTTTGTCCAATTGCGAGGTTGTATTTTTACCTCTGATTGTTCTTATAAAAAAAAATAAGCAAAATTATTTTTACATATCAACGTAAAAAAAATATTTTTAAAATATAATATCGAAAAGATGACCATTAAAAATGTACATGTTTTGTCATAGGTTGTGTAGGGCGTTACCTACACAATGTCGTAATCGGGTTATGTGCTATTTGCACATATAAGTCATATCCATGTCCTATGTATAAGTGTACACATTCACAAAAAAACACATTTTTGTTTACATAGACCGGATTAGGTAATTCAATTCATATTTATTTATGCAGTTTATTTTATGAGATGTTCCAGGAAGACGCTGCTGCCCATAATCTGCTTTTAATTTTCCCTCTGTCGGGATGATGTGCTGGACAGAAGCCTTATTGCACTTTATCCTAATTGTACTAGGCTTCTACAACCGTTCGAGAGCCGTGGTAGCTCAGGGGCTAGGCGCTCGCTTTAAATATCATAGTACGCGAGTGGGTTCGACTCCCGGTGCCGGCACCACTAAAAATTGTTAATTGCAATTTTAAGTGCTGATTTACCACGTGCTCGGCGGTGAAGGAAAACATCGTGAGGAAATCTGCATGTCTGAGAAATAAAAAATATTTCGAAGACATGTGCAGTCCGCCGACCCGCATTGGAGCAGCGCGGCGGATTCTTCCTAGCTCCAAAACCATCTCAGAAATGGGAGGAGGAGGCCTGTGCTCAGCAGTGGGACATTCATAAGCTGAAACTTTACTTTTTTTCTACAAACTGCGGATATGAACCTGACTCATTAAGCAACATGTGGCGTTGGTGTCTCGATAACGTTGTCTCCGTTATATTACCAGCTTTAAGAAAAAAGTGACTACGATACCATCTAAATTATCAAACGAACTAGAAACGTTATCCACTTAAAGAGATCAGCGCAATCTGCTTTTAACTTGTGTGTAACTAAAGTTGTAATTGTAAAATGACAAAGAAGTGATAAAGTGCATCAAACTGTGTTTAATCAAGAGAACTAAGTCGACGCTATAACAATAACAAAGAATATTCTAATGACGTTTACAAAATCAATTTAAAAAATACTAAGATATTACTATTTCATGGAACACAAAACAAGTATAGTTATTACAAAAAAACGTTTGTTTCATGTTTCAAATTAATGTGAATTTTAAGATTATGGTATGATTAAATGTATGTATATATCGTCGTCGTCGTCGTCGTCGTTTCAGCCTATCAATAGTCCACTGCTGAACATAGGCCTTCCCCATAGATTGCCACAAAAGTTTGTAGCTCTCGTTTTGGGGGGATTTTGCCATAGTTGCCACGCTTGGCAGACGAGTTGGCAACCGCAGTTTATTTAATCAGATGTTCCAGCAAGATGCTGCTGCCCATCCCCTGGTTTTCATTTTCCCTCTGTCGTCTTTTACGACGCCCACGGGTTGAGATGGGGTGGTAGATTCTCTTAAGCCGCTACCACACGGCGAATGTATATATATAATAAATAAATGATATACCATCTAGCAGTGAATGACTACACTACGAACGTGATCGATTACCTTGTTTACTATTGTGAAATGATTCAATTACCGATCTGGTCAACAGAGGGCTAATTTGAAGCGTTAAAATTAAAAAAAAAGTTTATAGATCTATCAAAAAAATCAACGTATTGAAATTATTACTGCAAAATGGATACATGTTATAAATGTGAAAAAGCGATCTCCGATAACAAACTTTTGACTTGCTCTTCTTGTAATGTAGAATATCATATATAATGTAAGATATATTATTTAATGACAGTTGAAAAAACAAATATGTGTATGTGCATAGAATGTTATGAAGTTAACAATGCAATAAATAATGGTAACATTATACAGACATACAATTGCACATACACCACCAAACAATATAACAATCAGAAATAATGCAGGCCAGTTATTCTGCCATGAAGCATATCCTAAATACACGTCAGTAGAAAAAAATATGCGAACTAAATAGAAGTTGTCCAGAAATAGGTATTATTTATATAGAAAAGATACAAGAAATGGAAAAAATATATTTTAACTTACAGAGAAATTAGAAATTGCCGAAAACGAAACTGAGAATATTGTAACAGAAAATTATAGCTTAAAAAAAAAGATTTCGGAGCATGAACTAAAAATTAAAAAAATTAACCAATTATGCAACCCCCTCCTACGCAACGCAAATACGAACTCCACGTGCAATAAAATAAACAGATACAAAAAGATATTGGAATTCCCCATATTCGATGCAAAAAGCCAAAAAAGTAGGCGTTTTATGCAGGAATCCGTCAAGGTTGGTACCACCCCAGGGACAGTTATTCTGTCGTGAAGCAGTAGTGTGCAAACATTACTGTGTTTCGGTTTGAAGGCTCTGAGAGCTACTGGGCATATGAGACTTAAGAACAGATGTCTCAGGGTAACAGGCGCAGTGTGGTGTCACACAGCAATGTTCTGGGTGTCACAGCATTTGTTTAGATAGACGTTGCACTTACCATCCTGTTCCGGGGCGGATCTCACCGCCCAGAGTTACCGACACACAAGTCGACAGTCCGAATGGACGCGCCCAGCCTCCTTCGGACGGTCATTAGACGACTTAAAATATTTGAGATTTTCGAAATCGCGAAAGCATGCAGCGAACGCGACATAGTCCGAACTTCGAGGTTTTTGTAGGAGTTTTTATTTATTTATTTATGTTTGGGTTAAACCAAACCTGGCACGCGGGCCCCTGGCCCGCGAGCACAGTATCCGATGAAGCTGTAAAAGCCGAGAAGGCTAACAGCAATTACATCACCGAAAATATATATACTTACCATCAGGTGATCGTTTTGTTCGTTTCGTCACTTTATTCAATAAAAAAAAGCTAAATCATGATCCAGGAATTGGATTGGATTGGATTGCTATGGTCTTTAAAGAAATATAGTTTGCGAATTTGTTCAATACTTGGCAAACATTTACTTTGAGAGGACTTGCATACCATGATGCAGTCCTTCGTTACGCATTTTAGGATATTTTTATTATTTGTTTTTACAATTTTTCGGAGATCTTGAACCTTTATAATATCTACGTGTGTACGCTTATAGATACGGAGGCTTATTGTTTCCACATATTTGTTGCTTAATGAATATTTGTTGCAGATAGAGTTAAGTAAGGCGTATCAGTGCCGTAAGCCTTATTTACAGTAATATTTAAGCTATTGCTTAAAAAACATAAATGTACAAAAATTTCATATATCCCTGCTGCTATTAAGAAATAGATCCACCTCATAATTATCATACACAGTGTTCGTTGAGTAAAGAAAGAAAGAATGCTAGTAACGGACGTACACAAAAGTAATTCATAATAAAAAAAATATAAAGTACAAACATATACAAAAAAAAAGAAACTGAAATACCATTAATACCTAAAATAAAAGTATGGAAATTGTACGCCGTACTCCTAGCAAACGAGGTTCACAACTCAGCATACACTGCGGCGGAAGCGAATTCCGTCACAGCACTGTTTTTCAGTGTCAACCCCCGTTGCACTCCGATGTCGTTTTCAACCAAAAAAAATGTATAAAAATGTAATATATAAATAATTATAATATTCCTGTAATAATTGAATGAATGATGATGAAGATGAAGATTGAAAAAAAAAATACGTAGCTTTCTGATATATTAATTCCGTAAAACCATGGATTTCATCATAGCGAATCTTATTTCGTGCAAGCAAAACTTACCAATAAAATTTAATTCTATAAGATGTTCTAATCGAGCCGTGTGATGGCGGCTCGTTAAAAGAATACTACCACTCCATCTCATCGAATGGATCTCGTAAAAGACGAGTAAGGAATTAAACTGCACTGTGCACCCATCAGCGCATGGTGGCGATGGGCTCACCACCTATCACACCAAGTGCATTATATTGTTTTGGTGAAACGTGGATTGTGGCAGTCATCTGTTTTTGCAGTGAGTGCCCAGTCTCTGACTACGCATGGCACGGGCGAGTTTGCACCCTTGACGGTGCGATCCCGGGGCACGGCGTAAGTATTACGACTCGAAAGAAGTTCTAAGAATGTAGGGCAGACCGGGGATGGTTGACCACGTTTTTGGTTATCAATTTTTAAAAAAAAAAACTATTACCTTTGTGTTAATGGCAAATATTGTAAACTGTGCCAAATTTCATAGTCAATTATAAAAAAAGGTTATATGTGGATATTATTAAATAAAATCTAGATTTTTTCAGTTTTACGAAACCTCTCCGAGATGGTCAACCTGCCCCAATGCCGGGATAGGTAGACTACTCAACTATTACAGGTTGGCTTGAAGTACAGGATGACAAAATTTAATGTGTAATAAAAATTTCACAGAAATATTCTTGGTGACACGGCATCTGCAATGGGCCAACGTTGCACTTACCATCAGGTGAACGTTTTGCTCGTCTCGTCACTTTATCCAATAAAAAAATCAAAAGTTTTACAGAATTTTTCCGTGATGGGTTTATTTATAATTTAATGATTAATTTTTACCTCAAACTTTGATTTCTTTCGTAAACCATAAATATTTTCGAAAAATTGGAACATATGGATCATAGTCAGTCAACCAATACGCAACTGGCCTACCAACCCCGACCGGAGCTTTTGCTTTCAAAAATTCTCTTAACTATAATGTTTTGCATAACAGTCATAAAACGTATTTGTATACCTTTTATAATAATTTACTTTCCATTTCAAATTAAGTTTGTATGAACTTGACTATAAATTACAATGTAAGAACAAAAAAGATGTGTTGATGAAAAACTACTTAGGTATCCCAATTATCGATATTGCGCTCTAAGTGACAGTGAGACATTTCCTCGTGTCTCGCGTTCTGTGCGAATGATCGGTCAAGCAGCAGGCTTTCTTTGAGTGCAACATTGATTCTCTCACTCAAACCTGCAAGAAGTTAGGAGCATCTATTCTACCTACCCCAGTCCCCAACCAACCCCGGTCTGCCCTACCTTCTGTCTATCTATCTGTCTCCTTTTTTTATTTTGCTTCCATGTTTCATCTCACCCCGTGGGTGTAATTTTCTATTCTTTAGGAATTCGAATGCCATGTAAGTTATATTTAAAAAAAAGTTAATACAAATAGCATGGAATTTATTTCTGTGCCAGAAGTCGTATGAAATGTTTTACATCAGCTCCTATTAGGCACCCATCAATAACCTCGTATCAACCTAATGGACATTTACGTGTCAGCCTCGATCGGTATAAACAAAACAAAATAAAACGTACTACAAACTAATAAAAAAAATGGCAAGTTATTTTTGGCGCGTAAGCAGCACAGCTTAAGATAGATCGGAAACGTGAACAGTAACGGACCGGAATTTCCTTATTTATAACGATTTTGAACTAATTACACTCATTACCGCAGCGCACTTGCTAACAATTGTTCGTTTTAACCCTGATTGCGCTATATAATTAAAACGAGTATAAAATTAGTTATTCTATATTTCTATATAGAAATGATCTATATTTTATATATATTCATAGTGATGTGGTGTGATAGTGGTGTTGACTGCATTTGTTGGACTTTATCAGAAGAATACGAACGCAATATGCAAATGTAGATAACGGCTTGATGGAAAAACTACCCTTATTACCGGCGGAACCGCTGGTATGGGTCTGCAAATAGCTATCGACTATATGTTATGCATTATTTATGAGATAGGATTTGTTAAATAGAAATAGTAATTGTAGCACATGATCTTCTTCTATATAAATAAAAATCAATTGCCGCATGTGTGAAAGATCATGAGAACGACTCGGCCGGTTAGGTTGATTAATTTTTTGCTGTGTTCATAACTGTCAGGACAAGGTGTGTTCTGATTGGAAATTTCTGTGTGAATTCTTTGAACTTTTAAACAAGTAATTAACACGTAACAATCATTTGAACTTGAAAAAATTCTTCCATTCCATCCTTCTTCTTCTTCTTCTTTTCAGCCTATCACTAGTCCACTGCTGAACATAGGCCTCCCCCATAGATTGCCACAAAAGTTTGTAGCTCTCATTTTGGGGGGGATTTGCCATAGTTGCCACGCTTGGCAGGCGGGTTGGCAACCGCAGTTTATTTTTTCAGATGTTCCAGAATGATGCTGCTGCCCATCTTTTGGTTTTCATTTTCCCTCTGTCGACTTTTACGACACCCACGGGATGAGATGGGGTGGTAGATTCTCTTAAGCCGCCACCACACGGCGACCATTCCATCCATGATTATTTAAATTAAAATCATCTGAGCCTTAGGGACATATAATGCACATTCGTTATGGCCAGTAACTCAGGGATCTAATTTAAATAAAATTATTTTATTTGTTTGTTTACATCTCAAATACTTCTCAAATCTGTATTTGCGTGAATTTTAACATTAGCTCTTTTCATAGAAAAAGTCGAATGGAAAAAACTTTTAACGTCATAGAAATGTTAAGTAATAAAGATTTTTATGTTACAAACAATATTACTACAAATTATTTACTCGTATATCGTTTACAGACATTTGTTTTGGATCTCAGTGTTTCTGCATGTGCAATGTATACATATACAGATAGAATACGTGCACAATCTTTCCCATTGGGGTAGGCAGAGACTACATCTTTCCACTTCCTAAGATCACTTCTACGATTACTTTTGACGTGGCCTTTCTCAAAAACGACTTTCATCTGATCGTGATACGTTTGCCGACGTCGACCTTTGCCGCCTCGCCCATCCAGATATGATTTATATCTCTACAACTTATTGCAATATATTAAAAATAAAAAACAGATTATTAAAATTAAAAGTTAAAAATGATGTGCATTTTGAAACCAATTAAAATGATATTAAGTGAACGTTAGCTTTGATAGGTGTCCGGCAGAGTAGAATAGACCCTACCTCTTTCCAACCGAGGTCTCGTTAAAAGCGACTAAGGTATTGTACGGACAGCCATTATTTATGCAGATTAACACCATAATATGCAATACTGTCACTATACTGCTCGTGGGAAAGCAATGGGGAGTTAGAAGTTTTTTTTTTGACTGGTACCAAAATGGATTCCCCACCCGACACGTCTCGTTTCCCGCGGGGGCGAATAGTGTGCTACATGCGTAGCGTCTGCCTACCCCTTATATGGGGAAAACGCGTGACTATGTGTATGTGTTTAATAAAAATATTTTTTTTATTGTATAGAGTGACGAAACGAGGAAAACGTTCACCGGATGGTAAGTGCAACGTCCGCCCATAACAAATGCTTTGTCACCCAGTATATTTCTGTGTGACACCAAACTGCGCCCGTCACCCTGAGACATCAGTTCTTAAGTCTCAAATGCCCAGTGATTACGCTAGCTCACAGTGCCTTTCACACCGAAACAATAATGCTTGCACACTACTGCTTCACGGCAGAATAACTGACCCTGGGGTGGTACCTACCTAGACGGATTTCTGCATAGATGATAATAATCTGTATTTACCCGCAACGTTAATGGCGCGGCTTAGAATTTCTGCCGCCCCTTTGCTTAGCGTTGGTGACGTAAATCTCGACTTAGTGAAATGCCTAGAAATTCACAATGATGGTAGGATTCTTCTGCAGGAATCCATCTGGTTAGGTACCACCCCAGGCCTAGTTATTCTGCCGTGAAGCAGTAGTGTGCAAACATTACTGTGTTTCGGTCTGAAGGGCACTGTGAGCTAGTGTTATCACTGGACATGTGCGACTTAAGAACTGATGTCTCAGGGTGATGGGCGCAGCGTAGTATGTCACACCGAATTGTTCTGGGTGACACAGCATTTGCTATGGGCAGACGTTGCACTTACCATCAGGTGAACGTTTTGCTCGTTTCATCACGTGATCCAATAAAAAAAAAATTACTTCAATTAAAAAGATAAAACCCGTGTGGTAGCGGCTTAAGAGAATCTACCACCCCATCTCAACCCGTGGGTATCGTGAAACTCTACAGAGAGAAAATTAAAACCAGAAAATGGGCAGCAGCATCTTCCTGGAACATCAGAATAAATAAACTGCGGTTGCCAATCCGCCTGCCAAGCGTGGCGGCTATGGCGAAATTCCCCCCAACAAAAGTGTGTAGCTCTCATAGCTACACACTTTTGTTGCAATCTATGGGGGAAGTCTATCTAGTGATAGGCTGAAATGATGATGATTATGATGAAAAAGATCAAAACGAATAACATTTGAAACATACAAACTTTATATATCCCGATAATATTACCTCATTCATTCGCTAAAGTTATATTTAAAAAAAAAGTTAATACAAATAGCATGGAATTTATGTCTGTGCCAGAAGTCGTATGAAATGTTTTGCATCAGCTCCTATTAAGACCCTTTAATAACCTCGTATCAACCTAATGGACATTTACGTGACAGCCTCGGTCGATAAAAAAAAAGGAAATACGTACTACAAATTGATTTAAAAAAATGGTAAGTTATTTTTAGCGCGTAAGCAGTACACCATAAGATAAATTTCAATGTGCCTATAAAAAAGTTATTCTTGAGGAACGAAAAAAGACCCTACTTATGGATAAGAAAAGGCTTATTAGCCCTCGTGAACTAAGGTCATATTTATTTTTTAAACTAGCGTTCCGCCCCGGCTTCGCACGGGTAGATAGATATTAGTACTTTATTTGAACAAACGGACATTTTTTGTAGCGACTATGCTCATCGGCGAATCTGCAGCTGGTCAGGTAAGAGTAAGTTACCAAAATAATGTTTTATTTATGGGAACATAAGCCATGAAAGTTTAGTGGCTCAGAGCTTCGTTGTAAACAATATTTGATGTCGTGTTAGCAAAATAATAGGACCGCTCCCGACCGCTGCGCAAAGGGAGTCGCGCACCTCGATGATGCCCCAGTCGAATGAAACCGGGCGGCGCGGCGTTCGAGACCGCGGCCGCTATATTTATTATAGAGCGTTTCAAAGTTTTAAATAAAAAAAAATATAATTAAAATTACAAACCACTATTCAATTGTTTCTAGTTTACAAAAAATAAAATGAGTAGATAGGTAATCAATAGAACTTACTAACTAATTTCAAACCACTATTCAATTGTTTCTAGTTTACAAAAAATAAAATGAGTAGATAGGTAATCAATAGAACTTACTAACTAATTACAAACCACTATTTAATTGTTTCTAGTTTACAAAAAATAAAATGAGTGGATAGGTAATCAATAGAACTTACTAACTAATTACAAACCACTATTCAATTGTTTCTAGTTTACAAAAAATAAAATGAGTGGATAGGTAATCAATAGAACTTAGTCTAATCGCGAGTAACGCGGACGAGCGTATGGCTGTTCGCTCACACCGCAGCATTTTTCTTACTTTCAGCATTTTTGTATCCGTCGTGACTTCTAAACGATACGTCCGATTCGAATAATTTAAAGAGGAGTTTACATGTACATAATCTACCTTGACTTTAAAACTATTAGTAGGATGAGGATTAATATTTTGATACGAAATATAATACTATGAAAATGTAGTACATTATTTTCTTTATCATTAATAGTTTTTGCAGCGCACGCCAAATAATGACTTTAATCAGTAAATTTTTGATACCTTAAGTTACATCATAGCAATTTTCGTAGGCATCTCGGTTTTTTTTTAAATTAAATACAACTCATTTTATTCGGTGATAATGTAGTTGTATATAGGTGAAAGAATTTTTAAAATCCGTTCAGTCGTTTTTGAGTTAAATCATTACAACAAACATACAAAAAAACAAATCTTTCATCTTTTTAATATTAGTTTAGATGAATTAAGTTCGTCTAGTTGTGTACATACCTAAATCGTATGGCCCCTGAGCGAGATTGGGATTTGAAGAATTGAGGGCGGCCCACGTGAGTTTCGACATTGGTTGTCCTGTAATGTGTTCGATTATCATTATCATCTACGATAAGTCCACTCACTACTGTGCTAATTGCCGTGCAGCCTCTTACAGCACAACAGTTCTAAAAACAATTTAAAACCTGAAACAAAGTTCTTCGATTATTTTAATGCAATGTTATATATAGTTTTATGAATTTTTTTCTGTTTTTTAATTGGCACGGTGTAGCTTTTAAAATGTTTTATTTTACATACCTTCTATTGGTACGTGAAGTGATTGGTCTTATTTCCTAAAAATATTGCTTCTTTCTGCTCGTTGTTATATTCTTACCATCAATGAACCACATCTCCAAGTTTATTTTATTTTTATTGTGTACATTTGTTAATAATTGCACTCCTTTGTTATAAAGATACTAACAACTATATACAAAAAGGCATCGATTAGAACATCTTATAGAAATTAATTTTATTGGTTAGTTTTGCTTGCACGAAATAAGATTCGCTATGATGAAATACATTGTTTTACGGAATTAATATATCAGAAAGTTATGCTATATTACAGTAATAATATAATTTGTCGACCGCGTGGCGTAGTGGTTGGCGTGACAGGTACGCTTTCTGCGCCACCGGTTCTGGGTTCGATTCCCAGTCGGAGGTAACATTTGTTCAAAAACACAAATTGTTGCTTTTCGGGTCTGGTTGTGTTGTGCATGTAAAATATATGTTTGTAAAACGCACCCACGAAACAGGAGAAAATCCTACTGTTTAGCTTCGTTTTTTTGAATAAAAAAAAAAACAATTATTTTTTTTTTTTGGTTCAAACGACATCGGAGTGCAACGGGGGTTGACACTGAAAAACAGTGCTGTGACGGAATTCGCTTCCGCCGCAGTGTATGCTGAGTTGTGAACCTCGTTTGCTAGGAGTACGGCGTACAATTTCCATACTTTTGTGTACGTCCGTTTCTAGCAAATAAATTATTTTTCTTTCTTTCTTTCTTTCAAGTATCCGATGAAGCTGTATATGCCAAAAAGGCTAACAGCAATTACATCACCGAAATTATATATAAGATAGATAGGAAACGTGAACCGTAACGGACCGAAATTTCCTTATTTATAACGATTTTGAACTAATTACAGTCATTACCGCCGCGCACTTGCTGAATATTGTTCGTTTTAGCCCCGATTGCGCTATAAAATTAAAACGAGTATAAAATTAGTTTTTCTATATTTCTATATAGAAATGATCTATATTTTATATATATTCGTAGTGATAGTGGTGTTGGCTGCCGTTGTTGGACTTTATCAGAAGAATACGAACGCAATATGCAAATCCAAAAAACGGCTTAATGGAAAAACCACCCTTATTACCGGCGGAACCGCTGGTATGGGTCTGCAAATAGCTATCGACTTCGCTAACAGAGGCGCAAGGGTCATTGTCGCATGTCCCTTCCCTGAAGAAGGAGCTAACGCCTTAAAAACTATCATTGGACAAACCGGTCACGACAACGTTGTGTTTAAACTTTTAAATCTCGCGTCTCTGGAGTCCGTGCGGCAGTTTGCTTCAGACATTTTGAAAAACGAAGACCGGCTCGACATTTTAGTAAACAACGCTGGAATCGGAAATAGAGGAAGATTTATCACAAAAGATGGATTAAACTTTTTAATGCAAGTAAACTACTTCGGACATTTTCTTTTAACTCTTTTACTCTTACCGCTTTTAAGAAAGACAGGGAAACCCCGGGAGCCCAGCAGGATAGTGAATACGGCATCGTTTACGCATCACCTGGGCGAGATTACTCTTGAGAATATAAACAATTCAGACCATTGGCACGAGTTTCAGATTTACAGCAATAGTAAACTGGCCCTAATTTTATTCGCTCGTGAACTGACAGACAGACTGAAGGACGTTAATGTTGTTGTAAACTCTGTAGATCCCGGTGCGGTTGGCACGAACTTTTTTAAAAAAAACTTTGGCCCTATCGGTTTTACGCAGGCGAGACTCCTGCTAAACAGTCTGAGCAAAACACCATGGGAGGGTGCACAGACTGCTATTCACGTGGCGTTAGACAAAGAAGCAGGGGAGATGAGTGGACAGTTCTTCAGGAATTGCAAGGTGACAAGTGCCAATCGCAAGGCATATAACGAAAAAACGGCGAAAATATTATGGGAGGAATCAGTGAGACTTGTGAAAATGAGTGAAGACGAACTCCTTCATTGTTTTAAGGACATGTAACTGAAACAAAAACATGTGTTATATGTTATGCATTATTTATGAGATGGGATTTGTTACATAGAAATAGTAATTGTAGCACATGATCTTCTTCTATATAAATAAAAATCAATTGCCGCATGTGTGAAAGATCATGAGAACGGCTCGGCCGGTTTGGTTGATTAATTTTTTGCTGTGTTCATAACTGTCAGGACAAGGTGTGTTCTAATTGGGAATTTCTGTGTGAATTCTTTGAACTTTTAAACAAGTAATTAACACGTAACAACCATTTGAACTTGAAAAAATACTTCCATTCCATCCATAATTGTTTAAATTAAAATCATCTGAGCCTTACAAATAATGCACATTCGTTATGGCCAGTAACTCAGGGATCTAATTTAAATATTTTTTTGTTGGTTTATATCTCAAATACGTCTCAAATCTGTTTTTGCGTGAATTTTAACATTAGCTCGTTTTATAGAAAAAGTCGAATGGAAAAAAACTTTTAACGTTATAGAAATTTTAAGTAATAAAGATTTTTATGTTACGAATAATATTACTTCAAATTATTTATATGGTTTACAGACATTTGTTTTGGATCTCAGTGTTTGTGCACGTGCAATGTATACCTACAGACAGTATACATATACAAATAGTATACGTGCACAATCTTTCCTATTGGGGTAGGCAGAGACTACATCTTTCCACTTCCTACGATCACTTCTACGATTACTTTTGACGTGGCCTTTCTCAAAAACGACTTTGATCTGATCGTGATACGTTTGCCGACGTCGACCTTTGCCGCCTCGCCCATCCAGATATGATTTATATCTCTACAACTTATTGCAAAATATTAAAAATAAAAAACAGATTATTAAAATTAAAAGTTAAAAATGATATTAAGTGAACGTTAGCTTTGATAGGTGTCCGGCAGAGTAGAATAGACCCTACCTCTTTCCAACCGAGGTCTCGTTAAAAGCGACTAAGGTATTGTACGGACAGCCATTATTTATGCAGATTAACACCATAATATGCAATGCTGTCACTATACTGCTCGTGGGAAAGCAATGGGGAGTTAGAAGTTTTTTTTTGACTCGTACCAAAATGGATTCGCCACCCGTCACGTCTCGTTTCCCGCGGGGGTGAATAGTGTGCTACATGCGTAGTGTCTGCCTACCCTTTATATTGGGAAAAGGCGTGACTATGTGTATGTGTGTGTGTAGCTTTGATATTTTGTTTTATTGTATATGACGGAGCAGATGTTCTTAAGTTGTTTTTAAAAAGCAGCCTTTTTAAAATGACCTTCACCATCACTCTATTAATTAACGTATGAATTTAAATAACGAACACTGATCAAAGAATCACCAAAAACAGTTTATTTAATTGAAACATTAATTCATTATTTTAAATAAAACTAACCAAACTGAACAAAAGATAAATTGACATGTCTCACACTGTTTAAAACAATAACTGATTATTCTAACGAAAATAGAATAAATGAAAATGACACTTGATTAAACGCGTGTCCAACAGATACGCCGATCCCTTTTCGAATGGTCTCGGTCGCTCTTTATAGGTGGCTTACAAGTCGACAGTCCGAATGGAGGCCCGCAGCCTCCCTCGGACGGTCATTAGACGACTTAAAATCATTTGAGATATTCGTATTCGAAGTCGCGCAAGCACGCAGCGAACGCGACACAGTCCGAATTTCGATTTGTTTGTAGGAGTTTATTTAAGTATTTATGTTTGAGTCAAACGAAACCTGGCACGCGGGCCCCTGGCCCGTGAGCACAGTATCCGATGAAGCTGTAAAAGCCAAAAAGGCTAACAGCAATTACATCACCGAAATAATATATAGGTGGCAGGCATAGGAGGTTAAGAAATGTCAATATGGCGCCATCCGGCGTTTCAGGTGGGATAACAGACCTTTGGCAACTCCCAATAGCTTATTTAACTAATCAATATTAAACTTACTATTGCTAAAATCTTCTTATATATTTACCAATTATTGATGTGCTATAATTAAGTCGATTACCTCAATTATAGCCTATCAATAACTTTAAGCTTTTAAGCTATTACCCTTTACAAATACTCGTAACAATGATACTGACTCTAATTAATACAAATACATTTCACAATCAATAAATAGTTGTCTGTCGACCGTGTGGCGTAGTGGTTAGCGTACCTGACTTCTGCGCCACCGGTCCTGGGTTCGATTCCCAGCCGGAGGCAACATTTTAGCAGAAACACAAATTGTTGCTTTTCGGGTCTGGTTGTGTTGTGCATGTGAAATGTATGTTTGTAAAAAGCACCCACGATACAGGAGAAAATCCTACTGTGGGGCTTCGTTTAAAAAAAATCAAAAAAAAAAGTTACATGTTATTTTTAGTTAATTGTTAAATAAATTATTCTGAACAGAATGATTATAACAATTCTTAGTATTTAAGCACTTTTAAACACTTCATCTCCTTATTTTAATTATGGCGAACATGTTTGCGCCGATATATATGATGACGAAACGAGCAAAACGTTCACCGGATGGTAAGTACAACGTGCGCCCACAACAAATTCTGTGTCACCCAGAATTTTCTGTGTGACACCACACTGAGCCCGCAACCCTGAGACATCAGTTCTTAAGTCTTAAATGCCCAGTGATTACGCTAGCCCACAGTGCCCTTCAACTCGAAACAAAGTAAAGTTTGCACACTACTGCTTCACGGCAGAATAACTGGCCCTGTGGTGGTACCTACCTAGACGGATTTCTGCATAGATGATGATAATCTGTATTTACCCGCAACGATAATGGCGCGGCTTAGGATTTCTGCCGCCCCTTTACTTAGCGTTGGTGACGTAAATGTCGACTTAGAGAAATGCCTAAAAATTCGCAATGATGGTAGGATTCTTCTGCAGGAATCTATCTGGTTAGGTACCACCGCAGGGCCGGTTATTCTGTGGTGAAGCGTTAATATGCAAACATTACTGTGTTTCATTCTGAAGGTCACTGACAGCTAGTATAAGTACTGAGCCTATGAGACTTAAGAACTGATGTCTCGGGGCGACAAAGGCAGTGTGGTGCCACAAAGAAATTTTCTAGATGACAAAACATGTGTTATAGATAAACGTTGCACTTACAATGAGGTGACTGTTTTGCTTAGATGATATTAGTCCGGCAGAGTAGCTATTCTACTACCTCTTTCCTACCAAGTAACAAAACGAGCAAAACATTCACCTGTTTGTAAGCGCATCGTCTGCCCATAATATTAATAATCCACGAAGCAACCGGATATTAATCCATCATCATCATTTCAGTCTATCAAAGTCAACTATTGAACGTAGGCCTCCCCCATTGATTGCCACGAAACACGTTCCTGAGCCACCTACATCCATCGACTTCCGGTAAAACCCTACACTGCGTTCGCCGGAAGGAGGTTGCCACTCGAGAACCTTTCTTCCCCAACGGTTATTCTAGTTCTACTGTGTGTAAAATCGTTACGCATTTTATCTCCCAGAGAAACTCCGAGCATAGCTTTTTCCAAATCTCTTTGATCGATTCTGAGCTTTCTCATGCGGCGTGCAGTGAAAGACCATATGTCATCACTGGCAACACGCACTGGTTGTATACTTTTGTTTTGAGGCATTGGGTATACTCGACGAGAAAATGTGACGCAGTTTCCCGAACGCTGCCGAGTTGGATCCGTTGATTGACCTCTTGGCCGAAGTTGGACCTACCTAGTCGGACAATCTCTCCTAGGTATATATATATATAGGTATTTATATATATTAACAACCGGCAAAGGCGTGACAGGAACGTTAGACATAATCTTCGTCTTGTCCATGTTCATCTTAAAACTTATCCGTTTTAAGATGAACATGGACAAGACACTATTGAGGTCATAGACCATAGCGCTAGGGTCCTCCAGCGATTCTGCCATTATGTCTACATCGTCGGCAATTTGAAGGTGAGTGATGTATTCGCCATTGATGTTATTTACTATTCTGTCCTTTCCAGTCCAGTAGCTTCAAGACATCTTACAATGTAGCAGTGAAGAGTTCCGGGGTATTACATCGCTCTGTCTTACAGCTTCCTGCAATTGGATCGGTTTTGTACTCTGGTTCTAAACTCGGATAGCCATCGTAGAAGTGGTATACAAGCATTGCAATACATCGAAATACCGACAGTCAATTCGGCACCGCTGAAGGGCCTGTAGCACCGACACTACTACTGTAGACTTTCACATAATCCACATACGCCAGACATAGCGGGAGATTGTACTAATAGGTCGTTTTTAAAATCTTTCGAAGGGTATGTTTCGGGTCTATGGTATCTGTGTATCCGGTTTCTTCAGGAGGCGGGAAGTCGTCAATTGTGCTTGCGAGACGATTTGTAATAACTCTCGAAAAAGCACGTAGACTAGACATAAAGAATCATGCCTAGTTATACGTAAAAGTCTCCCAACAACACCTTGACCTTCAGCGAATACCGTTTGATATAGTTAATAGAATCAGGCGTTACTTTGCGGAAATCCATTATAGTAAAGGAGAGAAAGTTAATTTGCTAAGATCCGCATGCAAAATGTAAAATGGTGTGTATTACCTAGTTTTGAAGAGCACAGCCCGCCCTCCCTCAATAGCCAAGTCAACTTATCACTTGATAATGCCTCGTTTTGATGTGAAACACGTGTCGTGTTCTCGACTTCAGTGGTGTGTATTGCCTAGTGGTAGTGTTGTAGTGGTAGAGGGTATCTGGTGGCGGCTCCCGGTCGCGGTATTCATTTTCTTGTGCACGCTGTCGAGGGCGGGCGGTGCTCTTCAAAACTAGGTAATACACACCATTTTACATTTTGCATGCGGATCTTAGCAAATTAACTTTCTTTCCTTTACTAGAATACCGTTTGGTTATTCTGAGTATAAAGTAGGCAACCCTAGTCAACAAACTCCCGATCTTAACAAAGTTGATAATGAGAGACATATTTATTTATTATTTATTGAACCTTACTATATGTAAAAAAGAAAAGGATGGACTTAATCTTAAAAGCATTCTCTGCCAGTCAATCTTTAGTCAGTGAGTGAGTAACGGCGAAGCCGGTTACAAGAAATAGGATCGTAGATTACTAATTAAAAATACCTACACGTATACAAACGTAAACACACGTATATTTACATATACACATACATCCATATATATATATATACCATACATACCGGATTCAAGGATTACCGTGTCTTTCCTCTGTCTTCGGGCTTCAGATAATCTTATAATATCCCAGCGTAACTTGCTCACCTTCTGTTGCAGCTCCAAGATCCTCAGCGTGAGTGCATTGAATGCTATCAGTTCCAGTCGTCGTTGGTGATAGCAAGATCTCCTCCTCCAGAGATTCTTTGCACCCCCTGCCCCGCCGTTGCCATAACCGCTACCGTAGCCAGGGCTAGCGGGCCGCCGGAGACTAAGGGTCGTTGTGTCTTTGTACCTCTCATTTCGGGGGGATGCGCCATAGTTTCCACGCTTGACAGGCGGGTTGGCAACCGCAGTTTGTTTTTTTGATATTGCCAGGAGTTCCCAGGGGTTCCCTCTGTCGACTTACGACACCCACGGGACGGGACTGGGGTGGCAGATTTTCTTACGCCGCTACTACGCGGCAATTAATAAGCCATGCAATAAATCCATCCAATGACATTATAAATGCGAAGATAACCCTGTCTGTCCCTCTGTCTTTTGTTACCTTTTCACGGCTCAACCAATGTACTGATCTTGACGATATCGGCACAGAGATAGCTTGCATCCTGGAGACGGACATAGGCTTTTTTTTGGAAAATCAAAAAGTTTTGAAGGCCGTTAAAAACAAAAATCGTTGGTTTTTAGGTTCATACAGGAGAAGTACCAGTGTGGGGCATAGTTTTTGTGGAAATAAGATAATGTCATTATGTTGGTAACCCTGATTTTGGTTTGGTTGGTATTAATAAATATGCTAATATTGTGCCTCCCATACTACTATTGAGTTGTTTGTAGAACATTGGTTTACAATAAAATAATACAGGAAATCTGTATTTTTCATTTATCACATCACTTTTTATTTAAAACTAGATGTACCCAGCGATTTCACCCCCGTAACATAACCGACCCCGATCGATAATATATGTCGCCGCGAGAGCACTCAAAACCGACGTGGTCTAAATTCCTTGATCACCGTTTAAATATTTTTATTACATAAGAATTCCTTTGTATTTAAATCATTTAACAGTTTACAATAGCCGTCTTGTATTGGCCACTTTTGTTAAGAGGTGTCGCTGAGAAAGCGCACTCTACCAACGTAATCTTAACTCCTTCGTCGCCTTTGAAATTATTTTATCACAAGAGCCACTCGGCCACTTGAGGTGTCGCTGTGAAAGCACCCACTTAACAACTTAGTCTTAATTCCTTCTTCGCCTTGTAAATTATTTTGTCACACCAGCATTTTTTATCGAAATATTTTTGGGGTGCCCTATATCGCTAACTTTTATAAATCAATCGTCAGGCAATCGCTAGTCTACGCGTCACAAGTGAACTGTTATTATACTAAGATTGATATTTAATGGTATAAAGGTATTGGCCCCTTTGACCAATTGACCCTTTTTATATTGATAATTTACATGCCATGCAGGCTTGTAAATTATCAATATAAAAAGGGTTGTAACATTAACTTGGTTAACTTCTGTTTAAGGACTTGCCCGTGCAGGTTGTGCATTTGGAAAGTGTTCCATAAGTGTATTAGTACTTTAAATAAATTGTAAAATATTGTAAGAAATATAAATCAGTGATAAATAAATCATTTGTAAGTGATTAATCAAGCCGTTTCTTTGCAATGGATCGGGAGGAGAACAGTACAACTGAACGCTTGTCAAATGGGTACAGTAGTACTGCTCCCCCAAAAATAATGCTTGGTCTTCAGCTTCGACATACACATATATACATCCCTATTTGAATCAGATTTTGGGGTTTTAATATTTTTGCGCGGAACCCTAATCATTTTTCTGAAATTGAAATCCTAAGTTATCCGCTACAATATCAGCTGTCAGTCAGTGAAAGTCCCATCATAATCGGTCTAGCCGTTTCGGAGATTATCCGAAACAAACATACAGACAAAAATTATGAAAATTGTTTTTCTTTATCAGTACCATATAGACCCTCTATATGGTACTGATAAAGAAAAATTCGTAATGTCCTATACATCCCGGCAGGCTGGGCTTAGGGACGATGTGTATATGCCCCAAGAAACATAATGAGCCTCGTAGCGTGATACCTGTAGGAGATATGTCGACTTAAAGAATTTGCTTAAAACTCATATGTGAGTTAGCCGTGGTAGCTCAGGGGCCTGGTGCTCGCCTTTAATTTCATAGTATGCGAGTAACCTGGGTTCGATCCCCGGTGCCAGCACCTCTAAAATTTTAAGTGCATTTTAAGTGCTGATTTACCACGTGCTTAGCGGTGAAGGAAAACATCGTGAGGAAACCTGCATGTCCGAGGAATAGAAATATTACGAGGACATGTGAAGTCCGCCAACCCGCATTGGAGCAGCGTGGCGGATTCTTCCTAGCTCTAAAAAACCCTCTCAGAAATGAGAGGAGGCCTGTGCTCAGCAGTGGGACATTTATAGGCTGAAACTTTACTTTTTTTTTTTCATATGTGACTACCCTGTTATACAGCTGATCGAGGCAATGAACTCATACATTTAATGAGGCGTTTTTCCTTTGAGCTGCCATCGAAAGAACTCGCAAATACTAGGATAACATGAAGCTTAAGGAAATCTGTTGCGAAGTAAATCTGTTAGAATGACGCCGTAGTAGGGTAACATAAATTAAATGGAGAAGAAAACGTATTTTGAATTTGTCTGTTTTGGACTGGACTTTCTGAGTTAGGGTTGCGTAAAGTTTTACAAAACAAATAATTTTAAAGTTTTGTATGGACATTATTATGTATTCAATTTTGTTATTAAAGCTTCACTGTTGTGTTTATCAGATCAAAGTAGCATGGGTAGGTGCCGGGATATTATACATACCATTTATAAGAATTGAGTAAAAAAACTGTTATTTTGTTATTACAAACACACACTTCAATTTTATTTATTTGTATACATAAATAAAAAATACACATGTATTATTTTGCTAACTTTTATTTAAATTAATAAAAAGACATTTATTTTAATGTAACGATGATTACATTTTTATAAGATCCACCGTAAAAACGCCACAAAGAATATCGTGTTTCTAAAATACAAATAGACTAACATTTAACATTATTTTCTTTACACAATTTACAAAAATATGCCTTATAAGTAAAAACGAACATTACTAATTGATTACATTTTAGTCTAATCGCTATACTATATCAAACAATAGATCGAGTGAAGAGTATAACTAACGACAAGGTATGTACCAGGATTCGAATCAGGAGTCCTCGACTGTAGCAGTTAAAACTGGCTTAAAACATCTAAACGAAATATGTATGCGAAATTATCTTTTAGATTCTAATACGTCGAATGGAACCGTGTGGTGGCGGCTTAAGAATCTACCACCCCATCATCATCCCGTGGGAGTCGTAAAGGACGACAGAGGGAAAATAAATACCAGAGGATGGGCAGCAGCATTTTCCTGGAACATTTGAACAAATAAACTGCGGTTGCCAACCCGCCCGCCAAACGTGGCAACTATGGCAAAATCCCCCAAAATGAGAGCTTCAAACATTTGTGACATCTATGGGGGAGACCTATGTTCAGCAGTGGACTAGTGATAGGCTGATATGATGATGATCGTGTCGAATGTATGTTAGGATCGCATAACACTCCTTAGAGAATTGGGGAACATTTTTTTTTATTGGATAAAGTGATGAAACGGGCAAAACGTTCACCTGATGGTAAGTGCAACCTCTGCCCATAACAAATACTGTGTACACCCAGAAATTTCTGTGTGACACCACACTGTGCCCATCACACTGAGACAAAAGTTCTTAATTCTCATATGCCCAGTGATTACGCTAGCTCACAGTGCTCTTCAAACCGAAACACAGTAATGTTTGCACACTACTGCTTCGCGGCAGGAATAACTGGCCCTGGGGTGGTACCTACCTAGACGGATTCCTGCATAGGAATCCTACCACCAGTAAAATAACAAATAACATGAAATGCAAAAGAAAGAAACAAATTTTATTCATAGATAGAAATCAATACAACACACTAAATCCATACTAATGTTACAAATGCGAAAGTAACTCTCTCTGTCCCTCTGTCTGTTTGTTAAATTTTCGCTCAACCGTTGAACAGATCTTGACCAAATTCGGCACAGAGATGGCTCGCATCCGTGAGACGGTTCTTTATCCCGGTAAATGAAATAGATCTCACGAAATATTTTAAAAACTTGTATCAGACGACGATATAGATACGATGAAGTCGCGGGCATAATCTAATAAAATATATGTTGTGATGTGATAATTAACAAAGCCTTTCTTTCCTTCAATAAACAATGAATAGATTAATGAAGGAAGGTAAGTTACTTTGCTAAGATCCGCATGCAAAATATATAAATGGTTTTTATTTTCCCACTGTCGACTTTTACGACATCCATGGGATAAGATGAGGTGGTAGATTCTCTTAAGCCGCTACCACACGGCGCGTTACACCAACCGTTCATCACTTATATACAGAAGCATAATTATTTATATGAAAATTAATCTAGTTTATAGAATCAGGCGTTACTTTGCGGAAATCCATTACAATGAAGGAAAGTAAGTTACTTTGCTAAGATCCGCATGCAAAATATAAAAATGGTGTATATTACCTAGTTTTTTGAAGAGCACCACCCGCCCTCCCTCAGTAGCATGCACAAGCAAACACCGCCACCAGGAACCGCCACCAGGTACCCACCACCAACCACTACAATACTACCACTAGATAATATACACCATTTCACACATTTTATACACGTCTGTCGTAGAGTCTATGACGCTTGATAATGCCTCGTTTTGGGGCGAAACACGTGTCGTGTTCTCGACTTCAGTGGTGTATATTATCTAGTGGTAGTATTGTAGTGGTTGGTGGAGGGTACCTGGTGGCGGTGTTAGTTTGCTTGTGCACGCTACTGAGGGAGGGCGGGCGGTGCTCTTCAAAAAACTAGGTAATATACACCATTTTTATATTTTGCATGCGGATCTTAGCAAAGTAACTTACTTTCCTTCATTGTAATGGATTTCCGCAAAGTAACGCCTGATTCTATAAACTATAATAAATAGATTGTTATTTATATTACACTAGCTGATGCCTGCGACTTCGTTCGTGTGGATATGTTTTTTAAATACCCCGTGTGAACTATTTGCTTTTCCGGGATAAAAAGTATCCTATGTCCGTGCCCAGGATGCAAGCTATCTCTATGCCGAATTCTGTCAAGATCGGTTCAGCGGTTGAACCGTGAAAGGGTAACAAACAGACAGAGGGACAGAGGGAGTTACTTTCGCATTTATAATAATAGTATGCATTGCAGGAAGGAACGTGTTTCCGACTCAGCATGACGCAACAGCAATAATGTGTTCTTATTATATTAATATTTCAAACATACTTTGTAAAAACTCAAAAAGAAACGACTCGATAACTTCTCGTAAGTACAGTCACGTGCAATACCAATACATATTGCATATACATTTTAGCATTTTCGAACTATCCTTCGCGTAAGTACCAAGTTTAAAGGCAACGCGACTTTCTGAGTGATATCGGACCTTACACTTCACCCAGAATTCCATTTTTTATTTTATTGGATAAAGTGACGAGACGAGCAAAACGCTCGCCCGATGGTAAGTAAGCGCAACGTCTGCCCATAACAAATACGGTGCCCCCGGAACATTACGGAGTGACACCACATCTGAAACAACAGTTCTTAAGTGATTACACTAGCTCTCAGTGACCTTTACACCGAACACAGTAATGTTTGCACACTACTGCTTCACGGCAGAATTACTGACCCTACGGTGGTACGTACTTAGACGGATTCCTGCATAGGAATCCTACCACCAGTAATTTCTGTGCAGCACCGCACTGCGCACGTCTATATGTGATATCGATTTACATATGCACAGTGATGTTGTTCTCCTGGCCGATTTTAGACCACGGTGACTACTACCGAATGCTGTCGGCAGTTATCAACTGCGCAGGAGATATTATAGTTCCACAAGTGTACGCGCAAAAAAGGGGCACACATTTGTGTTTTTGCACAAATTGTTGGTTTATGCAAAGTTGCAGAGGATACTTTTTATTCCGGAATATCAAAGAGTTTCGACGATATTTAAAAAAAAAGCTTTATCCACACGGACGTAGTTGCGGGCGCCAGCTAGTAGTTTATAAGGTGTAACCATATTAGCCGATGGGTGTCCGGCAGAGTAGAATAGAACCTACCTCTTTCCTACCGAGGTGCCGTAAGAAGCGACTCAGGTATTGTACGGCCAGCCTTCATTCGTGCACAATAACAAATGTAGCACACAATGGGCGGAGGCAGTAGAGAGCAAGGGGGAGGCCATGGCAGTTACTTTGGACATAGCGAAAGCCTTTGATCGGGTATGGCACAAAGCGCTTCTCTCGAAGCTTCCTTCTTATGGGCTTCCCGAGAAATTTTGCGATTGGGTCACTAGTTTTCTCACAGACCGGAGCATCAAGGTCGTAGTTTACGGTGCATGCTCGGACTCCAAGTCTGTGAACGCTAGTGTCCCACAAGGCTGTGTGCTATCGCCAACCCTGTTTCTTCTGCATATCAATGATATGTTACAAATTATTAACATTCATTGCTATGCAAATGACAGCACTGATGCCTTAAACACCGTCCGTGCTATTATTTCTCGGGAACAAGTCGACGAGTACCGGAACAAACTTGTGTGATTTTGTTTTGACTGGGGCCGACTAAATTTAGTCCAGTTCAACCCTAACAAGACACAAGTTTGCGCGTTTACCGCAAAAAAGAAACCCTTCGTCGTATCACCTCATTTCGAGAGCACTCCCCACGTTGCCTCAGCCATTATCGGAATCCTTGGCCTCGACATATCTAGCAACTATCAATTTCGCGCACTCTAAAAAGCTTGGCGTGCTGAGTAGAGCGCGACAGTACTTCATGCCGGCCCAACGCTTGCAACTTTATAAGGCGCAGGTTCGGCCGCACATGGAGTACTGTTCACATCTCTGGGCGGTGGCAGCCCAGTGTCAGCTACTTCCATTTGACCGCATTCAAAGAAGAGCGACTCGAATCATCGACGACCATGTCCTATCTGATCGGCTTGATCCCCTGGCTTTACGAAGAGATGTTGCATCTCTTTCCATTTTTTACAGGATCTACCACAGGGAGTGTTGCGAGGAATTATTCGGACTAATTCCAGCCGCTGAATTTCACCATCGCACCTTACGGCACAACTTAAAATTCCATTGTCACCACCTTGATGGTTGGCATCCCACCACAGTGCGTTTTTCGCGGAATTTTCTGCCACGCACTTGCACTTTATGGAATGTGCTGCCGTCAGCGCTACGCCGGACCGATACGACTTCAAGAAAAGATCCTATTCCTTCCTCAAAGGCCGGCAACGCATCTGCTATTCGTCTGGTATTGTAGGTGTTCATGGGCGGCGGTGATCACTTACCATCACGTGAGCCACCTGCTCGTTTGCCCCCTATTCTGTATAAAAAAAACTTTTTATTGGTCGCAGTATTCCTGTACAGGAATCCGCCTTGGTGGGTACCATCTCAGTGCCAGTTACTCTACAGAGCAGCAGTAGTGTCCAAACAAAACTGTGTTTCGGTCTGAAGGCCACTGACAGCATATATAATTACTGGACTTAAGAACGGATGTCTCAGAGTGACGAGCGCAATATGGTGTGACACAGAAATGTTACGAGTGACATATGTCACGACTTTTTCGTGTCGTCACTTTTTTCAATAAAAAAAATATATGTTAAAATTGGTATAGAACCTTCAAAAAACTGACTCTAAAAGTGTACTAAAATTAGTACCGAAATATATATTTTGTAAACGACTGCAAACTTATACAAAATCGTCCCATCTTCATACGTATAAATCAGATTTCGGCAAACAAAAGATGAGACTGCCTTCGGCGACTAAATACTCAGATTATCCCAGCGAAGGCCTAGATCTTCCTCGGCGGCGGCGACTCGGACACGTTGGGGGTGAGGGACAGCCGCCTGATGTTGGGCTTGTCGTATTCCTCCATGGACATGGCGCGCGACATGCGCCGCTCAACGCCCGGCGGCGGCAGCGAGGTCAGCTGGCTCTGACCCTGGCAGAACAGCAGAAGCGACTGCGCCACTTTCGCCGGCTGAAAAATCAATTCAAGTTCACAAACAGGCACAGTCGTAATCTCACTCGCCTCCTTCAAAACCCTCCCTCCTCTTTTCCAACCGGAAAAGTGTACCAGCTCTAATATCTTTGATAACGTACCAAAGTATCCGATTTACTAGTGAAAGGTAGTAACTTATCCACAATTTACTTTAAACAGTTACATGTGCAAGTCTTTATTGCACAAAATACATTTGTTGCACAGCATTTGTTATTGGCAGACGTAGCATTTAACATCAGGCCATCTATTGATAATGCTTATTAACTTTGACTATTGTACTTATATTAATTATATTCTATGCAAGAAAATACACCAATATTGTTTCATTTGCTGTGTTTCAGGTTCAGGTGTTAGTTTAATACCATAGAACTTTATTTTACATATTTTATTACCATTTCTTAGATTACTTAATTGACTCATCGCCAACATTGTACAAATTCGCAAGCTTCAAATACTCATAACTTTTTATAGAATGAACCGATTTTAGTAAAACAAAGAATAAATGTTGCAGAAAGATACCTTTTATATTTTCGTACAAAATTTTAAAAAGTACAGACACGTGCACTTTACATTTTTATTATATGTATAGATAAAAATGTTACGTTATAAAGCCTAATGTTATATTAGTATAATTAGTACAATATTTAAAAATCAGATGGCAGCAGTTAGTACGCATTAAAAAAGAACTATTTATGGCAGTTGCACCTGCCCTGAATCGGAATACGTGTGCGACATTTAAACAGCGGATATAACGCCATCTAGTGATACTGATTAAATATTGTAATTAGCTATAATAACATTATATTTTCATTTAGTGTTTCTCAGGTATTAGGTATTAAGTTTTTATTTATAAAACCTAATTTTACGTCATTTTTTTTCCATTTCTTAGATTAGATTTAAATGAAGTGCATTGATTCATCACCACCATTGCCTTAATTCGTAAATTTCAAATACTCTTTTTATAGTATAAACTGATTTTAATAAAACAAAGACTTAATGTTACAGGGAACCTCAATGATTTTCTTACTGCGTATTTTGATTAAATTTAGTACTTTAGGCGTGATGCGTTCACAAACAAACAAACAAACAAACAGACAGACAGACAGACTTTTCTAAAAATGATAGAAATGTATTTAGTTACTTATTTTTAGCGTCCCTCTAACATTTTTTTCCCAAAATTTTTAAATGTACAGACACGTGAAGTATACAGATTTTTTATATGTATAGAATAGGTGAGAGGTGGTTATTTCGGCCTTGAACCATGAGCTTTTTTAGGGATTTCCTTTAGCCGAGTCCAACCCGTGGGTGACACGGGATTAAATAGGGCGACAAATTACTTTACTCCACCAACAAGCGGCATGAATACTGTTTTAAATTAATTTAATAAAAAATACATGAAACAGCGTATATAATATATAGTAGGATATGGAGGATTGTGAATTATATTTCGAAATATAACACACTAGCTGATGCCCGCGACTTCATCCGCGTGGATATACGTTTTTTAAATATCCTGTGGGAAATATTTGATTTTCCAGGATAAAACATATTCTATGTCCGTCTCCAGGATGCCAGCTATCTCTTTGCGAAATTTCGTCAAGAAGCGGTTCAGCCGTGAAAAGGTAACAAACAGACAGAGGGACACAGAGAGTTACTTTCGAATTTATTTATTTTTTATTTATTTATTTCTTACAACAAATTATAACACCATAACAGTTAAAAAAAACAAATCGATGCTATAAGACAAACAAAAAAAACTTCAAACATAAATATAAAAAAGAAAATTACATGTAAAATATTCAGCAAACTCCGTTTTCTACGCATTAGTATGCTGCTATTGTGAATTTCGACTGACTACAAGAAAAAATATCAATATCCTCAGAAATAACATTTAAGTAACGTTTCGCACGTGACAGGGGGGCGTTCTGAAGCAAGTTAGTTCTGGCGGTGGGCACAAGAAATAATTGGGGACGGCGACGCAAGCACACGCACCCATCAGGCGCGCGCAGCTTCAGTGCTGTGAGCACATCCGGGTGATGTACCCACCCGCGAATCACCTTCCACAGATATTTAATGAGCGCGATATCCCTCCTCACACCCAAGCTACTGTACCCGACCATACCTATTACAAATAAACTCGGATACATCAGCGGATAGTAAGGATAGACCCCATACTGTTTTAAATATAAAAAACGTGCCAATTTATTTTGAATTTTTTCCAGCATGAGACTGTATTTGTTTTCATGTGGATTCCATATGATGGCATTCATTTCGAGACGACTCCTTATATTATTAGTATGGATTTGGAATGGGCCAGGGGTCTAAAGAACAGGCACCCGGTCAGGGCTAGTTTTATTATAGAAGGATACAAAACAATATACTTAATTTATTTTGAATGTCGAAATTAATTTTATATTTTAGTATAAACTAAGTCAATGTCAATGTCTTGATATTAAAATGGATTTCAGACTATCTGACGCGCGCGACTTTGTCCGCTTGGATACAGGTTTTTTTTAAATATTCCGTGTGAACTATGTCATTTCCGCGATAAAAAGTATCCTATGTCCGTTTGCAGGATGCAAGCTAACTCTGAAAAGGTACCAACAGACAGAGTGTCGAGACGAACAAACCGTTCACCTGATGAAGTGCAACGTCTGCCCATAACAAATGCTGTGCCACCCAGAACATTTCTGTGCGGAAGCACATTGCGCCCGTCACCCAGAAATATCAGTCCTAAAATCTCGTATGCCCAGTGATTACACTAGCTCTCAGTGCCCTTCCGACTGAAACACAGTAATGTTTGCACAATACTGCTTCACGGCAGAATAACTGTCCCAGGGGTGGTACCTACCTAGATGGTACCAGACCAGTAGACTACTTTTTACTTTCGTATTTATAATATTAAGCATGGATTCTTTTTGCGACATACAATGAAATGTATTTTTTTAATTTTTTAATTTAAGTTCTGTATCAGGATTTTTTAGAGAATTTTAATTTCAATTTGTTTGCATGATTCGTTTCTCAATCAATTCAATCATTCAATCACCCAATATGGAGACGGTACGTATCGTCAAAAGTACTTTTACACTTATTATAGCATTAACAAAGACTTCATCATCATCATCATCATCATCATTTCAGCCTGTCACTAGTCCACTGCTGAACATAGGCCTACCTTATAGATTGCTACAAAAGTTAGTAGCTCTCATTTAGGGGGATTTTGCCATAGTTGCCACGCTTGGCAAGCGGATTGGCAACGACTTCAAGTTATCATATTCTTTTGAAACACGTTAAAACAATAAATTCATAGAGGATTTAAAAATAGTACGTCGCAAAACTTAATTAATTAACAACGCGAACTAAGCTATCTGTTTTTATTTTACACTAGCTGATGCTACCGGCGACTTCATCCGCTTGGATATTCGTTTTTTTTAATATCCCGTGGAAACAATGTGATTTACCGGGATTAAAGGAGTCCTCTGTTCGTTTCCAGGATGAATATTATTTCCGTGCCAAATTTCGTCAAGATGGGTTCAGCGGTTGAACCGCGAAAAGGTAACAAACCCACAGAGGAACAGAGAGAGTTGCTTTCGCATTTATAATATTAGTATGAATAATTTTGCCGTGTGGTGGCGGCTCGTTAAAGAATACTACCACTCCATCTCATCCAATGGATCTCATAAAGGCGAGTAAGGAATTAAACTGCACTGTGCACCCAACAGCACATGGTGGCGATGGGCTCACCACCTATCACACCAAGTGCATTATATTGTTTTGGTGAAACGTGGATTGTGGCAGTCATCTGTTTTTGCAGTGAGTGCCCAGTCTCTGACTACCCCTTATGGGATACAGTCGTGATCTTATGTATGTATGTATGTATGTATGAATAATTAAATATCTTTTTTTTATTTAATATCTTAAAATAAAGTCAGAAAATCGGACTGAGGATATGTGTCCAGGAGAGCATTATTAGGGATGAGGACCCGGGGCACGGGCAAGCTGGCACCCGCGACGATAGCACGAGACAAATTTAAGACCTAAAGCGGATTTTAAAACAGTGTCTTCCTTCAGTCTGTCCTATGTTTTTTATTTTCTTTCGCGTCCTTATCTCTCGACATTTTTCCTGGAAAATATTCTTTCTCTAAACGGTGATAACGATCTAAAAATATATTATTTATGAAACATCATTGCGGGTGCGTTTTTACAGACTTAAATTGCACATGCATCAACGCCCAGGCCCGAAACAACTGTCAGTTGACCAGGGGGTCGACTGTGTAACTCTGGTTGGTTTCGTGATCGTTATCATATGATGCCATTAACTAATGTATGAGCTTTATTTTGGCCGATGAAGCACATTCATTGGTTAATGAGATCAAATGAAACCGAACACGGAACCAACCAGAGTTACACAGTTGACCCCCAAGCCTGTAACCTCGTAAGAACCTTGACAACCTTGACCAATATAAACAAAACGAAACGAAACGCACTGCAAATTTTAATAATAATAAAAAGTTGTTGGCCTTGATGCGCAACCAGGACAGGATAAGATCCATTGTAAACGTGAACAGTAACGTACCGAAGTTAACTTGATTGTTGACGATTTTTTAACACACTTCGCACGCACGTTGCACTTATTATCATTTATAATCGCCGCGGTCTTGCTCAATATTGTTCGTTTTAATTCTGGTCGCGCAATATAATTGAATCGAGTAAAAATTAATCTTATCTACTATATCATTTGTGTGCTGCAGCTGCAAAATGATCATTATTTTATACATATTTTTAATAATATTGGTGTTGGCTGCCATCGTGGGACTTTATCAGAAGAATACGAACGCAATATGCAAATCCAAGAAACGGCTTGATGGTAAAACGACCCTTATCACCGGCGGAACCGCTGGTATGGGCCTGCAAATAGCTATCGACTTCGCTAACAGAGGCGCAAGGGTCATTGTCGCATGTCCCTTCCCTGAAGAAGGAGCTAACGCCTTAAAAACTATCATTGGACAAACCGGTAATAAGAACGTTGCATTTAAACTTTTGAATCTCGCGTCTCTGGAGTCAGTGCGTCAGTTTTCTTCAGCCATTTTGAAGGACGAAGACCGGCTCGATATTTTGATAAACAACGCTGGGATCGGAAAAAGAGGAGGATTTACCACAAAGGATGGACTAAACTTTTTAATGCAAGTAAACTACTTCGGACCATTTCTTTTAACTCTTCTACTCTTACCGCTTTTAAGAAAGACAGGGAAACCCCGGGAGCCCAGCAGGATAGTGAATACAGCATCGAATATGCATCACCTGGGCATAATTGATATTGAGAATATAAACAATTCCGGTCACTGGTACGAGTATCAGATTTACAGCAATAGTAAGCTCGCTCTAATTTTATTCGCTCGTGAACTGACAGACAGACTGAAGGACGTTAATGTTGTTGTAAACTCTGTAGATCCCGGTGCGGTTGGCACGAACATTTTTAAATGCTATGGAACTATCGGTGGTGCGCTAATGAGACTCCTACTATACAGTCTGAGCAAAACACCATGGGAGGGTGCACAGACTGCTGTTCACGTGGCGTTAGACAAAGAAGCAGGGGAGATGAGTGGACAGTTCTTCAGGAATTGCAAGGTGACAAGTGCCAATCGCAAGGCATATAACGAAAAAACGGCGAAAATATTATGGAACGAATCAGTGAGACTTGTGAAAATAAGTGAAGACGAACTCCTTCATTGTTTTAAGGACATGTAACTTAAATCTCAAGATAGTAATATTATAAATCTGAGTTTGTTTGGTTAAACGCGCTATTCTCAGGAACTACTGGTTCGAATTGTAAAATTATTTTAGTCTTGCTTAGCCTATTTATCGAGGAAGGATATAGGCTATATAACATCACGCTACGACCCCTAGAGCGATTAAATTAAACGGCGGGTGAAAACGCGGCGCACGGCTAGTATGTTATATTTTCTACATTAAGCAATGGGATTTGTAAAATAAAAATAGTAAACGTAGCACATAATATTAATTATATAGATGTATGTTCTTGTCACTTATTTGTTCAAAAAAACTTGCCCAAGCTTCAAGTCTACGCGGTCTTGGTGAATACAGATCCGTCACGGAAATGCATGATATTTAAATTCATCATTTAACCGGTCTCGGAACTGTATTTTTCACGGTTCGGTCGGGTTGGATGCACCGCGACTTACAAATATATATTTTTTTTTAATTCGACCATTATGAATGGTTTTTTATTTGTGCACTTTAATCTACGTTTGTACCGAATAAAGCGTATCTTACTTTCTTTCATTTGTCTCTGTCTTTTTTAAACAACGATGACTTCGATCTCTTTCCATTGTTTTCTTTTTATAGAAGAGAGGGCAAACGAGCCGGCGGCTCACCTGGTAAATATTAGATGGCTACAAATGGTTACTGAACACTAATCAGCCCCGATGTCCACAGATAGCTAAAAATAATATTTTATTCCAAATGGGCCAACGTTCGATGTGCAGTTACACGAATTTACAATACTCTAAATAAGAAATATTGTAATAATCAAGAAAGGTACATACATTAAATCACTTTTATTATAATATAAGTATTAACATAATTGAGAAAATAAAATATATACTAGAATATGAACCTAAAACTGAAAATCTTAATCATAAGATCACGACTGTATCCCATAAGGGGTAGTTAGAGACAGGGCACTCACTGCAAAAACCGATGACTGCCACAATCCACGTTTCACCAAAACAATATAATGCACTTGGTGTGATAGGTGGTGAGCCCATCGCCACCATGCGCCGTTGGGTGCACAGTGCAGTTTAATTCCTTACTCGCCTTTTACGAGATCCATTGGATGAGATGGAGTGGTAGTATTCTTTTAACGAGCCGCCACCACACGGCTAAAAACCTTAAAAAGTATAATATAATAACTAAAATATATTATTAAAAGGAATCCCTTTAGGCAAGGTTGGGAATATACTGTCAGCGTTCCCCCTTTAACAAGAAATACATATACTTTTTACTAACCTTAATAATATATATTATTTCTCTAAGGTGCTTATTCGGTATTTTTAGTTTTTTATTTGATAAAGTGACGAAACGTGCAAAACGTTCACCTGATGGTGAGTGAAACGTCTGCCCATAACAAATGCTGTGTCACCCAGAACATTTCTGTGTGACACCACCCTGCGTCCTTCACCCTGAGACACGAGTTCTTAAGTCATATCATATGCCCAGTAATTACGCTAGCTCTCAGTGCCCTTCAAACCGAAACAGTAATGTTTGCACGCTACTGCTTCACGGCTGAATAACTGGTCTTTAAAAAAAATGCAGATTTATTTTACAGGTACCGGCACCGAGGATCCTACTCAGAACACTCGCGTACAATTAAATTTAAAACGAGCGCCCGGCACCAGACCTAACGCGGCACTATGACTACAGTCAGGAATCCGTCTAGGTAGGTACCACCCCAGGGCCAGTTATTCTGCCGTGAAGCAGTAGTGTTACAAACATTACTGTGTTTCGGTTTGAAGGGCACTGTGAGCTAGCGTAATCACTGCGCATATGAGACTTAAGAACTGGTATCTCAAGGTGACGGACGCAGCATGGTTATGGAATTGCACTTACCACCATCAGTTGAACGTTTTGCTCGTTTCGATACCTCATCCAATAAAAAAAAGGAATCGAGCGCGGTGGTCGCTAGTAATATTACTCAATACGTTACCGCTAGAACTTTAGAGGTCTACTAAAAATTTTGAGAGGTGATTCACTACGTTCTCATCGGCGAGGAAACCTGCATGTCCGAGGAATAAAAATATTTCGACGAGATGTGAGGTCCACCAATCCGCACTGGAGCAGCGTGGACTTTTCTCAGCTCCATAACTCTCTCAAAAATTTGAGGAGGCCTGTGCGCAGCAGTGAGATATTCATTGGCTATTTTATACTTATTAAACGATTACAATTTCTCTTGTGTCGCGGGTTCGTTTGTAGACATGTACATTTGACCACAACACAGGCAGAACCGAAAACCAACTCGTGTTGTTACGGCCTCAAAAGTTTGATCGCCCAAGGTTTTAAGCCCAGGACCCGCGGAGTAGAAGTCGGGTATTTATATATACGGTTTACAGGCGGTTACTTCACTTTTGCTTTACATTGTACTTACAGCTTCAGCCAGAACGTCGCCAACTTTGTCGACCTTGAGAATTGTGACCTTGTCCTTGTCCAGCTCCTTGTACATCTTCTCGACGACGCCGGAGTACGGGCTCTGTGTGCCAGTGATCAGCAGGATGTCCGGCTGGCAGCCCCGGAGTATGAGATCCTTGCGACTAAAAACAGTCGAATGTTTATTATGTATTACTAGCTTTAATAATAATAATAATGTACATTTATTCTCACAACATATCTGGACCTGATCCTGGACCTGAAATCACGAGGTTACCGACATGTGGGGTGGTATGACGACCGAAATTATTCCGGTGGTCGTGTCTGCAAACGGGTTAATCTATGAAAATATATATTAATCTATCAAAAGTTATATAGTCGGCCAGTCTCTCGGGACATCTGAGGCTACTGGGACTCCGTGACGGGCTGCTTCGTGCTCAGATGCAGAAAGCGGTGCTCCTCGATACGGCCCGAATCGTCCGCCGGTTTCTTTCCCTTTCCCCCTAACCCTCGGCCGTTTGGTCACCCTGCCGAGGGCTCCCGTCTGTTTGGGATTTTATTGTATAGTATTACGTCTAATATATGTCTCATAGTATGTTATTTATTTTATGTTATTGTATATATTTTTTTATATCTTTGTATATATAATTCTTCGGTGCGTGTGTATGTCACTGAACTCCTCGTAAACGTCTGGACCGATGTTGATGAATTTTTTTGTGTGTGTACGTGAGGTTCTCTGGATGGTTTAGATTCAGAATTGGACCCGATAGGTCGTCGTCGTCGTCGTCGTTTCAGCCTATCAATAGTCCACTGCTGAACATAGGCCTCCCACATAGATTGCCACAAAAGTTTGTAGCTCTCGTTTTGGGGGGATTTTGCCATAGTTGCCACGCTTGGCAGACGGGTTGGCAACCGCAGTTTATTTATTCAGATGTTCCAGCAAGATGCTGCTGCCCATCTCCTGGTTTTCATTTTCCCTCTGTCGACTTTTACGACACCCACGGGATGTGATGGGGTGGTAGATTCTCTTAAGCCGCTACCACCCTTATATAGGTGGCGCAGCTGTATGAAATCAATATGAAATCGCCTAGAAGGACGAAAGTCGTTACAAAAGCTGAACTCACTTGATGAACGCCCGGACATACTGCTTGATGTTGTGGGTGTTGAGGTTGCCGCGCAGTCGTGAGCGGTACTCGCTCAGCATCCGATCCCGCTCCGTCACCTCGCAGGAGTCGCTTGAGATTTGCTGTGAGTGAGAAAAAGAGAAAGCTATACTAACGGTATAAAGAAATTTACCGTTCGATATCGTGGGGTATTTTTTTATTGACATATTGTTTTACTGGTGGTAGGATTCCTATGCAGGAATCCGTTTATTTAGATTACCCTAGGACCAGTTATTCTGCCGTGAAGCAGTAGTGTGCAAACATTACTGTTTTGATCTGAGGGGCACTAAAGCTAGTGTAATCACTGGGCATATGGGACTAAAAACTGTTATCTCAAGGTGACAGGCGCAGTGTGGTGCCACATAGAAATATTAATATTTACGCGAATACAACACATTTAAATAAAACTGATTTTTACCGGCCATGGGTGCTGTAAAGCGCTTGAAACGTCGGGTTATAAATAGAACAAAATTAAACGCGATAAAATCCGTAAAAATCGGTTTATTCAAATATTAGTCTCGTTAATTCTTTTTCCCTAGTTCATTTATATATTTCACGAAGGTGATTTTTTGTCAATATGAAATATTTCCCTTAATATTGCATAAAAATTAATGTTTGGTACGCCAATTTGAAAATTCCCTCTAACAACGGAAAATAAGATAATGTCTTAAAATTAATGTTATTGTAAAATTAATATTAAAAAGATTGAATTGATTAATTTAATTGTGGAGAATCCATAGGGAAAATAAAAACCAGGAGATGGGCAGCAGCGTCTTCCTGGAACAGCTAAAAAGCGTTGTAAACCCCCCCCCCCCTCCATTTATGGGGGAGGCCTATGTTCATCAGTGGACCTAAAACGGGCAGAAGTGTGTGAAGTGAGATTTGTGGTAAGCGCCATCTGTTGACGATCTGTTCAACTAACATGCACGACGTCTGTCGTTTAAAGTAGTTTACATTCTTTAAAGAAAGTAGACGGTGCCATCTGTTTATGATCACGATATTGTACCAAATATTCGCACGGGTTAGCTGGACAATATATGATACATTACATGACGGAATTATAATAGTCTATTTGATAATTCTTAATTCGACGTGATTGTAAGGATTTGCAATATAGAAACAGATTCCTTACCTGTTATTACTAATGTAAGGGCACAAAAAAAGAAAACAAACCTGATAGCGAAAGTCAAGATGCTCTTGCAGAAAACTCACGTGTCCAAACTTGTGGTAGATGAGGAAGTCCTCCTCGGACTGTGAGATGTCGGTGCCTCTCCACCGGGAGAACCTGGTCCGGAAGGCGTCGGCCACTGATGATGTGGAAGCCGTGCAGTTGACGAGGATCAGGCCGAGCAGACGGCGCGGATGGGCCAGGCCGCAGCGGGCCAGTACGTTAGCCCCGGCGCCCTCGCCGAGACCGACCGCGTAGCGGACTTGGAGGAAGTCCAGAACTGTGATTAGGTCTTCACCCAGTGTTTGGAGCGAAGGGAACGGGTAGCTGCAAGAAAGTTTTAAACATAATGCAGCACCATAACTGGTGGTAGTATTCCTATACAGGAATCCGTCTAGGTAGGTACCGCCACAGGGCCAGTTATTCAGCCGTAAAGCGGTAGCGGATCTGTGGGGCACTAAAGCTAGTGTAATCACTGGGCATATGCGACTTAGAATTAATATCTCAAGGTGACAGCCGCAGTGTGGTGCCACATAGAAAAATTTTGGATGATACAGAATTTGTTATGGGCGGACTTTGCACTTACCATCAGCTAAAAGTTTTGCTCGTCTCGTCACTTTATCAAATAAAAAAAACTGTGTTTGCTGATTACTGACAGTGACAGTTTGTTTTATGCAGTATCACTAACGACAGCCTGACGTACAGTAGATAGATAGATAGATAAAAGTTTATTTGTATATCACAAAACAGTACACGCATAGCCAAAATATAAAACACAATTTTAACAAACTAAAACACAATGAGTAAAATGTAAAAAGTAATATTAACAAAAGGAAAAAAAAACTATTTATATACATACACATACGCAAATCTAAATATAAAACGATCCAAGGTATGCCTGCACTGCAGTATCGTCCGGCTGTCCCCAAAATACGTAAAGATGTCCGGCTTTTGCAAAACAAAAGCGTAATTCAACAAATCATGCCAACAGTTTCATTGATATTTAAAAACTAAATCTGATATATTGAACACCAGACTACATAAGATCAGTTCGGTTATTTCATTCGGTAGTATTGGCTACCGCAGACATTACATGACATTAAAAATTTCATACGAGTATAGTTAATAGAATCAGTCGTTACTTTGCGGAAATCCATTTTAGTAAAGGAGAGAAAGTTAATATGCTAAGATCCGCATGCAAAATGTATTACCTAGTTTTGAAGAGCAATCAAACAGCGTGCACAAGAAAACCAATACCGCCACCGGGAACCGCCACCAGATACCCTCCACCACTACAACACTATCACTAGGCAATACACACCACTGAAGTCGTGAACACGACACGTGTTTCATCTCAAAACGAGGCATTATCTAGTGATATTGACTACGACAGTCAACCGACGAGTTCCTTAAAAATTACATAACTGATTGAAACATATTTTTCATTTGTTAAACCAATAATTCAACAATTTATTACGTGTTCAGCGATAATTCACATAGACACACGAATGCTTGTGCACTTCCTTCAGCCTTGAGTGATAATTATTTAAAAAGGAATAGAATAATTTTTGTCGTAAACTTAATACTCTGTTAATATTTTATAACAGATTAATTTTCAATGAAGGAAAGTAAGTTTCTTTGCTAAGATCCGCTTGCAACAGACGGCTGTCGTAGAGTCTATGACGCTTGATAATGCCTCGTTTTGGGGCGAAACACGTGTCGTGTTCTCGACTTCAGTGGTGTATATTATCTAGTGGTAATATTGTAGTGGTTTGTGGAGGGTACCTGGTGGCGGTGTTAGTTTGCTTGTGCACGCTACTGAGGGAGGGCGGGCGGTGCTCTTCAAAAAACTAGGTAATATACACCATTTTTATATTTTGCATGCGGATCTTAGCAAAGTAACTTACTTTCCTTCATTGTAATGGATTTCCGCAAAGTAACGCCTGATTCTATAAACTAGATTAATTTTCATATAAATAATTATGCTTCTGTATATAAGTGATGAACGGTTGGTGTAACGCGCCGTGTGGTAGCGGCTTAAGAGAATCTACCACCTCATCTTATCCCATGGATGTCGTAAAAGTCGACAGTGGGAAAATAAAAACCAGGAGATGGGCAACAGCATCTTTTTGGAACATCTCAATAAATAAACTGCGGTTGACAAGCGTGGCAACTGTGGCAAAATTCCCCCAAAATGAGAGCTAAAAACTTTTGTGACAATCTATGGGGGAGGCCTATGTTCAACAACAAACAGTGGACTAGTAATAGGCTGAAATGGTGGTGGTGGTGGGTTAGTATTATTCCAGCGACTTGTTTTCGTTTTATCGCTTTTTTTCGCCAGCGAAGTAGGATCACAGTCCGAATATTGCAGCATAAGCTTTGCGTTTAGTTTGACCGTTTGAAGTTTGACCAGAACCGAAGACACGTTTATTGGAAACGAGGCATTCCATTTAAGACTTCACGTTGACCACCTTCCGATTCGTTGTCGATTTTCAAAAGAGATGTTAATGGGCCGCAACAATCCCTCTAGGTACTCGTACCACTGGTGGTAGGATTCCTATGCAGGAATTCGTTTAGGTAGGTACCACCCCATGGCCAGTTATTCTGCCTTGAAGCAGTAGTGTGCAAACATTACTGTGTTTCGGTCTGAAGGGCACTGAGAGCTAGCGTAATCACTGCGCATATGAGACTTAAGAACTTATGTCTCAGGGTGACGGGCGCAGTGTGGTGCTCACGCACACAGAAATATTCCGAGTAACACAGCATCTGTTATGGGCAAACGTTGCACTTACCATCAGGTGAACATTTTGCTCGTCTCGATACTTTATCAAATAAAAAAAAAAACAATTGCTGTGCCAGTTTATCTGCTGTGAAGCAGTGGTGTGCAAATATTGCTGCGTTTCGATCTGAAGGTCACTGTAAGCTAGTGTATTTACTGGGTATATGAAATTTAAGTACTGTTAGCTCTGGATGACGAGTGCAGTGTGGTTCTGTGGGGGAGATGTTCTGGATGACACAGGGTTTTTTTATTGGATAGAGCGACGAAACGAACAAAACGTTCACCTGATGTAAAGAGCGAAGTCCCTACCCATAACAAATGCTATGTCACCCAGAACATTTCTGTGTGACACTACACTGCGCTCGTCACCCTGAGACATCAGTTCTCAAGTCTCATATGCCCAGTGACTACGCTAACTCACAGTGCGATTCTAACCGAAACACAGTAATGTTTCCACACTACTGCTTCACGGCAGAATATCTGGCCGTAGGGTGGTACCTACCTAGACGGATTCCTGCATAGGTTGGTTCTGGGCAGACGTTGCACTGACCATTAGGTTAACTATTTGCACCTCTCCTTCATATCCGCAAGAAAAAAAGTGACCTGACAAGGACTTACGACTCTGGAAGATCTGGTGAGTTCTCCTCGTGGCCAGGTACGTCCACGTGTATAAAGCACGAACGCTCCTTGATCTCTGACATGGCGGGGCTGTTCACGAAGTCCACCAGGGATGTGTCTGCGAGAAAAGAAATTGCCGAATTCATTCATATTTATAATTAGTTTCAATTCTTACGATAGCTTCAGTCTGCGGAAAAAAAGTTACAGGTATGGCATTAGATAGCGGTCGTGTGGTAGCGGCTTAAGAAAATCTACCACTTCATCTCATCCCGTGGGTGTCGCAAAAGTCGACAGAAGGAAAATTAAAACCAGAAGATGGGCGGTAGCATCTTCCTGGAACATCTGAATATATAAACTGCGGTTGCCAACCCGCCTGCCAAGCGTGAAAACTATGGCAAAATCCTCCCAGAAGGAGTGCTACAAACTTTTGAGGCAATCTATGGAGGCCTATGTTCAGCAGTGGACTGGTGATAGGCTGAAATGATTATGATGATGATGATGATGGCATGGCATATTTTAATCTCTCCTCTAACGTTTATGTATGCCTCTCGTTAGGAACAAAGTGGACCTACAGCACGCCATAACAATTTTTTACTTCATCATCATTTCAGCCTATGACTAGTCTTCTGCTGGACATAGGCCTCCCCCATATATTGCCACAAAACCCGTAAGTTCGTGGCTGTCGCACTGCTGAGCAAAGGCCTTATCTCATTTCGAAGAGGGCTTTGAAGCCTGATACCACGTAGGTACCATGTCACATGTCCTCGAAACATTTTTATTCCTCGACATGCAAGTTTTAATCAGCACGTAAAATGCAATTAACGATTTGCCGCGGATGAAACTCAGGACTCTCGCGTTCTATAAAATTTAAGGCGAGCGTCCGGCCCTTGAGCTACCTCGGCTCGTAATTGTCGTCTTAATTTAAAACAATGAAGTAGTGACATCGTGGGGTGTATTGTAGACTGGTGTCATGATGGCGTCATGACATCAGTCAGTTATAAACCCTTTTTTATAAAAAACGGCAAACGAGCAAGCGGCCCACCTAATGGTAAGTGATCACACTGAACAGCCCGTGCTCTCACTCAGCGCATCGTTCTCATCGCCTAGAGTGACTGATACAACAAGTCGACAGCCCGATTCTCTGTTCGAGTTCTGAACCTCCCTCGGCGGTCAACAGTAGACTAACAAGAGAGACGACGAAGCGCGAGAGTGACATGACTTTCTGACTGATGACTGTATAATGATAATATTAACTTTATTAATTTGTTTATGTTGGTTATTTCGCACTACCAAACCAAGCTCGCGGGTCTCTGGCCGGTGTAGCAGTAAAAGAAAAGAAGGCTACAACAAAAGCTTCTCTATAAAATACCAATACTGACTAGGACATTAACGGGTGTCACATAATACCACCACTGTACGCAGCGGGGTGTTGGATACCGAGGGACAAGACCCAAAAACTAATTGCTGGTAATGACGCATACCATCTTAGTTCTCAGTGATGACAGCATTTTCATTATTTATTAGCTAAGCTCAAGCTAAGCTCTTACGTTACATGTTACAGGTTCGACACCGCCGGTGCAAACATTTATATGTTCTACATTTGTTCCTCATCAGGGTGTTCATGCATTTAAAACTTGTCTGTAAAACGCACCTACGTTACAGTAGAAATCCTAGTAAAAATTAACGACGCTCAGTTTGTTTTAACCAAAATTAAAAAAAAAACTAAAGTGTCTATTAACCACCATAGCGAATTTACCAACTGTAACTATGTAACTGTGCCGTTGTCAGCTTCATTCGCATTAAAAATTATACTCACGGTTGGTGCCAAGATCGTGGACTGTGAGGAAGACGCATCTCTTGTCCTGCTGGCTCAAATCTCCCTGAAATAAAAATAATGATTTTAAGATTAGTTTAATCTGTGGGCATAGATTCCCTATTACATATTTTACTGCATTTTTAGATCCAAAATGGACCCTTTTCCAAGTCGAATACCCCAAATTTTCTCTGGCTGACGTGGACATCCAAATCAGGTAGAAATCGGTCCCTGGGGCTAGACTTCGGGAATGCACGATGTGAGCACACATTATCCCCTTTCCGGGCATCATCTAGGTTGTGCTATTAACTGCCAAATTGCTAATATGCCACGTAAGTAAGGTCGTTTTACCATATTAGAATTCCGCCGGGTTAGGCGCCGCAGTGCCAGTTATTCTGGCGTCGAGATGTGCAAACATTATTGTGTTTCAGTTTGACGTGCACTGTTAGCAAGTGTAATTACTAAGCATATGAGACTTAAGAACAGATGTCTCAAGGTGACAAGCGCAATGTGTTGCTCTACACAGAAATGTTCTCTCTTCCATGCTTGATATTATAAATACGAAAGTAAAAAATAGTCTACTGGTGCTAGGATTCCTATGCAGGAATCCATCTAGGTAGGTACCACCCCAGGGCCAGTTACTGCCGTGAAGCAGTAGTGTTCTTCATTACTACACATTACTGTGTTTCAGTCTGACGGGCACTGAGAGCTAGTGTAATCACTGGCGGACGAGATTTAAGAACTCATGTCTCAGGGTGACGGGCGGAATGTGGTACCACACAGATATGTTCTGGGTGACACAGCATTTGTTATGGGCAGACGTTGCACTTAACATCACGTGAACAAATTGCTCGTCTCGCCACTTTCTTCCAACCTTTCTAACAAACCCATTCGGTCTTAGCCTATCGCACATAAGATTCCACTCGATTTGTAGACTTAAAGATATTCATGTATTTACGTTGCGTGATCCTGTTCTTTGAATTAGAACATTCTCGAAGATATCACCGAACACTGCGGAGAATTATATTTACGAATTAGATACATACTCCGTGTGGTGGCGGCATACGAGAATCTACCACCCCATCTCATCCCATGGGTGTCGTTAAAGTCGACAGAGGGAAAATTAAAACAACAAGATGGTCAGCAGCATCTTCCTGGAACATCTGAATAAATAAACTGCGGTTGCCAACCCGCCTGCCAAGCGTGGCAACTATGGCAAAATCCCACCAAAATGTGAGCTACAAACTTTTTTGGCAATCAATGAGGGAGGCCTATGTTCAGCAGTGGACTTGTGATATGCTGAAATGATGATGATGATGTACTTTCGTTGCCTGATCCTGTTCTTTGAATAAGAACATTCTAGAAGATATCTGCGAACGCTGTGGAAAATTATATTTGCGTATTAGATATACATGCTTGCCTGATCCTGTTCTTTGTATAGGAACATTCTAGAAAATATGCGAACGCTCCGGAGAATTATGTTTGCGTATTAGATATACATGCATAATAAAAAACTATACAAACTGACACGCAATTGGTTTTATAGGCTAAACATACGAGTACTTCAATTACAATACCAATCATGTAATCGAAGGCGTGACCTATTTGCAGGCGAATTGCCAGCAAATGGAGCATTAGTCAAATGAAACATGACCCTGTTTACGTACGTATTAGTCACTCACCTGGCTGCCTGATGAGGTATCTCCCTGAGTGCCGCGTGAAAAAAAAATATATAGAAGCTAACATACATTCATCGAAGTAACAGACTTTAAATGTCCCGCTGCTGACCACGTGATTCCTCTTATTTCTGAGAGGGTTTTATGGAGCCGGGTAGAGATCAGTTGGCGTACCCCGTGTTGGTGGCGACTTAAGAGAATCTACCACCCCATCTCATCCCGTGGGTGTCGTAAAAGTCCACAGAGGGAAAATGAAAACGCGTATTTAATATTATTGAGATTCCATTCCAAACACTCAATTTTCTTTTATTTATATAGATATTGCTTTTATTAGTTGACTGTCTGCAAAAACAGAAAAGTACCGTGTGGTAGTGGCTTAACAGAATCTTCCACCCCGTCTCATCCCGTGAGTGTCGTAAAAGTCGACAGAGGGAAAATTTAAGTCAGAAGATGGGCAGCAGCATCTTCCTGGAACATCCGAATAAATAAACTGCGGTTGCCAACCCGCTTGCCAAGCGTGGCAACTATGGCTAAATCCCCCAAAACGAGAGCTACTAACTTTTGAGGCAATCTATGGGGCAGGCCTATGTTCCGCAGTGGACTAGTGTTAGGCTGAAAAGACGACGACTCCACCTTTCCTGGAAATATTTTTTTCTGCTTACGTTCAGGTTGTTTTCCTTCACCGCTGACGCGTGGTAAATCTCTTCTCGTCATTGGACATCACTTAATTTTTATTTATTTATTTCTACATCGGGCAACGGTGACCCAAGAAATAAATAATAAAACAATATAAAAAATAAAATCTTTAAATAGCAGAACCACTTCAGTGGTGCTGGCACCGAGAATAGAACTTAGGTCACTGGCGAATTATAAAATTAAATGCGAACGCCCGGCCCTCGGACTTTCACGGCGTATATTATATACTCGTACATCTCTTACATACATCGTACATTTCTTATTTGAAAGTAATTATAGTTTGGCGCATGAAGTGCCTGGAGAAAAGGGTATCTGCTCGCTACATCGGGTTATCTGATCCGGAGTGGACGTCTCCTTTTGCCAGTAATATTTAGAACTTATATATTGTTGCAAAAAGTGGGCTACAGGTGTAGTCTCTGCCTACCTCCTATATTGGAAAAAGTCGTGACTGTGTGTATGTAGTATGTATATATATACAAAAGTTAGAATCGATGAAACTTCAATAGCGCCTTATAAGAATGACCAATTTGTAATCTTATCAAATATTTTTGATTTAGACAAATATAAATCTGTACAAATAAATAAAATTAAAGTGTCCGTCTGCAATTTCGCAATAAAGAATCGCAAAAAATTCTTAATCTCTTTTTACTCTTTTTACTGGTTACTCTTTTTTACCAGCCAGTTACTTTGCCGTGAAGCAGTACTGTGCAAGCATTACTGTGTTTCGGTTTGAAGGGCACTATGAGCTAGCGTAATCACTGGGCATTTGAGACTTAAGAAGTGATGTCTCAGGGTGACGGGCGCAGTGTGGTGTCACACAGAAATATTCTGGTTGACACAGCATGTTGTGGGCGGACGTTGCACTTATCATCAGGTGAACGTTTTGCTCGTTTCGTCACTTTATGCAATAAAAAAAATTCAAAATCCCCCAAAACTGAGAGCTACAATTTTTTGTCGCAATCTGTGGGGGAGCCTATGTTAAGCAGTGGACTAGTAGTAGACTGAAATGATGATGATGACGATGATGACTCGTAAAACAAAATGTATAAATTCACCAAAACAAGCCTTGTGGACACCACTGTCTTTCTTGAAATAACTCTTGACGCGAAACTTATATCTAAACTATATCTAGCCCCTATATATCTAAACTAGGAAGTAGACTTAGCTCTGCAGCCTATGCTAATAAAAACCGCTAGATTAGTTTATTTTCGTTATTTTCATAGCATAATGTCTGATAGTATTTTGCCATGGGGAAATGCGACTGATGTAGAAGTGATTGTTTGTTTTGCAAAAGAGGGCCGTAAGAGCTATTTATAATCTCGGCTCTAAAGTGTCTCTAAGAGATAAATTTAAAGAAATTAATATATTAAACTTGGTCAATATATCTATGAAAACGTTTTGTGTGTACACAAGAACATAAAACAGTATACTAAAAAAAGTGATGTTCATAATGTAAATACCAGGAACAAGCACAAATTAATAATACCAGTTACTCGACTTCACAGAGTCAGTAACTCTTTTATGGGGCAATGTATACGTTTTTACAACAAAACCCCAGAAAGTGCACGACCCAAGTCTTTCAATCAAAAAGTTCAAATTTTTTATTAAACAAAGACTTCATAAAGAGGATTATTATAATATTAAAGAATACATGGATGATGATAACCCCTGGGAATGAGGTGATTGCTGCCAAGCTATTTATACATGTTTACAATACTGCTGTTATGGTACATTATTTTTAAAATGACTAAAAAAAATATCCTGCTGGGTTTCTTACTGGTTCTTCCCAGGACAGAGGCATTTTTTGCGAACCAGTGTAGTTTAAAAAAAAGGACTTTCAATAAGTATTATGTGAATAATCTATACTGAATAAAAATTTATTCTATTCTATAGAATAGAATAGAATTCTATTCCCTCTGTCGACTTTTACGACACCCACGGGATGAGATAGGGTGGTAGATTCTCTAAAGCCACTACCATCACGACCGGAGATGATAAAGCATAATATATAACACTAGCTGACGCCCGCGACTCTAGGTTTCTTAAGTATCCCGTGGGAACTTTTTGATTGTCCGGGATAAAAATTATCATATGTCCATCTCCAGGATACAAGCTATCTCTGTGTCAAATTTTGTCAAGATCGGTTCAGCGTTGCACCGTGAAAAGGTGACAAACAGACAGAGGGAGAGAGTTCATTTGTTTTGCGTGAAACTTTTAACATGACTAAAAAAAATATCCCGCTGGGTTTCTTACTGGTTCTTCCCAGGACAGAGACTTTTTTGTGAACCATTTTAATTTAAAAAAAAATTAAAAAAATTACTTATGAAGTATTATGTAAATAATCTATGTTGAATAAAAATTTGTTCTATTCTATTGTAACTCTTGAATATAAACTCTTCTAAGATTTATCTTAATCGACCCGCTTGGCAAGCGGATTGGCTATTCTATGCAGGAATCCGTCTGGGTAGATACCACTCCAGGGCCAATTATTCTACCGAGAAGCAGTAGTGTGCAAACATTATTGTTTCGGTTTGAAGGGCACTGACAGCTAGCGTAATCACTGGACATATGAGACTTGAGAACTGTTGTCTCAGTGTGACGAGCGCAGTGTCATCAATCAGAACTTTTCTGTTTGACACAGCATTTGTTATGGGCAGACGTTGCACTTACCATCAGGTGAACGTTTTGCTCGTTTCATCACTTTATCCAATAAAAAAAGCAATCTTTGTGTGTTGAACTTTCGTGGTGGTATCCTAATATTAAACCACGGAAATCACATGCATTGCCCTTCGTTGCCTCAGCCAGTATCGGTATTCTTGGCGTCGACATATCGAGTGACGTTCAGTTTCGCGGTCGCCTGGAAGGGAAGGCCAAATTGGCTTCCAAAAAGCTTAGCGTGCTCAGAAGAGCGCGACAGTACTTCATGCCGGCCCAACGCTTGCAACTTTATAAGGCGCAGGTTCGGCCGCATATGGAGTACTGTTCTCATCTCTGGGCGGGGGCGCCCCAATGTCAGCTACTTCCATTTGACCGCATTCAACGAAGAGTGGCTCGAATCATCGACGACCATGTTCTATCTGATCGGCTTGATCCACTGGCTTTGCGAAGAGATGTTGCATGCCCTAGCATTTTTATAGGATCTACAAATTACTTTACTTTACTACAATAGGGAGTGTTCCGAGGAATTGTTCAGATTAATCCCATCCGCTGATTTTCACCATCGCACATTGCGGCACAGCGCAAAATTCCATCGTCACCACCTTGATGGTTGGCATTCCAGCACAGCGCGTTTTTCGCGCAATTTTCTGCCACGCACGAGCACTTTATGAAATCTGCTGCCGCGAGCGGTTTTTCCAGACCGATACAACTTAGGGACCTTCAAGAAAAGATTAGCGCCTTCTCAAAGGCCGGCAGCGCATCTGCTATTCCTCTGGTATTGTAGATGTTCATGGGCGGCGGTGATCATTTACCATCAGGTGAGCCGCTTGCTCGTTTGCTCCCTCTTCCATAAAAAAACTACGTTCCATTCATCATCATCATAATTATTTCACCCTATCTTACCACGTCCACTGTTGAACATAGGATTCCACCACAGATTGCCTCTAAACACGGTCCTGAGCCACCTGCTTCCATCCATCGACTTCCTGCAAAACCGTGCAGGCCATCCGTACGCCGGTACGAGGTTGCCACTCTAGGTTCTACGAGCTAAATGGCAGGCCCATTGCCACTTCAGCTTACTAATCCTTAGGGCTATGCCAGTTACTTTAGTTCTGCTGCGGATATCATCGTTACGTTCCATTGTCCTCTGGCAAATCTTGAGTTTGGACTTCTGAAAATCGATCAGTGACCCACAATTGTTCAGGACATGCAGGATTGACACTGACGCATTGATGATTTTGCCTTCCTGTACTCCTTTAGGAACCATTAGATCTTCAAGGCTTTCTCGATGCCTTCACCGATTTCATTATCTTGCCGATTTTTTGAGAATACTGACTGGCCCAAGTAAACATAATCAATACGTAGATGATTTTTGATATCATAGTGTATTTCTTTACCATCTATCTAGATTCTAGTCCCTTTGTCGCCTGCAATTGGTTATCATTTTTCGACCAATTTATTTGAAGTCCAACTTCAAGACGTGCCGTGTGTCGTGCTCAGTTCTTGCAGCCTGTAGTCTTATAGGTGTCAACTATATATATCGCTTAAACGTGTCAACTATATAATTGCACAGACTAAAAATCTGGTTATTACGCATGAAAAATTGAATAGTGACAGAGATACAGAAACTTTTTTTTCTTTTTATTTTTTGTTATCTGTTTACACTGCATTTGTGTTTAATAACTTTGTTTATATGTAAGTATTTCAGCCCTTTTTTGTTTTTTTTTGTAATTTGTGCATGCATTTTTATTCTATTTTATATAATGCATGCGCATGTATGTGTATATGTGTGTGCATGTATGTATATGTATATATATATATGTATGTGTGTGTATGTATATGTATATATGTATATGTGTGTGTGTGTGTGTGTGTGTGTGTGTATCCGTGTACATGTGCGCATATTTATTTCTTTTAAATTAAACTAAGTCAATTAACAATATGTCCGGAAGCTGCTCGTTAAACCTGAGGCATCGACAGAATAACAGCGCTGTGGCAACTCTGCCATAGCATTATGCTGAGTCGACAGCCTTTTCGTTGCTACAACCCAACGTACGTCTGACAATGTAATACGTCGTATTTTTTGTTTACTTATTTTTTGTATGTTGTGTTGTAGTATTGAATAAAAAAAATTCTTTCTTTCTTTCTTTCTTTCTTTATAGTCTAAAGAACTTGTGATGTGGGAGAATTAATATATCATATTATTATATCAATCTATCTACCGAATCCTAAAAATAAACGTCTTTAAGGGTTTAATGCGCGCGCCATAATGAAGGAAGTAAAAGATAAAATTGTTTATTCACTTCATACATTAAGACGTATGTTTAAATGCGAAAAAGCTAATATCTCAATGGGAATAATCCAACGGGAAAGCGGTGTGCCTGTATTTATGTAGAGTAAATAGGTTATTTGTCAGCGCTAAGTCTGGTAGCGACATCTATGTCGCCACATGAGAAGCTCAACAAATATGTCAAATGTCCATAATCGCGCTATGAAAGTTTCGGAAATGCGATCTATATGTATAACATCTATAGATTATTGGTAGGAGGAGACGTCCTCCCCAGATCAGACCTCCGGATCTGGCGGGAAGCTCTACCGTCTTCCTGGGCAATATCTTCCGCGAAATCTTATTTAACTAAAACTAGAAAAAAAATGTTTCTTATAAAATTAGTAAGTAACATTGTAAAAACAGATCAATCATTTTAGTTATTGAAATTATTGTGTTATCTGGTCTTGCTGTAAATACATAGATAATTTATTGATTCATTAAGTGCCGACACCAAGTAAGGAATTAACGTCTACAGTCCACCTAACAGTCAAATTAAAAAAGGAAAAGCACGTACGAAGAAATTAACAGACTATCAATGTCACACTCACACACGGCAACAGATCTTCGCTTAATTTTGATTGGGGTCTTAGCGCCGAAAAAATGTGTCATGTTACACCAAAAAGTGGCGGATTTTCCAGGGGGTCTGGCAGTCCAGCCAGTCCAGCAGTAGAATATTTACAGGCTGCAACATTACTAAACAGACTAACCTGAACGTGTACATGTATGTCTCCGCTGCGGTCGGTGCTAACCACGTATTTCTGAAACAATGAGAAACTCACATTAGTTACTTAACAATTTTTATTTTATAAAGTTGCGCGTCGAGCGGAACGTTCGCCTAAAGGAAAGTGCAACGTCTGCCCCATAACAAATGCTGTGTCATCCAGAACATTTGTGTCTATCACTACTACACTGCGCCGGTCACCTAGAGACATCATTCTTAAGTCTTATAAAGTAAAGTAAAGTTTCTGCCTATAAATGTCCCACTGCTGAGCACAGGCCTCCTCTCATTTCTGAGAGGGTTTCGGAGCTAGGAAGAATCCGCCACGCTGCTCCAATGCGGGTTGGCGGACTTCACATGTCTTCGAAATATTTCTATTCCTCGGACATGCAGGTTTCCTCACGATGTTCTCCTTCACCGCTAAGCACGTGGTAAATCAGCACTTAAAATTGTAGAACAATTTTAGAGGTGCTGGCACCGGGGATCGAACCCAGGTTACTCGCTTACTATGAAATTAAAGGCGAGCACCAGCCCCTGTGCTACCACGGCTTTAGTCTTATATGCCCAGTGATTACACTAGCTCTCAAAGCCCTTCAGACGAAACACTGTAATGTTTTAAACACCACAGCTTCACACCAGAATAACTAGCGTGAAGCTGTGGTGAAACCTACTACCCACCTAGACAGATTCCTGCATAGGAATCCTACCATCAGTAATTGTTTGTGAACATTGAGGTTCGCAGCGTTTGTGGAGCCCCCGAATCGATCCCCGCATTTGGACACCGTGGCGGAGTCTTCGCAGCTCCAAAACCCTTTCATAAATGAGAATAATGAGCAGTGGGACATTTGTAGGCTGTAACTTGACTTTCTTTATTGTGGTACGCAAATTGTAACAAAATAGCTACGATGATGATATGAGGTCATTCCGACCACCGCGACCACCGATCGGATATTTAGCGCAGTTATATTATATTTCCCCAAGTGTTAGCGCATATACAGAGGCTCAGCTTCCCGTATCCGATTAAGCATGTGATCGGACAAAGGCTTAGAAGCAGTGTCAGAAGCACTGGGACAATCGCAATACATCGCATACAGAACCTAATAATAAATTTGACACTATTATACTTATTACAAACATTAGTTAAGTAAAGCCTTGTGGTGGCGGCTCGTTAAAAGAATACTACCACTCCATCTCATCCAATGGATCTCGTAAAAGGCGAGTAAGGAATTAAACTGCACTGTGCACCCAACAGCGCATGGTGGCGATGGGCTCACCACCTATCACACCAAGTGCATTATATTGTTTTGGTGAAACGTGGATTGTGGCAGTCATCTGTTTTTGCAGTGTGTACCCAGTCTCTGACTACCCCTTATGGGATACAGTCGTGATCTTATGTATGTATGTAGTTAAGTAAACTTTGTCGGTTTATTCTGTTAAATAGTACTTATAGTTAAACTTTTTCATGACAGTTAATTTTACTAACTTAACCGTTTTGTTTATTTAATTCATATTCTTAATTGTATAAAATTACATAGTTTCATTATATTTTTGGTTTAACTACTCTCAATTGCATATTTACACTGTCATGGGAAGTTCATTACCTTATTCAAATTAAAAAAATCATGTTCGTGAAATGCCGTGGCTACTTGTAATTTATATAACACTGGCGGACCCCACGGACGTTGTCCGGAGCGAACGTTGGCTAGCCTGCTGTTAACAGATTCAGCAAACGATTTATCAATATCCGAATTATCGATAAACTATATACTGAGTGACTTTTGCCATTTTCCTAGAACTCTATCGCAGTGCCACCTACCCAGTCCTATTCTGTATCTAAACCATCCAGGGAACTACACAAACACACACAAAAAAATTCATCAATATCGGTCTAGACGTTTGGGAGGAGTTCAGTGACATACACACGCACATGAGAATTATATATATAAAAATAAGCAATGTAGTAATTCTAGGCTTTATAATATTTGGCTCGGATATAGTGCCATGTCTCAAGCACTAAGACAGTCGTTTTGGACTGGACGAGTTCCGCATAAAATAAACCAACTATACTATATGTTTTCTAAACTTCTTCTAAACCACTTATTAAGATTTAAATGAAACTAATTTTACGGATTTTATCGCGTTTAATTTTACTATTTATTTATACCGCGGCGTTTCGAGCGTTTTACAGCACCCATGGTCCCATGGTATAAATAATAAAATTAAACGCGATAAAATCTGTAAAATTAGTTCCATCTAAATGTATAGTGTTCGCGTAAAAATAAGAAATCACTAATAAGGATAAATATTTAAACTGCAATGAACTAAAAAAATAAATAGCCGTGTGGTGGCGGCTAGTTCAAAGAATACTACCACTCCATCTCATCCAATGGATCTCGTAAAAGGCGAGTAAAGAATTAAACTGCACTGTGCATCCAACAGCGCATGGCGGCGATGGGCTCACCACCTATCACACCGAGTGCATTATATTGTTTTGATGAAACATGGATTGTGGCAGTCATCTGTTTTTGCAGTGAGTGCCCAGTCTCTGACTACCCCGTATGGGATACAGTCGTGATCTTATGTATGTATGTATGTATGAACTAAAATAATATTTAACAAGATGCAAATTAAAGCCACCCTTAACACCTCCATCCGCATAGCCTAATTTCTACAGGTTGTCCGATTTTACGCAGGAACCCCAAATATATTTTACGAAATTTAAAGTAGCTTAGATTGGTCTCCGAGAAGTCCTCGACCTGCCATTAAAGTCCCGCCAAACTCAATTCAGCCTTGATCACCCGGAACAAACAAATAGACAGTCAGACAATCACTTTAAAACGCGTGTTGAGATTTGGTATCCCGCGAAATACCAGATGAGAATTAGAAAAAAATCTTTATTGCAAAATCACAGACAGACACTCCATTTTTATTTATTTGTATAGAAAATGCTATTATTAGATGACTGTCTGCCAAATCAGAAAAGTACCACGTGGTGGTGGCTTAAGAGGATCTACCAACCCATCTCATCCCGTGGGTGTCGCAAAAGTCGACAGAAAGAAAATTTAAATCAGAAGACGGGCGGCAGCTTCTTCCTATAACATACGAATAAATAAACTGCGGTTGCCAACCTGCCTGCCAAGCGTAATAACTACGGCAAAATCACCCCAAAATGAGAGCTACAAATTTTGTGGCAATCTATGAGAGAGGCCTATGTTCAGCAGTGGACTAGTGACAGTCTGAAATGATGATGATGATGCTGACGTCAAAAATCGAAAAATACAATTTTGGAATTTAAAATTTGTTTCGTAAAACGTAAATTACTTATTTACAAAGTTCACGATTTTTTTTTATTGGATAAAGTGATGAAACGAGCAAAACGTTCACCTGATGGTAAGTGCAACATCTGCCCATAACAAATGCTTCGTCACCCAGAAAATTTCTGTGTGACACCACACTGTGCCCATCACCCTGAGACATAGGTTCTTAAGTCTCATATGCCCAGTGATTACGCTAGCTCACAGTGCCCTTCAAACCGAAACACAGTAATGTTTGTAACACTACTGCTTCACGGCAGAATAACTGGCCCTGGGGTGGTACCTACCTAGACGGATTCCTGCATAGAAACCCTACCACCAGCAGCGCAAGACAGGTGTAGTTTACACAAGCAAGCAAACCACTTCACAAACAACAACAGCCGCACAATGATGTTTACAGCGCCAAGCCCGAAATAGACCCGCGCCAATTGCCAGTACCGTCTGCGTAAAAACTCAACAAACTCGATAAATTAAGTACATTTTTTTAGATTCTGAACCGGGGCACCTCAAAGGCCGGGATTCGATCCCGAGACCAAAAAAATGTTAATTGCAATTTTAAACGTGGATTTTTCGAGCTCTCCGACGAATTTTTAAGGAAGACACGAACTACGTAATATTTTGTTCGAATTGTGATACGATGTCGTGAGAGGCGACTAAGCTATTGTACGGACAGCCTTTATTTGTGCAGAATAATACCATAATTTCCAATGCTGTCAATATACTGCTTGTGGGAAATATGTGGGCAATAAAGTAGCTCAGGGGCTAGGCGCTCGCTTTAAATTTCGTAGTACCTGGGTTCGATTCCCGATGCCGGCACCACTAAAACTGTTAATTGCAATTTTAAGTGCTGATTTACCACGTGCTCGGCGGTGAAGGAAAACATCGTGAGGAAACCTGCATGTCTGAGAAATAAAAAAATGCATGCATGCATGTGCAGTCCGCCAACCCTTATTGGAGCAGCGTTACGGATTCTTCCTAGCTCTAAAACCCTCTCAGAAATTAGAGGAGGCCTGTGCTCAGCAGTGGGACATTTATAGGCCGAAACTTTACTTTTAACTTTAAGGAGTAAGAATTTCTTGACTCGTACAAAAACTGCGGCGACGTGATTCGCCACCCGTCACGTCTCGTGTCCGCGGGGGCAAAAAGTTTACGGGTATGGTCCCTGCCTACTTGCGGGAATAAGGCTTGTATGTATTTACACTGCAGAGAAAATTGTATAAATTACGTCGTGATTTCTTTAAAATATCATGATAGGTTTTGCGGACGGTACATACCGCGGTCGCAAGGACGCAACTGTACTCGACTTGTTTTATGAGCTAACCCGACGTGCTATTTAAAATGCCTATTACCTTTTCGATGTTAGTGATATTTTTGACGTTCTTATAACACAGAGCCAGTAACTCATTCATGACCCAATTTAGGCGTTACTTCGTTTTTACATCATCCCAGTCCCAGACATTGCCCAAAGTTTACTATCGATTACAATTATTTAATTAAACATACATACATAACGGGTAGGAAAAGACCACACCCGAAGCCCACTTTAGAACAACGTAGAACCTCGTCGCCGCCATTTTGGTACGAGTCCAAAAGTTCTTACTCACCAATGATTTTCCAAGACCAGTATAGTGGCTGCATTGATACCTATCAAAAAAAAGGCTAATAATATTAAAGCATACTTGGACGATAATTTTCGCAGGGAATGAGGTGATCGCTGCCGAGCCATGTTTATTAATAATTAATTCATTTCATTTATTTTATTTACACACAAACCAAAATATTTACTTTGTGCTTCTAGTTACAGTAGTTTTAAAAAAATAACTGAATTAAAAAAATTGAGAAAAAATTAATTTATTTACAATAAATCAAGGAGTATTACGTTAACAATGTTTTTACATTGAATAAAATAATTCTATTCTATTCTATTCGCAGGACACTAAATGGTTCCGTATGTGGACTGAAGACCAAATTATCAGCAACGAGCATACCTTATTAATCCTCTGCACTGCACCTAGACTAGCTACCAATCTCAGCCAAAACTAGGAAGTCTTTTCTTAGTAGATCTATAAAAAAAAATTAAGAGTGACGCGAAAAACTGACGTAGAATTTAAAAACCTCGACAAGAAGACATTATTAGAAAAAAATAAATATAAAATACCAACAACAAAGATTTGTAGAAATAACTCTTACTCTGCACTTGGAAACCACCTGGCTACCAAACATGTCATCTTGTAATTAAATAATGTATTTTATACAAGTCATTATTTTGTGTAATTTTTTTATAGGATAGAGCGACGAAACGAACAAAACGTTCACCTGATGTAAAGTGCAACGTCTATCCATAACAAACGCTGTGTCAGCCAGAACATTTCTGTGTGACACTGCGCCCGTCACCCTGACACATCAGTTCTTAAGACTCATATGCCCTGTGATTACGCTAGCACATAGTGCCCTTCAAACCGAAACACAGTAATGTTTGCACACACTACTTTACGGCAGAATAACTGGCCCTGGGGTGGTACCTGCCTAGACGGATTCCTGCTTATGAAAAGAAAAAAATTCGTAATTTAGGTCTTATTTTTCGAACCGGTGTAGATTTTGACGTTCGTAAGACCTTTATACAAGCCTAAACTGAATGAAGAACTTTTGACTTTGACTTTGACATCAGGTGAACAACTTGCTAGTCTCATAATTTACTTCCATAAAAAAGTAGGTATGTCCAAGCCGCAGCAAGCGCTAATCATAAGTAACAAAGCACGATATGGAATTGAAAGCAACTCCTACGAGAAAATACAAAATGGATTAAGAGTTATTACTAACGAATACTAAAGCATTCTAAAAATACGCGCGTAGAGTAAACAATGTTGGCAAGCATGCTTTATCAAATTCATATTAGACATCGAAAAATTTTAAGACTTGTTATGAAGTTGATGAAATTGAAGCAATTTGATTGTGTATACTTTACTCGTAATATTAAGGATATCAAGATTGCTTTTTCATTTGTTTTGCGTTTAACTCAAAAGCCAGGGTAGTGGACTGGAGATGATCGTCATTTCAGCGTATCACTAGTCCACTGCTGGACATAGGCCTCCCCCATAGATTGCTACAAAAGTTTGTTGCTCTCTATTTGGGGGAATTTTGCCATAGTTTCCTCGCTTGGCAGGCGGGTTTACTGGTGGTAGTAAACCCGCCTAGTACCTATGCAGGAGTCCGTCTAGGTAGGTACCACCGCAGGGCCAGTTATTCTACCGTGAATCAGTAGTGTGCAAACATTACTGTGTTTCGGTCTAAATGGCACTGTGAGCTAGCGTAATCACTGGGCATATGAGACTTAAGAACCTATGTCTCCGGGTGATGGGCACAGTGTAGTGTCACACAGAAATTTTCTGAGTGGCAGAGCATTTGTTATGGGCAGACGTTGCACTTACCATCAGGTGAACTTTCTGCTCGTTTCATCACTTTATGCAATAAAAAAAAGGGTTGGCAACCGCAGTTTATTTATTCTAATGTTCCAGGAAGATGCTGCTGCCCATCTGTTTTAACTTTCCCTCTGTCAACTTTTACGACACCCACGGGATGAGATAGGGTGGTAGATTCTCTAAAGCCACTACCATCACGACCGGAGATGATAAAGCATTATACTCGTATATAACACTAGCTGACGCCCGCGACTCTAGGTTTCTTAAGTATCCCGTGGGAACTTTTTGATTGTCCGGGATAAAAATTATCTTATGTCCATCTCCAAGATACAAGCTACGCCTATGGTAGTAGAGACTTAACAGAAAATAATCATTTAAACTCTTTCAGTCCAGTTAGTAGTTTAGAAGGATTTATGCTCCCACCCCTAGAAACGCCTTCTCCTCTACAAAATAAATAAATAATATTTTCAAATCAATACTGTACTCTTTCGTACGAGGTAGTCTTTCGAGAGGAAAGTCCATATGTCTGCCCACAGTTTGTTGCCACATGAGAAAACTGAAGAAAGAGCTCATACGTCCTACATCGCGCTATTGAAGTTTCATCGATGCTGATTATGTATATAAGATTTATTGGTTTTTCATTGGCATCATCAATGGTATTTGCTACGCCTTTTAATGCATAAATTTATTTAGGTCACAAAGATTTGAACAGCAAGACATGCATTCGCTTCGCTTAGCTTCTCTAAATCTGATATCTCTTGATCTCAGAAGCTTCATGGCTTTTGGATTGGAGAAGCCAAGCAAAAGTAGTCGCTTGATTTCTTAGGTTTAATTTCACACGCACTCAAATATTAAATTTCTAGTTACAATATAAAGGAGTTAATTACTCGTTCCGTTACTGCTTTTCTTTTGTAGTCACAGCCTTATATATATATATATATATATATATATATATATATATATATATATATTACGAATGACCCTATATGATATGTCGACTTAAAGAATTTGCTTATTTTTCATAGTATTACAATAGTGTTAATATTAGTATATATATATATATATATATATATATATATATATATATATATACTAATATTTTAAATCTGAAGCTATATAACATCACGCTATGATCCTTAGAGCGATTTCTTTTAGGTTAAACGGCGGGTGAAACCGCAGGGCACAGCCAGTTATATATATAGGTAGATAGAAAATAACAACATAGTTACGATGTAAATTATTGAAAGAGTCAATGTAAACGCATTGCTCAATAACATCGTTGCTGGGAGCCATTCGAGCTCGGATCGCTAAATGCGAACTGTTTACAAATACGAACGCCCTTGAGCTGGCAACTTTGCCGATTTTCGCACCGAGTTCACATTAAATTGTTGTTACGGGTTAGATGTGTTTCTGTTTGAACACAGAAAATCTTTAGCGAATTTTTGAAGTGAAACTTGTTCTGGGCGATATGTTTTTTTTTTATTTGATAAAGTGACAACACGAGCAAAACGTTCAACGTCTGCCCATAACAAATGCTGTGTCACCCAGAACATTTCTGTGCGACACCACACTGCGCCCGTCACCCAGAGACATGAGTTCTTAAGTCTCATATGCCCCGTGATTACACTATCTCTCGGTGCCCGTCTAACCGAAACAGTAATGTTTGCACACTACTGATTCACGGCAGAAGAACTGGCCCTTGGGTGGAACCCACCTAGACGGATTCCTCCATAGAAATCCTATCACCAGTAAAGTTAATTGACCAATAAATATATAGAGTTGCAGTTCTGTCACGTGTGCTGATTTGCGCGCGCTCTTTTTACATGCTTTTATTTTTTTTAAACGATGCTCCACTTATCTCCTTTGTCGTGGTAGCCTTTTCCCGACAAAAATTTTCACCCGCTGCCAGTAGTCTATATAATTAAAAATTTTGCACAAGGATAAAGAACCGATGACAACACAATAATTTCATGACTGTGATTTGATATTCCCGACAGGATTATCAGCTTACTGCTGTTCAAGCGAGTTTAGTTTAATAAAGTATATTGTTTTAACTTCTGATGACTGTCTTTTTTATACGCTTTATTATATATAAGCTTCACTTGTATGTTTGTATGTAACCGACTCCTTAGGGCTCGATTTTCTCCTACTTTGAACGATCCGATTTAATTCAAATTTTGGACACCTGTCAAAGACCGATGACAATACCGTTTTTTAAATAAAACATTTTTTTCTTATTTACACCATTATTCATTTATATTTATTAGAATTTTTTACACTATTCTTAATTCAAATTTATTAAAATATATTTTCTATTTTTTAGTTTGGTTTTCTATATAAAGCGTATTTTTTAGTTTTTTCAAACTATTATTTATTTAAAACGGTTTAAGCTGTGTTATTATTAAATCTCTAACTATACTCATGAAGAGGTTTTCTACTTTTTGAAGTTATACTTCTTTTGGCGCGTTTAGAGGATAAAATTGAGGGCTTCGCGCACAGCCATTTACGGAAGAGGGACATGGTGAAGGCATTATTTTAATTTAATTATGGTTATGCTAACATTATTTTAATTTAATTACGCTTTTTAATTAAACCTTCATTAATTGTTTTCAATATCTTCTATTTTTTATCGACCTTTACTAACATAGAGTATTGCCATGCGAAATAAACTTTTTGGAGTTATTTTTGATTTGTTAAGCCAAAAGAGTGTAACTTGTAAGTAAGGACACGAGCAAATCGTTAACGTGATGGTAAGTGCAACGTGCTGCCCATAAAAAAATGCTATGTCACACAGAACGTTTCTGTGTAGCACCAGACTGCGCTCGTCACCCTGATCAAGTCAGTCTTAAGTCAGTATTAAGTCTCATATGCCCAGTAATTATTATTTCCAGTGCTTTTCAGACCGAAACATAGTAATATTTGTACACTACTGCTTCACGGCAGAATCACTGGCCCTGCGGTGGTACCTACCTAGACGGATTTCTGTATAAGAATCCTACCACCAGTAATGTGAGTTATGAGTGATCTTTAATAAAAGTTAGATGTTTCTAAATTTAAGACGCACTAAATACCTGCTCAGTGTCTTAATACGAGTACCTCTACAGTACGCTGCAATCGATCATACTTGGCGGGTGAATTAACCACAACGCCCCTTGACCCACTGCGGCGTGGAAACCAAATTATTTCGATTATTTTCTGGGCTCTCCACATCGAACTTGCATCGATATTGCGATTCAAGTCTAATCTTGCTTTGATTCATTAACTGTTGCATTTTTAAGATACTTTGAAAATTAAAATACGTATCTGTGTGTGCGGTGTGTGACTGCGACGTAAGAAAATCAGCCTCCCATTTCCAGACCCCATGACATAAGTATATAGTTAATATTTTTGTTATATATATACAAAGAAAAGTAAGTGTCTGTTTGTAATAACACCTTTTTACTCAATTCTTATTAAGGTATAAACGGTACTTTGTTTGTTCCGGCAAATCTTCGAAACGACTGGACCGATTTTAACGAGACATTCACTGTCAGACAGCTGATATTATAGCGGGTAACTTAGGCTGCTTTAATTTAAGAAAAATAATTAGGGTTCCGCGCAAAAAAGTTAAAACCCCAAAATCCGATTCATATAGCTAAGTATATGTGTATATCATCGATCGGGGTCGGCTTTTTTACTACTGTTAACTACTAGTTAACTATATAAGTTTCCCTGGCTATGCGATGAACCTAGTTATATGTTCCTGTGCCCTTACATGAAGAGTAGAAGACTGGGCTTTTCTTAATAAGCTTATTTTTTTAATGAAGACCACAGTAGGATTTCACCTGTATCTTGGGTGCGTTTTACAGCCATATATTTTACTGCTGGTAGGAATCCTGCATAGGAATCCTACCACCAGTAAACATTTACCACCATTACCACTATTTTAATTATGTATGCGGATCTTAGCAAACTAACTCTATTTCCTTCAAAAACATTGAGAGCCTTTGGTCTAAACGCAGCCTACGCTAGTTTATTATCAATTTACAAATAGCGCGTACATAAAAATCCACAGCAACGTTGTTAGTACGGAAATAGCTCAGTAATGATCGCTGAGACAAATGGTTTACTTCAGCAGATGGGGTCAATTGGCGACCGCCGCCAGCGCGCCCGGGGGCCATTACGCACGGTCACTTCATTGAAATGTGCATTCGTAAACAAACTATTTATATTTATTGTACACTCGCATGCACAAATATGTGTAGGGTTTTGTACACTGTTAACAGTAGACGCGGGAGCCGTGGTAGCTCAGGGGCCGGGCGCTCGCCCTGTATTTCATAGTTTTCGAGTGCCGTGAGTTCGATTCCGAGTGCCTCTGAGTTCTGCAATTTTAAATATTGATTAACGACGTGCTTAGCGGTGAAGGAAACATCATGGGCTGACCTACATGTCTGTAGAATAAAATAATTCCAAAATGTAAAGTCCGCCAACCAGCGTTGAAGCAATGTGGCGGTCTCTTTCCGGCTCTAAAACCCTCTCATTTCTGAAAATCGAAACACGTAGTTTCAGCTCACGGATCGTACGTTTCCTACCACATATTCACCTCCTACCACCACCACCACCACCACCACATATACCTCATATCACCCTTCAATAAACATACATTCTATTGGTTGTCTATGGATCCGAAAGAAGGCCGTCTGTAGAAGTTGCATACGAAGTAATTTGGTATTGAATTCGAATCCGTCGTTGCCGTGTGGTGGCAGCTTAAGAGAATCTACAGACAGACGATAGTTGCCAACCCGCCTACCAAGCGTGGCAACTATGGAAAATCTCCCCTACATGAGAGCTGCAAACCTTTTTTCATGGGCGGCGGCGATCATTTACCAACGGGTGAGCCGCTGGCTCGTTTGCCCCCTCTTCCATAAAAAAAGAAAAAAAAAACAACCAATCGGGGAGGCCTATGTTCAACAATAACTTAATGATAGACCGAAGTGAAGTTGCTTCCAATCGCACCGAAACTTCGTACTTCCATTTACGTAGTCGGCCCCCTGTGCTCAGCAGTGGGACATTTACGGGCTGCTACTTTTTTTAATTCTAGAAGCGACACGTCAATGGATCGGCGTGAGCGTATAGAGACCGTTCTCTGTAATATAGTGCAAAAAACGCTGATGTTTAGTGTGTGACGACAACGCGGCCTAGTGATTACCGTACCTGACTTCTACGCAGGTTTGAATCCAAGCCAACCAACATTTTTCGAGTCCGATCGCGTTGTGATTGTTCTCATGTCTCTGACATTGCATCCCAATATACCTTTGATCTTATTACATCGAGCGGGAGTGGGTTAGGACGCGTGAGTGCCTCAGTTTGAAAGAAAGAGAGAAAGAAAGAACGTTTATTCACTGCTGCCAAAAACAAAAATATTTACATAATTAATTACAATAGAATCCAAAACTTAACATATACGAATATCGTTACCAAAAAAAGAAAAGAAAAGTAAAAATAATGTTAAACAATATAAACAATAAATTTATGATATGGTAGCGGCTTAAGAGAACTTACCACCCCACCTCATCCCGTGGGTGTCGTAAAAGTCGACAGAGGGAAAATTAAAAGCAGAAGATGGGCAGCAGCATCTTCCTGGAACATCTGAATAAATAAACTGCGGTTGCAAACCCGCCTGCCAAGCGTTGCAACTATGGCAAAATCCCTATAAAATGGGAGCTACAAGCTTTTGTAGTTAACTATGGGGGAGGCGTATGTTGAGCAGTGGACTTGTGATAGGCTGAAACGAACGTACGTACGGAATTATTATGTTACGAGTATATGTAGTACGCAGTAATATGAACGGAATTATTATGTTATATGTAGTACGTAGTGATATGTTTTACGTTATACGTAACCAAACTAAAAGTGGATTGCAGCTACGAATAGGCCTCAGAATATTGCTACAGCAACAATGTTACTGCAGCGCTGATATTCTTGCGGAGCCACAAAGAAAACAATTAGAAAAAATTTGGAAAGTCCAAAAGTGCACGTCTCATGACGCTCATTTAACTCTTAAAAAAAAACAAAATGGTATTTAGGTTAAAATATTTCGAGTAATTTCTATTTCAGATGAAAACAAAAAAAAATATTTTTCTTAATAACTACAACTGCTGGACTTTAGATATGAAATAGGAAATAATTATATAAAATTTAGGACACGATAAAAAACTCCCGTCTCGATACGTCAATTTTTTCGGGAGTTATCGTGACCACATCCCTAAAAAAATCCGGACGTCCACGTCAATTTTTTTTAAACTGTTTTTTTTTTCAAAGTAGTAATATTAGATTTGACAAAATAATTTTAATAAATTAATTAAAGTGTTTTCTTGATATGAGTCTATTCAAATTAGCATATAAGTGCAATATGATTGTTATAGAGGCATTTGAAGAGCGCCGAATCGCTTGACCTTGACATGTCGGGTATACCCAAAGGTCCCCCCACCCGCGAGGGTGATAAGTGGGCTACGTGTGTGGCCTCTGCCTACCCCTTATATGGGAAAAGGCGTGACAGTATGTATGGATATTTTAATAGCGGCAGTTACATTTACGACTACCGAGAATACTCTGTCTGTGTGTGCGTAAGTTTAATATATATAAGCAGTTTAATGGCGTGGTGACGCCCAGCGCTCTAATTCTTCGCTTTACAGATGTCTTAAACGAACGTAAAGCTATTTTCTAATAATGAAATGAAAGGAATGAATGAAACTAATTCCAAATACTCCAACACAGGCGCATGACGCGGGCGGGATTTTTTTATATTGGCTAAAGTGACGAAAGGAGGAAATCGTTCACCTGATGGTAAGTGCAACGTCTGCCCATAACAAGTGCTGTGTCACTCAGAACATGTAGCACCGCACTGAGCCTACATCAGTTCTTAAGTCTCATATGCCCAGTGATTACGCTAGCTCTCAATGCCCTTCAAACCGAAACACAGTAATGTTTGCACACTACTGCTTCACGACAGAATAACTGGCCCTGGGGCGGTACCTACCTAGACGGATTCCTGGATGGGAATCCTACCACCAGTAATAATCAGATCAGATTTTTTTGTTGCACCGATCGAACTCAGATCACTCGCGTACTTTGAAATTATAAGCGTACTTATCCCAACATCAATGGAAGCTAAATTATAACTGTGTTTCCGATTCTCGTCACACACAAAGCATACCATAGTTTTTATTTGATACAGTGACGGTTAGAGCAAAACGTTCACCTGATGGTAAGTGCAACGTCTGCCCATAAAAAATGCTATGTCATACCAATAAATAATATCTCCTGCGCAGCTGATAGCGCTCAACAGTATTCGAAAGTGGTCGTCGTGGCCGGATATCGGCCAGGAGTACATCAATAACTACCTAACTTTTCACGACACGATGTAGACGAAACCAAAAAAGTACGCCCCGACGTCACGGTTAATTCAATATAGAGTACTGAGCGTATATTAACTAATTGCGTACGAAACTAAATACCGTTTATCTACTTGTAAATTTGAGTCAAATGAAACAAAAAATCGTGGCGTTTTTTTTAAAGCAATGGAAAGAGAACAGAAAGTGAAACTTACATATATTTGTTTGATAAGAAATAAATTAACGTGAATTAACTAAAATATTACACTCACTGCTCAGTATGTTTTTTATTTGAGAAATTGACGAGAGAGCAAAACGTTCACCTGATGGTAAGTGCAACGTCTGCCGTCTTGCTGCGTCTGCTTTGTGTGACACCACACTCCGCCGTTTGGTAGCGGCTTAAGAGAATCTACCACTCCATCTCATTCCGTGGGTGTCGTAAAAGTCGACGGAGGGAAAATAGACGCCAGATCTTTCTGGGACGTCTGAATAAATAAACTGCGGTTGCCAACCCGTTTGCCAAGCATTGCAACTATGGCAAAATGCCCCCAAAACAAGAGCTGCAAACTTTTGTAGCATTCTATGGGAGGCCTATGTTCAGCAGTGGACAAGTGATAGGCAGAAATAATTATTTAATTAATGATTTTTAATAGCAGATGCCATCAATGTTTAGATTATAGTAGAGTTTAGGCAGATTCATGAATATGTAAACAAGACTTTTTTTTAAAAATAAGTCTTTAATTATTGCGAAGGTGCGACAATATTGAGAAAACATTTATGGTGACAAATTTTCTTCAGTCACTGACCCCTTGTATATTATAATATGTATTCATATTATAATATACAAGGGTAGGCAGAGACCACATCTTTCCACTTGCTACGATCCTCACACACATCTTCCGCTTCTTCTACTTTCATTAGCGTTTCCATACACGCTCGTCGGTTGCGGGTACTTAACGATATTACTATGAAAATGCCTTTCTTTCGTTAAGTGAAGTGTGTGTGAAGTTAACGTTAAAATGCGTAACTTTTAGTTTTGACAGTACATTTAAATGAGTGTTACACTAAAGTTTTATACAAAATGGTAATTATAAACAAATTTTCCGAAAATTACTATGAAAATAATCAACTAAGTTTCTTTCAAGAATATTTCAATTCCCTACAATGGGCCAGATATTTCATATGCCCGGATCATAATTAAAGAATTCTAAGATGACATACCTTAAAGCACTTATCCACGGTATCCGGCATTTTGCGGGTCTGGACAGCACACGTCCGACCAGTCCGGGAGCGAGGAATGCAATAGGAGAGCACGGGCACGGGGAAGCCGTAATACGCACACAGCGCTTCCAAAGCCTCTACAACTCTACATTCACGTTTATAAACGGCTCCGCATTTAGGGCAGTTTTCGACGTTGTAACTATTTAAGTGAGACGAGCGAAACGTTCACCCGATGGTTAGTGCATAGTCCGCCCATAACAAATGCTGTGTTACCAAGAACATTTCTGTGTGGCACCACACTCAAAGTCAAAGTCAAAATTTCTTTATTCAATTTAGGCTTGTTTAAAGCTCTTATGAACGTCAAAATCTACACCGGTTCAAAAAATGACCTTCTCAGATAAGAACCGGTAAGAAACTCTGGAGTCTTTCTTTTTTCAATGCCATATTACATAATGTCATTTACAGATTACAGATTACAAAAAAATTACATCACAAATTTAGTAGCCAGGGGGTTTGCAAGTGCAGAATATGAGTTATTTCCACACATCTTTGTCCTCTGTATAATGATCTATTTTATAATTCGATTTATCTAATAATGTCTTCTTGATAAGTTTTTTAAAATCCATGTCCGATTTTTGTGTTACACTTTTAGGAATTTTATTATAAAACTTTATACATCTACTGAGAAAAGACTTTCTAGTTTTAGCCAATCTAAACAAAGGAACCTCTAGCGTGTCACCTCGACCCATTCTACAGGATACAGTCAATTTTTTGGTAAATAATATTAATGTTTTTCCGTATGTACATAATATTTTCAAAAATAAACAACGACGGAAGTGTCAATATATTAGTCTCCCTGAATAGTTCTCGTAGCGACTCGCGAGGTCCCAAGTTAAAGATTGCCTGAAATGCTTGTTTTTGCCAAATAAATATTGTTTCCAATCCAGCTGCGGATCCCCACAGTAATAAGCCATAGGACATAATACTGTGGAAGTATGCAAAATATACCAATTTGGCAGTATCTTCATCAGTCAGCTGTCTAATTTTTCTTATTTCAAAAATGGCAGAACTTAATTTCGGAGCTATTTTTTCAATGTGTGCTCGCCACTGTAACTTGTAATCAATAGTGATTCCAAGGAATACAGTTGAATTTTCAAACGTAAGATTGGAATTCTGTAAATTAATATTAATATTATGCGCTGACTTAGGCATTTTAAAGTGTAGAAATTTTGTTTTGCCTGCATTTAAAACTAAATTGTTTGCCGCAAACCATTTGGAAACAATATCTAGAGTTTCAATGGGCTGTTCCACTGCGCTTGTCACTCCATCAAACCAAAACACAGTAATGTTTGCACGCTACTGATTCACGGTAGAACAACTGGCCCTGCGGTGGTACCTACGTAGACGGATTCCTGCATAGGAATCCTACCACCAACACAAAAACAAAACGGGATAACATTGTTATTAAAAATGTACAATAGGTAGGAAGAATAACTGGCCCTGGGGTACCTACCTAGACGGCCCCTTCCCTTTTCATACATACATACTCGTACATACGATCACGACTATATCCCATAAGGGGTAGTCAGAGACTGGCCACTCACTGCAAAAACAGATGACTGCCACAATCCACGTTTCACCAAAACAATATAATGCACTTGGTGTGAAAGGTGGTGAGCCCATCGTAAGGAAGGAACAATTTATTTTTCTGTTCGTATTTTGTGCTGTGTGTTCTTTAATCGCCATTAAATATATATACACATATATATATATATATATATATATATATATATGATGACGATGATGAAATGTTCTCCTAGCCGATTTCGACCACGGCGACAACTTCTGGCTACTGTCGAGAGCGATCAACTGCGCAGGAGATATTATAGTGCCACAAGTGTACGCGCAAACACAGAGGCACTCACTCGTCCCAACCAACCCGCACCCGATGTAACGCTGATGCGATAAGATCGGAGGTAGGCAAGGATGCAGTGTCAGAAACACGGTGACAATCACAACACAACCAGACCCGAAAACCAAAAATTTATGTTTTAACGCAAATGTTGGCTCCGGCTGGGATTCGAACCCAGGACCCGCGGCTCAGAAGTCAGGTACTCTGACTTCATCTTATTATCAGTATACGATAGAGGAGAAATCCTACTGTTGGGTATTTTTTTTTTAAGAAACGGAGACGATTATTTTATCTGTATTATCTTACAATACCGTATTTGTATTAGCCGTAGTAGCTCAGGGGCAAGGCGCTCGCTTTAAATTTCACAGCACGCGAGTGACCCGGATTCGATTCCCGGTGCCGGCGCCACTAAAATTGTTAATTGCAATGTTAAGTGTCGATTTACCACGTGCTTGGCGGTGAAGGAAAACATCGTGAGGAAACCTGCATGTCCGATGAATAATAAATATTTCGAAGACACGTGGAGTCCGCCAACCCGCATTGGAGCAGCGTGGCGATTAATATGACGCTTTGAAAATGACGTGCTAAGGCATTTCATCTCAAACCTCAGGGACGACAAAGCACTTAAATACAAATTTAATAACCTCCCTGCTATAGTTTCGCATCCAGAATCAGGTTGAAACTAACATACCTACGTGTATAATGAAATCTGTGGAAGTAACTCAATCACTCCCCACTCTCGGTGTCTCAAATTTCTTGAGCAAGCATTGTTATTAAAGACTTAATCAATTTTCGCATATAGATCTTTCATAATACGATTATACGACACGGACCATATAAACATGCCTTGTGTTTTTGGCCGATTGGAAATAGCGACATTTATCGATTAAAACGTGTAGTCGTCACGGTATATATTACAGAACTAGAACGCGGCTTCGCATGGACATTTGGACTTATATTTTTAATACTGGTCATTAAAAAAAACTATTTGAATTATATTATATATAATATATAGTATATATTAAAAGTAATGTTACGAGTTCTGCTTCTATACCATAGATATCTTTCTGCTGTAAATTTTATGACACATGCCCTTCCGTATCAGGCAGTTATCAATATATTTGACTACAGGCCTTTTGAGAAAAAAATTATTATAAATTATAGTTATAAATTTTCTACATGGAAAATAGATAATCGTTAGGTGGCAGCATAAGAGAATCTACCACCCCATCTCATCCCGTGGGTGTCGTAAAGGTCGACAGAGAGGAAATTAAAATCGGGGTATGGGCAGCAGCATCTTCCTGGAACATCTAAGGCAAATACCACCCAAAATGAGACTACAAACTTTTGTGGCAATCTATGGGGGAGGCCTATGTCCAGCAGTGGACTAGTGAAAGGTTGAAATGACGATGATGACAACGTAGTAATATTGTCATTCGTGGAAGACTGGTGCCCGTGTAAATTCAGGGGGGGGTTCAAAACACGGGTACGTGTTACAGTTTACCATCCCCCCCCACTTCGCATGGTACTTATACCTTATACATAACATACACATAACTACATAACTTATACATAAGTATTAAATACTAGCGATTCGCCCCGGCTTCGCGCGTGTAGCATCATCTTTCAATTCTACCCGTGTTTTGATTTAATTTGAACAAAAAGCGGTTATTGTGACATAACTATATTAGATATATAGCCTTCCGGACTTTTTTGTAAGTAATGATGAGTACTATGAAAATGCAGTACATTATTTTATTTATCATCAATAGTTTTCGCAGCGCACGCCAAATAATGACTTTTATTAGTAAATTTTTGATACCTTGAATTACATCATAGCAATTTTCGTAGGGATCTCAATTTTTTTTTTTAAATTAAATACAGCTCATGTTAGTCGCTGATAATGTAACTGTATAGGCGAAAGAATTTTTAAAATCGGCTTAGTAGTTTTTGAGTTTATCCATTACAAACAAACAATAAAACATGCAAAAAATCATATGTTTTCTCTTTATAATATTAAGTTTAAGAATATAATTTTCATACAAGTTTTATTAAAGTTGCAAGAAAATTCAGAGATACCCAAAGTGATTGTATAACATATACTTTTATACGGCAATGGCACAAAAATATTTAATTACAAACTTCTTTAAATGCATGAATCCGTCTAGGTAGGTACCACCCCAGGGCCAGTTATTCTGCTGTGAAGCAGTAGTGTGCAGACATTACTGTGTTTCGGTTTGAGGGGCACGGAGAGCTAGCGTAATCACTCGGCATATGAGACTTAAGAACTGATGTCTCAGGGTGACGGGCGCATTGTGGTGTCACACTGTTCTGGGTGACGCAGCATTTGTTATAGGCAGACGTTGCACTTACCATCAGGTGAACGTTTTGCTCGTTCCGCCCCTTTAAGAAATAAAAAAAAAAAAAAAAATTAGGTCGTTTTTGGGATTTGAAAGTGGTAAACACGCGAGCCATTACACTTCGCAAATGCATGTAGCGTTGCCAGGTGTCACGCTCACACCCTTGATCGGGACCCAAATGTCCCGATTATTCACTGCCCTTTAATTTTATGTTTTTTTTTTATTTTATTTAGTTTTATTTATTTTGTTTCCTGCACTAACTAATGGTAAAATACAGTCCATACTAATATTATAAATGCGAAAGTAACCCTCTCTGACCCCCTGTCTTTTTGTTACTATTTCGCGGTTCAACCGCTGAAGGGATCTTAACGAAATTTGGCACAGAGATAGCTGGCATCCTGAGAATGGACGTAAGATACCTTTTTACCGGGGAACATAAAATAGTTCGGACGGGATATTAAAGAAACCAATATTCATGCGGACGAAGTCGCGGGCCTGATGCCTAGTGTAAAAATAAAAAATTAACAAAACCTGTTTTTTTTTTATTTTTTGTAGCGCTTGTAGCTGTCCCGTTTTGAAAACCAAATTCCCGATTGTTTTCACCTTCCGTCCCGAAATTTGACACATTAGATCCTGGCAACACTACGTATATATGCATGCATACGCTTACTTATATTTATCGGTAGTCGGCAAGTTTTTATTCGGTTCGTTTAATTGACTGTTAATTGGGTCGCCTGTAATTGCCTTCCTTCCACAATGCATCTAGCAATATAGCCGGAATCACTTCAGTAGAGCCGATGCCCGGTTACAAACTGAAATAATTAATTTGCTAGAATACCTACATGTACATAAAGAACTTAATATTAGTTATTGACAGACTGCATACCGCGCGCAGGTGGACGTACAAAAGTTTTTATATATTAACTAGCTGTGACTCGTTGTTTCGCCCGCCTAAAATAAGCCTACCACATGTCTTTTTTTATTGGATAAGGTGACGAAACGAGAAAAACGCTCACCCGATGGCAAGTGCAACGTCTGCCCATAACAAATGCCGTGTCACCCAGAAAACTTCTGTGTGACCAGTGTGTGATCAGGTAAAGACGTAAATAGAACGATAAATTTTCTTAACCACTTATTACATATATTACGAAATATTAAAACCTAATTAAAGCCGCGCGTAACACATCTAATTCCTATAGGCCCTAATTTCTACAGTTTTTTCAGATTTTACGCAGGAACCTAGCTTTAGCCTCTAGCTGAGATTACCCTCGGAGAAGTTTTCTACCTGTCAATAAAAGTCTCGTCAAAATAAATTCAGCCGTTTTTGAGATTAGCCCTGATAATCAAGACAGACAAACAACAAATTGAAAACGCGTGATGAGTCTTGGTATGCTATAAAAAAATAGAGAGATAAAGAAAAATCCCTTATTTTGAAATCACAGACAGACACTTCAATTTTATTTATTTGTATAGATTTATTTGTGACTCTTATTTATAAATATTATTACGAAATTCCATAAATTCTTTCAAACTATAGAATTACTTACTAAGAAGCCAATCAGTATTTCTTTTTAATTTGGACGAGTCCAATATTTTAGTGACATAGGTATAACTCGATACGCACATAAATTATAAATATTTCTTTTGTACGATACCTTTAGGACAGAAGGTTGATATAATAGATTAATGAACTTGGCTGTTTTTTGGCGGGTAATTACGTGACGTTTCTTAAAAAACTGTTACTTATTATTTTGAGTTTAGTGTGCACCGAAGTAGTTTTCATAGTCCCGTTCTGTTTTTCTTTCTCCCAACTCGAATTGACGAGAATGTTTTTCACTAAACAGCAAAAAAGATGGAGGATTTCATTAAAGATCAAGTGGCCACATAGGTACGGTCGATTTGATTATTGGTTAGTGCAGCGGCCGTTTCACTGTGTACGAAAGAAACAGATTCAAAAATAACTAAATAACTACATGATCAAATATAGAAACAACGCCATCTCGCCAAGTATAGAAATAAACAGACCCAGAAGTATTCCCACACAATAAATAATCAAATTTATTTACAATGCCATCTATCCGAATTACAGTGAGTTGATATAGTTTCAAACCAAATTCGACGCGGGCTTTCGGTATTCCCCGAGGGATGTCGCTGTAAACTCCTAGTCTTTAAGTGCCGTGAAAAACTTCACTGGTGTGCCAGACCTGCCCACAACAATGCGATGTCACCCATTTTTCACTGGAAATCTCTGTGTTGGGCCACACTAAGCAACAATAAGTACAAATAAGTACAAACAATAATATGAGCAGGTAAGTAACTAATAGGTAGTATAGTAGGCGAGCGTAGTTCGCTCTCTGTTCGCTCACACCGCGGCATTTTTCTTACTTTTAGCATTTTCATACATGTCGTAATTTCTAAACGATAGGTCCGATTCTAATAATTTAAAGAGGACTGTACATGTATATAACCAACCTTGACAATGAAACTATTTTGTAGGATAAGGATTAATATCATGATACGAATGTCATCATCTTTCGATTCTACCCGTGTTTTGATAGACTAATTTGAACAAAAAGTGGTTATTGTGACTTAGCTATAATACTCAGACATATAGCCTCGCGGACTTTTTTGTGGGTAATGATGAGTACTACGAAAATGTAGTACATTATTTTCTTTATTCATCAATAGTTTTTGCAGCGCACGCCAAATAATGACTTTAATCAGTAAATTTTTGACACCTTGAGTTATATCATAGCATTTTTCGCTCTTGTTTTTTCATCTTTAACTCATGTTATTCAGTGATAATGTAGTTGTATATAAGTGAAAGAATTTTTATAATCGGTTCAGTAGTTTTTGAGTTAAATCATTACAAACAAATATACAAAAAATCAAATATTTCCTCTTTATAATATTAGTATAGAAAAATAAAATAATTAAAACTTCCGAATACTATAGGAAACTATCAACTTCGCAGACGGCACGTTCGCACGGTCTAACGTACGGCCGATGTGAAGCTCGTGCGACAAAATGGGAGGCTAGGATTTGAACCCAGGACCCGCGGCGTCGTCTCTCCAACCACTAGGCGACGCGGTCGCGGCTTAGACTATAATTATTATGCTAAAATGTTATGCATTTACCCGAATGCTGAAGAAGTGTTATTGATTTCTACAAAGTAACGGCTGATTCTCCTAAATAATGAACGGTTTTGGCCAGACATCCATACTAATATTATAAATGCGAAAGTAACCCTCTCTGTCCCACTGCCTGTTTGTTACCTTTTCACGGTTCAACCGCTGAACCGATCTTGACGAAATTTGGCACAGAGATAGCTTGCATCCTGGAGACGGACATAGCACGGAAAATCAAATAGCACCCACGGGATATTTAAAATAACCAATATCCACGCGGATGAAGTCGCGGACATCAGCTAGTACTCGTATATACTACATACATACATACATAAGATCACGACTGTATCCCATAAGGGGTAATCAGAGACTGGGCACTCACTGCAAAAACAGATGACTGCCACAATCCGCGTTTCACCAAAACAATATAATAATGCACTTGGTGTGATAGGTGGTGAGCCCATCGCCAGCATGCGCTGTTGGGTGCACAGTGCAGTTTAATTCCTTACTCGCCTTTTACGAGATCCAATGGATGAGATGGAGTGGTAGTATTCTTTTAACGAGCCGCCACCACACGGCTATATAATAAACAACAAATTAATTTCTTTAAAAAAATCCTGCTTCATATGCAAATAATAAATATCAATTTCGTATATAGTTAAGAGTAGAATATTAACTTAGAAAAAATCAATGTCACTCATCATCACTGGTCACGTCCAGGGCCTTGTGCCGCCCCTCAGTGGTATAAACAGTGGCGAATGTGTTAGGTTTGTTTCGCCTCTTCTGGCCACATACGGTCAGCATCCAAGCGGTTCTGATTCTTCACACCACCCTTAGCGCGGACCGACATGCGGGATGCAACCATCTCATCAATAGTTTTCGCAACGCACTCCAAATAATGACTTTCATTAGTAAATTTTGGATACCTTGAGTTACATCATAGCAATTTTCGTAGAGGGTCTCAATTTTTTTTTGAATTAAATACAGCTCATGTTAGTCGCTGATAATGTAGCTGTCTATAGGCAAAAGAATTTTTAAAATCGCTTTAGTAGTTTTCATCAATCAAACATACAAAAAATCATCTTTTGTCTTTATAATATTACGTTTAAAAATATATTTTTTATTAAAGATGTAAGAAAATTCAGAGATACCCAAAGTGATTGTACAACATATACTTTTATTTGTTATTAGTCAAAGAGGTTTTTTTTATTGTCAATGCGTACCATGCTGACGCGGCGTAGGTCATCCTGCTCCTAATGTAGGTTTCGTAGATTTTGATTTTGACCCTCATCGGTAGGCGAGAGGTCAACACCGTATATCTGTCACTGTAGCACTCTTGTTTGTTTTTAAGCATTTTTAAAGCGTTTCGTGCGGAATCGTACCTAAAAATACAACGCTTTGTGCGTGGCAAGGTCGCTAATATCTCACAACGAGCGACAGAAATAGGTGATGGTTTGTCTCGTGCGGCGAACTGCGTACGCAAGAGTCGTAACTAGAGAACACAAGGAAGGCTTACATGGCGGCAACATAACAAAGTAAAAAATTTAATACGACAAAATAAATTATATGTAACTATTTTGTACATTGCATTCAGTGTTCATTTTCGTAATAAATGTTGGGTGGTTTCCTTTTAAGGTTGATTTTAGATAAAAACAGGATTTCTGCAACGCGCTTTTACTTTCCTCGTAACACTTAAAAAAACAATTAGACCAACCAAAAAGAAGAAGAATTAATTACGTGTAAAATAGAGTTTGTATAACTAAAATGTAGATTATAAAAATCTATTCCTAGAGCGACATCCTGGCCTCAAAGTAAAAGTAGCTTACAATATTTCAAGAAAGATGGCACAGGTAAATCTAGAGCAAGTAGGATTCTTTGCTAACCTATCGGAAGAAATAAGGAATCGTCCTGAAAACATTTTTAATGATTTTTTATTGTAAAAGTGGCAAAACGAGCAAAATTTTCACCAAATGGTAGGTGAAACGTCTGCCCATAACAAATGCTATGTCACCGACAACATTTCTGTGTGACACCACACTGCGCCCGTCACCCTGATACATCAGTTCAGACCCAGTGATTACGCTAGCTATCAGTGCCCTTCGAACCGAAACACACGATGTTTGCACACTACTTTACGGCAGAATAACTGGCCCGGGGTGGTACCTACCTAGATGGAATTCTGCATATGAATCCTATCACGAGTGATGCCATTTTTCAGCCCTCTGGCGCCTGAAAGAGCCAGTCTGACAACAGCTTTTTTCTTTTGCAAACAAAGAATGGTAGCAGTGTTTATTCAGCCGTATTGCTACAAAATACGACTGTGTAGGTAGTTTTTGTAGCATTCTTGATAATTTGTGGGTATAAACAATATCTGCGGTATAACAGTATTTTTACCAGGGTCGCCATAAAAGCCTGACTCGTCCACATAAGTCGACTCGTCAACGAGCGAGCGGCTCACCTGATGTTAAGTGATCACCGCCGCCAGGGGAGTCGCGGATGCGTTGCCGGCCTTTGAGAAAGGAATGGGCTCTGTTTTTGAAGGTCCGGAAAAATCGCTGGCGGCAATAAGTTCCACAAAGTGGTCGTGCGCGGAAGAAAATTCCTCGACAATCGCACAGTGGTGGAATGTGAACCATCAAGTCGATGTATGTGGAATTTAGGGCTTTGCCGCGATACGATGGTGAAACTCAGCAGGCAAAAGAACATACGATAAAAAACGCAAAGAGACGCAATGTCTCTTCGCAAGGCCAGTGGCTCAAGCAGATCGGAAAGAACCTAGTCTTCGACGATTCGAGCTGCTCTTCGCTGGATGCGGTCAAATGGAAGGAGCTGGCACTGGGGTTTCCGCGCCCAAATGGGATTGATGATTGATATCGATTTGTCATGGGCAGACGTTGCAATTACCATCAGGTAAACGTTCTGCTCGTTTCGTCACTTAATCCTATAAAAAAAAAGTTTCTGCTTCGGGCTGGATAAATACTGAAGTATTCTAATAATGTCTCAAAATGCATTTCATTCCACTTTTATCTAGGGTAAATATTTTTTTAACTTAATGTTGACCACTAGTAATGTTTCATCTCGCTGTCTATGTTGATCTAGTTCGATAGTTAAATAAATAAAGAATTTTATTTTCAGGTTTGATTTTTTTTTTGATTGTTGACCGGCTGAACAGAAACAGCACCTCCATCTTTCTCGCATAGGTGTGAGGCGACTAAGGTATTTACCGGACCGCTTTTATTCGGGCAGAATAACACCGTAATATGCAATGCTGTCACTATACTGCTCATAGGAACACAACCAGTATGAATTTCTTGACTCGTACCAAAATGGTGGCGACTTGATTTGCCACCCGTCACATCTCGTTTCCCATGGGGGCGAAAAGTGGGCTACGCGTGTTCCCTCTGCCTATCACTTAAATGGGACGTGACTGTATGTATGTAGGTTTGATTTTCAATAAATACCTCTAGTATAAAAATGTATGGGTATTCAGTTTTTTCTTACCATAGGTAGCTAATATTTTGTACACGATATCCCCATATGAATGGTAAGTTGTTCTTCATCTATGTTTTTTTTTTATTTAAAATGCGAGTAGAATCTTACCCAAATCAATAAAATAGTCACTGAAAAAGGAACTTTTTCTGTCCAGAAGAACTCAGTCTAAAGCGCCGTTTACTCAAAAAGTTTTATTAAATTTATAATTTTAGTTAAATTATTCTAAATCTGGCTATGTAAGAACACTCATCTATACATATAAATATAATTTATGTGTCTGTTTGTTATAACAAAATAACAGCTTTTTACTCAATCTTTATAAAAGTATATACTTATAAGAAAAAATCAATTTGTAAATTTTTTGTCTCTCGGTCTGTCTGTCTGTTGGTTTGTTCCGGCTAATCTCCGAAACGGCTGGACCGATTTTGACAGGACTTTAACTGATAGATAGCTGATATTATAGCGGGTAACTCTGGCTACTTTAATTTTAGAAAAATAATTAGGGTTTCGCGCAAAAAACTTCTTCAAAATCCGATTCAAATAGGGAAGTACATATATGTACATCATCGATAGTGTCGGCTTTTATACGCGGTTATGAGATTTGGCATAGCAAAAGTTCATATGGAAAACGAATGCAGAAAGCTAAAATATATAGGATATGGTATGTGTTACAAATACTATTGAATTCTATAAATAAAGTTGAATTACGGTCGAATTTCGACTATTGGGCGACCACTAATAAGAAATTATTATAACAACTAACTAAACTATTCTAACTGTATGAAATCAGTATATTACCTTCTCCTCTAACTTTATCGTGATATTAAGATAAGAAACAAAACTATAAGCAAGTACGAAAATTACTAAAAATAAAAGTTATTCTACTTTGAAATACAATGTTAAAAATAAATTAGGCTGGCAGGTGCATATTTTAATGGCGGCCGTTTGTGGTTTTTAGGAAGCGATTATCGTAAATCTCAATATCTTGCACATCGTAACTTACGCGGGTAATATTTTTCGCGCCAACGTCAAGGTTTGACATCAATTGGTAATAAATAATTAAATGTTGTGTGAAGTTAAAATCAAATTTCATTGTGTATTTCAGTGTTTCAGAGTTCTAAGTACACAGTACATACATAAAGGGTTGCCTGGTGTTAAAACCGGATTTTTTGGTAATATTGCTGGAAAAGGCCAAACACCATAAATATTAATATTTTTGTGTCTTAGTTTTTAAAATGATAAACGTTATTGTATGTCAATCCAGACTTTTCTGATTATTTATTATCAAATCGTCTGAACATCTAATGAAACAACAAAGTTTAATGAAACAGTTTTCTTAACTAGTATTAAGCAGGTAATAAACAAAATTATACCTGTAATTATACCTGTATGCAAAAGCCTAACAAAAGCCGGGCAGACCGGACACCGTCTAATTTAGTTGGATATGAATTCGAAAAGCCTAAACATGTTCGCTTTTATCCGGACGCAACCATACACACATAGTACACCCATCCTCGTTGAACATTCAACATGGAAGGATGTCTCTTGAGGGCTATATGAATTATGGAAAGTTTCTTGGTTTGCTACTGGGTATCCGTTTTTTCTCCACCTACCATACGAACTATACTTACTTCCTCTAAGCTTGTACTCTTTAATTTTAGAAAAGTAATTAGGGGTCCGCGCTTATATCATCTGCGTTTATTTCATCGACGGGGGTTTACGGGTAGATGTTTTATATTATTTATATTTTACAGTTTTGCGGGTGTACCCCGCGGTTTCACTCGTGTAAGCCCCGCTAGTGTTTTATAAAAAAAATTAAGACGTTTATAAAGATTGGGAAGGCGTTAATGCGTTACAGCTATGTCGCCTGGCGATTTGAGCCAACGATTAGTTCGTAAAGAAAATTAAAAATAATCCCCAAACATCAATACGATAATCACCTAAAATCGTCCATTAGATACGCTGCCAAATTCTTGCTTTTTGTTTTTGCTGTTAATTGTCTGTGGTGTTTAAATACCTAAATGTCTGAGAATTGTAAAATAGTTTTGAAATTATTTCTGCGGTTGTTTTTCCAGTTCCACAGAGTAAGTACAGTTTCAGTTTTTATTTCTTTATTTTAGAGATTTTTGCATAATGCAGAACTTATTCTTAACAACGTGTCCAACTGATAGCAGAGTTAAGTATATATGTATAAGTTACTATGGCAGAGACATAATATGCTTATTCTTGTTATTATTATTTTGTATTTATTTATTAATGGAAACAGTCATAAACTATTTTCCAGTGTCAAGTAACATATCCAAGTATACAATCTTCAAAAATATCGATCGACAGTAAAATGATAGTTGACTTTATGATGGAGACTTGATGGATACAAAACGAAAAGCACAATTTTGGTCTTGAATTGAATTTTCCAATCACTGTACACTTTCAGCAGCACTTGCTGCATAATAAACTATCAACATTAAACATCAAAACTTCAAATATACACAGAAATTACGAAATTAAATACAAATACTACTGCCATTTTTCGAGTTGGCGCCAAAAGTCCACTTAACGTTGTTTTTATTTCTGTTAATTCTTAGAACTAGGCAGTGACATAAAGTCCGTACAGCACACAACACATATCGTTAGATTTTAATCATGGTTATTTCTTTTTATATGATGTTAGTAAAGTATTATAGACTCATATGAAATTATTTACAAATAAATAAAATTGAAGTCGTCGTCGTCGTTTCAGCCTATCACTAGTCCACTGCTGAACAAAGGCCTCCCCCATTGATAGCCACAAAAGTTTGTAGCTCTCATATTGGAGGGATTTTGCCGTAGTTGCCACGCTTGGCAGGCGTGTGGGCAACCGCAGTTTATTTATTCAGACGTTCCAAGAAGACGCTGCTGCCCATCTCCTGGTTTTAATTTCCCTCTGCCGACTTTTACGACACCCACGGGACGGGATGGGGTGGTAGATTCTCTTTGGCCGCTACCACACGGCGAAAAAAATTAAAGTATCTGTTTGTAATAACAAAATAACAGCATTTTACTCAATGCTTATCGAAGTATATTTTGACACTGACAGATAGCTGATATTGTAGCGAGTAACTTAGGCTTAGCGCGCGATTAGGGCGATTAGGGTTCCTCAAAAAAAAAATTTAAACCCCCAAAAACCTTTTTATGATATGAATGCAATATGGAAGTAATGTATATCATCGACCGGAGTCAGCTTTTTTACGCGAGAGAAATCGCGGGGCACAGCCAGTCGTATACATATCATCATAATTTCAGCCTATCACGAGTCCACTGCTGAACATAGGCATATAACTGATAGTAATTAATAATCCATAGTTACTATCAAATAATCTGTGTAAATGTAGTCTTTGCATTAATAATAATTATTACCATAATAATAATTCAAAAGGCTTCAGATTAACATAAATTCTTAATTATATTTTGTATTATATTGTATGCTATATTTTCTAGTCTCGGAAGTTTAATAGTACCTTATTTTTTATGACCTGATGGTAAGAGTCACGCCTGCTCATGACAGTACAGAGTAAAGAGCATAATAATGAAGCGGCAAGTATAGAGTAAATCACTTTCCAGCGCACTGCGCCCGTCACCATGAGACGTTGATTCTTTAGTCTCATGTTCCCTGTAATTACACGAGCTTCAGTGTCCTCCAAACCGAAACCGAAACACAGTGGTATTTGCAAACCACTGTTTTGCGGTAGAATAACTGGCGTCAGCTCCTCGTTACCTTCGTAGGCAGATTTTTACATAGGAGTCCGACCACCAGTAAATCTTTTCTTAGTATCAATGTGAATATCTTTATAGAAACGTAAATTTCATCATCATCATCATTTCAGCCCATCACTAGTGTAGCTCTCATTTTGGGGGGATTTTGCCATAGACGCCACGCTTGGCAGGCGGTTAGACTACCGCTGTTTATTTATTTAGATGTTCCAGGAAGATGCTGCCGCCCATCTCCTGGTTTTTATTTTCCAGCTGTCGGCTTTACGACGCCCACGGGATGAGACGGACTAACATAAATTCTTATAATATTATTTATGGATATTTGTATGGGGCGCTTTAAAAATAATATCACCCTCTAAAATTTAAGTTGTTGTCATTGAAACTAACAATACTCAGTTTCAAGAATTTTTTAAACATGTTTTTCTTGAATAATAGATTTCTAATTTAATTTTACTCTGTGTTACGTATCAAAAGAAACGATTGCCAAATGCACACTACGATATCGTTCTTATTAGACCATTGACGCCTATTGACGGGCAGTGAGTAGAGTAATGAAAATCGAGAGCTAACATTTTTTATAATGTTTAGAAAATAGTGAAACATGGAGGAAAATCGCAAAACTAAAGTCTTAAATAATATAATAACAATTAATTATATTAATGAAAATTTTGATCACCGCGTGGCCTAGTGGTCTGAGTACCTAATATCTGAACCGCTCCTGGGTTCGAATCCAAGCCACTATAGTATCTTCTGCTTAGTTAATACCTTCCGACAGCATACGAAAGTTGTCGAAGCAGAAAATCGGCTAGGAGGACATCAATTAAGACTTCGAGAGTTATTTTGAAATAACTCTTTATATTAATTAATTAAAAAATTAATGTAAAAAAATTATAATGAAGTAAAGTTACAGTCTGTTAAAGTCCTGCTCCTCAGTACAGGCCCCTCTCATTTTCTTAAGAGAGGACTTTACAGCTAGACAGGGTCCGCCACGGAAATTGAAAATAGTTTTTTTTTCCACCCTTAAAAAGCCACCAGGCCCCTGAACTACCTCAATTCTATTTTCAAATCAAACGCCTACTAGCCAGTTCTATATTGTAACGTGGTGAATGCAAAATGTTTACAGATTACTCTGAACGTGTTTAGTCTGTGGTATTTGGATTATACAACAGTATCGCGATTTAAGAGCACTTTAACTATCTGTCTCACCATGGCGGCCGCAAATTAATTCCAAGAACAAACAAATACTTATTTAAGCGGGAAATACACGACTTTCTTTAAGAATTTGTAAATAGTTTCGCAGGTTGTGAAACTGTACAGGTTAGTTGCTGACTGTAATAGTAGACACTTTTTGTTTATCTGATGTTGAATTTACGATAACGACGCTGAGTGTTTAGAAGTAATCGCTTACGAAATTGTGAGTTGCAGATTCGAATACCATTTTAAGTCAATTTGTGTAACTGACACCATTTCTTTTAAAAGGGGATTTATTGTTCGTCGACTTCTGGTGTATACTGTGATTGAAATGAAGGTATCGCCCCAGGGCCAGTTATTTTGCCGTGAAGCAGTAGTGTGCAAACATTACTGTGTTTCGGTTTGTAGGGTACTGAGAGCTAGCGTAATCACAGGGCATATGAGACTTAAGAACTCATGTCTCAGGGTGACGGGCGCAGTGTGCTGACACACAGAAATGTTCTGGGTCACACGGCATTTGTTATGGGCAGACGTTGCGCTTACCATCAGGTGAACGTTTTGCTCGTTTCGTTCACTTTATCAAATAAAAAAAATAACAAAAATTCGACGTAATAGAAATATAAATTTCGTTTGTCAAACGTCATTTCTTTACAATCTACCGCCCTTTCGCAATGAGGTTCCACAGACGGAGAAGAAACAGGCATTAGAAACCCCGTAGGTATCCTATTTTTAATAAATAATTTTTCTTAGTCAAAAATACATTATAAATAAATTTACAAAGAATAGTCTCAAGGAAAACCAAAGCAAAATCCATGTTCAAATTTTAGACTAGATTAAATTAATTAATATATAAGTAAACTCGAGCAGACAAGCCTCCACCAACAGCATCTGTTCAGAAGTATGACGCATGTGGCAGCCATCGCCCTCCTCAACTATTTCAAAGGGAAGTGGACGATCCCGCCACACGACGCAGCCGCAAGCAGAGACATTAAAGCGAGCAAGCCATACTCAAGTCTACTAAACAAATTAACGTTACTAAGATTATTGTCGTTTACTTTACACAGCGCACTTTATAATGGTCCACGAAACCATTAACAATTTTCGTTAAAATAATACTACCACTCCATCTCATCCAAAGGATCTCTTAAAAGGCGAGTAATGAAATAAACTGCACTGTGCACCCAACAGCGCATGGTGGCGATTGGCTTTGAAATTAAGATGTTTTTTTGATTTCAATAGCCTCTGTCTGAAGTCTGCAGTCTGTGACCATGTTCTGGATCATCCCAACCATTACATCAGATTTGATAAACCACAGATCATTGCAAAAGAACACCGATTCCTACCAAGGATGATTCGCGAGGCTATTGAAATCAAAAAACATCCTAATTTCAATAGAGAAGATGTTTGGGTATTACCACCAGCTTAGGATCCTATAATTAACAAAATTAAATCAAAAACTAAGCATACCAGTGCAAGACTTCAAGACACAGTGAGCTCTTTCTGCGTAGATCGGACCAAGAATAATAATTAAAAGCTGAAGGTACTCCGGGTTAACTATGACATCAAGACATCTGTCACCTCAGTCCCCCCGTGACCGTGGGTGCTGTAAAGCACTCGAAACGTCGGGTTATAAATAATAAAAAATTAAACGCGATAAAATTCGTAATTTTAGTTTCATTTAAATACATTTCACATGCACAACACAACCAGACCCGAAAAGCAACAATTTGTGTTTTTGCACAAATGTTACCTCCGGCTGGGAATCGAACCCAGGACCGGTGGCGCAGAAGTCAGAGGTACGCTAACCACTACGCCACGCGGTCGACCGTATATTACGTAGCTGTTTAAAAAATAACAGTTACATTGTGTTGACATTACTTCATCATTGAAATAACTATTCAAGTTATAATAAGCTGTGGAGCACAGACTTTTTTAATATAAGTTTTAAATTTAGTCTCTGTGAGATTCACTATATCTTCCAGAATTTTATTAAAAATACGTGTAAAATAGTAAAAAAAGGTAAAGTTTCAGCTTATAAATGTCCCACTGCTGAGCAACGGGCCTCCTCTCATTTCTGAGAGGGTTTTGGAGCTAGGAAGAATCCGCCACGCTGCTCCAATGCGGGTTGGCGGACTTCACATGTCTTCGAAATATTTTTTATTTCTCAGACATGCAGGTTTCCTCGCGATGTTGTCCTTCACCGCCGAGCACGTGGTAAACCAGCACATAAAATTGCAACTAACAATTTTAGTGGTGCCGGCACCGGGAATCGAACCCAGGTCACTCGCGTACTATGAAATTTGAAGCGAGCGCCTAGCCTAGAGCGAGGGCTCTAAATACGTGTACAACACGTAAAAGATTTTTTACTTTTAAATAACACAGCCATGGTCACGAGCACTGTTTATTCTATGTCATCACCTTGAGTACAGCCCATTACAATAAATCCACTGCCGAACATTGCATATGTTCAGTGATGGAGTATCCCTTAATATTGACACAAGGTACGATCCCTAGACACGCATCCATCGAACTCCCGCAAAATTAGACTGGTCATCATTCCTTCTAGTAATGGACTAACAGAGGTGTTGCCAGATATCCGATTTGCGTACAAATCTCGATTTACCCTTGATCGGGACGCCAAATGTCCCGATTTCTCATTGACTTTTTAATTAATCTAGTTTAAGTTTTATATGGTTTGTTTATGGCTGTCAGACTGACCGTAAGACAAACAATACCTATTGACAAATCCCTGGTTTTTTTTTGTATCTGTCCAAATTTGAAAACATTTTCCCGATTATTTTTACCAGGTCTAGTGTATCAAGTTTCGGAATGGAATCCCGAGACTTGATACACTAGACCTAGTAACACTAATTAACACTTATGGCGGTGCGAGGTTGCCCCATAAAAACCTTTCTTATTGTTATTATTGACCAACGGCTATTGTTCTATACAAATGTCACAAATTATCTAACCGTGATTATGTACCTATCAAGTATCAAGAAGAGCTAAAATGCCTTGAATTTACCACTATTGTTAAGGTTAAATCGCTACAACGAAAACAGTATGGACAAACGGAAATATACCATGTAGTCAGGGATTGGGTATCGTTGCAATTCATAATTACATACGAAATGTAGCAGCTGTATATATATTACTTAAGGCTAATATTCTGTGAAATCGTGTTTTCTGTAATGGAACGCCTGCCCAAAACAAATGCTGTGTCACCCAGAATAATCTGTGTAGCCCCGCACTGTGTCAGTTCTTAAGTCTCATATGCCAAGTGATTACACTAGCTCTCAGTGCGCACAGTAATACTGAAACAGTAATGTTTGCACACTACAGCTTCACAGCAGAATAACTGGCCTGGGGTGGTACTTACCTAGGTGACTTTCTGCATAGGAATTCTACCACCAGCAAAAGTGGTCTTTCCCGGTCTATATTTTTACGTAATTAATAAAGTATTTATTATTTATTTATTTATGGAAACAGTCGTAAACTATTTTTCAGTATCAAGTAACATATTATCCAAGTATACAATCTTCAAGCAGCGAGACTTCTAAATTTTGATCGTCGGTAAAATGATAGTTGCCTTTTACTGAAAATCTGCTAGGACTGATGGAGACAAAACAAAAAGTACAATTTTGGTCTTGAATAGAATTTTCCGATCACTGTACACTTGCACGAGCACTTGCTGCATAATAAACTATCAATATTAAACATCAAAACTCAATATATATACAGAAATTACAAAATTAAATAAATACAATACCGCCACTTTTCTAGTTGGCGCCAAAAGCCATTAATAAAGTAATTTTTCAGCGAGTTTAGAGTATCTCTAACAGATTAAATATATTTGAAGTGTATATTACTCGTAAGTATATTTTACCACTTTATACGCTTTTACAAATAAGATGTAATGAATACTTCGCGCATAGCTTCCAAGGCGAAAATATCTCGTAATAAAATTAACCAGGAGACTAATTAGTACAATTCAGAAGTTTATAGGTACCAAAGCTTTAAAATTCCATAAATATATCAACACGAGGGAGCTACCACTAATTAATTACGTTTACGGAATATGTCAACTGTTTCGGGCTTGACATTTGTTGATTATTTTTGACTGTGGCAATAATTTGTGTATTTTATGTTTCTGTCTGTAGTAATTTTGGTGGAGAAAATGGCGCCCTGTATAAAAAAATGTTGTAATAAAATTTAACAATAAAAAATAATGCGATGTACCAAAAAAATCTTCAATTCAGAATCACATCAAAACCGCTACCAAACAAAAATACCAAATAATCAAATTTAAATCCACTGGAAATAAAATTCCATTTAACATTAATGAAACTATACACCGTAGGTCGGGTAAGTGTATGTACAATATGAGCAGCAGAGAAATGGGCAAAGGACGCAACAAACTAGGAGAACTAATCTATACCTGGTTGCAGCAGTTTCTCGGGCAGGAAACCAAATGGTAAATGTGGCTCACCGGAGACAGCGGGTGCGGGGTGCTCGACGTCCTGAGCAAGCTCAGCCGACGTCGCTGCTCGGCTGTCAGCGACGCGCGCCGGCTCCTGTCGAGTTCATAGTCCGACAAGTCAGCTGAGTCGTTGCTCAAGCGACGGAGCTTCGGACGCAGCATCGTTTTATAATGAAAATCGATGGAAATCGATTGAGTGATAAATGGGCGATATGTAGAAACGTTATTTTGTTATAATTAAGTAACTGAAAGTAAGTGAGAATAATGTAGGACGAGAGAAACGTATCAAATATATTTAAGCCAATTGTATACCAATCAAAAGAATTGAAATGATTAAATCTATTTCTTTTTTTGTATTGTATTTCATATTCATCGATCTAGGGTCGTAAAAATTATATATCTTTTAACCTAATACTTGCTTCGTCACAATCCATGTGACCTTGAACATCTTAATCCCCATGTAATCAAAAAAATTGTAATCTTGTAAATAGTCTCAATATAAGCATTTAAAAGATATTGCAATTTTAAAAAAAAACATTTTATCTAATGGCTAATGTCATAATAACTCCATGGGAACATTTTCGAATATTTGTCATTTTGTAATCGTTCATATAATTTACTATTTAGTTAACAGTAACTAGATTACTAAACCAGGTAGTTTTGTTTTATCATTACGTTACCCTAATCTGAGCAGTTAGTTTTATTGTGTATTTCATAAAAAACACATAAGTAACAATCAATCTAAACTTCTAAACTTGATTTATGAATTACATGTGAATAAGCGACATTTATTTTAAGAAGAATGAAAGTATTTTTCTTCGCAGTCACAATCACCTTTTTCTCTCCATCTCACTTTTTCAACAACAACACATATCTTTCCTATCGTTTTTAAACGGCGATCATCACGCTTACATTCAAATTTAGAACGGTATTATTTCAAAATTCGAATCGGGTTAAACATTCGAAAACGCGGCGGCGCTAGGAGATACCCGCGTGACGGGAGCGCGGGAACAAGGAGTGGGACTGAGCCAAAGTCGGAGTGTTGGCGGCAAATCGACGTTACACAATTATCTGTCTGACATTTAAAATTGGATCAGACGTGCGAACATTAGCGCGGTTAATGACATACCACTTTCCACTTCAGTGGTGAGATTGGCAATTCGAAGAATTAATGAGTTCATGCTGAAGTACCAAATTGATAACGAAACTATAATAGGAATATTGAAAGAGGATTAACGATATGAAAAATTCACGTGAATAACTACATACATACATATAGTCTCGCCTTAATCCCATATAAGTGGTAGGCAGAGGCACATTTGGACCACTTTTCGTCCACGCGGACAACGGGACGTGGCGGGTGACGAACCACGTCGCCGCCGTTTTTGTAAGAATTAAAAAAAGTAAGTCTCATATGCTCAGTAATTACACTAGCTCTCAGTGACCTTCCGAATGAAACACAGTAATGTTTGCATATTAACGCTTACCTAACTAGATAGACTCCTGCAGAGGAATCCTACCATCAGTGTGAATTTCTAGGCATTTCTCTAAGTCGACATTTACGTCACCAACGCTAAGCAAAGAGGCGGCAGAAATTCTAAGCCGCGCCGTTGACGTTGCGATAACAGATTATTATCTATCAAAGCTACACACACGTGTACACATAGTCACGCCTTTTCCCCATATAAGGGCTAGACCAGAGGCTACGCATGTAGCACACTATTCGCCCCAGCGGGAAACGAAACGTAACGGGTGGCGAACCACGTCGCCGCCATTTTGGTACGAGTAAAATAAAACTTCTAGCTCCCCATTGCATTTCCACGAGCAGTATAGTGACAGCATTGCACATTCCGGTGTTATCTGCACGAGTAAACGCTGTCCGTACAAAACCTTAGTCGCCTCTTACGACACCTCGGTGGGGTAGGTGCTATTCAACTCTGCCCTACACGTATCGGCTGTAACTACGTATAAAATAATTATTGTATATAATAATTTTCAGAATTGTTAAGAAATATACGTATTGTATGGAAAGGGTCACCCGCCCGATCAAATGGTTTGATCTGGGTAAGACATCTTATATATATCATAGTTAGCATCAATGAAACTTCAATAGCGCGATGTAGCAAGAATGAGGTATTTCTGGAGCTCCTCATGACGTAGTTACAACAGCAATCCCCTGCTGAGACTGGTAGTTGAAGGAAAGCGTACGTCAGGCGATTAGTGCAGTCAGATCTTCAGTGCGTCGAGACATGGAGAAAGTGATGTAACCGCAAGAGTCATTCTGAGGAGATGAGAGCGTAGTTGATGATCTTTCCATAAACCAGTTCACTAAAAAAAGTGATGTTCATAATGTGAATACCAGGAACAAGCACAAATTAATTATGCCAGTTACCCGACTTCACAGAGTCAGTAACTCTTTTAAAATCTGCTTAAAATCCCAGCAAGTGCTAAAAGTCTTTCAATCAAAAAGTTTAAATTTTATGTTAAGCAAAGACTTTATAAAAAGCAACGCGCCACTCCGCAACGGTCTGCATGAGCATATGCTGAGCGTTGCGGCAGTGGTTCAGGTTGCCCTGGAGGACTTTTAGGGGCGGGAATCTCCATTTCCGAGCTAGAGCTCGGTCCTGCGACTGGTGCTGCTGCGTCCGTCGCGATAGTAGGAGCGAGAGGAGGTTGCCTGTTCCTTCTCCCGCTCCTTTTTGAAGGCATAGCGCATCTCTTCCCGAGTCTATGGGCAGAGGGACGCCCTAGGTCCGAGCACAGTGGACACGTCAAGGCCCACGCTGTGCACTGCCTCGCTTTGTGCCCGGTTTCGCCACAGGCGTAGCAGCGAGCGCTCCGGTTAACTTCATTCGGGCACCTGCTGCCAACGTGCCCTATCTCCAGGCATCTGAAGCAGTGCATAGGTCGGGGCTCGAGTATGTCGACCCGTGCAGACCCCCATCCCACGCGCACTCGCCCGGCAGCCGCGATCTTACGTAGCGCTGTGACCGGGCACCGAACCCAGCATGTCCCCATACTCCTGGGTGTTCGGCGGACTTCTCCGACTTTAATGTTATCCACCGAACAACCGCCTAATTCAGCAACCGCTGCCGCCACTTCCGCAGGGCTGACAGCATCGTCGAGGTCTCTCAGTCGAATGTCGCCCGCTTTAATCGGGCGACTTATTCGGACGTTCAGACATGAGAGAACCTCGCGCATTTTGGCTGCCAACTGGTCTGCTTTCCGTCCACAGTCCGGGCCACCTATTTCCAGCAGGAGGCCTCCGGTCACTGCCCGTTTTTGGCGGACTGCCTCTATGCCGATGTCTGCCAGGCGGATTTTGGCTTTAGCTTCCTCCATTACTTTAGCATAAATGATGGAAGAGCTTTCCGGCAACGTTACCGTGACTGCCGCAGAGGATGGAGCACGCAGAACCTTTCTCTTTCTATTCCCCTGTTTGCGTGCAGGGAATGGCGAAACACCAGTCTTAGGCCGCTGCTAGGTGACCTTAGGCTTTTTAGGCCGTTTGGCCACGTCCGCCCATGAGCCAGCTGTTTTAGGTGCCGCCAATAGGCGCTCTGGCGCTGATACGGGTGGCAGGTCTGTCACCTGTGGGTGCAAAGGCTTCTTCTTTCTTCTTTTCTTTTGCCTTTTGGGCTTCTGCGGTAGGTGTTGCGACTGTGCTGTCATGCTCTCACCGGCCGTGGGTTTTAAACCTAGCGTAGGCCGAATTACCCTGTCGGGGAATAATTTTGCCTCGAAGGCGGCCAGTTTTCCTTCAATAAGTGCCCCTATGCGGTGCATGAGACCCTCGTCCTCGCTGGGTTCTGGAGCTGATTGCGCGGGCGGGGCAACTGTCTCGATTCGTCCATATTGCGTCTGCTTACGGAAGAAACCAATCTCTTCTGTAAGTGTTGCCAGCTTTGTGTTTAGGCTGGCGAGCTGCGCACGTTAATCTGCGTTTTCTCTTTCCAGCCTAGTGATGATTTCATTGTTGATAGTCCACCGCGCAACCACCTTTGTGGTATTACCATTGGTAGAGGTCGTCCCCGCAGCTGGCACCGACACACCGCTGGCAGTTGCTTTCCGTCGCGCAAGTTCCTCGGTTGCAGCTTTAATATTACGAACTGCCAACCTAATGCCGCGTACAAAGTTCCCCTTTAAGTTGCGGGAACGATCCGCTACCGTTTCAATTGCCTGCAGTTGGCTATCGATATGGCTTCCTAGATCTGCGTCGGCTTGCGACCGCATTTCCCGGGCCAGCTCCTCTGGACTAGGAAGGCTTTTCTTAGCTCTGGTGTTCGAGAGTGTCATGGAAGGTTCTAGAAAATCTTCCTCCATATCCACCTCGTCTTCGGTGGCCGTAGCTGAAACCGCTACAAGCTTGGCGGCCACAGCCGCATCACTTGGGGACTTAGCTCTCCTTTTTCTTCTTTTTCCTCCTTCTGACTTGGCAGATGTGAGAGACACGAGTGAGCCATCAGACACACCTCCGTTACTCTCACCGGCCAGACTGATTGGCGTGCTTGGACGAGTAAAACGCCCACGCCTATCTCGTGCTGGTACCCCCGACACGACTCCTCCCTTTTCGTTTTGGTCCGTAGATGTTGATGGACACGCGGTTTGTGTAGGTTCATTGACATCACCGCGAAGCAGACACCGCCCAGAATCGGTACAAATAATCTGTAGGCCATATTATTGATTGAAGAACCTGCGAACCTGTATCGCAGAAACCAATTGCTGAACCACTAGGCCAACCGAGTCGATACAATATAATTCTATAAAAATAAATAAAATTCAAATGTCTTTTTCTAATAACAAAATAACTTTTTACACAATGCTCATGAAAATACATACGGTACTTATAAATAAAATCTATTTTTTAAATTTTTGTCTGTCTGTCTGTTTGTTCCGGCTAATCTCCGAATCGGTGGGACCGATTTTGACGGGACTTTCACTGACAGATAGCTGATATTATACCGGGTAACTTAGGCTACTTTAATTTTAGAAAGATAATTAGAATTCCGCGCAAAAAAATGAAAACTTCAAAATCCGATTCAAATAGGGAAGTATATATGTTTATCATCGATCGGGGTCGGCTTTTTTACGCGGGTGAAACCGCGGGCCAGCTGTGAAGGGTTCCGTAGTGGGGCATAACGTCCAATTCTTATTTCATAGAATTTCTCAAAGACACTGTGAAAAACATAGTATATTCTGGGTTCACTAAACTCAAAAAAATACATTTACAATTCACACGCGGTAGAAGCGAAACGTAAAGAAAACTACGAGGGAATGAGACGAATGCAGAGCATTAGAAGATAATTGTAGAGTTTATTTATAACTATCTGGCCCGGCAGACATTGTCCTGCCCGTTCCGGTATGTGACACGATGAGTTTGATTACTGAATTACATTTCACACACACGATCACAGCGCCACCTACCGGATGGGATTTTTTTGATTTTCTTTTTTGGCTACAATTCAATTTTCAATTCAACTTCAATTTTAGAGTTATATTAACGATGTGCTAGCGGTGAACGATTCTCTAGAGTTATATCCTCGACGATACATTGGATACACAGCGTGATAAGCGAACGTTGCGGTGTGGTTGAAGATGTAGTGAAAATGATAGAGAAAGGGATGCTTAGATGGTTTGGACACGTAGAGAGGATGAATGAAAGGAGATTGACGAAACAGATTTATGAGGCAAGTGTGAATGGGAAAGCCGGTAAGGGTCGACCTAGGCGTACGTATCACAATCAGATCGGTGAACTTTTGAGGAGAGGTCACGTTAAAAGTACCCGCAACCGACGAGCGTGTGTGAAAACGCTAATCAAAGTAGAAGAAGCTAAAGATGTGTGTCAGGATCGTAGCAAGTGGAAAGATCTGGTCTCTGCCTACCCCAATGGGAAAGAGGCGTGACTGTGTGTATGCATGTACATTGGATAACCATTGTTGCCAGTGATAGTCTTTAATTTCAAATTTCGTGGATAACACTTGGAGCACTTGCCGTCGACCATGCACGGTGATAACGGTACAACTATCACACCGAAAGTGAAAAGAAAACGATTTTGTGGTCGGCCACACTTGGCTTGTTCCGTATACGCCACTTCTTTCCAAAACATTCACGGCGCATTGCAAGTGACAGCGTGGAGTATTGTAATTTTCATATAGTGGACTGCGTGTGTGGCCTCTGTCTACCCCTTATATGGGAACACGGCGTGACTGCATGTATGTGTGTATGTATCTGCAGTCACAGCTGTAGGCAAGGGGGGTTTTGGGAGTTCACACAAACCGCCAACAACGTAGCCAACCCACCTTTTTATACATACTAAAAATAAATCATCTTTTTTTAGTAATATATGTTTATTCTTTAATACTCGTAATATGATTGTCTATGATTTCTCAATAAAGATATTTTTCTTAATCTCATATGGTAGTTCGCAAGACAAAAATGAGTTTTCGTCTTGAAAACTACCTACAAACTCGTTTTTAAAAACGCCGGTTTGAGAACGGGCGTTTTTAAAGATGTTGTCATGCTTCATATCAGCTTGAATTTTTCTCTTAATATCTTAATAAGTGGTGAAGAAAGTTCATAGACTTCAAAAAAAAAATTGAGGTTCCCAATTCGTCGGAATGATGTTTCTTATGCATGTATATCGATAATTCTGTAACACGTGGACTGATTTCGATTATTCTTTAATATTAGAAAATACCCCCCTTTGTAATAACAAAGTACTTTAGGGTTGGTCTCAAATAAATTTTGTCAAGTTCTGATGATGGGATCCATGAGAAAACTTTTAAATTCGGTTAAGCATGTTAGGAATTGCGTGGAAGTGAGTGGCCCTTACATGGGTGGCGTTACTTGGGAGGTGTGACTGTATGTTGGCATGTATGAATATGATAATCTATTATTTTAACACGCTTTTATTAGCAGAGAACATTTCTGTGTGAAAGTGTGAGTTAAGAACAGACGCAGTGTGGTGCCACTGCGTCTGTCACCGTGAGTCACCAGTTCTTAAGTCGCATATGCCCAGTAACTACGCTAGCTCTCAGTGCGTTTCGGACCGAAACACAACAAATTGTTCGCACAGTACCTACTACTTCACGGCGGAATAACTGGCCCCGGGGTGGTACCTACCTAGACGGACTCCTGCATCTTACAATACACCAGGATCATCAATTTCAATTTCAATCAATTTGTTTTATCATCGAGCGTGTATTTTTTTCATAAATAAAATATGATTATTATAAGTTACGGTGTCAAACTGGAACACAGTCCACCTTATGGTCCGTGGATAACGGCCGTGAAGCAGCATATTAAAATGATTTTTGTTATTTAAAGATGCATGAACGCAAATGTCGTAAAAACTTTATAGTTTCATGAAATTATTACAGTTTATGACAGTGTTTTTTTCTCGAAACACGCGAGCGTAAGACAATGGTGACCTTTTGTAACACTTTTAATATTGTTTTTTAAAATTAACTACAAATTGGCTTAATTCCAACGTTAATAAGTTAATTATATCTTCTGATTAATAAGCAGAAAGTCTACTTTTTACTTTTTACTTCTTACTTATTATAATATTATTTATTAAATATAGTATATTCTCACGCACACTAACGCTTTAACGTAAAATAATGCGCACTCTCGTTGTGTCCGTGTACAATAAAATTGTCCCTATTTTTTTTAGAACGGACGTTACTGTTAACCCGAAGGCTTTCACCGTTTCGCCGGATTAAAAGGTGGCAGAGCGCTAAGGGGGCTTCGTCGTCGTGATTGTGTTGTGTGTCGTGCTGTATACGAGTATTATCCCTACAAGAAGTAGCGCCTGATGATGATGATGATGACACAGTTATTAATTAATGACGTTTTAAAGGTTTACATGCATTCGTTTGTAACATTACAAGAAATTCAACCTTTATAACTTTTTAATAAAAGCATATAATTTATTCGTTTGACCATTATTTTTTTCACCTTCACCATCATCATCTCAGCCTATCACTAGTCCACTGCTGGACATAGGCCTCCCCCGTAGATTGCTACAAGTTTGTAGCTCTCATTTTGGGGAGCTTTGCCGTAGTTCCCACGCCTGACAGGCGGGTCGGCAACCGCAGTTTGTTTATGCGAGTTACCCGACTTCACAGAGTCAGTAACTCTTTCATGGGGAAATGTGTACGTTTTTACAACAAAATCCCAGAAAGTACACAAAGTCTTTCAATAAAAAAGTTCAAACTATTTGTTAAACAAAGACTTTTTAAGAAGGGTTATTATAATATTAAGGAATACATGGATGATGATAACCCCTGGGAATAAGGTGATCGCTGCCAAGCTATTTCTACATCTTTATAAAACTGCTGTAATTGTATATTTAAAATGGCTGAAAAAATTAATCCCGCTGGGTTTCTTACTGGTTCTTCCCAGGACAGAGGCATTTCTTTGCGAATCAGTGTAGTTTAAAAAAAATGGCGTTCAATAAGTATTATGTAAATTATCTATATTGAATAAAAAATATTCTATACTATTCTATTCAGATGTTACAGGATGATGCCGCTGCCCATCTCCTGGTTTTTATTTTCCTTCTGTCGAATTTTACGACACCCACGGGATGAGACGGGGTGGTAGATTCTCTTAAGCCACCACACGCTCGCCAAAGATTTTTACTCAAACCTCAATAACGTTCAAACTTTAAGAAACGAATGAAGATGGGCAGAAGATGGACAGCAGCATCTTCCTGGAACATCTGAAGAAATAAACTTAACTTAATGCGCCTGTGTTAGCTACCGCAGTACTGGAGTAGAGCGCAATATTGACATATTATTTTACTGGTGATAGGATTCCTATGCAGGAATCCGTCTAGTTAGGCTACCCTAGGGCCAGTTATTCTGCCGTAAAACAGTAGTGTGCAAACATTACTGTTTCAATTCGAAGGGCACTGAGAGCTAGCGTAATCACTGGGCATATGAGATTTAAGAACCGATGTCTGAGGTGTCACACAGAAATGTTCTGGGTGACACAGCATTACTTATGGGCAGATGTTGCACTTAACATCGGGTGAACGTTTAATTCGTTTCGTCACTGTATCAAATAAAAAAAAATACAAATTATCAAAAAAATCCGACGTCTCTCGGAAATGGCCGCTGTCTTTCATCCTATTCCATAGTACAGTTCGATTTTGTTCCACAAACTACAAAGGCCGCGGTGCGTCATTCAAAGTTGCATGTTTATGCCACAAATCAAGGCAAGACAATGATTTCGTATTTATCGAAACAGAAAAGCGTATCTACGTTAATAGTATTCCAACAATAGTCAAACAGGGCCTTGCAGTTTCGTGGTAATTGTTCATTATGACGTGTGTGTTAAATTTGGCTCCATCTTGTAATAAGTTTTTTTTTTACTGATGGTCACTGTTAGCCCGAAGGCTTTCACAGCTTCGCCGAATTGAAAGGTGCAAAGCGCTGAGGGCGCTTAGCCGAAACCTTTAATTATAGATGACTGGCGCAAGGATCCCCCCCGAGAGGGGACCTCGGCTTGGCTCATCCTGTGCGCGAGAGTAACTGTGCGGTGCCCAAGGGGGCCGGCCTCAGCTCAGTCAGTTACTTCAATCGGGAGGGCAATATTACTACTACTATTAATATTATCTGGATTATTATATTTCTCGTTGCCGGGTTCCGTACCGGGTAAACGACCCCCGATCTTCCAAGCTACTGCTGTCTTTTTCTGCTCCTTCCGATATAGTAGTCCGAGATAGATATCCAACACTTTATAATTCCTCTCCCAACTTCCCATTCACTATCCCAAGTTCAATTTCTACCTAATCCTTGTCCCTTCCTCTCCGCCAAGGCAATGGTTGTCCTGCCGATGGCTACCTACTCGTAGGAACGCAATGTCACGTCTCGTTTCCCGTGGGGGCCAAAAGTAGGTTACGGATGTGGTCTCTACCGTGGTCTCTGCTGTGGATATGAGAAAAAAGTTTGTATGTATTTAGCCGAATAACCCCGTGGTCAGTGAGACCATCGGACTCAGTCAGTAGCACAGCTGGGCTGTATTACAAATAACCGCCACCTCGTCGTCCCCCCCCCCCTCCCCCTTCCTACGGGACGCTCTACTAAGCTCTAGCGCTTGTTATTGTAATAAGTCTGAGTCTTATTTAAGAGTTCGGATTGTGCAGGGGGCAGTGGCATTCGAGACACCGATCTTGTCACTCCTTCGAAACGAAACTGTCGGTTTACCTAGTTAATTGGTGGTTAAGCGTAGTAAGGTGAAATGATTACACTAGGTGCATTTGAAATTGTTAACAAACGACGGATCGTCTGATCCGGCTATTGTGAATCCAAAGTAAAGATCACTCATAAGCAGGGTTACCTGTCCCGATTCTACCGCGACAGTACCGATTTCGATGACATTGTCCCGCGTCCCGACAACCTATTAATTTTGTCCCGATTTTTAATAACACGCAACGATCGCTCATATCACACAGGATCACAGCACAATGCTCATTGCTCACACGGCTCCCGTCACATCAGACATCATAGACAACATCAACACGGACACAGTCTTATTCGGAGCTATAAATATAAAAATGACGCCGAACTAATGAAAGCGGCTCATAGTAATAAGAAATGTGCATGATAAAATAATAAGCAAAGTTAAGTACACATAAAAACAAAAAGCGTTTCTGTTTTCCTTCAGACAGATGTTACACCGAACTCCAATCTTCTTTGATGACAGACGGATTGTACCGACCTTTTTTGCAAAAGGTAGCAACCCTGCTCATATGTGCTGAACGAATATCTGTCAAAAAAGTGTTTTTATTCTGCCTATGATTAACCAAAAAGAAGTCATGTAAAATTAACCGTAATTTTTATTAATCATAGCCAGCACGACAATATTCATTAATTCAGAGATTACACTAGACCGAATCACTGTAAAATCTGCACACTACTGCTACTGCTCTAAGGCAGAATAATTAGCCTCTGGGTGATACCTATATAGACGAATATTCGTTCAAAAATTTTATAAGTTTTATTTTAATTTACTTAACTTCTTATACTATTAGGCATATATCTAGGCGGACTTAATGCCCAAGACATTCCCTAACAGTCAACTTATGGGTGATGCAGAGACCAAATGCAGGAGGTGAATGAAGTTAAGGATAAGAAATATATACATGCACTAAATTTAGAAAAATATTGTATTTACTATTACTATACTATTTCTATATTTCTTTAAAGTTATTAAAGAAATATAGAAATAGTATTAACTTTAGTATATAAATATAAAAGCCAATAATATTATATAAAATATGCATAACATACGTAGATAAATAAATACAAAATATATCCATAACATATACAGTTTATACAATAAATAATAGAATAGTTATTCCTGATATGGTTCTGCCAATTTACTTAGAAAGAGCTCGCGAACTTTCATTTTGAATGTGTTGCGATTCTTTTCTGTCCTGATTTCGAGAGGGTAAGTGTTCCAAAGAAGAGGATGAGACATCGGAATCTAGCAAGCTGCTCTTTTCCTTGGCACCTTCATCTGCCAAAGGAGCATAGTACCGCTGCATTTTATTTGGGAACTAATTACAAACGGAGATCCAATTACTGACTATGCGTCATTCGATGTAAGACTTGAAAGCACCTATATCTTGGTTCTTCATTAAGCATACACCACAGGCTGATCATTTACCATCAGATGATACAGGTTTTTTATAGGAGTAACCGAGCAAGCGGCTCACCTAAAAGTTTAAAGTTTCAGCCTATAAATGTCCCACTACTGAGCACAGGCCTCCTCTCATTTCTGAGAGGCTTTTGGAGCTAGGAAGAATCCCGCCACGCTGCTCCAATGCGGGTTGGCGGACTTCACATGTCTTTGAAATATTTTTAATTTCTCAGACATGCAGGTTTCCTCACGATGTTTTCCTTCACCGCCGAGCACGTGGTAAGTCCGCACTTAAAATTGCAATTAACAATTTTAGTGGTGCCGGCACCGGGAATCGAACCCAGGTCACTCGCGTACTATGAAATTAAAAGCGAGCGCCTAGCCGCTGAGCTACCACGGCTCACCTGATGGGTGGAAAGTGTTTATCATCATCATCGTCATCATTTCAGCCTGTTTTTTTTTGATAAAGTAACGAGACGAACAAAACATTCACCTGATGGAAAGTGCAACGTCTGCCCATAACAGATGATGTGTTACTCAGAATATTTCTGTGTAGCACCACACTACGCCCGTCACCTTGAGACATTAGTTCTTACGTCTCATATGCCCAGTGATTCCGCTAGCTCTCAGTGCTCTTCAGACCGAAACACAGTAATGTTTGCACACTACTGATTCACGGCAGAATAACTGGCCGGCTGGAACTGGGGTGGTACCTACTTAGACGGATTCCTGCATAGGAATCCTACCACCAGTTCACTGTTGAACATAGGCAGTGCAAGTAGCTCAGGTGGCTATGAGGAAGCCATAGATTGCCATAAAACACGGTCCTGAGCCACCTGCACCCATCGACTTCCCGCAAAACCGTGAAGGTCGTCGCTCCGTCTAGTGGGGGGGGGGGGGGGCACCCTACACTGCGTTTGCCGGTACGAGGTTGCCACACGAGAACCTTTCTTCCCCAACGCTTACAGGTTAACGTTAACGCCGCCTGAACATCCGCAATATCAGAGGAACTCCGTGTGCGCTACCGGCATACGAAAAAAGAATAGGCTCTGAAGATCCCTAAGTCGTATCGGTCCGGAAAAATTGCCGTCTCTTCGCAAAGCCACTGGATCGAGCCGGGGGTCGAATTGAATAACTGGCCAGTGCCCCAGTGGGCATGCTCTCTGTCCCCTAATAAAGAAAGAAAGAAAGAAAGAACTTACTTACTTATACGTCACAGATACTACAATAAAATAAATTTGATCAATATGCATGTAATGTATGCATAAATAATTTCATATGTGTACCCACATGTACGCATATATACATAATCAATAATTACTATAATAAACTATAAAAGATTAATCCACGGTAATACATTTTAAATCATTACAAGGAAATAGTTGCATCTTGATGCATTCGAGTGAGATACTGTTTTACCATACAGGCTACGACTAGTGCACTGTGATTGACGCGGAACGCGCTCCTCAAGCCGCCCTCTCCGTGCGGGTGTCCATCAGGGCTCCTGCCTCTCCCCAGTCCTGTTCTCGCTATACACTAGCGATATACCTAAAGACCCTAAAGTCAATCTTGCGCTTTTCGCAGATGACACGGCCCTGTATTATTCCGATAAGCACAAGGGCCGCATAACGATTCAGCTCCAAGCCGCAGCCGATCGCCTAGGCGAATGGTTCCGGAAATGGAGAATAGAGGTAAACCCCGAGAAAAGTGTAGCGATATACTTCTCGAGGGGCACGCCTAAGCCAGCTAGACGTTACCACACAATCGGCAATAACCAGCTAGGCTCGATCACCCTGTTCGGACGCCCTATTCCCTGGGAAAAGAGCGTCAAATACCTCGGGGTCATGTTAGACGCAGCGATGTCGTTCGCTGACCACATAAAGAACGTGCGTAACAGGGCGGCTTTTATCGCAAGCCGCCTATATCCGTTAACTTGCTCTTCAAGCGAAATGTGCTTAAGACACAAACTTCGCCTCTACAAGACATGCATTAGACCCGTAATGGCCTATGCATGCGTCGCGTTCGCACACGCGACGGGCAGTCATATAAAGAAATTGCAGACGGTGCAAAATAGATTCTTGCGAAGTGCCACCGGAGCCGGCTGGTACCAACGCAATGTCGACCTTCACAGCGACTGTGAAATTCCCGTACTCTCTGAACACTTCAGAGAAGTATCACGGCGGTTTTTCGAAAAAATCCCGCGGTTCATCCAAACCCGCTGGTGGTTAAAGCAGCGAATTATCGATCCGACAAAAACGCGACCGAACGCAAACGTCGCCCGCGAAATGTGCTAGACGACACGGACGTCTCAGCACTCCCTGACCACGATACAGTCAGCCACGATCCGAAAAACACTGTACACACAGTTAATAATTTTAACATCACACGCACAACGTCGCGCGACCGCCGTAGAGAGCGGCGCGCAGCTATCGTTAATAACACCGCGTACACTAGATACACCCGTGTTCCAGGGCGGTTCTCACCGCCCAGAGTTACCGACACACAAGTCGACAGTCCGAACGGAGGCCCGCAGTCTCCCTCGGACGGTCATTAGATGACTTAAGATAAAAATTTTATGGAGATATTCACAGTAGCGCAAGCACGCTAGCGAACGCAACGGTCCGAATTTAGATGTTTAGTAGGAGTTTATATTTATGTATTTATGTTTGGGTCAAACCAAACCTGGCACAGCATCCGATGAAGCTGTAAAAGCCAAAAGGCTAACAGCGATTACTTCACCGAAAACAAGTAGTGTGATTGACGCCTCATAGCCACGATTTATACTAACAATTTTATTTTTATAATTTTTCTGACCATGACGGCAATCAATCACACGAATAAATACTTTATGAGGTTAAACAATTTATATTATATTATTATATTATAAAGAGGTGTAATAACAACAACAAGTGGTCAGGGTATTTTAAAAATGAATAACCAAACGTGGTGCAAAATGAAAAGAAAATGGACATGAATGGAGGACAAATGAGGAAAAAAAAATAATAATAAAGGTAAACACAATAAAGCATTATTATATTTACGCATAACATACATTCTTACTTGAATAATTATCCTCTTTTTGAGTTACTGAAGTTTTAATGTTTTGGATTCCAGAAACAAACTTATGCCGAGATAATTAGGATAGAAAAATGTACAAGTACTAGATTGTTCGGTGTTCACACTGTACGGTGCCGAGGCGACGCGTCTTGATTACTGGTAGGCCATATCAACCAGGCATTTATATAGTTAATTTCATTAGATAATTTTCTAGAAACGTCGCCACACATTAGAACTATCTCCTGCATCACCGATTCGCTTCACAGTATGCTATTTCAATTTTGCCTAAACGAAACAATTAGACCCTAAAATAAGCAATTTGTTGTTTTGCATAAAAGCTTCCTCCGGTCGGGGCACGAACCCAGGTCCCGCGGTGCAGAAGTAAGGTACTCCAACAACTACGCCACGCGGTCGTCTTAGTTAATAGTAACAATAATATAAGCAGTTCACTAGACTATAAGTTTAAAATTAAGGAATAATTTGTATTTTTCAGGTCTTGCTACTGGTACGAGTGGAATTGCTCGCGTCTTAACATCGACATAAGAATTCATTCACTGAACACTTCAACAACGATAATAAGATGGAGATCGGCCTAACTGACGCCCAAGACCACTGTCCAGGGGACTATCGCAAGCTCATGGCGACGACGATGCAATCGATTATTAAAAAAAACTTTGCCTAAGCTCGTTACTTTTTCACTTTCAAGATATTATTACAACAAGCCGTTAACCGAGTTTTATGACGGCTGTTAAAGGAAGCTGTCGACCATAAAATTCAATGTGCGATAATCGTATCTTTAAACTTATAAATAGGACGAGCATCGCAGAAGATGTATTGATCATCATCATCGTCATTTCAGCCTGTTAGTTCCAGTTCCAGTGGAGTAGCCACTGCTGAACTGTGGGCCTCCCCCATAGATTGCCACAAAATTTAGTGGCTCTCATTTTTGGAGATCTTGCCTAAGTTGCCACGCTTGTCAGGCGGGCTGGCGACCGCAGTTTATTTATTCAGATGATCCAGGACGATGCTGGTACCCATCCTCTGGTTTTTATTTTCCCTCTGTCGACTTTCACGACACCCACGGGATGACATGGGGTGGTAGATTCGCATAAGCCTGCTACCACACGATATGTCATTTCTATAGTAAGTTCTTACACGATGTATTGATAATACCACTTTAACCCTAGTATATTTTATTCAATCGACATCGATTAAGCCGTGGTAGCTCAGGGGCCGGGCGCTCGCCTCAAATTTCATAGTACACGAGTGACCAGGGTTTGATCCCCGGTGCCAGCACCTCTAAAATTGTTCTGTTCTTTTAAGTATTGATTTACAACGTGCACGGTGAATTGAGTGAAGTGAGGAAACCTGTATGTCTGAGGAACAAAAATATTTCGACGACATGTGAAGTCCGCCAATCCGCATTGGAGCAGCGTGGCGGACTGTACCCGGCTCTGAAACCCTGTCTTAGTGAGAGAAGGCCTGTGCTCTGATAAAGTGATGAGACGAGCAAAACATTCACTTGATGGTAAGTCCAACGTCTGCTCATAATAAATGCTGTGTCACACATAAAAATATGTGTGATACCGCTCTGTGCCCATCACCCTGAGACATAAGTTCTTAAGTCTCAAATGCCCAGTGATTACGCTAGCTCTCAGTGCCCTTCAAACCGAAACACAGTAATGTTTGGACACTACTGCTTCACGGCAGAATAACTGACCCTGGGGTGGTACCTACCTAGACGGGTTCCTGCATAGGAATCCTTCCACCAGTAACCTGGCCAGACCTTAGTTCGATCCCCGGTGCCAGCACCTCTAAAATTATTCTGTAATTATATGTATTGATTTGCAACGTGCTCGGCCGGTACATGCACGGTGAATCGAAACATCGTGAGGAAACCTGCATGTCTGAGGAATAAAAATATTTCGAGGACTTGTGAAGTCCGCCAATCCGCATTGGAGCAGCAGTGGCGGACTGTACCCGGCACTAAAACCCTCTCTTAGTGAGAGAAGGTCTGTGCTCCACACAGTTACTAGTTAAAATAACTCCGAATACACGTCATATTTTTCTTCATGGATGAAAAGCGGGCTTAAGGACTTAAGAAGCAATCGACAACGAAGTCGCTACTTAGTAAAATTTGGCGGTAGAAGGTTCCAAAAAAGAGGTACCGGCCAGATCGCGTGATCTGATCTGGGGAGGACTTCTCCCCCTACTAGTAATCCTTCGATATGTGTCTGTATGTACGATGACGACCGCATTACCTAGTGGTCAAATTATTGGACTACCACGCCGGGGGTTCTGGCTTCAAATCCAAGTCGGAGATAACATTTGTTTAGAATAACAAAGTTGTGTAGCTACACTACACAATTTTGTTATCGTCATTATGTCTCTGTCACTACATCCTAGCCTATCTCCGATCTCATCGCATGAGCGTTACATCGGCTCACGTAATCTCTACTATTAAGAAATTACAGTTATTTTGATAAAGTGAAATGAGCGGAACATTCTCCTGATGGTATCTGCAACGTCTCCCATAACAAATGCTGTATCACCCAGAACATTTCGGTGTGACACCACACTGCGCCCTGTCAACCATATGCCCAGTGATTACCTCAGTGCCTTAAGGACCACAGTAATTTTTTAATTTAATTTTGTAATTTCTTTTTTTTATTAAATAATGTGACGAAACGAGCAAAACGTTCACCTCATGGTAAGTGCTACGTCTGCCCATAACAAATGCTGTGTCACCCAGAAGATTACTGTGTGACACCACAATCCGCCCATCAGTTCTTAAGTCTCATGTGCCCAGTGATTACGCTTGCTCTCAGTGCCCTTCAAACCGAAACACAGTAAAGTTTGCACACTACTGCTTCACGGCAGAATAACTGGCCCTGGACCTACCTAGACGGACTTCTGCATAGGAATCCTACCACCAGTAAAATAATACTGAAGACTGAAACGAAATTGATTTTTGTCAGGAAAATTTGTAAATAGAACAAAGCAAACAAAAATAGAAGTCAGCCAGTGCCAACTACCGAACGCAACAAGAAAATAATATAGGTATCATGCAGGGTAATAACACCTACCTCTTTCCTACCGAGGTGTCGTAAGAAGCGACTAACATATTGTGACAGCCTTTCGTGCAGGATAATACCATAGCATGCAATGCTTTCAATATACTGGTCGTGGGAATGCAATGGTAAGTGTAGCGATATCTATGTCGCCACATGAGAAGCTCAAGAAATATTCCCAAAAGTCCATAATCGCGATATGAAAGTTTTCTGAGATGCGAACTACATATACAACATCTAAATATTACTAGTTGGAGGAGTCGTCCTCCCCAGATCCGACCATTCGATTTGGCGGGTGGCTACCCTTCTCCTTGGCAATATCATCCGCCAAAGCAAGTAATATTTTGACTCCAAAATGGCAGTGACTTTGTTCGCCACCCGTCACATCTCGTTTCTCGCGAGGACGAAAATTAGTGGTGGTCTCTGCTTACAAGGGGTATATGGGAAAAAGGCGTGGCTGTATGTTTTTTAATAACAAATAATATTAACATTGTTAAATTTGAGAATATGCTATATGATAAGTGAAGGATAGTAAGTTTCTTTGCTAAGATCCGCATGCAAAATATAAAAATGGTGTAAACTAACACCGCCACCAGGAACCGCCACCAGGTACCCTCCACCAACCACTACAATACCACATAAAATATACCCACTGAAGGAAACACGACAGTGTTTCAGCTTATACCTAGAAGCAGGGGCGAGCGGTAGGTAAACTGGTATATACATTTTATTTTTGTGCGGATTTCAAATTTCCTCATATAAATCAAGTACGTTTCTATTAACTAATATATTTACCAGCGATAAGATTCCCAAGCAGAATCGTCGGTAGTCCAGGTCAGTTATTCTGCCAAGCAGTGCAAACAACACTATATAACGTTTGAAGGACACTGAAACTAGCGTAATTACAGGGCATATCAGCACCAGCTCCAGCCAGAGATTTGCATTTACCCTACATCTATCATCGTCCCAAAATTCTGAGCCCGGTGCTGTGCTGGGGCTATCTAGACATGCGAATTAGCGATCCCAATCATTGATGGCACGTGTCTTAGACGCTCCTTGCTGCCTCCGTGGATAGTTTAGGTACCCACCTAGACAGACTCATCATCATCACCATTTCAGCCTATCACTTAGGCCTCCCCCATACATTGCCACATAAGTTTGTAGCTCTCATTTTGGGGGATTTTTATTTTCCCTCTGTCGACTTTTGCGACACCCGACGGGATGAAATGTGGCGGTAGATTCTCTATGGCCGCCACCACTTGCCGCGCATTTGCACATTACTGCTTCACGGCAGAATTGCTGGTGCGGTGGTACCTACCTAGACGGATAGACGGATTCCTGCATAGGAATTCTACCACCAGTATCACAGATCCTACCATCGCCGATATTATATCAGAAATGTTAAACTGTGTTAAGTCGTTATTGCGAGTTTTATTAAAATCAGAAAATTCTTCACACACGTGTTAGCTAGCGTAAGGTGATGTCTAGTCTATACCTGATTGCAGCAGTTTCTCGGGCAGGAAGCCAAATGGTAAATGTGGCTCACCGGGGACAGCGGCAGCGGGATACTGGACGTCCTGATCAGGGTCAGCCTGCGCCGCTGCTCGGCCGTCAGCGACGCGCGTCGACTCCTGGTAACGCCGTAGCTCGATAAGTCAGCCGAATCGGCACTCAACCCGCGCAAGTAATTTCGGACGGAACATGATTTTACAAATATTTAAGCAGTATAAATCTCAGTTAGCTGTTGCTTTATTTAATAGCAAAATTTCAAAATTTAATATTGCTAATCTGTTGCAGTTGTTCTCGCAATGTCGGTCAACGCATTGCCGCGAAAAGAATGCCTAGAAATGACAAAAGGCGAAGCCATAAAATAGTGAACAGGCGAGTTGGTCATTGCGCAGATAAACACAATTATCGCCTTATGCAAAATTATTTAGATTTCAATATTGAAACACAGAAATAAAATTGGAATTTTGAAAAACTATTCGTTTTTGTGATCGCAAAGAGTTGGTCAATTGACTGACCAATCAACTTTTCAAATATTTCTGATAAATGAGATAGATAAAAGTTGCAACCTGATTTTTAGGGTTAGGTGTTGTCGTATAGTTATGTTACTAGTTAATGAACTTTTTTAACAATTCAAATTTTTAAAATTGTGATTAAATTTTTAAAAATTTAATGACAATTTTAAAAAATGAATTTTTTTAACTTAAAAAAAAATACTAAGAAATCGCTACCAACAAAAAAAATTATATGAAAACTACTTTAGTACTTTATAAGTTTTATTTATGCATTTTACCTGTAATTGCAAAAATTAAATAAAATGTCCATTAAATAATAAGGTATAACTACGGTTAACAAATAACAAGCAAAAGAGAAAATGAATGAGTGTACTATTTTAGAAGTGTGTACAATTTTTTTTTAATTTTGTATTTTTCCAACGTAAGCTGAGAGAATAGAATCGTAAGCCAATTAGAACACGTCACAATCACCTTTTTCTCTCCATTAAAGTCTGTGCGTTTATTTCAAAAGCATTATCCAGAACTATTTTTATCCGATCATATCCGCGCACCGTTCAAATTTAGAACGAATTGTCCACCGGTATAAATTAGGGGTACGAAGTCGCGAACGGATCGAGATGGCTTAGGACATCGGGCCCAACGAGTTCGCGCCGCAAACTGAAAGCACCAAATCGGAGACAGTTCGCCGACGTGTTAGCAGCGTCGCGGCCTTGCACAATTATATGTCTGACATTTAAAATTGGATCACACGCACAAATATTAGAACGAGGGGTGACATCCCGCTTTCTCTCTTATTTATTTATTTGTGGGTCATTGAACTTTTTACTGACAAACTGAACAAAAAGTTGTACAGTATATATATATTCATCATTTTAGCCTCTCACCGGTACACTGCTGAACATAGGCCCTCCCCCATGGATTACCACACAAGTATGTAGCTCTCATTTTGGGGGCTTTTTATTTTCCCTCTGTCGACTTTTGCGACACCGACGGTATGAGATGGGGCGGTAGATTCTCTGTGGCCGCCACCACTTGCCGTACATTTGCACATTACTGCTTCACGGCAGAATTGCTGGTGCGGTGGTACCTACTTAGACAGATTCCTGCATAGGAATTCTACCACCAGTATCACAGATTCTACCAACGCCGACACTATATCAGAAATATTTAACTGTGTTAAGTTGTTATTGCGAGTTTCGTCATAGTTGCCACGCTTGGCAGGCGGGTTTGCAACCGCAGTTTATTTATTCGGACGTTCCAGGAAGATCGAGCCCATATTCTGGTTTTAATTTTCCCTCCGTCGACTTTTACGGCGTCCACGGGATGAGGTGTGGTGGTAGATTCTTTTAAGCCGGCTTACACCACGGCCACAATATACATCCAGTTTAACTTGTCCCGGGGTGACAAAGTCGATTTAGTAATATGCCAGGATAGACTCTGTGTACGAAAAGACGCGAAACTGACATATCAAATATTTGGGACTTTTAAAATGCGATGTTATAACTATAGAAATTCCTCTTCATTTAGGGTAGCCCTATATCCCGTAACGTACTGTTTATGAGCTGATGACGATGACCAAATTGGCAAGCCGACGTCTATGGTTTTACCAAGCTCTAAATCAGTTTTTAAAATAAAAACGTGAAGCTAAAATTGAAAAGTCTTTCAATCGTGTTTCTTCATCTGTATACTCCTACTACAAAATCGCTCTGCATTACGTAAATTTTATGCGATCATCGGGTTCAGTGTAGAGAGTCATTGCTCGAGAAAGATATAATGGATAAAAATAATAATATCAAACCACAAATGAATGATTAGTATTGTTGAAAATTCTTCATTGCCGTCATGGTTGTTCTAAACAATATGTATTAATATTCTGCTCTAGATTCATTATTACTATAGTCACTGGAAACATTACTATTTATTTTCCCCTTCATCGACGCCCACGCGACACTTGTCAAATCTTCAACAAATGTTTATTAGTAACGTCATCACAATGACATAAACGTCACAACAAGTTCGATACGTCTTGTAATTAATACTAAAAGTTTCGACCCGTCGAAGTTAATAAATGTTAAATTATTTCTGATTAAAAAAAATAATCAGTGTACATTAAATCATACTATCGCGATTTATTGAATAGGTTTTGGACTTTTGGCGCCAACTCAAAAAGTGACAGTTCTTTTTGTTTTTTATTGAATTATGTCTTCTTCTTTGATCCTCGCAATTAGCTATCGAGCCATTTTTGCCAATTTCGAGTAATAATTTAATCATTACGATCGACGGTTAAATGATAGTAAACTTTTACTGAATATTTGGTGGACTGATGAATGATGATGGAGATGAAGGTTAGCTGGACTGAAGAAGAAAAAACGAAAAGTAAAATTTTGTTCTTGAATTGCATTTTTCAATCACTGTACACTACCATAAGCACTTGCCGCATAATAAACTATCAATATTAAACACCAAAACTCAAAATATACACTGGTGGTAGGATTCCTACGCAGGAATCCGTCTAGGTAGATCCTACGTCGCACGTTACTAACTGTTCAAAACCTTACTAAAGAAATACAAGAAGACATTGACTAATTTCTCGCTGACTACACATTTTTGTTTCTTAAGATTTATTTTTGTAAACCAATAAAAGTCAAAAGTAACTCACACTTACGAATTTCATAAAAACATATTGATGATATTAAATAAAAAAAACATAACTTTAAAATTATTAAACAGAAGTTTTCCATAATAAAAATTCGATGTCTGTTGAAAAGTTTGTACCTATATTTAGCAAAAAGTTTTAATATATACGCTATTTTTTATCTATATGATTAGTTGTTACTAGTTTCAAAAACAAAACAAACAAGATGGTGGGCGCAAAAGTTGCACGTAATCTTCTTTCGGGAAAAAGTAATAAAACAGAATGACGCATCGGGTGCAGCTGTCGATGGTTCCCTTCTGGATTAAGCTTTGAGTAAACTTGGCAATTAATGTTCGGTCTTCGGGCCAATATTTAGATATTAACGACATAATAGTGTTTTAATGGCCATCTGTCCCAACTTTACGCCTCAAATGAGTGCAGAAAATTATCGTTACTACTGAAGTAAAAATACGAGTAAATAATAAACATCCCTCTGCTGGACAAGGAGGTTAATTCCTTTTTTAAGAGAATATTGGAGCTGGGGAGAGTCGGCCATATTGTTCCAATGTAATTTGGCTGACGTCATCTTCATTTCAGTTTATCACTAGTCCACAACCGCGTGACCGCGTGGCCTAGTGGTCAGAGTACCTGACTTCTAAGCCCAAACACAAATAGTTGGTTTTCGGGTCTGGTTGTGTTGTGTTTGTTTCCGTGTTTCTGACACTGCATCGTAGCCTACCTCCGATCTTATCGCATTAGCGTTACATCGGGCGCGGTTAGGTTGGGACGAGTGAGTGCCTCTATGTTTGCGCGTACACTTGTGGCACTATAATATCTCCTGCGCAGTTGATGGCTCTCGACAGTAGTCGGAAGTTGTCGCCGTGGTCGAAATCGGCTAGGAGAACATCATCATCATTGGAGCTAGGGAGAGTCGGCCATATTGTTCCAATGTAATTTGGCTGACGTCATCATCATTTCAGTACATCCCTAGTCCACAAGTGAACATAGGCATAAAAAATTGTAGCTCTCATTTTGGGGGATGATTGTGCAATAGTTGCCACGATTGGCAGGCATTTTATTTATTCAAGTGTTTCAGAAAATGATGCTGCCCATCTCCTAGTTTTCGTTTTACCTTTGTCGATTTTTACGACAGCCACGGGGTGAGATGGGGTGGTAGATTCACTTCAGCTGCCTACACAAACGCCTTTTTTGACAAAACGCATCCTAGCCTACCTCCGACCTTACCACCTCTGTGAATCTGGTCGACAAATCAGAAAATTAATTGCCCGAAAGCACAGACGGCGGTGCAAGGTATCCGCGTATACCTAAGCACTGTTAGCGACTTTAGGACTGTTACCAGCCACTTACGTGCTAGGAACATTAGTTTCCACACGTATTCCCTCGCGGAAGACCGTAGACTACGCGTAGGCATTTGCGGCTTGCCGAAAGAATTAGAGACATGTCACATCTTAAGTGACCTCAAATCTAAAAATATACCCGTACTGGAGGTGCATCGCATGCATCACCCCCACAACAGAAAATATTACGACCTAGTTCTTGACATCCTGGAGCTAACTCCGGAAGGCAAAGAAATGTTTAATGTCAAATCGATATGTGGCTTCTCAGGCCTGTCTGTAGAAGCACCCCGTAACGGGGGCATCGTTGGTCAGTGCCACCGATGCCAACTGTACGGACACTCGGCCCGAAATCGTTACGCTCGACCCCGTTGCGTTGAATGCCTCGGGGATCATAGCACCGCGAACTGCGCTCGTACACCCGATGCACAAGAACCCCCTGGCTGCATACTTTGCGGCGAGCTGGGACACCCTGCGAACTACCGCGGGTGTGACAGAGCGCCGAAAAGTAAGAAGCGTAAGGGCGCCAAGAAAAACGGCCGTAGGAAGGGCCCCGAAGCCTTGCAGCCTCAGCCTCCCGCTAACAAAGCCGGCAAATAAACCCGCGCAGACATCCGCGCCTAAAACCGCATCAGCGCCCGCGTCCGCTCCGACCGCAGCGAAGCCCGGTCCCTCTGACGGGACTATCGGGCCGAGCCAAAGCCAGAGCGCTCCATCGGCGCCTAACGCCTGGACTAAACCTCTGCCCATGACGCAGCTAGAGCGTAGCCGCTTCACGGCCCGCACCTCAAACCACAACGCCTAGAATTCAGGGCTCGTCAGATTTCGCCGCAGATTTCTCCCTAATTTGCGGCTTCATGCGCAGCATTAATGTTGCCGAACTTTCAAGCTTAGCACGCAAAATCCGCGAAGCAAAGTCTCCTCAAGACCGACTCATGGCTACCGTGGAGCATATGAACGTCATCGACGCGATTTGGACATTTCAATGCGCCTAAACATCACGCGCCGCGTCGTATATAAATTTTTAATTGTTACCAATGGCGTCCCATATAGGTAGAACTAAACCTCGCTCTCTGACTGTCTCGTATTTTAACGCAAACGGTCTTAAGACGCAGTTAGTTGAAGTCGCGAACTTCCTTCGTGATCATGACATCGACGTTATGCTAGTGCAAGAGACTTTCTTAAAACCTAGTATGCGCGATCCTAAGATAGCCAATTACAAAAGCATCCGTAATGACAGACCGACCGCGAAAGGCGGCACTCTGATTTACTATAAAAAGTCCTTGCTCTGTATCGCGCTCGATACACCCGACTTAATCAATATAGAAGCTTCCGCGTGTAGGTTAGCAATGACCGGTCACAGGCCGCTTGTACTAGCATCAGTATACCTCTCGCCATCCAAACAAATATTAGAGTCAGATTTAAAAACTCTATTAGATCTAGATCGTTCTGTTATACTTGCCGGAGACTTGAACAGCAAGCACAGCAGTTGGAATTCCAACGTTAATAACACGAACGGTAATAAACTGTACGACATAGCGGAGAGACTTAATATAAACATTACAGCTCCCGAAACCTAACCCAACCAGAGTACCGACGCAATTACATCAGCAGCCGGATATTCTAGACGTATCAATTATTAAGGACGTGAACTTAGCAATAGACTCTATAGTACGCTTCACGAACTCGAGTCCGAACCATGTTACGTCGTAACAAGGTTCTAAAATATAAAATAAAAACATAAATTCATTACATACAAACAAACAAAATAACTAGTTGTTACAACGAATGGAAACCTGCGCGCTTTAACTAGTGATAGCATCGTAATGTGCATATAAGGTATTCTTTGGTACCGGAAGTCAGATTCTTTGTAGAACATCTAATAACAAACGCCCACAACATAGAAAGATCGAGAAGAAATACAATAGCGAACAACGGGTCAACTACCCGAAAATGATTCCATTTCGCTCGGTTCGATTATTGCTATCTCAGTAGCACAAGAATTTTCTAGAATATAAACAATAGTTTAGGGCGTGACTTCCTTCGGTTGAACCGTTCTTTCCATATCTCCATCTCGTCTCATTCGAAGGTTCTAGAATCTGACAGTACTTATTGTCGCCTCAGGGAGGAGGTAGGCCGTCCCGATATAAAAACGAATTCGCGCAGGTAGAAAACAATTTTCGACGCCAGAGAGTTCGCACGACAACTGTACGTAATCCATATTCGTGATTATTTGTTCTCATTTTGAAAAGCATCAAAATCAGTGCTATACTAAAATAAAGAAGAAAATATAAAGCAGATTGCATCAATTTTCAACCCCCTTGGAAACTGGGGGTCCACCGTACGGATAGCAACCTACAGGCTGCTCGTCCACCGTACGGATTGAGAACTACGGGTTGCACGGATAGTGAACTACAAGTTGCGCGTTCACTGTACGGATTGGGAACTACGGGTTGCAAGTCCACCATACGGATTGTAAACTACAGGTTGCTCGTCCACCGCACAGATTGTGACATACGAGCTGCACAGATCGGACAGTCCCAAGATAAGTTCCCAGCGCACATAGGTTGTTAAAGACAGAGGACTCCCCTGTGCTTAGAATCCACACCCCGGTGTAGTTATATCTAGAAACTTAGAGATCATTTTAATTATTGATTTTAATTTAATATAATTTTCTATGATTTGAGATTTTTTCTTTTCTCTATTTTATAATAAATAATTGTAACATTTTTTGATGTGTTTAATTGTACCCGCCGTCAGGCGGTCGTAACAACCACCGTCCGTTTTTTTTAAGCTGGGCCAGCCAAATGGTGAGATCACTCAGACCAAAACCATTGTGGACTGGCGTACCCTCGGAGTCAAACTCGAGGCTACAATCTCTCTGCACTTAGACGAAATTCCGGATACTATCGACTAGCCTGCCGAGCGATAAAATCTTTTTCGACTCATCTCAAAACAGCCGTCGGAAAATCCTCCCGGAAGGTTACGGTGTCGAGCGATTGACACCGTAACCGACGCAGGGCTGCCATACCACCAGTGGGCGAACCACTGCCTCCAGTGACTCTCGACGAACTCACTAAGATAGTTAAAAATCTCAAAAACCGATCCGCGCCCGGCCTCGACGGCATAAACAACAGGGTGATGAAAGCTCTAACTACGCTCCAGCTGCTCCTTCCCGGACGACTGGAAGGAAGCCGACGTTATAGGCATTCCTAAGCCTATCAAACCTAGGAACATACCGTCCAATTATCGCGAAATAAGTCTCCTCAACTCGATGGCTAAGATTTATGAGCGAATTATACTCAGTCTATTAAAAGACTATGTCCTTACTAATAATATTCTTCCAGACGAGCAGTTCGACTTTCGCCTCGAACACTCGTGTACTCATCAAGTGCACCGCTTAACGGAGCACATTTTAGAGAATTTAAACGACCGCCCTAAGCCTGTAGGCACAGGGGCCTTATTTTTCGATGTCGCAAAGGCATTTGACGAAGTCTGGCACGACGGCTTGTATTACATGTTGTATCACACTAAAGTGCCGGATAGACTCGTGAACATCAATCGGCAACAATCAATTAGGCACGATCACCCTGTTCGGACGCCCTATTCCCTGGGAAAATAACGTCAAATACCTCGGGGTCACTTTAGACGCAGCGATGTCGTTCGCTGAACACATAAAAAACGTTCCAAATAGAGCGGCTTTTATCTCAAGTCGACTATATCCACTAACTTGCTCTTCAAGCAAAATGTGCTTAAGACACAAACTTCGCCTCTATAAGACCTGCATAAGACCCGTGGTGGCCTATGCATGCGTCGCGTTCGCTCACGCGACGGACAATTAAAGAAGTTACAGAGCGTTTAAAATCGAATCTTGCGAACTGCCACCGGAGTCGGATTGGTACCAACGCAACGTAAATCTTCACAGCGACTGTGAAATGCCCCTAATCTCTGAACACTTCAGAGCATTATCACGGCGGTTTTTTGAAAAAGCCGCGGTTCATCCAAACCCGCTGGTGGTTAAAGCAGCAAATTACCGACCAAATAGAAACGCGACCGTACGCAAACGTCGCCCGCGAAACGTGCTAGACGACACGGACGTCTCAGCACTCCCTGACCACGATACGGTCAGTCACAATCTAGGCTACACTGTACACACAGTTAATAGCTTTAATATAACACGCACCACGACGCGCGACCGCCGTAGAGAGCGGCGCACAGCAGGCAACAATCACACCGCGTACACACTATACACCCGTTTTCTAGGGCGGTTCTCACCGCCCAGCGTTACCGACACACAAGTCGACAGTCCGAATGGAGGCCCGCAGCCTCCCTCGACGGTCATTAGACGACTTAAACTTATTTTTTGAGATATTCGAAATCGCGCAAAGGTTATTGTAGGAGTTTATTTATGTATTTATGTTTGGGTCAAACCAAACCTGGCACGCGGGCCCCTGACCCGTGAGCACAGTATCCGATGAAGCTGTAAAAGCCAAAAAAGGCTAACAACAATTACATCACCGAAATTATATATACACCTCTGTGATTGCGCGTGCACTATAATATCTTCTGCGCAGTTGATAGCTTCCGACAGTCATCATCATCATTTCAGCCTATCACTAGTCCACTGCTGAACATAGGCCTCCCTCATAGATTGCCACAAAAGTTTGTTGCTCTCATTTTAGGGGATTTTGCCATAGTTGCCACTTTGGCAGGCGGGTTGGCAACCGCAGCTTATTTATTGAGATGTTCCAGGAAGACGCTGCTGCCCGTCTCCTGGCTTTCATTTTCCCTCTGTCGGCTTTTACAACACCCACAGGATGAGATGGGGTGGTAGATTCTCTTAATGCACCACACGGCAACCGACAAGTATTCGAAAGTTTCCACCGTGGTCGAAAATCGGCCAGGAGGACATCATATCAAAGAAAAATTCTGTTCAAACAAGATCAAAATATATCAAGAAAAAAAAAACAATAAAGAAGAATGCACGTGCAACTCAGTACACGTGACAGAAGACAAACAAATATATTAAAAAATTTATTAAAATAAAAATGAATAAACATGAATTAATAAAAATATCACTCATCTTATCTATTACTATCTATCAATTTACGCCAATGACGTCGTCTTCGAACGCATAACTTTAGTATTAAGAATTAATTTGTACTCTAAAACTTCATAGAAGTAAATGGACTCAATCACACCTCACATGAATCACTTTAGTATATGTCACAACAATATTGACCAATCGCCACCACTTACGCACGCACTTATAAATACGTAATTCCCTCCACTCACCCCTTTTACTACTCAACCACAAGTAAACCAAATGTAAAAAAGGAGCATTAAACTATTTATAAGAAAATCTACAATATTTTCTTTGTACCTATCGCGAACACTCACTGTAAAATAACTACTCAGTATAAAAGCAATTATTAATACACATACAGACACGCCTCTTTCCCCTTGGGGTAGGAAGAGACCGCATCTTTCCACTTGCTACAATCCTGACACACATCTATCGCTTCTTCGTCTTTTTTCCTTCCATCTCTTCAGAATGCATTCCTCTCCTTTCACAATACTTCAATCCTGGTTTTCGATTTTGTTCAGTTACGAGGTCGTATTTTTACATCTGGCTGTTCTTATAGACTTCCAGAAGAACTTAATGTTGGTCCGAAAGTTTTCAGATAACGTCGTATTAAAGTCATCTCTCTAACCTGTTATACTCATTTCTTACCCTGCTTATATCCTCATTCGTTGCTTTTTGCATTCTTTGATTGACTCTTGTAGCCAACCAGTTCAGCCAAGCTTTATTCTTCTTGGACACTGCCTTTCGAACCTCTACACACACAGTCTTTAACCTTTCTTCTTTAACTTACACCACACACTACAATAGCAACTTCCACGATTTTTCCACTTTCCACTTCCGAGAGTATCAAACTGCTTGGTCAGTTTACTTACAAATTCTTCTGTCACCTCTCTCTTGCAAATTCTCAACTCGTTTGCGCTCTGTACACTAATAGGTTCATACGCACGATGCCGCCATCGCTTTAAGAGCCCTCTTACTGGACTCAACACCAGAAAGTGGTCTGTGTGAATGACGACATCGAGGTATGAGTGCATTTTCTCTCTCAATATTTCATCCACAATCACAAAATCAATCATACTTCTCAGGCTTCTTTCTTCTCTAGCATACGAGTGGATCTTTTTACGGTCAAACATTGTGTTTGCTACCACAAGATTCCACTCCAAACATAAACCATCTCACAATTTTTAATTAATCGATAAATAACAAACATGTAAAAACAGACACGTTGGACTCAAATTCGACCTGGAAATTTTGTTCTCATTGCGCCCAAAAAAGTTTCACTGCTAAAATTTTGTAAAAACATTAATAACGCGATGAAAAAATGAAACGAATTATTAATAAGATATTTTTAACACTCCCTTGTCCTGAACGTAGCTTGCGTGCAGTTTATTTTTGCTGTAAAATTTTAAGCTCGAGCAAAAACGCATGCTGTTAAAAAGAGAGAGATAGATGTTTACTATTAACACAGGTAGGTTACACATTTATTTTTAAACTTTAAAAATAGAATAGATCGCATTTGAATTCGTATCACTGAAAGCGAGCTGTATTTTTAAATTTGTAAATCAAAGTAAAGTCGTTTCGACACCGGTCACATTTTCCACGCCATTACAGATTATTAATTATTGCTATGACGTCATACGCTGAGTCAAGGGTCCTGGGTTTAATTAATGTCCTCCTGGCCGATTTTCGAACGCGGGTCAACTTCCGAATACAACTAGACCCAAAATCAACAATTTGTATCTTTTGCATAAATATTTTCATGGCGGCTTCTGACTATTAAGAGGAACGCATCGCCGTGGTCAAATTCGGCGAATAGAGACTTGAAACTGGTGGAAGAATCCCTTTGCATAACTATGCACGGAGAAACGATTTCGGGGCTCTGGACCCCCCGGTTGTGGCATTCTATGCCGTTTGTGTACATAAATGTGTCGTTGGGTGTGCCTTTTCAGCCGGAGTGACGTCTAACCATTTGATTGGCCGGGCGATGTGGTGTGGTGTATTCTTCCGTAGACTGGCTGTCAACGCCGCCCTCTGCGCGGTCCGAGCCAGCCGGGTGAGACCACTTGCAAGGAGGCCCAGCTAACGAAAAGCGAGCAGGCGGTGGCTTAGGCTTCTTACGTCCAGCCGTAGTGTGTAAACACAAATCGGAATTGCTTATTTATTAATACAGTTTTGTAGACTGTACCTTAGCAATTTAAAGCTATTGTCGCTTCGAAGTCGAACGGCTTCAAAGATATTACGGAAAAGTGATATTTTTGAAGTAAAACTTCCTTGGGCGCGATTAGAATAAAATTTCAAGGTATCAAGGTTCAAGAATTTGAGTGCAACGTTACCGTTCCTCATTATCAATATTTATTGATTAATTAATATTTTTTCTATACTAAGCAGTTTTTTGTGCAGTAATTTTAAAGTGAGTATTATTTTGTTTAGTTTATATTTATTTATTTTATTTTTTATAAAATTATTAATACATATTAAGTTGCTCGCGTTATTTTTTATAATAGGAGTAAGTTATTAGACTTACTCCCATTGCCACTACCGCGTGTCACTTATCATGAGTGTTAAAAATATCTTATTAATAATTCGTTTCATTTTTTTTATTGCGTTATTAATGTCACTTATCACCAGGTGATAAATTGTTCACCTGGTGATAAGTGACACCACTCCTTATAACAGTTGCAGTGTTACCAAATCTCTGTATTGGTAACTTCTGTGTGGCACCGCGCCGCGATCAGCCAGTGTAGGATTTGATTCCGATTGCACCCTAGGTTCCCTCTAATATGCCTTTTTTCCATATAACGAGTAGGCAGAGACCACATGCGTAAACCACTTTTCAATCACGTTGCCGCCATTTTGATACTAGCTAAAATTCTCTCCATTGCGTTCCCAAGAGTAGATATGGAAGATGGAGTCCATCCAAACAAAGACCCGCATTCTTGAGTAAGGCTAGCTTTATTCTGGGGTCCGCCCGGTCCCAAAGCAGAGCAGATCGGCACACTAAAAACTAGGCTCGCTCCTAGCCACGCAGCCATCGCACGGCAACCACTGGCTTGGCAGAGAGTGGAAAGAAAAAAGGAGTAGGTAGGAAATGAACTTGGGGTAGGGAAGTACCGGACTCTACCGTGTTTGCTGGACATGGAAACTAGGTCAAGTACTCCTTGGCACCTTCTTCATCACATCATCATCACTTCAGCCTATTACTAGTGCACTGTTGAACATAGGTGGATTCCTATGCAGGAATCCGTCTAGCCAGGTACCACCCCAGTGCCAGTTATTCTGCCGTGAAGCAGTAGTGTGCAGACATTACTGTGTTTCGGTTTGAAGGGCACTGTGAGCTAGCGTAATCACTGGGCATATGAGACTTAAGAACTGATGTCTCAGGGTGACGGGCGCATTGTGGTGTCACACTATTCTGGGTGACATAGCTTTTGTTATGGGCAGACGTTGCAATTACCATCAGGTGAACGCTTTGCTCGTTCCGTCACTTTTATTTAATAAACAAGGCCTCTCCCATAGATTGCCACAAGTTAGTCGCTCTCATTTCGGGGGGTTTTTTCCATAGTTGCCACGCATGGCAGGCGGGTTGGTAACTGGTGGTAGGATTCCTATGCAGGAATCCGTCTAGGTAGGTACCACCCCATGGCCAGTTATTCTGCCGTGAAGCAGTAGTGTGCAAACATTACTGTGTTTCGCTTTGTTGGGCACTCATTGGAGTGGGGTGGATCATAGGGGTTTCAAGGGGACAGACGTTGCAACCTACCATCAGGTGAACGTTTTGCTCGTTTCGTCACATTATCCAATAAAAAAAAACAGCAGTTGGCAAAATACCTTACTATACATACTAGCTGTGTCGCTGGCGCAAATGAAAATTTAGAAATAATTGAGTTTCCGTATCATAAAACAAATTGTTACAAAAAGTATCTAATTTAAGTAATATTTATCGATCTAGTGCTTAACTACAACTTAAATTTAACGACTGTATAAGCCACAAATACAAAAAATCCTCACCTTTTCAAAAGTGGGCCTTTGTCGTTGAAAAAACTCTGATATACCACACAAATACATCATCAAACACTACACACTGCAATCGTTACAAGTTCACTGCACAATTTATTTGCGGGACAATGCTTAGTGAAATAACTGCAGGGGGTGCCCTCAAGTTTGATACTGCATTTAAAATTTAAGACCGCTGTTCAATCTTAGTTATTATTGGATGGCGCTGTAAGAGCTGATTATTGTGAACGTATACAGGATGTTTCAAAATGAATGTTTACTATTTAATAAGTTATTTTTAGCTTTAATTAAGCATTATCCTTATGATTTGAACAAATTCATGTAATCAAATCTTACATCAAATCTTATGTATATATCAAAATATGTTCACGAGCAGATCTTGTGGTAGGGCTTCTATGTAGGAAACCGCCTAAGTAGAATCCACCACAGTGCCGGTTACACTACCGGCAGCCCTTACTAATTAATTTATTCCAAGCTATACTGGGAAGCACTCATTGAAAAAATTGCTTAGAAATTAAGTTTTTTTTTTTATTTGATAAAAGTGACGGAACGAGTAAAACGTTCACCTGATGGTAAGTGCAACGTCTGCACGTAACAAATGCTGTGTCACCCAGAACATTTCTGTGTGCATACATACTCGTACCTAACCTAACCGTGGCCATCAACCTGAGACATCGGTTCTTAAGTCTCACATGCCCAGTGACTACGCTAGCTCTCAGTGCCCTTCAAACCGAAACACAGTAAAGTTTGCACACTACTGCTTCAAAGCAGAATAACTGGCCCTGGGGTGGTACCTACCTAGACGGATTCCTGCATAGGAATCCTACCACCAGTAATTTAAAAGTTTATTTTTGAAAATATTATCTACGTAGGTAAAACATTTATTTATTTAACTAAAGAATGACTGTTTTCGTTTAGAATGGTCGCGAGTGACCTGGGTTCGACTCCCGGTGCCGGCACCACTACATTGTTAATTGCAACTTTAAGTGCTGATTTATCACGTGCTTGGCGGTGAAGGAAAACATCGTGAGTAAACCTGCATGCCTGAGAAATAATAAATATTTCAAGGACATGTGAATTTAAATAAAACTTATTTTTACGGATTTAACTGCGTTTTATTTTAACTATTTATAACCCGACGTTTTGAGTGCTTTACAGCACCCATGGTGACGGAGGGCCTGAGGTGACAGATGTTCTGATGTCATAGTTAACACGGGGTACCTTCAGCCTTATTATTATTTTTGGTCCGATCTACGCAGAAACACAGTTAGCTCACAGAAAGCAATAATATTCGTACATGTGAAGTTCGCCAACCCGCATTGGAGCAGCGTGGCGGATTCAAAACCCTCTCGCAAATGACAGGAGGCCTGTGCTCAGAAGTAGTTATAGGCTGTTAGTCTACTTTATTTTTATAGGCATGGACCTTATCTCACAATTAGATCCGGTTGCCGTTAGGGACGGAACTTTGTACTATGTCGAGACGAGCAAATCGTTCACCTTATGGTTAATAAAACGTCTGCCTATAACAAATGCTGTGTCAGCCAGTACATTTCTGTGTGGTCACACTCCGCTTGTCATCGGCTATCAGTGCCGTCCAGACCGAAACACAGTGACGTTTGCACACTACTGCATGCCGATACCTGCCTAGACGGATTTTTACATGATGATGATGTTCTCTTAGGCGATTTCGACCACGTCGAAAACTTCCGAATACTGTCGAGAGCCATCAACTGCGCAGGAGATATTATAGTGCCACAAGTGTACGCGCTAACACAGAGGCACTCGTCGCAATCTACCCGCGCCCGATGTAACGCTGATGCGATAAGATCGGACGTAGGCTAGGATGCAGTGTCAGAAACGGGGACAATCACAACACAACCAGACCCGAAAACCAACAATTTGTGTCTTAGCACAAATGTTGGCTCCGGCTGGGATTCGAACCCAGGACCCGCGGCGTAGAAGTCAGGTACTCTGACCGCTAGACCACCTACAACCGGATACGCAAATTAAGATTGTAACACAAAAACTTACACAACTGCCGAAGTCTTTCAAAGTCTGTAATTATTTACCACAACAAATGTCTCCTTTCAAGGCTGGCCAGGTTGTTTATAAAACCATGTGACAAAAGACACTAAATAAAAATAAGTTATATTTTAACAATGGCGGTACCTCTTGACAAATGAAAAAGAATGAATTAAAAAAAAGAAAGAGTTGGACGCCAGTGTTCAGGGAAGTAATAATAAAACATTTTTTTTCTTATGTATCAATAGATGGCGCTAATATGTTCCTGTTATAGAGGTATAACAGGAATATAATAGCGCCATCTATTGAGTAATTTACTTGGGTCTTCTATAAAAGCGTGTTTTTTTAGTTTTTTAAACTGTTGTTTTTTATTTTTTAGTCGAATTATTAAATTGTCATCGGGCTTTGACAGGTGTGCAAAATTTGAGTTAAATCGGATCGTTCAAAGTAGGCGAAAATCGAGCCCTAAGGATTCGGTTACAAACATACAAACAAACATACAAGTGAAGCTAATATGTATAAAGCGTGTAAAAAAGAACTGCCCTTGTAAACACAATAAAAAATTTTATTAAAAAAAAAACAAGAATTGAAGTTCGTGTGTGCAGTGGCCCGCCTAATTTCTGCAGACGTAGTCCGGTACTCCCCTGGCGTTCTGCGTGACACGATGGATGTCCGCACCGATCGGTGGTGAAATGACCACGCGGCGTCATGGTCGGCAGGCAGGTGTTAAGTATTTCACCGGAAGGTAGTTCTGCGGTCGCTCGGAACCCTGGATCGAACCTTGGACCGAACCTCGAACCCCAATATGGGGATGAAGTTCAGTATAAAACTTACTCCGTTGAGATTTAAATTTGCAACCGAAATAAAGTACGCAGCTAAGGTAGGTACAGCACAACGTACTTAAAGTCCGACAGGAGACGTGTGTGTACCTAAGCTGAGCGGTGTGCCGAATGGTAGCACCGGTGAAATGACCGTAGGCAGTCCCTCGCGCGGGTCTCCAATCTTCGATTGACGTCACGCGAACAGAGACAAAAGGAACCTGTCCCGTCGCAATCAGTCATAGGTGTAAGTGTGAATATTATTTAAAATTGAACGCGAGAAAATTGTAATGTGTGTATGTATGTTGGGTAATAATTTTAATTTGACGCATGAATTAAATAAAAATGTTATCTTAAATCTTAATATTAACGCATTATTTTATTTAATTTAAATTAAATTTAGTCAAATTATGGTTACTTATTGCCTAATTATGAAGACATGTAATAACACTAAAATATTTGGTCTCTGAACTGAGAAAATGCACATCCTGTGTCTTTCCAGAGTTAGTTAAAACCGGCACAATCCCGCGGGAACCGAACACATCTCTAATTGTTTATAATTCAACACACGCTACACTGCAACCATTACGCGGTGCGAGTTGTGGAGACGCAAAATAATAACATGTATTCATCAATTGTATTGGAAGAAACGAGTTTGTAACTAGGAACACAACAACTTTTAGAATGGAAATAGGCACGTGCCCAGCAATGGGATTATAGCCTGTTTACTGTGACTTGAAACAAATCGCTACCTTAACTAATTGAAAACCTTTGTTAATCGGGTAGACATTTGGTAACTAAGTTTAATTTACAACTAGCTGATGTCCGCGACTTCGTCCGCGTTTATAATGGTTTTTTAAATATCCCGTATAATTAGTTTGATTCTCCGGGATTAAAAAGTTATAAGTTAGTCTATGTTGTTCTTGGGCCTTTGAACTGTCTGTATACAATCTGGTCGATCAGTCACTCCGTTAAAGCGTGAGCAGATGGACAAACAAACCAACAAACACAATTTCGGATTTATAATACATCTATGGATAATGAAATAAATAGAAAATAATTAAAAGCTTATAAAGAAACAGAAGACATTAACAAAATAAACAAGAAGTTATTTAGAAAACTGAACTTGGTAAACTAATGCTGGACAAATCACCGCCTTCTCTCGGCAGTGTGCCCAGCAAACTGACAAAACTATAAAACCAGCTCTTGGGTTACCAGAAATGGACCCCCTCCCACCTTCCCACTTATTCCGACTGAGCGCTTAGAGAAGCGAAATGAGGAAAACGTTCACCTGATGGTAAGTGCAACGTCTGCCCATAAGAATATAATATTTTTCATGATCATTTATAGCATGCTATAGAACATTTCTGTGTGACACCACACTGCGCCCGTCACCCCGAAACATCAGTTCTTAAGTCTCATATGCCAAGTGATTACGCTAGCTCTCAGTGCCCTTCAACCGAAACACAAAAATGTTTGCAAACGACTGACTGTTTCACAGCAGAATAACTGGCTCTGGGGTTGTACTTAACTAGACGGATTCCTGCAATGGATCGTTACGCTGTTACCACAGTGGGGGGGAGGGGGGGGGGGGGGTAGTAGTTTCTCGTGGTAGTCTCCGGTACTACGATCACGATAATGTCAAACTGAAATTTGGAAGAAGCTTACGAAGTTGCGAGGAAAAAGGCTGGTAATAAATTATATTTCATCACGGATCAGTATCTAAGCCGTGGTAGCTCAGGGGCTAGGCGCTCGCTTTGAATTTCATAGTACGCGAGTGACCTGGGTCCGATTTTCGGTGCCGGAACCACTAAAATTGTTAAGTGCAATTTTAAGTGCTGACTTACCACGTGCTCGGCGGTGAAGGAAAACAACGTGAGCTAGCTCCAAAACCCTTTCAGAAACGAGAGGCCTGTGCTCAGCAGTGGGACATTTATGGGCTGAAACTTTACTTCTTTTTTTACGCTGATCAGTAAACTGAGGCGGCCATAAAGCTCGCAAAACCGTTAACCGTTGTTAAAATTAAAGTTCAACATGTCCAACGTTTCTCCCAAGCATAGTCTAGCACGTTTTTGTAACTTATTTATTCTCTAATCTACGATCTGTGCCGTTTTTCAGTTTCTAATATATTATAATTATTGAATCAAAGAACCGACTTCAACGCAGCTCCAAACAGTTTCATGATTTTCTCATGGATTCCATCATCTGAACTTAACCAAAACGGGACCATCCTGATGGCATCCCCTTTGTAATAAAGAAAGAATCATTTAAATCGGTTCATAAACAAAGAAGTTATGCCCGAACATAAATAAAAATATATGCTGACTAATTTAGAGCTTTTTTGAAGGCGGTTAAAAAAATATCTAGTGAGAAACTCATGCCGGTAAACATCCACTACATGGAACGACAATCAGTCCAAATATTCTCGAAGTCGATGATGATCTAAGCTAAAGACTTAGTGGTAATATAAAGGGCAACCTAAATCACTAATAGTCAGTACTTCTAAGTAGTAATCTTATTACTAAAATAAAGCATGAGAGTTTATATGATTGAACGCTATCATAGGAAATACAAATCCGATTTGCAAAATTTTTTTTGCGTTAGATATCATTATTCCCACCGAGTGCTCGTAGGAGGCGCTAAGTCATTGTACGGACAGCCTCTGGTGGCAGGAATCCGTCCAGGCGGGTACCACCCCTGCCTTTTATTCTACCGTGAAGCAGTAGTGTGCAGACATTACTGTGTTTCGGTTTGAAGGGCACTCAGAGCTAACGTAATCACTGGGCATATGAGACTTACAAACTGACGTGTCAGGGTAACGGGCGCAGTGTGGTGTCACACAGAAATGTTCTGGGTGACACTGCATTTGTTATGGGCAGACGTCGCACTTACCACCAGGTGAACATTTGTCTTGTTACGTCGCTGTATCCAATAAAATTATCAAATAAATATATTCGTGCAGAATAATACCATATGCAATGCTGTCACTATCACTGCTTGTAGGAACGTAATGGGGAATAAGATTTTTTTGGAATGCACCAAAATGGCGACGACGTGGATCGTCACACTTCACGTCTCGATTCCCGCGGAGGCGAATAGTGGGCTACGGGTGTGGGAGAGAGACATGTCTGTATGCATTAGATATCCCGTTTCTTGAGGAATTTTCTAAGCTATAAATCTTAATGACCTTATTTTATTATCTGGCATGAAGCTGCACGTTGATACTCGTAGCTGAGGTTCAGGTCAGCGAGGTACCATTGTACATTGCAACGGGCCGGTTTCCGCAACTCTAAGTGACTTAAAGTGCATATTTTGCTTGTTGTCAGGAATCATTTTACTCGAGCCAACCAAGCTCCTCCAGGAATCGCAGCAGACCCTTGATGTTCCCTGCGACCTCAGGAAGCGATCTCGGCGAACCGAGATGCTTGGACCGGTATGTGGCGACCGTAGGGCAGTCCAGCAGGACATGGGCCGCCGTTTCATGTCTCCACAAGCTCTGCACAGAGGGCTGTCCGTAACACCTAAAGTAAGCAGATGAAACCCTAACTTTTATATAACTCCACGATTTTAAATATAGTTCCCCCTAACCAAGATCATACCTCATCGTAATTTATATTTACACTAATAATTATTCATCATCATCATCATTTCAGCCTATCACTAGTGCACTACTGAACAAGGGCCTCCCACATAGATTGCCACAAAAGTTAGTAACTCTCATTTAGGGGGGATTTTGCCATAGTTGCCACGCTTGGCAGGCAGGTTGGCAACCGCAGTTTATTTATTCAGATGTTCCAGGAACGTGCTGCTGCCCATCTCCAGGTTTTCCTTTTCCCTCTGTCGACTTTTACACCCACGGGATGAGATGGGGTGGTAGATTCTCTTAAGCCGCTACCACACGGATATTATACTTATCTATTGTGTGTACAGTTTTTTTGAGTTCCCTATTTTATTATCATGATTTTTGATAATTATACGTAAATTGTATCGCCAATGAAAACTGCTGTAGCACTCTCGTCCGTGAGTCACTCCAAACAGGGCGCACTGAAAACCAGCGTCGTGGATAACACACCGACATTATGCCGAGTGCGTCCTTTTCTCTCACCCTTTTATGTCAAACCCGTACACAGATTATATTTGTACTGATTTTTTTTGTTTTGCAATTGTTTATATAGCTATGTTTCTATAACTATCTTAGTAAGTACTGAATTTTTATGATTTAGATTTTAAAGAAGTTAATGTTTCATATAGCTTATTATTTTGATTAATATGTGTGTTGGGTTTGCTCTAATAAATAAATTTTCTGTCTTTCTTACTTTCAAATGATCCACGTCCAGCATTATTTTTAAGATTGCATTTAAAATTGTTTGTAGATTCTTTTTTCAAATTTATGTCGAAGAACCTCGAGTATTGCTGTATATGTATGTGTGTATATATGTTAGTTTATATGTACATACATATATTATATTATGTGTCATCGTTTATTTATCATAATTATATATTGCTATGTATTTATTTATATCTATATTTGAGTATTTTTTTAAAATTGTGTTTAATATTTATTAGTACATTTTTTTTAATTTTACACCTGCCACATTGTTTCGCTAACCTTGGGTTGAGTGGCAGAGAATGCCAACTGGCATTAAGTCCGCCCATTGTATCCTTTAAGGGGAAACAATAAAGTTTAAATAAAATAAAATGTCCAGTTATGGCGCTACTAAACGTTCCGATTTGGGTACCATGCCGTGCCAGTCACGTGGTCCGCTTATTTTAGGCGGGTCAAACCACGTACACAAATAGTGATGATACGAGTAATAATTATTGTTTACAAAAGCATGTGCATATAAACAAATGCAAAAATTTACTTCTTATCTAAGGTCGCTCGTGGATAAATAAGCAGTAAAGCTGTAACTTCAATCTTAATAACATAGAGGTGAAAAATAATAAATACTTATCTTATTTCTTTTTTAGTATTTAATGACACAATATTATCAGCCTAGTGCTATACTCGCAAATGAATACAGAGTGTTTTATTGTTAACTGACCATTTGAAAAAATGAAGCGGTTATATGTTCATCTGTATGTATTTTTTATATATGTTCACCGATATTTTCGTCAATTGTGAACAAATTAAAAAAAAAACTTACTAACAACAAAAAAACTACTTAACAGTAAGAGTGTTATATAATTTTGGTCAAGTTCTGATGATGGGATCCATGAGAAGTAGCTGAGCGGTTGGCTAATGCGCCACAGGTTGCGGGTTCGATTCTCAAACTGGATAAGTACTCGTATTACGTATGGCCTAAACATATCGAAAGTTCGACCTAAACAATCGAAAGTCGACCCGGGTCCCAAACCCGGCTAAAAATAAGTAACCCAGCGTACCAAAAATAATGCTTGTTATATTTTTGGAAAAGAAAAAAATTAGTTTTAATTACTAAAATATATATTTTTAATAATTTATCTAATCACTATCATTCTTCTCGCAATAAGCCTTCAAAGAACCCTGCAAACGTACACCGGCTTCTGCCTTTATAATAACTTTAAAAAAATTGTAGCCGACACCACCACGCAGTATTATCGGTATTCCTTCGTTGGTTTCTACTGCCATATGTGTTATCTGTAGGCAAATAGTTTTTTTATGAGAGAAAAAATTTGTATTAATACAACATTATTCAGTTAAAGTCTTAAGTAATGGCGCCCATCCCACGCTCAATTAGCCGTCGGTTTTATCAAAGTAAAATTGATAACTGACGGGCAAAGACTTTGTAAAGTGTGATGGACTCATGAAAGTGGCCCAACAATCACTTGACATTCTTAAGTGATAGAAATGACTGATGCCTTCGTAATCGTCTTACAGACGCATATGTCATTATCCGAGCAATACAAAGAATCTATTCATAGCGCGTTAATCTTAAAAAAAACGTGTGGTATAAAATTTATAATTGATATAAAGAAACAATTTTTTTTGTAGTGGTAAAGCATTACTGCAGGAGGCTGTAAATGTGTCTCGACTTAAAAAAAAACCACCGCCTCATAAAATAGCTGCATAAATAAGGCTTTTGACGCCAACTCGAAAATCAGGTGTAGTGTTTTAATCTAATTTTGGAATTACTGTGGAAGTTTTGAGTTTAGATGTTTAATATTAATACTTTATTATTTAGCAAGTGCTCGTGAAAGTGTACAGTCATTGGAAAATTCAATTCAAGACCAAAATGGTACTTTTCGTTTTGTCTTCATTAGTCCAGCATATCTTCAGTAAAAGTTAACTTTCATTTTACTGTCGATCGAAATGAAGTCCTTGTTATAATTAAATTATTACTCGACATTGGCAAAAATGCTTCGACTTGGCAGAATAAATAAGAATAGCCAGGATCAAAAAACCAGAAGAAGAAGACTGCTGTTTCGAATGGTGAGTGAAAACTTATAGTCTAATGACTGGAAAGATGCTTCTTGCATTTAATCTTGGTCATCGGATCTGGCAACGTATCTTCAATATAATTATTATAAAGGATGTAGATATCATAAAAAAACTAATTATTTATTATGATTTGATAAAAAGAGCGCGCTTTCACGCGAAAAAAAAACTTAACAATAATTATAGGAAATTTAAAAGTAACTGACCTAACCCTAAGGAGAAGCAAACTGTAGTGGCAATGGACCGGCAATATACCTCGTAGAAACGATAACCGTTGGGAGGAAAGGTGTCTCGAGGGGCTTGTACCGGTAAACGAAGTGTAGGGCAACCACCCCCTCCGTCCTCCTAACGACGACCTGTTCGGTTTTGTGGGAAGTCGATGCAGGTTGCTGAAGACCGTGTTTTGTGGCAATCTATGAGAGAAGCCTATATTTAGCAGTGGACTAGTAATTGGCTGAAAACTGAAATGATGACGATCCATTAAAATGTGTTTAGGTTAGGTATTAAACCGTACAATGGGTCGAGTAGACACGCTAGAGGTTCCTATGTCTAAAACTAGTAAGTCTTTTCTTAGTAGATGTATAAAATTTTATAGTAAAATTCTGAAAAGTGTAACACAAAAATCGGACATAGATTTAAAAAAAAAACTTGACAAGAAGTTATTATTAGAAAAAGCGTATTATAAAATAGATCATTATACAGCGAACAGAGATGTGTGGAAATAACTCATACTCCGTACTTGCAAACTTTTTTTATAAAAACACATACAGTAGGATTTCTCCTGTGTGGGTGCGTTTTACATACATAAATTCCACATGCACAAACACCCAGACCCGGAACAACTATCTGTAGGTCATACAAATATTTGTCCCGTGCGGGAATCGAACCCCCGACCTGCGGCGCAGAAGTTAAGCGCTTAGCCACTGCGCCAACCGAGCCGACTTTACTAAATTTATTTATTTCAGACTATTTGATTGTCGCGACTGTTTGATAGAATTTTCAAAGTCCAAATTTCTTTATTCAATTTAGGCTTGTATAACGCTCTTATGAACTTATTACATGTGACAAAATATAATTAAGTGGCAAAGTTTATAACGTGTCTTTTTTTTAATTTCTGTTATACATACTTTACAGGCAACCACAGCCTCACAGAAGACACGATGTCCTGAAGGCTTAGGTACGTAATTGAACCTTTTACTGTAAATACTACGGTCGTCTTTTCTTCGTGCACCCTGATATATGCTCCGATACGGTGACCGAATGAAGAGCGGTGTCGACGAACGAAGCGGCTCGGGGTAGTAAGCGTACGCCACCTTCATTCGGCGATAGTTCGGTCTAAAGAAACGAAAAACTGTTTTTGTAAATGTACCACCTTATACAATACTAGTGTAAAATAACAGTATGGTAGTGATAAAAAAAAAGTTTAAGTATTTTTTTAAACTTTTTTTTATTGGATAAAGTGATGAAACGAAAAAAACGTTCACCTGATGGTAAGTGCAACGTCTGCCTGTAACAAATGCTGTGTTACCCACAAAATGTCTGTGTGACACCATATTGTGCCCATTACCCTGAGACACAAGTTCTTAAGTCTCGTATGCCCATTGATTAGCCTAGACTAGATCGCAGCTACCTTCAGACCGAAACACAGTGATGTTTGCACACTACTTCTTCACAGAATAACTGGCTTTGGGGTGGTACCTACCTAGACGGATTCCCGCATAGTAATCCTACCACCAGTGAAAGATTTTCGAGACGATTGGAAGCAACGACGGACATCAGTCATAAACGCTACTATCAAATTACTTCGGATGCTACTTCTGCGGACAACCTTCTTTCGGATTCATAGGCAACCAATAAAATGAATGTTAATAAAAAAAATATGTTTATAGTGAAAGGTCGTGGTAGGTAACTTCGCATTTCAATTTTCGTAGCACACCCCTACGAGTCGCAGAAGCCTCTTGTATACTAAATCGGTGTAGGGAACCGCCAAATAAAGTACGCGTCGTCTGGTGCTATCGAAATGGTTGGACTGTCTGAGGCGCCAGCCAACTACCCGAAAGTATTTTCAATAAATTTAAAACATGGAAATTGTTATAGACACATTTCCAAATACCGACATTTGAAGCGATTTATAAAACAGATAATAAAAGTTGACAATTTAAAATAATTGTAGTATTTAGAATACACTAAACTTACATAAACTAACGACATTTAACCTACCTAAAAATGTGCATGTAAGGAACGCGCGTGTCGTATACAATCGGTGTGCTATCAGAAAATAAAATCTCTATTTTATCATCCAGCCTTTTTTCAATAAATCTAAAAACGATTGTATTTATTATTTATTTTTTATAGATCTGCCATATAGTCTAGAAAATATTACCGCATTTCATCCCGTGACTGTTGTAAAGGTCAACTAGGAGAAATATCAGCTAAAAGATCGCCGAGTAATAGCAGAATAACCACTAGCATGCTCAATATATACCTCAGGTCAGATGAGAGGTGAGATCAGGTAAGATTCTTATGCAAGAGTCCGTATACACAAGTACAACCCCAGTGTCAGTTTTCTGCCGTGAAGCAGTACCGACTAACCAACCATTTCAGCCTATCTACTAGTCCCCTGCTGAACATAGGCCTCCCCCATAGATTGCCACAAACGCTAGGTCTCATTTTGGAAGGTATTTTGCCATAGTTGACATGCTTGGCAGGCGGGTTGGCAACCGCATTTTATTTATTTAGATGTTCCAGGAAGATGCTGCAGCTCATCTCCTGGTTTACATTTTCCCTCTGTCGACTTTTACGACACTCACGGAATGAGATGGGCTGGTAGATTCTCTCAAGTTTCGCACACTAATACCTAGTGTACGAGTATTTACTGGCTATGTGAGAATTAAGAACTGATTTCACCGGGTGAAAGCGCAGGTGTCCCACGGAAATATTCCGGATGACCCAACATTTGTTATGAGCAGGCGTTTCACACCAAGTGAACGATTTGCTCGCCTCGTCAGTATTCTATAAAAAAATCGTAAATGCCTGTACTTACATAACTCGCTTACCTAATTCGTAGTTTTGTAATTTCTCATATCGAAAGTATTGATTGTTGCCCAAAGATAGAATAAAGTAAAACTGTGATACCAGAAGAAGTTTAATAACCAATAACGCATCATAATGACTGGGCCTCATTACTAAATAACATCATGAGTATTTTTTTTATTAACTATTCGCTCAATGCAACACGTGCATTTGCACATGCAGATGTATGTAGGTTTAATTAAACTCAAACAGAATGCCTATTTGACTTTTATTGAATATTGCGGCCGAGTTACAGCTTCATAAAGTTTTGTCCACCATATTATTTTATAAATCACGATAAAGGTATTATTATTATATACCTATATGAAATAAACACAGGTACGAGTATGACAAAAAAACAAAAACACTCCCTCCTTCTTCCCCGTCCCAGTGTGTCCGTGTGTGTCAGAAAATTCCTGAAAAAGCGCACAGTGTTGGAATGTACACGACGTTTCGAGTGCTTTACAGCACTGGAAACGTCGGGTTAGCAATAGTTCAAAATTAACGATAAAATCCGTAAAAATTTGTTTTATTTAAATGTGTAGTATTCGCGTAAATAAAATAAATCATTACATCAAGATGTTGATAAAATTTTGTGCTGTGCCGCAATGTACGATGGTGAAACGAAGGAACACTCCCCATAGTAAATGCAATAAATATGCAAAGAGACGCAACATCTCTTCGCAAGGCCAATGGATCGATCTGGTCGAACCCTGTCTGGTCTGGAAGAACCCGGCCGTCGACAATTCGAGCCGCATTCGTTGGATGCGCTCAAATGGAAGGAGCTGGCACTGGGGTGCACCCGAAGAGAAGAGAACAGAGAGAGAGTGTTAAGTTGAAAGCGGTGCGCCGCCATGAAATACTGTCCCGCTCTACGGAGAACACCGAGCTATTTTCTAAGTGACCACGAAACTAAACGTCACTCAATATGTCGACTCCAAGCATTCTGATATTAGCGGAGACAACAACAACAACAAGTTTGCTGATAATTATGAAAAAAATATACTTATAAATTTTTTTAATAATATTTCTAATAAAATTAATGTAATTTATAATTGCAGTATCCAGCAGATGTGGCAGTAAGCAAAATTAGCCACATGGAAAGGAAGGATATAAGATTTTACACAGAATCTGTGTAAGAGTCTTTATCAGACTGTTCACAAAGTATTCATTTGTCGTAAAATGTAGGTCATAATTTTTATTGCTTCTGTGCAAAATGAAACAGTTTCTTCGTAACTTGGAAAACATAACAGTAGCGCTCGCAAAGTTAACGACAAAATTAATATGTGGTATTGAAAAATCAAAATGTAAATTTAAAACATAACTATTAATTGAAAATTTTGTTCGGTTACTTTGATTGGCTGTTATTAATAAAATTGGTGCAATACTACATTACATTGTAAAATAAACCTTATACCTTACTATTATGTGTTGTTTACTTCTTCTTTTAATATATTAAAACGTATATTTAGAATGATTTATAATAGCATTAAAATTGAAACTGCATATAATGAAACATAAATTGCAAGTGTTAATACGTTATAATTGTTGGATGATTTATTGGAAAATTGTTCTTGAAGTATTTTCAAAATTATTTAAAATACTTTTACATCATTAAACATAAAAAAGAGGTCCGGTTCGAAAGAACAAAACCATGTATCGTCTGGGATCATACAGAGTATGTTGATATTTAGATGATTGATAAATGAACTGATTTAGTATGAGATATTTATGGTTTTATTGATAAATCAAAGATAGAGCCAAGTTAATTATTATTTTATTATTCATTAATTTTTACTAAATACCTAACGGCAGTGCTCCGAATATTTAAGATAAATTTAAAATATAGCGCAAGTCTTGAGCTTTTTCTAGCTTTCATATTTTCTTACGTGTTAGTATATAAATATGACGCAATTTTGGAAGAAAAATTAGGTAAGCTGGCAACACAACAGACTGAATAACAATTTTGACATATTGATTGTGCCGCTGTCAAATTCTACAAATTTATTAATTCTTTTACTGTTTATATATTATTGAAAATTTTATGTTATGAAAAATTATATAGATCTAATTAAATTAAAAATCAGACTTCCTTATATTTACGCACAATTATCTCTTTTCGTCATTGCCATTTGCTTACAAATATGGATGGTATGTTTCTATACTTATTTTCCAGTTCTCTAATTTGTATTACTATAATTGAATGTTATTTTCCACTATTTATCAATTGCAGGTACTGCAGCAAAAAAGTCTACCTCTTTCGAAACCTTAGTTATTCAGAACATTACCAATGTTAGTGAATTAAAGGATAAGTTACAAGAAATCATTTCTGCTGGAAAAAATTACGAATACGAAGTATCCTCCTGTTTGAAAACGTTGTTAAATAGCAGCGATCAAACCATTGTACTGTTATGTGTGCAAGCTATCTCAGAACTTGCAAAGTGTGAAATTAAAAGAGAAACTTACGCAAAAAAAGATTTTATTGAGCCTATTTTGAATATTTTGAATAAGGAAATCACCACAGACATTGTGGAACTCGTCAAGCAATGTTGTAGAGCACTTGGAAATTTGTGCTGCGATTGTGATGCATCTAGAAAGATTATTTTGGAAAGCAATGGTGTTCGAATACTCGTAAACTTACTTGAGAGCACTTTGAAAGATTATGCATTAGATGAAATCAGACTTCTCACATGCAAAACTCTGTTGAACTACGCAATTGGAGGGCTTGAATTCTCGGAATCAATAGTACAGGGAGGCGTTATAGAATTGCAAAACAAAATACTCTTATCGCAAATGAAAAAAGATGATATGAATGATGAAGCTGTTATGACCGCATTGCTTATTTTAAGTGTCATAAACGACAATGCACCAGAGTTCCTGTTTGATTTGCAAGTCAATAAGACGGTACTTGATGTTTTAAAGGAAACAACTAACATTGAGGTGTCAGAGCTATGTTTGGAGCACTTGCATATGCAAGCTGAACACGGTAAATATTTTTTTTGTAAAGGTAACAAAGATGTTCACTTCTATGCTTTTTTTATAGAAGGAGCAAGCGGCTCACCTGATGGTTAGTGCTTACCTCAGGCCATGAACATTCGGTATACCAGAGGAATATTGGGGTTCAAATCTTATGTGCAAAAACAAATTGTTCATTTTAAGATCAGGTTTTATTGGTGGTGTGCCAGTGTCTCTCAGCCTGCATTTTTGTGTACCACCAACCTTAATTCATGAGCATTAGATCGAGCTAGTGATTAGGATGAGTGAATGCCTCTGTATTTGCGCATAGTGGCATTATAATTTTTTTGCACACTATTGATAGATAAGATAAGACCAGCAAAACATTCACCTGATTAAGTGCAATGTCCACCCATCACAAGTGCTGTGACTCCACACTGCACCTGTCCCTCTGAGACATTACTTCTTAATTTTTTTTTTTTTTTTTCTTAATTTTAATTTTTGTTTGCACAATACTGCTTCATAGCAGAATAACAGGCCCAGGGGTGGTACCTACCTGGACGAATTCCTGCAAAGGAATACTACCACTAACTACCAATTTCCTACCATCCTACAGTAACTTAACTAGCTTCCAACAGAATACGGTAGTAGTTGCTATGGTCGAAAATCATACTGGAGGATATCATCATCAAGTGGTCACTTGAGTCAATATTTATCATCAATGATTTGAAGTTGTAGGAGGATTCTCATCCATCATCACAAAAAGTTATAACTTTTATAGTTATAACTTTTTCACAGTAGATCTATAAAAGTTTATAGAACTGACATTGATTTAAAAAAAAACTTGTCAAGAAGACATTATTATACAGGGTGGGCAAAAAATTTTTTCACTTACGTAATCGACATAGCGCGGACACCGCGCGGGGGTTGGGGTGGCTCATCGTAGCCCAGATTTTAATCCCGCTGATTTCTTTCTATGGGGTTATCTTAGAGCAGAGTCTACATGAATAAACCGAAAACAATGCCAAAATTAAAGGAAAACATTCGTCAAGAAATAGTTAAAATACCTAGCGCTCTGTGTCAAAGAGTTTTCGAAAATCTGAGGGCCTGGTTTGAAGAGTGCCAGCGGCGAGATGGAGGGCTCCCTGGACGATATTATTTTAAAAAAATAAAATTCCCGATTATTTTCTTTTATTTAAATAAACATTCACTTAAATTTAATGTTTAGATAATTTTTATGGTAATATCAAAAGTGAAAAAATTTTTGGCCCATCCTGTATTTAGAGGACAAAGATGTATGGAAATAACTATTACTCTGCACTTGCAAGCCCCATACTACTACCATAACAATTGATTTCGTGCTTCACCACCAGTCACGTCTATTTTCCCGAGGGTGCGAAAAGTGGGTTATGTTTGTGGTCTCTGCCAACCTCTTACATGGGAAAATGGCGTGACTGAATGTATCTATCTAGAATCCAAGTTAATAATGCAAGCATTAAAAAAGATATTTTATGTATGCCTTTTTGATGATTATTACAATTCAATTAAATTGGCTTTTTGGCAGATGATATTGCCAAGAAAAAGGGCAGATCTAGTGCTCTGAACTGGGAAGGATATCCTCCAATCTTTAGATGTTGTATATATAGTTTGCATCTCATAAACTTACATACTGTGATTATAAATGTATGGGATATTTTGGATTGGATATTATATAGAGTGATGTAGACAGCTATCAGGTGTCATTTTTGAACATTGCTGATCCCCAGTGGCTGAGAGATTAGGAAACACGCGTTGTACCGACTGTAGTTTAGTGCTGTGATTGCGATGGTTGGAAGTTGAAGAAGTTGGCTGCAATGTTCGTATTACATCAGGAGAATTTGCCCGTATGCTGAGATCACATCAGGCTCCCTATTTTGGCAGATGATATTGCCAAGGAAAAGGGTAGCTACCTGCCAGATCGAGTCTGATCTGGGGTGAACGTCTCATCCTACCAACAATCTTTAGATATACTTTTTACACGAAAATCCTGAAAAAACATGCCAAAAGTACCATGATATTCAACTCTCTCATCTGTCTGTTTGTTACCTTTTCACGGCTTAACCGCTGAACCAAAGTAACCGAAATTTGGCGCAGAGATAGCTTGCATCCTGGTGGAGGGCACAGGATACTTTTTATTTCGGAAAATCAAATCGTTTTCACGGGGTATTTAAGAAAACCTATACCCTCGCGAACGAGGTCTCGGGCATCAGCTAGTATACCTATAATTGTTGTTTTCCATGATTTTGTTGTTTCAGATTTAGTAAAGACACTATTAGCACATGAGAATGGAGTGCAGTTGGTGTGTACTCGCTTGGAGCAGCTGATGCAAAAGCATGATGCTGGAGAATTAAACGCTAAGGACAATGAGGTGGAGACAGTGATGAAACAAGCTTGCGATCTGATCATCATAGTGCTTACTGGAGGTCAATTTTTTATTTTACTTAAATATTCAGCCGTGCTAACTTTAGTTAGCTGTTATTCATTTTAAACTACCTGTATTCCTCGGTTCCACTCACAAAAAGCAACCATAAAATTACACCATATGGCATGATACCTCGCTGACCTTCAATTTTTATTTCATTTTTTTTAAAAACGATGCCCCACAATAAGATTTCTCCTGTGTCGTGGGTGCGTTTTACAGGCATAAATTCCACATGCACAAACACCCAGACCCGGAACAACTATCTGTAGGCCATACAAATATTTGTCCCGTGCGAGAATCGAACCCGCGACCCGCGGCGCAGCAGTCAAGTGCTTAACCACTGCGACCTTTCTCGGTAATTATGCTCAGTGTATGTCTCCTTAAGGCCGTGACATGTACACGTTAGCCTAGAACAGAGGTTCCCAGACTTTTTTATCTCATAGACTTTCAAAATTTAGCTGGTTCCGGTGGACCCCCTGCAGCTACATTTCCCAAAACTGTAAAACTAAACCATTTTTTTTGTCAAGCCAAAGTAGACCCCCCTCGAGTCTCCCGTGAACCACTGGGGGTCCACCTGGACCACTTTGGTAACCAAGGGCCTAGAACAATGGGCTGTCTAAAACATTAATAATTTTTCAAATCAGTTTAGTATTTCCTGAGACGAGCTCATTCAAACACACAAACTCTCTAGCTTTATTATTGTACAAAGATATATCTTATCTTTCTCTAACAACTTCAAATGAAGTACCTCCTCATTTATAAGCATAATAAAGCGACAAAAGCGTAATGGTTTACTTATTTATTTAAACTTTATTATAACACGTTTATTAAAAGGGTAACAAAGGGAAAACTTAATGCCTATTGGCATTCTTTCCCAGTCAACCCGTGGGCGTGGAGAAAATTGTGAAGGGTGCAATATAAAAAAAATATATGAAAATTACCTCGAATACAAGCCGAAGTTAGCAGCGAATACACATTTAAAATAGTTTTTTTTTTTAAATTGAAAAGGTGTCGAGACAAACTAAATGTTCACTTGATGGTAAGTGCTACGTCTCCCTATAACGAATGCTTTGTCACCCTGAATATTTCTGTGTTGCACCACACTGCGCCTGTCCCCCTGAGACATCAGTTCTTAAGCCTCACATGCCCTGTAATTACACTAGCTCTCAATGCGCTTCAGACCGAAACACAGTACTATTTGCACACTAATGATTCACTCGCACTATTGCTTCCGCCGTGTGGTAGCGGCTTAAGAGAATCTACCACCCCATCTCGTCCCGTGGGTGTCGTAAAAGTCGACAGAGGGAAAATTAAAAGCAGAAGATGGGCAGCAGCATCTTCTTGGAACATCATAATAAATAAACTGCGCTTGCCAACCCGCCTGCCAAGCGTGGCAACTATGGCAAAATCCCCCCAAAATGAGAGCTACAAACTTTTGTTGCACTCTATGGGGGAGGCCTATGTTCAGCAGTGGACTAATGGTAGGCTGAAATGGATGGATGGATGGATGGATGGATGGATTGCTTCACGGCAGAATAACTGGCCCTGGGGTGCCCCTAGATGGATTCCTGCATAGGAATCCTACCACCAGCAAATTGCTGTTACCACCAGTTGATGATAATGATTAACATGTAAATATATTTCCAGATGAAGCAATGCATTTATTGTATAACAAAGGAGTGGGTGAGGTGTACCTCACTATGGTGAAGTGGCTGGACTCTACCAACTACAACCTGCTGACTACTGCTGTGTTGGCAATTGGCAATTTCGCTCGGAAGGACGAATATTGCATCCATATGATGGAGGACAAGATATTTGATAAATTACTTGGTTAGTATTTTTCACTTCACATAACAAGCTTAAAGTCTTAGTAAAAAAAAAAAATTAAAGTTTCAGCCTATAAATGTCCCACTGCTGAGCACAGGCCTCCTCTCATTTCTGAGAGGGTTTTGAAATAATCCGCCACGCTGCTCCAATGCGGATTGGCGGACTGCACATGTCTTCGAAATATTTTTTATTTTTCAGACACGCAGGTTTCCTCGCGATGTTTTCCTTCACCGCCGAGCACGTGGTAAATCTGCACTTAAAATTGCAATTAACAATTTTAGCGGTGCTGGCACCGGGAATCGAACCCAGGTCACTGGCGTACTATGAAATTTAAAGCGAGCGCCTAGCCCCTTGAGCTACCACGGCTCTAAAGCCTTAGTCATTTTTCATTTCAGCCTATCACTAGTCCACTGCTGAACATAGGCCTCCCCCATAGATTGCCACAAAAGTTGTAGCTCTCATTTTGGGGGGATTTTGCCATAGTTGCCACGCTTGGCAGGCGGGTTGGCAACCGCAGTTTATTTATTCAGATGTTCCACGAGATGCTGCTGCCCATCTTCTGATTTATATTTTCCCTCTGTCGACTTTTACGACACCCATGGGATGAGATGGGGTGGTAGATTCTCTTAAGCCGCTACCACACGGCCAGCCTTAGTATTGAAACCAAAACCCAGAATGAATGCCAAGTTTAATAAATTTTATTTTAGTTGAGGTATGACATGAAGTTTATTATTATATTTAAAATTAATTTAACACGTTTTTCTTATTTTTTTCTATCAAATTTGCATTTAATATCTGCCACGCTAACCACGTGCCGTGGTAGCTCAGGGGCCAGGGGTCAGTGGCCAGGGGGCTCGCCTTTAATTTCATAGTAAGCGTGTAACCTGGGTTCGATCCTCGGTGCTAGCACCTCTAATATTGTTCTACAATTTTAAGTGCTGATTGTGCGTTTGTGATTTTAAGTGCGTGCTACGTGCTTAGCGGTGAAGGAAAACATCGTGAGGAAACCTGCATGTCCGAGGAATAGAAATATTTCGAGGACATGTGAAGTCCACCAAGCCGCATTGGAGCAGCGTGGCGGATTCTTCCTAGCTCCAAAACCCTCTCAGAAGTGAGAGGAGGCCTGTGCTCAGCAGTGGGACATTTATAGGCTGAAACTTTACTTTTTTTTTTAACGCTAACCACGTCGCCTCCATTTTGGTACGAGTCAAAAAAACTGACTCACCGTTGCGTTCCTACGTGCAGTACAGTAAAAGCTCCTTATTCGCGATTCTTTCATTCGTGTTTTCACTATATGCGGATTTAAAAAATGACGTGTGGTGGCGGCTCGTTAAAGAATACTACCACTCCATCTCATCCAACGGATCTCGTAAAAGGCGAGTAAGGAATTAAACTACACTGTGCACCCAACAGCGCATGGTGGCGATGGGCTCACCACCTATCGCACTAAGTGCATTATATTGTTTTGTTGAAACGTGGATTGTGGCAGTCATCTGTTTTTGCAGTGAGTGCCCAGTCTCTGACTACCCCTTATGGGATACAGTCGTGATCTTAGGTATGGAATGTTAAAAAATGCGACACTTCCATATTCGCGGCATAATTTCGTATCGCGATCTATAGACATACATAATAATAAAGCTCCATAGTATCCAACCCAATATCTTTGCTCAAATGACTATAAAAAAAGTAAAATAGATCTTATTACAAGCCTAAAGTGTTGTGACTACCCCGAGACTTGACATAAGGTTCGATATCGGTGTTTTGAGAATGTAATAACAAATGAAAGCAACTTATACTCAATGAATAAAGTTACTGTAATTTTAAATGTTGCTGTTCCGTTCTATGGTAAAAGCCGCTTTGCGTGTTTTATTGTTTCGTCTCTCACATGCGTTACAAAAATTGTGATCGAGTAACACGTCTCTGCCGCTCTTTTTCTAATTTATAATGTCAACTAAAAAAAATTAGAAACGAGTCGACACGAAAAAAATCTGTGTCACCGCTTAGGTGAAAATAGAAATGCTTGATCGTTTACGCCTTGGAGAGTCATTTGCATCCATATCACGCTCATTCAATGTCAACGAATCAACTGTACGTTCGATAAAAAAATTGTTCGTGATCCAGCAATAGAAAAAATGGAAGTGGCGTTGTCATTATGGATCGAAGATCGCAACCAAAAAAGGGTGCCCCTGAGTGTTCGAATGGTCCGGGAGAAGGTAAAGCGTCTTTACGCTCACTTTAAAGAACCTGATGGTAGTTGTAGTGGTGAATGTACAGATGGTGGATTTCAAGCATCGAAAGGTTGGTTCAATAAATTTAAGGTGAGACAATCATTGCATAACATTAAAATCGTTGGAGAAGCAGCATCTGCAGACACTGCTGCAGCAGGACGATATCCAGAAGAATTTGCAATCCTAGTAGCTGATGGAGGATACAAACCTGAGCAAGTATTTAATGCAGACGAAACTGCACAGTTTTGGAAGAGAATGCCAAACAAAACATTCATTTCTAAAAGCGAAAAGTCTGCTCCTGGACTTAAGGCAGCAAAGGATAGAGTTACACTGCTGCTATGTTCTAATGCATCTGGAGATTGTGTCATTAAGCCACTGATGTTTTACAGATCATTTAATCCTCGGGCTTTAAAAATCAAAACAAGAACAACCTGCCAGTGTTTTGGCGTGCTAATAAGAAAGCGTGGGTTACAAGCGCTATTTTTATGTTGAAACCGAAATTGTTTTGTTTCTGAAGTTGAAACTTATTTAAGAAAACAGAATTTAGACTTTAAAGCACTTCTAGTTTTGGACAACGCACCAGGTCATCCTCGCGAATTTGAAACTTTGCATCCAAATATAAGTGACATTTCTACCTCCCAACACGACGGCTTCGCTTCAACCTATGGATCAAGGAATAATCCAGGCCTTTAAGCTCTATTACATTAGACGAACCTTCAAAATCAAATTGGATAATATGGAATGTAAACCCTATATGAATGTAATGGATGCTGGAAGAAATTTGACACAGCAACATTAATCGTAAACATAAAAGAATCATTGGAAGAACTGAAGCCACACACATTGAAGTCATGCTGGAAAAAAACTGTGGCCTGCTCTGACTGCGGAAAATGACGAAGAATCTGTGCAAGTACAAACTTTGACTGCAAACATAGCCGAAATCGCGAATGGAATAGGACGAGATGGGTTCGAACAGATAGAATCAAGTGACATTCAGGAATTGCTTGAATCGCAAGATGAAGATTTGACTGAAACCGACTTGGAGGAATTGTTAAATTCACAGCCCATTGAAGAAGAGGCTTCAACAAGCACTGGAAACGTGACATTTAATTTGAAAAATCTTAGTGAATGCTTAAGAATGGCAAATGAGCCTTGCGATTTCTTTATGAACATTGATCCGTCTATGTAACGAAGTCTTATTTTTAAGAGGCAAATTGCTAGTGCGACTGCTGCGTATCAGTCTGAATTGAAGGAGCTTTTAAATACTGCCAAGCAAGAGAAAATTACAAAATTCTTCAAACCATTGCCTAAGCCTTAAGATAATGAATCAAAATGTTCAAAAACTTCAATTAAATAGATTTTTTTATTTTGTCGCCTAGGAACGTATCCCCTATAATCCCTTTCTGTATTCGCGGCATATTTATGGAACATATACCCTTAAATAGTAATAAATAATATTATTATAATAATAATATTAATTAATAATAATAATAAAGAGCTTTTTCTGTATAGCAGTATTGCATACTATGTTATTAATCTACATGAATAAAGGCTTCCCGTACAATACCGTAGTCGCCTCTTACGACACCTCGGTATGAAAGAGATAGGTGCTTTTCTACTCTGCCGGACACCTATCAACCTATAATATAATTGATAAAAACATCTATACATATTACAATCATAATTTCTTTCCTTAGATTTGAAGTAATTAGGAAAAAATAAAGACCACATTGTTTATGCATATTGTTTATGATATTATAAAATAAAAGAGGTGAATACATTACCAGCATTCCAAAAGTGAAGCTTAGAAAAGACTTACTTACAGGAAAGAGACAACCTTACTCTGGTTACAAAGAGAGTGACAAGGATAAACAGCGCGTGATTATGAATGAAATGTGTATTATGTTGTCGCTGCGTTGGGAACGCTTTCTGTAGTTATCTTCAGGGAATATGACGTATCTGTTTTTTTTTATATAGGAGAGGGGGCAAACGAGTAAGTGGCTCATCTGATGGTCAGTTATCACCGCCGCTCATGACCATCACAAAACATCTATGTATTATAATATCATTGTGTTTATTGGCACTCAAAATCAATTGTATTCTAATCTATTTTGGACTTTTTTGGATTTGGAAAGCACCAGTATCCATTGTCTTTCATTGCACCTAATACAAATTGAGAAGAAATGCATTGAAATAATCCATGTGTACAATGTTAAAGTTAAGTTGATTACTAAGTTTTATTTATTTATTTACTCTTTAATGTATTTACCTTTATGAAAAAGGATTACCAATGGCGGACCTAATGCCTTTTGGCATACTCTTCCAGTCAACCACGTTTTTCATATCTTTCTCAGACATATTCGAAGTTTACCACGGATTCTGCGTGCGCATCCAAAAGGAGCAAGACAAAGTGCATCCTATAGATATAGTCACGGTGAACAAAATTCAACACGCAGTCCTGTCAGCCATCCGCAACTTGACAGTACCGTTTGAGAACAAGAGAGTTGCAGCAGCCAAAGGAAGGGCTACACCAATGTTGTTGAATGCACTGCCTCATATTGAAGATCATCAAGTCGCCTACAAGTTGCTTGCTGCAATTAGAATGCTTGTGGATGGGCAAGGTTAGTACTTGATGAATGCTTGTGGATGGGCAAGGTTAGTACTTGATGAATGCTTGTGGATGGGCAAGGTTAGTACTTGATGAATGCTTGTGGATGGGCAAGGTTAGTACTTGATGAATGCTTGTGGATGGGCAAGGTTAGTACTTGATGAATGCTTGTGGATGGGCAAGGTTAGTACTTGATGAATGCTTGTGGATGGGCAAGGTTAGTACTTGATAAATGCTTTTTTTCATCATTTCAGCCTAGCACTAGTCCACTGCTGAACATAAGCCTCCCCCACAGATTGCCACAAAACACGGTCCTGAGCCACTTACATCCATTGACTTCCTGCAAAACCGTGCAGGTTGTCGCTTCATCTAGTGGGGTCACCCTACACTGCGTTTGCCGGTACAAGGTTTATTTCTGCAAACTAAGCTGGCCCATTGCCTAAAGTGGCCTACTAATTGTCAGAGCTATCTCAGCAACTAGTTCTGCTGTGGATATAGGTATTTTAAATATCCCGAAGGAACTATTTGATTTTCCGGGATTATAAATATTCTATGTCCGTCTCCAGGATGCAGGCTATCTCTGTGCCAAATTTCTTTTCCAAAGCTCATTCATTGGGTAATGGGATCAAATGAAACCGATCACGAAACCAACCTTACACAGTAGGCCCCCCTGTACAGCAGTTAAACCGTGAAAAGGTAACAATAGCGTGGTAAAGGAAACTATCGCGATAGGCGACATCTATGTTGCCATGAGAAGCTCAAGAAATATTTCACACGATCCCAACACATATCTTTCGCTTCTTCTACCTTCATTAGTATTTTCATACAATCTCGTCGGTTGCTGATTCTGTTGACGTGGCCTCTTCTAAGAACGACTTCGATCTGATCGTGAAACGTTCGTCTACGTCGACCCTTACCGGCTTGCCCATTCACACTGGCCTCAAATATCTGTCTAACTATAGTTATGTTCGTCTCAGATGGTGCTGCGAGGCAGTTCGTGTATGACGCGGCGGCGCTGCAGGCGACGGGGCGCTGGGCGCGCGCGGGACACGCGGGCGCCGAGGGAGAGGCGCCGCGCCTCCTCGCGCGCGCCGTGCGCCAGCTGCACGCCGCCGCGCCGCGCCTGCTGCAGGTGCGTGCTCTGTGTACAGTCGCTACGTGCGCCTGCTGCAGGTGCGTGCTCTGTGTACAGTCGCTACGTGCGCCTGCTGCAGGTGCGTGCTCTGTGTACAGTCGCTACGTGCGCCTGCTGCAGGACACGCGGGCGCCGAGGGAGAGGCGCCGCGCCTCCTCGCGCGCGCCGTGCGCCAGCTGCACGCCGCCGCGCCGCGCCTGCTGCAGGTGCGTGCTCTGTGTACAGTCGCTACGTGCGCCTGCTGCAGGTGCGTGCTCTGTGTACAGTCGCTACGTGCGCCTGCTGCAGGTGCGTGCTCTGTGTACAGTCGCTACGTGCGCCTGCTGCAGGTGCGTGCTCTGTGTACAGTCGCTACGTGCGCCTGTTGCAGGTGCGTGCTCTGTGTACAGTCGCTACGTGCGCCTGCTGCAGGTGCGTGCTCTGTGTACAGTCGCTACGTGCGCCTGCTGCAGGTGGCGTGCTCTGTGTACAGTCGCTACGTGCGCCTGCTGCAGGTGCGTGCTCTGTGCTACAGTCCGCTACGTGCGCCTGTGCAGGTGCGTGCTCTGTGCACAGTCGCTACGTGCGCCTGCTGCAGGTGCGTGCTCTGTGTACAGTCGCTACGTGCGCCTGCTGCAGGTGCGTGCTCTGTGTACAGTCGCTACGTGCGCCTGCTGCAGGTGCGTGCTCTGTGCACAGTCGCTACGTGCGCTGCTGCAGGTGCGTGCTCTGTGACAGTCGCTACGTGCGCCTGCTGCAGGTGCGTGCTCTGTGTACAGTCGCTACGTGCGCCTGCTGCAGTGCGTGCTTGCTCTGTAGCCAGTCCCGCTACGTGCGCCTGCTGCAGGTGCGTGCTCTGTGTACAGTCGCTACGTGCGCCTGCTGCAGGTGCGTGCTCTGTGTACAGTCGCTACGTGCGCCTGCTGCAGGTGCGTGCTCTGTGTACAGTCGCTACGTGCGCCTGCTGCAGGACACGCGGGCGCCGAGGGAGAGGCGCCGCGCCTCCTCGCGCGCGCCGTGCGCCAGCTGCACGCCGCCGCGCCGCGCCTGCTGCAGGTGCGTGCTCTGTGTACAGTCGCTACGTGCGCCTGCTGCAGGTGCGTGCTCTGTGTACAGTCGCTACGTGCGCCTGCTGCAGGTGCGTGCTCTGTGTACAGTCGCTACGTGCGCCTGCTGCAGGTGCGTGCTCTGTGTACAGTCGCTACGTGCGCCTGCTGCAGGTGCGTGCTCTGTGTACAGTCGCTACGTGCGCCTGTTGCAGGTGCGTGCTCTGTGTACAGTCGCTACGTGCGCCTGCTGCAGGTGCGTGCTCTGTGTACAGTCGCTACGTGCGCCTGCTGCAGGTGCGTGCTCTGTGTACAGTCGCTACGTGCGCCTGCTGCAGGTGCGTGCTCTGTGTACAGTCGCTACGTGCGCCTGCTGCAGGTGCGTGCTCTGTGTACAGTCACTACCGCAGATGCCGCAAGAGTCAAGCCTGCGGAGAGGGGCCGCCGTTGTTGATCCTCAGTGGCTGTGAGACTAAGAAGCATACGTTGTGCCGACAGTAGTCTGGTGCTGTGTTTGCGATACCTGCCGATGACGTTGCTGTGGTGTGGATCGGAGAAGCTGGTTGCGATTTTCGTACCGGGTTCACCATTTTTGGCAGATGATATTGCCAAGGAAAAGTGTAGCCGATCGGATCGATCATCGGACAGATCAGATGGTCTCATCTGGTGAGGACGTCTCCTCCAACTAGTAATATATAGTATACGAGTAGTTCGAATGTCAGAAACTTCCATAGCGCGATTATGCAATGTATAAGATATTTTTTGAGCTTCTCATGTGGCGACATAGATGTCGCTACAGTGTATTCTGCACGAATAAAAGCTGTCCGTACTTTAATCGCTCCTTACTCCGTAGGAAAGAGGTTAGTGCTGTTCTGTTCTGCCGGACGCCTATCGGCTTTTTAAGTTTATTTTTACATTTCAATTCTACCCTTATACATAGTTTTTTTTTTCAATTCAAGGTGGAAGGTTGTGTATCCAGCTTAGTGAGCATGCTCGTCGCTTCCCACTCGGTCATGCAAAACGAAGCTATACTCGCACTGACGCTGCTGGCCATAGAGACGCTCCACAGGAAACAAGAGTCTGATTTCGATTGCGGTCAGAGCTTCGTGACTCAGCTGACGAAGTCTGAAATCGGTAAGCACCTATCAGTTTTAATTGAGACGAATTGCGCCAAAATGCCGCTAGAGGTGGCCGAGAACTTATTAGCTTTCTTAGATATAACATGTAAGAACAATCAGCTGGCTTCAGATTACAAAGAGGCTAAGGTGCAAGAGGCCTTGTCCAAGTTTGTAGACGCCAGAAATGATTTCAGTGAGGATGTCAAATCTTGTGTCAGTGCGGTGTTAACCGCAATATCTGATTATGGCAAAGTCTAAAGCGTTTCTAGGATATTTGCTTGATAAATTTGTTGTCTTTAATAGATTTGAGGATTCTTTTTGACAAAAATAAAAGCAGCTTCTAAAAGAAGAATAAATTTTGTTTATTTCTTTATAAAAATATCAAAATACTGCTAATCTATAAGCCTATTATATAAATAAGAACTATATAAAAAAGATCTCGATTTAAAACTATCTCTTGTGTTGTATTTTTACGCTTTCTGTCGCCAAACGCACTAATATTTAACATTTATATGTTCGTAGATTTAGAATTATAAAAAATTTCCACAACACATTTTTAAATCGAAAATCTAAATGTAATTAAATAATAAATAATAATGACTAGGTTTTGATTTTATACCGAATTTAACAGTAATCAAATAAAATATTTTTATTGCATGGTATTTTGTATCTTGTACAAAGCTAATATTAATTTAAATAAGATGTATTTTAGTTTCCTTAAAATATTTAAATTTACTTTATTTTTTTATTCTATTACTGACTACTTAAGTATAATAGTGTTTTCTACAATTTTGTATAATTAATAAGTATTACTATTAGATTTTATTATTTTTACAGACTTAATTGATTATGGTTTAAGTTATTCTTTGTGCATAACTAGTTATTATTGTCTAGTCATTGTGTAATTTGGTCAAATTCTATGTTACCTTGATGAAAATTTATGAACAATATTGACCTTATTATGGGTCACTCGTGACTATAGTTTTGGTACAACAAACATTATTTTGTTTGTCGTTCTTAAGCAAAGTTTCATATTTTACCATACAAAAAAATGTTACGGTCTGTCATTATTTTTTTGAAATTAAAACACCTATAGAATCGTTGTGATTTGAAAATCGATGAAACGAAAACGCGACACTAAAAAGAGACAAACATCTATAGGATTTAGCCTGCGAGAGAATGAGATACAGTGTTTCCTATTATATTTATCTTTTCGAATTCCAATCTGTATAATATGTAGAATAAAATGTAAAATAATTTTTATACTTGGTAACAATATTATAATAAATAAACCCTACAATTATCTTACTCCTTATACTCTGCATTCGTCTCATTCTCTCGAAGTTTAGATTTCTGAAGGTGGTGTTCACTTCTACCGCGTGTTAATTTTATAAGCATTTGTCTAGATTTGTAATAGGGCTATTAAAACTATTGAATATAAGGAACATAAAAACAGTTTATTTTTTATGTAGTAATTTACATATTTACCCTATATGTGTATTTACTATACATTCAATTATTTCGCAATGGCAACACTTAATATTGAATTCACGTAAATAAATTCGACATTAATGTATGTAAAGTATTTACACAATGTAGCGTGATAAAAATAACGTATTTTTACAAAGTATCGTTGGAAAAAGTAACAATCTAGATTTCTTTACTCTTTTCTCGTTAACTAATATAATCTTAACAAGTTCTTACGCACTGCTACTTTTAAAACGAAAGATATTTTCTTACACTATATTATTTTTTCTTATGGAGCTATAATGTTTTCGCACAATTGTAACGTAATAATTTAAACTTTAGTCACCAGTTTGTATTTCTGACTCTCTCGATCTGTCTCGCTATCTTATTCACACGTTTCCATATTTAAATATGTATAGTTATAGTCCTATCAATCAATCAGTAGTTATATTATATTCTATGAATTCGTCAAAGAAGACTTAGACCAAAAGTTGCCATAGATAAAAAAGAAAAATAAAATTGCTGAGGCCAAAAATAATAATAGGATAACCGAATGTAACACAAAACCTATGAATTTGTCGAAAATTGATAGATGATGTTAGCTAATTTACAATATTGGTTAAATAGCTAAATTTCTGATCTTTCTATCTTTAAACGTTCTTTGAACATTTGTGCTTATTAGAGCTATTGTGCCGCATTACTTACATATAAATGTATTTAATGTGATGAATTTACATAGAGTAATATTAAGCATAAGCTATGTTCCTGTCAAATTGACATTCCAATTATTCAATGTTTCGCTTCCTCTGTATTGTTAAGGTGTGTATATCTTGAACAGAAATATTTTCACTCTCATGTGACGGTGTCACTATGAAATCTTCATCATCATCATTTCAGCCTATCACTAGTCCACTACTGAACATAGCCCCCCCCCCCCCCCCCCCCCCATAGATTGCACACCAAAGTGAAGAGATTTTGGCGTAGTCACGCTTGGCAGGCGGGTTGGCGACCGCAGTTTATTTATTTCTATGTTCCAGAAAGATTCTGTAGCCCATGTCCTGGTTTATTTTTCCCTCTGTCGACTTTTACGACACCCACAGAATGAGATGGGGTGGTAGATTCTTAAGCCGCCACCACACGGCATACTTCACTTTTAACTATTTTCTTGATCTTCTTGATTCTTTGAAGTAATTCTTTACTTTATACCCAACCATGCCTTGTGCTTATAAGTATCTATATGTGTATACACATAAATACTAAATTTCTTAATATTTAAACTTTACACTCGCAAAGTGAGAAACAGCGTGATAACGGACGTAGCGGTGTGGTTGAAGATGTAGTGAAAAAGATAGAGAAAGGTATGCTTAGATGGTTTGGACACGTAGAGAAAATGAATGAAAGAAGATTGACGAAACAGATTTATGAGGCAAGTGTGAATGGGAAAGCCGGTAAGGGTCGACCTAGGCGTACGTATCACAATCAGATCGGTGAACTTTTGAGGAGAGGTCACGTTAAAAGTACCCACAACTGACGAACGTGTGTGAAAACGCTAATGAAAGTAGAAGAGGCTAAAGATGTGTGTCAGGATCGTAGCAAGTGGAAAGATGTGGTCTCTGCCTACCTACCTGAAAAAGGCGTGAATGTATGTATGTTTGTATGTATGTAAACTCGCAATCACCTTGTTTAAAATACCCGGGTCTATATTAGGTATGCTGAAAAGGATTTATGTAACTCCCTAAGTGTATTGAAGAAATAATACATATACAGTACTTACTACATCTGTTATTAAATGTATCCGTAATAAGGTCTGTCGGTCACAAATACTACTTTTGCATTTCCAACTCCGACTGATTGTTTATGTAAATATATTCTTATCGTAAGAAATATTATGTATCAGCGATACTAAAAAACTTAAACATACTATCGAAGTATCAATGTAAGATTTCACTAAGCCAGTAAAGAGTGATTTCAAATGTTATAATAAATACTTTCCGCTTCTATATTGTATGCAAGTGAATAATGCAGGAAGAGTGACGGCCTCGGTAACATATTTTTCGATTAGAAAAATGTTTCCAAATATATTTTATTTTTTAATAAAAATTTTAAATTTAACAATGGCAACAGTTTTTAAAAGTGAATGTGGTATGAACTTGTTGCTACATTCAAAAATATGTCATTCAAATGCAGATTATATTATTTTGATTTTTTTTTCTCAACTTGCCGTTGTACTTTCTGCACTATTTTTTCTAAAGTAAGTATAAGTACCCGATAGTGCACTTATTAATGAAATAGTATTAGCAACGAACTGAAGCTTGAAATAAGAAAATATAACTGATAGATAAATTCGATTAATCGCTATGTGTACTTTAGATGGCAGGGACAAGAGAGCATCTAACTACTGAATAAATCGTGTAAAAGTTGCAAAAATTCAATTGTAAAGATTTTAACTTTTAATAATTTCTATAAAACTTAAAAAGATTACTCTTATATGATACTACTAGAACTACAATATTTTAAATGATGATTGATGATGCACTATATTCATGATAATAAATAATAACCACAAATAAAAAATATTTAGTCACTGTAATAACAAAATTAATCAATTTTATTTTTGATCATATGAGCAGGATATATGCGTGACAAAGACAAATCCATATTCACGATAGCTTGCAACAAAAGATAAAAAAACATGGGAAAATCCAAAAGTGCACATCTCATGCTCTTAAGAAATTATTTATTATATATTTATTTCGAGTCATTTTCATTTCAGATGAAAATAATAATTTCGAGTAGTAGAAGAGAAATAACTATTGAATTTTACAGTGACATTGTACAGAGTATATATGGTAGACAATTTTAACATCTCAATGCTCATAAATTTTGTACATTTTTTTTATTGCATAAAGAGATGGAACGAGCAAAACGTTCACCTGATGGTAAGTGCAACGTCTGCCCATAACAGATGCTGTGCCACCCAGAAAATTTCTGTGTGGCACTACACTGTGCCCATCACCCTGAGATAATAGGTTCTTAAGTCTCATATGCCCAGTGATTACGCTAATAAAATGCAATGTTAAGGTTTATAAAAACTGGTATTTCAAAAATTACAGCGAGGCTAAGTACTATCATATGGACATTAAGTTATGTTGAATTACTTGTATAAGTCATTATATTAATTAAATAATGCTAATTATTATTCAACAATTATTAATAATTGTAATTATTATAATAACAAACATTGATGAATATTTTGATACTTACACTGTTTTGCTATACAGACAACTTTTTTGTTTTAATTAAAAACTGACATACAACAACTAAATAGTAGACAAAAAACATTAAGTATGTGTGTAAGTAGTGTATAAGTAACTTTACCGAGAACGGACGAGCATACATTTTTTACACAGACTTGTTTTCAATAATAGCGAGATGGACCGAGGAACCCACGATGTCTATGGAATAATAAAAGCCCATCTTATAAAATGGTCCATTGAGTTGAAATAAAACGTTTAGTTTTATTTGCTTCACAACAATTACACAAGTATTTTGAGAAGGATCGCATGAATTTCGCGACGTTACTCCTCCATCTCGACGACGTAATGACACTTGACTGTCTGTGGTATAAACGGCCACTGTCCACTGTACTTGTACTCGCCACTACGCTAAAAACTTAACTAAAACGGGCTTTAATGTCATAAACGCGAACTTTACTTCTTATACGATCTCAAGCATTTAAATCTTACAACTTTTTAATAGCTGTTAAATAATTAGAATTGTAATTTTAGAATTTTGAGCTTCAAATAGATTAATATAGATTTATAAAGTTTTTATTCCTGTTAATGCACTTTGATTGTAGTTTTTTGGACCAAAATTTATATAAATTCTATATTAGCTTACATTTTAATATTACATCAAGATTTTATATTGTATAACATAGAATACTTGTTACAGTTGTATAACCGAAACTAAAATACGATAGATACGAGATACAGATGTATAGATTACGACTGTTAGTCATTTAAATACATTTATTTAGTGATAAAACGTACATTATAACAACTGAGTAATATATACTTGCATGTAATTACATGCTTATACAGGAATTCGTCAAGGCAGGTACCATCCCAGAGCCAGTTATTCTGCCGTGAAGCAGATGTGTGCAAACATTACTGTGTTTCGGTCTGAAGGGCACTGTGAGCCAGTGTAATCACTGGGCATATGAGACTTAATAACTGATGTCTCAGGGTGATACGCGCAGTGTAGTGTCGCACAGAAATGTTCTGGGTGTCACAGCATTTGCTATGGGCAGACGTTGCACTTACCATCAGGTGAACGTTTTATCACTTGATCAAATAAAAAAAAGCTATCAGTGCCCTTCAGACCAAAACAAGTAATGTTTGCACACTACTGCTTCACGGCAGAATAACAGAAACGGCGGTGTTATTAACCTAGACGGATATGCATAGGAATTCCTACCAGTAAACCAGTTTTTAAAAAGTTTTCTTTGTGATGTTTTTGTATTCAATCACTGATTTATATTTTAAACCGCTAATTTTCCTTTAGCAATCCATATTTCAATATGCTCTTATTATAGCTGTTGTGCAATGAATAAAGCATCTTGTTTGTCATTAAATATATCACGTATCATGCAAATGTAATTTGTGTCATTAAATTTGTGTAAAGTTAAAAGAAATCTTTTTTTTTTTAATTGCATAAATCTTGATGTTAATATGTTTAAGCCAATGCATTGTTATAGACATAGATTCCCGCTAAATAAAAAGAGTATATAAGAACATGAAGCGTTTTATTTCATAGATTAAATAAGTTTTAAAAAAAGCCATAATTTTATTACATGCTTTTAATTATGATGCCTATTTCCAACAGAGGACTTCATAACAAATTATACGTGCCCAAACATATTTTGGTTAGTTGGGTTTCTACTTTCCCCAGTTCAATGCTACTATATTATTGCCACCGAAGCTACATTGCTATGCCAAATTATATACCCTATGATACTTATTATTGTAGCTATCAGAAGTGAGACGACGATTCATTGCATCAGACGCCCCTCGTATTGTGACGAAAATTATACAACGTTATTCATAATTGGTATAACATCCCGGCACCTACCCACGCTACTCTGATCTGATAAACACAACGGTGAAGCTTTAATGACAAAATTTAATACTATAAATGTCCATACAAAACTTATTATTTGTTATGTAAAACTTTACGCGACCCTAACTCAGAAAGTCGTTGCCACGAACCAGACAAATTCAAAATACGTTTTCTTCTCCATTTAATTTATGTTACGGCGTCATACTAACAGATTTACTTCGCAACCGATTTCCTTAAGCTTAATGTTATCCTAGTACGAGGGTGGATTGAAAAGTACTCGGCCTAACCAAGAAAATAAACACATACTAAATCAGTTATATTTTTATTTTTCTACATAATCACCATCAAGTTCAATACACTTTTGCCACCTCCCCTTCCTAGCATTTAGACCGTTAAAAAAATGATTCTTCCTTAGAGTCAAAATATGCGTCTACAGCTGCTTTGACCTCGTCGTTTGTCGAAAATCTTTGACCTCCCAAGTGCTTTTTTAGGTCAGGGAACAGAAAGAAGTCTGATGGTGCCAGATCAGGTGAATACGGCGGATGCGGTAACAGTTCAAAGCCACAGTTGTGAATTCCAGCCATTGACTGTACTGACGTGTGAACACGGGCGTTATCTTGATGAAACAGGACTTTTCTTCTGAGCATTCCTCGAAGTTTTTCTTTTATTTCCTCTCGTAAACGACGTAGTAAGGTGCAGTAGTAATCAGAGTTTATAGTCTGACCCCTTTCAAGATAATCAATCACCTTATTTGCCGACAAAATCGACTTAGCCTTTTTAGGGGGTGGTGAACCAGGTCTTCTCCACTGTTTTGATTGTTGTTTTGTTTCCGGTATACAGTAATGAACCCATGTTTCGTCCATAGTAACAAAACGATTCAAAAATCATCTGCATCGGCTTCAAATAACTCCAAACAGTCGCGTGAAATAGTCAATCGCGTCCTTTTTTGTTCAACTGAAAGCAGTCGCGGAACCCACCTCGCAGACACCTTGTGGAAACCCAACTCGTTGACAATGATGTTTTGAGTTCGTTCATAAGAGATGCCTATAATCTCGGCTATCTCTCTAATTTTTAATCTACGGTCTCCCATTATTAAATCAAGTACTTTTTGAATATTTTCGTCAGTAGTTGACGTCGAAGGCCTTCCAGAGCGGGGTTCATCTTTCACACTCTCTCTAACACGCTTAAATTCTGCTATCCATTTTTTGACGGATGAATATGACAGAGCACAATCGCCTAATGTACTGACCATGTGATCATGGATGGCTTTTGATGATAGCCCCTTCTTATGGAGGTACTTAATGACGGCACGCTGCTCGATTTGCTCCATTCGCGGAAATTATGACCGATTACTTTGTTAATAAATTTATAAAATCACAACTAATTATCGCACACGTTTCGAACTTCACACAATGAACTAGTCTGAACTGAACTAAATAATGTGGGTAGATTTGATTTTTAGAATTGAATGGATCTGTGTTAGGCCGAGTACTTTTCAATCCACCCTCGTACTTGCCAGTTCTTTCGATGGCAGCTCAATGGAAAAATGCCCAATTAAATATACGAGTTCATTACCTCGATCAGCTGTATAACAAAAGTAGTCACCAATGAGTTTTAAGCAAATTCTTTAAGTCGACATATCTCCTACAGGTATTACGCTACGAGGCTCATTATATTTTTTGTGGCATATACACATCGTCCCTAAGCTCAGCCTGCCGCGACATTAGGAATGACCCTGTACATCCATACTAATATTATAAATGCGAAAGTAATTCTGTTTGTTACCTTTTCACGATTCAACCGTTGAACCGATCTTGACGAAATTTCGCTCAGAGATAGCTTTCATCCTGTGGACGGACATAGGATACTCTTTATCCCGGACCCCACTACGCGCGGACGCAATATTCAAAAAACCTATATCAAAACACGGACGAAGTCGCGGGCAACATCTAGTCAATTATAAATGTTCCAATAAACTCTGACCTAATCCGCATTTTGTAGATTTAGATTGATTCTAAATCAATAATATCCTAGACTATTTGATGGTCTTCATGAGTGCAACCGGAGAGCGATCACAATGAGTCTCAATTTAAACAACCTACAGGGCGAAACAAGAAATTAGTGTCAGGGTCTTATGTAATCAAATCTTGTCTTATTGTTATAAACGACACCACGACGACTAACGTAATCTTAGTGCAGTTTTATTCATCCAAATCAACCAGCACGCAATAGTATTTATTTAGAATAACGCAATAGAATAGGAAAAGAAATTAAACTCCCTTTAAATAATATTTTTGGTAACGACTTTATTTTATAACAGTTTCTGTAGAAAAAAAATACATAATGTTGTTCTTCTTAACTTCAAGTTACCCAAATCCAGTAAACCTTGACTAAAGTAGCTCAGTAAAAATCCTCAACATCAGCTTGAGAACGATTTAGGCGCCCATTCATTACGTGAGGCGTTTTTGGCGATTTTTCGACTCCCTACCCCCCCCCCCCCCTAACCTAATCTCACGAAAGGTTCTTTAAAATCCGTTACATTTGGATTTGATAAATTATTTTTATTTAACACTAGTTTCACGAGTATTTAACAACGTCTCTAATCACAGTGAGAAAATCGAGGTGCTACCGCGCTTCTTTGTGGCGTTCGCATAACCGCGATAAATATTTTCGTCTAGGATTTAGGCATATTTTAGTAGAGAAACATGTTTTACGTAACCCAGTTCTTGCGGAAAAAAAATACGTGATTTTTGCCGACACTCCCTCCCCTCTTCCCTACGTGAGATTCGGCCCCTCCCCCATCTGAACGTCCTGTAATGAGGTCGTAATTAATGGATGCCCCCTATGTTCAGTTGGTTGTTGATTATAATATAACCCATAGTTATGGCCACAGTTACGTCCAACTATTATCCAAATTCAATATGGAACTTTCTTGTATCATTGTGGAGTGCTGGGTAATAGTCATTCGGAACTTCAGCTCATCGTCTGTTATTAAGTGTTCCAGCAGCAAAGGCTGGCGGTTACCGCAGCCAGGCAACTAGAAAAATTCAAAGCGGTATACAACTAAAAATATCTTTCAGTTTCAGTTTTCTGGTGGTAGGATTCCTGTGCAGGAATCCGTCTACGTAGGTACCCACCCCAGGGTCAGTTATTCTGCCGTGAAGCAGTAGTGTGCAAACATTACTGTGTTCCGGTTTAAAGGTCACTGAGAGCTAGCGTAATCACTGGGCATATGAGACTTAAGAACTGATGTCTCAGGGTGACGGGCGCAGTGTGGTGTCACACAGAAATGTTCTGGGTGACATAACATTTGTTACGGGCAGACGTTGCACTAACCATCAGGTGAACGTTTTGCTCGTTTCGTCACATTAACAAATAAAAAAATTAAAAAAATGTTACAGCGATGATGATTCTTCGTTGAAATGAAACGAAAATAATTTATTCTACAACGTAGGGAAACTAAAACAATTTTTTTTTACAATCTACCACCGTTTCGTAACGAGGTTCCTCTGACGGAGAAGATACAGGCAAAAGACACTCCGTAGGTATTCTCTATTTTGTTTTTTATCTTTGTCAAAAGTACATTAATAAATTTACAAAGAACAGTCTCATAGAAATACGAAGCACGCTCCATTACAAAATGTTATACAATATTTAATAAACAAATTAATAAATGCATTGCAAACTCGAGCAGACCAGCCTCCACCAACAGCACCTCTTCACAAGTATGACGCATGGGGCGTTTATTTAACGATTTATGTAAACACAATCATTTATAAAAGGATTTAAAGATAAATACAAGACAAACAATATCCCGCAGAGTCCGTTTTACGTTTCGATTACATGCTGTAACAGTTTGAACTGACATATCCGAAATTAAAAAATTGAAATTATTAAGAGAAAATTAAAACGGGAAGATGGGCAGCAGCATCTTCTTGGAACATCAGAATAAATAAAATGCGGTTGCCAACTCGCTTGCCAAGCATGGCAACTATTGCAAAACCTCCCAAAATGAGGGCTACTTTTGTGGCAATCTATGTGGGAGGCCGATGTTCAGTATTGGACTAGTGATAGGCTGAAGTGATGATAATGATGTGCATTATGAAATTGTGATTGCTTCTAATACCTGCCCGAACCCTGACCCTCACTTTCTTAGAGAGAATCCTCATGACAATGCATTGATTGGGCAACTAAATATATCTAATATTTGTGGATGTTTATTGTAGAAATTGCAAGAACGATGAAGAAAATTGTATCTGGCATATTTGCTTTTGGTGACGTAATTTTTTTTAATAAAATATATGTTAGATGGACGAGATAGACAAAGACAAGATCCAATATCTCCCAACCTAGACTCAGTGTTAAGTTGGTACCACCAGTGTATAGGTAAGCTTTTCTTTGTTTCTTTACCATTTTCTAATTTTGAAGCTTTTGAAGATGATTACTTTCCCATTGTAATGCACAATGAGAAAGTAAGCATTGGGCATTTGAAACTTAATGAGTCTCAGAGTGATGAGGAATAAGTTATTTTAATGGTATAAAGTCAGCCCTACAAAAAAAAAGTAAAGTAACAGCCTATAAATGTCCCACTGCTGAGCACAGGCCTCCTCTCATTTCTGAGAGGGTTTTGGAGCCGGGAATAGTCCGCCGCGCTGCTCCAATGCGGGTTGGCGGACTACACATGTCTTCGAAATATTTCTATTCTTCGGACACGCAGTTTTCGTCACGGATGTTTTCCTTCACTGCTAAGCACGTGGTAAATCAGCACTTAAAATTGTAGAACAATTATAGAGGTGCTGGCACCGGGGATCGAACCCAAGTTACTCGCTTGCTATGAAATTAAAGGCTACAGAGGTTCACTTATATTGCAAATAACCCTGTCCTAGCTACCGTGTATAGCATTATCTTTAAGGCAAACAATTTGAGCCATCACAGCTTTCTACTATTGTACATTACAATTAATTTACATTTTTTTTTACAATTAATTTACAGTAGGGTGGGGTAGTTACCATCTTCTAGCTTATTTAACCCCAAACTAGAACAATCCTCAAGGATATTTTTCCAAGTGATCATCATCATCATACTAGCCTACTGCTGAACATAGGCCTCCCCCATAGATTGCCACAAAAGTTCTCTCGTTTTGGGAGGATTTTGCCATAGTTGCCTCGCTTGGCAAGCGGGTTGGCAACCGCATTTTATTTATTCTGATGTTCCAAGAAGATGCTGCTGCCCATCTTCCCGTTTTAATTTTCTCTTAATAATTTCAATTTTTTAATTTCGGATATGTCAGTTCAAACTGTTACAGCATGTAATCGAAACGTAAAACGGACTCTGCGGGATATTGTTTGACTTGTATTTATCTTTAAATCCTTTTATAAATGATTGTGTTTACATAAATCGTTAAATAAACGCCCCATGCGTCATACTTGTGAAGAGGTGCTGTTGGTGGAGGCTGGTCTGCTCGAGTTTGCAATGCATTTTGTTTATTCAGACGGTCCAGGAAGAAGCTGCTGCCCATCACCTGTTTTTTTCACGGATAAGATGGGGTGGTAGATTCTCTTAAACAACCGCCACATGGCAAGTACATGCATACAATCATGCAGTTTCCCATATAAGACCACATTCGTAGCCCACTTTTCGCCCTCGCGGAAATCGAGACGTGACGAGCGGCGAACCACGTTCCCACAAACAGGCAAGTGATCATAATTAACACAAATATATTTTTTTTGTTTACCTGGACATTTCACAGTTTTCCTCATATTAATTAACTCCATGATGGACTCCTTTTCATATATATGACCACATTCTCTATTTCTAACAGGGTCCACAATTGGCCTCTTTGTAATTGGATCAATCTGAAAAATAATTAAGATAAAACATTTAAATAGGACACAATTTTAAAACACTATAACTGACATTGTTAATTAGAAACAAAAAATTTTAGGAATATTAACTGTAAAGTGGTACGAAATCTTTCTACAGTTTTTGAAGCTGGGAAGACACCGCAATGCTGCTCTAGTGTGGGCTGACGGATTACATGTGTTAAAATATTTTTTATTTATAAGAGGTATATGCTTCCTCATAAAGTTTACCCTTACCGCCAATTGGTGTGGCACATGGTCTATTTCTAAAAAGCAACAACATGTGATGAATTAAAATCGAAAATATAAAACCTTCAATACTTACATATCGATCTTGGGATTCTGTAATCGCTAAGTCAGATTCATCTAAGTTATCTGAAAAATATTAGTTTTATGTAGATGTCTGTATTAGAAATGTAGGACACTAGTATATTAGAAATTAGTTTATAGCTTGTTAACTGGTGGTTAGTTTTATACAGGTATAGGAATCCATAAAGGTAGAAAATTCCACCATGACACATTTTGAGACAGCACAAAATTTCATCAGCACCATCTGGATGACTGGCATTCCAATACCATTGTTTTGCCGGACAGGTATGACTTAAGGAGCTATAAAAAACGAGCCTCACACCCCGATTTCTTTGAATATTGCGGATGTTCACTGTCAGCGGTGGTTACTTACCATCATGTGGGCCACTTGCTCGTTCGCCCTTTCTTCTATACAAAAAAGGTAGATACCATTGCAGTGCCCGTTAGTCTGCAGTCAAGCAGTGATTTATTTTTTTATTTATTTATTAAAACTTTATTGTACACCTTAATTAAAAGGGTAACAATAATGTAATGAGGATAAAACAGTACAAGGCAATTTACAAGTCTAATAAAATTCAAAAATCTAAAATATAAACTATATAGTAGTATTTTGGAGACACAATGTTTCACATGAGATTCTCAAATGTGCTACGTTTCATTTTGTCCAGTGGGTGTAGCAAGCCCACTAACACCCGGGTCCTTTATTCACAAAATGAGATGTTTTCCTTACGATCTATTAAATAATATACCAGCCATGTGGTGGCGGCTCGATAAAATAATACTACCACTCCATCTCATCCAATGGATCTTGTAAAAGACGAGTAAGGAATTTAACTGCACTGTGCACCCAACAGCGGATGGGGGCGATGGGCTCACCACCTATCACACCAAGTGCATTATATTGTTTTGGTGAAAAGTGGATTGTGGCAGTCATCTGTTTTTGCAGTGAGTGCCCAGTCTCTGTCTACCCCTTATGGGATACAGTTGTGATATTAGGTATGTATATATGTAAATATTATATACGAATAGTAAGTCAGAACCGTTCCTATAACTAACAGACAACACTAGGTCATAGATGAATTAAAAATATTTTGAAGTGCTGCATAACAAATCATTACTCATAGTAAAGAAATTAATAGTAACTGTTACCTAATAACTGTTCATTGAATATAGGAACTGGTCATAAGTGATGTTCCAAAATAATTTATTGGTACCACCACCTATCCTGCCTGTTGAGAGGAAGCAGTTTCCAAAATGCAGTGTTTGTTCCTTCAATGGCTTACCTGTCTGCCAAGTAAGACAATTAACTGCCAATGAGTAGTAAAATGTTGCATTCAAACAATTTATATGATATTTACTTACTTGTTGCTCTTTGCCGACCCTTTTCAATTCTGTTATTCAGTTCCAACATGTAAGGATGGTGGTTGACTTTGAGACGTTTTCCAGCGAGATTGTTAAGGTCCGAGTTAAACCTGTCTTGCAGTGAGTCCAGATTTGAGGGGTCTGTTTCTCTCTGCGGATAATATAAGGTTAAAAATAATAATAATGCTTCAATATGATATTCTTTTCAATATTAAATCCAATTCATCAGCTTCCGGTACTCAGGTATAGATGTCGTGCTGTTTGCGGAACTCCTCTCTGCTTATCATTTGTAATCATATTGCTCAGGGATACGATAATATATAATGATTTGTATTCTGTATGCGAAGAAAAGATAAATAATGAACTACGCAAAAACAGAATCAAATTGTAACTACCTTTGCTTTCTCCAAGGCTTGGTTCGCCACATCCTGTTGAACTTCTAACAGACAATAATCTTCAACACATGACTTAAGATTTAAAAATTCTGACTCCCTTTCATGTCCGTCTAAAAAATTAGCGACGTTATCCGCACAAACGTACAAACTGGCTATACACTGTTTTCGTAAATCGGATAATTCTGCATCTGCCATAATAATATAATACAACTTAAAATATCTACCAAAATATAATTGCCAAACAATGTCAAGATATATTAACTCAATATAAATAATATAGAAAAAAAAATTCCCGCGTTTGCAGTTGCACCAAAGATTATTTTGCACCACAGAGAACATTTATTTAAGTACTTAGTCTGACTCACAGATAAAATAAAACACTATAATCACTATAGCCACGACTCACTGAGTGCCTTTAATCTCCGATTTTTTTTAAATTGATCATATTAACAAAATTGGAGGAAGTAAAACTAGTTCACATGTTGTTCGTTATTATTAATTACGTTAGATAATGTTATTAAATACTATGAAATAGTTTTTTCGTCTTAGATTAAAATTGTCTTTAAAAATCAATGATCACAACTACGACGACCTCACAGTACTTCGTCAAAGACTTCAGCGCTTTATGTACTGGGTTCCAATCCCATCCGGAGCCAACATTTGTGGGGAATGGGAAAGATACATTGTAGTTCTTAGGTCTAGTTTGTTGTGCATGTGAAAGGTATGTCCATAAAACACATTTACGATACAGGTGCAATCTCTGTGTGGGGCATCGTTTTTTAAAATGGATGATTGAAACGTTACAAGGTTCAGGAAGTCTTTTCTACTCGGAAACCAAGCTAACCAGAACTTAGTATTGGAAAGTTCTGTGTAGAACTTAACGTGTGTTCGTCACCTTATCAGTTCAAGTCTCATCATTTCACGGTATAAGTCCACTCTTGAACATAGGCCTCCCCCCACAGATTGCGATAAGGAATCCTACCATCAGTAAAAGTGAGTTAAATGAGAAAGATAAAGATAAACTACATTTTAGTGGTGGTCAGTTTAGATAGATACCACCCCTGGCCAGTTATTCTGCCGTGAGGCAGTAGTGTGTAAACGTTACTGTTTTTCGCTTTGAAGGGCACTGAGGGCTAACGTGATTACTGGGCATTAGAGACTTAAGAAATGATATCTCAGGGTGACGGGCGCAGTGTGGTGCCACACACGAATGTTCTGGGTGACACAGCATCTGTTATGGGTAGCAGTAGGGCACGTTGCACTTACCATCAGGTGAAAGCTTTTTGCTCATTACGTCACTTAATTCAGTATAAAAGTAAGGAAAGATGTACTTACTTCCAGTGTGAAAGAATTCTTCAAATAAAGAATGAAAACTGTTTGCGTCAAAACGGCAGCTGGAGCTCTTAGGTGATATTGTTAAGTCAAATTTTAATAAAAATCCTTTATTTTAATTATCGTACTGGGGTATAAAATAATAATAAATCTGATCATACAATTGAATTTAATTTATTGAAAATGCTAAATAAACATTGAAATATGTAAAGCGTTGGAGCTAGTGTCGTAACAATAGAGCGACTGGACGGCCTAAATAGCATTTATATTATTATAGGGTTATTTCAATAGTTTTCTTGTCTGGTTAGGGTTAGGGTATAAATAAAAATATATAAATGAATAGATAAAATTATATATAAACCACTCTTACTACGAAATTTAGAGCAAAAGGTAAATAAGAGAATTTTAACGTGATGCATAAATAATTTATTGTTAAATAATATAGTTTTCAAATAATCTTACATCTATTTCTGGATAAATACAATATATTTCAATACATAGAAGTTTCATGTTTGTAGCTCATCCTACACGGGGAGCACAGAAAGTACAATCAAAACAAAATTACAATCAGCAAAGTAAAATATATTTATTGTGTTTCTTGTTTTTCACCTGTAAAAGTAAAGTAACAGACTATGAATATCCAATTGTTGGGAATAAGGCTGCCTTACTGACAGTAAAATAATAGAAGACTTTTACTGAAGATTTGTTGGACGCGTGGAGGTGAAAAGTAAAGTACAATTTTGGAAAATTCAATTCAAGACGAATTGAATTTTCCAATCACTGTACACTTTCACGGGAAGTTGCTGCATAGTGAACTATCAATATTAAACATAAAAACTCAAAATAAATTCAAAAGTCCAATAGCACTCATTGATCCTATGAAGCGGTACTAGTGAAGTGCGTAACGAGTAATTTATCTATCGATATGACGATACTGAAGTTACACACATATTTTTTATTGTTAAACAAAAACAACGCGCCAAATGAAGAAATTAATAAAAAATGTACATATCCGTAACAATTCAAAGTAAAATGACAAAAATATCCATGGTCCTTTCACGCCGGATTAAATGATGACGAGAGAATAAGGTATATCGTCATCATCAGCTTTTCACTAGTTCACTACTGAACTCCCCCATAGTTTACCTTTCATTTGAAGCTTTTGCCATAGTTGCTAGGCTCGGCAAGCGGGTTGGCGCTTCAGGAAGATCCTGCCGCCCATATCCTGGTTTTCGTTTCCCCTCTGTCGACTCTTACGACACCCACGGGATTAGATGGGGTGGTACCCTCTTAAGCCGCCACCGCACGGGTAGGTACAGTATGGACATTTCGAGTGAATTTGTTATCGTGGTAGCTTAGGGGTTAGGCGCTCGTTTTAAATTTCGTAGGACGCGAGTGATCTGGGATCAATTCCCGGTGCTGGCACCAATAAAATTGTTAATTGCAATTTTAAGTGCCGGATATCCCACGTGCTCGGCGGTGAAGGAAAAAATCGCGAGGAAACCTGCATGTCGGAAAGAAATATACTTAGAAGACATGTGAAGTCCAGCAACCCGTATTGGAGCAGCGTGGCGGATTCCCAGCTACGAAACCGTCTCGGGAACGAGAGGAGGCCTATGCTCAGCAGTGGGACGTTCATAGACTGGTACTTTGCTTTTTTTTGTTATCGAATATGAAAGTAGGGGCGGTTGGTGAGCGAAGCGTTCAGAGGCGGTCAGACCGTCAGAGCGTCAGACCGTGACGCCGACGTGTCCGAGCGCGGCGGCAGGCGCTGCAGTGCGTGCGCACGTGCGCGGCGGCCGGAGCGTCAGACCGTGACGCCGACGTGTCCGAGCGCGGCGGCCAGGCGCGCAGGTGCGTGCGCACGTGCGCGCGGCGGCCGGAGCGTCAGACCCGTGACGCCGACGTGTCCGAGCGCGGCGGGCAGGCGCTGCAGGTGCGTGCGCACGTGCGCGGCGGCCGGAGCGTCAGACCGTGACGCCGACGTGTCCGAGCGCGGCGGGCAGGCGCTGCAGGTGCGTGCGCACGTGCGCGGCGGCCGGAGCGTCAGACCGTGACGCCGACGTGTCCGAGCGCGGCGGGCAGGCGCTGCAGGTGCGTGCGCACGTGCGCGGCGGCCGGAGCGTCAGACCGTGACGCCGACGTGTCCGAGCGCGGCGGCCAGGCGCTGCAGGTGCGTGCGCACGTGCGCGGCGGCCGGAGCGTCAGACCGTGACGCCGACGTGTCCGAGCGCGGCGGCCAGGCGCTGCAGGTGCGTGCGCATGTGCGCGGCGGTCAGCCCGCGCCGCGCGCCGATCACCTTGAACGCGTTCAGGTACTCCAGCTCGGAGAACTGAGGCCCTTTCTCGCGCACTGACCTAATAATTTCCTGCAACCGATTTCTTGCTCCTTACACGCTCCAGACGAATGCAACATACATTTACATTACAGCAAACTATAATTATAAATACATGCATACAGTCACACCTTTTTCCCATATAAGTGGTAGGCGGAGACCGCACCCGTAGCTCACTTCTCAGCCCCGCAGGAAACGAGACGTAAAGGGCGGTGAACCCCATCACGGCTATCTTGGTAAGCGCAAAATATGTACAAGTACTAAAGTAACGGCATTCCATATTATGGTGTTATTCTGCACTACCACGCGAGGCAGTGCGCAGTGCGGAGGGCTCACCTCGGGCGTGCAGGCCAGCAGGTGCAGGTAGGCGTGTGCGGCGTGCAGTCCGTCGTGCGGCAGCTGCAGCGCGGCGAGGCAGTGCGCAGTGCGCAGTGCGGAGGGCTCACCTCGGGCGTGCAGGCCAGCAGGTGCAGGTAGGCGTGTGCGGCGTGCAGTCCGTCGTGCGGCAGCTGCAGCGCGGCGAGGCAGTGCGCAGTGCGCAGTGCGCAGTGCGGAGGGCTCACCTCGGGCGTGCAGGCCAGCAGGTGCAGGTAGGCGTGTGCGGCGTGCAGTCCGTCGTGCGGCAGCTGCAGCGCGGCGAGGCAGTGCGCAGTGCGCAGTGCGCAGTGCGGAGGGCTCACCTCGGGCGTGCAGGCCAGCAGGTGCAGGTAGGCGTGTGCGGCGTGCAGTCCGTCGTGCGGCAGCTGCAGCGCGGCGAGGCAGTGCGCAGTGCGCAGTGCGCAGTGCGGAGGGCTCACCTCGGGCGTGCAGGCCAGCAGGTGCAGGTAGGCGTGTGCGGCGTGCAGTCCGTCGTGCGGCAGCTGCAGCGCGGCGAGGCAGTGCCGCAGCGCCGCCAGGCGGGCGCCGGCCACTGCCGCCTCGGCCGCGCCGCGCTCAGTCTGCCAGCGCCACACTACCGCCGCAGACATCATTTCTCCGAGCCCGTTCATTATGTACTGTAATAATACACTATATCTGTTTTAATCCAGTAAGAGTGCACCGTAATGACTCAATTTTTATTCATCAAGTATTTGCAATGATACGAGGGAATCGTTTCGGGCAGTGTGGTCATGTTCTGAGTTGATGACGGGATTGTTCCGTCAAAAATACAACGTGTTACGCCTGGTAGAGATCGCTTGTAAGCGATAAGGCCGCCAATTGTACCTTAATTTGTTGGCGTTTTCTGTTATTTTGTATTTTTCTGTTTTGGTTATCGATGTACAATAAAGTATATTTCATTCATGCATTCATTTCATTCATGCATTCATTTCTTTCATTGGTTTCATTCATTCATTTCATTCGTGTTTTCTTTATGGTAATATACATTTTCACGATGGATTCATCGACATTGTTTTCACTTTGGTTTTAGTTCGCACTTCAGTTATATGGGCGTAATAGAAAATATTATTCATGGGCGTAATAGATGATTCTTCTAGCGATAAGTCTTGGAACCACATTTACAGAAAAATAGATGTTTTGCCTGTTATATCTGGGATGGGGAAAGGCTGACTTTGAACTTCATAGACGGATTCCTGCAGTCAAGCTTTTTTCCATATAAGGAGTACATTTTGGTACGAGTGAAAAAATTCTTACTCCCCATTGCGTTCCCACGAGCGGTACAGTGACAGCATTGCATATTCTGGTGTTATTCAAAAAAAGGCTGTCCGTACAATTCCTCAATCGACTCTTACGACACCTCGGTAGGAAACAGGAAAGTGCTACCCATCGTTATACTGAGGCACGCTATATTAAGGTTAGGCTGTGTTACTAACCGCACGGCGCGCAGGCGCCAGCATGGCGGCGGCTCTCTCGTGGAAGGCCAGCAGGGCGTGCGCGAGCTGCGAGGCGCCCCCCGCGCCGCCCGCACTCTCCCCCTCGCCCTCCGCGCCCGCCTCACTCCGCTCCTCCTGCCCTAAGTAGTGGAAGCACTCGATTCGCATCTGTAACAAAATTTACGTTAGGTTTAGCCCGCTGCTGAATAAAGCCCCCCCCCCCCCATAGATTGCCGCTTAAGTTTGTAGCTCTCATTTGGAGGGGGTGGGGGTTAGGGTACGGAGCTTACCCAGACTGGTTTAACATCCAAAAAGGTGTGTGTTGGCCGATAGCTCAGGTTGATAAATTAACAGGAGTGAAACTATAAAACAACAAAACCCCTAGAAAGTTTGGGCCTACTTACCCACCTCCTCAGACCAGCTCTGCGCCTGGGTTGAACTCGTGCGTCCCGGGACGGTCCAGTCGAGTGATATTAATTAGGTAGTAGGCTTTAGGGATCTTGCTGTGATGGAATTACTGTTGATTCTTGTGTTTTACATATTAACTTTACGGAGCGACTGACGGTTTCACTCAACGCATTTTGAAATACTTTTCGACTGACTACAGCGCCACTGCGGTGTGGCGGACGCGTAAAGCGTCGGAGCATGGTGAATTGGCGGGAATTTTAAATTGTTAGGCCCAAAATCCTACAAGGTGTTAGGCAGGGATGTGTAGCTTCACCATGGCTGTTTAACTTATTTATAGATAATTGCTTGAAAGATCTTAAAGAGAGTGCGTTTGGATTCAGAATTAATGATCTGACCGTCAAATGCCTCCTATACGCCGATGATCAGGTTATATTAGCATTATCAGAGGAGGAGTTGCAGGCGATGTTTAATATTATGCATGATGCTCTACAAAGCAAAGGAATGAAAATTATTGTAGATAAAACGAAAGTTATGGTTTTTAAAAGAGAAGAAAATATGTCGGATTGGAGAGTTCTGATTCAAGGAGAAAGAGTGGAACAAGTGAAACAGTTTCTATATTTGGGTAAAATTTTCGAGAGACGGAAAGTATGACTGTGATATTGAACGAAGAGCGTTGGTAGGAAATAAATTATATTTGGCCCTGCATAACTTTATGTGCTGCCAGAAAGTATCTAAAAAGGCACGACTGGCTGTACATAGAAGAGTACTGGTCCCCACACTTATATTTGGTAGTGAATGTTGGGTCTGGCAGAAGAAGCATGAAAATAAGATTAATGCTGTTGAAATGCAAAGTTTGAGAAGTATAGCTGGAGTGTCTTTGATGGACAAACTGAGAAACAACGTGATAAGAAAACATTGCGGTGTGGTAGAAGATGTAGTGACAAAGATAGAGAAAGGGATGCTTAGATGGTTTGGACACGTAGAGAGGATGGATGAAAGAAGATTGACGAAACAGATTTATGAGGCAAGTGTGAATGGGTAGGCCGGTAAGGGTCGACGTAGGCGAACGTATTACGATCAGCAGGGCTATTGCGTATCCAAAGTGATGATCACTTATAAAAGTGTTGAACGTATATCTGCTAAATAAGTGTCTGCATACTGGTAATGATTAACAAAAAAGACGTCATATGAAAAATAATCGTCATTTTCATTAACCAAAACCAGTATGAAAACCATTATTTGACAGAAATTAGTTCAACACTTTCATAGGTGATCTTCACTTTGGATACGTAATAGCCTCGCTGATCGAAATCTGAAAACTGTAGATAAAGTCGACTTTTTGTTCGTTCCATATTTAATATAAAATATCTTACACAGATATTATCGCTTGTTGTAAAGAAATTAAAGTTTCTGTTTGTAATACCAAAATAGCAACTTTTAACTCAATGTTTATGAAAGTAGAAACGGTACTTAAGAAAAAAACAATTTTAAAATGTTTGTCTCTGTATGTCTGTCGGTTTATTTCGGCTAATATCCGAACCTGATCGACAGATTTTGAAAGAACTTTCACTGACAGGTAGCTGATATTATAGCCGGTAACTTAGGCTACTTAAATTTAAGAAAAACAATTGGGGTTCCGCGCTGTAAAATTAAAACCTCAAAATTTGATTCAAATAGGAGTACATATGTATTTCATCGATCGGGGTCGGCTGTTTTACGCGGGTGAAAGCACGGGGCACAGCTAGTCTTAAATATTTATTTTACTAGGTTTGCAATACATAATATAAGCCAATAAATAAATATACATGCCATTCGGACTAATAACTTCTTCCTTTAACTTTCAACGTTATCGAAAATTTTACAATTCAAAACGTTTTTATAATTCTTTCAATAAGTAAGATGTAGTAATTATACTGTACTGTACTTACCTCCAAATGCAAGAAAAGCAGGCATTTCTGCGATATATCCTCGAAAACGGCGGCGGCAGATGATATTTCGTTGAGGAATTTCTCGTTGAGCTTCAACGATGTGCCCGCGGAGGTTGGCGCGGATATGAAGCTAGGCAGCGTTTTGACGTTAGCGCTCAGCCAGTCCTAAAAAGAGAAGAGTGAAATTAAATATGACTAATTTTTAAACAATGTCAAGGGGATGAAGAAAAAAAAACACGTACGGAGCATCAACGTTTATTTTAGTAAATATATACACACAGTCACGCTTCTTTCCCATATAAGGCAGAGAGCACTTCGCCGCCATTATGAAAAAAGCCAAAAAATTCTTACGCCACATTGCGTTCCCCCGAGCAGTACAGTGACAGATTTGCATATTATGATATTATTCTGCACGAATATGGGCTGTCCGTACAGTACCTTAGTCGCCTCTAACGACACCTCGGTAGGAAAGAGGTATTCTCTATCGGCTATTTAATGAATATATGCAATATATATATTTTTTCTTCTAAAAAACGATGGCCTATGGTAGGATTTCTCCTGTGCCGTGAGTGCGTTTTAAAAACATACATTTCATATGCACAACGAAACCAGACACGAGAAGCAACAATTTGTCTTTTCACAAATGTTGGCTGCGGCTGGGATATAGTTAATTTACCGTATATATGAAATGCCGTGTGGTGGCGGCTCGTTAAAAGAATACTACCACTCCATCTCATCCAATGGATCTCGTAAAAGGCGAGTAAGGAATTAAACTGCACTGTGCACCCAACAGCGCATGGTGGCGATGGGCTCACCACCTATCACACCAAGTGCATTATATTGTTTTGGTGAAATGTGGATTGTGGCAGTCATCTGTTTTTGCAGTGAGTGCCCAGTCTCTGACTACCCCTTATGGGATACAGTCGTGATATTATGTATGTATGTATGTATGTATATATGAAATGTTGTATTGTCCGAGTGCTTTAGAGAATCTACCACCCCATCATACTGTTTCTGGCAAATCTGGTTTTGGACATAGGGTTCCCTTGCAGGAATCCGTCTAGGTCTACCACCCCATCTCATCCCGTGGGTGTCGTAAAAGTCGACAGAGGGAAAATAAAAACCAGAAGATGGGCAGCAGCATCTTCCTGGAACAACTGAATATATAAACTTCGGTTGCCAACCCGCCAAGCGTGGCAACCATGCCAAAATCCCCCCCAGAATGAGAGCTACAAACTTTTATGACAATTATTTGGGGAGGTTTATGTTCAGTAGTGGATTAGTTGTATGATGATTACCACAAATTCATGGGGGAGAGAGGCTTATGTTCAGCAGTGGACTAGTGATAGGCTGAAATGATGAAATGTTTGCGACTGGCAACCCATCACAGAACTTTAAATTTCAAAGATCTAGACGACTGTGCTACTGTCATGGACAGGCGTAGCACTTTGTTCAGTTCATTCTTATTGTACCTTCACAATATATCCATTCAAAATGCGTCCATAGGGCATGAAAGTTGTTTATAATTATTATTAATTATTCTTATTTAGTGGCAATGGGCCGGCCATATAGCTCGGAGAACGGATAACCGTTGGGGAAGGAAGGTTCTCGAGTGGCAACCTCGCACCGCAGTGTAGGACGACCCCCCACTAGATGGAACGACGACCTGCACGGTTTTACGGGAAGTCGATGGATGCAGGTGGCTCAGGACCGTGCTTTGTGGCATCTATAGGGGAGGCCTATGTTCAACAGTGGACTATGGTAGGCTGAAATGATGATGATGATCATGGTGATTCTTATTTATGTGCCGGTAGGTGTCCGGCAGAGCGGAATAGCGCCTACCTCTTTCCTACAGAGGCGACTAAGGTATTGTATGGGCAGTCTTTATTCCTGCAGAATAACACCATAATATGCAATGCTGTCACCATACTGCTCGTGGGAACGCAATGGAGAGTGCGCATTTTTGACTCGTAACAAAATGGCGTCGACGTGTTTCGCCACCCCTCACTACTCGTTTCCCGCGAAGGCGATAAGTGGGCTGCGAGAGTGGCCTCCGCCTACCACTTGTATGGGGAAAAGGCGTGACTGTATGTATGTATTAATTACTCTATTGACCTTTCAGCAGTTTAACGCCATCAGATAGTTACCATACTCTCACACAGCAGCGCCAAATCCGCCAGCACGTTTATGTCACTGACAATCTCGCGCCTCGACACTTCGCCGTCCCCGAGACTCGAACCTAGAATCTCTGCTTCGCGTTCGTACGACTGTTTTAACTCCTGTTTAAAAAATATTGTAGCTGTTATTATGCTTTTAACTTTATATACAGAATAATATATATTTCTAGATTTAAAAATATTGGTCTTTTTGTGTTTGTATGGCACTCGTGAATTTAGTGCGTCACAATTTGAGGGTTGAAAAAATCATAGAGTGCGGTGTCACACAGAAATATTCTGGGAGACACAGCATTTGTTGTGGGCGGACGTTGCACTTACCATGAGACATCAGTTCTTAAGTCTCAAATGCCCAGTGATTACGCCAGCTCACAGTGCCCTTCAAACCGAAACACAGTAGTGTTTGAACACTACTGCTTCACGGCAGAATAACTGGCCCTGGGGTGGTACCTACCTAGACGGATTCCTGCATTATACATTTCAAAAATGTATAAAATAAACATGTTTTCGGATATACTGTAAGAGTCAGATGGCCCGAATTCCGAATCCATACTAATATTATAAATGCGAAAGTAACTCTCTCTCTGTCTCCGTCTGTCTCTTTGTTACCTATTCACAGCTCAATCATGAAATCGAACTTAACAAAATTCAGCACAGAGATAGCCTGCATCCTGGAGACGGGCATAGGATACTTTTTATCCCGGGAAATCTGACAGTTCCCACGGGACCTTTAAGAAACTTATATCCACGCGGACGAAATCGCGGGCATCAGCTAGTAGGGAATATGGGAACTCGCGGTAACAATGTTCATGGTTTTGTTATACACAAGTTCACTTTTACAACTTTCTATTTCTTATAATGGAATCCACATAGACATCTTTTCATCGTTTCTTATTATCTACTAGCTGATGCCCGCGACTCCGTCCGCGTGGATATAGGTTTTTTATAAATATTCCGGGATAAAAATTGTTTGTTTGTGATAATCTACCACTCCATCTCATCCCGTGGGCGTCGTAAAAGTCGACAGAGGAATAATAAAAACCAGGAGATGGGCAGCAGCATCTTCCTGGAAAGTCTGAATAAAAAAAATGCGATGGTCAACCCATCTGCCAAGCGTGGCAACTATGGCAGAACGCTCTCAAAAGGAGACCTATAAACTTTTGTGGCTCTGTTAGGCTAGCAAATAATGATGCGATGATGAAAAAGAATTAAAAGAGATTTTATCGGATTTCACTGATCATTACAGCTTTGAAGATAATACTGTGTTAAATTCCCATTGTTTAACGATGGACTATTACGTAAATGTAGTTGTTCTTGTTTAGTTTAGGTTTTTGTTGGAAACTGGAGTTTTATCAATAAAACTCATGGAATATATTAAAAATGTTAATTGAGTTGTAAATTTTGTACATATTAAGCGATGCGTGCAAAGGTAGAATTTTTGGAGTGATATAGTTGCATCTACTTCACACAAATACACTAAAAAGTCACTTAAAAATATAATAGCAGCGACACACTTAGCAATCGGTAGGATTGCTAAGTGTGTCGCAAGACACATTGCAGGTGCTTGAACAGTAGTACCAATTAAAAATTATGGCAATTATTTGGGGAGGTCCATGTTCAGCCGTGGACTAGTTGTGTGATGATGAATATTGGTAATATGTTATCGAAATAATTTTGTGTCTCTCAGCACTTCGATAATGGAGTGACTCGATCGTTTTTTTCCGTGCTCTGTCGAGGCGGAATTCGAACTGGTGGTAGGATTCCTATGCAGGAATCCATCTAGGTAGGTACCCCAAGGGCCAGTTATTCTGCCGTGAAGCAGTAGTGTGCAAACATTACTGTGATTCGGTTTGAAGGGCACTGTGAGCTAGCGTAATCACTGGGCACATGAGACTTAAGAACTGATGTCTCAGGGTGACGGGCGCAGTGTGTTGTCACACAGTAATTTTCTGGGTGACACAGCATTTGTTATGGGCAGACGTTGCACTTACCATGAACGGTGAACGTTTTGCTCGTTCCGTCACTTTTATGAAATAAAAAAAAATTAAAAAAAATTCGATGATCTGACCTGTGGCGTGTGCGCGGCGTGCTCGACCGCGGCGCGGTAGTTGGGCAGCGACTGCAGGAAGCGCACGATGTCGTCGTCGGCCAGCCAGCGCTGTGCGCGCGCGGGCGCGGGGGGCGCGGGGGGCGCCAGCGCCGCGTGCGCGGTGCGCGCCGCCCCGCACAGCGCGGCCAGCGCCGCGGCGGGCGCGCGCAGGGCCGCGCCGCCGCCGCACGGGCCGCAGCGCCGCGCGCCGCCCGCGCACGCGACCACCGCGGCCCAGCCCGCCGCGGCGCACTCGCTCACACTGCGCCGCTCGCTAGCCGTACTTATTTATTTATTGATAGGATTCCTGATTCCTTAAATAGCGACTCCAGCGCGTACTAAGCTTTTTTATTTAATTGTTTTAGGAAGATTTACAGCAAAATTTAAAATTATAAAGTTGTTTATAAATTAATACATACATATTTAACATCACGACTGTATCCCATAAGGGGTAGTCAGAGACTGGGCACTCGCTGCAAAAGCAGATAACTGCCACAATCCACGTTTCACCAAAACAATATAATGCACTTGGTGTAATAGGTGGTAAGCCTATCGCGACCATGCGGTGTTGGGTGCACAGTGCACTTTTATTCCTTACTCGCCTTTTGCGAGATCCATTGGATGAGATGGAGTGGTAGTATTCTTTTAACGAGCCGCCACCAAATTAATAAGTGTGCCCATTACAAATCTCCACATATACTTTGTTGGATGAATTACATATACCAACCGATAAACATAATTGATAATAACATATAATTTTTTTTAACTTTATTTAATTACTGGTGGTACGATTCCTATGCCGGAATCCGTCTAGGTAGGTACCACCCCATGGCCAGTTATTCCGTCGTGAAACAGTAGTGTGCAAACATTACTGTGTTTCGGTTTGAAGGGCACTGTACAGTGTGAGCTAGCGAAAAATAAAACAGTAATTAAAAAAAAACGCACTTTTTTACCGAAAATTAACTTATTTTCACTGACGTTAAGAACACAAGAGTAGTCAGATAATTTAAAAAGAAAAGACTTGTTTACGCTACACACTCTCGGTTAACATTCAACATAAATGCACCTAACATTATAGATTTAGGTTTTTTTTTATTGGAGATTGTGACGAAACGAGCAAAACGTTCCCCTAATGGTAAGTGCAACGTCTGCCCATAATAAATGCTGTGTCACCCGGAACAATTATGTGTGGAACCACACTGCGCCCGTTACCCTGACACATCAGTTCTTAAATCTCACATGCTCAGTGATTACACTAGCTCTGTGCCCTTCAGAGCGAAACACAGTAGTGTTCGCACATTACTGCTCCACGGCGGAATAACTGGCCCTGGGATGGTATATACCTAGACGGTTTCCTGCATAGGAATCCTACCAGCACTCATAGCTACATGGTAAATTTGTGTACCTCACTCCGCCGACGCTCGAAGTAGGTACGGTCCGTTCCCGCCAAGCGGCCGGCGCTTTGGCGGCCGCGTCTATAGCGTTCCGAGCTTCCTGCACCAGACGCTCGCTCTCACCCCAACGCACGTAATCTGTGATGAACGCCCGCAGTGAGCATTCGCCTCCACTGCGAATGAAATATTAAAGTGAGAAAACGTGATACTAACTGCAATGTCGATGAGGTTAAAAACAACAATTTGTTTTACCATATCAACAACAGAAGCGAACGTGTAATACATTTCAACACTGGGCTTAGTTCGTGATGAATACATTACGACATTGCTAAAAAGTTATGTTCAACTAGTTGATACTTGATAAGGGCTAATTGTTCGTTTCCAGAGTGCAAGCTATCTCTGTGCCAAATTTCGTCTCAGCGATTGAACCGTTGAGAAGGTTACAAAACAGACAGAGGGACAGAGAGAGTTACTTTCGCATTTATAAAATTAGTTGGATAAAGATAGATTAAGGAGCAAAAGGTATTGAGTAATAAACATTTAATTTTTATTGAAAACAATTGAATCATGCGATGTGGAAATCGGCTAAGGTAGTCTCATTATCGAAGGTGACATTATATATGGTTGAAGATTTTCATCTTATGGTTCTGGCCTATAGACATTTTGGATTATTTTAATATTTTCAAAAGTAGTAAGGTAATTAAAAGAAAAAAAATAGTAAAAGATTTAGGTTTAAAAAAAACGCATATTCAAAATAATGTATTAAAGATATAACTAAAGCACTCGTTTTGATTTTGTCCTTCTATTAAAATTGTCCTTCTACTGGTTGTGAATTAGCAAACGCCGAAATCAACAAAAACACTATAAATAAAACAGATATATAAAAAAAAATAAGTGAAGCCTTTGATAGGGTAGACTATGATCTATTTATCAATAAGCTGTAATATCTAGACGTTTGTGACAAGTTGGTTAATTCGTGTATATCAGTCCTATACGTGCAGTAGTACCTTTAGTACCATTGCGTGTATTCATCCCGTGAATTTATAAAACTATTTGAAGTTTAACAAGGTATCTTATTAGGGCCAATTCTATTCCTAGTGTATATAAAAGACTTTCTTAAATTTTGCTGCCGTCTCGCGCAGCTAGGGCTGCTCGGTGCGGCGCTGCAGCGCTGCGGACGGACGTACGTACCCGGGCAGCGCCTCGATGTGTGCGCAGAGCGGGTGCAGCGCGGGCAGCGCGGCGTGCAGCAGCGAGGGGTGCGGCCGGCACACCAGCGGGTAGCGCTGCCGTCTCGCGCCGCTAGGGCTGCTCGGTGCGGCGCTGCAGCGCTGCGGACGGACGTACGTACCCGGGCAGCGCCTCGATGTGTGCGCAGAGCGGGTGCAGCGCGGGCAGCGCGGCGTGCAGCAGCGAGGGGTGCGGCCGGCACACCAGCGGGTAGCGCTGCCGTCTCGCGCCGCTAGGGCTGCTCGGTGCGGCGCTGCAGCGCTGCGGACGGACGTACGTACCCGGGCAGCGCCTCGATGTGTGCGCAGAGCGGGTGCAGCGCGGGCAGCGCGGCGTGCAGCAGCGAGGGGTGCGGCCGGCACACCAGCGGGTAGCGCTGCCGTCTCGCGCCGCTAGGGCTGCTCGGTGCGGCGCTGCAGCGCTGCGGACGGACGTACGTACCCGGGCAGCGCCTCGATGTGTGCGCAGAGCGGGTGCAGCGCGGGCAGCGCGGCGTGCAGCAGCGAGGGATGCGGCCGGCACACCAGCGGGTAGCGCTGCCGTCTCGCGCCGCTAGGGCTGCTCGGTAGGGGCGCTGCGTACGACCAGGAACGTCAATCTCTTAGATAAATCCCGTCATAAATTATTTTAACATAGATACAGTGACGCCTTTTTCCCATATAAGGGGTAGGCACGTGTACCCCACTTTTCGAACGAGACGTGACAACGACGTACACGTCGCCGCCTCTTTGGTACGAGCCAAACAATTATTATTCCCCATTGCGTTCCCACGACCAATATAGTGAAAGCATTGCACATTATGGGGTCATCTTGCACGAATATAGGCTGTCCGTACGATACCTTAGTCGCGTCTTACGACACCTCGGTAGGAAAGAGGGAAATGCTATTCGACTCTGCCGGACATGTATCGATGATATTTTTAATACACAGTTCAAACAGTAAGGGCATGGTAGGCCCACAGTACAGATGGGGAGGCTCAATCGAAAAGGGTTACACTGCTCTCACAGAATACACATTTCACAAATTATATTGGAATGCTACGAGTAAGTAGCAGATGAAGCTATTGCGTTTGCAAAATAATGATTAGAACTATGAAAGATAAAGGAGACAAACATAAAGAAAATAACCGAAGCTGTGATCTCGCGAACCTACGAGTTACGAACTGTGACTGAGTATGAAGAAATCACTCGTAGGGTCTGTGGTGGAATCTTTCGGAAGTATCTAGATGGACCTTTGTCGTTCAAATATATCATTGGATATATTTTGCCGGGCATGTATTTTACATTTAACGATTACCACTGTTAGTAGAATAGCTGAGGTAGCTCAGGGGCCTGGTGCTCGCCTTTAATTTCATAGTAAGCGAGTAACCTGGGTTCGACCCCGGTGCCAGCACCTCTAAAATTGTTTTACAATTTTAAGTGCTGATTTGCACCCTGAGGAAACCTGCATGTCCGAGGAATAGAAATATTTCGAGGACATATGAAGTCCGCCAACCCCCATTGGAGCAGCGTGGCGGATTCTTCGTAGCTCCAAAACCCTCTCAGAAATGGAAGGAGGCCTGTGCTCATTGGGTCATTTATAGGCTGAAACTTTACTTTTAACTTTACTTTACTGTTAGTAGTTACGGTATAAACTAGCAGGAAAAACAAGTTATGTCGTTTTTGATACCTCTTGTGATCTAGATTTTTTTTTAGGACTGATGGTCACTGTCAGCTCGAAGGCTTTTACAGCTTCGCCGGATTGAAAGGCGGCAGAGCGCCCGTGACTGGCGCAAGGGCCCCCAAGAGCGGACCTCGGCTTGGACCGTCATCCTGTGCGAGAGAGTAACTGACTCGAGGGTGCCCAAGGGGGCCGACCTTGGCTCGATCAGTTACTTCAATCGGGAGGGCAATATCACTAATGTTCTTAATATAATCAGGATTATTACTCGTATTAACTAAATTGATCACCTATTTGTAATGCGTTTACGCTGGCGAAGAAATGGCGCAAGAAACTCCAGCGACGCTTCTGTTTTTACTATGGCTACGGGAAAACCGACCTGAGACGCGGCGGTATCGCGAATAAGTTTGTCGACGGGTGACGGATGCAGTGTGATGTCACACAGAAATGTTCTGGGTGACAGCATTATTTGTTATGGGTAAACGTTGTCCTTAAATTCAGTTTAACGTTTTTAACGTTAGATATATATATATATATATATATATATATAAATTCGGTTGCGGGTACTTTTGACGTGGCCTTTCCTTAAAACGATTTCGATGTGATGGTAATACGTTCGCCTACGTCGACCCTTACCGGCTTGCCCATTCACACTCGCCTCATAAATCTGTTTCGTCAATCTTCTTTCATCCATCTTCTCTACGCGTCCAAACCATCTAAGCATCCCTTTCTCTATCTTCGTCACTACATCTTCTACCACACCGCAACGTTCTCTTATCACGTTGTTTCTCAGTTTGTCCATCAAAGTCACTCCAGCTATACTTCTACAAACTTTTCATTTCAACAGCATCGATCTTATTTTCACGCTTCTGCTGCCAGACCCAACATTCACTACCGTACATAAGTGTGGGGACCAGTACTCCTCTATGTGCAGCCAGTCGTGCCTTTTTAGATACATTCTGGCCGCACATAAAGTTATGCGGGGCCCCATTGCGTCTTCGCGTGTTAATAAATAGATGCAACGTATGAACCCGCGAGCCTGAACAGTTTGGTGCGGCGTCGCGGCGGGCGTTTCTTGGCGAAGTAGTCGAGCAGGCGCAGGTCGGCGGGCGGCTCGCTCGCCGCGCCGCCGCTGCGCTGCGCCGCCAGGTTCACGCTCTCGATCTCCAAATACTCCGTCAGCAGCAGCTGCAGCTGCGGGACGGGGCTGTTGCTGTGGCTGTGGTGGCAGGCTTCCTATGCACGAATCCGTCTAGGTGGCTACCACCCCGGGGCCGGTTATTCTGCCGTGAAGCAGTAGTGTGCGAACGTTACTGTGTTTCGGTTTGAAGGGCACTGTGAGCTAGCGTAATCACTGGCCATATGAGATCTAAAAACTGATGTCTCAGGGTGATGGGCGCAGTGTGGTGTCACATAGATATTTTCTGGGTGACACAGCTTTTGTTATGGGCAGACGTTGCACCTACTATCAGGTGAACGTTTTGCTCGTAATAAAAAAAGGACTTTCATGCTGGACCCTGTCAAGGTAGGTACCACCGCAGTGGCAGTCATTCCGCCTTTTATAGTAGAAACTAACGAGATGAGCAAAACGTTCACCCAATGGCGACCGCGTGGCCTAGCGGTTAGCATACTTGACTTCTACGCCGCGGATACTGGGTTCGAATCCCAGCCGAGGCTATCATTTGTGCAAAACACCAATTGCTGGTTTTTCGCGTCAATATGAAATATGTCTGTAAAACGCACCCGTGATACAGGAGAAAACCTTCTATTAGGAATCATTTTTTTTATCGTAATTGCGACGTCCGGCCACAACAAATACAGTGTCAGTCAAAACATTTCCGTGTAGCACCACACTACCTCCTGAGACATCAGTTCTTAAGTCTCATATGCCCAATTACTCTAGCTTTGTGACCTTCAAGCCGAACCACAGTAATGTTTGCACACTACCGTTTCACGGCTGAATAACTGGCTCTACGATGGTCCTACCTAGACGGATGCCTTCAAGCTAGTGAAGTCTACTGATCGGGTATGCCTGAACAGCTGATGTATCAAGATGACGAGTCCAGTGCAGTGACACCCGGGACCAACCTGCTTCAAGTTCTGGTAGTCACTGTAATTATTATGGGCAGGCGTGGCATTTAGCAACATGATGCATCACTTACTTCTCCAACGTCAACTCTAGACACTATGACTGAGACACACAAAGATGGTTCCTTGAGAAAGAATGCAAGCTAAATGGAGGCTGTGCAGCTGTTCAGGCATTATCTTCACTTACTGGCCAATCGCATGGACAATGTTTTCACTTTAGATGCAGAGTTTTAAATTTTTAGATTAAAAAGCTTTTTAGACTGACAGTATTAAGGACATAGACTTGAACAGTTGAATGTTCTGATGTTATATTCGAACATTTAATTTTTTTTCTCAATGAATGATTCCATAAATTAACTACAAGTGGATCTGGTAAATTATATTCATTTGTAAAAACTGCACTGTGCACCCAACAGCGCATGGTGGCGATGGGCTCACCACCTATCACACTAAGTGCATTATATTGTTTTGGTGAAACGTGGATTGTGGCAGTCATCTGTTTTTGCAGTGAGTGCCCAGTCTCTGACTACCCCTTATGGGATACAGTCGTGATCTTATGTATATATGTATGTACTTCCATAAAAAAAGCTCCCAACTTGGCGGTTAAGGTACAGTCTGCTGCAGTTCTAAACGCCTCTTAACTTAGATGTTGCTAGTCTAGATACCTACATACTGTCACGCCTTTTCCCCATATAAGGGGTAGGCAGAGGCCACACACGTATCACAGTTTTCGCCCTCACGAGTAACCCGCCATTTTGGTACCACTTAAAAAATCTTACACCCCATTGCGTTCCCACGAGCGGTATAGTGACAGTGTAGCATACTCTGGTGTTATCCTGCACGAATAACAGTCCGTGCGATACCATAGTCGCCTCTTACGACACCTCGGTAGGAAAGAGGCTACTTAGATATGGTAATTCCTTCAACTGCTTTTTCAGACATCTGTTAGACCCCATGAGATCATGCGGTCTGCATATTCGTCTATGTCGATGATGACTTTCACGGAATGTGGTCTAAGTACCAGTGATGCCATCAAGGTATGGGGAGTGAGGGGGGGGGGGTATATACTAACGACTTGCTGCACGGCACTCCAGTAGTGCTGCTCCGTGTGTAGACTGGAGTCCGGCAGACGATATTTTTGCAACGCTGCTCGCCACAGCTGCAAAAGCCTGGTAACAGAATAAATTGATACGTAAATTAATCATGAAAAACTCAGACACACCTACAATCATCATGACGATGTCCTTCCACTTCCGAATAGTCATCATCATTCACCCCATCACTAGTCCACTGCTGAACATAGGCCTCCCCCATAGATTGCGACATAAGTTCGTAACTCTAATTTTGGGGGGATTTTTCCATAATTGCCAAGCGTGGCAGGTGGGTTGGCAACCGCAGTTTATTTAATCATATGTTCCAGTAGCGTAATAACTGGGCGGGGCATATGAGACTTAAGAACTGATGTCTCATTGTGACGGGCGCATTGTGGAGTCATACTGATCTGGGTGACACAGCATCTGTTATGGGTAGCAGTAGGGCACGTTGCACTTACCATCAGGTGAAAGCTTTTTGCTTATTACGTCACTTAATTCAGTATAAAAGTAAGGAAAGATGTACTTACTTCCAGTGTGAAAGAATTCTTCAAATAAAGAATGAAAACTGTTTGCGTCAAAACGGCAGCTGGAGCTCTTAGGTGATATTGTTAAGTCAAATTTTAATAAAAATCCTTTATTTTAATTATCGTACTGGGGTATAAAATAATAATAAATCTGATCATACAATTGAATTTAATTTATTGAAAATGCTAAATAAACATTGAAATATGTAAAGCGTTGGAGCTAGTGTCGTAACAATAGAGCGACTGGACGGCCTAAATAGCATTTATATTATTATAGGGTTATTTCAATAGTTTTCTTGTCTGGTTAGGGTTAGGGTATAAATAAAAATATATAAATGAATAGATAAAATTATATATAAACCACTCTTACTACGAAATTTAGAGCAAAAGGTAAATAAGAGAATTTTAACGTGATGCATAAATAATTTATTGTTAAATAATATATTTTTCAAATAATCTTACATCTATTTCTGGATAAATACAATATATTTCAATACATAGAAGTTTCATGTTTGTAGCTCATCCTACACGGGGAGCACAGAAAGTACAATCAAAACAAAATTACAATCAGCAAAGTAAAATTTATTTATTGTGTTTCTTGTTTTTCACCTGTAAAAGTAAAGTAACAGACTATGAATATCCAATTGTTGGGAATAAGGCTGCCTTACTGACAGTAAAATAATAGAAGACTTTTACTGAAGATTTGTTGGACGCGTGGAGGTGAAAAGTAAAGTACAATTTTGGAAAATTCAATTCAAGACGAATTGAATTTTCCAATCACTGTACACTTTCACGGGAAGTTGCTGCATAGTGAACTATCAATATTAAACATAAAAACTCAAAATAAATTCAAAAGTCCAATAGCACTCATTGATCCTATGAAGCGGTACTAGTGAAGTGCGTAACGAGTAATTTATCTATCGATATGACGATACTGAAGTTACACACATATTTTTTATTGTTAAACAAAAACAACGCGCCAAATGAAGAAATTAATAAAAAAATGTACATATCCGTAACAATTCAAAGTAAAATGACAAAAATATCCATGGTCCTTTCACGCCGGATTAAATGATGACGAGAGAATAAGGTATATCGTCATCATCAGCTTTTCACTAGTTCACTACTGAACTCCCCCATAGTTTACCTTTCATTTGAAGCTTTTGCCATAGTTGCTAGGCTCGGCAAGCGGGTTGGCGCTTCAGGAAGACGCTGCCGCCCATATCCTGGTTTTCGTTTCCCCTCTGTCGACTCTTACGACACCCACGGGATTAGATGGGGTGGTACCCTCTTAAGCCGCCACCGCACGGGTAGGTACAGTATGGACATTTCGAGTGAATTTGTTATCGTGGTAGCTTAGGGGTTAGGCGCTCGTTTTAAATTTCGTAGGACGCGAGTGATCTGGGATCAATTCCCGGTGCTGGCACCAATAAAATTGTTAATTGCAATTTTAAGTGCCGGATATCCTACGTGCTCGGCGGTGAAGGAAAACATCGCGAGGAAACCTGCATGTCGGAAAGAAATATACTTAGAAGACATGTGAAGTCCAGCAACCCGTATTGGAGCAGCGTGGCGGATTCCCAGCTCCGAAACCGTCTCGGGAACGAGAGGAGGCCTTTGCTCAGCAGTGGGACGTTCATAGACTGGTACTTTGCTTTTTTTTGTTATCGAATATGAAAGTAGGGCGGTGGTGAGCGAGCGTTCAGGCGGTCAGACCGTCAGAGCGTCAGACCGTGACGCCGACGTGTCCGAGCGCGGCGGGCAGGCGCTGCAGGTGCGTGCGCACGTGCGCGGCGGCCGGAGCGTCAGACCGTGACGCCGACGTGTCCGAGCGCGGCGGGCAGGCGCTGCAGGTGCGTGCGCACGTGCGCGGCGGCCGGAGCGTCAGACCGTGACGCCGACGTGTCCGAGCGCGGCGGGCAGGCGCTGCAGGTGCGTGCGCACGTGCGCGGCGGCCGGAGCGTCAGACCGTGACGCCGACGTGTCCGAGCGCGGCGGCCAGGCGCTGCAGGTGCGTGCGCACGTGCGCGGCGGCCGGAGCGTCAGACCGTGACGCCGACGTGTCCGAGCGCGGCGGGCAGGCGCTGCAGGTGCGTGCGCACGTGCGCGGCGGCCGGAGCGTCAGACCGTGACGCCGACGTGTCCGAGCGCGGCGGGCAGGCGCTGCAGGTGCGTGCGCACGTGCGCGGCGGCCGGAGCGTCAGACCGTGACGCCGACGTGTCCGAGCGCGGCGGGCAGGCGCTGCAGGTGCGTGCGCACGTGCGCGGCGGCCGGAGCGTCAGACCGTGACGCCGACGTGTCCGAGCGCGGCGGGCAGGCGCTGCAGGTGCGTGCGCACGTGCGCGGCGGCCGGAGCGTCAGACCGTGACGCCGACGTGTCCGAGCGCGGCGGGCAGGCGCTGCAGGTGCGTGCGCACGTGCGCGGCGGCCGGAGCGTCAGACCGTGACGCCGACGTGTCCGAGCGCGGCGGGCAGGCGCTGCAGGTGCGTGCGCACGTGCGCGGCGGCCGGAGCGTCAGACCGTGACGCCGACGTGTCCGAGCGCGGCGGGCAGGCGCTGCAGGTGCGTGCGCACGTGCGCGGCGGCCGGAGCGTCAGACCGTGACGCCGACGTGTCCGAGCGCGGCGGCCAGGCGCTGCAGGTGCGTGCGCACGTGCGCGGCGGCCGGAGCGTCAGACCGTGACGCCGACGTGTCCGAGCGCGGCGGCCAGGCGCTGCAGGTGCGTGCGCATGTGCGCGGCGGTCAGCCCGCGCCGCGCGCCGATCACCTTGAACGCGTTCAGGTACTCCAGCTCGGAGAACTGAGGCCCTTTCTCGCGCACTGACCTAATAATTTCCTGCAACCGATTTCTTGCTCCTTACACGCTCCAGACGAATGCAACATACATTTACATTACAGCAAACTATAATTATAAATACATGCATACAGTCACACCTTTTTCCCATATAAGTGGTAGGCGGAGACCGCACCCGTAGCCCACTTCTCAGCCCCGCAGGAAACGAGACGTAAAGGGCGGTGAACCCCATCACGGCTATTTTGGTAAGCGCAAAATATGTACAAGTACTAAAGTAACGGCATTCCATATTATGGTGTTATTCTGCACGAACACGCGAGGCAGTGCGCAGTGCGCAGTGCGGAGGGCTCACCTCGGGCGTGCAGGCCAGCAGGTGCAGGTAGGCGTGTGCGGCGTGCAGTCCGTCGTGCGGCAGCTGCAGCGCGGCGAGGCAGTGCGCAGTGCGCAGTGCGCAGTGCGGAGGGCTCACCTCGGGCGTGCAGGCCAGCAGGTGCAGGTAGGCGTGTGCGGCGTGCAGTCCGTCGTGCGGCAGCTGCAGCGCGGCGAGGCAGTGCGCAGTGCGCAGTGCGCAGTGCGGAGGGCTCACCTCGGGCGTGCAGGCCAGCAGGTGCAGGTAGGCGTGTGCGGCGTGCAGTCCGTCGTGCGGCAGCTGCAGCGCGGCGAGGCAGTGCCGCAGCGCCGCCAGGCGGGCGCCGGCCACTGCCGCCTCGGCCGCGCCGCGCTCAGTCTGCCAGCGCCACACTACCGCCGCAGACATCATTTCTCCGAGCCCGTTCATTATGTACTGTAATAATACACTATATCTGTTTTAATCCAGTAAGCGTGCACCGTAATGACTCAATTTTTATTCATCAAGTATTTGCAATGATACGAGGGAATCGTTTCGGGCAGTGTGGTCATGTTCTGAGTTGATGACGGGATTGTTCCGTCAAAAATACAACGTGTTACGCCTGGTAGAGATCGCTTGTAAGCGATAAGGCCGCCAATTGTACCTTAATTTGTTGGCGTTTTCTGTTATTTTGTATTTTTCTGTTTTGGTTATCGATGTACAATAAAGTATATTTCATTCATGCATTCATTTCATTCATGCATTCATTTCTTTCATTGGTTTCATTCATTCATTTCATTCGTGTTTTCTTTATGGTAATATACATTTTCACGATGGATTCATCGACATTGTTTTCACTTTGGTTTTAGTTCGCACTTCAGTTATATGGGCGTAATAGAAAATATTATTCATGGGCGTAATAGATGATTCTTCTAGCGATAAGTCTTGGAACCACATTTACAGAAAAATAGATGTTTTGCCTGTTATATCTGGGATGGGGAAAGGCTGACTTTGAACTTCATAGACGGATTCCTGCAGTCAAGCTTTTTTCCATATAAGGAGTACATTTTGGTACGAGTGAAAAAATTCTTACTCCCCATTGCGTTCCCACGAGCGGTACAGTGACAGCATTGCATATTCTGGTGTTATTCAAAAAAAGGCTGTCCGTACAATTCCTCAATCGACTCTTACGACACCTCGGTAGGAAACAGGAAAGTGCTACCCATCGTTATACTGAGGCACGCTATATTAAGGTTAGGCTGTGTTACTAACCGCACGGCGCGCAGGCGCCAGCATGGCGGCGGCTCTCTCGTGGAAGGCCAGCAGGGCGTGCGCGAGCTGCGAGGCGCCCCCCGCGCCGCCCGCACTCTCCCCCTCGCCCTCCGCGCCCGCCTCACTCCGCTCCTCCTGCCCTAAGTAGTGGAAGCACTCGATTCGCATCTGTAACAAAATTTACGTTAGGTTTAGCCCGCTGCTGAATATAGGCCCCCCCATAGATTGCCGCTAAAGTTTGTAGCTCTCATTTAGAGGGGGTGGGGGGTTAGGGTACGGAGCTTACACAGACTGGTTTAACATCCAAAAAGGTGTTAGGCAGGGATGTGTAGCTTCACCATGGCTGTTTAACTTATTTATAGATAATTGCTTGAAAGATCTTAAAGAGAGTGCGTTTGGATTCAGAATTAATGATCTGACCGTCAAATGCCTCCTATACGCCGATGATCAGGTTATATTAGCATTATCAGAGGAGGAGTTGCAGGCGATGTTTAATATTATGCATGATGCTCTACAAAGCAAAGGAATGAAAATTATTGTAGATAAAACGAAAGTTATGGTTTTTGAAAGAGAAGAAAATATGTCGGATTGGAGAGTTCTGATTCAAGGAGAAAGAGTGGAACAAGTGAAACAGTTTCTATATTTGGGTAAAATTTTCGAGAGACGGAAAGTATGACTGTGATATTGAACGAAGAGCGTTGGTAGGAAATAAATTATATTTGGCCCTGCATAACTTTATGTGCTGCCAGAAAGTATCTAAAAAGGCACGACTGGCTGTACATAGAAGAGTACTGGTCCCCACACTTATATACGGTAGTGAATGTTGGGTCTGGCAGAAGAAGCATGAAAATAAGATTAATGCTGTTGAAATGCAAAGTTTGAGAAGTATAGCTGGGGTGACTTTGATGGACAAACTGAGAAACAACGTGATAAGAAAACGTTGCGGTGTGGTAGAAGACGTAGTGACAAAGATAGAGAAAGGGATGCTTAGATGGTTTGGACACGTAGAGAGGATGGATGAAAGAAGATTGACAAAACAGATTTATGAGGCGAGTGTGAATGGGTAAGCCGGTAAGGGTCGACGTAGGCGAACGTATTACGATCAGCAGGGCTATTGCGTATCCAAAGTGATGATCACTTATAAAAGTGTTGAACGTATATCTGCTAAATAAGTGTCTGCATACTGGTTATGATTAACAAAAAAGACGTCATATGAAAAATAATCGTCATTTTCATTAACCAAAACCAGTATGAAAACCATTATTTGACAGAAATTCGTTCAACACTTTCATAGGTGATCTTCACTTTGGATACGTAATAGCCTCGCTGATCGAAATCTGAAAACTGTAGATAAAGTCGACTTTTTGTTCGTTCCATATTTAATATAAAATATCTTACACAGATATTATCGCTTGTTGTAAAGAAATTAAAGTTTCTGTTTGTAATACCAAAATAGCAACTTTTAACTCAATGTTTATGAAAGTAGAAACGGTACTTAAGAAAAAAACAATTTTAAAATGATTGTCTCTGTCTGTCTGTCGGTTTATTTCGGCTAATCTTCGAAACTGATCGACAGATTTTGACAGGACTTTCACTGATATTATAGCGGGTATGTAGGCTTCTTTAATTTTAGAAAAATAATTGGGGTTCCGCGCAATAAAATAACCTCAAAATATGATTAAAATAGGGGAGGAAATATGTATGTCATCGATCGGGGTCGGCTTCTTTACGCGGGTGAAACCGCGGGGCGCAGCTAGTCTTAAATAAAAAAATACTAGGTTTGCAATACATAATATAAACAAATAAATAAATATACATGCCATTCGGACTAATAACTTCTTCTTTTAACTTTCAACGTTACCAAAAATTTTACAATTCAAAACGTTTTTATAATTCTTACAACAAGTATGATGTAGTATAACTGTGTACTTACTTCCAAATGCAAGAAGAGCAGGCATTTCTGCGATATATCCTCGAAAACGGCGGCGGCAGATGATATTTCGTTGAGGAATTTCTCGTTGAGCTTCAACGATGTGCCCGCGGAGGTTGGCGCGGATATGAAGCTAGGCAGCGTTTTGACGTTAGCGCTCAGCCAGTCCTAAAAAGAGAAGAGTGAAATTAAATATGACTATTTTGTAGACAATGTCAAGGGGATGAAGAAAAAAAAACACGTACGGAGCATCAACGTTTATTTTAGTTAATATATACACACAGTCACGCTTCTTTCCCATGTAAGGCAGAGAGCACTCACCAATTCGCCGCCATTACGAAAAAAGCCAAAAAATTCTTACGTCACATTGCGTTCCCACGAGCAGTACAGTGACAGATTTGCATATTATGATATTATTCTGCACGAATATGGGCTGTCCGTACAGTACCTTAGTCGCCTCTAACGACACCTCGGTAGGAAAGAGGTATTCTCTATCGGCTATTTAATGAATATATGCAATATATATATATATTTTCTTCTAAAAAACGATGGCCTACAGTAGGATTTCTCCTGTGCCGTGAGTGCGTTTTACAAACATACATTTTATATGCACAACGAAACCAGACACGAGAAGCAACAATTTGTCTTTTCACAAATGTTGGCTGCGGCTGGGATATAGTTAATTTACCGTATATATGAAATGCCGTGTGGTGGCGGCTCGTTAAAAGAATACTACCACTCCATCTCATCCAATGGATCTCGTAAAAGGCGAGTAAGGAATTAAACTGCACTGTGCACCCAACAGCGCATGGTGGCGATGGGCTCACCACCTAACACACCAAGTGCATTATATTGTTTTGGTGAAATGTGGATTGTGGCAGTCATCTGTTTTTGCAGTGAGTGCCCAGTCTCTGACTACCCCTTATGGGATACAGTCGTGATATTATGTATGTATGTATGTATGTATATATGAAATGTTGTATTGTCCGAGTGCTTTAGAGAATCTAGCACCCCATCATACTGTTTCTGGCAAATCTGGTTTTGGACATAGGGTTCCCTTGCAGGAATCCGTCTAGGTCTACCACCCCATCTCATCCCGTGGGTGTCGTAAAAGTCGACAGAGGGAAAATAAAAACCAGAAGATGGGCAGCAGCATCTTCCTGGAACAACTGAATATATAAACTTCGGTTGCCAACCCGCCAAGCGTGGCAACCATGGCAAAATCCCCCCCAGAATGAGAGCTACAAACTTTTATGACAATTATTTGGGGAGGTTTATGTTCAGTAGTGGATTAGTTGTATGATGATTACCACAAATTCATGGGGGAGAGAGGCTTATGTTCAGCAGTTGACTAGTGATAGGCTGAAATGATGAAATGTTTGCGACTGGCAACCCATCACAGAACTTTAAATTTCAAAGATCTAGACGACTGTGCTACTGTCATGGACAGGCGTAGCACTTTGTTGAGTTCATTCTTATTGTACCTTCACAATATATCCATTCAAAATGCGTCCATAGGGCATGAAAGTTGTTTATAATTATTATTAATTATTCTTATTTAGTGGCAATGGGCCGGCCATATAGCTCGGAGAACGGATAACCGTTGGGGAAGGAAGGTTCTCGAGTGGCAACCTCGCACCGCAGTGTAGGACGACCCCCCACTAGATTGAACGACGACCTGCACGGTTTTACGGGAAGTCGATGGATGCAGGTGGCTCAGGACCGTGCTTTGTGGCATCTATAGGGGAGGCCTATGTTCAACAGTGGACTATGGTAGGCCGAAATGATGATGATGATGATGATTCTTTTATATGTGCCGATAAGTGTCCAGCAGAGCGGAATAGCGCCTACCTCTTCCCTACAGAGGCGACTAAGGTATTGTATGGACAGTCTTTATTCGTGCAGAATAATGACATAATATGCAATGCTGTCACCATACTGCTCGTGGGAACGCAATGGAGAGTGCGCATTTTTGACTCGTAACAAAATGGCGTCGACGTGTTTCGCCACCCCTCACTACTCGTTTCCCGCGAAGGCGATAAGTGGGCTGCGAGAGTGGCCTCCGCCTACCACTTGTATGGGGAAAAGGCGTGACTGTATGTATGTATTAATTACTCTATTGACCTTTCAGCAGTTTAACGCCATCAGATAGTTACCATACTCTCACACAGCAGCGCCAAATCCGCCAGCACGTTTATGTCACTGACAATCTCGCGCCTCGACACTTCGCCGTCCCCGAGACTCGAACCTAGAATCTCTGCTTCGCGTTCGTACGACTGTTTTAACTCCTGTTTAAAAAATATTGTAGCTGTTATTATGCTTTTAACTTTATATACAGAATAATATATATTTCTAGATTTAAAAATATTGGTCTTTTTGTGTTTGTATGGCACTCGTGAATTTAGTGCGTCACAATTTGAGGGTTGAAAAAATCATAGAGTGCGGTGTCACACAGAAATATTGTGGGAGACACAGATTTGTTGTGGGCGGACGTTGCACTTACCATGAGACATCAGTTCTTAAGTCTCAAATGCCCAGTGATTACGCTAGCTCACAGTGCCCTTCAAACCGAAACACAGTAGTGTTTGCACACTACTGCTTCACGGCAGAATAACTGGCCCTGGGGTGGTACCTACCTAGACGGATTCCTGCATTATACATTTCAAAAATGTATAAAATAAACATGTTTTCGGATATACTGTAAGAGTCAGATGGCCCGAATTCCGAATCCATACTAATATTATAAATGCGAAAGTAACTCTCTCTTTGTCTCCGTCTGTCTCTTTGTTATCTATTCACAGCTCAACCATGAAATCGAACTTAACAAAATTCAGCACAGAGATAGCCTGCATCCTGGAGACGGACATAGGATACTTTTTATCCCGGGAAATCTGACAGTTCCCACGGGACATTTAAGAAACTTATATCCACGCGGACGAAATCGCGGGCATCAGCTAGTAGGGAATATCGGAACTCGCGGTAACAATGTTCATGGTTTTGTTATACACAAGTACACTTTTACAACTTTCTATTTCTTATAATGGAATCCACATAGACATCTTTTCATCGTTTCTTATTATCTACTAGCTGATGCCCGCGACTCCGTCCGCGTGGATATAGGTTTTTTATAAATATTCCGGGATAAAAATTGTTTGTTTGTGATAATCTACCACTCCATCTCATCCCGTGGGCGTCGTAAAAGTCGACAGAGGAATAATAAAAACCAGGAGATGGGCAGCAGCATCTTCCTGGAAAGTCTGAATAAAAAAAATGCGATGGTCAACCCATCTGCCAAGCGTGGCAACTATGGCAGAACGCTCTCAAAAGGAGACCTATAAACTTTTGTGGCTCTGTTAGGCTAGCAAATAATGATGCGATGATGAAAAAGAATTAAAAGAGATTTTATCGGATTTCACTGATCATTACAGCTTTGAAGATAATACTGTGTTAAATTCCCATTGTTTAACGATGGACTATTACGTAAATGTAGTTGTTCTTGTTTAGTTTAGGTTTTTGTTGGAAACTGGAGTTTTATCAATAAAACTCATGGAATATATTAAAAATGTTAATTGAGTTGTAAATTTTGTACATATTAAGCGATGCGTGCAAAGGTAGAATTTTTGGAGTGATATAGTTGCATCTACTTCACACAAATACACTAAAAAGTCACTTAAAAATATAATAGCAGCGACACACTTAGCAATCGGTAGGATTGCTAAGTGTGTCGCAAGACACATTGCAGGTGCTTGAACAGTAGTACCAATTAAAAATTATGGCAATTATTTAGGGAGGTCCATGTTCAGCCGTGGACTAGTTGTGTGATGATGAATATTGGTAATATGTTATCGAAATAATTTTGTGTCTCTCGGCACTTCGATAATGTAGTGACTCGATCGTTTTTTTCCGTGCTCTGTCGAGGCGGAATTCGAACTGGTGGTAGGATTCCTATGCACGAATCCATCTAGGTAGGTACCCCAAGGGCCAGTTATTCTGCAGTGAAGCAGTAGTGTGCAAACATTACTGTGTTTCGGTTTAAAGGGCATTGTGAGCTAGTGTAATCACTGGGCATATGAGATTTAAGAACTGAGAACAGTAATTTTCTGGGTGACACAGCATTTGTTATGGGCAGACGTTGCACTTACCATCAGGTGAACGTTTTGCTCGTTCCGTCACTTTTATGAAATAAAAAAAAAAACAATTCGATATACAGACCTGTGGCGTGTGCGCGGCGTGCTCGACCGCGGCGCGGTAGTTGGGCAGCGACTGCAGGAAGCGCACGATGTCGTCGTCGGCCAGCCAGCGCTGTGCGCGCGCGGGCGCGGGGGGCGCGGGGGGCGCCAGCGCCGCGTGCGCGGTGCGCGCCGCCCCGCACAGCGCGGCCAGCGCCGCGGCGGGCGCGCGCAGGGCCGCGCCGCCGCCGCACGGGCCGCAGCGCCGCGCGCCGCCCGCGCACGCGACCACCGCGGCCCAGCCCGCCGCGGCGCACGCGCTCACACTGCGCCGCTCGCTAACCGCACTTATTTATTGATTAAACGTAAATTTACTGGTGGTAGGATTCCTGTTCCCTTAAATAGCGACTCCAGCGCGTTCTAGTCTTTTTTTAAATTCTTTTAGGAAGATACGAGGGTGACACTGATAGTTCTTAGAAAATCAAAAACTGAGCAAACTAGCAAGTTATTATTTTTATTATATCTTTTCAAAATAGTTGTCCATTCACATCAATACATCGCTGCATTCGATAAAAACACCGAGAAAAGCACTTTGCCCACTCGTCCTTAGGGGTCTCTTCGATGTCCCTCTGGAACGCAGCCACTGCTTCCTTGGCGTCCATAAAATGTTTTCCTCGAAGTTTTTATTTTATTTTCGGGAATAAATAAAAATAGCAAGGAGCGAGGTCGGGGCTATATGGCGAGTGACCCAGTTATTCCACGTCTGACGACGTCAAATATTCGATCGTTCGCCCGGCGGTGTGCGAGGAGGCGTTGTCGTGGTGAAGGAGGATCCTACTGCAAGGTCGTTTCTCTCGAACTTTTTCCAAGACAAGTGGCAAACATTTGTTAGTATACCACTCGGCAGTAACTGACTTTTAATCTTCCAAAACAATTGTCGCATAATGACCGGTCCTTCCGAAAAATGAGGCCTCCATCTTTTTTCCTACACTTCGACGTCTCTTCAATTTAGTTGGCAACTTCTCGGAAGGAAACACCCACTGAGCAGATTGTCTTTTGGTTTCCGGATCACAGCAATAAATCCAGCTTTCGTCACCCGTAACTATGTCGAACACAGCTTTTGAGTCACCTCCGTTAAATGTTTGTACCATTTCACGGCACCAATCAACACGACGGAGTTTTTGGTCGTAGGTCAAATAATGAGGTATCCACCGGGCACAAAGCTTCCTAACGGCTAAATGTTTGTGGAGGATTTTGTGCACTTGACTAAGCTTGTCCGAATCTGCTGATAGGTTACCCTTGGATCAGTCTCTATCATACACCGCACAACACTGATGTTATCTTCAGTCGTCGCCGTAGAAGGCCGTCCCTCACGCAGAGCATCGTTGAGATTGGTGCGACCACGTTTAAACTCATACTCTCGTCACAACTCACAACACAACTCGTCATAAAAAATCATAGTACGAAAATTTTCTCGCGTTAAATTCATACTGGCGTGACACAGACAAATTTTAATTTGCCGCCAAATCGTAAAACATATGACAAATGAATGAAATTGGTACTCAATAATATTAGCAATTTTCATAACCTTAACTTATTTATTTTATTATATTCTTTAAAAGTACCCAGTTCTAAAAACTATTAGTGTCGCCCTCGTACACAGCAAAACTTAATAAACTAAATTTGGATGAATTACATAATGCCAATCGATAAACATAATTGATAATAATATATGAATTTTTTAACTTTATTTAATTACTGGTGGTAGGATTCCTATGCCGGAATCCGTATAGGTAGGTACCACCCCAGGGCCAATTATTCTGACGTGAAGCGGTAGTGTGCAAGCATTACTGTGTTTCGGTTTAAAGGGCACTGAAAGCTAGCGAAAAATAAGACGGTAATTTAAAAAAAAAATCACTTTTTTACTGAAAATTAACTTATTTTCACTGACATTGAGAACACAAGTACAGTTACAATTTGAAGAAAAAAAAAGACTTGTTTACGCTAAACACACTCTCAATTAACCTTAAACATAAATTTAGGTGCATTACAGATTTAAGTTTTTTTTTATTGGAGATAGTGACGAAACGAGCAAAACGTTCACCTGATGGTAAGTGCAACGTCTGCCCATAGCAAATTGCTGTGTCACCAAGAACAATTATGTGTGACACCACACTGCGCCCGTTACCCTGACACATCAGTTCTTAAATCTCACATGCTCAGTGATTACATTAGCTCTGTGCCCTTCAGAGCGAAACACAGTAGTGTTCGCACATTACTGCTTCACGGCGGAATAACTGGCCCTGGGGTGGTATATACCTAGACGGTTTCCTGCATAGGAATCCTACCAGCACTCATAGCTACATGGTAAATTTGTGTACCTCACTCCGCCGACGCTCGAAGTAGGTACGGTCCGTTCCCGCCAAGCGGCCGGCGCTTTGGCGGCCGCGTCTATAGCGTTCCGAGCTTCCTGCACCAGACGCTCGCTCTCACCCCAACGCACGTAATCTGTGATGAACGCCCGCAGTGAGCATTCGCCTCCACTGCGAATGAAATATTAAAGTGAGAAAACGTGATACTAACTGCAATGTCGATGAGGTTAAAAACAACAATTTGTTTTACCATATCAACAACAGAAGCGAACGTGTAATACATTTCAACACTGGGCTTAGTTCGTGATGAATACATTACGACATTGCTAAAAAGTTATGTTCAACTAGTTGATACTTGATAAGGGCTAATTGTTCGTTTCCAGAGTGCAAGCTATCTCTGTGCCAAATTTCGTCTCAGCGATTGAACCGTTGAGAAGGTTACAAAACAGACAGAGGGACAGAGAGAGTTACTTTCGCATTTATAAAATTAGTTGGATAAAGATAGATTAAGGAGCAAAAGGTATTGAGTAATAAACATTTAATTTTTATTGAAAACAATTGAATCATGCGATGTGGAAATCGGCTAAGGTAGTCTCATTATCGAAGGTGACATTATATATGGTTGAAGATTTTCATCTTATGGTTCTGGCCTATAGACATTTTGGATTATTTTAATATTTTCAAAAGTAGTAAGGTAATTAAAAGAAAAAAAATAGTAAAAGATTTAGGTTTAAAAAAAACGCATATTCAAAATAATGTATTAAAGATATAACTAAAGCACTCGTTTTGATTTTGTCCTTCTATTAAAATTGTCCTTCTACTGGTTGTGAATTAGCAAACGCCGAAATCAACAAAAACACTATAAATAAAACAGATATATAAAAAAAAATAAGTGAAGCCTTTGATAGGGTAGACTATGATCTATTTATCAATAAGCTGTAATATCTAGACGTTTGTGACAAGTTGGTTAATTCGTGTATATCAGTCCTATACGTGCAGTAGTACCTTTAGTACCATTGCGTGTATTCATCCCGTGAATTTATAAAACTATTTGAAGTTTAACAAGGTATCTTATTAGGGCCAATTCTATTCCTAGTGTATATAAAAGACTTTCTTAAATTTTGCTGCCGTCTCGCGCAGCTAGGGCTGCTCGGTGCGGCGCTGCAGCGCTGCGGACGGACGTACGTACCCGGGCAGCGCCTCGATGTGTGCGCAGAGCGGGTGCAGCGCGGGCAGCGCGGCGTGCAGCAGCGAGGGGTGCGGCCGGCACACCAGCGGGTAGCGCTGCCGTCTCGCGCCGCTAGGGCTGCTCGGTGCGGCGCTGCAGCGCTGCGGACGGACGTACGTACCCGGGCAGCGCCTCGATGTGTGCGCAGAGCGGGTGCAGCGCGGGCAGCGCGGCGTGCAGCAGCGAGGGGTGCGGCCGGCACACCAGCGGGTAGCGCTGCCGTCTCGCGCCGCTAGGGCTGCTCGGTGCGGCGCTGCAGCGCTGCGGACGGACGTACGTACCCGGGCAGCGCCTCGATGTGTGCGCAGAGCGGGTGCAGCGCGGGCAGCGCGGCGTGCAGCAGCGAGGGGTGCGGCCGGCACACCAGCGGGTAGCGCTGCCGTCTCGCGCCGCTAGGGCTGCTCGGTGCGGCGCTGCAGCGCTGCGGACGGACGTACGTACCCGGGCAGCGCCTCGATGTGTGCGCAGAGCGGGTGCAGCGCGGGCAGCGCGGCGTGCAGCAGCGAGGGATGCGGCCGGCACACCAGCGGGTAGCGCTGCCGTCTCGCGCCGCTAGGGCTGCTCGGTAGGGGCGCTGCGTACGACCAGGAACGTCAATCTCTTAGATAAATCCCGTCATAAATTATTTTAACATAGATACAGTGACGCCTTTTTCCCATATAAGGGGTAGGCACGTGTACCCCACTTTTCGAACGAGACGTGACAACGACGTACACGTCGCCGCCTCTTTGGTACGAGCCAAACAATTATTATTCCCCATTGCGTTCCCACGACCAATATAGTGAAAGCATTGCACATTATGGGGTCATCTTGCACGAATATAGGCTGTCCGTACGATACCTTAGTCGCGTCTTACGACACCTCGGTAGGAAAGAGGGAAATGCTATTCGACTCTGCCGGACATGTATCGATGATATTTTTAATACACAGTTCAAACAGTAAGGGCATGGTAGGCCCACAGTACAGATGGGGAGGCTCAATCGAAAAGGGTTACACTGCTCTCACAGAATACACATTTCACAAATTATATTGGAATGCTACGAGTAAGTAGCAGATGAAGCTATTGCGTTTGCAAAATAATGATTAGAACTATGAAAGATAAAGGAGACAAACATAAAGAAAATAACCGAAGCTGTGATCTCGCGAACCTACGAGTTACGAACTGTGACTGAGTATGAAGAAATCACTCGTAGGGTCTGTGGTGGAATCTTTCGGAAGTATCTAGATGGACCTTTGTCGTTCAAATATATCATTGGATATATTTTGCCGGGCATGTATTTTACATTTAACGATTACCACTGTTAGTAGAATAGCTGAGGTAGCTCAGGGGCCTGGTGCTCGCCTTTAATTTCATAGTAAGCGAGTAACCTGGGTTCGACCCCGGTGCCAGCACCTCTAAAATTGTTTTACAATTTTAAGTGCTGATTTGCACCCTGAGGAAACCTGCATGTCCGAGGAATAGAAATATTTCGAGGACATATGAAGTCCGCCAACCCGCATTGGAGCAGCGTGGCGGATTCTTCGTAGCTCCAAAACCCTCTCAGAAATGGAAGGAGGCCTGTGCTCATTGGGTCATTTATAGGCTGAAACTTTACTTTTAACTTTACTTTACTGTTAGTAGTTACGGTATAAACTAGCAGGAAAAACAAGTTATGTCGTTTTTGATACCTCTTGTGATCTAGATTTTTTTTTAGGACTGATGGTCACTGTCAGCTCGAAGGCTTTTACAGCTTCGCCGGATTGAAAGGCGGCAGAGCGCCCGTGACTGGCGCAAGGGCCCCCAAGAGCGGACCTCGGCTTGGACCGTCATCCTGTGCGAGAGAGTAACTGACTCGAGGGTGCCCAAGGGGGCCGACCTTGGCTCGATCATTTACTTCAATCGGGAGGGCAATATCACTAATACTCTTAATATAATCAGGATTATTACTCGTATTAACTAAATTGATCACCTATTTGTAATGCGTTTACGCTGGCGAAGAAATGGCGCAAGAAACTCCAGCGACGCTTCTGTTTTTACTATGGCTACGGGAAAACCGACCTGAGACGCGGCGGTATCGCGAATAAGTTTGTCGACGGGTGACGGATGCAGTGTGATGTCACACAGAAATGTTCTGGGTGACAGCATTATTTGTTATGGGTAAACGTTGTCCTTAAATTCAGTTTAACGTTTTTAACGTTAGATATATATATATATATATATATATATATATATATATATAAATTCGGTTGCGGGTACTTTTGACGTGGCCTTTCCTTAAAACGATTTCGATGTGATGGTAATACGTTCGCCTACGTCGACCCTTACCGGCTTGCCCATTCACACTCGCCTCATAAATCTGTTTCGTCAATCTTCTTTCATCCATCCTCTCTACGCGTCCAAACCATCTAAGCATCCCTTTCTCTATCTTCGTCACTACATCTTCTACCACACCGCAACGTTCTCTTATCACGTTGTTTCTCAGTTTGTCCATCAAAGTCACTCCAGCTATACTTCTACAAACTTTTCATTTCAACAGCATCAATCTTATTTTCACGCTTCTGCTGCCAGACCCAACATTCACTACCGTACATAAGTGTGGGGACCAGTACTCCTCTATGTGCAGCCAGTCGTGCCTTTTTAGATACATTCTGGCCGCACATAAAGTTATGCGGGGCCCCATTGCGTCTTCGCGTGTTAATAAATAGATACAACGTATGAACCCGCGAGCCTGAACAGTTTGGTGCGGCGTCGCGGCGGGCGTTTCTTGGCGAAGTAGTCGAGCAGGCGCAGGTCGGCGGGCGGCTCGCTCGCCGCGCCGCCGCTGCGCTGCGCCGCCAGGTTCACGCTCTCGATCTCCAAATACTCCGTCAGCAGCAGCTGCAGCTGCGGGACGGGGCTGTGGCTGTGGCTGTGGCTGTGGTGGCAGGCTTCCTATGCACGAATCCGTCTAGGTGGCTACCACCCCGGGGCCGGTTATTCTGCCGTGAAGCAGCAGTGTGCGAACGTTACTGTGTTTCGGTTTGAAGGGCACTGTGAGCTAGCGTAATCACTGGCCATATGAGATCTAAAAACTGATGTCTCAGGGTGATGGGCGCAGTGTGGTGTCACATAGATATTTTCTGGGTGACACAGCTTTTGTTATGGGCAGACGTCGCACCTACTATCAGGTGAACGTTTTGCTCGTAATAAAAAAAGGACCTTCATGCTGGAGCCCGTCTAGGTAGGTACCACCGCAGTGGCAGTCATTCCTCCTTTTATAGTAGAAACTAACGAGATGAGCAAAAGGTACACCCAATGGCGACCGCGTGGCCTAGCAGTTAGCATACTTGACTGCTACGCCACGGATACTGGGTTCGAATCCCAGCCAGGGCTATCATTTGTGCAAAACACCAATTGCTGGTTTTTCGCGTCCATATGAAATATGCCTGTAAAACGCACCCGTGATACAGGAGAAAACCTTCTATTAGGAATCGTTTTTTTTTATCGTAATTGCGACGTCCGGCCACAACAAATACAGTGTCAGTCAAAACATTTCCGTGTAGCACCACACTACCTCCCGAGACATCAGTTCTTAAGTCTCATATGCCCAATTACTCTAGCTCTGCGACCTTCAAGCCGAACCACAGTAATGTTTGCACACTACTGTTTCGTCGTCGTCGTCGTCGTTTCAGCCTATCAATAGTCCACTGCTGAACATAGGCCTCCCCCATAGATTGCCACAAAAGGTTGTAGCTCTCGTTTTGGGGGGATATTGCCATAGTTGCCACGCTTGGCAGACGGGTTGGCAACCGCAGTTTATTTATTCAGATGTTCCAGCAAGATGCTGCTGCCCATCTCCGGGTTTACATTTTCCCTCTGTCGACTTTTACGACACCCACGGGATGAGATGGGGTGGTAGATTCTCTTAGGCCGCTACCACACTACTGTTTCACGGCTGAATAACTGGCTCTACGATGGTCCTACCTAGACGGATGCCTTCAAGCTAGTGAAATCTACTGATCGGGTATGCCTGAACAGCTGATGTATCAAGACGTCGAGTCCAGTGCAGTGACACCCGGGACCGACCTGCTAAAAGTTCTGGAAATCACTGCAATTGTTATGGGCAGGCGTGGCATTTAGCAACATGATGCATCACTTACTTCTCCAACGTCAACTCCAGACACTATGACTGAGACACACAAAGATGGTTCCTTGAGAAAGAATGCAAGGTAAATGGAGGCTGTGCAGCTGGGTAGGCATTATCTTCACTTACTTCCATAAAAAAGCTCTACAATATAGCTCCAACTTGGCGGTTATGTTACAGTCTGCTGCAGTTCTAAACGCCTCTTAACTTAGATGTTGCTAGTCTAGATACCTACATACAGTCACGCCTTTTCCCAATATATAGGGGTAGGCAGAGGCCACACACGTAGCCCACTTTTCGCCCTAACGGGAAACCCGATGATATACTAACGACTTGCTGCACGGCGCTCCAGTAGTGCTGCTCCGTGTGTAGACTGGAGTCCGGCAGACGATATTTTTGCAACGCTGCTCGCCACAGCTGCAAAAGCCTGGTAACAGAATAAATTGATACTTAAATTAATCATGAAAAACTCAGACACACCTACAATCATCATGACGATGTCCTTCCACTTCCGAATAGTCATCATCATTCACCCGATCACTAGTCCACTGCTGAACATAGGCCTCCCCCATAGATTGCGACATAAGTTCGTAACTCTAATTTTGGGGGGATTTTTCCATAATTGCCAAGCGTGGCAGGTGGGTTGGCAACCGCAGTTTATTTAATCCTATGTTCCAGTAGCGTAATAACTGGGCGGGGCATATGAGACTTAAGAACTGATGTCTCATTGTGACGGGCGCATTGTGGAGTCATACTGATCTGGATGACACAGCATTTGTTATGGGCAGATGTTGCACTTGCCACTCCCTTTTGTTATAAAAATGAAATAAAAAATTGTTTAAAAAATTAAATATAAAAACGTAAATTACTGGTGGTAGGATTTCTATGCGGGAATCCGTCTAGGTAGGTACCACCCCGGGGCCAGTTATTCCGTCGTGAAGCAGTAGTGTGCAAACATTACTGCGTTTCGGTTCGAAGGGCACCGAGAGCTAGCGTAATCACTGGACATTAGAGATTTAGGAAGTGATGTCTCTGGGTGACGGGCGCAGTGTGGTGTCACACAGAAATGTTCTGATGACACTGCATTTGCTATGGGTAGACGTTGCACTTACCATCAGGTGAACGTTTTGCTCGTTTCGTCACTTTCTTAAAAAAAAAATGTAATTATTCTAGTAAAAAGTCTTAAGTGTAACTAAACCGGCTGATGCCCGTGACATCGTCCGAGAGTCACTTTCGCATGTATATTGACGACCGCGTGGCGCAGTGGTTAGCGTACCTGACTTCTGCGCCACCGGTCCTGGGTTCGATTCCCAGCCGGAGGTAACATTTGTGCAAAATACAAATTGTTGCTTTTCGGGTTTGGTTGTGTTGTGCATGTGAAATATATGTTTGTAAAACGCACCCACGATACAGGAGACAATCCTGCTGTGGGGCTTCGTTTTTTTAAGAAAAAAAAAAAAAAAAAAATTGTTTGTGGATGGATATGAAACTCGTTACGTTCATTACTCTCAGTATTTAATATTTGGTATACGGTGTTGAATGTGAATACACTTCTTTCACGATTATTGTCTTAGCTTAAAGAACTCATTAAAAGAATACTACCACTCCATCTCATCCAATGGATCTCGTAGAAGGCGAGTAAGGAATTAAACTGCACTGTGCACCCAACAGCGCATGGTGGCGATGGGCTCACCACCTATTACACCAAGTGCATTATATTGTTTTGGTGAAACGTGGATTGTGGCAGTCATCTGTTTTTGCATTGAGTGCCCAGTCTCTGACTGCCCCTTATGGGATACAGTCGTGATCTTATGTATGTATGTAAAAATTAAAATTATCATAGGTCTCAGTTAATATAGTAGTAGTGTAGCCTATAATAGGCATTCATATAAGAATATGTCTAAATTATATTTGTTGCTTTAAAACAATGTTTTGTATGTAATGCTGTGTCATAATAAATAAATAAATGAACTTATTTTGTATTTTTTTTTATTGCATAAAGTGATGAAACGTTACGCAAAACGTTCACCTGATGGTGTGCAACGTCCGCCCACAACAAATGCTGTGTCACCCAGAATATTTCTGTGTTATTAGGAAGTTATAATTACATCTATCAAATTATAAAAAGCAACCAATTAGTACAAAAGGTTACCAAAAAATAAGAATAAAAAAAAATCATTCTTCATCAACATCCATTATTCATCAGTCCAGCAAATCTTCAATAAAAGTCTACTATCATTGTACTGTCGATCGAAATGAAGTCTTTGTTATAACTAAATTATAACTCGACGTGTGGTGGCGGGATAAGAGAATCTACCACCCCATCTCATCCCCTGGGAGTCGTTAACGTCGACAGAGGGAAAATGAAAACCAGGAGATGGGCAGCAGCATCTTCCTGGAACATCTCAATAAATAAACTGCGGTTGCCAACCCGCCTGCCAAGCGTAGCGATTATGTGGCGAAATCCCCTAAAATGATAGCTACAATCTTTTGTGGCAATCTATGGTGGAGGCTTATGTTCAGCAGTGGACTAGTGATACGCTGAAATGATGATGATGATGATGATGATGATGACGATGACGATGACTCGACATGGCGGAAATGGCTCGATTCGGTAGACAATTGCCAGGATCAAAAAAGAAGAAATATACAGTATTAAAATGAAGAAACCTCTTATTCCTAGCACTGCAAGCTCTAAACTCCTCTCCCAAGCAGGCCACGAGCCTCGCGAGCGCTCGCTCTGTCTCCGTCACACCGTCGGCCTCCGGCATATCGCCGTCCTCCTCGCACTCGGGCTCCGCTTCCACGTCGCCCTCTTCGATGATGCGACGCGAAACCGAGTCGATAACTTCTAACAGCTCCGTTTGGATTTGGACTTTGAATTTCTGAAATAGAAAAAAAACTGCGTTGTGGCTCTCTCCCCCTCTGGAATTTACTAAAGAAAATACATATCATCATCATCATCATTATTTCAGCCTATTACAGTCCACTGTTGAACATAGGCCTCCCCTATAGATTGCCACAAAACACGGTCCTGAGCCACCTGCATCCATCGACTTCCCGCAAAACCGTGCAGGTCGTCGCTCCATCTAGTGGGGGGGGCGACCTACGCTGCGTTTGCCGGTACGAGGTTGCCACTCGAGAACCTTTCTTCCCCAACGGTTGTCGGTTCTACGAGCTATATGGTCGGCCAATTGCCACTTCAGCTTGCTAATCCTAAAATACATATAGTCATGTCTTTTTCCCATACCAGGGGTAAGAGGCCGCCATTTTGGTACTATTTAAAAATGTGAATGGTCAGGTCGGCGAGGTACCGGCGGAGACATGCCGGCTTATTTAACTAGTGCAACCGCAAGTCACAACTAGTTATGCATACATACATACATACATAAGATCACGACTGTATCCCATAAGGGGTAGTCAGAGATTGGGCTCTCTCTGCAAAAATTGATGATTGCCACAATCTACGAATGATACGCCATTTTGAAGATTATTCTTCCCTTTAATGACGAAAAATAAATTAGTCTTAAAATTAATGCTTTTCTTTAAAAAATTAATTAAACAGATTGAATTAATTAATTTAATTGTAGATAGCGCCATCTGTTGACAATCTGCAAAAATTGACGATTGCCACAATCCACGTTTCACCAAAACAATATAATGCACTTGGTGTGATAGGTGGTGAGCCCATCGCTACCATGCGCTGTTGGGTGCACAGTGCAGTTTAATTCCCTTAATCGCCTTTTACGAGTTCCATTAGTCCCATTGATTGCGACAACAGTTTGTAGCTCTCGTTTTGGGGGGATTTTGCCATAGTTGCCACGCCTGAGGGGCACAACCGCGGTTTATTTATTCAGATGTTTCAGGAAAGTGCTGCTGCCCATCTCATGTTTTTCATTTTCGCCTTATCGACTTTTACGACACACACGATGAGATGGTGTGGTAGGTTCTCTTAAGCCGCTACAACACGGCACCACAAAGCTTGTCTTAAAATATAACTAAGTCACTCATACCTCAGTAGCCTCTTTCAACTGCTCCAACACACCCAAAGCTTCCAGCGATATCATCACTGTGGTCTCGAATGTTTTGTCCTCTTCTGACAAGGACGCTTCGTATTCTGGTGTGATTTCTTGTAAGTATGCATCGGTGACTTCCTCGCTCTTGGTTAGCTCTAAAAAAAAACAAATTCCTTAGTAAGAAAAATCCGAGAACCGATAGTAAGGATTAGTACATTGTTTCTACCCCAGCTATGCTGGTCCTCTGCATCAGCGCTGAAGTGCACTGTGCAGGTACGGGCCTCGAGGCGAACCTCTTTGCCCGAGAAATCATCGCGGGGGGGCACTGCTCCCCCCGGGCTTGGGTACCGCTTGTGCGGGTTTGAAGGGAAGGGTGAATGCTGCAGTGCAGATTAATAAATAAATAATAAATACTATACATATAAATAATGGTTGCTGCAGCATTCACGGACACAAAGAGCAAGAAAAGAGATAGGCAGACACAAAGGACATCGACAACCACAGCAAGACGCCCACTCGAGCGAGCGAGACGCTCAGCCGAAAACGACGCTACTCGCTAGAGCGAGCGAAAGCAATGGCCGGAGCCTGGTGTAAGCGTACGAATGCTGCGTCGATCCACTAATATAGTAGACCGACACAGCACAATCGCTTATGCAATGAAGAATTAGCCTGAAAAGTGCATATATCAATATATAAATGTATTAAATCAACACATTAAATACACATAACAACATACATCCAGGCAGATAGAGCTATTTAGGAAAAGAATTAATAATATAAATTAGATTAAAAATTGCAATACATATATAAAACGATTTAAAAAAAATTGTGTAACTTGATGTACAATAGTACAGCAAGATTACAAGAGCTAAGGAAATGTAGAGAAGAAAATTGTATAGAATTATAGAAAATAGAAAAATGGTGTAGGCAGACTCTACAGCCTCTATAAAGTGGAAATAAAATTAACGCCTTGCTGGAACGATAGAATGTTGCGACAAGGCGGGAGGAAGTCTACACCGACGATGCGTCGATTCGGGCGATCCCCTGCTGAGTCATCGGGCCTGCCGCTTGCATTAAAAGATCCACATTAGGCACCATGCGCAGCGAGCGGTCGATAATGCACCCGAGTTACTTGACGGCCGTCGACCACTCTACGTCCTGCTCACAGAGACGCAGCGTTTTTCTTCGGCGAGGCCGGAGCGTACGGGATAAGTGCGGTGGTCTTGTCGACATTCACGACCGTCCACCACTTATTCAGCCACTCCGGCAATAGGTCCAGCAATTGTTGCAGTTTGCTTATGGCAAGCTCGGCCCGACGAGACGACGCAAAGTAGGCACTGTCGTCTGCAAACAGCGCCAACATGACATCCTCTGATCCTTCCTGGAGGCGACCAGGGCTGGGATGTCGTCGGTGTAGGCCGCGTACAGAAGTGGAGATAAACAGCCGCCCTGGGGAACTCCTGCACCTATAGATCGTGTTGCCGAGTTAACTCCCTCGACGCACACGTAGAATGTCCGCCCCTCGAGGTACGACGCTATGAGCCGCACTATCGCTTGAGGCAAGGTGGTATTCTCTTGAAGCTTGTAGATCAGCCCCGCGTGCCACACCCTATCGAAGGCCTTTTCAATGTCTAGAAAGACCCCCGCGGCATGTAGTGTAGCACGCGGGTTAGCTGCGTAGTGGTGGAGTGGCCGCTGCGAAACCCATGCTGCTCAACCCGTAGCGGTATGCACGGGCGAGTTCGTCTCAGCAGCAGCCGCTCAAACAGCTTAGCGATGTGCGGCAGCAGCGTGATCGGTCGGTAACTCGAGGGGTAGCGCCGATCCTTTCCTGCTTTAGGCAACACGATCACTTTACCCGTTTTCCAAACGGACGGGAAGTATCCTGTGCGGAGCACCCCATTAAACAGCCGCGCCATTGCGACTACAGCTCTTCTTGGCAGCTGTTTAATTGCGGCGTTCGTGATCCCGTCAGTCCCGGGCGCCTTCCGCGCCGGGAGGCGACGTATTGCCCTCCTAACTTCCGCCGGGGAGATGAACGCATCGCCCGGTAGAGGCGAGACTACGTCGGACAGGATCTCTTGTACGCGGTTTTCAACAACGCTATAATGTTCTTCGTGATTGGCATCCTTGGGGTTGGGGCTGAATACTTCCTCCAGGTGTTCAGCCAGTACTTCAGCCCGGTCGATGGCCTCGTAACAACGTCCGCCTTGCTTGTTGAATAGCGGGCAGACGGGTGCTTTTGTCCGAGAGAGCGCGCGGTTGAGTTGGTAGAGCGACGTCATCTGCTCCCCAGCTGCGTCTATACGTCGCTCCCATTGTTCGCCTCTGAAGCTCTTCATCTCTTCAGAGAGTCTCTCGGACAGGCAGTTGAGCTCTGTTTTTAATCTTGGACATCGTGTCCGGGCCCAGAGCTTACGGAGTGCGCGCTTCTTATTTAATATAGCGCGCAGTGATGGTGGTAGTTGCTCTCGACGGCCGGCCGGCACTATCGTAGAGGCATCTGTGTTAGCTTTTTGAACAGCTGTGTTAAATTTAAGAGCTGCGACCTCTACGTCTTCCTTGCTATGTAGAGGGGCGCCGAGAGTAAGGCTTTCTAGGGCATTATGAAATATGCCCCAGTCCGTACGGTGTTTAGGCGCTCTGGGCAGGATAGCTCCTGTTACGAGGCCTAATGTTATAAGTAGTGGGAGGTGCTGTGTGTCCACTTCGTGTAGCACCTCTATGTCGACCGGGTAATTCCATTGGTGACTTAGGACTATGTCCAAAACGTCCGGATAGCAATTATCCCGGAAAGGGTGGTGTGTGGGTTCGTCCGGCCCTCGCACCATGTATTCCCCTTCCTCGGCATCTTCGTACAGCTCTTTCCCCGCTACGTTGATTAGCCTTGAACCCCAGGAAGGGTGTTTGGCGTTCAAGTCTCCTGCTATAATAGCGGGGGAGCTTCCGTCAAATATAGTCCGGACGTCGGTCGGGTGAAAGTGTCCGCCGGGAGGGCGGTAGGCTGCAAAAATCCGAAATTCCTTCTCGGCTGTGCTAAACCTGATGCCAATCGAGCGTGTTGTTATATATTTCGGCAGGTCCAGTTCCTCGTGTATTAAGTCCCTGCGCACCAGCACCGCCGTACCTCTGTACGGCATGCCTAGTGGGGAGACTTCGTCGCGCCTAAACACGAAGAAATTATGGATATTATATTATCTGGATGCCCCTTTAGTGCCTCTCTCTTGGGCACAGGGCATCTTCGGTCGTTGGCTGTGTGCTCCCTTGCACAGTTCGCGCACTTAGGTTCATAGTCTCTTGGCTTATCACAATTAGACGCAAAGTGTTCGCATGCGCAGCGGACACATTTAATTGGCCGGTAGCAGGTGGCAGACGCGTGTCCAAATGCCTGGCACCTGTGGCACTGCGCTGGGCCCGTTCTGCCTTTCCATGCCTCGATTACCACTCCAGGCATGTAAAGTAACTCCGACACTGCACAGAGCCTCTCTAATTCGGCATTGTTGAGATGGTCTAATTGGGCATGAAAGAAGCATCCCGGCCTCCCTCTTCTAGGCGGGATTGGTCTTACGAACCTCACTGGGAAGTTGAGCGCTTGTAGCGCCTCCACTATCTGAGAAGGCTCTGTGTCGACTGGTAGGACTCTAATGCCCACCTTAGTTGGTAGCTCGTTTGCTGGGGTGTAGCAGTACCAGGAGAGCGCGGTATCCTTTTGTGCAAGATCGGTTAAATACCGCTGTACTGCTCTGTACTCTTCTGGGCTTTGGGGAATAAATCTAACGCCTTTACCAAATGGTCTTGCATTCGGCGCATGTCCAAGAATCGCATGCAGTGTATTAAAATGCCTCACCCAATCGGGTAGGCATTCCACAACCAGAGGATGATAAGACGTTGAGTGCCTCTCGGGTGCCTGCTGCTGCTGTTGCTGTCTCTGCGGCGATTGCTGCTGATGCAGGTCAGCCGAATTTCCGCTTCTGGGAGCTGCTCGTGGCGTTGCTGCCCGCTCAGCGTAGCTCGACATCGACACTTCTGCCACATCGGCTTTCTCGCTCACACAAGGCGAGGGGACGCGAGCGGGTCCTATAGGTTTTCCTCCATAACGAGGCGTTGTGGCGATGTATCCCGGGATCGTTCCGGAGTGCTGTATTCCGATCCGGATGGCGACGAGGGAGAGCGGGGGGGGGGGTGCACCCTCCTCCCCTCCTGCGTCCCCGATGTAGATGGTACCGGCGGGGGTGAAGGGGGCGGGGACGTATATATGACGACCCGCTGCTTCTTCTCATATAAGGCATCCTCAGTCTCCGGCGGCGTATGCTTGGGCGCCGTTTTGATCCCACGAGGGGGTGCGGCTTCGTTCCCTGGAAGACACACAGGTCTTGTGGTCGCGATGTCGCCACCTTCGCGAGTTCTTGACGGCGTTGGTCCTATTTCTGATTGTCCACGAGTGGGCCTCGGGGTTAGTCTACCGGCTGGCAGCACCCTCGAGTTCCCGGCTGTGAACATGTCACGTAGGTAGAGGGGGCGGTCGATGATGGCATCGCCCCGCTGTCGCACTCTGCGAATTACACGCTGTTCGCGCGGCTGGTCTTCGTCTTGTGTGGGAGTTTCGGATCCCGAGTGTTCCCGGTCCCTAGTCTCCTGGTTATCCCTGTTCGTGTCCATATTGGTTTTCTTGAGTGCCTCAACGGGCGGAAGAAACAGATCGAAACAGGAAGGACGTTTGCCTCGTAAGGCACACTATTTACCCCTTTTTTACAAAAAAGGGCGTAGATAGTGCTGTAATTGCGGTCTGTGTGACGTTAGGCACAGACAGTACTGACACACAGTAGCGCAATATGCCGAGAATATCTGGGTGATGCAGTTCCTACGCGAACGCGGGACTCTGCTGTTCACCTTTCCACAATCGGCGCAATGGTACACGCTACGCACTGCCGTCAACGAGTGTACGCTCAAATCGTCCGAATCACACCGATTACGATCTTTGCTATGTAAATACGAGTAACAAAGCGTCGCAACCGATGATCAACGAGCCGACGAGTGGGCACACAAAGCTGACGAGCAGATACGCGGTAATACGCACTGCAGGGGTGTCCTAGGTACGTGGCCGGGGAGACGTCTCGACGCCTTGGAAAAGGCGGAGTGCGTCGTCCGGCGGGTGCCGTGAAAGTTCTTTCGAAAGAAAAAGTTTCGAGCGCACCGCTGCACGAACCCGGGACTATCCAAAAACTCGAGGCCAGTAAGACGTTCTCGACGTAAAGCGGAGCGAACTCAACGCTAGACGGAAATTCGTCGACCGGCGGGTGTCAGAGGGGCTAAGTTCTCGACCCGGGGGGAGAAAGTAGTTCCAGATTACACCACAACTCAAGTATCGGATCTACCCCAGCTCATCCAGAGGATAGGCAATAGAATCAGGCGTTACTTTGCGGAAATCTATTATAATTAAGGACAGAAAGTTAATTTGCTTTGCACCTCAGAACGAGGCATTATCAAGTGATATTGACTCTACGACAGTCAGCCGCCGAGTGGCCGAGTGGTTACTGAAACGACTGAAATGGTGAAACACGTGTCGTGTTCTCGACTTCAGTGGTGTGTATTGCTTAATGGTAGTGTTGTAGTGGTGGAGGGTATCTGGTGGCGGCTCCCGGTGTTATTGGTTTGCTTGTGCACGCTGTTGAGGGAGGGCGGGCGGCGCTCTTCAAAAACTAGGTAATACACACCATTTTAAATTTTGCATGCGGATCTTAGCAAATTAACTTTCTTTCCTTTATTATAATGGATTTCCGCAAAGTAACTCCTGATTATAATAACCATCCTCTGGATGAGCTGGGGTAGAAACATATCATCCAGAAGATGTTGCAAAAGTCGACTAAGGAATATGCCAAAAATATTTTCCTCCGACCAATGATGTTATAATACGTAGATACGTCATTCACCAAAGACAACTAAAGAAAGCGTTCCGAATGCAGCGACAACGTAATAACAGCGATAACATAACATGGTCACGAGATGTTTATCCTTGTCACTCTCGTTGTAAATGGAGTAAGGTTGTCTCCTTACTTGCGATTGCGTAGTCATGGCGACGTTTGAAAAGGCGACATTTTTTTTTATTTGATAAAGTGACGAGACGAGCAAAACGTTCACCTGATGGTAAGTGCAACGTCTGCCCATAACAAATGCTGTGGCATCCAGATTATTTCTGTGTCACCACATTGCGCTCGTCACCCAGAGACATAAGTTCATAAGTCTCATGTGCCCTTCAAACCGAAACACAGTTATGTTAGCCCACTACTGCTTCACGACAGAATAACTGGCCCTGGGGCGGTACCTACCTAAACGGATTCCTGCATAGGAATCCTATCATCAGAATGCCATCGGAACACTGCTAGACTAGATTATCCCGATAGAATGGGCAGTACTTCGAGGAGTGGGATCTCCAATCCATTCGCCAAGCGTGACTATAACAGCAAATCCTATGACTTTCGTGATTGGTATACAGTATACCTTGATTGGTATACAGGAATCGGTTTTGGCACCACCGCAGTGTCAGTTGATCTTCCATCAAGCAGCAGTGTGCAAACATTACTGTCTTCGGTTTGAAGGGCACTGATTGTAGTGCTAGAAATTACTGGGCATGGGAGACTATGAACTGCTTGCTTGATACAGCTTCACGGCAGAACTGGCACTGCGGTGGTACGTATCTACCTAGACGGATTCCTATGGAGGTATCTTACTACCACCTTTATAAAATCTTACCACGCGAATGATGACCCAACTGACCATTTCTGTAATTATATATATTATTTCTGTATGAAATATCTACCTTAATACTGTATCAAAATTAATGAATGATACGCCATTTTGAAGATTATTCTTCCCTTTAATGACGAAAAATAAATTAGTCTTAAAATTAATGTTTTTTTTTTTAAATTAATTAAACAGTTTGAATTAATTAATTTAATTGTAGATAGCGCCATCTGTTGACAATCTGTTCACGTAACATGCACGACAGCTGTCGGTTGATGGCGCCATCTGTTCATGATCAAGATGAAATATTCGCTGTGGTTCGCTAGTATTGCTTATTCTACTTGTATCACCTAAAGTTATTCAGCACGTACCCGCTAACAGCAAAGCCGTGCGTCGCCGAGCGGACAGTCTCCGTGTGAGAGGCGCCCGCTCACTGCGGTACACTGCGTCACTCAGCCGCCGCACTATCTGCTCCACTAACTCCAACTTTTTGGCCTGACAATGAACAGAACTGGGATATAGCACTCAATGTATTTGCCTCTTTTACTACATTAGAGAATCTACCACCCCGTCTTATCCCGTGGGTGTCGTAAAAGTCGACAGAAGGAAAATGCAAACCAGGAGATGGGCAGCAGCATCTTCCTGGAACATTTGCCAAGCGTGGCAACTATGGCAAAATCCCCCAAAATAACAGCTACAAACTATGTATATAATTGATGGGGAGACCTTTGCTCAGCAGTGGACTAGTGATAGGCTGAAATTATGATGATGACGCTGATGATGAACTTTACAATAACTTCCTGCAAGACTTCAAGTCATTGCGATTTTATTTCCGAACAGTTTCCCATGTCAATGATATAAATCGTATAAAGAATTGGACCCCAATGGGAACCTTATGGCAAACCAGTTGTTTAATTCTGTTCCTAAGTTACTGCGTGTTCTAAGCTGTAGGTCGTGCTCGAATCCCAGACTAAGACTTTTGTGCAATATATATAAATTGTTCTCATGTCTCCGCCATTGCATCCTCAACCCATGAACATGTTAAACACCAAAGGGCACTGCAAGCTTTTAACAAAGAAGTATGCTCTTATCTTGAACGTCTCTAACGGAAAATCTGCTAGCTTGTGGATTCCACTAGACAGCAACAAGTTTGCAAATTGGCAAATAATGTATGTACAAACAGTGTATACTGAATATACTGTGTGTACAGTATTGTCAGTGTGTACTGTGTTGTCAGTGCTTACAGTGTATTCAGTGTGCACAGTGTTGTCAATGTGTACAGTATTGCCAGTGTGTACAGTGTTGTCAGTGTGTACAGTGTTGTCAGTGTGTACAGTGTTGACACTGACAACAGTACTGAGTACAGTGTAATTAGCGTACAGTATATTTGGTGTACAGTGTAATCAGTTTGTAGTGTTGTTAGTGTGTACAGTGAATTCATTGTGTACAGTGTTGTCAGTGTGTAGAGTGTATTCAGTGTGCACAGCGTAGCTTGCCTCCAGATTATCGGCGGTGGCGGACAGTGCGCGGACGTGCGGCAGCTGAGTGCGCTGCGTGTGCAGCGCAGCCTGCAGAGCTTGTGCCGCCGCCAGCACGCGGCCGGCGCTGGCCAACTCCCTGCACGAGCGCTCCGACACTACCACACGCTCGCTGAAACCGAGTTATAGCTCTTAAGTATCCTATATGTCAACTATCACTAATACTTCAGTTTTTTTTATACGATAAAGTGACGAAAAAAGCCAAACGTTCACCTGATAATAAGCGCAACGTCTGCCCATAACAAATGCTATGTCACTCAGAATATTTCTGTGTGACACCACACTGCATCTGTCACCCTGAGACATCAGTTCTTAAGTCTCATATGCCCAGTAATTACGCTAGCTCTCAGTGCCCTTCAAACCGAAAAACAGTAACGTTTCATACCACTGCTTCACGGCAGAATAACTGGCCCTGGGGTGGTACCTACCTAGATGGATTCATATCACCAGAAGCACCTGGCATCATTACTGGTGCATTACGTGTGGTGGCGGCTTAAAAGAATCTACCACCCCATCTCGTCCCGTGGGTGTCGTAAAAGTCGACAGAAGGAAAAATAAAAACCAGAAGATGGGCAGCAGCATCTTCCTGGAACATCTCAATAACTAAACTGCGGTTGCGAACCCGCCTGCCAAACGTGGCAACTATAGCAATCGCCCCCAAAACGAGAGCTACTAACTTTTGTGGCAAACTATGGGGGAGGCCTACGTTCAGCAGTGGACTAGGGATAGGCTGAAACGACGACGACGACGACTGGTGGTAGGACGTTTTGCTCGTTTCGTCACTTTATACAATAAAAAAAAAAACTTACATATCAGCAAGCATCCGCAGTGCATGGTGATGTGCCCGAGCGTCTGCCCACAGGCGGCGCAAGTCTGCGCGACGAAGGCGCAGCAACGCTCTGCAGGCGGCGAGCCGGGCCACAGCCGCCGCGCCGTGCGCACCCCAAGCACTTAGTGCCGCACCAACACTGGTGAATTTCTGTAATAAAATCGTTGAAAAATGCACTATGTAAATTGTTGTCTTTTGGCGCCAATTTGGAATGTAATGGTTGTGTTTTTTTATACCCGTGTCTATGCCAGTTTTGATGTTTCATTACATGTTTCATTAAAGTTTATTATGCAGTGTGTGCTTGTGAAAGCGTAGCGCGACACTTGACACGCAAAAAACCGGCCCATTACTATCTACAAGTATATAGTTATCATCATCATCATCATTTCAGCCTATCTAGTAGTGTGGACTAGTGTCCACTGCTGAACATAGGCCTCCCCCATAGATTTTGCCATAGCAGCCTAACTAACCTTTAGTAAAAATAATCTTTCATTTTACTGTAAACGACACTGTTGATGTCTTGCTGCCTTTTTGAAAATTGCTATGTATCTGATATACTTCTTTTTGATACTTTGACAGTAGCAAAAAGTTTGCTACCATTCACATAAAAAAATAAATTCAAATTATTTATTGCATTCCTGAGTAAATATATGTAATACTAACAATTAGCACATCATGAAACCTGTCCTGTATAGGGCACTAGTCGATACCAGCACTTTATTTAGGTGAATATAGGTTTGCTCAATATCCTATGATTTGATTTTTCGGGACAAAAAGTATCCTCTGTCTGTAGGAAAGGAAGTTAATTTGCTAAGATCGACATGTAAAACATAAAATGGTGTAGTACATTACCCAGACAGCCACCGAGTCTGTTGAAGAGTCTATGACACTTGATATTTAAGGCGAAACATGTGTCATGTTCTCGACTTCAGTCGTGTATATTACCTAGTGGTAGAATCATAGTGGTGGAGAGTATCTGGTGGCAGTGTTAGTTTACTTGTGCACGCTACTGAGGGAGGGCGGGCGGTGCTCTTCAAAAGTAGGTAATGTACACCATTTTATATTTTACATGTGGATCTGAGCAAATTAACTTCTTTTCCCACATTATAATTGATTTCTGCAAAGTAATGCCTGATTCTATTAACTATATCCTATGTCTGTTTACAAGATGCTAGCTATCTCTGTGCCAAATTTTGTCAAGATTGGTTCAGCGGACGAACCTTAAAAAGGTAACAAGTCAACGGATAGACAGAGAAAATTACTTTAAAATTATGGTATTAGTATGGATTACAAACATACATCAACAACAACATAAATGGAAAAGTAACTCTCCATGTCCCTCAGTTTGTCCACTTTTCACAGCTCAACCATTAAGTTGACCCTGACGAAATTTGGCACAGAGATATCTTGCATCCTGGAAAGGGCTATAGGATTTTTCATTTACACTTTTTATCTCAGAAAATCAAATAGTTCGCAAGGGATATTTAAGGCCTAAATCCATGAAGACAAGTCATGAGCATTAGCTAGTTTAATATAAAATATTTATTAGTCTGTAGACTTATCATCCGAAAATTCCTCTAGAGTGGATGCTTTTATATAATCTTTTTGCACTAACATAAACAATCCTAAGTAATCATCCATACTAATATCTATAGGAGTAGCGTGTACTTAAGGTAAAGGGTTACCTGCATAACTTCCGTGATTTCTTGTGAATGTGCTGCAACAAGCTCATCGAGTCTAGCATCACTCTTTTTGTACTCCTTTTCCAGTTTAGCTCTCTCCTTTTCACGTTGCTCATTTGTCTCACTTGCTGATAAAGTCCGTATGACGGACATCAGGAGACCACTCTAAAATACAGGTTGAAACAGTTTCAAAACTTTGTACCCCTTTCTAAGCAAATTTTGCACACGGACAATTGTAGATTTCGCATAGTGAAAGTTTGCATGGAGAAGCAGAGAATCTTAAATTTATTTCATAATGCATGTTACAAATACATTACATTGAATAAAACAAAACATTCATTGTTTACGTTTACTGCCAATGTCAAACACATACTAAATGTCAATTATCAAAAAGGTATGGCTTTTTAAATATATATATTTTATAATATTAGGGAGGCCTCTGTTCAGCAGTGGACTAGTGGTAGGCTGAAATGATGATGATGACATCTGAGGACTGTGATGGAAAGTTCCTTTGCCAGTAATCCGTTCTCCAGAATTCTAATTAGTAATTTAATAAGTAGTACTCTGCTGCTTAATTATATGGCAGTCGATTCAAAATCAATGTTCCATGGTTGATTTGAAGAAAGATTCCCAGATTAATTTCATGACTGAATATTTGTTAACTAAATTGATAACATTATTGTTTTTGATATAAGAAGAAAGGCACACATAAATATTATTTTAAGAATAATTTGAGATTTTACAGCTCCTTCATATATTACCGTTTCTTTCCCTTGTTTTACGCCACGAGGTGGTTTTGTTGGTGGTGGCGAAGACATTTCTTAAGAATATGTATTATAAGCAATATTTTGTTATCCGCCCCAATAATACAATAAATCTAAAACGTATGAGTAAGTGTCAGTGTCACTGTCGTTGTCACACTCACTGACAGCTTAAAGCAACAGTTTTTTATCAGATAAATTTCATATTACATATGTAAATAAAATATAATTTACTACATTCTAATTATTTGAAAGTATGTATGAATATTGACAGCAAAATGATAGTTCAATTATACCGAATATTTGTGGTTGATAGAGTCGAAACGAAAAGCACGATCTCTAGTCATGAACCCAGAACATTAATATTTGACACCACACTGCGCCCGTCATCCTAAGATATCATATCCATTAGTATCTATCTAAAGCTATATATATATACATATCAGTTAGTAAGTGCAGATCGAAACGCACATTATTTTTTCACGGTGGAATAATTAGCCGTGGGGGGTAACTACCTAGACGGATTCCATAGCTTAGCATAGCATTGGCATAGCAATAGCATTAACATAACTTGTCGTCTCAACTTAGACCACCATAGATCAAAAACTTACATTTCGTTTTTAAAGAGTCTTTCTATTTTCCGAACCACAAAAAAATAAGCAGTCTTAATGACTGCCTACTTTTTTTTCGGAAAAAATTGGCCGTCAATATCGAAATTTCGGTATTGAACTATCGATATATTGTAAAAAAACATATATATCGATATTTAAAAAAAATTACATCGATATTTTATCACCAGTCCCATCTGGCAGCCCTGATAATTATAATTAGCCGTTTTTTTTTGAATTTTATTTTCAAATGTTTGTTTCATTTAAAATTTCTACACTTAATCAAAATTAATAATGGATTATTCGACAATCAGTAACAAAACTAACTTTACTGAAGTTGAAGAATTAACGAACGGAGAACTAAGTGAACGTTATTATTTACTCCGAAAACAATATGAGAATTTATCCAACAGTTTTGAAGCAACGAAACAGGAGCTTCATGAGACTAGACGTAATTATCAAACCGCTTTAGATGTTCAGAGTCATTTAAACGCCGAATTGGAGAGCCTGCAATCTGATGAGGAGAAACGTCGAAGTGAACTGAGTTCCCGTATTTCTTTGTTACAAGACCAAATTTCGGCTTTACGTGAAGAGCATTTAGAGACTGCAGAACGACATGCAAATGATGTAAAGGAGCTGGAGACCGAAATTCGACGCTTGAAAGAAGAAAATTCTGTTGTTGATTCAAGAAAATCTCCTGAACGGGACACCGGAGAGTTGGATGAAATTCGTGCTGCCCTCTTGCTAGCTACGTCTGATGCGACTTCAGCGAATGCAGCTCTCGAAGAGGCACGCGCAGAATGTGCGTCATGGCGTTTAAAAGTTGAGGAACTAGTATCTGAAATAGGAGAACTAAGAGCAGCAGCTGATATCCGCCGAGAAGAGTTGAAAGCTGCCGGCGAACGCGAGGCGTCGGCTTTAGCTGAACTGGTTGAGACTAGAGCTATGCTGCATCAAGTTGACTCACAGGATTTACAACCACATGGTAAGGAATACAACAGCAATGAACTTATCAAACACTTGAGATAAAGCCAATTATTCTGCCGTGAAGCAGTAGTGTGCACACATTACTGTGTTTCGGTCTGAAGGGCACTGACAGCTAGCGTAATCACTGGACATATGAGACTTAAGAACTTATGTCTTAGGGTGACGGGCGCAGTGTGGTGCTACACAGAAATATTCTGAGTAACACAGCATCTGTTATGGGCAAACATTGCACTTACCATCAGGTGAATGTTTTGCTTGTCTCGACACTTTATCAAATAAAAAAATATCTGGCAGTTGTTATTTGTGCAGAATATTATAGTGCCCCAAGACTAAAGCTATTGGTGTAACAGAGGTGTATTTGAACCTGGGAACTACTTAGCAAGCAGATATTCTAAACTAAGCAGCTTTCGATAAATATTATCCAAAAGGCCTCTGATGAATTGCTGGATGAGTGAAAAAAATACCAGAATCATCAAAGTGTAAGGTCTGAGGTAGTAATAATTAATCATTCCAGTTAAGAAACCTATGTTCTTTGATATACTGTTTTTAACCTGATAATTTAACCAACCCTTTGTTTTGCTTAAAAATTCATTGAAGTTATATTATATCTTAAAATAGTTTATTTTTTAATGCTGAAAGTATTTGTTTTATAGTTTCATTAGTTTTTGACCCACTTAACCACATTAGAAGTAAACTATCTTTAAAAAAATATCTATATTAGTAGTAGTGTTCATGGACTGTATATAAACTCAGAATTTGAAAATATTGATTCTGAAATTAAATTCCCTTAGATTGTAAAAAAGATGTAGGTTATTTGAAACCACCAAACACTTGGAAATATTTCACAAACTTTAATATTATTATAATTAAAAAAAATTATTATAAAAAAATCTTACATTCTCTAGTTAGTTTGTTTATCCGTCAACCCTCTGGGCACAGAACCTGACTACTAAGCTGCAGGTCCAGGGTTCAAATCCTGGCTAGAGCCATCATTAGTGCCAAATCACAAATTGTTGGTTTAGACTTTGGTTGTGTTGTCCATGTGAAATTTATACCAGAAAGACACATCCACAATACAGAAGAAATCCTAGTGTGGGTTTTTTTATAATGATTATGTAATATGCATATTTTTTTTTTCAGCTGCCAAAGGTAACTCAATATTTGCTGAAGTTGAAGATAAGAGACAAGAGATGGCCAAGAACTTGATACAAATGAAGCAAACAAATTCTAGGGTAAGTATTTGTTGATGCTTTGTTTGTTGTTTTGTTGATGCGTTTATTTAATGAAGTGTTTGTGTCAGATCTTATGTACTGATTAGGTACTGTATATACCTAATCAGTGCATGCAACTCTTGCACATTGTCATTGTCATTTTTCTTGTGATTTTAATATAAGACAAACATAATTTCAGTTACGAAGAGATTTAGCTAACAAACAGGCAGAACTAGACGCTCTTTTGCATGAGAAGCAGACAATATGGGAACAGCAAGCGGGGGCCACTGCTCATTTTGACAGAGAATTGATTGGTAAGTGAATTTGAATGATGCACCACAGTAGGATTTCTCCTGTATCGTAGGTGCGTTTTACAGACATACATTTCTCATGCACAACTCAACCAGACTCAAAAACTACCAATTTGTGTTTTTGCACAAATTTTCGCTCTGGCTGGGATTCGAACCTAGGACTAGTGGCGTAGAAGTCAGGTACCACTATGCCATGCGGTCGTCAAGACAATAACAGTGATGATAATGATGATGATGATGATTCTCCTAGCCGATTTCGACCACGGCGACAACTGCCGACTACTGTCGAGAGCCATAAACTGCGCAGGAGATATTATAGTGCCACAAGTGTACGCGCAAACACAGAGGCACTCACTCGTCTCAACCTACCCGCGCCCGATGTAACGCTGATGCGATAAGATCGGAGGCAGGCCAGAATGCAGTGTCAGAAACACGGGGACAATCACAACACAACCAGACCCGAAAACCAACAATTTATGTTTTAGCACAAATGTTGGCTGGGATTCGAACCCAGGACCCGCGGCTTAGAAGTCGGGTACTCTGACCACTAGGCCACGCGGTCTTCGGGTTTTTTTTTTATACAATTACAGTATCTTCTATTTGAAGTCTGCCTCCAATGTTTCATGAGAGCTTAATACTTTCACTATTCCTCCAAGAGTTCAAGTTTGTCTTATGTGTTTTCTTCAAATTGTCTACTTTGTGAAGATATTGTATACAGTGAATATAATGTCTTGTTCAACTTATTGTTTGCTTTTAGTTGTGATTGAATTTCAGAACAAAATCTAAATGAAAAGTAATTTTTCATAAAATAGTATGACGACCATGTGTCCTAGTCAGATACTCTGACTACTGCGCTGCAGTTCTGTGATTGAATCTCAGCCAACATATTTTATGTGCAAAAACTCACATAGCCCAACTGAGTTTGATGTTGGTTGTGTTTTTAAGGAACAATCCTTATGATAATAAATTCTTATGATATAATAAAAAATATATAAAAAAAATATAATTAGCTTCAGTGCCATGTTTTTAAACTGCTGCTTCATGATAGAATAACTGGCATTGCTGTAGCACCTGAAATCTGAAACCAAGGCAGGTTTAAGAAATCATATCGCTAGTTTAACGCATACATACATAGAGCCATGCTCACAGCTCTTTTACATTGGGGTAGGCAGAGATCAAGTCTTTCCACTTGCTACAATCTAAACCCATGTTCGCTTCTTCTACTTTCACAAGCGTTTTTATACAAGCGTGTCGGCTGCGGGTACTTTTGACATGACCTTTCCATAAAACGATTTTGATCTTATCCTGATCAGTTCGCCTAAGTCGACTGTGGAATTACTTTATTTTGTGATGTAGTGCTGATGTGGTGGCTGTGTGGTTCCCAGAGAGCTACGAGGAGCGCATCTCGCAGCTGGAGGGCATGTGCGAGCGGCAGCGACGTGAGCTGGCGCGCTGGTTCGCGCGCCTGGCCGAGCCCGCGCTGCCCGCCTGGCTGCCCGCCGTGCTCGACCACCTCAAGTGAGCTCCCCCTGCCCCCGTAGCCACACCTAGCGCTGCCCGCCTGGCTGCCCGCCGTGCTCGACCACCTCAAGTGAGCTCCCCCTGCCCCCGTAGCCACACCTAGCGCTGCCCGCCGTGCTCGACCACTTCAAGTGAGCTCCCCCTGCCCCCGTAGCCACACCTAGCGCTGCCCGCCGTGCTCGACCACTTCAAGTGAGCTCCCCCTGCCCCCGTAGCCACACCTAGCGCTGCCCGCCTGGCTGCCCGCCGTGCTCGACCACCTCAAGTGAGCTCCCCCTGCCCCTGTAGCCACACCTAGCGCTGCCCGCCGTGCTCGACCACCTCAAGTGAGCTCCCCCTGCCCCCGTAGCCACACCTAGCGCTGCCCGCCTGGCTGCCCGCCGTGCTCGACCACCTCAAGTGAGCTCCCCCTGCCCCCGTAGCCACACCTAGCGCTGCCCGCCGTGCTCGACCACTTCAAGTGAGCTCCCCCTGCCCCCGTAGCCACACCTAGCGCTGCCCGCCTGGCTGCCCGCCGTGCTCGACCACTTCAAGTGAGCTCCCCCTGCCCCCGTAGCCACACCTAGCGCTGCCCGCCTGGCTGCCCGCCGTGCTCGACCACCTCAAGTGAGCTCCCCCTGCCCCTGTAGCCACACCTAGCGCTGCCCGCCGTGCTCGACCACTTCAAGTGAGCTCCCCCTGCCCCCGTAGCCACACCTAGCGCTGCCCGCCGTGCTCGACCACTTCAAGTGAGCTCCCCCTGCCCCCGTAGCCACACCTAGCGCTGCCCGCCTGGCTGCCCGCCGTGCTCGACCACCTCAAGTGAGCTCCCCCTGCCCCTGTAGCCACACCTAGCGCTGCCCGCCGTGCTCGACCACTTCAAGTGAGCTCCCCCTGCCCCCGTAGCCACACCTAGCGCTGCCCGCCGTGCTCGACCACTTCAAGTGAGCTCCCCCTGCCCCCGTAGCCACACCTAGCGCTGCCCGCCGTGCTCGACCACCTCAAGTGAGCTCCCCCTGCCCCTGTAGCCACACCTAGCGCTGCCCGCCGTGCTCGACCACTTCAAGTGAGCTCCCCCTGCCCCCGTAGCCACACCTAGCGCTGCCCGCCGTGCTCGACCACTTCAAGTGAGCTCCCCCTGCCCCCGTAGCCACACCTAGCGCTGCCCGCCGTGCTCGACCACCTCAAGTGAGCTCCCCCTGCCCCTGTAGCCACACCTAGCGCTGCCCGCCGTGCTCGACCACTTCAAGTGAGCTCCCCCTGCCCCCGTAGCCACACCTAGCGCTGCCCGCCGTGCTCGACCACTTCAAGTGAGCTCCCCCTGCCCCCGTAGCCACACCTAGCGCTGCCCGCCGTGCTCGACCACCTCAAGTGAGCTCCCCCTGCCCCTGTAGCCACACCTAGCGCTGCCCGCCGTGCTCGACCACTTCAAGTGAGCTCCCCCTGCCCCCGTAGCCACACCTAGCGCTGCCCGCCGTGCTCGACCACCTCAAGTGAGCTCCCCTTGCCCCTGTAGCCACACCTAGCGCTGCCCGCCGTGCTCGACCACTTCAAGTGAGCTCCCCCTGCCCCCGTAGCCACACCTAGCGCTGCCCGCCGTGCTCGACCACTTCAAGTGAGCTCCCCCTGCCCCCGTAGCCACACCTAGCGCTGCCCGCCGTGCTCGACCACCTCAAGTGAGCTCCCCCTGCCCCTGTAGCCACACCTAGCGCTGCCCGCCGTGCTCGACCACTTCAAGTGAGCTCCCCCTGCCCCCGTAGCCACACCTAGCGCTGCCCGCCGTGCTCGACCACCTCAAGTGAGCTCCCCCTGCCCCTGTAGCCACACCTAGCGCTGCCCGCCGTGCTCGACAACTTCAAGTGAGCTCCCCCTGCCCCCGTAGCCACACCTAGCGCTGCCCGCCTGGCTGCCCGCCGTGCTCGACCACCTCAAGTGAGCTCCCCCTGCCCCCGTAGCCACACCTAGCGCTGCCCGCCGTGCTCGACCACTTCAAGTGAGCTCCCCCTGCCCCCGTAGCCACACCTAGCGCTGCCCGCCTGGCTGCCCGCCGTGCTCGACCACCTCAAGTGAGCTCCCCCTGCCCCCGTAGCCACACCTAGCGCTGCCCGCCTGGCTGCCCGCCGTGCTCGACCACCTCAAGTGAGCTCCCCCTGCCCCCGTAGCCACACCTAGCGCTGCCCGCCGTGCTCGACCACTTCAAGTGAGCTCCCCCTGCCCCCGTAGCCACACCTAGCGCTGCCCGCCTGGCTGCCCGCCGTGCTCGACCACCTCAAGTGAGCTCCCCCTGCCCCTGTAGCCACACCTAGCGCTGCCCGCCGTGCTCGACCACTTCAAGTGAGCTCCCCCTGCCCCCGTAGCCACACCTAGCGCTGCCCGCCTGGCTGCCCGCCGTGCTCGACCACCTCAAGTGAGCTCCCCCTGCCCCCGTAGCCACACCTAGCGCTGCCCGCCGTGCTCGACCACTTCAAGTGAGCTCCCCCTGCCCCCGTAGCCACACCTAGCGCTGCCCGCCTGGCTGCCCGCCGTGCTCGACCACCTCAAGTGAGCTCCCCCTGCCCCCGTAGCCACACCTAGCGCTGCCCGCCGTGCTCGACCACCTCAAGTGAGCTCCCCCTGCCCCCGTAGCCACACCTAGCGCTGCCCGCCGTGCTCGACCACTTCAAGTGAGCTCCCCCTGCCCCCGTAGCCACACCTAGCGCTGCCCGCCTGGCTGCCCGCCGTGCTCGACCACCTCAAGTGAGCTCCCCCTGCCCCCGTAGCCACACCTAGCGCTGCCCGCCTGGCTGCCCGCCGTGCTCCTCAAGTGATCCGCTCTACTGCTCCACCTCAATTAAGCCCCTCCATTGCTTCACCTCAAGTGAGCCCCTTGACACCATAGAAGCTCGAGAAATATCTCATACGCCTCCTTTTCCCTCCCTCCTTTTTCGTCCTTTTCTTGGCAACATCGTCTGTCAAATTGGTGAGCCTGACGTGATTTCAACACTCGGCTGTCATCTCCCAAAAAAGCATCAAAAAGTCTCGACCACACTAGCGTTTGTCCGAAGTGCGCGTTCCTCCAAGGTTTGCTGCACTCGTCACCACGTCAGTTCTTATATCCATACATACAGTCACGACTTTTTTTCCATGTAAGGGGTAAACAGAAGCCGCTTTACCGTAACGTTTGCCGAACCATGTCCCCCGCCTTTTTGGTACGAGTAAAAAAATATATTCCCCATTGCGTTCCCACGAGCAGTATCGTGACGGCATTTTACATTGTTGTGTTATTCTGCACTAATAACGACTTCCTGCAATACCTTAGTCACCTCTTACGACACCTCGGTAGGAATGAGGTAGGCTCTATACTCTGTTAGTTAGTTGCCTCTCTCCCCATCCTCGAATAATTTTGACTGGTGGTAGGATTCCTATGCAGAAATCCGTCTAGGTAGGTACCACTCCAGGGCCAGTTATTCAGTAACTGGAGCAGTGAAGCAGTGAAGCAGTAGTGTGCAAACATTACTGTGTTTCGGTTTGAACGGCACTGAGAACTAGCGTAATCACTGGGCATATGAGACTTAAGAACTTATATCTCAGGGTGACGGGCGCAGTGTGATGGTCACATAGAAATTTTCTGGGTGACACAGCATTTGTTATGGGCAGATGTTGCACTAACCGTCAGGTGAACGTTTTGCTCGTTCCGTCACTTTTATGAAAAAAAAATTAAAAAAATGGATATAAATGAATTGTATATATCAACAACAGGACTGAATGTGAACAGTTGCGAGCTGAAGTGCTATCCAGAGGGGCAGCTCAGTTGGCGAGTGCAGCACAAGTCAGGGAGTTGCGGAGGAAAATCGCCCTCATCACCGCCGATGCGCCCAAGCAATCCCTGTCGCCGGTGATCAGTGCCGATAAAGACGAAAGTGGCGTGCAGAAACTTACCCACCAAACAAAGAAACCTAACCCGGAAGATGTTAAGAAAAAAGTGTCCTTCAATTGATTTGTACTGTGATTTAATGTTAAGGAAATATGTTATATAAGATAAATGATTTAAATTAGAGATCGCCCAATCGCCCAAATTTGATCGTAATTCATGTTTTTTTTTTATTGAATTTAATGTATTTGTAACATCTTTATACGAGTATATATAATTCATCTATACGTGTGTATGTCACTTAACTCTTAAACGGCTGCACCGATTTTGATGAAATTTTCGTGTGTGTTAGAGTTAGATGGTTTAGATTCACAATTAGGCCCGGTAGGTGGCGCTGCGATCTAGTTCTAGGAGAATGTCAAATCACACTTAGTATCTAGTAACTTACTGGTGGTAGAATTCCTATGCAGGTATCCGTCTAGGTAGGTACAACCGCAGCGCCAGTTATTCTGCCGTGAAGCAATAGTGTGCAAACATTACTGTGTTTCGGTTTGAAGGGCACTGAGAGCTAGCGTAATCACAGGGCATATGAGACCTAAGAACTTATGGTTATGACTCAGGGTGATAGGCACCGGTCTGGTGTCACCCAGAACTTTATGGGCAGACGTAGAACTTACCACCAGGCGATTGTTTTGCTCGTTTCGTCACTATCTCCAATAAAAAAAAATAAAAAACCAACTTTGCCAAATCTCACACTATTCCGTGGGCACAATATGTTTGAAAAGGGATTCAAGTTTTCTCTTCACATACTCGTATTAATACTCTGCAAACCTTATTGTGTTGCGGTCTGAAGGTTACTGAGAGCTACTGTTATTATTATATGAGATTTAATATCTGGTGTCTCAGGGTGACGAGAGCTGTTTGGTGCCACACAAAAACATTCTGGATGACACAGCATTGGTGCAATTGTGAATGTTGTGTTCCTCTTTTTTTTTTGTATAAAGTGACGAGACGAGCCAAACGTTCACCAGATGGTAAGTGCAACGTCTGCCCATAACAAATGCTGTGTCACCTAGAACATTACTGTGTGACACCACACCACGCCTGTCACCCTGAGACATCAGTTATTAAGTCTCATATGCCCAGTGATTACACTACCTCACAGTGCCCTTCAAACCGTAACACAGTAATGTTTGCACACTACTGCTTCACGGCAGAATAACTGGCCCTGAGGTGGTACCTACCTAGACAGATTCCTGCATAGGAAACCTGCCACCAGATCGTCTCATCGCTTTCCCGTTTCCCCTATAAAAAAAAAACAATCACCGCAACTGGTCATTCTTGGAAAGGTCGATGGAAAAGGAGCAAGGAGTCGCTGACCCTTGCAATGGCCCCGTCAGATCTCACCAATCCACATAAGTCTTCACAATAAACTTTATGGAGTACTTAAATGAAGTATTTAAGTCAAAAGTCTTAAATTATGACCGTAAATTATGCGCTGTGACATACTTAATGATGCAATCTTTTTTTACGGTACTCATGAGCAATGGTTATTATATTCGATTAATAATTCGATCTTAATATTTATTTTTATGATAATTATTAACCATTAAAACAAATATTAAAAAGAAGGCAATGGTGATTCATGTTTACGTATAATGTTGTCATAAAAAGTTTATACACTCGCGTCAAAAAAATCGCACATCCGAAAAAAATAATTTAAATACTATTTTAACATAACAGGCCAATGGCAATGTTGTGGTTTGAGGGTATCATTCGAAAGGTAATTTCATTAGCTTTCAGGAATTTTAATTGAATTTTACTTTTATAACGAGACGAAAGAGAAATTAAAGAAAAAGACAGGGTATGTACAAATTTGCAAATTATTTAAAAAAAAACTTAATAAATACAAAAAAAGTTCTTAAAACCTAGTGTTACCCCCCCTTGCCTTGATAACGGCTTCCATGCGATCTTTCATGGACCTTACAAGGATCGCAACAGCCTCTTGGGGTATTTGTTCCCACTCTTCAAGTACCGCATCTTGGAGCTCTTGAAGAGTGGCTGGAGCTGGATCTCGAGCTCGCACGCGCCGTTTTAGGTCATCCCAGAGATGTTCTATTGGGTTAAGGTCTGGACTTCGTGCTGGCCAATGCATAACAGGGATATCGACCTCCTGTAAATAATCCCGTACAATAGCCGCGGTGTGGCAACGAGCATTATCATGCATTAACATGAATCCATCACCGACATAACCAGCATACGGGACCACATGTTCCTCCAGGATTTCAGTAATGTACCGACCAGCATTTAATGACCCTTGCCCACGGCCACCCCGAGTCCGGGAAACGCACACAAGTTCCTTTTTTTCCGTCGACGGAAATGCCGCCCCAAAACATACACGAGCCACCGCCGTATTCGACGGATTCTTCGAAGCAGGGTTGTGTGAACCTCTCCCTGCCTGTCTTCTGTAGACCCTTCTACGTCTGTCATTGCAGAAGAGACAGACCCTCGTCTCATCAGAGAAGAGTACGGTCCGCCACTGTTCTAGAGTCCACTCGCAATGATTGCGAGCAAACTCTAGGCGATCTCTGCGATGCTGTGCAGTAAGTTTTGGACCTTTAGCAGGTCTATGGGCTGTTAAACTCTTTTCGTGTAACCTTCTTCTTATCGTAGAAACACTCACAGATGTTCTCCGAGTTGATCGAAGCTGTTGTTGCAACTCAACAGCATTTGTAAAACGGTTTCGTAAAGATGTCGTAACGATGAAACGGTCATCTCTTTCTGATGTGCACCGTTTTCTTCCAGATCCCGGTTTTCTAACATAACCACCAGTCTGCTGAAAACGTTGGAACACCCGTCGAACTGAAAAACGGGACAGGTTCAACTGTCGAGCAACGTCACACTGCCGCATCCCCGACTGCAATAGGGCAATCACTTGAGCGGCTTCTTCAGAGCTGGTGTCCATCTTTACTTGTTCTTACTTGGGTTACTTGTTAACGTGTGTTCACTGCAAAGTCTTAATTACGACTGGCCCATATTTCGTTCGTAGTCATCACTTGTACCCGTTTCCGGGCGCAGGGAAACTGTTCGGGGCTTTTTGCCCCCCTCAGTGGTTAATTACGCCGCGCGCAAATACGCACGGGTCACTGGGTTTGCCTTAAGTATTAGGCAGTGGATGTCCTGGTCCATTAACTGGCCACGACGGTCAGCACCCTAGTGGGGTACTGATTTTCACTCCACCCTCCGCGGACCGGCCGGCCAGGTGAACCCCATTTTGGGGAAGCCCGGCCAGCTTACCAGCGGACAGGCGGTGATTTGGCATATCATGTTATGCACCGGAGACCATGCTTCAGTGCTTACTGATTAGTCCTACTCAGGACGGCTATGGAGCTCGCGAGGGAGGTGTTTGCCCTCAGGAGGTCGAGCGTGTAGTGGGGCGATGTTTGCCACATGTGCATGGATAGACGCATCTGCACGCTCGAACATGTTCGTCGCGAGCCGCCGCACAAATGCGTTCCAGGTTCTCCAGCTTGAGATCCCTCTGGATGGTACTGTTCCGCACTGCGCGAGGGGCGCCGACAATAGCACGCAGACAGAGGTGCTCCTGGGTTTGTAGCATCTTCCTAGATGTGGCGCTCGTCATGGCGTACCATGCCGGCGCGGCATAGGTGATCCTGCTCCTAATATAGGATTTATAGATGTTAATTTTAACCCTCGTCGGAAGGCGGGAGGTCAATACCGGACGCAAGAGTGCTCGAGCCGTCCGAGTTTTTGCTACTGTCGCTTGGACATGGGGATGAATAGATAGTCTCCGGTCGATGATAATACCGAGGTACTTGACCGTTCGGGACCAGTCAATGGTTTCCTCTCCAAATTTTAGTTTTGGTGGCAGTCTCTTCGCCTGTCCCAGCGCGATGGCCTGTGTCTTACTGACATTCACCGACAACCTCCAGTCGGTGGTCCAGGTCTTCACTTGGTTGAGTGTCCTTTGCAGCATCTTGATTGCGTATGCGGTGTTCTTCGATGTTGTATAGAACGCCGCATCGTCTGCAAACAACGCGAGCTTAGTCTGCTCGCTGCTTGGGATGTCATCGGTGAACGTCGAGTAGCACACGGGGGAGAGACAGCTCCCCTGCGGTACTCCTGCTGCGACCGCTCGCGCTGATGACAGGGTCCCCCCGACTGCCACCACGAACCGGCGGTCCTCCAGGAATGATGCCACCACCTTCACTATGGCCCTGTGGATGGGCAGCAGCGACAGCTTGTACAGGAGTCCTGCGTGCCATACTCTATCGAAGGCACTTTCCATATCGAGGAGTACTGCAACCATGGTTTCCTTCCTGTTTGCAGCTGTGGCCGCATGGTTGAGTACCCTCGATAATTGCAGCGTTGTTGAGTGTCCGGCCCTAAACCCGAACTGCTCTGGTCTCAGGTTTGTGTTTGGTGTAATGTATCGCAACAGGAGTTTTTCAAACACCTTCGAGATACTTGAAAGCAGCGTGATGGGGCGGTAACTCCCCGGCATCAAGATGTTTTTTCCAGGCTTTGGCAGCATGATAACTTTGCCGGTCTTCCACTCGACGGGGAAGTGGCCAGTTCTTAATATGCCATTACACAGTCTGGTAATGGCTGCTATGGCTCTTGGCGGCAAGTGGCGTAATGCTTCGTTTGTGACCCCATCGAGTTCAGGGGCTTTCTTCGGCTTCATAGTGCGTATCATGCGCCAAGTCTGGGCCGGGGAGAAGAAAATCTTCCTGCCCTTTCGGTCTCTACTTCGTCCGTCTCACGGGTGAAGTAGTCTCGAAGGTGCCTCTCGACTGTTGCGATATGCTCGTGGTTGGTTGCTGGGAAGGGCCGGAACTGCTGCTCCAGGTGTGCCCCGAAGATCTCCGCCCTGTCGGACTCACTGTGACGGAGTGAACCGTCGCTGTGCCTAAGTGGCCTCCTCGGGTTCTTGGTTCCAGAGAGCTGGCGACAAAGTTTGTGGATCGAGGTCCAGTCGTCCTCGATCGCATCCAAATGCAGGTCCCAGCTCTCGGCTCGATAGTCCAGTATTTCCTGTTTCAGTTTGACCGTCAGGTTGTAGATGACGGTCTTTTGCATTGGACATCTTGTAACTTGCCACACCCTCCGCAGCCTCCTCCTCTTCTGGATGAGGTCTAGGATACTGCGGGGGAGCTGGCGTAGTCTGTTCCTTCTTTCGAAGAAGGTGGTGGCCTCCCTGAGCGCGTCTCGCGCTGTTCCCGTGAAATGGGCGCACAACGCGTCCACCTCTTCAGGGGATGTGACGGGGTTGGAACGCGTGTGCAGTTCCATTTTCTCGGTAAAAATGTTCCAATCTATGCGTCGACGTGGTGCCGCTGGCGGTGCGTCCGGAATTGCGTCTTTCAACACGACCATGACAGGCAGGTGGTCTGACCCCATGTCCTCAAAAAGCACCTCTTGTGCTATGGGAATGGCGATACGATGTGCTATGACGACGTCAAGTACATCGGGAGCACTGTTCACATTGCCCGGGTAATGTGTAGGAGTCTCCGGTCCAGTTACTAAGTACTCCTTCGCCTCAGCGTCGTCAAAGAGGACCCTTCCGTTAGGGCAGATGTAGTTGCTGTTCCACCCCGTGTGCTTGCAATTTAGGTCGCCAGCTATTACGGTTGGTGTATTTTCGTCAAAGTTGCTCCTTATTTCCTTGGGGTCAATTTTGCCCGCAGGAGGTCTATAGGCGGCAAATAGCCTGAGCCTATTGGCCCCAAGGAAGACTTCGATGCCTAATTTATATATCGTTTGGAAGCACACGGGGGTGATGGGTTGGTGGAGAATCGTCCTTCTCACCAATATCGCCAGTCCTCTGTAGGCCTTGCCCATGGGGGATTTCTCGTCCTGCCTGTAGGAGATGTAGCCTGGTATGAAGAGTTTTGACGTAGGACGCAGGTGTGTTTCGGAGATTAACACCACGTCGACGTCTTGTTCCTGGAGAAGTACGCGAAGAAGGGGGATCTTCTTCGCCAAGCAATTAGCGTTCCAGTGGAGTGATCTGAGGGGCCTCCTATCCATTGTTGATTATTAGTCGGGTCACGACCCTCATAATCTCATCCAACGGATCCGTCCCGGCCCGGACAGCAGTCACCAGTTCAAGTAAGATCCTAATGACCTCTGCTCTGGTGATGCTGTCCGTTCCCGGTGCCTGTGTTGGTTGGCTCCTTTTGGTTATCTTGTCTCGGGGTGGTAAGTCGATGTGCTCTGCCGCAGGCTTCTGGGCCGTGGGTATAACAGCCGCTGGTGCTGCTGCTTCCTCACCAGTAGCCCTATCCTTGCCGGGTTCATCAGAGGATTTCTTTTTGCGGATTCTTTTTCTCTTGGGCTTCTTCGGTTGCCCACCTGATGGGGGAGCCCCTCTGGGGCGTGGTGCGTTAGCTTGTGCCATCAGGTTGGGCTGCTCCAGAGCAGCCTCGACCGTGGCCAGCTGCGCACGCTGAGGTCTTGTTGTTGCCACTGTGCCTGCCTTGATGTTCCTGGCTTCCTTTCTGTAGACAGGGCACCCGGTGTTATTCGCCGTGTGCTCCTGCCCACAGTTTGCACATGTGGGAGGGTCCTCTCGAGGACGTGGGCAATCTCTTGCAGGGTGTTTACCACCGCAGCGTACGCAGGCCATCGGGCGATGGCAACAGTGCGACGAGTGCCGAAATTTCTGACACCTGTGGCACTGCGCTGGGCCCTTCTTGCCGCGCCAGGCTTCTATTTTAATGCCCGGCATGAAGAGAATCTCATCCAGGTTATAGATTCTCGGAATAACGTCCCCAGTCCTCTTCAGCTGGGCGAAGAAGATGCAGCCAGGTCTACCCTGGCGTGCTTGGTTCTGGCGGACGTATTCCGGTTCGAACCCTTGTTCTTGTAATGCTTCAGTGATGTCGTCTGGGGCGGTGTTAAGTGGCAATCCCCTTATTGCCACCTTAACACTTCGCTCTGCTGGCAGGGAGTAGGAAAACCAGCTTATCCTCTCCTCGGTCTCCATCTTGGTCAGGAACCGCTGGATGTACCGATACTCCTCCTCCGTATCCGGTACAAATCTTACCCCTTTCCCATAGGGGCGGGCATTTGGGCGGCGACCGAGTTCCTGCGCCATTGTCCGGAAATGTTTCGCCCAATTGGGGAACACCTCCACGACTAATGGCGGGTATCTAACCTTCCTTTTGGGAGGGGGTTCGATATTAGCAGCCTGCGAGGCTTCCACTGTCTGTGGCTCAGACTTTTGGGTTTCCCTCTCAGGGCCGGCAGATACAGCTGCAGTTGCTGCATATGACGGCCCTGGAGTAGGTGATGCCCGCCGAGAAGCAGCGCCATTACTGCTCTCAGCGGGGTCGGGTGTAATCTGTCTAACCGGTTGTGGCGCCGGTTGTGGTGCCGGTTGCGAGGCTGGTTTTGGGAATGGCAGTGGCCCAGAAAGGCGAGTGCCTAATGTCATTGCCGCTGGCGGGGCACGCGGCGAGTGAGGTGTCGTGGGAGCCTGTGCCCTCTCGGGAGTCGAAACCACCCGAGGCTGGGTAACAGGACGTGGTAGCGGCAGCCGAGATGTTGGCGCGGTTTTTGTTCGGGACGTCGGTGCGGGCACAGTGTTAGGTGCCGGCGCGGGCGTTTTTCCAGCGACATTACGCTGTCGCGGGTCTCTTTGTTGGAGGGGTGGGAGCACTGACACTGACACTGGTAGTGATATTGCACTTGCACTTACCTCCAATGGCTCTGGAAATGCGTAGGCCGGGCGGGCGGGAGGGCGGGCGGTCTCAGTGGCCACACTGTCACCCTCGGATGCTCTGCTCGCTGCCGGTCCTTCGCGCAGTCTTTTGCGAGCTTCCAGCTCGTCCTCTGGGCTTCTGAGGCGCTTTTCTGCAGCTGGTCCTTCCGGAACATTTTTAGCGGCTTTTTGTGCGGCTATCATTGCTGTGATCTTCTGTTGGGCTTCATCAATTTTTCGCTGCTCTAGTGCGATCCTGTGTCGGTCATCTGGCGACATAGTTTCGATGGAGTCGGATGCTTCTCCTTTAGTGTTCTCACTAGCTGTGTTGCTATCCCCTGAAGGGGAAGATGTCGCTGGGGTTGATGTCGACGCGGGCGTTGACGATGCGGAGGCAGTTGACGCCGATGTTGTGGGTGATGAACCCTCCATGGTGACGTTGAATGATGCTGTTTCCGCGACCAAAAAGTGTCACCCGCGGTAGTACCCCTCGCACCTCGCCCCCTGTGAGGGGGGTGAGGGGAGAGGCGCCACGGGGCACAAAGATTCGATGAGGTGGCAGGAGCTGCCGCCTTACCCCTTGGGATAAGGGCGGCGCTTGACAGGTGTCTGAAAGCAGACACCTGCAAACGCCAAAATGAAAACTTTGGTCCGTGCGGGTAGATGTCTGACAACAACGGGACGTGTTATCAGAGCAACGTACAGCGGGCGAATCCGGCCCATATTTCATCCAGATCGACCCTTTTATACCCTTTTTAGGTGGTGTAACTAGCGTCCTTACTAACGAGCATTTGACAGTGTTTATTTTTGACGCTCTATAATGATAAATGTTTTAATGATTTCATGATTTTTTTATTAATAATGTAAAGCTATTCAAATACCCATTTCAAACATACCAATATTTATATAAATATAATTCGTTTCTAGCCATTACAGCCATTTTTCGCGCAAACTCAGAGAGGTGCGATTTTTGTGACGCTGAGTGTAGAATCAGACGACATAATTTTTTCAGCCTATCACTAAAACTTTTAAAAGTAAAGTTTCAGCCTATAAATGTCCCACTACTGAGCACAGGGCTCCTCTTATTTCTGAGAGGGTTTTTGGAGCTAGGAAGAATCCGCCACGCTGCTCCAATGCGGGTTGGCGGACTTCACATGTCTTCGAAATATTTTTTATTCCTCAGACATGCAGGTTTCCTCACGATGTTTTCCTTCACCGCCGAGCACGTGGTAAATCAGCACTTAAAATTGCAATTAACAATTTTAGTGGTGCCGGCACCGGGAATCGAACCCAGGTCACTCGCGTACTATGAAATTTAACGCGAGCGCCTAGCCCCTGAGCTACCAGTGGTAGAATGCTCGCCTGCCTATCACTAGTCCACTGCTAAACATAGGCCACCCCTGCAGATTACCACAAAAGTTTGTAGATCTCACTTTGAGGGGATTTCGCCATAGTTGCCACTCTTGGCAGGCGGGTTATCAACCGCAGTTTGTTCATTCAGACGTTCCAAAAAGATGCCGCTGTCCATCTCCTGCTTGCCATTTTTCCTCTGTCGACTTTTACAACACCCGTAGATTCTCTTAAGCCGTCACCACTTGGCGCAGTAGTGATTTATTGAAAAGAAACTACAACGTTGGCTGAGTTAAATTTAAAAGACTACATTAAAAGAGGACCTCATCCGGTAAATTTGCCACGGACCTCAACGGTAAGTTACACCACCACCGGTATCAGAGATAAGTTTTTTTTTATTGTATAAAGTGACGAAACGAGCAAAACGTTCACCTGATGGAAAGTGCAACGTCCGCCCACAACAAATGCAGTGTCACCCAGAATATTTCTGTGTGACACCACACTGCGCCCGTCACCCTGAGACATCAGTTCTTAAGTCTCAAATGATCAGTGATTACGCTAGCTCACAGTGACCTTCAAACCGAAACACAGTAATGCTTGCACACTACTGCTTCACGGCAGAATAACTGGTCCTGGGGTGGTGCCTACCTAGACGGATTCCTGCATAACGGATAAAGGAAAGGTGAGAAAGGTGTGCGTTAGTCTGTACATAACGGATAAAGGAGAAAGGTGTGCGTTAGTCTGTATCGAAGCTAATGCTTTTATGCCATAACACTTTTTATTGGATAAAGTGACGTAACGAGCCAAAACATTCACCTGATGGTAAGTGCAACGTCTGCACATAACAAATAAACAGAAATGTTCTGTGTGACATTATTTGCACTCCAAGCGTCATAGAATACGAACATTGACAGATCAGTCACAGACAAGTGAAATGATCGCGTTCAAATTGACACAATCGTACTGACACAAGTGTTCCGGAACATTCGGATCAGATTGATGTGCGGAACAGTGAACCGATACACTAAAGTGCTACACTCGTCTAGTTCATTTAAAAAAAATCGTTTGTGACACTTAGCGCTGAAGCCATTTGTTTACGGTACTCTTAATTCGACTGTTTTGATGTGTTGCCTTATATCACCCTCATTTTTGAACCCATTTAAATATTTTTTTGGGAAGGTATACCAAAACTTTGACCTGATGGTAGGAGTAAGTGCAACGTCTGCCCATAACAAATGCCGTGGCACCCACAAAATTTCTGTGTGTCATCACACTGCGTCCATCACCTTCAGACACCAGTTCCTAAGTCTCATATGTGCAGTGATTGCACTAGCTCTCAGTGCCCCTCAGAATGAAACAGTAACATTTTCAAACTACTGCACAATAACTACTATAACTTGAGGTGGTACCCACCTAGACGGATTTCTGTAAATTAACCCTACCAACAGGTACCTATATCATCTATACGTAGTGCACACAGCTAGTTGAAAAACCAGGTTCTAACAATCGAGTAATGACAGGAAAATCGTCGGAATTTACATCACTAGCACGAGTCTCAGCGCTTAGCAACCCGTCTCTCCACTACAGTGAATATGGATGGACAAACCCACCTAAAAGTGTATTAATAATTTACCTAAAACTACACAATAAGCCGTGCCGTGTGGTGGCATAAGAGAATCTACCACCCCATCTCATCCCGTGGGTGTAGTAAAAGTCGACAGAGGGAATATTAACCAGAAAGCGTGCAGAAGCATCTTCCTGGAACATCTTAATAAATAAACTGCGGTTGCCAACCAGCCTGCCTAGCGTTGCAACTATGCTAGACATGTGATGCAAGTCGGCACGGGTTCTCGTGATTCTTAGTACATGAAACTTTACTTACAATGGTTTTAATATATTTTTAACCAAAATTAAAGGATATGCGTTGAAAAAAAAATAACTTATTTATATATATATTGTGCTTATTAAGCCCTTTCATTACAAATACCCAAAGCGGCACATTACCAAAAAAATTGAATTCATGACTGTCCTCCAAAGGGCGCCATGTTGAATTTAGTGTGACTTCACAAAGCCTATAACCACAGAGTACTTTTTAATATATGGCAATGGCCTTTAACCAGCGGACGATCAAGTCGCTTCTAAGGTTACCTCATTTGTCAAGTTATGATAAGTAGTGTCGAAGTTATGTGGGAACGTATTAAGATACCACCAGGTGAACGTTTTGCTCGTCTCATCGCTTTATCCAAAAACAAAAAAAACAACCATACGGACTGAAATCATAACCATCCTTTTGGCTTTGCTGTCGTCTGATAAATCCGTTGGAGGTATTCGTTTCTATATGCTTGTTATAACTTGTTTGTTTTATTAGTAAATACACTGTTTTCATTGAATCAACATCTCAGTGGAGTTACGGAGTAGAAAAAAAAATAGAGTACGGAAAACATCAAATTACTGGTTTAAAAGTTCCCTCTAATGGGCTAGTATTGCCAGTTCTGTTTTATAAAATTCGTGAAGTGAAATTGTCTTTGAAAGCGCAAATCTCACTATTCGTGAATGCATTATTTATTGGGAAAAGGCACGTGTACCGCCAAAAACGTCATCTAAGTTTGTAAAGATACTAGTTACCTTATTTAAAGTTTGGAAGGAAATGCAAAAAAAATGCTAACAAAACTCAAAACGTGTTTGGGCGGCGTCAATGCAAATGCTGATGCATTGCAGTTAATAAAGATAGATGAAGATAGGATCTTCTTGCAGTGTCAGAGTCAGGCTAGGTTGACTCGGTCACTTAGCTGGTTTGGACAAAAAACTGACCGAAAAGGAGGAAAATGCGCACTTCAGAAACATTAAGGATCAAAAGCGGCATGCTAATGAATATACTTAGGTATTTTTCATCCTTAACTCCTTCGAGATGAACTGAACAGGGAAATGCTTGTTTTTCATCGTCGTCATCGTTTCAGCTTATCATAAGTCCACTGCTGAACATAGGCCTCCCCCATAGATCGCCACAAAAGTTTGTAGCTCCCATTTTGGGGGGATTTTGCCATAGTTGCCACGCTTGGCAGGCGGGTTGGCAACCGCAGTTTATTTATTTAGATGTTTCAGGAAAATGCTGCTGCCCATCTCCTGGTTTTCATTTTCCCTCTGTCGACTTTTACGACACCCACGGGATGAGATGGGGTGGTAGATTCTCTTAAGCCGCTACCACACTTGTTTTTAGTATAATATATAGAAGCAGTTTAAAATTCGGCCTACAGGCGCCATACACCAAGCTCGATGGATGGCGAGATTACCAAGCTCTCAATTCAGTCTCAAATAAAGATAGGGCAGCTTTATTAGACGTCTGTTTATTCAACGTGACATCCTACGTCAAGCCTTGATTACAGTGCACGTTAGCGGTAAAGGTACCAGGATTTGTTCTTTTTAAAGTCCATGAAGACTTACGAAGCAATGGACAAAAGCATCTCAAAAGCTGCTCTACAGAAGTTTTTTCAGCATTTATGGTATTTGAATTTCGAATGAGATGAAGTGTCTGCCTTGACTCATCTATTTGATAATGATGTAGACCAAGAAACTAAACTAAAAATGGTTGCTCAAATTGATGACAGTTTTCTCAACGAGTGTCCTACTTCATGGTCAAACAATGCTTCGTTCCAACACGCTAAAGGTGCTGACACTAAAACCAGTCAACGATACGGCTGAAGTTAAGTTAATGCACTTTGGAAGAGGTTTATGTTCCTCTTTTTTTGTTACGTCGCATACAAGAACACAAACAGATATATCCTCACTGTAAAAAAAAACAAACTTTGAAAAGAAATTTTTACGTATAATGTCCCTTTTATAATAAATAAGTAATAAATATTACATACAGGTAAAACAGTGTTTTATTTACTGAATAAAATAAAATGTTTAAAAATTCAACTATAGCTTTCATGCTAACCTTCACTTTCAAACTTTGACTTCAGCAGGGCTATTGCGTATCCAAAGTGATGATCACTTATAAAAGTGTTGAACGAATATCTGCCAAATAAGTGTCTGCATACTGGCTATGATTAACAAAAAAGACGTCATATGAAAAATAATCGTCATTTTCGTTAACCATAACCAGCATGAAAACAATTATTTGACAGATATTCGTTAGACACTTTATAAGTGATCTTCACTTTGGATACGTAATAGCCACGTAGGTCGGCACGGGTTATCGTTATCCGATCGCAATAACATTTATTTGAGTAATTGAGGTCAATTGAAAAAAAATTAGAGGGTATGCGTAGTCGAAAAAAAAATTAGCCCTTACAGCCTGGGACAGCCTTTATATATACATGTGTAAGAAATGTTTAACCTTGTTTTTTTATTTGCTTATGGAACTTAACAAAATAATTTGGTCACTGTCTTTCACTATAACAGGTTTACGCAAAGTAACGTCTGATTGTATATACTATCAGGAATGTTAAAGTTATGCGGCTGTCTCCTGTGGCGGTGCGAGGTCTTTCAGCGCATGTTCGCGAGCATGTGCGACGTGTCGCTCGCGGCGCGCGTGTTCGCGAGCGTCGCGCTGCGTTCGTGCGCGCAGCCGCTGCGCAGCCGCCGCGTGCACGCACTTTGTGAACGCACCTTTTTTAGACAAACGTAAACTCTTAGTGCAGAAGATTTTTAAAAGTCGCGGTAATGTTTTTATTGAATTTTGTAATCACTGTGTTTATTTTGAGTTCGATATATTGATAGTTTATTATGCAGAAAGGACTCGTGAAAGTGTATAGTGATTGGAAAATTGAATTCCAGACCAAAATTGTACATTTCGTTTGACAGTCCAACAAATCTTCCGTAAAATTCAACTATAATTTCACTGTTAATCGAAATGAAGTCTTTGTTAGAATAAAAATTTTGATGAAAATAATTTTTTTATACATTTCCCGCCATCTGTAACAACGCCGTCACATGACAGAAACAAAACTTATATTATGTACATATTTTGTATGCGTGACAGTATTCTGACCATTAATAATTTATCTTTCTTTCTGTCTTCTTTCATTATTCTCTGACAGCTGATTCAACTGTTATTTCAATTTCATTGCATACCATAGAGCTGTGCTGACGGGCGCCGTGATTTATCAGCATTTTTCACCAATTTTCATTCAGTTTTTGATCGTTATAGAATTTGTTAGTCAAACGGTAAATTGCCTTCGAAGATTTTCACTTTCTGAGGTTATCAAAATTGTAATTGATAATTGCTTCATTATGCAATTTTGAATTGTGCGACCAATTTTCCTGTGTCATTTACAATGCGGCTAGCCAGAAGATCTAATCTTTCAGATCGAAGCCGTAATGCAATTAAACTTCGCAATATTGAGAATCAATCCACTGCTGATGAAAATTACAACAATCCACGTTGCAATGCGCATTGAATGTATTGGAAAGAAGTGGCGAATACGGAACAATGCAAGTGTTGTCGACAACAAAATCGATTCCTTTAACTTTTGGTTGTGATAATTGTACCGTTATCACGTATACATATCGTTAGCCGTGAGGTGGCGGCTCGTTAAAAGAATACTACCACTCCATCTCATCCAATGGATCTCGTAAAAGGTGAGTAAGGAATTAAACTGCACTGTGCACCCAACAGCGCATGGTGGCGATGGGCTCACCACCTATCACACCAAGTGCATTATATTGTTTTGGTGAAACGTGGATTGTGGCAGTCATCTGTTTTTGCAGTGAGTGCCCAGTCTCTGACTACCCCTTATGGAGGGCGGGCGTTTGTCTATCTTATTCGCTATATTTGAACACCTCATGATAGATCAACGCCTATGCTGCTCACCTGTCCGGAGAGCAGTATGGCGAATGGTTTTGGGGAGAGAGCGCAGGTCGTGATGATCCCCAAAACAAGTCTGAGGAGTTGTCCTTCCCGTGGTTGCTGCCCGTTATTGATCTGGTTCACTAGGAAACAGATAAAACTGAAACACTCAGACGACCCCCAGGCTGTCCCCTACCCTTTACCCACACCCTCCTCTACCCTCCATTCCTAACCCCAAACCACACCTTCCCCACTGTTCCGCCGAAGAATGTGGGCGTATCCGGCGGACTATAACGCCCACCTGCGCTAGGACCTGCGCAGTAGAGCGCCGTAAGCGGGGATGACGGAGTCCTGGAGGGTTGAGCCGATCGTCACATGGGGTTATAAGTGGCGTTAAGCAACACGCCCTCTTTGGTCCCGATTTCAAGCGAAACGGTTGCCCTGTCTGCTAGCCACGGATGGGGAAATGGCCACGTGTCCCGTCAGAGGGCCACAGGTGAGGGGCGTGGGGTCCGCTCAGGTTACTACCGTAACCTGAGCGGTGGCAAAGGCCATGCTGACGGAGCAAGTGAAGGCTAGTTGTAGGCAATAGGGATGGGCCTGTTTTCAGACCTATCTGCCAGCCGGATCGAGCACCCGATGTCGCGCTGTAAGCCAGCCCTGCGCACCTATATTCTCCCGGTAGTCCTAACGTCCGAAATTATTATAAAGTAGGACTTTCCCAAAGGTGCGGGCTCCATGGAGGGCGGGAAGCCGGGGGGATGAATTTTTAAAACAACAATGGATGGTTCAAGGCCAATTAATACCAAAACCCACACAGGCATAGCTGGTGCAAACCAAAAATGCCAAACAAACAAAGACGCGTGTACCAGATTGCTGGGAATCCCGTCTACTTCAAAAACTGCTCCCAACGTTGGTGGTCCCTCGGGTAAAACCGGAGACGTAAACCCATTGAAGGGAGCGCGCAGTGCTGAAGGTCCACCAGCGGTGAAAACCGCAGGTTGCAACCAAAAAGCCAGCGCTAAACATGGTGGTTCAGTGACGGGTAACACCGGCACTGGTCCCCACACCTCGGTTGCAAAGGATCCTCTGGAGCCTTTACGCACCGTAGACGCCTTCTCAGCCGCTTGGCAAATGGTAAGCCGTAAGGGCAAAGGCAAAGCGCCAATAAAGACGCCGCGCCAGCCTGTCGGGCCCTCTGGGGTATCCACACCTGCCAAAAATAGGCCGAAAAGGAAAAACAAGAAGCAGCGCATGAAAGCCTATATGAGAGCTGAAATGGCAGCTTCAACAACTAAGACCAGGTCTTCCAATCAGCCACCGTCTACTGCGTCGGGGTCCGGTGCGGGAGCCGACCAACGTCCTAAAGCAGGAAGTGGTGCAAACCAACGTCCAGCCGAAGGATCGCAGGTTGGCACCGGCACAGGTCCACCGGCAAAGAAGGGGAAGGCTGCCTGCGGCACGCGGCGCGGTCTATGTCAAGTTTCAGGGTCGAGGCGGCAAGTTTGCCGAAGTTCCTCCGGATCAGGACCCTGCGGGCAGCTCGGACTTTCGCGCCGAGGACAAACATTTAAGCGCCCAAACGGTCAAGGAGAGCACGGCACCCGCAGACGGGGCGATGACTCCTGCCGTTCCTGAGTCGGAAGATCGCCTCTCTGAGAAGGAGTTGGACTGCAGTATGCTGTTCAACTCTGACCCAGTAGGGGAGGAGGAGACTCAGGGCCTTTTGGCAGGGTTAAACATAGGTGGGGGGGAAGGGGACACATCATGCGATGGCGTGCCCTTCGTACCCAATTAACACCATACAGGCAAACCTCCACCACAGCGAAACTGCGACGGCTCAAATGCGCAAGTGGGTGGAGGCAAAGCAAACTGCCAGATTCAAGAGCAGTGGATCAGGGCCAGCCGCATACGGGGCCTCTCTAATCTAGGAGGTAAGTTATACTGCTCTTACGATCACGAAAACCCTAGAGCGTGTATCTTAATTACAAATAACATTAGTGCACAACCTTTAACAGATTTCTGTTCCAGAGACCTGTTTGCTTTAAGGATTCAGAACACAGCGGGACTGAATGTGGTCGTCGTCTCGGCATACATGCCGGAGGCAGACACACCACCTCCACACGACCTAACCAGGCTGGTTCACCATTGTGAAAAGACCGGACTGAAGGTTGTCATCGGTACCGACTCCAATGCACATCACCCATTATGGGGTATGGAAACAAGCAACGACAGAGGTAAGACCTTGGTTGAATATTTATTTACAACAAACCTAACACTTATAAATATAGATTGCGAACCAACATTCGTAACGAGACGAAATCGCACAATTATTGACCTTACGCTCGCTTCCGAAGGCGTGGCCAAATCCATCCAGGGCTGGCACGTTTCCGATGAGGCTTCATGCTCAGACCACAGATGGATTCGATTCGAGTTACAGGTGAATATTTCCTCAATACCTCCAAAACGTAACCCTCGCAAGACGGATCCGGCGAAATATATACAAACGCTAGTACCCAAGCTTGCGGGGCTTATTGAAATCGACAGATTGGAGAATACATACAAAATAGAAGAACAGGTAACGGTTCTAACAGATATTCTGATAGAAAGCTACCACAATGCATGTCCAGAAACTGACGCCGTAAAGAAATCTAGCAAGCAATCCTGGTGGGGGATTGAGCTAGAACGCAAACGGAAAAAAGTCAGGAAAACCCTAAATAGGGCAATGAACACATCGACTGACGAAGACTGGGACTCCTACAAAGAGGCCAAGTATGAGTACAAAAAATGCATCAGGTATCGACGAACTGTGGGATGGCGCAAATTCTGCAGTAACATAGAATCCTGTGAACAAGCAAACCGGGTAAGGAAAGTTCTGGCCCAACAAACAATCTCACGGCCTGACACTCTTCGCAAACCCGACAACACATACACCTCCTCACCAGCTGAAAAGCAACGCATCCTGCTGGAGACACATTTTCCAGGATGCAGACTGGTTCAGGAAGTAGACTGGCAAGAGGAAAACATAATTCCTAGTGACCAAGACTGGAAATACGCCCAACATGTGGTTACAGTTGAAAAACTACAATGGGCCATAAGCAGTTTCCAACCTTACAAAGCGGCAGGACCTGATGGTATCTTCGCTGCTCTTCTTCAGTAGGGGGGGGGCCACTGATTATAAAGGTACTTGCCGTTATTATGACAGCATGCCTAGCGCATAGATACGTCCCAAAAATCTGGAGGGAAGTGAAAGTAATCTTCATCCCCAAACCGGGCAAAAGTGACTATTTGTATAGTCACTTTTGCCCGGTTTTGCCAAATCCTTCGGACCTAACAGCCTCACATCCTTTATGCTGAAAGCTTTGGAAAAGGTATGTGAAAGAGAGCTGAGGGGAAAGGCACTATTATACAAACCGTTGCATAGCAATCAGCATGCTTATAGCTCAGGTAAATCAACAGAATCGGCACTCCACCGGGTAGTCACCCAGATCGAGTTAGCCCTTAACCAGAAAAACATCTGTCTAGGAACCTTCATTGATATAGAAGGAGTCTTTGACAAAACCACCTTCACCAGCATAGGTAATGCCCTCGTCAAACATGATGTGGAGCCAACCTTAACGAACTGGATTATAAACGCACTAAGCAAACGTATAGTGCGTATCGCAGGTGAGAGTCAAGTAGTTAAAATAGCGAAAGGTTGTCCACAGGGAGGTGTGTTGTCACCGCTCCTGTGGAACCTAGTCATGAACGACCTCATCACAAAACTAAATGTAAACCATTTCTACACAATAGGGTGCGCAGACGATCTAGCAATACTAATCTCAGGAAAACAAGCTAGTATAGTCTGTGACCTTGCACAGGCGGCGCTACTTATAGTAGAACGCTGGTGCAAGGAATACGACCTAACAGTCAACCCAAACAAAACTGAACTGATAATGTTTACCCACAAACGGGTACTGAATAATTATCATCTTCCCAGTTTATTCGGTAACGAACTACGGCTGTCATCAGAGGTAAAATACCTAGGCATCATACTGGACAGCAAACTAAACTGGAACAATCACATTGAAAACAAAATCAAAAAAGCGACTATCACCTTTTGGCAATGCAAAAGGATGATTGGTAATTGCATACAAGATGATTATTCGCCCTATGATTACATACGGTGCAGTAGTTTGGTGGCCAAGAACAAGATTAACTACTGCTATCAACAAACTCCAAAGATGTCAGAGGCTAGCATGTCTGGCCACGACAGGATGCATGAGGACTACTCCCACAGTGGCCCTAGAAGCCATGCTGGACCTGCCACCGCTGCACCTACACATCCAACAGGAAGCGGCTTTGGCAGCCATAAGGCTCAAAACACTGAATCTCTGGAGTAATAATAAGATCCCACATACCAATATACTTACAGAACTGTTTGCAGAAATGCCCGTTCTACAGGCTGTGTATGATAGGATCCCAAAGCAATTTGTATTCGACAAGAAGTACAAAATACAATTACACGAGGACCATCGTACTGAAGGACTAAACCCTAGGGAACTTAGAATCTTCACAGATGGTTCCAAACCCGGTTCAGGTACAGGCTCTGGAACTTTTTCAGAGGACCTAAATATACAAATAAGCACACCACTCGGTGCCCACAATACAGTGTTTCAGGCAGAGTGTATGGGCATTATTCACGCAGCATCGGTTATAGCTGAAAGGAAGGTAAAAGACTATTCCATCCGAATACTCTCCGACAGCATGGCGGTACTACTGGCCCTGAATAGCAATGTTATGAATTTAGGGCTCATCTACGAATGCTACCAGAAATTAAATGAGGTATGTCAATTCAATGAAATAACCCTACAATGGATTAAGGGACACAGCGGATCTAGGGGCAACGACGCGGCCGACGAACTTGCTCGAGGAGGCTCTAACCAGTGTGCTGTGGGTCCAGAACCTATACTGCCACTTCCCCTCAGGTATGTTCGCTCGCTAGTCTGTAAGCGCACTAGGAACCAACATGTACAAATCTGGGCGAATCACCCAGAGTGCAGACAGGCAAAGACAGCTTTGCCCGTTATCAACAGTCGCATCTCCAAGGCGCTACTTCGTCTGAATAAACCCCAAATCAGAACGATCAGTAGTGCTATATCTGGACATGGATCATTTAACAAACATCTGTTTAATTTAGGTGTTACAGACAGCCCTCTGTGCAGAGCCTGTATGGAGACGGACGAAACGGCGGCCCATGTCCTACTGGACTGCCCTGCGGTCGCCTTATACCGGGTCAAGCATCTCGGCTCGCCGAGACCGCTCCCTGAGGTCGCGGGAGAACATCAAGGGCCTGCTGCGATTTCTGGAGGAGCTTGGTTGGATCGAGTAGCACAACGTTCCTGCCTACACGCAAAATACGCGCTAGACGTGGAGTTGCGGAAACCTGCCCGTTGCAATCTACAATCTACAATCTACCCCTTATGGGATACAGTCGTGATCTTATGTATGTATGTATGTATGTATCACCGTGTATGGTCGACGGCAAGTGTTCAAAGTGTTATCCACGAAATTTGCCAGCGGAGACCATCACTGGCAACGATGGTTATCAAATGTATCGTCGACGATGTAACTGTAGAGAATCGTTAACCGCTAGCACATCGTTAATATAATTCTAACATTTAAACGAGAAACCAAAAAAGAAAATTATAAGATCCGATTCGGTAGGTGGTGCTGTGATCGTTTGACTGTAAAGTTTCATACTTAAATGTAATTCAGAAATCAAACTTATCGCGTTACATACCGGAACGGGCAGGACAACGTCTGCCGGGCCAGATACTTGCCGTTTTAAATTGAAACAGCTTACGCAATATATGTGAGCGTTTGTGCGTACGTGTGTTTACGTTTGTGTCTGGGTGTGTGCATGTGTGTCGGCGTCTGTCTAAGTGTGTGTGGGTAACACATGCAATGTGAAAATACATGAACACAATAAATACCTAACCTTTAACTGGTGGTAGGATTCCTATGCAGGAATCCGTCTAGGTAGGTACCACCCCAGGGCCAGTTATTCTGCCGTGAAGCAGTAGTGTGCAAGCATTACTGTGTTTCGGTTTGAAGGGCACTGAGAGCTAGCGTAATCACTGGGCATTTGAGACTTAAGAACTGATGTCTCAGGGTGATGGGCGCAATGTGATGTAACTCAGAAATATTCTGGGTGACACAGCACTTGTTGTGGGCGGACGTTGCACTTACCATCAGGTGAACGTTTTGCTCGTTTCACTTTATACAGTAAAAAAAAAATACGTTAAGTCTACTGTGTTCAGGTCTATTGTTACATTATTATTATTGTAATTTGTCATCATCATCATCATTTTAGCCTATCACTAGTGCACTGCTGAACATAGGTCTCGCCCATAGTTTGCCACAAAAGTTTACAGCTCTCATTGTGAAAGGATTTTGCCATCGTTTGCCATGCTCCGCAGGCGGATTGGCCGACGCAGTTTATTTATTCTGATGTTCCAGGAAGATGCTGCTGCCCATATTCTGGTTTTAATTTTCCCTCTGTCGACTTGTAATTTGTAAATAAATTCAATAGTTTAGCATAATTTCAACAAGAGGAAACAACAAAATCAAGCGAGATTTCAAAGAGAGGATAAGTCCTTACCAACAGCGTCCCAGCAAGGAAACGTTTCTGAATGCGGTCCGCTGTCGTAGCAATCAATGACCCTCTGCTTGCAGTCCGCGCAAACAGGCTCCACGTTCACCATATTGGCCGTGCGTAATTCGATTCGAGCAGCAGTTTCGTTTAAATCTTCCACTGTTATTCTGTTGGAAGTAATTAAAGAAATATCATACGCAAACCGTGAACAGTGCAATGTCAACAAATGCTGTGTCCCAGTACATTACCACACTGCGCTCGACAATCAGATACATCACTTCCTTAGGTTAATAGAATCAGGCGTTACTTTGCGGAAATCCATTATAATGAAGAAAAGTAAGTTACTTTGCTAAGATCCGCATGCATTATACTATACATATTTTGAAGTGCACTTCAAAAAACTAGGTAATATACACCATTTTTATATTTTGCATGCGGATCTTAGCAAAGTAACTAACTTTTCTTCACTTCCTTAGGCTCATATGCCCAGTAATTACGCTAGCTTTCAGTGCCCTTCAGATCGAAAAAGAGTAATGTTTGCACACTAGTGCTTGGCGGCAGAATAACAGTCTCTGCGATGGTGCTTAATGGTGGTGGATGGACTCCTACAAAAAAATCTTACCACCAGTGAAAAGTATAGTAGAGTAAGCGGAAGATAAACTACCATCTCTTTTAGTTCCGTAGGTGTCATAACAGTCTGCTAAGGAAATGCAATAATTTTCATGGTGTCACTATAGCGTTTATCCTTTTGTGATTTAACACCTAATTCATTGTACCCGACAAGTCTCCGTAGGCGGGACAGATGACCTAAACGCCCAAGGTCAATGACCGTAGATGGATCTAGAATAGAGTACATCGAATTGTTTTGGTATGATATATAATAATTGTTAATAAAATATGGATTTTTTAAGTGCGTATTATTTTAATTAAATATTAACCATTAGTGTTATAAAATATTTACAGAAAACATTTCATTTTAACCAATAGATAATAACAGATACAACCACTTCCACACATACATGCTGTCACGACTCTTTCCCATTGGAGTAGGCAGAGACGATATCCGTACCTCACTTTTCGCCCTCAGAAAAAATGATAGGAGGCGAACCAGGTTCACGTTGTTGTTGAGTTGAAATTCTTGCTCTTCATTGCGTTCCTGCGAGTAGCTAGGCGCTGTCCACCCAAACAGAGCCCCGCATGCTTGGCTAAAGCTAGCCTTGTTCTGTAGTTGCCCGGTCCCAGAGTAGGTCTATTTGGTCCCATTAACCAATGAATGGGCTTCGAACGGCAAAATTAAACCAATCACGAAACCTACCAGATTTGCACAATAGACCTCCAGATAGGCAAGTTAACGTCTCGCCCTCTAGCCACGGCACGGAAGCAACTGGCTTGGAGGAGAGGAAGGTAAAAGAATAAGTTAGGAAATGGACATGGGGTAGGGAATGCGGAAGATAGGTAAGCAAATAGAAGGAGTAGGATACAAATATCTCGGAAGGAGGAGACATCAGTAGCTTGGGAGGTCGGGGTCGCTTACCTGGTACTCTAGCGCATTTGCTGGACAAGACAACTAGGTAAGTACTCCCTGGCCTTCAACCATTTAAAGTTAATTCACATCATGCACATTTTTATTATCCGTGTGGTAACGGCTAAGAGAATCTAACACAACACGGTGGGTGTCGTAAAAGTCGACAGAGGGAAAATTATAACAAAAATATGGGCAGCAGCATCTTCCTGGAACATCTGAATAAATAAACTGCAATTGCTAACCCTGTATGGCAATTTTTTTTATTGGATAATGTGACGAGACGAGCAAAACGTTCTCTGCGCGCAGTTTCTTTTGCTTTTCAGTCATATTAAATACAATTTTATATACAAAATCGAAATCATAAATATATAGATGTAGAAATACGAGTAGCTTGACAGCGATCACCTCATTCCCAGGGGTTATCTTCATCCTACATGGATTATAATATTGTAATAAAAAATCTTGGTTCCGACGAGCGCGTTGGTTAGGATGAGTTAGTGTGTTTGCGTTTATAGCTACACTTGTGACACTACATCTCTTCCGACCGTGTCGCCGTGGTGAAATCGGCCAAGACAGGCATTATAGAAAAACCCAGTTTTTATTGGATAAAGTGACGAGACGAGCAAAACGTTCACCTGATGGTAAGTGCAACGTCAGCCCATAACAAATGCTTTGTCACCCAGAACAACGAGTGGCGCCACACTGCGCCCGTCACCTTGAGACATCAGTTCTTAAGTCTCACATGCCCAGTGATTACACTAGCTCTCAGTGCCCTTCAGACCGAAACACAGTAATGTCTGGTCACTACTGCTTCACGGCAGAATAACTGGCCCAGGGGTGGTACCTACCTAGACGGATTCCTGCATCATTATTTAAAAAATATTGAATATAAGAATGTATTATGAAGATTAAATGGAGTTCCACCATGTGCCAACAATCGCTAGTATTAACTATAGTTTTTAATTTTTATTAAATACGCAGTCATAACCAAAAGAAGCTTCCACAACTAGAATCGGTATGAGGAATGAGTCGGAGAGAAGATTGAATATTTTCTCAAATCCATTATTGATTTACACGGAAATATACAATTTTTTAGTTACAAATAATTTATATTAACAAATATCTCATGACCTTTGACAAATCACTGAATAACCACTTCATGACGTAAAATATCGAAACCGGTAATGAGTGTTTTATTTATTTATTCTGGGATAAGCAGACGAAACAAGCAAAACGTTCACCTGATGGTAAGTGCAACGTTTGCCCATAACAATGCTGTATCACCCAGAAATTTTATGTGTGATACCACAATGCGCCTGCCACCCTGAGACATCAGTTCTTAAGTCTCAAATGCCCAGTGAGTACGCTAGCTCTAAGTGCCCTTCAAACCGAAACACAGCAATGTTTGCACACTACTGCTTCACGGCAGAACAACTGGCCCTGGGTCGGTACCTACCTAGACGGATTCCTGCATAGAAGTCCTGCCACCAGTTCGGCGGCCACGGCCACCGGAGTGGCGGCCTGTAAAGATTACCCGTGTCTTGATCTTCTCCTGGTCGATTTTAATATACGGCGACAACTACCGAAGACTGTGGGAAGTTATCAACTGCGTAGGAGATATTATAGTGCCGCAAGTGTACGCGTAAACTCATGAGCACTCACTTGTGCCAATCTACCCGTGGCCGATGTGTTCAACAGTTTGTGTTTTTGTACAATTGTCGGCTCCGGGTGGGATTCGAACCCAGGACTCGCGGCGTGTTAATCAGGTACTGTAACGACTAGGCCGAACATTTGTGCAAAAATACAAATCGTTGTGTAGTGCATGTAATTATGTCTGTAAAACTCACGATGCAGGGGTAATCCCAGAGCATATTTTTTTATTTAAATAAAATTAAAAAAGTACGATGCGTCTAGTGGTGCGTTGTCCAGTGTGGTTAATAGGCCGAATTCTTACAACTATGAAGAGGCCTGTACCCAACAGTGGGTAGCATAGACGACGAAACTGTCCATGACATGCTTAGATATGAATCGACTGAGTCATATGAAGCTATCGCTTTGTTTACAATAACAGACCGGATGACATTTTAAAATGCGTAGAAAAATAAAACAAGTCAGTAACTGAGAACAACATTTGCGGCGATGGCGCAACAAATTAAAATAACATCCATCGGCTCTTGTTATTGCAAAATACCATAAACAATGTTATACCGCTGATTTCAAAAATCCCTTTCACGGGGAAAAAAACCTGCAAATGCAGTGTACATAGATCTACCAAAAAGATGAAGTTACCACCATTGGTTGCAAGAAGTCGATGGATGGAAGTGGCTTAGGTATTCGCTCGGTGGATAACTCTGGCGGAGAGGCCGATTACTGTATTACTGGCGGTAGGATTCGCTAGGATATGAAGGGCACTGAGAGCTAGTGTAATCACTGGGCATATGAGACTTAAGGACTGATGTCTCAAGGTGACGGGTGCAGTGTGGTGCCACTCGTTGTTCTGGGTGACACAGCATTTGTTATGGGCAGACGTTGCACTTACCATCAGGTGAACGTTTTGCTCGTCTCGTCACTTTATCCAATAAAAAACTGGATTTTTCTATAATGCCTGTCTTGGCCGATTTCACCACGGCGACACGGTCGGAAGATGTCCAGGAGATGTAGTGTCACAAGTGTAGCTATAAACGCAAACACACTAACTCATCCTAACCAACGCGCTCGTCGGAACCAAGATTTTTTTATTACAATATTATAATCCATGTAGGATGAAGATAACCCCTGGGAATGAGGTGATCGCTGTCAAGCTTTTTTCAAGATGATTTCGATTTTGTATATAAAATTGTATTTAATATGACTGAAAAGCAAAAGAAACTTCCCGCTGGGCTTCCTGCTCGGCCATTAAAAAAAAATAACGTTCAATGAGTAATATGTAAATAATCAATATTGAATAAAAATTATTCTATTCTATTAGGATACGGTATTAGTGACATGGGGACAATCGCATTGAAAACGAACAATTTGTATTTTTGCACAAACGTTGGATCTGGCTGTGAAGGTCACTTACTCTCTAGGCATGCGGTTAGAGTACCTGACTAACACGCCGCGGATCCTGGGTTCGAAACCCAGCCGGAGCCAATTTTTTAAAAACAAAAATTGTGGTTTTTGGGTCTGGTTGTGTTGTGATTGTCATTGTGTCTCTGACACTGCTTTCTAGCCTAACTCCGATCTTATTGCATGTTCGTTACATCGGTCTGAGTGAGTGCCCGTTTGCGCGTACACTTGTGGCACTATAATATCTACTGCGCAGTTGATAGCTTCGGACAGTAATCGGTAGCTGTCGTCGTGGTCGAAAAGCGGCCAGGAAAACATCACAAGCCACGGGTCATCTTACATGCTGCAATTCGTACTGTTTTGGATATAACATACATACATACAGTCACGCCTCTTTCAAATTGGGGTAGGCAGAGATTACATCTTTCCACTTGCTACGATCCTGACACACATCTTTCGCTTCTTCTACTTTCATAAGCGTTTTCATACACGCTCGTTGGTTGCGAATACTTTCAACGTAACCTTTGGATATTTTACCTATTTAAGGGGTTATTCGGTGGTGGACTCGTAAATGGAGTAATTATTGATGAATCGAATATAATATTGAGGTACCTGCATCTCTGAGAGTGATTTTCGTCCAAATACAATAGCTTTTCCATGAAGATTTTTTCCTTGTAGTCGCCGCGTGGCGTGGTGGTTTCCGAGGCCGCCGCTTTACCGGCTAATGTCGCATCTTCAACCAGCCTTTCGACCTAGTGTTACGAATGAAAAAAACCCGTTAAGTTGATATAAGAGAAAGTTCTCTATCTTAACATTAGTGTTTTTTTTTTAATTGGAGAATATGAAGAAAAGAGCTAAACGTTTACCTGATGCCATCGTCTGCCCATAAAAACCCAGAACATTTCTGTGTGGCACCATACATCGCCGGACCCCCTGAGACATCAGCTCTTAAGTCTCATATGCCCAGTAATTACACTAGCTCACAGTGCCCTTCAGACCGAAGCACGCTTATTGCTTCACGGCAGAATAACTGGCCCTGCAGTGGTACGTATCTAGACCGATTCCTACATAGGAATCCTACCACGTCGATAGAGCAACAGAATAGGGTTGATGCACTCAAAATACTACGAACCAAATGTACCTGCAATATTGGATAGGTTTTCGGCAGAGTAGAACATTGTGCTCCCTTTTTTTTAGCACCTTTCGCGCATGAGGTGTGAGATTTGGCATTGTTAAGGTTTGTATGGAGAAGAAGCGTGGATGCTGGGATGTATGTATGTATAATATGTGTTACTAATGCATTAGTTTTAGAAAATTAAAAATGAAAAAAATATGAATTATGGTCATTATATTTGTATATCTGTGTATGTATGTATGTATGTATATGTAATTATGTATATTCGAAATTTATTTGAATTCATCTTGTGCCTTAAATTTGTTAGCGTATAAATAACTATTTAGTAACCCATATAGCTACAGCTTAAATTGACATCCGTGGTGCACTTAGGTTCCAGATGAAAACCAGCGTCAGGCTTTACAGTCTGACATTAAGTTGATCTGGAGACTTATTGGTTCAGCCGTGAGACACGCACATTGCCACTGCCTTTGTATTATATTCTTTTTTTTTGTTCATTTCTCATGTTATTTTTTTTTTGATTGATTTTTTTTCATGATTGTATTTTCTTTTTTAATTAGTATGTGTTTCTATTGTGTATGAGTTTTCTTGTTGCGCGTGAGCGTTGTCTTGTTGTGCTGTACTAATAAATGCTTTTTCTTTCTTTCTTTCTTTCTAGAATAGCACCTACGTCTTTCCTACCGAGGTGTCATAAGAGGCGACTAAGGTATTGTACGGTCAGCCTTTATTGATACAGAATAACACCACAATAAGCAATGCTGTCATTAAAATACTCGCGGGAACGTAATGGGGAGTAAGATTTTTGGCAAAAGTGGACTACGTGTGCAGCCTCTGCCTCTGCGGGAAAAAAGCGTGTCTATATGTATGTATGTATATACCATACATTTCAAAGTCATACGTACTCACAGTCATACGCATTCAAAGTAATACATACTCATATATTGAAGTCGGTATTCTGCAGGCGTGGGAATTTGCCACGGAGCCCACACATTTGTTATGGCAGTCGGTTCACTTACCATCACGGTGATGTAGCCTTCCTCCGATCTTATCGCATGAGCACGGCGGTTTTTCGAAAAAGCCGCGGTTCATCCAAACCCGCTGGTGGTTAAAGCAACAAATTACCGACCAGATAGAAACGCGACCGTACGCAAACTTCGCCCGCGAAACGTGCTAGACGACGCGGACGTCTCAGCACTCCCTGACCACAATACGGTCAGTCACGATCCAGGCTACACTGTACAAACAGTTAATAGCTTTAATATAACACGCACCACGACTCGCGACCGCCGTAGAGAGCGGCGCGCAGAAGTCGACAATCACACCGCGTGCACACGATACACCCTTCATTCCAGGGCGGTTCTCACCGCCCAGAGTTACCGATACACTAGTCGACAGTCCGAATGAAGGCCCGCAGCCTCCCTCGGACGGTCATTAGACGACTTAATATCATTTGAGATATTCGAAATCGCGCAAGCACGCAGCGAACGCGACACAGTCCGAATTTCGATGTTTTTGTAGGAGTTTATTTAAGTATTTATGCTTGGGTCAAACCAAACCCGGCACGCGGGCCCCTGGCCCGTGAGCACAGTATCCGATGAAGCTGTAAAAGCCAAAAAGGCTAACAGCAATTACATCACCGAAATTATATACAGATTGCGGAATTCCTAGAGATTGTTCTTTGACTTCTTGATTGTTGTACAGATTATCCACAGACTTTTTAAAGCGCTCAAAAAGTCGGGTGAAAAATAGTTAAAAAAAAGTGATAAAATTCATAAAATGAGTTTTATTAAAAACACTGTGTTTATGTCACACTGCATGCATAGCGAATTAATGTTATTTTCTTAATATTAACATTTTTCAGCCTGGCACGCGGGCCCCTGGCTGGTGAGCACAGTATCCGATGAAGCTGTAAGCCAAAAAGGCTAACAGCAATTATATCACCGAAATTATATATCGCATGAGCGTTACATCGGGCGCGGGTAGGTTGGGACGAGTGAGTGCCAATGAGAGAACTTTCGTGGCAATATACCTATGTTCAGATATAGAAAAGTTATTCAAAAGTATTAACCATTTTGTTGGAGATACTGATGTGCTGCTCGTCACCCTCAACTTCCTCCGTCGGCAAGTCTTCTCCTGGATTATCACGTTGAAAATGGGTTTCTCGTATCGACTGGCTGCTTCCCATTCTATAGCCTGTCATATTCGATAGGTAATAAGGTTTAATTTTATAACGCTATAACAAGCTACGTTTGGAAGCGTGGCGACAATCGAACAATGTTTCCGGTTAAAAAAGAAGTATAGTTTTTTTAATTTTGAGAAGGTTATAGAGCCGGTAACACTGTCCGCCATAGACAGAACCACTATCTGTAAGCCATAAAAAATATTGTTTTGTACGGGAATCGAAGCGTCGCTTCGCAGCGCAGAAGGCAATCGCTCAGACACTTCGCCTACCGAACCGTTTTTACTGCTATTCAAGACAATTTTTACTGGGAGTAGATACCACCCCAGGGCCACAGAACTACTTCTGACGTTGAGCAGTAGTGTTGCAAACATTATTGTGTTTCGGTATTAATGTCTTAGGGTGACGGCCACAGTGTGGTGTCACACAGATATTTTCTGGGACACAGCATTTGTTATGAGCAGACGTTGCACTTACCATCAGGTGAACGTTTTGCACTTTTCATCATATCATACAATATTAAAAAAAACAGTATCGAGTGGAATCGTGATTCTCGAATTGAATTCTTCCATGATGCGCAAGAATGAATGCGTTGTATGCGTATTTGTTTCTCGTTACAAATTAAATATAACATTATCATTACAGTTCACCTTCAGACGTGACTACAAAGATTGTTGCAGAGGAGTGGACAGTATTTTTAATTTTATTTGTGTACTAGGCGATATGCCGTAGCAGGAATCCGTCTAGGTAGGTACAACCCCAGGGCCAGTTATTCTGCCGTGAAGCAGTAGTGTGCAAACATTAGTTTCGATTTGAAGGGCAGGATTTGATAGTTAGTGTAATCACTGGGGATATAAGACTTAAGAACTGATGTCTCAGGGTGACGGGCACAGTGTGGTGTCACACAGAAATGTTCTTGGTGACGCGGCATTTGTTATGGGCAAACGTTGCACTTACCATCAGGTGAACGTTTTGCTTGTCTCGTCACTTTTTCCAATTAAAGAAAAAGCTTAGCATATGCGACGGAAGTAAAACTTCCTTGACGACCTTAATTTCGATTTGTAGGTATATAGTAAAGGGTAAAACGGGAGAGAGAGATAGGATCAAAACGAGCCGAGCAACATACTTATATGTTTTTACGTATAGTTTTTCGCGTTTAAGGGTCAGAAACGTTACATTTTGAAACAACATGTAAAGAAAATGATTTCTTATATTATTCTTCTATGTTTCTTATATATAACGTCGGGTTATAAATAATAAAATTTACCGTGATAAAATCCGTAAAATTAGTTTTACTTAAACGTAAAGAAAAATTGCAAAATTTACACATTTGAAAAAAGGCGCATCTCGTGAAAATGCATGTATTCTTTCCGATGGCCGGAGTTAAAAAGAAAGAGGATACAAAAGTATTGCCAGTATTAACAATAAAAAATATCTAAACAGTTGCTACATTATTTGCAAAAACAATTGTTACAAAGCAAACTCCGGAACGCCGTAAAAGCCGTGGTAGCTCAGGGGCCTGGTGCTCGCTTTTAATTTCACAGTATGCGAGTAACCTGGGTTCGATCCCCGGTGCCAGCACCTCTAAAATTGTTCTAAAATTTTAAGTGCTGATTTACCACGTGCTTAGCGGTGAAGGAAAATATCGTGAGGAAACCTGCATGCTCGGACATGCAGGTTTCCTCACGATGTTTTCCATTAATAGAAATATTTCGAAGACATGTGAAGTCCGCCAACCCGCATTGGAGCAGCGTGGCGGATTCTTCCTAGCTCCTAAACCCTCTCAGAAATGTGAGGAGGCCTGTGCTTAACAGTGGGGCATTTATAGGCTGAAACTTTACTTTACTTTTTTTAAACTCCGGAACATACGAGTATTACCAAATACCCGCCACACTGTGTGGTGTTGTAAATATACGCAACGTTTTCAGGAAGACCATAGAACATTCCAGAAATGATAAAAAACCGTATATAGTTCGAACTTATTACCGCATGCCATTACGGTTTAGCAGTGTCATCAATTAAGGGGCTATAATGCTGAATCATTGCATTGTAAGGGGCAACGTCGTTGTTGTTTGGATTATTCCCTTTCTTGGTAGTGACCGCATCTGTCATACTAGTTTTTATCGTTGGGAAAACTACTTGGATACAAGGGCGTCGCCAAGGGGGAGCAGGGAGGGACGGCTGCCCTCCCCCCTGAAGACTCGATTTGCTTACGTAATGCCAAGTCAACTTTCAAGAGTATTCGGTAATTGTTGCCGTGGTCGAAATCGGCCCCCCCCCCATTGGCTGGCGATGCTATTGCTTGAAAAATAAAAACCAGGAGATGGGCAGCAGATTCAGCAGATCCTGGAACATGTGAATAAATAAACTGGGGTTGCCAACCCGCCTGCCAAACGTCGCGACTATGGCAAAATCCCCCCTAAATGAGCTCTACAAACGATTGTGGCAGTCTGTGGGGGAGGCCTACGTACAGCAGTGGACTAGTGATAGGCAGAAATTACGTTGATGATGACGGGAACGCTTTTGTGCACTGACACAGTTTTTTTTTTATTGTATAAAGTGACGAAACGAGCAAAACGATCACCTGATGGTAAGTGCAACGTCCGCCCACAACAAATGCTGTGTCACCCAAAATATTTCTTTGTGACACCACACTGCGCCCGTCACCCTGAGACATCAGTTCTTAAGTCTCAAATGCCCAGTGATTGCGCTAGCTCACAGTGTCCTTCAAACCGAAACACAGCAATGCTTGCACACTACTGTTTCACGGCAGAATAACTGGCCCTGGGGTGGTACCTACCTAGACCGATTCCTGCATAGGAATCCTACCATCCGGCCGCACCTCGATGCCACGCGTACGTACCAAGGTACGAGGCGACGGATGACCTCAGTGTCCGCGACCAAGGCCTCTTTCTGGTGGTAGGATTCTTACGCAGAAATCCGTCCAGGTAGGTACCACCCCAGGCCAGTTATTCTGCCGTGAAGCAGAGGTGTGCAAACATTGCTGTTTCGTTCTAAAGGCTCTGAGAGCTAGTGTAATTACTGGGCAAATGAGACTTGGGAGCTGATGTCTCTGGGTGACGAGTGCGGTGTGGTGCCACTCAGAAATGTTCTGGGTGACACAGCATTTGTTGTTGGCAGATGTTGCACTTACAATCAGGTGAACGTTTTGCTCGTTTCGTTACTTTAAACAATAAAAAAAAATAAGCGCCTAACCACTGCATCAACGGCACATGAGTTACTCAATAAGATTTTGATTTTGTTAGAATTATAAAGTCTATTAGGATAATTGTCTCAAGGACGAAAAAATAAATGCTTATTCCGTATATATTTTTTTCATGTTCTTAATAACAATACATTTGTTATTTTCAACAAACACATTTTTAAAACGTCATTTTCGCAATTTAATAATTTGTACAGTCGTAAAAAGTAATGCGACACGTGGTGTCATCGTGAAATATAATATAAAAACGTTTAAATACAATAAAAAAAACAAGTTTATAGAAATTTATCAATTTACATAATTCGAGTTACAGCTGCGCGATAAAATAAATGAGTTATAAAATCGATACAAAAAACGCGATAAAGCGCAAATTGAACATTAATAGTTTTAATTCTATTGTATAGTTGTAACATTTTGTCACAGAATAAATATTTAAAAAAAAAAGAAAAAGTGTTGGCCAGATGACATCGTATGGTTTTCATGTTTTTGTCATAATTAGAATAGAATAGAATATTTTTTTATTCAACATAGATCATTTACATAATACTCATTGAACGTTTTGAAACTTCAATGGGGCCCCCATATATCTAAACTAGCAAGTAGACTCAGCTCTGCAGCTTATGCTGTGAAAAGAATCAGAAACTTGACTAATGTTGAAACTGCTCGATTAGTTTATTTTAGTTATTTTCACAGCATAATGTCTTATGGTATTTTGCTGTGGGGAAATGCGACTGACGTAGAGGTGATTGTTGTTTTGCAAAAGAGGGCTATAAGATCTATTTATAATCTTGGCTCGAGAGTGTCTCTTAGAGATATATTTAAAGAAATTAATATCTTAACCATGGCCTCTCAATATGTTTATGAAAACCTTATGCATGTACATAAGAATATTAATCCCTTTAATAAAAAAAGTGATGTTCATAATGTGAATACCAGGAACAAGCACAAATTAATTATGCCAGTTACCCGACTTCACAGAGTCAGTAACTCTTTCATGGGGCAATGTATACGTTTTTTCAACAAAATCCTAGAAAGTGCACAAAGTCTTTCAATAAAAAAGTTCAAACTATTTGTTAAACAAATACTTTTTAAGAATGGTTATTATAATATTAAGGAATACATGGATGATGATAACCCCTGGGAATGGGGTGATCGCTGCCAAGCTATTTCTACATCTTTATAAAACTGCTGTAATTGCATATTTAAAATGACTGAAAAAAAATCCCGCTTGGTTTCTTACTGGTTCTTCCCAGGACAGAGGCATTTCTTTGCGAACCAGTGTAGTTTAAAAAAATGACGTCAATAAATGATCTATATTGAATAAAAAATATTCTATTCTATTCTATTCTATTCGTAATTTTTTTAAGCTAATCTGGTTCACAAAGAAATGCCTCTGTCCTGGGAAGAACCAGTTGTTTATTCAATTAGAAAACTATTAGGTCATCATCGATATCGGTCTCTGAACTGTCCACTGTCACTTCCTGTTCCAAGTTTTTGACGTAACCGCTGCGCTTGGCAGGCAGATTGCAGTGAAGAGTCTAAGGTACAAGGTGTCGGACACACCTCGTTACCTAACACTCTTCACTTGGCTGAATATATTTGGTGTAGACTATAGAAATGTTTATAACTTAGCCTTTTTTGTCTGTCTGTACGAACGGATTTAACTAGAGAAATGCTAAAGCTATTGACCAGAATTTTACATAGAATTGTCTAAATTGGATAGAGTTAGTAGTTAGTATTGTAGATAATAACTCTGAGACCAATTTAGACAATATCCCATTGTGTATGTTTCGCCGGATCCATAGTTATGAACATTTTTGCTAACATACTACAGAGCGCTATATTTGATATAACACTAAATATATATGGTTGTACTTAGCTTAATTATATTACTTAATCTGTCAAAACAAATAATAAAGTTCAAGCGAGCGAAGTCGCGGGTATAGCTAGTATATAATAAAGATTATACTAGCGCTTCGTTAGAGCGGCTAACTAAAATTCCAGTACATTTATATCAATGTCATTATTTTTTAATTTTAGAATGTTCTTTCGCGCTCAGCAACTGTCATTATTAATAGAAATAAATAATATTATTAGCATTTATAGACTGTATTAAATAACTATACAATATACAAAATTTTGCATAAATATTTAAGTTTACGAAACTGCTTTGAAATCAAGAGTATTTTTCAATATATCCTGACAACGATGTAGTCCTTTAGTAGAATAAAAAAATTTAAAAGTAAACACCCTGATATTTACATTTGTAAAAGGTCTCGCCAGCCATTAGTGTAGGAATACCGATAAGTGAAAAATTATGCAAATTGACGTGTCACGTTTGTATCCACGTAGCCAACCTTATAAGCCCTGATATTCATTAGGTTATCTAAATGATCAGGGTTAGCTGCATGCGTTGATATCCGGGCTCACATCTGGGACGCGGATATATCAATAAGTATTGCCAACCCTAATCACTGGTGGTGGGGTTCCTATGCAGGAATCCGTCTAGGTAGGTACCACCCCAAGGCCAGTTACTCTGCCGTGAAGCGGTAGTGTGCAAACATTACTGTGTTTCGGTTTGAAGGGCACTGTGAGCTAGCGTAATCACTGGGCATATGAGACTTAAGAACCCATGTCTCAGGGTGATGGGCACAGTGAGGTGTCACACAGAAAATTTCTGTGTGACACAGCATTAGTTATGGGCAGACGTTGCACTTACCATCAGGTGAACGTTTTGCTCGCGTCACCACTTTATGCTATACAAAAAAATCATTCAAAGATTCGTAGCGTAATGGCTACCTTACTTTAACAATACTTATTTATGCATGCTGTTTGAATTGGTCCGAAGTAATTTTAGTGGAAAAATTATTTACAACAACTCTTTGTCTCAATTGAACAAAGTTTTTTTTTATTGGATAAAGTTATGTAACGAGCAAAACGTTCACCTTGGTAAGTGCAACATTTGCCCATAGTAAATGCTGTGTCACCCAAAACATTTCTGTGTGATGCCACACTGTGCTGTTTACCCTGAGACAACATTTCTTAAGTCTCATGTGCCCAGTGATTACACCAGCACTCAGTGTCCTTCAAACCGATGCACAGTAATGTTTGCACACTACTGCTTCACGGCAGAATAACTGGGTCTGAGGTGGTACCTACATTATTCCTATATAGGAATCCATCTAGGTAGTACCAGGTCACAGAAATAATATAGGTGTCACAGCAATTGTTATGGGCAGACGTTGCACTTAACATTAGGTGACCGTTTCGTCATTTTCTCCAATAAAAAAAGAGCACCCTTATCTATAAAATGAGCAAGCGGCTCACATGATAGTAAGTTGGACACACAGTTTCGATTTGTTTAAAAAGACCCCCATTAAATCCTGATAGTCGTGTGCGAAGCCAGCGCGACAACTCTCGCGATCTTTTCGTAGATCAACCTTGAACTTTCCACGACACGGTCCGGCACAATCGTCGGTCGAATAACAAAAACGCCACGGAATACCATTTGCATCTATTTACGAACGGAGACAGCGCTCGGGAGTTATAGCGGAATAAGGGTGGTTCTACATTGCGCTGTTACTATTATGATACTGGAATGAAAGAAAGATATGTTTATTTGAAGCACCTATATATAAATACATACATGTCGGGTCAGCGACGGCTGAGCGATGGCGCCGCCTACCTCTTGATTAGGCGGTACAGGGTTCCTTGTGTTGATAGCGCAGAATAACAATTTCAAGTGCACCATGTGTAATAATTTCACCTTACTACGCTTAACCACCAATTAACTAGGTAAACCGACAGTTTCGTTTCGAAGGAGTGACAAGGTCGGTGTCTCGACCAACCGCCCCCTGCACCATCCGAACTCTTACATAAGACCCTTTGCAAGTGACGTCACGGCGCTTACCACCTCCTCAGTACTACAATAATCTAATTAGCAAATTATTACTTAACGATATACGTTACGTAACGTTTTGCCCGACATAGAGATTTCTAAAGACCCAGAAATATAGAACAACAAACAACAATAACAGCCACAGTAATCTAATTTAAAAAAAAGAAAAAAAATCTAGGAATATTCATCATCATCATTTCTTTCCACAACCAGTCCACTGCTGAACATAGGCCTCCCCCATTGATTGCCACAAAGGTTTGTAGCTCTCAATTTGGGGGGATGTTGCCATAGTTGCCTACGCTTGGCAGGCGGATTAGCAACGGCAGTTTATTTATTCAGATGTTCCAGGATGATGCTTCTGCCCATCGTCTGACTTTTATTATCCTTCTGTCGACTTTTACGACACACACGGGATGAGATGGGGTGGGGGTGGTAGATCTCTTAAGCCGCTACCACGCGATATAGCTTTATGCAAGCCATGTCAATAGCTTCAATAGTCAGAGATTATATTATATACCTAGGAAATATTACGTTTTTGATGTCCTTAATCTACTTAAAGATAAAATAACAATTTAAAGTACAGTTTATTCTTTGATCGTAAATAGATGGTGTACTTGTCATCATATTACGTTCAAAGTCGATATCACTTACATCCTTCCGCATTAGGAGCCAATCGAAATTACCTTGGCTGTGATATTCTCAACTTAGCGGTCACTGTAATGTTGACATAAATTGTCTAAGCCGATGCTAATAATTATACGATATTTACAGTGTTCTATGACTTTTTTGGCCGTGTGGTGGCGGCTCGTTAAAAGAATACTACCACTCCATCTCATCCAATGGATCTCGTAAAAGGCGAATAAGGAATTAAACTGGACTATGCACTCAAGAGCGCATGGTGGCGATGGGCTCACCACCTATCGCACCAAGTGCATTATATTGTTTTTGGTGAAACGTGGATTGTGGCAGTCATCTGTTTTTGCAGTGAGTGCCCAGTCTCTGACTACCCCTTATAGGATACAGTCGTGATCTTATGTATGTATGTCAATGACTTTTTTATTTCATTTTTCGGCTCACAGTGTTAGGGCAGCCTAGAAGATATCATTACCCCACATCGTCCAAAGAAACAAAGAAAAAATTGTTAATTGCAATTTTAAGTGCTGATTTACCAAATGCTCGGCGGTGAAGGAAAACATCGTGAGGAAACCTGCATGTCTGTGAGATAAAAATATTTCGCATTGGAGCAGCGTGGCGGATTCTTCCTAGCTCCAAAACCCTCTCAGAAATGAGAGGAGGTCTGTGCTCAGCAGTGGGACATTTATAGGCTGAAACTTTGCTTTCTTTTATGAGGAAAAATTTATGTAACGATAAGTTGTGCGGATCTTACCAGGGTTCCTGGCGTAGGTAATACAAAAGAAAAGCGACCTACAAGGCAGACCTAGTTTTTCCATTCCATAGTCACCCGACCTTTATAAACCAGAAAGGTGACCAATCTGAGATGTTAACTTCTCTGTCTCATTTCTGTTGTCGCTCATTGGGTTTTGAAAATAACAAATACAATTCAACTAAGAAATTAAAAGCCAAAAAATACTGTCATGTAAGACAAGCTTTACATTTCGTTATATTGTTTATTCGATAGCCGATCAAAGAAATTCAACAATATTCTGGTAGGAACAATATTTAAAAGTTATTTTACTTTTTGCACATTTTTTTAGAATCTAGGTAGTGTGAGGCACTAATAGTCATTTAAATTAAGTTTTTTTTATTGCATAAGGTGATAAAACGAGCAAAAAGTTCACCTGATGGTAAGTGAAACTTCTGTCCATAACAAATGCTGTGCCACCCAGAATTTCTGTGTGACACTACACTGTGCCCATCACCCTGAGACATAGGTACTTCAGTCTCATATGCCGAGTTATTACGCTAGCTCACAGTGCCCTTCAAACCGAAACACAGTAATGTTTGCATACTACTGCTTTACGGCAGAATAACTGGCCCTGGGGTGGTACCTACCTAGACGGACTCCTTAGGACTGCATAGGAATCTCCACTTAAATTGATAATTGCAATTTTAATTTCTGAATTACTACGTGGTCGGCTGTGACGTGGAACCTCGCGATGAACCTGCATGTATGAGAAATAATATATATATAATATATAGGTACCTACTACGTCTTGTGACGATGAAAAATATGTCTCTATGTAATGAGGCCTCAGCTCAGCAGTGGGACATTTATAGGATGTTACTTTTGCTGATACTTATTTTTAAGTAATGTTAAGTATATGGTGTGATGTCTGTTCATTGCCCACTTCGTAAATTTTATTATTTCATCATCATCATCATTTGAGCCTATCACTAGTCCACTGCTGAACATAGATTGCCACAAGTTTGTAGCTCTCATTTTACGGGGATTTAGCCATAGTTGCTACACTTGGCAGGCAGGTTGGCAACTACAGTTTATTTATTCAGATATTTCAGAATGGTTTTGCTGCCCATCCCCTGGTTTTCATTTTCCCTCTGTCGACTTTTACGACACCCACCGGATGAGATGGGGTGGTAGACCTAGACGGATTCTTGCAAGGGAACCCTATCACCAAAACGAGATTTGCCAGAAACAGTATTCAGGTGTCGGTACGGTAATATTATGATCATTTAGAACAAAGATCAATGACGCCTACTTGTCATTAACAAAGTATCCCGTTTTTGTCACTCTCTATACGAAACGCACTATGATTCTACTTAACGCTGGTGTAAATCTCAGGGTGACGTGCGCAGTGCGGTGCCACACAAAAATGTTCTGCTAGACCCAGCATTTGTTGTGGGCAGGCGCTGCACTTACCATCAGGTGAACGTTTTGCTCGTCTCGTAACTTTCTCCTGTAAAAAAATACTTACAGACAACGTAAAGATTGGTATTTAGCATGGTCGGATATCATAGCGTTAGAGCAGTCCACTGCTGGTGGTAGGAGTCCTATGCAGGAATCCGTCTATGTAGGTACCACCGCAGGGCCAGTTATTCCGCCGTAAAGCGGTAGTGTGCAAACATTGCTGTGTTTCAGTTCGAAGGGCACTGAGGGCTTGTGTAATCACTGGCCATTTGAGACTTAAGAACTGATGTCTCAGGGTGACGGGCGCAGTGTGGTGTCGCACAGAAATATTCTGGGTGACACAGCATTTGTTGTGGGCGGACGTTACACTTACCATCAGGTGAACGTTTTGGTCGTTTCGTCACTTCATTAAATAAAAAAATAAATAAAAAAATACTACCTGGCCTAGTGGTTAGAGTGACCTGACTTTTACGCCGTAAGTACTGTGTTTCGGTCTGAGGGGCATTTAGAGCAAGTGGGCATATGAGACTGGGCATATGAGACTTAGGAACTTTCTCAGGGTGACGGGCGCAGTGTGGTGTCGCACAGAAATATTCTGGGTGACACTGCATTTGTTGTGGGCGGACGTTGCACTTACCATCAGGTGAACGTTTTGCTCGTTTCGTCACTTTATACAATAAAAAAATAATCTACGCGGATGAAGTCGCGGGCGTAATCCATAATTCATAGTGTTCTATTAGATAAATCATTTTTGATCCCGCACCGTGAAATTGATTCATACAGATCGTACTCCGTCGTGATTAATAGTGTGGCTCGTCTTCTTCGAAATGTCGCACGCAAATTGATTGCAGTCTCGCGGCCGGAAAGCCTTGGCGTGCGCTAAATAAACTGACCGCGTTCAATGTTTTACATAAAAAGACGGTCAAGTGCGTGTGGGATCTGCGGCATGGGTGTTCTGTACGTGTGCGTTGTATTTTTACCACCCTTTTATTTGTTTGGACGTTTTATCTGTATGTACGTAAATAACAATGTATTGATTTCTTATATTTAGTTATCTCTTTCTGCTTAGATCGGACTACAAATAATAATTAAAAGCTGAAGGTACTCCGGGTTAACTATGACATCAGGACATCTGTCACCTCAGTCCCCCCGTGACCATGGGTGCTGTAAAGCACTCGAAACGTCGGGTTATAAATAATAAAAATAAACGCGATAAAATCCGTAAAATTAGTTTCATTTAAACAATGTATTGGTTAAAAATTTTTCAACGCCATTTTCACCCACTTCCGGATTACAACACGGACCAAGAGGTCAATCGACGGATCCTACTCGGCCGGGCGTGTTGCCAGTGATGACATCTCGAATATGTCAGACCAAATTATCCAGACAGGCAGCGGCGTCGAAGATGCCAGGAGTCTGGTACTGTTGTACTAATGCTGGCGGCTAAGAAAACAGCTAAAAAAACTTTTTGTTAAATACAAAAATATTTAAATGAATGGTTTTCGGCTTCTCCCTTAACTTGTGTGTACATTTTTTTATAATATAAAGTAATAAATCGAGCAAAACCTTCGCCTGATGGTAAGTGCAACGTCCGCCTATATCCGTGCGACACCACACTGCGCCCTTCATCCTGAGACAGTTCTTAAGTCTTACATGCCCAGTGATTACACTAGCTGACAGTGCCCTTCAAACCGAAACGGTAATGTTTGCACACTACTGCTTCACGACAGAATAACTGGCGCTGGGGTCGATTACCTAGACGGATAGGAATCCCACCACCAGTAAAAACATATATATTATCTTTTGCTATTGTTAAAGATCCTAGGGCAAAAACAAATTCCTTTCGTGTTGATCTCCACTCGTATTCATACCTAAATATGTGCCTGAATTACTAGCTTTTTTTAAATGTCCATCAATCACAAGCTCTAGTTTTTAACTGGTCTATGGGGTTGTAGACCTTACTTAGCATTTGATATTAATACAGCTACAAAAAAGATTTGACGAACAGAAAAACCGACAAAGTGATATTATACAGATTTATCAAATGTCCAACTGCTGAGCAGTCCTCTCATTTTTGAGAGGGTTTGCAAAATCCGCCACGCTGTTTCAGTGCAAGAGTTGGTCTACATATTTTACATTTCCAAGAAGATACATGTGAGTTGGTTGGCCATTGCGGTGTGGTGGCGGCTTAGGAGAATCTATCACCCCATCTCATCCCGTGGGTGTCGCAAAAGTCAACAGAGGGAAAATGATAACCGGGAGATGGGCAGCAGAGTCTTTCCTGGGACATCTGAGGTAAATAAAGTGCTGGTTGCCAACCAGCCTGCCAAGCGTGGCAATTATGGCAGAACCCTCTCAAATAGAGCCAAACTTTTGTGGCAATATATGGGGGAGGCCTATGTTCAGCAGTGGACTAGTGATAGGCTAAGATGATGATGACGATGACACGTCAGTTTCCTAACAAGTAAGTTAATTTGCTAAGATCCGCATGCAAAATATAAAAATGTTGTATATTACCTAGTTTTTTGAAGAGCACCGCCAGCCCTCCCCCAGTAGCGTGCACAAGCAAACTAACATCGCCACTAGGAACCGCCACCAGATACCCTCCACCACTACAATGCTACCACTAGATAATATACACCACTGAAGTCGAAAACACGACACGTGTTTCGCCCCAAAACGAGGCATTATCAAGTGTCATTGATTCTACGACAGACAGCCGCCGTGTGAAGTGTCATAGACTCTGCGACAGGCCGCCGATTCTATTAACTATTTTCAATTAATTGTTATTAGAAGACCGCGTGACCTAGTGGTCATGGCGCGGGTAGGTTGGGACGAGTGAGTGCCTCTGTGTTTGCGCGTACACTTGTGGTACTTTGATACCTCCTGCGCAGTTGATGGCTCTCGACAGTATTCGGAAGTTAGTCGCCGTGGTCGAATTCGGCTAGGAGAACATCATCATCATCATCATCATCATTATTAGTAATAGAAATAATTGAACACACTAGTCACGTAAGGCAGGCAACGTTACGTAGTCAAAATACAGCTCGGAAAAAATTATTAACGATTAAAAATAATTTTTAATTTACAATTGATGCAACTGAAAATCACAAGCATTCCTGTTTTTATTCAGGATAATTTTTCACGGTCGTCAAGATGGTTACTCGCGTACTTTGAAATTTGAAATATTCTCCCTTTTCTACATTCATTATTATAATTTCAGCTCACCATAAGACCACTGCTCACCATAGGCCTCTATATTTACGTTACATAGTTAGATACAAAGTTGGATAAAGTGACGAGACGAGCAAAACGTTCAACTGATGGTAAGTGCAAGGTCTGCCCATAAGAAATACTGTGTTACCCAGAACATTTCTGTGTGACACCACACTGCGCCCGTCATCCTGAGAAAGTTCCTAAGTCTCATATGCCCAGTCTCATATGCCCACCTGCTCTAAATGTCCCTCAGACCGAAACACAGTAATATTTCACACACACTACTGCTTCACGGCAGAATAACTGGCTGTGGCGTTTCCCCGCAAAAACGAGCAGGTCGTCGCTCCTCCCGTTGGCCTCTCAACATTGTTTTTTTTTTTAAATATTTCTTTATTGGACCTGTGAGTTATATTCTTATTTAATGCAAATGCGAAAGCGATAGGATATCTTTCACACTTAAACGGCAATGTACAGTTAGAAATTACTAAAGATTTACCATCGGCAAGGGAAGCCATTTAAAACGAAAACAATTTGTTAATGGTAATAGCCAATAAATTGTTTTTTTTTTAAATATTGATTATGCTTTTTTTCGTCTTCGGTTATTGGTTTAAAATTAGAATTGACTCTGATATCTGCCTAAAATATTTGAGTGCCAGATTAAGTTTGACGACAATTTATAGTCCGGTCAGTGACCGCTGCTATTATATACTTTTTTTTATCGAATATAGTTACGAAACGAGTAAAACGTTCACCTTATGTAAAGTGCAACGTCTACCAGTAACAAATGCTACGTCACCCAGAACATTTCTGTGTGACACTACACTGCGCCGGTCACCCTGAGACATCAGTTCTTAAGTATCATATGCCCAGTGATTACGCTAGCTCACGGTGCCCTTCAAACCGAACATAATTATGTTTGGACACTACTGCTTCACGGCAGAACAACTGGGGTGGTACCTACTCTGCTTAAATATTAAAGGTTGTTTCCGAGGGTCAAAGTGACAAGATGCAAGTTTATAAACAAAGTTTACTCTGGATGGCAGCGATTAAAGCACACAGCGAACGCGACAGTGACCGAGTTTGGAAGTTACTTAGGAGTTTACATATTTATTTATGATTGGGGCAAACCAAACCTGGCACGCGGGCCCCTGGCCCTGTAAATCCCAAAAGGCTATCAGTAGTCACATCACCGAAAATATACGCTCAACCTGTGTCAAATGAAGTAATAATGTGGTTTGTTACTTTGCATGGTCGTATATGCATGCAACTGCAGAATCAATGAATGGCAGTTAAAAACCATGCAACAAAAGGTTTCTTTTAAAAAGGTTGCTCCACGCTAGGATTTCTGAGTCGTCAGAATCGAATTGTGATAACATTTGTAGGCCTAAATATTTGTAACTACACTGCTCGTGGGAACGCCATGGGGAGTAAGTGTTTTTTTACTTGTACCAAATTGCACCGTCGTGGTTCGCCACCCGTCACGTCTCGTTCCCCGCGAGGGCGGAAAGTGGACTATGTGATTGGCCTCTGCCTACCTCTTATATGGGAAAAAGGCGTGACTGTATGTATTTTTTTTTATTGCATAAAGTGACGAAACGAGCAAAACGTTCACCTGATGGTAAGTGCAACGTCCGCCCACAACAAATGCTGTGTCACCCAGAATATTTCTGTGTGACACCACCCTGAGACATCAGTTCTTAAGTCTCAAATGCCCAGTGATTACGCTAGCTCACAGTGCCCTTCAAACCGAAACACAGTAATGCTTGCACACTACTGCTTCACGGCGGAATAACTGGCCCCGGGGTGGTACCTACCTAGGCGGATTCCTGCAAAAGAATCCTACCACTTGTCAAAATAACTGAGTCTGTTTTTCTGATCAGGGTTTGTCCAAATTTCATATCAATGAAAGTATATCATTGTTTTATATTTAACATAGTAGCATCTTCTATTGATTTTTAAATTTGTATAATTTTAAAGTACGCGAGTAACACGGGCACGACATCATTAAAAATTTTATCTGGTTCACATGTTCGACGGTCAAGGTGAAAAATAGCGGAGAAATGTCTGGGAAATACAAAAGATAAAACCGCGACTCGCGTGGCGGGACCTACTCGGCCGCCATTATCCTTAAAATAATAAAGTTTTTTTTTAATAAACTTGTAATACGTGTTTGCTATAGTTAATAGAATCAGGCGTTGCTTTGCGGAAATCCAATATAATGAAGGAAGGTATAAAATATAAGGTGTATATTATCTAGTGGTAGTATTGTGGTGGTTGGTGGAGGGTACCTGGTGGCGGTTCCTGGTGGCGGTGTTAGTGCTTGTGCACGCTACTGAGGGAGGGCGGGCGGTGCTCTTCAAAAAAAAACTAGGTAATATACACCATTTTTATATTTAGCATGCGGATCTTAGCAAAGTAATTTATCTTCCTTAAATACGTGTTTGCGTTTAATTATTAAAAAAATACATTTGCGTTAAATTGTATGTGACGTCACAGCTGATTTCTCTCATCGCTGCTATTGAAACTTTTGACATTTCTGTCAATGAATCAGTAACTGATTTCTTATACATACATGTCAGGCGATTTGGAAACCCCCACGAAGTTATAGCCCTAACACTTCTAAAATTAAGAAATAAACTTTGTCATTTTATTTTGAAATAATATTGAAAACTACCGTGTGGTGGCGAAGATAATCCACCACCCCATCATCATCCCGTCGGTTTCGTGAAAGTCGACAGAGGGAAACTGAAAACCAGGAGACGGGCAGCAGCATCTTCTTTAAACATCTCAATAAATAAGCCGTGTGGTGGCGACTTGTTAAAAGAATACTACCACTCCATCTCATCCATTGGATCTCGTAAAAGGCGAGTAAGGAATTAAACTGCACTGTGCACCCAACAGCGCATGGTGGCGATGGGCTCACCACCTATCACACCAAGTGCATTATATTGTTTTGGTGAAACGTGGATTGTGGCAGTCATCTGTTTTTGCAGTGAGTGCCCAGTCTCTGACTACCCCTTATGGGATACAGTCGTGATCTTATGTATGTATGTATGTATAAATAAACTGCGGTTGCCAACCCGACTGGCAGGCGTGGCAACTATGGGATAATCCCCTAAAATGAGAGCTGCAAAATTTTGTGACAATCTATGAGGGGAGGCCTATGTTCAGCAGTGGACTAGTGATAGGCTGAAATGATGATGATGATTTGTATTCCTACTATAGACTACTCATAAAAATAGAATTAAGTACTATATAAGGGTGCCGATAGGTGTCCGGCAGAGTAGAATAACACCTACCTCTTTCTTAGCGAGGTGTCGAAAGAGGCGACTTAGGTAAAGGACAGCCTTTATTCCTGCAGGATAACACCATAATATGCCAGTGACACTATAATGCTCGTGGGAACGGGGAGTAACATTTTTTTGACTCGTACCAAAATGTTAGCGACGTCACCCGTCACTTTTCGTTTCTCAAGGCCTCTGCCTACACCTTTATTGGGGGAAAGTGTGAAAGTATCACTGTATGTGTGTAAGGGTGTAGAACAAATTAAATAAAGGTGTGATCTGTGAACGGTGCTTACGAGTATGTGATTCCTGAAACGCAATAATTATTCCATCAAGCATGGTTTGTCGACCGCGTGGCGTAGTGGTTAGCGTACCTGACTTCTGCGCCACCGGTTCTGGGTTCGATTCCCAGTCGGAGGCAACATTTGTGCAAAATAACAAATTGTTGCTTTTCGGGTCTGGTTGTGTTGTGCATGTGAAATATATGTTTGTAAAACGCACCCACGATACAGGAGAAAATCCTACTGTGGGGCTTCGTTTTAAAAAAAAAAAAAAAATGAAGCAGGATAGAAGTATAAGTAGCGTCAGTTATTACGATTAGACCTTCAAAACTCTCGCATTACACTCAAATCGTGATGCACTACATGATCAACACGTTTAGCCGACAAGTTTCGTTCGTTCCCAGGAAAATTAGTCAACCGACCGAGTATGCTTAATCCGGGTGTCATGGAGGGATGCGTCAGATGTCAGCGACTTGATGACGTAAGCGCTTTTTTTTTAAAACTTAAGATGGTCGAAGCCAGTTTCTCAATGCTAAGCTAAGCTAAGGAGGATGAAGTTTATAAGGCGAATCTCAGTGCTTAAGTTCACAATGTTTGCAGTTCACATAATTATTTGTTATTAGATATTTTTGAAGTTGGCAAATGTTGAAATATTATAAAATTTTATTTCAGTAACATGATATTTTTTTTTTGACGCACAGTGCCAGATATTGCTTCTCGCATTGACCAGCTTTATTCATTTTTAGAGTTTAGCAGTAAAAACGTAACCCTTTCATAAATTTGCCCTGTCGGTCTGTCCGTATGTCACAGCACAAATACACATATTTCACACAACATTTCAGTGCACATAAGCATGTGAAGTATTGTTAGATAGGTATTGAAAAATTATAGTACGCTTTAAACTATATTAGTTAAGCCAATAGTTGGTGAGATATCTATACAAATAAATACAATAGGAGTGTCTGTTTGTTATAACATAATAACAGGTTTTCACTTGATGCTTACGAAAGTATTTGCGGTACTTATAAAAAGAACAATTTTTAAAATTTTTGTTCGGCCAATCTCCGAAACAGTAGGACCGATTTTGACGGAACTTTCACTGACAGAGAGCTGACATTATAGCGGGTAACTTAGACCACTTTAATTTTAGTAAAATAATTAGAGTTGCGCGCAAAAAAGTTAAAACCTCAACATCCGTTAAAATACTATATATATATATATATATACTATATATCATCGATCGAAGTGTGATCGAGCCGTGTGGTGGCGGCTCGTTAAAAGAATACTACCACTCCATCTCATCCAATGGATCTCGTAAAAGGCGAGTAAGGAATTAAACTGCACTGTGCACCCAACAGCGCATGGTGGCGATGGGTTCACCACCTATCACACCAAGTGCATTATATTGTTTTGGTGAAACGTGGATTGTGGCAGTCATCTGTTTTTGCAGTGAGTGCCATAGTCTCTGACTACCCCTTATGGGAAATTCTAAAAAAAATTAAGGTACTAGGACCTATAAAACACTTTCGACGAAAATTGGTTTGATTTGAAACGATATTTCGTGTAGTTGAGATATGGTGTATTTTTGGTTTCACGCTATTCCCCACTCCGAAACCATACACTGTTCGTTGTGCGACACGCTCTTAGCCGGTTTTTCGTTTATCATCATTATCATCATTTCAACCAATCACCAGTCCACTGCTAAACATAGGCCTCCCCTCTAAGATTGCGACAAAAGTTAGTAGCACTCATTTTGGGGGATTTTGCCATAGTTGCCACGCTTGGCTAGCGGGTTGGCAAATGCAGGTCATTTATTCAGATATTCCAGGAAGATGCTGCTGCCCATCTCCTGGTATTAAATTTCCCTCTGTCGACTTTTACGACACCTACGGGATGAGATGGTGTGGTAGATTCTCTTAAGCCGCTACCTCACGGCGTTTTTTCGTTACGGGTTTTTTGTTCATTAATGTATAAATATAATAATGTTGTATAAGTTTCCTTATGATCATTATTCTTGCTAAATTAAAGAACATTGGCTAATTGCTTTACTTGTTTAAATAAAGTAAAATGTAATGTTATTATATTCAATAATAATAATATAATGAGACTGAAAATGGCTATTGAAAGCAATTCGCCTAATGAACTGCTTCTATGATATAATATTTTTCAGAGACACGTTATTTTTTTATGTACAAATAAAAGTTATTTAAGTTATATGTATAAAGTTATTATTTCTTATATGGGATAGATTAAATGTAAAGTACATTAATATATACAAATAATAATCAATTGCTGTATTCCTGATAGATCATCACTTGAGAAAGCATCGACCGATTGCGTTGTTCTTTTATTTGTGTTCGTAATTGTTTGGAGAAGAAAATTTCTGGAAAAATCCACTGGAGAAGTCGGAAATTTGAATGGTATTTTTGTATTAACCTCTTCTCAATTAAAACCTCTTAAAAAAAGTGACGTTCAGTATGACGGTTCTGCTGTCACATTCGCACTTCATTAGTAAATTGCACCCGCGCGAAGCCGGGGCGGGTCGCTAGTTGAATATATAAAAGTTGTCTATTCCTATAGTTATACAGAAAAAACCATTTGGATAGAAGTTAGGAATAACTAAACGAATCAAAACAAACGTTTTTTTTTTATTTAGTCTGTTGTGGCATTAGTCGAAAATTGATGGAGTTTTTACTGTTTTAATTGATGATTATTTTTGTTAGGTTTTCCTATTGTTTATTTTTTTTTTTGTTAAACTTTAATAAATTACACGTTCAAGTCGTCGTACGTCATAGATTCCACTTGGATGAAATCGCGAGGAGGGCTGGTTAAAAATGTAAAACATAACAATTCATAAAATTTATAAAGGCAACGTCAAAATTTCTTTATTCGGTTTAGGCTTGTATAAAGCTCTTACGAATGTCAAAATCTACGTTTCACAGACATACATTTCACACGCGCCACAAGTGTACGCGCAAACACAGAGGCACTCACTCGTCCCAACCTACCCGCGCCCGATGTAACGCTGATGCGATAAGATCGTAGGTAGGCTAGGATGCAGTGTCAGAAACACGGGGACAATCACAACACAACCAGACCCGAAAACTAACATTTTGTGGTTTTGCACTAATGTTGGTTTCGGTCGGGATTCAAACCCAGGACCAGCAGCGTAGAAGTCTCTAACCACCAGGCCCCGCGATCTTCTAAGTTAAAGTCAAAATTTCTTTTTTCAGTTTAGGCTTGTATAAAGCTCGTATGCATGTCAAAATCTACACCGGTTCAATCATAAGACCATCTCAAAGAAGAAGGAAATTCGGGGGGTCTTTCTTTTAATTCAATGCCATATTACTTATTGTCATTTATAAATTATATTAAAATTATATCATAAATTAAGTAGCCAGGGAGTTTGCAAGTGCAGAGTAAGAGTTATTTCCACACATCTCTGTCCTCTATGTAATGATCTATATCTATATGTCTTTTTGTCAAGTTTGAATTCTACGTCAGTATTTTTGCGTCACACTTTTAGGAATTTTGTTATATAATTTTATAGATCCGCTAAGAAAGAAAGAAAAGATTTTCTAGTTTTGGTCCACCTAAAACACAGGAACTACTGGCGTGTCTCCTCGGACCATTCTACTGTAAGTTACTCGTATAAAGACTACTACGACAGCGTGGCCTAGCGGTCCGTGTACCTGACTTCTTTATCGCAGGCAGGGTAATGGGTTCAAATCCTAAGCTGGGGTCAACATATGTGCGATTACATATATGGTTGGATTTCGGTCTGGTTGTGTTGTGCATATGAAATTTTTATTTGTTAAACGCACTTACGGTATAAGAAAATAGCACCATTTATTTATTAGACATAGTTTATATTTATAATAGATATATATTAATTTTTGGAATTAGTGAAAAATGTCATTCATGCATTTTAACTTCCCTCAAGCATTACGAAATGACCTTGTAAATCTTGCATAATGTTTATCTTTCACTTAGACCACTTACATAGTCTGTCGTAAAATGCGCGCCAAAAACATGACAGAATATTTTATTCTCAATGGCCAATGTTAATAACATATGTTATATATTATTTTCGTAGTTAATAAAATTTGGCTGAAACTGAATATAAATAGTGTCTATTTTCATCACAGGAAACTTTTTTCATCTCTTACTTTTAAGAGCTACGCAAAGAAACTACACAATTATATAGAATGCTTCCGTGTCTTAAGCACTGGAATGTTCTTCTGGCTATTTGCGGTTACTGAATTCCGGTGACAGCAAACATTTACAACTTCTACTCAAGGTCATCCGCATCTTCCCGTAAACGATGAAAGTTTTGAATGCAGTTTAAGATGGGACAATACATCGTTCGGATGCCAAACCAACAATTTGCGTATATTACTTCGGTGAACCTAGTGCTGTTCGCCTTGAGATTTTTACAGCTCCATCGGTCTTTGTGTACCAATGGGACAATAACTTTTTCGACTATTTTTGGGTTCGTATCCAGGACACTGGTTTAATACTACCACCTACTTCTTTGGGAGCGATCAGTGTAAAATTTCAAGGTCGTTTTTGAGTTTAGCGTTTTGTTTCCGTCATTCTTATCACTTAATGAGATAAAAAAAATCTGAATTAGTATTTATCGATTATTTAATAATTCTTTATATACTAAACAGTTATTTTAATTGATGTTTATTTGAATCAAATTTATAAAATTAGTATGTGTCATATCTGTCACTTCTACTGAGTTTATACAATATATGCAATTAAGCAAACTAAACTTTGTTAGAACAAATAAAAGTGATCGTGATCTAAAAAAGTAAAAAAAAGTAGACGAAACCTTGGCATTGAAATAATATATGAATATTCTGTTTCAAAGAGATAAAAAACTACTGCAACACAAATTATGAGTAAATATTCAATATAAAATAAAACATCAACCCGAGTTGCGAAAGATTTTCATGTATACGTGTATACATGAAAGTCCTGATCAAGCGGGTGTTGACGATTCTATTTAAAAATACTACAAGCGTTGCCCGCTAATTTTACTACCACACACCACCGCCACAAATAGTCATTTGACGTACTACAGTGCTATTTGTACATTGACAATCGCAAAAACAAGCATCGAATCGACAACCAACGAATTAGATTTGCGTCCATTGCTATGTCTAAACGGCCTTTGTCATTAGATATACGAAGATACGTCGTTGTAAGACGAACAGAGGTCAAGAGTCGTGAAGATGAGCCTTAAAACGGGTTTGTGGGGGGCGAGGGGGTCGTGACGTCATTGGAGGCTGAGGTTGTATATAGATGCGCCTGCGCATCAGTGGACTAAGTTATTATCTTTGGGAGAGTATACTTGAGTGACACTTTAATACAGAGACTGTAGACATGCTTCGTTTCGCGACTTTACTTGTGGCGGTGAGTACTAAATTTAATAATTAAATACTATTTGCATTCTTCATATTATGAAAAAATTGTGAAAATACTATTATTGTAATTTTTTGTAGAACCAAGAATAACAATTAGCAGCCAGATGTTTCTGGCTGTTAGAAAACAGTACTAATAAATTAATAATTAAATTATTAATTAAATTGTTTTGTAATTTAAAAAAAGAATAATAATTTATTTGTGGAAAACGTAAAAAGAACGATATTATATCGTTCTTTTTACGAGATTTAGAATTTTTCATTCAAATATTTATTAATCTAATGAATTATAAAGACGCGCTATTGTAGATCGAAAATATAATGTGTAAAAATTAATCGATCAAACAAATAAATACTGTGCGAAAATACAATTTTGTTGCACAATATTTCCCAACAAAAATATTGTCCTGGTTTGTTATAAAAGTTTAAAAGAATGTATTTATGGCTTAAATGATTATAAGCATAAGCCCTATAGTCTTTCTTCCTGTGTCTTAAGTAGGTATTTAAAACTATAAAATAGTAATAAGCATTTGCTTTCGTACATAATTAATAATTAATTTAATTTAAGATTTAATACTACTGATGGTAGGATTTCTATGCAGTAATCCGTCTAGGTAGGTACCACTCCAGGGCCAGTTATTCTGCAATGAAGCAGTACACTTACCATCAAGTAAAGGTTTTTGCTCGACTCGTCACTTTATCCAATAAAAAAAAATTGCAATTTTTTGTATAGTCTTGATTTAAATAATTTTCTGAGTGTCAGTCGACTCTTTGAGGTATCAATAGCTTGAATGTATGAAAGTAAAAATTAAATTAAAACCGTTGTTTGCTAATAGCGTTTTAATAGTGTTTTTCGCGTTTGATAGTGTTTAGATTGATAAAAATAATATTTTTTGGGTACCATTGTACACGACTATTAAAGCTCCTTTTAAGATGAACTAATTCTTTCCATATTATATTTACAAATATGATATTGCGTATTAAAAATATCCTACGTTCTTTGAGTACTGAGCCATTTACTACTAGACAGTGCATTACTACAAATGACGGTCAATAACAGATCAGTCAAACTTAACGAATGCAATAGATTCTACTATTTTTAGTAACGTTAAAAAATTGAGTTGAAGGAGTAATTCTGCTGATGCAGAAAAAAAAAGTAAGCGTGTTGGCCGGTGATCTATGTTTTTTTTTATTTTTCTGCCTTCGGTTTTGAAGGCAACGGTTCTACAAGAATTTAACATTAAGGAGTAACACGCGAATTTTGCGGTTTGAAGTCACGCTTTAGGATACTGGCCATTGACAAAAGGTTTACTTGATATTATCTTATTTTAAGAAGTGCACATTTGCATGATATCTCTGTTACAATTAATTATATGATTTATAAAAAAACGGAATTCTTATACATTGCACAGAGAATATTTTTAATACTCGTACTTATATTAATATTATATTTTAACTATTTAATAAATAAACGATTGTATACCACAAAGATTGTTTACCACGTGCTCGGCGTTAAAGGAAAACATCGTGAGGAAACCCTCATGTCTGAGAAATAAAAAAATATTTCGAAGACATGTGCAGTCCGCCAACGCGCATTGGGGCAGCGTGGCGGATTCTTCCCGGCTCCAAAACCCTCTCAGAAATGAGAGGAGGCCTGTGCTCAGCAGTGGGACTTTTATAGGCGGATACTTAACTTTTTACTTTTATACAAACGATTACAGCGCCTTCTGTGTCGCTGGGTTCCAATTCCGAACCTTCGCAATCCGATCGCACTGTATAGGATTAAGTAAAGCGAGAACGACTAAGAAAAAGAGGAAAGTGCTTTCGCTTGGACGATTCCGGCACTATAATGAATTCTGCGCAGTTGACATCGGGAGTTGTTACCAATATAGACATCATATATTTAAAGTCTATGGTCGGACATAATCCTTTTCCGGAAAGCACCGTATAGCTGTGGTATTCCATGGAAGTATTTATTTTTATTTATTTTATTAAAAAAAAAAACGATTCCCTACAGTTAGATTTCTCCTGTGTCGTGGGTACGTTTTACAGACATAAATTCCACATGCACAGACACCCAGACCCGAAACAACTACATGTAGGCCATACAAGTATTTGTTCCGTGCGGGAATCGAACCCGCGACCCGCGGCGCAGAAGCCAAAGGCTTAGCCACTTCACCAACCGAGCCGACAAAGTATGAAAGTGGCGAAGAAAGTTTCCGGTCTGATCTGAGGAGGACGTTTCCTCGTATCAGAAATCTTTAAATCTCCTTTACATAGTTCGCATCCTAGAAACTTCAATAGCGCGATGCAGGGCGTATGAGTTATTTCTCGAACTACTCATGTGGTGATTTTAGCACTGGTTGATGAGATTTGAGAGTTTCGAGTAGGTTTTTCGCCACCTATCGGAAGCCAGCCCCGTTGGTCAGCCAACAGCGTGAACCAAGTGCAGGAGAGGTTGGCAATTGGAGAAAGAAGCTATCCGACTTTACCGCATACGAAACTTCTGGTATGTCAACGATCTCAATAGTCAACATCAGTTATGGATATACGAAGATGAGTGTATTTCTCTGTATGCTGGAGTACTTGTGTCATCCTTTAGCAGTCATTTGCTGGTAGTAGGATTCCTATGCAGGAATCCGTCTAGGTTAGTACCACAGCAGTGGCAGTTCTTCTGCCGTCCAGCATTAGTGAGCAAATATTACTGCTTTCTGTTGAAGGTCACTGATAGATTGTGTAATTTTGGGCTGAGACTTACTCATGTCTTAGGGTGGCGAGCGCAGTGTAGTGCCACACAGAAACGTGCTGGATGACACGATGCCCACGACGACTACACGACTTAGACCCGATTTCACCGATCGCTTTGGAAACCAAGTTTAATAAAACCACGTTTTACTGAACTTAGTTCAAATGTATCATTTGAACACGGTTTTCGTCTAACCGATTTCACCGGCTCCATTTTGATGACGTTCAGAAAAACGAAGTTTATGTGAAATATCGTCACAATCTAAAACTAAAACTCGATGTATTTATTATTTTGCGACATCAAACAGCCTGTTTTTATGATTAAGACACATAGGTATGCATACAATAAACAAAACGTATCAAAAATATTTATTGTGTTTACATAGTTGTGCAATTGACAATGACAGCTCTCTAAACGCGTTTAAAGAGCTGAACATCGAAAATTGGGCGTTCAGAATTTGAACCGCGTTTAGCTTTAATCGCGTTCAGTTGATGTTGGTGAAATGCAAACAGTAGCATTGAACTCAGTTAAACGCTTAAACTTCCTTTTCCTTGAACTGATCGCGTTTAGTTTCAACGGTGAAATCCGCCCTAAGTTACCCGTTATAATATCAGCTATCTGCTGCAGAAAGTTCCGTCAAAATCGAACCAACCGACAGAAAGACAGACAAAATTTAAACGCTTAAACTTCGCTCAGCTTGAACTGATCGCGTTTAGTTTCAACGGTGAAATCCGCCCTAAGTTACCCGTTATAATATCAGCTATCTGCTGCAGAAAGTTCCGTCAAAATCGAACCAACCGACAGAAAGACAGACAAAATTTAAACGCTTAAACTTCGCTCAGCTTGAACTGATCGCGTTTAGTTTCAACGGTGAAGTCCGCCCTAAGTTACCCGTTATAATATCAGCTATCTGCTGCAGAAAGTTCCGTCAAAATCGAACCAACCGACAGAAAGACAGACAAAATTTAAACGCTAAAACTTCGTTCAGCTTGAACTGATCGCGTTTAGTTTCAATGGTGAAATCCGCCCTTACTCGTCTTGTCACTTGCTTCAATAATAAAAAAAATTACGAAACATGATCTCGGTGATTGATTACAGCTGTAATATAATTCTTTATACAACAGATAAAGAATAAAACGCTGTAATTAATCACAGACAGTTCAAACAGACAGGTTTTCGGACATTACAACCTTTACGAGTTTTCTAGTAAAAACTACCAAATTAATAGCAGATTAACGTAACTAAATTGGCCAGCGATAGTCAGTTGTTAACTGATGCCAAAGTATTATTAAAGCTTGGTAATTATCAAGGATAATTCCCCGATATATTCACGCTGTTTCGATGCTGCTACGAGGTAGGCTGTTTCCCAAACCGATTAACCGATTACTTTAAGTAAAGATTTTGGAAAGGGGCTTTGTTATAGGTTGCAAGTCCATCATCTAAGCCCTTAGTTCCCAAAGTGGTCTAAGTGGAGCCCCAGGGCACCACGGGAGACTCCGGGGTCTACGTTGGCGTGACAAAAACAATGGGCTATTTATAGTTTTGGGAATATGGTGGAAATGCAGCTGCAGGGGGTCCACCGGATCCAGCTAAATTTTGAAAGTGGATATGAGAAAAAAGTCTGAGAACCTCTGATATAAACTGTATTTTCGTAGTTCTTCTAGGTAAAAGTCAAAATTTCTTTATTTAATTTAAGCTTGCCTAAAGGTTTTTTAATGACGTTTGAATGTCAAAATCTAAAGCACTTAAAAAAATAAGACTTCCTCAGAGAAAAACCGGCAAGAAACTCTGTGGTCCTTTTTTTTATTTGCCATATGACAAAACGTCATTTATAAATTGCACCAACTTAATACTTATTTTTTTATACAACATTTTGAAGGTAAAATGTTTCCTTGCCTTAGGCCTCGTTCTGAACGCACATAAATTATTGCAGAATCAGGTTTTGTTTTAATGTAATTCGACGGGTTAGATTTTTCTCAGAATCGAGGATGTGCGATAGTTTATATTTAGATACATAGTTGTATCGCGGTGTCCCCTTATAAAACTACCAGCTAAAACCCGCGGAGCTGAACCGATTTTGAAGAAATTAGACGTAGAGATAGCTTACATCCCGGAGACGGACATATAATGCTTTTTATTCCGGAGAATCAAAGAGTTCTCAGTGTATTTTTAAAAACCTACATCAACGGTGACGTAGTCGCAGACTTCACCTACTCATAGTATTATATAAGTTTGCTTAATTATACATATTTTTAACGAATAATATCGTAATATAAGTACCATAAGTATGTTGAGTTAGCTTGTGAGTGCGTATGCAATGATAGTCATAACTAAGTTTTTATAAAAAAAATGTGTATTCTTCGTATACCGTTGGCTTTCGAAAACATAAAAAAAAAAGTATGGAGATAAGAATTAAAAATAAATAGTTTTGCCGCGTGATAGCGGCTTAAGGGAATCCACCACCCCATCCCGTGGCGTTAATGTCGACAGAGGGAAAATTAAAACCAAAAATAGGCAACAGCGTCTTCCTGGAGCAACTGAATAAATAAATTGCGGTTGCGAACCCGCCTGCCGAGAGTGGCTACTATGGCAAAATGTACCCAAAAGGAGAGCTACAAACTTTTGTGGCTGTGTTAGGCTAGTGATAGGCTGAAATGATGATGATGATGAAAAAGAATTAAAAGAGATTTCATCAGATTTCACAGATCGTTTCAGCTTTGATCATACTGTGATAAATTCGCCTACGTGTTCAACGACGGACTATTATGTAAATGAAGTACCAATAAAAAATTATGTAAAGATATAATCTCATGGTCAGTGTTTACAGAAGACGAAACCGATAGCCGGTTCATTACTTTGTTCAGAATTGTTCATTCGTTTTGCTAAGCGATTGGCTTCTGAGCTACGGATCGCGAGTTCGATTCCCGTTTAAAACAAATATTTCTATGACATACAGATTGTTACGGGTTCTAATGCTTGTGTATGTGCAGTTTACGTCTGTAATTTCACGGTACTGAATGATTCCTAGTGTGTGCTCCCTCTTTAAATAAAGATAAACATTAACAACGTAAAGAGATTTGACACTGGCCTATGTGATGAACGCAGACATTGACAATTTGTCAACATTTGCTATGGGCAGACGTTGCACTTACCATAAGGTGAACAGGGTTTTGCTCGTGTCGTCACATTGACCAATAAAAAAAAACGTATATAACATATGAGTTATGTGACGTTCTGATTGACTGATTTGCAACCATGGCGACATATCTCGAAAATTGTCGGAATAAAAGTATTGCATATGTATGCGAAGTCCGCCAACCCGCATTGGAGCAGCGCGGCGGGCTCTTTCCGGCTCCAAAATCCTCTCAACAATGAGAGGAGGCTATGCACATTAGTGAGACATTTAAAAGCTGTTAATTTACTCGTATATATATCTAAAGGTTTTCCTCAGAGTTCAAAAGTTTTAACATACCTTCTCTAGAATCGTCGCGAAGAATTGAGTCACAATTAATTCACATAAATTTGTCTTATAGCTTTGTCATTTTTATGCTAATGTTGTAACTGACAGGTCTGACTTAATTCACTAGAATTTTCGTCTATATAAAGGCCCAAAAAGGTCAAGGTGCACAGACAAAACATAGGTTTTTCCATTTTCCGTTGCGTAATGAGATGACCGCATGAGAAGGTAAAAATATTAATTGATCTATTGGAATATGATACTGCCATAAAAAGCTAATGTTAATACTATCGTTACGATGTTTAATCGTAATTTGCTATGTGGATTTGAAATAGATAATAATAGGTTCGAAAAGGGGGGGGGGGGGGTTGCAAGGAGTGCTTAATAAGTAATAAAATCACTTTATTTCTCTCATCTCAACTTACTCGCTTCACAATAAATTTAATATGGAAGCGTTGTGAGACACTGGTGATTGAGATAGGTTTTAGAAAAACCTTACATACAGCTAAAAATAATATATAAAGAAACTTGCATTACCTTTCTTTATATAAAGTTTCAGCCTATAAATGTCCCACTGCTGAGCACAGGCCTCCTCTCATTTCTGAGAGGGTTTTTGGAGCTAGGAAGAATCCGCCACGCTGCTCCAATGCGGGTTGGCGGACTTCACATGTCTTCGAAATATTTTTTATTCCTGAGACATGCAGGTTTCCTCACGATGTTTTCCTTCACCGCCGAGCACGTGGTAAATCAGCACTTAAAATTGCAATTAACAATTTTAGTGGTGCCGGCACCGGGAATCGAACCCAGGTCACTCGCATACTATGCAATTTAAAGCGAGCGCCTAGCCCCTGAGCTACCACGGCTCATACATTTATATAAAAGATATATAAAATTACATTGAACCCGACGTTATAAATAGTAAAAATTTAAAGCAATAAATTTCGTAAAATTAGTTTCATTTAAATTATATTTTATTGTTTAGAAAGAATATTCTGGAAGATAAAAAAATCCAGAATAAGTTAAGTAATGTCAGGCGGCTAAAGTATTAGAACTAGCTCTTATGTTTTTTTTTATTATTATTTTTTTTTAATGGATAAAGTGCTGAAACGAGTAAAACGTTCACCTGATGGTAAGTGCAACGTCTGCCCATAACAAATGCTGTATCACCCTGAAAATTTCTGTGTGACAACACCCTGTGTCCATCACCCTGAGACATAAGTTCTTAAGTCTCAAATGCCCACTGATTACGCTAGCTCACAGTGCCCTTCAAACCGAAACACAGTAATGTAGCAGAATAACTGGCCCTGGGGTGGTACCTACCTAGACGGATTCCTGCATTGGAATCCTACCACCAGTAATCACTAATCTTAACACATCGTCCTTATACTCGTAATAACTAGACGTTGTCATCAGTATAGGATATATTATAGTGCCGTAAGTTAGTAAACAGGTAGGCACTCACTCATCTTCACCTTCTTGTATCTGATGTAGCTATATATATAAGTTCGGAGGAGGGATCTTTTATGGAAAAAAGTTTACATTATTCTTTTACATCATCCATATCCTCCTGGCCGATTTTCGACAACACCGACAGCTTCCGAATAATGTTAGAAGATCTATACACTACACAGGAGATGCGGACAGATTTTCCTCCCGATAGAAGTAACTGATCGAACCGTAGTTAGGCCTTCTCGGGCGCCCTCGATTCAGTTTACTTACGCGCACAGGGTACTTACGGAACAGTCCAAGCCGAGGTCCCCTCTCGGGGGACTTTGCGCTACCCATTATAAAGGTCTCGGCTAAGCGCAACAGCGCTCGGCCACTTTTCAATCCGGCGAAGCTGTAAAAGCGTTTGGGCTAACAGTGACCATCAGACCTAAAAAAAAGCGACAATGTCCGAATTTTGAGGTTTTTGTAGGAGTTTATTTTTTTATTTATGTTTGGGTCCAACCAAACCTGGCACGCAGGCCCCTGGCCCGTGAGCACAGTATCCGATGAAGCTGTAACAGCCAAAAAGGCTAACAGCAATTACATCACCGAAATTATCTAGACCTAAAAAATCGGACAGACAGAAGATAGATTACGGAGGGGGTAGGCTAGGATGAAGTGTCAGGGATGCGGCCGTGTGTATCGTGTGTATCGGACACAGCCGCAACCGGAACCCGAAAACCAATACTTTGTGATTTCGCATAAATGTTGGCTTACTGCACTGCAGTGCAGTAGCCACTAGGTCGTTTTACAAACAGCAAGACTTAAATTTATTGTACACCATACACAACTACAGTAAACAGAACAATAATATAATTGCCAATTGAATTTTAATATACGAATAAAAAAACGCATGCAACGCAGTACTCGTTGGGGAAGCGAAACTTATATTAGGAATATATATTAATAAAAACAATTAAATAACTGCACAGTATTTAACCTATTACTAATTAATTGATAAATATTAATTAAGAATAACAGAAACGTTGCGATACGAAAGCTCTGCATTCTTTTTACTGGTGGTAGGATTCCTATGCAGGAATCCATCTAGGTAGGTACCACCCCAGGGCCAGTTATTCTGCCGTGAAGCAGTAGTGTGCAAGCATTACTGTGTTTCGGTTTGAAGGGCACTGTGAGCTAGCGGAATCACTAGGCATATGAGACTCAAGAACTGATGTCTCAGGGTGACGGGCGCAGTGTGATATCACACAGTAATTTTCTGGGTGACACAGCATTTGTTATGGGCAGACGTTGCACTTACCATCACGTGAACGTTTTGCTCGTTCCGTCATTTTTATGAAATAAAAAAAAAATTCAACCTTGAAAGTTTACTCTCATCGCCTCAAGAAGATTCACTTCAAAAATTATATTTAGTTGAGGGAGTTAATAAACTATGAAGAGCGCTTTGCTTCACTTTTTCTTTCACTTTTTGCTTTCTTTCACTCTTTAAGCTAGTAATGATAATGTCCTTGCCCAGATCGACCACGGCGCCATCTTCACAAATCAATATTAAACATCAAAACACGTCACAATGTCATAATTCAATAAAATACAAAGCCGTCACACGTTTTCGAATTGGCGCCAAAAGTCGTCATCCTTTTATAGTAAGTTTGAAATTAACAAAGAAACGACAAGCACACCAAAATACTTCATTAAGAAGTTCCTCTTTAAGTTGTTAACCCTTATAATTATATAGATATAAACATAACTCTTTAACGATAGCGTTTATTAAGTTTTTGAACGTAAACAGCTTTTATTTAAAAACGGAACTCAATAACATTGTTGTAACATTGAGGGGACTCTTTAATCGATACATGTTCAGAAGCAGTCAAGGATCATCATTTTAAGGACACATTGATGCATAATTCTTTCATAAATTTATATTTACATTTACTTACGGTAAATTTGAATAATTTGGCGTTAAATGACCGTTTTTTACGGGCTTTATCGTTTGTTTTTGTGTGGATAGTGTTTTGAGCTCCAAAATAAAGCTTTTCAATTTTATCCTTTATCGGTTTTCGCAGACACAACTATGTAGCTTGTTTATCGATTTAAAAATATAAATTTCCTTTTTTTGTATTACCAACATAGGGAAATATTGTCAGGTATTTTTAACTTTTTAATTTTAACAGTTTATTTTGAATAACAATCCCTTTATGTTTGTTAATTTCTTTGTTGCTGAAAAAAAATGTATGGTACTGTTCCAAACACTTATTTATTTTACAGTGAAAGAATAAAAAAAAATAAACTAATTTACTGTTCACCGTCTTGTTGTAATAAGGTTCTTTTGGAACAAACAGAGTAAATCTTTCTAATGTTTTAGTAATTTTCTTACTCTATTTTATTTTAAAATAAACAAGAAAATATTATTAAATATTGAAAAAACAAAACAGGCAACCGATGCATGCTTTGTGAATTTTACAAAAGCCAAATATATACCATATAGTACATATTAGTTTTAGGATAACGATTTTCTTAGTAACTGCTTAGCATTTTGTAAATATGGTTTTTAATTTCGACCCACTGACGGTAATATTTGATACAGCCGTATGAGTAAATGGTCTACATTTAAATATGTAAACAGGAAATTAAGCTGAGGAGGAAAATGTTTTTTTAGTAACCAACTGATTAATCATTAATACTATATTAATTATCAATGCTAGATCAATGCTATATTAATTATTAGACTGTATATTATTATTAGACTGTATATGATATCACGACTTTATAATAAATCACAGTTATTAGTATTTCATAAATAATCTAATTATATATTTACAAGTAGTTTTGGGCACGAATTTTAAGTAGCGGATGCAATTTTTTTTCCAATATTTACGATTTTCACGATGTATTTTTTACCAATTACCGGACGATTAACGTACCAATTGAGCAGTGATATCCCCCGAGGAACCTTGAAATAACCTATTGCGCACGTGAAGGTCATCGCTTAATATCCCTATCGATATCGATAATACTTAACCAATTATCTTTACTAAATAGATTTTGTTTTGTACTTTTATTGATAATAACCTTTTTTTGTACGTTTGGAGTATCTTAGAAGGAGATGTTCAGTATTAGTAGTTGCTCCCTAGCAAAAATTTCGTTTATTTAATAGTATAAAGTTACAAGACGAGCAACTTTAACCTGATGGTAAGTGGTACGACTGCCCATAACAAATGTTGTGTCACCCTATAACATTTATGTTTAGCATTACATCCCGTCATCCTGAGACATCAGCTCTTAAGTCTTATATGACCAGTAATTACACCGGCTCTCAGTGGCTTTCAGATCGAAACACAGTAGTTGCGTTCTACTGCTTTACGGTAGACTAACTGACCCTGCGGTAGGTACCTACTTAGACGCATTTCGTATGGTGAATGACGTGAATCTGGAACATTTTTACTGGTAACGAGGCATTCCATCATTCGTTGCTGCCTATCACTTGGTACATTTATCTCTTGGAAAATGGGTTTTGGCACCCTCGACGGTAATCTTGTTTAGTGACAGTTTGACCTGCCAAGCGTGGAGATTACGGCTAATGGTAGGTGGATTTGCAGTACAACACGCCTCTCCTTTTATATGGTTTCGTCTTGGTCGGAAGCCATAAGATTTACCAGGTTTTGCCCAGGTCGACTCCCATGACATCCACTGTCACCAGACGACACTCAGTGCACCGTTTTATATTATATTACTCGTATCACGTTTTTAGTTTACGATAAATTATAAAATCCTCTTTGGAAGCCACACGAATAAGCTCAAAGTCGCTCAACGAACTATGGAAAAGGCTTTGCTCGGTGTTTCTTCGCGAAATAGGATTCGTAACGCTGATATCAGCAGTTGAACTACAGAAACTTACGTAGACCTGGGGATCAGCAAGCTGAAGTGGCAATCGGCTGGCCATATAACTCGTAGAACCCATAATCGACATTCAAAGGGACTTGAGTAGCAAGTGGTGCCGCGTGGTAGCGGCTTAAGGCAATTTACCACCCCATCTCATCGCGTGGGTGTCGTAAAAGTCGACAGAGGGAAAATTTAGCCCAGAAGATGGGCAGCAGCATCTTCCCGGAACATCGGAATAAATAAACTGCGGTTGCCCACCCGGCTGCCGAGCGTGGCAACTATGCAAAAGAATTTAACAAATTCGCCCCAAAATGAGAGCTACAAACTTTTGTAGCAATCTATAGGGGAGGCCTATGTTCAGCAGTGGACTAGTGATAGGCTGAAATGATGATGATGATTGAGTGGCAATCTTTTACCGGCAAACGCAGTGGGCGTGTACTAGATAGAGCACGGTTTTGTGGCAATTTATAGGGGCTTGTTGAAATGATGATGGTGATGATGATGAAAGAGCTAACTGTGTCTTAAAGTCCTGCAGTGGTATGCATGGTTTTTGATTTAATTTTATTTATTATTGGATCCCAAGCTGGTGGTAATACCCAACCATCTTCTCTTCTGTAGTTCTGTAGTTAGCTATTTCTGCGAAGATCGGACCAAAAATAATAATTAAAATCTGAAGGTACCCCGGGTTATTTATGACATCAGGACATCTGTCATGTCAGTCCTCCCGTGACCATGGGTGCTGTAAAGCACTCGAAACGTCGGGTTAAAAATAGTAAACAATTAAACGCGATAAAATCCGTAAAATTAGTTTCATTTCGATTTTATTCCACTTAAAATATTTTTATCATGGTCAAGGTGAGCAGGAATTAGCGAGTTTGGGTGCGGTCAGTGATGAATCAAGCATTTAGAGTTAGCAAAAATATTATTAAGGTGTGTACATACTGTTGTTAAACGAGATTCATTATTGTAATGATTTTATTTGTGTGGATTTTAGTAGTAAAGTAAATTCAACTCTTCGTGATACATAACCATGAAATGGAGACACAGTAGACTATAATCTGTTCGGATGGAAATACATAAAAAAGAAAAGTATATTTAAAAATAAGGAACAACTTCAGTGGGAATTCAAATCGAGGAGTAAAGAGTTGACTGGTGGTAGGATTCCCATGCAGGAATCCGTCTAGGTAGGTACCACCCCTGGGCCAGTTATTCTACCGTGAAGCAGTAGTGTGCAAATATTACTGTGTTTCGGTTTGAAGGGCACTGTGAGCTAGCGTAATCACTGGGCATATGAGACTTAAGAACTTATGTCTCAGGGTGATGGACACAGCGTGGTGACACAGCATTTGTTATGGGCAGACGTTACACTTACCACCAGGTGAACGTTTTGCTCGTTTCATAACTTTATCTGTTGTATCATATTTACTGATCTATTCGGATTTCTAATGTTTAGCAAATAACGTTAAAAGAAATCTGAAAAATAAATAAGAAGTCGTCGACGTCGTCGTTTCAGCCTATCACTAGTTCACTAGCTCTCATTTTGAGGGTATTTTACCATAGTTGACACGCTTGGAAGGCCGATTTGCAACCCCAGTTTATTTATTCAGATGTTCCAGGAAGATGCTGCTGCCCATCTCCTGGTTTCGATTTTCCCTCTGACGACTTTTACGACACCCACGGGATGAGATAGGGTGGTAGATTCTATTAAGTCGCTGTAAATTAATACGAAAATAAATCAATTAAACTGAGTATAATATTATAAGGTTGGCAATAAAGACACCTTTGCACAATAAATTATTATTTCGTAATAACTTTCAACGCTAACAGTATGAGATAAACGTCGATCTTATCAATAATTCCTACGAAAAATATTTTCTCCCGCAGTGTGTGTACCAACCTTTATTTGCGAAATACCATTTGTATGAGTACGGTTTGTCAGATGCTTGAATTAGGCCATTATGTCACTAATGTGATAAACGACAGGCAAACGTAAATGTTTATGCTATATTCTCATATGGTTTCAGTCCGTGAGTTGATTTTTACATTGTTTTCCTTCACTTCATTGTATACAGCATGCGTGTTATTCTGTCAGTGTATCCTCGCACAGTTTCGGTTCTTTGGAGCGTCGGTAGCAACATTTTTGCTCTTACAATTAGTTTATGCAATGCCTGTAATTATATCGTAAGTTTCCATGTACAGCACCATCAAGTGGCGCCTTTATTACGGGTAATGAAATAAAAATAAACTTCAAATTGATAATGTTCACTGGGACGTACATACATACATACATAAGATCACGACTGTATCCCATAAGGGGTAGTCAGAGACTGGGCACTCACTGCAAAAGCAGATGACTGCCACAATCCACGTTTCACCAAAACAATATAATGCACTTGGTGTGATAGGTGGTGAGCCCATCGCCACCATGCGCTATTGGGTGCACAGTGCAGTTTTATTCCTTACTCGCCTATTACGAGATCCATTGGATGAGATGGAGTGGTAGTATTCTTTTAACGAGGCGCCCCCACACGGCACTGGGACGTACACTTAAAAAAAATTTAAATTCTTAACATGGGCACAACTTGTTCGTCTCTTTTTTTTTATATTTTTTGCTAACATATCTTATATTAATTTTTTGTTATATGTAACTATTCCCCCAATAAATACATGTATTAATATAGTAGGATATGTTGAAATAGTTAAGAGTTCTATAAGTAACTAACATGTAGTGTTATAGTGGAGCTAGCGTGTTACTCGTAGTTTGTTTTAATTTGTCTCCAACAGTATATGGGTCGTTCGTGAGGTACTAACGTTAACTGAGAGATGTCACAATAATGAACAATGACGAATATGCATTGCACGATAGTTATTGTGATTATTAGGGCTGTCAACTTATGAGGAATCTAAACAAATAAATAAACTTTAATTGTCTGTTTATAATTACAAAATAACAGCTTTATAATTAGTGCTCATGAAAGTATGTATTGCTTTTGTAACAAAAAAAAAAACAATTTATTTAAAATTTTGGTCGGTCCGTTGGTTCCGGCTAAACTCCGAAACGCCTGGACCGATTTTGACGGGACTTTCACTGACGGATAGATGATATTATAGCGGGTAACTAAGGCTATTTTAATATTAAAAGAAATAATTAGGGTTCCGCGCAATAAAAATTAAAACCCCAAAATCAGATTGAAATAGGGAAGTATATTATGTATATCATCGATGGGAGTCGGCTTTTTTCCGCGGTTGAAACCGTATCCACAGCTAGTTCTACAATACCAATGTAGGTAAATGAAGAAAAAATGTGTTTCTTTACATATATAAAGAGTTTCTGTAGACTTTCAATAAAACCACTAGCTTATAATATATGTAACAAGCTACATAACAAGTCCAGGGAACGTTCGATGTAAATAAATTAATGAAGTTCGTAAAAATACTGCAAGAAGTAGTACGAAACGTATTATTTTTGACACAGGAGCTCGATTGGATACAAATTTTATTTGTATCCAATCAAGCTCTTACTCTTGATGTCTGATAAAGGTGCTCAAGATTAATTTTAAAACTTGATGACATAAAAACAACACAAGAAGAAGGGAGGATTTGCGATAATCTTGATCGGCGTATTGGTATGTAGCATATTTAATGCGCCTTAAGTTGTCTGATTACCATGTTTCAAATAAACAAAGCGCCATTAACCAGTTTTTCGAGTAATGACCAATGTAAATATAATATTCTCCCCGTGAGCTAATAATCATAAATACATTAACAGCACACACGTGACGTGATTTTATAATTATCTAACTAATTAGTAACACCTAGCGGTCGTCGCAAGTTCAGTCATTATTACACACCAGTCTCGTTTTTGCCACAGATTATGTGAGGATAAAGATGCGCAAAAAAAGATTTACAGCATTATTATATTCTGCGCAATACAATTTTAATCAAACAATACTGAATTGTTTGCAAGTAGCGGATTTGGCTGGTACGTATGACACGGCAAAATCGATTTGTTTTTTTCTTCAGTCACCCCTGTGCGACTGCCCTCTTGTGCCATGGAAAATGAGTAGGTACTCATGTGTTGCCATAGTGTAGAATCCCTTATCGACGGCCGTTCAAGCCGAGGTTTCGACTTCGGCCGAACCTCTTTGAGAGGAACCCATGGATTACAATTTCTTTTTATTGCATAAAGTCACGAAGCGAGCAAAATGTTGTACCTGCTGGTAAGTGACGTCTGCCCATAACAAATGCTTTGTCACCCAGAACATTTGCGTGTGATACCACACTGAGCCCGTCACCCTGAGACAATCAGTTCTTAAGTCGCATGCGCCCAGTGATTACGCTAGCTCTCAGTGCCCTTCAAACTGAAACAGTAATGTTTGCACACTACTGCTTTACGTGTTGTGTCATTTCTGTGTTGGTTGGTAGTCTCCAACTTTAGTTATTTTTCTCCAGATTTGATTACTGACACAGTTATTAGGTAGGTAGGGCCGTGGTAGCTCAGGGGCTAGGCGCTCGCTTTAAATTTCATAGTACGCGAGTGACCTGGATTCTATCCCCGGTGCCGGCACCTCTAAAAATTGTTATTTTAAGTGCTGATTTACCACGTGTTCGGCGGTGAAGGAAAACATCGTGAGGAAACCTGCATGTCGGAGAAATAAAAATATTTTTAAAACATGTGAAGTCCGCCAACCCGCATTGGAGCAGTGTGGCGGTCTTCCTAGCTCCAAAACCCTCTCAGAAATGAGAGGAGGCCTGTGCTCAGCAGTGGGACATTTGTAGGCTGAATCTTTACTTTTTTTACTTTTTACAGTTATGTAAGCACTCAACAAAGCAAGCTCCGACTCCATAAATCTATGCCTTCATCATCAGATTGCCAGAAATCGCCACATAGGGAAACCGAAAGATTTTCTTTCATACAAGTTCATTTCAAACAAAAATTGAACAAACTTAGCCTTTATTTAACTTTATGACCTGTGTTCCTGAGAGGATAAATCCCTCTTATACAAGTCTCTTCGTTGACATTAATAAGGGTTTAGGTCAGCTTATTTCTAAAAAGTTTGTAGAGATTTTTTGTTATGTGTCTACAGGAAATTGTATTTTAATTACAAAGAACTAACTCACCTCATTACGAGGGTGCGGTTAAGGGGAATAAAGGGGCTTTCGATATTTGGCAGAATAACTATCTCGAAAATGTCGGACCAAAAATACCGTTCCTATTGGGAAGAGGCTTGTATTCTTAAATGAAATATAAACTATATAGGCATTAATAGCCAGTGGACAGTGATATTTTTGTTATTTTACTGTTTTAAAGATTAGTTAATTTTTAAGTTCTTTTTTATCCTTAGAAGATTTTATGCAGAAACCAAAAACTATCGGAACTCATAAATTTTTGTTCACATTTTCATTTTAAGCCTTTTAGTATACAGATATAATAAATACCTTATACGTATTTATTATATCTGTATAGCGAATCTATTTTTAAATTTGACAATATCAGTTAATGATTCGTGAGGAAAATTCGAGATGTGAATGCATGTTAATAAACGTGACATCCACGTCTATAGTAATTGACGTTTATTTATATTTTTGTGTTACGTCATTTACTACGTCTCGGACAAAGGTCGCTGTTGGGGTCTGATAGGATGGAGGCTTTCGAGTCAGAGGATTTGCAATGTTAGTAAAACTAACGCTAATTCTAATATAATTTTATTAATTGTTTAGCCCACAGATTTTTTTTTAATTTTAGATTCTTTAAGCGTTTCATACACTGAATAAGGTTAAAATATATGCAAACCGTAAAATAGAATACGGACCATGACTCCGTAGAGTGCAAGGAACATAATTCAAATCAGTGGTAAGATTTGGATCTCACATACATTGCAATTTTTTTTAGACGAGGCGAGGAAAATTGCAATGCCTTGTCACCCAGACTATTCCTGTGTGGCACCACGTTGCGCCCGTCCCCCAGAGCCGTCAGTTCCAAAGTCTCATATGCCCAGTGATTACAGTACCTCTCAGTGCCCTTCAGACCGAAACACAGCAATGTTTGCACACTACTGCTTCACGGCAGAGTAACCGACCCTGCTGTGGTACCTACCTAGACGCATTCCTGCACAGAAATCCACTAGTAATACTAGTATACCGAAGTTAAATAAAAGCGTGTATCAAAATTGTTGTCGTGTGGAAATCGAAACGGCGAACTTTAGCGCAAGACGGTATCGCCGGCTACTTCCCCAACAGTCCCGATACCCTCGTTACACAATGCGTAGTGACGAATCGAATTTAAAGATTACAACAACATTAATGTTTACAAATCAGTGTCTTATCTTCAAAAAAGTACAATGCAAACTTTAATATAATTGCAAATGAGCTCCAAAATGATCCAAGGCTTACTACAATACGTTGCGTTATAATAAGCTTCTTAACCGTAGGGATTTATGTGTATTTAAAAAAAAAGGAAAAAAATTACTTTCAATGAGTATTATGTAAATAATCTATGTTGAATAAAAATGATTCTATTCTATTATTTATTCTATATCGTTACTGCCGATTGGCTTGCTATCAGACCGGGTTTCACCAAAACGGATTTTTTATTTATTTTATTTAAGAAACGCCGTGTGGTGTCGGCTCGATAAAAGAATACTACCACTCCATCTCATTCAATGGATCTCGTAAAAGGCGAGTGAGGAATTAAACTGCACTGTGCACCCAACAGCGAATGGTGGCGATGGGCTCACCACCTATCACACCAAGTGCATTATATTGTTTTGGCGAAACGTGGATTGTGGCAGTCATCTGCTTTTGCAGTGAGTGCCCAGTCTCTGACTACCCGTTATGGGATGCAGTCGTGATCTTATGTATGTATGTATGTTTATTTAAGAAACGATGGCCGTTATTAGGATTTCTACTTTATCGCGAGTACGTATTACTTACATAAGTAAATTTCATTTGCACCAGACCCGAAATCCAATGATTTGTGATTTTACACAAATGTTGGCTCGAATTCGAATCCCAGGGCCCGCGGCAAATTGGGTGGCGGCAGCCTTTCATTTCTATGTTATGATTTTTAATTACATCAATTAGATAAGGTATAGATAATATGCAACAATATTTGAATTTATATATAATACTCGTATTTGAATAAATAAACTGCGGTTGCCAACCCGCCTGCCAAACGTGGCAACTTTGGCAAAATTCCCCCAAAATTAGAAAGAAAGAAAGAAAGAGATATTTATTCGAAGCGACCACAAATAAAAATTAGAGCTACTAACTTTTGTGGCAATCTATGGGGGAGGCCTATGTTCTGCAGTGGACTAGTGATAGGTTGAGATGATGATGATGATGATGAATGACTATTATGGACTAAGCGGCGTTGGAATTTTTTTAATGCTTTTTAGGGCGGTGGTCCAGAAAAGGTTAGGAACCTCTGGCTTAGGTGTAATGTCCTCCTGGCTTTTAAAAAACGCACATAGTTTACAGATACTGTCAAAGCTATCAACTGCGTGAGGATATTAATAACCTACTCGCGTCCTATTAAATCTAATGCGATGAGACCGGAGGCTAGGCTAGGATGCAGCGTCAGAGACACGGGGACAGTCACAGTGCAACCAGAGAAGAAAAACCTACAATTTGTGTTTTTGCACAAATGCTTGCTCCGAATGGGATTCGAACCCAGAACCCTTGTAGAAGTCAAGTGCCCTTGCCGCTAAGCCATGCGGGGACATTAATATAATTTAAAAGAGCGAATATCAAATTAATCGGTAAATGTTTAAGTATTTGCTAATCATCTCCCATTAATTTTAAAACGGGAAGGTTAATATTGACAGTGACGACTATTAAATAGGTTTTTGTTTAATCGTAATAACTTATGCGATTATGCGGCTTATTAAATATTGTAAGTTATTATTAATATTACACGTTATTATTAAGAAATATCACATCCGCTATCTATACAATACAAATGTGTAGCCAGAAAGTATCTAAAAAGGCACGACTTGCTGTACATAGAGGAGTACTGGTCCCCACACTTATGTACGGTAGTGAATGTTGGGTCTGGCAGAAGAAGCATGAAAATAAGATTAATGCTGTTGAAATGCAAAGTTTGAGAAGTATAGCTGGAGTTACATTGATGGAAAAAGTGAGAAACAGCGTGATAGGGGAACGTTGCGGTGTGATAGAAGATGTAGTGACAAAGATAGAGAAAGGGATGCTTAGATGGTTTGGACACGTAGAGAGGATGGATGAAAGAAGATTGAAGAAACAGATTTATGAGGCGAGTGTGAATGGGCAAGCCGGTAAGGGTCGACGTAGGCGAACGTATTACGATCAGAACGAAATCGTTTTAAGGAAAGGCCACGTCAAAAGTACCCGCAACCGTACGAGCTTGTATGAAAACACTAATGAAAGTAGAGGAAGCTAAAGATGTGTCAGGATCGTAGCAAGTGGAAAGATGTGGTCTCTGCCTACCCCTACTGGCAAAGAGGTGACTCTATGTATGTACGATACAAATAAATAAAATCAAAGTGTCACAAATAAAAATAACTAGCTTTTAACTCGATGCTTCTGAAAGTATATACAGTGCTTATAAGATGATGATGATGATGATGATGTTCTCCTAGCCGATTTCGACCACGGTGACAACTTCCGAATACCGTCGAGAGCCATCAACTGCGCAGGAGATGTTATAGTGCCACAAGTGTACGCGCAAACACAGAGGCACTCACTCGTCCAAAATTACCCGTGCCCGATGTAACGCTGATGCGGTAAGATCGGAGGTAGGCTAGGATGCCAACCAACAATTTGTGTTTTAGCACAAATGTTGGCTCCGGCTGGGATTCGAACCCAGGACTCGCGGCTGACCACTAGGCCACGCGGTCTTATAACAATGGAACTAATTTACGTTTACGTGTAATAGTAAACGAACCGCAATGGTTATAATGCTAGCAGCAAAGGCCAGCAGTCGGTATACCTGTCTGCTCACTTGTGGGTCTTGGGTTCCGGGTCCGGATGTAAAAGTGATCGACTAGTGTCTACGATTCTCTGGGATACCCTTCTTATGATCTCATCGTGTAAATGTTATAATGAAATCGATGTTTTCTTATAGGAGAATGTGACGAGAGGAGCAATGAGCTTACCCGGTGGTAATTACAATATCCGGCCATAACAAATGCTGTGTCACGCAGAACATTTATGTTTAGTATCACACAGCGCCTGTCACCCCGAAACATCAGTTCTTAAGTCTCATATGCACAGCAATTACACTAGATCTCAGTGCCCTTCAGACCGAAACGTAGTAATGTTTATACACTAATGCTTCACGGCAGAATAACTCGCTGTGCGATGGTACCTAGACGGATTCCTGCATAGGAATCATACCACAAGTATTCATTCACGATGCTAGAAAAAACACGGAATTGGAATTGAGACTGATATTTAGTTTTTTAGAGATATCTTCATTAGACTAATATAATATAAGGCATTAAATACTAGCGTTTGCTAATTAACGGACTTAAAAATTATTTGGTAGTAGCAGTGCTCCGCGTTTTCACCCGCGTAAAAAAGCTGACCTCGATTGATGATATACATATATCCTTCCCTATTTGAATCGATTATAGGGTTTTATGGATTTTGAGCGGAACCCTAATTATTTTTTCAAAAATGATAATAGTCTAACTTACCCGCTATAATATCAGCTATCTGTTGCCAAAATAGGTCCAGTCTCAGTCAGTTTCGGAGATTAGCCGGAACAAACCCGACAGACAGACAGACAAAATTTAAAAAAAAAATGTTTTTTTCTTATAAGTACTGTATACATTTTCATAAGCGTTGAGCAAAAAGCGGTTATTTTGTTATTACAAACAGACACTTCAATTTTATTTATTTGTATACATTCTTTAATTGTACTCTTAACTTCCTAGTAGGTAATAAAAGTAGTGCTATTCTGCGACTTACGAACGAGAAGAAAAAGAAATCTCACTTTAAAAAGTTAATAAGTTTCTTCAAGGATAACATGCTCAACACATTGAACCTTGCAGAGCCTTTCAACAGGCGGGATCTTTGTCAAACATTAATCTATTAATACACCAAAACATACAGACAAACGAAATTAGTTTTCCATCTGCGATTTCCGCACTTTAAATAATTGTTCTGATTTTATATTATCGAAATTTTTCACGACGGCAAGGCCCGGTCCTGGCTCCAAATTCCAGCCTGGTCAACCAACAATTTAATGTTCTTGTGCAAATGTTGGCTCCGGTTGGGATTCGAACCCGGCACCCGTGGCGTAGTAATGTACTCTGACCACTAGGCCACGCGGTTTTAACATTATGATTTATAGCCATTTGCGTATACAATTTCTACCGACTGTAGATAGCAAACCTGGTGGTAATATATTCAATTTTTTTTTATTGTGTAAAGTGACGAAACGAGCAAAACGTTCACCGGATGGAAAGTGCAACGTCCGCCCACAACAAATGCTGTGTCACTCAGAATTTTACTGTGTGACACCACACTGCGCCCGTCACCCGGAGACATCAGTTCTTAAGTCTCAAATGCCCAGTGATTACGCTAGCTCACAGTGCCCTTCAAACCGAAACACAGTAATGCTTGCACACTACTGCTTCACGGCAGAATAACTGGCCCTGGGGTGGTACCTACCTAGACGGATTCCTGCAATAGATTATTTAGGCACATGTACGTACGTAATGATTATATCAGCAGCAGAACGGGTGTAAGCGACATAGTCCTTAGAATCTAGCTGAAGTGGCAATGGCTATATCGCTCGTAGAACCTATAACCGTTGGGAGATGAAAGGTTATCGAGTGACAACATTGTACCGGCAAACGCAGTGAAGAGAGGCCCCCCAAGAGACCACGGTTGCTCAGGACCGTGTTTTGTAGCAATCTCTGTCCAGCGGTGTACTTTGACGAGATGATATAATGATGATGATCATGATATATGACATTACACTAACATAATGATTTCTTATATTTATGCTATAACACTACTCATTTCTTCTTCTTCTTCTTCTTCTTCTTTTCAGCCTATCACTAGTCCACTGCTGAACATAGGCCTCCCCCACAGATTGCCACAAAAGTTTGTAGCTCTCATTTTGGGGGGGATTTGCCATAGTTGCCACGGCTGGCAGGCGGGTTGGCAACCGCAGTTTATTTTTTCAGATGTTCCAGAATGATGCTGCTGCCCATCTTTTGGTTTTCATTTTCCCTCTGTCGACTTTTACGACACCCACGGGATGATTCGCCGTGTGGTGGCGGCTTAAGAGAATCTACCACCCCATCTCATCTACTCATTTAAATGAAACTAATTCCCGTAAACTACCTCCCGTGACCATGGGTGCTGTAAAGCACACTGAGGTGCTGTAAAGCACTCGAAGCGTCGGGTTGTAAATAGTAAAAAATTAAACGCGATAAAATCCGTAAAATTACTTTCAGTTAAATTACACTAACAGTTTACAAGAACTAGCGCCGAGTTCGCTATAATAATAATGTTTTTAGTGTTAGGTCACAAGTCCAAATGTACCAAGTGCTTTAGTAAATCACATAATGTCACACGTATCCGATGCCGGTGGGACGGTCCATCCACTCTAGTTATTCAACGTATTGGTCCCACAGACCGACGGCGTCGCGAATTACCATCGGGGTCACCATTTTGGCGGATGATATTGCCAATGAAAAGGCTGCCTGCCAGATCAGGTGGTCTGATCTGGGAAGGACGTCTCCTCCAATTAGTAATATTTAGATGTTGTATATATAACTTTCATAGCGGCATTATGGACGTATGGGAATATTTATTGAGCTTCTCATGTGGCGACATAGATGTCGCTACAGATATACGTATGAATATGCGAGTAAATATGGCGGTCAGCTTTGCGAAATCGCGTGCGTGTCTAGGTTATGCTCTGGCTGTTTAGATTAGTTATACCCATTAACTTGCTCCTCAAGCAAAATGTGCTTAAGACACAAACTTCGCCTCTATAAGACTTGCATAAGACCCGTAATGGACCATGCTTGCGTCGCTTTCGCTCACGCGACGGGCAATCAATTAAAGAAGTTACAGAGCGTTCAAAATCGATTCTTGCTAACTGCCACCGGAGCCGGTTGGTATCAACGCAATGTAGATCTTCACAGCGACTGTGAAATGCCCTTAATCTCTGAACACTTCAGAGAATTATCACGGCGGTTTTTCGAAAAAGCCGCGGTTCATTCAAACCCGCTGGTGGTTAAAGCAGCAAATTACCGACCGAACAGAAACGCGACCGAACGCAAACGTCGCCCGCGAAACGTGCTAGACGACACGGACGTCTCAGCTCTTTCTGACCACGATACTGTCAGTCACGATCCAGGCCACACTGTACACACAGTCAATAGCTTTAATATAACACGCACCACGACTCGCGACCGCCGTAGAGAGCGGCGCGCAATAGTCAATAATCACACCGCGTACACAAGATTCACCCGTGTTCCGGGGCGGTTCTCACCACCCAGAGTTACCGACACACAAGTCGACAGTCCGAATGGACGCGCGCAGCCTCCTTCGGACGGTCATTAGACGACTTAAAATATTTAAGATTTTCGAAATCGCGAAAGCACGCAGCGAACGCAGTCCGAACTTCGAGGTTTTTGTAGGAGTTTTTATTTATTTATTTTTGTTTGGGTCAAACCAAACCTGGCACGCGGGCCCCTGGCACGGGGGCCCCTGGCCCGCGAGCACAGTATCCGATGAAGCTGTAAAAGCCGAGAAGGCTAACAGCAATTACATCACCGAAAATATATATTAAATTAGTTTTGCTTTTTTAAATAACGAACGCCTATTTTTATTACAAACACGAATTTTTTGGTTTTAAATAGTTTGGTTAAAGTGCGAAATAAAAAAAAGGAACAATGTGAAACCTTGGTAATTTTATAATTGCCGATAAACCGCAAATAAAATTTCATTATTTACTCACGCCGTAAAAAGAACGACAATGACAAACAAAACATCTTTTTATGAGAATATTACAAGATAATTACAATCATGAGGCATTCCAAAACAACATATAAATCATATTATAATGATACTTCTTTTTTACTTTTTTGCGTAAATTTTTTATGATAACGAATTATTAATGAACCTTTATTAAATGTGTCTTTAAATCCCTTGAAGCCTCCTTTTATTACGAACTAGCTGATACCGCGACTAAGCTCTCATAAACTTTTTAATTTGTGTATGTAATAATTAAAAAAAATCTAAAACGTTTTGCTCGTCTCGTCACTTTATCCAATTAAAAAGAAAATACATTTAGTAAATCACCCGTCAGTAGGGACATTCCGGTTATGGTTAACAACCATAATATTATAACTGTATTAATTTATATTATTAAGTCAGTTTATTTATTTATTTATTCTTTATTGCATTCACCTAATTTTAATTAAAAAAAAGGATTACAAAGGGCGGACTTAATGCCTTTTGGCATTCTCTCCCAGTTCCAATCTGTTAAAGAATAGTTTCTGTTAACGATCACTGTATGTTTACAGAATTGTTTTTAATACATACATAAAGTCACGCCTTTTTCCCATATAAGGGGTAGGCAGAGGCCACACACGTAGCCCACTTTTTTTTCCGTCTCAGAAATGAGAGGAGGCATGTGCTTAGCGGTGGGACAGCTGGTTTTTAGGCACATCGAAAATATATACGTATATCTGGGTTCGAATTACAGCTCAAGCCAACATTTGCAAATACGAATATTAAAATTTTTGTTTTGTGTTTGTGGTTGTGTTGTGCATGTGAAATAGATGTCTGTAAAACGCATGCACACTACAGTAGAAACCTAAAGTTTAGGGCATTTTTTTTAAATTAAAAATAGTATCTTATTTTAATCACATACAATGTTAATACATGCAAATGTTAAGAAAAAGGAAGGTGGTCTTAAAAAGAGAAAAAGAAAAGAATATTTAACACGTTTTCGAACGATAGAATATCCCATAAACTTGAAAGCTTAAATAATTTAGTACCTAATAAAGTATCATTAAGATACTGGATTATTGACGTCAATTAAAATTAATGTATTTATATTGTGAATAGAAGTTTTTTAAAAATCTATCGCAAAAAAAACAAATATACGGAACGTGAAGATAAATAAACCCGTTTAAGAAGGCAAAGCCCTCCCTTGACATCGGTTTCGTCTGTTGCTAAGCGAAGAATTAGCAAGCTTACTTTTAACTAATTAAATATTTTATACATAGACTATTAAGTGCTTTATCTGTCTATTTATCTACATGAATAAATAACTGGCTAGAGAGATATGGCTGGTTTTTTTTGTTGTGTTCGAAATGGAAATCCTAAAATCGAACAGCAAAAATTTACAATAACCTCAAAATCGAAGATATTTTAGGTTATAAATAAATACTGACAAGTTGTAGCGGCTTAAGAGAATCTACCACCCCATCTATCATCCCGTGGGTGTCGTAAAAGTCGACAGAGGGAAAATTAAAACCAGAGTATTTTTTTTTTTTTGGATAAAGTGATGAAACGAGCAAAACGTTCAACTGATGGTAAGTGCAACGTCTGCCCATAACAAATGCTGTATCACCCAGAAAATTTCTGTGTGACACCACACTGTGCCCATCACCCTGAGACATAAGTTCTTAAGTCTCAAATGGCCAGTGATTACGCTAGCTCACAGTGCCCTTAAAACTGAAACACAGTAATGTTTGCACACTACTGCTTCGCGCCAGAATAATTGGCCCTGGGGTGGTACCTACCTAGACGGATTCCTGCATAGGAATCCTACCACCAGTAAAAAGAGATGGGCAGAGTAGGGGCAGCAGCATATTCCTGGAAAATCAGAATAATTAAACTGCGGGAAATTCATTTCACAAACTTTTGTAGTAGTCTATGGTGGAGGCCTATGTTCAGTAGTGGACTAGTGATAGGCTGAAATGATTATGATGATGATGAGAGGTGCCCGTCGTTTTATCTGCTTTCTCAGATACAAAGGTGTTATTTTGAACCCAATAATCAATGTTTTATAGCTTTGTATGAGACGAGCAATGCCCTTTATAAACTTTTTTTTGGTTAAAGTGATGAAACGAGAAAAAAGTTCACCTGATGCAACGTCTGCCCATAGCAAATGCTGTACACGAAACATTACTGTGTGACACCACACTGCGCCCATCACCCTGAGGAATCAGTTCTTAATTCTCATATGCACAGTGATTTCACTAACTCACAGTGTCCTTCAAACCGAAACACAGTAATTTTGCATTAGAAAGTCCAAGGCTATAAAACTTTGTTCCAAACCTTCTGGAAGCTGGATATATGATTAACACTAAATATTATTATAAAATGTTTAGTAGCTACTCTTCGTGACCTTTCGCATACGTATGTCATTAATAATATTAACATACTCGTTTTAAAGTTAAATATTGCATTAACCAATAAGATACGTAAACATTAGAGTCATTATTGCGTTTTAGAGGCCAAGATCATATCCGCGACTCATCCAAAACCGGATCGATGCTTATGTTGCGTATTTGTAATTGGCCAATTAGGTAACTGTGTACTGAACTACGCACTTTTACACACCGTTTAGTCACTTTTTTAGTATGTAAGGTGTGCGAACCGCGTGCTTTTGCAGTGAGTCGTAGTTCCCAGGTTCTAATCCTAAGAATAGCCAATGTTTCTAAAGAGTTTTGCGAACATTTAGGAGTAAATGTCCAAACGGTTGTCGGCTCGGTTGGCGCAGTGGCTAAGCCCTAGGCTTCTGCGCCGCGGGTCGCGGGTTCGATTCCTGCACGGGACAAATATTTGTACAGATAGTTGTTCCGGGTCTGGGTGGTTTGTGCATGTGGAATTTAGATCCGTAAAGTTTTTTTAAAAAAAAAACGAGCGAGTGCTTATTTTTGTTATTGAGGAAAGGGACAAGACGAGCAAAACGTTCATCTGATGTTAAGTGCGACGTCCGCCCGTAGCAATGCTGTGTCGCCCAGAATATTCCTGTGTAGCACCACACTGCGCCCGTCCCTCCGAGACATCAGTTTGTTAAGTCTCGTTTGCCCAGAGATTACTCTAGCTCTCAGTGCCCTTCAATCTGAAACACAGTAATGTTTGCACACTACTGCTGCACGGCAGAATAACTGGCCTTAGGGTGGTACCTACCTAGACGGATTCCTGCGTAGTAATCTTTTCTTCTACAGACTTTATCATAACAATAACTTCTGTGCGAAACCGGGCCGGGTCAGCTAGTAATAATAATTCTAATTTTGGAATATTTAAAAATAAAATAGAGAAATAGAGAAACTAAGTTATTGACCAACAACGTTCCACTGGTCAGTTGATATTGAATACTTTGCCTTGGAAAATACAACCTTTTGTGAATGGGTTACGGTCAATGAATAACAAACTGCAACAAGTTTCATTCTAAAATATCTGCACAATAATGTGCGATGTATTTTTAATGTAATTTTTGTATTTTTAATGTAATAACGATGTATTTTTAATGTAATAACAAACTGCAACAAGTTTCATTCTAAAATATCTGCACAATAATGTGCGATGTATTTTTAATGTAATTTTTGTATTTTTAATGTAATAACGATGTATTTTTAATGTAATAACAAAGTGCAACAAGTTTCATTCTAAAATATCTGCACAATAATGTGCGATGTATTTTTTTATTTTTTTATGATGCTGGCATTATATAATCTGCTAAACTTCATCAATCCTTGGGTGCCGGAAAAGTCGACTAAAGGGAACGCCAGGAAGCGTCTGAGGCATAAGATATCCGGTGCCGCGCAACAATCCTGTAATATAACTGGCGATACATTAAATAATCTATGTAAGAAAAGGCCTATATCCTGCATATTGAGAGGCTGGTAATGACCAGGAGATGGGCAGCAGCATCTTCGTGGAACATCTGAATAAATAAACTGCGGTTGCCAATCCGCTTGCGAAGCGTGGCAACGGTGGCAAAATCCCCTTAAAAGAGAGCTAAAAACTTTTGTTTCACTCTATGAGGGAGGCCTATGTTCGGCCGTGAACTAGTGATAGGCCGATATGACTATGATGTATATAACCATAAATGGTCCTATCCACAGTGTATATGCGGGATGTATGTGGATTTAAATTTTTTAAAGGCAACCGGCGTAATCACTGGGCATATGAGACTTGATAACTGATGTCACGGGGTGACGTGCGCAGTGTGGCGTGGTACAGATGTGTTATGCGTGGCACAGTATTTGTTATGGGCAGACGTTGCACTTACCGTCAGGTGAACGTTTTGGTCGTTTCGTCAAATGAGGCACGCACTCACTCGGTGTCGTACGGCGACTAATGTTGATGTCGTGGCTTTGATACCGCCTTCAGCTCCCAGGTCTCTATAACGAAGATAAGGTATCCGCGAAGATGATTACCTGTACTAAATAATTACCATTACATATATAAGTACATACAGCCACGCTTCTTTCCCATTGGGTAGGCAGAGACCACATCTTTCTCTTTCTTTAATATTTTTATGATATAACGTGAAGTCTATGACAGTTTCTATCAGGAAGAATGTGTGCTCGTTTACTATCCTCAATAAAAAACAAACCCTTCTTTCTACTTTTGGCGCCAACTCGAATAGTGGCAGTGGTATTTTCATTTAATTTTGTAATTTCTTTGTATATCTGGAGTTTTGATGTTTAATATATTGTTAGTTATTAGCAAGTGCTCCTGAAAGTGTACAGTCATTGGAAAATTCCATTCAAGTACAAAATTGTGCTTATCGTTTTGTCTCCATCAGATAAAGAGAGATTCTGATCCAAATCTTCAGTAAAACTATCAATTTACTGTCGATCAAAATTTTGAAGTCTTTCTGCTTGAAGATTGTATACTTTATGACTGTTTCCATTAATAAATAAAAAAATAAATAAATACCCTTCTTTCTCAGGTGGCATATGTGTCGTCCGCGCCAAACCCAGTCTCCAACGTGCTGAAAATCGACTTGGATCCCGATGAAGCCCAACAGTACATTAACAGCCCACCCTACACGGAGCCACAGCTTGCTGGACGCACTGCCATTTTGCCTCTAGTTTGTATTCATAATTAATACTATTTATTTCTTCAAATTGTAAGTCCAGGTTGGTGCCACCGCAGTGCCAGTTATTCTGCTGTAAAGCAGTAGTGTGCAAGCATTACTGTGATTCGGTCTGTATATGTAATTAAAGGGTATGATAATGATGATGATGTTCTCCTAGCCGATTTCGACCACGGCGACAACTTCCGAATACTGTCGAGAGCCATCAACTGCGCAGGAGATATTACAGTGCCACAAGTGTACGCGCAAACACCCGATTTAACGCTGATGCGATAAGATCGGAGGTAGGCTAGGATGCAGTGTCAGAAATACGGGGACAAACACAACACAACCAGACCCGAAAACCAACAATTTGTATTTTAGCACAAATGTTGGCTCCGGCTGGAATTCGAACCCAGGACCCGCGACTTAGAAGTCAGGTACTCTGACGACTAGGCCACGCGGTCGTCATTAAAGGTATATGCGACTTAAGAACTAAGTCTTTCAGGATCTCTGGTGCAATACATAAACGTCGTCGCTGTCGCCCATACTTTTCTTCCCAACGCCAGAATTGACTTGCTTCAAAACTCCCCCCTGTCACGTGCGATACGTTACTTAAATGTTATCTCTCAGGATGTTGATATTTTTTCTTGTAGTCAGTCGTAATTCACAATAGCAGCATACAAATGCGTAGAAAACGTAGTTAGCTGAATATTTCATATACATTTTTTTCTATTTATGTTTAAAGCTATTTTAGTTTGTGTTATAGCGTCGATTTGGTTTTTTAATGGTGTTATAATTTGTTGTAAGAAATAAATAAATGTTTTGGCTGCTGCATTTGTTACAGGCGGAGTTGCTCTAACCATCAGGCGAACGATTTGCTCGTCTCGCCAATTGTTCACATAAAAACCGACTGCGTGGCTCCATCCACACTACAGACAGATATGACCAGGGCGGTTATCACCGCCCGGAGTTACCGACACACAAGTCGATAGTCCGAATGGAGGCCCGCAGCCGGTCGAACGGTCATAAGACGACTTAAAACATTTAAGATATTCGAAATCGCGAAAGCACGCAACGAACGCGACACAAGTCCGAATTTCGAGGTTTTTGTAGGAGTTTATTTATTTATTTATGTTTGGGTCAAATCAAACCTGGCACGCGGGCCCCTGGCTCGTGATCACAGTATCCGATGAAGCTGTAAAAGCCGAGAAGGCTAACAGCAATTACAACACCGAAAATGTGTAGACAGATATGCTAGTGTAAGCATACCTGTCTGTAGTGTGGATCCTGTGAAGACTTGACTTGAGCTGGATATTTTCGGATCATCGAGCCCAACAGCCATCACACTTAATTGTAATGGATAATGATAATGGATTTCATGAGTAACATGGGAGACTAATTAGTGCAACTAAATATTTCAGATCCGATACGACGACCCTAAGTTTCGCTCCGCTGAAGCAGGTCCGACCCTTGGTCATTACTGGAGGAATGGAGAGGAGATCAAGAACCCAGAAGACTACCTCGAAGAGGTAAATTATTGGCATTATTAGTTGGTTTAATAATAATAAATTTACGATACCGTGTGGTGGCGGCTTAAGAGAATCTTCCACTCCATATCATCCCGTGATAAAAAAGGACAGCAGCATCTTCCTCGGAACATCTGAATAAATTAACTGCTGTTGCCAACCTGCCTGCCAAGCGTGGCAACTAAGGCAAAATAAACATGAGAACTATGCAGGAATTCGTCTAGGCCAGTTAATCTGCCGTGAAAGCAGTAGTGTGCAAATATTAATGTGTTTCGGTTTGAACGGCATAATCACTATGGCCATATGAGACTTCAGAAATAATGTCTCAAGGTGACGGGCGCAGTGAGGTGCTACACAGAAATATTCTGAGTAACACAGCATCTGTTATGGGCAGACGTTGCACTTACCATCAGGTGAACGGTTTGCTCGTCTCATTACTTTATCAAGCATTACTGTGTTTCGGTTTGAAGGGCACTGGGAGCTAGCGTAATCACTGAACATTTGAGACACAGACATATTCTGGTTGACACAGCATTTGTTGTGGGCGGACGTTGCACTTACCATCAGGTGAACGTTTTGCACGTTTCATCAATTTCTACAATAAAAAAAAACCTTTAAGGGCGGATTTCACCGTTGAACATAAACGCGAGCAGTTCAAGCTAAACGAAGTTTAAAACTAGATTTACGAAACCCGTCAATTTGATAGGTTTTCAATCTAGTGTTAAGCTAACTTCAATGTTACAATTTGTATTTCATCAACATGAAATGAACGCAGTTAAAGCTAAACGCGTTTAAAATTCATAACGCCCAATTTTCGGCGTTTAGCTCCATTAAATCCGTTTAGAGAACTGTCATTGTCAATTGCACAACTGTGTAAACCCAAAAATTATTTTTATTTCGTATTGTTTATTATTTGCATACCTATGTAACCTATGCATAAAAACAGGCTGTTTGATGACGCAAAATACGAAATACATCGAGTTTTTGTTTTCGATTGTGACGATATTTCATGTAAACTTAGTTTTCCTAAACGGGGTCAAAATGGAGCTGGTGAAATCGAATCGAATCGTTAGACGACAACCGAGATCAAAGTATACATTAGAACTCAGTTAAGTAAAACATGGTTTTATTAAACTTGGTTTCCAAAGCGAGCGGTGAAATCGGTTCTTAGTGTAATGTTGGATTAATTATTTAGTAATCTTCGAAAGGTAACTCTGTTTGTAAAATACATTCGTTTGTTCAAGTCGTTACATGTCTAACCGGTTTCGTAGTTTGAAGTAAAAACTGCACTTGAATCTGCGTCTGCGATCCTTAATTACTGTCTTCGTACATCGTATAAATTTTGGATTGAAATTAAATTATAAGTAGATAAAAGATAAACTCGTTGCTTAGTTTACAGAACACCTGACTACTGGGCCGCGGGTCGTAGGTTTGAATTCCAGTCGGAGCAAACATTTGTGGAAAAATATAAATTGAGGTCTCGTTACCTCGTGATTGTCCTTGTGTTTCTAACACTGCGTCCTAGAGTACTTCTAATATTATCATATTAACGTTACATCGTGCGCGGGTAGGTAAGGTCGAGTGAGTGTTTCCTTTGCGCATACACTTGTGGCACAATAATATCTCCTGGGCAGTTGATACATTTCAACAGTATTTGTAAATTATCGTCATGGTCAGGTTGAGAAGGCAGAAGCATGAGTAAGCGAAATTCTCTTCTTATGACTATATTACTCGGCTTGGATGGAGCAGTGGCTGAAAGATAAGCATTTGCTCTTCGGCTCGCGGGTTTGATTCCAGTACTGAACAAACTGCTGTTTCTAATCGGGGTGTTTGTGTTATTGGGTGTACATGTGTTAGTCTTATCTGTAATCAAGATACAAAAAAAACTACTATTAAAATATATAATATGCTATACATTTAATACTAGCTGGAGCCCGCGATTACGTCCGCGTGTAGTTTTTCACACTTCGATTTTCCCGGAATAAAAAGTATCCTACTCGTATATCCGTCTCAAGTATGCAAGCTATCTCTGTGCCGAATTTCGTCGCGATCGGTTCAACGGTTGAGCCGTGAGAAACTAACAAACGGACAGAGGGACAGACAGAATTACTTTCGAATTTATAATATTAGTATGGATAACATCTTGAAGGTATACGAGGCTTCGCAATACCACGGCCAGGACGGACGTGGAGCGTACGCTTACGGATACGAGACCCCGGAGTCCGCTAAGGTAGAAGACCGCGAGGGCTCCGGCAACGTTAAGGGATCCTACACCTACAAGAATGGAGACAACGAACTCATTAAGGTATGTTACTACCGACGAGATATATATTTTCATTTATTTATATCTTCGCTCGCTTAAAATTTCATAGTACGCGAATGACCTGGGTTCGATTCCGGGTGCCGGCACCACTAAAATTGTTAATTGCAATTTTAAGTGCTGATTTACCAAGTGTTCGGCTGGTGAAGGACAACATCGTAAAGAAACCTGCATGTCTGAGAAATAAAAAATATTTCGAAGACATGTGCAGTCCTGCAACCCGCATTGGAGCAGCGTGGCGTATTCTTCCTAGCTCCAAAACCCTCTTAGGAATGAGAGGAGGCCTGTGCTCAGCAGTGGGACATTTATAGGCTGAAACTTTACTTTACTGTTATACAAACGATTACAGCGCCTGACTGTGTCGCTGGGTTCCAATTCCGAACCTTTATCCGATCGAACTGTATAGGATTAAGTAAAGCGAGAACGACTAAGAAAAAGAAGAAAGTGCTTTCGCTTGGACGTTTCCGGCACTATAATGAATTCTGCGCAGCTGACATCCTCTTAGTAACAATTGGGAGTTGTTACCTTTATCGACATCATATATTTAAAGTCTATTGTCGGACATAATCCTTTTCCGGAAAACACCATATACCTGAAAATAACGCCGGTGCGCTTGCCGAAACCCATATGTGGATTTTATCAAATTTTCCAGAGGCGGAAAAAAACGGTTTTGTCTGATACTTTGATATGAATAATTACAGTCGCGCCTCGTTCCCATGGGGGTAGGCAGAGGTCACCTGTTTCCACTTGCTACGATTATGGCACACATCTTTCGCTTCTTCTACTATCATTAGCGTTTTCATACACGCTCGTCGGTTGCGGGTACTTTGTTATCTTTTTACAGTGTTACTTACACTATAAATATACCATACTTTGGCAGCGTTTTGCACTTTTGGGTTTTTTTAACTTATTAGTCGGCTCGGTTGGCGCAGTGACTAAGCCCTTGGCTTATGCGCCGCAGGTCGCGGGTTCGATTCCCGCACGGGACAATTTTTTTTTTTAAAAAACGAAGCCCCACAGTAGGATTTTCTCCTGTATCGTGGGTGCGTTTTACAAACACATTTTACATGCACAACACAACCAGACCCGAAAAGCAACAATTTGTGTTTTTGCACAAATGTTGCCTCCGGCTGGGAATCGAACCCAGGACCGGTGGTGCAGAAGTCAGGTATGGCCTACAGATAGTTGTTCCGGGTCTGGATTGGTTTGTGCATGTGGAATTCATGTCTGTAAAACGTACCCACGACACAGGAGAAATCCTACTGTGGGGCATCGTTATTAAAAAAAAAAATTAAAAAAAATTGTTATCAGAAAAAACAGTTTTTTCAACAGTTTTTTTCTCTCCTGAAGACTTAAAAAAATCCACATACGGGTTTTGGCAAGCGCACCCACGGTATACTGTTGGAGACGACACGGACATATTTCCTCGACTTGTCTACTTAATGAAACTTGAACAGTGACAGACAGACGTAATTTTTCACAGGAGCTTCTTATATAACGAATGTGAGCACTGAGAAAAGAATTTCGAAATTCCATCCCTAAGAGAGTTAAATAGGGAATTAACGTATGTATGGCAAATGGCGTCTATTTTTTAAGTAAAAAATAGGTTTTAGATTTCTAGTTACTCATCATTTATGTTTTTGCTTTTAATCCTGTTCCCTTCTGAGATATATTATAATTTCTTCACGTTTCAATTTTAGGTCCGCTACTGGGCTGACAGCCAGGGCTTCCACCAGGAGGACAATCTGCCCAAGGTGGTGCTGAAGCCGGTGGAAGAGACCGAGGAGGTCCGCGCGGCGCGCCAAGCTCACGAGCAGGCCTGGCAACAGGCGCGCGCCGCGTCTCTACTCTCGCCGCAGCCCCAGTAAGTACACTTCGGGACACTTGCACAATTACACACACGCACACAGATACTCCGTATGTGATTATATCGAAAATAATGCAGCCGCTGCACGTAATTTGCGTTCCCGTTCTCAGTGTGCGGTTTCTTAAAGCCACAGCATGAAGTTTTAAACCTGGAACCTTCCTCAAAAAAGATGTTATCTTATAAGTAAACTAAAGTTTCAGCCTATAAATGTCCCACTGCTGAGAGCACAGGTCTCCTTTCATTTCTGAGAGGGTTTTGGAGCTAGGACATGTGTTTGGGCACATGTCTTCGAAATATTTTTTTATTTCACAGACATGCAGGTTTCCTCACGATGTTTTCCTTCACCGCCGAGCACGTGGTAAATCAGCACTTAAAATTGCAATTAACAACTTTAGTGGAGCCGGCATCGGTAATCGAACCTAAGTCACACGCGTACTATGAAATTTTTAAGCAAGCGCCTAGCCCCTGAGCTACCACTGCTCATCTTATCTTCACGGTTATCTTATGCACAAATCATTTAATAATTCGGATTAGTATTTCTTAAGATAAACGCGTTCAAACATACAAACACTCTAGTTTTTTTAGCAGTAAGATATTTGTCGGATCAGTTGGTGCAGTAGTTAACCCCCTTCCTAACTATAAACGTTGTATAGCGCTTCTATAGTTATACAATGCTTTGTCTTCCTTTTTCGAATGTCAAATTACTGATGACAGAAAGTGAGAAATCAGTGTGTAACTATCAAGCCCGCTATACTACGTTTATTGCATACTACTGCTTCAAGGCAAATTCAACTGGCTCTGGGGTTACCACCCTACATAGACGGATTCCTGCATAGGAGTCCTACCACCAGTGTGTAAAAGTTTCAGCCTATAAATGTCCCATTGCTGAGCACAGGCCTCCTCTCATTGCTGAGAGGGTTTGGAGCTAGGAAGAATGTCTTTCTTATCATATGTTTGACAAAACGCTATGTTCAGGGGCGAATACGAGCCGTCCGCGTCGGAGCTTGCAAGGCACCGTGGTGTCGGCGCCGGTACAGGCGGCGCAGCAGGTGGTGCAGCCGGCGGTACAGCAGGCGGCGCAGTCGGCGCGCGACGCCAAGGCGCTGGCGGCGTACGGCTCGCAGTCCTACCCGGAGACTGAAGAGCCGGAGCCCACTGTAAGTTTTTTTTTATAGAAGAAAGTGATATGCGGACTTTTGGCGCCAACTCAAAAGGTGGCGGTGGTTTTCAGTTTTGATGGTTAATATTGATAGTTTATTAAGCGACAAGTGCTCCTGTAAGTGTACAGTGATTGGAAAATTGAAAGACCAAGACCAAAATTGTACTATTCGTTTTATATCCATCAGTCCGACAAATCTTCATCTTTATCATCATTCCAGCAAATCTTCAGTAAAAGTTACTGTCGATCGAAATGAAATTATAATTTAAGCTAATTGCCAGGATAAAAAAAGAAGAAGAACACTCGACGAACAAAAGTCTGCCCACAACGAATGCTGTGTTCGACCCTGATGAAACACCATCGAAACCCAGAACATTTCTCCGTAGCAGCCTGAGACATCAGTTCTTAGGTCTCATATGCAAAGTGATTACACTAGCTCTGTGCCCTTCAGATCGAAACAGTAACGTTAGCACACCACTGATTCACCAGCTTTGCGGTGGTACCTACCAAGACGGTTTCCTGTATAGAAATTCTACCATCAGTTAGATTCAATCATTACGTATATCCATTTGCCACCATATGAGAAGCTCAACAAGTAGCTCTTACGTCTTGCATCGCGCTGTTGAAGTTTAAACGCTTACTTTATATACAAGACCTGATGATGGCTTGGATAGAGATTACTGAATGTCATATGAGAAATTATTATTCCTCACCTACGCAGATTCTTTTCTGGCTGTTGATAACGATATTTACTCCGTTCTACATCCTGTCTGCAGGACGTTGATATATTTTCAAATATTACTTAATTATATCACTTAATTACTTATAAGCAAAAAAATGGCGATTTAATACTCACTTTGCAATTTTTTGCATAATTGTGTATTTTATTTGTGTGTGTGGTGGCGGCTCGTTAAAAGAATACTACCACTCCATCTCATCCATTGGATCTCGTAAAAGGCGAGTAAGGAATCAAACTGCACTGTGCACCCAACAGCGCATGGTGGCGATGGGCTCACCACCTATCACACCAAAAGCAATATATTGTTTTGGTGAAAAGTGGATTGTGGCAGTCATCTGCTTTTGCAGTGAGTGCCCAGTCTCCGACTACCCCTTATGGGATACAGTCGTGATCTTATGTATGTATGACATGTATTTTTATACTTTCTTATTTATCGTATTTTTTTTTAGTATTACCACGTAATTAAGGGTTTCACTTAAGTCATTCTATTTTTTATTCATATTTATTGTCACTTAATGGTGTTTGGTAACGGCTTATGAGAATCTACCACCCCATCACATCCCGTGGGTGTCGTAAAAGTCGATAAATGGAAAATTAAAACCAGATTTAAATGGGCAGCAGCATCTTCCTGGAACGTCTGAATAAATAAACTGCGGTTGCCTGCCTAAGCGTGGCAACTATGGCCAAATCCCCCCAAAATGAGAGCTACAAACTTTTGTGGCGATCTTTGGGGGAGGCCCATGTTCAGCAGTGTACTAGTGATAGGCTGAAATGATAATGATGATGAATGGTGTTTGTGATATTAATATTTTACGTTACATTGTTTTATGACACTTTAGGTCGTTTGCAATCAAAGCTACGTGATCTTGTATGACTTTTTGTTACCTTATCTAAGTAAATAAAATAAATAAAAAATGAAGTAATAATGTACGTTTTACCATTTACAGGGTCCGCCACGTGGTTTCTTCTACAGTTTCACGTACCCAGTCTCTATCATAGTGCCCAAGGACAGCGTGCAGTCTGGACAGAACTACAACCAGGGACCCACTTACCCTGGCTCTCAGCGCGTTTAAATGAACGTATAGTTTTGACCACGATCTATAACAAAATATTGTTTGTACAACGGAAGTGATAACTGAAAACGATGTTCGGAATTAGTCTTGAATGTACAAAAAATAAGGTAGGATCACACTTGACAGAAGAAACTGTTTTAGAACTTTAAATCATACATTTATACGTCAGTTTTCCATTAAACAGGGTGTAAAAGACATTACATATAATTATTTATCGTCAATAAAGCAAGGTTTTGTATTCGTGAAGCCCGCAATGCGCGTTCTCACCTTAATAATTTTTATACTAACATAATTTACACTTCGCCATTGTAAACTCACGATTACGCGCGAAAATATTGTTAAAAACTAAATTGTTAAAAACCACAAATTTGAATGTAAAAAGTTAAAATCGCTTCTGCAAACCGTCCGAATCTTGTTAAGTATAAAAATCATTACATTTAAGTACCGAAGACAAATATGTAAGGCTACGATGGTCTTTGATCAGGGTCGATCGTTTTCTAACTGTACCGTCGACAAAATAGGATAAGTGTCGTTGCCATTTTAGTTGCAAGTAGGTTAAGTTAGCTGTTATGATACTACACCTGAAGTGAATATATTGAAGCAATAAATGAACTCTTTTCGAATAAATGCTGTATTTATTTTGTCCTTTATAAACAGACTTCAAATAAGGTGGAGGAACATATATTTTTTATGTATGTCCGGGCATAACTTCTTTTATAACATTTTATTTATGAACCGATTTTAATGATTATTTTTTATTAGAAAGGGGATGTCCTATATAATTTCATCCATGAGAGAATCATGAAACTTTATTTTGAGCTGTTGTTTATGTGAAATGTCTATAGTTCAGTTTACAAGGATTTTAAAAGAATACTTTTTTTTACATTATTATTAGTAGTCACCAAGGGATAATAGTTCCTAAATATTACATCCATAGTAAACAAAAATAATATTATAAATGCGAAAGTAACTCTCTCTGTCCCTCTGTCTGTTTATAACCTTTTCACGGTTCCACCGCTGAACCGATCTTGACGAAATTGAACAGAGATAGCTTGCATCCTGGAGACGGAAATAGAATTCTTACATACATACATACATAAGATCACGACTGTATCCCATGAAGGGTAGACAGAGACTGGGCACTCACTGCAATAACAGATGACTGCCACAATTCACATTTCACCAAAACAATATAATGCACTTGGTGTAATAGGTGGTGAGCCCATCGCCACCATGCGCTGTTGGGTGCACAGTGCAGTTTAATTCCTTACTCGCCTCTTACGAGATCCACTGGATGAGATGGAGTGGTAGTATTCTTTTAACGAGCCGCCACCACACGGAAAAACATATATATGGAATATATAGAATTCTTATGCTGGAAAATCAAATAGTTCGTAGAGGATAATTAAAAAAATCTATATCCACGCGGATGGAGTCGCGGGCATCAGCTAGCTCAGTACCTTATTGACTTCAGCACCTTTAAAATGGAAACAGTTCTTTTATAGAAGAAAGTGACGAGACGAATGTAAATGTTCACTTAATGATAAGTGAAAAGTCTGCCCATAACAAATACTGCCACACTGCGTTCGTCACCCTGAGACATCAGTTCTTAATATAATAATATTAGACACACGCCCGGTAATGACAAAAGCTCTCAGTGCCCGACCAGACCGAAGCACAGCGATGTTTGCACACTACCGCTTCTCGGCGGAATAACTGGCTCTGTGGTGGTACCAACCTAGACGGATTCCTAAACAGAAATCTTACTAGTAGTAAGTTGCTTTACGGCGGAATACCGGACACTGCGGTAGAAGGATTCCTGCATAAGAATCCTACCACCTAATACACGATGGCTGGGTTAATGATTCAAAATTATAGCTAATGGATTTAAAAAAAATTACGAAGTGATTTGTATGCGCAACCACCAGCCACCACCACCCCAAGTTTAGTTATTCAGCCGTTGAGCAGTAGTGCTGGCGTTGCTGTGTTTCGGTCTAAAGGGCACCGAGGGCTAGTGTAATCACTTCATCGAGACTTAAGAAGTCTCAGAGCGACGAGCGTTCTGGGTGACACAGCATTTGTTATGGGCGATGTTGCACTTACCATCAGGCTAACGTTTTTCTCGTCTCGTCACTTATTCCAATAAAATATACACCATACTGTGTTCTAACGATCAGAGATCAGATTCATTGAATCAATTCATTGAAAAAACGATTAGGCATGTGTTATTTCATCTTTATTGATTCATACTTGTATTGGTAGTCGCATCGGTATTAATTGTGGAACAATTGGCATAATTATGATCGGTGGGAAGTTATTTTGTTTCTTCATCTGCAAGCGCTGCAATACTGACTTAAGTCTAATTTCTTGAGAAGGGCCTTGCGTTGGATTTTGACACGAAGGGTAATCTTTGTCCAATGATGGATATTATGCCCGAAATTCCACTGGATATGCCGTTGTAAGCCCACCCAATTGTGTCCGGGACATTAATCTCTATCGGGAGGAATGGAATCGCCGAAATAATGTCTCCTATAGATAGTCTTGCGTAATTCGGCAACAGAAGTAAAGCTCTTTGTGGTTCACCTTCGGTCTGATTTGAATCTGATTCGATAATTACAGAGTCTAAATCGTCGTCAACAATTTCTTTATCCATATGGTGTTTCAGTTCCGTAGCTTCGTGTTTTGTTTGTTCGTTGGTTTTCGTGTTATCTGTTTGGCTGTTTGTTAGTAGGATGTATACCGGAGGAAGTCTTCTGAAAGTTTAAAAAAAGATGTATCAAATATCGCCGCTAAACTTTTTATTTTGCGGTTTAACGTTATCCGGCTGATGCCCGGTTGAAATTTAATTCGTTATATAGAAAATAAGTACACGAGACAAAGTGCATATTCAGTGCTTATATTTTGTAACGTAATTAATTGAAACTAATCTTCTTAGTTCAGACCTGCGCCGTGTGGTGGCGGCTCAAAATCTACTTAGAATCTACCACCCCATCTCATCCCGTGGGAGTCGTAAAAGTCGACAGAGTTCCCACTGTTAAAACGAGAAGATGGGCAGCAGCATCTTCCCGGAAAGTCTGAATAAATAGACTGATGATAGATGATCTGAATGATAGATGAGCTTTTGTGGCAATCTATGGGGGAGGACTATGTTCAGCAGGGGACTTGTGATAGGCAGAAATGATGATGATGATGATAAGAGGAGCGTTGTCTCTAGCGAAGACTACCTTCCACCTTTAGAGGATGGATGCAAGTGACCCCTTAATGAGATAAACTGTTTCTTTGCCACCTTAACATAGAAAAGTCTTTTATATAGTTTTTAACGCAAGCACATGTTTAATTATAAATATTCTTAATTTACATTCTATATGGTGTTCGGTGATTCAGTTTACGTAATTCTTAAGAAACGAAAATTACATGTATTTTTTCCTTCCTTTTCATATTTAATATTTTTATATAATTTTCTTCTGTTTTCTTACGGAGCAAATAAAGGCCTCATAGCCGGCCGAGTAGAATAGCACATACCGTCTTTCCTACCGAGGTGTTGTAAGAGGCGACTAAGGTATTGTACGGACAGATTTTATTCGTGTAGACTGACACTATAATATGCCATGCTGTCATTATACTGCTCGTGGGAACGCAATGGGGAGTAAGACGTTTTTGACTCATACCAAAACGGCGGCGACACGGCTCGCCATCTGTCATGTTCTTTGATAGGAGTAATGCGGTAGATCCATTATATAACTAGATATCCAAAATGGCTATAGCACATAAATGCCGTGTCAAAGCGGCTTAAGAGAATCTACCACCCCATCTCATCCCGTGACTATCGTAAAAGTCGACAGAGAGAAAATTAAAACCAGATTAAATGGGCAGCAGCATCTTCCTGGAACATCTGAATAAATAAACTGCGGTTGTCGAACCGGTCTGCTAGGCGTGGCAACTATGGCAAAGTCTAATCCAAAATGAGTTCTATAAATCTTTTGTGGCAATCTATGGGGGAGGCCTATGTTCAGCAGTGGACTAGTAATAGGCTACGATGTCAGCTCATAATTCCGCTTATTAGGTCTCTGCTAGTAATAGAAGATAAGCAAAATGTACTCAGCATTCCGACTACTTCGACAAAAAAAAATTCTGAAAAGTACGATACGTATGGATATTCAATATTTGTAAAATAAGCTAACTGTAGGATCTATCAACTCCAATGCTTTTTACTTACTAATCGTATTCATTTCGCTCAATTCGACTTATCTTGGTAATATATTGTTTTTTAGAGTGTATGAGGAGAAATTTATGTTTAATACCTAGTATTATTTTTTATTGGATAAAGTGATGAAAAGCGCAAACCGTTCACCTGATGGTAATTGCAACGTCTGCCCATAGCAAATGCTGTGTACACCCAAAACATTTTTGCATAACACCACACTGCGCCCATCACCCTGAGACATCGTCTCAAATGCCCTAGTGATTACGCTAGTTTACAGTGCCCTTCAAACCGAAACACAGTAATGCTTGCACACTACTGCCGCTAGTGCTGGGTGGTACCTACCTAGTCGGATTCCTGCATAGGAATCCTACCACTAGTATTCTAAAGGTTGTCAAAATAATCCAATTAAATAAAACAGAAGTTACCGTCGCATTCAGAGACGTTAAGCGATTATTTATGCAACTCCTTAGTATTACGTAGCTATATTGAATCAGGATAAGGTATTAAACTGCACTGTGCATCCAACAGCGCATGGTGGCGATGGGCCTCACCACCTATCACACCATGTGCATTATATTGTTTTGGTGAAACGTGGATTGTCGCAGTCATCTGTTTTTGCAGTGACTACCCCTTATGAAATACAGTCGTGATCTTATGTATGTATGTATATTGAATCAATGATAATGAGCAGTGGCAGCTAAGGGGCCGGGCGCTCGCCTTACGTTTAATAATACGCGACTGACATCGATGGTCGGTCGGATGCCTATGCAGGAATCCATCTAGGTAGGTAGCACCGCAGGGACACTTATTCTGCCGTGAAGCAGAAGTGTGCAAACATTACTGTGTTACGGTTTGAAGAGCACTGTGAGCTAGCGTAATCACTGGGCATATGAAACTTAAGAACTTATGTCTCAGGGTGATGGGCACAGTGTGGTGTCGCACAATAATTTTCTGGGTGACACAGCATTTGTTATGGACAGGCGTTGCACTTACCATCAGGTGAGGAAACCTGCATGTCTAAAGAACAAAACTTCGAGGACATTTTAAGCCCGCTGACCCGCTACGGCTCCAAAACCCTCTTATAAATGAGGCCTGTGTTCAGCAGGACATTTATAGCCTGTTACTTTACTTCACTTTTACGCGGGTGGCCTGGGTCCGATCCCCGGTGCCGGCCAGAATTAAACTGTTGATTGCAATTTTAAGCGCTGATTTACCACGTGCTCGTTGAGAAAAAAATCATCGTGAGAAAACCCGCACGTATGAGAAATGAAAAAGAATCTAGGACATGTTAAGTCCGCCTATCCGCATTGGATCTAGCTACTATATTGGATATAGCTGCGTAGAGGTGCGACTCTTCCTGGCTAAAAAAACCCTCCCAGGAATGAGAGGAGGCCATGCTCAGCAGTAGGACATTTATAGGCTGTTTTGGTTTTTTTTTTTATTTGATAAAGTGCCGAGACGAGCAAAACGTTCACGTGATGGTAAGTGCAACGTCGGCCCATAACAGATGCTGTTTTACTCAGAATATTTCTGTGTAGCACCACACTGCGCCCGTCACCTTGAGACATCAGCTCTTAAGTCTCATATGCCCAGTGATTACGCTAGCTCACAGTGCCCTTCAGACCGAAACACAGTAATGTTTGCACACTACTGCTTCACGGCAGAATAACTGACCCTGGTGGGTTGGTTTAAAATTATTTTAATAACAGTTGCTTGAGTAAATGATGAATCGACTCTAATGGCGGCACTTAGGTATTTCAGAGCCCGTGTTTTGTTCTTGCACACATTTTGTTGCTCAGTAGCTATTTGCATTTTTTTACAAGCCTACGTGACGATGCAACTAACTTGTATTCCTGAGTTCGAGATCTTCCAACGGTTTTTTAAAATGTCATGCTGATATCATCATCATGTCAGCCTATCACTAGTCCACTGCTGAACATAGGCCTCCCCCATAGAGTGCCACGCAAGTTCGTAGCTGTCATTTTGGGGAGATCGCAGTTTATTTATTCATGGTTTTTATTTTCCCTCTGTCCACTTTTACCCCATCTCATCCCGTGGGGGTCCCACGGGATGAGATGGGGTGGTAGATTCTCTTAAGCCGCCACCACACGGCAAGTACAAATTGCGCATACGAACATTTAAGCCTTATGTAACTAGCAGGTCACATAAATATTAGTTTTGTTCGGAAATTGAACCCGCAACATGCAGCGCAGAAGCTACCTCTTAGTCAGTGCGCGGCCAAGCAAACGATAAATAAAATATGACATCTGCGTAGGACGTACTGCAGAATCAGATCTTACAACATTGTGTCAGAGGCACAAGGCAATCACTACACACACCCGAAATAGTATAATCTGTGCTGCACAAATTTTGGCAAATATCGTTTACATTACGTAAAGAAAAAATCACACAGAACATTAATTGCAAGGTTCTGCGAGGGCAACCCACTGCGCTTATCACCATTAAACATCAGTTCTTAAGTCTCATATGCCCAGTTAGTACACTAGCTATCAGTGCCGTTTAGACAGTAATGTTTGCACACTACTTCTTGCCGGCAGAATACTGAATAATATTCTCTACCTAGACGGATATAGAAGTCCCACCAATAAACCTAAGACAGTTGTATACTCACTGTTGACCAAAATTATAGCGTCCATCTGCTGCAAGCCTTGCAGCTGTTGAAGTTCTAACAGCTGTTGTTGCAGCATTCTCTGAGAAGTTTGCATTGAATTCTCCTGGTGCATTGGATACAGAGCTTGTAACAATGGCGCAGAATATACTGCAGCGAATTGTAAAAACAATGTCAATATTCGACAATACATTTTTGCTGATGGCAAGTTATCTCTTCACGCTTTTGTTCGTTTTATTTTTAAATATGTTCTTATATATGTTTATTATGTTGGCACTTAACAATCACTTGAGACTATCGTATTTTATAATAATTTAAAAACCTTTTTCAGATCACATGAATAAAAAATTTGGTATTTATGTTCACTTTTTATTTTAAGTAAAAAAAAGCTATTTGCTAGTCACTTCGTGTTTGTTAGACGGTCGCAAGGCGAATGCGCTGGAGCATTATGGTGGTATATTATCATTGTCATGCGTGATTGTTACCAACATAGTGGCCTACTGCCAGGACTTGACCTTGCCGTCGTACTTTCTTTTTTGATGGTATATTGCGATTCCTTACAGAGCCGTACATTCAGTTATTTTATTAATTGTCTCTGTGATGTGAATCTCATTACAACTACTTTCTTTAATCTATTTATCTATTTGAGATATTGTCTACTAGTAATAGCAGTACTTAATTTAAAAATGATTAACAGCTATATTTAGTTTTAATTATTTAAATGTTAAACACAAATGTTATCATAACGATTTCTTATATTTACACGAATACTTACTACATGTTTATATAAAGCTATATTTTATGGATTTTATCGCCCGTGACCATAGGAGCTGTAAAGCGCTCGAAACGTCTGTGTTATAAAAAGTAAACAGTAAACGCGATAAAATCCGTAAGATCTAGTTTTATTTAAGCAAACATTACTTTAATGTAGTAAACTGATTTGTTCTAAACATAAAAGTAAAGTAAAGTAAAGTTTTAGCCTATAAATGTCCCACTGCTGAGCACAGTCGTCCTCTCATTTCTGACAGGGTTTTGGAGCTAGGAAGAATCCGCCACGTTGCTCCAATGCGGGTTGGCGGACTTCACATGTCCTCGAAATATTTCTATTCCTCGGACATGCAGGTTTCCTCACGATGTTTTCCTTCACCGCTAAGCACGTGGTAAATCAGCACTTAAAATTGTAGAACAATATTAGAGGTGCTGGCACCGGGTATCAAACCCAGGTTACTCGCTTACTATGTAATCAAAGGCGAGCACCAGGCCCCTGAGCTACCACGGCATTTAATGAAAATTCAAAAGTTGATCAATTGTTATAAGTGTGACGTAAATTTTCGACGATCACGTGGCTCAATGATCACCGTGTCCAACTGCTAAGTAATTGGTCCTAGATTCCGGTACCAGTCGAAGCTTATATTTGTTGAACATACAAATTTTTAGTTTTCAGGCTAACTGCTGTGATTCTCGCCGTGATTCGGACGGACTGAGCATAACGGTCACCTGATGGTAAGTGCAACTTCTGCCCATGCCAATGCTAGTAACCAAGAAAATTTCTGTGTGACACCACACTGTGCCCGTCACCCTGAGACATCAGTTCTTAAGTATCATACACCCAGTGATTACACTAGCCCACTGTGCCGTTCAAACCGAAACACAGTGATGTTCGCACACTACTGCTTCACGGCAAAATAACTGGCCCTGGGATGGTACCCAAGGTAGGTACCCTTCATCGATTTAAACGCGTAAGCCTAACATGTAAGCACATGTGATGATGATGATGATGATGTTCTCCTAGCCGATTTCGACCACGGCGACAACTTCCGACTACAGTCGAGAGCCATCAACTGCGCAGGAGATATTATAGTGCCACAAGTGTACGCGCAAACACAGAGGCACTCACTCGTCCCGACCTACCCGCGCCCGATGTAACGCTGATGCGATAAGATCGGAGGTACGCTAGGATGCGGTGTCAGAAACACGGGGACAATCACAACACAACCAGACCCGAAAACCAACAATTTGTGTTTTAGCACAAATGTTGGCTCCGGCTGGGATTCGAACCCAGGACCCGCGGCTTTGAAGTCAGGTACTCTGACCACTAGGCCACGCGGTCGTCACATGTAAGCGTGCTTCGATTGTCTATAAGACTATTCTTTGTAAATTTGTAGTTTTATGACTGTAATTTTTCCCAACGATGCTTCCCTACATAAGAAGCTCGTGGTGAAATTGCAGTTCAAAATTTTTAGTCTTCTTCCACTTTAGTTTTTCCTCTTTCGGTTTCGATTTGAACATGGAGAGTGCCTTAAATTGAGTAAATTAAATTTATAAAGAATTTTCCTTGAGACTATTCTTTATAAATTTAATTATATTTTTGACTGAAATAGAAAGGATACTTACAGAGTTTCTTTCGCCTGTTTCTTCTCCGTCTGAGGAACCTCGTTACGAAACGGCGGTAGATTGTAAAGAAGTGACGTTAGACAAACGAAATTTAAATTTCTTACGTCGAAAAATAAAGAATTTTCATTTCATTTCGGATATCGAACCCAGGCACTCGCATTCTGTGAAATCAAAGTCGAACGCCCGGTGCTTGCGCTACCATGACACTTACAACTATTTATAAGCCTAATCAGTGATGATAAGGAGAGAATTTACGGTATGCGTATGTGGGTGCTCATAAACGTAACCTACTTATTTAAATGGTCTTCTAATTAATATTTTAAACACTCACTATTATCTAGGCCCTTACTGCCCAAATGGTTCAAGTGGACCCCCAGGGGACCACGGGAGACTCGACGGGGGTCTAATTCTAATTATTTAAGTAACTCCACTTTCCAGATATTGAACACTTACTTAAGAACCAGAAAACATTTTTTGTAAAACAGTAAATGCATGCGACGTGGTTCGGACACCCATCACGTCTCGTTTTCCGCGAGGGCGAAAAGTAGGCTACGTGATTGGTCTCTGACTAACCCTGATTACGGGAAAAAGGCGTGACTGTATGTAAGTATGTTAATGCACGCGCAAACACAGAGACACTCACTTGTCCTCTTTCTCCCGTATCTGATATAACGCATACACGATAAGATCGGAGGCAAGGTCTAATGTAGTGTCAGGGACATATAGATAGAGAAAAAAGAATGAAAGAAAGAAATTCTATTCATCGCCTACAAATAAATACAATGGTCAACACAATAAATATAATGAAGGAAGGGAAGTTCATTTGCTAAGATCCGCATGCAAAGTATAAAATGGTGTATATTACTCAGTTTTTGAAGAGCACCGCCCGCCCTCTCTCAGTAGCGTGCACAAGCAAACTAACACCGCTACCGGGAACCTCCACCCTCTTAACGACCATAGTCTCGTCACTAAAAATACACAAAAAACCTACCGTGTTTTTCTCTTTGCGCCACCGGTGGTGGTAGGATTCCTATGCAGGAATCCGTCTAGGTAGGGACCACCCCAGGGTCAGTTATTCTGCCGTGAAGCAGTAGTGTGCAAGCATTACTTTCGGTTTGAAGGGCACTGTGAGCTAGCGTAATCACTAGGCATTTGAGACTTAAGAAGTCTCAAAGTGACGGGCGCAGTGTGGTGTCACACAGAAATATTCTGAATGACACAGCATTTGTTGTGGGCGGACGTTGCACTTACCAGCAGGTGGACGTTTTGGTCGTTTCGTCACTTTATACAATAAAAATTGTTTTCCACACAATATTATCCCTCTCCTTCAAATAACATATGGTGTTCCGCAAGGTAGCGTTTTGGGCCCTACTTTATTCCTTATATATATTAATGATTTATGTAACATGAACATTGTTAACGGACATATATATTCATATGCAGACGACACTGCCATTGTTTTCTCAGGAAAATCGTGGGAAGAAGTACATAAAGCTGAAGAAACTGGTTTGTACCTGTACCTGTTTGTAAATGTACTAACACTAAATATGGCGAAAACAAATTACATTTATTTCTGCATAAATAAACGCACACCAACAACTTTTAATCTTAGAATAAACCTGTGTGACATGCAAGATTTTTTTTATTTTATATTAATTTTTTTAATTTTAAACAATAAATGTATAACACGATTTTTAAATTCAGTGGCAGAATAGGCAAATATATCGAGCTCTGATAACTTGTCGTTAAATAATTCAGTTAATCGACGCAGAGGTGCGCGCACCCCGGCGTTCGTCCGGCACGGTGCTGTATAGAACAGATGGCGCCCGCGCACCTTACGCCGATGTACACTGCGTGGAACTCTGTAGTTTAATTTATTAGTTAAATCTATACAGTCAAACCTATTATTACAAATACTGTATATCGTCATGGCACTCAGCAATAATTCGCCTATTTTCTAAACTTAATAGATTATTTGATATGTGATTGCGAATATGATTGATGTACATGAAATTTAAAGTTAATTCTACGTAAAAAATTTCGTTGGATTAATTCTATTGAATCTTTGTACTTGTTAAACAGAGGATTCCAAATTGAGACAGCATATTCTACTTGTGATCGAATCAGGGATTTGTAAAGAAATAAGTGTGTTGATATAAGTTTAAAATTGAGGGAATTCCTAGTTCCGAAACCATACATTCTAAGAGCCTTATCTCTAATGGAACTAATATGACTATCTAGATGTAGTTTTGAGTCAAATACCACACCAAGATCACGTATCGAGACAACTTTAATTAAAGAAGCATTATTAAGCTTATAGTCAAATTTAAATATATTTTTATTTTTTTTAAAGGTTATGGATTTACATTTTGGAAGGCTAAGATAAAACGAATAAATATCTCAATTATAGTAATCCAGACTAATACTCGTATTATAAATTCGAAAGTAACTCTTTTTGTCTTTCTGTCTGTTTGTTACCTTTTCAAGGCTCAAGCGGTGAATCGATCTTAAAAAAATTTAGCATAGCGATAGCTTGCATCCTGAAGATGGACATAGGATACTTTTTATCCCGGAAAAGAATACATTTCCGACGGGAAATTTAAAAAAGTAAATCCAAGTGGACGAAGTCGCGGGCATCAGCTAGTAGTTTATAAATGTCCTACAGCTCAGCACAGACCTCCTTTTATCGATAATAAAATTTCTGAAATAGCTAGCATGTATTACTCACTAACAGTCGAAAGTAGAAGTCACTATGTTAATATCAACGATAAATTAAAAATAATATGATTTCGTATTGTCATATAAACTTGTAAAAATAACTAAACACGGCATGACGGCATTATAATGAACTAATTGACATCCGCGACTTCGTCCGCGTGGAAAAAGGTATTTTAAATATCCCGTGGGAACTATTTCATTTTCCAGGACAAAAAGTATCCTATGTCCGTTCTCAGTATGCAAGCTATCTCTGTGCCAAATTTAGTCAAGATCGGTTCAGCGGTTGAACCGTTAAAAGGTAACAAACAGAAAGAGGGACAGAGAGAGTTGCTTTCGCATTTATGTATTAGTATGGATATCACGCCATTTATACCGTTATAGTTGGGCAGTATCTTAAAGATATGGTACGATCAGGTCAGGTCCGGACTTTTACTAAGGAAATTTTATTATTTTGTATTGAACCTTCAAAATCCAGTTACTGTAGGAAAGTAGAAAGGAAAGTTACAGCCTATAAATGTCCCACTGCTGAGCACAGGCCTCCTCTCATTTCTGACAGGGTTTTGGAGCCAGGAGAAGTACTGAATGGTGCTCCAGTGTGGGTTGGCGGCAACTTCTGAACATAACTCCGTTGTGTTTGGGCGCGTAGGATTTGTCTTGACAAGTACTAGTGAAGTGAAGCTAGTTTTATTACAGAGGATATTAAACTTAAGCACCGGTGTCACTGGTGGTAGGATCCCTTTGTAGGAATTCGTCTAAGTAGGTAACCCCCGCAGACCAGTTATTCTGCCGTGAAGCAGTAGTGCAAACATTGCTGTATTTCGATCTGAAGCGCACTGAGAGCTTTAAGCTTTCAGACTTAAGAACTGATGTCTCAAGGTGACGGTCGCCGTGTGGTACCACATGGAAATGTTCTGGGTGACACAGCATTTGTTATGGGCAGACGTTGCACTTACGTTTCGCTCGTCTCGTCACTTTCTCCAATTAAAAATTGTACCAAAACCCAATTTTTGCTGCTGTGCCTATTAGAAACAAATTTCACACGTTTTTGTGCATACTTGTGGTTGGATGTCTGTGCAGGAATCCGTCTAGGTAGGTACCACCCCAGGGCCAGTTATTCTATCGTTAAGCAGTAGTGTGGAGACATTACTGTATTTCAGTTCGAAGGGCACTGAGAGGTAGCGTAATCACTGGGCATTGAGACTGAGTACTGAGAACGGATGACTCAGGGTGAAGAGCGCAGTGTGGTGTCGCACAGAAATGTTCTGGGCGACACACATTGTTATGGGCAGACGTTGCACTTACCATCAGGTAAACGTTTAGCACGTTTCGTCACTTTATCAAAAAAAAAACATACCCGGATCCGGAAATACCATCCTAATTACCGCGCTAACTGAGCAAATAATGTATGTTTATTGCTTTATGTCTATTTTAAATACAAAACTGCTTAAATTAACATAAATTTCTAGACTTGTTTGTAAATAAGTAAGAAAGTTTGTTGAGGTGAATGTAAGATTTCATTTTAGCTACCGAAACCTTTCTTCTTTGGCAGATGATATTGCCAATGAAAAGGGTAGCTACCCGCCAGATCGGGTGGTCTGATCTGGGGAGGACGTCTCCTCCTACTAGTAATTTTGAGATTTTGTGTATATACTTCGCATCTCAGAAACTTTTCATCGCGATTATGGAATGTATGACATATTTCTTAAGCTTCTCATGTTGCGATATAGATGTCGCTGACTTACCGGCCGGCTCATTTCTACTTCAGCTTGCTAATCCTTAGGGCTATGTCGGTTACTCCAGTTTTGCAGCAGACTTTATCGCTACCTTCACTCTTAAAAAAGCGACAGTTTGTTTTGCATTTACAAAAACTCTGCCCTCTATTATTCTCCATGTACGAAGATCTTTTCTATTTTATCTTTTTTTTATAAAACGGATGCCCACAGTAGGGTTTCTCCAGTACCGTGGGTGCGTTTTACAGACAATAGATTTCACATTTCACATGCACAACACAATCAGACCCGAAAATCAACAATTTGTGTTTCCACCGATTGCGATTCGAACCCAGGACCGGCGGCGTAGAAGTAAGAGACGCTAACCACTAGGCCACGTTGTCCTCACACATTAATTTTACACACATAACATACACATACACGATAACAAATGTATATCGTAAAAATATTTTTTTCCCTTCGGGGATCGAACCTGCGACCCGTAGTGCAAAATGACGTAAAATGACGATGACGTAAAATAATCCATCAACCAATTTCGTTTACTACGTGTCGCAAAAGTCTCAAAGTCAAAGTCAAAGTCAACAAAAGAGCTTACTGTCTTGAAGCCTTGCAGTGGTATGCTTGGTAATTGATTTAATTTTGTTGATTACAGGATCCCAAGCCGGTGGGAGTACCCAACCATCTTCCCTATTGATATTAGGATGTTTTATTTAATTTCAATAGCCTCGCGAATCATCCTTGGTAGGAATCGGTGGTCTTTTGCAAGAATTTGTAGTCTATAAACTCTAGTGTAATGGTTGGGTTGGGGTGATCCGAAACATGCTGATGATGATGTGAAGCATCGACGCTCCATCCACCACGCACATCCAATTCACAAGCGCATCCACGACCAAAAATCCTTGCAAAAGAACACCGATTCCTAACAAGGATGATTCTAAGGCTATTGAAATTAAAAAACATCCCAATTTCAATAGACATTATTAGATAAAGCGTATTATAAAAATATCATTATGACAAAGATGTGTGGAAATAATGCATACTCTGCACTTGCAAATCTCCTGGATACTAAATTTATGAATGACATAATGTAATATGGCATTGAAAAAAGAAAGACCTGGGGTCTACCGCTCTTACCGCTCTTACCGGTTCTTCTCTGAGAAGGTCTTTTTTGAACCAATGTAGATTTTTCCGTTCATAAGAGCTTTAAACAAACCTGAATTGAATACAGAAATTTTAACTTTGACTTTTTACTTTGAATTATAGTGATGTGTCTGTGGAACTCTTTAATTTTCCGGGATGAAAACTATGCTATTATCTTCTCTAGGATGCACGATATCTCTGTGCGAAATTTTGTCAAGATTGGTTCAACAGTTGAGCCGTGAAAAGGTAACAAACACATGAAGGACGGAGGGAGTTACTTTTGTATTTAAAATATACTAGCGATCCGCCCAGGCTTCGCACGGGTAGATAGATATTAGAAAGATTAGTACTTTATTTGGACCAATACACAACGACAATAATAGTTAGACATATAGCCTCGCGGACTTTTTTGTGAGTAATTATGAGTACTATGAAAATGTAGTACATTATTTTACATATCATAGTTTTTGCAGCGCACGCCAAATAATGACTTTTATTAGAAAATTTTTGATTCCTTGAGTTACATCATTGCAATTTTAGTAGGATCTCAGTTTTTTTTTAAATAAAACCTCATGTTAAACGCTGACAATGTAGCTGTATATAGGTGAAAGAATTTTTAAAATCGGCTCAGTGTTTTTTGAGTCTATTCATTACAACCAAACATACAAAAAATCAAATCTTTCCTCTTTATAATATTTTATAATATAAGAATGGATAATAAACCCTCTTCATTTTGTTTTACCGGTTTTCTGCGGTACAATAGCGAAGCTTAGCGATCATCGTACCGCCCACTAAGTCGGGTCTTAGAGTCTCGAATCTCAGCCGAAGTCAATATATGTACTATAGACACATGTTTGGTTTTTATGCCTTTATCGCCGAAGTCTGTCTCAGATACGGGAACCGATCTTTCTTTCAATCATAAACTTAACACTTTAGTGCTTAAGTGTTTACGACTATGCTCACCATTATCAGCCTGTAAACTGTAGAAAGCAAGAAAAGTTTATTCGGCAAAAACCGCTGACGTACAAATCATGCACATTAATAAACAAAAATTAACATAAAAGTAACAAAAATTAAAAAAAAGTTGATCCTTACCACTAATCTTTTAACTAATCTTAAAACTATTTTATGGATTTTATCTCGTTTAATTTAAACTATTTGTAACCCGGCGTTTCGAGCGCTTTACAGCACCCATGGTCATGGGTAGACTGAGCCAGATGTCCTGATGTCATTGTTAACCCGGGGTACCTTCAGCTTTTAATTATTATTTTTGGCCGATCTACGCAGAAAGAGCTTACTGTGTCTTGAAGCCTTGCAGTGGTATGCTTGGTTTTTGATTTAATTTTATTAATAATAGGGTCCCAAGCCGGTGGTTGTACCCAACCACCAGCCCTATTGAAATAAGCATGTTTTTTAATTTCAATAGTCTCACGAATCATTTTTGTTAGGAATCGGTGTTCTTTTGCAAGGATTTGCTATCAAATCTGATGAGCGTCGATGCTTCACGTCGACTATAGCTGAAGGTACTACTACCACCGGATAGTTTAAATTAAACGCGATAAAATCCATAAAAATAGTTTAATTTAAACATAATGAATTGTGTGTACTAACCATTTTGGATTTATGTTCTCTGATTACAATGAATAAAAAAAAATACACTTTTTTATTGTACATAGTGACGAAACGAGCAAAACGTTCACCTGATGGTAAGTGCAACGTCCGCCCACAACAAATGCTGTGTCACCCAGAATATTTCTGTGTGACACAACACTGCGCCCGTCACCCTGAGACATCAGTTCTTAAGTCTCAAATGCCCAGTGATTACGCTAGCTCACAGTGCCCTTCAAACCGAAACACAGTAATGTTTGCACACTACTGCTTCACGGCAGAACAACTGGCCCTGGGGTGGTACCTACCTAGATTTTGCCATAGTTGCCTCGCTTGGCACACGGCTTTTTTTTAATCAGATGTTCCAGAAAGATGCTTCTGCCCATCTCCCGGTTTTATTCTCGCTCTGTCGACTTTTACGACACCTACGGGATGAGATGGGATAGTAGATTCTCTTAAGCCGCCAAAACATGGCGAGCAGTTAATATGTTAATTTTTCGTTATCATATTTTAAAGAAAGTTCTTTTAATAATTTGTAATATCTTTTAATATACTCTTTTTTTATTGTATTGTAATTGTATTGGTTTTATATTATTATTTTTGTGATTTGGTATAGGGATGGCTTGTGCGTGTTTGACGTCGTTGGTGAACACAGTTCCGAGTGGTGAATGAATGATAGTTTAATTCATCATTCAACCGTTCTTGGGACTGTATTCTCCAGTGTATTCTCTAGCGGTTATCACTGAAAAGCTGCGTTGCGCTTGTTAGCGCAACGATATGCTGAGTCATGACCCTTTTGGCATGACCCGCGACTTTCATACAATAGCCAAACGTACAGCTTAGTTATAAAGTTAGTGGTAAGGATTTTTTTTTTTTAATTTTTGTTACTTGTTAATTTTTGTTTGTAAATGTGCATGTTTTGTACGTCAGCGGTTTTTCCCGAATAAACTTTTCTTTATTTCTTTCTTTCAACAGTTTACAGGCTGATAATGGCCTCACCTTCAGCGTCAACACTTGGGCACTTAAAGTGTTAAGTTTATGATTGAAAGTAAGATCGGTTCCCGGATCTGAGACAGACTTTGGCTTCTGATACATCCAGGCCTGAAAACCAAACATGTGTCTAAAGTACACATATTGACTTCGGCTGGGATTCGAGACTCTAAGACCCGACTTATTGGGCGGTACGATGATCGCTAAGCTTCGCTATTGTACCGCAGAAAACCGGTAGAACGAAGTGAGGGAGTTTTATTATTCATACTAATATAATAAATGCAAAAGTAACTCTCTCTGTCCCCCTATGTGTTTATTATCCGGCTCAACTGTTAAAACCAAACTAGACAAAATTAGGCACAGTGATAGCTTGCATGCTAGAGACGGATAAAGGATAGTTTTTATCCCGGAAAATTGAAGAGTTCCCGCAGGATATAAAAAAAAATCTAAATCCACACGGATGTAACCGCGGGCTTTAGCTAGTGAGGTATAATTGGTCTTAAATGGTCTAATAAGCTTTGTAATCTGCTTTTTAAACTGCACTGTGCACCTAACAGCGCATGGTGGCGATGGGCTCACCACCTATCACACCAAGTGCATTATATTGTTTTGGTGAAACGTGGATTGTGGCAGTCATCTGTTTTTGCAGTGAGTGCCCAGTCTCTGACTACCCCTTATGGGATACAGTCCTGATCTTATGTATGTATGTAATAAAATATGTAAATTGCCACTTCAATAGTGGATTAGAATGTTAAAACAGTCATCATCATCTCAATTAGATACCAGTTATTAATGGAGGCGGAATTTCTTATTAATTGCCTTTTTAAAATTTCGCTATTAATTTAAAAGGCATTGTAGAAATCACAAAAGAGGTTTTACTTTCCTCGACAATTTTACAAATAATAATTCAAAGGACTTTTGGCGCCATCTCGAAAAATGGGTAGTGTTTTATTTAATTATGCAATTTCTGTGTATATTTGGAGTTTTGATGTTTAATAGTGATAGTTTATTATGCAGCAAGTGCTCCTGAAAGTGTAAAGTGATTGGAAAATTCAATTGAAGGCCAAAATTGTGCTTTTCGTTTTGTCTTTATCAGTCCACCAAATCTTCAGTAAAAGTCAACTATCAATTTACTGTCGATAAAAATTTTGAAGTCTTGCTGCTTGAAGATTGTGTACTTGGATATGTAACTTGACACTGGAATATACTCGTAGTTTATGATCATCATCATCATCATCATAATAGTTTATGACTGTTTCCATTAATAAATAAATAATTCAAGGAATTGAAAACTTTTTACTTCGTTCTATTATTACCCATAAGCAAAAACCTGTCATTTTTCAAGTACAGTAAAGAAATAAGAATGCTTACAATTCAAAAAATAAAAAAAATAATTTATTAAACATAACACTATGGCAAGAATAAATAAATAAATTACGTTCTTCAGATCAAACTAAATCAAAATCAACTGTATTATCACGGATATGTCCTTAGAGTAGAAGCTCAGTCCTTTTTCTTGCCATCTGGCAGCCCGTCATCCACCATGACGTCGATTTCCACCTCGTAAGTGCCAGGCTTTGTCACAGAAGGTCTAACGACGATACCAGGCATCCTAGATTCTTGAACACCGTCAACTTCATTTTCTGCTACATCAGCCTCCCCAGTGGTAGGCAGAGCGTGGAAGCTACCCAATTGCTCCGGCGGATGTCTGACGGACATCAATCCTTGGATGCGTTGGACTAAATATTCGATGATCGGGCCAAACCTCGAAACTCCATCCGTTGTGAGGACTGTGCGCTCCGGAGCGCCCTCCTTCGGCTTCAACACGAACATGTGAAAGTTGAGCGTGCGTCGCACCGGCTTGGCGGCTGCCTGAGACACGCAGGCTATAGCAACCAATACGATGAACGTGCGTGGAGACATCTTCCTGATCGTTACTTCGGCAGCGTGCGGCCGGCGCGGCGTAAGCCTCAACACTGCGCTCGCTGCGTTTTTGCCTCGCATCTAAGCCAAGATAACGGGTCTTCGGCAAAAAGATCATAATTGCTGAGCTGCCTTACGACGGACGCCGGATAATTGCAGCGATCTCTCGGCACCTTTCGTTTGGAAAGCACTTCCATTTTAATTCGAGTGAGTCATCACTACTGAACCTAAAATGAGCGTGATCCCTTAACAATATTATAGCCCTTTCTTCGTACATTATACGACGCCAATGGCGGGACTTAACGGGTATTTCCAACTGGCTTCAGCATTGCTGTTATTATGTCAATAAGAGACCCGCCTCCGCGGAAGCACGTTTTCTGTGGTGTTTGCTACGTTACAATAAGGTCTCTTATAGCTTGGATGTAAAATATTATTTATCACTACTTGCATTTAGTTTTTTCTTTACTTCTTTACAGCCATCAATCAGAACAGGTGATTGATGTTAACATAATGATGCAGTAACAAGGTCACGCGGTGCAGGCGACGTGAAACGAAATGCGGTTAGTGGGATTTGTATTGTTTTGGTTTATATTTAATTTAATTCTACGTAATGAGTGGTAGCTCAGGCTGGACGTTCGCCTCATTCATTCTTATATATACATTATATTGTATGCGCGTGACCCGAGTTAGATCCCCGACCTCTAAAATTGTTCTGCAATTTTGGGGGCTGATTTACCTCGTGCTCAGCGGTGAAGGAAAACATCGTTGGGCAACCTGTGCGTTTGAAGAATAAAAAAAATCGAGGACATGTGAAGACTGCAAATCCGCATTGGACTCATGGATGGCGTACTCTTCCTGGCTCCCTCTCTTAAATGAGAGGAGGCCTGTGCTCAACAGTGGGACATTTACAGGCTCGTTTACTTTTCTTACTACAAGTAGTAATAACATTAGTTGATAATTTATTTTGTTTTCACTCCAATTTTAGGCGACAAGAATCTAGGCATAAAGATAGTAGTAGAATAGAATATTTTTTTGTATTCAACGTATAATCTTTACATACCTAATACTTATTGAAAGTCATTTTTTTTTAACTACACTGGTTAACAAAAAATGCCTCTGTCCTGGGAAGAACCCGCAAGAATTCCAGCGGGATTTTTTTTTCATTTCAGTCAGTTAAAAAATTTGTACAATTACAAGATTATAGAGATGAAGAAATAGCTTGGCATCAATCACTAATCACTAATCAGGTCTGAAGTTTCGCTCAAAGACCAGTATTACCTGTATCCTTTTACAATAAAGACGACACAAACATAGTGTACCTGTTTATAACTAATCACTATGGTCTCTGGACATCAGGAGCATTCGGATCGACTTGAAGCAACGATGGACGTCAAACAAAAACTCTTGTTGTTGTTGTTTCAGCCTATCACAACTCCACTGCTGAACATAGGCCTCCCCCATAGAAAGCCACAAAAGTTTGTAGCTCTCATATTGGAGGGATTTTGCCATAGTTGCCACGTTTGGCAGGCGAGTTGGCAACCGCAGTTTATTTATTCAGATGATTCCAGAAAGATGCTGCTGCCCATCTTCTGGTTTTAATTTCCCTCTGTCGACTTTTACGACACCCACGGGATGGGATGGGGGGGGGGGGGGGTAGATTCTTTTAGGCCGCTGATTATATTGACAACTTGAAGCGTGTTTTGTAACTTTACCCAAATGAGACATCTTTTTGTTCAATGTAGTCTATTCTCCAGTGTTAGTCCTTATCACTCACTAGCTGTGCCCTTGTGGCTTCACCCGCGCGAAATTAGCCGACCACATTGCGTCGTACGGCATGGTATCTTGCTGATCCCATTCCACAGTTTTTTTTTATTGGTTAAGGCGTCGAAACGAGCAAGGTAAGTGCAACATCTGTGCCCGTCACTCTGAGTCATCAATTCTTTAGTCTCATATGCTCAGTGATTACGCTGGCTCTCAGTGCCCTTCAAACCGAAACACAGTAATGTTTGCACACTACTGCTTCACGGCAGAATAACTGGCGTTGGGTTGGTACATGCCTAGACGGAATCCTGCATAGGAATCCTACCACCATTTCGGCCTTTCTCGGTATAGTTCGGTCCACAGCGTGCGGTACCTTAAAGCCGTAGCACGATGAGTTATCACATAAATATAGGCAAAGAATTATCATAAATATAAACATAAGTCACTATGTAGGTATGTAGTTAGTATTTATTAGTTATTACTATCTACGTATATATTGTTATTTTATTTATTTATTTATTAATCTTTATTGTTTCCGCAGGCATTTTCTCCCAGTCAACTCATAGAGTGGTGAGATTTTGATGAAGGTGTAACAAATATAAGACGACAAATATAAAATAATATATATTTTCTAATGTTTTTTTTTTTCGCCGCCGCCATATGTACAATTCGAGAGAATAGAAGCTTAAATAAATAAATAAGTATTTCCTGAGATGCACGTTGAAACATACAAACTCTCCAGTTTTATAATAAGGAAATAAAAATAAACAACGGTAAATGGGAACAAATTTCATCATTACCGCGAACCTCAACATTTCCCTGCATTATCAAGCTGGCTGAATCAAGAGTAGACACACTTTATTTAAAAAAAAAATTCCTTTTTTAAGCTCATTCGTAATCTTTATTACCATTTATGCGACTGCTGGAACTTCGGTCAAATGAAGACATATAATTTTATTTCAAATAAAGACATATTATGTTATTTATTTTATTGTAATTAAATTAATACTCCTGAGCTTCGTTTTGGGGCCGTTCAAGACAATTATAGGATTTGCTTTCGAATGCCAATCGTCGGTAATTTATTTTCCAAATTGTTTGTAACGAATTGCGAATTGCGAATATTTTCGTCCCCATTTCCTGAGCTTGATTTGAGTGGGCCAGACGTGTGTGTTACATAGATATATAAACATTTCCGAACAGACTTTTTAATAATGTTTTCTTTTATTTACGCGAATATTACACATTTAAATAAAACTACTTTTTTACGGATTTTATCGCGTTTAATTTTGAACTATTTTTACCCGACGTTTCGGACGCGGGTTAACAATGACATCGGGACAACTGTCACCTCAGTCCCCCCGTGACCATGGGTGCTGTAAAGCGTCCGAAACGTCGGGTAAAAATAGTTCAAAATTAAACGCGATAAAATCCGTAAAAAAGTAGTTTTATTTAAAAGACTTTTTAATGTAGATATTCGACGTGGTTCGCCACCCGTCACGTCTCGTTATCCACGGGGGCGAAAAGTAGGATACGTGTGTGGCCTCTGCCTACTCCTTTATATGGGAAACAGGCGTGACAGTATGTATGTATGTAAAATGTTACTTGTATGTAGCGTGATTAGATTTTTTTTTAATAAAAAAGAAAAAAAATTAAAGAACTGTTATTTCCGAAGGTTACTGGTTGTAGGATTCCTGTGCAGGAATCCGTCTAGGTAGGTCTCAGGGCCAGTTACTCTGTCGTGAAGCAGTAGTGTGCAAACATTACTGTTTCGGTTTGAAGGGCACTAAGAGCTAGCTTAATCACTGGGCATATGAGACTTAAGAACTGATGTCTCAGGGTGATAGGCGCAGTGTGGTGTCACACTGAAATGTTCTGGGTGACACGGCATTTGTTATGGGCAGACGTTGCACTTACCATCAGGTGAACGTTTTGGTCGTTTCGTCACTTCATTAATTAAAAAAATAAATAAAAAAAGACTACCTGGTCCAGTGGTTAGAGTACCTGACTTCTAGGCCGCAGGTACTGGGTTCGAATCCCAGTCCGGACCAATATTTGTGTTTGGTTATTGGGCCTGTTTGTATAGTGCCGGATAGCCTAGGACGAATGTCTCTGTGTTTACGCCTTCACTTTAATAACTCCTGCGCAGTTGTTCGCTTCCGACAGTACACGGAAGTTATCGCCGTGGTCATAAATCGGGCCGGAGGATACGCACATACATATAGTACTTATAGTCACGTCCATGCAAAGCCAGGGCGGGTCAGCCTATAAGGTATTAAACTCGAGTAAGTATCGATTCGAGTAAGATTCGAATAGTGAGTATCGACCTAGTTTAAAATACAATTATAACTTAATATTAGATCATGTAAATCTTTTCGATAATCTAATGTAAACTTGTCAAGTCGTCCGCATTAATCAACGGGAAATTTATGGACGCGTTATGTGCTGCAGTAGGTCGTGTCAATTTAGTTGTATTTACTTCTTAGACATAATCCTACAACCAATTTGTAGATTGCAACGTAACAGTGTTACCTGGCAGCATTATTAACTTTACAGCCGTATTTATTTAACATATCCATATGAGCTAATAGTGAAAGTCGAAAGTCCTGTGACCATGTCGGTAGACATAAGTTTGCTTGAATGCATATATTTTATAGCGTCAACTGATCGTACAGGAAAATATTCCGTTAGACTCCGTTTAAGGCAGGCTATTGGATTTGATGGTAACGGTAGAGACGTAATAGATCAAGGCTGATGTGATACTAAGTGCGCGCATTAGTCGCTCATATACGAGTATTATAATAATTATAAAATGAACTTCGGAACAACGTAATTAGACAGAAGAGGTAACGTTATTCAATTGACTTTCTTCGTTAAATCGGTAACCGTTCGATTTAATAGTGTTAGTCTTTATTTGGTTTTGTATATAGTGGTTGTCAATAGTGTTAGGGTTTCCCTGATTTTCTGATTGCCATTCAGCATGCAAATATATTCATTCTGTCATAAATTAAAAATTCTAAAGCACTTTAAATATGTCGAACAATTTTTTTTATTTTTTTTTTGGTTCTGGCAATCAGCCACTAAATCGGGCCATTTTTGCCAATGTCGAGTAATAATTTAATTATGTCAAGGAGTTCTTTTCGAAACGAAAAGCCCAGTTTTGGTCTTATAATAGATTTTTCCTATCACTGTACACTTTCACGAGCACTTGTTGCATAATAAACTATCAATAATAAGTAAACATAATTTTTTTTAAAATAAAGATCTACAGTATAAATAAAAAATCAGCAGTACCAGTACGTGACGAAATTTTTTTATACACTCTTATAATACTTTTATTTATGGTATTTTACTGGTGGTAGGATTCCTATGCAGTAGCAGTAGTTTCGTTTTGAAGGGCACTGTGAGCTTGTGTAATCACTGGGCATATTAGACTTAAGAACTCATGTCGCAGGTTGACGGGCGCATGTGGTGTCACACAGAAATGTTCTAGTGACACATCATTTGTTATAAACAGACGTTGCACTTACAATCAGGTCAACGTTTTTCAATAAAAAAAATCTTCTGATCGTGTATACCTATCTCAAAATCTTAAATAAAATGCCAGTTATGACATACGGAACCGAGACGTGGTCCTTCACTGTAGGCCGAATGAGGAAGCTCGTTACTTAGCAACTCAGCCCTGAGGATCAGCAAGCTTCAGTAGCAATGGGCTGGACATAGAGCTCGTAGAACCGATAGCCGTATGAAAAGAAAGGTGCACGTAAAGGCGAACTTATTGTAGGGCAACCCTCCACTAGATGAACCGAGAACCGGCACTGTTTTGCAAGAACTCGATGGACGCTCCGTGTCTACGGAAACTGTGTTTTGAGGAAACTTATAACTTAAAAAACTTTTTTTTTTTCTGAAACCATTTTTACATAATTACAGTTTGGTGATCTGAACTTACAGTTTTGAGAATCTATGGCAGAGGTGTGGAGACTAGTGGACATGTGATGGTCTGAAGGGATGATGAAATTTGGACCCAGTCATTATTCAGAGAGTCCGAGATTACTAAGACGCGGAACTACGACGTCCAATTTTTGGAGAATTCGAAGGATACAAGTGGCTCAGGATCGTGCCTGTAACACCATGATACACAAATACTTGCTATAAAAAAGCTCACCATAATGAATAAAAATAATACGAGTAACTCTACACACTCTCTCGGAGTGTAGCAAAACTTTTTTTTTTTAAAAAACGAAGCTAAACTTAGACAAAATATGTCTGATACAATTACGCTGCAGAATGCAATAAAACGATATGTTTATAAAATTTCTCCTATATCGCCTCGCTACGTGGAACTTTTGTTCGCTTGACAATACATAAATTGGCGGGCGGTGAAAGTTGGCGCCATTTTGTTTCGAGGCTTTATTGTCTGTAATTGCATGTGCAGTTTTAATGACTTTTTTAATTGGTAAGGCCATGTCAATTTTGAAGTTGTTTGTGCTTCATAGAAAAAAAAATACAATTAACGCTCACTATGAATATTTTCTAAGCTTTTTCCTGTTAAAAATGCACGAGTAACTTTCTTCTGATATGAATTATAATTATCTTTTCTATAGTGCTTGTTACAAGCGCAAGGAAGAAAGGTTTTGCAAGGAACAAAGCTAATAAAACGACTGACCACCTCGTATGAGCAAACGCAATGTAGGATGATTAATGTGACTATGCGTCCTGATTTGAGCGGGACAATTCCGCTTTTAAACTGTGTGTTCAGCTGTCCCCTAATATACGTAAAAATCCCGTCGTCCCGCTTTGACAACCAAAAGCCTAACAGCAACAAATCTTGTCATTAAAAGAAAGTAGATTTTTTTCTATTGTTTGTTATAAATATCTATTTCTTCCCTTTTACTAAATGTATTTGCTTTCTTTCTTGAATTCGGAAACTAGTCATATTGTACGTTAGGATTTTAGCAAAACTAAAGGAATATGAGAGTTGCAGACAAGTGCATTATCAAGTGTCATAGACTCTACGACAGTCGGCCGCCGAGTGAGCGGCGCGGTCAAGGAGCTGCCTATTTACCGAGTATAATGCAGGTTTCCTTACGATGTTTTTCTTCACCGCTTAGCAAGTAGTACAAATGACGGGAAAATCTCGTTACGTCATTTCAAATATGCCAGACCTAAAATACCCCGGGACGTATAAAGCGACTAATGTGAAAGACGTCTTGCGACAAATCCTTTTAAAAAGTATAGGCTGTTAATTATAATGTTTTTTTTTGGAAGAAAGTTATGAGACGTGCCAATCTATCACGTGATGGCAAGTGCAACGTCTGTCCATGACGAATGTTTTGTCATGAATGCTTCTGTGTGGCACCACACCGCGCTCGCCACCCTGAGACATCTTAGTATCATATGCCCAGTAATTACACTAGCTACCAGTGCCCTTCAAACTGAATCACAGTAATGTTTGTCCACTAATCCTTGATGTCAGATTAACTGATCCTGCAGTGGCTACATAGGCGGATAGCTGCGTAGTAATCGTACCGTCAGTGAGTGGAGGACCTTTGTATCTAGTGCATGTTGCATTATTATATAGCACTTGAATATTGTCACCCCGTGTGGTGGCGGCATAAGTCGACACAGGGAAAATTCAAACCAGGAGATGTGCAGCAACATCTTCCGGGAACATCCGAATAACTGCGGTTGCCAACCCGCCTGTCAAGCGTGGACAACTATGCCAAAATACCCCCAAAACGAGAGCTACAAACTTTTGTGGCAATCTATGCGGGAAGCCTATGTTCAGCAGTGGACTAGTGTTAGGCTGAAAGGACGAAAGGGAATATTGTTATGCCCTTTATTAGTGTAGTTAATCTAAAGCTAAAGCAAAATTACGAGTATGTTAGTTACATTTCGTTGCTGGAACGAGAAAATCTCAACTCTGCGCCCACTCTCCACATCCCTAATAGGTGGAAAACTATTCGGACCTCTTCATGAACTAAAAACCATCATTATCATCATTTTAGGCCATCATTAGTCCACTGCTGAAGATAGGCCTCCCCCATAGATTACACATAAGTTAGTCGCTCTCGTTTTGGGGAGATTTTGACGGTTGGCAGGCTGCTTGTAAACCGCAGTTTATTTATTCAGATGTTCCAGATAGATTCTTATGTCCATCTTCTGGTTTTAGGGTACCCCTGTCGATGTTTTTTGACACCCACGGGATGAGATTCCCCTAATCCGCCACCACACGGCTTCCACCAGACCATCAGTTGCCATATGGTGGCGGCGAAAGAGAATCTACGATTCCCATTCTCATCCTGTGAGTGTCGTAAAAGTCAAAAGAGGGCAAATAAGAACCAGGAAATGAGCGGCGGCACCTACCTGAACATCTGAATAAAAAACTATGGTTGCCAACCCCCCTGCCAAGCATGGCAACTATGGCAAAATCCACCTAAAATGCGAGCTGGAAACTTTTCTGGCAATCCCACATAGGGAAGGCTATGTTCTGTAGTGGACTAGTGATAGGCTGAAATGATGATAGTACTCGTAGATCGTGGACTTAAGACTAAAGATAGCGGAATCTGATGAAAGCGCTAGACGAAAACTAAACTGCGCAACATCAAAGGTTCAATTTCCATAAATCTCAGCAAACTATACATTAAGGTATTGTTTGTGTACATAAATATAAACATTAAAATTTAAATATTTGCGCGATTTTGAACTCTAAATCTGCATCAAACACGGTTATGTGTAAGTTGATACGAATCCTGTTCCGATGCATGTACAAAGGGCACTGCACTCTGTTCAGTACAACCTAGTTACCACTGAGGCTAGAAAGGTGGACGGACCCGTCGGTGCGCTATCGCTCCATATCTCGGATGATTTTGCAGATGTTTTTCTTTATAGTAAGCGAGCAACTTGACATCGAGAGGTATCTACATCATAACCACTGTTAATTAAAATGTGCATATGTACCTCGAGCTAAGGAAAACATCGTAAATCTGCATGTTTAAGAGACGTAAAAATTTTTTGAGGGCATATGAAGTCCGTGAGATGACGATTTTAAATGTGCAAAATGTGTAAAAGAAAATTGAGAGTGCCGAGGTATCTGGTACTGCCAAAATTAAGCAAATTAACCTAGGGACATGCTCGTCTCGTCACTAGATGAACTAGATGATGCAAATTATAATAACCCTTAACCAAGGAGTATTAAACCAGGTTATATAGTCTTTGCCCTTAACTTAACCACTAATGTAAATGAAAAAAAATTTGGAAAATCCAAAGGTGCACGCTTCACGACGCTCATTCAACTTTTAAGAAAAAACTATTTTTTGAACGGTTTTTTTTCAAAATAGCAATATTAGATGAATTTTCAAATATGTTTTCTTGATATGAGTCTATTAAAATAAGCATATAAGTGCAATATAATTGTGATAGAGGCATTTTCAAGACCGCCGAATCGCTTGACCTTGACATGTCGGGTATAAAGCACTATCTCACGCCGCTTCGCGCCATGAGCCATGCAACATGTTGTTATTAGATTTATACGCATATGGTTGTCATAGTCATAAGTTAGTGGTAGGATTCCTATGCAGGAATCCGTCTAGGTACCAACCAGTACCAGTGAAGCAGTAGTGTGCAAACATTACTGTGTTTGGGTTTGAAGGCACTAACTAGCGCAATCACTGGGCATATGACACTTAAGAACTTATGTTTCAGGGTGACGGGCGCAGTGTGATGTCACACAGAAATGTACTGGGTGACATAGCATTTGTTATGGGCAGACGTTGCACTTACCATCAGGTGAACGTTTTGCTCGTTTCGTCACTATATCGAATAACAAAAGATCAATAAATAGTCACAACAAAATATTGCAAGACTGTGTATTAAGTATATTATTTCGAAAAAGATAAAAATATAATAATAATTTAAAAAATGTGAGTAGAAGAAAAATAATTATTAGACAATATATTATAAGAATTGTCGTATTAGAAGAATATGAACTATGAAAACAAAGAACGAACATGTAATTAAATAAAACTAGAAATACTAACTAAAGTAATAAAATATTTCTAAGTTATTCCAAGCACTGTATTACGTTGTTCCAATTACTACAAGTTATTAAGATATCACGTTCTCCGGTGAACTTGATGCATTGTCCCCGTCCCATAAAAAAACCATAGCAGTGTCTAACTCTATAACATTAAGGTATAAAATATATTTGATTTGTGTCAGAGGTGAAATAGATTTTTTTTTTACTAAAAGTAAAAAAAAACCGTGCCCGATGTAGCGCTCATGATATAAGATCAGAGATTGTATTTAAAAGTGGATAGCGCCGCTGGTCCTGGATTGGACACTTGGCTTTTGGGCTTATTTGTGTTGTGAATGTCACCGTCTCTTAGGCACAGCACCTTAACCGGGCACCGATGTTATCGCATCGGCGTTACATGACGTAAGTACGAGAGGCTCTGTGTTTGCGCGCAAGCTTGTGGCACTATAATATCACCCGCTCTTTCTTAGATCGGTCGTCACCGGTCTGTGTGTTTTAGGTCTTGCATTTGCGAGATTTTATTTCCCTCAGTAAATTTTTCCGACACGCACAAATAAGCCACATACAACCCCTTCGCGTTCACCAAAACTCGATTCGCGGGAAAAGGAGACCGAGGCACGTCCTCGAGGTCGCTGACGACGCGACCACTAGGGCCCAAGCTCTCTACTCAGCACGACACACACATACAACACAATCTCCATCACACCGCCCCCGCCATCGGCGAGAGCGTATCAGACAAACTTATTCGAGATACCGCCGCATCTCTGGCCGGTTTTCCCCTAGCAATAGTGTCGGTACCAGAAGCGTCGATGGAGTTTTTTGCACCATTTCTTCTCCAGCAGAAACGCATTCCGAATTGGTGGTAAACTTAGTTAATAATAATCCCGATAATATTAATAGGAGCTGTAATATTCCCTTCTTCCTTTCTTTTTTTAAAGGTAATTTAAACATTTACTGTATTCGACATATTAAAGGCCGCAATAGGTTTTTTGGAATTTGATAAAAAAGGCAAAGTATTTTCAAACATAATAATTTATATTTTCTTCGTCCGTCATTTCATTCAGGTACAAAAATATTTCACAATAATTGTTATCGGACATAACACCAAACAATACAATATATCAATTTCCTAAGTTTAACAAAATGATAAGAAAGTGTTTAATAATGAATAATTATGATCCTAATAAGTTCTTAAATAAACTACAACACAATAAATGTAAATATTAATTGAAATAAATCATAAACATGGTATTTTAGGCTTATACGAAATTTAAAAGTTTTTTATACATTCTTTTATTAATACCTTTATATATTTACTTAAATTTTTCGTATTAACTGATTGAATGTCGATTTATACACATAAAGTAAATATTTCGATTAGATTTTTTATGACTGATGACACTACAAGTTATCTATAAGATTTGAAAATGTGTATAAAAATTAATGAAAAGGAAGGAATGTTAGTCAATATAACACTGAAAAAGAAAGAATTAAACAAATATACAGAGAAAAATAGAAGAAGTGATTCCTATGAAATCCGTGTTTAATACTAAATATCTAAACTCCTAAGCTTTGTTCCTAGTTTGTTGTGTGGACGCTGGTCTTGCGTTTCTCTTCGTTTCTTCTTCTTTGGTTTCGGTGTTTTCGGATTCTTGACCTGATCTCTTGGAATCAGGGTTTGATTCTGGTTCTAAAAACAGAGTGTTTTTAATATTACTTATATATATATATATAAAGCTTAAATCGCCTCCAATTATCACGATATCTCTGAAACTACAAGATCTCTTGACTTGAAATTTGACATATATATTCTTTCCCGACATAGACACACAATAAGAACGGATTATATTGAAATTTACTCCTAAATATGTAAACGGGCCGGTGCTGTTTTTGTCTATACAGAACATTACAATAGCTTCTGTGCGAAACCGGGGCGGCTCAGTATTTATTTATATATAAGCCACTTTGCGCGTAGGAACGCAATGTGGAGTGAATTTTTCGACTCGTGCCAAAATGGTGGTCGCGGTGTCGCCAACCGTCCCGTTTCCCGCGTGGGAGAAAAGTGGGCTACGTTATGGTCGTCAATGCCTACCCCTTATATGGGAAAAAGGCGTGTCTATATGTGCATATGTGAAGTGCTACGCCTGCCCTTATCCATTGCAGTATCGGCCAGAACTTAATTTGCTAAGCTCTGGGACACGCTCGTCAACCTGTGGTATCAGATTTTAAGTATCATGTGCCAGGAATTTCACTAGCTATAGTACGCGAGCATAGCACGCAAGTAACCTGAGCTCGATCCCCGGCGCCGGCAACTCTGAAATTGTTCTGTAATTTTAAGCGCTGAATTACCACGTGCTCGGCGGTGAAGGAAACTTTCGTGGGGAAACCTGCATGTATGTGGAATAGAAATATACCGAAGACATGTGCCCGACCAACCGCACCGGAGCAACTTGGCGGACTCTTCCCGGCTCCAAGACAATCTCAGGAATGAGAGGAGACTTTTGCTCAACAGTGGGCAACATTTGTGGCAACATTTGTAGGCTGTTACTTTTCGTTTTTTTAGTACCCTTCAAACCGGAACACTCCTACTTCATCCTTTCATCCTTTCAGCCTATTACTAGTCCACTGCTGAACATAGGCCACCTCCATAGATTGCCATAAAACTTTATACCACTTATTTCGGGGCATTTTGCCATAGTTGCCATGCTAGGCGGGTTGGCAACCGCAGTTTATTTTTTCAGTCGTTCCAGGAAGATGCTGCTCTGCCCATCTTCAGGTTTTAATTTTCCCTCTGTCGACTTTTACGACACCCATCGGATGAGATGGGGTGGTAGATTCTCTTATGCCGCTACCACACTACTGGTTAGCGACAGGATAACTGGCAGTCGTTTGTACAGCCTAGATGTATTCTTTTACCAGAGCCTGACTGAGATGCGGCTAGTGGATGGTGCCCTTGCAAGTAACCGAACGGTGACTGATTGAGGGCTCCTCCCTGTGGTTCGTAGAACGGAAATCTGGAAACGAGAAATATAACATTTATACTATTTTAAATATTTATTTATTTATTTAAGAACTTCATTGCACAGTGAATGTACAGTTGGAGGACTTAATGCCACAGGGCATTCTCTACCAGTCGCCAAGAGTTGCTTTCAACAAAAACAAAATTATTGATAATAAAAATTGTATATATATATAGGTTAAAACAAATAATTACGTATGTAAGATTAATATATGTTTGCCTGGTCTAGGCCTCGTACGTATGATATAATTATTTATTTAATAAGAAACCTACTTCATATGTTTGTATAAAAATATACAACGAAAATATTTAAAGGAACTTAAGTACATTTACTAAGTGCTTAGCATGTTAAAATAAAACTAATTTTACGGATTTTATCGCGTTTATATAAATAGACGCGATAAAATCCGTAAAATTAGTTTCATTTAAATGTGTAGTGTTCGCGTAAATATAAGAAATCATTATGTTAAAATAAGGTAACGAAAATACTAAGAGTGAACAAGGAAAAGAAAAAAAAGTAATATAATATGTAATAACAACTCATGAGGTCTTACTTTTGGTATAAAACATATATTTTTTTTAAATTGTATTGTAGCTGATACTACGTACGTTTGTTGTGATTTTTATTATTAGCAATGAAACATTCCATCTTCAATCATAGGCGAACCCTAATCTGGTTTCTTCAGTGAGGATGGTTATGCGTGGTCGAATTGCAGTCATCTCATTAATCATCAGATTGATAGACTTTATGTTAGTTTGTCACACCTCATCAAAATTAATACAATATACTCACTGGTAGTTTGAAGGATCCTGGTAAACTAAGTCCAAGGGTCGGTTGTATGCGAAGGGAGATCCCTGGTATAGTCCTGGGTTAGCAGCACCTACTGGGCCTATTTGGCCTACTGGACCTAGTTGGCCTACTTGGCCTACTGGGCCTAGTTGGCCTACTTGACCTACTGGGCCTAGTTGGCCTACTTGACCTACTGGGCTTACACCTTGAAGTCCGCGGTAGCCCAGAGGGTTCACCACTTGCCCAGAGGAGGGATCCACAAACACGGTGTTTTGGTAACCTGGAATATTGAAGTGTTCGTTATAATTTGGAAAGTTAAACCCAAGTCTATTACTTGGCAATCAACTAAGCTGACCACTGAGATACATACGTGGTCGTTAATATAAATACACTTACGACATCAGTTCCGATGTGTCGTTGTTACATTAGTCCGTTTTCATTTAACTAAAGAACAGCGAGTCAAAAGCTTTGCAATAACTCAATCATAAATAATTATTCTTTTAGAATATCACCGTATTCTTCAACGGCCTGTAAAAAGTCCACTGCTGGACGTAGGCCTCTCCCAAGGTAGGAGAAATAGCCCTAATCGCTCATCAGTCCGATTGGTTATCGCAGTACCGGATACTTGGCACTTAAGACGAGCCTTTCCGTCGCCATTTTGAATAGTTACTTTAGATCTGGCGTAACTGAGATGGTTATTCCGCCATCAGTCCTAGGCCATACCACTTTCCTGGTATCTCCACCATATATAATGGGCAGATTCTATTGTACAATTTTTTTTAATGACAAAGTGACGAAACGATCAAAAAGTTCACCTGACGATAAGTGTAACGTCTGCCTATAACAAATGCTGTGTCACTCAGTTCATTTCTGTGTAGAACCACACTTTGCCCGTCCCCCTGAGAGATCAGCTCTTAAGTCTCATATGCCCAGTGATTGCACCAGATCTCAGTGCTATTCAAACCGAAACACCGTAACCTATAAATGTCAGCAGAATAACTGGGCTGGGGTGGTACCTACCTAGAAAGATTCCTGCAAAGGAATCCTACCACCAGTACATAATAATCTAATTATTGTTTCAAATAGAAATTAGATTAGATATAAATCACAATTGAGCAGTGTAATGTTTCTAAAATCATACATGTGTACATCATCCTGTGCTCTACAGAGAGACTTTGACTCATTCAAACGATTTTTTATGAGACGGTAAGTGCAACGTCTGGCCATAACACACGCTGTTACCTGTAACACCCAAATAATTACTGTGTGACACCACACCGCGCCCGTTAACCTGAGACATCAGTTCTTCAGTCTCATATGCGCAGTAATTAAACTAGCTCTGAGTGCCTTTCTGACCCAATCACAGTAATGATTGCACGCTACTTCTTCACCAAGGGCCTCCTCTCATTTTAGAGAGGGCTTTGCTTACTTCACATGTTCTCAAAATTATTTTATTCTTTAGTCATGCAGGTTACTCACGATGTTTTCTTCACCGCTGCGCTCATTTTAGATCAGCATTTGTTACAAAACTATTTTAGAGGTTCGGTCACTGGGGATTTTACTTAGGACACTCGCGTAATATGTAATTTAATTCGAGCGTCCGGACCCTTGAGCTACTACTGCTCTCTAGATTGTCACAAAACTTTGTAGCTCTTATTTTGGAGGATTCGCCATACTTGCTGCTGCCCAGCTGATTTTTTTTTAATTAATAAAGTGATGAAACGAGCAAAACGTTCACCTGACGGTAAGTGCATCGTCTGCCCATAACAAATGCTGTATAACCCAGAAATCTAATATTAGCCACTGCATTGCACCACTAGAGCCACAATTTCTGTGCGACACCACCCTGTGCCCATCACCATTACGCTAGCTCACAGTGCCCTTCAAACCGAAACACAGTAATGTTTGCTTCACGGCAGTATAACTGGCCCCGGCGTGGTACCTACCTAGACGGATTCCTGCATAGGAATTCCTCTGTAGACTTTTGCAACACCCACGGGATGAGATGGGGTGGTAGATACTCTTAAGCCGCCACCACACAGCGGCCAAGCAAGTGTATAGGGAGTTAATACAAACGTACCGTTAGCGGCATATGTGTTGCCCTGCGGCGCGGCACCCACGACGTACACGGGCTGGTAACCGCCGATTGTTCCCGGCCTGCGGGGCAAAACGTGAATCCCTGTTAATTTAACGTTTGGTGACACTTGACCACCTTGTGGCTTAGTGGTCAGAGTACCTGGCTTCTTCGCCGCGGGTCCTGGGTATGAATCTCAGCCATAGCCAACGTTTGTGCGAAAACACAAATTGTTGGTTGGTTGCTTGCTTCGGTTGTGCTGTACATGTGAAATTAAAATGTGTAAAGCGCTTCCACTATTCAGGTGAAATCCTAGTGGGGAGAATCGCTTTTATTATATATGTTAAATTATGGTAACATTTGGTAAACCCTTGGTAAAATTTACTTAACTTCATTAGTAGTAACCGCCATCTTAGCTTAGTGTTCAGACCTGACTACTGCTTTGCGGGAGCTAGGTTCGAATGCTAGACCTAGCCAAAATTACCAACAACAAAACATTAAGGTTTTCGGGTACGGCCGTGATTTTTTTAAATTAAAGAAAGTGATGAGATGAGGAGTACGTTCACCTGATTGTAAGTGTAACGTCTGCCCATAAAAATTGGTGTGTTACACAGAACGCTTCTGTGTGGCACCACACTGCGCCCGTCATCCTGTGACATCAGTTCTTACGTCTCATATGCCCAGTAATTACACTAGCCCTCAGTGCCCTTAAGACAGCAGAATAACTGGCGATGCGTAGGTATCTACCTAGATGGATTCCTGTAAGGAATCCTACCATTCCCAAGTTTCTGACACCGCATACATAGACTACCACCGAACTTACCGCGAGTCTAGAGAGTCTTTGTGTTTGCGGGAACACTTATGGCATTGTCTTGCCGAGCCAAGCTTCTGATAGTACTCGACAGTTATGGCGGTAGTCGAAAATCGACCAGGATCGACCATATAAACACTTAATATTTTTTTTAATGGAAATAAGTGACGAACTAGCTAGTCGGTCACCTGATGGTAAGTGCAAATAAAAAAGTCTGCCCAAAGCAAATGCTCATCAGTTTTTAATCTCACATACCCAGTAATTACACTAGCTCTTAGTACCTCTTCAAACCGAAACAGTAACGTTTCCACACCACTGCTTGGCGACAGTATAACTTACACTGCGGTGGTACCTAGTCAAACAAATTATCTAGGTAGAAGTGGTACACTCTTTTAAAGCTCACGCTGTACAATTAACAATTTAAATAATCACCTGTAACCTGGAACTGGCATGTTTACAATGAACACCCTTTGGCCGGGGACTAGACCGGGAATGTTGGGCGACACTGGATTCTGGAATAAAATAGATGGTGGTTAGCCAAAATTCTCTAATAGAATAATTTGTGCTTTCGATGGGAAACATCTATTGGTGCGCCTTGGAGGTAAGACCAACTAGAGTGCAGTGACGGAAATGATTATACCCATTATAAATTTGTAGAAATAAAAGGGCTATAATTATAATGTAATTATTTATTAAATTACATTTCAGCGCCAATAAAGTAACTGGTTGCAAACCGAACATTTTACGTGATTAACGAAGTGTCTAAGTAGTTCATTACGGGGTCAGTAGATGTCAATTCATTAATTACCGAAAAAATAAACCGCGCCTTTTTCTCATTGGTTAAAACGATGATTTTGTGCTATAATTTAGCAAGAGGAATTTTTTTTGTAAAATATTGTATACTAACCCACTATATACTGACTACTAAAGTGCCTGGTCGTCAGTAATTGCTCCTTAAGCGCTCAATACATGCCACGGTAAAACTATTTATGTTTAACTATCGGAAAAATTACCGTGTAGGGTGCCTGAGATTTATTATTTCATTAATTGTTTAAAAATTGACGCCGCACTCTGGAAGTTCTCCTGCATGTGAATCAAACCCAGATCGGAAAATTATCCGTAGGCCGTACAAATATTTGTCATGTACGGGAATCTATTCCATGACCCGTAGCGCAGAAATCAGTCGATTAGCCATTGTGCTAACCGATTCAACTGACATTCGTATGTAGAGATAAGAGTTTCATGAATCGTCTATTATTCATGACTGACAGAAATTACTGTCACCTGCGCGAGCATTGAAGCCTAAAGATTTCAATCTTACGAGTATGTACATGTTTTTGCATGTTTTACTGTTTTATGTCAGAAATATGCAATGAAAATATAAAGTAGCAAAATTTTTGTTAAGATTATTAAATAATGCTAAGAAAAAATACTCTTAATATAAAATTTATTCATATTTATTTTAACTAAGAGAAGAAAAACGTTTGAATTCAATCTGTTAAAAAACACGACATCTAGCGAATAACTAATAAAATTAATACGGAAACCTTTGTCTTAAAGTCACCTGCACGCTAGCGCCGCTAAGCGGCAAGGAAAGATACTAATATTTTGTTGATGGAAGACACTAACAACGAAATATAGAAAACAGCTTTATTCGTATTAATCTGATTTTTATTTAAATGCATTACATCAACTATTATCAAATAATATAATATAAGGTCTGTATTTTGATGTACTGCGACTGGTCGCTAAATAATTTGTGTCGTTTTATGTCAAATTAAATAAAAACGTATTATAGCAAGTCGGAACTTTTGGCGCCAACTCGAAAAGTGGCAGTAGTGTTTTTATTTAATTTTGTAATTTCTGTGTATATTTGGAGTTTTGATGTTTAATATTGATAGTTTATTACGCAGCAAGTGCTCCTGAAAGTGTACAGTGATTGGAAAATTCAATTCAAGACCAAAATTGTGCTTTTCGTTTTGTCTCCATCAGTCCAGCAAATCTTCAGTAAAAGTCAACTGTCATTTTACTGTCGATCGAAATTTTAAAGTGTTGCTGCATGAAGATTGTATACTTTGAAATGTTACTTGACACTGGAAAATAGTTTATGACTGTTTCCATTAATAAATAAATAAATAAACAATATTATAGCAAGTCTTAGCAAAGCATCAAACAGTATGGTCCAAAAAAAGTCGTTAGATGGCGCTTTCAATCAATATGCCTGACAGAACGTGGAGAAAAAAATATTCAAACTGAATTAATCATCGATATAGGATATCTATGTCGTAATGAATTCTGTAATATTGGTATTATTGATATCAGTCCTGCTGACTGATGATCAGAGTGAATTTGTATTTCTTTTTTTGTCGTGTGAAATAAAGTTTATTGTATACCCCAACAGTTCCTTGATTTGCACTAATTCTAAGATCAAGACATGGTAACAGCTGTCGGTTCCGCAACTGCAATATGGTTCGCGGGCTCGATTCCCGCGTATGACAAATATTATATGGCCTATACATAGTTATTTGTCTTAGAGTTTGTGTATGTGGAATTTACGCCTGTAAAGCACACACGATACATACATACATACATAAGATCACGACTGTATCCCAAATGGGGTAGTCAGAGACTGGGCACTCACTGCAAAAACAGATGACTGCCACAATCCACTATTCACCAAAACAATATAATGCACTTGGTGTGATAGGTGGTGAGCCCATCGCCACCATGCGCTGTTGGGTGCACAGTGCAGTTTAATTCCTTACTCGCCTTTTACGAGATCCATTGGATGAGATGGAGTGGTAATATTCTTTTAACGAGCCGCCACACACACGATACAGAGGAAATAAAAATAACGGTTCTTATCAAGTACTATAATAAAGCTAAAGAGTTTGTAAGTTTGAACGCTCTATTCGCAGCAAGTTCTGAAACGATTTGAAAAATTCTCTTTGCATTAGATATTATTATTTCATTTCCCCTTTATTGTGGAAAGTTATAAGTTATGAGAACATTACCGAGAAGGGCCGAGCGTGTGGTGCAGTCGCAGAACAGAAATTATGTTCTGTGGGTGCAGTCATATGGAAGGTTTATTTTACGCGGGAGAAACCGCGTGTCGCAGTTAGTCTATATAAATAAAAATCAATCAACTGTCCGTGTGGTAGCGGCCAAAGAGAATCTACCACCCCATCTCATCCCGTAGGTGTCGTAAAAGTCGACAGAGGGAAAACTAAAACCAGAAGACGGGCAGCGTCATCTTCCTGGAACATCTGAATAAATAAACTGCGGTTGCCAAGTCGCCTGTCAAGCGTGGCAACTATGGCAAAATCCCTCCTATATGAGAGCTACAAAATTTTGTGGCTATCTATCGGGGAGGAATATGTTCAGCAGTGGACTAGTGATAGGTTGAAATGATGATGATGATGATGTATAGCCGCATGTATGAAAGATCGTCACTGGAGAACGGGTCAACCCATTTGGCTGATTTTTTTGTTCGCAATTGTATGAAAGAAAATTTTTGGAAAATCCGACGGAAATCATTTCAGCCTATCACTAGTCCACTACTGAACGTAGGCCACCCACATGGATTGCTACAAACTGTAAATTCACGAGTGCGAAGCCGGGGTCTCTGGAAGTTAATAAATGTTATTTATATGTGTGTGTACCTGTTGCGGCGGCTGCTGAGGCTGATGGGCACCTGGGATCAGCTCCACTTCGCTGTCTGGCTCCAAGGTCTCTAACCTGCCTAGAGCCCCGTTGTATCCTCTATTGTAACTCCCTGTAAAACAATGTGTATTGCTTCATTAGGATTTTTTATACGAGAAAGTGATTGTAAGTGCAATGTAGCAACGTCTGGCAATAAAAAATGCTGTATCACCCTGAACGTTTCTGTGTGACACCACACTGCGCCCGTCACCCTATGACATTAGTTCTTGAGTCTCATATGCCCCGTAATTACACTAGCTCTCAGTGTCTTCGGACCGAAACACGGTAATGTTTGTACACTAATGTTTTACGGCAGAATAACTAACACTGTGTGCTTCTGCTGTGAACTGTGAGATAAGAACCCAATTACTCGGAAAGAAGCATTTCATCATTGTCCTTCCTCAATACTTACATCTTCATTCTCCATTGAAGTTGGATGTATTTGTGATGTTAGTTAATAGAAGGCGTTTGTTGAAATCTATCATAATCTGTCTTATCATTAAATCAAAGGAAAGAAAGTTAATTTGCTTTTGGTTTATTAATAATTAACTTTCTTTCCTTTGGTTTTTATTATGAGCTACGATACGATAATAATGTCTTTCTATTAAGGGCCGTTCACACGCTTACACGTTTAAAACCGGAGACAGTCGTAGCCAGTTCACCTTCGCACACTTTCTTCCACACAATTTAGTGGTCCAATTTCAGCACTGCCTAGTAAATGCTTGTGGTAGGATTCCTACGCAGAAATCCGTCTAGGTAGGTACCACCCCAGGGCCAGTTATTCTGCCGTGAAGCAGTAGTGTGCAAACATTACTGTGTTTCGGTTTGAAGGGCACTGAGAGCTAGCGCAATCACTGGGCATATGAGACTTAAGAACTGATGTCTCAGGGTGATGAGCGCATTGTGGTGTCACACTGTTCTGGGTGACACAGCATTTGTTATGGGCAGACGTTGCACTTACCATTAGGTGAACGTTTTGCTCGTTCCGTCACTTTTATCAAATTAAAAAAAAACGCAGGGGCACTCACACGATCTCACTTATCTTACGGACTATGCTTTGAATAAGAATATAGCAACGACGCAGTGTAAGTGCCACTGCGCAATGCGGTCGTGCTTAGCTTAGGACTTGGTAAGAAATATTAAATACCTTGTTTTTGATGACCTTGATTGTAATAATTGTCCACTCCTTGATTATCCGAATAATACTCCAGTCTGAAACTGAATATATGAAAATATTGGTGTTAATTAAATAAGGCGAAATGGCTGGTGGTAGAATTCCTAGGCAGGAATATGTCTAGATACCACCCCAGGGCCAGTTATTTTGCCGTGATGCAGTAGTGTGCAAACATTACTGTGTTTCGGTTCGAAGGGCACTGAGAGCTAGCGTAATCACTGGGCATATGAGACTAAAGCACTGTTGTCTGAGGGTGACGGGCGCAGCGTGGTGTCACACAGAAATGTTCTGGGTGACACAGCATCTGTTATGGGCAGACGTTATACACATATACATATACATACACCCACACACGTACATGCACACACACACGCACATGCATTATATAAATAAAATAGAATAAAAATGCATGCGCAAAATTACAAACCGTATAGGCCGTGTGGTGGGGGCTCGTTAAAAGAATACTACCACTCCATCTCATCCAATGGATCTCGTAAAAGGCGAGTAAGGAATTAAACTGCACTGTGCACCCAATAGCGCATGGTGGCAATGGGCTCACCGCCTATCACACCAAGTGCATTATATTGTTTTGGTGAAACGTGGATTGTGGCAGTCATCTGTTTTGCAGTGAGTGCCCAGTCTCTGACTTCCCCTTATGGGATACAGTCGTGATCTTATGTATGTATGTATGAAAAATTACAAAAAAAAAGAATATTCATAATACTAACGGTAAGAGCTGCGGCGATTGCGATTGGTAGCGCTGCGTAGCGGGTTTCGCGGCGATCGTCATCACGCACACCGCGACTGTCACATACTGAAAAGAACAACGAGGTTTAATGTAATGGAAAATCCTGAGCACTGGCAACATTAGAATTTTGCAGAGTTAGACTTCTGCATAACATATTTGCGTGGATCGTCTAAACGAAGTTTTAGAGGAACGACTTCGCACTTCGCTTAAAGGACCCGTTACGAATAATAGCTGGTGAGAGCGTCCAGAAGATGCACATAGGATACTTACGGTTTCGGAAAGCAAAGAGTTCACGCGGTATTTTTGATAAAATACCGCGTGAACTCTTTGCTTTCCGAATACGTCCGCGAATACGTCCGCGTGGACAGAAGTTATTAAATAAATTGTAAAATAAGCAAACTTTTTTTTTTTGATAATAGTGACGGAACGAGCAAAACGTTCACCTGATGGTAAGTGCAACGTCTGCCCATAACAAACACTGTTTCACCCAGAACAGTGTGACACCACAATGCGCCCGTGACCCTGAGACATCAGTTCTTAAGTCTCATATGCCCAGTGATTACGCTAGCTCTCAGTGCCTTTCGAACCGAAACACACTAATGTTTGCACACTACTACTTCACGGCAGAATAACTGGCCCTGGGGTGGTACCTACCTAGACGGATTCCTGCATAGGAATCCTACCACCAGTATATAAAGTATAAAATATTTATTTATTTATAGTATTTGTTTGTGGCATTTACTCTCAGGTGAACGATGTGCTCAACTAACTGCCATAACAATTGCACATTGAATCGCGAATAAAACATACATACACAGTCACGCCTTTTTCCCATGTAAAGGGTAGGCAGGGACCATACCCGTAGCCTACTTTTCGACGTCGCGGGAAATGAGACGTGACGGATGGAGAACCACCTCGCCGCCATTTTGGGTACGAATCAAAAAAAATCTTACTCCCCATTGCGTTCCCACGAGCAGTATAGTGACAGCATTGCATGTTATGGTATAATTCGGCACGAATACAGGCTGTCCGTACAATTAGTCGCCTCTTACGACACCTCGGTAGGAAAGAGGCTGACACGTTATTATATTCTCACTAAAGTTTCAGCCTATAAATGTCCCACTACTGAGCACAGGCCTCCTCTCATTTCTGAGAGGGTTTTGGAGCTAGAAAGAATCCGCCACGCTGCTCCAATGCGGGTTGGCGGACTTCACATGTCTTCGAAATATTTTTTATTCCTCAGACATGCAGGTTTCCTCACGATGTTTTCCTTCACCGCCGAGCACGTGGTAAATCAGCACTTAAAATTGCAATTAACAATTTTAGTGGTGCCGGCACCGGGAATCGAACCCAGGTCACTCGCGTACTATGAAATTTAAAGCGAGCGCCTAGCCCCTGAGCTACCACGGCTCTATATTCTCACTAGCTACAAAGTATTTCAAATCGATAAACAGTAACGTTTGCACACTGCTGCTTGGCGGCAGAATAACAGGCATTGCGGTGGTGCCTACCCAGACGGACATCTTCATAAGACAACCAGTAAATCGTCGATCGCCGTATTTAACACGGGCAGTGTATGACCGATCTTTAGTTATACAATTTCACAACCGCACCACGATTCCCAAGCGATATGTTTCGTAATTGTATATGTCGTTATATTTTCCGGCCGGTCGGCCTCATACGAACCTCGTCGAAGGATGGCTCGCCAGTTTGAGAACTACATCAGAATTACAATTAACTGGAGGATTCAAATTTTATGACAGGGCTAGGAATAGTAGTTCATTGAAAGGAAACAATTAATTCGTAACTCTGCGTTTATTGAAGTGTCCTGAATAGACATTTTAATGTTCATTGCATTTGCATTATTCCTGAATAGTTTGATAAAAAAAAATGATGTTCTCCTAGCCGATTTCGACCACGGCGACAACTGCCGACTACTGTCGAGAGCCATCAACTGCGCAGGGGATATTATAGTGTCACAAGTGTACGCGCAAACACAGAGGCACTCACTCGTCCCAACCCACCCGCGCCCGATGTAACGCTGATGCGATAAGATCGTAGGTAGGCTAGGATGCAGTGTCAGAAACACGGGGACAATTACAACACAACCAGACCCGAAAACCAACAATTTGTGTTTTAGCACAAATGTTGGCTCCGGCTGGGATTCGAACCCTAGGCCACGCAGTCGTCATTCCTGACCCTGATTCCTGAATAGTTTATTGAAATAACGTCTAATAAAGTGAAAGGCGATAATTTTTCAACATTTAATACACTTCTGGTATGCAGTGTCTTAAGAAAGTTATATTTCGAAAATTGGACGCGAGACAATTAGAAATGTCATTTAATTTAGAAACATATTTTACGTTAATTATTTTATATATATGAGCCGTGGTAGCTCAGGGGCTGGACGCTCGCTTAAAAATTTCGTAGTATGCGAGTGACCTGGGTTCGATTCCCGTTCCCGGCAGCACTAAAATTGTTGATTGAAATGAAAGTGTTGATTTACCACGTGCTCGGCGGTAAGGAAAATATCGTGAGGAAAGTGGTGGTAGGATTCCTATGCAGGAATCGCCGTGAAGCAGTAGTGTGCAAGCATTACTGTGTTTCGGTTTGAAGGGCACTGTGAGCTAGCGTAATCACTGGGCATTTGAGACTTAAGAACTGATGTCTCTGGGTGACGGACGCAGTGTGGTGTCACACAGAAATATTCTGGGTGACACAGCATTTGTTGTGGGCGGACGTTGCACTTACCATCAAGTGAACGTTTCGCTCGTTTCGTCACTTTATACAATAAAAAAAAAACTATTTTCAAAAAAATATATCCATTCTCCACATTGAATCAAGAAACTCGATCTATATCGAAGGGCGTTCCGAAGTAAATTATTAGATCTTTACCAAAATATGTTACCATACATGCAAAAAGCTCCAAATGGTCTCAGAAATTCCAGAGTCAAAATTATCAATAGGCGTGTAGTTAATAGAAGCGTAAATGCGTAGACAAGTTAAAGGTTGAGAAATGGAAATCGGAACGCTGCAATAAAAAAAAGAAACTGAATTTAAATTAGAATGATGTCTTCATCTGAATTGAATTTTTGACTGTTAGGTAATACTTCGTCATTCAAAAATGTTTTTTTCTTTTATGCATGTCTTTGTTTTGGTATCAATCACATTTAAAAAAAAAGTTTCAGCCTGTGAATGTCCCACTGCTGAGCACAGGCCTCCTCTCATTTCTGAGAGGGTTTTGGAGCTGGGAAGAATCCGCCGCGCTGCTCCAATGCGGGTTGGCGAACTGCACATGTCTTCGAAATATTTTTTATTTCTCAGACATGCAATCAACAATTTTAGTGGTGCCGGCGCCGGGAATCGAACCCAAGTTACTCGCGTACTTTGAAATTTAAAGTGAGCGCCCAGCCCCTAAGCTACCACGGCTCTAACGGCTCACGGCTTTAAATCACATTCGAAATAAACTTAATTTAATTTATGTAACTTTTATCTAACTGATGGAAGGCGTTTTATGCAGAAATTCGTCTAGGTAGGTACAACCACATCGCCTGTTACTTTGTCGTCAAGCAGTAGTGTGCAAACATCGGTGTTTCGTTTCGAAGGGATTTTGGGAATTTGTGCTAAAACACAAATAGTTGGCTTTCGGGTCTGGTTGTGTTGTGATTGTTCCCGTGTTTCTGACACTGCATCCTAGCCTATTTCCGATCTTATCGCATCAGCGTTACATCGGGCGCGGGTAGGTTGGGACGAGTGAGTGCCTCTGTGTTCGCGCGTACACTTGTGGCACTACAATATCTCCTGCGCAGTTGATGGCTCTCGACAGTATTCGGAAGTTATCGCCATATTTACACTACATTCGCTTATTTAAATGGAGTCAAGGGAGTTATTAACAACTGGTGTCATGAACATAAAAAATGCCGTAACATGATTTACGTGAATTCTAAAGTAAATCTGGTCACAACCATAAGTGGTCGGGCCACTGAGCTACGTTAATGTAGCACGACTTACATTAACTTGAGCGTATCATGATTTGACGGACTCTACATAGGCTTTCGACAGTAATAATGAACTCGGAAATAGATAAATGACAGTTTCCACAAAAACTATTGTTTATATTGTGTTTTATGGTTCTTATATATACATAATTAGGGATAATTAAGCTAGCCATACACTTTAATTTGTTACATTGTGATTCGTGAATGTGAAATTCTCTTTTCCTCGTTCTAGTGGTAATTTATTTTTCAAAAATTTCATCATCGGTCACGGGAGGCAGGTGTGGACGTCTGATACTGTAATTGCCAATCCGATTTAAAATTCTCCCCCTTCCGGAGAGGTCTATGTCCAGCAGTGGACAGATTTAACAACATAACATCGCGATAACGTTAAATATAAAACAACTATCAGATAATCGTATTATGTCAAGAAAACAGTTTAAAATACTATTTATTACCTCACGCAGTGACTACGAGAATTCCTTCGAATAAATTACAATAAATGAATAGGAAATCTGTTTGTTTGTGTTTGTGCGTTTAATTCTGTCGTTCTGTCATCGGATGGTTAGAATTTTTCTCTAATTGGGTGTAGAAGTTACATTTTTTTTATTTCTTCAAAGTGACGGAACGAGCAAAACGTTCACCTGATGGTAAGTGCAACGTCTGCCCATAACAAATGCTGTGTCACCCAGAAAATTTCTGTGTGACACCACACTGCGCCCGTCACCCTGAGACATCAGTTCTTAAGACTCATATGCCCAGTGATTACGCTAGCTCTCAGTGCCCTTCAAACTTCGAAACACAGTAATGTTTGCACAATACTGCTTCACGGCAGAATAACTGGCCCTGGGGTGGTACCTACCTAGACGGATTCCTGCGTAGGAATCCTACCACCAGTGAAACATTTGATAACAATGACATCAGTCATCTTAACGACCATGGCGTAATGCGCGGAGTACTCGAATTCTGCGGTGTGGGTCCGGTTTGTCTGGTTCAGCTGGAGGCAATTTTTGTGCAAAAACACACACTGTTGCTTTACGGGTCTGGCTTGTGTTGTTCCCTTGAATATGGTCGAGGAGGGCGATAGTTGCTATGCGTCATACTTGTGAACAGGTACTGTTGGTGGAGGATGATCTGCTCGAGTTTGCAATGCATTTATACATTATTGAATCTTGTCATAAATTGAACGAGCTTTGGCTTTCTATGAGACTATTCTTTGTAAACTTATTTATAATATACTTTTGACTAAGTTGTTGCCGTGGTCGAATTGGCCACAAAGACTGCATTCACATATGTATTTATTACGTATATATATTTATTACGTAAGAAAGTCAGATTTCGTTACTCAAATGTAATTTTTTAATAATCTACCACCGTTTCTTAATGAGGTATATATATATATATATATATATAAGTAAACATCCATAACTCGGGTACAAACTTTTATATTCATCATTACAAATGTTTGCCGCTAGTGAAATTAAACCAATTTGGCAAACAAATTCAACAAATTATTCATGCAAAATATTCATCTGGTGGTAGGATTCCTATGCAGGAATCCGTCTAGGTAGGTACCACCCCAGGGCCAGTTATTCTGCCGTGAAGCAGTAGTGTGCAAGCATTACTGTGTTTCGGTTTGAAGGGCACTGTGAGCTAGCGTAATCACTGGGCATTTGAGACTTAAGAACTGATGTCTCAGGGTGACGAGCGCAGTGTGGTGTCACACAGAAATATTCTGGGTGACACAGCATTTGCTGTGGGCGGACGTTGCACTTACCATCAGGTGGACGTTTTGCTCGTTTCGTCACTTTATACAATAAAAAAAAAATGCAAAACAATTACACTATCATGAATGAAAACCTCAGTAAATTGATTTTATTTGCTAATTGATTTTAGTTGCAACCAATTAGCAAACATATTCAACAAATTATTCACACGAAACAATTAGACCATCATGCATGACAATAAAATTCCGAACTAATAAGAAGTAGTTGGAGTTGGTGGTAATGCGAAAATAGCTCAATTTTGAATTTAGAATAAAAATTCAAAATTCTTATTCTATAATACATAGCAATTTTTGAAGTGATGTTCTCCTAGCCGATTTCGACTACATGATACGATCAAGTTAATGTGAGTCGTGCTAGCTCAGTGGCCCGACCACTTATGGTTGTGACCAGATTTACTTTAGAATTCACGTAGATCATGTTACGGCATTTTTCATGTTAATGACACCAGTTGTTCATAACTCCCTTGATTTCATTTAAATAAGCGAATATAGTGTAAATATGGCGACAACTGCCGACTACTGTCGAGAGCCATCAACTGCGCAGGAGATATTATAGTGCCACAAGTGTACGCGCAAACACAGAGGCACTCACTCGTCCCAACCTACCTGGGCCCGATGTAACGCTGATGCGATAAGATCGTAGGTAGGCCAGGATGCATTGTCAGAAACACGGGGACAATCACAACACAACCAGACCCGAAAACCAACAATTTATGTTTTAGCATAAATGTTGGCTCCGGCTGTGATTCGAACCCAGGACCCGCGGCTTAGAAGTCAGGTACTCTGACCACTCGTTTTTTAAGTAATGCGTAATTCGAGATGATAATCTACTTGACGACCAACCCAGATGCAAAGCCAACCATAGGTTTAACATACAGAGATTAGGCTTATTTGTATGTTCGGTGGAGAATCTTCAATACTCATTGTCACTAGAGACATTATCGTTTCCGAGCACGTGTCTGCTGTAAAGGTTTTATCGCGCATATTTATCGAGTGCTTTTGTTAATATTTGTATCAGTTACCTTAAAATTTGTGTTCCTCAAATGCATCAAAAGTTTTCGTCAAGTTCGTGTGGTGATGATTACTTTAAACTTTCTTTTTTTTTGTTAAGAATATAGCACTAATATTCTTGTTCCGCCGTGATTAAAACCAGAAGATGGGCAGTATAGTCTTCCTGGAACATCTGAATACTACGGCGGTACTACTACCGAACTACGGTTGCCAAATCGACTGCCAATGGAAAAATCCCCACAAAATGAGAGCTACGAACTTTTGTCGCAAATAGCAATCAATTGGAGAAGCCTATGTTCAGCAGTGGACTAGTGATAGGTTGAAATTACGATGATGATGATTCCTGTTAATCACTACCATTAAGCTTACAAGCTTGTGTTAGGAGATGATATACGACAACAGTCAAATAGCGGGGTAGAACATGCGACGTCGTGTTTCACAGTCTATATATTAACTATAAGGATAAGGTTGTAGAAGACGCTTAAGTAAAATCCTAAAAGATCGCATGGCTGCAAGCCCAATCCGATTGCGGTGTAAACAAGAAGTTTGTTCTAGAAACTTCTGTGTGGCATTACGCACGTCATCGTCGACAAGTTTTATCTGGAAATATAATATGCTATGTTTTAGTGCCCTTTAAGCCGAAACATAGTGGTGTCGGTACAACCGGAAACAATTCCTGCATAGGAATCCTTCCAACAATATGGATAAGTAATTGTATTCCTTGGGGGAATTCCCGAGTGGCGGTATTAGGATAGATATACTTCCAATAGTGGACTTCCGCTGGCTGATGATAGTTATGTAGAATGAATCGGGAAATTATCTTTAGTGACAGTGAAATGTCCCGTTTCCGAATACCTTAAAGACTACAGACAAATAATTAGTGATAAAAAAATTTGTCGGAAGGAAACAACGAGATGTTGCGATAAATTAGTATGTAGCGGTTGTCCGAACCTTCACCCAGTTGTCGGTGAACGCCGAACCGCGGCCGATGCGCTCGTTAACGAGAATGACATAATATCTTTACAACACGACGTTCTCCGACTGAGAAACATCTTGTAGGCCTATTGCGATAGCGGTGCCCAGCTGTTCAGTATATCGTCCACGTCTAACACTCCTACAAAATCTACTGCTTGACGTGTATTTTTCAAGTTAAGATAATTGAACCACCCATCTCATCCCGTGAATGTCGTAAAAGTCGACAAAGGGAAATAAAGACCAAAAGGTGGGCAGCAGCATCTTCCTGGAACATCTGAATAAATAAATTGCGGTTGCCAACCCGCCTGCCAAGCGTGGCAACTATGGCAAAATCCTCCCTAAATGAGAGACACAAGACTGTGGCAATCTGTGGGAGAGGCCTATGTTCTGCAGTGGACTACTTATAGGGTGAAAAGAAAAAGAAGAAGAAAAGAAGTTGATTCTGCGTTTCACCTCATCGACTTGGGTATTTTATGTCTGTTATATTTAAAATGGTTATTCCATAAATCCATTGAGATTTTCTCTGGCATCATGTAGATTACTTTTACAACACAACACCCATGGTGCAACGCTTAAGAAACGAGGCAAGGTACGCGTTTGGCGGACGTTTGGTTTGTGTCGTAATAAGGTTTTTGAGGTTACTAATGAAAATTAAAATACGACCTATCGGAGAAATTTACGATGTCAGGTTAGATAATACATCTACATTAGATATACCGGCTACTTCGTTTGCGCAAACAGGGTATGTGAGACTTAAGAATTGATGTCTCAGGGTGATGGGCACAGTGAGGTCACACAGAAATTTTCAGGGTGACACAGCATTTGTTGTGGGCATACGTTGCACTTGCCATCGGGTGAACGTTTTGCTCGTTTCATCACTTTATACAATAAAAAAAAACACTAGCTACTGTACCAAAAATGGCGTTATGTAGAATGTTACTGAAACATGTTTATAATTTTGAAACCGTCCGTACTGAAAACTTTGAACTTAGTCACCCAAACTGATGAAACAGCCTAAGTTTGTGCAAAATTGAAGTCATAAGCTTTAGCAGTTCTCCTGTTAAATCCGTTCGTACATATATATTACGTATATATTTCATATTTATTGCCTATTAACTGGTGGTAGGAGTCCTATGCGTCTAGGTTACCTACCTATTCACTGCTGGACATAACCTTCTGTCAAGTTGGGAGTGAGAAATAATGGACACACTTAACAGACATACATATAGATATCAGATGCATCACACCAGTGTATTTTATTTTTTTATTTATTATAGGTAGGTGTAGGCGTAGTGTCCAAACCTTACTGTGTTTCTGTTACATGGGCACTTAGAGCTAGCGTAATCACTGGGCATATGAGACTTAAGAACTCATGTCTCAGGGTGACGGGCGCTGTGTGCTGTCACACAGAAATGTTCTGGGTGGCACAGCATTTGTTATGGGCCGACGTTGCAAAACAATAAATTAATACTTATCCCCATACTAGCTGATTCCGGCAACTTCGTGAACGTGGAAAAGTTTTTTTAAATATCGTGGTAAATATTTGATTTTTCGGGATGAAAATGTATTCTATGTTCGTCTCCAGAACGCAAGCTATCTCTGTGCCAAATTTCGTCAAGATCGGTTCAGCGGTTAAACCGTGAACAGGTAAGAAACAGAGGGACAGAGAGAGAGTTACTTTCGCGTTATTAATATTAGAATGGATGTGCGATGAGGATATCACGGAAATATAAAATAATCTAAAATGACTTAGATACAGAAGGTTTCAATGAAATTGTTGCAGGATGCATATCTATCTGTTATTTCCTTAAGATCTTTCGCATACTTCGCAGTAAGCATATTTATAACAAGGGTCGTTCAACTGGACGTGTAGGTAACATGAAAGCAACAACAGACTTGTGTCTCCAAAAAATGTGCCAGCGCTATGCGTAACTAAATATTAAATACGCAGTATGAGACAACGACCTCTATGCTTCTTTGAATAAATAATTTTACAAAAAAAAAACCGCGCTTTACTTTAACAAGTCTAGGAAATATCTTCAAGTGCTGATACTAGTTTTGGTTTTGAAAAACGAAGAATAATATTTTTTTTTATTTATTTGATAAAAGTGACGGAACGAACAAAACGTTCACCTGATGGTAAGTGCAACGTCTGGCCATAAAAAATGCTGTGTCACCCAGAACAGTGTGACACCACAATGCGCCCGTGACCGTGAGACATCAGTTCTTAAGTCTTATATGCCCAGTGATTACGGTAGCTCTCAGTGCCCTTCAAACCGTAACACAGTAATGTTTGCACACTACTGCTTCACGGCAGAATAACTGGCCCTGGGGTGGTACCTACCTAGACGGATTCCTGCACAGGAATTCTACCACCAGTTATTATATTAGTATATTCATAGTTAGTTGACCGCGTTACGATTAGTAATGAACTAAATAAAATAATATAATGTTAAACTGTTTAAAAACGATCTATTTCTTATTCTACCCGAATAGGAAAGAGGCGTGACTGCACGTACGTATGTATTCCACGATATAATCTACATCTATGCCAAATTTATGAAAGGAGTATTAAAATAATATTGCAAAATCCGCCCAAAACGGAAGCTACCAACGTTTTTGGCAATCTATAGGAGAGGATTTGGGTATTCCTGTGGATACTTCGAGTTTTGACGTTTAATATAATGCAAGCCAGCACTCGTCAAACTGTACAATTAATTGTGAAATTTAATTCAAAACCGAAATCGGGCTTTAGTTTTTGTCTTCATCGCTCCAAGTAATCTTCAGTGAAAGCGAACCGTCATTTAATTGTCGAACGAAAAAAACCTATAAATACACGATCGTACTTTTGGCGCCAATTCAAAAAAATGACGATAGTATTTTTCATTGAATTTTGTTACTTCTGTGTATATCTGTTACAAAAGTACGTTAGTGTGAACGATTTAAGCAATAGAAATGTTCATTCTAACGATGTCGCATGCAGGTAAGTAACAGTGACAGCGTTGGCACAGTTCTAACCCCCTCAATTGCGTCACGATATCGCAACACATAACAACCTCCCAGTAATTGAGTGGGTTGGCGAGGAGGGACGCGCGTGGTTGATTCCAACGGTATTCCAACGTGACCTGGTTATTGCCTTTACTGACGTTTGCTTTTTGTGATCTATACAAATAAATAAAATTGAAGTGTCCGTTTGTAATAACAAAATAGCAGCTTTCAATGCTTACGAAAGTATATAGGGTACTTAGAAGAAAATAATAATTTTAAAATTTTTGTCTGTGTGTCTGTTTGCTTGTTCCGGCTAATCTACGAAACGGCTGGACCGATTTTGACGGGACTTTCACTGACAGATAGCTGATATTATAGCGGGTAAGCTATTTTGATATTAGACAAAAAATTCTTACACCCCATTGCGTTTCGACGAGCAGTACAGTGACATCATTGCATATTAGGACACCTCTGCATTTACCTTAATATTTATCGCACTATTATATATCCTGCGCAATTGACAACTGCTAATTGTAACCGGAAGATGTCGCTAGAAACACGCAATGAATATATCCAGAAGCTGCTATAATTTAATAATAATAACGCCTAGCTCTCAGTGCCCTTCAAACCGAAACACAGTAATGTTTGCACTCTACTGCTTCACGGCAGAATAACTGGCCCTGGGGTGGTACCTACCTAGACGGATTCCAGCAAAGGAATCCTACCACCTATAAGTACTATAAGTAGAGATACTGATTGTAAAATATGAAATATTCTCGCATTATCTTTGAGACGGAACTGCAATAAAAACTGTTGTTTTATGTATAATAGAATATCAAAATATCATCAGTCTTAGATGTTTGGAATCGATAATTTATTATAATGTATGGCAACATTATTTAATACGTAAATTTAAATCTAAGACAATTTTGTAATAGTGAAAGGCGACGGAAATGTGAAAGATCTGTTACGATTAAATTAAAAAAAAAAATTACAAACTTTGCCTCTGTCTAAGATTTCTCCTGTATCATGGGTGTGTCTACAGACCTAAACTGCTCACGCTCTAATATCTAGACCTGGAAAATTCCGGACTACTGGTTTGGTTTATACCACGATACGAAAGTTTTATTAAAATAAGAAGACGTCTGAGAAATGAAGACGTGTGGTAGCGGCTTAAGAGAATCTACCACCCCATCTCATCCCGTGGGTGTCGTTAAAGTCGACATAGGGAAAATGAAAACCAGAAGTTGGGCAGCAGCATCTTCCGGGAACATCTGAATAAATAAACTGCGCTTGCCAACTCGCCTGCCAAGCGTGGCAACTATAGCAAAATCCCCTCAAGATGAGAGCTACAAATTTTTGTGGCAATCTATGGGGCAGGCCTATGTTCAGCAGGGCTTTGAAATCCGTCATCCCGTGCTAATGCAGAGTGGCATGAGGGAAGTACAGTATCACTGTTGGAAAGTGTTACACTTATAGGATGACTTTGCGTCTGTTATGTGCTGTCTGTATTTGTATATTAGATTTGTTTGGGTATTTTAGGCAATACATGCAAGACAATAACTTGGAACTGGACATGAAAAATTAATAGAATTTTCCGCGATTATTATCTAAAAACCACTTTTTCATATTCAAAATAAAATGTCACAGTAACAGTACGTAGAACTTTAAAAATATACAAGGTTTGTAGAATCTGAAGTTACATTGCGGACACCCATAATGAAGAACAAGACTTTTTTTAATTCTTTTATCGATCTTATAGGCTTGAACAATAATGAATACCTAATAATGAATATCTATCTTATCTATGTACCTTTTTTATATGCCTATTACCTATATACGAGTATCTTTACCTACATCTCTTAGAGATCTCGATGCACTCTATCAGAGTAACAAAAGTTTTGTGTAATTATTAAAATCGGAAGAGCATTGAGTAAACGTTGTCAAAGTTATTTTAAAATACATTTTAATCATTTATTGTTAAAAATGTGGAACACCAAACACTGCCAACTACCTAAAACTTTGTAACACTATACTTACCAATTAATTATACTTCACAATTTTTTTTTTTATTTCATAAAAGTGACGGAAGGAGCAAAACGTTCACCTGATGGTAAGCGCAACGTGTGCCCATAACAAATGCTGTGTCACCCAGCACAGTGTGACACCACAGTGCGCCCGTCACCGTGAGACATCAGTTCTTAAGTCTCATATGCCCAGTGATTACGCTAGCTCTCAGAGCCCTTCAAACCGAAACACAGTAATGTAATTATAATAAATACATGTATTTATATTGATAGCTATTCTGGTGGTAGGATTCCTATGCAGGAATCCGTCTGGGTAGGTACCACTCCAGGGCTAGTAATTCTGCCGAGAAGCAGTATTGTGCAAACATTACTGTATTTCGGTGTAAAGGGCACTGATATGGGACTTAAGAACTGATGTCTCAGGGTGACACAGTATGGTGTCACACAAAAGGGTTCTGAGTGACACAGCATTTGCTATAGGCAGACATTGTACTTACCATAAGTTTAAATTTTCGCTAGTTTATCCAATAAAAAACAATTGTAAATTGTAATTGCGAAACATATCGATTTATTATATCGATATAAATTATTTCGATTTATAGTTTATAAAACCCACAGCTGATATGTAAAACTTTATGATTATATAATCATTAAAAATCTGTCGCAACTTGTTACATTATTGGAAGTTGATGTTTTAGAATTTCAATATGAGATATTTTCTAAAAAATAATATAAATAATACAAAAGTACTTACGATGCTGGTTAGCGTCATTTTGAGTTAACAAACACTGGTATGAGGAAAACCTGCGCACGCGCACCTCACTGTGGGACTGCGATAGGTCCTTGTGCGGTTCTTTATATAAAGTTGCTGGTTGATCGCCCGCCGGGGTTGTTACGAATTGTATGACGTTTGCCCGGACGAGTTGTGACGTATTCTTGCCGTTCGTAGGTTTCGGTACGGACGGGATTTTCGAAAACTAGTGATTTTGATTTGTTACGTAAGAAGAAGCGGTAACTTTTTCGATTTCTAATAATCCAAATGCATAAGTTTTTTAGCAAAGCGAATAACGAATAAGTTTTTTTTAAGGAAGAAGGTGACGAGACGAGCAAATCGTTAACCTTATGGTAAGTGCAACGTCTGCCATGACGAGAGCAGTTTCATCTAGAGCAGCGTGCTACCACACAGATGTGGTACAACGCTGAGCTCGTCACTCTGAGATGTCAGTTCTTAAATCTCTTATGCCAAGTAATTACACTAGGTACCGGTGCACGCGCACAAGAGAAGGCGAAAAAGGCAATCTCCAAGATCACAGGACGAAGTGGTTGGTGTCATAGAGTAACGAGCACGCAAAGGGAAATAATGAGACATGTATAAAGAGAACGGCTTTACACCTACTGTCCATTTTGCAGAACACTTTAACGTTGGAGCTGAAACTATTCGCTGCCATTTGCGCAGGACGAGGTTGCACTACAGGCGTTACGCTAAAAATATTTGACTGATGCCCATAAAGCAGCTCGGATGAAGTTTGCCAGGGAGTTCTTAAATTTCGATTAGGTCGGCCTTTCAGATCGAAACAAAGCAAGGCTTATACACAACTGTGTGATGGCAGAATATTCCCCCGTGACATTGAAATATGAGCGTTACATCAGGTGCGGGTAGGCAAGGACGAATGACTGTCTCTGTGTCTACGCGTACACTTTTGGCACTATAATAATCTCCTATGTAGTTGATAGCTTCCGACAGTATTCGGAGTTTGTCACCGTGCTCAATGATCGCCCAGGAGAACTCATGTTTTTTCATCATCATCATTTCAATCTATCACTAGTCCACTGTTGAACATAGGCCTTTTAGTTTCCCACGAAACAAGTCCTGAGCCACTTGCATATATCGACTTCCCGCAAAACCGTGCAGTCGTCGCTTCATCTAGTAGAGGGTCGCCTTACACTGCGTTTACGCGAATATTATACATATAATGAAACTAAGTTTACGGATTTTATCGCGTTTAATTCAACTATTTATCATTCGAAGTTTCGAGCGTTTTACAGCACTCAGGTGAGGTGACAGACGGTCCTGATGTCATAGTTAACCCGGATCAACTTCGGAGTATGTTCTTTCATGCGGGTTTTTATTCATCTTTTTGTTTGCCATATGTAAGAGAGACCACATCCACAATCTAGCTTGTATGCTCCTGCATCTTGTAGTGGGATGTTACATTTGATAGACGGTAAAAACTGATCTTCTTCGACGGCTTGAAATCGGCGTAATTATTGCTGTCAAGCGCTCGAAACTTCGGGTTATAAATAGTTATATTGCCTTATTGAGGAGTTCCTATGGCCAACTTCCGGGTCCATGATGAGACAGCTCTCCATACATACATAAAGTTACGTCTTTTATTAATATAAAGGTTAGGCAGAGGCCACGCAAGTAGACCACTTTTCGCTCTCGCGGACGGGTGACGAACCACGTCGCCGCCATTTTGGTACGAGTCAAACTATAAAGGGTAGGCAGAGGCCACGCTAGTAGCCCACTTTTAAAAGAAGTAGGTGCTACCCTATCTTCTGCAGCTCTATGGTACTATTATTGCATTGTCACCGAAGCTACACAGGTATGCCAAATTTCAGCTCAATTGGAAATCGGTACGTCAAATATGACTTACAAGATTTGAAGCGGAAATACAAAGGAAGAAAGCAAGTTAAATAAAAGTTTGTAAAAATATTATAAGCAAGTCGCAGAATCGGATGCATTCTGCGACTTGCTCTTTCATAATATGTTTACACTTCATGTTGACCTAGCCTAACGGCGATATTCCCAATATCCAGAACATCTAAGTCTTGTGGCAGTGTATAAACATCACTATTATCACTGATGTTTTACAGATCAGTTACGCCATCTGTCGGAGGCCATGAGATTTTTGTGGTGTTTCTGTAAGTCGCCCACCGGCGTGAAATGGGCTTATTCTGCAACGCCGCCACAGCACGACGACACTTTATGAATGCTCATTAATAACAAGCTCTTGCGTGTCAAACGCTGTTCAAGGCTTTGTCCACCAAAAAATCCATCTAAATATTAATGTTATATTATGTAATAAATTGATATAGATAAAAGAAATGTATACTTCAACGGAATTATATCAATAGGATGTAACAAATTTGAATTAATTCATATGTTTTGCATGTCACTGTAGAGGCAATATATACCAAATTAATTAAATAGTTTGTTTGTGGTTTAAAGTATTACTTGAGGTTTTAACCACAAAGGAATTCCTGGTATGACGGATAGTTACGATGACGTGGTGTAAATTTACATGAAAAGGTGTATTAAAAATTTGTCACAAATGAACAAACGGATCGAATCATCCTATTTATTTATTTCTTTTCTTAGTTTTGGTATACTATTTTATTAAAATATGGGTATTATTAATGACGACCGCGTGGCCTAGTGGTCAGAATACTTGACTTCTACACCGCGGGTCCTGGGTTCGAATCACAGCCGGAGCCAACATTTGTGCTAAAACACAAATTGTTGGTTTTCGGGTCTGGTTGTGTTGTGAATGTCCCCGTGTTTCTGACACTGCATCCTAGCCTACCTCCGATCTTATCGCATCAGCGTTACATCGGGCCGCGGGTAGGTTGGGACGAGTGAGTGCCTCTGTGTTTGCGCGTACACTTGTGGCACTATAATATCTCCTGCGGAGTTGATGGCTCTCGACAGTATTCGGAAGTTGTCGCCGTGGTCGAAATCGGCTAGAAGAACATCATTATAAATGAGGATGATTTTTACTGGTGGTAGGATTTCTATGTAGGAATCCGTCTGAGTAGTTACTACCCAAGGGTCAGTAATTCTGCCGTGAAGCAGACTTGTGCAAACATAACGTCTTGTGTTGTGATTGTTCCCGTATTTCTGATACTGTATCCTAGCCTACCTCCGATCTTATCGCATCAACGTTACATCGGGCGCGGGGAGGTTAGGACGAGTGAGTGCCTCTGTGTTTGCGCGTACACTTCCTGAGCAGTTGATAGCTCTCGACAATATTCGAAAGTTGTCGCCGTAATCGAAATCGGCCAGGAGATCACCTAGGTAGGTACCACCCCAGGGCCAGTTATTCTGCCGTGAAGCGGTAGCGTGCAAACATTGCTGTGTTTAGGTTTGAAGGGCAATGAGAGCTAGTGTAATAACTGGGCATATAAGACGTCTCAGTGGGACGGGCGCAGTGTGGTTTCACGCAATTATTCTGGGCAATATTGCTATGAGGCGAACGTTTTCCACGTCTCGTCCCTTTCTCCAATAAAAAGCAATTCTGACATACCCATCATCGTCCATCACCATTTCAGCCTATCACAAGTCCACTGCTGAACATAGGCCTTCCTTATAGATAGCCACAAAAGTTTTAAGCTTCTTATTTTGGAGGGATTTGGCCGTAGTTGCCACGCTTGGCAGGGGGGTTGGCAACCGCAGTTTATTTATTCTGATGTTCCAGGAAGTTGCTGCTGCCCATCTACTTGCTTTTCATTTTCCCTCTGTCGACTTTTACGAACATCCACGAGATGATATGGGGTGGTAGATTCTCTTATTCCGCTACCACACGGTGCCATCCTGTGGAAAGAAATCCATTTGTAACTATAATAAGTAAAGCTGTTGATTAAACATCAGATCATTAGAATATTACAATACGTGTGGCTGGCGTGGCGCCAGCGTAGTGGCTACTACACTAGTGGTGACCGCTGGAAACGCGGAATACAACCAATACAGAGATTTATTGTCACTTTGTTCATAACAGATGAGTCAGCGGTATGCGGAAATGAAATTTCCACGATTCACTTATTACACTATGTTCTTGGTACAGTCAGTACTTGGTACAGTCAGTACTTTTGTATTGTCTATGTCGAAATTGTTTTGTGCGGCAAAGCACATCTACCGGCAGACGAAGTCACGGAAGAAGTGAACACCGAGAAATCACTCGTTTTCCCTTTCCCTTATTTGATGGGTAGTTTGGGGAATGAGATTAGATATGGTCACGGATGCATTGATTATATTTTTGAATTTTTTTAAAATTTTAATGTCTTCGTAATGGACAGTTAATGATTAATTTATTATTATTTATATACTGTGCAGTTATTTTGTAGTGAGTAATATTTTTGATAATCATCATGATTTCAGCCTATCACTAGTCCACTGCTGAACAAAGGCCTCCCTCATAGATTGCCACAAAAGTTTGTAGCTCTCATTTTAGGAGATTTTGCCATAGTTGCCACGATTGGCAGTTTATTTGTTCAGATGTTCCAGGAAGATGCTGCTGCCCATCTATTGCTTTTCATTTTCCCTCTGTCGACTTTTACAACACCACGGGATGAGATGTGGTGTGATGTAGATTCTATGAAGCTTCCACCACAGGGAATTTTTGTTTATACATGTTTATTTGAAAATCAGCGTCGGGTTTTATAGTCTGACTTACAGCTGATCTGGAGACCTTTTGGTTCAGCCGTGAGACACGCACTTGGCACATTTGTAATTTTACACTGTTTTCTTTTATGTTCATTTTGTTTTTCTTTTTTTTATTGTTCATGTTTGACACATGTTATTTTAATTTTCTTTTATTAGTATGTGTTTAATTTGTAAATATGTGTCTGGTACTTTTGTGCTGTACCAATAAATGCTTTTTCTTTCTTTCTTTCTCTTTCTATTTTAACCAAGTTCCTTATATTTATAAGTTTAATTCTGTCACGTTTACCGAGTTGCGATCACCCTTTTGTTACAATGAGTTAATCTATACGAAGGAATGTTGAAGGTGGAATTCTGGAATTCTTTCGATATGCAGAGACAGTATAAAAAAGTTCTGCCTATAATAATGTATTGTGAGATAGGCAGAACCTTCTGTATCTTACATCTAAGAATATGTCGAGACTTAATGGTTCAACTGATGGTTTAAGCAACGTCTGTCCGTTACAAATGATCTGTCACGCAGAATCATTTCTTGTGTCACCACACTGCGTTCATTAATCTGAGAAATGAGTTCTGAAGTCGCATATGCCCAAAAATTAAATTAGCTGACTACTGATAGCTAGTTTAATTATGCCCTCCAAGCCGAAACACAATAATGTTTGCACACCACAGTTTCACGGCAGAATAACTAGCACTGGGTCAACAATATGGTAGTTCCTACATAGACGAATCCCTGCACAAAATCCTGCCACCAGTATCTATATAATTTCTATCACTCATCATCATCATTATCAACTTTGTCGTAGCTATAGTAGTTGAAAATAGGCCTCGCCTTAGCTATCGCCATGCTTTTCAAGTGGATTGGCGATCGCAATTTCAGATACCTCGCGTTTGTGTGATTATCAGTCTGGCACCTTTTTAGGAATATCCCTTATTCGACTTTTACTACATCCACGGGATAAGCCACCATATTTCATATTTAATCCGCTGCCATTTTTACTTTTTTTTCTCAACAATTACAGGTAGATAACATTTTACACTTCACTTGGTGGTAGGGTCACCCCAGGTCCTAGTTATTTTGCATTGAAGCAGTAGTGTGCAACATTACTGTGTTCGGTTTGAAGGGCACTGAGAGCTAGTGTCATCATTGGGCATATGAAACTTAAGAACTGATGTCTCAGGGCGACGGTCACAGTGTGGTGTATTACAGGAATTTTCAGGGTACCTCAGCATTGGGTATATGTAGACGTATTGAGGTAAAAGAAGACTCTGAGAATAAAATAAGCAATGGCTAAAGCAGAAGTATTATTTGATTCCAAGTGTGGAAACTGTGAGCAGGCTGTGATTGCGTTCTACTCGTAGATATGTCTACGTTCAATATCAGAACACAGTCGATCGAAAGTGATTTTTATGCAGGAATCCGTCTAGGTATATACCACCCCGTGGAAAATTATTCTGCCGTGAAGCGGTAGTGTGCAAACATTACTGTTTCGGTCTGAAGGGCACAGAGAGCTAGTGTAATCACTGGGCATATGAGATTTAAGAACAGATGTCTCTGGAAGACGGGCGCAGTGTGGTGCCACACAGGACTATTCTGGGTGACACGGCATTTGTAATGGGCAGACGTTGCACTCACTATCGGGTGAACGTTTTGCTCGTCTCGTCAATTTATCGAATAAAAAAAATGTAAGCTTATTCGTAAATATTTTTATCTGGTAGTCACAGGGTAGGTTTTTACTTGCCGGCCTCGCTTTGAAACTGGTTGAGGTTATGAAGGAGCATTAATGGTATAAAGTTTAACGTAAGGACATTTAGCTTATCTTATTTAGTAATTTATTTTTTCATTGTTTCGTTCGTTATCTGGGATGGGGATCGAAGACCGCACACTATGAGGAAAAGCGAATGTTGGACTTGACCCATTTAGAATATGACGATTTAGCATAATCGGTAAAGGGTAAATTATGTAACGGTTTTGGGAATGAGAGAAAAGAAGAGAGACGGGTTTATTTAGAACATGTAGGCTGATCACCGGTAGCATAGTCATATTGGAAAAAATATATAAGAAAAAGTACGTTCATTACAAATTAACAGACCACAATAAAATAAAAAAATAAGAAAATTATATTAGACTAGTTGTACCCGCGGTTTCACCCGCTGTTTAATTTGAAAGGGTCGTAGCGCGATCTTATCCAGCCTATAGACATACATACATACATAAGATCACGACTGTATCCCATAAGGGGTAGTCAGAGACTGGGCACTCACTACAAAAACAGATGACTGCCACAATCCACGTTTCACCTAAAACAATATAATGCACTTGTTGTGATAGGTGGTGAGTCCATCGCCACAATGTGCTGTTGGGTGCACAGTGCAGTTTAATTCCTTACTCGCCTTTTACGAGATCCATTGGACTGAGATGGAGTGGTAGTATTCTTTTAACGAGCCGCCACCACACGGCCTATAGACTTCCTTGATAAATGTGCTATCAAACACTAAAATCATTTTTCAATTCGAACCAGTAGTTCCTGAGATTAGCGCGTTTAACCAAACAAACTTTTCAGCTTTATAATATTAGTATAGATGTGATAGACCAACAGCGTTTTATTTGAGGTTGTCTTAAACCTTTACAGGAGAGTGTAACAAATATAATGTATTTAAAGTCTCTTGAGAGAGAGATGATCTAATTTTGTTATAGAATTAAACTGCTTTTAGAAAAGTTTCCTCCGTTATGACAATGTGGGGGGGGGGGGGGGGGGAATTAAATAAATTGCAGTATTTCCCCCTATCGTCAGCGCTTTCAAACAGAGGTACAGTCAAACAGACGAATGGCTGTAAAATGCTCACCTTCAATTAGTGTGCAAAGCGCATCTTATGGTTCTTTCATAACGTTGAGCAAACCAGCAATAGTTTCCAATTTTGTTACATCCGATTAACAATTCTAAAAAGATTATAGGCCTATATAGTACATTATAGCTATAGTCTCGAAATTCGCGAGACTCGACGACTCTGCCTCGGTCTCGAAAATGAGGAAAAATTCCTCGTGGCTCCCGGGATTTTCACCCCGGGTCTCGGATTAGAAGCCCCCTGTGTGGTTCCGCTGTCGTGATTTTTCTAGTATTTGCCTTTGCCATGTGGCAGCGGCTTGAGAGAATCTACCACCTCATATCATCCTGTGGGTGTCGTAAAAGTCGACAGAGGGAAAATGAAAACCAGGAGATCCGTCGTCGTCGTATCAGCGTATCACTACTCCACTGCTGAACATTGCCCCACAGATTGCCACAAAAGTTGTAGCTCTCATTTTGGGGGGTTTTGCCATAGTTGCCACGCTTGGCAGGCGGGTTGGCAACCGCAGTTTATGTATTCAGATGTTCCAGAAAGATACTGCGGCCTCTTGGCTTTTATTTTCCCTCGACTACTTGTACTGATTGTGGCGCGCTCCACCAAGATTTTCATATTCCATGATAAGGCAAACCCCAGGCCCTTCAAGTATTTACGTGAGGCGAAATGTACATCTCTGAGAGGGGCACATGCCCCGAACCGACACCCGTCCCACGTCGACTTTTACGACACCCACGGGATGAGATGGGGTGGTAGATTCTCTTAAGCCGCCACCACACGGCTTGTTACTTGAATTAAACGTTTTTATTACTGATTTCCAATAATAAAAACGTTGTATGAAATGTAACACAGGAAACAAAATACCCTTCTTATTACAATTCGTTAACTAAACACAAAAATCCTTCAAAAAGCTCTCAAGACGCAGAGAAAAGAGTTTGTTTCTTATATTTCATTTCTCAGTAAGGCCGTCGCACTGTGGCGATGTTTTTCGAATCTTTCCTTGAACCCGCAGCCGGTGCGTCACCCGACAAGGTGAAGACTCGGGATTGCCTTGAACGAAGACCGAGCGCAGCCAGATAACGTTTTATGACGTGGTAAAATATTATCCTTAACACTAGACTAGAAAATACATCTCTGAATAAAAGTAAAGCTTACGAATTCTTATCGCGTTTAAATTTACTATTATCCCGATATATCGAGTGCTGTACAGCACCCATGCTCACGCGAGGACTGAGGTATTAAATGATTTATAGAAAATCATGGCCACAATCAGCTTTTCAATTTAAGTATGTAAGTTCAATACTTATTATGTTAAATCTAAGAAAAACGAGCTTACAGTGTAATGAAGTGTTGTTGAAGTATGCTAGGTGTTTTACCCCGGAGTACCTTCAGTTTTGCTGAAGCTGAAGGAACTCCGGGCTAATTATGAAATCAAGACATCTGTCACCTCAGTGCTCCCGCTACCATGGGTGCTGTAAAGCACTCGAAACGTCAGGTTATAAATAGTAAAAATAAGTTTTATTTAATTTTATTAATAATATTAAAATTAGGAAGTTTTTTTAATTCGCCGTGTAATGAGTAAAGAGCCGTAAGGTGGCGGCTCGTTAAAAGAATACTACCACTCCATCTCATCCATTGGAACTCGTAAAAGGCGAGTAAGGAATTAAACTGCACTGTGCACCCAACAGCGCATGGTGGCGATGGGCTCACCACCTATCACACCAAGTGCATTAAATTGTTTTGGTGAAACGTGGATTGTGGCTGTCATCTGTTTTTGCAGTGAGTGCTCAGTCTCTGACTACCCCTTATGGGATACAGTTGTGATCTTATGTATGTATGTATGTTTTTCAATTCCAATAGCTTCGCGGATCATCCTAGTCAGGAATCGGTGTTCTTTTAAAAGGAATCGTGGTCTATCAAATCTGATATAACGTTTGGTATGATATAGAACATGGCCATAGACTGCATACTTGCTAGAGAGTTGATGCTTCACATCAGCAGTATGTTCTTTCAAGTTTTTATTGATCTTTTTGTTTGCCCTATGTAACAGACATTCACAGGAATCGGTGTTCTTTTGCAAGGATTTGTGGTCTATCAAATCCGATATAATGGTCGGAAACATGGTTTAAGTTTTATTCGATGTACAAATTTCGCGAACCCATCTAACACACGAGGTATCGTAAAAGCAGACTTTGAACAATGCTAGAATATTTTTTAATGAAATTTCTGTTTAGTGTCTATGGCACAAGACGATGAATTATATCGTTGACTATACACGACCGCAAAGAACGGCCATTGCGCTTTGAGCTTCGGAAGTAGCAGCTACCATTATGTATCTACTTGTAGCAAGTAATAAATCCCTAGCAGCTCAGAAGAGCTGTGACTGCACAGAAGAGCCGTGGCAGCTCAGAGGCCGGTCGCTCCCCTATTACATTCACAAATTCAAAGACGGGCGCGTTGTTAGAGTTCATCCACGTACCCTCAAACATATTTTTCAATTTTCAGTGGTGATTTACCACGTACCATTTCCCTTTCCGATTTCCCTCACCGCTGAGCACAGCGGTGAGGGAAATCATCTAAAATTCTCAACTAATATTATAAAGAAAAAGATTTGATTTTTTTTTTATAAAAAGTAGCAAAGTAAAGTTTCAGCCTATAAATGTCCACTACCTGAGTGCACAGGCCTCTCTCATTTCTGAAGGTTTATTGAGCTAGAAGAATCCGCCACGCTGCTCCATGCGGGTTGGCGGACTTCACATGTCTTTGAAATATTTTAATTTCTCAACATGCCGGTTCCTCACGATGTTTTCCTTCACCGCCGAGCACGTGGTAAGTCAGCACTTAAATTGCAATTAACAATTTTAGTGGTGCCGGCACCGGGAATCGAACCCAGGTCACTCGCGTACTATGAAATTAAATTTTTTTATGTTTTTTTGTAATGAATAAACTCAATTATTACTAAACCTACAAGCTATAAAGACAGCTCCATTATCAGCTACATATAACGTTGTTGTTGTTCTCTTTGTCCAAACATAGTACTAATTTATCTTTTTATAACTATCTACCCGTGCGAACAAGTTTTGTATTCGTATCGTAACGCAGGTACTCGTATGTTAGAAAACTTTTCACCCTTCTCACAATACTAAATGATCAATGTACTCCTGAGTATTTGAAATGCAACCTAGTTTCAATACCTGGGAGATTCTCATGACTGTTTTCCCGGTTCCTCGGGTAATCTCAAATCTCAGTCGTTCTGGTTATACATCTCATTCTTTTGCCTTAAAGACTTTAAGACTCTGGAAAGATATACCTCTTAACATTAAAAAAGCTCCTAACAAGTTTGCGTTCAAAAATAATGTCCGGGAATACATTAAATTTTCGTGCAAGTTTGAATTTTATTTTTCTCTCTTATGTGTGTGTATGTGTGTTATTATTATGTATTGTTATAATAATGCATATATTTCTATTGTTTATGTAATTTTATTTATTTATTTATAAATTATATATATATACTGCATTATATATACTGCATCCTATCCTACCTCCGATCTTATCGCATCAGCGTTACATCGGGCGCGGGTAGGTTGGGACGAGTGAGTGCCTCTGTGTTTCCTCTCGGATCTCCTGCGCGGTTGATGGCTCTCGACAGCATTCGGAAATTGTCGCCGTGGTCGAAATCGGCTAGGAGAACATCATCATCATATATATATATATATATTTTTAATTCTCATAATGTTCACTGCACCAGCTGTCATATTATGCTTTGGTTGAGTGGGACAGAATGCCTTTAGGTATTAAGTCCTTCATATGTACCACTAGTGCATAAAAACTTAAATAAAAAACCTATCTGAATCCCGCAGCTTCGCCCGCACGAGACTCCACCACACTTTAACGAAGCTTCAATACTATCCTTTAAGAACCAACAATTATTCCGGGACAAAAAGCTTACGTTGTTCCTGGGCCTCTAAACTGTCAGCATACCGAAAATTATTTCGATTGGTCACTGCACGCAGCGTGAAAATCGGACAAACATATCAATAAACTTACAAATACACTTTCGGATTAATAATATGTGTTGTGTACGGATTGTACAGGTACTTCTTTGTATGTTAATTATAACATCTATGATTGTAGTCGTCAATAAAATACAATAAAAATTAATGAAACTTTTCTTTTTACGCGTACTTTATTTGTTTACAGATAAAAAAGTAAAGTAATCCAGCAATGAAACATTTATGAGCATAAATGTTCCATTGCTGGATAAAGATCTACAATTTTTGAGAGCTTTTTTTTTGTTGTAACTATTTGTTTTAAATTTTTCACTGTAATTTTATATTATATTTGTAAATATGTAAAGAATATATTATTCGCTAGTAGGCTCAGTAGTCATCGCACTTATTTACTAAGGATCTTGGACTCGAATCCGAAAGCCAGTATTGAGACCATATGTTTTCGCTGTATTGTAATGTGTGTGGATATAACTCCTAGAAGTGAAGCATAAAAGTCCCACTGCTAAGCACAGGCCTCCTCTTCGGCATGAGACGGTTTAAGAGCCCGAAAAAGTTCGCCACGCTGTTTTTAACTGGTGGTAGGATTTTTATGCAGGATTCTATCTAGGTAGGTACCACGCCAGGGCCAGTTATTCTGGCGTGAAGCAGAAGTGTGCAAACATTACTATGTTTCGGTTTGAATGTTGGAGGGCACTGAGAGCTAGTGTCTGTAATCACTGGGCATATGAGACTTAAGTACTGATGTCTCAGGGTGACGAGCGCAGTCTGGTGTCACAGGGAAATGTTCTAGGTGACACAGCATTTGTTATGGACAGACGTTGCACTTACCATCAAGGTAACGGTTGGCTCGTTTCGTCACTATATATAATAAAAAAAACAACAGGGTGCGGCGGTAATAGCAAAGGCACACACAATATTTGTTTACGGCATCTACAAGAAAGATCATGTTGTGTCTTTTGTATGTGAAGCTCTGTGATCGGGATTTTTTTTGTGTCTTGGGCTTTTGAGTCTGGATTAATTGTGACAGCTTTGTGTCTCTAACATGCAACCGAATTTAATGACATGAAATTTAGGTCGGAGAAAGGGGACCGAGTCACATATCCATCAGAAAAGACATTAGCGGAATTAAAAATTAGTGAAGGTCTTTTTTTTTGCGCTTACGGCACTTTAATTTATCCTGCACAGTTATGAGCTTTTGCTTGTTGAACGATAGATGTCGCCGTCGTTATCGGCTTTGCAGGACATAACTCATAAAATAAATATGTTGCTCGCTACTATGTTTGCAAAGAGAGTTTTACTGGTGGTAGGATTCCTATGCAGGTATCCGTTTAGGTAGGTACCACCCCAGGGCTGGTTATTCTGCCGTGAAGCAATACTGTGAGCTAGCATAATCACGAGGCATATGAGACTTAAGAACTGATTGGTGTGGAGTGTCACACAGTAATGTTCTGGGTGACATAGCATTTGTTACGGGTAGACGTTGCACTGTACATCAGGTGAACCGATTTGCTCGTTTCGTCACTCTATCCAATAAAATAAATCTAAAAACGTCTCATGTTCAAGTACAATGACATAATCTGTAGAAAACGCAAATACATAGTAATCATGAGATAAACGATTTCATTATAAAACATGACACGTGCCCCGTTTATTTCGCATTTGTTTTCAATATTTACTATTTACAAGTGGAGAATGACTCATCAGGTACAATTTAAAATGTTAATAACAAATAAACACGTGGTATAATAACCGATACGCAGGTATTCTAGGGCACGCGTAAGCTATCCACGCGTCAAAATCTTGATACCTTGAGAAACGAATCTTCAAAGTGGCGTATCAATAATTAACTATGATAAAGTATTAAGGGAGATATTTCATACCGAGTAAAACGACGACGACGTAAGAATATTTTGAGTCGTACCAAAATGGCAGCGACTTGGTTCGCCACCCGCCACGTCTCGAATTCCCGCGTAGGGGAAGTAGCCCCTGCATGTCCCCCATATGGGAAAAAGGTGTGACTGTATGTATGTATGCCGTGTGTGTAAACTTAACTGTGTTTCGATCGGAAGGACACTGAGAGCTAGTGTAATCATTGGGCATATGATACTTAACAACTGATGTCTAAGGGTGACGGGCGCAGTGTGGTATCACATAGAAATGTTCTGGGTGGCACAACATCTGTTATGCAACGTCTGGCTCACTTATCATCAGGTGAACGTTTTGCTCGTCTCGTCACATTATCCAATAAATAAAAAAAAAGCTTACCTGGTGCAGTGCCTAAGCAATTTACTTCCGAATATAACGATTATTTCTAAGGCCTGTAGGTTGCAATTCCGAATCTCGTTGTTTGTACGTGTGCTGTGTATGAAACTCACTCACAATATAGAAAAATGGGCTTTTTGGCGCCATCTCGAAAAGTGACGGTAGTAAAGTTTAAAAAAGTAAAGTTTCAGCCTATAAATGTCCCACTACTGAGCACAGGCCTCCTCTCATTTCCGAGAGGGTTTTGGAGCTACGAAGAATCCGCCACGCTGCTCCAATGCGGGTTGGCGGACTTCACATGTCTTCGAAATATTTTTTTGTTCCTCAGACATGCAGGTTTCCTCACGATGTTTTCCTTCACCGCCGAACCCGTGGTAAATCAGCACTTAAAATTGCAATTAACAATTTTAGTGGTGCCGGGAATCGAACCCAGGTCACTCGCGTACTATGAAATTCAAAGCGAGCGCCTAGCCCCTGAGCTACCACGGTAGTATTTTAATTGAATTTCGTCACTTAGTTGTATAGTTTATTATGCAGCAAGCGCCTGTGAAAGAATACACTGATTGGAAAACTCAATACAAGACCAGAATTGTACTTTTCGTTTGGTCTCCATCAGTCCAGCAAATCTTCGGTAAAAGTCAACTGTAATTTTACTGTTGATCGAAACTTTGAATTATCTATTGTCACTCCCGTGACTGACTTGACATTGGCTGAATTCTGTTGAGAGAGAACAGATTAAAAAGAAGAGGAAGGAGAAAAAAAATGGCGCTTTCAGAGAAAAAGTTCGACGTTTCCTATTACAATGCGGCATCTGTTTGCATTACATGCCAAAGATCAGAATATACAAATGTAGTTAAATTTTTAGTGCTAAAATTTTCCTTTTAATAAATAATTGCAATGAATATGCGACTGGGTATTTTCTTATTACATTGTGTTCGCTGCGAAGCTGAATCACCGACGAATAATTCCTTTTAACTTTACTTTGTTCATGGAGGCATGTTCATCGTTTCGTCTTCGGTGAACTATGTGCGACCTGAGTGTCTTTATTTACCATGCGTTTTTTTAGTAACTGCGAGTGCTCCGTTCACTCGATGATAAGTGCAACACCATAATATTTTATATATATTATATAATAGAGGACAGAAATGTGTGGAAATAACTCTTACTCTGCACTTGCAAACCCCCTGGCTACTCAATTCATGATGTAATTTTTATGTAACTTAATAATAATAAAAATAAATGACATGTAATATGGCATTGAAAAAAAGAAAGACTTTAGATTTTCTTGCCGGGTCTGTTCTGAGAAGGTCTTATTTTTTGAACTGGTGTAGATTTTGACATTCATACTAGCTTTATACAAGCCTAAACAGAATAAAGAAAGTTTGACTTTTGACTTTGACTTTAATTTTCAGTGTCAGCTAGTTCTCAGCTTTAAAAAATGCTGTGTATTGTTTATTAGAATTAGTGACAAGACTATCAATTCGTTCACTTGATGTGTGCAACGTCCGCCCATAGCGACGCTGTGTCATCCAGAACATTTCTGAGTCACCCTGAGACTTCAGTTCTTACGTCTCATATGCCCAGTAATTACGCTAGCTCTCAGTGCACAGTAATGTTTGCACATAATAACTGGCCCAGAAAAAGATCCTACCACCTGTTTATAACAGTGTCAGCTATAGTTCTTCGCATTGAATAATTCTGTGTAGGTCCGTACTGCGCTCTATCGCATCGCTTCTTAAGTCTTATATACCCTGAAATTATACCATTATTATTATTATATATATATTGTATACTTGATACCTACGGCATATTGTATCAAGATTTCGCGAATATGGCGTAGCGTGCGTAGTATACCTGTATAATATGCTATAGTGTATTTACACTAGTCACCTTTTTCCCATCAGGGGTAGGCAGAAAACGCGGAAATTAAATGTAACATTCTGTTATTGGAAATACTTGAATAGATTTAAAAAAGTCATTTTAATATTCTCCCTAGCTGTGCTACACGGTTTCACCCGCCTACAAATCCCACCACATGACTGCGCCGTACGGCGTGATACCTCGCTGACTGGATGATTCATAGTTTGACCTTTCTTGGTAATGTTTAGTTTCAGCGTACGGTTAAAGCCTTAGCATAAAGTTTTACAACTTTGTACCTTCCTCGATAAATTAACTATCTAACGCAAAAATATTTTTTCAAATCTAATCAGTATTTCTTGAGATTAGACATAGACATAGACTTTATTCGACGTACGCAATAGAAAGTCACACAGAGAATCTGAGTGATTCTCTCGATTGAACCTCTTCCGATAGGAGTAACTGACCGAGCCGAGTATTTTTTTTTATTGTATAAAGTGACGAAACGAACAAAACTCACCCAGAATATTTCTGGGTGTCGCCACACTGCGCTCGTCACGCTGAGACATCAGTTCTTAAGTCTGAAATGCCCAGTGATTACGGTAGCTCACAGTGCCCTTCAAACCGAAACTCAGTAATGCTTGCACACTACTGCTTCACGGCAGTATAACTGGCTCTGGGGTGGTATCTACCTAGACGGATTCCTGCATAGGAATCCTACGACCAGTCTGGCCGCCTTGGGCACCCCCGAGTCAGTTACTGTCTTGAACAGGATGACGGTCCAAGCCGAGGTGCCCTCTCAGGGGCCCTTGCGCCATCCAGTCATCCATAAATAAAGGTTTCGGCTAAGCGCCCTCAGCGCTCTGCCACCTTTCAATCCGGCGAAGCTGACATCATCTAACGGTGACATCAGTCCTAAAAAAACCCACAGAGAATGCAAATAAAAAAGGGAATTAAAATATACAGTACAATAAAATAAAAAGAAACAAGTTCAAACTGCAGACGAAAGTGTCTCAGATTAGTGCGTTCAAAGATACAAACTCACCAGATTTATTATGGTAGTAAGATAAGAATATTCTGATAATTCGTGTAATCAGCTTTTGCGGCCTCCAGATGGAACGATTCGCCGTAATCGCCACGACAGTTGGATTGGCGACTGCAGTACCAGATCTGAGTTCCCATAGTCGACTCTTAGGTCACCGGACGTCATGGTGCGGAGTCTCTATTATGACATTAAATAGCAAGAATACTACATGTGTGGTAGCGGCTAAAGAGAATAATACAAAGCCAATACAATACAAATTATAAAGCAACAATTACATAGCGACTGGTGGTAGGATTCCTATGCAGGAATCCGTCTAGGTAGGTACCACCCCAGGGCCAGTGATTCTGCCGTGAAGGAGTAGTGTGCAAACATTACTGTGTTTCGGTTTGAAGGGCACTGAGAGATGGCGTAATCACAGGGCATATGAGACTTAGGATCTGATGTCTCAGGGTGATGGGCACTGTGAGGTGTGTCACCCAGAACATTTCTGTGTGAATTTGTTATGGGCAGACCTTGCACATACCACGTGAACGTTTTGCTCGTTTCATCACTTAATACAATAAAAAAAATGCAAAGACACGAAAAAAAAGAGAAAGACAAAATAAAAACTACTAATGATTAAAAGTACCACCCCATCTCATCCCGTGAGTGTCGTAAAAGTCGACAGAGGGGAAATGAAAACCAGGAGATGGGCAGCAGCATCTTACTGGAACATCTCAATAAATAAACTGCGGTTGTCAAACCGCCTTCCAAGCGTTGTAACTATGGCATAAACCCCTAAAACGAGAGGTACAAACTTTTGTGGCAATCTGTGAGGGAGGCCTATGTTCAACAATGGTTATGATAGGCTGAAATGGTGATGATGATGATATAATAAAAAAAAACAATGTCTGTCGGTGATTTTCTAATTTTTACTCTTATGTTTCGTGTTTGAATCTTTATGTTTCATATCCTTATTAATTTATGCTAATCCATAGCTTTCAGTCAATAAAGGCGACTGAAAGCCACAGCGAAATGTGAATTAGTTAGAAGACTCGCCCGCTCGATATGCCCAGTAGTTACACTAGCTAAGATGAGTTAACAAGTGTAATTACTGGGCATTCGAGACTTAACAACTGATGGCGCAGAGTGACAAGCTCAGTGTGGCGCCACACAGAAATGTTCTGGGTGACACAGCATTTGTTATGGGCAGACGTTGCACTTACCATCAGGTGAACAATTTGCTCGTCTCGTCACTTAGGTCAATAAAAAAGGCGTAATACTCCTCTGCCGGACATAAGTGCCTTTTGCGGGCTGACGATGAATGTTATGAAAGGCGTAATACTCCACTGCCGGACATAAGTGCCTTTTGCGGGCCGACGATGAATGTTATGAATGATAAATCTCATATACTAATTCTGGTTTGGAATGCACTTGTCTGTTAGTTTTGCATGAATATTGTTTTACTTGGAATCCTAAATACCACGTAGGAGTGGTATGAGCGTGCGAGATAAAATCGTTCCGCTAAAATGGCGATAGCGTACGTGATACGATGTGATAAAAAGGTTTAACTGTATGGCGTTTAGTTGGTTGCCAACTCTAGTTTCGTTCTAGTAGTCGTTGCTGCTTACTCGTGGCATTTAACATGCTGCATACATACAGCAACAGACGGGGATATTCTGAATCGTGAGTCATATAGATAGTTTATGTAATTACTTCTTCCTACTCGTAGCTGAAGACCGCGACAACGTCCGCGTGGATTCAGGTTTTTTAAAAATACCGTGGGAACTCTTTGATTTTACGGAATAGAAAGTATCGTTTGTCCGTCTCCAGGATGCAAGCTATCTCTGTGCCGAATTTCGTCAAGATCGATTCAACGGTTGATGTAGAGATGCCCTGATAAAGTAAGAAACAGACAGGGGAAGAGAGAGTTACTTGCGCATTTATAATATTAGTATGGATGGTGGTAAACATCTCGAACATGTCGCTGCAATTATCTGTAAACGACTTCGCTCGTGTGATGAGGGCGTCGGTAAATCTGCTCTGCCTTTTTAACCCTTTTGGCCTAAATTGGAAATGCCGACTAAGTTTATTGAATGGAATCGATGTTACATCTAAACGATCAAGATTGGTGACAGGCCGTAGGTTCAAAGGTGCAATGTGTTGTACTCCGGTCGTACATTCCTATTGACACGCGTTGCGAATACGGGAAATCATCTCAACTTGAGAGAGGCTTGTACAGCAATGGACTTATTAAAGTCTGATGAAGAAGACAAGTCGACTCGACAAGAGAATGATTGCACTCTCACGGCATACGTATGAGGGAAAGGGGGAGAGGGTAGCATAAAGGTGATCGACGTTATTTCGGCGACTCGTGATTGAGATTATACGCATTGATTGAGATTAAATATACGAAGATGAGCCGAGGTAGCCCAGGGGCCTGAAATTTCCGTTCCGGCACCACTAAAATTGTTGTGCGATTTTATGTGCTGATTTACCACGTGCTCAGCGGCGCAGGAAAACATCGTGAGGAAACCTGCTCGTTTGCGAATCAAAAATATTTCGAGGACATGTGAAGTTCACCAACCCGTATTGGAGCAGCGTGGCGGACACTTACCGGTTGCAGAACCCTCTTAGAAAAGAGAGGAGAGCTGTGATGAACCACTGCTGAGAGTGGTACTTTTATATGCTGTTACTTTAGTTTTTTATACATAAATATCTAAGAATCGAAGCGTCCGGTACCGCGGTAGCGTCATTTATTTCGCCCCATCAGAACCTCAAGAAATTGCTAATACGTCCAAAATCTATTGAAGATGCTAAGATGCGAACTATATATACAACATCTAAGGGTAACTGATTGGGAATGACGTCCTCCCCAGATTTTCTCTAGGGACTACACCTGGCAAACCTCGATCGCTGATCTGCCTGCTGAGCGGGGCGAAAATCCTCCATCTTTATAGATACCTATGGACATTTACTTGATGACGAGGAAGATAATGGAACTAGTAATAAGATTACTATGCAGAAATCACCTAGGTGGGTGCCACCGCGGTGCGAAGCTGTTGTGTGCGAAGACCACTGCGTTTCGATTTTAGAGCCTCTGACTCTAGTGTTACATGGAACAGGAGGACTAAGAACCGATGTCTCGTGGTGACGAGCGCATTGTGGTGTTACACAGATTTTTTCATCGCATTGTTCTGCATTTTAGTTAGTATCAGGGGAACAACTTGCTCCTATTTAAAAAAAATGATTCACCACATTAGGATTACTTCTATATCGTGGGTGCGTTTTACAGACATACATTTAACATGTACAAGACTCAAAAACCAACAATTGGTGATATTGCTCAAATGTTGCCTCCAGTTGGGATTCAAACCCAGGACCTGCAACGTAGAATTCAGGTACCCTGTGCATTAGGCCACTCGGTCGTATATTGCTTCCATAAAACCACCTCAATGAAGTCATAGTGATCATGTATCTTAGGTGTATTGTACTGAACTGTCACCCGTAGTCATGTTATCACCATAATCATAATTTCAGCCTATCACTAGTCCACTGCTGAACATAACCTCCCCCATTGATTGCCACAAAACACGTAAGTTTATAAATCTCATTTTGGGGGGATTTTATCATAGTTGCCATGCTTGGCAGGCGGGGTGCCACCCGCAGTTTATTTACACAGATGTTCCAGGAAGATACAACTCCCCGTCTCCTGGTTTTCGTTTTCTCTCTATCGACGACACGTTGACGGGGACGAGATGAGGTGGTGGATTCTCTAAGCCGCCACCACACGGCTGAATTAGTTACGTAAAATTGTTAAATAAATAATATTGCGAAATCTGCGGATTCAAATTTAAAAAAATGCTTATTTGAAAAGAGAGAGTTGAAAATATTGACTAGACCATTAGATCTGTTAGATTTGTAGTCGCACACACGCGTAGACATTTTGAATTTTATATGAACGAACGGCCCAGAAATCGTCTCCGTCGCCAAACATGAGCGAACATAAAACGGAACAACGTTCAGTTTCCAAAATATCATAATCTCATCTGTTGCGTAAAAAAATCAAAAATGCAAATTGCCACGGCCTGGCCGTTTCGTGTGTATATATTATGTTACATTCGAAAAATAGAAATACTTTAGTTTCGTAAATTTTGTTGCATCATTCGTATACAAAACCAGACAAACATGTTTCATTTAACGTTAATATTCCGTTACAGCGTTTAAGAAATAGCTACAATTTAGATCACATATAAACGTTAGGTGGGTTAGGTTTAGGTTTTACTGGTGGTAGGATTCCTATGCAGGAGTCCGTCTAGGTAGGCCAGTTATTCTACCGTGAAGCAGTAGTGTGCAAACATTACTGTGTTTCGGTTGGAAGGGCACTGTGAGCTAGCGTAATCACTGGGCATATGAGACTTAAGAACCTATGTCTCAGGGTGATGGGCACAGTGTAGTGTCACACAGAAATTATCTGGGTGGCACAGCATTTATTATGGGCAGACGTTGCACTTACCATCAGGTGAACGTTTTGCTCGTTTCATCACATTATGCAATAAAAAAAAAGGTAGGGTTGCTATGGTTGAAGTATGTTTGCACTGGTGGCAGAATTCCTATGAAGCAATACGTCTAGTTAGGTAGGTAACAGGGCCAGTTATTCTGCAGTGAAGCAGTCTTTTCTGCAAATCACAAGTCCACTGCTGAACATAGGCCTCCCCCATAGACAGCCACAAAAATTAGTAGCTCTCATATTGGAGGGATTTTGCCATAGTTGCCACGCTTGGCAGGCGGGTTGGCAACCGCAGTTTATTTATTCAGATGTACCAGGAAGATGCTACTGCCCATCTCCCGGTTTTAATTTCCCTCTGTCGACTTTTACGACACCCACGGGATGGGATGGGATGGTAGATTCTCTTAGGCCGCTGTGTTTCGGTCTGTATGGCACTGATAGCTATCGTAATTACTGGGCATTTGAGACTTAAGAACCGATGTCTCTGGGTGACGGGCGCAGTGTGTCTGTTACACATAAATGTTCTGGATGAAACAGCATTTGTTAGGGGCAAACGTCGCACTTACCATTAAGTGAACGTGTTGCCCGACTCGCCACTTTCTTTGTCTACAAAGAAATAGCAAAGCGAATATTCCTAATATCCTCGTGACCAGTTCGTCTAAGCAACAGCGTGTCCGCATAGTCAGAGTACCTTTTTCCTTCATTTTGCGCTGCGGGTTAGGAGTTCCAATCCCAGTCTTAGGCGAAGCCAACATTCCAAAAACAGAAATCGTTTCGGGTCTGATTGTGCTGTTGTGCGTGTGAAATATATGTCTGTAAAACGCCCTCACAATACAAGACAAATCCTAGCAAAGTTAATTAAATAAAAAATAAAGTTTAAGTCAGTGGAACGGTGGGCTTGAAACTCGTACCAATGTCGGTCGGCATGCATCTATTTCTCGTATATTTATTAGTTATAATGAAATTACTGTGAATTTGTCAATTCTAGATATACATATTTTCTTACTCCCTTTCATAATTTAATAGCAATATTGTCAAATATTGCTTTTTAAACCTTAATTAACTTCAGGCGTATTTAATTGCCCTACAGTTACTTTAATTAACAGTTATTATAATTTTCTTAATGTTTGTCAGTTATTCATAAGTTCAGAGAATATTGTGTACTTCTGTAATATGTTTAGTATATAAGAACATTGCCCTTTTGAATTTCTTTTGTTTGTTTGTACTATACTACTGTTGGTGTACCTATTATAAATAAATAAATAAACCTTTCAAGTATTCTAATGGTTTAGTATATGGACTGCGAAACATGACCCAAATCAATATTTTTATTAAAAGCGTTATAAAATTATTATATTTAAGTATTAGGATATTTAAGTCTTTAATATTACAGCCGCGTGGTGGCGGCTCGTTAAAAGAATACTACCACTTCATCTCATCCAATGGATCTCGTAAAAGGCGAGTAAGGAATTAAACTGCACTGTGCACCCAACAGCGAATGGTGGCGATGGGCTCACCACCTATCACACCAAGTGCATTATATTGTTTTGGTGAAACGTGGATTGTGGCAGTCATCTGTTTTTGCAGTGAGTGCCCAAATTCTGACTACCCCTTATGGGATACAGTCGTGATCTTATGTATGTATATGTATATTACAAATACTCTTAAATGTTCCAAACTTTTTTAATGTTTTGAAATGTTCCGGTAACAGAATGGTTTCCAAAAAAAGTAGTTTAAGCTAAGTGGACAAAACACCGTTTAGTTATAGTAGTAGGTACAGGTATACTATACGGTTTATTTTTAGTAAAATTTAGAAGGTTAAAAACAGAGAAGAGAATATACAATAACCGACGGGCCCTTCAGATCGGAACACAGTAATGTTCGCACAATGCAGGAATCAGGTACTCGGACACCAGTTACCGCAGTACCAGTTATTATGCTCTCAAGTTTACGTGTGCTAACCACTATTTTCGTATCTCCGTATTTGCGTTAAAAGGGCGATGTAGCAAGTGAAGTGGGGTATATAAGATTTAAAAATAAAAGTCGCAGGATGTCGAGCGCAGGGCACGTCTTTTATTTATAATTTTCTATTTCAAAGTTCTGGGGGATGCCAACAGCGTTATAGGCAGCCGTTACTGTTACAATCAGGTGAAAGATTGGCTCATCTCGTCAGTTACTTACCATTAAAATAGAACAATACAGTGTTTAGACCAATTCGTCGGCTCGGTTGGCGCAGTGGTTAAGCGCTTGACTTCTACGCCGCGGGTCGCGGGTTCGATTTCCGCACGGGAAAAATATTTGCATGACCTACAGATAGATGTTCCGGGTCTGGGTATTTGTGCATGTGGAATTTATGTATGTAAAACGCACCCACGACACAGGAAAAATCCAACTGAGGGGCATTGTTTTTTTAAAAGAAAAAAAATCGTGTTAAGATGGCCTTGTATGGAGGCATTACACGGAAAATTGCGAAAATTACTCAGCCGTTTAAATAAAAGCGCCTTACAGTTTTCTAACCTAATTTGATTTGATTTCAAAAGATTGCATTTCAAAAAATAAAGGCGTTTACTTTTCTGTCTAACATTTTTCTTTAAATTTCTCTTCATCTTATCAAAAGATGATCAAAATGGTAATATATCTATTTAAATCTTAACCGTTGATTCCAAAATCTGCCTATTTTGATCTCAACGGATCGATTTCTACGAGTACTTATTGCGAGGGTACTTCTCAGCGAGAAAATAACTAATGTACACGAGTATGACGTCGAATTTCATTTTATTCTCTTAGACGAAATCCAATACTGAAGAAGAAGAAGAAGAAAGGGAACAATGAAGATTACAAAACCGGGAAGTGGTCTACGGAGGAAACAGTTTGGGAGCATGTGATTTAAGCGATGGCATAATTTTAATACAGAAATATTACGAGTACTTTGTCAGTAATATTAATATACAATCATAATATAAGATAGGTGCCCGGCAGAGTAGAATAGCACCTACCCCTTACCTACCGAGGTGTCGTAAGAGGCAACTAAGTATTGCACGGACAGCCTTCATTCCTGCTCAATAATGCCTTATTTTGCAATGTTGTCACTATACTGCTTCTCGGAACGCAATGGAATCGTACCAAAAATGGTAGCGACGTGGTTCGGCACCTGTCACGTCTCGTTTCCTCTAGGGCGAAAAATGAAATACGTGAGTGACCTCTGCATACCCTTATATTTTTTTTATTGTATAAAGTGACGAAACGAGCAAAACGTTCACCTGATGGTAAGTGCAACGTCCGCCCACAACAGATGCTGTGTCACCCAGAATATTTCTGTGCGACACCACACTGCGCCCGTCACTCTGAGACATCAGTTCTTAAGTCTCAAATGCCCAGTGATTACGCTAGCTCACAGTGCCCTTCAAACCGAAACACAGCAATGCTTGCACACTACAGCTTCACGGCAGAATAACTGGCCCTGGGGTGGTTATATAGGAAAAAGTCGTGACCGTATGTGTGTATGTAATAATTGTATTTAAATAAATATCAACTTAATAAAACAAAGATGTAAGAAAACTCATATATTACATTTGTAATAAATAAGTTTCATTTTCTGATGCTTTAATATTATTTCAGATTTGTTATCTTATTAAGAATTTATAATGTGGCACATAAAACTTTAAACAATATGAAATTAGGTCAAAATTTAAAACATACTTGGTATGTCTTTGTATATGAATTATGACAAATATATTACATTTTTTAAATAACAAAAGCCATATTGTGTACTGCTTCATAAAAGATTTATATGTAGCAGTTCTTTTTAGTTTAAAAGCAAGGCAAACCTTGTAAATTACTTGTAACATGATTTTTTTATATTCGAAATACATTTTTTTAGCGTTTCAATAAATAAAATTACATTTTGTCCAATCAATAATTTACAATGACATTTAAATAAGTAATTTGCAAGCGACATATATAGCCTTACTGGCTTTTCTTCTTGTTGCCACCGATACCACGTTTGAAATCGTCGAGATGAAAGTCAATTCCCAGTTCAGGGGGGTGGAATCCGGCAATAGCGGTTCCTATAGGACGCGCTAGCGCTACTCCATTTTTGGAGACGGCAGTTCCGATAGGTCGCGAAGCCGCGAGTCCCGTTTCACCAATCACGGCTAAGCCTGAAAAGTAAAACGAAAATGAATAACTATCTAAAAACGTCCCATTTGTACCGGTGGTGGGATTCCTATGCACGAATCCGTCTAGGTAGGTACCACCCTAGGGCCAGTTATTCTGCCGTGAAGCAGTAGTGTGCAAACATTACTGTGTTTCGGTCTGAAGGGCACTTAGTGCTAACGTAATCACTGGGCATATGAGACTAAAGAACTGATGTCTCGGGGTAACGCGCGCAGTGTGGTGCTACACGGAAATTTCTAATTCTAAGTAACACAGCATCTGTTATGAGCAGACGTTGCACTTACCATCAGGTGAACGTTTTGCTCGTCTCGTAACTTTAAAAAAAACCTCTCATTTCCGAAACAGTGATTTTGGCTGATGATGTTGCTAAAGAAAAGGGTAGGCTACGTGGCCAGATCGTGTGGTTTCATCCAGATAAGAAAGAAGATTACTGGCAGGAGGAGACGAGAATAAGGAAAATGGTAGCTACCCGGCTAGATCGTGTGGTCTGATTTAGGGAGGACGTCTCTTCCTGCTAGTAATCTTTTAAATGTTGTATATATAGTTCGCATCTCAGAAAATTTCATAGCGCGATTATGGAATGTATGAGATATTTCTTGAGCTACTCATGTAGCAACATAGATGTCGCTAGATGATCAATCATAATCTGCATCGCTGCTCCGATGTGATGTTAGCGTATTTCATGTACTATTTTCTTAAGATGTTTCCCTTTATCGTGGTGGGGTTCTTTGCAGGAATCGGTCTAGGTAGATACCACCGCAGTGCCAGTAAATCTACTGTTAAGATACTGCTTAACTGCTTTTCACGACTGACCTGTTAAACCGATCTTAACGAAATTCGGCACAGATAAATAGTTTACGTCCTGGAGACGGACATAGGATACTTTTTATTCCGGAAAATCAAATAGTTCCCAGGGTATTTTCAAGAAAGTCTAAATCCACGCGGACGTAGTAGCGGGTTTTAGTATCATATAAATGTGAAAGTACCTCTCTTTGTCCCTCTGTCTGTTTGTTACCTTTTCACGGTTCAATCGCGGAACCTATATTGACGAAATTTGAGACAGAGATAGCTTGCATCATGGAGACGGATACAGGATATTTTTTATACCGGAGAGATCAAATAAGATAATTTCCACGGGATATTTAATAAACCTATATCCACGCGAGTGAAGTCGCGTGCATCAGCAAGTACATAATTATAAAAATTTGCAATTTAAATCTTTCACACTTAGATATTGTTTCTAACATTTGCGGTCTAACGTTGTACCAAAAAATTTTTTGTTTTTTTTTTAATTTTTTTTACTAAACGAATTCTCAAAATATAAGTTTTTCATATGTAATTGGACGTACCTACTGTTATATATATTAACTGTAATACATATAGCTGAGACACCCTACCTTCCCTTCAAAGGGCTATGTCACCATTCCGTACTTCATTAGATTAATTGGACTTAAGTTCAGTTCAGATCCAGACACGGTCCAAGTCAGACTAACTTAAAATCATCTATTATATATCTTAATCCTTTTTATTAAATTGTAATAAGGTGTAAAATAAAAGTTTATTTTTTAAAAAGGTCTTTTAATAAAGACCCATAACAAATTTGTGACAGCTTAAGGGATTCAAGTTCGCAGAGATAAATCATACCTATAGGTTTAGCTTCAGCTATTGAGGCATCTCTGAGAGCAGCATCGTCGTTGTCAAACGGGGCGTCGACTCCGATACTTTCGTCATTGACCTGATGAATTAGATTATTTTAGAGAGATATCAGCTGTCTCTTATCTCTTAATACACATTTTTAATACTATTAATTCTAGTAACATTAGTAATGTTCCTGTTAACCAGTCCAGCTAAGCCTAAAAGCTTGTACTAGGAGGTGGTTCACGACAATCCTACGGGCTCAGACTTGCGACGTCATATGTATATCGCAGTTCGTACACTTAACCATCAGGATATTGACGCGGTAAGGTCATACTCGTTGCAGCACCGACCGAAGAAACTATCACCGCCCCCGGATTCGTGTAGCTTAAAATGACAATGTCACCTTTTTGAGTTATGTATTGTAAATTACAAAAACTGGTGACTATTATTTGTAAAAAGGATTTCCGTTTTGCTTCCAACGATGGCGTCAAATAATTCATAATTAAATAACTAAGATTTAATTATGATTTAACGCAACTTTTATCCTTAATGCTTCCATCCTAAAAGCTTTATCTTGGCTGATTGGGTTAAATACCTCTGAAGAAAACTGGAAAACTGTTTGTCTCAATAGTTTCAACGAATGCAAAAGTGCATTAGTTATCAAGGAGAAATACTTTGAAAAAAGGCAAATACCTTATAAGCGTTTTTTATCTAACACCGCAAATTTCAGTATGACCTAAGCTGTGAGAGCGTGCTTACTAAAACTTAATGCGATGGTAGTAAGGTTGGTAAAATGGTGGAATCACACGAAGTTGTAAGTGCAGAAACAAAGTTTTTTTGGAGGTTTTCGGGTAGAAAAGTCTAAAAATGGTACTCACGTCGTCTTCGTCGTAGTTTTCATCATATCGCCTCACCAATGTTGCATTGGGATTAAAAAGTGTATCAACGTTGTCCCCAATCTCATCTATCAACTTAATTGTGTTCGATGCTGTTTCCCCGAGTGACGATAATTGGCTCCTAAATCTTGCTTTGTCATTGGTTCCTAAGACACCCGTCTTCCTTCCCAAGGTGTGAAGCTTCAGTACATTGTTGGACAGTGTCCGCAGACTCTGCAGGTTTGCAGCAAAGACCCTAGCTAGGAGGCTGTCGTCGTTATTCTTGACGATGTTCTCACTACTTATACTTTCCTCTGCTACTATCTTTTCGCTAATAACAAAGCCCTTTGCATCTTTTTGTACTTCTAAATATTGCCCTTTGGCGCCTCCGTAAAATGGCAGGTATTGTGTAGATGCCCTATAAAAAAGATTTTGAATTTTCTTTGTATCTTTTTAAGTAATTGTATCCTTGTTAATGCTATGTCTTAATTAATTGACACGGTGAAGGTATTCTTGAGTTTAAAGAGAGCTAAACAACCGGAAATATTTTTCTTGCAAATTTTTATTTGCTTATTTAGCTTTAATTGAGCATGGGTGCATGATAGGACTTAGAAAGAAACATGTTAGTTTCATAATTAATATTTAAATATCTAATAGTATCGTTAACACAATTTAAAAAATTAATACAACTAAAAGTATGAAATAAAGAAGAAGGAATAGTGAAAAATAAAGCTGTATGTATGTTCTTCATTATTTTAAACAAAATTTTAAATATTTTATTATTAAAAAAAATGTATCATTTTGACTATTTCGAATATTAATTCCGAATCGGTGTCTTTATTTTTATACGTCATCATTATCATCATCATTATTTCAGACTACCATAGTCCACTGTTGAACATAGGCCTCCCCCATAGATTGCCACAAAACACGGTCCTGAGCCACCTGCATCTATCGACTTCCTGCAAAACCGTGTAGGTCGTCTCGTTTGCCGGTACGAGGTTGCCACTCGAGAACCTTTCTTCCCCAACGGTTATCGGTTCTCCGAGCTATATGGCCGGCCCATTGCCACTTCAGCTTGCTAATCCTTAGGGCTATGTCGGTAACTCTAGTTCTGCTGCGGATAACATCGTTACGGATTTTATCTCGCAGAGAAACTCCGATTTTTATACGTAAAAAATATAAATTTTAAAATACTGTAAGAAAACATTGAATTATTTATTTACTTTATTTAAACTTTATTATTAACCCTAGAAGGATACAATGGACGGACTTAACTGCCAGTTGGTATTCTCTGCCAGTCAACCCAGGGCGTAGTGAAACTTTGTGGTTGGTGTAAAATCCAAAGAAACTAATAAGTTGAACCTTAAAAGCTATTAATAAATATAAAATGCGAAAAAAAAATACTCAAAATACATAGCAATATATAATTATAATAAATATACAATGATACAAAAATATGCACATACATATAAACTAATTAAAACTTATTATAAATTACTTACATAGGTAAAAATAAAACAAAGTAATTATTTTAGTATGTCTCTTATTTTACTTCACTATGATTATTAATTTTTGGGTCTGGATTTAATTTTATAACGAATTCGAAAAACAGTTTCAAAAACGTAGTCGAAAATATTTTTCGTAAATCACAAAATCTTGGTAGACAATTAACAAAGTAAAATAAATCATTTTTCTGAATTAGGCCTAAATTCGTAGAAGTATAGTTCAGATTCAGCGTGCGCTATACCACCTGGTCCGGCTATAGCAATTGCTTCTGGATAATAATTTATGGAGACTTGTTTATTTTTACCAACTATTACTTGGGATATAGGATTTGCTATCGCAATTCCATTAATACCAGTCTCTGCATGAGCCTTAGGGTTTAAGTATATCTTTAGTGTTGCATTTGTTAAAGGACCTTTTTCAAAATCCATACCATTGTAATGGTACTCAGATCGCTTATTGATACGTATATTTCTTCTTCTATTTTGCTGCACACTCCCGCGTGGTACAGTGTTGTATCTATCAGTCAGGTAAAAAGAATTATTTGTTAATTCATTTAGCATAGCATGAAATAGGATAGATAAGGAATCATGTCTGCTGAGTGGGATGGTAGTAAATAACAGGCCCCGTAGCGACCAACTTTCCTTCAGATAATGGGTTAAATGATCGTAGCACGGATCCGTCTGTGGATTGTTGATGAAGGCGTGATACAAATGATGTTAGGTCTGTGTAAGGTGATAAAGCAATGACGCGAGCAGCAGGCCCCGCGACAGCAATTCCTCCGGGTTGTGTGTACGCTAATCCACCAGGTCCAACGATAGCATGTTCCGCCCCTTCCGGCTGTTGCTACACCTCCTGGCCCAGCAATAGCTACACCACCTTGCCTAACCCTCAGTTTATTTATAAAGAAGCCTGGAGCAGGAGTCACAGGTTTTTTGTTTCCGAACCACGAAAAATCGCTGAAAGGAAAACGTAAGTCTCCTTCATTTTCAGTGCTTTTTATATCTTGAATATCTTTTTCTTTTTCAGTGTGTGGCTTACTCGTTGTTTTTCGCTTTACTACTGGTTTCAATGAGACTTTTTTGGCATTATTTACATTATCTGTTACTTCAATAGGTGTCGGTGTCAATATATTTCTTTTTAGCGCCCGCTCGACTCTTGAATGATGCTTTAAATTGACTGGGTCAACAGGTGTCATCGTTGAATTGATTACTTTTAACTTTCATACGTAAGATACCGTCTTCAATATCATTTGTATCATGTGACCTCTGTCGTCTATCACATACATCAGCGTTTTGACCGAATTCGACAAAATTTTCCCAACCACCGCCGTGCATGATCGCAAGAAAAGGATTCTTTATCAATACAGGAAATATTGAAGTCAACGGCCATTGAAAGTCAAACGGGAACAATGATTCCTGTCTTGTCTGAAAGCTGTTTCTAGTTTGAAAAGAATTTATTACATTGTTTGGAGTATATAAGTTATTAACTGATGGCATCACCATAACTGGCATTGTTGTGACAAACGGAAAAGTCATTGCTGTCATAGCCGGTAAGTATTCGCGATTAAAAGAATTTGCACTAAGTTGTAATGCCTTTGCATGTCCATGGCGTATGCTCATGTCATCATCTTTCAAAATAGAATTCGTTTCGTGATGTTCATAGATTTGCTGCGAAAATGGATGTGGCTTGACTGAAGCAATAATTTGTTGTATTTTGTCAAATGTACCCTCATCAATAACATATTCTGTACCAGTATGAGGTCGATTATTTGAGCCTCTCAAAGGTTTGTCGGGCTTTAGTAAACCTTGATTTACTGTTTTAATTTTTTCTAGTATCTCACTAGTATAAGGGTTAGGCGTATTAACGTTTAATTGAAGAGATTTCTCTTCATTCGTCTGTTTCTTTTCAGATTTACCATTTCTATCTTCTTTGGTGTTCTCTCCAGTTGTTCTGAAATATACATATGTATATTTTTATTGCATGTCGTCAATATTTGTTCGTTGCCAAGCCCAAGCGGATTAATGTTGCGTGCACTGTACAAATATAGCGGTGGTTTAGCTTAAAAAATAATTAATCACCATACCTGAGCTAGCTAGGAGCGTCTGTTTTTAAAGTAGCTTCAATCCCGAAGATGTTTACCACTACAAGGTTAGTTTTGTGAATGCTTTGTGTTGCGCGGTGATTGCTAATGGAGGATTGCATTTGTGGGTATAAATTAACAACACTTCGCAACGTATTAGAGAAATTTATATATAAAAACCTACGTTTATTCTGCTCTACTACATGACTAATAACCAGAATAAGCCTACTTTTTATTCATTTTGTAATTAATTAAATCAATCCCGTTCAAGGTCCTTGTGTTATTGTAAGTATATTATTTGTTGATTATGTAAGTATATACAGTTTCATAATCGAAAAACAATTCAACTTACACGCTCGCGGGTTTCGTTGTCGCTTCCAGAATCATGCACGTGAACAGCATCTGGAAGTAGAATAAACCAAGTTTTGTTTTTAAATTATAATATCATCGGAAGCTTCGTTTTTAGTTAATAAATATTTATGAAATCATCCCTTAGCCGATTTCTATTTGGCCTCAGTAACGTCCTAGTTAACAACCAGAAGTTGTCACCTGCACATTAAAGTATTGTTCCGTTCTAGCGTAAACACAGAGGCGTTCACTCGTCTTCCTTTTCCCAAATTTAGATAATACTGGGCAGTAAAGTAACAGCCTATAAATGTCCCATTTCTGTACATAGGTGTCCTCTCATTTCAGAAAGGGAAGAATCTGGAGCCTGGAAAAGTCCGCCACGCTACGCCAGGTTGGCGGGCTTCTTATATTCGAAATATTTTTGTTCCTCAGACATGCAGGTTTCCTGCCGAAGTTTTTCTTCACCACTGAGCACGTGGTAAATCATTAAAATTTAAAAAAAAAATTTTGAGGTGCTGGTGAATCGAACTTAGGTCACTTGCCGACAAAAGTCGACAGACGGAAAATGAAAACCAGAAGATGGGCAGCAGCATCTTCCTGGAACATCTGAATGAATAAACTGCGGTTGCCAACCCGCCTGCCAAGCGTGGCAACTTTAGCAATATCCCCCAAAATGAGAGCTTCAAACTTTTGTGGCAATCTATGGAGGGGGCCTATGTTCGGCAGTGGACTAGTGATGGGCTGAAGTGATGATGATGATGAAGGTTTCTTCACGATGTTTACCTTCACAGCCGTGCAGGTGGTAGACTGCTGAACATTGGCCTCCCCCATAGATTGCTTCAAAAGTTTGTAGCTCTCAATTTGGGGGGATTTTTTCTGGTCTACATAGCCCTTGTGTCTGATACTGCATCCAAGCCTACCTTATCATTTCGTTACATTGGGCACGGCCAGTTTAGGACTAGTTAGTGTCCCTGTGTTTGCGCGTACAATTGTGGCACTATAATATCTCCTGCGCAGTTGACGACTTCCCACAGTATTCGATAGTTGTCGCCGTGGTCGAAAATCTGCCAGGAGGACATCCTATGAAGCAGGTACAGCAGTACAACGATTTGAAGGAAAATTACAAAATAATATACATGATGTATACTCATCTAATAGTAAAATAAATGTTGGTCGAACAATCATTGCCGACCTAGCGCGGTGACCGTGTCAGCGACGGCAATGCTTTCGGCGGCCCGAATACCGAGTCGTTGTGAGTGCATCTTACGATCGGTGTCTACTAGGGTTGTAACATTCTAACATTGAAATGCGTAGCCTATTTTTAATTTCGTATTTCTTTACTGATAATTATAAAAGGAACCGGTCAGGTTATTGTTAAGTCTAACAATTCGTTGTGTAATGATAATTTCTCTATATCGGTTTGGTATCGTTGTCTGATTTTATGAGATTGATATTGTTTATTATTGAAGTGAAACGTCTTTGTACGCGATGAGAGTAACATTTTTAGGGTCTAATTTAATTGCAATGCTAAGTTTCTTTAATCCTTAAATAATATTTATCGATAAATTAATAATTGTTTATATACTGATTAGTTATTTTACAGTGAGTAATAGTAATGTTTTTGTTAATACAGGTTTATTTATTTTAATTTTTATCACGTGTTCTTTTTTATATGCAAGTTATTTAGATTTAAAATTCATGCTTTTCATATTGTTGTTAAAAATGATTTTCAAACTAAACTATTTTTGTTATTACAATTATTTCTTCAAGAAATTGTTTTATTTTACAATATATTTAAGTTATTTTTATTTCAATTAACAAACATGTAGTCGTATTGATTATCAGCTAAAAACTGAACTCTAATCATTAAAGATTTTTTCCTATTCTTATTAATTTTTTGTTGTATCCTACAGCGTCATAATATTGTAGTGTTAGTAATTTTGTCTACACTCTTTTAAAATTTGAAGTATAAAGCTGCGTGCCGAATCCCGGTCCATTTACTGGCACAACTCGTTTCATCTTAGTTCTCGGGGTGGAAGATTGCAGTAACATATTGATTCATCACTATGATAGTATGTAGGAAAGCATTGATATCTTATAATGTAGTGAGAATAGCTTGTCATCGTGACTCACTTAAATATATAAATAGAAGTTATAATTTCATTTTCTTTGCAGTATTAATAATAATAATAATAAAATAGCAGTTAATGAGATCCTGATTAAATCCCCAATAACTTAATGGTTTAGGGGTACTGGCCTTCGAAACATGACTGTCGCAGGATCTAGCCCGCGTTCTACTATTGCTGTGAACCATATCCTATCACAACCTTTTAAGCTTAGTTGGAGTAGTTAAAAGTAATATTAGTTGATAGAATTATTAGTATTCTTAAAAAAAATACTACATCGCAGGTTGTTCCCATATTATAGAATAATTATGCATTGACAGCCCTGATACAAAGCGGAATGTCAAATGTACATATAAGTTGCTCTATCCCTTAATCGTATATACATATGTTCGGTTAAGATGTTTTTCAGATTTGTTATAAACTGTTGTATTACTATAATAGGCATTTCATATGATACTAGCTTAAACTCGCGACTACGTCTGCGTGTATTTCGTTTTCAAAAATACCGTGAAAACTCTTTGGTTTTCTGGAATAAAAATTCTTATTCGTATTCTATGTCCGTTCCCGGGATGTAAGCTATCTAGTGTGTCGAATTTCGTCGAGATCGGTTCAACTGTTGAGCCGTGAAAAGGTAACAAGCAGACAGAGGGGCAGAGAGAGATACTTTCCGCATTTATTATATTATATAAGTAACTAGTAAATGCCCGCGACTTCGTGCGCGTGGATATAGTTTATTTAAATATCACGTAAGAACTATTCGATCTTCCGGAATAAAAAGTATCTTATGCCCGTCTCTAGGATGCAAGCTATCTCTGTGTCAAGTTTTGTAAAGATCATGTTCAGCGGTTTAACTGTGAAAATTTAACAAACAGACAGAAAGACAGACAGAGTTACTTTCGTGTGTATTAGTGATATAAGTATTAAGTATGAACGTAATACTCCTCATTTAGACATTGTCCGATTATTGTACACCCAATATTATACATGTTAATACATAAAATCAAACGTCGATTGGTTCAGCCATTCCTTTACTAGCCATCCATCAAAATATAGAGCACTCGTCACCACCCATGAGACATCAGTTCCTTAGTCCCATATGTAATAAGACTAGCTAACTGTGCCCTGCTTGACTGTAGAATAACTGGCACTGCGGTGGTACCCACTTAAACGGATTCCTTCTTAGGTACTTATAGTTTAATGAAATATTCGTGAACGCAAAGCAATTGAATGCTATGCAGAGTCGCGGGTTCGATTACTGCACGAAACAAACTGGTTTTACTGGTGGTAGGATTCCTATACAGGAACGTCTAGGTAGATACCACCCCAGGGGCAGTTATTCTGCCGTGAAGCAGTAGTGTGCAAACATTACTGTGTCTCGGTTTGAACTGCACGGCACTGAGAGCTAGCGTAATCACTGGGCATATGAGGCTCAAGAACTTATGTCTCAGGGAGACGGGCGCAGTGTGGTGCTACACAGAAATATTCTGAGTAACACAGCATCTGTTATGGGCAAACGTTGCACTTACCATCAGGTAAACGTTTTGTTCGTCTCGTCACTTTATCAAATAAAAAAAAACATTTAAATACCCTACAGACTCCAGTTGTTCCTGGTCTGGTGTTATATCTGGTGTTTATATCTGTAAAATGCGCCTATGATACATTCGAAATCCCTATGTGGGAAACGTTTTATAAAGGTAAATATGAATTCGTAAATTTTGATCCGAAGATCACCATATCGTGTAGATTCTTAGCGCTGTGTAACTTGTCCGTGATATCACTTTGTTCACAAACGAGCTCTCGATAATTCGAAAGTATATGCTCGAGATGAGAAAGGTCCAATTTGTAGACGTGGACAGCTCGATATTTACTTGCCCACTTTCTATACGTAAATTTAATAGTTTCTTTATTCAATGTAATGTAGTACTACCACTTATTTTGTATCCATTAACAAATGGTCGATGAGGTTGTATGCTAATGAGTTTGGGATAGTTAATGTTTGGATTTAGAACAAAGAATAATTTAATGAAAGGTAAGGTAAGGTTCTACAGATTACATTTTGGAGAGTGTGCGAAGGAATTACATGAGTCAATTCCGCCTTCCCCTTTCCATTATCGGACAACAAGACGCACGGCGGGTTTCCATCCTTTTGTTGTGGATATACCCTGCATTCGGACGCAGGACTGCTTCGTCGTTCATAATGCGTACAGCAAAGGACTGGAATAATTTGCCTGCATCAGTCTTTCCGTCCGATTACAATGTGGGTGTCTTCAAGAGAAGAGTGAATAGGCTTTTTCTAAGCTGTTGTGCCTACCATCAAAAACTACATCGCCACTTACCATCAGGTGGGATTGTAGTTAAACGCTAGCTTATAATGTAAAAAAAAAGTTGATAAAGTTCACGCGAGCTGGCATTTTATCAGTTCTTGGGTTTCACCTCGGCGAATTGATAAGATCAGTATTCTGATATAGATTATTATGTTCAATACTAATAACATAAATATACGATCACATATAGGAGAAGCCTATATTCAGCTAACAGTAATAAATATGGCAGAAATAAATCTTCTACATAACACACATAGAGTCACGCCTTTTTCCCATGTAAGAGATAGGCAGAAGAGGAGACTACACTGCACTTTTTCGGGAAACGTGATGCGACGGTTGGCGAACCATGTCGCCGCGATATAAGTAAGAGTTAAAAGAAATTACAACCCGATGCGTTCCCACGAACAGTATAGTGCAGCATTGCATTTTATGATGTTATTCTGCAAGAATAACAGCTCTCCGTACAAATAACTTAGTCGCATCTTACGACACCTCGGCAGGAGAGATCTACTCTGTCATCCTATCGACTATTCAACATAAAAACAAAAAAAAAACCTGGACAAAAGTGAAACTGATACATATTTGAAATTAAAATAAATTAACATGACAAATTCAGCGTGTGAATAGCGGCTTAAGACAATCTATCAACCCATCTCATCCCGAGGGTGTAGCAAAAGTCAATAGAGGGATAATGAAAACCAGGAGATGGGCAGCAGCACCTTCTTGAAAGATCTGAATATATATACTGCGGTTGCCAACCCGCCTGCCAAGCCAACTACGACAAATTCTCCCCCAAGATGATAACTACAAACTTTTGCGGCTATCTATGAGGAACAAACATAGGTCATGTTCAGCAGTGTACTTGCTGAAATTAGGATAGACATGCCAAAATTAATTAAAAGTAAAACTATTACTCGCTCTAAAATAACTGCTCAGTATATAAATAATAACCTTTAATTAATAACAATACCTTCTTTCTACCAACTTTAATAACAATAATCTTTAATTAAGAATAACAAAAACGCTGCACTCGAAATCGACCTTGAAATTTTACTCTCGTCGCGCCTAAAGAAGTTTCACTTCAAAAAGCAATTAACTGTGTCAATTGCTTATTTAATTACTTCGCAAACGACTGAACAACCGAGACATGTTCGAATTGGATTGGAAAGTTTGTAACAGAATCTATAGAACATATTGATGTTTAGTCAACATTGAAATAGTTGGTAAAATCGAGTTTGGCGTTCCGACGGTGTTGTCGGAGGTAAATAATGGTTTTCGTTATGCCTTTATAGTTCTTTTCCGTTCATTAAACCGTAACATTAGTTTCTAACCGGTGCGCGCAGTAGCTAAGTGGCTGTGGTTCGCGGGCTTGATTCCCTTATGGGACAGTATTGATAATACCTAGAGATAGACCGTAACATTAGTTTCTAACCGGTGCGCGCATTTCCTAAAGTGGCTTCGGTTTGCGGGTTTGACTCCCTTATGGGACAGTAGTAATAATACCTAGATAGTGGTTTCAGGTCTGGGTGTTTCTGTATGTGCAATACATATCTCTAAACCAATGATAAAGGAGATATTCCAGTGAGGCAGAATCGTTTTAAATAATAATTTAATCAAAACAATTGTCTTCTAACTCTCCAAACATGCTCGTGCGAATTTTAGAGGTTCATGATTTTCTCATGGATCCCATCATTAGAACTTGACCAAAATTATACGGTGAGTATATAAATGATCCACAATTGACGAAAATATCGGTTTATAAAAAAGAACTTACATGCGAACCGCGTCCTTTTTTGATGTCGGTTTACAATATTGGGAATGTTCTTTACATGACATTTACCTTTAAGTAAATTTACATAGACTATTTGTACCACTAGTCTTTGATTTAAATCTACTCGGAGAGTTAAGCAAATACTAAATTGTAAGTATGAAATTGTGAGGAAAGAAGAATACTAATTGTATTTATTTTCCTCACTCGTTCAAAGATCAATTAATGTATTGTAATATTTCTTAACCGAGTTTAGATCTTTGTTAATAGAAACTGCATAGTTACTATTACTGGTGTAAAGATTCCTTCCTATGCAGGAATCCGTTTAGGTAGGTACCGTAAGTTATTCTGCCGTGAAGCAGTAGTGTGCAAATATTACTGTTTCGGTCTGAATGTCACTGAGAGCTAGCGTAATCACTTCGCATATGAGATTTAAGAACTGATGTCTCAAGGTGACGGGCGCAGTGTGGAGTGCCACACAGAAATGTTCTGGGTGGTACAGCATTTGTTATGGGCATACGTTGCACTTACCGTCAGGTGAACGTTTTACTCGCATCGTCACTTTTTCTTCAACAACACATTGACCGTCTGTCAAATTTAAAATCTGTTTAATCAATTTTTACTCGGGGAAATCTTCGTATTTCGTTATGGATGTAGATGTCGGTCGAGAGTAAATGTAAACAAGTCAATATTTTTCTTGAATCTGCATAAATATATTTCTTATTTTATTGCAAGTTTATTTAAAGTACACGCCATGCTGTAAATAAGTAATGGAATTTAAAATACTGTGAAATTATCGACAGGCATTAAGTTTTATTTAACAGTTTGTGTCATGTTTTAATATAGGAAAATGCTGTTGGAACCAAAATAGAAGAAATGTTTTTTTTTTCTTTTTATTCGATTAAGCAGCGCCCGCCCATAATGAATTCTGTGTCACCCAGAACACTTCAGTGAGACACCAAATTGCGCCCGTCATTGTCTGAGACATGAGCTTCAAGTTTTATATGCCCAGTGATTATGCTAGCTCTCAGTGCCCTTCAAACCGAAACACAGTAATGTTTGCACACTACTGCTTTACGGCAAAATAATTGACCCTGGGGTGGTACCTAGCTAGACGGATTCCTGCATGGGAATCCTACCACCAGTTACTTAAAATTATTTTTTTTTCTTTACTAGGTTTCTTGACTAGGTTTTCTTTTTGAATAAATAACTGTCACCTCCTTTGAGTATATTAAGTAATTGATAATTGTGTCGCGTGACCTAGTGGTCAGAGGACCTGACTACTACGCCGTGGGTCCTGCGTTCGAATCTAAGCCGGAGTCAACATTTATGCAAAAACACAAATTTGTATCTGTGAGGCGCACTCGCAGTGCAGGAGAAACCCTAGCGTCATATTTCAGAAACGAAATCAACGAAACTTATTCTATGACCTTCATTTCATCCGTTCGTATAGCGACAATGCGGCCTATACATGCCCACTAAATATACTAGCTCTGTGAGGGTACAAAGACCGAAACACAGTAATGATTGCACTCTATTGCTTCACAGCAGAACAACTGGCGCTGTGGTGGCACTTTCCTAGACGGATTCTCGCTTAGGAGTCCTACTATCAGAAAAGTAAATATGTCAGACCTAAGATAAATTGTTTAGACCGTTGATCGGCCGCAGCGTCTAAGGTTCCTAAGTTCCGGTATAGTTTTAGTAAATGACGTTCAGTGAGTATTATGTTAATAATATATCTACATACATTGTTTTTATTGGATAAAGAGACGAGCCGAGCAAAACGTTCACCCGATGGAAAGTGCAACGTCTGCCCATAACAAATGCTGTGCCACCCAGAACATTTCCGTGTGCCACCACACTGCGTCCGTCACCTAGAGACATCAGTTCTTATGTCTCATATGCCCAGTGATTACACTAGCTCTCAGTGCCCTTCAGACCGAAACATGGTAATATTTGCACACTACTGTTTCACGGCAGAATAAATGGCCTTTGGTAGTACCTACCTAGATGGAATCCTGCATAGGAACGTATAAAAGATCATCACATGAGAACGGCTCGACCGATTTTGGTTGATTATACGAAATGTGTCAGGACACTATAAAAAAAAATTAAAAACCACCGGAAAAGACGGAAATATAGACGATATTTTTAAATTTCTTCTTCTTCTTTTAACTCTCGTCTCTTTCAATAGTATTCCGCCAATGTCAAGTCAGTCACGAGAGTGACAATTTATAGTTAAAAATGTCGATCGACAGTAAAATGATAGTTGACTTTTACTGAAGACTTGCTTGACTGATGGAGACAAAACGAAACGTACAATTCTGGTCTCAAATTGAATTTTCCAATCACTGTACACTCTCACGAGCACTTGCTGCATAATAAACTATCAATATTAAACATCAAAACTTAAAATATATTCAGAAATTAGAAAGTTCAATTAAAACACTACCATCACTTTTCGAGTTGACGCCAAAAGTAATTTTTATATTTAAATCTCAAAAAAAAGCGACGCTCAGTTTGTCCTCTTCATTAATAAATTGCACCCACGCCGAGCCGTGGCAGCGCAGGGGCTAGGCGCTCGCTTTAAAATTACATAGTACGCGAGTGACTTGGGTTCGATTTCCGCTGCCGGCACCACTAAAATTGTTAATTGCTGATTTACCACTTGCTCGGAGGTATAAATTCTATAATATTGTAATGAGATATGTATAAACAACAGTGATAATTGCGTCATTACTCTCCTACTAATTTTATTTTTATGTAAACTAGAAACAATTGAATAGTGATTTGTAATTTTAATTATATTTTTTTTTATTTAAAACTTTGAAACGCTCTATAATAAATAAAGCGGCCTTGGTCTCGAACGCCGCCCCGCATGGTTTCATGCGACTTGGGCATCATCGAGGTGTGCGGCTCCCTTTGTAGTCTAGTCGACAAGTTGAAAATGGTACAAAATAGAGATACTGCTCTTAAAATTATGTGCGATAGCTCATTGGATCCGGAATGACGTCTAGAAAAATGTGCCAAAAGCGTGTATTAGCACATAAAAAATTGCAAAAGTTATAAACAACAAAAACTAAAAAATCCAAGTAATGTTGTTTAAATGAAACTAAGTTTACGGATTTTATCGCGTTTAATTTTTACTTTTTTACTATTTATAACCCGACGTTTCGAGTGCTTTACAGCACCCATGGTCACGGTAGTGTTCGCGTAAATATAAGAAATCATTAAATGTTGTTTAAGTAAAAAAATTGTTATAAACAAAGTATAAATATTTTTTTTACTTTTATGGCACGATCTTGTTAAGTATGTATGTAAGAAAGGCTCTACGAAGCGAAAATTTTTTACGACCATTATTTAAATATTTTTTTCACTTACAATTAAGACGGTAGTTCGAGAAAATTTCGTTAGTTAACAATTGTTTAACTTGTTGATAAATTAACTTTAATTAAAATTTCCAACGGGAATAAATTAATTATAGTGTTCAGAACACACCATAATTTTTTCAAATTTAAAAAAAAATACCTTAAATAAATTAATTAATGTGCCGTACTCGCTTTTGACGCCACGCGCGCATCTTAAAAATGTCACGCGCAGACCTATTTTCAGCGTTAAATTAAAATTATAAATAATGGAGATAGAGTTCCGGGAGTCAGAAGTTTTTTATTGGAGATTTCCTCCTCTTTCAGAATCTTTTTTTTAAATTTCTTAAATTATTATATATTTAATATTAATAGTTTATTAAATATTGGCAAAAAACGAAATGCCATTTTTTTCGTTATCACGTTATTCCGGATCCAATGAGCTATCGCACATAATTTTAAGAGCCGTATCTCTATTTTGTACCATTTTCAACTTGTCGACTAGACTATTGCGCAGCGGTCGAGAGCGGTCGTTTTATTTTGCTAACACGACATCAAATATTGTTTACAACGAAGCTCTGAGCCACTAAACTTTCATGGCTTATGTTCCCTTAAATAAAACAATATTTTGGTAACTTAATTTTACCTGACCAACTGCAGAGCCGCCGATGAGAACAGTCGTTACAAGAAATGTTAGTGAAGGGATCGTTGTTGGTCTATTTGTCCAAATACTACTATATACTACCCGTGCGAAGCCGGGGCGGATCGCTAGTTATAAATAAAATGGTTTGTTTACATTAAACTATGTACGCTATCAATACACTTTAGTAAAGTCGACCTAGTGACATAACTGAATTATTGGTGACTAAATCGTTGCCACATTACAGTTAAATGATTTCGAAGTAAATTAAAGTTACTCCAGTAGTTATCCAGAAGTTGTCATCTGCGCATAATTTCAATGTTATAAAGTCATACTAGATATATTAACTTATTAGTGGTCCTCTGACTGACTCATCCGAAGGTAGCTAACAGCAGTAATCAGCAATCGTATCCACATCCTCGTTTCCTTAGTAGCCCTTACTCGATAAAATCTGAAAGGTTAGGTTAGATGTATTGTCACAAACACGAGATAATCGCAATATTTTATTTTGAAAAAATGCCGAAAGTTAGGACTGCATAAGTCTGAGATCAATGCAATACTACGTCTCAATCTTCCTAGCTTTTATCCCGGCTGGAACAAACGTCAGTTATCCTACATGTCATACTACTTTTTTATACGAGTAGGATACACACACCGCAGCATTTTTCTTACTTTTACCATTTTTATACCCGTCGTAACTTCTAAACAACAGGTCTGATTCAAAAAATTTAAAGTGGCAGTTTCATGGACATAATCAATAAGGATTAATATTATGATACGAATGTCATCATCTTTCGATTCTACCCGTTTTTTGATTGACTAATTTGAACAAAAACTGGTTATTGTTACTTAACTATAATAGTTAGACATATTCCCGGATTTTTTTGTGAGTGAGTAATAATGATGAGATGTGATCTATGAAAATGTAGTGCAATATTATATTTATCATCAATGGTTTTTGCAGCGCACGCCAAATGATGACATTTATTAGTAAATTTTTGATACCTTGAGACCTTTGATCATATCAATTTTCGTAGGGACCTCAGTTTTTTATTAAATAAAATATAACTCATGTTAAACGCTGATAATGTAGCTATAAATAGGTGAAAGAATTTTAATAATTGGTTCAGTAGTTTTTGAGTTTATTCATTACAACCAAACATACAAAATATCAAATCTTTTCTCTTTTTTTATATCATAAAATGATGAAACGATCAAAACGCTCACCTGGTGGTAAGTGCAACGTCTGCCCATAACAAATGCTGTGTCACCCAGAAAATTTCTGTATGACACCACACTGTGCCCATCACCCTGAGACATAGGTTCTTAAATCTCATATGCCCAGTGATTACGCTAGCTCACAGTGCCCTTCAAACCGAAACACAGTAATGTTGGCACACTACTGCTTCACGGCTGAATAACTGGCCCTGGGGTGGTACCTACCTAGACGGATTCCTGCATTATTATTATATTATATAAGTTTAGATATACTATCTTGGCCAGTTTAAAACTGTTGCTGGCTGATTCACGCGTTAATAGCACGGGCAGCGATATGATTTAAGACTGGCCGCTTTAAAATAAAATACATTAAAAATGTAAGATATTAAAAAAAGTAGCAGTTGTCGGGAATTAATGTGAGATGAGAACTAGCAGTGTCCGCCTTTTTACGGAATAAATTACGGCAACCGTATGATTTAGTTTTATCTTTTTTTTATTGCACGAAGTGATGAAACGAGCAAAGCGTTCACCTAATGGTAAGTGCAACGTCTGCCCATAACAAATGCTGTGTCACCCAGAAAATTTCTGTGTGACACTACACTGTGCCCATCACCCTGAGACATAGGTTCATAAGTCTCATATGCCTAGTGATTACGCTAGCTCACAGTGCCCTTCAAACCGAAACGCAGTAATGTTTGCACACTACTGCTTCACGGTAGAATAACTGGCCCTGGGGTGGTACCTACCTAGACGGACTTCTGCATAGGAATCCAACCACCAGTAAATATACCAGTAAATAGAATACCACCAGTAAACAGAAATAACAAATTATTGTGCTTTACAAACTACTAGCTGATGGCCGCGACTACGTCCGCGAGGATTTCGTTTTTTTTTTAATTACCGCGGGACCTTTTAGATTTTTCAGAATAAAAAGTGTCCTATGTCAGTCTCCAAGGTGCAAGCTTTCTCTGTGCCGACTTTCGTAAAGATCAGCTCAACGGTTGAGCCGTGAAAAGCTAACAAACAGAGGGACAGAGAGAGTTATTTTGGCATTTATACTAAGAGTATGGATTTGTTCCTGCGTTATTGTGCCGTTATTACGAGTATTGTTAAGATATAAATTGGCGTTCTGTGTTTAAACCGCATGCTTTATTGGACGTTTTGGGCTCTGGTTCATTGTTTCAGGATTCTGTGTGGTTATCCTAGAGGAAGCTGTCACCCGCTAGGTAGAAAATAAAGGCGCTAACGACAAATCCGTGAGATTTGCTGATTTTTTGATGAGGTTTGCTGATTTTTTGATGAGATTTGCTGATTTTTTGCTGGTGGTAGGATTCCTATGCAGGAGTCCGTCTAGGTAGGTACAACCCCAGGGCCAGTTATTCTACCGTGAAGCAGTAGTGTGCAAACATTACTGTGTTTCGGTTTGAAGGGCACTGTGAGCTAGCGTAATCACTGGGCATATGAGACTTAAGAACCTATGTCTCAGGGTGATGGGCACAGTGTAGTGTCACACAGAAATTTTCCGGGTGGCACAGCATTTGTTATGGGCAGACGTTTCACTTACCATCAGGTGAACGTTTTGCTCGTTTCATCACTGTATGCAATAAAAAAAAAGTAATATCGCGGCCACAGTAGGACAGCAGTCCGAGGTCACAGCATAAACTCTGTGATCGGGTTTGATAACATTTCCAAAGAATAGCGAACGGCCGATATTAATACTTTAATGCGAATTAAAATCTTTTTTTTTAATTATCATATTTTTTGTTACACGATACTGGAAATTAGTGATGGTCATTAATTTATATTTAAGTCGATAAAATCGTAATAAATGTTAAGCAAATTGTGCTCGGTTAGCGCATTGGTAAGGCCTTCAAGTATGGTTTTAGCATTTATACTGTGCTGCAGGTCGCAGGGTCTATTCCTGCACGGGGTAAAATTTGTTTTACTGTATAAAGTGACGTAACGAACAAAGCGTTGACCTGACGGTATGTGAAATGTGTGTGAAACATACTTATGTGGCCCCACACTGCGCCCGTCACCCTGAAACATAGGTTCTTAAGTCTCATATGCCCAGTGATTACGCTAGCTCACAGTGCCCTTCAAACCGAAACAGTAATGTTTGCACACTACTGCTTCATCGCAGAATAACTTGCCTGGGGTGGTACCTACCTAAACGGATTCCTGTAGGAATCCTACCACCAGTATTATCTGGGTGTTTTTGTATGTGAAATTTTTCTTAGAAATTGTTGACACGATACAGCTACATCGCTTTTCATTTAAGTTCGAATTGACAAAAGCAATTACAGGTTATGGGAAAGTTTTTATTTTGTTCATGTTAACGTATCTGTTATGTATTTCGAGAATAATTAATTACTACGGTAAAGTCATAAAAGATAGTCATCGTGAGCTAGTGTAATCACTGGGCATATGAGACTTGGGAACTGATGTCTCAGGGTGATGGGCGCAGTGTGGTGTTACACAGAAATGTTCTGGGTGCCACAGCATTTGCTATGGGCAGAGGCTGCACTTACCATCAGGTGAATGTTTTGCTCGTTTCATCATTTTAAACAATAAAATAAAAAGATTAGTGCAGTCAATTTTGTTTATTAGGATATTACTAAGTCTACTTTCTGACGATAGAAAATTACATCATGATGTTCAAGCTAGAAGTAGGTTTGTCCTCGTTATGCCAATTCCGTTGGAAAAACGGGGGTTCACCGCACAATCATAGTGAAAGTTTCAGTTAGAACGTGAGAATGTTTTGCAGTAAACCAGGCGCATAAACGTTGAATGGGTAACATTAAATCGCTTTGATTTAACGTTTGAAAGATAGTGAACATTGATTAAAGTAAAAAATAAAATATAAAGATAAGAGAAAATGTAATTTGTATTTTTTGGTCTATATAAGGTGGGAAAAACGAACGCAACATGGAGGGAACGAACATTAAACATTGAAGACAGCCAATTTCACTCAAAGGAAACATTATTTTGTTTTTAAAAATAAGAATAACTGCAACTGTAAAAAAGCTAGCCCGGAATCGAACCAAAGAGAATCTAGCACCCTATCTCATCCCGTGGGTATCGCAAAATTCGACAGAGGGATAATAACCGGGAGATAGGTAGCTGTATCTTCCTGGAACATATAAGAATCAATAAACAGCGGTTGCCAACTAGCCTGCCAAGCGTGGCAACTATGGCAAAATACCCCCAAATTGGCCTATGGAAGAACTATGTTCAGCAGTGGACTAGTTGTGGGCTGAAATGATGACAATGAAATGTCAATAAAAACAAAAAGAAAAACTTTGAATCCATCTTCGATGTTATTAAAAAAATGATACAATTCACCGTACAGATTTGCGAGTATATTAATCGATAAGATTTGAAAATATCGATACTTAATCTCGTCATTACTTAATTATGTGCTTCAAAACAAAATAATAAAATGTTATTTTGTCTGCATATGTATCGATGACTTTGGTTTATCATTCAAAACATATGAGTAACTTAGTGCGTAATTAAATATATTCCGAATAAAAAATACAACTTTGAATACACAGCTACTGCAATATCAAGACTGTCTAAGGCACTCAATGGGTCATCATTATCATTTCAGCCCATCACTAGTCCACTGCTGAACATAGGCCTCACCCACAGATTGTCACAAAAGTTTGTAGCTCTTTATGGGGGGTCTCTAGGCCACGGGTAGTATGTAGTAGCATCTTATTACCAACAATTGTATGCCCCATTCACCATACTACACTATAAGCTTTACCCTAGAGTTCTGTGAGAACGGCTGTTACCCGAGTGTGCCCATTGACTGTGAGCGGTGTGGTAGCGGCTAGCCGCGTGTTGGTTGCTTAAGAGAATCTACCACCCCATCTCATCCCGTGGGTGTCGTAAAAGTCGACAGAGGCAAAATTGAAACCAGAAGATGGGCAGCAGCATCTTCCTGGAACATCAGAATAAATAAGCTGCGGTACCCAACCAGCCTGCCAAGCGTGGAAACTATGGAAAAATTCCCCCCAAAATGAGAGCTACAAACTTTTGTAGCAATCTATGGGGAGGCCTATGTTCAGCAGTAGATTAGTGGTAGACTGAAATGATGACGATGATGATGATGATGATAGTACTCGATCGTCACCCCAACTTATAATTAGATAGAAAAAGCTAAACAAATATTAATAATGAAATTAACGCAAATACAATACAAGCCATAAATAAGGATAAACTTGTCAAAATACCAAAGTGGATTGGACAAATTATGAAGATATATAAAATTATTTGAGTGTGAGATTTTAGTGTCAATGACCTGTACATGTTCAATTATCACTCCTACATTTTTTGCTTTTGCTATCTTCTTAATTTTTTTCTAATAAAGTAATTTTACTAGGATTTAATTTACTAGGAAGCCGAAGTGTCAATGACCGTACATACTTAATGACGACGACTCTACTCGCTTGTTAGATCTGTAGTTAATTTATGACTTTATTTGTTCTACAACATAAGCTAACCAACAGGATAAACCGAGAGAATTTTATTGATTTTTTTTGCATACGTTATTCTTTTTTATTTAATTGGTTTTCGATCAAGCAATTTTATTTTTTCAGGTTGTAAAAGTTCATAAAAAAGAATTAGCATATGGATAACAGCTTTGAAGCAAATTTAAATAATAAAACTCTATGCGTCATCCTATATGTATGCACTTATAGTTGGTACCATCGCAGTGCTAACACCACTCTGGTTTATGTGGAAGATTTGTTTGCTTTTGTTTTCTTTTTATTAAAAATCGATGCCCCCCAGTAGGATTTCTCCTGTATCGTGAATGCGTTTTACAGACATATATTTCACATGCACAGCACAACCAGATCCGAAAACCAACCATTTGTGTTTTGCACAAATGTTGGCTCCGGCTGGGATTCGAACCCAGAACTCGTGGCGTAGAAGTCAGGTACTCTAACCACTAGGCCACGCGGAGGTCAGAGTGTAATTATTATGGGACTTAAGAACCGATGTCTCAGGGCGACGAGCGCGGCGGACTCTATCCAGAACATTCCAATACAAAGTTCATGATCACGCCGGAATTGTCAAAACAGGCGTGGTATTAATATAAATATATGAACTGCGGTTGCCAACCCGCCTGCCAAGTGTGACAAATATGGCGAAATCCCTCCCAAAATGTGAGATCTTTCGTAGCAATCTATGGGCCTGTCTGCACCCTAGTGGACTAGTGATGAGGTGGAGTATAATAAGATGATGATGATGAACAGCTTTATTTTTTATTTTTTTGCTAAAGTTACGAGACGAGCAAAACGTTCACCTGATGGTAAGTGCCACGTCTGCCCATAACAGATGCTGCGTTACTCAGAATATTTCTGTGTAGCACCACACTGCGCCCGTCACCTTGAGACATTAGTTCTAAAGTCTCATACGCCCAGTGATTACGCTAGCTCACAGTGCCCTTCAGACCGAAACACAGTAATGTTTGCACACTACTACTTCACGGCAGAATAACTGGCCCTGGGGTGGTACCTACTTAGACGGATTCCTGCATAGGAATCCTACCACCACCACTTGCTGGTGTTGTCATTTTCTTGGCCCCCATCGGTAATGATGACGATAGAATTCGATTCATCATCTCATCGTGAGGCTTCTCAAGTTCGTAGCATTACGTTTTATAGCCTACTAGCTGATGCCCGTGACTTCGTATGCTTTGTCATAGGTTTTTAAAATATCCCGTGGGAACTATTTCATGTTCCGGGATAAAAAGTTTCCTGTGTCCCTCCTTAGGACGCAAGCTATCTCTGTGCCAAATATTGCCAAGAACGGTTTAGCGGTTGAACCGTGAAAAGGTAATAAACAGACAGAGAGAGTTACTTTCGCATTTATAATAATGGATACCTTTTCTTAATAAACGGGAAATCTAATTAAAGATTTTTTTTTAAGTCAGTATTTTTTTTCATTGCATGTATGTAGTGACGAAACGAGAAATCGTTAACCTGATCATAAATGCTGTGTCACCCAGAACATTTCTGCGTGACACTACACTGCGCCTTTATTTCGGGCTTTTCTTATGTCTTCAGACAAGGAATTTCAGAGAAGTGCAGCCTGAACAGTAAAGGAATTACTGGTGAACTCTTTCAAGAGTTAAGTGAAGATACTGAAGTTTATCTTTAAGATAAGAAGGAGAAGTTGGGCTATTTAAAATAGAACGTTAGCCCAGAAGATACATGTAGTACGAGTATACTCGTAAAATGGCGCTGATAACCCTGAGACAGTTCTTAAGTCTCATATGCCCAGTGATTATACTAGCTCTAAGTGCCGAAACACAGTAATGTTTGCACACTACTGCTTCATGGCAGAATAACTTGCCCTGCGATAGTGCGGATGCGCATATTAATCCATCCACATAAACGGATTCGAACGGATTTAGTATTTCCTGTGATGAGCGCATTAAAACACACAAACACTCGAGCTTTATTATAGTGTTAAGATAAGAAAAATATTATAGAGACTATGCATAACTTAATATATCAAAGGAGAGCAATGTTGCTGGGTAGTTGTCTACGATTTGTAATTCGAGATGTTTCATGTAAACAATAAAATGCCACTGCCAAAGTGACATTCCAGAAATAATAAACATTTACATGATTTATACCTTAAAAAATATACAATTATCATTGACCAATTAAAATATCTACCTACCTAGATTTACCTATCTGGATTCCTGCTTAGGAATTCTACCACCGGATGAAAACTGTGTCTAAAGCGATTGTGATGTCCGAAGCCTGTAATTAGGTTTATAAACCTAGTTACTTCGATGTTTGCGAATGCGAAAGCGAATATACTTTTTAATTTTTTTAATTTTTTTTTATTTAATAAAAGTGACGGAACGAGCAAAGCGTTCACCTGGTGGTAAGTGCAACGTCTGTCCATAACAAATGCTATGTCACCCAGAACAGTGTGACACCACAATGCGCCCGTCACCCTGAGACATCAGTTCTTAAGTCTCATATGCCCAGTGATTACGCTAGCTCACAGTGCCCTTCAAACCGAAACACAGTAATGTTTGCACACTACTGCTTCACGGCGGAATAACTGGCACTGGGGTGGTACCTACCTAGACGGATTCCTGCATAGGAATCCTACCACCAGTAAAAACTTTTTAAATCTTGCGCTATTTCTGTATGGGTAAAAGTGGACAGTAAATTGATTGACAGGTACACCACGCCATAAGTCGCCCGCACATATTAGCGCCTTTGCTCTCTCTTCGGATCAATTAATGTAATAATTGTTTCGAGGTTATGTATCTCTCCGGAATTGCGGAAAGTGCAGCAAATCTTATTCCGGATTACTGAACTGAGCCGATTTTTAGTTTGAATATTTATGCCAACTATGATGAAATAGTTATAAACATAATTCACAAATAAATCAATTACACTACAATATTTAAATACCTGGAAGGAAACAGTTATTTGTTATAAAATAATATATAAGTACTAGTGGTCGCCCACTGGTCGAAATTCGATCGTAATTCGATCGTAATTTATATTTTTTAAGTTTGAATGTTATTGAGGTTTGAGGGATTATTTGTAGGCAACATTTTAAAATTATATAAGGACAATCTCTCTACTGACATTGACAGTATGAACATACAAAAAAGATAGAACATTATTTGATTGTCATTGTCAGTATGAATGTAAATAACTAGTGTTTTTTTTTGTATTTGTAACACATTCGATTTATTAGATATAAATTTTAGCTTCCTAGCTTCATATCCATTCAAAAATCTCACACCCGAAAAGGGATCAAAGTTTTCTGTTCTCGTATTAATATAGGTATATAGATAATATATATAATATTTGATATAAAAAAAACAAATATATCTCTCGATTTTTGAAAGGAAAATATGAAGTATTTGTGACAATCACATTCGCAATATATTCGCACGACTTTTGCGAATGCGAAAATATCCGAATATTCGGGAATGCCATTGCGAATTACGTTACGTCACTACTAGGTTTACTACCGTACAAATTGCAGTTGCGTTTTATCTAATACATATCATTAATCCGACGGTTTTGGCAAGATCTTTAAACAGATAACGGATACGTGATGTGAAGACAAAATTGCAATATTTTAGAAGCCAGAGAAGCGACAGAGTAGAACGTGATTTGGTTTTATTTGCTATTTTTACACTGACACCTTTTAACGAACGTTCATTGCGACCATTTAAAAATTTAATTTAAGGCTACAACGACGATAATGATTATTATATAATTTATAATTTAGTGTAAACTGTGCCCAACGTAAGGATTTATCTTGTAGCATGGGTATAATATACCTGGAGTTCACTACAGGCCGAAAAAATACATATATCGTCGAGAAACGAACCCACCCCCGCAGCGCCGCTCAGGCAAAAGAATGACATTGTTAATAAAAATATTTGATTTAATTTTGTGAGTCAAACATTTTAATTAAAAAAATACCATGAAAACACCAATGAAAAAAAAAACGACAGAAGCCGATCTAGACGTTTCGCGGAAATTAAATAATAAAAAATATTTAATTTGGAGGTAAAATTATGTATAATTTCATTTTGGAATTATGAAAACAAAACGTTCTTACGTTCGATAATGCTTATATTAATAAAGCTCACTTACCGTGATCAGTAGTTTTTGTGACATCTCGGCTTTGCGTGGATCGATAAATTAAAAAAAGTCGATCTGACGTGAACGTGCGCGGTGGTCCGTGGACAATCTAAGTTTGACGCTCGGACCGGTCCCAGAAGCTTTTTGCTTAATCTCATACCGTGGACCTACTAACTGTCTCGTGCGCTTTAGAGTGTGAGAGGTGACAATGAAACTAAAATATTATCACGGCTAACGGAATGTAGAATAAGACGTTGATTAATGATAAAATATCATTGTGATAAAAAGAAATGTAATTACTTGAAGTAAATGTCTTATGCAGTATTTACTTACTGCAAATAAGAGACGATAGTGTTACTCTTCTTGGCGATTTTGACCATATCGATATCATCCGGTTACGAGTAACAGCTTACACAGGATAATATAGTGCCGTTTCCGTCTACCAAGCGTGGTATGTAAATCCAGGATGAAGAAGAAGTATCCATCCAGCAACTAACCAATATGATCGCAAAGATCGCAATAGATGCAAAAAATTTCAAAAATTTTTTTTTGCTTAGAATTGGGCTCGACAGCTAGGCGACAGCCAATAGCCCAGTGGCATTTATAAAAATCTTAAGAGTTTTAACAAACTGATTAGGAAAAGTTACATCAAGCATTGTGACTTGTTTTTGTTGTTCTAAACTTATAATTATATGTGACTTTATAATATTGAAGCTGCACTCAATTATTCTAGTAACCTTTGCTCAAGTATTTCTGGTTGAGTTTTGATATTCTATTTTTCACACCACACCTATATTACAGTCTCTATAAATCTTATTTTATTTTTAGAACGGGACTTCAACACCGACATTAGTACTGGAGTGAAATCATTGAATAAATCGAAAATATTTGAATAGAATTAAAAAAAAAAACGTGCAACTCAGTACACATGACAATAGAAAACACTTTTTCATTTAAAATTTTATTAGAATAATAATTATCAAACATGAATTAACCAAAATATTACACATTGGAAAATAACGGCTCAGTATGTAAACAATAACCAATTAATCGATAAATATTAATTAAGAGCAGCAGAAACGTTCGTAAACACAACACTGAATTTCTCGTCTCAAAAATCAATTCGACTAGCAATCGAGTTTGTGTAGTCGGAAACTAAGGATGCAGAATGTGAAAGTCTAAGCGAATTATAGTTTATTTTACAAAGAGTGTCATTAATTGAGAATATTGATAGGCAAACAGATAAATTAATCGTCGTCGTCATCATGGTAAATATAAATTATCATACAAAAAAATAAAAACAGATGTTCTGTCTCTGATGTCTGTAGAATTGATATGACTTAAAACTGTTAAAAAACTATTATTTTTAAGAGTTTGAAGTTTTCATCGCAATGTCTCAGAAAACACTTAATTAACATACATTCTTGTGTCCACGCCGAAAAAGAAGGGAGCATAGTTGGTTCACGAGGAAAATGTTTCTTATTTTCGTATTATTTCATTTTTTAATTCGGTATGGTACGTTTGCTTATTAATTTCGCACAACACTATTTGAGATGTTCTTGAACTTGACCGTTGACTTTTTGAAAAATTTACGACAAGTTTTGATATCTGCCAAGTTTTTGTATCCTTCAATTTTTAAATTAAATATGTTTAATTAGCCTACGTCAACGACTGATATGGAAAAGTAGTCTAAAGAATTCACTTAATATAGAGATATTCATTGAATATAGAGTTTAGGTAACAAGTAATTTCGTATTGTATTTTTTATTCGTAAATGGCCATTATCTCTGTTTTGAAATTTATTTATATTTTATAATTTATTTAAATTTATTATTATTTTTACATAGTAAAAAAATATTACGATATTACGTAATACTGTGGAAAGGGCTATGCTCGGAATTTCTTTGCGAGATAAAATCCGTAACGATGTTATCCGCAGCAGAACTAGAATTACCGACATAGCCCTAAGGATTAGCAAGCTGAAGTGGCAATGGGCCGGCCATATAGCTCGGAGAACCGATAACCGTTGGGGAAGAAAGGTTCTCGAGCGGCAACCTCGAACCGGCAAACGCAGTTTAGGGTAGGGTAGTAGTAACCCTCCACTAGATGGAGCGACGACCTACACGGTTTTGCAAGAAGTCGATGGATGCAGGTGGCTCAGGACCGTGTTTTGTGGCAATCTATGGGGGAGGCCTATGTTCAACAGTGGACTATGGTAGGCTGAAATGATGATGATGATGACGTAATACAAAGATGTATTAATATAATTATCTTATCTGATAAATTACATGTTATTATTTTAATATTAAATCGTCATCATCATTTAAAGCTATCACAGTCCACTGTTGAACATAGGCTTCCCCCTATTGAAATCCATCGCGCTGAAAACGATTATGCAATTCGAGCTAGGAGCTCTCGGGGTTTTGGATGACGAGCTGGACGGAGCGTGGACTTCCGAGACAAAACGTCTCCAGCTTTACGTTGAGTTTCAATGTGCCTCTTACCAACTACTAATTATTTAATGATCAAAATTATATAAAAATTTAATTAATCGATTATTAAAAAAATCTTAAGTTATGATTTTTGTATAATATGTTTATCAAAAATGACTAATATAAATTACTGTCATAAATATAGTAATGTTTTAAAAGTTTATATATTCCTAAAAACTATAAAAGGTTTGATCAATACATATAATAGTACACACAGTATATATACAGTATATATAAATATTATAATGTAAGTTTAAATTGTATTTGGTTATAGTGCTTGTGTAGATATTTACGATTTACTGTACGGTTATCATCTAGAGTTTGGCAAAATAGGTCGTAATTGGGATCGGTCAATTTAATTAGCTCTCTTACGGGGAACTACGAGTAGTTCCCTTTTTTAGTTCGTTAGTTTTTCAATGAAAGAAAGTGTTGTACCACTAAACTTTCAATAAAATGGAAAAAAAGTACTGTGTATATACATAATATTACATAATATTTTGTATTTTAATTTAAACAAATAAAAATATTTAACAGTCCAATAATATTAAGTAAGTACAAGGAATATTTATTTCTAATATTAACTAAATAACCAATATCTTATCCATTACGTAATTCAAAAATGATTGATTTTAATCTAACTTTAAACATTTTATAATTAAAATATTCAAGTCGTATTTAATTTAAGTTATGTTTGTAATCTAAACATTCTTGACTTAAAAAATACGATAATAGCTCGCATAGTTCTAAAAGAGCGCTTTTCCGAAATAGGTCGTTCACTAACTACACAACTCTAATAACAACCTGCTACCCGACAGATCTTAATATATCTGTAGCGACATACATATAACTGGTGTTAGGATTCCTACGCAGGGCCAGTTATTCTGCCGTGAAGCAGTAGTGTGCAAACATTATTGTGTTTCGGTCTAAAGGGCACTGTGAGCTAGCGTAATCACTGTGCATATGAGACTTAAGAACACAAGTCTCTGGGTGACGGGCGCAGTGTGGTGTCACACAGAAATGTTCTGGATGACACAGCATTTGTTATTGGCGTTGTTTAGACGTTGCACTTATCATTAGGTGAACGTTTTGCTCGTCTCGTCACTTTTTCCAATAAAAAAACTACATGAGAAACTGAGTGAATAGGTCACACGTTACGCGCTATTGAACTATTCATTCAAACATACAAGGTAAGAGTCAGTTTGTGTACGACAGTGGAATAAATGTTAAACACGGTAATTATAAATTAGATTTAATTATTATGTCCTTATATAAGAAATTGGCGTTTTGAGTGGGAGGAATATAAAGTCGTTTTTTTTTGTAAAATATATTTAAATAATCAAAATATGAACCGTTGTCGTCTTGCACTTTTGCCATATCATAGGTAGTTCATTGATCCCTTTACTAAAAAAACTGTGGGGGCGAGAATCAATAAACTCTGAAGGCGGTTTGGACTGCCACATCGGAGATGAACTTTTCTCCTTGTAAGAAGTTTTCCAGATTTCGGAATAAAATAGTAATCTATTGGAGCAAGATCCGGCGAGTACGGTGGATGTCGCAGACATTCCAGTTTGCAGCTCCTCTAGTTGCCGTCTGTTGTGGAGTTTGTGGTCTAGCGTTGTCCTGAAGCAGCAGTGGCCTAGAGCTATTGACCAATCTCGGTTGTTTAACAACGAGTTCTTCCATCATGGTTTGCAGTTGCTGACAATAGATATCCGCCGTAATCGATTGACCAGATTCTAGAAAGTTTTTTTTTTATTTGAAAAAAAACGAAGCCCCACAGTAGAATTTTCTCCTGTATCGTGGGTGCGTTTTACAAACATACATTTCACATGCACAACACAACCAGACCCGAAAAGCAACAATTTGTGTTTTTGCACAAATGTTGCCTCCGGCTGGGAATCGAACCCAGGACCGGTGGTGCAGAGGTCAGGTACGCAAACCACTACGCCACGCGGTCGACAGTTATAGTAAACGATGCAATAGTCCACCAAGCACTCACAAGTAACTTTTTCTGAGTACATTTTTGCTTGGGACAGGATTTGGCTGGTTCTGCAGGGTTCAGCCATTACAACGAGTGCTTCCGATTATCGTACAGGGTCCACTTTTCATCACAGGTAATGACCCGTTTAATAGTTCCTTTATTATTGTGCCGGTTGAGCAATGTAACGCAGCAGTCGAAGCGTGTTTGCTGGTTTGCTTTACTCAATTCATGAGGTTCAAAATTTTCTACTTTCCCTGTTTGCCGGTTAGATTGAAACAGTTTTATCACTCACAGCGAAGCCTGCAGCTAACTATAAAGTGGTTTGCGATGGATTTTATTTTTCATTGTGCTTTCATTAACATGTGCTTGTAAGTGGGGAAGAGTTGAGCCTTGTGGATACTGCTGTCTTTCTTGGAATAACTCTTGACGCAAAACTTCAATGGAGCCCCCATATATCTAAACTAGCAAGTAGACTTAGCTCTGCAGCTTATGCTGTAAAAAAAATTAGGAATTTGACTAACGTTGAAACTGCTAGATTGGTTTATTTTAGTTATTTTCATAGCATAATGTCTTATGGTATTTTGCTATGGGGAAATGCAACTGATGTTGAAGTGATTTTTGTTTTGCAAAAGAGGGCCGTAAGAGCTATTTATAATCTTGGCTCTAAAGTGTCTCTTAGGGATAAATTTAAAGAAATTAATATCTTAACCTTGGCCTCTCAATATATATTTGAAAACGTTTTGTATGCACACAAGAACATAAACCAGTTCACTAAAAAAAGTGATGTTCATAATGTGAATACCAGGAACAAGCCCAAATTAATTATGCCAGTTACCCGACTTCACAGAGTCAGTAACTCTTTTATGGGGCAATGTATACGTTTTTACAACAAAATCCCAGAAAGTGCTAAAAGTCTTTCAATCAAAAAGTTTAAATTTTATATTAAACAAAGACTTCATAAAAAGGGTTATTATAATATTAAAGAATACATAGATGATGATAACCCCTGGGAATGAGGTGATCGCCGCCAAGCCATTTCTACATCTTTATAATACAGCTATTGTAATACAGTTATTGTACATTATTTTAAAAATGACTAAAAAAAAAAAAGCCCGCTGGGTTTCTTACTGGTTCTTCCCAGGACAGAGGCATTTTTGCGAACCAGTGTAGCTTAAAAAAAAATGACTTTCAATAAGTACTATGTAAATAGTCTATATTGAATAAAAATTTATTCTATTCTATTCTGTTCTATTCATTATCAACTTTGGTCTCCGGCCGTCCACGGGGCTTGCTCTGAAGGTAGAACTTTCCAGAACGAAAACGTTGGAACCAAACGCGTACCGTGTTTTCTATTGCGACACCAGCGCCATACACATCGTTGATCCTTCGAGCTGTTTCTGCGGCACTACCAACCTTAGGGCAGACCGGGGATAGTTGACCACGTTTTTGGTTATAATTTTTTTTTAAACTATTGTCTTTATGATAATGAGAAATATTGTAAACTGTGCCAAATTTCATAGTCAATTATAAAAAAATGTTCTATGTGAATATTATTAAATAAAATCAGGATTTTTTCAGTTTTTGGGAAACCTCTCCGCGATGGTCAACCTGCCCCAATGCTGGGGTAGGTAGACTAGTCAACTGGAGTAGGTTAGCTTAAATTACGGGATGACAAAATTTAATGTGTAATAAAAAATTCACAGAAATATTCTTGGTGACACGGCATTTCTCATTGGCAGACGTTGCATTTACCATCAGGTGAACGTTTAGCTCGTCTCGTCACTTTATCCGATAAAAAAGTCATTAGTTTTGCAGAATTCTCCGCAGACGGGCTTATTTATAAATGAATGATTAATTTTTATCTCAAACTTTGATTTTTTTCGTAAACCATAAATATTTTCGAAAAAACAGCAACATATGGATCATAGTCAACAAACCGCAATACGCAATTGGCCTACCAACCCCGACCAGAGCTTCTGCCGTCAAAAATTCACTAAACTATTATCCTTGCATAATAGTCATAATACGTATTAGTATACATTCTATAATAATTTACTTTCAATTTCAAATTAAATTTATATGAGCTTGACTATAAATTACAATGTAAGAACGAAAAAGATGTGTTGATGAAAAACTACTTAGGTATCCCAATTATTGATATTGCGCTCTAATTCGCAGTGAGTCATTTCCTCGTGTCTCGCGTTCTGTGCGAATGATCGGTCAAGCAGCCAACTTTCTTTGAGTGCAACATTGATTCTCTCAGTCAAACCTGCAAGAAGCTAGGAGCATCTAGTCTACCTACCCCAGTCCCAAACCAACCCCGGTCTGCCCTACTGGTGCCAAGGTAGAACTCGTACTCGTAAATAAAGCGATATTTCAAGTTTTCCATTGTGCGAGATGAGCGGCGCCAAAGAAAAAACTAATGAGGAAAAATACAAATGAATGACTGTTTTCGAAACTCAAATACAACAGCTAAATGGATTCATAAATTTGAATTTGGAATTAGTAATGAAAGTGGATATATTTCAGATCAAAGTGGCGAGTACGCCAATTTCTTATGTAAATACCTAGTGCTATAGATCGGACCCAAATCCATAATTAAATAATGTTGGCAAACGCAGATTATTTATTCAGATGTTCCAAGAAGATGCTGATGCACATCTCCTGGTTTTTTATTTTCCTTCTGTCGACTTTTACGACATCCACGGGACATAGGGTGGTAGATTCTCTTAAGCCGTACCGCTCGGCACATTTTTGTTTATTCATGTTTATATATATTAATTATAATCAATTTTCTAAAATATATAAGTTTCATTTCTGACGCTTATTCTGTGTTGCACACGCTATTTTTATTTATTTGCGTAAACATATTTCGCTCTCCAATCTGACAGTCGTGGCAACTATGGCAAAATCCTCCCAAATTGAGGCTACAAAATTTTGTGGCAACTATAGAGGAGATCCATGTTGCATGTAATAAGCATAAATGATGATGACGCCCATAATTAACAAAAAAACACCTAGATGTACGAAACGATTAAATACAACAAAAACCTTAAAAGCGATGTATATTCAATAACAATCTTCGCTTAATGCGATGTATATTTGATAATAAACTTTGCTTCGCTTAAATGCGATGTATATTCGGTGGTAAACATCGCTTTATATGGTTTCGTCTGCACTTAATTATACCACAAATTTTAAATGATATCTAATAACCATCAGCCTAATTTGCGAGTCCTTGATATGTTACGTTGTAAACGGCAGTAACTGACATTTATTGCCCGCCTTCCGATAACGAATTCATAAGAGCGAAATAATTGGAGCATTGAACCCTGATTCGCCTTAAACTAATTCCGGTTCATAGAGGTTGATTTTTTTGATTTCGTTATATAATTACAGAGTTATATTATTGGATAAAGTGATGAAACGAGCAAAACGTTCAGCTGATGGTAAGTGCAACGTCTGCCCATAACAAATGCTGTGTCACCCAGAAAATTTCTGTGTGACACCACATTGTGCCCATCACCCTGAGACATAAGTTCTTAAGTCCCATATGCCCAGTAATTACGCTAGCTCACAGTGCCCTTCAAACCGAAACACAGTAATATTTGCACACTACTGCTTCACGGCAGCATACCTGGCCCTGGGGTGGTACCTATCTAGACGGATTCCTTCATAGGCAGCAGCATCTTCCTGGAAAATCTGAATAAATAAACTGCGGTTCCCAACCCGCCTGCCAAGCTACAAACTTTTGTGGTTATCTATGCCCCCATAGATAGCCACAAAAGTTTGTAGGCCTATGTTCAGCATTGGACTTGTGATAGGCTGAAACGACGACGACGACTATGTTGATAATAACCTACACTATGTTAATAATTAGTACCACTTTCCACCTACTTCAAATTTGGACAATTTTTTTTATATAATAAACAACTGCTGGATTAGGCGAACACTAGCTCGGAGAACGCGTTTAGACTAGATGGAGAGACGATCTGCGCAAGTCTGGCAGCAACTAGATGCGTAAAGCCGGATATTGAGCTTTGCGGCTATTTGGAGAGCCCAGTGGACTGCCGCAGGTTGATGATACAAAAGACTTTGCAATTACAGTTGTAACGTTCTGGGTGACACAGTATTTGTTATTGGTAGACGTTGCACTTACCATGGAGAACGTTTCGCTCGCTTCGTCACTTTATTCAATAAAAAGTAAATCATGTTTAAATGATACTTATTTTACTGATTTTATCGCGTTTAATGTTTAACTATTTATAACCAGACGTTTCGAGTGCTTTACAGCACCCATGGTCACGGAAGGACTGAGGTGACAGATGGCCTGATGTCATAGTTAACCCGGTACCTTCACCTTTTAATTATTATTTTTGGTCTGATCTACGCAGAAAGAAATGGGTCTTGAAGTCTTGCAGTGGTATGCTTGGTTTTTGATTTAATTTTATTTATTATTGGATCCCAAGCTGGTGGTAATACCCAACCATCTTCTCTATTGAAATTAGGATGTTTTTTGATTTCAATAGCCTCGCGAATCATCCTTGGTAGGAATCGGTGTTCTTTTGCACGGATCTGTGGTTTATCAAATCTGATGTAATGGTTGGGATGATCCAGAATATGGTCACAGACTGCAGACTGCACTCGAAACGTCGGGTTATAAATAGTAAAACATTAAACGCGATAAAATCCATGAAATTAGTTTCATTTAAATGTGTAGTGTTCGCGTAAATATAATAAATCATTAAGTAAATCTTGAATACATAGCAATGACTTTATCAAAGCCCGCCAACGCACCCGAAATTGCTCTGGTATTGCGGATGTTTATGGGCGGTGATCACTTACCATCAGGTGAGCCGCTTGCTCGTTAGCTCTTTCATAGAAAACTGTAATAGTGCAATGCTAAATTTGTAATTGGTTTATTAGTGAATTACGTTTGTATCTGTTTCGTCGCAGTTGACTATAAACTTTTCAGTATCAAAACAAATAAAACTATAATAGTCATCGTTACAATTTGCTTTCGAATAGGGCATTTGCGTATTTAACGAATAGTTACAGTTACTCTATCAGTTAATGCCGTTTTAGGTTACGTTATAAAATAAAATGTGCCAAATTAAGGAAAGCGTGGGCCGGAGCTAGAGACAATAACTGTGTCTTACGAACAACTGTGCTTCAAAAGGTATGCCTTAGGTAATGCCTAACCTTTTCAATGGACTTTTGGTAAGCATATGAGACAAATAACGGAAATTAATTAAATTTTTTGTTGTAGTTTCGTAGTTTTATTTTAATGTCGACCGCGTGGCGTAGTGGTTAGCGTACCTGACTTCTGCACCATCGGTCCTGGGTTCGATTCCCAGCCGGAGGTAACATTTGTGCAAAAACACAAATTGTTGCTTTTCGGGTCATGTTGTGTTGTGCATGTAAAATGTATGTTTGTAAAACGCACCCACGATACAGGAGAAATTACCTACTATAGGGCTTCGTTTTTTAAAAAATGAAATGAAGAAAATAGTAGAAGGTTACGAGACGAGACGAGCAAAAACGTACACTTTACGGCGAGTGCAACGTCTGCCCATAACAAATGCTGTACCCTCGAGACATCGGCTCTTAAGTGTCACATGCACAGTAATTATACCAGCTCTCAGTGCTCTTCAGATCGAAACACACTGGTTCACGGCATAATATCTGTCCCTACGATGGTACGGACTCCTGCATAGGAACCCATCCACCAGTAAATTTCGAGAAAGTAACATTAGTGGCGGCAGACAACGATTAACAAACGTTTTTACTGGTGATAGGATTCCTATGCAGGAATCCGTCTAGGTAGGTACTACCACAATCCAGTTAGTCTGCCGTGAAGCAGTAGTGTGCAAATTACTGTGTTTCTGTCTGAGCTAGTGTAATCACTGTCTATAAAAGACTTAAGAAGTTATGTCTCAGAGTCACGGGCGTAGTGTAGTGCCAAACAGAAATGTTCTGGGTGACACAGCATTTGTTATGGACAGACGTTGCACTACACTGCACACTCGTGCACGAGTCTATAATCCATTAAATAATTAGTTACAACTTTCATGTTATTATATATTTTTGTATTAGGCTAAATAAAGGCTTAATTGAGATTTGACTTTCAATTATAATGGGGCCGGCTCTTGCATATTGTCTACTAAAACCTTTATGTCGCAGTTGATTGTTTATGAGCAGATGGTATCGTCTATATATCGAATGGATTCCACATTATGGGATGGTAGGATTCCGTATGCAGGAATCCGTCTAGGTAGGTACCACCCCAGGGCCAGTTATTCTGCCGTGAAGCAGTAGTGAGCAAACATTACTGTGTTTCGGTTAGAAGGGCACTGAGGGCTAGCGTAATCAGTGGGCATATGAGACTTAAGAACTGATGTCTCAGGGTGACGGGCGCAGTGTGGTGTCATACAGTAATTTGCTGGGTAACACAGCAGTTTATTATGGGCAGGCGTTACACTTACCATCAGGTGAACGTTTTGCTCGTTCCGTCCCTTTTATGAAATAAAAAAAAAGATTTGCAATCAATGATGCTCAACTGGATGTTACTTAGTAGGTATATGTTCGTGAGATTTTTATCTGACCAGTTTTTGTTTATAAAACGATGCCCTACTATAATACAGAAGAAATCCTAGTGGATTTTCGTATCTCCGGTCGGCTGGAATGCGGACTTAGGACCCGCGGCGCAGAAGTCCTCTGACCACTAGCCACACAGAACAGAAAAAAAATCTGTTCTGTGACTGGCCGTGTGGTCGTTTTTTTTTCTTTTAAAATATTTCCTCTGGTGGTGGGATTTCTATGCAGGAATCCGTCTAGGTAGGTACTACCCCAGGGCCCAGGTTATTGGCCCTGGGGTAGTACCTACCTAACCGTGAAGCAGTAGTGTACAAACATGATTGTGATAGTGTAATTACTGTCTCATTTTACTAATTGATTTCTCAGGGTGATCGGCGCAGTGTGGTGTCACAAAGGAATGATCCGGGTGACACAGCATTTGCTATGGGCAGCCGCTGCACTTACCATCAGGTGAGCGTTTTGCTCGTTTCCTCGTTCTTTTAATTGTTAAATTTTTCCAATTAAAATGAACAATTATTAGGCTAATGTTCGTAGAAAACGTTAAATCAATACACACTATAAAAATTTTTTATTTTTTTAAATTACTAAAATAAAACTATAGGCTTTGTATGTTTGAACGCCCTTATCTCAGGAAATAATAATCCGATTAAAAGAAATGCATTAGACAGCCCGTTTATTGGGGAACGTTCTAGACTGTAAAACGCTCAAGAAGGCACACCAAGAACCAAATAAGCGCGTCAGCAAGGTACACTACCATACGCCGCAATAATGTGGTCGGGTTATTACACGCGCATCAACCCGCGGGGCACCTCTAGTGTTTTAATAAAATTAGATCCTAAATTATGATGTAAATGTCAGCCGACATTCACAAACGGTTCCTTGACATTTACAGAGCAGTTTACGGACATGATTTAGTTATATAAGATTCAAGTTAGATAAAGCCGTGTGGTGGCGGCTCGTTAAAAGAATACTACCACTCCATCTCATCCAATGGATCTCGTAAAAGGCGAGTAAGGAATTAAACTGCACTGTGCACCCAACAGCGATGTTGGCGATGGGCTCACCACCTATCACACCAAGTGTATTATATTGTTTTGGTGAAACGTGGACTGTGGCAGTCATCTGTTTTTGCAGTGAGTGCCCAGTCTCTGACTACCCCTTATGGGATACAGTCGTGATCTTATGTATGTATGTATGTAAGATTCAAGTTATCAATGTTATCCACGAACAGTCATCGCTGGACATGATTGTTATCGATAAAGCGAGCAATCTCACCTCTTATAACTTTTTGCCGATACGTGTCCGGCAGAGTAGAATAGCACCTTTATCTTTCCTACCGAGGTGTCGTAAGAGGCGGCTAAGGTTTGTTACGGATAGCCTTTATTCGTGCGGATATATATGCAGATTAACTCTATAATTTACAATGCTATTATCACTATACTTTTTTTTTAATTGTATAAAGTAATGAAACGAGCAAAACGTTCACCTGATGGTAAGCGCAACGTCTGCCCATAACAAATGCTGTGTCACACGGAAAATTTCTATGTGACTCGACACTGTGCCCATCACCCTGAGACATAAGTTCTTAAGTCTCATATGACCAGTGATTACGCTAGCTCACAGTGCCCTTCAAACCGAAACACAGTAATGTTTGCACACTACTGCTTCACGGCAGAATAACTGGCCCTGGGGTGGTACCTACCTAGACGGATTCCTGCATAGTAAACCTGCTCGTGGGAACGCAACGGAGTCAGAATATTTTTTTTACTCCTACCAAAATGGCCGTGACATGGTTAGCTATCCGTCACATCTCGTTTCCCGCGGGGACGAAAAGTGGGCTACGTGAGTGGCCTCTGGCTACCCCCTATATGGGATAACGGCGTGACTGTATGAATAACTTAGCTTGTTTCAAATGTTGATCTAGTACTCAAGTACTTAACTGTTAACTCGAGAAACTACATTAAGTCAAGTAAATGTGTACCCTGAAATAGAAAGAAATACAATTAAAGAAAAGTTACGTAATATCCAATAAATATCCTTTTGCTGAGCACAGGCTTCCTCTCATTCTTGAGAGGGATTTGGGGCCGGGAAGAGTCCACGCTGCTCCAATGCAGGTTGGCGGACTTCACATGCCCTCAAAATAGTTTTATTCTTCAGACATGCATGTTTCCTCACGATTTTTCCTTCACCGCCGAGCGCTCAGTAAATCAGCACATAAAATTGAAGAACAATTTTAGTTGTGCCCGCACCGGGGACATAACTTAGGTTACTCGAGCACTATGAAATTTGAAGGGAACGCCCGGCGCCTGAGCTATCATCATCGTTTCAGCCGATAGGCAGCAGTGGACTAGTGATAACTAGTCTGCTGAACATAGGCCTTCCCCATAGATAGCCACAAAAGTTAGTAGCTCTCATTTTGGGGGGATTTTGCCATAGTTGCCACGCTTGGCAGGCGGGTTGTCAACCGCAGTTTTTTTATTAAGGTGTTCTAAGAAGATGCTGTTGCCCATCTCCTGGTTTTTATTTTCCCCCTGTCGATTTTTACGACACCCACGAGATGAGATGGGGTGGTAGATCCTCTTAAGCCGCTACCACAAGGCGCCCTGAGCTGATATTGAATTAATATTAAATAACTTGAATATCATATAGTACTCCGCTGCGAATTTGCTACAAGTTTATAACAAAAACTTCCTAGACGTATAATTTATAATAAGCGTGTTTGAAATAACGATAGGATTATTTTTGTAGGTGCTATTGTACTCTGCCGAACACCTATCGACTATGCAATGTCCCGTACTCGTAACCAATATTTATAATCTGGAAGGAAGAATTATAGTTAGACGAGAAATAATAATGGAGCCGAAGCAGGTCTGGGACCGGGCGCCCGTTTTGAATTTTATAGTACGCGATAATCTGGATTCGATTCCCAGTGCCGTCACCACGGCGCTGAAGCATAGGCAGGGAAATTTCCCCACAATTGCCCACTCTGGATGCGAACAGGTGGACTGCTGGGGGGAGCAGTACGCTTCCCTATGCAGCTGAGGTCGAGTCGTGGGGGAAGAGGAGTGTAGGTGTATCGTTGCCTCTCTCCCTATCCTCCGCGACCGTAATGTGGTCGGCGGCGGAGCCACAGACCATATCCAGCAGCGAAAGCGGAACACCATGGGTTTAGTCGGAAAACACCGTGAAGGCGGGTATGCGTTAGGCATTTCCCCATGTCAAAAAAAAAAAAAAGGCAGGGACAGGCTGTATGAATATATAATACACAAAAACTGCTGAACATAGGCCTCACCCATAGTTTGTCACAAACGTTTGTAACTCTTATTTTGGAGCGATTTTACCATATTTGCCACGCTTTGCAGGCGGGTTGGAAGCCGTTTTATTCAGATGAGGGATAATGTTTCGGGAAGATGCTGCTGCCCATCTCTTGGTTTTCATTTTACTTGCGTCGACTTTTACGACAGCCACGGGATGAAATGGGGTGGTAGATTGTCTTAAGCCGCCACCACACGGTACCACAGGCTGTTACTGAACTGTAATTATAATAGAGAACTCCTCTCATTAGTGAGATGGCTTTGGAGGTGAAAGAGTCCGAACGCTGCTCTAATGCAGGTTGTCGGTCTTCACATGTACTCGAAATATGTCTGTTCCTCAGACATGCAGATTCCTCACGATGTTTTCCTTCACCGCTGAGCACGTGGTAACTAAGCACTTAAAATAACATTTTTAGAGGCGCCGGCACCGGGGATCGAACTCAGATCACCCGCGTACCATGAAATTTAAGGACAATGCCTGCCTGAGCTACCGCGGCTCTTTACTGTATTACTGGCAACTTAACTGTACCACATATAATTACGAGCAAGATTTTCCTATTCAATTTTTCACTCTAGCAGCGTTCACAGCCTACTGTTTGTGTGTTTCCACACAACGCGAATTTTTGTCGATCTTTTGTGATCTTTAAAAGATGAAATTTCTGTGTACCTTTTAATGTTACGTTACTTAAATATGTAGTTTCAGTACCGAGTTTGCGTTATGATAAAAATATGGCTTATTAATTTGGAACAGAATTCATGACTACACAAGTTAGTCTATACATATAATAAAAATGTAAGCTGCATGTGTCTGCACCTTTTAAAATTTTGCGAAATAAATTATCGAAGGGAGCTAAAGATAAGTAGCTAAATACGTTTCTATAATTTTTAGAATTGTCTGTCTGTTTGTCTGTTTGTTTGTGAACGCATCACGTCTAAAGTACTAAATTTATTCAAAATATTCAGTAAGAAAATCGTAAATCATATCCTCCAGTTACTTAGTCTTTATTTTATTAAAATCGGTCTATTCGATAAAAATTTGTTCAATTGTGGCGATGAGTCAATTAAGTTTACGTTTCAATCTAATCTGAGAAATGGTAAGAAAAGATGTACAATGAGGTTATGTATAGCTAATGAAAAAATAATATTATATTTTCTTACAAAGAATATACTTTATACAAAGTACAATAGTTGAACAGTATCACCAAGAGATGCCGACAACGCCATCTTTTGGTGATAATGTTATGCAAAAGCAAATAATGTAATTTTCTGAATTGCTTTCACCGCCTTGAGATTTTACCTTACAATATTGGCACGCGTTAAATACTTGGATTTTTGTGGTCGACGAACAGTCGAATTCTGAGTTCATTGATCAAATTGTAACGTAAGCAATTTTCGTCGTATTATATTGGTTAGTCCAATTATTAATAGGCTAATTAGTTGCTACTTTGATTTAAATTTTTTTCATTGGTTTTAATTAACTTTAAATCTTGATTGTTTCTAATTTTTTTATTTATTATTTTTGGTCCGGTCTACGCAGAAGGATACAGTTAGCTTTTTCTGCGTAGATCGGACCAAAATTAATAAATAAAAAGCTGAAGCTAACCCGGAGTTAACTATGACATCAGGATATCTGTCACCTCAGTCCTCCCGTGACCAAAGAGTATAATAAGTATATAGGAGCCCGTGACCATGGGTGCTGTAAAGCACTCGAAACCTCGGGTTAAAAATAGTCAAATTAAACGCGATAACTTCCGTAAAATTAGATTCATTTAAATGTTTCTAATATTAATTATTTCTTGAACGTTGCGTGGCGGTAGGTATTTACGCATATCCCCTATTGAAGTACAACAATAGTTAATTAGCATTGGTGAAGCATGGTGAAGCATCATTGCTTTATTGTAAATAATTTTGAGGATTTAGGTTTAATCTGTATGTATTATGCAGTGCCCATAATCCCGAAACTTTCTGAGTTTCACTAAATGTCGTTAAGATGGCGCTAGCAGTGTAATCACTGAATGATTTGGGCGCGTTCTTCACATATATAGGAAAAGTTTCCCGCGCTTTTATAAAAAAAATAAAAATAAAAAAAAATATAAAACGATGGAGATCGAGTAAGAGAATGCCGATTTGCTCCGCTAAAATAAATATAAGAATTAATTGAAAACTCGATAAATTCACATAAAATATACAAATAACGGCACCCCATTATTACTTGTGGTGAATAATACCGCGTGCTGCAAGATTATCGAATAATGAAAATAACTTGAAGAGATATTCTTCGATTACACCGATGCTGGTCAGCAGCCAGGAGCAGCAGAACACCTGGAGACGATATCTGCTGTAAATCCCATCGCAAGTGATCTAGGATTGCATGGAGGTACGTGGGCACTTTCATCACCTGCATATTGTTTATATACTAGTGTTTTTAGAGAGTTTATCAATGAGTCTTCTAATATCGTGATCAGCCATAATAATTATTTATAGTTATTGATAAAAAGATATATAATAAATATAATCGTACGTATGTACATGCTGCTATTTACACGCCGCATCACCAAGCTTTATCAATAGATGGTGTTGTGCAAAATACGTCCTTTCCTGAATTGCGCTTAACACGAAATTCTTTGCGGTTGTATGACTTAGAGACACTTTTTCTTCATATATTTGCACCTGGCCTGCGAGGCTAACAGCAAAAACACCATCGAAATTATGTAACAAATATTTGTCGACATGAATTTTGATGGCCAAGTTAGGGAGCTATTTATTATTAACTCTTTATTACACACCAATGTACAAGAAAAATAATATTTAAAAAACAAAAACATTCAACCAAATGGTATAGCAATCGGCGGTCTTATCGCTAAGAGCGATTTCTTCCAGACAACCGGTAAATGGACATTACTGAAGAAACTATTAAAGAGGGTGTGCCGGCGATTAATATATAGCAATATAAATATATTATGAAATAATAAATACAAATATATACTTACGCACACACATACATTAAAATAAAATACATATATATATACATAAATATACACATACATAAATACCGAAAAAAGGGTTTAAATATATTTATGTACATACGTTTCGGTTCGGCCGTGTGGTGGCGGCTCGATAAAAGAATACTGCCACTCCATCTCATCCAATGGATCTCGTAAAAGGCGAGTAAGGAATTAAACTGCACTGTGCAGCCAACAGCGCATGATGGCGATGGGCTGACCACCTATCACACCAAGTGCATTATATTGTTTTGGTGAAACGTGGATTGTGGCAGTCATCTGTTTTTGCAGTGAGTGCCCAGTCTCTGACTACCCCTTATAGGATACAGCCGTGATCTTATGTATGTATGTAAGTTTCGGTTAATCCAAACCAGGCTGGGTCCGGAAGCGCAGCTATAGGAATCGGATGAAGCTGTATAAGCCACAACGGCTAACAGCAAAAACATCACCGAAATTATATTAAATACTAGGTGATGCCCGCGACTTTGTCCGCGTGGATATAGGTTTTTGAAATAACCAGTGGAAACTGTTTGATTTACTGAAATAAAAAGTATCCTATGTCCGTATCCTATCTCTGTGCCAAATGTCGTCACGATTGGTTAAGAGGTAACCGTGAAAGGTATCAAACAGACAGAGGGTCTTTCCCTATGAATTACTTTCGCATTTATAACTTTAAGTATGGATTAAGAGAAATACTTCGCTGCCATGAACGAAAATAATGATGACCAAAAATGCAAATTAAAGCCGCCGGGAAAACACCTAATTTCTATAGTTTTTCAGATTTTACGCAGTAACCCTAAATATTTCTGAAATAAAAAGTAGCTTAGATTGCTCTCTCAAAAGTCCCCGTCTTGATGAGAGTCCCACCAAAATCCATTCAGCTTGTTTCGGTGATTAGCCCGGACAAATAAACAGACAGAGACATGATTTTTAAAAACACGTGGTTTTTTTGAGTTTCGGTAAAGAAAAAAATATTTATAGCGAAATCACAGACAGACAGACAGACATACACTCCAATTTTATTTACATGTTTAGATAAGGTATAAAGGAAAGACGTAAAAGAAAGAACTATGAATGTTGTGAACCACATATAAATATATTAAGAGAAATATTAAAACTGTCTCTTACTAAAATGTCTCACTTCCTAAAATATGTAATATGATGAAAAGTGGGCTGCAAGTGAAGCCTCTGCCTGCCCCTTGTATCAGAAAAAGGCGTGATTATATGTAAGTATGTAAGTATTAAAACTGCCAGGAACGAAAATAATGATGACCAAAACGCAAATTAAATCCGCGCGTAACACCTCGCATAGCCCCAAATTTCTTAAATATTTTAGATTTTACGCAAAAACCCTGAATATTTCCGAAAGTAACAGTACGTTAGATTACTCTCTGAAAAGTCCCCTATCCGTCAATGAAAGTTTCTCAGATTAGCTTAGACAAACAAACAGACAGACATAAATTTTAAAAACCAGTTTGAGTTTTGGTACCCTGCAAATTATTATTTTTTTAATCTCAGATGTATTATATGAAATGACAGTCAAGACACTCCCATGTTATTTATTTGTACAACACAATTTAAAATAAGTGTTTACAGTTAATGAAAAATATGTAAACCCAAACCAAGTAACCTATAATAATAATTAATTAACCTACAATTATAAAATAAATAAACAACTTAATTTTTTTTAGAATATTAACGATAAATTCCCAAAGTGTGTGCCAATTGCTATGAGCAACAAACATTTATCCAGACTATTCGATCAATAACATACAGAGTTTTAAGATATATATATATATATATATATATATATATATATATAATCGTGTAGCATTCAGCACCCAGAGACTTATAGACAAATATTTAATATTATTTCGGTGATGTTTTTGCTGCTAGCCGCTGTGGCTTATACAGTTTCATCGGATTCTGATAGCTGTGCTCGCGGGCCCAGCCAGGCTTGGTTCAACCGAAACTTGTATACATAAATAGACAGCTGAACTTCCGGGCCTGGTGAAAACATTTAAAAAATGTTTCTCTTAGTCATACAACGGCCATTTGAACATCAACGCCATCTATTGATAATGCTTATTAACTTTGGCGGCGAAAATACGTTATTAACTATTGTACTTATAATAATTATTCTATGTAAGAAAATCAAATAATATTTTTTCATTTGCTGTGTTTCAGGTTCAGATGTTAGTTTAATACAAAAGAACTTTATTTTTTACATATTTCATTACCATTTCTTAGATTACTTAATTTCCTCATCGTCAGCATTGTACAAATTCTCAAGCTTCAAATACTCATTAAATTTTATAGAATGACGTGGCTCGCCTTCTTAAAATTTGTTGTATAGGTACTAGTCGCTTGGAATGTAACAAGAGAAATTCGAGGTGTATTTTTTTACTGTACGGTACCGCAGGGCCAGTTATTCTGCCGTGAAGGGTGAGTGTACAAACATTACTGTGTTTCCGTCTGAACGACACTGAGAGCCAGCGGAATTACTGGGGCATATGAGACTTAAGAACTAAAGTCACAGGGTGACGGGCGCCACGACTGTTATTTACTGTAGTCACCTATTATTTACTAAGTTATTTGAGATAAAGTGGCACCATCTACGATATTAAATCGAAGCAAGTACCGTATAAAAAAAAACCGTTTATATACCTCGTTTTTAAAACGTACTAAAATATACTTTTTCTAAAATCAATTGCAAAATTTGAACCCAACAGACAAACAAACAAACAAACAGACAAGAAAGCGAGTAAATAATGAATTCTCATTCAGTTTTAATGCTATGTTTAAAGTTTTAAGTATTTAGGGGTTCGAGAAATTACTTTAAAATCAATTACTAAATTTGAGTTAATAAAAACGTAGTAAAAAATCAACAACTTTTGTTGCACTACCGCCATCTGTGTAATCCCTGAAGTATTACATACTTAAGTATCCAGGTCGTAGTGTTAACATTCTCTTTATATTTAAGTTTAAGACATTACTAACGTTAACATTTGAACAAACCAGATGTCGCTGAGGAGTTATGCTACATTTTTAGGTATTAAGCAATGTGTGCCTAGATATATAGATGACAATAATGTAGAGATGGTGTTACTCGTAATATAACAGTTCGGTTGGCGATGAGACTATAAGCGTTTGGTTTATACGCTAAGGGTCACAGGTTCGACTTGTACAGATAGTTATTTCGGGTATTTGAGGTTATGTATGTGCATTTTACTTGTGTAAACGTACCCACGACGCAGGAGGAATCCTAGTATGCGGACCGGTTTTAAAAAAAAAAGAATATCCAATGAAAAACTATGGCAAAATCCCCCAAAAAAATGACAACTACCAACCTTTGTGGCAATCTAGTCTAGCGCTTATATAGTTTCGTCGTTATATATATAGTTTCGTCTAGCGCTTTCATCAGATTCTGTTATCTTTAGTCTTAAGTCCACGAACTACTATCATCATTTCAGCCCTCATTCATCACTAGTCCACTACAGAACATAGCCTCCCCTATGTGGGATTGCCACAAAAGTTTCCAGCTCGCATTTTAGGTGGATTTTGCCATAGTTGCCATGCTTGGCAGGGGGGTTGGCAACCATAGTTTTTTTATTCCGATTTTCAGATAGGTGCCGCTGCCCATTTTCTTGTTCTCCTTTTCCCTCTTTTGACTTTTACGACACTCACAGGATGAGATGGGTTCGGAGATTCTCTTTCGCCGCCACCATATGGCAACTGATGGTCTGGTGGAAGCCGCGTGGTGGCGGATTAGGGGAATTTCATCAAACCGCCACGGGTGTCAAAAACCATGGACAACAGCATCTACCTGGAACATCTGAATAAATAAAGAAACTGCGGTTGCCAACTCGCCTGCCAAATGTGGCAACTATGGCAAAATCCCCCCAATATGGGAGCTTTTGTGGCTATCTATGGGAGAGGCCTATGTTCTGCAGTGGACTAATGATAGGCTGAAGTGAGTTATATACAAAAACGTTTGAATTATAACAATTCAAACATTTTTGTATATACATAATTATTACCAGTAGCTCAGAGGCTAGGCGCTCGCTTTAAATTTCATAGTACGCGAGTGACCTGGGTTCGATTCCCGGTGCCAGCACCACTAAAATTGTTAATTGCCAAGTTTTAAGTGCTGATTTACCACATGCTCGGCGGTGAAGGAAACATCGTGAGGAAACCTGCATGTCTGAAAAATAAAAAATATTTCGAAGACATGTGTAGTCCGCCAACCCGCATTGGAGCAGCGTGGCGGATTCTTCCTAGCTCCAAAACCCTCTCAGATTTGAGAGGGAGGCCTGTGCTCAGCAGTGGGACATTTATAGGCTGAAACTTTTCTTTACCTTTTTACCGGTTTTAAATTAATTTGTGTTATTTTTATTAAAAATACGCCAGATTCAGAAAATAGTTTTACTACAATGTCGTTATAAATAAAGCTCTGAACATTTTATAGCTAAATTTATATATAATAGTAGCATTTAATTTACTGCAATACTAAATTAACTATATTTTGAAATATTCAATTACTTCCTTAATCCATAAAGTTCGTTACCTATAAATACTACGGTCAATAAAGATAGGATGTCGTTTAAACAATGTTATACATAATTTGATAAAGGCAGACATTTAACCTTTGCCGATCTTAGCAAATTAAGTTTCTTTTCTCCCTTATAATGGATTTCTGCAAAGTAACGCCTGATTCAATTAACTATAGATACTTAACGATAACGTAAATAATGTAACCGCTTAACTAACATGTCTTAAAGCATACGACAACACAATTCAGTCTTACATCTCAATGACAAAAAAACATACAAAAAAGTATCGCTTTCATGTTTGGAAACCAGTAAAAATCACAAGCAAGCATATGAAAGAGTGAGACAGAGAAAACAGTTACGTGATATACATACTAATATTTGTGATAATTACGGAATGTAGGATAATATTTATCTACCGAATTTCGATAATTTTTCTTTACTTAAATATAGTTAAATCGTTACTATAATCTGCAAAACGTTGTCGTTTCCCCGCGCGCGACGTTCATTTTCTTCAATTGGCAATACTGAAGTCTCACACATTGTCATATTATCATCATCGCTATTAAATTTAGCTGAAACTACAGTCGACACCTTGTTTTACTTCATTGCGCATGTGCCTCATACCTTCGATATCAACGGTGCCATTAGGTCGTTCTAATTTTATTTCTTGATTGATATTGAATATATTTCTGGCAGCGTCTGCTTCCGGTTTCCTTTTGGGATTGTTTCTCTTCTCCAATCTCATCTCGCTCTCTCTGTGACTTACTGTGCCACGAAAATTTACTATTACGGTAGGTTTGATTACTGTTTGATATTCTCTGTTTCCAATTTGACTTGAATCCTCCATTTTGTTAATTATTGGTTTATAATTATCGTTCATCAATTCAATTCCAGAATCTGGTATTTCTTCTCTATTTTTAACGAAATTAAATTTACTGCTTGGTTTTGGTTCTTTTTTTGGTTTATGTGTAGTAGGTTTTAGGTTCTGATCTTTCATTTGGTGTATTGACGTATACAATTATATCTTCTTTCTTATTTTCTACCTTTATTTCACTTCCATTCGTTTGTATGCTTTTAGGGAACCTATATTTGAGTGACGGCATTTCGATTCGGTCGTTTCTTCGCGGTATAAAATCTGCATCGCTTGGAAGTTCTGGCGGTCCGCTTTCGTAGCCGTATCTTTCGTAATTTTGGGATAAATTATTACCATCGTTGTGATTGATTTCTTCAGGCAGCTGTGACCGAATTCTTAGTGACTCGATGACGTCACGAAAAAGTGAACGCTTCTCGTGAGTCGTTATTTCACGATTCTTTGTAGGTTGCGCGCTGCATAATATTATCATATATGTTACGCAAATGAAGCACTGCATCTGGGGAAAATAAAGGGAACATATTTTATCATAAGCTGTATTCATCGTCTTTATTTTAAATGTTTTATTTTAATATTCGCATATGATGAGCTCTGTAGCTTCTGTATAAGAAATTAAGACATCTTTTGTTACATGCATGCATTTAAATTTTTCATATTTTTTTGTAAAAATCAGCTTATCTATTCCTCCGTATTTTTTTTTTATTGTATAAAGTGACGAAACGAGCAAAACGTTCACCTGATGTATAAAAAATGATGAATATTTCTGTGTGACACCACACTGTGCCCATCACCCTGAGACATTAGTTCTTAAGTCTCAAATGCCCAGTGATTACGCTAGCTCTCAGTGCCCTTCAAACCGAAACACAGTAATGCTTGCACACTACTGCTTCACGGCAGAATAACTGGCCCTGGGGTGGTACCTACCTAGACGGTATTTAGTTCATGGGCTCACCACCTATCACACCAAGTGCATTATATTGTTTTGGTGAAACTTGGATTGTGGCAGTCATCTGCTTTTGCAGTGAGTGCCCAGTCTCTGACTACCCCTTATGGGATACAGTCGTGATCTTATGTATGTATGCATGTAACAATTACGTAGGGATACGAGAAGGCGAACTGAGTGAAAACAATGTGTTTGCACTAATAACTACAGGTGCTATATATCAAACGCAGATGACAACTGCTGGAAAATGATGTGAATAATTCATTTTAATTTTAATCAAGTTTCTGAAATAATTAAAGATTCACGCGCTACATTTTTATTATCTAAGCAGAAATGAAATAAGTACACTGTATGTTGTCAATTAGTATATCGTTATTGAAATTTAAATCGTAAGTTCAAATCAGTTATGCTCAAATTATGCTTATATTAAAACACTTAAAAATAATTAAAGGTAAAGTTGTATTAAAAAAGTTTCTGTAATTTTAAACGTATTGTCGATGCTTCTAAATAGAACTTGATGAGTACTGTAGAGAATAGAGTTCTTCAAGCATTCGTTATTGTTATATAATGATTGCACACAACAATTAGTTTGAAGTAGTGGTCGCCCAACGGTCGAAATTCGACCGTAATTAATTAGGTTTTTTTTTGTTGATTTTAATGTATTTGTAATTCAACTATACTAAAATTATAAAGTTGATGAGTTTGTTGGTTAAACGCGCTCATCGCGCTGTTCGTATTGAAAAAATATTTTAGTGTTGGATAGCTCTTGTTCAAATTGAAATAGATGACGTGTACAAGATTTGACGTGGTTTACACAGATAAAAAATGAATATTGGTCAATGATGTACACCATTGTCCAGGAATTTGCACTACAGCATAGTATAAATATTCTTAGTATAATTACTATTATTTCTTTCACTATTCTATTATACTCGTATACTATTGCCTACAAAGTTAAAAGTAACATATTTATTTTTCATTATTTATCGTTATTTTAGAATTTTGTCTTTATTACAACTACACTTTCGTGTTATATGTCTGATACATTTAAAATATCTTTAGTTTTTTTGCTTTTCTGTTATTTTATGACATGCATAAATTTAAACTGTCTGACAGCTGCTCGTAGGTTTTATATTAGTGGTGCCGACAGAATATTAGCGGCAATTTTGCTGTAGCATAATGATGAGTCGGGTCCTTTTCGTTGCTGCAATCCAATATAAATTTTAATACTTTTTTATTGTTAATTGTTTGTTTTTATGTGTTTGTTTTGAGCGTAGCAACGAATAAAGTTATTTTCTTTCTTTCTTTCTCTTTTATCGAGGCTTTAGGCTTAAACGGCGTGTGATACCGCGGGACGCAACTAACTTATAATGTATAATTGTCATCTTTCTGCATCTGGAGAGGGCTCTATACAAAGTTTAACAATGCCAAATCTCACATTTCTTCGAACGCGCAATGTGCTTAAAAAGGGGCTACAAAGTTTCTCTTCACTTTCATCTTACCTTTGAATTTTAAATGAACAATTTGAATCAAGTGTCACTGCTACTAACCTTGAAATTGGATCGTTAAGCGCGGGCAGCCGCTCCTCGTCACGGCTTGAAACTGCACCGCAAACGCGAGCGGGACCGGGAAGCGAACGGGGGTTGACTGAACTCAATTGAACTGATCCAGAGGTGCTCAAGGGAGTAATTAATTAATAAATAGATATTAATTTTTAATACGACGATCACTTCGTGTTCATAAATAAATGTATTGATGTTGAATGAAAATTATTAACATTATTTCCATATTCAAACAGATAACAAAGAAAATCTTATATTGCTTTATTTCTGGCGGTACGCTAATTGCCTACATTAACGAATTATATTCGGTACCTTCAAGAAAAGAGCCTACTTCTTGCCTTTTTTTTTAAGCATAAAGTGATTAAACGAGCAAAACGTTCACCTGATGGTAAGTGCAACGTCTGCCCATAACAAATGCTGTGTCATCCAGAAAATTTCTGTGTGACACCTCACTGTGCCCATCACCCTGAGACATGGGTTCTTAAGTGTCATAATATGCCCAGTGATTACGCTAGCTCACAGTGCCCTTCAAACCGAAACACAGTAATGTTTGCACACTACTGCTTCACGGCAGAATAACTGACTCTGGGGTGGTACCTGCCTAGACGGATTCTTGCATAGGAGTCCTACCATCAGTAAAACCTACTCAAAGCCCGGCAATGCACCGAAATTACTTTTCTATTGCGGATTTTCAAGGTTGGCGGTGACCACACCACCTTTGCTTGCTCGTGCAAAAAAATATTATTATTATTGTAAAATATTATATCGCTTAAAATGAAAGATTTGCTTAAAATGCATGTATGCAGTTTGAAGCTTAGAAAGTAAATATTAATTCAAATTAATAATAATTTTAAGTTAAAGCATAAGGGTTAAAGCTCCGTTGGTAGCTCAGGGACTAGGTGCTCGCTTTAAATTTCATAGTACGCGAGTGACCTGGGTTCGATTCCCGGTGCCGGCACCACTAAAATTGTTAATTGCAGTTTTAAGTGCTGATTTACCTCGTGCTCGGCGGTGAAGGAAAACATCGCGAGGCAACCTGCATATCTTAGAAATAAAAAAAATATTTCGAAGACATTTGCAGTCCGCCAACCTGCATTGGAGCAGCGTGGCGGATTCTTTCTAGCTCCATAACCCTCTCAGAAATGAGAGGAGGCCTGTGCACAGTAGTGGGACATTTATAGGCTGAAACATTCACTTCTTCAATCTTCATTTTTAAATTAGCACTTACAGTTTTGGTGGCTCAATACCGTGCTGCATGAGGCCTATGTTCAGCAGCAGACTTGAGATGGTGAAAATAACGCTGTGTGAGTTTTATGCCTAGGCTTGGATCTCCTTTTTTATATTTATGAACGTTATATTTAGGAGGTAAGGCTGCAGAGGCGATGGATGAAAAAAGATTGACGAAACAGTGACAAGTCGAGTGTGTATGAGCGAGACGGTAAGGGTCGACGAAGGCGAACGTATCACGATCAAATCAAGAGTAAAGTAAATAAGTATACATCGGTACTTTGTAATAAATAATTTAAATAATTTAACAAAAAGTATCGTAAAGTATAACAAAGGTGACAAAAAGGTAATGTTCAAGAAACTACACATTAACCAGCCAAGTGGAAAAACATTAAGAATTAATGGAGAGTTTTTGATAACTTAATTTTAACGAACTTTTGATTGTATACTAGCGACCCGCCCCGGCTTCACTCGGGTGTAATTTACTAAAGAAGAAAATTCGAAGTGCGCTTTTAAAGCGTAATCGCCCCGCAGAACTGTCAAACTGAACGTCACTTTTTCTTTATTGAGATTTTAATACAAAAATAACCCTCCAAATCTACAACGTTTCCGGCGGATTTTCCGAAATTTTTCATACCGTTCCCAAAAGTTGATTTTACGTACATGCGGCAATTTCTTTTTATTTATATAGAAGAAGAAGATAGAAGATACATACGAGATAGAAGAAGAGAAAAAAGAAGAAGATGGAAGAGAACATTAATTAACAATTATTATTTTTTTGGAATCATAAGACGCACTCGACACATAGTGTTGACGTTGAAAGTGGAATAATGCTAAAATAATCTCTTGGCGTTTGTTCCAAATATGCCACACCTAAAATTTACAACAGTCGGGCAGCACCGTTTATGGTGCGCGACATCGGGTACTGCGCTTCGACCAACAAACCGCATGTCAAGTACCACGATTACGAAATAACCGTATTCGGGGGTGGCCTATGCCTAGCAGTGGACTGATAGTGATGGATATTCATAATCATCACCATCATTTATATCACAAGTTCACTGCTAAACATACGCCTCCCCCAAAGATTGCCACGAAAAACAGTCTTAAGCCACTTCCATCCTTGGACTTCCAGCAAAATCGCGCAGGTCGGTACCGGGTTGCCACTCAAGAACTTTTCTTCCCCAACGGTTATCAGTTCTCCGATCTATACGGGCCATTGCCACATCAGCTTCCTAATCCTTAGGGCTATGGTCAGGGCTCTAGTTGTGCCGCGGCTATAATCGTGATGAATGTTAGTACCACTAAATTTGCAATTATTACTGGTGGTAGGATTCATATGCAGGAATCCGTCTAGGTAGATAACACCCAGGACCAGTTATTCTGCCGTAAAGCAATAGTTTGCAAACATTACTGTGTTTCGATTTCAAGGGCAATCAGAGCTAGTGTAAACACTGCCAAACGAAATTTAAGAACTAATATCTCGGGGTGACGGGCGCAATGTGGTGCCACACAGAAATGACACAACATTTCTCACAGACAGACGTTGCAGTTGCCATCAGGCAGCTCCTCTGTGCTGTTTTACAACGCGCTAATCGGTGAAGGAAAAGATCGTGAAAAATACTTCACTTTTGAAACATGTATATTAAAAATATTTGGACGACACTTGCGCCAAGTGGAAATGAGATGAGGCTTGTGCTTAGCAAAGGAACATTTATAGACCGACATTTTTTTCATTAATATCACTTTATATTCGAAAGCCTCAGTACTAGCTTCATTTTTTCTTTCAATTACAGCTTAAGTAAAGATTATTTTTAGAACCAGTGAACAATTATTTTATCGAAATACATAAATATTTTAATTACTCGTACATACAAAATTTTTAATTTATTTAATCCATTACTATTACTCGTACAATGTTTCCAACCTCTGTCCTGAATTAAATAGTACCTGTCTTTTCTAAGACGGTAACTACGATCATCCGGAACCCATTGTAATTCGCAAATTTAACTGCAAGAGAGAAGTGCGATTGTCAATCTTGTGTAATACGTTTTAAAACTTCTATGATTCGAATTATAACTTGTTGGTTTTCTTATTACATGCGATTGTATAAGTCGGTACGTCAACCGTGTTGAAATTATTGGTTTTATTTATCATAATTGTCTTTTGAAATAGTAATAAGGTTTTTGACCCATCCCTTCGTATTATTTTCTTCTCGCATTCTCTAAGGAAGGCAAAATTGTATGTGTTGAAAATAAAGTACTTATTATTAGTAAAAACACCATTCACAGTCCCCTGAACGTTGTAAGAGTCGACTTAGGGAAATGTCTGAAAGTGTTAAGGCTTCTTCCAGTCTGGGGAGCAACCGTGTAGAGAAATGTTAGACCGGAAATACACAAACTGATGACATGTAGCACTAATCTGCCTGTCCGAGCATGGTGATCACGGAAAATTCTCTCCTTTCGGAAAAGGTTTATGTTCAGAAGATAATAATGACGATGAAAAGTAGTAAGAGACTAAAAACGAAGAATATAATGGAAGAAATACTTAAATATTTCGTGTTGTCGTTTATTAGGTTCGAATCACAGTCACAGTCAATATTTGTGCAACACGCATATTATTGGCTTTGGTTCTCAATGTACCTTTGTATGTAATTATACTGTGTCTATACACAGACTTGGGCGAGTAAGGACGAAGAAGAGCTTTTCTGTTATCCTTAATACATATCCTGCCTATAGGCATTTACATCATCGAGTCATTTACATGTGCCTTATAAGGTACATGTAAATGACTCGTACGGAGGACCACCACGTTCTCACATAATGGTGTCTATGATGGGTGACAATTTCCGATTACTATCGGAAGCTTTCAGCTGCGCATGCGATACTATAGTGCTGCAAGTGTACGCGGAAGCACACAGGCACTAACTCGCACGTACCTGATGTAACGCTCATTTGGCCAGATCGGAGGCAGGCAGTAGGCTGCAAGCATTACTGTAGTTCAGTTTGAAAGGCATTGAAGCTATTGTAATTACAGTGCATATTAAATTTAAGAATCGATTACTCATGGTAACGAGAGTAGTGTGGTGCTACACAGAAATGTACTGGGTGACACAGCATTTGCATAGGTATAGGCAGACATTGTACTTATCACTTGTTACTTTCTTCCATAAAACACAAACATAATGTTTATTTATATAATAATGGTGGTAGGATATATTACTGGTGGTTGGATTCCTATGCAGGAGTCCGTCTAGGTAGGTACCACCCCAGGGCCAGTTATTCTACCGTGAAGCAGTAGCCGTACGCCGAGTGGTAGCGGCCTAAGAGAATCTACCACCCCATCTCATCCCGTGGGAGTCGTAAAAGTCGGCAGAGGGAAATTAAAACCAGGAGATGGGCAGCAGAATCTTCCTTAAACATCTGAATAAATAAACTGCGGTTGCCAACCCACCTCCCAAGCGTGGCAACTAGACAAAACCCCCCAATATGAGAGCTTTTGTGGCTATCTATGGGAGAGGCCTATGTTCAGCAGTGGACTTGTGATAGGCTGAAACGACGACGACGACGACGAAGCATTAGTGTGCAAACATTACTGTGTTTCGGTTTGAAGGGCACTGTGAGCTAGCGTAATCACTGGGCATATGAGACTTAAGAACCTGTCTCAGGGTGATGGGCACAGTGTAGTGTTTTTGTTTTTTTCCAAAACATTTTTTATGGGCAGACGTTCCACTTACCATCAGGTGAACGTTTTTCTCGTTTCTTCACTTTATGCAATGAGCTTTGTCTGCTACATATTATATTTTACATTCTTGTTTTGATCGGTCATATGAGTAAAAGATTGATCCACAAAAGATTTTTTCATTCTATTAATAAATACTATTAGAAAAATATGAGGCTCTCCTCGCCGACTTCGACCGCGGCGACAACTTCCGACTACTGTCGTGAACCATCAACTGCGCAGGAGATATTATAGTGCCACAAGTGTACGCGCAAACACAGAGGCACTAACTCGTCCCAACCTACCCGCGCCCGATGTAACGCTGATGCGATAAGATCGGAGGTAGGCTAGGATGCAGCAGTGTCAGAAACACGGGGACAATCACAACACAACCAGACCCGAAAAGAAACAATTTATGTTTTAGCACAAATGTTGGATCCGGCTGGGATTCGAACCCAGGACCCGCGGGTTAGTAGTCAGGTACTCTGACCACTGAGCCACGCGGTCGTCAAAAGTAGAAAAATATAAACAGTTATGAAATAACAATTTATGAATTAAGTGTTGAGCACAGGTCTCATTTTTGAGGAGGTTTACCAGCCTATAACTGCTCCGTGTTAGCGGACTTCACAACTTATCGAAATGTGTTTTATTTCCCAAACAGGCACATTACTAAATGACTTTTTTCTTTGCCGCCATAAATTATTATCGCCGCCATAAATTAGCAATTAAAATAGCAATGTCACGCGTGTTCTATGAAAATTGACTGTCAGCCTTCTACGGCGCTGATAGTTCGAAGCCAATAGCTAACCATAACTTGTGATCTATTTATGTTACATTTTTGAATAGGTACTATTAAACAAATAATTTATTTTACTGTTAAATGTTTTATTATAATTCCAAAACAAAACAAAAAAACACGAACACCGCGTCCGTCTAGGTAGGTACCACCTCAGCGCCAGTTATTCTCCGTGAAGCATTAGTGTGCAAACATTAGGGCACTGAGAGCTAGCGTAATCACTGGGCATATGAGACTTAAGAACTGATGTCTCAGGGTGACGGGCACAGTGTGGTGTCACAGGAATTTTCTAGGTGACACAGCATTTGTTATGGGCAGACTTTACTTACAATCAGGTGAACGTTTTGCTCGTTCCGTCACTTTTATGAAATAAAATAAATAAATAAAAATAGTTGCATCAAGCGTAAACTAAATGCGTAGTGTTTAATTGATGGATCCTTTATCATACTTAGTGATAAATCGACAAAAATGATATTTTTCCTGGAAAGAACCAGAAAGGAACACAGCGAACAATAATCACCTAATCATCATCGTCATATTATTTCAGCCCATCACAGGTCTACGAGTGCTACTGAAAAAGGCCTACAATCGTTTGTTTATTAAATTAAAATAATATAATGGTTATAATGATTTAGGCATCGTCCGGTCACATCTTATTTCCAGGAGTTATAATCTTCTCTTAGCTACTCAAATATTTTTAACCGACTTTAAAAAAAGAGGAGATACGGGAATAACTGGTTTGTTTATGAACCGATTTCAATAATTTATTTTTTTGATAGAAAGGGTTAAAGTTAAAGTAGGTTTTTTGATTACATACGTATATTTGTAAATGTAAATATTGCGTGTTAATTTATGTAAAATAAATATTATAATATTAAATGATGCAATTAATAAAATTACAACGATGCCAACGGTTATTTTAATTGTGCATGTAAATTTTCCATATCAAAATATAATAAAATAACTTTTTTCTTTTGATTTGAGGCGTCTTATTGACTTTACTGTCTGTATTATCTACGTATATGATACGTATATACGACCGTATTATCTCTCACAACTTTTATTTTTGTGATATCTTTCCACTTTTTTCTACTTCTGAAGAGAAAAGACGGGCTTCTTTGGTTTCTTTTCTTTTGTCTTTGTTCCGGTGATTAAGTTTCATATCGCTGTCTCTGTTGTAAACCGATCCTCGAAAATTTACTATAACCGTTGGATTAATAATTGTTAGATGTTCTCTATCTCCCATTTGACTGAAACCTTGCATTTTATTTATTATTGGTCTATTAAACTCATTGCTCACTTTAGTTGCTTCATTTAACAGTGCCTTTAAAATCTTCTTCACTTTTTTCAGATGGTTGATTGCTTGTTTTAGTTGTAAAATTAGATTCTGATTTGACGCTAAGTATGTTCATAAGTCTATCTTGAGTATTGCTTCCTACTATAAATCCGCTTATGTTAGTTTGAGCTACTTTCGTAAGGGAATGTTTGAGGGACGAAATTACGACGTTGTCGTTTCCTTGTGGGATACATTCAGCAACGCTTGATAGTTTAGTTGATTCAATAACATCACGATTGTCTCGGGCGGCTATCCCTCGGTCCTTTGAAGGTAGTGCAGTGCAAAATATGACCATATATGTTATGAAAACAAAGCACTGCATCTGTGAAAACAAAGTTGTAAATAACAAATTTTCCAGTTATTCTGCCGTGAAGCAGTAGTGTGCAAGCATTACTGAGTTTCGGTTTGAAGGGCACTGAGAGCTAGCGTAATCACTGGGCATTTGAGACTTAAGAACTGATGTCTTAGGGTGACGGGCGCAGTCTGGTGTGACACAGAAATATTCTGGGTGACAGCATTTGTTGTAGGCGGACGTTGCATTTACCACCAGGTGAACGTTTTGCTCGTTTCGTCACTTTATACAATAAAAATAAAGAAAAGTAAATGAAGTCGTAAGGTCTACGTTTTTATTGTTACTTATTCATCCTCGTAAATTTTATGTGATTTGAAACTTTTATTAAGTGTGATAAAATCTCAAGTAATAAAGGAGCTAAACATTTTTGCTGGATAAAAATCTTAAACGAATAATTTATAAATATTTTTATTGATATTGGTAAGCACTAAGCTGCCTAAAGGTACTGTGTTAAAAAAAATCATCATCATCATTATCATCAGCAGTCTGCTTCTGGACATAGCTTTAGTTTTATTTATTAAATAGCTGCCAGTCGCCTTGCGCAGATGTAGGTCTTTATATTTAAGGCAGTGTATGTTTATGTTATTAATAGTTTTAAAAAATTAAGAACGTGTATGGAGGTCCTTACTAACGATGTTTTAGAAAAAAAAAACATAATAAAAAAACATTGCTTAATCACTAAGTATCTCAACATTCTAACACCTAATTTATAGATTCACAGAATCACTGATCACTATTTTCTTATTTTTGATTGTCTCTGGTGTTAGTACTAAACATGTTAATAAAGGACATGTTGTGTTAATAAAGGATGTTAATGAAGGACTGTTTACCTTGTCACTTAAGCATTGGCAGCAGCGACTTGACTTATCCCGTCACGTCTCACAACTGAGCTGGAGCCTCAAGATGGTCCGGGAAGCGAACGAGGGTTGATTGAACTGTCTTGAACTTATTCAGGGGTGTCCATAAGGACGATTTCTTAGCCTTATTATTTTAATAAAAATATTTGTCTTTTTTAATTATAAATATTTGTCTTATTTTTTTTGTAGTCCGGTGTGCGCCTATCATTTCAAAATCAGTCCTCTTGGCAGATTTCCAACTAGGGCGATAACTTCTGATAACTGTCGGAAGCTATCAACTGCGCAGGATATATTATAGTGCCATAAGTGTATGCGCAAACAGAGGCACTCTCTCGTCCCAACTTGCCTGCGCCCGATGTAGCGCCCGATGTAACGCCCCAGCGCTAAGATAGAAGGTAGACTAGGATGCCGTGTCTGAGACACACGGAAACAATCACAACAGAACTAGACCCGAAAACCAATAATTTGCGTTTTTGCACGAATATGGATTCAGCTGGGATTCGAGCCCAGAACCTGCAGTGTGGGAGTCAAGTACTCGAACCACTAGACCACGCGGTCATCTACAATCCACGTCTACATTTCAAAGTAAAAAAAAAACCAACGTCGAACGTGTCGAACGTCTTTCACGCCGCTTGTAGTACTCCTTGGTGCAGGCCGCACTAAAACCATTATTTACAATTTTTGAACGCGGTCGGTGGCACAGTAAAATATTGTAATGAAACCTAACTACAAACTACAAAGTAACTCTAACTCTAAATTACAAAGAATCAAAGCAGGCATTAGTTCAACGTTGGGAAATATTTAGACTAATCAGCGTTCAGCCCCCGAACTATAAACACGCCAAATTTATTTTTAATAATCATTTTCTAAAACATAGGTGAGAAATACCACACTGTCACCAGCGACACCTGGCGTCTCATAACTGTATAAAAGTAGCTTATAGCTCAGAGTAAACAATAAACTACGAATGCATTACACGTTGTCCACCCCTATTCAGAAATATACAACATTCCTTGTTTAAGATTGGAACTAGTAAAACTAGAATCTATTATAATGCGCAAATTTGCTCAAACAACGCCATTATAAACCTTACGTCCTTAACATAAATCTGCTCAGGAAAGCATGAACATTGCGTAGTTTTTTTATGACTTTTATACGCTTAAAAGATGCAACGAGTAGCTTACGTACCTAATTGAAATAGGAGTGGTATTAATACTACACTGGAGACAGACACACACAGAGTGTCAACAACACGTACTGGATAATGGACTTGGTTAAGGGAAAGGTAAATTTGGAATAGAAACATAAGGTGTAGGATACTTACGGAGGAGCAGGAGAAGACAGCATTAGCTCGTGAGGCTAGGGTCGCTTACCCGGTACTGTAACGAATTTTCCGGACAAGGCAACTAGGTCAAGCATCTTTGGCCTGATAATATCATGAATAATGTTCTAGTTCAACCAAGTGACAACAACAATAGTAAGAAAAAAATATACATTGTGATGAAATCATTTGTAATTTTATACAGTGCCAAATACATAGTTAAAAATGTATTCTAGTTCATCGTCATCATTACGGTCTATTACAAGTACATTGAACATAGCCCTTTACCATATAGTACAGTAGGGTAGCGCGGGGCTAGTTGAGCATAGGGGTAAGTTAGGTAATCGAAATATCTCAGAGACTATACACCGCAGGCAGTCGCGGGAGAGAAAATCATTGCGCGACCGCCAGTGGTTGCCAGTGATGACCTGACGATCAAGTGACGTATACGCACGCTTTGTTTATTTTGCGACCAAAAAGCAATAACATTGTTTGGACCAATATCTTTATGTACGAGTCAAATATTATCCATTTTAAATCAGGTACATTTAGTATATTTTCGATATCTAGAAAGAATGTGGTTCTAATTCTAACAGTTTTTTTACAACTATACTTTTGTTTAAAATACATTTCAATTATTAAATGATACAAATCATAAAATTCCAACTATACGAACGATTATTTTAATTGTGTTAGTAAATATTCTATGTCAAAAAATAATAAAATAATTGTTTTCTTTTGATTTGACGCGTCCTGTCGTCCTTATTATCTCTCACAACTTTTAGTTTTGTGATATCTTTCGAGTTTTTTCATTTTCCGAAGAGAAAAGACGGGCTTCTTTGTTTTCTTTTTTTGTCTTTGTTTCTCTGATTAAGTATCTCATCGCTGTCTCTGTTGTATACTGTTCCTCGAAAATTTACTCTAACTGTTGGATTAATAATTGTTACATGTTCTCTATCTCCCATTTGACTTAAACCTTGCATTTTATTTACTATTGGTCTATTAAACTCATTGCTCGCCCTTTTTGTACGTAAAAAAAGTTTATGAGTTTATGGGTATGAGTGTCTGGATAGAGAATTTGTAGACTAAATTTCGGTTCAAAATTATTTTCATCAGATCTTAATATGTCGGGGTAAAAGTCTTTTCGCATATCGTATCTAAACTTGTAATAAAATTTCTATGGTTGTACTATTTGTATCTGGCTGGTTTTGATAACATTAAAAAAGGCTTACATTTCAAGAAAGAAGCTATGTTTCATTTGTTTTTCTTTCAGTAAAAATAAGTGAATATAGTGAAGAAATTCGATACATTTTAAAATTTTATTATAAAAAAGGAAGAAATGCCACGCATGCCGCGGAAAAAAATTGTAACGTTTATTGACCTCATGCAATGTCAGTAAGGAATTTTGATGTCAAAGATGCACCTCGCTCTGGTTGCCCTGTTACGGATAAAATGGACATAATTTTAAAAAAGTGGAGTAAATCGGTATATCGGTATCGGTATCGTAACTACTGTACGATATAGCTGAAGAATTGGAAATGGACCACAAACCAGTTTCGATCAATTTGAAAAACTCAAATATCGAGCTTTTATGTGTACCTAGACTATTTGATACTAAAAGCTCGATATTTGAGTGCCACACGAGCTCACGGAAAGGAACCTTATGTGAACGTGTACTCATTTTCGATTATTTATTGAGACGTAATGAAACCGAACCGATTTTGAAGAGATCGATAACTGGTGATGAAAACTGGATCATGTACGACAAAAACGTGCGACAAAAGTCGTGGTCAAAGGTCGGTCAGGCTTCACAGACTGTGCCAAAGCCGGGTTATTTTGCAATAAGGTGATGCTGTGTGTATTGTGGGATTGGAAAAAGCGGCCGGAATTGATCAATAGAAAGGCTTTGGTCTTTCATCACGATAACGCAAGACTACACACATGTTTAGCCACTCAGCAAAAATTAGGAGAGTTTGGCTGGGAGGTGTTAATGCATCCGCCATATAGCCTTGACCTTGAACTTTCAGATTTCCACCTGTTTCGAACTCTTCAGAATTCTTTAGTTAGTGTCAGGTTAAAATCAAGAGAAGACTGCCAAAACTACTTCTCGCGTTGTTTTGCACAGCAGTCCTAAAATTTCTACAGCAACGAGATCATGTCACTACCTTCAAGATGGCAAAAAGTCATTGAACATAATGGGCACATATATACTGTGGTTTAATGTAAATATATTTTGAAAAAAAATGTCTTAAGTTTGTATACAAAATGCGAAGAAACTTTTTCCCAAACCTCATTTGTTGAAAAATTAAGAATTTTTACACTTACTTTCAAACATTAAACAAACAACTTTAGTGGTACTTTAACCTGATGAGGTTAACAATTACATTATGACTAAACCATTGAACTTTATTGATAAGTATAAACATTTTAGAACGATTTCATTTCTATATTTCATATCCTCGGGACTAAACATTTTTAATATTAAGTCAAGAAGACCACAATTCAGGGAAACTTTAGTAGCTACTTTCTTCCTTTCCTTTATATTGATAAACATTATTCTAAATAAAATGTAAGCCGAAGAAAAGGAAATTATATTGGTAAGATCCGAGTGCAAAATATAAAATTCACCTCAAAACGAGGCATCATTAAGTGTTAGACACGTGTCGTGGCCTCGATTTCAGTGGTATATATTACCTAGTGGTAGTGTAGTAATGGTGGAGGGTATCTGGTGGCGATTGCCGGTGGTGGTCTTGTGAACGCTACTATGGGAGGGCGGACGGTGCTCTTCAAAAACTAGGTAATATAACAACATTACATATTTTGCATGCGGATCGTAGCAAATTGACTTCCTTTCCTTCGTTATAATGGATTTCGGCAAAGTAACGCCTGGATCTATTAACTATATTAAAATGTTAACCTGTTATCAAATCTATGTTTATTCACTATTAACCTAAAGTACTTAAAAATATATGCCGATAGCTATATGTTATATATTTATTTACGTCTTGCCTCTAATTGTATTTTAAATCCATCTCTGTCTCTTAGCAATATGTCAAATTTGAGTGAGAACGATTTCTTCAAATGGTCCCCTGAAGTCGTAGGTATCGGAAGGAATTTGTAATGTCTCAGCAGTGTTGCTATCATCGTCTTTATTGACATAATACCGTGCTGGTAGCCTGCAAATATCAAAATTTGTATTTTTATTGTTTATGTGAATAGAACAATTTTTACACAAAATTTATGAGTAACTCGATAAAAGTACCACTCTTTTACTAATGACATTTTTGCTGACCACTAACTAGTTTTGGTCTCTTATTGTTTTTTTATTAATGTACAATTATTAGTAGGATTCCTACGCAGGAATCTGTCTAGGTAGGTACCGCCCCAGGGCCAGTTATTCTGCCGTGAAGCAGTAGTGTGCAAGCATTACTGTGTTTTTATTTGAAGGGCACTGTGAGCTAGCGTAATCACTGGGCATTTGAGACTTAAGAACTCATGTCTCAGGGTGACGGGCGCAGTGTGGTGTCACACAGAAATATTCTGGATGACACAGAATGTGTTGTGGGCGTTGCACTTAACATCAGGTGAAAGTTTTGCTCGTTTCATCACTTTATCCAATAAATAAAAAAAAATAAAAACCGAGAATCGATGGAGATTGATATTGAGTCCATCAATCAAAAATCTGTGTAACTCATTTCTGAATTTATTTTGTAGCAAAAAAGCAACAAGTCTTTTTATCGTCGTACAGAGTTTGTTATATCAATATACCCGGTCCAAGCGAGCTATTGCCATAAAAAATTATATCATAATAATACAATATAACATATATAATAATTACATTTTAAATATAAGTTCAGATCGATACAAGTCGTCGTCGTCATTTCAGCCTATCACTAAGTCCACTGCTGAATATGGGCCTCCTCCATAAATTGTTTTGAGTTAGTAGCTCTCATTTTGGGAGGATTTTGCCATATTTGCCACGCTTCGCAGGCGGGTTGGCAACCGCCGTTTATTTATTCAGATGTTCCCGGAAGATGCTGCTGCCCACACCCTGGTTTATATTTTCCCTCTGTCGACTTCTACGGCATCCACAGGATGAGATGGAGCGGTAGATTCTCTTAAGCCGCTACCACACGGCGAGTACATACAGGTACTAGTGATAAAAAATATTTAAAGCTTTAATGAAACAACCAGTTAATAAAGCGCGGAGCGCGGACAATGCTCTTCAAAGCCAAAAATTACCACGTTCGGTTCCGTATTTGAACTAATTGCGGCCCCCGTTTGGTTTCCGTACGCTTTCGAGGCGTATGAAAAAGGCCGTTTGAGAAGATCTTTTGGTAATATTCTTGGGAACCCAGTGAAACGTTTACCGTACGTGGCACTTTCAAGGATCACACAAGTCAAGATGGACTGCATCTAATGAATGTTGACTTCAGTAGTGGTCCGCAATTGCTGAATGGAATTGATTAGGAAGCATTTATCGTCCAGTATTGTGAGAGATTGTTACACAAAAACCATTAAGAAAAACCAACAGAGAAAGTGGGGAGTGTGATTTGAGAAAATCCGTAGTCGACGTGTTAGATTTAATTCAGGAGTAGAAAAAAAATAGGAAAATAACCTACAAAAAGAAGTGAGATCCCGCAACGGTGTGTTTGTGGTGTGCAAGTGCCGAGGCACGATATTTTTATATGACCAAAGATGTATAATAATGATAGGGTAACAAAATATTGTTTATTTATTAAATATGTACTTAATTGATAACAAAATTGTTGAATTGACAATTCAATGTTAATAAAATTACAGACTTGACCTTACATGGGATCTTACAACTTTTCACGGCATATATATTGCGAGGCTTGGCATATTTTTTTACATTTTAATGTTTTTGTTGGGACTACTGCACTGATAAAGGCTGTTCGTACAGTACAGTCGCTTTTTACAACACCACGATAAGAAAGAGGAAGGCGCTTTTGTACTCTGCCGGACACCTATCTGTTTTGCCTGTAAGGCTGTGTAAATGAATAAATATGTACATTGTTCTACTGGTCGATTTTCGACCACGGCGAACATAGGGGCACTCACTCACCCGTTCCAACCTACCCGTGCCCGATGTAACGCTCATGCGATAAGATTGGAGGTAGGCCTTAGCATCTTAATAACATCTTAATGTAGTCGTCTTATAGAGCGTCTTAAAGAGCGCTCAAATTAGTTAATACTTTGTATGCTCTATTAAGAAAGTATATAGTTATAAGTATGTTTATTTGTTTTTATGCAATTGTAATTGAAATCATAAAATAATCTGTGCGCGTTGGTTTATGTAAGCTGTAAGTGTACAGAGATTTGATAACAATAAATAAATAAAAGAAATAGTAATGCCAGACACAGGGAAATAACAACATAACCTGAACCAAAACCAACATTTTTTTTTTATTTCATAAAAGTGACGGCACGAGCAAAACCTTCACCTGATGGTAAGTGCAACGTCTGCCCATAACAAATGCTGTGTCACCCAGAAAATTACTGTATGTCACCACACTGCGCCCGTCACCCTGAGACATCAGTTCTAAGTCTCATATGCCCAGTGATTACGCTAGCTCACAGTGCCCTTCAAACCGAAACACAGTAATGTTTGCATACTACCGCTTCACGGCAGAATAACTGGCCCTGGGGTGGTACCTACCTAGATGGATTCCTGCAAAGGAATCCTACCACCAGTAAGTGTTTTTGCACAAATGCTGGTTTTGCACAAATCTACCCTATTTGATACATAAAATAATTCTCGACTTGCACAGCTATCTTCCATGGTTTGTGGTGTCATACAATACTTTGATGACTTGAAGACTTGGACACCATTACATAAACGACTTGCTTATCTTATCATTAACAAACACCAAAAAAAAAAATATGTTAATTTGTCTGGCGCCGCTACGGCCAATTTAACGTCGAACTAACAAAAACCGGCATCTTTTTTTAAAAAAAAAAACCTAAAAAAAGTGTAATTAGCTGTTGGCTGCGTGAAGGTTAGGACGAGTAAATGACTTCTTTCTTGTGCATATACTTGTGGCATAATATTTTCTGTGCAGCTGATAGCTTCCGAAAGTATTCAGAAGTTGAGATCGTTGTCAAAATCGGTCAGAAGGATGTCCTCCTGTCATCGTCATGATGTATTTATGTTGATTATGATATTTATTTTATGCCTTACCCAGGCAGTTCCTAGGACCTGAACTGAAGGGCATAAACGCGTTCGGGTGGCGTGTAGTGTTGTTGAGAAAACGATCAGGGTTAAACTCTTCCGCATCGGGGCCCCAATGAAGAGGGTTGCGGTGCAGTGACCATATGCTAAACAAGACATCAGTATTTTCAACCAACGTAATGCCTGATGCTGGAAAAAATATAAATTATTATTATGAATAATTCGTTTCGAATCTTATGGGACAATTTTAACCACCTAAATTGCCTAACGTAACCTAGCCGACTTTAAAACATGCCTAAAGTAGCAGAACGAAAAGCATTAAACTTAATATATAATAATAATAATTTATTAAACCAAAGACTTTACATAATGATGAATTATACATAGAACAGTTTTACCAAAAATGTGATCTAATCGAATCCTTATGTATCACATTACAAGCCTTTAGCAGCCGTGCTAGGGCACATACCTGTGTTACAGCTGCTAAGCCCTCCCTGATTATAGATAACAATTAATATATATATATATGTTTTATAGGTATGTACAGAGGTTGTTGTTATAAATAAACTGCCCCGGACCTATTGAAAACAATATACACAAAGATAATTGCAATTATCATCATCATCATTTCCCATCACTAGTCCACCGCTGAACATAGGCCTTCCCCATATATTGCCACAAATATTAGAAGCTCTCATTTTTGGGGGATTTCGCCATAGTTGCCACGCTTGGCAGTTTATTGATTAATATGTTCCAGGAAGATACTGGTGCCCATCTTCTGGTTTTAATTTTCCCTCTGTCGACTTTTACGACACCTACGTGATGACATAGGGTGGTAGATTCTCTAATGCCGCCACAATCGGAATACATCGTCTTAAATATTTGGCTAATCTTCTAAGTAAGCATTAAATGTTACAGTTACTTCCACTTTTAAATTTCTATGAAAATAATCGATACATTATAGAAGTTAACTCGTCGTCGTCGACGTTTCAGCCTATCACAAGTCCACTGCTGAACATAGGCCTCTTTGCTCATAAACCTTCATCATCTTTGATAAACCGCAACTAAGTTTCATACTTACGTAGAGGAACATCTTTCTTGAGCGTTCTAGCAATAAACGGAATTGGCGGGTAAAGCCTCAAAGTTTCCCTAATAACAGCTTCCAAATATTTGAATTTTGGCAGATCTTCGAACGTGACAGGATCGTTGCTTTCCCCGTAGATTTCAAATAACCTTTTAAATGTTTTTATTTTATCATTAATTTCTTTATTTAAAAAACGTATCATGAAATTTAATTAAATGAATTCTTCATTAATCCTTTAATTGTTTGTTATAAATATGCTAACAACTATATACGAAAAGGCATCGATTAGAACATCTTAATCAATTAAATTTTATTGGAAAGTTTTGCTTGCACAAAATACTCGTAAGATTCGCTGTGATGAAATCTATTGTTTTACGGAATTTATATATCAGAAAGCTACGTATTTTTTTTGAATTTTAATACTATTTTATAAATTATAACAGTAATATTATAATTATTTATATATTACATTCTAATATGTATTTTTAGTTTAAACGACTTCGGAGTGCAACGGGTTGACATTGATAAGTGCTGTGACGGAATTCGCTTCCGACGCAGTGTATGCTGAGTTGTCAACCTCGTTTGCTAGGAGTACGGCGTACAATTTCACAATTTATTTTAGGTATTAATGGTGTTTTAATTTTTTTTGTATATATTTTTACTTTATATATTATTTTATTATGTTCGGTATTACGTCCGTTTCTAGCAAATAAATTATTTTTCTTTCTTTCTTTCTTATTTAAAAGAAATTAAAATTTCGTTGGTCAAACGATATTTTTTTATTTTTTCTTGCTAGTTTCCTCTGACTAACACGTATCGTCTTTTAAAATATTTTTTAAAATGTTGATAATTCAGATACTTGGTAAATTGTCCACAAAGAAACATATTTATGAAACAAAAGTTACATTACTCAGAATAACCAAACGATATTAGGTGAATGTTATACAGGTACAGGTAGATACATACACCTGCCTCGGCATGCCCTGATGATGAGGTGGAGTTAATGCATGAGGTTATTTCGTTTATATTGTATTTTCATGCGTCCAAAACTCACTACACGGTGTTGACAAAAATTTAAATTGTTATCAATATAATCCTATTGATAATCCACAATGAGTATAAACTAAATTGTTTTTAATTGTCGTCTAATTGTTTAATATTACACACAGCTATCAAATACTCACTCATTGTAAACCTTTTCCTGTACATCAGGATGCCGTGAAAGTATACATGAAACGAATGAAGCTCCGATAGCTGAAGTGAGAGTGCCAGCTAGCACTACGACCAACAATTCCTCCCTCAATTCTTCATTAGACAATCCACTGTTTCCATCGGAAACCTCCATAAGTAACTCAAGAAACGTTTTTAAATGTCCTGGATTTATATCTGAAATGGATTATATACTAGTGAATATATAGCATCTTTTAAATTTTTATTATTAGTTTTTTACATTAGTAAAAATCATCAATGAAATTGCATCAACGAAAAACAAAATGCAGCAAGGTCGTTCAAGAGAGGACCCTATGAACAAAACCAAAGGTAATTATTTAATGTATATATTTATAGTCAATAGAATCAGGAGTGACTTTTCGGAAATCCATTATAAAAAAGGAAAAAAATCTCGGCGTGTTGTATTCTTCGTGCGGATCTTAGCAAATTAAATTTCTTTCCTTTATGTGGATTTTTTTACGCATATTAGATTTACTTACAACATTTTTAGAATGCCTTAAAACTTACTTTCATCGATGTTTGTACTATTGTTAGGTACATTTTTAGTTTCCATTCTCTTGAGTGCTATTATCTGAAACATTAAATAAAAAAGAACAAGTCAGTATTCTTTTTTTTGATTTATTAGGATCAACAAACAGTTTACATTATATATACTATACTAAAAAAAATATAGGAATACATTTTTTTTTTTTTTTTATTTATTTCTTACAACAAATTATAACACCATAACAGTTAAAAAAACCAAATCGATGCTATAAGACAAACAAAAAAAAAACTTCAAACATAAATATAAAAAAGAAAAAATATATGTAAAATATTCAGCAAACTCCGTTTTCTACGCATTTGTATGCTGCTATTGTAAATTTCGACTGACTACAAGAAAAAATATCAATATCCTCAGAAATAACATTTAAGTAACGTATCGCACGTGACATGGGGGCGTTCTGAAGCAAGTTAGTTCTGGCGGTGGGCACAAGAAATAATAATATATAATACATATAAAACAATAGTGCAACTACCGGTGACCACGGGTTATCATTATGGTTGAGATTAGCACATTTATAATTAAATTGTATATTGTGTATAACAAATAACAAATACATAGAAAACAGTGTTACATACTCGTATAACATAAACAGTGTTACAAAAACGTTACTTCTTAGTATACATGACAAAAGTGAGACTAATTATATATAATAAACTAGCGACCCGCTTGGCTTGGCACGGGTGCAATCACTAATGAAGTAAACGAGAACTTCACACATGCGGCAACAGATTTTAATAAATATAAATTAACAAAGATGTTATTCGCTGTAATATACCTGCTAGGTGTATAAATAATTATTAATTATCGATAAATATTAACGGGATTAATGAGAGTGGGAACTATTTTATGTTTTGGGATAAAAGTATCCTAAGTCCGTCTCCAGGATGCAACCAATGTCCTTGCCAAGTTTGACCGGATGAACCGTGAAAAGGTTACAAACAAACAGAGGAACAGAGAGAGTTAAAATATAAGTACGGATTATAAATCTTATTAATATAAATAATAAATAACAGGCAATAGGAGGTATTTGGGTAGTAGAACCGATAACCGTTGGGGAAGTACGATTATTGAGAAACTTCCGGTTCAATTACCTCTCAAAAATGCGCGAAGGCCTGCCCCCAGCAGTCGGATTTCGTAAGATTTTACTATAACTATAACACTACAACTTCTTAAGTATAACTGTATGTTCAAAATTTGACTCATTTTACTCTTGTTTGTTGAATCTCAAACTCTGTACTTGGTTCTATCCTGAAACACTTTGTAGGCACGTGATTTAAATAAAAACGCGCTTTCGCTTCAGCATTATATATTACCTCATCGACGTATCTCCTCATAAATTTAATACTTTTATGGTATTTAGTGGAGCTGGGCACTAAATTGAATAATGCGTCTATTTGAAAAAAGGGAATACAAACACGCATAATCAGTAAACGAGCATATTGTTCAAACGCTTCCAATAATGCATTTTCATCTTTTCCCATGTCAACTCCTAATGCCGTCTCTGCAAAAATAAAACTGAGTGAGTGTTGGAACAGTTCGATTGTCTTGCATATAATACCTTGCATGAGAAAATTTCTGTGTGACACCACGCTGCGCCCGTCACCTTGAGACATCAGTTCTTAAGTCTTATATACCCAGTGATTATGCTAGCTTTCAGTGCCCTTCAAACCGAAATACAGTAATGTTTGCACACTACTGCTTAACGGCAGAATAACTGGCCTTGGGGTAGTACGTACTTAGACGGATTTCTGCGTAGGAATCCTATCACCAGTTAAAAGGTAAATTAAAAAAAAATACTTACCACATACAGTCGCCATAACATAAGATATTAAATACTTCGAAACCGTAAAGGCGCCAGTACCCATAACCGGTTTTAAGTTCACAACAAGAGAATTACTATGCTTTGCGAAAATTTCTACGAATAGTCCAAGCTTTTTATGAGAGAATATCGGTGCGAGCAACTTGCGCCGTGGCCGCCATATGTTTGCTGGAAACATGCAACATTTTATTGTGGATTTGCCATTGGTGTAGAAGCGAGTTGTTGAGCACAGGGTATCCTCACTGATGGCCACTGTTAGCCCGAAGGCTTTTACAGCTTCGCCGGATTGAAAGGTGGCAGAGCGCTGAGGGCGCTTAGCCGAACCCTTATAATGGGTAACTAGCGCAAGGGCCCCCGAGAGGGGACCTCGGCTTGGACTGTTACCCTGTGCGCGTAAGTAGACTGACTCGGGGGCGCCCGAGGGGGCCGAACCACGGCTCGATCAGTTACTTCTGTCGGGAGGACGTTTTTAAACATCTAATATACTACAAATTCGGAATGCGTTTCCGCTGGAGAAGAAATGGCGCATTACACCTTCTGGTTCTGCTATTGCGTTCGCCGATAGGTGTCCGGCAGAGTAGAATAGCACCTACCTCTTTCCTACCGAGGTCTCGTAAGGGGCGACTAAGGTAATACCGTAATAAGTATTGCTGTCACTATACTGCTCGTGGGAACGCAATAGGGGAGTAAGAATATTTTGACTCGTACCAAAATAGCGTGGTTTGCCACCCCGGGGCAAAACATGGGCAACAAGTGTGGTCTCTGCCTATCCCTTTTATGGTAAAAAGGCGTAACTGTATGTACGTAGGTTCCGTTATTTCCGACTAAAAGACAATTTAGGTTAGGTAAATGCTCAATGCGAAATAAGCACAAAAATTTGTCTGATGTTCGGTGTAAGGACTGCCTATTCGCAGGCCAAATTTGTCGACCACGGCATATCTACCCAACAAGGCTGACAAGTGGTAATTTTACAAGATCTGCAAATGGAGTTCCCCAAGACACAATCGCAATTATTAATCAGTATCCTTGCTTGGTTGACAAGTTATTAAGTAATATTTATTAATTCTTTATTGTTGTCACCTTAATTAAAGGATACAATAGATCGACCTTATGCCTTGTCGCATTCTCTGTCAGTCAGCCTTGGTCGATGGTGACAAAAATGTGGCAGGTGCTATTAAATTAAAAATAAAAGCTTAACCTAAGTTAATGTATAAATAAAAGTGAGTAAAGTTAACAGAAAGTAAGTAAATTTAACTATATTATATTTCTGGAAAAAATAATCTTTTTGAGTATCATTAACAGAATTTACAACAAAAATGTTAAAAATTGTCAAATAAAATATTCATACGTATGCACGTATAAATATATATATATATATATATATATATTTATTAGATGAAGTGATGAAACGAGCAAAAGTGCCCATAACAAATTCTGTGTCACCCAGTAAATTTCTGTGTGCCACCACACTGTGCCCATCACCCTGAGACAAGTTCTTAAGTCTCATATGCCCAGTGATTACGCTAGCTCGCAGTGGCTAGTACACAGTGCATAGTAATGTTTGCACACTACTACTTCACGGCAGAATAACTGGCTCTGGGGTGGTACCAACCTAGATGGATTCCTGCATAGGAATCCTACCACCAGTTAATAATATTAATTTAATTTTTTTTCCTAATCTATTTAAAATTCAACTTCATTATCATTATCATCATCATCACATCAACCAATCAGTCCACAGCTGAACATAGGCCTCCCCCATAGATTGCCACAAAAGTTTTTAGCTCTCATTGAGGGGGGCTTTTGCCATAGTTGTCACGCTTGGCAAGCGGGTTGGCAAGCGCAGTTTATTTATTCAGTTGTTCCAGGAAGACCCTGCCGCCCATCTCCTGGTTTCCATTTAATAAAAAATGTTAATTCAACTTACTTGGAGCAAATAAACTTCCATTACTGAAAAGATGACGTAATAGTACCATAATGTCGGGTTTGTCCAGACATGTCCTTAATACAATCTCTGCGACGACAGGATCAGTTACTACTAAAATCATTAACATTCCAGAAATATTTATGTAAGTAAATAAGTAATACGATTTGTCAGGATTGAAGCATACGCAAATAAAAAAGAGCGAGTTCACCTGACCGAAATAAATCTTATTTATAAATTTATAAATTAAAAATTAAATTAAATTAATTAATAAGGCAATTTAGAATAACCGCAGAGTATGTAAATAACAATTTAAATATAGAACAAAAACTTTGCAATAAAACTCATCGCGCCCAAAAAAGTTTCAAGTCGAAAAAAATAAATCCGAAATAACAAAAAAAGAAATCTTGACTACCTCATAAAGAAACTAATAAATCGTTAGCTCGATTGGCGCAGTGCCCACGCCATTGCTTTTACGCTATGCGTCGCGGGTTCGAATTCCGCACGAGATAAGTATTTGTATGACCTACAAATAGTTGTTCCGGGTTTTTTTGTCCACTATACAGAGATAGTGAGGACCAAAAAAAGAAACCAAACACTAAAGAAAAAACTAAATCTGAGCTGCAGCCTGTAACCGCGACATGTGTAGGAGTTATCGTAGACCGCAGAAAAATAGTTTTCACTGATACTTTAATAAATATGTGTGACAATCACGTGGCCTACATCTATGACGCGGCTCTTGGGTTCGAATCCCAGCCAAAGCTGACATTTGTGCATATTGAATTCAAATTAAATCCGTTTTCACAACGTTACTTAACTACGTCAATATAAATATCATAATCAGCATATATATATATATAATGATTATGTTGTCCTTCTGTCGAATTTTCGACCACAATGCTGGTATGAAATGAGTGAATGAATGAGAGTGAATGCTGTCGGAAGATATCACCTTCGCCAGTCTCTCGGTGTTCTACAGGTTACATTTTGGAGAGTGTGCGAAGGAATTACATTTGTTAATTCCCCCTTCTCCCTTTCCATCATCGGTCAACAAGACGCACGGCGGGTTCCTTTTGTTGTGAATATACCTTGCATTCGGACGAAGGACTGGAATAATTTGCCTGTATCAGTCTTTCCGTCTGATTACAATGTGGGTGTCTTCAAGAGAAGAGTGAATAGGCTTTTTCTAAGCTAGTGTGCCTACCATCAAAAACTACATCGCCACTTACCATCAGGTGGTGTTGTAGTTAAACGCTAGCTTATAAATAAAAAAAAACTATAGTGCCACACTACGCGCAAGCAGAAAGACACTTACTCGTGCAAATATACTCGCGCCGGATTTAACACTCATGCGATGAGATCGGAGGTAGGTTTGGTACCAACTGACATTCGAGCTCAGGACTCGAGGCGTAATTTTCAAGTGCTCTGACCGCTAGGCCATGCGGTCTTTGGGTTATAATATTAATCCATGATCTGTTTATTATAATTTAAGAAAAAAAAATAGAAGATTTCTACAAAGAGTTCAATCATCATTTTGTACACAGCTTCTTCGGTATCGAGCTTTATGTTGTGTGAACTGAGCACCTTGGTATGAAGCTTGCAAAAGCTACAGCAGCTGCCCAAATTCTACTATTAACTTCATCCTCAAGGATGTTAGTTGTTATAGTTTCTACTTGCTATAACCTATTACTACTTACGACCTTACAATATTAATGAAGCGGCAACTAACTTGTGTAATAGTTAGGTCCGAGCCATAGACTCGCTAATCCGCCATTTTTAAATGCTTCCTTGCCCATGGCTTCAACAAAATTCATGCGATCTGAAACATAAAATTATATGTTTATATCGAAACACCTACACACATATAAAAACTTTCGCAAACACTCTAACACCACTAGCACGGACCATCGCATAAATATTAAACTTTTTGCGTACGTGCCGCGCGGCTTTACAGATGAATTCATCTAATACTGTCTGTCTTAAACATCAAGACTTGTAAAAGAATATAAGTTGTTGGAAAAGTGAGAAAATCTACGACATTCTTGTAACGTCCTGAAGATGGCCAATTATCAAGCCTTCTCGCCATTTTGAGAGGGTTTTGGAGCCGGGAATAGTTTATTATACCTTTAAGAGTACACCCGGAAATAATTAAAAAAAAAAGAGCTGAAAGATTACCTTCATTAGAACCACTTAAATAATAAGCATGACCGATTAACGGGAAGGCTGGAAATTTACTTTTCAACATCCGAGACAGTTTCAAAATTTTCCGCGATTTCCACTGGCGGTAAAAGATCCATAATATTAAAACTATCGCCACTAATGATAATAACATTTCTATCTAATTAATTATTTCACTGTTTTTAAATAGTATGTAAAATATTATTTCATACAGCAATCAACACTTATTAACAGCAGAGTAATGATTCACTTTTAGACGTTGATATAAAGCACGGCACAAAGGCACATACAAAGCTGCACGCAAGATAGTTTTCCACTTTTATACTAGTGTCTTAAACTTGTTTTTGTGTTTAGGTTAATTATTCTTATTTAATCATTAAAGTTTGTAAACTTGACCTTACATTTTTTCTTCTCAGATATTGGCGCCCTGTTGGACAGTAAACTTCAATTCTCAAATCATATTGACATAATAATACTAGAAGCACACAAAGCACTAGGTTTTATACCAAGATCCACTAAAGGAATTAAAAGACCAGCCGCTAACATTCTGCTTTACGACGGCTACGTAAGGAGCAAACTTGAATACTGTAACGTTGTGTGGTGTCCTACCAACAAAATACATGTAGAAAGAATCGAAAGTGATAAAGACAGAAAGGGATGCTTAGATGGTTTGAAGTTAAGTTGCTCTAAGAGATATTAATGCTTAATATTGGTAATTAAGGTAACGTAAGCGCGAGCGCATAAATCCTTTTGTTATTCGAATTTGGATTCCTACCGCATGTCACGTGCGACCAGGTAGAAAAATGGGTTTTGGTTAGTGAGTCACTGAGATACCAACTTAGGGCTGGACCCCTGCTTTACAAGATATTCATTTAACATATCAGAATTTGCATTTAGTTGATTTGTTATCCCATACATTTTTGTTTGTGGGTTGAGTTAAAACTGAGTTAAGTTATTAGATTATTATTAGTCTATTAATAGTAGACGTTAGAAACAAATGTTTTAGTGAATGCTGTGTATCCCTAAGTGATGAGACAATTATTGTAACTTAGTTTTTATTTCTTTTGTGTAAATACTTATTGTACTCATTGTTGGAAAACCAAATATAAATAAAAAAAATTACAAAATAAAAAAAAAGTTAACGTTAAGTTAAGTAACCACCCCAGTTTTTAAATGAAACTAATTTTACGGATTTTATCGCGTTTTATTTTATTATTTATAACCCGACGTTTCGAGTGCTTTACAGCACCCATTCTGCGTAGATCGGACAAGGAATAATAATTAAAAGCTGAAGGTACTCCGGGTTAACTATGACATCGGGACATCTGTCACCTCAGTCCGCCCGTGACCATGGGTGCTGTAAAGCACTCGAAACGTCGGGTTATAAATAATAAAATAAAACGCGATAAAATCCGTAAAATTAGTTTCATTTAAATGTGTAGTGTTCGCGTAAATATAAGAAATCATTATGTGAACCACCCCAGTATTCATCTTACCACATTGCTGACATACATTTTGTGTATTGATTTTGCAATGGGAATGCCAATGCTCCCGTATTAGAGTACCGCCGAAGAAAACTCAAACGTGACAAACGTTTGTTAACGTGCATCTAATACTGGCATAAAACGTCCTGCGATGGCCGGAAAATGAACGCAGTTGCCTATTATCCCTCCATAAGCAAGAAGAGATACTGACTTTAATAACTCAAGATCCTAGACACAGTGTTAGAAGGATTGCAGTGCAATAAAAACTTTACATATTTTATTATATATATGACATTTTATTAACATAAAAATATAAACAACAATGTGCATCGGTGGCACTGACCAACGATGCCCCTGTTACGGGGTGCTTCTACAGACAGGCCTGAGAGGCCACATATCGATTTGACATTAAAAAATTCTTTGCCTTCCGGAGTTAGGTCCAGGATGGCAAGAACTAGGTCGTAATATTTTTAGATTTGAGGTCTCTTAAGATGTGACATGTCTCTAATCCTTTCGGCAAGCTGCGAATGACTATGCGGAGTCTACGGTCTTCCGCGAGGGAATACGTGTGGAAACTAATGTTCCTAGCACGTGAGTGTCTGGTAACGGTCCTAAAGTCGCTAACGGTGCTTCGGTATACGCGGATACCTTGCACTGCCGTCTGTGCTTTCGAGCAATTAATTTTCTGATTTGTCAACCAGATTGACAGATCGTTCCACTGCGCCTTATCTTGTAGTATAATTGGGCGGCGGTGGCTTATAGTCGCGTGCCGCGGGATGCGCAGGCAGCGATATTTCATTCGACTTGCGTGTGTTTGACACGCCCTTTTTAGCCGTGTTTTGTAGCGCAGATTGAATGTGACAGAGTATTCTGTTTCTTCTATGTCCTACACTATTGGTAAAAGGATTCATTAACCCTAACCCTTTCTCTCTGGTCGTAATATCCTTTGCAACGTCGTTGCCTGGTAGAGATCGCTTGTAAGCGATAAGGCCGCAATTGTACCTTAATTTGTTAGCAGTTTTGTTATTTTGTATATTTCCGTTTTAATTATCGATGTACAATAAAGTATATTTCATTCATTCATTCATTCATTATCTCGACATGCATTATGCACTATCACTTTGTTACTGGAAATGTACAATTTGTTAATGTGTTTCACAAAAGTAGGTTTCTAAGGAACGAATCCTAATGTTTTTTTTTAATAACTAAAAGTAATATCTAGTTTAGTAAATATTAATATAGGATAAAATAAATAAGACACTACAAGATATAGGTTTATTAAAAATAATGATACTTTGAAATTTTGAACCAGACCGGAGCCGTCGGCAGGAGAGTCGAAACGCTCGTGGTTTAGGGAGAAAGGTAAAGAGAAAATAGTTTTTGACGTGATAACGTCTTATAAATTGATGAACCGGCAGCGCGCACGAAAAAGTGACCCGTTCCGCCTGAGCCTGTATATATAATTTCGGTGATGTAATTGCTGTTAGCCTTTTTTGGCTTTTACAGCTTCATCGGATACTGTGCTCACGGGCCAGGGGCCCGCGTGCCAGGTTTGGTTTGACCCAAACATAAATAAATAAATAAACTCCTACAAAAACCTCGAAATTCGGACTGTATCGCGTTCGCTGCGTGCTTGCGCGATTTAGAATATCTCAATACGATTTTAAGTCGTCTAATGACCGTCCGAGGGAGGCTGCAGGCCTCCATTCGGACTGTCGACTTGTGTGTCGGTAACTCTGGGCGGTGAGAACCGCCCTGGAACACGGGTGTATCGTGTGTACGCGGTGTGATTGTCGACTGCTGCGCGCCGCTCTCTACGGCAGTCGCGCGTCGTGGTGCGTGTTATATTAAAGCTATTAACTGTGTGTACAGTGTAGCCTGGATCGTGACTGACCGTATCGTGGTCAGGGAGTGCTGAGACATCCGTGTCGTCTAGCACGTTTCGCGGGCGACGTTTGCGTTCGGTCGCGTTTCTATCTGGTCGGTAATTTGCTGCTTTAACCACCAGTGGGTTTGGATGAACCGCGGCTTTTTCGAAAAACCGCCGTGATAATGCTCTGAAGTGTTCAGAGATTAAGAGCATTTCACAGTCGCTGTGAAGATCTACGTTGCGTTGGTACCAACCGGCTCCGGTGGCAGTTCGCAAGAATCGATTTTGAACGCTCTGTAACTTCTTTAATTGTTTGCCCGTCGCGTGAGCGAAAGCGACGCAAGCATAGGCCATTACGGGTCTTATGCAAGTCTTACAGAGGCGAAGTTTGTGTCTTAAGCACATTTTGCTTGAAGAGCAAGTTAGTGGATATAGTCGACTTGAGATAAAAGCCGCTCTATTTCGAACGTTTTTTATGTGTGCAGCGAACGACATCGCTGCGTCTAACGTGACCCCGAGGTATTTGACGCTCTTTTCCCAGGGAATAGAGCGTCCGAACAGGGTGATCGTGCCTAGTTGATTGTTGCCGATTGTGTGAATTCGTCTAGTGGGTTTTGGCGTGCCCCTCGAGAAGTATATCGCTACACTTTTCTCGGGGTTTACCTCTATTCTCCATTTCCGGAACCATTCGCCTAGGCGATCGGCTGCGGCTTGGAGATGAATCGTTATGCGGCCCTTGTGCTTGTCGGAATAGTACAGGGCCGTGTCATCTGCGAAAAGCGCAAGATTGACTTTCTGGTCTCTAGGAATATCGCTAGTATATAGCGAGAAAAGGAGTGGGGAGAGGCAGGAGCCTTGAGGGACACCTGCTCGGAGAGGGCGGCTTGAGGAGCGCGTTCCCTCTACCCGGAATCGAAATAGGCGGTTGGACAAGAAGGCTCGTATGATGTTCACGAGTCTATCCGGCACTTTAGTGTGATACAACTTGTAATACAAGCCGTCGTGCCAGACTTTGTCAAATGCCTTTGCGACATCGAAAAATAAGGCCCCTGTGCCTACAGGCTTAGGGCGGTCGTTTAAATTCTCTAAAATGTGCTCCGTTAAGCGGTGCACTTGATGAGTACACGAGTGTTCGGGGCGAAAGCCGAACTGCTCGTCTGGAAGAATATTATTAGTAAGGACATAGTCTTTTAATCGACTGAGTATAATTCGCTCATAAATCTTAGCCATCGAGTTGAGGAGACTTATTGGGCGATAATTGGACGGAATGTTCCTAGGCTTGTTAGGCTTCGGAATGCCTATAACGTCGGCTTCCTTCCAGTCGTCCGGGAAGGAGCAGCTGGAGAGGAGCGCGTTAAAAATAGTAACTAACAGACACAATAGCGGCGTAGTTAGAGCTTTCATCACCCTGTTGTTTATGCCATCGAGGCCAGGCGCGGATCGGTTTTTAAGCTTTTTGATTATCTTAGTGACTTCTTCGAGAGTCACTGGAGGCAGTGGTTCGCCCACTGGTGGTATGGCAGCCCTGCGTTCGATTTCCGCGGCCACCTGCTGCAGATGGTCGGGATCCACAGGCGCGAGAGACGGAGTGCATTGGCTCTCTAGACTGTCTGCGAGGCATTCGGCTTTTTCGCTGTCGTCGAAGGCGAGCGAATTGTCGAGTGATCTAATGAGCGGAGGCATGGGTGAGACCGGCTCTGCTTTGAGAGATCGTGCCAACTGCCAGTAGGCAGTGTGCGACGGCTCGATTTCTCCGAGCATTGTGTCCCAGCTGTCTTGATTATACTCAGATAAGCGCTCTTTAACAGACTCAGACTGCGCCTCCTACAGGCGCAGTCTGAGTCTATTTGTGTCGGTTCTATATCTATCGTGCGCTTTAGCTGCGCGATTCTTTTCTCTAATCAGGCGACGGAGGTCCGCCGGCAGGTTACAGCGTCGATCGCTCGACACCGTAACCGTTCGGGAGGATTCTCCGACGGCTGTTTTGAGATGAGTCGAAAAAGATTTTATCGCTCGGCAGGCTACCTCTGGCGAGTCGATAGTATCCGGAATTTCGTCTAAGTGCTGAGAGGTCGTAGCCTTGAGTTTGACTCCGAGGGTACGCCAGTCCACAATGGTTTTGGTCTGAGTGACCTCACCATTTGGCTGGCCCAGCTTAAAAATGACCGGACGGTGGTCCGACTCCAGTTCGTGAAGCGTAACTATAGAGTCTATTGCTAAGTTCACGTCCTTAATAATAGCTACGTCTAGAATATCCGGCTGCTGATGTAATTGCGTCGGTACTCTGGTTGGGGTTTCGGGAGCTATAACGTTTACGTTAAGTCTCTCCGCTATGTCGTATAGTTTATTACCGTTCGTGTTATTAACGTTGGAATTCCAACTGCCGTGCTTGCTGTTCAAGTCTCCGGCAAGTATAACAGAACGACCTAGATCTAATAGAGTTTTTAAATCTGACTCTAATATTTGTCTGGATGGCGAGAGGTATACTGATGCTAGTACAAGCGGCCTGTGGCCGCTCATTGCTAACCTACACGCGGAAGCTTCTATATTGATTAAGTCGGGTGTATCGAGCGCGATACAGTGCAAGGACTTTTTATAGTAAATCAGAGTGCCACCTTTCGCGGTCGCTCTGTCATTACGGATGCTTTTGTAATTGGCTATCTTAGGATCGCGCATACTAGGTTTTAAGAAAGTCTCTTGCACTAGCATAACGTCGATGTCATGATCACGAAGGAAGTTCGCGACTTCAACTAACTGCGTCTTAAGACCGTTTGCGTTAAAATACGAGACAGCCAGAGAGCGAGGTTTAATTCTACCTATATGGGACGCCATTGGTAACAATTAAAAGTTTGTTTATGATCGACGCGGCGCTTTATGTTTTAGGCGCATTGAAACGTCCAAATCGCGTCTATTACGCTCATGTGCTCCACGGTCGCCATGAGTCGGTCCTGAGGGGACTTTGCTTCGCGGATTTTACGCGCTAAGCTGGATAGTTCGGCAACATTGATGCTGCGCATGAAGCCGCAAATTAATGAAAAATCTGCGGCGAAGTTTGACGAGCCCTGAATTTTGGGCTCTGCGTTTCGAGGCGCGGGCGGTGAAGCGGCTGCGCTCTTTTGCGTCATGGGCAACGGTTTTGTCCATACGTTCGTCGCCGGCGCGGCGCTCAGGCCTTTTGCTCAGCCCGGTAGTCCCGTCAGCGGGACCGGGTTTCGCTGCGGCCGGAGCGGGCGCGGGCGTTGTTTTAGGCGCGGGTTTAGTCGCGGGCTTTGTTGCCGGTTTAGGAGCGGGTGTTTGAGGCTGTGTGGCCCCGGGGCCCTTCCTACGGCCGTTCTTTTTGCCTCCCCTGCGCTTCTTACTTTTCGGCGCTCTGTTACACCCGCGGTAGTTCGCAGGGTGTCCCAGCTCGCCGCAGAGTATGCAGCTTGGGGGTTCTTGCGCTTCTGGCGTGCGAGCGCATTCTTGGGTGCCGTGATCCCCGAGGCATTTTACGCAACGAGGACGGGCGAAGCAATTACGGGCAGAGTGTCCGTACAGTTGGCATCGGTGGCACTGGCCAATGATGCCCCTGTTGCGGGGTGCCTCTATAGAAAGGCCTGAGAGGACGCAAATTGTTTTAATATTGAAGACCTGTTTGCCTTCTGGAGTTAAATCCAGTATGGCTAAGATCAGGTCGTATGACTTTTTGTTGTGTGGGTGATGCATACGATGCACCTCCAACACAGGTATATCCTGTGACTTAAGGTCACTGAGGATGTGGCTTGTCTCCAATTCTTTGGGCAGGCCCCTAATGACTACGCGGAGTCTACGTTCTTCCGCGAGCGAGTATGTGTGGAAGCTGATGTTCCTTCCACGCAAATGGCTAGTGACGACCCTGAAGTCGCTGACTGTGCTTAGGTATACGCGGATACCTTGCACTGCCGTCTGCGCCTTCGGGCACACAATTTTTTTATTTGTCATCCATAGTGACAAATCGTTCCACTGCGCCTTATCTTGTAGAATTATTGGCGGAGGAGCTTTGTTAGTTTGCGCCGCGGGATGCGCGGGCAGTGACTTTTCAATGGTCTTTCGTGTGTTGGACACGCCCTTTCTGGCCGGGTTCCGTGAGGCGGACGGCGATGCGGTATCCGAGTTAGGCTCGGAATCCCCTTTCGCGGCGCGTTTCTTCGCTTTAGAATCCAGGAGTGCTCACGACGACGGCTTCACCGTCGTCGTGAGCACTCCTGGATTCTTCACAATCCATGTCGGATCCCTCGTCCGAAAGGGCCGCGGGCCCAACAATGGATTGCGATTGCGATTCCCGGAAGGGAAGCGCAGGTGCGTTCGCTGTTTTATTGCACCCATTGGCGGCGGGTTTATTGCCCGCAGGTGCATTTTTGGCAGACAATGCCGACTCGGTCGGCACGGTCTTTTTATTGCCGGTAATTTCGCCACTCATTGTCTCGCACACAGGTGCGGATGCGTCACTGTGCGCAGGTGCAGATGAGGCGGACTCTAAACCCGGCGATGACAAGCCGTCGGAGTCGAATGTGGCCATGTGGCTCCTTGGCTGTATAATGCTTCCCGGACAAATTCCAGGAATGTCGTCGGACGTGAGGCGCCTGAGCCTGTGCGTGCCAGCGAGAGCGCGCAACAAGCGATAGAGAGGCACGATTGGCCCAAGAGTTGGCTTGTGACACATATATCTCTCCTCTCGCGTGACGTCAAAGCTAGCAGTTAGAATAGTTCTGCTACTGGAACGCCGCCACGCGAGCTTCTTCGAGAACTTTTACAATAACCCCCGCCCACCTTGACGGAAGTCATTATTTATAACAAATACGCGACAACGTGTTTTGTGTTTATTTCTACAATTTAATAAGATGTAATTGATTTCCTCCATAATTTTCAGTCTAATTTCATTTTGTTTACTTCAATTAACTGATTTTCTCAAAACAGCGGCAAAAAAGGTAATTAATTTTTCCATTTAAATGAAACTAATTTTACGGATTTCATCGCGTTTAATTTTTTTGTTTACTATTTATAACTAGTTATAAATACTAGTGTAGTGTTCGCGTAAATATAAGAAATCATTAATTTTTGCATTTTAAGAATAATATGAGTAATGATTATAACTAACTGGTCATGAATATATTTAAACAAATTATTTTAATTAAATTTGCAAAAACAAAGTCAAAAGCCGTGTGGTGGTGGCTCGTTAAAAGAATACTACCACTCCATCTCATCCAATGGATCTCGTAAAAGTCGAGTAAGGAATTAAACTGCACTGTGCACCCAACAGCGCATGGTGGCGATGGGCTCACCATCTATCACACCAAGTGCATTATATTGTTTTGGTGAAACGTGGATTGTGGCAGTGTGTTTATGCAGTGAGTGCCCAGTCTCTGGCTACCCCTTATGGGATACAGTCGTGATCTTATGTATGTATGTATGTATCTCTTTCTGCAGTGAGTGCCTAGTCTCTGACTACCCCTTATAGGATACAGTCGTGATCTTATGTATGTATGTATGTACATATCAATACACCACACAACTCGAGCCGTGGAATAGTAGCCGGTTTTAAGGATGCAATTTTGCTTTTAGAAATTAAAAGACGAACACAGACTCTACCATCAATGCTACTCGTAACACTTCTTATGAACACACGTGCACCATAGGCTCGTTCAATAGCATCGGAAAACGTGTGAATTTCATAGACGCTAAGCGTATCAGAACTAAACCAGCGCGGGATACTTAATTGTTTTAAAGATTTTAGCGACTGAATAATACCGAAAAATTGGCCAACCAAAGCTGTTGTGTGAGAATTTTCGCTTACAGGGGCCTATAAGGCCCAATGAGTTAATGACTAATAAGGGATAACATCAAACGCTTCGTTATTTTTTCTTTTGTAATTGAATTTATGTTAATAGAAAATGATAGATTTTGAATCCCAATGTAACCCGAGAGTTTTACGGAGAGTTTCAATTAGGTTTAAAGGTTTGTTTGTCGTGCACTTATGAGAATTTGCAATTACAGATCTTAAGATTTCTGTGTTATTAGAACGCAATTACTCGTATCTTGATTAAATTTTGCTAATTGCAAAGTAGTTCTAAACTTTTGGCGGTGCTCTATTACATGTTCTATCGAATTGCAGCCACTAAGAAAATCGTCGACATGAAAATCAATAAAAATTACAAACTGCGTTCTTTATGTCGGGGTCTGAAAATTGTTCGCCAAGAGTAACAAGACACTTCATCGCTAAATACGGCGCTGATGCCGTGCCGTATGTCATATTATTAACAGTACACTGGAATATCTGGCCTGCGGTGGTACGTACCTATTTAGAGTGACGGTTGACCAACAATGTTTATTAAACTCAAAAAAAAATCAACATCAGGATGCCGTCCAGCGATGTTGATAGGATACCGACATTAAATATATATTCGGAACCTTGAATCTTTTTTTTTCTATTATCTACATAATTTACAATTCAAATTTCTGTACTATTCTGTACAATTACTAAAAAATTATGTAAAAAATGACGACCGTGTGGCCTAGTGGTCAGAGTACCTGACTTCTACGCCGCGGGTCCTGGGTTCGAATCCCAGCCTGAGCCAACATTTGTCCTAAAACATAAATTGTTCGTTTTCGGGTCTGGTTGTGTTGTGATTGTCCCCGTGTTTCTGACACTGCATACTAGCCTACCTCCGATTCTATCGCATCAGCGTTACCTCGGGCGCGGGTAGGTTGCGACGAGTGAGTGCCTCTGTGTTTGCGCGTACACTTGTGGCACTATAATATCTCCTGCGCATTTGATGACTCTCGACAGTATTCGGAAGTTGTCGGCGTGGTCGAAATCGGCTAGGAGAACATCACCATCATCACAGCATATCTATTAGTAATTTTTCTCTATTTCCATGTTTTCGAAACGTATTCAGTCAACGTAAAATTACTTTATTTTTTCAAATTAAACACCATCTTTCTTGAAAATCAATTAAAGTAGATGAGGTTAATACAAGACCTTCGCTCTGCAGGTTTTTTATTTTGACGTAATAAGATATCTTTACAATTATAAAAATTATACAACGGTAATACATAATACAGCAAGTGGTACGGTCTCAGAGAATTTATTGAATTCTCTTAGAGTACGGTTGATTGTGATATCAGAGCAAATAGGATTCCAAGTTCTGAACGTTAAAAGTTTAAAGCTAGTTGTTTAAAGTTAACAAACATTTAAAGTCAGTCAACCGTCTGACCATCACCGCAGGGCCAGATATTCAGACGTGTAGCTGTAGTGTGCAAAAATTACTGTGGTTCGATCTAAGGGCACTTGTAGCTAATGAAAATACAGGACATATGGGACTTAAGAACTGACATCTCAGGGGGATGAGTGTAGTGTGGTACACACAGTAATCTTCTGGGTGACACAGCATTTGTTATGAGCAGACGTGGCACTTACCATCAGGTGAACGTTTTGACTTCAAGAAAAATACAAACTTAACTAAAAAGAAAAAAAAATGTTTTTGTATAACAACTAGCTGACGCCCGCGACTACGTTCGGGTAGTTATAAGTTTTTCAAATATCCCTCGGAAACTATTTGATTTTCCGGGATAAAAAGTATCCTATGTCCGTCTACAGGATGCAAGCTATGTCCGTGCCAAATTTTGTCAAGGTCGGTTCAGCAGTTGAGCCATGAAAAGGTAACAGACAGACAGAGAGACAGAGAGAGTTACTTTCGCTTTTATAATATTAGTATGGATTTAACACATTTTTGTTGTTCCGTTGAATGTAATTAAGCAATTATTTTTTATTATAAAATAAGTAAATGTTTTATAATTTTAAGGTCGATGCCGATTAAAATATAAGATTATGCGTTTTAAAACTTTAATTTATTTTCTTATAAGTATTTCGTGTCAGCGAGTATTTTTCTAACAAGTATGAGTAGGAAAGTTTGTGATTGTTTTGACATTTTTTCGTTGTATGTTTATTACCGTAGCAAGGCATATCATTTTTGTGTTTTATATATTTTTATATATTTTTTTCAGACTGTTATATTGTTTACTGGTGTATCTGTAAATGTTAACACTATTCGGTGCATTTTTACCGTATAACACTTAACACTTTCATTTATTTTTGTTTTCAACAGTCATAAAGTAATATCTCTTACACTTAACATTCCTACATTATTGATGGTACACAACATTACAAGAACAACAAGCCAAATATTGCTGGTCGAATATACCTTTTTTACATTTATAACATGTATCCATTTTATAGTAATCAAATAATTTTATTAACTTGTAAAATATAATTCTTATAAACGTACATACATATATAAGATCACGACTGTATCCCATAAGGGGTAGTCAGAGACTGGCACTCACTTCCAAAAACAAATGACTGCCACAATCCACGTTTCACCAAAATAATATAATGCACTTGGTGTGATAGGTGGTGAGCCCATCGCCACCATGCGCTGTTGGGTGCACAGTGCAGTTTAATTCCTTACTCGCCTTTTACGAGATCCAATGGATGAGATGGAGTGGTAGTATACTTTTATCGAGCCGCCACCACACGGCTATATTATTATTATAAACGTATGTTATTTTAAAGTTGCAAATAAGCGCCATCTGTTGTCTAGATTGCTAACAGAATGTCAATCTACAATAGTAAATCAAGTTATTAGATCACGAGAGTAGTTCAGTCATGTCTTGTTAGATGGCGTTGTAATTAAATAACAGTTATTCATGTTGTAATTATTAACAATACAAAAATTTAGTCACACTATATTCTTTAAAGTTCACACTTTACTTAATTTACTGGTGGTAGGATTCCTGTGCTGGAATCCGTCTAGGTAGGTACCACCCCAGGGCCAGTTATTCGGCCGTGAAGCAGTAGTGTGAAAGCATTACTGTGTTTCGGTTTGAAGGGCACTGTGAGCTTGCGTAATCACTGGGCATTTGAAACTTAAGAACTGATGTCTCTGGGTGACGGGCACAATGAGGTGTCACACAGAAATGTTCTGGGTGACACAGCAGAGTAGCTACTTAATATTTTATAATAATCATATATCCAGCTTCCAGAAGGTTTGGAACAAAGTTTTATAGCCTTGGACTTTCTAATGCAAAATTACTGTGTTTCGGTTTGAAGGACACTGTGAGTCACTGTGCATATGAGAATTAAGAACTGATTCCTCAGGGTGATGGGCGCAGTGCGGTGTCACACAGAAATGTTCTGGATGACACAGCATTTGTTATGGGCAGACGTTTGCACTTACCATCAGGTGAACGTTCTGCTCGTTTCGTCACTTCATGAAATCAAAAAAATAAAAAACTCTTCCGCAAAATTCAAATGAGCTGCTTTATGGGCATCAGTCACACTGTAGCGCAACCTCGACCTGTGCAAATGGCGGCGAATAGTCTCAACACTGACGTCAAACTGTTTTCTTCATACGCACGTCTCATCCCTCCCGATTGCAGTAACTGACCGAGCCGAGGCCGGCCCCCTTGGGCACCCTCGAGTCGGTTACTCACGCGAACAGGATGACGGTCCAAGCCGAGGTCCCCTCTTGGGGGCTCTTGCGCCAGTCATCCATAAATAAAGGTTTCGGCTAAGCGCCCTCAGCGCTATGCCACCTTTCAATCCGGCGAAGCTGTAAAAGCCTTCGGGCTAACAGTGACCATCGGTATTAAAAAAAAAGCACGTCTCATTACTTCTCTTTGCGTGCTCCTTACTTTAGAATGTCTACCGCTTCGCCTGTAACGGAGATTGCCTTCTCCGCCTTCTAGTGTAATCCGAATTCTTACAGTGAAACGTGATTTAATGATTAGTATATTATATGTATTTATATTTATATTTATATTTATATTTATATTTATATTTATATTTATATTTATATTTATATTTATATTTATATTTATATTTATATTTATATTTATATTTATATTTATATTTATATTTATATTTATATTTATATTTATATTTATATTTATATTTATAGTGATTAGTATATTTAATTCTCTCGAAATTTGACTTGCGTTACATCAAGATCTGTGTAGTAAAATTATTCCTGACCTTCCGGATATATTAAAATTACGTGACATTTTAAATTTAAAGAAATGTCAAAGGTCTAATGCAAATGTTAAATGATGTCAGAAATGAAATGGAATTTGAAAACGATTTTATTTTTGAATGGTTTCTTACAGGATCTAACATTGAAACGTAATAGTTTCTAGTGACATTTAAATTATATTAGTGGAAAAAAAAACGTCATTTCTTTGGAAGAAATATTAAAACAGGTCGTACTTTTAACCTGTGCTTTGATTGGCTTACAGTCACTTACATGCAATCAATTACGTTAATTTAATACGTTAATAAAAGTCTGAGCTTTAGTAAATTTTAATTTACTGGAAAATAGTGAGGAAACCTGCATGTCTGAGAAATAAAAAAAAATATTTCGAAGACATGTGCAGTCCGCCAACCCGCATTGGGGCAGCGTGGCGGATTCTTTATAGCTCCAAAACCCTCTCAGAAATGAGAGGAGGCCTGTTCTCGGCAGTGGGACATTGATAGGCTGAAACTTTACTTATTTTTGTTGTCAAAAATGGCAAAGAAATTATGTGGGACACTATACCGATAGGTGTCCGGCAAAGTACAATATCACCTACCGCGGTGTCGTATGAGGCGACTAAATATTTTTGATGAAAGGGCCAGTTATTCTGCCGGGAAGCAGTACAGTGCAAACATTACTGTGTTTCGGTCTGAAGGCCACTGAGAGCTGAACTGATGCTGAGGCGCTGCCTGAGGGCGACAAGCGCAGTGAGCCACGGATAAATGTTCTGGTTGACACAGCGTTTGTTATGGACAGACGTTGCGTTTACCACCAGGCGAACGTTTTGGTGGTCTCGCCACTTTTTCCTATTAAAAAAAATGTTTATTATGCCAAGCTTATGTTTTCGACGCACACGAAAAACTAACATCCGTGCAGATATGACGCTACTAGACGCACAATAGCTGCCGGCAAGGTGGTGTTTTCAAAAAGTTTATAGTAATCAGTTTGTAGTAACCAGTACGCGTAGGAGTAACGAGCGGCAGCTGCATTTCATCTCTCCTGTACGTGGCCTGTAAGCAATATTTGATGTTGTGGTAGAAAAATAAAGCGATTGCTCTCTAGCGCTGCGCAGTCATATGAAGCCGGGCAGCGAGTGTTTCAAAATAAAAAATAAAAAAAAATGTAATTAAAATTACAAACTACTATTGGATTGTTTCTAGATTACAAATAAATAGTGTTGGTAGGTAATTAATAGAGGAGAATGTACATTAATTTATTTATCATCAATCATATCAAAATATCAAATCATATCATATCAAATCATATCATATGGCGGCTCGTTAAAAGAATACTACCACTCCATCTCATCCAATGGATCTCGTAAAAGGCGAGTAAGGAATTAAACTGCACTGTGCACCCAACAGCGCGTGGTGGCGATGGGCTCACCACCTATCACACCAAGTGCTATATATTGTTTTGGTGAAACGTGGATTGTGGCAGTCATCTGTTTTTGCAGTGAGTGCCCAGTGCCTGACTACCCCTTATGGGATACAGTCGTGATCATATGTATGTATGTATCAATCAAAATACAGCTCATGTTATTCGCTTATATTGTAGTTGTCTACAGGTGAAATAATTTTTAAAATCGGTTCAGTAGTTTTTGAGTTTATTCATTTTACAACCAAAAAATCAAATCTTCTATTTTTATAACATTAAGTTTAGATTACAAACTACAATTCAATTGTTTCTAGTTTACGAATTTATTTTACTCTTAGCATTTTTATACTTATCGTAACTTCTACCTTCTACCTAACTATCGATAGGTCCGATTCGAATAATTTAAAGAGGATTTTTCATATACATAATCAATTTTGATTATGAAACTATTTAGTAGGATATGGTTTAATATCATGACATGAGACATGAGATGATGATTCTATCGATGTCTTGATTAACTTATTTGAACAAAAGCCGGTTATTGTGACTTAACTATAATAGTTAGGCATATAGCCCCGTGGGCTTTTTTGTGAGTAGTGTTGAGCACTTTGGAAATATAGTACATTAATTTATTTATCATCAATAGTTTTCGCAGCGCACGCCAAATAATGAGTTTTATTAGTAAATTTTTGACATCTTTGTTACATCATACCGATTAACGTAAGGACCCCATTAAAAAAAATGAATACTACTCTTGTCGTCGTCGTCGTCCTTTCAGACTATCACAAGTCCACTGCTGAACATAGGCCTCCAAAAGTTTGTAGCTCTCATATTGGAAATATTTTGCCATAGTTGCCACGCTTGGCAGGCGGGTTGGCAACCGCAGTTTATTTATTCAGGAAGATGCTGCTGCCCATCTCCTGGTTTTTATTTCACGCTGTCGACTATTACGACTTTATATTATTAGTTTAGATAAGTAGAATAGTAAGTATTATTTTATTAATTTCTCTTGCCTCTAAAGTTACGCAAACGGGGTACCCAAGCACAGGGGAGCAGTGACCCCCCTCGATTTAGTCCAGGGAAGGAGGTCTAACCTCGAGGCTCGATACCTGCGCGGATCCAACGGATCCTCAGTAGGAGATCTGGTGGTGGTAGTGGTAGATTGATGGCAAAAACAAATGACAAATCAAATATAAGTTCAGCAATCAGTGAAATTAAAAAACTATAGAGATAGAGTAGAGATAAAAAATGAAGAGGTATTAAAAAGGCCAGTAAGGATGTTTTCGTAAACAGTTTAATATTTTTACATATACCACTGGTATATAAGTAAATCACGTGTTCGCTCTTAATAATAATAATAATAATATAATAATATCTCATTTAATCAATCCTGTTTTTTTTTCTTAACGAAATATCGAAGGCGATGGTCAAGTAAATAAAAAAGGGATAAAACCAAAACCAAAACCATGCAGTGCACTTGCTCATTTGGTACCCCCGCGATATATACTCATCTCGCGTGGTGTGCCACCAATAAATATATGTTTATTTGCTTGTGTCCGAGTATGTATGTTACATTAAACGACTAGGGTTGGTTTTCCGATAATGTACTAATAATTTTTTCCTACATGAACCTTTGCTACCTACTTTTTATCCAATTTTTTTTCTACTTTGCTACCTTTGGTTACTTTGTTACCTAGGTAGGTACCACCCCTGGGCCAGTTATTGTTCTGTGAAGCATATACTAAAACGAATATGTTTATATACTATATATTTGTATACGTGTATTTGTTAAAATATATACAGTTATTTATGGGTTACTTAGGTTTTTTTTCTTCCGCTTGTCTTTATTGCTACACCTCATCAAAATCTCACCACTCCATGGGTTGACTGGGATAAAATGCCTAAAGGCATTAAGTATCCTTCTATCCCTCTGTATTTCTTTATTCTCATGGAGGAAATAAAGTGGACAGGAACCGATAATAATCATTTGACAATGACTGTTCTTTGATTTAACGAAAGCTTAGACTTTGTTGTGCATACCTTACTGTTACAAAAAATAGAAACTAACGGAATAAGAGGACTAGCACTGCAATGAACATCATATTGTGACATTGTATTGTATTCAATAAAATCGTACAAAACGAAATTTTTATCCTAATCGTCCTTCCTACACAAAAAACAGACAATAAAAAGAAACTGTAGTAACTTTTTCTTGTAAAAATGATAAACTCTACTTTGAAATATGTTCGCTATAAGTTTTGAGAAAAAAGATATATGTGGTATATTTATTGACGTCTTGGCTCCAATTGTATTTTAAATTGATCTATATCTCTAAGCGTGATGTCAAATTTGAGTTTAAATGACTTTTTCAAATAGTCCCCCGAAGTCATAGGTATCGGAAGTAATTTGTAATTTCTCAGCAGTGTTGCTATCACAGTCTTTATAGACATCATAGCGTACTGGTAGCCTGTAAATAAAAAAAATGAATTTAATTTATAAACAAAATATATTAAAAATAAAAATACATAATGTTTTCTTTTATTTACGCGAATATTACACATTTGAATAAAACTACTTTTTACGGATTTTATCGCGTTTAATTAAACGAAAATTAATAATTAAACGCGATAAAATCCGTAAAAAGTAGTTTTAATAAAAATACAGCTTTATATATATACACATATATGCATATATATATATATATATATACATATAAACATAATACACACATATAAACATGTTTATATGTGTATATATATATATACGCCTTTACAGATTTACATTTTTTATACAAAATTTTTATTTCTTTTGTCCTCAGAAATGTTAAGTATTATTCATTATTTTAAAATTTCGTAATTTTTTTTCTGTGAATAAAATGCTCATAAATTTAAAACCAGCTTAGCTAACCCGATAAAACCAGCTCTGTTTATTGATGTTTTTGGTAACAACTTTCGCACAAATTATGATCCTTCATTGTTTCTTTAGTCGCTTTAGCTTAGTCGGCGTATGACTTGACGGTATCTTAGTATGGGCTTCGTGTACTTTATTCAATGCACAGAATAATTCTCGATTTTATTAGCTGTTTCCTTTAGTTCCCTTAACGAGCTTGATCACTGGTTGTAGGACTCTGATCTTGGTACGAATCACTTCAGATCCAGCAATTTGGTTCAAATTACTCTGAAGCATGTGAAATTACAAAGCATTCGTGACTAAATACTGGTGTCGAAGAGGGGCGATTGGTTTGTTGCACATGGCTTTGCTAGGCTTTATTAGGTTATGACTGTCAATATTAGGTTGACGACTTGTATGTTACTTCCACAAATATAAAACTATTAACGTGTTGACGTGCTCCCGCTTGGACAGATTAACGTTGAACACCATTTACCATCGTCTTTGAACCTCATCAATTTATCTCTTAAAAAGTTTAATTAATCTTCAAGCGCAGTTGGGTGGAGCGAGGACGATTATTTCAGATTTGTTCGCGTATGCTTGTGGTACTTGTAATAACTATGTTTCCTGTACAGTTGATAGCTTCCGACAGTATTCAGAAGTTGACGCACTGGTTGAAAATCAGCCAGGACGATAGTATCGTTTTCACATATACATATACTAGATTGATTATGATATTTAAATTAATTGCAAATATTTTATAAAAGAAATAATTTTAAAAGAATACATTTTAGATCGTCGATCGCATTAAAACTTACCAACGCAGCTTCTGGGACCTGAACTGAAGGGCATATACGCGTTCGGGTGGCGAGTAGTGTTGTTGAGAAAACGATCAGGGTTGAACTCTTCCGCATCGGGGCCCCAATAAAGAGGATTGTGATGCAGTGAATATAAGCATATCAACACACCAGTATTTTTAAGCAACGTGATGCCTGATGCTGTAGAAAATAAAAATAAATGTTATAAATATTTCGTTGCGATTAAACATCTTATCGGACAATTTTCACCGCTAGATAGACAACCTAGCTCCAAATATGCATAGGATAGCAGGAAGAAAAGCATAATTACTACTCAAAACAAAATGAGGCCCACCCCGATTTAAGTATGGTAGTCTTAAGCAAAGTAATGTATTCATACTTCAAGTCGAACTGTTTATGAACCTTTAAAAATTTATAAGTTATAAGCTATACCCAAGTGGGCCACAAAAAGTGAATTAAATTCACCCTTTTACACAGATTCATTCAGTCCTGTTCCTAGTCTCCTTAACAAAGTTCCTGTTAAAAGTGAATGTATTTGTAATTTACGGTGAAAAAAGTAGTGGGTTCTATTTTGTGTTGAGTAGTATATTTGTAGGTATGTGTGGACGTCCTTTTCATTAGTAAACTGCCCCATATTCACTAGCCAAAACAGATACAGACATCAAATATACAAATATACATCATCATCATATTTATCAAAACTTCTAATTCATCATCATCATCATCATTTCAGCCTATTACAGTCCACTGTTGAACATAGGCCTCCCCCATAGATTGCCTCAAAACACGGTCCTGAGTCACTTGCATCCATCGACTTCCCGCAAAACCGTGCAGGTCGTCGCTCCATCAGGTGGGGGGTCGCCCTACGCTGCGTTTACCGGTACGAGATTGCCACTCGAGAACCTTTCTTCCTCAACGGTTGTCGGTTCTACGAGCTATATGGCCGGCCCATTGCCACTTCAGCTTGCTAATCCTTAGGGCTATGTCGGTTATTCTAGTTCTGCTGCAGATAACATCGTTGCGGATTTTATCTCGCAGAGAAACTCCGAGCATAGCCCTTTCCATAGCTCGCTGCGCGACTCTGAGCTTCCTCATGCGGCCTGCAGTGAAGGACCACGTTTCGGTTCCGTAAGTCATCACTGGCAACACGCATTGGTATACAAACACTGCACCACATCGATATACCGACAGTCAATTCGGCACCGCTGAAGCGACCGTAGCACCGCCCAAATTTCGACGGAATCAAAGGCTTTCTCATAGTCCACATACGTCAGACATAGCGGGAGATTATACTCATCGGTCTTTTGTACAATCTGGCGAAGGGTATGTATGTGGTCTATGGTACTAAAGCCTTTTCGGAATCCGGCTTGTTCGGGAGGCTGGAAGTCGTCAAGTCTGCTTGCGAGACGATTCGTAATGACTCTCGAAAACAGCACGTAGACGCGGCTCAGAAGCGATATCGGTCTATAGTTCTTCAAGAGGGCATTATCGCCCTTCTTGAAGAACAGGACAACCACGCTTCTGCTCCACGCTTCCGGCGTAGCGCCGCCGTGGATGACGGACTTAAATAGCTTCTGAAGGACTAAAAGTACCAGTTTTCCACCCGCTTTCAGAAGCTCCGCTGTAATTCCGTCCTCGCCCAGCGCTTTGCCATACTTGAGCTGTTTGAGAGCCATACTAATCTCGCTCAGACTGTCGTCCGGGATATCGTCGGAATAGTGTCGGACGAGATTTGCTCTTGGGTCGTTACCCACACTAGTGTGTGGCTCCAACGACGATGTGTACAGCTGACCATATAATCTCTCGATCTCACTCAAAATCTCTGGTCCAGCGGAAATGACGCCACCGCTATCGGTCCTCAACTTAGTCAGTTGGCTTTTTCCGGAAGACAGATCCCTGGCAAATACCTTGGAGCCTTGGTTTCGCTCTATCGCTTCCTCAATACGAGCAGTATTGAAGAAGCGTAGGTCTCGCCGCATACATTTGAGATCTGTCTGTTCAGTTGCCGATATGCTGACGCATCAGTTGAGGACTGCAGCCTCATTTCTCGCCTAGCCTCCATGAGATTGAGAGTGTGGTCGGAGAGTTTCTGGATCTTTTTTGTGCGGTGGGTCTTGCAAAACTTTGCCCCCACCGCATGGACAGTTTCCACGAGCCTCTCGTTCATATCGTCCACGCAATCTTCCAAGCACTGCAAACGATTTTGCAGTTCGAGCTGGAAGCTTTCGGGGTTTTGGATAAGGGCACGAGATGGACGGAGCGTGGACTTCACCAGGCGCGACCTCTCCAGCTTCACGTTCAGGTTCAATGTGCCTCTTATCATTCGATGATCACTACATGTTTTCACCCTAGCGATCACAGAGACATCATTGAACAGCTGTCGTTCGGTCGTCATGATGAAGTCGATCTCATTTTTGGTGGAACCATCCGGGCTCATCCAGGTCAACTTTCTGTGGGGCCGCTTTTGGAAGAAGGAGTTCATCATAAAGAGTCTCTCCTTCTCCATAAAGTCGGCCAGCTGTTGACCCCTCTGGTTCCGTTGCCCTAACTCAACACCGTGTAGTGAGTTTTGAAGGAATGTATGGCTCTTGAAATATCTTCATACATTTCCTCCACCTCATCATCAGGATGTGTCGAGGTCGGTGCGTATACCTGTATGACCTTCAGTGAATACCGTTTGGTTATTCTGAGTATAAGGTACGCAACCCTAGTCGACACACTCCCGATCTTGACAACGTTGTTAATGAGAGACCTGTGGACGAAAAATCCAACACCTCCTTGGGATAGATGGTCGTCCTCCCGGTGGTAAAGCAAGTTACCGGATTCAAGGATTACCGTGTCCTCCCCCTGTCTTCGGACTTCAGATAATCCTATAATACCCCAGCGTAACTTGCTCACCTCCTCTTCCAGCTCCAAGATCTTCTCGTCGGTCCTCAGCGTGCGTGCGTTTTAACGCACATTTATGTTGCCAGGTCCAGTCGTCGGTGGTGGTAACAAAATCTCCTCCTCCGGAGGTTCTTCGCACCCCCTGCCCCGCCGTTACCATGACCGCTACCGTAGCCGGGACTAGCGGAGCCGCCGGAGACTAGGGGCCGTTTTTGTTTTGTACCTCTCATTTTGGGGGGATTTGCCATAGTTGCCACGCTTGGCCGGCGGATTGGCAACCGCAGTTTGTTTATTTTGATGTTCCAGGATGATGCTGCTGCCCATCTCCTGGTTTTCATAACCCTCTGTCGACTTTTACGACACCCACGAGACGAGACGGGGGGGTAGATTCTCTTATGCCGCTACCACACGGCAAACTTCTAATTAAGCAATTAAATTTATAGCCCATGTATACTTGAATGAAATTAAACGAAAAATACCAAACAAGTGCGCGTCTGATCACGCACAGCGAAGGCAATAGCGCGTAACCGAAAATATCTCAAATCTCAAAAACTACACGACATATCATATTCAAGTTGTTACTCAAATGTTTTCTAGGTTCATAGGATAATCGTCATCATTTTGGCTTATCACTAGTCCACTTCTGAACATAGGCCTGCCCCTTAGATTTCCACAAAAGTTTGAAGCTCTCATTTTATTTTATTCAGATGTTCTTTAATTTGATTTGATGTGTTTTAATTTTCCACCGAAGAGTAGAAAAGTTAGAGGGAGAAGGAGGCACACTTTTAACGACTTTAGAAGCTAGTTAATAGAATCAGGCGTTACTTTGCGGAAATCCATTATATAAGGAGAGAAAGTTAATTTGCCAAGATCCGCAAATTAACTTTCTTTCCTTTACTTGACTTTAGATGCGCATATGTCACCAACTTTTCTTATAAATTAAATAGTTACTTTGAAACTTCTTCATCATATTAAAGATCTAATTAATGATACTTCACACGCTTTTGTACACTGCATTTGTTTCCATTATATGGACGGACTTATTTTTCGTATTTTCAACACAACATTGTATTGCTGTTCATAAAATGGCCTTCCTTTAAAATTTCATCCATAGTGCCAATTGTTTCGAAGTTAAATAGCTGTGTAATATACGGACAGAATGAAATTATAAGGATTTCGTTTTCAATACGAAACCCTAAAAAAAATTATACATAGGATGATAACTCGCCTATTATTTTTCGTTGATAATGAATGTACTAATCGTCTTTGGGTCACAGGCTTCATTGACATCGGGTGAAGTGTTATTACCCTTAGTTATCTTTCAAAAACCACTTACAAAATAATACTTACGTAGCGGAATATCTTCTTCAAGCGATCTTAGAACAATTGGAATTGGTGGGTAAAGCCTCAAAGTTTCCTTAATAACAGCTTCCAAATATTTGAATTTTGGCAGATCTTGTACCACGACAGGATCGTTGCTGTCTCCGTAGATTTCAAATAACCTTTTAAATATTTTTTGGATATCATTAAATTCTTTATTATAAACACGTATCATGATTTTAATAATCTAGGTATTTGGAAAAGAGTCAAGAAATAATATGTATCAGAAACTAGGTTACATTTCCACTTAGTTAAGAGCAGATAATTTGGTATGAATTATGTCTATAAGAGCGAGATCACCCTATACCAACGTAGTCTTACTTCCTTCGCCGCCTTTTAAATTACTTTATGATATAAGCATTCTTTTGTTATTAAACCATTTATCAGGTCACAATGACGCTGTACGGCGTGGTACCTCCTTGAACTGATTATTGACAACTCGGCCCTCCTCATGGCATTTTATAAGACCTTTCGCAATAAACGGGAAAAAATGTAAAATTTTTTTATCGGATTAGTAATTAGCGCGTACAAACATACAAACCCTGCTTTAGTAGTTATTCTATTCGTCACCCACTTTAGTGAACTGATCCTGTGAAAACTGATTGGATCGTACAATAGCACTATCTAAAGTATGGCAAACATAAGACGGTTAACTAGTGTTGCTGCGCTTGCCGGTGCAGGCCAATTTGTTGAGAAATAAATCATTTGTAAGTGATAACAAGAGGCGTTTCTTTGGAATGAATTAAGACAAGACCAGTATACCGGAGCACTAATCCAATGGGTGGTATAGTGGTACCGCTTCCAATAAAATAACCCTGGTTGTTTGGCTTCGACATATCTAACATAATCCAATGAGGTAATAGTGGTCAAAATATATATTTATACAAAAATTTAAAATGTCCAGTAACAGGAATAAAACTTTAATTATAAATAAAACTGCTAGTAACTGATGCTGTTAATATTAAGCTGTTGTTGTTATCTAATATTAGAATCCAATACTCACTCATTGTAAACTTTTTCTTGAATATCAGGATACCGTGAAAGTAAACATGAAACAAATGAAGATCCGACAGCTGAAGTATCTGTGCCAGCTAGCACAAAGACCAACACTTCCTCCCTCAATTCGACATTTGATAATGCACTTTGTCCAGAAGAAGCCTCCATAAGCATCTCCAGGAACGTTTTCAGATGCTCCGGATCCTTTTCTGAAATAGATATTATAAAGTTACATCGCTTATTATTAAAAGAAATGCTAATAAATATTTTACAATTAAGAAATCCTCAATATATAAATAAATATTTCAATGAATTAAAACTTGAAAATTATGTACTGAAATGTCGTTCAAACTGTGGATCATATAGAACTGACTGTGCTCTAACTTAATACCAGTGTATGATGGCTGATGTGACAAATTCCGATTACTGTCGGAAGTTATAAACCGCGCAGGAGATATTACAGCGCTTAAAGTGTATACACAAGCGTCCGTATACTAACTCGTCCTATACTACCTCCACTCGATGTAATGTAGATGGGTGGTAGGCTAACACAATCAGACTCAGACGAAAACATTCGCTCCTGCGCTCTGGCGCAGAACGGACGTCAACCGACAGCGCTCTATGCTAACCAAGCTGACAGCCCGCACAATTTACGGACCGCAGTCTGTAGTAGCTAGTTGTCATCGTCATTGATAGTGGCCAACACCCGCTCCTGTAGCGGTGTGTTTGGTTTTCTTCATTCGTGCCTTCACTGATCGTCTCCCTCGAAGTAGAAGTGTCGTGTTTCGTGGTGTGCGTACGTGATAGCGCCGACAGTGCTGTGTTGTGTTGTGTCGCCTTGCTGGGTAAACCGTGAGTAGATATTACACACACATTCTCGCCTCAGAGGCGGCTATTGTATTTTGTGTCCGCTTGTTGCGCTAGGCAACAGCCAGGTACACACCTTCTCGCACCTAAAGCGTAAGGCTGTAGGTGAAATATTTCTAGTACACACCTCCCTGCTTACGTAGGGAGAAATTTTCTTTTGTGTTACACACCGCCACCCGAACCGTCGAAATGGCGACTTTCCGCAATCCCGCGCCGGAATTCCTACAACTCGCGGAGTTTTTGCGTGCCGCGCACCCCGAGATCTGGGCTCAGTTCCGATCGAATTGCCTTGTAACCGACTCGGTACAGCAGAAGAGCCACACGGCCTCGTTCGACACCGAAGGCCCGTCATCGCCGGCTTTAGAGCCCTCCTCACCTGCAACTGCGCACGGTGACTCATCCGCACCTGTGTGCGATTCAATTAGCGGCCTAATTGCCAGCAATAAAAAGGCCGCGCCGACCGAGTCGGCATTGTTCGAGTCCAATGCACCTGCGGGTAATAAACCCGCCGTTAGTGAGTGCAATAAACTAGCTAACAAAGCGACGAACGCACCTGCGCTTCCCTTCCGGGAAACTCAATCCATTGTTGGGCCCGCGGCCCTTTCGGACGAGGGATCCGATGTGGATTGCGAGGAAGACAGGAGTGCTCACGACGTCGGCTTCACCGTCGTCGTGCGCAAAGCCAAGAAACGCGCCGCGAAAGGGGATTCCGAGCCTAACTCGGATACCGCGTCGCCGTCCGCCTCACGGAACCCGGCTAAGAAGGGCGTGTCTAATACACGCAAAACAATAGAAAAGTCGCTGCCCGCGCATCCCGCGGCGCAAGTCACTAAGTCTCCACCGCCAATAATTCTACAAGATAAGGCGCAGTGGAACGATTTGTCACTCTGGATGACAAACAAAAAAATTGTGTGCCCGAAGGCGCAGACGGCAGTGCAAGGTATCCGCGTATACCTAAGCACAGTCGGCGACTTCAGGGCCGTCACTAGCCATTTACGTGGAAGGAACATCAGCTTCCACACTTACTCGCTCGCGGAAGAACGTAGACTCCGCGTAGTCATAAGAGGCTTGCCCAAGGAATTGGAGACAAGCCACATCCTAAGTGACCTTAAGTCACAGAATATACCCGTGTTGGAGGTGCATCACATGCATCACCCACAAAACAAAAAGTCGTACGACCTAATTCTTGCCATACTGGAATTAACTCCAGAAGGCAAACAAGTTTTTAACGTGAAAACGGTTTGCGGCCTCTCAGGCCTTTCTATAGAGGCACCCCGTAACAGGGGTATCATTGGCCAGTGCCACCGATGCCAACTGTACGGACACTCTGCCCGTAATTGTTTCGCCCGCCCTCGTTGCGTCAAATGCCTCGGGGATCACGGCACTCAGGAATGCGCTCGTACACCCGAAGCACAAGAACCCCCAAGCTGCATACTCTGCGGCGAGCTGGGACACCCTGCGAATTACCGCGGGTGTGACAGAGCGCCGAAGAGTAAGAAGCGCAGGGGAGGTAAAAAGAATGGCCGTAGGAAGGGCCCCGGGGCCCCACAGCCTTAGACTCCCGCTCCTAAGCCGGCAACTAAACCCGCGCCAAAAACAACGCCCGCGCCGGCCGCAGCGAAACCCGGTCCCTCTGACGGGACTACCGGGCCGAGCCAAAGCCAGAGCGCCGCATCGGCGCCTAACGCCTGGACGAAACCTCTGCCCATGACGCAGAAGAGCGCAGCCGCTTCACGGCCCGCTCCTCAAATCACAACGCCCAAAATTCAGGGCTCATCAAACTTCGCCGCAGATTTCTCGCTAATTTGCGGCTTCATGCGCAGCATAAATGTTGCGGAGTTATCAAGCTTAGCGCGCAAAATCCGCGAAGCAAAGTCTCCTCAAGATCGACTCATGGCGACCGTAGAGCACATGAGCGTAATCGACGCGATTTGGACGTTTCAATGCGCCTAAAACATCACGCGCCGCGTTGAAAATAAATCACTAATTGTTACCAATGGCGTCCCATATAGGTAGAATTAAACCTCACTCTCTGACTGTCTCGTATTTTAACGCAAACGGTCTTAAGACGCAGTTAGTTGAAGTCGCAAATTTCCTTCGTGATCATGACATCGACGTTATGCTAGTGCAAGAGACTTTCTTAAAACCTAGTATGCGCGATCCTAAGATAGCCAATTACAAATGCATCCGTAATGACAGAGCGACCGCGAAAGGTGGCACTCTGATTTACTATAAAAAGTCCTTGCACTGTATCGCGCTCGATACTCCAGACTTAATTAATATAGAAGCTTCTGCGTGTAGGTTAGCAATGACCGGCCACAGGCCGCTTGTACTAGCATCAGTTTACCTCTTGCCATCCAGACAAATATTAGAAGCAGATTTAAAATCTCTACTAGATTTAGGTCGTTCTGTTATACTTGCCGGAGACTTGAACAGCAAGCACGGCAGTTGGAATTCCAACGTTAATAACACGAACGGTAATAAACTGTACGATATAGCGGAGAGACTTAACGTAAACGTTATAGCCCCCGAAACACCAACTAGAGTACCGACGCAATTACATCAGCAGCCGGATATTCTAGACGTAGCTATAATTAAGGACGTGAACTTAGCAATAGACTCTATAGTTACGCTTCACGAACTTGAGTCGGACCACCGTCCGGTCATTTTTAAGCTGGGCCAGCCAAATGGTGAGGTCACTCAGACCAAAACCATTGTGGACTGGCGTACCCTTGCAGTCAAACTCGAGGCTACGAGCTCTCAGCACTTAGACGAAATTCCTAATACTATCGACTCCCCAGAGGTAGCCTGCCGAGCGATAAAATCCTTTTCGAATCATCTCAAAATAGCCGTCGGAGAATCCTCCCGGAGGGTTACGGTGTCGAGCGATCGACGCTGTAACCTACCGGCGGACCTCCGTCTCCTGATTAGAGAAAAGAACCGTGCGACTAAAGCGCACGATAGATATAGAACAGACGAAAATAGACTCAGACTGCGCCTCCTACAAAGGGACGTTAAAGAGCGCTTATCTGAGTACAATCAAGATAGCTGGGACACTATGCTTGGAGAAATCGAGCCGTCGCACACTGCCTACTGGCAGCTGGCACGATCTCTCAAAGCAGAGCCGGTCTCACCCATGCCGCCACTCATTAGATCTAACGATAACTCGCTCGCCTTCGACGACAGCGAAAAAGCCGAATGCCTCGCAGACAGTTTAGAGAGCCAATGCACTCCGTCTCTCGCGCCTGCGGATGCGACCACCTGCAGCAGGTAGCCGCGGAACTCGAACGCAGGGCTGCAATACCACCAGTGGGCGAACAACTGCCTCCAGTGACTCTCGACGAAGTCACTAAGATAGTCCAAAATCTTAAAAACCGATCCGCGCCTGGCCTCGACGGCATAAACAACAGGGTGATGAAATGTCTAACTACGCCGTTATTATGTCTGTTAGTCAGTATTTTTAACGCGCTCCTCTCCAGCTGCTCCTTCCCGGACGACTGGAAGGAAGCCGACGTTATAGGCATTCCGAAGCCTAATAAGCCTAGGAACATTCCGTCTAATTATCGCCCAATAAGTCTCCTCAACTCGATGGCTAAGATTTATGAGCGAATTATACTCAGTCGATTAAAAGACTATGTCCTTACAAATAATATTCTTCCAGACGAGCAGTTCGGCTTTCGTCCCGAACACTCGTGTACTCATCAAGTGCACCGCTTAACGGAGCACATCTTAGAGAATTTGAACGACCGCCCTAAGCCTGTAGGCACAGGGGCCTTATTTTTCGATGTCGCAAAGGCATTTGACAAAGTCTGGCACGACGGCTTGTATTACAAGTTGTATCACACTAATGTGCCAGACAGACTCGTGAACATCATACGAGCCTTCTTGTCTAACCGCCTATTTCGCTTCCGGGTAGAGGGAACGCGCTCCTCAAGCCGCCCTCTCCGAGCGGGGGTCCCTCAGGGCTCCTGCCTCTCCCCACTCCTTTTCTCGCTATACACTAGCGATATTCCTAAAGACCCGAAAGTCAATCTTGCGCTTTTCGCAGATGACACGGCCTTGTACTATTCCGACAAGCACAAGGGCCGCATAACGATTCAACTCCAAGCCGCAGCCGATCGCCTAGGCGAATGGTTCCGGAAATGGAGAATAGAGGTAAACCCCGAGAAAAGTGTAGCGATATACTTCTCGAGGGGCACACCAAAGCCCGCTAGACGATGTCACCCAATCGGCAACAATCAGCTAGGCACGATCACCCTGTTCGGACGCCCTATTCCCTGGGAAAAGAGCGTCAAATACCTCGGGGTCACTTTAGACGCAGCGATGTCGTTCGCTGCACACATTAAAAACATACGCAATAGAGCGGCTTTTATCTCAAGCCGTCTATACCCATTAACTTGCTCCTCAAGCAAAATGTGCTTAAGACACAAACTTCGCCTCTATAAGACTTGCATAAGACCCGTAATGGACTATGCTTGCGTCGCTTTCGCTCACGCGACGGGCAATCAATTAAAGAAGTTACAGAGCGTTCAAAATCGATTCTTGCGAACTGCCACCGGAGCCGGTTGGTATCAACGCAATGTAGATCTTCACAGCGACTGTGAAATGCCTTTAATCTCTGAACACTTCAGAGAATTATCACGGCGGTTTTTCGAAAAAGCCGCGGTTCATTCAAACCCGCTGGTGGTTAAAGCAGCAAATTACCGACCAAACAGAAACGCGACCGAACGCAAACGTCGCCCGCGAAACGTGCTAGACGACACGGACGTCTCAGCACTCCCTGACCACGATACTGTCAGTCAGGATCCAGGCTACACTGTACACACAGTCAATAGCTTTAATATAACACGCACCACGACGCGCGACCGCCGTAGAGAGCGGCGCGCAATAGTCAATAATCACATCGCGTACACAAGATTCACCCGTGTTCCAGGGCGGTTCTCACCGCCCAGAGTTACCGACACACAAGTCGACAGTCCGAATGGACGCGCCCAGCCTCCTTCGGACGGTCAGTAGACGACTTAAAATGTTTAAGATTTTCGAAATCGCGAAAGCACGCAGCGAACGCGACACAGTCCGAACTTCGAGGGTTTTGTAGGAGTTTTTATTTATTTATTTATTTATGTTTGGGTCAAACCAAACCTGGCACACGGGCCCCAGGCCCGCGAGCACAGTATCCGATGAAGCTGTAAAAGCCGATAAGGCTAACAGCAATTACATCACCGAAAATATATATATCAGACGAAAAGAAGCAACCAACATTCATTTTCAGTAAAAAATAATAATAAAATATATACAAATACATTAAATGAAAAATAAGTTTACGGATTCCATCGCGTTTTATTTTAACTATTTACAACATGTATATATGTATATTTATGATACATAATCGAAATCGTTTTAAAGAAAGGCCACATCAAAAGTACCCAACCGACGAGCTTGTATGAAAACGCTATATCATTAGCGTTTTCATACAAGCGCGTAGAGGAAGCTAAAGATGTTTGTCAGGATCGTAGCAAGTGGAAAGATGGGGTCTCTGCCTACCCCTATGGGAAAGAGGCGTGACTCTATGTATGTATAACATGTAAATGATGTGAAGCATCGACGCTCTAGGAAGTCTGCAGTCTGTGATCATGTTCTGGATAATGCCAACCATTACATCAGATTTGATAATCTAAAAATCCTTGCTAAAGAACATCTAGTTAATAGAATCAGGCGTTACTTTGCGGAAATCCATTATAATGAAGAAAAGTAAGTTACTTTGCTAAGATCCGCATGCAAAATATAAAAATGGTGTATATTACCTAGTTTTTTGAAGTGCACCACCCGCCCTCCCTCAGTAGCGTGCACAAGCAAACTAACACCGCCACCAGGTACCCTCCACCAACCACTACAATACCACCACTAGATAATATACACCACCGAAGCCGAGAACACGACACGTGTTTCGCCCCAAAACGAGGCATTATCAAGCGTAATAGACTCTACGACAGACGGCCGCCGAGTGACGTCTGTCACTCGTGGGTGGAGGGTACCTGGTGGCGGTTCCTGGTGGCGGTGTTAGTTTGCTTGTGCACGCTACTGAGGGAGGGCGGGTGGTGCACTTCAAAAAACTAGGTAATATACGCCATTTTTATATTTTGCATGCGGATCTTAGCAAAGTAACTTACTTTTCTTCATCATAAAGAACATCTCCCAATATTTCTACCAAGGATGATTCGGAACGCAATTAAAACAATAAAAAATCCTAATTTTAATAGAGAAGATGTTTGGGTACCACCATCTGCTTGGGATCATATTATTGACATAATTAAATCATAAACCAAGCACTGCAAGACTTCAAGACACAGTAAGATCTTTTTGCGTAGATCGGACCAAAAAGAATAATTAAATGCTAAAGGGTACTTTCAGCTGAAGGTTAACTAGGACATGCAGTCAGGACATTCTGTTACCTCATTTCTCCTGTGACCATAGAACAATTATACCTGTGACCATAGGTGTTGTAAACGTTCGAAGCGATGGGTTATAAATAGCCAAAATTAAATGCGATAAAATCCGTTAAAACCGTTTGGTGGTAGGACTCTTATGCAGGAATCCGTCTAGGTAGGTACCACCCCAGGGCTAGTTATTCTGCCGTGAAGCAGTAGTGTGCAAGCATTACTGTGTTTCGGTTTGAAAGGCACTGTGAGCTAGCGTAATCACTGGGCATTTGGGGCTTAAGAACTGATGTCTCAGGGTGATGGGCGCAGTGTGAAGTCACACAGAAATTTTCTGGGTGACACAACATTTGTTGTGGGCGGACGTTGCACTTACCATCAGGTGAACGTTCTGCTCGTTTCATCACTGTATACAATAAAAAAATAGTTTTATTAAATGTGTAATATTCGTGTACATATTATAAGAAATCATTACGGTATGATCAAGTTAGCCTAGTCGAGTTGACCCAGGTGCGGGGACCTGCATGACTTAACCCACTTGATTAAGCTACTCGATTTTTCAAATGTAGATACATAATGTGTCATATTATGCAATATTTACCATAAATATTAAATTAGTTGCCATATTTCAAAACTTACTGTCATTGATGTTTGTATTATTGTTCCGTAACTTTTTAGCTTCCATTTTCTTGGATACTATGATCTGAAACATTAAAAAGAACTGTAACATTTTTTATCACGCTGTTGTATATTATTAAAAAACTAAACAGTAATAATAAAATTTTTTTTATTCGTCGGACATGCAGGTTTCATCGGTGTTTTCCTCATCATCGCAGAGAACTTGGTAAATCAGAACTTAAAATTGCAGAACAATTTTAGAGGGGATCGGGGATCGAACTCAGGTCACTCCCGTACTATGAAATTTAAGGCCCCTGAGCTTCCAAAGATTTTACGAGATTTTACTTCATTAGAACTACTTAACTGTAAGTATATGTCCAAAGTTAAATACTGTTGTTCGTTGAAACTTAAACTTGACATAAGGCTGTGTACTGGATATCCTGAAGGACAGCAGATCCATACGCTGATGTAAGAGATATGCGGTAAACGAATGCAATATAAAAACGTGCTTTAATTCAATATTTTTTATAATTACCTCATCGATGTATTTCCTCATAAATTTTATCTTGTTGTGGTATTTAGTGGATTCTGGTAATAAATTGAACAATGTGTCTATTTGCAAATGAGGATTACAAATACGCATAATAACTAAATCACTATATTCTTCAAATGCAGCTAATAATTCTATTGTGCCTTTTCCCTTGTCGACTCCCAACGTCGTCTCTGAAAAAATAAAATCAGAGTGAGTACGATTTTTTTTTGATATTTGGAACATTTTAGTAGTCTTGCCTCATGAGATAGGTGCTACCGTACTGCCAGTTATTCTGCCGTGAAGCAGTCATGTCTGAATCATGAATGTGTTTTATTTTGAAAGAGCATCGTAGCTAGTGTAATTGAAACTTCAGAAGCTATGTCTCATGTTTTTTTTTAAACAAATGTTACAGGAGGTAGTTATTTAAAGATTTCAATACTCAACATTATTTAAGAAATAATATTTCAAATTATTTTGGGGCTCCGGGCGTAAACATTGTTAGCATGCGGAGTGCATGGCCGGTTATGAGCTACCGTCCCGGTGGACAATGTCCCATTAATTTAGATAATGTTTTATTAAAAAATGTTATTCGATCAACATAAATATATATTACTTGTCGTCGTTTCAGCCTATCACAAGTCCACTGCTGAACATAGGCCTCCCTCATAGATAGCCACAAGTTTGTAGCTCTCATATTGGAGGGATTTCGCCATAGTTGCCACGCTTGGCAGGCGGGTTGGCAACCGCAGTTTATTTATTCAGATGTTCCAGGAAGATGCTGCTGCCCATCTCCTGGTTTTAATTTCCCTCTGTCGACTTTTACGACACCCACGGGATGGGATGGGGTGGTAGATTCTCTTAGGCCGCTACCACACGGCACTTTTATATAATATTACTTGTACTTTGTTATAAATAACTTGCATGTGAACGGTTAGCTCTTTAAAGTGTCTTTCTTAAAAGTCCACTCTCTTCATTCTCGTATTGATGTTTGATTTTGATGGTTACTAATGAGTGGTTACTTATCTTATTAATCTAAGTTTTGTAAGTACGGCCATAGCTGCTGCATAAGTCCATGTTGTATATAAGAAAAAGCCAATGAATTGTATAACATTAACTTCACCTTGAACTTCACTACAAACTGCCTTAATTTAATATTTACGTACTCTATATGGTGACTCCAGTTAAGTGTCAGAGTCCTAACCACTCAAACATCCGGGTTTGACAGCTGACGTCATCTTATCCGTCCACCCTCTTTTTTTTCGAAAGAAAAAAAAAACACCCTACCCTTCTTAATTAAAATATGATTATCTACCTCGTTACCTAACGCAAACAATTTAAGAAAAATTGTGGGTAAAGCTAATTAGATATAGAATTAATAAACGTAAACACTAAACAAAAGTAAATAATGTAAAGTATATAAAAAAAATATATAAATCACAATTACAGTTGAAATCTGAGTAACATATTTTTTCTTCCTAATTTTAAGAAACATTTTGTTTCTGCATATCAAAATCATATTATTCATTATAAAACTAGATTATATAACCTTTTTTATGATACCAGTACGTTAATACCACCGAATTTTATTTATAGCACGAAAACGTAAACAATACACCCACTTGGAGCGTCTCAAGGTTAAAACCGGTCGCGCGGGACGGCTACCGTAATGTTAACAAACGCTCGACAGATGTTTGTCTTTTGTTTTCATTGTATTGTGATTGTTTTATTTTCTTGACATAGTTGTTTTAAAAAAGTTAGTAGAACTACAATTAAAAAATCTTTAATTTGTGTCATCATAATTTAGACAATGAAACAAACGTACATGAATAACAAAGAGAATTTATGCAATATGATGAGATCGTTAAATTATTTCTTCAGTATGATTAATATCGTACATGGAGCGAATACAATATATTTGCTAATATTAGATTTTCTGGCAAATAATTCACCGTTTTTACACCATTTGAAGTAAAATGACTTACTTAACTGTGTCTCGGCATTGTACAAAAGTGATTTTAAAGTCTCACTGATATCCTCTTTGAGGTCCTCTTATATATGCAATCACGACGTCCTCTTTTGAATCATCCGGCATTAATAGTCCCACGGTTAAACTAATACCAATACTTGTTGGTAATGGTCCTGGTTTTTGCTTTGTCTCATGCATACGTTATGATGAAAGTACATAGTTATCATAAATATTAAATTACTCGGCTACACTTTTTATTATTTTTTCTTCATCACCATCTATTTTCGTTGATAACTAAAGATTTTCTCAGCAGAATCAAGCAGAACTCCCTGTTTTAAAACTGCTATTCCCAGCTCCAAGTTTTTGTTGTCGATATGTTTATTCTCAAGATCTTTGATTATAATATCCTACTTTTTGTAGATTGTTCCCTAGCTAAATTGTTCGCTCAAATATTTGAGCGATGTTTCATGAGAGCCTATCTCTTCTCCAAATGTTGCCATTGTTTTTCCTGCCCGTATTTATTTTTAACATTATTATATTATTTATTATATTATAACAATCTTACGCGATAGCGGCAGAGTAATTGGCAACCTATGCCACCATTAGTTATTAAAAAAAAATAGAAGTCAGGTAGGTTACTGGACCATTGCGGTAGTAGAAATTGATTCATAAATAAAACAAAATCGAAATGTGCAGTCGTAGATTAAATAAAAAAAAATACTAACCACATACAGACGCCATGGTATAAGAAGTTAAATACTTCGAAATCGAGACTGCGCCAGTGCCCACAACCGGTTTTAAGTTCTCTACAAGAGAATTACTTTGCTTTGCAAAAATGTCAACGAAGTTTCGGAGATTCCTAAGAGAGAATGTCGGTGCGAGCAACTTGCGCCGTGGCCGCCAAATATTTGCTGAAAAATAATAACATTTAAATGGTAACTAGTGCGCCTAGCATTATTGGCCGACCGCGTGGCCAAGCGGTTAGAATAGCTGACTTCTTCGCCGCGGGAGCCAACATTTACACAAATTGTGGGGCATCTTTTGTTTAAAAAATAATAAATAAATAAATATTGTGTATTTGTCATCTACATGGGAGCGAATTGTCGTGTGGTTACAAGATCGCCAGAGAATTACCACTGTATCTCGTTCGGAAATGTTATATAAGTCAACTAAGCTAAATGTCACAAAGATCACGTTAAATTTAAGAGATAGCGGGTATAAACTAAAATATGCCACATTGATTATCAATGATATTCCAAAACTAAAATTTACCAAGTAATACTAGCGCAACGAACAGAGCAAAACTGCCTCGTGTAAGGTCTGCCAATTCGAAGGCCAAATTTGACTAAGATGGCGTATTCATCAAACTTAGTTGATCCTTGGGGGATAACAATATCAATCAGTAGTGTTTGCGATATGATGATGTCAAGAGGAGGTACCACCACAGGGCCAGTTATTCTGCCGTGAAGCAGTAGTCTACAATTATTACTGTGCTTCGGTTTGAACGGCATATGAGACTTAAGAACTGATGTCTCAGGGTGACGGGCGCATTGTGGTGGCACACTGTTCTGGGTGACACAGCATTTGTTATGGGCAGACGTTGCACTTACCATCAAGTGAACGTTTTGCTCGTTCCGTCACTTTTATCAAATAAAATAAAGCTGGTCCTAGTTGGCGGGGTCTAGTGGGCTTATTCGACTTGTCACTTTGTCGAAATGTTTATTATTTCTACGACACTAGTTATATGTTTCCCTGCATCTTATTTTAGAAATTTCGAAAATTATGACAAACACTATCAAATTGAATATGAACACAAGCAATCATTTATTAAAAAAAAATCTTAAATATTCAAAATTGCACTTACTTGGAGCAAATATACTTCCATTACCAGTAAGATGACGTAACAGTACTAAAAGATCGGGTTTGTCCACACACGCTCTTAACACAGTCTCTGCGACGACAGGATCGGTCACTACTAATAAATAATCCGAAAATACTTATGTTAGTAACTAAGTAATATGTAAACTAGAGATTGAAGCTAACATTAGAATAAAAAAAGATTATAAAAACTTAATAACAAAACAAATCTTAACAAAATCCTAAAGAAACTTATCAATCTTCGGATCGGTTGTCGCAGTGGCTAAGTTATTGCTTCGGCGCTATGGTTCGCAGGTGCGATTCCCGCACAGGACGTTTATTTATACATACATATAGTCTTGCTTGTTTTCCATATAAAGGGGTAGACAGAGGCCACACACATAGCCCACTTTTCGCCTTCGTGGAAAACGAGACGTGAGGGGTAGCGAACCACGTCGCCGCCATTTTGGTAAGAGACAAAAACTACTACCCCTTTCTTAATAATATGGTGTTATTCTGAACGAATAAAGACTGTCCGTACAATATCTACAGTTGGGCAGCAGCATCTTCCTATAATATCTGAATAAATAAACTGCGGTTGCCAACCCGCCTGCCAAGCGTGGCGACTATGGAAGATCCCCCCAAAATGAGAGCTACACACTTTTGTAGCACTCTATGGGTAGGCCTATGTTCAGTAGTGCACTAGTGTTAGGCTGAAATGATGATGTACAATATCTTAGTCGCCTCTTACGACACCTCGGTTGGTACGAGGTACGTGCTATTCTACTCTGCCTTCTACTTAAATATAGCTATTGTACACTGGGTCTGGGTGCTCGTTAAGGAAAAAACATCAGAAGAAGTTAAATCTGAGCTGCAGCACGAAATCGCGAAATGTGTAGAAGTTATCATAGATCGGAGAAAAATTGTCTACATACATCAATACTTTAATAAATCTGTATGTAACGTCCCCGTGACCTAGTACTCAAAGTACTTGACTTCTTTGTCGTGAGTCCAGGGTTTGAATCCCAGCCTGAGCTGACTTTTTTGGATAAGACATTCTTATTGAATCCGTCTTCACAACATTGCTACTACGTCGCTATAATGAACATAAATATATTGCGACGATGATGATATCCTGGCCGATTTTCGACCATCAAGACAACTTCCGAATACTGTCGGAAGTTATGCACAAGTAATATCATAGGCAATCACTCATCCTAAGTAATACATACATACATAGAATCACGCCTCTTTTCCATTGGGGTAGGCAGAAACCACAACTTTCCACTTGCTACGATCCTCACAACCATCTTTCGCTTCTTCTACTATCATTAGTGTTTTATACAAGCTCGTCGGTCGTGTGTACTGATGACGTGGCTTTTTATTAAAACGACTTCGATCTGATCGGCATACGTTCGCGTTCCCCTACGTCGTCTCTAACCGGCTTGTCCATTCACACTCGCCGCATAAATCTGTTACGTCAATCTTGTTTTATTCATCCTTTTTACGTGTCTAAACCATACAGCATCCTTTTCTCTATTTTTGTTACTACATCTTCTACTACACCGCAACGTTCCCTTATCAAGCTGTTCCTCACTTTGACAATCAAAGTCACTCCAGCCATATATCTCAAACTTTTAATTTCAGCATTTTCACAGCATTAATCTTATTTTCATGCTTCTTCTGCCAGATCTAACATTCACTTCCGTTCATAGTTAAACATTTTCGTTGTTAAACCAGTCTGTGTAGGCCCATTTCTCAGGAAACAAGCAATGGAATCCTTATAGAATGATTTCAGACCTTGTATCAACCATATTCATTCCTCACCACTCTCTCATAAGCCTTTTTCAAGTCTACGAATGCGCAATAGACCTTTTATAGACCTTCGCAATAGACTTTGAATCAAGAGCTTTTCGGCTATGCCACGTAAGGAAAATACCTGATCCATGCATCCCGTTCTTGTCCTGAATTCCGGTTGTAAATCCCATATCTTCTCTTCTTCAGTTTCATTCTTCAATGAAAACCTTTGCATACAGTTTGTCGATAATGCTGCTACTGCCGCTCCTCCAGCAAAGGTTAAAAAGGCGGTACAGCTGACTAGCTACTGCACCCTGTCCAGATTTCAGCATCTCTATCTTAATTCTATCATACCCTGCGGCCTTGTTCAATTTCATAGTACTCGTATTTAACGCTACTACGATTTGTTCTATACTTATATCACTTTCATTGCAATCTTCATTCATGTCCCCAGATGGGGCCTGTACTTGCATAGCATCCCCTTTTTCAAATAAGTTTTTGAAATAATCTTTCCATCTCTTTAATATCCTGTCACAATACTTCCATCCTGGGTGCTGATTTTGTCCAATTGCGAGGTCTTTACCTCTGGTTGTTCTTGTGGTCTTCCAGCATAACTTTACGTTGTTTTAAAAAAAAAATCAGATTTCCTTCAATCAAATTCATCTCTATCATTCTCTTACTATCTTTCCACGACCTCTTTTGCCTCACCCTTATGCCTATTATACTAATTCTTGCCTTGCTTAAATCTTTATTCGTTGCTTTTAGTATTCTCTGATTGACTTTTGTAACCAACCCATCCAGTCAAGCCTTATTTTTTTGATACTACATTTTTCACCTCTACACACTCTTTAACTTACACCCTATTTTTCTCTTACATTCCAAATACTTCAATAGTAAATTCAAATATTTCTTCCTTAAACAGCTCCCATAAATCTTCAACCACTCATGCCTCATGTAACGTATCAACCTTCTCGATCAGTTTTTTAACAAATTTCTCTCTCACACCTTTCTCTTGCAGATTCTCTAGAACAGTATTAGGTTCATGCACACGATGCCGCCGTCGCTTAAAGACACCTCGGCCACACGCTTAAAGAAAAGCTCAGCGCCAGAAAGTTGCCTGTCTGGATTCCGACACCGCGGTATGCCCACTTTCTTTCTCAATCTTTCATCCACAATCAGAAAATCAATTATACTTCTCAGGCCTCTTTCTTCTCTAGTTCACGTGTAGATTTTTTTATGGTATAACAAATACCACAAGATTCCACTCTAAACATAATTCAAGCTGTCTTTCCCCATTTTCATTCACTCCGTCATCGCCAAACCTTCCCAGCACACGTTCAAATTCATAACGCTTCACTCCACCCAGTAAATTAAACCTACTAGCATTATGATCCTTTCATTATAGTTGCATTTGTTAAAAAGATCTTTAACGCTATTCCTAAACTCCTGTTTCTCACACTAATACTAAATGGTTTGAAAATATTCTCAATAAAATGATAGCCTTTACTTGTGAGTTACGACAGGAAAGAAAGTTTGACTTGTTTGCTCTTTCCTTGCTTTGCTCCTTTTTTAGCAGAAAGAAAACAGAATGCAAGGATCTTAAACTGTCAGTTTACTTCGTTTAACTAGTTGAGAGGTAAATTTTAGTAAATATGAAAAAAATATTCTTTAGACTAAGTTAATTTATATAAATAGATGAACAATTAATGTATATCGATGGGTCCTAGCGCAAAATCATAACTTTAAAAGTTCCCAATGTTAAAATCTGATATATTTTTTAAATTGTCAAGCCAAAAATTTTTGAAACTTTGACAATGACAACTACATACTTTAGTAATACTATATAATATTTTTAATATATATTATTTCCTTATATTTATAATAATGTTTTTAGGTTTCAGGTTGAAAATGGAAACTAATTAAACGACATATAGTTGTTTGTGTGTATCATATAGCGTTGTTAACGTTAAATTTAGTGCAGATAGGAGTACAATTTCAGATATTTTGTAAGAATTGTGGAAGTGTATATAATCAAAATTTATCGCTTTTCCCACTTACATAAATTGGATGTATGTACGCCAAAGAAGTATATCATATAACGCGCGCACATAAGTACACGCACCGGTTTTATTAATTTTATTTATTTAATGATTTATGCACGCATAACATTATAAAATAGTAAAAGATAAAGGTAAATAACAAATGGGGTACAGTATTGAAGGAGCGGCAACTAACCTGTGTAATAGTTACGTCCAAGCCATAGACTCGATAATCCACCATTTTTATATGCTTCCTCGCTCATAGCCTTAAGAAAATTCATTCGATCTGAAACAGAAAAAAAAATACGTTTATGTAGAATCACCTACTTCCCTAAATCCACACACGAACACACACAAACTCTCATACAAATAACACACACGCACACACGCTAGCACTCACGGTCGCACAAATATTAGGTCGAGGAAAAAGTCTTTTCGCATATAGTATGTATTGTACTTGTAATAAAATCTCTTGTATTTTTGGCGGTACTATTTGTATTTGACAGGTTCTGATGACACTAAAAATGATAAATTTCAAAAAAGAAACACATTAGTAAAATGTTGTTTCCAGCTATTTCTCATTTGTTTTTCTTTCTGTCAAAATGAGTGATAGATCGAGAAATTCCATACATTTTAAAATTTTATTTCAAAAAAGGAAAAATAGGACGCATCAAATGCGTAAAAACGCATATCACATTTTTTTACACAGTTTCACAGTAAGAGTAGCACAAAGTTGGTTTAAGCGTTTTCAATCCGGGAATTTTGAGGTCAAAGATGCACCTCGCTCTGGTCGCCCTGTTACGGTTAAAATTGATGCCATTTTTGAAAAAGTGGAGCAAGATCGGCGTATCAGTAGTTACGACATAGCTGAAGAACTGGGAATTAACCACAAAACAGTTTTGATCCATTTGAAAAAAGCTGAATACACAAAAAATCTCGATATTCCGGTGCCACACGAGCTCACTGAAAGAAACCAAAGAACCGTGTTCTCTTTCTGTTTTTGCTATTCTTTATTGAGACGTAATAAAACCGAACCGTTTTTGAAGAGATTGATAACTGGTGATGAAAAGTGGATCACGTACGACAAGAACAAATGAAAAAGGTCGTGTTCAAAAGTCGGTCAGACATCACAGACTATGCCAAATCCCGAGCTAACTCGCAATAAGGCGATGCTGTGTGTATGCTTGGATTGGAAGGGCGTTGTTTATTATGAGTTTTTACCGCCGGGCAGAACCATCGATTCGAATGTCTACTGCCAACTACTGATGCGAACAAAGCAAGAAGTTGAGAGTAAGCAGCAGGAAGTAATCAATAAAAGGACTGCTAAAACTACTTGTCGCGTTTTTTTTTTTGTTCCAAAATTTCCTTAGAGATGGCATAAAATCATCGAACAAAATGGCATATATATACTGAAGTTAAACGTAAATAAACTTTAAAAAAAAAGTCTTAAGTGTTCATATAAAATGCGAAGAAACTTTTTCCCCAACCTATTATTAAACTTCTGCGTACGTGCCACATGACGTCGGCACATGAGAATCGATCTTTCCATTTAATACTGTCCGTCTCCAAAATTATATTAGAAAATTCATGATATTTTTGTGGATTCTCCTGTCTTAAAAAGTATTTTAATATAAATGGCTTGCGTAATAACTATCTAATTTATTTTGGTTTACCTGTTTCAGAACCTCGTAACAAATACGCGTGACCTATTAACGGGAAGGCTGTAAATTTACTTTTCAACATCCGAGACAGTTTCAATATTTTCCTCGATTTCCATTGGTCGTAAAAAATCCATAATATTAAAACTATCACCACTAATGATAATAACATTTCTATTTAATTGATTATTTCGCTGTTTTTCGAATAGTGTGGAAAATATTATTTGATACAGTAATTAGCTAATACAGGAAAAAGACTGAAAAATTAACGGTACTCTCATAGAAACAGACAAACGCACACAAAGCCCTGTGCAAGAACGTTTACCACTTTTATACTAGTCTATCCAACTCGTTTCTGTGTAGTTATAAAGAACAAAGTTTATTTTCTTAATCGTGTGACTATTGCCATTAAATTTACATGAATTATTAGCAAAGCGTTTTAAGGAAACTAAAATGCTTATATTAAAAGCTGCTTTACAGTTGTTTGGAAAGCGCAGCGGCCAAACGATAGGCTACGAATCGCGGGTTCGATTATAATATTTTGTAAAAAGGACACCGTTAAAGAAAAAAAAGCTAATGAAAGGTCTACTTAGCTTATAGTTTTAAAGCATTTGTGAGCGACGACATAATCATAAGGCAATCTATGTAGATGAAATATCCATGGTCCCCCATGGATACGCCCACGTTCTACGTTCAGAGGCCTCCCCCATGGATAGACACAAAAGTTTGTAGCTCCCATTCGTAGGCGGGTTGGCAACCGCAGTATATTTATTCAGATGTTCCAGAAAGATGCTGCTGCCCATCTCTTGATTTTCATTTTCCCTCTGTCGACTTTTACGACACCTGACGATGAGATCGGGTGGTAAATTCTCTTAGACCGCCAAATGTGGACCAATTTTAAAAAATATATATTTTTTTGAAAGAGTATACTCCCAAGGTAGTCCCATTTCCACCAAGTCAGGATCTGATGATGGAATCTCAGTGAAATCGAGAGAAATCCGCAAAAATTATGGACACATACAGTGTGTTTGTTAAGTTTTCATAACATATTAGGTGTTTGCGTCTGGGAGTCATCATTTCATGCTGCTGAGCTAACGATAAAAGCCACAGCACTCTTCAACAATTAGGAGATAGGGGATAATACCGCCATTTGTCGACAGAAACTACTTAGTAGTGTCTTGGGCAGACGTAGGGACATCAAAACAGTTTCAATGTATATATATAAATATAGTCGCCATATGAGTAGCTCAAGAAATATCTCGCATCACGATATTAAAGATTCGAATCATATCTACATCTAAAAATTACTGGTAGGAGTAGACGTCCTCCAGAGCACCTGATCTGGCGGGTAGCTCTTTTCCTTGGCAATACCTAAGATGATAATTTGAACCATGTAAAATATTTCGTGATTAAAATGTATAAAATGATTAGTAGATCTAGTCAATTCGGCAGTTTCCATGTGGCGATTAGGTAGTTCGTCAGTTACTTGAACAAATCCGGAAAAGTTAAAATGAGACCAAACCTCCCTACAAAAGAGAACTTTTGAACATAACCGGAATTAGAGCAGTTTTTCAATTTATCGATATTAACCACTAACTGGAATGTTGCTCATTTTTACGGGGCTTCCCATCACTTAAACTTGTGCAATAATAATTACGAAGACGAATAATTACGAGAAACAATAAGACGACAAGAAATCATTGTTTCATTCATTAGATATTATTATCATCATTAGATATTAATTGTTAATAGTCATCGACATCAAAAAAAAACAATGAATGGTTACATAATAAACAATAACTTCCTTATTACATTGAACGGAACAACAAGCGATAATTTGCTGTATAAGAAACCTTTATTTGTATTGACGATTAAACTGGCAGCCTCATAATATACCTGGTCTACTATGCATGGTCTATTACCCAACGATGCGTGAGAAAAATAATAGTCGTAGATGAACCGAAGTTAATTTGCTAAGATCCGTTTGCAAAATATAAAATGGCGTATGTCACCTAGTTTTTGAAAAGTAAATAGTATCTTTCACAAGGAAACTAACACCACCACCGGGAACCTCCACCAGATACCCTCCACCACTACAATACTGCCACTAGGTAATATACACCACTGAAGTCGAGACCACGACACGTGTTTCGCCCCGAAACGAAGCATTATCAAGTATTATAGACTACGGCAGACCGCCGACGAGGTGATCATCCCTCTGTTTTAGGCCGAAACGCGTGTCGTGGTCTCGAGTGTTCAATCATTACTGTGTTTCGGTTTGAATGGCACTTAGAGGTATTGTAATTACTGGGCATATACGACTTAAGAACTGATGTTTCAGGATGACGAGTGCAGTGTGGTGTCAACCAGCTTTTTTTGCAGGTGACCATTGTCGCAAATAATTTCAGCCAATCGCTAGTCCATGCTGAACACAGGTCTCCCCCTAGATTGCCACAAACGCTTGCAGCACTCAGTTTAAGGGGAGTTAGCCGTAGTTGCCGCGCTTGGCAAGCGGGTTGTCAGCCGCAGTTTATTTGTTCAGATGTTCCAGGAAGGTGCTGCTGCCTATCTTCTAGTTTTAATTTTCCCTCTGTCGATTTCGAAGACACCGAAGGGATGAGATGGGATGGTAGATTCTCTTAAGCCGCTACCCTACGGCAAGTATATAGTATATATCAAGTAAAATATTTTTTTTACTGGTGGTAGGATTCCTATGCAGGAGTCCGTCTAGGTAGGTACCACCCCAGGGCTAGTTATTCTGCCGTGAAGCAGTAGTGTGCAAACATTACTGTTTCGGTTTGAAGGGCATTGTGAGCTAGCGTAATCACTGGGCATATGAGACTTAAGTACCTATGTCTCAGGGTGATGGGCATAATGTAGTGTCACACAGAATTTTTCTGGGTGGCACCGCATTTGTTATGGGCAGACGTTGCACTTACCATCAGATGAACGTTTTGCTCGTTTCATTACTTTAAGCAATAAAAAAAAGTCCTATTGAAATAAAAATTATTTGTTGAACGTTCATAGTGGTGAAGGGTATGTGGTGGCGGCGCCCGGTGGCGGTATTCGTTTTCTTGTGCACGCTGTTGAGGGAGGGCTGTTGATTGCTCTTCAAAACTCGGTAATACACACCATTTTATATTTTTCATGCGGATCTTATCAAATTAACTTTCTCTCCTTTACTATAATGGATTTCCGCAAAGTAACGCCTGATTCTATTAAGTTTTTTAGAATACGCAATATTATCTTAAACTAAGATTTAACTATTTTATTTCACAATGATTATTTAACATATTTATATGTTTCTTGATAACACATTGTTTTATTTTTAATTTTAGCTAGGTGGCGTTTAACTCAAAATAAAATGGATGAGTGTCTGCCGCTGTAGTTCGGTAAAGTCAAAAATGAAATTGCTTTACCACCCTTACGTTGAATGTCGTTTGCACATTTTCTCATAAAATATCAATGTTACAGTTAGATACCCTTCTGTCACCATAGCATGACGTCAGTGACTACACGTCACTGACGTCATGCTACGAGTATACTATACACTATTTTCGCGTTTAATATATTATATTTGAACTTAGATCTGTTAAGTCATTTCTTGCATATTCATTGTTAAGCACAAGCCACCGTGTAATCTACGAGTACGTTACCATACGAAACATTATTTTTTGTAGCTAAAATAGACGCGCACTACTACGCGCCTATACAATATGTCGCGGCTTCGCGACACGACGCCTGACCTAACGATTCCCTCTGTCGAAATCTTACGCTACGCACGGACTGAAATCTTACGGAAAGGTACAACGTTCTGTTACCAACCCAATGATATTCACCGTGCGCAGATAGCCTTTACTATCGGCGTCGCGACGCTAATAAGCCCGTCAACAAGCGGGACGGACGGTGGACGTATCACACTAAATACGCGGTGCACCTAACGCACACCACGTATAACTCTAACGTCCGTCCTCCTGGGAATGTGGAAGGTGCCCTATTGACGTTCTGTTTGTAAGACAGAAGTAAGACGCTGTTATTATTAGGAACACCACATTCCCTTCAAATAATTGTACCCATAGGACGCTGGCGGGAATTATAAGGCCGATACCGCGTTCCAAAGACGTTTATTCTTGCGAGAAACAATGATCGACGTTTCACAATACTAGTATTCACTATACAATACTATTCACTTTTTTCTTGCTGTTGTTGCTTCTTGGAGAGCTTCTTGTAGACTGATGAACCGCCGATGGTTTGGCCGCCAGAGCGCCGACTTTTATAGCCGCGGCGACCGTTGTCCTGCTCCCACATCTCGCTGTCCCTCTCCTTCGCCGAGGAACTATTAAACAAAACATAAAATCCCTAATTTTCCTAACTTATACAATACTAGTGGCTATAATTATTACGAATTATGAAACTTTATTTAAAAACTTATCAAATTAACTTTATACAACGCTAGGAAATTCATTAGTTTTCACGTAAATCGTCTTTTTGAGTTTGGTGGAATCGCGATGTCCGTGCCGATCCGCTGTTGTTCTCCCTCGCGAGTTCTTGCACCATTGTTGAACGGGGTCACTCTCGCGAGGAGTGGGCGTGGCCTCCTAAACAAACACCCAAGCCCGCGACTAAACCCGCGCCTAAACAAACGCCCGCGCCCGCTCCGGCCGCAGCGAAACCCGGTCCCGCTGACGGGACTACCGGGCAGAGCAAGAGCCAGAGCGCCGCGCCGGCGACGAACGCATGGACAAAACCGTTGCCCATGACGCAAAAGAGCGCAGCCGCCTCACGGCCCGCGCCTCAAATCGCAACGCCCAAAATACAGGGCTCGTCAAATTTCGCCGCAGATTTCTCGCTAATCTGCGGCTTCATGCGCAGCATAAATGTTGCCGAACTTTCGACTTTAGCACGCAAAATCCGCGAAGCAAAGTCTCCTCAAGACCGACTCATGGCTACCGTAGAGCACATGAACGTCATCGACGCGATTTGGACGTATCAATGCGCCTAAACATCACGCGCCGCGTCGAAAATAAAATGTTTTAATTGTTACCAATGGCGTCCCATATAGGTAGGATTAAACCACGCTCTCTGACTGTCTCGTATTTTAACGCAAACGGTCTTAAGACGCAGTTAGTTGAAGTCGCGAATTTCCTTCGTGACCACGACATCGACGTTATGCTAGTGCAAGAGACTTTCTTAAAACCTAGTATGCGCGATCCAAAGATTGCCAATTACAAATGCATCCGTAATGACAGAGCGACCGCGAAAGGCGGCACTCTGATCTACTATAAAAAGTCCTTGCACTGTATCGCGCTCGATACAACCGACTTAGTTAATATAGAAACTTCCGCGTGTAGGTTAGCAAGGACCGGCCATAGGCCGCTTGTACTAGCATCAGTCTACCTCTCGCCATCCAAACAATTATTAGAATCAGACCTAAAATCCCTACTAGATTTAGGCCGTTCTGTTATTCTCGCCGGAGACTTGAACAGCAAGCACGGCAGTTGGAATTCCAACGCAAATAACACAAACGGTAATATACTGTACAGATTAGCGGAGAGCCATAACGTAAACGTTATAGCTCCCGAAACACCAACCAGAGTTCCGACGCAGTTAAATCAGCGGCCGGACACTCTCGATGTAGCCATTATTAAGGACGTGAACTTAGAAATAGACTCTATAGTTACGCTTCACGAACTTGAGTCGGACCACCGTCCGGTCATTTTTAAGCTGGGCCGGCCAAATGGTGAGGTCACACAGACCAAAACCATTGTGGACTGGCGTACCCTCGGGGTCAAACTCGAGGCTACGAGCTCCCAGCACTTGGATGAAATACCAGATATTATCGACTCGCCAGAGGTAGCCTGTCGAGCGATAAAATCATTCTCAGGTCATCTCAAAACAGTCGTCGGAGAATCCTCCCGGACGGTTACGGTGTCGAGCGATCGACGCTGCAATCTACCGGCGGACCTCCGACGCCTGATTAGAGAAAAGAACCGTGCGGCCAAAGCGCACGACAGATATAGAACAGACGCGAATAGACTCAGACTGCGCCTCCTACAAAGGGATGTTAAAGAGCGCTTATCTGAGTACACTAAAGATAGCTGGGACACTATGCTTGGAGAAATCGAGCCGTCGCACACTGCCTACTGGCAGTTGGCACGGTCTCTCAAAGCAGAGCCGGTCTCACCCATGCCGCCACTTATTAGATCGAACGACAACTCGCTCGCCTTCGACGACAGCGAAAAAGCCGAATGCCTTGCAGACAGTCTAGAGAGCCAATGCACTCCGTCTCTCGCGCCTGCGGATCCCGACCACCTGCAGCAGGTGGCCGCGGAACTCGAACGCAGGGCTGCCATACCACCAGTGGGCGAACCACTGACTCCAGTGACTCTCGACGAAGTCACGAAGATTGTTAAAAATCTTAAAAACCGATCCGCGCCCGGCCTCGATGGCATAAACAACAGGGTGATCAAATGTCTAACTACGCCGCTATTGTGTCTGTTAGTCAGTATTTTCAACGCGCTCCTCTCCAGCTGCTCCTTCCCGGACGACTGGAAGGAAGCGGACGTTATAGGTATTCCGAAGCCTCACAAGCCGAAGAACATCCCGTCCAATTATCGCCCAATAAGTCTCCTCAACTCGATGGCCAAGATTTATGAGCGAATAATCCTTAGTCGATTAAAAGACTACGTCCTTAATAATAACATCCTTCCAGACGAGCAGTTCGGCTTTCGCCCCGAACACTCGTGTACCCATCAAGTGCACCGCCTAACGGAGCACATATTAGAAAACTTTCACGACCGCCCTAAACCAGTAGGCACAGGGGCCTTATTTTTCGATGTCACAAAGGCATTCGACAAAGTCTGGCACGACGGCTTGTATTACAAGTTGTATCACACAAAAGTGCCGGACAGACTCGTGAACATCATACGAGCCTTCTTGTCCAATCGCCTATTTCGCTTCCGGGTAGAGGGAACGCGCTCCTCAAGCCGCCCTCTCCGTGCGGGTGTCCCTCAGGGCTCCTGCCTCTCTCCACTCCTTTTCTCGCTATACACTAGCGATATACCTAAAGACCCTAAAGTCAATCTTGCGCTTTTCGCAGATGACACGGCCCTGTATTATTCCGATAAGCACAAGGGCCGCATAACGATTCAGCTCCAAGCCGCAGCCGATCGCCTAGGCGAATGGTTCCGGAAATGGAGAATAGAGGTTAACCCCGAGAAAAGTGTAGCAATATACTTCTCGAGGGGCACGCCCAAGCCAGCTAGACGTTACCACACAATCGGCAACAATCAGCTAGGCTCGATCACCCTGTTCGGACGCCCTATTCCCTGGGAAGCAAAATGTGCTTAAGACACAAACTTCGCCTCTACAAGACATGCATTAGACCCGTAATGTCCTATGCATGCGTCGCGTTCGCACACGCGACGGGCAATCATATAAAGAAATTGCAGACGGTGCAAAACAGATTCTTGCGAAGTACCACCGGAGCCGGCTGGTACCAACGCAATGTCGACCTTCACAGCGACTGTGAAATGCCCGTACTCTCTGAACACTTCAGAGAAGTATCACGGCGGTTTTTCGAAAAAGCCGCGGTTCATCCAAACCCGCTGGTGGTTAAAGCAGCTAATTATCGATGTAATAAAAACGCGACCGAACGCAAACGTCGACCGCGAAATGTGCTAGACGACACGGACGTCTCAGCACTCCCTGACCACGATACGGTCAGCCACGATCCGAACAACACTGTACACACAGTTAATAGTTTCAACATCACACGCACAACGTCGCGCGACCGCCGTAGAGAGCGGCGCGCAGCTATCGTTCATAACACCGCGTACAACAGATACACCCGTGTTCCAGGGCGGTTCTCACCGCCCAGAGTTTCCGACACACAAGTCGACAGTCCGAACGGAGGCCCGCAGTCTCCCTCGGACGGTCATTAGATGACTTCATATAATAAATTTATGGAGATATTCACTGTAGCGCAAGCACGCTAGCGAACGCAACGGTCCGAACTTAGATGTTTAGTAGGAGTTAATATTTATGTATATATGTTTTGGGTCAAACCAAACCTGGCACGCGGGCCCCGGGCCCGCGAGCACAGCATCCGATGAAGCTGTAAAAGCCAAAAGGCTAACAGCGATCACATCACCGAAAATATGGGCGTGGCCTATTCGCTTACGTCGCTAACAGTAGCGTTTTGTTCTAGTTTAGCGTATTTTATTATTGAGTCACACCATTAAAAGGAGATAATAAAAGAATTCAATTCAAAAATTTATTGTAGGTAACATCAAAAGAATAAGTTAATAAAATGATACAAAAAGCTTATAACTTCGGGTCTATAATGATCAGTATAAAAATTAAAACATTTTCTGATGAATGATAATAGACTATTAATTTACTATACGTATTACGATGTATTTCCGCCATTCTCTTCATTAACCGTTAGCAATCGCCTTGTTATTGAGTCAACAAGTCGCGCGTATAAACTCCCAAGTCCCTCTGCAATGACTTTCAAGGGCATCTCTTGCTTCTCATTGCGGTGATTCCATCTCTGCACCATAAGTCTCCCCGATGATTTTCTATTGGGTTCAAATCAGACGATTTTGAATGTCACGGTATCAGCCGCATGTATTGGTGGGTTTGGAACCAGTCTCGGTTAATCCTATCCACATGCAATCGACAGTTGTCTTGAAAATAGAGAAAATGGATTTCCATTTTCTAAGTATACGTTCCGGACGTTCGGCAACATGACGTTTTCTAAAGTAAAAAAAAGTAAAGTCTATACATTTATATATCTCAACCAGACGAGAAATCTATAGAAATACCCCTATAATAATAATAATCTGTATATGATCTTGAATAGGGTATTACAGTGATGGTCGCGAGTTTTGACGACCTAGTGGTCAGAGTACCTGACTTCTAAGCCGCGGGTCCTGGGTTCGAATCCCAGCCGGAGCCAACATTTGTGCTTAAACACAAATTGTTGGTTTTCGGGTCTGGTTGTGTTGTGATTGTCCCCGTGTTTCTGACACTGCATCCTAGCCTACCTCCGATCTTATCGCATCAGCGTTACATCGGGCGCGGGTAGGTTGGGACGAGTGAGTGCCTCTGTGTTTGCGCGTACACTTGTGGCACTATAATATCTCCTGCGCAGTTGATAACTTTAGATAGTATTCGGAAGTTGTCGCCGTGGTCGAAATCGGCTAGGAGAACATCATCAAACATCACATCACAGTGATGGTCAATACAGTTAGGAGAATCTACCGCCCCATCTCATCCCGTGGGTGTCGTAAAAGTCGACAGAGGGAAAATGAAAACCAAGAGATGGGCAGCAGCATCTTGCTGGAACATCTGAATAAATAAACTGCAGTTGCCAACCCGTCTGCCAAGCGTGGCAACTATGGCAAAATCCCCCCAAAACGAGAGCTACAAACTTTTGTGGCAATCTATGTGGGAGGCCTATGTTCAGCAGTGGACTATTGATAGGCTGAAACGACGACGACCTTTTTATAAAAGCAACGCGCGCTTTAATATTTTTAATTCATATTCCGAAATTTTGTTTTTTTAATGCATATATTTCTGTTAGAATGTTCTCAATATAATTGTCGGCAATTTCTAATTTCTCTGTAGGGTAACTTATTTTCCTCTCCATTTCTTCTATCTTTTCAAGATAAACAGGACCTATTTCTGGACAGCTTGTATTAAGTTCGCATGTTTTGATCTAGTAGTGAAGTATATTCCGGATATCGCTCATCGGATGACAGTGAATCGCAGGATTTCTCGTCGGGTATATTCGATTCGATATTTTTTCCAGTCTGTTACATTGTTTAATCGTGTATCTGTACAGTGAATGTCAACACCATTCGGTGCATTTTTAGCGTCATAACATTCTTTGCACTTCCATTAATTTTTGTTTTCAACTGTCATAAAGTAATATCTCTTACACGAAACATTGGTACTTTATTGATGGTATATAACTGGTATATAACAAGAACAATAAGCCAAGTAAACAATATTAAGAACGTATCTGGAAACTTTCTGCTGCTATGTTTATCAAACCATGACATAGTACAATTCGTCGTCGTCGTTTCAGCCTATCACAAGTCCACTGCTGAACATAGGCCTCCCCCATAGATTGCCACAAAAGTTTGGAGCTCTCATATTGGGGGGATTTTGCCATAGTTTCCACGCATGGCAGGCGGGTTGGCAACCGCAGTTTATTTATTTAGATGTTCCAGAAAGATGCTGCTGCCCATCTTCAGGTTTTAATTTTCCCTCTGTCGACTTTTACGACACCCACGGGATGAGATGGGGTGGTAGATTCTCTTAAACCGCCACCACAATTATACATACATACATACATACAGTCACGCCTCTTTCCCATAGGGGTAGGCAGAGACCACATCTTTCCACTTGCTACGATCCTGACACACATCTTTAGCTTCTTCCACTTTCATTAGCGTCCTCACACACGCTCGTCGGTTGCGGGTACTTTTAACCACAATTATTAAGTTTTAAATGCAACGTTTCGTATATTGAAGGAACGTATAAATAATCTAAAATGGATAATAATAAATATTCTCTGGGACAGACCGAAACATTGCATTTAATTAATTTCACGTCATTTTGTGCTTGTTCTACTATCGATGTAAAAATGTTACTGGAGTAACTTTGAGAAACGTTGCGGTTTGGTTGAATATGGAGTGCCAAAGATAGAGAAAAGGATGTTTAGGTTGTTTGGACATAGAGAGGATGAATGAAAGAAGATTAACGAAACAGATTTATGAGGCGAGTGTGAATGGGAAAGCCGGTAAGTGTCGATCTAGGCTTACATATCACCATTAGATCATGATAGAGGAAAGGTCACTTTAAAAGTACCCGCAACCGTCTTGAGACTAAAACGCTAATGAAAGTAGAAGAAGCGAAAGTTGTGTGTCAGGAACGTAGCAAGTAGGTCTACTCCAATTGGAAAGAAGCGTGACTGTATGCATGTATGTATGTATATATTTTATCGGAACCAATATTATAAAAATAAAACTGCAAAACAACAAACTAAGTATAAATAGTATTCCAATACAAATATTAACGAAAATGTAATTATAATATAAAATTTATAAATAAAAATATCAATAAATTCAGAGCAACATGGTCTGTCAAAATAAGTGAAAGGTTACTTGTTAAACTGGATGATATTACAAAATTTAAAATATTACAAATATAACAAATGATTTATTGCGACTTTTTTGAATAATTACATTATTGATATAACTGATTATATTATGATACTAAATTAACCTTCAAATAATACTATCTCAGAAGGCACGATAATCATTAAGCTTTGTATATCTGAATTAGTGAAGAATAAAAAACTTATTTAATTAATTTATCATTCACCCTAAGAACCTTTCCCGATACATAAAAAAATATTAGTTGTAAAACCGTTAATTAAAAAAGACGATATTAATCATTACAAATACCCATGTACGGAAATGTATGCACGAATCCATCTAAGTAGGTACCACCCCAGGCCAGTTATTCTGCCGAGAAGCAGTAGTTTGCAATTATTACGGTTCCGGTCTGAAGTGCACTGAGAGCCAGTATAATTACTGGGCACTTTTACACATAATGAGACTTAAGCACTGATGTCTCAAGGTGACGGGCGCAGTGTTGTGCGCCACAGAAATGTTCGGGGTGACACAGAATTTGTTATTGGCAGACGTTGCACTTATCATCAGGTAAAAGGTTTGCTCGTCTCTAATACAATAAAAGAGGCTTTAAAAACGTAAATCTATATACGAATAGTATTTACGTTTACTTTCGTAATTTTAAGTGCAAAGTTTGCATCCCTACATATTTCACAGGGTTCTTTAGGAACTTCTTCAGTGTTCGGGCTGCACATCTGTGGAACTCCTGGCCTGATGACGTTAGGATAGCGCCCAATAAATACTCCCTTACGAAGTTGGTTCGTGATTATTTAGTAGAGAATCATGATAACAAAAATTGTTAGTAGTTGCACTATTAAATGGTGACCCATTTAATAGTGCATTTATTTTATTTTACGTGTATTTATATGTAGATTGTACATAGGTTTTTTTTTTGTTAAATGCATTTAGTACCTAGAGGCATAAAGTATCCTTCTATCCCTTGTATTATTTTATTGTAAAAGAGCACAAAGGAGCAGGAAAGGAACAATAAAGTTTTTTATAAATAAATAATAAATGTTGACAAGTATTCATAATAATAATAATGATACTTCCTACACAAAAAACAGACAATAAAAGAAAACTGTAGTAACTTTTTCTTGTAAATATGATAAACTCTACTTTGAAATATATTCACCATCAGTTTAGAGAAAAAAGATATATGTGGTATATTTATTGACGTCTTGGCTCCAATTGTATTTTAAATTGATCTATATCTCTAAGCGTGATGTCAAATTTGAGTTTAAATGACTTTTTCAAATAGTCCCCCGATGTCATAGGTATCGGAAGTAATTTGTAATTTCTCAGCAGTGTTGCTATCACCGTCTTTATAGACATCATAGCGTACTGGTAGCCTATAAATAAAAAAAAAATATTTTTAATTTAATTAGTAAACAAAATGTATTAAAAATAAAAATACAGCTTTACATATATAAGTATATACCAACTGTCAGTGCCATTTAAACCAAAACACGGTAATGTTTGCACTTCTTCTTGGCGGCGGAATAATTGTTAGACGTGTAGCGACATCTATTTCACCCCATGAGAAGCTCGAGAAACATCTCAAATATATATGTATGTTCTTAGTACTCTATTTGCAACTGACTTCTTTGCATATTCTGTATAATTTGACGGTACATGGAATAGTTCCGTAACCCTCGTTCGTTTCTTGGGAGTTCGGAAATACATAAACCAGCTGCGTCAGTTGCGTACAGTCAACGCCGCACCACGACTCGCGACCGCCGTAGAGAGCGGCGCGCAGCAGTCGACAATCACACCGCGTACACACGATACACCCGTGTTCCAGGGCAGTTCTCACGGCGCAGAGTTACCGACACACAAGTCGACAGTCCGAATGGAGGCCCGCAGCTTCCCTCGGACGGTCATTAGACGACTTAAAATCATTTGAGAACGCGACACAGTCCGAATTGCGAGGTTTTTGTAGGAGTTTATTTAAGTATTTATAATTGGGTCAAACCAAACCTGGCACGCGGGCCCCTGCCTCGTGAGCACAGTATCCGATGAAGCTGTAAAAGCAAAAAAGGCTAACAGCATTACATCACCGAAATTATATATACAGTCAACGTCGACATTGCATGCCTCGTATAGTAACAACATGTCGGTTTATACATCTATGAGCAATTTCATCAATTTTCAATTTTTTTTGTGAATACAAAACTTTTTACACAAAATTTATGACCAGCCCGATGAAACCAGCTCAGTTTATTGACGACGGTTTTGGTGACAACTGTTGCACAAATTATTATCCTTCATTGTTCTTTACAATCGCATAGATGTAAATTGTTGACTTCGTAGCTTAGTCAGCGTAAGACTTATGAGTCCTGAATCAAAGTTACGAATCCCAGCAAAAGCCAATATTTGTGCACGTCTTGGATGTATTGTTAACGTCCACGTATTTCTAACACTGAATTCGATCCTTATTGCATAAGCGTGACGTCGGATATTCGGCTATGAAGACATCTTCATTATAATTGTAAATAAGTATTCAATGATTCTCTTTAATCAAATAGTTGGTTACTAAAAGCTCGCGCTTACGTTATCTTTGAATATAAATATCTTCTACGGGCTTAGTGTACTTTAATCGAAGCACAAAATAATTCTCGACTTTCTACCCTGAAGCTTATGAAATTGCTTTGCTGGGCTTTGTTAGGTTATGACTGTCAATATTAGGTTGACGCCTTGTATGTTTAGTCACTTACTTCCACAAATAAAAAGCTATGAAAGTGTTGACATGCTCCGGCTTAGACATATTCACGTTGAGCACCTTTTAATATAACGTAATTAGACTTTAAGCGCAGTTGTGTTAGGACGAGTGTATCGGTTTTGTGCGCGTATGCTTGTGGTGCTTGTAATAACTACGTTTCCTGTACAGTTAATAGTTTCGTCAGTATTCAGATATTGACGTCCTGGTTGGAAATCAGCCAAGACTATAGTATCGTTTTCACATACACACATATTAATTGATTACGATATTTATATTAATTGCAAATTAATTTGAAGGAGATAATTAAACAATACACTTAGGCCGTCGATCGCATTAGAACTTACCTACGCAGCTTCTGGGACCCGTACTGAAGGGCATGTAAGCGTTCGGATGGCGAGTAGTGTTGCTGAGAAAACGATCAGGGTTAAACTCTTCCGCATCGGGGCCCCAATGAAGGGGGTTGCGGTGCAGTGTAAATAAGCTTAGAAGAATACCAGTATTTTTAAGCAGCGTGATGCCAGATGCTGTAGAAAATAGAAATAAATCTTATAAACATTTCGTTTCGATTAATAATCGTATCGATTGAAAAAAGTAGTGGGCCCTTCTTTGTGTTGAGTAGTATATATATGTATATATAGTATAACTAAACTGCCCCGTACTCACTAGCCAAAACAGATACAGACGTAATATGCACGAAGCTAATTGAAAAATATCTTCTCAAATATACATCATCATCACAAATAATTTACTTATTTTAAAAAAATATTTTACTGGTGGTAGGATTCCTATGCAGGATTCCGTCTAGGTAGGTACCACCCCAGGGCCAGTTATTTTGCCGTGAAGCAGTACTGTGCAAACATTACTGTGTTTCGGTTTGAAGGGCACTGAGAGCTAGCGTAATCACTGGGCATATGAGACTTAAGAACCGATGTCTCAGGGTGACGGACGCAGTGCGGTGTCACACAGTCATTTTGTGGATGACACAGCATTTGTTACGGGCAGACGTTACACTTACCACCATGTGAACGTTTTGCTCGTTCCGTCACTTTAGTGAAATAACAAAAAAAAAAATATTTACCTAAACTTCTAATTAAGCAATTAAATTAATAGCCTATGTATAGTTCATAGAAATTAAGAGAAAAAAAACCGAACAAGTGCGTGTCTGATCAAGCATAGCGGAGGGTTATGGAATAGTGTGTAACCGAAAATATCCCAAATCTCAAAAGCTACACTACATATCTTATTCAAGTTGTTACTCAAGCCGTGTGGCGGCGGCTCGTTAAAAGAATACTACCACTCCATCTCATCCAATGGATCTCGTAAAAGGCGAGTATGGAATTAAACTGCACTGTGCACCCAACAGCGAATGGTGGCGATGGGCTCACCACCTATCACACCAAGTGCATTATATTGTTTTGGTGAAACGTGGATTGTGGCAGTCATCTGTATTTGCAGTGAGTGCCCAGTCTCTGACTACCCCTTATGGGATACAGTCGTGATCTTATGTATGTATGTATGTAACTACTCAAATGTTTTCTCATCATCAACATTTCAGCCTATCACTTGTCCACTGCTGAACATAGGCCTGCCCGCTTAGATTGCCACAAACGTTTGAAGCTCTCATTTCATTTTATTCAGATGTTCCAGAAAGATGCTGCTGCGCATCTCCTGGTTTTATATTGTATGGATAGACTTCGCGACTTATTTCACCACACCATTGTATTGCAGTTCATAAATATCAGGGCCAGTTATTCTGCGGTGAAACAGCAGTGTGGAAGCATTACTGTGTTTCGGTTTGAGGGGCACTGTGAGCTAGCGTAATCACTGGGCATTTGAGACTTAAGAACTGATGTCTCAGGGTGACGGGCGCAGTGTGGTGTCACACAGAAATATTCTGGGTGACACAGCATTTGTTATGGGCTGACGTTGCACTTATCATCACGTGAACGTTTTGCTCGTTTCGTCACTTAATTCAATAAAAAAAAAAACTATAGTGTTTCGGAGTTAAATGGCTGTGACATACGGACAGGACGAATTTATAAGGCGAATTACATATACGAAACCCTAAAAAAATATATATAGGATAACTTGCCCTTTATTTTTCATTGATAATTAATGTATTAGTCGTCTTTGGGCCACAGCCTTCATTGATGTCGGGTAAAGTATTTTAGTTATCTTTCAGAAACCACTAACTAAATAATACTTACGTAGCTTAATATCTTCTTCAAGCGTTCTTAGAACAATTGGAATTGGTGGGTAAAGCCTCAAAGTTTCCTTAATAACAGCTTCTAAATATTTAAATTTTGGCAGATCTTGTACCACGACAGGATCGTTACTGTCTCCGTAGATTTCAAATAACCTATTAAATATTTTTTGGATATCATTAAATTCTTTATTATAAACACGTATCATGATTTTAATAATCCAGGTATTTAGTAAAGAGTCAAGAAATAATATGTATCAGAAACTAGGTTACATTTCCACTTAGTTAAGAGCAGAAAATGTGGTATGAGTTATATATTAGACTGAGAGCACCTTATACCGATGTAGTCATAATTCCTTCATCAACCCTTTATTATGACTCATACATTCCATTGCCATTACAATGACCACTTAGTATCGACAACTTTAGGAAATAGGATAGTCCCCTTTACCAACGTAGTCTTACTACCTTTGTCACCTTTTGAATTACTTTATGATATAAGCATTCTTTTGTTATTAAAGCATTTATCAGGTCACAATGACGCTGTACGGCGTGGTACCTCCTTGAACTGATTAATGACAGCTAGGCTCTTCTCGGTTATATTCGATTCTCAGCATGCGGCTCCTCGTGGCCGTAGCATGAAGTTTTATAAACGGGATTTTTTTTTATCGGATTAGTAATTAGCGCGTAAAAACATACACACTCTGCTTTAGTAGTTATTCTATTCGTCACCTACTTTAGTGAACTGATACTGTTAAAGTATAAACTGATTGGATCGTACAATAGCAATATCTAAAGTATGGAAAACTTGAAATGGTTAACTAGTGTTGCTGCGCTTGCCGGTGCAGGCCAAGTTTTTAAATATTGCGAGAAATATTTATGTGTTGTAGATTTGTTGAGAAATAAATCATTTGTAAGTGATAACAAGAGGCGTTTCTTTGGAATGGATTAAAACAAGACCAGTATAACGGAGCACTAATCCAATGGCAGCAGTGGTACCGCTCCCAGTAAAATAACCCTGGTTGTTAAGGTTCGACATACATAACATAATCCAATGACTTCATAGTATTGTTTTGTTCCAAAATATATATTTATACGAAAATGTAAATGTCCATTAACAAGAAAAAAATGCACAATGTGACTATAAATAAAACTGCTAGTAACTACTGCTTAATTATCTAATATCCAATACTCACTCATTGTAAACTTTTTGCTGTATATCAGGATACCGTGAAAGTAAACATGAAACAAAAGAAGATCCGACAGCTGAAGTATCAGTGCCAGCTAGCACAAAGACCAACACTTCCTCTCTCAATTCGATATTTGATAAAGTACTGTGGCCAGAGGAAGCCTCCATAAGTATCTCCAGAAACGTTTTCAAATGCTCCGGATCCTTTTCTGAAATAGATATTATAAAGTTACATCGCTAATTATTAAAAGAAATGCTAATAAATATTTTAAAATTAAAAAATCATCTATAAATAAATAAATATTGCATCAATGAATTAAACCTAGCAATATCTGTACTGAAATATCGTTCAAACTGTAGATCGTATAGAACCGGGGGAGGACTATGCTCCAACTCAATACCAGTGTACGAGTATGATGGCTGATGTGGCAACCGATTACTGTCGGAAGTTATAAACCGCACAGGAGATATTATAGCGCTTAAAGTGTAATGCGCTGTGTAGTGCGCAAGTGCAGATCTACTAACTATATGTCCCAAACTACCTCCGCTCGATGTAACGTTCATTCAGTAACATGGGTGGTTGGCTAACAAATTCAGACCCAGACAAAAAGAAACAACCAACATACACAAAGGTTGGTTTTCAGTAATAAAAAAGTAATAATTTATATACAAATACATTTAATGAAAAATAAGTCTACGGATTGTATCGCACTTAATTTTTACTTTTTATAACATGTAAGTGATGTGAAGCATCGATGCTCTAGGAATTCTGCAGTCTGCGATCATGGTCTGGATAATCCCAACCATTACATCAGAATTGATAATCCAAATCTTTGCTCAAGATCACCTACCAAGATTTCTACGGTGATTCGGGGGGCAAAAAAAATCTTAATTTAAATAGATAAGAAGGTTGCGTAGATCGGACCAAAAATAATAAATTATTTATGGTTAACTATGACACAGGTTAACTATGACATCGGGACATTCTATTACCTCAGTCCCCGCTTGATGACAGAACAATAATACCAGTGACCATGGGTGTTGTAAAGCGCTCGATGGGATGGGTTATAAATAGCCAAAATTAAACGCGATAAAATCCGTAAACATAGTTTTATTAAATATGCAATATTCGCGTAAATATAAGAAATGATCAAGTTAACCAAATAAAGTTTAGCTACATTATCGATTTTTTTAAATGTAGATACTACTATATTAGATTAGTTACAATATTTCACATATTTCAAAACTTACTGTCATTGATATTTGTATTATTATTCAGTATCTTTTTAGCTTCCATTCTCTTGGATACTATGATCTGAAACATTAAAAAGAACTGTAACATTTTTATCAAGATTTTGTTTGTTATTAAAAAACTAAACAATAATAATACATAAAGTTAATATCAGGCAATGGATGTCATTCAGCTCGTAGATCCGGTAACCATTGGGGAAATACTCGTAAGATTCTCGGGTGGCAATCTTATACTGGGTGAATGTCCCACGTTCCGCGTTCACAGGCCTTCTCTTATTTCTGAAAAGGGTTTGGAACTGGGAAGAGCTCACTCTGCTTCAGTGCGAGTTGGCGGAATTTGACATGTCTTCGAAATATTTTTATTCATCGGACATGCAGGTTTCTTCACAATGTTTTCCTTAACCGCAAAGAACTTGGTAAATCAGAACTTCAAATTGCAGAACAACGGCCCCTTAGCTTCCAAGGATTTTACGAGATTTTACTTCACTATAACAACTTAACTTTAAGTATATATCCAAAGTTAAATCCTGTTTTTCGTTGAAACTTAAACTTGATACTGAGTTGTGTACTGGGGATCCTGAAGGATAGCAGATCCATACGCTGATGTAAGTAAGATATGCGGTATTCGAATGCAATATAAAAATGTGCTTTCGTTCTAGATTTTTTTATAATTTTTAGAATTACCTCATCGACATACGAGTAAATTATTTCATAATTACCTCATCGACGTATTCCCTCATAAATTTTTTCCTGTTGTGGTATTTAGTAGATTCGGGTAATAAATTGAACAATGAGTCTATTCGCAAAAAAGGATTGCAAATACGCATAATAACTAAATCACAAAATTCTTCAAATGCGGCTGATAATTCGTTCGTACCTTTTCCCTTGTCGACTCCTAATGTCGTCTCTGAAAAAGTAAAAAAAAAATGAGAAAAGTAAAAAAAAAAGTAAAATGAGAGTGAGTACTTCGATATTTGGAACGTTTTGATAGTCTTGCCTCATGAGATAGGTGATACCGTAGTGCCAGTTATTCTGCCGTGAAGCGATCGAGTCTGAATCATGAACGTGTTTTATTTTAAACTTCAGGAGCAATGTCTTATGTTTTTTTTTTATTGAAACAAATGTTACAGGAGGTAGTTAATTAAATATGCGATATCAACACTCAACCTTATTTAAGAAAACATATTTCAATTTATTTTGATTTTGTATTTTCTTTAATATGATCACGTATCCCAGGAGGTACTTAATTAATAGAAGTACTGTTTAACTATTAGTCCTCTCGGCGTTCACATTGTTAGCATGCGGAGTGCATAATCGGTTGTGGACAACCGCCCGGGTGTACAATGTTCCATTAATTTAGATAATGTTTTATTAAGATTTTTTTTTATTGCATAAAGTGACGAAACGAGCAAAACGTTCACCTGATGGTAAGTGCAACGTCCGCCCACAACAAATGCTCTGTCACCCAGAATATTTCTGTGTGTCACCACACTGCGCCCGTCACCCTGAGACATCAGTCCTTAAGTCTCAAATGCCCAGTGATTACGCTAGCTCACAGTGCCCTTCAAACCGAAACACAGTAATGCTTGCTCACTACTGCTTTACGGCAGAATAACTGGCCCTGGGGTGGTACCTACCTAGACGGATTCCTGCATAGGAATCCTACCACCAGTTAAAATGTTATTTGATCAACATAAATATATATTACTTATACTTTTTTTTAAATAAGTTGTATCTCTTCATCTCTAATTTTTAATTAGTGTTAATTTTGATGGTTACCAATAAGCGGTCTAACTTATCTTATTAATTTAAGTTTTGTACGTAAGGCCATGATGTATATAAGAATATGCCAATGAATTGTGTAACATTAACTTCATCTTGAACTTCACTACGAACTGCTTTAGTTAAATACATATATACTCGATATGGCGACTACAGTTAAATTTCTTTTCTTCTTATAAAGCTAAATATTTCAGCATTTCAATATTTTCTTTAAATAGACAGATACTTTTTTTAATTAAAATCATGTATGCAATTGTGGCCATGGGCTTGTATATACTCGTATTTTATAGGGGAATACTTCATAGAGAGATTTGATAACTAAAAGTTAATTCTAAGAGATAAATTAGTACAAGGCAGGCATGGATGTCACCATCGTGTTAAGGCATTCAGATCAGATTACAAAATATCATAGGTTTTAGTGGGCTTTTATCGGCTACTACCAGGCACGTGTTATCTGCAAACTGATAACTAGTATGTCTTGACTCAGGAATCATATATATGTTAACACCATCATCATTTATATACACAACGTGATTTCTACACCTACTATCAACTATATAACAAATTAATATTTAGCGCATGATTTATAAATTTAGCAACTTAAGTTTTACAACTTACAAAACTATACTATGATATACATTATTATAACATGTGCAGTTGTTAATGCTATTACCGATGTTATTTAGTCATCCAGTTAACAGAGACGGTTCAATTACTAAGGTAAACTTTACACCAATTAGCGCGAGGGCACGGATTCTATAATTATTTACCCTATTTATTAGTTGTTGATGTATCCGGATGGCAAACGCAGGCGAGAAGTCAATAAATAGAGCCTGTACATGTTTCTTCTGATTTAGATACATATTGACTTATAAATTTTATTATGTTTAAATGAAACTAATTTTACGGATTCTATCGCGTTTTATTTTACTATTTATAACCCGACGTTTCGAGTGCTTTACAGCACCCATGGTCACGGGCGGACTGAGGTGACAGATGTCCCGATGTCATAGTTAACCCGGAGTACCTTCAGCTTTTAATTATTATTCCTTGTCCGATCTACGCAGAAAGAGCTTACTGTGTCTTGAAGTCTTGCAGTGGTATGCTTGGTTTTTGATTTAATTTTATTAATTATAGGATCCCAAGCTGGTGGTAATACCCAACCATCTTCTCTATTAAAATTAGGATGTTTTTTAATTTCAATAGCCTCGCGAATCATCCTTGGTAGGAATCGGTGTTCTTTTGCGAGGATTTGTGGTTTATCAAATCTGATGTAATGGTTGGGATGATCCAGAACATGGTCACAGACTGCAGACTTCCTAGAGCGACGATGCTTCACGTCAGCTATATGTTCTTTTACGCGGGTTTTTAACTGATCTTTTTGTTTGCCCTATGTAAGAGAGACCACATTCACAATCCAGCTTGTATACTCCTGCATCTTGTAGAGGGATGTTACACTTGACAGATGGTAAAAACTGACTTATCTTCTTAGGCGGCTTGAAAAATGTTCTTATGGAAGCCCGCTTCAAGATATAGCCAATCTTGTCCGTGACTCCTCTGACATATGGTAGGACTGCAGGTACTCGCTCGACTGTGGCCGGCTTCACTCGGTCACTGCGACGAAGGCGCGGAACCCGAAGCTTGTTGTCTTGCAAAACTTGCTTGACATGCTGAAGCTCGGCGGCCAGGTGTTTACTGTCAGCAGATCCCTTGTGCTCTCTGAAACAAAGATTTGCCCACGGTAGCTAGCTGTGAAGGATGGTGGTGAGATTCACCGTTTAAGTACCTATTTGTATGGGTCTTTTTCCTATACACAGTGTGACTCAAAGGTGTTATTAGGATTTCTAATAATTAAAACATCTAGAAAAGCTAAAGCAGTTATTTGTCTCTAACTCCATTGTAAATTGTATTTTAGAATTAATGGAGTTAAGGTGGTCTAAAAATGCAGTGACTTTATCAGAAGGTAGTAATTGTGAAAGTATCATCTACAGTACCGCTTGTAGAACCTTGGATTTACTGGAGAAGTACGGAGGGCTTTCTCCTCAAAGTCTTCCATGAAGATGTCAGCAACAATGGGAGATACTGGGGAGCCCATCGCCACACCATCTACTTGCCGGTAGTATTGCTTCCTTCCACAATAGATAGCCAGATGTTAGGCAATGTCTCAGTAATTCTGCATGTTCTAATGGCATGTTGTTCTCTGTTAGCTTCCTAGTTACAATTGAGATGCAGTCTTCAACAGGTAGGACATGTAAATAACGACTGAACATCAAAACTGACCATAGTTTCATTGTCAGTAAGATGTAGGTCTTTTATCTCACTGACAAAATGGTAGGAATCCTTTGTATGTGCTCTTGTATGTCCTCTAAGTGGGGAGAGTATTTTAGCCACATGTTGAGCCAATCTGTAAGTTGGTGAATCGATCTGACTCACTATTGGACGTAGCGGAGCATTGAGTTTGTGTATTTTGGGTAACCCATACAACTTCGGTGGTTTGGCACAGGAAGGTACTATCGAATTTACGTCTAGATTTAATTTCTCGGCGTGTTTCTTTATTAGATCGCTAGTTATTTTGAGCGTGTTAGTAGTTGGGTCTGTCTTGACCTTTTTATAGGTGTTAACGTCCGACAAAAGTTCTTGAATTTTGAAAATTATAATCCGACGTATCCATTACCTACCGTAGCGTTTCCTTTATCTGCGCGGAGAATCGTGAGTTCGGGTCTGTTTCGTAAGTTATTTAACGCTTTTAATTCGTCTTTGGGAAGATTCAGTTTCGGCACAGAACTTCGACGTAACATAGACGAGATGTCTTGACGTATAGGCCTCCAAATCTTCTTTACCGATATTATTTTTATACAGACAATCCTCAACACTACAAATAATTTCTTCAGTACGGTATTCTTCGCGGTGTTATTGCGAAATTCATTCCCTTCGATAATACTTGTAAAGTTGATTCATCCAGTGTTTGTTTTGACAGATTATAGACCGCGCGTAATCTATGATCTTTGTCTTTACTCAACGGTCGCGTTCCGTTCATTCGTTGAGATTGAAGTTTGACATTTAATTTGGCCGTTAACTTTTGATATTTTTCTATGTGTTTATTTTTGCATTCATTATATTTAGCTGTTTCACGCTTATTTAAGGTTTCGATGCAATTATTAAAATCAAATGTCGTTAAAATTGTTTTTAGTTCACTGGATGAATTGTCTATGGCTGTATTTATTGTATGTAGATCGGTACGGTTATGCTGAATCACCGTTCGTAACAACTTTTTACTTGCCTGATTTAAGATCTTAGCGCTTCCTCGAATGTCCTTTTTAGCTGATATTTTGACACACGTAGGAATGAGATTATGGTCTCTGCATCTCTTCAAGAAATTTAAAGATGTTATAAATCTTGCGCGCTTGGTCTTGAGATCTTCTAACCGGCGAATTTTGTTTGCGATTTCCAGTCCGTACTGGTTCACATAATGATTTCTTATATTTACGCGAACACTACACATTTAAATGAAACTAATTTTTACGGATTTTATCGCGTTTAATTTTATACTATTTATAACCCGACGTTTCGAGTGCTTTACAGCACCCATGGTCACGGGGGGACTGAGGTGACAGATGTCCCTGATGTCATAGTTAACCCGGAGTACCTTCAGCTTTTAATTATTTTTCTGTGGTCCGATCTACGCAGAAAGAGCTAACTGTGTCTTGAAGTCTTGCAGTGGTATGCTTGGTTTTTGACTTAATTTTATTAATTATAGGATCCCAAGCTGGTGGTAATACCCAACCATCTTCTCTATTAAAATTAGGATGTTTTTTAATTTCAATAGCCTCGCGAATCATCCTTGGTAGGAATCGGTGTTCTTTTGCGAGGATTTGTGGTTTATCAAATCTGATGTAATGGTTGGGATGATCCAGAACATGGTCACAGACTGCAGACTTCCTAGGGCGGCGATGCTTCACGTCAGCTATATGTTCTTTTACGCGGGTTTTAACTGATCTTTTTGTTTGCCCTATGTAAGAGAGACCACATTCACAATCCAGCTTGTATACTCCTGCATCTTGTAGAGGGATGTTACACTTGACAGATGGTAAAAACTTGACTTATCTTCTTCGGCGGCTTGAAAAATGTTCTTATGGAAGCCCGCTTCAAGATATAGCCAATCTTGTCCGTGACTCCTCTGACATATGGTAGGACTGCAGGTACATCGCTCGACTGTGGCCGGCTTCACTCGGTCACTGCGACGAAGGCGCGGAACCCGAAGCTTGTTGTCGTGCAAAACTTGCTTGACATGCTGAAGCTCGGCGGCCAGGTGTTTACTGTCACAGATCCCTTGTGCTCTCTGAAACGAAGATTTTCCCACGGTAGCTAACTGTGAAGGATGGTGGTGAGATACACCGTTTAAGTACCTATTTGTATGGGTCTTTTTCCTATACACAGTGTGACTCAAGGTGTTATTAGGATTTCTAATTACTAAAACATCTAGAAAAGCTAAAGAGTTATTTGTCTCTAACTCCATTGTAAATTGTATTTTAGAATTAATGGAGTTAAGGTGGTCTAAAAATGCAGTGACTTTATTAGAAGGTAGAATTGTGAAAGTATCATCTACATACCGCTTGTAGAACCTTGGATTTTACTGGAGAAGTACGGAGGGCTTTCTCCTCAAAGTCTTCCATGAAGATGTCAGCAACAATGGGAGATACTGGGGAGCCCATCGCCACACCATCTACTTGCCGGTAGTATTGCTCCTTCCACAATAGATAGCCAGATGTTAGGCAATGTCTCAGTAATTCTGCATGTTCTAATGGCATGTTGTTCTCTGTTAGCTTCCTAGTTACAATTGAGATGCAGTCTTCAACAGGTAGACATGTAAATAACGACTGGAACATCAAAACTGACCATAGTTTCATTGTCAGTAAGATGTAGGTCTTTTATCTCACTGACAAAATGGTAGGAATCCTTTGTATGTGCTCTTGTATGTCCTCTAAGTGGGGAGAGTATTTTAGCCACATGTTGAGCCAATCTGTAAGTTGGTGAATCGATTTGGCTCACTATTGGACGTAGCGGAGCATTGAGTTTGTGTATTTTGGGTAACCCATACAACTTCGGTGGTTTGGCACAAGAAGGTACTATCGAATTTACGTCTAGATTTAATTTCTCGGCGTGTTTCTTTATTAGATCGCTAGTTATTTTAAGCGTGTTAGTCGTTGGGTCTGTCTTGACCTTTTTATAGGTGTTTACCTTTCAGACTTCAAGACACAGTAAGCTCTTTCTGCGTAGATCGGACAAGGAATAATAATTAAAAGCTGAAGGTACTCCGGGTTAACTATGACATCGGGACATCTGTCACCTCAGTCCGCCCGTGACCATGGGTGCTGTAAAGCACTCGAAACGTCGGGTTATAAATAGTAAAATAAAACGCGATAGAATCCGTAAAATTAGTTTCATTTAAATGTGTAGTGTTCGCGTAAATATAAGAAATCATTATGTGAACCAGTACGGACTGGAAATCGCAAACAAAATTCGCCGGTTAGAAGATCTCAAGACCAAGCGCGCAAGATTTATAACATCTTTAAATTTCTTGAAGAGATGCAGAGACCATAATCTCATTCCTACGTGTGTCAAAATATCAGCTAAAAAGGACATTCGAGGAAGCGCTAAGATCTTAAATCAGGCAAGTAAAAAGTTGTTACGAACGGTGATTCAGCATAACCGTACCGATCTGCATAGAATAAATACCGCCATAGACAATTCATCCAGTGAACTAAAAACAATTTTAACGACATTTGATTTTAATAATTGCATCGAAACCTTAAATAAGCGCGAAACAACTAAATATAATGAATGCAAAAATAAACATATACAAAAATATCAAAAGTTAACGACCAAATTAAATGTCAAACTTCAATCTCAACGAATGAACGGAACGCGACCGTTGAGTAAAGACAAAGATCATAGATTACGCGCGGTCTATAATCTGTCAAAACAAACACTGGATGAATCAACTTTACAAGTATTATCGAAGGGAATGAATTTCGCAATAACACCGCGAAGAATACCGTATGAAGAAATTATTTGTAGTGTTGAGGATTGTCTGTTTAAAAATAATATCGGTAAAGAAGATTTGGAGGCTATACGTCAAGACATTTCGTCTATGTTACGTCGAAGTTCTGTGCCGAAACTGAATCTTCCCAAAGACCAATTAAAAGCGTTAAATAACTTACGAAACAGACCCGAACTCACGATTCTCCGCGCAGATAAAGGAAACGCTACGGTAGTAATGGATACGTCGGATTATAATTTCAAAATGCAAGAACTTTTGGCGGACGTAAACACCTATAAAAAGGTCAAGACAGACCCAACGACTAACACGCTTAAAATAACTAGCGATCTAATAAAGAAACACGCCGAGAAATTAAATCTAGACGTAAATTCGATAGTACCTTCTTGTGCCAAACCACCGAAGTTGTATGGGTTACCCAAAATACACAAACTCAATGCTCCGCTACGTCCAATAGTGAGCCAAATCGATTCACCAACTTACAGATTGGCTCAACATGTGGCTAAAATACTCTCCCCACTTAGAGGACACACAAGAGCACACACAAAGGATTCCTACCATTTTGTCAGTGAGATAAAAGACCTACATCTTACTGACAATGAAACTATGGTCAGTTTTGATGTCCAGTCGTTATTTACATGCCTACCTGTTGAAGACTGCATCTCAATTGTAACTAGGAAGCTAACAGAGAACAACATGCCAGTAGAACATGCAGAATTACTCAGACATTGCCTAACATCTGGCTATCTATTGTGGAAGGAGCAATACTACCGGCAAGTAGATGGTGTGGCGATGGGCTCCCCAGTATCTCCCATTGTTGCTGACATCTTCATGGAAGACTTTGAGGAGAAAGCCCTCCGTACTTCTCCAGTAAATCCAAGGTTCTACAAGCGGTACGTAGATGATACTTTCACAATACTACCTTCTGATAAAGTCACTGCATTTTTAGACCACCTTAACTCCATAAATTCTAAAATACAATTTACAATGGAGTTAGAGACAAATAACTGTTTAGCTTTTCTAGATGTTTTAATTATTAGAAATCCTAATAACACTTTGAGTCACACTGTGTATAGGAAAAAGACCCATACAAATAGGTACTTAAACGGTGAATCTCACCACCATCCTTCACAGCTAGCTACCGTGGGCAAATCTTTGTTTCAGAGAGCACAAGGGATCTGCGACAGTAAACACCTGGCCGCCGAGCTTCAGCATGTCAAGCAAGTTTTGCAAGACAACAAGCTTCGGGTTCCGCGCCTTCGTCGCAGTGACCGAGTGAAGCCGGCCACAGTCGAGCGAGTACCTGCAGTCCTACCATATGTCAGAGGAGTCACGGACAAGATTGGCTATATCTTGAAGCGGGCTTCCATAAGAACATTTTTCAAGCCGCCTAAGAAGATAAGTCAGTTTTTACCATCTGTCAAGTGTAACATCCCTCTACAAGATGCAGGAGTATACAAGCTGGATTGTGAATGTGGTCTCTCTTACATAGGGCAAACAAAAAGATCAGTTAAAACCCGCGTAAAAGAACATATAGCTGACGTGAAGCATCGTCGCTCTAGGAAGTCTGCAGTCTGTGACCATGTTCTGGATCATCCCAACCATTACATCAGATTTGATAAACCACAAATCCTCGCAAAAGAACACCGATTCCTACCAAGGATGATTCGCGAGGCTATTGAAATTAAAAAACATCCTAATTTTAATAGAGAAGATGGTTGGGTATTACCACCAGCTTGGGATCCTATAATTAATAAAATTAAATCAAAAACCAAGCATACCACTGCAAGACTTCAAGACACAGTAAGCTCTTTCTGCGTAGATCGGACAAGGAATAATAATTAAAAGCTGAAGGTACTCCGGGTTAACTATGACATCGGGACATCTGTCACCTCAGTCCGCCCGTGACCATGGGTGCTGTAAAGCACTCGAAACGTCGGGTTATAAATAGTAAAATAAAACGCGATAGAATCCGTAAAATTAGTTTCATTTAAATGTGTAGTGTTCGCGTAAATATAAGAAATTTTATTATGATCTTAGTTGTTGCTTTCCCCGCTTAATTTCCCAGATTTAACGCTGCAGTTGATTAGCTTTATTTCTAAATTTCATTTTAGAAAATTATTTTCATTCATAGCGGACGGAGTAACATAAACCACACATACAACTGCCTCATGGGTAGAATTTAATTGATAAGTCCCAGATAAGTTTTTAAGCGTTATTAATTTGTGTTAATAATTAAATAAAAGTTTGTTGTGAGTACATATTATAGCCGGGTATAGTATACAAGTCAACAATGTTATCTAAGATACTACCATCTGTAATTACTATAACAAAAAACAATTAAATTATATGAAAAATTAGGTTATACAACTACAATTAAAAATTATTTAGATTTTGTATTCATAATTTGGAGAATGAAACAAACACGTCATGTAAATAACAAAGGAAATTTACGCAATAAAATGAGACCGTCAAATTATTTTTTCAATATGGTTAATAATAGAAAAGAAAAAGAAAATCTAATATTAGCAGAATACAACAAAATTTGCTAATATTAGATTTTCTGGCAAAAAATTCACCATCTTTACACCAATTGAAGTGAAATAACTTACATAATGGTGTCTTGGCATTGTACATAAGTGATTTTTAAGCCTCACTGAGAGCCCTCTTATATATGCAATTATAAGCGTCCTCTTTTGAGTCATCCGGCATTAATTTGGTTTCTGCTTTGTCTAATGCATGACTAATGCAAATAATTTTCATCCATATTAAATTATGCGGCTATACTTTTTATTATTTTTTCTTCATCCTTAAGCAATTTTTCGGGTACACCATCTATTTTCATTCACAATGAAAGAATTTTTATTCAAAATCTTTAACTCCCTGCTCGAAAACAGTTATTCCCAGTTCCAAGTTTTTGTTGTCGATATGTTTATTCTCAAGATCTTTGATTATAATATCCTACTTTTTGTATATTGTCCCATAGCTAAATTGTTCGTTTAAATATTTGGGCGATGTTTCATGGGCGCCTATCTCTTCTCGAAACGTTCCTATTTTATTCTTCCCGAATTTATATTACAATCTTACGCGATAGCGGCATATTAAATGACAATCTAAGCGGGCCCATCATTAATAATTAAAAAAAAGAAGGCAGGTAGGTTGTGGTATGCTGATTATTGGACCATTGAGGTAGTTGAAATTTGTTTATGAAGAAAACAAAATCGAAATGTACAGTCGTAGATTAAATAAAAAAAATACTTACCACATACAGACGCCATGGTGTAAGAAGTTAAATACTTCGAAATCGAGACTGCGCCAGTGCCCACAATCGGTTTTAAGTTGTCTACAAGAGAATTACTTTGCTTTGCGAAAATTTCTACGAAGTTTCGGAGATTCCTAAGAGAGAATGTCGGTGCGAGCAACTTGCGGCGTGGCCGCCAAATATTTGCTGAAAAATAATAACATTTAAATGGAAACTAGCGCGCCTTGCATTATTGGCCGACCGCGTGGCCTAGTGGTTAGCGTAGCTGACTTCTTCGCCGCGGGTTCTGGGTTCGATCCCAGCCGGAGCCAATATTTATACAAATTGTCTGGTTGTATTGTACATGTCAAATGCATGTCTGTAAAACGCACCCACGATACAGGAGATATCCTACTGTGGAGCATCGTTTATTTTAAAAATAATAAACAAATAAATAATGTGAATTTGTCATCCGCATAGGAGCGAATTGTCGTGTGGTTACAAGATCGCAAGAGAATTACCACTCCATCTCATTCGGTACTGTTATATGAGTCAACTAAGCTAAATGTCACAAAGATTACGTGATATTTACCAGATAGCGAAATAAACTAAAATATGCCACATTGATTATCAATGACATTCCAAAACTAAAATTTACCAATTTATTTTATTTATTTTACTTTATTTCCACCATCGCACATTGCGGCACAGCGCAAAATTCCATCGTCACCACCTTGATTGTTGGCATTCCAGCACAGTGCCTTTTTTCGCAATTTTCTGCCACGCAAAAGCAATTTATGGAATCTGCTGCCGCCAGCGGTTTTTCCGGACCGATACGATTTAGGAACCTTCAAGAAAAGAGCCTATTCCTTTCTCAAAGGCCGGCAACGCATCTTCTATTCCTCTGGTATTGTAGATGTTCATGGGCGGCGGTGATCACTTACCATCAGGTGAGCCGCTTGCTCGTTTGCCCTTCCATAAAAACCAAGTAATACCAGCGCAACGAACAGTACCAGCGCAACGAACAGAGCACTGTAAGTGTCTCGTGTAACTGTCTCGTGTAAGGACTGCTAATTCGCAGACCAAATTTGACAACGATGGCGTATTATATGTTATATGTGTTATATGTGTGCAAAAGTAGTAAAAACATATATATAAAATGTACACTTTTACATTGTTCATGGTAGCAATGTAGAAGTTTAGATTTTGTTAGGCGGCTCGTTAAAAGAATACAACCACTCCATCTCATCCAATGGATCTCGTAAAAGGCGAGTAAGGAATTAAACTGCACTGTGCACCCAACAGCGCATGGTGGCGATGGGCTCACCACCTATCACACCAAGTGCATTATATTGTTTTTGTGAAACGTTGATTGTGGCATTCATCTGTTTTTGCAGTGAGTGCACAGTCTTTGACTACCCCTTATGGGATGCAGTCGTGATCTAATGTATGTATGACTCCCACAGTTTATTTCATATATAATTTAGCATTGTTTTTCTTTTAAATTACTTAAACTTACTTACTTACTTTTTAAACTTACTTTTTAAAATAAGAATAACAACATTTACTCGCTTACTGTTGTCGTCCTTACTGTAGTTTGGGGCCGACTGAAAATCAGCGCTGCGATTCCGCGGCTTATGCTGAGACGGTCCTTTCCGCCGTTTCATCACGGCACACACAACCATATATTTTTTTTCTCTTTACATTGTTATTTTTCATTAAAAAAAAATCTTTTATGTATACCTTATGTTATGTGTATCATGTATTATGTGCGTAGATGGAAGTGTCGGAATAAATGTCTTCAATGTCTTTAATGTCTTTAATATTCATAGAACTTAGTTGATACCATGGAGTATATCAATGTCAATCAGTAGTGTTTGCGATCTGATGATGAGGTAAACATCGAGCTTTGTGACAGCTGGGCTTTCTTTGTTGGCGGGGCTAGTGGGCGAGGTCGACTTCTCACTTTGTCTAAATATTTGTAAGTTCTACGACACGGGTTATATTTTTCCCTGCATCTTTTTTTTTGAGTTTTTGAAAATGATGACAAACACTATCAAATTGAATATAAACACAATAATTCATTTATTAAAGATTTTTCTAAAATATTCAGAAATTGCACTTACTTGGAGCAAATAGACTTCCATTACCAGTAAGATGACGTAACAGTACTAAAAGATCGGGTTTGTCCACACACGCTCTCAACACAGTCTCTGCGGCGACAGGATCGGTTACTACTAATAAATATTCCAGAAATACTGACGTTAGTAACTAAGTAATATGTTTACTAGAGATTGAAGCTCACAGAAAATTAAAAAACGATTATTAAAACTTCATAAAAAAAAAAAACAAAAACTTAAAGAAACTTATTAATAGTCGGTTCGGTTCGGCACTATGGGTCGCGGGTGCGATTCCCGCATAGGACGTATATTTATACATACATATAGTCATGATTTTTTCCCATATAAAGGGGTAGGCAGATGCCTCACACATAGTCCACTTTTCGCCTTCGTGGGAAACGAGACGTGACGGGTAGCCAACCACGTCGCCGCCATTTTGGTAAGAGTGAAAAACTACTACCCCATGCTTAATAATATGGTGTTGTACTGAACGAATAAAGACTGTTCGTACAATATCTACAGTTGGGCAGCAGCATCTTCCTATAACATCTGAATAAATAAACTGCGGTTGCCCACACGCCTGCCAAGCGTGGCAATTATGGGAAAATCACCCCAAAATGAGAGCTACACACTTTTGTAGGCCACTCTACGAGGAGGCCTTTGTTCAGCAGTGCACTAGTGATAGGCTGAAATGGTGATGATGATGTACAATACCTTAGTCGCCTCTAACGACACCTCGGTTGGAAAGAGGTAGGTGCTACTCTACTCTGCCGGACACCGGACAATATTGGACAATAGGTCTGGGTGCTCGTTAAGGAAAAATATCAGAAAATGATAAATCTGAGCTGCAGCACGAAATCGCGAGATATGTAGGAGTTATCATAGATCGGAGAAAAATAGTCTACATACATCAATACTTCAGTAAATCTGTGTGAGATGTCCCCTGACCTAGTACTCAAAGTACTTGACTTCTGTGTCGTGAGTCCTGTCCTGGGTTTGAATCCCAGACTGAGTTAACATTTGCGAACAAGTCATTCCTAATGAATCCGTCTTCACAACATTGCATAACTACGTAATTATAATCAATATAAATATATTGTGACGATGATGATATCCTGGCCGATTTTCCACCACCAAGGCAACTTCCGAATACTGTCGGAAGATATCACCTGCATAGAAGATATTATAGTGCCACACTACGCGCAAATACACAGGCACTCATCCATCCTTCGTTATACATACATACATAAAGTCACGCCTCCTTCCCATTGGGGTAGGCAGAACCCACAACTTTCCACTTGCTTCGATCCTCAAACACATATTTCGCTTCTTCTACTATCATTAGTGTTTTCATACAAGCACGTCAGTTAAGTATATTGATAATGGGGCTTTTTATTAAACGACTTCGATGTGATTGTGATACGTTCGAGTTTGCCTCTGTCGACCCTTACCGGCTTGCCCATTCACACTCGCCTCTTAAATCTGTTTCGTCAATCTTCTTTCATCCATCCTCTCTACGTGTCCAAACCAGCTAAGCATCCCTTTCTCTATCTTTGTCACTACATCTCTTCGATGGACAAACTTTTTCTTAGTTTGCCCATTAAAGTCACTCCAGCTATACTTCTTAAACTTTTCATTTCAACAGCATTAATCTTATTTTCATGCTTCTTCTGCCAGACCCAACATTGACTACCGTACATAAGTGAGGGAACCAGTACTTCTCTACGTACAGCCAGTCGTGCCTTTTTAGATACTTTCTGGCTACACATAAAGTTATTTAGGGCTCCATATAATTTATTTCTTGCCAACGCTCTTCGTTCAATATCACAGTCGTACTTTCAATTTCTCGAAAATGTTGAACCCAAATATACAAACTCTTGCATTTGTTACACTCTTTCTCCTTCAATCAGAACTCTGCAATCCATCATACTTCCTTCACTTTCAAAAACCACTACTTTCGTCTTATCTACATTAATTTTCATTCCTTTGCTTTGTAGAGCATCATGCATACTATTAACCATCGCGTGCAACTTCTCCTCCAATGATGCTAATATAACCTAATCATCGGCGTATAGGAGGCATTTGACGGTCAGATCATTCATTCTTAATCCAAACGCACTCTCTTTCAGATATTTCAAGCACTTGTCTATAAATCAACACAACCCTGTCTAACACCTTTTTCGACGTTAAACCAGTCTGTGTAAGCCCCGTTTACTCTGACACAAGCACTGGAATACTTATAGAGCGATTTCAGTGCTCGTATCAAGCTGCCGTTTACCCCAATACCAATAGACCTATTGACTTTGAGCCAAGAATTTTTCGGCTATGCTTCGTAAGGAAAATACCTGATTCATGCATCCCGTTCCTCTCGTTACATACCATACATCTTCGTACATCCCATATCTTCTCTTCAGTTTCATTCATCGCCTCTTCTTCAATGAAAACCTTTGCATACAGGTTGTCGTCAATGCTGAGCAAGCTAATGCCTCGTTAGTTTTTGCAGTCTTGCTACAACTGCCCTCCTCCAGCAAGCCTTGAAAAGGCGGTACAGCTTAACAGCTACCATGCCCTGTCCAGCTTTCAGCATCTCTACCTTAATTCTGTCATGTCCTGCAGCCTTGCCCAATTTCGTAGTATCCACAATTTTCGCTTCCACAATTTATTCCAAACTTACATCACTTTCATTGCAATCTTCATTCATGTCCCCAGATGGGGCCTGTACTTGCATATCATCCCCCTTTTCAAATATGTTTTTGAAATAACCATCTATTTAATATCCTGTCACAATACTTCCATCCTGGGTGCTGATTTTGTCCAATTGCGAGGTCGTATCTTTACCTCTGGTTGTTCTTGTGGACTTTCAGAAGAACTTTATGTTGTTTTGAAAATCATCAGATAACCTTCTATCAAATTCATCTCTATCATTCTCTTACTATCTTTCCACGACCTCTTGCCACGCCCTTTAACCTATTATACTCATTTCTTGCCTTGCTTAAATCCTTATTCGTTGCTTTTTATATTATCTGATTGACCCTTGTAACCAAACCATCCATTCATTCCTTATTTTTGTCAGATACTACCTTTTGAACCTCTACACACAATCTTTAACTTACACCTTCTTTTGCTCTTACATTCCACACACTTCAATAGTAACTTCAATTATTTCTTCCTTAAATAGCTCCCATAAATCTTCTACTTCACATGCCTCATGTAACGTATCAACCTTCTCGATCAGTTTTTTTACAAATTTCTCTCTCACATCTTTCTCTTGCAGATTCTCTAGAACACTTATAGGTTCCTGCACACGATGCCGCCAACGCTTAAAGACACCTCTTATTGGGCTCAATACCAGAAAGTTGTCCGTCTGGATTCCCATACCGCGGTATGCCCACTTTCTTTCTCAATCTTTCATCCACAGTCACAAAGTCAATTATACTTTTCAGACTTCCTTCTTCTCTAGTTTACGAGTAAATTTTTTTATGGTGTTTGTTACCACAAGATTACACTCTAAACATACTTCAAGCTGTCTTTCCCCATTTTCAATGAATCCGTCATCGCCAAACTTTCCCAGCACACGTTCACATTCATCACGCTTCACTCCACCCAGTAAATTAAATCTACTAGCATTATGATCCTTTCATTTTGGTTGCATTTGTTCACAAGATCTTTCACGCTATCCCAAATCTCCTGTTTCTCACACTTATACTAAATGGTTTTAAAATAATCGCCATGAAATGATAGCCTTTACTCATGACTTACGACAGGAAAGTAAGTTTTACTTGTTTGCTCTCTCCTTCCTTTGCTCCGTTTTTTAGCCGAAAGAAAACAGAATGCAAGGATCTTTGAAATAACGTTTTGACTTCCCTATGCTAACTCAATTAACTGACATTTTACTTCTTTTAACTAGTTGAGGGGTAAATTTTTGTGAATAAAAAAAATATATTCTTAAGACTAAGTTAATTTATATATATAGATAACAATGTTATGTATGTCGATGGGTCTTAGAGCAAAATCATAACTTTAAAAAAACTCCCAATGGTAAAATCTGATATATTTTTAAAATTGTCAAGCCAAAATTTTTTGAAACTTTGAATGTTGACAATGACAATGACATATTTTTTTCCATATATTAATAATAATGTTATAGCAGTCTGAAAATGGAAACTAAAAAAACGTAAAATTAATAAAAAAAGTATTACTCGTATTAGTAACAGCTGATAAATGTCTCACTCCTGAGCACAGGCCTCCTTTCATTTCTGAGAGGGTTTAGCGGGGAGTAGTCCGCCACGCTGCTCCAATGCTGGTTGGCGGACAATACATGTCCTCGAAATATTTCTATTCGTCGGATATGCAAGTTTCTTCACGATGTTTTCCTTCACCGCTGAGCACGTGTTAAATCAGCAATCGCGTACTATGAAATTAAAGGCGAGCACCCGGACCCGGAGCTATCACGGCTCTCAATGGAAACTTGGCAAGACGAGCAGCCTCCTCCCCCGAGCTGTGACCAATGTGTCGTCTGCATAGCAGATGAAACTGGCGTCCGGGGGGAGATCGCCCCTAAACACCCAGTTGTTACACAAGAGCGGTCCCAGTTCTTACACAGGAGCGGTCCTAAAACCGATCCCTGTGGAATATCGCACGATATTTCTCTACTTAGCCTTCGGCCGTCCCGTCCCACGATGTGCCGCTCAGAGAGGTAGTCCCCGATAATGCAACTCAGGTAGGAAGGCACTCAATGAAACTTTAGTGCCTCCCTGATGCACGTCCAGGGTAAGGTGTTAAAAGCGTTGGCAATGTCTAATGACACCGCCAACAGCAGCCTGTCGCGTGCAACCGTCTCTGCAGAGTAGGCCTTGAGGCGTAAGATTGCGTCAATTGTCGAACGACCAACTCGGAAGCCGAACTGTTGGTCCGACAAGTCAGGACCTTAGAAATTAAAAGCGAGCACCCGGCCCCTGAGCTACCACGGCTCTCAATGGAAACTAATTAAACGACATATAGTTGTTTGTCATTGGTTGATTATTGTTAGTGGAATCTATGCAAGAAATTTATAAGTAATGGCCTTCGATCAATAATTTAGTGATCGAAGCAAAGAATTCATTTTATACATAATATATCGAAGCTAATCGATGTAAAAAATTTAACAGATAGTAACCGAAAATCAGCCAACATTATAGCTTATAAATGTTGCATCATTGTTCATTGGGTAAAATATTGATTCAGTTGTATAATTTTGAAACGCGATTCGTAAAATATTATATTGATATTTTTTTTCGTACTTAATTAGTGTTTGTGAAATATCGAATAGCGTTGAATTTAGTACAAAAATGAATAGAATTTTAAACTTTTTTCGTTCCTTCTGTTACGGTGTGATACAGTTCGCGAATGTAATTATTCATACGTGGACAAAATGTGAATGTTTTAATATTAAATAAAACTTTTAAATAAGTAGTAAGAATTGTGGTACATGATTAAAATTTATCGCTTTTCCTACTAACATAAATTGAATGCATTGCATGCGGAATATATTTTTACTTACGCCAAAGAAGTTTAACTTCTAACGCGCACACGTAATTACACACACCGGTTTTATTAATTTTATTTATTTAACGATTTAGGTACACATAACAAAAAATAATAAAAGATAAAGATAAATTTCTACAAATGGGATATAGTATTAAAGGAGCGGCAACTAACCTGTGTAATAATTACGTCCTAACCATAGACTGCATAATCCGCCATTTTTCAATGCTTCCTCGCTCATAGCTTTAAGAAAATTCATGCGATCTTAAACAAAATAAATAAATTTTTATAAAGATACACCTACACTTACAGCCCATATCCGGACACACACACGCTCACAGAAATAATACACGCACACACGCCAGCATGCACGATCGCACAAACATTAAACTTTTACGCACGTCCCAAATAACGACGGCAGAGGATAATTGATATTCCCATTTAATATTCTGTCTCAGAAATGGTATTAGAAAATTGATGATGACATTTAAAAACATGATATTGTTGAGGATTCTAAGGGTTTACCTGTTAGAGAACCACGTAACAAATACGCGTGACCTATTAACGGGAAGGCTGTAAATTTACTTTTCAACATCCGAGACAGTTTCAATATTTTCCTCGATTTCCATTGGTCGTAAAAAATCCATAATATTAAAACTATCGCCACTAATGATAATAACATTTCTGTTTAATTGATTATTTCGCAGGTTTTGGAATAGTATGTAAAATATTATTTGATACAGCATTAAGCACTAATTGATTGAAAAATTAACGGTTCACTCCCAGAAAGAGACAAACGCACACAAAGCTCTGTGCAAGACCGTTTATCACTTTTATACTAGTCTATCCAACTCGTTTCTGTGTAGTTAAAAAGAACAAATTTTTATTTCTTAATAGTTTGACTATTGCTATTCAATTTACTCAAATACTTAGCAAGGCTACGAATCGCGGGTTCAATTATAATATTTTGTGGGACATTTATAGGCTGAAACTTTACTTTTTTTTACGTAATCTTAAGGTAATCTACATGAAAATCCACTGAACAGATGACCTGTCGGCTTTATAAAAATTACAGGGCAACACTGTAACGACGTTAACCTCTCGTACTTTTAGTGAATTTAAAATAAATAAAAGTTTCTAAACTATTAATTAATCAGTTGTGTAAAGTTATTAATTAAGCATAAATATGAACTTTGGTACGGCGAGCTGTCAACTAAGATTACTGAAGACAACGGATTAATTTGAACCTTTCGTCTGACTATTTACTTGTTTCTTTTATTTTAACAGTCTATTTGATTTTAGTTTATACAGAACTAACAAACAATTTTATTAAATCAGTGACATTACCTAATGAAAGTTAACTTAGTAAACTTCCACTTTAATAAATACATTTATTCCAATATTATTGCTGTGATTATGCATATGAAAGTTCAATTATTAATTATAAATTAAATTTTATTCATTTAAACTTTCCTTTATGTTATGCAATACCTAAATCATAAGATTTTTTAATATTGACACGATATATTATTATAGGAAAATATAACAAGTCTTTTTAGTGAACTTAAACTTATTTAAAGGGATTTTTTTATAACGGCACATACACATTTTATAAAATATAAAAATATTGTGTAACTTAAGAGTTCTTTATGTCTTTTGGTACAGTTGTTGATATATAGTTACTTGCTCCTTCATATATCTTTCAGGAGTTGATTGATTACATCCTCTCAAAATGATGACCCGCAAAGCAAAATCACAAGGTTTGGAAGCCTGTCTAGATCTAGTCTTGGAGGAGCTTAAGGCTTCTAAAGTCTTGTGCCAAAATTTGCTGGAAGAGAGAATGGTGAGGCAAGTATTAAAGAAATATTGGTCCCAAGTCAAAAACAAAAAAGAGATCTCCTTTGCTAGGTGTTAACAATTTGTGAGGAGGAGAGCCTAGGACGTGTTTTTTTATGTAATAGGTGGCAAACGAGCAAGCGGCTCACCTGATGGTAAGTGATCACCGCCGCCCATGAACATCTACAATACCAGAAGAATAGCATATGCGTTGCCGGCCTTTGAGAAAGGAATAGGCTCTTTTCTTGAAGGTCCCTAGGTCGTATCGGTCCGGAAAAACCGCTGGCGACAGCAGATTCCATAAAGTGCTTGTGCGGGGCAGAAAATTGCGCGAAAAACGCACTGTGCTGGAATGACAACCATCAAGGTGGTGATGATGGAATTTTGCGCTGTGCGGCAATGTGCGATGGTGAAAATTAGCGGCTGGAGCGTGTGACCCATCTTGAACAACAACTAGCTTAAGCTCAAAACCTCATTGCCTATCTAGAGGAGGAGAAGAGGAAATGGCAAGAGAAAGACACATATAATTTGTACCAGGAACTCATTACAGACACTTTTCTTAATACGAAATGATTAAGTATTAACAAAGTAAAGAAATACAATAACAGTAAAATAATAAAACTTCAAAAAGTTAGATTTTGTAATAAACAATACAATAGGTTGCAAAAAGAATATTCTTCCTTGTAACAACTTCTTATCTCATACCGACATAAATTAGAGAAAAGTATGTGTGTATGAAGCTGACACAATTGAGCTACAGTATAAAATTAATAAATTGGAACAGCCACTGACGGACTCGAATACAAGAAATGATTTAGCAGAGAGAAAAATGTAGAACATATAAAATCAACTGAAAAGTTGGTGGAAGTGTGCACTTACAATGCCTTTGACTCTGTAGTAATAAGTAACACGTGTCATTGCACATGTTCCCTTACATCAACAGTATGATGCCTTACATAACCCGGTAGTTTTACAAGATTATGTATATTATTATATGATGAATATATGCATATTTAATTAATTTAATCTCCTAAATTTATTTATTGAACCAACAGGAATTACGTAGACTTCGGTAACATGCCACAGACAATATCTTTTGTAATAATAAATATACAAAAATAAGGTAATCCTCACCCTCAAAACCGACCACAGTGGACAAATTGTTAATTTTTCCTTTACTGAAAAGTCTGTTAAAGACACCGTAGCTTTATACCAATTACTTTTGGAAGCGTAGAGCGGTTTAGCGTCTCGTTAGCTAAAAGTCTTCATATGTTTGTTTCTCAGCCTATGGACTGGAGTTTGTTGAAGACATTTTTGAAGTTTTAAACAAGGAATTTAAAAGGATTTTTAAAACGAACTTACTGGATCTTAATAATAGTTTTAAATTTTATGAGTGGGCTACCGTAGGTATTCGTAAAAGTGGGGATAAACTTTTCACATACAAATAAAGTTGGAAAACTTAGAACATAAATGGTGGCAATAGTACTCTGAATTGTATTTTGGATTGGTTCCATGTAAACAATGTAGCACTAAATACAAATATAGTTAATAGAATCTGGCGTTACTTTGCGGAAATCCATTATAGTAAAGGAGAGAAAGTTAATTTGCTAAGATCGACTGTCAGCCGCCGAGTGACAGTCGTAGAGTCAATATCACTTGATAATGCCTCGTTTTGAGGTGAAACACGTGTCGTGTTCTCGACTTCAGTGGTGTGTATTGCCTAGTGGTAGTGTTGTAGTGGTGGAGAGTATCTGGTGGCGGCTCCCGGTGGCGGTATTGGTTTTCTTGTGCACGCTGTTGAGGGAGGGCTGTTGGTTGCTCTTCAAAACTCGGTAATACACACCATTTTACATTTTGCATGCAGATCTTAGCAAATTAACTTTCTCTCCTTTACTAAATACAAAGAAAAACAATGCGTTAAATTTGCATTTTTAATGCAAATGCGTTAAAGTTGCAGCCATACCTTCTGGTGAAAAGTCTTACAGGAAACAAAGTTAATTTGGTACGATCCGCATGCAAAATATAAAATGATGTATGTCAACTAGTTTTTGAAGAGTCAAATCGTCCAGGAGGACATCATCACAAGGTTTGATCTTTTTTTGAATCATACATTAAGTTATGCTTCATACCAGTTAGTCCAGTTACTAGTTCACTGTTGTCTGTTAAAATCAGGTCGCAGTAATCAGGTGGGTTTTCAATACAGGAATCTGTCTGGGTAGGTACTGGGTGTATTTCTATGTTTCGGTTTGAAGGATACTGTAAGTTATTGTCGTCATCACGCATGCGCTTTAATAACCGGTCGTCGATTACGAGAATGTCAGTTGATACGGTCAAGTGTACTATTTAGTTGCAATGTTGTTATCTCATAATTTCTTGCGTTTATACGAAATAGACATGATGTAGTTGATAATGAGAGCTTTATTAGGATTTGTGCATCGGCTTTCTGTTATGAAGAGATCAATGAAGCCAAAATAATATTGTTTATTTCTACAAAAACAGACCAGAAATTAGTATCAATACGAAAGAATAAAAAACAAAAAGACTTGGAAGATATGATTTCTGTGTTTAAAACCGTGGATCCCGAGCAGTTATGTCATGTAACTGATGTCATCGCTCTACAAGAGACCTGGCTCTTGCCTCACGACGTGCCATACCTTAGCAGCATCCCCGAGGACTTCGCGTATACTGGCAAGTCTGCCGTCGATACTTCATCCGGAGTTCTGACAGGCAGACTATACGGTGGTATCGCGTTACTGTTGCGTAAATCCGTGTTTCCAATAGTGTCTGTTATATCGTGTAACAGCGATCGTCTAGTGGCAATTAGGATCGATCATGCGGATTGCTCATTGTTGATTTTTTCAGACTATATGCCAACAAATTCACCCGAAAATCTTATAAGTTTTACGGAATGTATAAGTGAGATAATAGTCATAAGTGAAAACAGTGATGTAGAATCCGTCGTCATAATACTTATGCTGAAACGGGAAAAGGTCTCGCTCGCTCGTCAAAGGTACGTACCTTGACGGTTTGAAGTCATCAGTGGTGTCGTGATACCCGTCAGGAAAAGTGGTCACAGTCAAGTCCTTTTAAATACGGCTGTGGTTCAAGCGAAGACTTCTAATGGAGAGTACTTTACGATCAGGGCTCTGAAGCCATATTCATCAAGAAACAAGTGCCTCAACGCTTGAATTTTAAAATAACTCCAGTGCAAGGACTTATCTCTTCAACAATATCTTTTTCAGATCCATCATATATATATATTTTCGGTGATGTAATTGCTGTTAGCCTTCTCGGCTTTTACAGCTTCATCGGATACTACAGATCCATCAGATAGTCGATCCTAACACGGTAATAATAGTACAGGCGTATGAACTGAAATAAATAGAATTGTTTTGTATGCTATTCAGTTGGCGGATCCATATTACCACACTCCTAATAAAATAGATATTCTATTATGAACATATGGGAAAGTAATCAGAGAGGGTATCTTTTCTCAAAATACGTCATTAGGTTGGATTATTTCCGGTATCATACCGCAGTTTCAAAACCACCACGTAAAAGCAAGGTTCCTTTTTATGTGGGTAGTACGTGCATACATCACGTTTATTACTCATAGGGTTTTTTTTTTAAACTGTTCATACTGGTGGTAGGATTCCTATGCAGGAATCCGTCTAGGTAGGTACCCCAGGGCCAGTTATTCTGCCGTGAAGCAGTAGTGTGCAAACATTACTTTTCGGTCTGAAGGGCACTGAGAGCTAGCGTAATCACTGGGCATATGAGACTTAAGAACTTATGACTCCGGATAACGGGCGCAGTGTGGTGCTACACAGAAATATTCTGAGTAACACAGCATCTGTTATGGGCAAACGTTGCACTTACCACCAGGTGAACGTTTTGTTCGTCTCGACACTTAATCAAATAAAAATAAAAAATAAAATATAACATATCTGAACAAATGTAATTTAGTGTTAAAATTAAAATAGCAGTAACAATAGTGTAATTCGTGTTTAGCTAATTAAACTCACATACTTTGTTACTATGTTGGATATGAACTCAATCATAGGAAGTGCTTGCCAGTGTTACTTGAGGCCATTATAATACTAAGCTTTTATTTTGTTGTGATTTAAATAAATAAAAGTTGATATATTTATAAACATAGTTTTGACATCGACGCCATCTGGTGTAATTTGATAGAACTGTTTGTTGGCTAATAAGTGTGCATATGGATGTAAATTTATCTTGCAGACAGATGGCGCTAAAAGGTTGAAATGCTCATATATTTACCATCGCCATTGCTTTCAAAGTAGCCCCGAGGCAAAAATTAGCAGATAATCAGAGGTCACAACAAAGAAAGAAATGTTTAGTCTGATGAACACACAGAAACTTTCGTTGATGCTAGCGTCGAAGATCACTTTCTAAGCTTATTAACGCAGGAAATCCAGCTCTCAAACGGAACTTAAAACACTGTCAAATTAAATGTCTAGCTTTCGTCAAGAGGTTACACACACATGTCAAATAATCACGGGCACTCTGGCCCAACAAATAAAGCCTCCGTATGCGCCACCACATTACCAAATTGCCGCAACTGCAGCGTAATTTAAGTGTAAAGTTTATGGCATCAACACCAAATACAAGGTTAGCACGGCTGTTTCCCGACGAGAACGTCATGTGTCCACTGCTCACTGAAGGTAATGGGGTCCAACGTTGTTCTACACCTGCAGCAGTAAGAGTATGAAACCCCTCCGGTTGAAAATTTTAAGTGCTCACATTTTGATTTTGTCAAACTTAGCATAGGCGTTCTATAATAGCCGTTAAAATATTCTCTAGAAAATGATTACTTAAATTCTTGTAGCAATTCTTTTTGATTTATTGAATAAGTGTTAAGAATTATCATTTAAAACTCCTTTTTGCAACTAAATACTGCTTTGAACCAATAAGTTATGTTGTCAGAATTATTTTTTCGAATTGACAGTTGTTTGATATATAATTCTAAGACTGAATCGAAGTAATTTGTTTTTCTAACACACGTTTTTCTCCATTAAAGTTTCAGAATCTATTTTTTAATATAAGTTATCCACAAATATACATTTGGTCCTTAGGGAGCCGTATAGAAACTGTGAGTATTTCAAATATGTAATAAGTGAGTGTAGTGATTAAAAAGACAATTACGAACAATTGAATTTATTCCATACGACGCCATAGTTTACACGATAAAATGGAATATATAAATACACAAATAGAGAAATCGTCACAAATTGATCGCCTGTTTTCGAACTTTAAAAAGACTTCTAAATGCCGTTACACAATTGAATACTTGAATGCCAGAAACGAACTTTTAGATAGTTATTGGAATGAATTTCGATCTCAACACAATATTATAATACAGTCCATTTCGAGTGATGAACGTAAATCTGTGAAATATTTTAAAGAGGAATTGTACCAAAAAGTAGAAGATACGTTTTTAGATTTTAAAACTCTGTTAAAAGAATTTCTTAATGAAAAATCACTCACAGATACAACCAAAGAAATGTCGTCTGGTTCTAGTTACTGTAATAACTATAAAGCCAAGTTACCACCAATACATTTACCCACTTTTTTGGGCAATTATTCTGATTGGATGAATTATCGAGATTTATTTACCACTTTAGTACATAATGATTTAGAATTATCAGATATCCAAAAACATCATTACTTAAGAACAACATTCAAAGGCGAAGCTAAACAACTTCTAAGGCATTTTGATATCACTGCTGCTAATTATAAATGTGCATGGGAGGCTTTAGGAGGGAAGATATAATAATAAAAGTATTATAGCAAATAATTTATTAAGTCGTATGTTTAACCAGAAACAGTTGAATAAGGAGTGTTCTAAAGATTTAAAGGAGTTATTGGATACGACTAAGGAATGTCTGAGTGGTCTAAAACATTTAAAAATAAACACAGAAGAATGGGATGTTATAATAATGTACATTATGGTATCTAAACTAGACGCAGAAACTCACAAATGTTGGGAACAGCAGTTAGGTGCTTCACAAGATTTACCGAAATTAGGAGATTTCACTAAATATTTAGAAGGTAGATTCAGAACGATGGAGATGGTATCATGTCAAATCACGCACAAAATATATATACATGAAGGACATGATAGTACACAATCATACAAGCAAAATAAAAACGATTCACTAAAAACTTTCATAGCTGAAGTAGATACACAATGCACGTTCTGTAAGAAAAGTCACTACATTTGCCATTGTACAGGTTTCACACAGCTAGAGATCGAGAAGCGAAGAGAGATTGTTAAAACGAATGGCTTATGTTTTAACTGCCTGGTTAAAGGTCACTCAGTTTCTCGGGGTAGACAAAACAGAACCTGTAAGAAATGTAGTCGTAGACATCACACGTTACTACATTACCCGAGTACCACAGTTTCAACAGCTGAAGATGTACAATGCGATAATAAGGATGTTGTTAGCATAAAGCCCGAAGTACCGAATCAACAAGTTTTACTTGCCACTGCTAAGATTGCTGTCCATTCTAAAGACGGGACTTCACACGTTATGAGAGCTCTTGTTGACCAAGGTTCACAAGCTTCCTTCATCACCGAACGTGCAGCACAATTGCTCAGACTTGAGCGTACAGTTGTTAATGGAAATGTCACAGGATTATCTGATGCTACTTCAATTACTACAAAATATATGGTCCGGTTAGAATTTCACTCCATTGGAGATAAGTCACACACAAAACAGTTTACCACTAATGCTTGTTTGGGAAACATAATAATTTACATGTTAAATTTTGTCTCCGCTTATCATTTTTATACATGCGGAAGCTGGTCCTTCGAGTGAAAGTGCGGTGAAGAATTCTCGGCTGTATATTTGTGGTGAATCTGCACCTTGCTATACGAGGTTGCCTAAAGATAGTTCCTCGGCCCTGGAAATTTTCATCGAAAAAAGTGATACATAGTGATCCGGCTCGAAGGACCAGCTTCCGCATGTATAAAAATGATAAGCGGAGACAAAATTTAACACTTTTATTAATACTTGTAATTTAATGTTTCAAGAGCGATGTGCACGTTACAGTGGTTGATACAGGAAGGGAAGAAGTTAACTTTTTAATATTTATGGTACAAATAGTGTTGACATTTAAATTATTATGTTTCCCAAACAATGCTTATGTATTGAGACGACTAACTTCCATGTTACCTACACACGAATTTTATTTAGTTGATTGGCCTATATTAAAATCATTACAACTTGCTGATTCAGAATTCTTCAAACCAGGAGCGATAGATATTCTTCTTGGTGCCGAAGTACATGCCCAAATAATGCTAGAAGGAATGCACAAGCACGATTCCCTCGTCACACAGAACTCTTCATTAGGCTGGCTGATATCCGGAAGAGTTACACAACTTGATCCTCATTCACATCACATAGTTGTTATGCACACAAATATAGCTGTGGATCAAATTCTTCGACAATTTTGGGAACTAGAAGAATACTTATCAGAACACAAAACATTGACTAAATTAGAAGCTCAGTGTGAGGAACACTATAAAACTACTCATACAAGGAATGCTGATGGAAGATATGCTGTAAGGCTTCCATTCAGAACTGATGATACAAGGAAAGCCTTAGGTGACTCCAAACTTATGGCTATCAAACGGTTAACGCAAATGGAGAAAAGATTTGAGCACAAGTCTGAATTCAAAGAGGAATACTGCAAATTTATGAGGCAGTATGAAGAACAAAGATACATGGAGCCTGTTCCTGAACAAAAAAGAAATAACTTAGCTTACTACTTACCACACCACACAGTTATTAAAGAAGACAGTACTACAACTAGACTTAGAGTTGTATTTGATGCAAGCTGCAAGCCCGAACAAGGAAATTCTTTGAATGATCAACTACTGATTGGTCCATCTCTACTACAGGATATCCGGGACCTGGTTACAAGATGGAGACAACACAAATTCGGTTTGGTTGCAGATATTCGTCAAATGTAACGTCAAATAAAAATCTCAACCGATGACGCAGATATGCAACGAATAGTGTGGAGAGAGAAATCTAATGAGCCTCTAAAGATATATCGTTTACTTACAGTTACGTATGGTACATCATGTGCGCCATATCTTGCTATCAGAACTCTACATCAGTTGGCCAGTGATGAAAACCACGAATTGACGATGAAGCGCCGTTGTTACGAACTGATATGTATATGGATGATTTAATGACAGGCGCACCGAACGAAGAAGCTGCTAAAAGATTACAGACAAGGCTCACTCAATTATTTAATCGAGGTGGCTTTTCCTTACACAAATGGGCATCCAACAGTCAAGCAGTGTTAACGCAAATACCTGAAGATAAGAAAGTTACATTAGATCCTATTCATATTAAGTTACATAAATTAATTAAGGCCTTAGGTATATTATGGGAGCCACATACCGACAATTTCCTTTTAAAGATTAAATTTGAATCAAATTTTAATGATGTAATTACTAAAAGAAATGTATTGTCAATTATAGCTAAAACATTTGATCCTCTAGGCTGGCTTTCTCCTATTGTTAAAACACTAAAATTATTTATGCAAAAATTATGGTCAGCAGGCTTAGGGTGGGATTAAGAATTACCCAATGATCTTAAGCACGAATGGCGCTCTTGCCAACACGAGTTTCGTAAAATCAATCACTTTCTGTTTCCACGATGGTTGGGTACTTCTGACATGGACGCTAAGGTAGAATTGCATGGATTTAGTGATGCCTCTTGTGCAGCATACTCAGCCGTTTTGTATATTCGTGTTATTACTGCTACAAATGTAACTGTTAATTTAATCTTGGCAAAAACTAAAGTTGCACCTGTTAAACAAGTTTCTTTGCCTCGTTTGGAGCTTTGTGGCGCTGTGCTTTTAAGTAAACTGATTAAAGGTGTTAAAAGAAGCTTAAATATTGATGATGATAATATTTGGGCGTGGACCGATTCAATGATTGTATTGTCTTGGTTAAGAAAAAATCCTAACACATGGAAAAGTTTTGTAGCAAATAGAACTACACAAATTTTAAATGTAACAAATAGTAGTCAGTGGCACTACGTTAACTCTCTAGATAATCCTGCAGATTGTGCCTCACGTGGGATTAAACCTGAAATATTAGCTAGTTTTGATTTATGGTGTCATGGACCACGGTTTTTATGGAAAGTTGATTCAATTGTATATCCAGACAAGCATATCTGACACAAACCTAGAATGTAGACACCACGAAGAACAAGTATGTGTACTAGTTAATAGTAATAAAATGACTACTTACTTTGAAAGATATTCGAGATTATCAAAACTTGTTCGAGTCACAGTCTATATATTGAGATTTGTAAATATCTGTAAACTAAAACTTATAAACAAATATTGTGTAAAAGGGCAGTCGTTCCCTCAATATTTGACATCTAATGAATTAAAAACCGCTTTGTACACTTGCATTAAAATAACGCAATATATTAATTTTTCGAATGAGATTCAAGTATTGAGAGAAGGAAAGAATTTACCGAAGTCCAACAAGTTGTACAATATTACTCCGTTTATAGATACATTTAGTTTACTAAGAGTTTATGGTCGTTTGCAAAATGCTGCAGTTAGTTACGATAAAGTGTCCAATAATATTATCGCCTAGTTGTCCATTAAGTAAACTTATTGTATTATATATACATATAAAGATGTTACACGGCGGGCCTCAATTAACTTTAAACATTGTAAGAAATAGATATTGGATAATTGGTGCAAGAAATCTCATCAAAAGCCTTATTCACAATTGCTTACCTTGCTTTAAGCATTCAGCTGCATCTATTAATCAATTAATGGGACAGTTACCGTCTGCTCGTGTTACACCCAGCAGAGCGTTTACTCACTGCGGCTTAGATTATGCTGGCCCTGTAATGCTGAAATTGTATCCCGGTCGATGTAAAAGAATTTGCAAAGCATACATATGTCTGTTTGTATGCCTAGTTACAAAGGCATTGCACCTTGAGTTAGTAACTGATCTAACTTCTTCTGCCTTTTTGGCCGCCTTTCGTCGATTTGTGTCTATACGTGGTCATTGTAGTGATATTTACAGCGATTGCGCTACTAATTTCGTCGGAGCATCAAATGAGCTAAAAAGCATATTTAAAAATAGTAAATCACAATTACCACAAGAAGTAGCGGAATTGCTGGCAAATGATGGTACTGCATGGCATTTTATTCCTCCTGGTTCGCCTCACTTTGGTGGGCTATGGGAAGCAGGAGTGAAGTCTGTTAAGATACATCTAAAGCGAGTTATAGGTCAGTCACTACTTACATTTGAAGAGTACTGCACTTTGCTCACGCAGGTTGAAGCCTGTGTCAATTCACGACCTTTAACATACTCAAGTGATAACGAAACGGAATTGCCTATTACTCCAGGTAATTTTTTGATGTTTCAAACACCAGTTATTGTTCCTGACCAAAACCTTGAATCAGTTTCATTGTCGCCTTTAAAGCGATGGCAGTTAATTCAGACAATGTTTCAAAATTTGTGGTCAAGGTGGAGTTTGTAATATTTAACAAACTTACAAAATCGTTATAAATGGGCGGAACGCAAATCAGATGTAAAAGTTAACTCCGTTGTCTTGATAAAGGATGAAAAATTACCACCTGGTAAATGGTTACTTGGTCGCATTATTGTCAAGCATCCCGGAAAAGATGGTCTTACTAGGGTTGTAACCTTGAAATGTAAAAATACTACTCTTAAACGTCCTGTACATAAACTATGTCCTCTTCCTTTTGTGGATTAATGTTTTACTTATGTTTTAGTGTTTAGTTTACTTATAATTTTTTATCGTTTATTGTGCTTTTAATGCTTTGTTCATACTGTTTGGTTTAAGACAGTGATCGCTTTTTCACTATTTTGTTAAGAACTGTTCGTCCTTGGGGTGGCGGAATTTTTTTTTTATTTTTTATTTTTATTTTTTTAAGAAAACGAAGCCCCACACTAGGATTTTCTCCTGTATCGTGGGTGCGTTTTACAAACATATTATTTCACATGCACAACACAACCAGACCCGAAAAGCAACAATTTATGATTTTGCACAAATGTTGCCTCCGGCTGGGAATCGAACCCAGGACTGGTGTCGCAGAAGTCAGGTACGCTAACCACTACGCCACGCGGTCGACAATGTTAAGAATTATCATTTAAAACTCCTTTTTGCAACTAAATACTGCTTTCAACCAATAAGTTATGTTGTCAGAATTATTTTTCATGTTTGTTGTTCGAATTGACAGTTGATTGATTGATTGATTGATTCTAAGACTGAATCGAAGTATTTTTTTTTCTAACACTCGTTTTTCTCCATTAAAGTTTAAGAATCTATTTTTTAATATAAATTATCCACAAATATACAATAAGTTAAATTTTAAGAAAAAGAAAAAATTGATTTAAGATTACCGATTTATGCAATACACGAACACGCTTCACTTATGGAAAAAATAATGTGTACTATGTTCGTTGTTATAAAAACTGTTTGTATTAAAATATTTATAAATAAAATGTTCATCATATTGAAAGATTTTTGAATAATTTTGAGCAATTTTTAAATTCAGTATTCCTTACGAAATTCTCTTATGACGAAGATTAAAAATATTATAATATTGTTTAAATGAAACTAATTTTATGGATTTTATCGCGTTTAATTTTACTATTAATAACCCGACGTTTCGAGTGCTTTACAGTACCCATGGTCACGGGAGGACTGAAATTACAGATGTCCTGATGTCATAGTTAACCCGGAGTACCTATAGCTTTTAATTATTATTTTTGGTCCGATCTACGCAGAAAGAGCTAACTGTATCTTGAAGTCTTGCAGTGGTATGCTTGGTTCAAGCTGGTGGTAGGTAATACCCAACCGTCTTCTCTATTAATATTAGGATGCTTTTTAATTTCAATAGCCTCGTGAATCAACCTTAGTAGAAATCGGTGTTCTTTGTCACAAGATGATATTATCGAATTTAGGTCTAGATTTAATTATTCGGCGTGTTTTTTTAGATCTCTAGTTGTTTTGAGCTTGTTAGTAGTTGGGTCTGTTTTGACCTTTTTATAGGTGTTTACGTCCGACAACAGTTCTTGCATATTAAAATTATAATCCGACGTATCAATTACTACCGTAGCGTTTCCTTTATGTGCGGAGAATCGTGAGTTCGGGTCTTTTTCGTGAGTTATTTAATGCTTTTAATTCGTCTTTGGGAAGATTCTGTTTCGGCATAGAACTTCGACGTAACATAGACGAAATGTCTGGACCTATGGCCTCCAAATCGTCTTTACCTATATTATTTCTATACAGACAATCCTCAACACTACAGATCATTTCTTCGTTCGTACTTTGCGGTGTTATTGCGAAATTCATTATTTTCGATAATACTTTTAATGTTGATTCATCCAGTGTTTGTTATGACAGATTATAGACCGCGTGTAATGTATGATCTTTGTCTTTACTCAACGGTTGCGTTCCTTTCATACCGAAACTATTCAACTTTCACGTTAATAAAATGAAGCTCTTGACCAGAAAATTTACTTAATATTTTTCAAGATACTTATAAGGTTTTATCATTCTAGGTCGTTTAAATTATATATTTTTATAAATAGTGATCGTCATCCCTTCCTTCCCCTTGTATTCCTGTCCCTTTTTATCTACGTTGTGTTTATTTATAGTAACTTGTCCTTATAGGTGTATTATGTAAAGATGTTTATTCACTAGAGTAGGTGCAAGTCTAAGACAGTGCACGAATACTAATTAATTACTAATCCCTAAACTCTTGTAAGGGGTTCACAATGTTTATCTATCAAAATATCTAATACAAGGAGATTTGTATTCCGCCCTTGTATAAGATTTAGATTAAATTATTAATAACCCGCTACGAGTTATCGCTTCCCCAACATTTATATTTCAAACAATGTGGGGAAGGGACACCGCTCCGCCACCTGCCGTCTGTGGTGAGCGTCGTCCTTCTCAAGCGCTCCCTCCGACATAGACATAAAATTCGGGAACAAGGACAGTAGTCCACAGAAAAACTGGCGAACCAGCAAAAAGAGGGCTTGGCATCTTGCTAGTGCGTAAGCACACAAACACACTTTGATGGAAGTCTCGCAAGTCAATGCCTATTAACATTATACAAGCATACAGCTAAGTCCAGTCTTAGTGAATGCCCGTCGTACGGATTTGGCACACGTTGGATAACTATGAGCACCTGGCCCAATAAACAAATAAAGCCTTTCGTATGCGCCACCACATCGTCAGACCGCTGCAACTGCAGATGTTATATGATTGTCGTGTATGTGTGGCAACAACATCTAATACAAGGTCAGCACGGCAACTTGCCGCAGAACACGTCATGAGTCTTCTGCTCACTTCAAGGGTATGGGGTCCCACGTTGCACGGATTTTGGCCGCAGCCTTGAGAGTCTTCTCCCGCCAGCTACCATCCGCATGAAGTAGACGCATTACCTTCACCAACCATTGTAATGATGTATTTTGCCTTTTTGGTCATTTATAATTATCAATCAGCCATCAGGCAGTTAGTATTTTGTTATAGTTGTCAAAATGGGTTTGTGTAACTGACGTTGAGTATTATGTATTTCGATCAAGTTTGTCTCACCCACCACCAAGTTTCCAGTTATCATTAATTTGTGGAAATTTACTGAGAGTTTATTTAATATTGTTGTTATTCAACACATTGGAGGGCAGACAGTCTGCAGTCTCGTTATAGAGAGACCCGACTTCGACAAAGCTAAAGAAGCGCGAGCCACACCAAGTGCAAGACGCAACCATTATGACTAACGATATCTAAGCAACTGCCATAATGACGCATTGCCACAAGTGCAACCAGCATCAATACGACTATCGCCAGACATACGCCAACAGAAGGGCCTCCATACGGTCTCAACAGATATCTACATTTCTGCAAAGAACCTCCGTCAAACAGAATCATAAGTCGTACTGAATCAAACGCGACTCATCCATATAACCGTACCACAATAGCAGTAAGTATTAATGTGACTATCACAAAGACGGTGCCTCCTCACAACACACCAATATGATAAATATCGACTTTGGCAATAGTTGTTAACTGAAAATTACCAACGTGTTATAGTAGCAAGCCACCAAGACGCCGGTGTTAGACCATGTATCATCTGAACTGACGCTCTAAGCCATTGTGCGAAAGAGTAAGCTCAAGCACCGAAATGCCAGTAGCCACATCCTTTCCTATGTGGTGGTATGAAAGTCTAATCTACTCTATCTTAATAATTCCAACTCATCTTTATGATATCATTTCCTACAAGAGATCTTCAATGATAGAGCTTTTTTATCATATACTTACAAAGGATCTTTGTATGGAACATTAGCTCTAGGCAACGTTAATGCGGTACAGAGTCATGCTCAATAGGAATGAGGGATACCTATAGGTATATAGCTGTCTGGTATGCCCCTCCGCGCGTTAAATAACCCCGGACTTATGGTATGGTGATAGCTATACGCGAACACTCTCTAATATTAAGATTTTTATTTGGCATTACATGAATACTTTCCAGATTTAGAGATAGGCTTATAAATTTTCAATGCACGAACACTTTCTTATTATGACTTACATATATAGAGTATTTTCCATACAAATAAAGTTAATTTTATATTGTAATATTTTTAATTAACTTGTGACTATAGATATTATTATGTTATTATAGTAGATAGTACTTCTATAGATACGGTCTCTTGGATATATTATATAGGTTTTAAAATAAATTTTAGGCACCGATATATGTAATATTATGCCAAGAAAACTTAAAATCAAAATTATGAAATTTCCCTACTGGGATTGGTCTTCATATATATTTTCCCAACTTTTTTGGACCTCTATTTTTTTTATTATTTTATTAAATCTTTCTTAAACTTAAGAATACGTTGAGATTGAAGTTTGACATTTAATTTAGTCGTTAACTTTTGACATTTTTCTACATGTTTACTTGTGCATTCATTATATTTAGCTGTTCCACGCTTATTTAAGGCTTTGATGCAATTATTGAAATTAAATGTCGTTGAAATAGTTTTTAGTTCACTGGATGAATTGTCTATGGCTATATCTATTGTATGTCGATCGGTACGTCATTGCCTTTGGTCATTGCTGAATCACCGTTCGTAACATCTTTTTACTTGCCAGATTTAAGATCTTAGCGCTTCCTCAAATGTCATTTTAGCTGATATTTTGACACACGTAGGAATGAGATTATGGTCTCTGCATCTCTTCAAGAAATTTAAAGAAGTATTAAATCCTGCGCGCTTGGTCTCGAGATATTCTACTAACCGGCAAATTTTGTTTACGATTTCCAGTCCGTACTGGTTCACATAATGATTTCTTATATTTACGCGAACACTACACATTTAAATGAAACTAATTTTAGCCCGACGTTTGGTTGACGTGGTTGATTTGGTTGATTGAGGTGACAAATGTCCTGATGTCACAATTAACCCGGAGTACATTCAGCTTTTAATTGTTATTTTTGATCCGATCCACGCAGAAAGAGCTAACTGTATGTTGAAGTCAGTGGCAAGCATACCACTTTTTGATTTATTATTATTAATTATAGGATCCCAAGCTGGTTGTAATCCTCACCTGTCACCAATCTGTCACCTCAGTCCTCCCGTGACCATGGGTGCTGTAAAGCACTCGAAACACAACTTGAATATTTAGTTAGTGTTAAAATACCTAGCTGGTTGCACACGAAGGACACGTTAAAGATGGAATAACACGGGTTTTGCGATACGTCTAAGATGGGTTACGCAGCAGTTATTTATCTCCGCATTATTGCTTCTGAAAAAAATTGTTCATGTCAGTTTGGTTATGTCGCAAACCAAAGTTGCAACATTAAAGCAAACAAATATCTATACCACGACTGGAACTGCGTAGTGCGGTACTTTTAGTCAGATTGTTGTTAGTGGTTTCAAATGTTAAAAGTTTCTTCAACAGATATACATGATTGGACATATTCTGAAGTTATAGTCGCCTAAATAAAGGTGGCAAACATTCGTCGCCAATAGAGTTGCTGAAATACAACCAACGTTGTACATTCATAGATGGGCTCACGTACAGTCGAAACAAAAACCAGCCGATTTCGCTTCCAGGGTAATATCTTCGGATAAGTTTTCAGGAACCACTATATGGCCAAATGGTCCGCAATTCTGCAATGAAACCATAATATTCCAAGGGCCAAAACACGTAAAAATTTAGAAGAAATCAAATCTAATAATACAATTTTTGAAAATTAATTATGAGAAAAATATTCTTAACTTTCTCAACTTCTTCGAGTAATAGCCTATTGTAAGCGTTTGTTTCCTACAACACTGAGGAGTTGTAGAAAATCAAATCAATGCAGTTCCGGCGGTTTTGGTTACAGGAGTATTTAAGACAGTATTTACAGAGACACAAGTGGACTGATCAAAATACCGAACCACAAATAGACAATAGAAAAGAAAATAGAAATAGAATATAGTTTGAGACTTAAGAACTTATGTCTCAAGGTGATGGACACAGTGTGGTGTCACAACGAAATTTTCTGTGTGACACAGCATTTGTAATGGGAAGTCGTTGCACTTACCATCAGGTGCACGTTTTGCTCGTTTCACTTCATACAATAAAATAAAAAATAAAAATATATAAAATAGGTGACTTTGTACTGGTTAAGTAGGATCAAAAACATCCTGGACTAACCACGAGGGTAGTAACTACTTTTACCAAAACTTCCGTCATAAAAAGTCGATATCGAAATGATGTATTCTTCTGGCCGCAGATTAAAACGAAAAAGAATATTATTACTAATTATTATTAGTTACTTTAAGTTCATAAACTAAAATCTGTCTACTGAAAAATAATCCTATAAAAAGTATGGAAAATGAAAATATTCTTATCTGAAATTGTTATGTACAAACTATTTAATATTTATCGTCTGTTACATAAACAACTTTCTCGTAATATACTTTATTGTATTTAATATATCCAAAGTGAAGTTCAGAGCATAGCCGTGGCCATAAGCCACTTACCCCAACAAAACAATACTTTCTAATAATAGTAATCATAATCTTTAGGGAAAAGTGGCATATGTATTTACAATAACAAAGACTAAATGAGGTAGTTATGTCACATCATTCCAACCCTAGTACTTTGTTTATAACGCCTACGTAAGCATTGGCCACCCGGATTAGACGGTAATTAGAGTTTAGCGATAACGATTCCCATGCTATCCGGTTACAGTATTGTCTTTGTTTTAATAACTAACATAGAATAGGATTCATTCTAAAATTAACCACCTTCGAGAGAACATTAAATATCTTTCAATAAGTTTTAATTGTTTTTTTTAAAAAGACTAGCGAGGTCCGTCGCAATTTAAGTGGCGCAGCCGGTAGGATATCCGTATATATATCTCGCTGTTGCATTAACGTCTATTAGACCCCAAAATCGGTTTAAGGGTTAGTACAGCCGGCAGGTTCGGATATCCTCGAACCAAATAAATAACTCCCGCGACGCACGCGCATCCGTTTCCAAATCAATCGAGAGCTCGTGCTGGACCTGCGACGTCGCCGAAGTGGTCAGAATCACCAGGAGGACATGGGGTTGAACAGACTGTGAGTAAACCTTTTCACTTCCTGTTTACATATATCCCGTTCTTTTCCAAATCTTCTGAACTAAAATCGTCAGATCTAATTAATTGAATTTATTTGATTTTGTTGACTATAATATTCTTGTGTGTAATTTGCGTAAGATTAGTAAAAGTAGCGTAAATATGTCGGTCACGGTTATTCCAAAAGACATTTTAGATTTAATTCCAAAATACGATGGAGATGAAAAGTTATTAAACTTATTCATTTCAAAATGTGAGTACGTTTTAACATCTTCAGGAGGCAACGAAAATTTGGCACAAAACTTATATCGGTTCCATGCCTTAAGTAGTAAGCTTATCGGTAGAGCCGCGACTCTACTAAGCGACAACCCGGATGTTAGGACGTGGGAAGCTTTAAAAAATATTTTAACCCAACATTTCGGCGACCCCCGTTCAGAAGAGTGTATTGCTATTGAGCTTGAGTCCTTAAAAATAAAACACGGGGAATCGTTTATTCAATTTTGTAATAGAATACAAAATATAAGAAGTTCATTATTCGCTAAAGTTCAACGGATTCGTGACGAAGGAATTAAGGCTGCAAAAATTATAATTTATAACAACACAGCCTTGAACGTGTTTTTATATAATCTTCCAGAAGACTTAATAAGAATCGTAAGATTGAAGGGAACCTCCACCTTGGAGGATGCGTTAAGTGTAGTTACAGAGGAACTTAATTTCTTCACACAGTACAATGCAAAAAACAATAAAATTAAACCCGTACAACAATTAATTCCACAAAATATTGCTAAACCCTTAGCGTTCCAAAATTTAAATCCAACGTCAAATAACTTTAAGTTTGGTATTCCTCAAAATCAAGTAGGGCCAAAATTTTTGCAGCCTAGCACATTCGCTAATACTCCACAAGGTTACCGTTTTGGGCCACAGCAAAGTAACACGATGTCACGTAATTTTAACCATCCGTTCGCCCAGCAAACACGAACACCGTATCAAAGCGGTGGATTTAGATTTGGCATCCCTCAAAAGCAAGGTTCAGGATTCGGCATGCAAAATCAACAGCATCCCAATCAATTTAAGTATGGCATGCACCAACAACCCAACCAAATTAAATATGGCTTTCAACACCAACCTAACCAGTTTAAGTTCGGCATCCCACAGCAACCACCTAAAAACGTTATTGACACGGACGTCTCTATGCGCACTGCGCCCATTAGGCAGAATATGACAACAAATGACTTATTCTATAATGAAGAACCATCGACGTTCTGTCAAGATGCTCTTCAGTACAATTCTGAAAATAATTACTACGATTACTGTGACAATCATTTAGAAGAATTTCCTTTGGACAATTATTGTTATGAAAATCCAAATGAACCCGATAATTGTATCGAAGATAATGTAGTGCCTGTAAATTTTCAGATGACAACCCCCGACGACACAGTGAAATAATTCATTTGAATTATTCCGACAGTATTTTGAAATTACCTCACATTATAATTCCAGAAATCAATTCAAAATTTTTGATTGACACTGGCAGTAGTCGGTCTTTTATTAGTCCTGTAAAGGCAAATGAATATTTCGAAAAATTTAAATATCACGAACCATTTACAGTCGTAAGCACTCATGCACAAAGCGTTCATAACGAAATAATTTTTATACCACTATTAAAAACATTTAAATGTAAATTACCACATAAGTTTTATATTTATGACGTAGACGGTAGATATGACGGCCTTATTGGATCAGACCTATTAAAGAAATTGGCAGCTAATATCGACATGAAACATCAAATATTGCGGACACCTAATGCAGAAATTCAAATAATTTATAATCCACCTTACGAAATAAATTTAGAACCAAGGTCTGAGACCCGCGTAAGAATTCCTACAAACTTACAAAGCGGAGACGCAATAGTTAATTTTACACAATTTAGTAAAGGATTGCGTATGCCCAGTGCTTTAGTTAAATGTGAAAATTTCTTTGCTGAAACTGTCATACAAAATATCTCTAATGAGAAGGCTACCATTAAATTTACAGATCCATTTAATGTTACTCTGTTTGAAAATATTGAATGTGAAGTAAATGTGACGATGTCTGAATGCGAGATTGATAAAATTCTTAAGGAAAATCTAAACAAGCTTCGTTTAGACCATACCAATGAGGAAGAACATATGGCTATTACTAAATTATGTTATGAATATCGCGACATATTTTATAGTGAGAAAATTCCACTTTCATTTACAAATCAAGTAAAACATAACATAAGAACCGTTAATGAAGATCCGACATATATAAGACCTTATAGACATCCACCTTTTCAAAACGAGGAAATACAAAGTCAGGTAGACAAACTCCTTCAAAATGACGTTATCCAAAATTCCCACTCACCTTGGAGTGCGCCCGTTCATTTGGTACCTAAGAAATTAGACGCAACCGATCAACAAAAATTTAGAATGGTTATTGACTATCGGCGTTTAAATGAAAATACAGTAGACGATAAATACCCTTTACCTAACATAACGGACCTTTTCGACAAACTGGGTAAATCAGTATATTTTAGTACTATCGATTTGGCAAGTGGTTATCACCAAATAGAAGTTAACGAAGCCGATAGGTCGAAAACTGCTTTCACAACACAATCAGGGCACTATGAATTTAAACGTATGCCCTTCGGTTTAAAGACAGCTCCAGCTACGTTCCAACGTGCAATGGATAACGTCCTAAGAGGTCTTCAAGGTCTTCATTGCCTAGTTTACCTCGATGACATAATTGTTTATTCATCCAGTCTTCAAGAACAGATTGAAAAACTACGAAAAATTTTTGATCGTCTCAGAGAAACAAATTTAAAAGTAACTTTAGATAAGTGCGAGTTTTTGAGAAAAGAAGTTTTGTATTTAGGGCATACAATCACTAAAGAGGGCTTGAAGCCTAACAATGATAAGGTCAAATCGGTATTAAAATTCCCGTTACCTCGAACATCCACTGAAATAAAGAGTTTTCTCGGACTAGTAGGCTACTACCGAAAATTCATCAAAGACTTTGCTAAGCTCACACAACCGCTCACATCTTGCTTGAAAAAGAAAAATAAAATTGAAATAACCCAAGAATATATAGAGGCCTTCGAAAGGTGTAAAGAACTTTTAACGAATGCCCCGCTTTTGCAATATCCTGACTTTTCTCGACCTTTTGTCCTCACTACGGATGCATCGAACTTCGCTCTAGGTGCAGTCCTATCTCAAGGGCCTATTGGTAGTGATAAGCCAGTTGCCTTTGCCAGCCGTACGTTAAACGATGCTGAGACCAGATATAGCACGATAGAGAAGGAACTTTTAGCAATCATTTGGGCCGTCAAACATTTTCGTTCCTATCTATATGGAAAAAAAATCACTATATTTACTGACCATCGCCCTTTAGCCTGGTTAAATTCTATAAAGGAGCCCAATAGTAAACTTATCAGGTGGAAATTAAGACTAGCAGAATTCGATTACGAAATTATTTACAAAAATGGAAAACAAAATTGTAACGCAGATGCCTTATCTCGTATTAGAATTAATGTTTTAGACGAAAAAGACGACGTATCTATGAAAGTTAATTTAGACAAAAAGGAACAAAAACTACAAAGATATTTAGATAATGTTGTCACTGAAATTGTACAGCTTGGGAAACAGAAAAAACCATTACAACCCATAACAATTTCATCTGATTCTGAAACTTTAAGCATTTCCTCTTTAGACGGTAGACGTTCTCCGTATTCAATGCCCTCTCCGAATAGTAGCACTGCCACCGCCTCCGAAGGGCAAAGTAGTATACATACAGTACATTCGGCTAAAGATGTAGACACAGCAGGTATCCTTATTCTCCATGAAGCTATAGACACAAAACCAAACCAAATACTCGTACATACCTGGAATAGAAATGAATGTTCAGTAAAAAACATGTCTAGGGATAAACAAAAAATATTAGAAGTACACTTACCTTTGAATAATTATGAGCTAATTAAAGGTTTTCTAAAAGAATACATTAGACCTAAGATTAAATATTTCTTTTACTTTGAAGATAATCTTCACCGTAATCAATTTTCAAAAGTTACAACACAACTATTTAAAAAGGATAGTGTTAAATTTTATGAATGCACTGAGAGGATAATATACATAGAAGACGAAAACGAGCAACGTGAAGTAGTTCTAAAATATCACTTGGGTAAAAATTGCCATAGAGGAATCAAAGAAACATTAGTACATCTAAGACGAACGTTTTACTGGAATAACATGGGCCAAACGGTAGCAAGCATCATTAATTCATGCGAATTGTGTAAGAAAATGAAATACGATCGTAAACCTTTAAAACCAGAAATACAATTGAGTCAAACTCAATCGAAACCATTCCAGGAAATATTTATCGACACATTTTCAATAGAAGGGAAGCATTTACTTACCTTAATTGACGCATTCAGTAAGTTAGGACAAGCTATTGAAATAAATAGCAGATCTACTCCCGAGGTAATTAGAGCCTTAATAAAATATTTTTCATTTTATGGAACTCCTACCAAAATATGTTCAGATCCCGGTATGGAATTCAATAATGTACTGATGAAGGAAATGCTAGCATTATACAAAATCAATTTACATATTAGCACCCCGCACAATCCTAACTCTATGGGATTGGTTGAAAGGTTCCATTCAACTATTACCGAAGTGTACCGTATCGCAAAATACGAACACAAAATCACCGATGCAGCATCTGTAATGACATATGCTGTTATGTCTTATAATCACTCTATTCATTCCACAACAAATCTCACGCCATTTGAAGTAGTATTCGGACACACAGAATCCAATAGTACATTTTCTGTAAATTTCGATAAGCAGTACACTCAACAATTAGTAAAGGAACATGCTAAAAGAACTAAACATTTATACGAGTATTTAACCAATAGGATGATTGATAGAAAGGTTACGGTAAAAGAGAAACGTGCAGGTGAATCGCAATTTGATATAGACGTAGGTGATACTGTGTTCATAAAAGGTGTCAATACAAGACGAAGTAAAGATAAACCTCGCTATCAGAAAGCTCATGTCACTGGTACTGTTAAAAGAAATGTAGTTAGAGTTGTAACCAATAAAAGAAGCACTACGGTTCCTATTAAAGATATAAAACGCCCTTCACAGGTTAATCCTTCTGGTGATCCAAACAATGGGAATCCAGGCCCTTCATCTGCTCCGGATTGACAAGAACCCGGGATTGCTACCAGTTAATGAAGGTCAAGCCTTCGTCACCTATGACAACTGGAGAGTGATTAAGATTTTAGATTTAAACTTAATTTACGAAGAATTAGAAACAAGTGTACATAGATATAGGTCACTTAAAAAGCATGTTCAAAGTTGTTTTAATATTAAAATATTTGATTCGGATTTTACTGACGTTGAAACGCAAACAGATTACGCTATGAATATTACCATTGAAAAGTATAGACAATTGTTCCCTTCAATGCGATTAAAAAGAGGCCTCCTCAACCCTTTAGGCTCTCTGATAAAAACTATTACAGGTAACTTAGATAATAATGACGCTATAACATACGAAAGGTTAATAAATGAAATGCACACCGAACAGGACGCGATTAAAAATAAAATAACAATAGTAGCCGAAATGGTGGGTTCTTTTACGAATATTGCAAATTCTACTAAAAGTAATTTTATACGAATAGAGGAAAGCATTCAGAATATAAATAAAGCTTTAAATGAATCGAATTTCCGTCAAACTAGTACTAAAGTCACTAACTTCTATAACATTTTTCTTGATAATTTTCAAAACTTATACATTCATCTAAACGAAATTGAAACAGCTATTGCTTTTAGTAAAATTAATGTATTACATCAGTCGATAGTCGATACAGATGAACTTATGCTACTATTAAAAGAAATAGAACAAACCGAAAAATTAGTATTTCCTGTAAAATATGAAAATATTGTAAAATTAGAACAAACTATAGAGATAAAAGCTTATATAAAACAAAATCAAATAAAGTTCATTATGGGTATTCCACTCATAAGAAAAGATATTTTTACCTATTACAAATTAATTCCTTTACCGATCTTCCAAAATGGCCAGACAACCCTTATCCTTCCTAAAAATCCATACTTACTAGTGAAAGGGTTGAAAGCAACGCCGCTCACAGAGTCATGTCGGGAGATCGACGAGCATCGGTTCCTGTGTTACGAGAACGACGTGCCACCTTTCATCGACGACAAATGCGTCATTGAAATCATGCAGTTTCATACTAACATTTCTAGCTGCCACCCGATTCCTGTAACTGTGGAAAATGTAAAGATATACCGTGTACAGTCAAATCGTTGGATTATTTATTCATATCCTGAAACAATAATGAGTCAGTTCTGCGACAATGAAGTAACTCAAGAAATTATACAGGGAACTTACCTTTTAACAATGGATGATAGTTGCAGAGTGGAAATCAAAGGATATGTTCTGAAAAGACATCAGACTCTAGGAAAGGATGTAACCTACCTGAAGCAGCCAGTAATCAGGTTACCTAAGATAACGACTGACTCGCCAAGTATGCTAATGAAGCCCATCAACCTCAATGGAATCGACTTAGCTGATGTCCAGTTTCTAAATTTATTATTGCAGAAAAGTAGGAGTGAATTTAGTAACGATAGTGAGTTACGTAATAGTAACAAAAGTAAAATCGCCTTTAGAAGTGTTAGCTTAGTGAACATTGTAATTTTAATTATAATACTGATTCTTTTATTTGTATTTTTTAAGCATAAACTGATTAAAATTTGTATAAAGGAAAAGCGAGATAATCCTTCAGATAATCTCGAACTAGCGGAGGGAGGAGTTATGTCACATCATTCCAACCCTAGTACTTTGTTTATAACGCCTACGTAAGCATTGGCCACCCGGATTAGACGGTAATTAGAGTTTAGCGATAACGATTCCCATGCTATCCGGTTACAGTATTGTCTTTGTTTTAATAACTAACATAGAATAAGATTCATTCTAAAATTAACCACCTTCGAGAGAACATTAAATATCTTTCAATAAGTTTTAATTGTTTTTTTTAAAAAGACTAGCGAGGTCCGTCGCAATTTAAGTAGGTATATCTGTTTTTTTCTTTCGTTGTTATTTTGTATTTCTTTTCTATATGTCTTATATATATATGTATAATGCATTTATTTATTATTTTCATTTGTGTATCAATTATAATTTAGTAAGTGTTTTTCCTGAGTAATTGTTCACACCTGCCGTATGTTTTTCTCACCATCAGTTTTGACCGGCAGCGAATGCCACAATGCATTAGGTCCGCCCTTTGTTACGTCAGTATAAGGTGTTAAACAATAAAGTATAAATAAATTAGTATTTATATTTTATTCATATGTTTACCTAAACTGATTTGTCAAGTTGTTCTTTCGTTTGATAGAGCCGTGGTAGCTCAGGGTCTAGGCGCTCGCTTAAAATTTCATAGTACGCGAGTGACCTGGGTTCGATTCCCGGTGCGGCACCACTAAAATTGTCAATTTCAATTTAAAGTGCTGATTTACCACGTGCTCGGCGGTGAAGGAAAACATCGTGATAACAACCTTAATGCTATTCTACTCTGCCGGATACCTATCGGCGTAGGTATTCAACTCAACAAATGAGCCTAGTTTCTACACTGCTTTAATATATTTACTGTGATCAGGTGATCTATTTCGCAGATTTTTTGCAGACATTATTAATAAATGTTACAACAAAAATACATATTTTCCGTAGCTGTTTACTAAATAACTCGTTACGGTACTTGATGTCGAACTAGGTGGATAATTTCATGCTTCTTTACCATTGTAATAATCATTTTGAAATATAATTAGGTATTATAAGTTTTAAATTTTGTTTCTGTTAGGTTAACTATATCTTCCGGAATCTATACTAATATTATAAATGCGAAAGTAACTCTCTCTGTCCCTCTATCTGTTTGTAACCTTTTCACGGCTTAACCGCTGAAAGGATCTTCATCAAATTTGGCATAGAGATAGCTTGCATGATAAGATAATTTTAATTCCGGAAAATCGAATTGTTCCTATGGAATATTTATCCGGTTTCTGCGCTGACAAACTCGCGGGCGTCAGCTAGTATTATTATAAAATATACACACGGCTCCATACGCACAGTAACGCCAACCAAGCAACGTGCTGTTCCCGAAGAGTCGTTCTCCGGATCAAGACAAATTATGTACATAAATCACTACAGTTTGAAGGTGCGCAACTTTTCAAAGTTACCGTAAGGAGGCAAATTCTTTTACAGCATTTAAAGTAAGAGTAAGAGCCGTGGTAGCTCAGGGGCTAGGTGCTCGCTTTAAATTTCATAGTACGCGAGTAACCTGGTTTCGGTTAGTTAATTGCAATTTTAAGTGCTGATTTACGACGTGCTCGGCGGTGAAGGAAAACATCGTGAGGAAACATGCATGTCTGAGAAATAAAAAATATCTCGAAGACATGTGTAGTCCGCCGACCCGAATTGCAGCAGCGTGACAGATTCTTCCTATCTCCAAAACCCTCTCAGAAATGAGAGGAGGCCTGTGGTCAGCAGTGGGACATTTATAGGCTGAAACTTTAATTTACTTTACTTTTTACGTATTAAAAGTATAATTTAAGAATTATTTTAAAGATCTACTCCATCTCATTTCATCAGTGTCGTAAAAGTCAACAGAGGGAAAATTAAAGCCAGGAGATGGGCAGCAGCATCTTCCTGGAACATCTGAATAAATAAACTACGGTTGGCAACCCGCTTGCCAAGCGTGGCACCTATGGCGAAATCCTCCCAAATTGGGAACTACAAACTTTTGTGGCACTCTATGGGGGAGGATGTTCGGCAGTCGACTAATGATAGGCTGAAATGATGATGATGAAATTATAACATGAATCACAAAGCTGCTCATGTGTTGTAGTTCATAGCTACCTAACATAATCGAACCTACCCAAACCATCACAAATCCGATCCGAGTAATACATTTACCAAGTCATGATGGTAAATCTTAAAATTTACTAGTGAAACCTAAGATTTACCACTATTCGTGCTTTTACAGTAATATATATATGCCCTGGTTAATTTGAAGCGCAAACAGTATTTTTATATATAAAATTATTTAATTGATAAGTATGAATTGAGGGGTGATAAGTTTTTTGAAATGTTGATGATTTTCAATCCAATGTATCTTATTATAAACCATCTTTTTTTTTCATAAAAGTTACGGAACGAGCAAAACGTTCACCTGAAGGTAAGTGTAACGTCTGCCCATAACAAATGCTGTGCCACCCAGAAAATTACTGTGTGACACCACACTGCGCCCGTCACCCTGAGACATCAGTTCTTAAGTCTCATATGCCCAGTGATTACGCTAGCTCTCAGTGCCCTTCAAAATGAAACAGAATAACTCGCCCTGGGTTGGTTCCTGCCCAGACGGATTCCTGCATAGGAATCCTACCACCAGTAACTACTTTATCATCAGATAAGAGTACTCGAAGACTCAATCGATACTGTTTTTAATGTAATTGTTCACATCTCCATGAAGTGAACAACGTTCATTTGAGAAAGAAAGTTTCTTTAAACTTAAGTTGGATAAAGGACTGCAGTTCATAGCAAAACTGGCGTACCAGTGTAAAGACAGCTTGATCCTTTGTTTTTGCGTAAATTCAAATATCTACCGAAGTCCGAGGTATACAATACAGTTAAATCCAGCATTGGTAAAGGCACGTCGCGGGTTGGGGCACATTGCCAGACCGCCGCAACGCATCAGAGGTCACAGTGATTAAGGCCAGTCGAAATATGCAAATTAGATGGTCATGAATCTGTAGCTGCATCTCATAATTAAAACGGCCGAAGTGGATTTTGTCTACCAAAAAAAAAACAGAAAAACGCGGTACAACTGCAATGCAATAAAAAAGTTAAAAAATTTGGCGCGGGAATAGGAATTAATTTTAAAAGAGGTCCGAAAAATATTTTGTTTACCGAACAAGACTTTCGTCTTGCACACACACTCGCGCACACTAACACGCACTAGCAAGCGAGAGGGAAGTCACAGGTTCACGGTCTACAAGAGATTCACTCTCGTACCAGGAGTATCCGACTGAAGCTGTAAAAGCCGAGAAGGCTAACAGCAATTACATCACCGAATATATATATATATATCTCCTACCAGGTCGTTTTTAAATTTGACTCACCATTTTATTTATTGTGTTACTTTATAAAATAACATAATATTATTTTCTAAATTAGTATAGCATGACGTTATATAATAGAATAAAATAACATTATCTTTCGAAGGCGATTCGAGTCGAGGTTTCGATTTCCAGCGATCCAAGATGCCCTTATGCTCATTGAGGACACTGCTTGCTCGGGTTGCTCTTATGCGGGTTGGCAGATTTTACATGTCGACGAAATATTTTGTTTCACAGACATACAGGTTACCTGACGACGTTTTATTTTACCGCTGAAACGTGGTAAATCTGCACTTAAAATTGTAGAGCAATTTTAGAGGAGCCGGGGATCGAATTGGGGGTCAAACCCAGGTCACCTATCCCCTTTGTATAAACAGAAATAATTTCTGTATTATAATTTGTTAATTATTTAAAAGTTTTGAAAAAAAAAAACTTTCTTCTGAAATTAATAGATGTATATATTTCAACATGTCCGACATTCCTTCAAGCAAAAGTAAGTGATTTTTTATTTTGATTTTATAAAATATTTGCCTTGGTGAATCTTATTTTTCAAGATTTAATATAAAATTATCGTTGATATTTTGTATAATAAAGGATTGCAGTTACTAAGAAATAAATACTCAGTAATACAACACTTGGAGATGTGGTTAAATGAAATGACTAAGAATTTAGTAAAGAGCAACATAAGTAGCAAGAGAAGCAACGAACTGAAACAAATACGACCGATTACGTCACACTTCGAAGGTATGTAACATAAAACAACATTTTATTTCCATGCATTGCAGTTATCATAAAAAACTTATTAGTTGAAAATTTGACTACATAATTTTAAATTTAATTGTACGCTTTATGCTTTGAAAACATGTGTCTTACGTTTTTTTATATCATGTTTGCTTTGTACACCCATGTTTTACAAATGAATTATCTTTATCTTTATAAATATTATAGAATAATTGTTCATTGAAAATAGTATGAAATTGTTTCAGGTCTTGAAATTATTCCGAAACTGTAGTTTCTTAAACTGTAAATTCTGTAAAGGCAGGAGGGTGATGAACACTGTGAACTCATTGCAGATGACGACCAAACACAGGACAGGACAACCATGGCCGGTCATCGCGCACGCCACGCTTACGCTTCAATCTCCCATCTTGCTCAGAGGCCACACCATTTAGGTAAGTAACTATGTAGAGTTTATTTTATTTGTACGTAACATCTGATTGATAAGCAAGACGTTTGTCCTCGAGGCCCTATTTATTTATAAGCATTTTCTTAGCCATAAGTAGGGTGTTTTTTGTTGAGATCATTCCAGCATCGAGTAGCGGCATGCTTGAAGCAACCTCTAAAAGTCCTATGCTTGGTGGTTACCAAGGGGCTACAAGTAGACTGACAGGTATGGGGTGGAGACCTAGTTTGTCAAAATATAAAATCTAGCGAATTTTGTGTGTTAGTAGTAACAAGAGTTGCTCTCTCGGCGCTGCCATCTAAGGACATTGTTGCTATTTAAAATTGGGTAATGTGGCTTCTCCCAGGAACTTGGCTCTGTCATTGACAGTAGTAACTATAAGCAAAGTGTTTGAGGTTTGGCACATCTCAAATTCAAATTATTTATTTGCTATTAAATAGGATAATGTAACAAGCATGTTCATTGTAATGAGCTTATACTCGGGTTAAACTTATTTACCTATTTTTAATAGCATGTAAATCATTTCTATACTGTTTTTTAAAAAAATTACAAATTTAAATTCTATTTACAAGTCAAATTTTACTTTTTTGATATAATTAATCATTTAAAATAATTAGGACTTACACGATTAATCATTTTAGAAAATAAATTATAAAATGAAATATAAAAACGAAAAAAGAAACATGTCAAAATCTAATTAATTAATGCATGGACAAGTCAAGGAGCAATATATTTAATTAGTATATATAAGTAAAAAAATCTGCAACGGAATAAAACGTGGATTTTAACAACCAGCTGCGCAATAAATTTTATATGTATTCGGTATTTTATTATAAATTCGTCTTTTTGTCGAGGTAAGATTCAATCCACCTAGCGTTACGTCTCTAGGGCAGGGAGGACTAGCTGGAGCTATTAGATGAGTCTGGACTTGTGTGGCCTCGATGGTATTTGGTTAGTCCAGATGGGCACGAGTTGGAAGTGCCGTGAAAGCCACCGTAACTACACCCTATTTACGGAGTTCTCTCTTGTACACAGAGCATGACACGTTGTTCGCTGTGTGCACCTGTCCACAGTTTGCGCAGGTCGGCAAATCCTTTGACAGATCCCTCGGCGTCGGCGACGTCGTCTCCGATACACCCCGATACACTTATCAGCAACGGTGTTCCCCTACCAGAAACGGTATGCGAAATGCCCAGTAAAGCGACCTCTGGGAGGACCATGAATCGAAGTGGTGTCAAGGCATCGTGGTAGCACCGAGAGAGTGCTGGGGACAGTGAGTACTGCCCCCGGATCGGGCTAAAATTCCAGCCAAGCGATGGAGAGCTAACGGTTGCGTTCCGAATGGAGAACCCGTGACCCTTCTTGAGCGCTGATGGAGACCACCAAGGGGTTTTAGTCGGTAAATGTCTGACATAACCCGGCTGGTCCCCCCCCCCATCCCTGGCCAGCCGAGTATATGCAAGATTTCCCCTCGTACAAAAAAAATGTCGTCAGATCCTCGGGGTGCTATAATAGATAACCTCGTGTGCTCAGTTGATGAATTTTCTCTCGGATCCGTCCAGGAAGAAGAGCAGCGTACTTACTGGCCGAAGGCGAATATCCCCGCGAGCAGGGCTTCTCCTTTCTCTCTATTACTAGAGAGACATGGAGCAGTTCACAGCGGCTCAGTGTTTTCTCAGCCGATCGCTAGGTAGGCATGGGACGGACTCACTCTAACTCTTGTACCGCTGGAATCATGTACCTCTAGCGTGTTGAGGACCATGTCCCGCGGCGCGTTACGGACCGAGGGCTGTTGGCTTAACCACCCCTAGCTGCGATGAAAACCTCTATAAAAATCACCCGAAGCTCAAGCGTTGGCACGCCGTGAAGAGCTAAATGGCTGACAGTAAATTTTGTCATTAGTGTTGCTCCCGACAGTGTACCGGCCGACCCCCTGACGGGTTACGCGTGGGCTCAGGGTACAAAGGCAGTGCTCGAAAGGACCCTCACACTCGTGGGTACAAATATGAAACATAAAAACAACAATAAAACAACAAAAGAAAAAGAGATGGAACATATGTCCGAATCGGACAATAGGCTTAGCGGCTACATCCACATCAACTGTGGGACCCTCAACAAGAGAGCCGTGTTGAGGATACAAGTGGCACCGGCATGAGATAAACGTGGGCGATTTACATAGAGTCACGGCTCATTCCGATAGGTTATATATTCTCATAGGGGTAAGCAGAGACCTCAACTACGACCAACTACTACCACCACCACTTACGCGTCAACACGTAAGTTAATATCGCCGCCGAAAGTGGTATATCTGACTGCTCTTTTGCGTCGTTCACATTCGACACAAAAGAAGCTAAAGGGAAGCTAAGGGTGAAGACACTAAATGCTATGGTCGTAGCCGCCAAGTTCACGACAGTCTCTGCCTCGGCCACCGAAGACGAGAGTGCCAAAAGGATCGATATGGAGGAGGACCCCAGAGCGAAGAAAAGTCTTCCTGGTCCAGAGGAGTTGGCCCGTGAAATGCGGACTCAAACCAACGCAGAACTTGGAGTTCGCGGAGATCACAGCCCAAGCTCAGGTCAGGTCGTTGGTTTTTTTTTCTTTCATGCGTAGGATGAGGTGATCACCAAATTCAAGGGCAATGACCTCTAGCCTTGTGAGCCAGCGCATCATTGCCAGTTTGATGTTCCCATGTGATATCGGAGAGAGAGGGGGAAGGGCTCCATTGGTGTTGACGATAGGATGTCTGTGTCTCTGTGTGTGAAGATCTACTGCGTCGCTTTCGTTGTTGAGGGTAGATGGCGACCCGGAATTCGAGTCCCTAGGCGGGGCAATGCTAGTAGGCGAAGTATGTTGATGATCCACGCCGTTATTAAGATCGTTCATATTTAAAGTGCTGGGGCGGGAGGCGAGGAACCCTGCATTCAAACGTATATCGCTATCGTTGCTTTAGATAATTGCAGCCAGAAACTTAATTTTTAGTGATAAAAATGTAATTAGCTGTACGAAAATGGTTATATTAATATGGTAAAATACTAATGAATATTAATAATGTATGATAAGAATAAAAATAAATAATGGGCGCGGGGGTGAGGAAATGGTCCGCTGGCCAGCAGCAGCCAAAATTGTATAAAAAGAGTGACCCTGACTAGATCAATTCTGTCGCTCCTTATCCACCTAAAGGGATACATATAAGAAGAAAAGTGTTACCAAATCCTCACCATCGGTTGCCTCCAGAAGTAAATAGTGTGTTTCATTATTTTTTTTCAAAAAAGCATTACGGCGATCCGTTACAACTATCGTCAGCGTGGCTCTAGGATTTTTTTTAATATCCCGTGGGAGTTATTTTATTTTACGGAAAAAAATATCCTATATCTGTTTCCACGTTGAAAGCTATTTCTGTGTCACATTTCGGCAATATCGATTTGGCGGCTGCGCCGTGAAAAGATAACAAACAGAGAGAGGGTCAGAGAGACTCACCTTCGCATTTATAATATTAGTATGGTCCATCCATGCAACAGATGCTGTGTTACTCAGAATATTTCTGTGTAGCACCACAACAATACTTTGTACACAAACGTATTTTTACCTCTTTTACTGTTTGAAGGGCACTGAGAGCTAGCGTAATCACTAAGCATATGAGACTTCAGAAGTAATGTCTCAAGGTGACGGGCGCAGTGTAGTGCTACACAGAAATATTCGGAGTAACATACGAGTAGCATCTGTTATGGGCAGACGTTGCTCTTACCATTAGGTGAACGTTTTGCTCGTCTCGTCACTTTGTCAAAAAAAAAAGCTGTAGACACAGCAAGCAGATAGAGGTTACAATAGTTTATATATTAGTTCACGTACTATAGCGTCAGTCGAGCCTAAAATTCAATAATAGGTGTGCAACAACATTCAAAGTGACTTAGATACTATGCCGTAAAGCAGTAGTGTGTAAATGGTGTAAACATTATCGTGTTTCGGTTTGAAGGCACAGCTTGCGCAATTACTGAGCTTATGAGACTCTAGAACTGATGTCTCTGGTTGACGGGCGCGATGTGGTGTCACACTAAATGTTCTAATGTCATAGCGTTTTTAAATGAAACTAAGTTTACGGATTTTATCGCGTTTAATTTTTACTTTTTTACTATTTATAACCCGAAGTTTCGAGTGCTTTACAGCACCCATGGTCACGGGAGGACTGAGGTGACAGATGTCCTGATGTCATAGTTAACCTGGGGTACCTTCAGCTTTTAATTATTATTTTTGGGTCCGATCTACGCAGAAAGAGCTAACTGTGTCTTGAAGTCTCGCAGTGGTATGCTTGGTTTTTGATTTAATTTTAATTTTATTTATTATTGAATCCAATAATAAAAAATTAAACGCGATAAAATCCGTAAACTTAGTTTCATTTAAATGTGTAGTGTTCGCGTAAATATAAGAAATCGTCATAGCGTTTGTTATGGGCAAACGCTGCATTTACCATCAGGTGAACGTTTTGGTCGTATACGCTTTGTGTAGATGTCGCATACTTCAATTTCATTTATAGCGAAACGAAAACGATGTAATAAAAAAAATTACGGTCAACTTTCTCCTGTTATCAAAGTAATGACGACGTTTACGGCTGATGTTGGCCAGTAGGTCACCTTATCTGTAAAAATTGAAGATGGATCAAGAAGTGTCGATTATGTATTGGATTTAAAGATCAAGAAATGCATCGAAAGTGTCTAAGAAAAACACCGTTAGTCGGAGCCAAAAGATGTTCCAAAGAATATGAAAAAATACATCGAGTACTCTAATGACTGACGAAATATCTAAATATTTGCTGTTCAAATATTTGCTTTCAGTGCCTGATAATACGATTTAGGAGCTAGTAAATTTGGTTAGTTATGCGGATCAACAACGTACTCTTAAAATTTCGCTTGATCAAACAAAGAATGATTTGTTATATTTACGCCAATATTACACATTTAATTAAACTAATTTTACGGATTTTATCGCGTTTAATTTATTATTTTTTATAATTTATTTATTTACATTTATATGCACGCAAGTTGTACATATGGCGGACTTAATGCCTGAAGGCATTCTCTTCAAGTCAACCATAAGGCTAAGCAGAGATAAACATATCTATTTATAACCCGACGTTTCGAGTACTTTAAAGCACCCATGGTCGCGGGAGGACTGATGTGACAGATGTCCCGATGTCATAGCTAATCCTGAAGGTACATAGGAACCACACCTTCAGCTTAACAATGTACCCCGCGATAAAATCCGTAAAAGTAGTTTTAAATAATCAATCAAACAATTATATTGTAACAAGTGAGCTCTACTGAGTGGTGCTGGGTTGAAATCCCAGCCTGATGTTAAGTGATCACCGCCGCACATGAACATCGGCAACAGCAGGGGAATCGCGGGTGCGTTGCCGTCCTTTGAGAGATGAATAGGCTCTTTTCTTATAATTGAGACCTAAGGAACTATTAAAATATAAGCGTGAATATTATAGGTGTCTATAAAAACGTGCATATCGGTGGTAGGATTCCTATGCAGGAATGCGTCTAGGTAGGTACCACCCCAGGGCCAGTTATTCTGCCGTGAAGCAGTAGTGTGCAAACATTACTGTGTTTCGGTTTGAACGGCACTGATAGCTAGCGTAGTCACGGGGCATATGAGACTTAAGAACTTATGTCTCAGAGTGATGGGCACAGTGTGGTGTCATACACAAATTTTCTGGGTGATGCAGCATTTGTTATGGGCAGACGTTGCACTTACCATCAGGTGAACGTTTTGCTTGTTTCATCACTTTATCCAATAAAAAAAAATCAATAACTAATGCATTACTAGATGCACTGTAGCGTGAACGCGAAGGTAATTTTTTGCATCCGGCCGCACTATATGCAAACTCAATGACTCCGTAATTAATCCTACCGCCAATGGCTTCCGTAAATCACAGTCATAAAATGGCCGACGGCCCATTTAATTAACACTGTCGGCAATGTTTACCTGCCCGGCAAGAACTCCAGTTACAAACATACACAATTGTGTGGGTGTTCAGCGCATATCTTATTACTAAATGATTGAGAAATAAAATGAATTGACTGTAGTAACAACTTTATTTAACTTGTCTGCAATGTGAAGATTATAATGCATCATATCACCAATACACAAGGTTTATTATTGAACTTATTGTTTTGCTCGTTTCGTCACTTAATACAATTAAAAAAAAAATTGACGACTGCGTGGACCAGTGGTCAGAGTACCTGACTTCAACGCCGCAGGTCCTGGGTTCGAATCCCAGCCGGAGCCAACATTTGTGCTGAAAAACAAATTGTTGTTTGGTTGTGTTTTGATTGTCCCTGTGTTTCTGACACTGCATCCTAGCCTACCTCCGATCTTATCGCATTAGCGTTACATCGAGCGAGTAGGTTGGGACGAGTGAGCGCCCCTGTGCAGTTGATAGCTCTCGACAATATTCGGAAGTTGTCGCCGTGGTCGAAATCGGTCAGGAGAACATCATAATGCCTAAGTTATGTTATATTGCACCATATTCTACTTTAATAATCTAAAATAATATTATAAATAGGTAAGATTTGATTTTTTGTATCTTTGGTTGTAATGATTTAACTCAAAAACTACTGAATCGATTTAAAAAATTCCTTCACTTATATACAACTACATTATCACAGACTAACATGAGTTGTATTTAATTTAAAGAAAAACTATTAGGAATCTTTCCTACGAAAATTGCTATGATGTAACTCAAGGTATCAAAAATTTACTGATAAAAGTAATTATTTGGCGTGCGCTGCAAAAACTATCAATGATAAAGAAAATAATGTACTACATTTTCATAGTACTCATCATTACTCATAAAAAAGTCAGCGAGGCTATATGTCTAACTATTATAGTTAAGTCACAATAAATAATAACCACTTTTTGTTCAAATTAGTCTATCAAAAAACGGGTAGAATCGAAAGATGATGACATTCGTATCATGATACTCGCATTATTAATCCTTATCCTACTATATAGTTTTATAGTCGAGATTGATTGTGTACGTGTAAGTTCCTCTTTAAATTATTCGAATCGGACCTATCGCTTAGAAGTTACGGACGGAGATAAAAATGGTAGAAGTAAGAAAAATGCTGCGGTGTGAGCGAACAGCCATACGCTCGCCCGCGCTATTCGCGATTAGACTAAGTTCTATTGTATTCCTACTCATTTTATTTTTTGTAAACTAGAAACAATTGAATAGTGTATGTATGTATGTATCTGGGTATATACCCATATGTAATATGTTTATGAGGTTTTAAAGCACCTATCACATTATTTCTCCATGCACGTGGTTGACTGGAAGAGAATGCCAAAAGGCATTAGGTCCGCCATTTGTAATCCTTCTTCAAAAAGGTGAAGAGTAAATAAATAAATAGTGGTTTGTAACTTTCATTATATATTTTTTTTATTTAAAACTTTGAAACGCTCTATAATAAAAACAGCGGCCGCGGTCGCGAACACTTACACACTATTTTGGTACCAAAACATTATTTTGGTAACTTCATCTTACCTGACCAGCTGCAGATTCGCCGATGAGCATAGCCGCTACAAAAATGTTAGTTAAGGGATTGTTGTTGTTCTGTTTGTCCAAATAAAGTACTAATTTATCTTTCTAATATCTATCTACCCGTGCGAAGCCGGGGCGGATCGCTAGTTTACTTATAAATATTAATATTTGATAACAATTAATTATGGTAAATAAAAATATCTCTGCAATACAAAATTAAAGGGTTTGCACTGACCTCACTCGGGAGAACTTTCCAGGGTGAGTAACCCACAGCAATCCATGTCACATATCTCAAAGACACTTCAAATTTATGTTGCCGTGCACCATGATTCTCAAACTTACCTCAAGATTTAGGCTCCAAATTTTTACATCCTATTAATATATACCATATTAATACATAATTATAATCGATCCATTACTATAATCGTACCCGTTCAGCGAACAAGACAGCAACCTATATACAAATTATCTTTATTATCAATAATATTCCGTAAACTAAAATACTCTAGAAATCACCAAAAAACACTCTGTGGAAGAACATCTGCTTCCAGAGCAATCGACAATAAATAAAACTGTCCGTTTATATTAGATATCGTTGTCTCTTCTTGACCTGTTGACTTCCTTGAAGCACTCGCTAAAGACCGATCTCCCACAGAAAAAAAACGCATGTACAACCTTTTGACAGGTGACAGCTTTCCTAAATGACCATTGACACAGAGTTGCCAGCATAATAATTGTACCATATACACGATACGACAAGTGCTGTCACGCACTAAGTTGCAACATAGTCAGTTAGTTACTAGTTACAAATAAATAGTTTGTTGCGAGAGACACGAGAAGCCGTTAAGAAAAACTACTTCTGGTTCGTGTTGATCAAACATGGTAATATACTTGTTCGTTAAAAATAAACATCACCAGCGTTCTCCGTTCGCTCGAGTATTGATTTACATAAAATATTTTTTATTTAATTTATTTTATTTTGCAATTTTTCGGAGTGTTGTCCGTTCGCTCGAGTTTTCATTTACATAAAATATTATTTATTTTATTTTACAATTTTTCGAAGAACTTGAACCTTTATAATATCTACGTGTATAAGCTTACAGATGCGGAGGCTACTTATTGTTCCCACATGTTTGTAGCTTAATGAATAGTTGTTGAGTTTCTCTGTGAGATAAAATCCGTAACGATGTTATCCGTAGCAGAACTAGAGTAGCCGACATAGCCCACAAGATAAGCAAGCTGAAGTGGTAATGGGCCGGCCATATAGCTCGGAGAACCGAAAACCATCGGGGAAGAAAGGTTCTCGAGTGGCAACCTCGTACCGGCAAACGCAGTGAAGGGCGACTCCACTAGATGGAACGACGACCTACACGGTTTTGCAGGAAGTCGATGGATCAGGACCGTGTTTTGTGGCAATCTATGGGGGAGGTCTATGTTCAACAATGGACTATGGTAGGCTGAAACGATGATGATGATGATGAAGAATAAAAAATAAAAATAAAAAAAAAAATCGTATATCCCTGCTGCTATTAAAATATAGATCCTCACAATTATCATAGTGTTCGCTGAGTAAAGCGCTGGCTCGGACCAGATACCCATTTTGCCTGTACCGTGTGCGCGACCACGGAATCGATAGGATCGCCTTGTGGCGAGGGTTTAACATAATTATCTGTTATTACGAAGATTGCTTTAAACTTGCGATGCATTTTACGACACATTGAGCATTTCCCATTATCATCAAACAGTACAGTTAAATGTATACGCATTTAACTGTATTCTTTTACCCTGTATTTTTTGCATCTTTGCAAAATATTTTTATATATTGAACTGCACTTAAATGTTTTGTTTTGTACGAGTATACAAATTACAATCCGAATAAGTTATTGTCATACAATATTGAATAACATGTTTTCGAAACTTGTTACACATTTGTTACATTTAATATTTTATAAATATTTTAGCAATATTCGTTTACTTGGGTTCTTCTTAAAATGGCTTCGCTAAATGACGGCTTACTCTTATTGAGAACTGTCGGGGACAGAACTAAGTTGAACACTTGACTGAATCTTATGATTTAATAGTGCTTACAGTAACTTGTTGACTCCTGCTATTGCTAATAAATAATTGTTTAATACCCGTTATACTCGTAGTATGTTTCGTTGTGATCGTGATCGGGCCGCCTGTGGTAAGAGAGTGACGGTGGCGGTGCGCTTGTAGCCGCGAGAAGGGATCTCTGTGCAACTTGTATTTCTTTAAGTACATTAACATACATACATACAGCCATGCATTTTTCTCATATAAGGGGTAGGCAGAGGCCATTCACGTAGCCCACGTTTTGCCCTCGCGGGAAACGAGCGTTGCTCTGCACGAAAAAATGCTGTCCGTACAATAACTTAGTCTCCTCCTTCGACACTTCGGTAGGAAGGAGGTGGGTGCTATTTTACTGTGCCGGACATCTAGTTTATCATGACTTATATTATTTTTTATTTGAAAGTATCATTAGTCCTTTGAATCCAAAAAGGAATATTATTATTGTTGGTGACATAAATATTAATACGAAGCCTAATACCTACAGGCATATATTTGAATTTGTCAGCAGAGCATGCCTAGGCGCTGCTAGGACAATCTTACTAGATCGATTAACTACTTAAACCATGTAATGTTAAAAACTTCTATTCCCGCATCAGTATTTGTCATAGATTCTACCATAACTGATAATTCCTCTGTGTTGCTAAGTAAACCGGAAAAGAATATTGAAACCATGGTTGAAAACTAGTTTCCTACTCTGTATTCGTCTTAAAGATAAGTTACACAAACAGTTGAAAAACATCCCAATAGTATAATTGCTGAGGTCTCATAATTTCACTGGTGGTAGGATTCCTATGCAGGAATCCGTCTAGGTAGGTACCACCCCAGGGCCAGTTATTCTGCCGTGAAGCAGTAGGGTGCAAACATACTGTGTTTCGGTTTGAAGGGCACTGTGAGCTAGCGTAATCACTGGGCATATGAGACTTAAGAACTGATGTCTCAGGGTGACGGGCACAGTGAGGTGTCACACAGAAATGTTCTGGGTGACACAGCATTTGTTATGGGCAGACGTTGCACTTACCATCAGGTGAACGTTTTGCTCGTTTCATCACTTTATACAATTAAAAAAAAAAAAAAAAAAAACGGTACAAACCCTACTGTAACTCTTTATTAAAAATACTTCAAAGAGAAAATGAGAAATCACTTTTACGTAATACAAAAACAAACAAGATTACACGTAATGTAATAAAATCAATAGTTAATGTCACAAAACCAAAACCATCAGCCGAAGAGCTCTATGGTTTGCGAATACTACGGTTTCTGTTACTAGAGTTGTTTATGAATATTTAGTGGTAAACAACTTGCAGGAGACGTGATTGCGTCTGATAATTTAGTAACGAGATCTTATAATTTTGTTCTCCCACGTGCTCTTAATTCCATCGTACTACAGAGAGCATAAAATTTAACAGATTTTTTTGAATTTTAAAAATAACTATGCCACAGGCTGGCATTCTACGAGTATACCTGTAACATTTCTTAAAAAGTGAAGTCTCAAATTATTGCTCCCCTTACTAAGCTTATCGAACTTTAACTCTGGGAATTTCCTCAAAAGTTTTCAATCGTACACACAAGGTCGATCCACAAGCATGGGTCTTGAGATGATGTAACAAATTAAAGACCAATTTTGTTTTGACTTTGCTGTCAAAAATTTTAGAAAAAGTTTTAAACAGTCGACATTTGACACTTCTGTAGCGCAATAAAATGTTTTCAGATTCGCAATTTCAGTTTAGGTCTGGTGAAAATACAGAAAATGCAGTTGGTCAACTGATAATCCAAAAGATCGACTCAAAACATAAATGTCTTGGCGTTTTTCTTGACTTGGCCAAAGCTTTTGATACTTTACTTATGGTTAAACTTTATTATATCGCTTTTAGAGGCAATGCACTCAAGAATTCTGGACTTTTTATACGACCGTATACAACTAGTTGATATTGGTGACCACGTCAGTTCTGGAGCATCGGTGGTCTATGGCGTTCCCCAAGGAAATATTTTCGGCTCCATACTCTTTTTAGTTTACATAAATGATCTGTGTATGTGATCTGTGTCTGAATAAATAAACTGCGATGGCCCACCCGCTTGTCAAGTGTGGCAAGTATGGCAAATTTCCCCAAAAATGAAAGCTACAACTTTTGCGACAATCTATGCGGGAGGCCTATGTTCAGCAGTGGACTGGTGATAGGCTGTACTGGTGATAGACTTGCACATATTTAGTGACGCATCCAAATTAGCATACGGCGCCTGCCTATATGTTCGTAGGGTTAATGATTATAAAGTGTTGGTACGCCCTTAAAGTCCACCACAATACCGAGGCTCGAGCTCTGCGCCGAAAATAGTGTGTGTTTAGGTTGGCCAAAACTAGAAAGTCTTTTCTTAGTAGATTGAAAGTGTGACGCAAAAAACTGACATAGATTTCAACAAACCTATGTCAGTTTTTTGCGTGTGTGTGAAGAAGCCATTATAAAAAAGCGTATCATAAAATAGATCATGACATACAGGACAAAGATGTGTGGAAATAATTCTGACTCTGCACTTGCAATTCCCCTAGCTACCAAATATGAGATATTGTTATTAAATAATATATTGTATACATGATATTATGTAATATGACATTTAAAAAAAAGAAATACCGCAGAGTTTCTTGACGGTTCTTCTCTGAGGTCTTATTTTTTGAACCGGTGTAGATTTTGACATTGATATGAGCTTTATACAAGCCTAAACTGAATAAAGAAATTTCGACTTTGACTTTGATGCGGGTCGGCGGACGTTTGGGTAATCATTTCCATACGAGAAGAAACATCCAATTTTATTTCAGTCTACTCATCCCTTTACAAAGTTGTTATATAATTTGCACGCTGAAATGGAGGAAAGTAAGTTAATTTGCTAAGATCCGCATGCAAAATAAAAAAAAAATAAAAAAAAAATTGGTGTATTACCTAGTTTTTTGAAGAGCACCGCCGCCCGCCCTCCCTCAGTACCGTGCAGACGGCCGTCTGTCGTAGAGTCTATGACACTTGATAATGCCTCGTTTTGGGGCGAAACACGTGTCGTGTTCTCGACTTCAGTGGTGTATATTATCTAGTGGTAGTATTGTAGTGGTTGGTGGAGGGTATCTGGTGGCGGTTCCTGGTGGCGATGATAGTTTGTTTGAGCACGCTATTGAGGGACGGCGGGCGGCGCTCTTCAAAAAACTAGGTCATATACACCATTTTTATATTTTGCATGCAGATCTTAGCAAATTAACTTACCTTCCTTCATTATAATGGTTTTCCGCAAAGTAACGTCTGATTCTATTAACTATATGCACGCTGGTCACCGTTTATTAATAGCTCCAATAAAGGAAATATATTGACTGATCAGAGCATTAAATTTAGCTAAAAATTGTTACCGGCAATGTTGTTTATGTTGTCGCTTTAAGAGAAAGGTTGTTAAATTGTTTAAGAAAAATGATCGAATTAACTGTGACATCACAACGTCTGTCACCTTATACTTCCCGTGCTCATGGGTGCTGTAAAGCGCTCGAAACGTCAGGTTATAACTAATTAAAATTAAACACAATGCTATTCATTAACTAAGATTTATTAAATGTTTACGTACATATTAGGCGCTATAATATCTCTTGCGCAGTTTATAGCTTCCTGCTCCGGAATACAGTCCTTCCCTGGTAAAGGTTACAGGTATATGCTACAGGTATATGCAGTATTCATTGATGCAATATCTATTCATCTAATGATGATTGTTTTTAATAATAAAATATCTACCCATGAAATTTTTATAATAAGTGATATAACTTTATAAAAACCATTTTAGATATGGATCCGGAACATCCGAAAACGTTTCTGGAGTTACTTATGAAGGCTTCCTCTGGACATAGTGCATTATCGAATGCTGGATTGAGGGAGGAATTGTTAGTCCTTGTGGTATCTGGCACTGATACATCAGCTATCGGAGCTTCATTCATTTCATGTACACTTTCACGGTATCCTGATACACAAGAAAAAGTTTACGGGTGAGTATTTGATAGTTTACAATGAGTGAGTATTTGATAGTTACTAGCCATTTTCTTTGTGCTTTTTGTAGATTATTTATTCCTCTTAATTAACATTTTAAAGTTTGTATAGCTATATTTTCATAATTGGTGTACCATCCCGGCACCTACCCATGCTGCTTTGATCTCATAAACACAACGGTGAAGCTTTAATGACAAAATTGAATACTGAAAATGTCCATACAAAACTATTTGTTTTGTAAAACTTTACGCGACCCTAACTCAGAAAGTCGTTGCCCCGAACCACAGAACAGCAGATTTTCTGAAGCTTCATGTTATCCTTGTACTTGTGAGTTCTTTCGATGGCTGCTCAATGGAAAAACGCCCAATAAAATTTATGAGTTTATTGCCTCGATCAGCTGTATAACAGGGAAGTCACCTATGAGTTTTAAGCAAATTCTTTAAGTCGACGTATCTCCTACACGTTACGGGGCTCATTATATTTGCCTGCCGGGATGTATAGGACTTTATGAATGACCCTGTATATATATATATATATATATATTATATCGAATATATATTATTAATATATTATTACTACTTATAAACTCAGTTATTTCTAACAACAAATATATATAATGTTTTCTTTTATTTACGCGAATATTACACATTTAAATAAAACAACTTTTTTACGGATTTTATCGCGTTTAATTTAGAACTATTTTTACCCGACGTTTCGGACGCTTTACAGCACCCATGGTCACGGGGGGACTGAGGTGACAGTTGTCCCGATGTCATAGTTAACCCGGAGTACCTTCAGCTTTTAATTATTATTTGTAGTCCGATCTACGCAGAAAGAGCTTACTGTGTCTTGAAGCGTTAAAGAACACATAGCTGATGTGAAGCATCGACGCTCTAGGAAGTCTGCAGTCTGCGACCATGTTCTGGATCATCCCAACCATTACATCAGATTTGATAGACCACAAATCCTTGCAAAAGAACACCGATTCCTACCAAGGATGATTCGCGAGGCTATTGAAATTAAAAAACATCCTAATTTCAATAGGGAAGATGGTTGGGTATTACCATCGGCTTGGGATCCTATTATTAATAAAATTAAATCAAAAACCAAGCATACCACTGCAAGGCTTCAAGACACAGTAAGCTCTTTCTGCGTAGATCGGACTACAAATAATAATTAAAAGCTGAATGTACTCCGGGTTAACTATGACATCGGGACAACTGTCACCTCAGTCCCCCCGTGACCATGGGTGCTGTATAGCGTCCGAAACGTCGGGTAAAAATAGTTCAAAATTAAACGCGATAAAATCCGTAAAAAAAGTAGTTTTATTTAAACAAATATATACATACATATTTCTCGCATTATCTAAAAACTTGACGTCCGGCAAGCCCAATATCACCAGTTAACCACCTTATGTTTTCATCCTTTAAATATTGCTATTGTACAATCCAATCACTCAATATTTTCACAGGATTCAATATCAATCTTAATATAATTGCAGCTCACTAAAGTGACGAACTTTGTTAATTGTACTACTATAATAAAGAAGAGTTTTTGTTTATGAAAGCTAGTCTAATCTAATCCGTAATAGTAAATACTAATCTGATTAAAAATATTTTTTTGGTATAGATAGCCTAAACTTTATGCTGCAGCCTAAAGAACCGCAATCTGCAAACCGAACATTACTAAGAAGTGCCGAACGGCAAAACTTCGCGTACCAATTATTACATGTGCATTAATTTCAGAAATTAAAATATGTGGTAATTTGTAAATGCCGTGGTACGAGTAGCTCAGGGGCTAGGCGCTCGCTTTAAATTTCATAGTACGCGAGTGACCTGGGTTCGATTCCCGGTGCCAGCACCACTAAAATTGTTAGTTGCAATTTTAAGTGCTGATTTACCACGTGCTCGGCGGTGAAAGAAAAACATCGTGAGGAAACCCGCATGTCTGAGAAATAAAAATATTTCGAAGACATGTGCAGTCCGCCAACCCGCATTGGAGCAGCGTGGCGGATTTCTTCTAGCTCCAAAACCCCAGAAATGAGAGGAGGCCTGTGCTCATCAGTGGGACATTTATAGGCTGAAAATTTACTTCTTTTTACTTTTGTAAATTCTATCACAGTTTTAGCGATTAATTTCTTTAAGGCTATTTCGGGAAAATTTACGCATTCGTTTTGTTTATCAATTTCATCTATACTAGGTTTTATGTTTTTTACATAAGAGTTGTCATTGTTGATTTGTTCATTATAGTCTAGAGAGTAAAAATTTTTCACATATTTAGGATGGGGATAAAGGTCCTGAGGTGATTGATATTTATCATTATATTGCGAATCTCGAATTTTGTTGCAAAATTGCAAGTCTCCAACTTTAATTTGTAAATTTTCAAGTTCAATCGTAATAAATTCCTCTGATCTAGGGTCGCCCAAACGTTGTGAATGTAAATTCCTTAATGTTTCCCAAGTCGATATCTCTTCTCTCTTACTTAATAAGAATGCAGCTTTGCCGAATAGTCTACTCGTAATACATTGAAATGCGTACATATGTATGTCGGTTGGATATTATAGTCTGGTCCATAAAAAAAATCTTTTTTTTATTGGTTAACGTGGCGGGACTAGCAAAACGTTCACTCGATGGTAAGTGAAACGTCTGCTCATAACAGTTCGGTGTGGCACCACACTGCGCCCGTCACCTTGAGACATTAGTTTTTAAGTCTCATATGACCAGTGATTACACTAGCTCTCAATGTACTTCGAATAGAAACACGGTAATGTTTTCACACTACCGCTTCACGGCAGAATAACTGGCCTGGTGTAGTACCTACCTAGACAGCTTTCTTTCCTGCATAGGAATCCTACAACCAGTAAAGTTCATATTATATATTCGATTTTTTTATAAATAAATTCAAAATGCTTTGATCACCGTCAAACATAGGGACCAAACTCACTAAATCTTTCGGGATGATTTGAACAGATATACGTTCCCCAACTTGCTCCATTGTTAATATACACAACACGCTTAATATATAAAAAAATAAAAATTACGTAAATTGCATATTTTGTGTAGAAGTAAAATAATTTTGAACGATTTTAAGTAAAAAGTTACGATATATCGTCTTGAAGGACAACCAGAGGAAATACCTAGTATGAGACACAATTGTAAAAAGGTCTTACAGTCCGCTCGCTCCCATGCCTACCTGTAGAGCTGTTCTGGTCTGGACAGTATTCTTCAGCGCCCGATTTAACAGATATGTTTGGTTTCAGGATATCCGGAACCGGAACCGGCGCAAGTCCAATTTGTTAACGGATATATCATCGTGGATTTCCTACTGCATCAGTTAAGTTTCGGGAGCACCGCTAAAGGTTTCTAAAAAGACAACTTGTCTCTATAACTGTCTAAATAAGACTTAATATTATTTATTTATTTATTTATCCTTTATTGAAAACACCTTAAGCTAAGGGCTACAATGGGCGGACTTAATGCCTAGTGGCATTCTCTACCAGTCAACCTTTGTTATGGTGAAAAGTAGAAGGCAGGTGTTAACTAAAGAATAAAAATAATAATAATAAATAGGAGGAAAATAAATTTACGATAATTTTTATATGTAATATATAATTAAGATATATAATAAATAAGCTGTACATATATAAACACATATACAACAACCTAATGAACCAATAATTATAACATTACGTACACAAATAGGAAAATATTAAAATATTTTATACATAGACGTATTATGTTAATAAAAATGCTTACTCACTATAATATTGTTTTTGCATGTGGATCTACCCGAAGCCAGATTCTGACTACTGTGAAAATAACTGCTGTCACAGTTTGAGTTGAATCAGCGTCGCCCGCACGCAGTGCAATGCGATGCTGCGAAACCAGGTTTCTTATCTTTGCTGACTAGGAATTTGATGGAAGGTTCTTAGCCATAAGTTCTCCAAAGGAAAAAAAAGCCCAAAGATTGCTCTTAGCGCAACCGAACAACTGATGATACATAATGTTTTTAAATATTTCGCCTATGATCAAATTTTTCTTAAAGAAATTTTTATGTTTTTCAATCCATATAGATTAAAAAACATAATAGGAATTTTCTTAATAAATAAAGAAATGTGTTTTGAGCCACATCGCAATGAGCCACTTATTTTTCACGTAAATCCACCAAGAACTGTTTTCGTCAGTTTACTCCAGTGGATAACAAATTAAACTTTTTGCATACATAATACACTATATATACTGAGAAACTTTATGTCTATTAATGAATCATCATTCGGCAGTCAGTGCTAATTATTGTATCTAATAATATTTTACACGCTTTAAATTCAGTGAAAAAATAACATAAAAATGTTATTATCATTAGTGGCCATTGTTTTAATATTATGGATTTTTTACGACCAATGGAAATCCCGAAAAATTTTGAAACTATCTCGGATGTTGAAAAGTAAATTTCCAGCCTTCCCGTTAATCGGTCACGCCTATTTTTTATGTCGTTCTCATAAAGGTAAATCGAAATAAATCAGATTATTAAGGTGTTAACCCTTTTTATCACGGACATGATCGCCTGATATATCTGGAACTAGAATAATATTACATAACTGACATGCATTTTCTCTAATAAAAAAATTAAGGTAGGCCGTTTTAGATGGGGAGAATTATTATCTTGTGACGCCGACATGGCACAGTAAATATACAGCTAAAGCAGTACAGAAAATAGGCCCATTTGTTGAAATAAATATCAACTCTTCTCTATTGAAGCACTACGAGTTGTTATTTTTTTGTAAAAATGCAAAGTGATTTTGAATTATTAATGAAATATTTATTTGGCCTATATAATGATGTTCTCCTAGCCGATTTCGACCACGGCGACAACTTCCGAATATTGTCGAGAGCTATCAACTGCGCAGGAGATATTATAGTGCCACAAGTGTCCGCGCAAACACAGAGGCACTTACTCGTCCCAACCTACCCGCGTATGTAACGCTGATGCGATAAGATCGGAGGTAGGCTAGGCTAGGCTGTGTTTTAGTACAAAAAAAGCCCCGGCTGGGATTCGAACCCAGGACCTGCGGTGTAGGAGTCTTGTAAGTAGAAGTATGACCACTAGGCCACGCGGTCGTTCAATAATGATCAAATAATCGAATAAATTAACTAGTTTACAAATCAAATTGTATAAAACATGAACATTTTGAGAGTTATTTTTTTCTCCATTATCATACATTGACTTATTATAATTGCACATCAAAAAACTTATCACCCGTCAATTCATACTTATCAATTAAAAAGTAAAGTTTCAGCCTATAAATGTCCCACTGCTGAGCACAGGCCTCCTCTCATTTCTGAGAGGGTTTTTTTGGAGCTAGGAAGAATCCGCCACGCTGCTCCAATGCGGGTTGGCGGACTTCACATGTCCTCTAAATATTTCTATTCCTCGGACATGCAGGTTTCCTCACGATGTTTTCCTTCACCGCTAAGCACGTGGTAAATCAGCACTTAAAATTGTAGAGCAATATTAGAGGTGCTGGCACCGGGGATCGAACCCAGGTTACTCGCTTACTATGAAATTAAAGGCGAGCACCTGGCCCCTGAGCTGCCACGGCTTTTACTTATCAATTAAATAATTTTATATATAAATATACTGATTGCGATTCAAATTAAGCTTGTATTAATTAAGCATATTTTATTAAAGTATATAACACACATATTGACTATAATAGTTATAAGTATAAAAGTTATGTTTTCATTATCGCCATCTTTACTCATTCTGTTCTATTTACGAATGCCGCTATGTTGAACCCTTCGTATACAGTTTTTAATTTATATTATTGTTTTTCCAATATTTATGTTATGATTTTTTCCGACATTATCCTGAGTGCAATTTGAGTAGTTTTGATCTCTTATATAGGTTAAAATGGTATTATATAAAGAAAAATAATAAACTTTTAAAGGTAGGTTTATTAAAAATGGCTTCGATCAATACAGGAGATGATTAATCGAGTGGTTCAGAAACAATGAATTTGGCATTTTGTCTTAATAAAACGTGGCTTGACCCAAACTCGGATATTCGATATTAAGAAATTTCGGGTTACATGTTTATACATACTCCACTAGCAACACGCGGTGAAGGGGTTGGGGCTTATCTGCGGGCAGGTTTACAAATTAAACAACTTAATCACCCCGTAGGCGCTCTTGAACACTTGTGGCTGAAAGTAAAACTCCTGAATATCAAAGTTGCAATACGCATTGCTTACCACCTTCTCAAAATTAGACATCTGCATACGATTTTCATTTTATTTTTTTGTATTGTATAATGTGACGAAACGAGCAAAACGTTCACCTGATGGTAAGTGCAACGTCCGTCCACAACAAATGCTGTGTCACCCAGAATATTTCTGTGTGACACCACACTGCGCCCGTCACCCTGAGACATCAGTTCTTAAGTCTCAAATGCCCAGTGATTACGCTAGCTCTCAGTGCCCTTCACACCGAAACACAGTAATGCTTGCACACTACAGCTTCACGGCAGAATAACTGGCCCTGGGGTGGTACCTACCTAGACGGATTCCTGCATAGGAATCCTACCACCGTCTTTAAATGAGGCGCTGATTATTTTTGCACCAAATTTTGATCACTTGCTTTTATTAGGAGATTTTAATATTAACTGTATCAGCTCAAAAAAGAGGTGTATAAGATATCGTGCTTTTGAGACTTAATGGATACATACCAATTTAAACAAATAGTTAACACACCTACTAGAATCACAGCAGCAAGTGAAACACTTCATGAAGTGGTTTTCACTAGTTCTCAATGAGCACTGCGAGACAGGGCTTGTCAACGTGCTAACCAAACAGTGTCAAGATTTCAATATTACCGCGATTTACGGAACTATGTCAATACCACAATTATTAAGGAGAAACGTGCCTATTTTAAGCATTTATTACATAATGATGAAAAGAAACTGCTACATGGCGAACTATCAACCAATTAATAACCTGATGCCGGTAGTAATACACCAAATTTTTCAGCTGATCCTGATAAATAAAAATGATCATTTTATTAAGAGCATACCATCTTCCCCTTGCAAGCGAAATAATGACATATTCAATAGAAGAGATAAGAATTCGAATTCAGTCTTTACTTTCGCGGAAACTTCTCAGTCCTTCATTGCACGAATTATTGAATCATCTTCTACTCAATCTACCGGCTGCGATGATATCTCAATGTTAATGTTAAGCCTTAATCTGCCTTACTCTTTCGTTGCTATCTCAACTATAGTAAATAAATCTAATTTAGAAGGTATTTTCCCAGTGAAACGGTAGTGGTAGCAGTAATAACACCTATTCCGAAAAAGTCGAAGGTGGAAAGTGAAAATGATTTCAGACCCGTTAGTATTTTACCTGCACTGTTTAAGGTAGTAGAAAAATGTGTCCTTATGTAAATTCTTCTATACTTATAAATACAATACAATATTACCTTGCAGTCGGGTTTCCATAAAAAACATACTGATATTCTGACCGCTTCATATGAAGGTAAGGGTACTTTGCTGGTTTTGTTAGAGTTCTCCCGAACCTTTGACTGCGTCTCTATACCAATCCTGCTAGAGAAATTACAAGTTTTGGATTTTCTGCGTCTGCGTGTAACTGGTTCAAATTCTACTTTTCTGAGCGGCATCAAATAGTCCAGTGTGCTAACAGTGACAGTGACAGTCCGTTTGCTATTTACACGTCGGATATGACTCGTAATATAAAATTTTCTGGTTTTCATCTTCATGGAGATGATCCACAACTTTACGTCCATATTCCGCTGTCAATTGAAGGTGCTTTAAAGGCAGTTTCTGAGCTAAATCACGATCTCGAGACGGTAGTTGCTTGGTTCGAACAACACAGTTTGATTCTTAATCCCAAAAAAAGCATGTCTATTGTCTGTGGTACAAAATATCAAACAAACTTTTTGAAACAAATCGACACATGTATAAAAATGTGTGACTCCATTGTGCCTCGCCATATCGCTTTGTTCGCCTCATGATTGACGAAAATTATCGAAAAAATTGGTAAATGTTTTGCTGCCCTTAAAACAATTTATAAAATAAGAAATGTCTTGGACGAGAAATTGCGCTTTCAGCTATGTAGAACGCCTGTCTCACTTGCATTATTACGATATTGTTTATGGACAGTTTCTTTTTCAAAAAACTGCAGGAGCTGTACATAGGGTTCAAAATACATGCACGAGATATTGCTACTCCATACCAAAACGACGGTGTCGTTTGGCGGAGAAAGGTGTGTTAAATATGAGGAACACGAGAAATTTTAAACTGGCTTGTTTTATGATCTCGTTGATTAAATTTAAAGTGCCACCGTATCTATACAGTAAGGTTAAGTGGGCACCTAATAATGTTTGCCAAAGACTAAGATCTCATATCTATTCCCTTGTCGTACCTAGACGCAATCTTGCATAAACCCGGAGATGTCTTAAATTTGCTGATTCAAAATGCTGGAATGATTTACCTCCACCGCTTCGTGAGATGATCTCATTAAGTTGCTTTAAAAGGAAATGTCGGAAATGGCTTTTGATGCAGCAAACCCTAGGTCCGTCTGTCCATAATTAATATATGTATATATATAGATCAGAAAATGTGTGTGTGTATAAATATAAATATATAGCTTGTACGTACATTGCTTAAAGTTTTGTTTTAGTATCTATGTTATTTTTTAAATTGTTAAAATATGTTCTGTTTTCAATTTCTGGCTGGGATATAATATCAGCAGTGTACATCATGTGTGTGACCAAGCTGAATCCTAGACCCTTTTGTGTAAAACCAGTTTTATATTCAATATTATTAAAATTTAACTTTTTTGTAAACCTGATATTAGACAAATAAATTTTTAATTATTATTATTATAATATTGCTGCAAAAGCCGGAATAGTGGTAAATGTTAGGTTATACTAGTGAATCTTAAGATTTACCATCATAACTTGGTAAATGTATTACTCAGGTCGGATATGTTTGGATTCGGTTATGTTAGGTTGCTAACAAACACAACACACGAGCTGCGTTGTAGTTCATGTCAACATTTCATCATCATCATTTCAGCCTATCACTGATCCACTGCTGAACATAGGCATTCCCCATAGGTTGCCACAAAATTGAGTAGCTTTCATTTTAGGGGGAATTTGCCATAGCTGTTACGCTTGGCAGACGGGTTGGCAACCGCAGTTAATTTATTCAGATATTACAGGAAGATGCTGCTGCCCGTCTTTTTATTTTCTTTCTTTCAACTTTTACGACACCCACGAGATAACATGGGGTGGTAGATTCTCTTAAGCCGCTACCACACGGCAAATTTATTTATTTATATATATTTATTTATTTTTTAAGGGAAACATACAAATTATATATCTTATAAATAACAAAAACATCTTTAGCACATAAAGCAATAAACCATAACACAAGTCTCAAGATTCCCTTAGTCTTATTCTTATTATTCCCGCGACTGAAAACATCAGTTTTGAGTTTCGCAAATACAAAGAAATCGTTGAGACTCGAAATTTTCGAGATCGAGATTCCCGTGAATGGAGATAATTCTACATAAACCTTTTTTTTTGTTTCAGATCGTAAGAATTTCATGAAAACTATGAGTGGGGAGGCATTGAAAAATGGCGGATTAGTGAGTTTATGGATTGGACGTAACTACTACACAAGTTAGTTTTTGCTTCATTAATATTGCACCCCTTTTATATTTTAAATTATTTGTAATTGTCATTTTTTTGTAATTTTATGTGTACATAAGCCGTTAAATATATAACGGCTTTAGTAGTTATACTTTGTTGGCGTAATTATAATTAAAGTTTCCGCATTCCTTTGAATTACAATGGCTATAATTATTTATTAATTTCGCGTATAATTTGAGCGATACACTTTATTTTGCCGTGTGGTAGCGGTTGCCGTGTGGTAGCGGCCTAAGAGAATCTACCACCCCATGTCATCCCGTGGGTGTCGTAAAAGTCGACAGAGGGAAATTAAAACCAAGAGATGGGCAGCAGCATCTTCTTGGAACATCTGAATGAATAAACTGCGGTTGCCAACCCGTCTGCCAAGCGTGACAACTATGGCAAAATCCCCCCAAAACGAGAGCTACATACTTTTGTAGCAATCTATGGGGGAGGCCTATGTTCAGTAGTGGACTATTGATAGGCTGAAACGACGACAACGACGACTTTATTATCCATCTCTACTTAAGGGTAAACTTATACTATAAACAACATACATTTTTTTGTATCCGTCGCAATTTTACTTTAAACATGCCGAAAGAAGTTAAACTTGTTTGAATTGATTTAGGACAACTTAGTATTGGGTAGTAGAAATTTTATTTCGTAGAAACTAAAATTCTGTTTTATTACTGCTACAAAAAGGTTAAAGAATTCGGCAGATTCGAGGTGTTGTGCTGGGACCAAACAAGTCAAACTTATAATACTTTTATGTCGGAAACCGCGAGTATAGTAATCGTAGGATCTTTGTATTGGCTTTTATTTTCAAACCATTTAGTATTAGTTAGGATGAGTGAGCGATTCTGTGTTTGCGTGTAGTGTGGCATTATAACATCAACTGCGCGGGTCATATCTTCCGACAGTCTCTGAAAGTTCTTCTTGGTGGTCGAAAATCGGAGGACAGGAAGACATCATCAACATCATATATTTATGTTGATTATAATATTTATAATGACGTAGTTATGTAACGTTGTGAAAACGGACAAAATTATATTGACTTATCCGCAAAAGTCGAACCCACGACCCAGCGCACACATATTCATTAAAGTATTGATGACTAATTTTCTGTGCTCTATGATAAAACCTACACATTTCGCGGTTTCAGATCTGCTGCAGCTCAGATTTATCTTTTTCTGTTTTTTTTTCTTAACGAGCACCCATATCCGGAAAATCTATCTCTTGGTTATATAAAAGTGTTTTTTCCCTGTGCGGAATTCCATAGTGAACCCGCAGCCCATAGTGCAGAAGCACTAGAATGGCTTAGCCACTGCCAACCGAGCCAACGATTTCTAAGTCTATTTTAGATTTTGTTTTTTTTGTTATTAAGTATTAATAATTGTTTTTTTTTGACGTGAGTTTCGATCTTGATTAAACACATTACTTTTTTACTAATATAAGTATTTCTGGAATATTTATTAGTGGTCACCGATCCTGTCGCCGCAGAGATTGTGTTAAGGAAATGTGTGGACAAACCTGACCTTGTAGTAGTATTTCGTCATCTTGCTGGTAATGGAAGTATATTTGCTCCAAGTAAGTGGAATTTATAAATATTTTAATAAATTTTTAAATTAATTATTTTGTTTATATTCAATTTGATAATTTTTGTCATAATTTTTGTAAGCTTTGAAAAGAGATGCTCAAAAATAATTAATTGTTATATTGAGATAAGATAGTTCAATTTACTTGCTTTTAATTGAACTTGTCAGCTGAGCTATAAAACTGATTAATACTTCCAATTGTGGTCTCGGGGAAAAACTCCATTTTCACTTGCAGGTCTGGTAAAAATACCACTTGTGGTGTAAAGTATAAGGCGTTTAGTAATAACCTGTGGTATTTCTTTGACAGAAATAATTAACTGGTCCTGCATTAGGCACCATTTCAATCCCAAGACTTTTAGACTGTCTCATCGAAGTTAACATCTCCGGGCAATTATTCATTCCACAGCCCACTTTTAAGAAACATTTTATAAGCTCATGTAAACAGTTGTTCAGTGATAAACCGTTATAGAACTCTCGTCTATCACTATTCTCAATTTGGTACTAATGGTGCACAATAACGCCTCTACTCACTTTTAACACTTAAAATATAAAACCATTTAGTAACATATTCTAAAATTACACCGTCACATTGTTTTCGCTGACTTTTGCTAACCCCAAACTTCCTCTCTGGAGAAGTATAATACTTAATATTACGTATAATACTTACGACGCTTAATAGCGTTGCGTAAGGAAACACCCAAATCGCTCGGGTCTCGCGCAAAAGGTAGACCGGTTGTCAAATGGTTGTTAGCGGTTACGGTTCGTAACTACCGCTAGAAATATTTTTCGCACATAACATTTGACAATGCTCGTCAGCAGGTGTCAGGACAGGAAATGCCTTATAAACAACACTAGTTTGTCACGTATTTCCTCTGTGCATGAAAAACGGCTTATTAAATCATGAAAATAATTTCCTTGACTTCAAAAATTATGCGCTCACTTCATCTTCGTCACGTTGGAGCGTGCGCTGGAGCGGACGCGAAAGCGAACGCGGTATCTGCTATGCGAGCTGACCCAACGACAATGTACTCGTAGCTGAACATCGTTTCTGTGCGAATCAATCGTCGTCATCGTCGGGATCACCTTCGGGGCATTTTACATTGTTACCTTTTAAAATCTTGGCGAGTACCTCGGAGCCTATCACCCCGTCTCGATGAACAAGAATATTCATTGGCGAGTGAGAGCTATAAAAAATTATCCAGTCTTGAACAATCAATGTCTGAATGCTGAAAATTACCAGACATTTCTCTATTGGCTACAAGAGTCAATCAGAGAATACAAAAAGCAACGAATGAAGATGTAAGCAAGGCAAGGAATGAGCATAATAGGTTAAATGTTGTGGCAAAAGAAACCAAGAGAAGAAAGAAAGAGGATGATAGAGATGAATTTGATAGGAGTTTATCTGATGACTTTCAACGCAACATAAAGTTCTTCTGGAAGTCCATAAGAACAACCAGAGGTAAAAATACAACCTCGCAATTGGACAAAATCAGAAACAAGGATGAAAATATTGTGAAAAGAGGGGAATGCATCCTAAAGAGATGGAATGAATATTTACTTATTTGAGAAAATAGTTATTCAAGTACAGGTCCCATTCGGGGCCATGAATGAAGATTTCAAAGAAAGTGATATAAGCATGGAAGAGATCGTGGAAGCGTTGAATAGTATGAAATTAGGCAAGGCTGCAGGATATGACAGAATTATAATAGAGATGCTGAAAGCTGGACAGGACGTGGTAGCTAGTCAGCTGTACCACCTTTTTAACCATTGCTGGAGGAACGGCAACGTACCAGGAGACTAGTGCAAGGCCGTCATCGTACCACTTTACTAAGGAAAAGGGTCGCAGCAAGACTGCAAAAACTACCGAGGCGTTAGCTTGCTCAGCATTGTCAGGGTAAACGGGGCGTACACAGACTGGTTTAACATCAAAAAAGGTGTTAGGCAGGGATGTGTGGCTTCACCGTGACTACCTTTTTATAGACAGTAAAATATAGTGTAGATAAGACGAAAGTATTGATTTTGAAAGAGAAGAAAGTATGTCGGATTGCAGAGTTCTGATTGAAGGAGAAAGAGTGGAACAAGTGAAAGAGTTAGTATATTTGAGTTAAAAATTTTTGAGAGACGGAAATTATGATTGTGATATTGAACGAATAGCGTTGGCTGGAAATAAATTATATGGAGCCCTGCATAATTTTATGTGCAGCCAGAATGTATCTAAAAAGGCACGACTGGCTATACATAGAGGAGTACTGGTCCCCAGACTTATGTACGGTAGTGAATGTTGGGTCTGGCAGAAGAAGCATGAAAATAAGATTAATGCTGTTGAAATGAAAAGTTTGAGAACTATAGCTGGAGGACAAACTGAGAAACAAAGTGATAAGAGAACGTTGCGGTGTGGTAGAAGATGTAGTGACGAAGATAGAGAAAGGGATGCTTAGATGGTTTGGACATGTAGAGAGGATGGATGAAAGAAGATTGACGAAATAGATTTATGAGGCGAGTGTGAATGGGCAAGCCGGTAAGGGTCGACGTCGTCGTCGGTCGACTTGAGAACCTCCTCCGTTTCTTTTGTCGGTTCAAAATAGGTGAATAATTGTAAAAAAAAATTAATAAAAGACTGACTAAGCGCGACGACTAAGCCATTTTTATTTCCGACCTGTGTCTTGCAGAGGACAGTTCAGAAAGTGCGCGTCCTAGCAAAACGCGCTATTAAAGAGCCCGATGTGTACAAGGCCTAGAGATTTGAAACAGCGTACGAACGCACATAAATGCAGAACCTGGAGACGGTACTACCATTAAAACATGATACGCATGATGATAAAGCTTTTTAAACTTGCTTACTTTTTCGGACTTTTCTTTTAGATGGAAAAATGTGTGCCAATTTTTTTTCAGTGAGTCATAAATAATCGTATAGAGAACCATTGTTTTTTCATATTTTTACAACTACTTTCCTTGATAAGCCTGCCCTGGGGGTTTGCTTCATGGATTTTCTTCAAAGATTTTTAAGATACTCGTGACCTTTTACCCCAGAGGCAGATAAGAGCCTATGATTAAGTATTTTTTTTTTCATTTTTGAAGCACTGTAACACAAAAACGCAGTGACGTAGATCCTTAATTGACTAGACCAATTCGATTAGTATCGATCAGAACTTCGATCTATATGGTATGCAACATAAGCAAATCATATACTGCTATGCTCGACTGCTCTCTAACTACTGACGTTGGTATCCCCCAAGGTATACCAAGTCGGATAGATACGTCGTTATAATCATTTTATTTTTTGGCAGTCCTTAGATCAGACAGTTTTGTGCCTAGACGTTTAATAATGCAATAAGCACTGAATTTTATTTTTTCCAGCAAACATTTGGCGGCCACGGCGCAAGATACTCGCACCGGCATTCGCCATTAAGAATCTCCGACTATTCGTAGAAATATTCGCAAAGCAAAGTAATTCTCTTGTTGAGAACCTTAAACCAGTTGTCGGCACTGGCGCCGTCTCGATTTCGAAGTATTTAACATCGTATAGTTTGGAGTCTGGATGCGGTTTGTATTTTTTTGTTGTATGTATAATAAATAATTACAAAATATCGCATTATAATATTTTGTGTAAAATATTTAAAAAAAAATCTACCAAACATATGTATCATTAATCAGTTTACCTACCCGCATGCTGATATATTTTTATTATTCTACCGCCAAGCAATGGCTTGCTGGTCTCTTCACATACTTATCATAACAATTCTAATAATAAAAGTATGTTTTAGTCTACATAATATATCTTACTTCTAACGGTATTTTGGAAAGAAAGGGTTAAGGATAATTAGGTTTAATTAGGAATTTTTATGTAGAAAACGAATTATTAAATACGAATACGAATTATTAGATAAACGAATTATGTTAAAAGACTCGATTCGGGTATAAAATTAAATGACATGCAATACATGAAAATAGGATGGGCGCATGACATGGACTCTGAGCCAAGAAGCTTCAAGTCAGAGTTCCAATCGAGATGGCAAAATACTAAGTTCCCCGTTAAGGTGAAGTACAACTCAGTATTCGATTCACAGTTACTCTTGTCTCTTTGTCTTATTTTTTGAACCGGTGTAGATTTTGACATTCATAAGAGCTTTATACAAGCTTAAACTTTTTTAACGAAATTTTTCCACAGGCTATATTACATTTCCTCGAATTTTATTTATTTATTTAACATCAGGCTTAATTCTACCATTACAGAATTTTGAATGGAACGCCATAGTGTACAGAACGAACAAGTGACCTTCAGAAAATCGCTCGAACATCAAGTAAAAATGTCTATTCTGTCTACAGCTTCATTTTGGGTGTGTGATGCGCTCGTAATTGGTGCCTTGCTCATTATGTTGGTTTTACCATGCGGTATGGCGAACATAATTATAGACGTTTAAAATAATGTTTCGAAACAGTATGTAAATTCAACACCTAACGTAATTAAGGCAAAACTTAAGTCAAGGCATATCAGTAGTAAAGTCTATCATATTTACATTGACTACACTTCTGACGACACTGATTACAATAGTATTCAACGTTATTGCATCGACCGTACAGAGTCATAACCGTTAGTTATCAAATGGACGTTACTTATCCAGAATTTTGATTCCTACTATTATTAATTACAATTGTGATGATGATTAAGATTTTTTTATAATAGTATTTTAATGAAGTTCATTGCCTTTAAATTCTAGATCTCTACAGAAAAAGCTAATATCGTCATCATCGTGATGGATCGGAGCTTGCTTTCTTTTTAAAAGTAATAAAATTTATTGACACAAAATTTATTTATCACGGTGTTACATATTGTAAGCTACGTTACATTTTTGTTGTAATGTATTTTATATTTTTGTTAAACTATTCATAATTTGCTTAGCCCCACCTAACTCCATATGAAAACGATATGGGAAGTAGGAATTTTATCTCGTTCCAAAATGGCGGTGACGTGGTTCGCCACCCGGCAACTCTCGTTTCCCGTGAGTGTGAAAAGTAATAGAGCACGTAAAAGTTGAGAATTTGCAAAGAAAAGATGCGAGAAAAGAATTTGTACGGACACATTACACATAAGATGAGGCATGTAAGACTGAAGAATTATGGTAAAAAACGTTTAAAAAAGGAATCGTCCTAGTTACTATTGAAGTGTGTGGTGAAGAGGGTGTAAGTTAAAGACAATGTGTGTAGAGGTGCAAAAGGCAGTATCCGAGAAAAAAAGCCTGGATGGAATGGTTCTCTATAAGAGCCAATCAAAAATGCTAAAAGCATTAATGAGGCTACAAGCAAAGCAAGGAATGACTATAACAGGTTTAAGGGTTGGCAAAAGAGGTTATAGTAAGAAATAAAGAGAATGGCAGAGATGAATTTGAGAGGAGGTTACCTGACGACTTTCGAAACAACTTTAAGTTCTTCTGGAAGTGCATAAGATCAACAAGAGATAAAAATACGCCCATCCGAGGACATGAATGAAGGTTGCGATGAAAGTTATATTAGTATGGAAGATATTGTGGAAGCGTTGAATAGTACGAAATTAGGCAAGGCTGCAGAGTATGACAGAATACGGTAGAGATGCTGAAAGCTGGAGAGGGCGTGGTAGCCAGAACCACCTTTTTAACCTTTTCTGGAAGAGAAGCTACGTACCAGGAGACTAGGGCAAGGCTGTCAATGTACTGCTAGAACACACCGCCATAAAGAAAAAGGGTCGCATTAAAACAGCAGAACTACCGAGACATCAGCTTACTTTGTATCGTCGGCAAACGGTATGCAATGGTTTTGATAAAAAGTAATGAATGACTGAAGAAAAGATATGGGACATACAACTGGGATTCTGGAGAGGAATAAGTTGCATTGATCAGATCTTTTCCTTACGGAGCATAGCCGTAAAATTCTTGGCCCAAAGTCAAATGGTTTACAGCGCACTCGTGGACTTACGTAAATGAATATATCAGAGTGGTGAGGAATCTACTGTGGTCGACAATGTCTATATGTATGGGGTGAAAAGTACTGAAATCACTCTATAAGGATTCCAGTGCTTGTGTTAGGGTAAATGGGGGTTTACATAGGCCGGTTTAACATCGAAAAGACAGACATCAAAAGATCATCGATGTTAGAGTACGTTTGGATTAAGAATGAATGATCTGGCATTCAATGAAATGCCCCCTATACGCTGATGATAAAGTTAGATTAGAAAATTTCTATGAGTTATAGTTCACATCAAGTACTAAAACATACATGGTATCAGTGATTTTAAGTCACAGAAAACACTGAAAAATAAGTTTAAATAATGTGCAGTCATTCAAAATAATTCAAAAAAATTATGATGTACTCTCGTTTATATTACCTAAAACCTCGCGTTGCCACCTATGTAAATTAATTAGTTTTCGAGATATGTATCTTTACGCTAAGGACGTGCTTCCGCTCTTTTTTGTTCCTTGTCTGAAGATCAAAGCGGAGTGCAATCGCGAAAAACATCAATAGCGTTCGTCGACATTAAAAAACAAGTTTCGATATAGTCTGTTACCAGAGGGCCGATTCGTGATGCTTATCCGGCTATACCCCTTACCAGATTTCAACAAGAATCAATAAAGTATGAAAACTTATCTGGCACTTTAAAATGAAATTCTACCCATGAAGCAAATGTGTGTGCTCTTTATAGGTCTCTGTCTGCAATGAATGAAAATATTTTTGTCAAACGAAACATAGAAACTATAAACCTGCTGATTTTGTTTATTTAAAAAAATCGGCTTTTGAAGAATTTCGTTTGAAGCTATTTGACTACTTAATACAAAACACTCAGTAGTACGAATCAACTCACGAGTACGGATTGATGCGTTGAAAATCGGATTACACGACAATCGAAACAAAACAACGAAATTACTAAATCTGGCATTTATAACATATTTGCGCATTTTTCCACATCACATTCGTACTCCTTGGTATTAGACGTCGTTCTAGCTGACCGTCGAAACTTCAGCGGTGCTGAATTAACTTTCTAGTGTGTATATCGACGTGATTCAGTGCTTAAACAGCAAAGCTACGATGGCTATCCGAGTTCAGAACCACAGTAAAGATTAGATACAGAACAGATCCAATTGCAGAAAGGTGTAAGATTCCCGTAACTCCTCGCCGCTGCGTTGTCTTCAAGCTACTGGACTGGAAAGGATAAAGTATTAACATCAATAGCGAATACAACCACCCACTCACCACACAATCACCTTAGATTAGCACTATGCTCACTACACTATTGAGATAGTGTCTCCCAACGGGTAGGTCTTAAGATGAACATGGACAAGGCGAATTTCATGTGTAACGTCCATGTCACACCTATGCTCGAAGTTAAGTAGTAGATGGACCGACTAGGTAGGTCCAATTTCGACCAAAATTTCGAAAAATCGACGAATAATAAAAATACTTTGTAATTGTAGTGTTTTTCAATAAGTGCGGTGATGTGAAGGCTGTATCAATTATCTGAGGTAACCACAGCAGGGTCAGTTATTCTACTGTACGTTTGTACATCTGTACGTTAATTTGTGCAGCAAATATTTATGTTTTGGTACCTGTTATTTTTTTAAAATATTGTATGTGTATTGTAATTTTACATATAAAAGGTTTATCTATCTATCTGTCTATCTATCCATTGTGTTTCGGTCTGAAGGTCTTGTGGGCTAGTGTAATCACTGAGCACTGAGCGCAGTGTTGGGAGCCACATAGTAGGGCAGACCGGGGATAGTTGACCACGTTTTTGGTTATAATTTTTTTTTTTAAAACTATTGTCTTTATGTTAATGAGAAATATTGTAAACTGTGCCAAATGTTCTATGTGAATATTATTAAATAAAATCAGGATTTTTTCAGTTTTGGGAAACCTCTCCGCGATGGTCGACCTGCCCAGTGACAAAATTTAATGTGTAATAAAAAATTCACAGAAATATTCTTGGTGACACGGCATTTCTCATTGGCAGACGTCACTTTATCCGATAAAAAAAAGTCATTAGTTTTGCAGAATTCTTCGCAGACGGGCTTATTTATAAATGAATGATTAATTTTTATCTCAAACTTTGATTTTTTTCGTAAACCATAAATATTTTCGAAAAAACAGCAACATATGGATCATAGTCAACAAACCGCAATACGCAATTGGCCTACCAACCCCGACCAGAGCTTCTGCCGTCAAAAATTCACTAAACTATTATCCTTGCATAATAGTCATAATACGTATTAGTATACATTCTATAATAATTTACTTTCAATTTCAAATTAAATTTATATGAGCTTGACTATAAATTACAATGTAAGAACGAAAAAGATGTGTTGATGAAAAACTACTTAGATATCCCAATTATTGATATTGCGCTCTAATTCGCAGTGAGACATTTCCTCGTGTCTCGCGTTCGTTGCGAATGATCGGTCAAGCAGCGAGCTTTCTTTGAGTGCAACATTGATTCTCTCAGTCAAACCTGCAAGAAGCTAGGAGCATCTAGTCTACCTACCCCAGTCCCAAACCAACCCCGGTCTGCCCTAATTAATTAATATAGAAATTTTCTGGGTGGTTTGTTATGGGTAGAAGCTGCACTTACCATCAGGTAAACGTTTTGCTCGTCTAGTCACTTTCTGCTATGAAAAAAGATGTTCATGGGCTGCGCTGATCACTTGCCATCGGGTAAGCCGCTTTCAAGTTGGCCTAAATAAACCGCATAAAATTGTTCTGGGTAACAACACACCTGATAAAACAGACGTAGGCTATTATCTTCATATGAACGACTTGTTCGTCTCATGATCTCATTTAATAAAAAACATGAGACATTAGTTCTAAAGTTTCATATTGCAGGTAATTACACTAGCTACGATGCCCTTTAAAATGAAACACCTTGATGCTGACATTCCATTGCTTGACGACAGAATAACTACGGTAGCAGCGATCTCATAAGACATTACAAGCAAAATTGTCGATATGTTCCAAACATCGAAGTACTCACGCAGTTTGTATTTTTGCAGAGACGATATTAGGAGTCGAGAAGGGAAAAGATGCAGATGCATTCATGGCAGCATTCAAAGAGTATTGTCGTTTAGCTATTATGCGTATTTGTAATCCTTTTTTGCAAATAGACGCATTGTTCAATTTACTACCCAGATCTACTAAATACTACAACAGTATAAAATTAATGACAAAATACGTCGATGAGGTAATTATAAAATAATGCTTATGTAAAAGCGCGTGCTTTTGTTACAATCAATTACCGCATATCTTGCATCACGATCCTTTAGGATCCCCAGTCATCAAACTTTGGACATATACTTACAGTTAAGTAGTTTAAAATCATACGAAATCGGACTGCTGGGCACAGGCCTTCATACATTTTTTAAGGGTAACAGAACCGTGAATGTTACGCTGCGCTGCTCCAGCGTGGTTCGCACGATTTCATCTGCCATTTACTTATGCATAATCATTTCAGCCCATCATTGGGTCACTGCCCAACATAGACTTTCCTAATGTTTCCATAAAACATGGTTATTATCCATTTTGTGTGAGGCCGCTCTATAATGCGTCCCCGAGTATGAGTTTGCCACCCGAAAATCTTACTCCCCCAACGGTTATCGGCTCTACGAGCAGAACTATATCTATTGTCTAGTATCTGTTATTTATATAACAAATATTGTTTAATTTTTTTTTATAACAAACAAGTCTGATAAGAAGGTATTACAGTTAATTTTTTATTTAATGTTTCAGTTCGTGGTATTCAAGAAAATGAAAGCTAAAAAGATATCGGACAATAACACTTGTACAAACATTAATGACAGTAAGTTTTAAAATGTTGTTATAAAATGAATATACGATTAAAAATGTTCAGTCGAACACATTATTTATCTACACTTTTAAAAATAATTTCAATATTTTTTTTAATAGTTTATTGTTAAACTATTACGGTCTTATTAATATGTATTTGAAGATATACATGAAGACCTAAACAGAAATCTCGATTAGTCAAGCAGGTGCGGTGCCGTAACTAATAAATATCAAGCCGTAGCAGTCGTAGGTCAGTTAGGTAAACTTGATCGTAGGGTGTTAAACCCACTGATTTATAATGAGCATGTAATAATGTATAGCACACACATTAAGAACTTAATGATAACATTTATTACCTAACCGTGCTGGTTCTTGTAAAGAAAACTAGCCGTAAAGCCTGTAGTTGTCTGAGGCTAAAAGTCAATTTGAGATTCTACTTAGAATGCAAATATTGACATATTTAACAGATTGCATCGAATCTTTAATGAAATTATTACTATGTCTTTCCTAATTCCTCTGAATGTAGAAGGATCCATTTTCTTCAACGAATTTGAAAAAAAAATCAAAATGTTTGCCCATGATGCATGATTGCCATGCAATCTTCAGTTTAATGACAGTTCCCCTTACCGTATTGATTTTCTTACAAATGTGTATGCCATTACAGCTGCAATACTCTGGAATAGACTTCTTCTAGACATAAGAAAATCGCCGTACAAGATATTTTTAAAACAGACATAAAAGAGTATTCAAGCTCATCTAAATTTTAATAAATTTGTTTATTATTATATGTATTTCTTAGTATCTTATCAAATTTTTTAAGCGCGCAATTGTATCTCTATAGCCGTGGTTACCCCTGAGTTTGACGCTCGTCTTAAATTTCATAGTACCGTGTGGTAGCGGCCTAAGAGAATCTACCACCCCATTCCATCCCGTGGGTGTCGTAAAAGTCGACAGAGGGAAATTATAACCAGGAGATGGGCAGCAGCATCTTCCTGGAACATCTGAATAAATAAGCTGCGGTTGCCAACCCGCCTGCCAAGCGTGGCAACTATGACAAAATCCCTCCAATATAAGAGCTACAAACTTGTGGCTATCTATTGGGGAGGCCTATGTTCAGCAGTGGACTTGTGATAGGCTGAAACGACGACGACGAGTGACCCAAGTTCGATCCCTGGTGCCGGTACCTCCTAAATTATTATTTTAAGTGCTGATTTACATCGGGCTCAGCGATGAAGGAAAACATCGTGTGGAAACATGCATATCTGAGAGATAAAAATATTTGGATGACGTGTGAACTCCGCCACCACAAACTGGAGCAGCGTGGCAAAATTTTCCCGGCTCCAAAATTTACGAATTAAATTATTATGCTCTACACAGTCAAAGGCCTTGAGAGATCACAAAACACACTGATAGTGTCATGAAAATTTTCCCAGGCCTGTATAACATTGGACGTTGAACACCGGCATCAGTCGTTGACCTTTTGTAAAGCTAAATTACTTGTCTTTTAAAAGATTAAAAAAATGTTTACTAAAATGAACGAGCAATTGCTCTAGTATAATTTTTTTAAATATTTTACTTAAAAACGGTGTGACAAATACATAGACTACCTGAAGCGGCTGCGCGTATGATATAACAACTTGCTATCTCTCTCTGATTTCGCACCATCGCCCGCTCTATGCAGAACCGCAGCGGTAAAAAATTAGTCTTACTTTACAAATGATAATAATTTAATATTTCATTAAATTATTTTTATTTAAAAATTTTACCACTGAGCGGTTTTCTTATGTTTAAATATCGGTACATATAACGCAACTCACAGGAACAACGGGGTTTTCCTTACACACTGTATGTTTATATGCAATTGGTTTCACGAAAACGGCTCCAACGAATTGGATGGAATTTTGTGTTAAGATAATGTTTAAATTTCCAAGTTTATATAGATAGGCGTTATACATGAAAAAGAATCGGGTTAACAGTGACAAAAGAACGTCTGACACCTTGGTCTTCCCGTTGTCATGGGTGCTGTAAAGCGCTCGAAACGTCTGGTTATAAATAATTAAAATTAAACATTTTAGTAAATGTAAGCTTAAGGATAGTACTTAGTCCTATCCTTAAGCTTACATTTACGAAAATGTTAGTTCTTAAACTAGACTTACTAAATGTATATGTATACTTTAGACGCTATATTCGTAATATCTCTTGCGCAGTTGATTGCTTCCAGCAGTAATCTGAAGTTGCCAAATTGGCCATCATACACAGGTATTGAGTAAGAACACAGTCCTTTCCTGGTTAAGATTATATATGCTACAGTGTGAACGGAATTAAAGTACAGATATTGTTAGATTTTATTCATTGATGCAGTATCTATTTATCTACACTATAAGCGATTTAACTTTATGAACACCATTTTAGGTATGGATCCGGAACATACGAAATCGTTTCTGGAGTTACTTATGAAGGCTTCGTCTGGACAGAATGCATTATCAAATGTCGAATTGAGGGAGGAAGTGTTAGTCCTTTTACTAGCTGGCACTGACACTTCAACTATGGGAGCTTCATTCATTTCATGTATACTTTCACGGTATCCCGATATACAGGAAAAAGTTTACAATGAGTGAGTATTTGATAGTAATGTAAATGTAAAATAAAATAATAACAGTAACTTGCCATTTTCTTTGCGCGTTGTAGATTATTCTTTTTAATCAACATTTTAAACCCACTGTCCCCATTGGACAAGGGCTCAGTTACACTCGTCTTGATCAATTCCAAACAAACGCTTTTTATTACTACATACAAATGATTTATCTCTCACAACAAATATTTAAATATTATATATAAATATTTAAATATATACTCGCAATGTCTTAAAACTTGACCTGCACCGGCAAGCCTTAGCGAAGCGAAGTTAATAATTCCATAGGATTGAATATAGTATACTAATGCAGTTCACTAAAGTGACGACGATTGTAAATCTTACGACTATAATAAAGAAGAGTTTTTATGTTTGAACGCTTTAATCTAATCCGTAATAGTAAATACTAATCCGATTAAAAGTATGTTTGGATTTGATTGCTCGTTTATTGAAAAGGTTCTGTAAAACTTTATGTTGCGGCCTAAGGAGCCGCACTCTGGGAACCGAACATTACCGAGAAACTGTGAAAACTCAGTACGCAGATCTGGGACGTACCACGCCGTATAGCGCAATCGTGTGTTATGGCTTATTTTAGGAGGGTTAACCCGCAGAGAACAGTTAGTCTCTTTATAAAAGCTGATAAATATTTTAATAAACAATTGTGCAATACAACTTACCGAAAACACTCAAACTAAAAATACTTATATAGTAACCACCACCAGATGGGCAGCAACGTCTTCCTGGATGGTTTTCATTTTCCCTCTGTCGACTACGACACCCACGGGATGAGATGGGATTTGATAAAATTCACGTGTGGTGGCCACACGGCCACACTAACAGATTTACTTCGCAACAGATTTCATTAAGCTTCATGTTATCCTGCGAGTTATTTCGATAGCAGCTCTTTTAATAAAACTAGCGTCAATCTACGCAACCTGCGTAGTATCCTATCGCAGATTCGGATTCAAATTCATGAAAAAAAAAAAACAAATTACCAAGAACAAGAACTGCCGTCCTTACAAATTAGTAGTTCTGATAATTAGAACAGTAGTAGTATAATGAAAAAATGTGTTATTTTACAAACGGATAAGAGAAGTATGCACCTACCTTATTCGCTGTGACTTTTTAACGTCACCAAACTTGTCTTCTATCCTTTGTTAAAAAAAGGTTAATTACAATAAGTAATATTAGAAACGCCAACCCGCCCGCCAAGCGTGGCAACTATGGCAAAATCCCCCCTAAATGGGAGCTACAAACGTTTTGTGGCTGTCTATAGGAGAGGCCTATGTTCTGCAGTGGAATAGTGATAGGCTGAAATGATGAATATCAATTTAGTTTATTTTGATATACTAATACCAAAGGCGGGTTGGTTGGCGAACGCGCTAGCGATCAGAGGTGTCCTTGACCTCGACCTCCGATCGTTCACTAAGTTCACTTTTTCATTTAATCGTTGCTTTGCTTTGTAGCGACATCTATATTGCCACATGAGAAGCTCATGAAGTATTCCCATACGTCCATAATCGCGCTATAAAAGTTTTCTGAGATGTGAACTATACTTACAACATCTAAATATTACTAGTAGGAGGAGCGTCCTCCCCAAATCAGTCCATTCGATATGGCGGTTAGCTACCCTTTTCCTTGGCAATACCATTCGCTAAAGCTTAATCATTTAAGCTGTTTTGCATCATATTTGCGATGTAGGAGGGTTAATTTAAATTTTCTATAAAATCACAATTAATATTTAATAATGTTGAATCGGACATTCGTATTAATTAACTGATAAAACTTAAAGTCAAAGTCAAAATTTCTTTATTCAGTTAAGGCTTGTATGAAGCTCTTATGAATATCAAAATATTACCCGGCAAGAAACTCTTTCTTTTTTTAAATGCCATATTACATAAAGTCGAAAATTACATAAAAATTATATCATAAATTTAGTAGCCAGGGTAAGTGCAGAGTAAGAATTATTTCCAAACGCTTTTATTTCAATACGCTTTTTCTAATAATATCTTCAGTTTTGTGAGTCACACTTTTAGGAATTTTGTTGTAAAATTTTATCGATCTACTAAGAAAAGATTTTCTAGTTTTGGTCAACCTAAACACAGGAACATCTAGCGTGTCGCCTCCGCCTATTCTACAGATTCTTCTGAAGTAGCATTTAAGTATTAAAGTTAGTAAAATATTTCATGCTAATATAAGTAATTGAAATTACTTATTTACCCTGTTTACAAAAAATTCATTTCCGATTTTTTTTTATTTAAAAAAACGATGTCTCACAGTAAGATTTTTGCCTGAATGTTGGGTGAGTTTCACAGATACGAATTTCAAATGTACAACACAACCAGACCCGAAAACCAACGATTTGTAATTTTGCACAAATGTTGGCTCCGGCTGGGATTCGAACCCAGGACCCGTGGCACAGTAGTCAGGATGTGTCTAGCACTACTCCACGCTGTTTACATATTATTTATTTTATTTTTATTTATAAATCTTTATTGTTTCCCTTACCAAGAAATGATACAAAGGGCGGACTTATTGCCTTTAGGCATTTTCTCCCAGTCAACCCATGGAGTGGTGCGATTATGATGAGGTGTAACAATATCCGACAAAAATATAATATTTACATATACAGGGTCATTCGTAATGTCCAATACATCCCCGCAGGCTGGGCTTATGTGCCTCAAAAAATATAATGAGCCTCGTAGCGTGATATCTGTAGGAGATCTGTCGACTTAAAGGATTTGTTTAAAACTTATAGGTGACTACCCTGTTATGCAGCTAATCGAGGCAATAAACTAATAAATTTAAATAGGCATTTTCCATTGCCCGCCCGATGACGGCATAAGTTAGAAGCAAGTTTTGTATCAAGTTATGAGCAAACGTTTTTCCTTCAAACAGCGATGAGTCCGCCCGTCGCCGGGAAAGTTTTTCGCTTCCAGCCGTCTGACAAAACTGAACATATTTTGCGTAATTATGTTGTGTGCGTGTGCATAGTGCGTTATGGTATGAATTATAATAATAATAAATAATATTATTATAATTATTAACGCAGACGCTGCCATATTTTTAACGTTTTGTTTAATGCCACGCCCTTAAATGGTTTCTGGGATTCCCAGCCGCTAAAGCAATGACTAGTAAGTAAGTAAGTAAGTAAGTGAGTGAGTGAGTGAGTGAGTGAGTAAGTAAGTGAGTGAGTGAGTGAGTGAGTGTGTGAGTGAGTGAGTAAGTAAGTAAAAAAGTAAGTAAGGAAGTAAGTAAGTATGATAAATCAACAAGTGTAGACGTGGCCTGTGTACCAGGCTTGCAGTCTGTTGCGGCGCTACCTCTGACGTCTTAAGTTACGGAGTAGTTCGTAGCGGGAGTTTGTATCGTTAGGACGTGAAGTCGTTTCTTAAAAAGTGAAATATGAGTTACGCTGACGCGGGGTACTTATGATATGATAATATATGTGGATGCTTGTGATGGCGAATTGTAATCATTTTATTACTACATTTTTTACTAAGCAATGTTGTGTATTATCACAGGCACACACACGTGCAGTGTGACTTTGTGTTAACCAAACTTGTGCTGTTTTTACCTAGCACACAACATAACATTTTACCTAACACAATATCTGCGCAGGATATTACAAGTAAGACGATAAATATTTTTTTATTGTAAAATCAAGTCATTTGGAGCCTTTTAATTTTTCGTGTTAAACATTTAAAGTAGAAATTATGTGCACTACAATATTGATAATATAGCCTCAAACAAAATATTTATCTTAATTTCCGAACGAACATTTCGCCTCCGGACTACCCAGCTCAAGAATTAAATAATTCCATAAATGTATGCGCAATCACAGAGCCACTCGTCTACCTTTCCATATCCTTTGTAACGCTTATGCATCCAGAATATAATTTCGGTGATGTAATTGCTGTTAGCCTTTTTTGGCTTTTACAGCTTCATCGGATACTGTGCTCACGGGCCAGGGGCGGTCGCGCGTAGGTAGGTGCCGGGATATTATATGGATTATGAATAACGTTGTATATGTTTCTTTCTTGACAATTTACCAACTATCTGGATAATGAACATCATGATACTTGTTTCAAATAAATTAATGTCACCCAAAAAACATTTAAAAGGTTATTTGAAATCTATGGGGAAAGCAACGATCCGGTTGCGGCGCAAGATCTTCCAAAACTCAAATATTTGGATGCTGTTATTAAGGAAACTATGAGGCTTTACCCACCAGTTCCAAATATTCTAAGAACCCTTGAAGAAGATATTCCTCTACGTAAGTATTATTTAATTAGTGGTTTAGAATTAATTAATTAGGGCTGTGCCTCAAAGACGCCCAGTAAATTAATTATCACTGAAAAAAGTTTTGAAGTTAGGTCCTTTTTTCATCAGTCCATAAAATTGAAAAAATGCAGTGTGTGATCGGGTATCGTTAGATAGGTCCTACAAAGGCCGAAGAAGCTTCAAAGTAACTATTTAATTTAAGACAAATTTTGGAGAGATACGCCTTCTACAAGCCTTAAAATGGGGTCTCACCTCTCTTTAACTTTTTATGGATGCGTTGGAAACAATATCAGATGGTACGACCTAGTAAAAATTTGAATAAGATATGGGATAACTATAAACCTTAATGCTTCCGTAGAAGATTTGCTTAAAAATAATTAGCAAATAGCTTTTTCGCGGTTGTATCTGTTTCGGCTAGTCGGTCCGGTTATGACAACAGCTTTCACACAAACCAACAAATATGCAACTCAAAACAAAAGAGGGCGTTTTTTCACTGTAAATTAAAAAATAACATTAACTTTAACAGAAACATTATTAAAGGGACCACGAACACAAGTGACAGAATCTGTGTAAATGGGTAAAAATACAAGCAATTTTTCACAAGTGTTCATAAACAAGTCTACTTGATGTTTGACGACGAAATATTTATAATATTTATTTGTATTTTTTACAGCATCAGGCATCACGTTGGTTGAAAAATCTGGTGTCTTGATAAACATATGTTCACTGCACCGCAACCCTCTTTATTGGGGCCCCGATGCGAAAGAGTTTAACCCTGATCGTTTTCTCAACAACATTACTCGGGTCGTCGGGTTCGGGTCCTAGAAACTGCGTAGGTAAGTTCCAAAATGGTCTACGGCCTGAGATGTATTCTTTAATTATCTTCTTTAAATTAATTTTCAAATCAATGTAAACATCATAATCAATAAATAAATATTTGGAAACAGTAATACCTGGCCAACCAGGGCGTCAACTACTAAATACTGTCGGAAGCTAGCAATTGTAAATGTACAAATAATAATGTAATCAACACCCTGAAATCAGACCACAGTGGACAAATTGCTAGGTTTTCCTTTACGAAAAAAATCTGTCAAAGCCACCGCAGCTTTTAGACCAATTACTTTTGGAAGAGGAGAGCGGTTCACCGCCTCGTTAGCTAAAAGTCTTCCTACGTTTGTTTCTCAGCCTATCCAGGGCGGTTCGCACCAGGGCGGTTCGCACCGCCCAGAGTTACCGACACACAAGTCGACAGTCCGAATGGAGGCCCGCAACCTCCCTCGGACGGTCATTAGACGACTTAAAATCATTAAAGATATTCGAAATCGCGCAAGCACGCAGCGAACGCGACACAGTCCGAATTTCGATGTTTTTGTAGGAGTTTATTTAAGTATTTATGTTTGGGTCAAACCAAAACCTGGCACGCGGGCCCCTGGCTCGTGAGCACAGTATCCGATGAAGCTGTAAAAGCCAAAAAGGCTAACAGCAATTACATCACCGAAATTATATATCTCAGCCTATAGACCCTAACGGTTTTTATGAAACCAACCAAGTCACTGAATGTTAATAATAGTTTTAAATTTAATGATTGGGCTACCGTAGATATTCGTAAAAGTAGGGATAAGCTTTTCGAATTATATGAGAAGAAGACATACTTTCATTCTATACAGTTTAAGGAATATTTAAAAAATTATTCAAAAATATTTATGATATGCTGATGATATGCCATATCGATATATCTAATTTTTCAGGGAGTAAAATTTAATCTGCTGATAATAAAATTCAGGCAGTATGGAAACTTATACATAAGGAAACCGGTAAAATGAAGCCTTCCAACAATAAGTATTTATTTACTACATCCCAAGGAAGACAGCTGAGAAAGTTGTGAATTAGTCTGTGTATCAATTAAAGTACATAAATCCCATAGATTTGCGTAACTTGTATATTTAAAAAAAAACACTACTTGAATACATATAAAATTATAGTGAAATTGTCCTTCTAGCTAAAAAATCCGTTGTAACACTTATGCTATTAAAAAGAAGGGTCAAATGCAGTGTTAGAAACACGAATTTTACATTAACTCCAAAATCAAATAAAAAATGGTGTGTTCCACAAGTTAGCTTTGACTCGGATTCGAAACTATGACCCATGACTCATAAGTCATAGGCTGACTAAGCTACGCACTTAACAGTTTACGTCTATGCGAATGTGAAACGCAATAAGAGATCATAACTTGTGCAAAAGTTATCACCAAAAACGTCGTCAGTAGTTTGTAGATTGGTTTGTAGATTGTCAATGGTATAAACTAACTAAAAACAGACAATGTACCTAAACAGACTGTACCGTCAACTCATACAAAATATGTGAAGAACTCAGTAGAAAATAGAATACTAAAACATATCTATATTTAAACACGTGAAAAGAAAACTTTGTTTTCTAAGCATATTGCGCGCACGAAGGAGTGCGAGATTTGGCTAAGTTAAAGTTTGTATGGAGAAAAAGCGAGAAAGCTAAAATTTATGTATAATATGTGTTACAAATACATTAAATTGAAAATAAAACATTAATTATTTACGTTACTGACAATGTCCATCACATAATAGTCTGTGGTCAAACAGACGCACAGAGTAGAGATTGTCGCTACATAGAATTATAAAATGTTGTTAACAAATAATAACTCAAACCGGAATAACGTTCTAACTTAAAATAAAAATAAGAATTCGAATTACGAAAGTGGTCTAGTGGGCACTGGTAATAAATATTTCTCTAGCATTTCTTTCTTTTGTTAGACAAATTCAAAAAGCTGTCATAGAGGATTTGTCCGATGGCATCGCTAATTAAGCTTGATCTAATTGAATTGCGCCACACATGACACACAGACACGTGCAATTAACTCTCACACATACACCCAAACCTCTCGTATATATCCGCACTTCCACGAAAATATAGTATATTTTTCAGTAAACAATATCTCACATTGCTGAGGACAAAGAAATAAAAAATTCGTGTGAAAATGTAAATCTTTTATGGTCATATATGGCATACATTCCTAACATGTTTATATATTGTTTAATTTAAAGCTGTATTTTTAATTTAATTACATGTTTATAAAATATATAACAAAAAATCACATCTTATTTACAGGCTACCAGTACGCTATGATGTCTATAAAGACAGTGATGGCAACACTGCTGAGAAATTACAAATTTCTTCCGATACCGATGACTTCGGGGGACTATGTGAGAAAGTCATTCAAACTCAAATTCGACATCATGCTCAGAGACGCAGATGAATTTAAAATACAATTAGAGGCAAGACGGAAATAAACATATTATGCAGTATTTAAAATGAATAGTGAATATATATCAAAGTAAAGTTTAAAAGAAATAGTTACTAAAGCTTATCTTTATTGTGTCTGTTTTCTTTGTAGGAAGGACGAATGGGATAAAAAATTCGTTTCGTACCATTTTATTGATTACACACATTGTCAATATGATGCACGCCATTGCAGTGCTAGTCCTCTTCTTCCGATCGTTTCTTTTTTTTTTTGTAACAGTAAGCATGCTTGCAGTATGCACAACGAAGTCAAAGCTTTCGTTAAATCAAAGCATAGTCCTTCTCAAATGATTATTATCTGTACTTGTCAACATTGTACTTAAAATAAACGAAAGTAACTAGTTTTGTAGATTTATGTTTTTGGAAGCCGTGTTGGTTTCTTTTGATTATATTAAATTTGTTGCGGATAATCTTTCGTGCATATATTTCCGGAACACTTTCGATACGAACCTATTAGTTAACGGTCGGTAATTATTGATATCGTCTTTTTTACCTTTTTTAATCAACTTCATCTTCCTGCAACATCTGAATAAATAAACTGCGGTTGCCAACTCGCCTGTCAAGCATGGCAACAAAGGCAAAATCCCCCAACAACCCCCCCCCCCCCCAGAATTTCATGAAAATTAATGATTTTAGTGAGAACCGATCCAGTCGCCAAAGACACTGTGTTAAGACAGGTCTAGATAAATCCAAAATTATAGAATTATTATGTCATCTTCTTTGTTGTGGAATTATGTATACTCCAAGTAAGTTGGAATTATAAATATTTCAGAAAAATCGTATAATGAATGACGTGATTCCTGAGTTAATGTCGTCAGCTAGATAGTTCAATATTAATCGAATCGTATCGTATAGTTCGTATAATAATTAAATTTTACTAAAACTGCCTTCCGCTAACGCGTCAAGAGGGTGAGGGTGAGGAGTCATGCCGGCGTACCTCAAGGCTCAGTCCAAGATCCCGTGCTAAAGTACGGACAGCTATGAGCCGAAGGGGTAGTGGTCATCCGTTAGAGTCCTCATCTAGAATGTCATACATGCTTAAAATAAAGATGGTCAGGTACATAAACGGCATATCGATCAAATATTAACGGGAAAAGGTCGAAAATCACGATTTTCAATCACTAATATAAATTATCGTAGTGACAAAGAGTAAATTTGCATAAGCTATACGGGTACGCGACAACGTCAAAATACGATGACGATAGAATGCAGCCTTCATCAATAAAAATATAATCTCACACAATTTATAGGTAATATATTGTCGACCGCGTGGCGTAGTGGTTAGCGTAACTGACTTCTGCGCCACCGGTTCTGGGTTCGATTCCCAGCCGGAGGTAACATTTGAGCAAAAACACAAATTGTTGCTTTTCGGGTCTGGTTGTGTTGTGCAGGTGAAATGTATGTTTGTAAAACTCACCCACGATACAGGAGAAAATCCTACGGTGGGGCTTCGTTTTTTAAAAAATAAAAAATAATTAAAAAAAATTAATTTTAGTTATCAAAGACACAATCTTACTAACGCACATTTGGAATAGTACCAGCTTGTCGTTTACGTTAACAAGAATAACAAAATTTTAAATAATTGTTAAATTTTTTTTGTGGCGATGGGCTCACCACCTATCACACCAAGTGCATTATATTGTTTTGGTGAAACGTGGATTGTGGCAGTCATCTGTTTTTGTAGTGAGTGCCCAGTCTCTGACTACCCCTTATGGGATACAGTCGTGATCTTATGTATGTATATATGTTAATTTTACTATACTATCGCCGATAAGGTTGTTTACTTCTGATAGTTTATGAATGAGATATTTCTTAATTGTATGCTGATTCAAAATAAAGAAACTAAAACTTATTTTTTTATGTTTTAATGTTGCATATTTTGACAATTTTCAGGCATATTTTAAGCTAAATGACGTCACTCACTGTACTGAATATTTTATATCTTTTGTATGGACATATACACAGTTATATAACAAAATAATGGGAAAGTGTTATCGGTATTTCGGCAATAAAATAATTAATATTATTAAATATATCTATATTGTGGGTATAAAACGAACAGTTTTGATAAAACTGTCTGCAGTGAATCTCTGTATTTTATTGGCGCGTACATACATATCAGAGTGCTGTCACTATACTGCTCTTGGGAACGTTATGGGAAGCAGGAATTTCATGAATCGTACTAAAAGCGTGGCGACATGGTTCTCCACCCGTCGCGATTCGTTTCCCGCGGAGGCGAAAAGTGAGCTACGGGTGTGGTCTCTGCCTACCCTTTAAGCGGAAAGGGCGTGACTGTATGTATATATGTTTAACGATCAAAGCAGTGCACGTCGATTTTAAATATTTTAAATATCGATTCATATGTACTCGTATAACAGAAATTCATTCGTAGGTCATATTGAGATTAGTCGTTTTATTAAGGGAATTTGCCACTTGCTATCTGGTAATTTAGCTCATGAAATTAAAGATTTGATACCTACAAACGCCTCCCAATTCAACAGTCTTACGGAGGCAGGTATAAAAAAAAGTAAAGTAAAGTTTCAGCCTATAAATGTCCCACTACTGAGCACAGGCCTCCTTTCATTTCTGAGAGGGTTTTGGAGCTAGGAAGAATCCGCCACGCTGCTCCAATGCGGGTTGGCGGACTTCACATATCTTCGAAATATTTTTTATTCCTCAGACATGCAGGTTTCCTCACGATGTTTTCCTTCACCGCCGAGCACGTGGTAAATCAGCACTTAAAATTGCAATTAACAATTTTAGTGGTGCCGGCACCGGGAATCGAACCCAGGTCACTCGCGTACTATGAAATTTAAAGCGAGCGCCTAGCCCCTGAGCTACCACGGCTAAGAAGAAGGCAGGTATGAAGTCTGTAAAATTCTATCTAAAGAGCGTTAGGTAATTCTAACCTTACATACAAGAATTTACACAGTGCTGAACTCCCATCCGCTGGCACCTCTCTCCGCAAATCCCAGCGACCTAATCGTCGCCGTCGCCGTCCACTGCTGAACATAGGCCTCCCCATAGATGACCACAAATTTGTAGCTCTCATTTTGGGGGGATTTTGCCATAGTTGCCGCGCTTGGCAGGCGGGTTGGCAACCGCAGTTTATTTATTCGGATGTTCCAGCAAGATGTTGCTGCCCATTTCCTGGTTTTCATTTTCCCTCTGTCGACTTTTACGACACCCACGGGATGAGATGGGGATTCTACTGAATCCGATACATTCTTCATTGGCCGGCCGCTCACTTCTATCCCGTCACAAGATTATGAAAATCATTTAAAGGATAGACTGAGTGGTAATCAGATAATTGAGCAACTTCGCCAACATTTTTGGACAAGATGGAGCAACTCCCTGCCTCCTACCTCAAAACGAAGATAAATAAGTGTCTTGGAAGACGAGCATATTGGCGCAAAGCGCCTTATTCTCTAATATATGCAATAATTAAGTGTTGCCTCTTAGTATAGTGCCTTTTTTGTATAGTGACCACAGTCTATGTAAAAAATTTTAATCCTTTGTGTCATTAGGCAGCGATATGTCTGGAAACTAAGATTTTTTTCTCCTAGCCAATGTTAGGCACTGTCGAAGCTGGTTAGAAGGACATCACTATCTTTAATTTGAATTAATTTAATTAAAAAAATGTATTGTACGAGTATATAACTAACAAATAAAAATATACAATACCCTAAAATATGTATTTCTGCATATAGACATTCATACAGTGAAAAAATGATTCATTTTCGTGCATACACATATGTGTCATACTTGTAATCAGGTGCTGTTGGTGGAGGCTGGTCTGCTCGAGATTGCAATTTACTTATATATTAATTGAATTAATCTTCTCTAAGATTTGAAGATGAAGCGTGCTTTGGTTTTTCTTGAGACATTTGTAAATTTAATTATAATGTATTTTTAACTAAGATAATAAAGGGATATACAAAAAAGAGGATACCTACGGAGATTCTTTCGCCGGTTTCTTCTCCGTCATAGGAACCTCATTACGAAACGGCAGTAGATTGTAAAGAAATGACGTTTTACAAAAGAAATTTATATTTCTTACGTCGAAAAATAAAGAATTTTCATTTCATGTCATAAATATATTTTTAGTTTTAGGCTTCTTAATTTTTAATTAACATTCTTATATTCCTCACTTATGTTAATGTATTCGCGAACCAGCTGAGCTCCCGCCTTAAGCGTAAGTTTTAGGTTCGGTCAACTAAAATTTTTCATTCCAATTTCAGGGCTGGGAAACTTCAAACCTTCAAGAGCTATCATTAAAGTCCTTATTATAGCTAATCTAATTCTTAATACCATGTTCCTTTGTAATTTATAACACAGAAATAGTATATTTAATAAAAACATTGTAAGATCTCGCGTTGACCAATGTACATCATCTGCCTCTTTCAATTGATGTTCTAAATACCGCCCCGCTAAATCTATGAAAGCCGGCAACAATAGGCGTTTTAACTATTTTAGAAATAATGACGTTGAAATTGAAAAGGAATTGAAAATCGTGGACTGGGATAGTACTTTATTGCAGTCGTCCAATATAGATGATACTTTTGAAAAGTACAGTACTACTACAGTATTCTTAGTAAAATTATTAAAAAAATAACTCAAAATACTCCGTTTTGGTATTCGCCTGCATTAATTAAATGCCTTAAAGAAAAAAAAAGTATCACGATAAATTTTCTCTATTGCATACCTGATGTGATCAACTAATTAAAGCTTGTTTGAGTGTTTTCATCTGTACTACCGAGAACTTTTTTAAACTGATAGTGAGCCCTTATGGAGGTTCATCAATAATAAGAATTCTTAATGTATATCAACCAGAAACAAATATATAGTATATCAACCAAAAAAAAGTTTACTGGTGGTATGATTCCTATACAATTTTGTTTATAAATTGACAAAAGCGGGCGCTAAAAGTATTGCGACTACTTTAAAGTCCAATTCAAAAAAAAAAATTGAATTAATTCAAATTAAATTAATTAAATGAACCATCACCTCAAAAACATACCCAAAATATCAATAAAGAAATCAGTTCTCCAGCAAACTCCACAATAAATAATCATGACAGGAAAAGAGAACCAAAAACAAGCTTAATAAATTCAGATAAAATTGAGGATGAACAAAGTACACAAAAATCGAACCTGCATATTTCGCGCAACAGTCAAAAGAAAAGGAAAATGTGTATCTTAAGTAGCAATAGTAAAAATAAGAAGCTATTGAACACTCCTTAGCCGGTCAATTTGATTAGTGTCATTACGCCATTATTAACGGTGGTATACCGTTTTGAAAGATATTGATAAAAAATTGCAAGATTTTACTCTGGATGATTACTGCATAATTCTGATGGGAGAAAACGACTTTAAAAACATGGGAATATATTCCTTTAATAGATACAATAAGACAGTCGCTGAAAAAGATTATTCATACCAAGAAAATACTATGTTTACCTACATATGAATGCGGAACTCTTATACACAACCACAAAGTTGAAACTTATAATAATTTAATATATTTATACGTAGGTATTCATTCATACGCACATGTAATTGATAGTTATAGAAACATGGCATACATTATGTTCTCTTTTTTATCTGTTAAAATAAATAAATATGGTATGAGACAAATACTTCATTAATAAAGAATGGCAAAGCGCCCGGTGACGACGAAATTACAACGAAGCTTCTGAAAGCGGTTGGAAACCAAGTACAGTAGTAGTTCTTCAGAAGCTGTTTTATTACATCATCCAGGGTGGCGCTACGCTGGAAGCGGAGTAGAAACGTGGTTGTCTAGTTCTTCAAGAAAGGCGATTACTAGTGGTAGGATTTCTAGTTAATAATCCGTCTAGGCAGGTTCCACCCTTAGGGCAGTTATTCTGCCGTGAAACAGTAGTGTACAAACGTTACTGTGTTTCGGTTTGAAGAGCACTGAAAGCTAGCGTAATCACAGGGCATATGAGATTTAAGAACTGATGTCTCAGGGTAATGGGCGCAGTTTGGTGTCACACAGAAATGTTCTGTGTGACACATTTGTCAAACGAAATTTAAATTTCTTACGTCGAAAAATAAAGAATTTTCATTTCATTTAATTTAATTTGATCGAAGTTATGATTGATACAAATCGAATTGGTCTAGTCAATTAAGGATCTACGTCACTGCGTTTTTGTGAAAAGTTGTTTTGCGGAAAGTAGTTGTATAAATATAACAAAAACATACATACATACATACATACATAAGATCACGACTGTACCCCATAAGGGGTAGTCAGAGACTGGGCACTCACTGCAAAAACAGATGACTGCCACAATCCACGTTTCACCAAAACAATATAATGCACTTGGTGTGATAGGTGGTGAGCCCATCGCCACCATGCGCTGTTGGATGCACAGTGTAGTTTAATTCCTTACTCGCCTTTTAAGAGATCCATTGGATGAGATGGAGTGGTAGTATTCTTTTCTATTTGATTCATTATGACTCACTGAAAAGGAAAAAAAAATTGGCAGACACTTTTCTCACTGATTTTGAGCTGACTATTATTTTTTTAATAAAAACAAAAATAATTTTAAATTTTAGTTATTATTATTGTTTTGTTTAATAATTTTTATTAACTCAACTACATGTAAAATCCGAAAAAGTAAACAAGTTTGAAAAGCGTCATCATCATGTGTATCATGTTTTGATGGTAGTAGAGATGTCTGCCTCTTCGGTGTTCAGAAGGATTCTGAACATCATAACATATACATACATACATACATAACAGCAAATCATAAAGCACTATAACAACATAACATAACAGCAAATCATAAAGCACTATCTGAACTGTCCTCTGCAAGACACAGATATTCACTAAATGAAATAAAAATACCTTAATCGTCACGCTTAGGCTCTACCTTTTATTAATTTTCTTTTACAATTATTTACCTATTTTGAAACGACAAAAGAAACGGAGTAGATTCTCAAGTCGACCGGTTTATTTTTTAACTGTAACTTATTTGTATATGAATCGATTTTATTAGATTCCATATAGTTTTGGTCAAGTTCTCATGACGGGATTCATGAGAAAATCATCAAAATCTGCTGCGTTGAAGTCTTGAAGTTTTTTGATTAAATAATTTTTTGTCACATAACTACCTTTTTCGCGAGACCCGAAAGATTTAGGCATTTCCTTACGCAAAGCTACTAAGCGATATACGTCTCTAGAGAGGAAGTTTAGGATTAGCGATAGTCAGCGCAAACAATGTGACAGTGTAATTCTAGAATATATTGATATTTTTTTTATATTTCACGAGTTAAATGCAAAGTAAGTAGGGTAAAGTAAGTAGGTAAAGTGCGTAATTCCGCAACTTGGCGTAACCATAAAATAAGTACCAAATTGAGAATAGTGATAGACGAGAGTCCTACAACGGATTATCCCTGAACGACTGTTTACATAAGCTTATTAAAATGTTTCTTAAAAGTGGGCTTCGAATTAGTAATTGTCCGGTGACGTCAACTTCGATGAGACAGAGTCTTAAAATCTTGGTATTGAAATGGTGCCTAGTGCAGGACCAGTTCATTATTTCTGTCAAGGAAATAACACAGGTTATTACTAAACGCGTTATACTTTCCACCACAGATGGAATATTTACAATACCTGCAAGTGAAAATGGAGTTCTTTTCTCAGACCACAATCGCAAGTTTTATCCAGTTTTATTTTAATTCAAGTTTAAAGAAAAGCAAGTAAATTGAACTATCTTATCTCAAAATAAAAATGTATTCATTTTGAGCATATTTTTTTGACATTTAAATAAAACTACTTTTTTTACGGATTTTATCGCGTTTAATTTTGAACTATTTTTACCCGACGTTTCGGACGCTATACAGCACCCATGGTCACGGGGGGACTGAGTTGACAGTTGTCCCGATGTCATAGTTAACCCGGAGTACCTTCAGCTTTTAATTATTATTCTTGGTCCGATCTACGCAGAAAGAGCTTACTGTGTCTTGAAGCCTTGCGGTGGTATGCTTGGTTTTCGATTTAATTTTATTAATAATAGGATATTGAAATTAGGATGTTTTTTAATTTCAATAGCCTCGCGAATCATCCTTGGTAGGAATCGGTGTTCTTTTGCAAGGATTTGTGGTCTATCAAATCTGATGTAATGGTTGGGATGATCCAGAACATGGTCACAGACTGCAGACTTCCTAGAGCGTATTAAAATATTTATAAATTCCACTTACTTGGAGCAAATATACTTCTATTACCAGCAAGATGACGTAATACTACTAAAATGTCAGGTTTGTCCAAACATTTCCTTAACAAAATTTCTGCGACGACAGGATCGGTTACAACTAATAAATATTCCAGAAATACTTATGTTAGTAAGTAAGTAATGTGTTTACTCAAGATTGAAGCTCACGTCAAAATAAATACTTATAACAAAAAAACTTAACAAAATCTAAAAGAAACTTAGAAATTGTCGGCTCGGTTGCCAGTGGTTAAGCCATTGCTTGCACTATGATTGCGGGTTCCATTCCCGCACAGAGAAAAAACACATTTACATGACCCAGAGATGGATTTTCCGGATATGGGTGCTCGATAAAGGAAAGAATGAGAAAAACATAAATCTGAGCTGCAGCACGAAACCGCGAAATGTGTAGGTTTTATCATAGAGCACAGAAAATTAGTTATCAATACTTTAATGAATCTGTGTGCGCTGGGTCCTGGGTTTGACATTTGCGAATAAGTCAATCTAATTGTGTCCGTTTGCACAACGTTACATAACTACGTCATTATAAATATTATAATCAACGTAAATATATGATGTTAATGACGTCTTCCTGGCCGATTTTCAACCACCAAGAAGAGCTTTCTGAGACTGTCGGAAGATAACACCTGCGCAGGTGATGTTATAGTGCCACACTACGCGCAAAACCAAACATATAACTACTAAATGGTTGAAAATAAAAGCCAATACAAAGATCCTACGATAGCTTTAATCGCGATTTCTGACAGAAAAGTATTATAAGTTTGACTTGTTTGGTCCCAGGTAGCGGCTTTGCCGTGTGGTAGCGGCTTAAGAGAATCTACCACCCGATCTCATCCCGCGGGTGTCGTAAAAGTCGACAGAGAGAAAATAAAAACCAGGAGATGGGCAGCAGCATCTTCCGGGAACATCTGAATAAATAAACTGCGGTTGCCATCCCGCCTGCCAAGCGTGGCAACAATAGCTAAATACCCCCAAAATGAGATCTACTAACTTCTGTGGCACTCTATGGGGGAGGCCTACGTTCAGCAGTGGACTATTGGTAGGCTGAAACGACGAACGACGTTTGGTCCCAGCACAACACCTCGAATCTGCCGGATTCTTTAACCTTTTTTTAGCAGAAAAAATCCAGAATATTAGTTTCTTTGAAATAAAATTTCTACTTCCGAATACTAAGTCGTGCTAAATACATTTAACTTCTTTTGGCGCGTTTAAAGTAAAATTGTAACTAATACAAAAAATGTATATTCTTTATACTATCTAAGTTTACCCTTAGGTTGAGATTAGGTAGAGATTGTATAAGTTTTAAGTAAGTTAAAAATGTATTATCACTATTTGTCTATGTTTAGTTTTAAGTAGTCATTTAACGGTAGAGTAGAGAGTAGAGTACGGAACACGTCTTTTATTTAACACTTTACTTTTATGATTATTTTATTTCACAGGAACAGCGGTTTGTAAATTAATTACTGCTGTAAGTTTTCAGGTATGATTATACAATATTTATAATTGGTATAACATCCCGGCACCTTGCTACTTTGATCTGATAAATACAACGGTGAAGTTTGAATCACAAAATTGAATACAAAAATGTCCATACAAAACTTTAACATTATTTGTTTTGTAAAACTTTACGCGACCCTAACTTAGAAAGTCGTTGCCCCGAACCAAAACCAATTCAAAATACGTTTTCTTCTCCATTTAATTTATGGTACCCTACTAAGGCGTAATACGAACAGGTTTACTTCGCAACAGATTTCCTTAAGCTTCATGTTATCATAGTACTTGCGAGTTCTTTCGATGGCAGCTAAATGTAAAAACGCCCAATGAAATGTATGACTTCATTGCCTCGATCAGCTGTATGACAGGGTAGTCACTTATAAGTTTTAAGCAAATCTTTAAGTCGACATCTCCTACAGGTATTTAAAACGTTAGTTTAAAACCGTTTTTCAATCGTTAAAATGAATTGTATGAGGAAATAGGATGCCTAATGTGGGGCCACAGACTAGTCGTTCCAGAAGCAGTAAGGAGAAAGTCTTGCGAATGATTCACGAACCTCACATGGGCATAGTAAATCGAAAGCCATAGCCCGCAGCTACGTGTGGTGGAGAGGCGGTGGAGCGCTTGTGTCGCGAGTGGGCGGTGTGCGGCGCACGCAGACGCACCTCCGCGGCAGGCGCCCCGCTTGTGGCCCTGGCCCAACCGTCCGTGGTCCAGGTTGCATTTAGACTTCACGGGTCCGATTTTTGGTAAAACGTATCTAGTGTTAGTCGATGCGATGTCAAAATGGTTAGAAGTGTTTCCGGTATCAAGTACGGCAGCCACTAGAGTTATAGATAAAATAAGTGAGTTGTTCAGTCGTTGGGGGTTACCTAAACAGATAGTGACAGATAACGGCCCGCCGTTTTCGAGTAGTGAATGCAAAATTTTTATCTGTAGTCACGGAATCGATCACATTTTCACCGCTCCATATCATCCAGCCTCTAACGGCTTAGCAGAAAACGCAGTAAAAACTCTGAAGCGAGTCATAAAAAAGGCTGTCCAAGATAAACTAAACGTAGACCGGGCACTTTATTCATTTCTATTACATTATAGAAACACCAAACATTCGACTACCGGCGAAAGTCCGTCTATGTTACTACTGGGTAGGTGGTTACGCACTAAGCTAGACATTTTGAAGCCGGATAGGGACAAAAAGTTTATAAAGCGCAACAACGGCAAAAAGAATTAGCTAAAGGGGGAAATAGGAAGTTGAATCCTTCAGATGAGGTTTGGTATAGGCAGTATTTGAAGGGTGAAAAGTGGAGGGCCGGCCAAGTGGTTGACCGCATTGGTCCGAATAGTTACAAAGTAAAAAGAAGGGACGGCGAAATAATTCATAGGCACATTGATCAGTTAAAAAGGAAATCTGTAAGGGGATCAATCTCATGTCCTTACAACGAGCTAGGGTTGGAGCGTGGCATAGATTCTTTTAACGAGCCCGTGGGCACAGAGGCGGAGGCAGAGGGTCGGTCAGGGCAGACGGCATATCAAGACGACTCTGAAGGGTTAGAGGTATTGGGGATCGATGTTAGCTCGGAGGAGTTAGAGCTAGAAAAAGTTGGTAATAACCCGGGTTCACCAGTGTTTCAAGATGCCTTGCCGAACGTGATATTGCCTGCTCAAAGCCGCCCTATAAGACAATGTAGACTTAAGAAAATTATTAATTATAAGGCTGAGCTTAAGGAAAATTGCGATTTAGTATTAATTAGATTAAGTTGTTAAATAAAGAAATGGTTTGGAGGAGTGTAGTGTAAGGTAGTATATAAATAAGTTAGTAGTAATGCCGGTGGCGGGTAGGTTAAGAATTATATGATGTCAATTCATTCTGGAATAAATTGTTAACAAGTACGTGCGTTTTTCTGTCTCCTTATTAGAACATTACAATAAGTATACAAAGTCTTTTACTTGTTTCAGCTGTTTCTCCTTCAATCAGAACTCTGCAATCCGATATACTTTCTTCTCTTTCAAAAACCATTACTTTCGTCTTATCTACATTAATTTTCATTCCTTTGCTTTGCATAATATTAGTCATCGCCTGCAACTCATCCTTCTATGATGCTAATATAACCTGATCATCGGTGTATAGGAGGCATTTGACGGTCAGATCATTCATTATTAATCCAAACGCACTCTCTTTCAAATCTTTCAAGCATTTGTCTATAAATAGATTAAACAGCCACGTCGAAGCCACACATCCTTGTCTAACACCTATTTCGCTGTTAAACCAGTCTGTGTAAGCTCCGTTTACCATGACACAAGCACTGGAATCCTTACAGAGTGATTTCAGTGCTTGTATCAAGCTGTTCAACCTGTGGTGTAGGTGGTGTGGTGATGACGAATATATATATAATATAGTTTATTAAATAAGAGTCTAGTCAATAACACTTACACACTTTATTGTCCACAAAACACAGACAGAAGGAGAACACAGAACAAAGATAACAGCTTTAAAGCAGAAGGCAGAAACAGAGCAAATTAGATTACGATAAAATATAAAATAAGTCTTTAGCGAAAGCGTAATGTGAAAGTAGGTCGTGACCGATAGCAAGCGACATGCACCTGGCGTCGTAAGCGGTAAGCGACTGGCGGGCGCAATGTGCTCTCGCGCAACCAGCCGGCAGCTACTACGTCATCGAGGTAAAACAAATAATAATCGTCCGGTCGCGCGCTGTCCGATGCAGCCGCTACGGCCGGGGTTCGATGCCGGACATTAAACATTCGATGACTCGGCCAACTGGTATGTATGTTAGTATTTTGAGGTATGTGTAATGTAGATGTTATGTGTGTCTTCGTGTGTATGTATTTATGTGTGTAAGTTGACGAATATGGTGTTAGTGTATGAGGTAGCCTACAAACCCATATATGGACAATGTCGACCACAATTCATTCCTCACCACTCTGTCATAATGTCACTATGTTATGCATCCCATTCCTCTCCTGAATCCCGCATGTATATCCCATATCTTCTTTCATTCATCACTCTCTTAACCAACATTTTTGCATACATACTGCCAACAATACTTAGCAAGCTAATGCCTCGGTAGTTTTTGCAGTCTTGCGACCCTTTTCCTTTGTAAGACGAAACGTGAAGTGACGGGTGGCGATCCGCGTCGCCGCCATTTTGGTACGAGTTAAAAAATTCTTCCTCCCCATTGCATTTCCACGAGCAGTGTAGTGACGCCAATGCATATTATTGTGTAACTTTTTTTTATTCGATAAAGTGATGAAACGAGCAAAACATTCACCTGACGGTAAGTGCAACGTCTGCCCACAACAAATGCTGTGCCACCCAGAACATTTCTGTGTGACACCACACTGCGCCCATCACTCTGAGACATAAGTTCTTAAGTCTCATATGCCCACTGATTACGCCCTTCAAACCGAAACACAATAATGTTTTCACACTACTATTTCACGGCAGAATAACTGGCCCTGGGGTGGTTCCTACCTAGACGGATTTCTGCAAAGGAATCCTACCACCAGTAAAATTAAAATTCTGCACAAATAAAGGCTGTCTGTACAATGCCTTAGTCGCCCCTTACGACACCTTGATAGGAAAGAGGTAAGTGCTATTCTACTCTGCGGGACACCTATCGGATACAATCGCACATAATTATTTTGGGTACTTAATAAATAAATTATTTTCTTTACAAAGAGCCTACTCCTTCCTCAAAGGCGGCAACGCATTCGGAATTCCCCTGGTATTGCGGATGTTCATGGGCGGCGGTGATCACTTACCATCAGGTGAGCCGCTACCTCGTTTGCCCCCTCTCCTATAAAAAAAAGAGTTTGCGTCGCCGTCTAGCAACAAAACTTTATAAAACTAGAGCGAAATAAAATAGACGGAGACGAAACAAAAACTCACACTCCAAAAAATGTTTATAGTTTCAGTAGCAGATACTTCATTCGTTATGTTTTAATTCGTTACTATTTTTTATAGCCTATTTGAATATTGTCTTTGTAATTTTACAAGGCGAAATTAATTTAAAGGACTTAAAGGACTTCACTGTCGGATCTCATCCGCCAAATGAGAGCCGCTGTTGTAAGAGGCTCCATAGGAAATAATTAAACCGGTAAACACTGCCACCTTTTATAGTAATAGAAAAAAAAATATACCATTGCGTAACTGCTATCCTGGCGTGGCAAAAACTGCAATCAATGAATTAGAAAAATTAAGATAGCGAAAAGAATAAAAATAAACAAGCTGTAGTAACAATGATAAATTATACGCATTAGGTATTTTAAAGTTACCTTGTGTTAATGTTCAATCGTGGAATGAAAAAAAGTATTATATGATTACAAATAAATGCATATGATTATTATTTTTAATGCAACCTAAAATAGCTATGATGCAACCCAATGTATCATATTCATTATTAGGCACGCGCTCCAAAAACTATTGACAATAAATGATATATAAGTAATACATTTTCATAATACGATGAGTATTATGAGAATGTTATTACTCTTACTCACAAAAACTTACTTATTACTCACAAAAATGTCCGCGAAACTACTCGTATATGCCTAACTATTATAGTAAGGTCAGAATAACCGCTATTTGTTCAAATAAGTCAATCAAAAAACCGGTAGAATCGAAAGATACTAAATAGTGACTTAGTCAAGGTTGATTATGTACATGTAAATTTCTCTTTAAATTATTCTAATCGGACCTATCGTTTTGAAGTTACGGCGGGTATAAAAATGCTAAAAGTAAGAAAAAGGCCGCTGTGTGAGCGAACAGCCCTTCGCACGCCAGAGGTACGCGCGAATAGACTAAGATCTAATTATTACCTATCTACTCATATTATTTTTTGTAAATTAAAAACTATTGAATAGTGGCTTGTAATTTTAATTATATATTATTTTAGTCTAAAACTTTGAAAAGCTCTATAAAAATACAGCAGCCGCGGTGACTATCGAACGCCGCGCTAGGTGGTTGGCTCCTTTTGCGCAGCGGTCGAGAGCGGTCGTTTTATTTTGCTACCATAACATTAACATTTTTTTTATTTTTTTTATTCGGAAAAGTGATGAAACGAGCAAAACATACATAAGTTCTTAAGTCTCATATGCCCAGTGATTACGCTAGCACACAGTGCCCTTCAAACCGAAACACAGTAATGTTCGCACACTACTACTTCACGGCAGAATAACTGGCCCTGGGGTGGTGTTTACAAGGAAGCTCTGAGCCACTAAACTTTCATGGCTTATGTTCTCATAAATAAAACATTATTTTAGTAAAATAACGTAATCTTACCTGACCAGCTGCAGAGCCGCCGATGAGAATAGTCGCTACAAAAAATGTAAGTATAAGGAATTGTTCTGGTTCTATTTGTCGAAATTAAGTACTAATTTATTTTTCTAATATCTATCTACCCGTGCGAAGCCGGGCGGATCGCTAGTACTTAATACGTATACATCTATCACAAAGTCTTAAGCTTATTCAGAGCTTTACTTTTGTTATTTAGAACTTAAATATTTAAAATAATTAATTGTAATAAAACCTAAAAATGTAAATATTTAGACAAATGTAAAGATTGAAGAATTTAAAACCAAAAGAGAAAATAAATTTTTGTAATAATATATTTGCAATGAAAAGAAGAAGAAGAAGAAAACAAATAATATAATAATATAATAGATAAACAGATAACAAATAGCGGAACGGAAAAGAACGAAAAATATTTATGTAACTAATTGGAACACATCACGTGCAAGTACGCACACGTTACCCATTAATATTATATTTTTTAATCGAAGAAAGTAACAAGACGAGCAAATCGTTCACCTGGTGCAAGTGCAATGTCTGCCCATAAAAAATTCTGTGTCGTCCAGTACATTTCCGTGCGGTACCACACTGTACTCGTAACCCTGTGACATCAGTTCCTAAGTCTTAGGTCCAGCTAACTAGCAACTAGCTAGCTACTAGCTAACAGTGCCTTTCAGACCGAAACGCAGTAATTTTTGCTTAGTATTGCTTGATGACAGAATAAAATGCATCGGTACCCACCTAAATGGATTTCTGCATAGAAATTCTCCAATCATACTATAAACTTATATAGATTAAGGAGTAATAGGACAAGCGTGTTCAAGTGTAGTAGACATAAATATTTCCGTATTATAAGAAATTCCAAATTAGATATAAATAATTGCATTACTGTTTATAATACAGTATAAGCAGTGAACTTACATAATCTAGAAACATATAATATGAAAAAAGTAAAAGTTTGTGGATTGCAAACGCAGTTTGTTTATTCAGATGTTCCAGGAAGATGCTGCTGCCAATGTTCAGGCCATGTTCCCTCTGTCGACTTTGACGATACCCACGGGATGAGATGGGTGATAGATTCTCTTAAGGCGCCACCACACGGCGAATATGAATTTTATATGTAATTTATAACCTATCAAAAACAGACAAAAAGATACGCATGCCTCGCATCGCAACCTTTATATAGTAAAAAGTTGTGAGATCTCTAAAGAGCCAAGTCTGTAATTTTATCGTCTTTGAATTACCGATTCAACAAATGAGTTGCAAACTAAGTATATTTTTTAATTTATGACTAATATTTTGTGTTTAAGTAATTGCAAAAACACATCACTGTGTAGATATTTATTCTCAGTTTGCTAATAAACTGATATAAAGTAAATACATAATTTCATAGGTAATATTATCTTACTTTTGCGGTGCGATTGCCAAGTCACGATATTATTTATATAAAAAAGATGTTTAATAATGATAGAGTCACAAAATATTCGTTATTTATTAAGATGTATAACAACTTTCAGTAATATACAATTTCACTAAGGGCCTGTTTAACGTTCTTCAAGTAAAGTCTCGAGTAGGGTAATTGTTGAGTAAAGTCCCGATTTATGTGAATACAAATTTCACAATGTAAGTGTAATCAATTAGCTGGTTTAATTGACGAGTAACATAACATAAAGTATAAAGTTACTTGGTATAGAAACATTGTTACGGAAATTATTGTTTAAAATTTGGATTTATTTCATTTGATTGACCATCAAGTTGATGAATTAGATAATTATACAGTTCGGACATTTTTTTTTGCCAATCTTGATGACAGCGATTTTTTGTAAATTTCGTTTATCTAAAAATGCTGTTAACCAAGTGCATAATTTATTAAACATAAAATAATGTCTAAAAATGCAAAGCTAAGTGGTACTTTTAATTACCTTCTTTTTTACTATTAAACTTAGATATTGGTAACCTGTAAGAATTTCGGAATTTGTCTAACATATATCGGTATCTGAGAACGCTATTGCAGTATGACATAATCGTGCCTAATGCGACAGTCAATTAAGATGCATGAATATTGTTGCACGATGGCCGGGATCAGTTCCTGACCAGCCTATTTTTTAATTACTCTGCATTAAAACAAAAATTCGGAAGTGGTCAGTTTGGAAATGGCTTACTTTTTAGTGACAGTGGGTATGAGTTGAAGCAATACCTATTGACACTTTTTTGAATCCAGCATCAGCTGCAGAAATTTTATATAATGAGTCACACATCAGAACAAGGTATACAGTTGAAAGATGTTTTGGGGTGTTCAAAAATAGATTTCCAGTCCTTACCACCACGTCTCACCACGTCCTCCGAATCTTATCCCCCATTGCGTACCCCCGAGCGGCACAAAACAGCATTGTATATTATAGTGTTATTCCGCACGAATAAAGGCTGTCCGTACAATATCTTAGTCGCTCCTCACTTCATCTAGGTAGGAAAGAGGTAGGAGATATTCTACTCTGCCAGACACCTATCGTTGAGAATAATAAAAACATTAAAAAGGTCTTATCCTTAAGAGACCCATAAAAAATGGGTAAATTTTTTTTTATCTGTACGGATCCCTTTTCGAGTGAGTCCGACTCTCACTTCAGTTATTTGTAAAATTTTTATTATATGTTATTACTAATTACGAATATTTTTGGTTATCTTGAGATTACTGTTTTTGTTTTTACAATTACGATGAAAGACTTGTTTGCTATAAAAATAAGTGTAGAAATGTGGTATCTACATAGATTTAGGATTAATGGACTCAATCTCAATCGATTCTCGATTTGTAAGGAAGATACTTACATGTTCACCTTCCCCTTTACCTATTAACCCTTTTCCCACATCTTATAACATTCCTACGGCTATCCCTATGTGCATAGTATGTACTGTTTAAAGATACCAACAATACAAACTTACATTTGCTGCTGATAAAATAATTTGTCTTAGACTTAGTGGACAAAATAAAGTTTACCAACCGCAAAGAAAATAGATCTTAATTTTTTTCTTCTGTTATTGATTAAATATTTACTAAATCCCAAATTTTTAATTCCTATCTCTGCTATAAGTACCTTAGAATTTTAATGATCAGTAAGCGAGTCAGTGATGAAGTGGGGCGCATTGACGCGAGATATTTTGTAAACTATATTAAGTACAAACTTGTAATTTGGATTTAAAGGTTAGCGTGGAGAACTTGTGACGTCAGGCGATGAGGTGCAGTCTGGCATTGCGGTGAACCTGTGTCCAGGTCTTCAGTGCGTCGAGACGTATGGAGACAAGTGTTGATGCCGCAGGAGTCAGCCTGAGGAGAAGGGTCGCCGTTGATCCTCAGTGGCTAGGAAGGTGATGGCTGCCGATGACGTTGTTGCTGTGGTTCGGCGAAGCTGGCTGCGGATGTTCATACCGGGGTCATCATTTTGGCGGATAATATTGCCAATGAAAGGGGTACCTACCCGCCCGATCGAGTGGTCTGATCTGGGGAGGATGTCTCCTCCAACTAGTAATATTTAGATGTATTAGATGTCGCATCTCAGAAAACTTTCAAAGCGCGATTATGGATTGTATGAAATATTTCTTTTGCTTCTCATGCGGCGACATAGATGTCGCTACAGGTAGGTTCATTAAGTACTTAAGGTAACTGAAACTTCAGACTTTTAACTTTACTCACAGCAAAGATACAGGGGAGTAAAAAATTCTGCGATTTGCTTCGAGGTGCCAATATTATTTGTTTGTTTACACGAGTAGATAGTATAATATGCAATTTCGTACAGGTCATATAATTAAACGTGCCTGCCTTTATCCAATCTCATCGAAACTTATCTGCTGCGCCTAAAATTTGTGAAACTTTCTAATCATTACTCATAACACAAGTCAATGGATATACCAATTACGTATATTCATTATGGTAACACGTCGTTAAAAGTCAATGGAAATAAATATTCAATTACTTCTTATATCATTATACTGGTTACGTGCTATACTTTGAGACTTTCTTCATACATACATAAGATCACGACTGTATCACATAAGGGGTAGTCAGAGACTGGGCACTCACTGCAAAAACAGATGACTGCCACAATCCACGTTTCACCAAAACAATATAATGCACTTGGTGTGATAGGTGGTGAGCCCATCGCCACCATGCGCTGTTGGGTGCACAGTGCAATTTAATTCCTTACTCGCCTTTTACGAGATCCATTGGATGAGATGGAGTGGTAGTATTCTTTTAACGAGCCGCCACCACACGGCCAAGACTTTCTTCATGCAACTTTACTTCGGTACTGCATCGTGATCGACCTCCATACCTACAGTAGTAAGACTGTGAGTATGTCCCGCCGCCGGCTTCTTGTATGGAATATTGAAGTGCTCGGAATTTGTTTAAACTTTGTATATGGGTTCTAACCGTTAATAAATTCTATAGATTTTTTTTTATTTTAACTCTCTTGGTTATTTTAAAAGGCTTTTCAATAATTTTATCTAAAAACCATTGGGTAAAATAAAACAACCAGTAAATTTGAAAACTGTTTCTTAATTAAACTTTAATAACTAACATTTAAAAAAAATAGTCTTACATAACACTATAAATTATACAATGCGCCCGGGATCGTATTAGCGATAATTTAGGCACTGACTCATCCCCACTCTAGAACGAACCCTTAATGCGTACTGCGTTTCCCCTTCCAGCCATGGCTATTTCAACTTTTTGTGAGTTTAGTTTTGTATGTCATTGAAAAAAAAAGCAATAACTTGAAAGTGTGTGGCTTCACAGATCCGCAAATAGACTTGTTCGATTTTATACAATATTCTTCATCGTTAGACATCTAAAAATAATGAAAACTTTAAAAGAATTACGTTAAAACTACTTAGAAATCAAAAAAAAATCTCAAAAAAAACTATTAAAACTACATGTTATTGCAAAATCAAGACAGATTGACATGCGAGCAGGTGTAAAATGGATTTTGGTTAGTGAGTGACTGAGACAGCAACTTAGAGCCAGATTTACATTTAGTTGATTAGCTGTCCCATTCCTCGCGTTGTGATCGCTATACATTTTTGTTAGTGCGTTAAGTTAAAACTATGTCAAGTTAAAAGAAATCACCACATTGCTGACATTCATTTTGTGAATCGATTTTGCAATATCAGTGCCAATGCTGCCGTAGCAGAGTACCGCCGAAGTTACCCCGATCTGCCCGGCTGCAACGAGGAGACAGACGTTTGTTACCCCTGGCCTGTGAGCACAGTATCCGATGAAGCTGTAAAAGCCAAAAAGGCTAACAGCAATTACATCACTGAAATTATTTAGACGTTTGTTAACGTGCATTTAAAGCTGGCAAAGAACGGCCCGTGATGGCCGGAAAATTATAGCCTATTATCGCTCCATAAGCAAGAAGAGAGGTTCTAATAACTCGTGGTCTTAGACTCAGTGTTAGAAGTATTGCAGTGCAATTGTAACTAACTCAAGATGGAGTGTGTAGAGTTCTAAAAACAGAGGGAGTACATCCGTATTATTTTCAGGCCATTCGCGAGCCAGATTATTGCTCACGGTCGGTCCGTTCCTAAATCAATCGTAACGTAATCGTACGGTTGAACCCAACTTTTTTGGGTAAAATAATGTGAACGAACTAAGCTAAATTCACAAGAGCGGGAATCACAAATCACTTTGACGATCACCTATGGTTAACATAAAATCCTCATGCAGTGTGCCCCAGTACTTTCCAGCATGAATTTTCTGTAAATGTATGGACGGCCATCATAGACTACCGCTTGATTAGGCTAACTGAATTATCCCACACATTGAATGGCCACATTAAATGAACACAATTCGTGGATGCTCTATCTGAGCTACCATTGAGTCATCGACGAGGTATGATGCTGCAGCTAGATGAAGTACCAGCGCAATTTGCTCGAGCCGTAAGAGAAAACTTAGACCCAGCATTCGCCTTGGATCGGACGAGGCAGCAATTTCCTAGCATGGCCGCTTCGGTCTCTCGACCTAACACCTACGATTTCTTTTTATGGATACATATGAAGCAGAAGGTTTATTTTGCGGTACCAAATACTAGAGAAGAGTTATTGAAATGTCTGTAGCAGATGAAATAAGGCAAGATCTGTATATATTTACTGGTTGTAGGATTCCTATGCAGGAGTCCGTCTAAGTAGGTACCACCCCAGGGCCAGTTATTCTGCCGTGAAGCAGTAGTGTGCAAGCATTACTGTGTTTCGGTTTGAAGGGCACTTTGAGCTAGGGTATTCACTGGGAATTTGAGACTTAAGAACTGATGTCTCAGGGTGACGGGCGCAGTGGGTGTGGCACTCAAATATTCTGGGTGACACAGCATTTGTTGTGGGCGGACGTTGCACTTACCATCAGGTGAACGGTTTGCCCGTTTCGTCACTTTATACAATGAAAAAAAATATGATTCAACGATCCTCCAAGCAAGTAGCAATAGGAGCTGCAGGTTGATTAAAAAGCGGGGGTGGTCAATTTGAGCACATAATTTAAGTCTATTAGATATTTTAATGTGTATGTGACTTCTTTTATTTATTAACAAATAAAAAGTAAACAACAATGTTTACATATGTTTTTACCTTACTTTGTCGTAAAACAAATTTTGAATCGTCTTATAATAAATGTCTGTTCAATACTCGTAATTCATGCTTGTGACAGGGGTATTTTCAATTAGCAATATCTCCTTGGGAAACTAACTTACAGCCATAATTTTGACGCTGTTTTGTTGTTGTTGTTGTTATCACAAAATCTGACAATTTAATACTAAAAAAATGTTCTTAACTGGCTTGATTTTGCAAATTATAACAATAAATTGTATTTTTAATTTTTTTTTTTGATAATATTATTTCATATAATAGTTTTAACCTAATTCTTTTAAACTTTTACATTATTTTTTAATTGTCTAATGATGAAGAATTTGATACACCAGTATCAAATTGAATAAGACTATTTGCGGATCTTTCAAGCCACACACTTAAGGCCACATACTTATGCATGGCTGGAAGAGGATAGGGGTTAGGTTCGTTTTAGAGTGGGAATGAGATGTAGAATCTGTGCCTAAATTATCGCCAATACGACCCCAGAAACATTGTTTACAAATATATTTAATGACTAGTGCCAAAAGTTTGTTGAAAACATAACAAAATAACAAAAGATTTTTTTTTTAATAACGCTCAATATTTTGTTTGTCCACCTTTATACTGCAGTACATCCTTGAGTCTTCGGAGCATTGATTCTATAAGTTTTAAACATTGAATGGTAAATTGGACCACGTTTAGAAATCTCTTGTCTAAATATAGCGTTGTTGTATCGCATGGTTCTGGGAATCCTACGGTCCAATTCCACCCATAAATGTTCTATGGGATTGAGGTCTTGTAACAATGACGGCCAATCTAATAAATCTATATTATTACGATTGAAATATTCTTTTATTATTTTAGCTGTGTGCTTTGGCCGTTGTCCTGTTGTAAAACATAGGCCCGACCTGATCCCATCATATCAGCAGATTGCTGAAAATTGTTGCTAAAAATGTTACAGTACACTAGTGCTGTCATCCTGTTCTTGATTACATGCAGTCGTCCCAAACCAGACCAAGAAGAACTCTCCCAAACCATGGCTCTACCACCACCATGCTTCACGGTAGGTTTCAGTTATTTGTTGTTATAAAAGTTCTCGGTTTCAGGACGCCAAATTGTTTGTCTTCGCCGATTTTTAAAGATTTCAAAATTCACTTTCGTCACTAAATATTACCCGTTTCCAAAAAATCTAATGACGTATTCTCATATTTTGTTGCATAATCCAGTCACTTCTTTTATGCGCAGATATTAATAATGGTTTTTTCTTAGCCAAACAGCTCCTTAATATAGAGCTGTGGAGCGGTCGTCTTATAGAAGTTTGTCATACTGAAGTTCCCGCTTCGGTAAGCTGTTGCTGAATTTCTCTTACGACTATTCTCGGATTCTGTCGACACAGTCGTACTATAAGGCGAGCATCATAAAAATTAGTACACTTGGGACACCCTGACCTAGGTTTATCCGCAAGAGTCAAAGTGTATCTGTCTGTTCTGAAATATTTATTTAACTCCTTCAGCATTCATTTGAAATAATCTTCCAACAATAGTATAGTTTTAGTTCATTTTCGTCTTGACATCATGATATTGTAATAATTTACTAAATATTTTATATTTGTAATGTTATAATGAAAATATATATATTTGATAGAATACTCTCTAAATACTCACGTAATTAATTTTTATAAACTACATTTCAACTGACTTTTTGAATTCTCAGTAGGCACTGATTGTTTATTCTATGGTTAAGCGAGCAACAAGAATTCGGGTAATCCAACGTCATAGACAACTTAGCATCGGAACTAGAAACTATAGATAAATTAACCATCTTTGAAAACACGTATTATTATGAACAGTGATGTTTGCAAACATGTAAGAGTCTATTTCAACTGACTTTTGGAAGACTGTATATATAGTAGGTATATAAAAACTCGTGCGTATTCGAATGCAACGTTGTGTCAAAATTTCAAAGCAAAATTTCTAAGATTTGAGATTTTAATCAAACGGACATTTACATTTATATTTATTTTCGATTTACCTGGATGGACCTTGAAATAATGTAGACAATTTTTACGCAAAGTGTGGAAGTGGCACTACGGAAAAATATATATACTCGTACATTTTAAGTGGCATCGTTTGAACGACACGATATTGGAAAAAAATTGTATTTAAGCAGTGTTCATTGATTAAAGCATACACATTTTTAGTAAAATCGAGACTTCTAGACAATATTAAAAATGTTTGTTGAATTACTGCTGGCAATAGTGTTCCTATCAGTTTTGTTGAGTAAATGGAAATTTAGAAGAATTTTGAAGCTTTCCCATGAATTGAAAAATAAATACACAGCGTATCCAATATTGGGCCACGGGTACATGTTCAGCGGCTCTGATGAAAGTAAGTCAAATCGTCATTACCATAATTCTATCTTGTTATTGTTCATTGTAAAAGATTAGCTCGCCTCGGGAAATGAAAAAATTACTGGATTCAAATGTCAAGAACCAGATGGCCAGTGGATCGTTTGTTCAAATGGATCATTCCAGATATTTCGACAAGAAATCTTATCGAACGAATACAGTTCCTTCAGAAACTTTACTACGCTGACTGAACTCATTCTCGCTATAGCATTTTTTTCCTAAGTTTCCTCAGATGTCATTCAAGATCTGTTGGAATTACCTCCGAGTGGACAGGTTCTCAATATATTTATGCATATAGCAACCTGGATACGGTTTTATCTATGGTTGGGTTTCATTTATAAACCTACTGCAAGGGTCTATATATTATAATTCAGAGAGACGTGAAGGGTTTGACTTCTAGCACCTTTTTGCAAGAAAATAAAAGTCATCTATGACGTTTTCACAAACACAGCGATGTTGTGCACAGATCGGCGTATAATTTTATAAAGACTTATTTACCATCAAGTATCAAGAGCACATGATGGTCAAATATGTAGCCAGTCGTTTGATTCCTTAGTCAAAACACTACTGGTCTAAGTTACAGAGATTTTTTTTTATTAAGACCTATTATATTTCGTATCAATACAGTTACTCTAGTTACTCAGTTGGTAATGTAACATTGCTAGAGCTACATCGAATACCTAGGAGACACTATCACGTTATATAATGTCACATACTATAAGTAGGTACCATATCAGTTAAAGTATGTAACCCGATCCGTAATCTATGAGGTAGGGACCTGGCGATCTGTAATCCTGTATTGAACCCCAATTTTAGACACCAGCTCCTCACACGGACAAGACTGTAACAATCTTTTTATTGATAAGTTATATTTGAATGTACTTTTATGATTAGTCTAAATTGTGAGAAGAAAATTAAATAAACATTATTACATTATATTAATGACACAATGTAAAATTTCTCTTTCGCGAAGTCACATCTCGGTAATCGAGATCTGACTATGCGTATTTGTGCCAAAAATAATGAATTGTCTAAAACAATACGACATGTTTCGTGATTCGTACTGCTTTTAGAAAACAATTCCACTCACCGATAAGCGATCGGTCAATTAGTTTCATATCTTCTTCATAAATATGAGTATGTGTGTAAATAATAATAATAACTTTTCTGCTTTTATACTTTCTCTCTCTCTGTATATATTATTCTTTACTGGTAGATGAAGGGATCCATCTAGGATTTTCATATTTGCGCATGGTAAAGTGTGTAAGATGTTTTTGTAAATATTAAATCTGTATATTGTACTTATTACTGTAATAAATAAATGCAACAAAAAGACATTAAGTTGGTCATGCATTGCATAAATCACTGCAACTGTAAGACAACTAGGAAAGACGGTAATGTAGGTTTTCTTACTACTATAAACGTAATGAAAATAATAATTAATTTCCAGAACATTACTAAAAATATCTTTCAATGCAGTCGTCCTGTCAATTGTCACCTTGCTCTAAGGTCAAACTTGAAGAAAGCATGTGTATCAGAATTTGTTTGAAATTTACGTGATAAATTAGCAGCTGCTTCAGAATTACTTCAAGTTTTATTAGTGTTAAATTCTAATTAAATAGACGAAACGTTGTCATTTGCCTGGAGATTATGAGTTTGTTCCATAATTTTTATGATAATCACTGAAAAGTAGGTAACAGAAACAAAATTGGTATTGTCCAATCACTTCAGCCTATCACTGGTCCACGGCTGAAGATAGGCCTCCCTATGCTATAATCTATGGGATTGCCACATAAGTTTGCAGCTCACATTTTGGGGGAATTTTGCCATAGTTGCCTTGCGAACTCACGACTCGCAGCGCAGGAGTCATTCGTTTTGCACGATCCTGCAACGATCGTTTCAATAGCTTCTGATATTGGACAAGATCGTGTGGTGGCGGCTTAAGAGAATCTACCACTCCATCTCATCCCGTGGGTGTCGTAAAAGTCAACACAGGAAAAATGAAAACAAGGAGATGGGCAGCAGCATCTTCCTGGAACATCTGAATAAATAAACTGTAGTTTCCGCCTGCCAAGCGTTTCAACTATGACAACCCTCCCAAAATGATAACTACAAATTTTTGTGGTTATCTATAGGGCAAACATAGTGTTGTGTTAACAAAGCATGTTCAGCATCGGACTAGTGATAGGCTGAAATGATGATGATGATGAGTGAAGAAAACCGGAAAACTAGTTACTATTAAATAAGCATTACTGCACAACTGCGTACAAAATTCTCATTGTAAAGACAGAGGAATGAGGAGGCAAATGCCTCAAAAATTTCATGACTTTCGACAGGTGGCTGAACGTTAAAAGATTTTAAATCGCCAATAGATTTCTTTAAGGTAAACCATTTTTGAAATAAAAGTTGAACCACGGAGTACTTGACCTTGTCTGGCAAATACCTTTATCTCCGCCAAGCCAGTGGTTGCCGTGCCAATGGCTGCGTGGCTAGTGTGAGCCTAGTTGTCAGCGTGCCGATCTTCTCTGAGACCAGGCGACTCCAGAATAAGACTAGCCTTAACTTAGCATGCGGGGCTCTGTGGGACTGCAATGGGAAGCAATGAATTTAACTCTTACCAAAATTTGCGGCGACGTCGATAACCTCCTGTTCGGTCTCATTTCATGAGGGGGCGAAAAGTGGGCTACTGATGTGTCTATCTAAATAGGAAATAGGCATGAATATATGTATGTATGTTTGTTCTGAAATTAATCGTCGCAAGTTATATTTTGAAAATTACGTCATGTTCGTTTAAGATTAAGGATTAATGCCGTACGTGAATCTAGGTGCGTCTAGGGAGGTACCACCGAATGGCCAGTTGTTCTGCCGTGAAGCAGTAGTGTGCAAATATTACTGTGTTTCGGTCTGATTTCCACTAAGAACTAGTGTAATTATTGGGCATGTGAGACATAAGGAACCAATGTCTCAGGGTAATGGACGCAGTGTGGTGTCACACAAAAATGTTCTGGGTGACACAGCATTTGTTATGGGCAGACATTGCATTAATCATCAGGTGAACAATTTGCTCGTGTCGTCTCATCATCCCACAAAAAAAATGTAATGTAGACCTAGACATTTTCTTGTGTTTCTCTTAATAGACCTTTCCAACACCTGAGGGATTTAATGGGGCAGTAGATTATTTAACGCTGCTACATGGCGCAACAGCACTTAACCATTGTATCAGCAGATATTGTTTAATCTATAATACAAAAGAATGATTTATAATTACAAAGTAAATAAGAAATAATTTGAATTAATATTAAAAATACTGCCCAAGTACCGACTCATTATTTTAGGTTAAATTAATAATTTTTGTTATAGCCATTTGTTTCAAATATGATACGCATTTTTGTTGACATATGGTAGTTGTCGTCATTGCAATATAGTATTTGTTAAATTCAATTGAATTAATTAAATAGGAAATAATTTTAAAAAAATCTACTTATTTATGGTTACGTAATTAAATTTTAATGATCGAACATATAAAGCACTTAAAGAAAAATAATGGAAGAAGTTGAACGTAATTAATGACATAGTGTATTTATAAGACATTCAATGATTATACAGGTGATGGCGACATAATGACAATACATTTAACCACAATCGCTATTAGTCAATAGAAAATCTATAAAAATATTAAATTAAGTTTTACATTAAAATTAAATTTAATGTGATAATAAATCTAAAGAAAACATAACAGCCTTTATACTATTATGTACCTGACCTGTTGTTACAGGTCAGTTGAGGTTTACCTATAGGTAATTTTTAAACGTTGTAGGTACCGAGGTAGATATCGTTCTTGTCACTAGGTTCACCGTAGTAGCTCAGGGGCCGGTCGGCAATCTCCAATTGTTCTGCATTTATAAGTTCTGATTTCTCGGTCAATGAGAATAACGTGAGGAAACCTGCATATCTGAGTAAGCAAAATTTTCGAGGACATGACATGTGAAGTCCGCCAACTCGCATTGGAGGAGTGTGTCGGGCTCTGCCATCCTCCAATGTCCTCTCAAGAAATGAAAGGAGGTCCGTTCATTTAATAGACTGTTATTTTTCACGTTAAATTAATTAATTATTTAATTATAAACATTATAACTACACAATAGTGCGGACGTTTTCAAACGTCACCATATCTTTGACGATAAATGTTCTTAAAACTAGCGTCGCGTTTTATAACACTCGCCATAAATCAAAATCATATCGGTTACTCGGTAATTGAAACGGGACATTATGATCTTATAACAAAATAATACAAATTACCTATCCCACTATCTATCCCACTACTGTTTACATATCAGGTAGGTTCTATAACCTACTAAAATCGAACAAACGTAAAAAATACAGAACTGAATTATCCAAAACACAACAGTAAAACTAGATCTACACTGAATAACCAAAGAAATACAATGTACTATTTAATACACAAACTAAAGATCCCCGCGCGGCAAATACTCGTAACTATTCAACGTCAAGTGGGGTGGGAGGTAAAACTTATTGAACTTACATATTAATGTTAGTTACATTAAAATTTAGTAAAGGTTTATACAAATAAATTCATTACTTTCTTATTTATTAATACGAGTATCACTGATAAAATAATAAATAACTGAGAACTATGTACCGTCAGCTATTGCAAAATTCGTTTTCTTATTGTCTTGACTCAGTTTCATTTTGTAGCTAATATTATCAAGATTACAACGTCATTAGAAGTTATAATTAGTCTGATCGGAATTTTATAGTTTTTGAAAGAGAAGAAAATATGACGAATTGCAGAGTACTGATTGAAGGAGAAAGAGTGGAACAAGTGAAAGAGGTTCTAAGTTTACGATAAATGTTTATAGACTATTGATTTTAATTTTATTCATACATATGTGTACCATATGCTAAAACAATATGAACACAACCACCGGATGTGAGTTGTATACTAAAAGGAACTTCGCTGATCCCGAAAGGAAGTACATACATACATAAGATCACGACTTTATCCCATAAAGGGTAGTCAGAGACTAGGCACTCACTGCAAAAATAGATGATTGCCACAATCCACGTTTCACCAAAACAATATAATGCACTCGGTGTGACAGTTGGGTGCACAGTGCAGTTGAATTCCCTTACTCGCCTTTTACGAGATCCATTGGATGAGATGGAGTGGTTGTATTCTTGTAACGAACCGCCACCACACGGCTAAGGAAGGAAGTATCCGTAGAAATTAACTGAAAATGCAATAACGGTGTCATTAGTCAGTTTTATTGCTGAAACGTGATCATCTTATCTCGCAAGTAATCTTGACTACATCCTGACTTTTTAATATGTTATAGTTTCTCGTGTTTCTTTGTCGATTGTGTAACAAGTTAAAAAAAACGGTATCTTCTATATGTTAATACGTGAACAGAAAACTTTGTACCAATTTTTATGTATAAGCGCGCACGAAGGAGTGTGAGATTTGGCATAGTTAAAGTTTGTATGGAGAAGAAGCCAGGAATCTATAATTTATACTATAATAGGTACATTATCAATCACAAAATAGACTGTCGTTTGTTTACATTCAAACTGCCAATGTGAAACACTTCATAGTCTCTGGTCGAACAGTTGCACAGAATGTTTGAAATGTTAAAAACAAATAATTACTTAAAATTCAATAACGTTTAAACTTTAAAAAAAAAAAAATTGCGGACATTCCTATGCTGTTTATGACATCATCACGGGAGATGAAACGTGGATTTATTGTTTTGAGTCGCAGAAAAAGCAGCAGTCTTGCCAAAAGGGTGTTCGAAAAGGAGAACAGTTGAGACAGGCGAGGAACGTGGGTAAAGAAATTATTTCATTTTATTTTTCCAGTACGGGTCCACGATCGCACTTGAGGATCATAGGACAATGAATGGTAAATCCATCCTGCACATAGCCTGGATTTTTATATTTTCCCAGAATTCAAAGATTTAGTGAAATTTGTCACTTTTATGAACGCAGAAGAGGCAGTGATGGCATTCAATAAACACGTGGAAAACATGCTATCAGATCAGTGGTACTCGAGTTTTCAAAAATGCAATGAATACTTTGAAAAACAATAAAGTCAATATTTCGCTTACAACTTGTATTAACAATTTGATACGCAAAATTTTCAGTGTGGTGTACGTAAATATTCGTAAAATCCGTTCCTAGTGGGTATCTATTTCGGGAAAGTTATGTCTGTCAAATTTCAAGTTAGTGTTCAATAGTTCTTGTAGTTTCGGAGATATCGTCAGTGGTAAATCGCTTTTATAAATCGCACTGCTATTATAAAACCGTTGTAACTTAATGAGTTATTTTTTCAGAACTGATGAAAAAATGATTTCCATCCAGTTGTTGGGGTTTTTTAAATGTCTTCATCACGTGTAGATACACGTTCAATACGCGAAAAATATAAAATCTCATTTTTGGATTTTAAGTTTTGTATTATCAGTGTTGTATATACATTAATTAATAATAATTACGATCGTGAATTAATTAAACGTAATTTCGATCCATCTACTAAACTTTGGTAAAGAATATGTCCTCCAGTAGGATGAATAGAAGTGATCATTGCTTGCTGATACTCATAAATCATTCTGTTTATTATTGTTACTTCCTTGCAGATCGTATGACAGCTTTTAAGAAATTTGGCTTAGAAGCGATTAAGAACAATGGACTGACCAGTGTGTGGTTCGGTAACGACTATTACACAGGTAAGTTGGAACATTCAATCATTTAATGACACTAAAAAGTAAAAAGTAACACCTATAAATGCCCCAATGCTGAGCACATTTTTTCTCTCATTTCTTAGAGGGTTTTGGGGCAGGGAATCCACCACGTTACTCCAATGCAGTTTGGCGGACTTCGCATTTCGCGAAATATGTTATTCTATAATACGAATATAGACGAAACCCGCATATCTATATGCAGGTTGTTTGTTGGCGGGATGTTTTAGTACCGCAATGGTTGTGACGTACGTCACCCTTCACGTCGCGTTTTCCGCGGGGGAGAATAGTGGGCTGCGGTGTTGTCTCTGCCTAACCCTTACTAGGGAAAATGGCATAATTATATGTATGAACTCATACAATTTGTACGGGCAGTGTGTGTGCCTTCAATAAACAAATTACAAATGCACCAGATAGGATCCCAGTGTAAAGCAAAATTTTTAAGCCACAAAACTGACCGATGCTGTAGATATTACGTGTATTATTTAAATACATACATACACACAGTCACGCGTTTTTCACACATAAGGGGATATATTTTAATGTAACAGAAAAACACTGGTGTAAAACAATGGTAAGTTGGATCTGGAGTCTGGATCCAATTCCTGACCACCGCGTGGCCAGAGTTCAGGATGGTTAGAGTAAATGACTTTTACGCTCCGGGTCTTAATCGAATCCCAGCCGAAGCCAATATTTGTGCAATTTGTTGTGCTGTGTGTATTTGTATGTAAAACGCACTCACGGTACCAGATAAATCATAGTGTGGAGCATCTTAGAAAAAACTAGCAACAAGGCTTTCCACTATAATCATCAGGGATGATAACGTACTATCATCGTGATTCTTCATTGATGTTGGATATAGGTGTTTATGGATCACATTAGTTAAATTCCATGAAGTGGATGATAGCCCTTATTTCATTTGTGAGTTGGCGTTTTTTAGAATTAATCGTAGGTCTAATTACTCTTACTTTTTTTACTTTCACGTCAGATTTTACACCTACTTCATTTTGTCTCTGCGTCTCCCTCAGTTGGATTTGTATTAAGTCCGCCTCTATATAATAAATGAAGATGTATTTTATTTATTTAATGGTTTATGTACACACAAAAAAAAACTGGAATTAAAAAATACAAGAATATACATATATGTCACAAACAATGTCACTGCCTCAATTAACTACAGGCTTTTTTCTTATTTAGTTTTTATATTTCCCTTACATTTGCCTTAATAAACATTTATTATAATATAATTTGTCAGATATTTGTAAGTTCAGTAAATGTTGTGTACGATTATAATTGCTTTGGTGTATAAGAACACTAGCTGAAACCCGCGACTACGTCCGCGTGGATTTAGGTTTTTTGAAAATACCGTGGGAACTCTTTGATTATGCGGAATAAAAAGTATTCCATGTCGGTTTCCAGGACACAAACTATCTCTGTGCCGAATTTCGTCAAGATCGGTTCAGCAGTTGAGCTGTGAAAAGGTAACAGAACAGAATAGGGACAGAGAGAGAGTTGCTTTCGCATTTATAATTTTATAAGTATGGATTGTTCTTATTAGTGGGCTACGTGAGTGGCCTCTGCCTACCACTTATATGGCAAAAAGGCGTGACTGTATGTATGTATTTTACACATATTTTGTAACGTACACTGGTCGAAGCGAGGCCGGATAAATTCTTAGAAATTATTTTTATTTAATGTTCTGCAGTTGTTGCCGACGCCGTAATCGCAGAGATAGTTATGAAATCGTGTTTGGAGAAGAGTAACTTGACAGATGTTATTCATCATCTTCTTGGAAATGGAAGTATATTTGCTCCAGGTACACTCTTTACATATTATATGCAAGCTAATTCAGAATTTATGTCTTCGTTCTTTATAAAAAGATTTTTACTGATACAACTAACTATATTTAAATAAATACAAGTAATTCATAGACAAAACTATCTATGAATGTATTACAATACTACATGTGAATAAATATTCGATGGTAGAATTTTTTTTTGGTTTTTATTTCATCAAAGTGACGGAACGAGCAAAACGTTCACCTGATGGTAAGTGTAACGTCTGCCCATAACAAATGCTGTGTCACCCAGAAAATTACTGTGTGACTCCACACTGCGCCCGTCGCCCTGAGACATCAGTTCTTAAGTCTCATATGACCAGTGATTACCCTAGCTCTCAGTGCCCTTCAAACCGAAACACAGTAATGTTTGCACACTACTGCTTCACGGCAGAATAACTGGTCCTGGGGTGGTACCTACCTAGACGGATTCCTGTATAGGAATCCTACCACCAGTTAAATCCACCCAGTTAATGTCTTGCATCTTTTAAATAAAGTTGGCATTACAATCTTCTTCTTTGTCTCATACGAGTATCATATTCCAGCTTGAGTCAGGGTCCGCTTTCTTACTACTTCCTGATCTGGAGCATCCTTTTTTCATAGTCTATTCAACTATCAACGTACACAGGAATATCAAAGCGTACTAGATTTTTTTTAATGATTGTAAGACGAACGAATTATAAGATTGTTGAGGACACAGTGAAGGAATATTTCAGAGTATTCTCTATTGGGAAGGAATAGTCAAGGATATAATATATGAAAGTTGACATAAACATCTACTTGCAGTAAAGATTTGGCGTCCACGTCGTAAAGTTGTTGCGCCGACTTTCTCACAGAAAAATCTTCAGAGTTTTGTGGAAATATTTTCGCAACAGAGTGCTATCTTAAGTGAACAACTGAGCCTGGTTGCCGACAAAGAAGCTTTTTCTGTTTGGAAATTCTTAACTACGTACACTATGGACTCCATCTGCGGTTTGTATACAAAAGTTTCGTTACAGCATCATTGTTATTTCTACTTATGACAGTCAACTACTAAACATCCCCAATAAAATAGTTAATAGAATCAGACGTTACTTTGCAAATATCAATTATAAAAAGAAGAAAGAATCAATTTGCCAAGATCCATAAGCAAAATTTAAGATGGCGCGTGTTACCTAGTTTTTCAGCACCGCTCGCCTATCCTCAACAGAGTGTACAAGCAAGCGCTCTATCGTTCCTTCATTCACTACTTTCTTTATTTCATACCCATTACTTTAAAACTGAGTTTGCATACTTAATGGAATCAGGCGTTACTTTGCGGAAATTCGTATAATAAAGGAAAGAAAGTTACTTTGCTAAGATCACTATCTAAGACTGAGGATCCCCGGCATAGAAGTCCAACCACGCATTCGTCGATATCTGGCCCTGCGGTGGTATCTACCTGGGCGGATTCCCACGAAGGAATCCTACCACTAGTAAAAATACGAAAGAATGCGAAATTATCGTCATAATTAATAATTAAAAAAAAAAAATATAAAAATGAGCGAACGTATTACGATCAGATGGAAATTGTTTTAAGGAAAGTCCACGTCAAAAATACCCGCAACCGACGAGCTTGTATCGATGATATATGAAAACACTAATGAAAGTAGAGGAAGCTAAAGATGGGTGTCAGGATCGTAGCAAGTGTAAAGATGTGGTCTCTGCCTACCCGTATGAGAAAGAGGCGTCACTCTATGTATGTATGTAATTAAGAATTAGCAAGACCAGTGACAGACTTTGAGCATAGCAGTGTTTGAGGTGTGATGTATCTGGTACTACCAATCAACCTGCCAAACGATTATGACAAATTCTCGATGTAACGCTCATGCGATAAGATCAGAGGAAACGTGTGGTAAATGTTCCGGCTGGTTTTCGAAACTAAAACTCTTGACCACCACTACCGTTAGTTTAAAAATGTAACAGACATAACAAAAACGTAATTTTCTTATTATTATTACATTACATATTTTGTTCATACAGAAACGGCACTAGGTATTAAAGTGAAAGCACAATCTCAACCTGACGAGCCCTTCTTGACTGCGTTCGACGACTACTGCGAGTTGATTGCTGCTCGGATGTGCCAACCCTGGTTGCGTATTGACGCCTTGTACAAGCTGTTGCCTGACTTTACTAAGTTAGAGAAGAGTAAGAAGTACATTTGCGATTTTGTCGATGAGGTACAAATTTTCTTGTTACAATTTATGATAATTGACAAATACCGTACTTTATTATTGTATTTTATAGACAATAAGAAAGATATACGATTATTTAATTTTATTATTGTCTGCATAAAAATATGTAGTTGATAATTTATTTATTTATTTATTTTTAATTATCATTTATAATGATGTAATGTACATTTAATAAAACGAATTTTACGGATGTTATCACGTTTATTTAATACTTTATGTAAACGATATATAACGCCCGAAATTTCAGGTTTTAAACAGTTAAAAATTGAACACGATAAAATTCGTAAAATTAGTTTTATTAAATGTAATGTATATAATATTCGCGTAAGAAATCATTATGATATTATGTACGTTTTGTTTCAGGTTATACGGTTAAAAAGAAAGCAACAGGAGCACAACGTAGCTGAGAGTAAGTCAATATCATAAAGCATAATGCATTGTCTTTGTTTTCAACCACGGTAGCCAATTCCTAATTTTGCGTAGGAGTTATTATAGTGCCATAAGTGTACGTGCAAACCTCGTGACTACCTAACCGATCAACGAAATAGTAATCTAGTAGTCAAGTACCCTGACAATTTGGCCACGCGATTGTCGTAATATAATATCAACTTTAGTATCCCCCTCTGCGGAGCAATAGTATCTTTATTTGCGCTAAGTTTTCTCCGAAACTCTGGCACCATGATTATTTTCCTTACTCACGTGGTAATTTGATAGTAAAAGTTTAAAGGTCGAGAACTCAAATTATGTAGCACCGGATCTAGAACCCGCGGTATGCAAGCGACTAAGGTTCTAGATCCGGTGACAGCACAACAAAAAAATCATAGCTGTGGGTTTAATCGCTGATTTACCATACACTCGGCGGTGAAGGTAACTTTGTTAAACCTGGAATACTGAAAAATAATACTTCGAAGAAATCCTGCAACTCGCGGTGTGCATGAAGCAACATCATGGACTTTTTCTTGGGCCAAAACTAACTCGAAAACTCATTGCTATGCTTAGGTATCGTGTAAAGCACGCCTGCGCACATAAGTAAGGCTTCATAGCTTCTTACTTTCTAGTGATCGACAGGCTAACTGAAAGCAGAGATTTGCTTCACCATTATGCAATCTAGTTATCCAAGTAAACTTTAAAGTTAATTATAATTTAACGTCTCGCGAAGTTTCGTGTGCTTTGCAGCACCTATGGGAATAAGGGCAATGATGCGCTAGACAGATATTCTGAACAAGACTTGGCTTTGGATTTATTTATATTCAATACAGGACCCCAAGCCTACGGTAGAACACAGCTATCTTATGATAAATCGGCACTTAAAATTACAATTAACTACTGGATTGGTGCCAGCATCGGGGATCTAACCCAGACCACTACGTAATTTATGGTGAGCGCCCTGCCCTTGAACTACCACGGTTCCTACGTTAACCGTTGTATAGTTCACGTGGTCGTCATAGCCAATAATTTAGTGCCAGTAATGCACAACTTTGAAAACAATTTTTATGGCGTTGTCGTGAGTTACTTTCAAATACGTAAAAATTCCACCAATGTTTCGTTTCTTAGTTGTTCTTGTGATTTTATTTTTTTAACCGACTTTAAAAAAAGAAAAAGATTCTAAATTCGCCCGAATTTTTTTTATGTGTATTCGGACATGATTCCTTTGTTTATGAACCGATTTTAATAATTATTTTTTAATTAGAAAGATGATGTCGTACTTTGGTCAAGTTTTGTTGATTGGATCCACGAGAAAATTATGAAACCCTGTTTGGAGCAGATGCGTTGGAGTCGGTTTTGTAATTAACTAATAATATATCAATTTAATGCAATGAATTTTTGAAAAAGGTCTACAAATACGTGTGATGAAGCCTAGACTTTTAGCTGCTTTCCTGGTTATAAAGTCTATGTGTTTGCTCATGGACATTTTTGAGTTTAGGTATATTCGCAAGTCACGAATCACCTCGGTCCTCTCTATATTGACGCTATCAAAATTATATTTGTACGATAATGGATTTTTTTTACGAGTAAATATATGACATTTAATGATACGAGTATTTATTCGGAGTTGGTTTTTAGGATAGTATAAATGAAGGTTATTAAGATCTTGTTGCAATTTCTCGCAATCACACGAATGATTTGCTTTTCATGAATATTTTTTTATGTGGAAAATGTGAAGACAGCTTGAGAATTTTTGTAACTCATCACTAATTAATGATCGTAATGTCACTGGTTTATCTGAGGTGTCCACAAGTGAAAGGGGTGAAAAGCTGCTGCAAATAGAATAAAGAGATTCATTATCTGACATAAATATGTATATGTATATATAAAAATTAAAATAAATTAAATAATATATATATAGTTGAATATTGGCAAAGAAATAACTATAATATGTATATCTTAATATATCACCCTCCGGCCGACTGTTTACAATCATGAAAGCTATCGCACCAAAAATTATTGTAACCAAAGTAAAAACAAAAGAATAAAAATATTGTCACGTATGTAAAGTAATAAGTAATTATGCGAAAAATATTTATTAAACACCGCGGCTAGATTATCTATCACATCGGATAAGTGTTGTGTCAAATTGGTATACTCGTATAAACAACGGCAATGTGTAAATCAGCGTTGGCCGCAAGCACGCGGCTCGGTATAATTATATTACCCATAATAACTCGGAAGATGCAATGATGTAGGTGCCCATTCGTGGCGAGCGGACGCAGAGAGCTCGCGCCGCACAAAGCCGCCAGTGCGCTTATCGGTAGCGTTAAGACCGGTATACCGGGACGGTCGCAACGAAACGGTCGTACCTACCGTCACAAAACTCGTTACTGTTTATGTCGTCCTGTAACCATGTCTCAGTGAAACATAAAACGTCAAAATCAGAACATAGTATATTTTGGTATAATTGCAAACATTTTGTTCTTTAACCGCATACGATTTGATAATACATTTTTAAATTCCCGTTTGATGCCATTTTTTAAATATTTTAAATATTTAAAAAAAAAATTACGATAACATTTACAATAATACAAATGTATATTTTGTTTGCTTTCTTTTCTACATGTCTTAAATTTCATAACATAACATTGGCCAAGACAACTCGACTGAACTTTTTTTTTTATTTGATAAAAGTGACGGAACGAGCAAAACGTTTACCTGATGGTAAGTGCAACGTCTGCCCATAACAAATGCTGTGTCACCCAGAACAGTGTGACACCACAATGCGCCCGTCACCCTAAGACATCAGTTCTTAAGCCTCATATGCCTAGTGATTACACTAGCTCTCAGTGCCCTTCGAACCGAAACATAGTATGCACACTACTGCTTCACGGCAGAATAACTTGCCATGGGGTGGTATCTACCTAGACGGGTTTCTGCTTAGGAGTCCTACCACCAGTAATGTTATATAGGCATAAAATATATTTTTTTTACATATTGAGTTAACTCCATCTGTGGAAATGAACCGTAAACACGTAGCGGTTTTAACACTTTTGAACTATGAACATTTTAGATTACTTAACATTGTATTGTTTTTCAATGTTTAAATTTTTAGCTGAATGGTTCAATGTGGTACTATCAAGTTTACTTATTAACTATTAAATTAAGTTAACGTCATGTTGAAATAAATTATATTTCGTTCATAGAAATTAATTTTTGTGCAAGTAAATAAATGAATAATTTTAAGGGGATTACATCGCTTAAATTCCAAAAACTCCCTAACGCAGTATACGCCACACCCATTGTAAGAAATTCATCTAGGATGAAAATGTTTTGATTGAAAATATCACAATAAGAAAGTCATCAGGACTACAAAAAAATGAAAGTGCATTAGAAAATTTATCATTAACGGAATATAATACTAATAGACATTAAATTAAATATAATACTAATAGACAAAAACGAATCCTCAAAAGAAGAGTTCGGGAGTCACGCATCGTCCCTTATGACTTAACATGCAGTCGAAATATTTTTATTGCTCAGCCATACTAATTGTTTCCCAGATATTTTCGTCCGTCATTGACTACGCGGTAAATTGCACCAGAAATTGTCGGCACTGGGGACCGATCTAAGATTATTTGCATTCTCAAAACGTAAGCTGATACGAAAAACAGACGAGGGTGTGCCCTTGAACAGGGCTGGGAAAAATACATGCTTTGCTTCAATTAAAATACAAATACATAATACTTTTTCACATGTATTTAAAATACGAATTACACAATATTTTCAAATAGTGTATTTTTAATGTAAAATACAAAATACAGCGTTAAAAATACAAATTACAAAATACGTTTAGAACCTTTGATTGCAATAAATTGTCATAAGTGCCCTAATCTAAGAACGACTTTAGCATGCACGGTTGAAAGTATCATATTGCATACGTAAATTTCCAACACGGTACAAGAACTTTACAAGCGTACAATTTGAAATGTGTGATAATATATGTTGAAGCGTGAATAATTATTTGAAATATTAATTACAAAATACCTAAATCACATTTATAGGAAGTAATTTATATTTCAAATACGTATTTGAATTATTTTTAATGCCACGGCCTGTCAAGGCCCGTCCCTAAATAACGAAGGCATACTTATTTATTAGAGAGTAATGCAGTACGATTTATTTTACAGACTCAAACGAACGAGCTATCAAACCATTTCTAGATTTGATAATAGAATCATCAGGCGGTGATCGCGGTTTCACCGATCACGAACTTCGGGAAGAAACGCTCGTCTTCATTTTAGCCGGTACTGATACTTCGGCCGTTGGCGCCTCGTTTACATGCGCTTTGCTGTCAAGATATATGGATGTACAAGAGAAAATCTATACTGAGTGAGAATGTGTTAGATTTTTTTTTATTACAAAGTGGATACCGTAGAAATGCTGCCATATAATTTTGGTCGGGTTCTGATGATGAAATACATTAGAAAATCATCAATCTGTGTTTAGAACTGCTGCGTTGAATTTTTGATTTAATAATTATTGTGTTCAGTAAACATAATAGCGGTTTTGGTAATCAATTTCCTAATGCCAATTAAATTATTTTCCATAAAATACAAATTAAATCAAATCTTTGTTTTAATAAAAACTAATAAAAGGTTATGCGAAGTGTTCGGAGACTCTACCAGACCTGTTGAGCATTCTGATTTGCCGAAACTGAAGTATCTAGAAGCTGTTATTAAAGAAGCGATGAGACTTTATACGCCAGTTCCCGTTATAGCAAGAAAATTGGATAAAGATGTTATTTTGCGTGAGTATAAATATAAAATGATGACTTATCAAGATTTCTTATCACGAGCCTCCGGTTCGTGGGATTCATTCAACGCCAAGGCGTGAGAGACGCCAGACTTATAATTTATTATATTTGAACTCTTTCCAGCTCAAAAACCTCTCAAAAATTATAGAAGGCTTGAAGACGGCATTTATTGGTTGTTGCATTTTACATTGTAAAAGTTGCAATTAGCAAATGAACTACTGCGACGAAATATTAAAATAAATATACTTTTGCAACGTTTGCAAACTTTGCATGAGTCAAGCTATATCTTGGAAACCTTATTTAATTTTTCCAAAAAGTTTTAAAATGTTTCGTGTTAACTTGTTAGGCATCAGCACAATAGTAAAGCATAAGCCTCCTCTCATTTTGGAGCCGTGGTAGTGCTACTACCACGACCGCAAAATCTTTTAGAAAAGGGAAGGTCTGTTTTCAGCAGTGGGACATTTATAGGCTTGCTATTTTGTTTAAGTAAGTAAAGTAAAAGCTTTTCAATAACCCACTGTTAAGCACAGGCCTTCTCTCATTTTCGATATAGTTTTTGTAGCCACAAACGCTATGAGCAGTAGAATAAGTAAGTTTCTTCAAGATACGTGTTCAGTCAACAGTTCACTTGATAGTAAGAGGTCACTTTGTTATATAAAAAAAATTACATTTACTACAGGAAATAGCAATTCTAAATTCAACAATAATTGTCTATATATGAAATTTACTGTTTTTGTTTATGATAAAGTGACGAGACGATCAAAACAGTCACCTGATTAAGTAAGTAAGCTCAACGTCTGCCCATAACAAATGCAGTGTCGCCCAGAACATTCCTGTGTGGCACCACACTACACCCGTCACCCAGAGACATTCTGAAGTCTCCATTCTGAAGTCTCATGTGCCCGGTGATTACACTAGCTGTTAGTGCCCTTCAGAATACAACATAACATATTTGCACTGTGCAACTTCTTGACAGAATAACTACTAACCTACTACTAACCTAACCTACCTAGATGGATCTTGCATAGGAATTCTACCATGATAATTATGAATCATAATTAGTCATGAGAGGTAGTCAATACCAATACACAATACAATTGGCGAAATAAGTTTCTAATTCAGGTACAGTAACCGAAATTTAAATTTTTTACAGCATCCGGCATAACACTTGTGAAAGACTCCGGCGTTATTATCAACCTGTGGGCTCTGCACCGTAACCCTCGTTATTGGGGTGAAGATGCTGACGAGTTCAAGCCCGAACGGTTTTTAGAAGGCCCTCTTGAGCATCCCGTAGCATACGTATCTTTTAGTCATGGGCCCCGAAATTGCTTAGGTAAATTTTGGCTAATATACCTATGTAAATTGAAAAAATCCTTAATCATAGATTATTTGCCTAAAATCTAAGCATCATCAGAAAAAATATTTTTTCCACTGTAAGTTGATTCATTTATAATTATATACTGAACACTGGAATGCCGTTGCACAGAGGTGAGACCGTTACAGAGAGATGTAAATGCTAGCGGCACAAGGCTCGATAAAATCCTCAATGAGTGGAATACGTGCGAGAATGCCTGCGCGTACGTGACATTGCCAATAAGAAGCAAGAGAGTAGGCTGCGACGATTTTGACATATGAAGATGACGCTTTTTCAGCCTATCACTAGCCCACTGCTAAACATACGCCTGCCCGATAGGTTGCCACAATAGTTTGATGATCTCACTTTGGGGGTTTTTACAATAGTTGCCGATAGGTGTCGGGCAGAGTAGAATAGCATCTACCTCTTTCTTACCCAGGTGTCGTAAGAGACGACTAAATCGTTTATTCGTGCAGAATAACACCATAATATGTAATACTGTCACTATGGAACGCAATGGGTGGTAAGAATTTTTTGACTCGTACCAAAATGGCGGCGACGTGGTTGCCACCCGTCACGTCTCGTTTTCCGCGAGGCCATATCTCCCCCGTAGATTTCCACAAATGTTTGTAGCTCTCATTGGATTAAGCCATAGACGCCACGCTTGGCAGGCGGGTTGGGAAAATTAGTTTATTTATTAGATATTCCAGGAAGATGCTACTGCCCATCTCCTGTCCATGCCCTTGAATAGAATAATTGTAGAATTTTCCTTATCAACTCCAAATTAAGAACGAAACTGATTCTTTAGATGTGATTTATATTTACGGACACTAAAATAGAATCGCTGTTAATGAACAATTAGCTGATATTTTTGTTTATGTTAAGTGCAATGCTTGCCCATAAAGCTTGCAATGATACGCAGAACTTTACATTGGATAGGTCTGTGTAACAGTGCGCTCATTGTCCTTAGACATTAGTTCTTAATTCGCATATGCCTCGTAATTACACTCGCTTCAGTGTTCTTCTTATTGGATAAAGTGATACAACGGGCAAAACGTTCACTTGATGGTAAGTGCGATGTCTACCCATAACAAATGCTGTGACACCCAGAATATTTCTGTGTGACACCACACTGCGCCCGTCACCATGAGACATCAGTTCATAAGTCTGATATGCCCAGTGATTACGGTACCTTTGCACCCTAGCAAAACCTTTCCTTTAAACCGAAGCACATTGTTTCTCAAATGTTTGCACACTACTGCTTCATGGCAGAATTACGGCTATAGTACTGGTACTTACCTAGGCGGATTCCTGCATAGGTTCACGCTAGTAGTGGTAGCGCTTTAGTGTTCTCGCAGCTCTGCTTGATGATTATTTCACTTATGTTCGTTTTACAGGATACCAATACGCAATGATGGCAATGAAGACTGCGCTAGCGACGATCTTAAGAAGATATCGCTTTCTGCCTGAAAAGCCAACATCAACCGAAGACGAATTGCGTAAGCCGCTTCGGGTCAAATACGACATCATGATGAGGAATGTTGATAATTATATGGTGCGCTTAGAATCGAGACAAGAGTGACGTTTTATTTGCTGTAGCAACTAATAAGTTCAATTCATTGATTTTAGTTTTCATAAGTGGGATCAAATAATGGCTCATTTTGCTTCGTTTTACGTAAAGCTTAACTATGAACATTAATTATATTTGATTATATGCTTAGAAGTTCAAATAATTAAATTAATTTAAATATTGTATTTCCTATTACAGTTTAAGTTTCTTACAATGTATTTTTCGTCAAAACTATTTTTTTTTGAATTTTAAGTTAATGATAAAAAAGAGCATGAATCGTTAATATTATTGTGACCGTGGTGAATAGTAAAATAAAGTTAATAATTATAATTTATTTTATTTTCAAGAACGTGGTATATAATAAATATATGAAAATGCAGTATTAAATAGGCTACATATGCACAAGAAGCATAAGTACAATTGTAACAAATTAAATCACAAATATTAAACAATAACTTATTTTATTACATCATATAATTATTCAAAGCCAAAACTTATTAAGTTAATCACAAAATAAAAGCAGATGACAAGGAACAATTGAAATAATTTATATTTGAAATCAGTGATTGACATTAGTTTTCTGCTTATAATATCATCAGTGATCGAACTGCGCAAGAGTAATTGCAAGACTCTACCCAAGACCCACGAGGCCCGGCCTCTGCACGGTCAGTTATTTTATTCGGGAGAGAATCACATAGCTAAATACATAGCCTTATTAGCTTTATTGTATGGCTATTATGCTATATAATTAGTAAAAAAAGTAAAGATACAGCCTACAAGTGTGCCTCTGCTGACCGAAGGCCACCTCTTATTTCTGAGAGGGTTTTGGAGTCAGATAGAATCCGCCACGCTGCTCCAGAGCGGGTTGGCGAACTTCACATGTCTTTGAAATTGTTTTTATTTCTCAGACACGAAGGTTTCCCCACGATGTTATCGTTGTGTAAATAAGCACTTAAAATTGAAATTTAATTCGACGCCTAGCTCTTCAGCTACCACGGCTCATATAATAAAATCTAGAATAATCTAATATTTATTAAAAAAAAAAAACTGTTAATATTCCAAAAAGAGAGGATTTTCGTCCGTTAATGATTTTCCTATAGTTCTTATTGTCTTAATTCAAAAGAAGACATGCGAAATACGGTTATCTGTCGATTATCAGACCCTTTAATAGAAAGCCTAAAATTGATCTAAAGAGAAAAGAGAAGAAAAAAACTAACAATAGAAGACAATCTTTTGTCATTAAATATATCAATAAAAAATATGTTTGTTTTAAAAAATCTGAATTTGGCAGACCACCACATGATTTCAAAATCCTCGCACAAGTGTCATGGCATGTCAAAAAGCTTTTTAGAAATGATACTAAAGGTGATCGATCGATGAAGATGATATTGTGGTGGTGCCTTAAAAAAACAATATATATTTAGAAATAATAGATCAATAGATGATGCTGTAAAACTCATTACTAACATTGCCTCTAGTTTGGACAGAAATGGAAAATGTCTTGGTGTATTTCTGGACCTAAAAAAAGCATTTGACACCGAATCTATTCAGATTTTGCTAACTCATTTAAAGAACATAGGAGTGAGCAGCGATGTTCTTCTATGGTTCGAAGACTATCTATCGCATAGAAAAACAGTGTGTTAAGAGTTAAAAATCATGTAAGCAACTACAGTTTCTTTTTGTATCATGTACCACAAGGTAGTACACTGGGACCGATGCTGTTTTTAATATATGTGAATAGCCTCTGTAAGCATAACATTAGAGATGCTGAGATAAAAAAGTTTGCGAATGATAATGTAATATTGTTTCATGGTAGAACATGGGGGGTAGTACATCAAACCGCAGAAAGGGGTTTTTGTAACCTTTCCGCGTGGCTTAAAGGTAATCTGCTTACTGTAAATATAAGTAAAACAAAATTCATCTGCTTACCAAAACAAAGGTATTATCACCTAAATAACAGGTTGGGGGAAAAGTTTCTTCGCATTTTATATGAAAACTCAATACATTTTAGTTTATTTACATTTAATTACAGTATATATGTACCATTTTGTTCGATAACTTTTTGCCATCTTGAGGGTAGTGATATGATCCCGTTGCTGTAGAAATTTTGGAACTACTAAAAAAAACACGCGACAAGTAGTTTTGGCTGTCCTCTCATGATATTAACCTGACACTACCTAAATAATTCTGAAGAGATTGAAACTGGTGAAAATCTGAAGGTGCAAGGTCAGGGATATATAGCGGATGCATAAACACCTCCCAGTAAAACTCTCTTAATTTTTGCTGAGTGGGTAAAGATGTTGTGTGGTCTAGAGTTGTCGTGATGAAAGACCACACTCTTTCTTTTGATCAATTCCGGACGTTTTCTATAAACTTCTTGCTTTATTCTCATCAGTTGTTGGCAATAGAGATTCGATTCGATGGTTTTTTTTTTTTTTTTTTTTTTTTAGGACTGATGGTCACTGTTAGCCCGAAGGCTTTTACAGCTTCGCCGGATTGAAAGGTGGCATAGCGCTGAGGGCGCTTAGCCGAAACCTTTATTTATGGATGACTGGCGCAAGGGCCCCCAAGAGGGGACCTCGGCTTGGACCGTCATCCTGTTCGCGTGAGTAACCGACTCGAGGGTGCCCAAGGGGGCCGGCCTCGGCTCGGTCAGTTACTGCAATCGGGAGGGCAATATTACTACTACTATTATTACTATTATCATGACTATTATTAGATAAGTTTACCACCAATTCGGAATGCGTTTCCGCTGGAGAAGAAATGGCGCAAGAAACTCCAGCGACGCTTCTGTTTATGATACTACTGCTAGGGGAGAACCGACCTGAGATGCGGCGGTATCGCGAATAACTTTGTCTGATACGCCCACGCCGACGGCGGGGGCGGTATGATGGTGATAATGGGTGTTTGTGTAGTGTTGAGTAGAGCGCTTGGGCAATAGTGGTCGCGTCGTCAGGGTCCTCGAGGACGTGCCTCGGTCTCCTTTTTCCGCGGGTCGAGTTTTGGTGTATCGCGAGGGGATTGTAAGTGGCGGCACTGACAACCAGTGGGTTGGGGTGCGTGGCGGCAGAGTCGAAGTATCGGCGAGAGGCCAACTTTAGATATTGGGCTATGGTAGGAAGCCCTAAATCGATATGAAGGTTAGCATTACGCACGAACCACGGTGCTCCCGTGGCTTTACGCATGAATCGATTTTGTATTACCTGAAGTCGGTGAATTTGACGCGGGGAGGCATGCGCAAATACGGGGCTTGCGTATGTCATAATTGGCCGTATACAGGCTTTGTAAAGTGTAATTTTATTACGTAGGGACATTTTGCTATTTTTATTTAGTAACGGATGTAATCGACCGAGGACGAACGCCGCTCGGTTCCTTACTCGGTTAATGTGGACCGAAGCTGAGTCTCGAGTCTAATAGGACGCCTAAGTATTTGACTGTCTTTTCCCAGGGGATTGGACGATCGAATAACTCTATGGTGGGGAGATGCTGCGTTATGCGCCGCGAGAAGTACATGGCTGCACTTTTGATTGGGTTGACCTCGATCCTCCATTTCCGAAACCAGTTCCCGAGGGTTCGGGCTGCGGATTGGAGGCGTTTAGAGATAGTGTCTGGATTACGTCCAGACACATATAGGCAGGTATCATCTGCGAAGAGGGCGAGTTCGACGCCGCTGGTGTGCGGTATGTCGTTCGTGAAAAGGGTGTAGAGCACGGGACCTAGGACTGAGCCTTGTGGTACGCCGGCTAGGATGGGATGTGATTCGGATCGCACCCCCTCGACGCGGTAGCGGAAGGTTCGACTGCGTAAGAAATCTCGTATGATGAGTACGAGGCGATCTGGCACACCGAGTCCATATAACTTGTATATGAGCCCGTTGTGCCAGACCTTGTCGAACGCTTTCGCCACGTCGAAGAAGAGCGCTCCGGTATGAAGCCCGCGTATGAAGCGGGATTGAATGTGCTCCGTTATGCGGTGCACCTGCTGGGTACATGAGTGTTTGGCACGGAATCCAAACTGCTCGTGGATGGGGATCCCTCGAGACTGCATGAAGTCTCTTAAGCGGGCGAGAAGTAGGCGTTCGTATATCTTGCCTAAGGCCTTGAGGAGGCTTATAGGCCGATATGCGGTGGGATCGGACGGGGCGATTCGATGGTTCCGCCCGGCGTGAAAAGCTCATAATGAACAACGCAATTCCAATCCTACCATACACACAGCATCACCTTATTGCCAGGTAACCCGGGTTTTGGCACTTTGTTATATATTATATTTGGTTTAGGCAGTTTGTGAAGCCTGACCGACCTATGAATACGACTTTTTACGCACGTTATTGTCGTACGTGATCCACTTTTCATCACCAGTTATGCATATACCTTCAAAGACGGTTCGGTTTCATTACGTTTCAATAAAGAATCGCAAATGAGTACACGGTTTCTTTCAGTGAGCTCATGTCACAACCAGATATCGAACTTTTTTGTTTACACAAAAGAAAACAGCTGGGTTTTCAAATCGGTCAAAACTGTTTTGTGGTTAATTCTCAGTTCTATGTCGTAACTACCGATATGCCGATCTTGCTCCACTTTTTCAAAAATGTCGTCCATTTTATCCGTAACAGGGCGACCAGAGCAAGGTGCATCTATGACATCAAAATTCCTGGATTGAAAACGCCTAATCCAACTTTGTGCTACTCTTTCTAAAATAAACGTCACAAATTTTTTTCGCGGCTTGCGATGAAAAATTTTGATTCTAGTATATAAAGCTTTAGCTTTCATGGGGTGCGGCAACGAAAACGTACATGCTTGAAATGGAAAGAGCACAAAGAGCAGCACTTAGGTTTTGATGTATTTACCTTTGCGATGTTCGACCGAAAAAGTGTATGAAATATCCGGTGCATTATCGGTTCGCAAGATTTTCATTTATCAAAGTATTCGTACATACCACAAAACTGCACCGTATCTCATATTTTCAACAGACAACAGAGGAAAACCGAAATAGCGACTTCCAAGTGTTAAAAGAAAACCTGCAAAAAGGAATTTATTTATCTTGCACCTAAACTCTATAACGTCGAACACTGCTAATGAGAATCTATCTATTATAAATCTACACTCGGCGTCAAAAAAATCGCACATCCGAAAAAAATAATTTAAATACTATTTTAACACAACAGGCCAATGGCAATGTTGTGGTTTGAGGGTATCATTCGAAAGGTAATTTCATTAGCTTTCAGGAATTTTAATTGAATTTTATTTTTAAAACGAGACGAAAGAGAAATTAAAGAAAAAGACAGGGTATGTACAAATTTGCAAATGAATAATTAAAAAAAAAACTTAATAAATACAAAAAAAGTTCTTAAAACCTAGTGTAACCCCCCCTTGCCTTGATAACGGCTTCCATGCGATCTGTCGTGGACCTTACAAGGATCGCAACAGCCTCTTGGGGTATTTGTTCCCACTCTTCAAGTACCGCATCTTGGAGCTCTTGAAGAGTGGCTGGAGCTGGATCTCGAGCTCGCACGCGCCGTTTTAGGTCATCCCAGAGATGTTCTATTGGGTTAAGGTCTGGACTTCGTGCTGGCCAATGCATAACAGGGATATCGACCTCCTGTAAATAATCCCGTACAATAGCCGCGGTGTGGCAAGCATTATCATGCATTAACATGAATCCATCACCGACATAACCAGCATACGGGACCACATGTTCCTCCAGGATTTCAGTAATGTACCGACCAGCATTTAATGACCCTTGCCCACGGCCACCCCGAGTCCGGGAAACGCACACAAGTTCCGTTTTCCCGTCGACGGAAATGCCGCCTCAAAACATACACGCGCCACCCCCGTATTCGACGGATTCTTCGCCTAGAGTCCACTCGCAATGATTGCGAGCAAACTCTAGGCGATCTCTGCGATGCTGTGCAGTAAGTTTTGGACCTTTAGCTGCTGTTAAACTCTTTTCGTGTAATCTTCTTCTTATCGTAGAAACACTCACAGATGTTCTCCGAGTTGATCGAAGCTGTTGTTGCAACTCAACAACATTTGTAAAACGGTTTCGTAAAGATGTCGTAACGATGAAACGGTCATCACTTTCTGATGTGCACCGTTTTCTTCCAGATCCCGGTTTTCTAACATAACCACTAGTCTGCTGAAAACGTTGGAACACCCGTCGAACTGAAAAACGGGACAGGTTCAACTGTCGAGCAACGTCACACTGCCGCATCCCCGACTGCAATAGGGCAATCACTTGAGCGGCTTCTTCAGAGCTGGTGTCCATCTTTACTTGTTCTTACTTGGGTTACTTGTTCACGTGTGTTCACTGCAAAGTCTAAATTACGACTGGCCCATATTTCATCCAGATCGACCCTTTTATACCCTTTTTAGGTGGTGTAACTAGCGTCCTTACTAACGAGCATTTTACAGTGTTTATAATACGCTCTATAATGATAAATGTTTTAATGAGTTCATGATTTTTTTATTAATAATGTAAAGCTATTCAAATACCCATTTCAAACATACCAATATTTATATAAATATAATTCGTTTCTAGCCATTACAGCCATTTTTCGCGCAAACTCAGAGAGGTGCGATTTTTGTGACGCTGAGTGTATATTAAATATCTAGAATAATAGAATATATCTATATAAAATTAAAGAGTTAGAGATTTGTGGTATATATATATGATTAAAAGAACAGTTTGGTAAATCTTTCATATAGGCATAATCAGTTACACATTACACACGCACACACACGCGCACACACGCACACACACTCACACACACATACACAGAGAGAGACCCAAAACTTTGCTTAAAACTATATATGTAGAATAATATTTATTGTATAATATACGAGAAATACTCCAAGCCATGGGAAAGGAACTGGTTCCTGGCACACGGTTTACGCTATTTCAGGTACCAGTGCTGTATTGATTTAGATTGTAAGTCATTTCTGGAGTAAACTATTATTTTTATTATTTAGTATTTTAATTGCTCCATCAGTATTTCAGAGAAATTTTGAACAATGCCGTAATCAAATATGCGTATCAATGACAATAGCTATCAGTGCCCTTCACACCAAGTCTCTTCATCTTTAATCTTCAATCGTAATAATTTAGACACAGTCGGCACCCATCCATTTATACATTTCCGTATCGTTATCCAAAATAAATCCTATAAGATATATTGGCGAAAGGATTTCGCGGTATAAGTGATATGGATTATATCATAATACACCCAGACGTAAATCAGTTGCAACAATATATACAATACTAATTACAGAAACGACTTTCTTTATAAAAACTTTATTCCTTATTATCATAAAATACTATTGATAAGTAACTAGCAAAACCCGACAGACGTTTATCAAACAATACGCCTAGGTAAGGACCACTGCGGGGCTCGTTATGTTATACTGCCACGAAGCAGTAATGTGCAAACATCACTGTGTTTCGGTGTAAAGGCGCTGAGAGCTAGTATTATTATTGTTGTGCATATGAGTCTTAAGAACTGGCGTCTAAGGATGACGGGCGCATTATATTAATTTAGTGAATCCGATAACTATAGAAAAATAATAAGTTATCTCAGCGCTCACTTACTCATTAATGTAGTTCGAGTCAAAGGATCTTCATTAATTAGGCAGTTAGTTTTTATATTAATGTAGATAATGAATTCTAAAATAAGCGCCACAGTTCCCTTCAGACCGAAACACAATAATGTTTGCACACTACTGCTTCACGTCAGCAACTGTACATATTAAGTTGTAGAATATAAGAAATTTGATAAAAATAAATATATATAAACATGAATTTACCAAAATATTACCCACTGTAAAGTAACTTAAAAACAATTATTAATTAATCGATAAATATGTGTTAAGAATAACAGAAACTTTCTACGTAAAATAATCACAGATATTTTATCTTCAAATTTTCTCATAGTGCCCGAAGAGGTTACACTTCCATAAAGCCAGAGACTATTTTTTGCTTCAGGTCAAAGCCACGTTAAGAAATACTATATAGCTTTGAGACAAATACATAACACAAAACTATAATTTAAGACGATCAAAGTTTTTTTATTGCATAAAGTGACGAAACGAGCAAAACGACCTTCGCCTGATGGTAGGTGCAACGTCAGCCCATAAAATATGCTGTGTCACCTGGACCATTTCTGTATGACACCATACTGCGCCCGTCACCCTGACACTTCGTTTCTTATGTCTCATATGCCCAGTGATTACACTAGCTCACAGTGCCTTTGAAACCGAAAGACAGTCATGTTTACACACTACTGCTTCACGGCAGAATAACTGGCCATGGGTTGGTAGCTTCCTAGACGACTTCCTGCATAGGAATTTTACCACCAGTAAACAAAAATGCTTACAAAATAATAAACTATTCTTCTTTGTTTAGGGTTGATATACATATACATAAATTAAGGATTCTAGGATAGCGTGGCAATTCACTGGTCGCACCGATTTATTTAAATAAAAAAATGAGCTACTTCAAATCTCCAGGCGTAGCGTGACTCTACCGAGTACAAAATAAAGTAAATTAACAGCCTATAAATGTTCTCCAGCAGGGCCCAGACCTCATTTAATTTTTTGTAATGCAATTTTATGAAAATTATTTTAATATTTATAATTTTCGTTATTTATCGTCATTTTTTACAATCTACCGCAGTTTCATAATGAGGTTTAGGCTAGAAGTACCTTAGAATTTTTACGATCGGTGAGTGAGTCAGTGACATAATAGGGGTGCATTCACTCGAGATATTTCGTGAACTATATTAGGTACAAACATGTAATTTGGGATTGTATGTAGGTTTAGTAAGTACTATAGGTAACTAAAATTTCAACCTTCTAAATTTACCTAGAGCGAAGATACAGGTTGGTCAAAATTGCCGCGAGTTGCTTCGAGAAAAGGATGTTACGATTGTACCCGTGTTGTTTGTTTGCTCGAAATTTTCTACAGCACCTAAAACTTGTGAAGTTTCAGCCAATAAATGTCCCACTGCTGACCACAAGCCTCCTCTCATTTCTGAGAGGGTTTTGGAGCTAGGAAGAATCCGCCACGCTGCTCCATTGCGGGTTGGCGGACTTCACATGTCTTCGAAATATTTTATATTTCTCAGACATGCAGGTTTCCTCACGATGTTTTCCTTCACCGCCAAGCACGTGGTAAATCAGCACTTAAAATAACAATTTTAGTGGTGCCGGCACCGGGGATCGAACCCAGGTCACTCGCGTACTATGAAATTTAAAGAGAGCGCCTAGCCTCTGAGCTACCACGGCTCCTAAAACCGGTAAGTGCAACGTCTGGCCATAACAAAAGTTGTGTAACTAGAACATTTCTGTGTGACACCACGCTGCGTCCGTCACCCTGAGACATTAGTTCTTAAGTCTCATATGCCCAGTGATTACGCTAGCTCTCAGTACCCTTCAAACCGGCACACAGTAATGTTTGCACACTACTTACTGCAACACGGTAGAATAACTGGCCCTGGGGTGGTATACGGAAAAGCTCCTGGTTATTATAATAGCAACTTTAAAGTTTAATATTTATAATAAATTGTACCCTAATGTTGTAAAATTAAAATTGAAATATTGTAAACTTACCTTTATAATCGGTCTTAATTATTTAATATTTTTGCACGAATTTATGTGTAATTTATTAAAATTATTCTTAATTAATAATAGGTCGTCACATCGGGAAAGGAATATGTATGACATTTTTAAGTCAATAGGTCTTCTACTACTCGTGATAGGTATATAAAAACTCGTGCGTATTCGATTGCAATGTTGTGTCGAAGCAATCCGAGGACTTTCTGAGATTTAAGATTTTGAACAAACGAACATTTACATTTTCTTATTTATATAGAGTTTCCTGTGCCTTCAAATTATGAAGACAATTTTTTGTCAGTGTGGAAAAGGCACTACAAAAAATATATATCCTCGTTCATATAAATTTTAAGTGGCCACGCTTAAACGACACAATATTGGAAATAATTAGTATTTCAGCAGAGTTCATTGATTGAAGCATACATTTTTGTAGTAAAAAAGAGAGAGAGTAGACAATATTAAAAATGTTTCTTGAATTACTGCTTATAATAGTATTTCTATCAGTTTCGTTGAGTAAATGGAAATTTAGAAGGATTTTGAAGCTTTCCCATGAATTGCAAAATAAATACACAGCGTATCCAATATTGGGCCATGGGTACATGTTCAGCGGCTCTGATGAAAGTAAGTAAAATTGTTATTACCAATATAATATCAGCTTGTTATTGTTCATTGTAAAACGCCTGGGGAAAATGTTAGCATACCTGGAGTAAATTAAAAATTGACTGGATTTAAATGTCAACAAACAGATGTCCAGTGGAACCTCTGTTCAAATGAATCATGTCAGATATGACTACAAGAAATCACATTGACCGCGAATACAGTTCCTTCAGAATCTTTAATACGCTGACTGAACTGATTATCTCTACAGCAAATAGCTCTAACAGGGTTTTTATCAGATACCATTCCAGAATTAGCGGATTTCCAGAATAGGCGGATAGGCCGTCCATGTATTATGCATATATATAGCATAGCGTCCAAGATACGACGAGTTTTATCTGTGTTGGGTTTCGTGACAAAAACTAGCGCAATTGTCTTTATCGAGAGTCGTGACGGGTCTTCTAGCACTTACTTAAAAGAAAATAAAAGTTAACTATGTCGTTTTCACAAACATACTGATATTGTGCACAGATCGTATTATAACTGTATCAAGATTAATTTACAATCAAACATCAAGATCTCATTATTGAACATCTTGATACTTGATTGTAAATTAATATAATGTATATATCATTAATATAATGTAAATTGTCGGCTAGATTGGCGCAGTGGCTAAGCCCTTGACTTATACGCCGTGAGTCGCGGGACCAATATTTGTATGTCCTACATATAGTTGTTCCGGGTCTGGGTGTTTGTGCATGTGAAATTTATGTATAAAAAACGCACCTACGACTCAGGAGAAATCCGACTGTAGGGCATCGTTTTATATAAAAAAAATATGTTATGTAACCAGTCACTCGATTCCTTTGTCAAAACACTCCTGGTCAAAGATTTTATTTTAATAAGGACTTTATATTTCATATCAATGAAATGGGGAACAATGGAGTTACTCTAGTTACTCAGTTGGTAAGGTAATATACGAGTAGCAAGAGCTACCGGAGATCAAGGGCTTAGGGGACACTATCAGATTAGATCATGTCACATACTAATACGTAATCTGTGGAACGTGTGGGATCTGGTGAACTGTAATACAGGAGCTGTCTGAAGTGAGCATATAAACGCCCACATGCCCACTTCAGACACTAGCTCCTCACAGAGGCTAGACTAATTTGCTAAGATCCGCATGCAAAATGTAAACTGGTGTGAATTACCTAGTTTTGAAGAACACCGCCCGCCCTCCCTCAACAGCGTGCACAAGAAAACCAATACCGCCACCGGGAGCCGCCACCAGATACCTTCCACCACAACAACGCTACCACTAGGCAATACACACTGAAGTCGAGAACATGACACGTATTCCACCTCGTTTTGAGGCTCTTCTCTCCTTTAATACAATGGATTTCCGCAAAGTAACGCCTGATTCTATTAACTATAGGCTAGACTGTAATAATCTTTTTTATTGATAACTTATATTTTAATTTAATTTTATGATTGGTTTAAATTGCGAGGACAAATTAAAATAAACATTATTATATTATATATTACTATCGACAAAAAGTAAAATTTTAGATCACACGTGAACAATATTGTTACTAAAGCTGCACAGCTTTTGGGAATTCATAAGGAATCATATGCTCGCTTTAAATTTCATACGAGTAGTATGCGAGTGACCTGTGTGCGATTCTCGGTAGCCCCGGCAGGTACCACTAAAATTGTTAATTGCAAGTGCTGATTTACCACGTGCTCGGTGGTGATGGAACACATCGTGAGGAAACCTGCGTGTCTGAAATATAAAAAATATTTCGAAGACATGTGAAGTCCGGCATACGGCTCCAGCATTGGAGCATCGTGGCGGATTCTTAATAGCTCCAAAACCCACTCGGAAATGAGAGGAGGCCTGTGCTCAGTGGTGGGACCTTAATGAGGTGTTACTTTACTTAAAAATGCCTCGAAAATTTCATGACTTTCGACAGGTGACCGAACGAATGCTAAAAGATTTTAAATCGCCAATAGCTTTCTTTTCGGCAAACCATTACTGTAACCAAAAATTGAACCGAGTACTGCGTAATTGATCCCGGCCTCCCGAGCTACTGCTGTTCTCCTGCTCCTTCCGAGATAACAGTTCAGTAACCTCATAGTTCCTTACAACTTCCGTATCCCAAGTCATTTTCTACCTAATCCTTTTCCCTTCCTCTCCACCAAGCCAGTGGTTGCCGTGCCGATGGCTGCGCGACTAGGTGCGAGCCTAGTCGTTACCGTGCGGATCTGCTTTAAGACCGGGCGACCCCCTTATATGACCAGCCTTAACTAAGCATGCGGTGCTTTGTTCGGGTGGACAATATCTTCCCTAGGTACTCGTGGGAACGCAAAAATAAATTCCATTGACATAAATTTTATAACGTTGTTCACCACCGCCACGTCTCGTTTCGTGAGGGGGCGAAAACTGATGTGGTCTCCGCCTATCCCAAAGGGAGAGAGGCGATAATGTATTTTGTTCTGATTGTTCTGAAATCAATTTAAAAAAAAGAATCTTCGAAATCGGTTTCCGTGGTAATTAATTCGTTGAAAATTCATAAAAAAAAGAACGTCCCCTTTTTTGGAAGTGGTAAAAAAGGTGATTACTTATTTGTCAGTTATGTCCTTCACCGACTTTTATCGCTGAGTATCTACTTGGTTAATTTAATTCGGTTTATAATACAAGAAGCCGTGGTAGCTCAGGGGCCTGGTGCTCGCCTTTAATTTCATAGTAAGCGATTAACCTGGGTTCGATCCCCGGTGCCAGCACCTCTAAAATTGTTCTACAATTTTAAGTGCTGATTTACCACGTGCTTAGCGGTGAAGGAAAACATCGGGAGGAAACCTGCATGTCCGAGGAATAGAAATATTTCGAAGACATGTGAAGTCCGCCAACCCGCATTGGAGCAGCGTGGCGGATTCTTCCTAGCTCCTAAACCCTCTCAGAAATGAGAGGAGACCTGTGCTCAGCAGTAGGACATTTATAGGCTGAAACTTTACTTTTTTTTACTTTATAATACAAGTCGTGTCCGCATTCGAGTTCATATATAGGAATATCTTGCATCTCACATGCAAGATATTCCTATATATTGTTATGATGTTATTGACAATAAACTAATTTTAATCATTAGGGTATCCCCTTTTGAGCATTTTACAGACATTGTATGAATATTTGTCACCAAACGCCAAAAACGCGCCAACCAAGTCGATACTTTGTTTCTTCTTCTCTTATCCCCGCCTGAGTCAAATCACATATAAATATTTTAGCATATTATTATGTGTGCGTAGAGGCTTTAATCCGAGTAATTAGTAATTATAATAAATGTGGTAACGGTGTGAGAGAATCTGGTGGTAGGATTCCTATGCAGCAATGACTTGCGCGAGCTCCAGATGACGGTGAGCGGTGTAGACCGAAGTAGTTCTAGGCCAAGACTCATTTTAGGTCACCGCGCTATCCTAGTTAGTTGGTTAGTTCTATTTTACTATATCACTATATATACTAGCTGACCTGCCCCGGCTTCACTCAGAAGTTATTGTTATGCTAAAGCCCATATGGAAAAAAACAGCACTACATCGTTGACACATTTAGGAGTAAGTATTCGTAAAATCCATTATTAATCTCTCGACGTAAATCCAATATTTACGTCGAGAAATGAACATGTCTGCCAAATTTCAAGTCGATAGGCATTGTAGTTTCGGAAATAACGTGATTAGTCACAGGAAAGTCGCTTCTATTTATCTAGCCGAGGCGTCCTGGCTTCGCTCGGAAGTTATTGTTACATTAAAGTTACCATACAGAAAACCAGCACCAGCCCTATTACTCCTAACTTTGTAAACATTTAGTAGTAAATGTTTGTAAAATACGTTCTTAGGGTGGGTATCTGTATTGGGAGAAAAGAAGTTACAGTTCAATTCTTCTTGTAGTTCCGGAGATATACTGATGAGTCAGTGGTAAATCGGTTTTATATATCGCACTGCTATTACAAAACCGATGAAAACAATATTTCCCTCTATCTGTTTACGGTTTTTACTTAGAAAATAATATACCTTGGCGCTATTTATTGGTTACTCCTTTAAATTTGTTGAAAATTGTTGATTACGTGCAAATAGTACACGTTGAACATGCAAAAAATATGTAGGCGAATTAAACTCTTTTTCTTAATAAAAACGCAGTAATCTGTACGATCGACCTTTACTTCATCTCAAAGACAAAAGTATATAACATTTTTTAAACGTACCGACACAACTTACAAAGTAATAGTTACATACGACATGTTAATATATTTTAACAGGCGCTGCGACAAATTATAAAATGTCATCCTCCGAACTTGGGTAAAGCTTATGTCCTCCAGTAGGCTGTATACAGGCTGATCATTGCTTGCTGTTATTTTTAAATCATCCTGTTACAGGATTAATTGTTATTTATTTGCAGATCGTATGACAGCTTTTAATAAATTTGGCTTAGAAGCGATTAAGAACAATGGACTGACCGGTTTGTGGTTCGGTAATTACTTTTACACAGGTAAGTTTGTACAGTCAAAAATATAATGGCACTGAAAAATAAAAATTAACAAGCCTTAAACGCCCCGATGTTGAGCACAGGCCTTCTCTCATTTCTGAGAGGGTTTTGGAGCAGGAAAGTGTCCGCCACGCTACTCCAATGCGGTGTGGCGGACTTCACATGTCGTCGAATTATTTTATTGCTCAGACATGCAGGTTTCGTCACGACGTTTCCCTTCACCGCTGAGCACGTGGTTAATCAACACTTAAAACTGCACTATACTATTTTTCCCGTGTAAAATATCATTGTTATTCAGAAGGATTTCTCCTGTGCCGGCATTATTTAAAGACATAATTCACGGAAAAAGCATTATTATTTATAATGAGTATTATTGTTTATAATTATGTTGTTATATTTTTTTTAATGGATGAATTGATGAGACGAGCAAAACGTTCAACTGATGGTAAGTGCAACGTCTGACCATAACAAATGTTGTGTCACCTAGAACATTTCTAAGTGGCACCACACATTGCACCCGCACCCCGAGATATCAGTTCTCAATTTTTTATGCCCAGTGATTACACTAGCTGGCAGTGCCCTTCAGACCGAAACACAGTAAAGTTTGCACACAACTGATTCACGGCAAAATTTTCTGCCTAGGAATTGTATCACTTAATTACAACTACCTACAGTTGTTTTAATATATTAAATTCATCTATCTTTCGACCTTTGTAGGTCCAAGGAATAAAAAAAACAGAGGCAGTCATAAGACAGACAGAATTGAAAACTCAAAACATTGGAATTATAGTACTCATTTGAATTTTTAAATAAATTATATTCTGAATTACTTAAAATTCATAATTTGTTAATTGAAATTATAAACATTTGTCTGATTTTACCCCGAACAATAATTATATATATATTTATACAATTTAAATATTATTAAATACTAACAAATCCTTCTATCAGTGCATGATATAATATTCATTGTACGATGTATTGCAGATATCAAATATAAGAAAAATAAATAATATCAAATTTTTCAACGCAAATATCAATAACAATGTTGGAAATATTCGACAATAAATACTTTGTTTTTATCATTTATTTTTATACACGAACATATAAGTATGTTAAGAACTCACTGTTCTACTGCAAAGTGATTCCTCAATTAATCAATTTAAATAATGATTATCGAAAATAAACATTTCAAGTGGTCAACATAACTTCTCTTACTGCTTTTACAGCACGCATATAGTACAGTCGAGTATATACAATAAATTAGCGTATTGTACACCCGCCGCTATACTACGCGTCGCTAGTCTGGCGCAAGCACAACACGTCACGAACATGTCGAGATCAACCGTGACGCTAACCCATAAGTTTATCTTCTACCAAAAATCGCTCAACGCGGTTAAAGAAGTTTTCACTTCAAAAAATTATTTTTATATGAATACACAAATTACAATTGCACCAAAGATACAGGATCCTAGTGTGGAGGAAAATTTTAGTCCAAAAAACTGACCCATGCTGCAGATATTACGTGTACTATTTCAAAACATAAAAACGAATATACATAGTCACGGCTGCCATATAAGGGGATATATTTAAATGAGATAACAATAAGAACGACCAGAGGTAAAAATACAACCTTGCAATGGGACAAAGTCAGAAACCAGGACGGAAGTATTGTGAAAGGAGAGGAATGCAACCTAAAGTGATGGCAAGAATATTTCTAAAACTTATTTAAGAAAGGAGTTATGCAAGTACAAGCCCCATTCGGGGACATGAATGAAGATTGCAAAGAAAGTGATATCAGCATGGAAGAGATTGTGGAAGCGTTGAATAGTATGAAATTCTGCAAGACTACAGGGTATGACAGAATTACAGTAGAGATGCTGAAAGCTGGACAGGGCGTGTAAGCTAGTCAGCTGTACCGCCTTCTTAACGTTTGCTAGAGGAACGGCATCGTACCGGGAGATTGGTGCAAGGCCGCCATCGTACCACTTTACAAAGGAAAAGGGTCCCAGCAAGATTGCTAAAACTACGGAGGCATTAGCTTCCTCGGCACTGTATGCAAAGGTGTTGATTAAGAGAGTGATAAATGATACTGAAGAGATGATATGGGATGTACAAGCGGGTATCAGGAGAGTAATGGGATGCATGAATTAGGTCTTTCCCTTACGAAGCATAACCGAAAAGTTCTTGGCCCAAAGTCAAAAAGTTTATTGCGCATTTGTAGACTTGGAAAAGGCATATGACAGAGTGGTGAGGAATGAACTGTGGTCGACATTGTCTATATATAGAGTGAACGACAGCTTCATACAAGCACTGAAATCACTCTATAATGATTCCAATGCTTGTGTCAGGGTAAACGGGGCTTACACAGACTGGTTTAACATCGGAAGAGGTGTTAGACAGGGATGTGTGGCTTCACCGTGGCTGTTTAACCTATTTGTAGACAATTGCTTGATCTGAAAGAGAGTGCGTTTGGATTAATAATGAATGATCTGACCGATTGATATTGAACGAAGAGCGTTAGGGGAAATAAATTATATGGGGCCCTGCATAACTTTATGTATAGCCAGAAAGTATCTAAAAAGGCTGGAATTGTTGTACATAGAGAAGTACTGGTCCCCACACTTATGAACGGTAGTGAATATTGGGTCTGGCAGAAGAAAAAAGAAAATGAAGATTAATGCTGTTGAAATGAAAAGTTTGAGAAGTATAGCTGGAGTGACTTTAATGGACAACAACGTGATAAAATAACGTTGCGGTGTGGTAGAAGATGTAGTGAAAAGGGTAGATAAAGGGATGCTTAGATGGTTTGGACACGTAGAGAGGGTGGATGAAAGAAGATTGTGAATGAATGGGCAAGCCGGTAAAGGTCGACGTAGGCGAACGCATTATGATCAGATCGAAATCGTTTTGAGGAAAGGCCACGTCGAAAAGTACCCGCAACCGATGAGCTTGAATGAAAACACTAATGAAAGTAGAGTTAGCTAAAGATGTGTGTCAGGATCGTAGCAAATGGAAAGATGTGGTCTGCCTACCCCTATAAGAAAGAGGCGTGACTCTATGAATGTGTGTATTTAAATGTAACAGAAAAACACTAGTGCAAAACAATGGTAAGTTGGATCTGGAGTCTGGATCCAAATCCTGACTACCTCGTGGCCATAGTTCCGGATGGTTAGAGTAACTATTTTTACGCTGCGTGTCTGCTGGGTCGGTCTGTAAAACGCACTCACGAACAGGGGAAATCGTAGTGTGGAGCATCTTAAAAAATACTAGCAACAAAGCTTTCCATTTTAATTTAATCGTATATATGATTTGTGGGCCAAATTAGCTAAATTCCATAAAGTTTTTTTTAATTAATCGTAGATGTTATTACTCTTACTTTTTGTACTTTCATGTCAACTTTAACACCTTCTGCTTTTTTTTTTGTTTCATGATTTGCAGTTGTTGCCGACGCCGTAATCGCAGAGGTAGTTTTGAAATCGTGTTTGGAAAAGAGTAACTTCACAGATGTTATGCTTCATCTTACTGGAAATGGAAGTATATTTGCTCCAGGTACACTTTTTACATATTTTAAATCAGAATTTTCTTACTCATTATTTGAAGACCTTTACAGATACAACTAATCGTATTCAAATAAATACAAGCAACGCTGAAACAATAGGTTTGTTGTATATAAATGTATTACAGAAATACATTATTCGATGGTACAATAGGCATGTCTTGCATACCACAAATAACGTCGGCAATACAATCTTCTTCTTTTATCATCATCATTTCAGCCTATCAATAGTCCACTGCTTAACATAGGCCTACCCCATAGACTTGAAAGAAGTTTAAAGTACTTTTGGGGGACTTTGCCATAGTTGCCATGCAGGGCAGGCGGGTTGGCAATCGCAGTTTATATATTTTGATGTTCAAGGTAGATTCTGCTGCCCATCTCATGGTCCTAATTTTCGCTCTGTCGACTTTTACGACACCCACGGGACGAGACGGGGAGGTAGATTCTCTTACCCCGCCACGACACGGTATTGCACACACCAGCATCTTCTTTTTTGTAAAAGATCATATTCCAGTTTGCGTCAGGGTTCGCTTTCTTCCTAACTTTTCTCCGTTTTTCCCGGGTGTACCACCCGGGAAAAACGGAGAAAACAAGACAACTTAGGCCGTCTAGGAAGGTACCGCCCTCGGTCAGTTATTCTGTCGTGAAGCACTTCGTTCTGAAGGGCACTGAGAGCTAGTTAAATAACTGGGCATATGAGACTTAAGAACTAATATCTCAGGGTGACAGGCGTAGTGCCGTGCCAAACAGAAATATTGTGGGCGAGACTACATTAGTTATGAGCAGACGTTTCACTATATTTTGCTTATTTCGTCACTTTATGCAATAAACTCTTCTGATAGTCCATTAGATAATCAAGATCACAAGAACATCGCAGCGTACTAAAAGTCTGTTTTTATTTTAAGTAATGGGAAAAAAGATCAATAAGGAGACAGTAAAAGAATATGTCAGGGTATTCTCTAATGTTAAGGAACATTGAAGGGTTAATTTTTTATTTTTTTTTATTGGATAAAGTGATGAAACGAGCAAAACGTTCACCTGATGGTAAGTGCAACGTCTGCCTATAACAAATGCTGTGTCACCCAGACAGTGACACTACACTGTGCCCATCACCCTGAGACATCAGTTCTTAAGTCTCATATGCCCAGTGATTACGCTAGCTCACAGTGCCCTTCCAACCGAAACACAGTAATGTTTGCACACTACTGCTTCACGGCAGAATAACTGACCCTAGAGTGGTACCTACCTAGACGGATTCCTGCATAGGAATCCTACCACCAGTTAATATATAAAAGTTGACATAAAAATCTACTTGCAGTAAAGATTTGGCGGCCACGTCGTAAAGTTATTGCACCGAATTTCTCACAGAAAACTCTTCAGAGTTTCGTGGAAATTTATTCGCAACAGAGCGCTATCTTAATTGAAAAATTGAGCCTAGTTGCCAACAAAGATGCTTTTTCTGTTTGGAAATTCCTAACTACGTTCACCATGGACTCCATCTGCGGTTGGTATACAAACGTTTTGTTACAGCATTATTGTTATTTCTACTTGTAATAATCAACTACTAAACATAGGCATCTCCATTACTATAGTAAATAGAATCAAGCGCTACTTTGCGAAAATTCATTATAACGAGAGAAAGAAAGTTAATTTGCCAAGACACACAAACAAAATTTAAGATGATGTGTATTTGTACCTACTTTTTGAAGAGTACCGCCTGCCCTCTCTATAACGTGCACAAGCAATTGGACTTTCTTACTTTATCCCTTTTACTTTTAAATGTTAATAGTTATGTTATGTAGTTAATAGAATCAGGCTCTACTTTGAAATTCATTTTATTATAGGAAATAAAGTAAATTTACTTTTTCACTATTGCCGCGTTATGAAGTGAAATACGTGTCGCGTTTTCGACGTCAGTTGTGTGGTTTGCTTAGTGATAGTGTTGTAGTGGTGGAGGGTGTTGGAGTGGCGGTATTAAGTTTGCTTGTTGCTATAGTGGGCGGTGTTCTTCAAAAATGATATAGACACTCAATTTTTAATTTTACAGTTTTATATATACTGCGGTGTTATCTACCTAGACGGATTCCTGCATAAGAATCCTACTACCAGTAAAAATACGACAGAAGGCGAAATAATTTTGATAGTGTAGAATTAGCAAGATCTGTGACCAGCAGTGTCTACGGTGTGATGTATCTGGTAGTGGGCTGCCAATCAACCTGCCAAACCATAATGGCAATTTCTCCAAACTTGGGACAAAAATAATGTCGGAAACGATCAACTGTGCAGAAGATATTATAGTGCCACAAGTGTACGTCGCCGTGTGGTGGCGGCTTAAGAGAATCTACCACCCTATCTCATCCTGTGTCTGACGTAAAAGTTGACAGTGGGAAAGTAAAAACCAGGAGATGGGCAGCAGGATCTTTCTGGAACATCTAAATAAATAAACTGCGGTTTTCCAACCCGCCTGCCAAGCGTGGGAACTGCAACAAAATCCCCCTAAAATGGAGAGGCGTATGTTCAGCAGTGAACTAGTGATAGGCTGAATTGATGATGACGATAATGAAGGATTCGAGTAAACACAGAGGTACTCACTCATCCTGACCTTTCCGCGCCCCATGTAACGCTCATGTGATAAGATGGTGTTCGAAACCAGGACTATCGGCGTAGTGGTCAGGTCAAAAAATATTAAAGATATAAGAAAAACATAATTTTCTTACAAACTGAGTAATATTTATAACTATATTATAATCATAATCATCATCATAATCATAAGCATTTATTTGCTTGAATAAGGTTACAAAACAGGTATTAAATATATAAACAAGTCTCACTTATTCTGCCTATGTAGGCGTGCAAATTGAAAAAATTAGGTATTACAAAGTTATTAGCTACAATTTAAAATCTTCAATTGTCTATATACCTTTTGTCAAAATTTTGTGTCTTACATTATTCCATTTTTAGTACTTCTTATAAATATTATTTCATAATGATGGATTTAATTTATTCAACACTACCCTATTTCCCATACTTTGTATCTAATCAAACATACAAAAAAATAAAAAAATAATATGTCAATAAAATAAAAATGTCAAATTTTTGTGCTAATTCAATGTTAAAAACTCACTGACAGAATAAAAACAATGGTCCAGAAGCCATTTGGTTAATTTTCTTTTGAATATGTTTTGTGGCAAATGTCTCATATCTAGAGGTATTTTGTTGAATATTTTAATTGCCATACAATTTACGTTTCGACTCACCATGAGGTTACTTCTTGGATAGAATAATTTATCCTTATGTCGCGTATGTTTTTCTAAAACATCACTATGTTTTAAGAAATAGCTTGGATGTTGTGTGACAAAGCAACAAATATTATATGGTAATGGTTATTATATATATATATATATATATATGATATATAATATATATATATATATATATGATATATATATATATATATATATATATATATATATATATATATATATATATATATATTATATATTTCATTGACACAGAAACGGCACTAGGTGTTAAAGTGAAAGCACAATCTCAACATGACGCGCCCTTCTTGACTGCTGTGGACGAGTACAGCGAGTTGATTGCTGCTCGGGTGTGCCAACCCTGGTTGCGTATTGACGCTTTGTACAAGCTGTTGCCTGACTTTACTAAGTTAGAGAAGAATAAGAAGTACATTTGCGATTTCGTCGATGAGGTATGAATTGTCTTCTCATAATTTATGATATGATAATAGACAACGACCGTAGTTCGGGTCGGGCGTTTGTTTTTTATTTAGAGAGTAGAACATAATAGAATGATTTTTATTCAACAACGATTTTTTACATAATACTTATTGCGTCCTTTTTTCTTTACATTTTTTTAACTAAAAGTTCACAAAAACCTCTTTCCTGGGAAGAACATTAAGAAAGATCAACAATTACTTAATTTTTTTGTGTTCTGCAAAATAATGCGCATAATTGATGATGATATTATGTTCGTTTTGTTTTAGGTCATAAAACTGAAAAGGAAACAGCAGGAGAATAATTTAGATGAGAGTAAGTGAATATTTTGTGGTCGATTTTCAACCACGGTAACCAATTCCGAATATTGTCCGAAGCTATCGGGTAGGAGATATTATAGTGCCATAAGTGTACGTGAAAACATGCACTGCATTCACTTGTATTAACCGATCAACGAACGAATAAGTTCCCTGGTAGTCGGGTATCCTGACTATTTGGCCACGCGATCATTTTAATATAGGAGTAACATCAACTTTAGTATCCCTCTCTGCGGAGCACTAGTATCTTTATTTGAAACGGTACAGAGGTTAGTTTTCTTCGTTACTCTGGCACCTTGATTATCTTCCTTACTCTCGTGGTATTTTTTTTAGTTAAATGTCAAAAAATCGGGTGATATATTTCATGGTATGCAAGTGACTAAGGTTCGAGGTCCGCCCGCACAACTCAAGTACTAATAGACTAACGAGACGTGTAAGACGTTCACTTAACGGTGAGTGCCGTGTATGCACATAACAGGTGGAGTTTAACCTGGAACCTACCCAGGCGGAATCCTTTGATTATGGCTGAGTAATAAGCTACTGCGCCTCAATTGGCGAGTTCGAGCCGAACGAACAAATTATTGGGTGTTGATGCGTGTGCAATTTATGTATTAATTACACCCACAATTCAGGATAAATTCTAATGGATAAAAATATTTTTAAACGTACAAACGTTTAAAAATATTTTTATCCATTAAGGGCGTAACATGCCCGATGACCTTGAAGGTTCGGTACTAGTATTTTTTTTTACTTTGCCATCATCATCTGATAGGCGACCATACTATAATAAAAAGGGACGAAGATTAAGTAAGAATACAGATGTGTTGCGGTGTTGTTATCATCTTTCCTATTTTATTCACCTTCTGGAAGGCCTAATACATTATGTTCCTCTAGGAGTCTCATAAGTACTCTATATCATAATCACTTATTTAATTTAGCATTGGTGCTAGTACATGATACATTCTGAAGGTCTGATGATGACCAGGTAAGGGCTTACCGGTTCTCATTAACGGAAATAGATAGGATGAGCCAGCTTTCAAAATTCATCTAAAGTTAGCACGGGTATATATTTGTGCATGTAAAGCATCTATTTTATATTCAGAAGTAAGTCCGACTATGGCTTATCTATTATAATATGTTCAACAAACAAAACTAAATTACAAAATACTTCATATATACTTACGAACTTAATTTCTATTTTCGTCATACGTAATATAGAAATTTGTAAATAGTGTAACAATATGATTTAATTCAAAAATTTACCACACTGACCATTTACCACAGAGTACTTTTTAATATATGGATTGAGACTAACTAATGTTGTTTTTAAAGTAAGTTTTTAAGTATTTCTATAGTAAGTTTCCTACATAGTGCATTCGACATTCATCTTTAAAGGTAATGCATTTAGCCTTATATAACTTTAGTATTATATTTATAAATTTATTTTTGTTATTACCACTGGTGATTCTAAATAATAAATAATGACGTGTGGTAGCGTCTTAAGAGAATCTACCACCCCTTAGAGTCGTAAAAGTCGATAGAGGCGAAACAAAACCCAGGAGAAAAACATTATTTCTATGAATTAAGAGACATCTAACGGAATTTTTCAGAAATGTGAAGTAATCTTAAATGTTCACAGTTCAAAAGTGTTAAGGCCGTTGTGTTTACGGTTCATTTCCACAGATGGAGTGAATTCAAAATGTAGAAAATGTATTTCACGCCTATATAACATTTACGGAGTAATTAATAACTCTCTATACTATATTTACATACTATATTTGAAATATAAAATTCTGAAATACAGCATTTTAATGATTTTAATTTTAAATACAAAATACAAGTTTTACTGTAAAGGAAGCAATAAAGATGTAAATAAATAAATAAACATCCTAGAATTTAATTATTTACATTTCGCAATTTTAGGCTGCAGCATAAATTAACCGTTTTTCTAATAGTTTTTTTTTCTTTTTATATGTTTTAATTATATCCTTTTTTATTTTCTTTTATTTTGCTGCATGTTTTTGTTGCGAATAAATATATTACTTACTTACATAGTTACTTGAAATACCAATTATAAATAACGTTTTTAGGAAGTAATTGAAATAAAAATGTATGTACGTTCCAAATACATATTTGAATTACATGTAACTCAAATACTATCAAGGCTTGTTCCTGAACAACGACTATGGTTTATTTTACAGAATCAAACGAACGAGCTATCAAGCCGTTTTTAGATTTGCTAATGGAATCATCAGGCGGTGATCGCGGTTTCACCGATCACGAGCTTCGGGAAGAAACGCTCGTGTTAATTTTAGCCGGTACTGATACTTCGGCCGTTGGCGCCTCGTTTACATGCGCTTTGCTGTCAAGATATATGGACGTGCAAGAGAAAATCTATAACGAGTGAGAATTTGTTAAATTGTTTATTATCAGATTTACCATTTTGTACAGGTTCTGATAATGGAATCCATAAGAAAATCATCAATCTGTGTTTGAAGCTGCTGCGTTGCAGTCGGTTTTTTGATTAAATTATAATAATGTTTAGTAAATATAATAGCAGCAGTTTTGATAATCAATTTCCTAATGCTAATTAAATTATTTGCCATAAAAATGTTATCAATTTGTAATTGTAACTTAATGTTTAGGTATTGACCTAACAAAATACAAATTAAATCAAACCTTTGTTTTAATAAAAAATAATAAAAGGTTATGCGAAGTCTTCGGAGATTCCACCAGACCAGTAGTGCATTCTGATTTGCCGAAACTGAAGTATCTAGAAGCTGTTATCAAAGAAGCGATGAGACTTTATACACCGGCTCCCGTTATAGCAAGAAAATTGGATAAAGATGTTATTTTGCGTGAGTATAAATAGAAAATGATGATTTATGAAGATAGTTTATCACGAGCCTCCGGTTCGTAAGATTCTTTTGACGGAGGTGTAAAAGACGCCAGAGTACATTTGAACTAAGTTCTGATTTACTAAGTACTCAATAGTGAAGGGAAACAGAGTGACGAAACCTACATATCTAAAGAATGAAAATATTTCAAGGACATAACAGAGGAGAATAACAGTCACCTGATGGTAAGTGCAACGTCTGCCTATAACTGTTTCACCCAGAACATTTCTGTGTGGTACACTGCACCCGTTACCCTGCGACATCAGTTCGTAAGTCTAATACGCCCGGTCACAATGGCGCTCAGTGCCCTTCTGACTGTAACACGGTATGATTTCCACATCGGCGAAATAAGTTTCTAATTTAGATACAGTAACTGAAATTTGAATTTTTTACAGCATCCGGCTTAACACTTGTGAAAGACACCGACGTTCTTATCAACCTGTGGGCTCTGCATCGTAACCCTCGTTATTGGGGTGAAGATTCTGACGACTTCAAGCCCGAACGGTTTTTAGAAGGCCCTCTTGAGCATCCCGTAGCATTCATACCTTTTAGTCATGGTCCAAGGAATTGCTTAGGTAAATTTTGGCTATATACCTACGTAAGTTTAAAAAGTCTTTAGTTATAGATTGTTTGCACAAGGCTCAATAAAATACTCAATGAAAGCAATACGTGCGAGGATGCCTGGGCGTACGTGACATCGCCAACAAGAAACAATAGAGTAGACTGCGATGGTTTCAACATGTGAAGATGGAGCCATCCGAATACGTGGAAAACCGGGCACTGTACCTTTCTGTCCCCGGTCGAAATTTCATAGGCAAGCCCAACCAAGTGGAAGGATATAATGCAAATGAATGTTGGATAGACCGAAGTGGAGAGTTTCTGTAAATAAAAATCACAGCTAAAGTATCAGTTCCGTTCTTAATTTAGAATTGATAAGGAAAATTCTACAATTCTTCTGTCCAAGGGCACTAAGATGCTTTAACGGGCTTCGACAACTATTTCCTAAACAGGTACTGTGATTTACAGAAGCGATGATAAGCAGATAGTTTCCTTCCTTTTTGTTTCTCTTCCTAGCTATGTGTCGTAAATAGTGGGGGGGGGGGGGGGGTCAGATTTTTTCTTCAGAAACAGAATTTTCCTTATCAATTCTAAATTAAGAACGGAACTGATACTTTAAACTGGAATCGGTTAACAATTAGTGGTTGTTTTTTTATAGTAAGTGCAACGCTAGCTCACTAGAGGTTGCAATGACACGCAGAACTTTAAATTGGAAAGTTACGCTGTAACACTGCGCTCATTATTCTAAACATTAGTTGTTAAGTCTCATATCCCTACTAATTACACTTGCTACAGTAGTCTTCAAACTGAAGCACAGTAGTGTTCGCGCAGCATTGTTTGATGATTATTTCACTTATGTCCTGTTTGCAGGATACCAATACGCAATGATGGCAATGAAGACTGCGCTTGCGACGATCTTAAGAAGATATCGCTTTCTGCCGGAAAAGCCAACAGCTACCGAAGACGAATTGCGTAAGCCGCTTCGGGTCAAATACGATATCATGATGAGGAATGTTGATAATTATATGGTGCGCTTAGAATCGAGACAAGAGTGACGTTTAATTTGCTGTAGCAACTAAAAAGTTCAATTCATTGTTTTTAGTTTTCATAAATGGGATTAATTAATGGCTCATTTTGCTTCGTTTTAAGTAATGCTTCACTGTAATCATTAATCATATTTGATGATATAATTAGATGTTTTTATATAACTAACTACTACTACTAACTGTTAACTTAAATATTGTATTTCCTATTAGAGTTTAAGTTTCTGACAATGTATTTTTCGTCAAAACTATTTTTTGTTAATTGTAAGTTAATGATAAAAGAGCATGAATCGTAAATATTATTGTGACCCTGGTGAATAATAAAATAAAGTTAATAATTTATAATTTATATTATTTTTAAGAACATGTTCATATAGTCCCTAGCCATGGCCTAGCCTTTGATAGACTGATAAAGATAAAAGAAGATGATTTTTTTATATGCAATACGCATACGCTATTAGAAGAATTCAAATTGCGCATGCGTTTTTGTACTTGAAAGGGGCATTTGTGATCGCGGTACCAGAATCTCGCGCTGCCCGTCACCGGTTTCTGCATTTTCTGATATTTTCCAGGTAGTTTTTACAAGAGGAAATGATGTAACGAGCAAAACGTTCACCTAATGGTAAGTGCAACGCCCATAACTGTTGTAGTAAATGTAGTAAAGTAATATGTATGTATGTTTCCAGTGCTGAGCACAGACCTCTTCTCATTTCTGCTAGTGTAGGATAGAATAGAGGCAGGTAGAGTCCGCCACGCTGCTCCAATGCTGGTGGGCCGACTTCACGTGTTCTAGAAATATTTTTAAATTATGTCTTTATGTTTAAGAAATATTTAATTTGAAGAACACTGAGTTATTTATTGCATATATCTCCTTTGTAAATAAAATGGCGCTTGTATTTTCTCCGTCTAATGGGAACAGAGGATTTTCGTCTATTAATGATTTCCCTATGGAAACAGTGGAGGTAAGCAGCGGAGAGAGATTTTTTTCTAACACACATATTTATAGGCTTGAAATTCATGCAACGATTTTCACAATGTAAGGATACAGAAATAAATTACTAAAGATTGTTATCGTTTATAAAATATGTGAAAAAAATATTTCCGTATTGAATTTCTTGAACTAAACAGCAGTTGCCACCTAGGTAGGTATCGCCCTAGTGCCAGTTGTTCTGCTGTCAAGCAGAACCGAAAACCAACGATGTGTGTTTTTGCACAAATGTTGGGTCCGGCTGTGATTCAAACTCAGGACCGGTGACGTAGAAGTCAAGTAATCTTACCACTTATCGCCACTAACCTTTAGATAAAAAGACACTATTACCAGACCATAGCAAATATTATGTAGTAGTATAACTTTACAAATAGTCGCTGTCAGCTCAGAGGCCGGGCGCTCGCCTTGTATTAAGTTCGATCCCCGGTGCCGGCACCACTAAAATTGTTCTGCAATTTCAAGTGCTGATTTACCACGTGCTAAGCGGTGAAGGAAAACATCGTAAGAAAGCCTGCATGTCGGAGAAATATTAATATTTGGTGGAACAACCCGTATTGGAGCAGCGGACTTCTTCCGGCTCCAAAACCCTCTCGGAAATGAGAGGGGGCCTGTGCACAGCTGCCGGACATTTATAGGCTGTTACTTTACTTTACAAATGGGTCGTGTCTGACCATGATTAGAGACGTATCCTAAACCCGCAAAATTACTAGCAGTTCGTAGTAAATTAAGCAAGAGACTGGGAAACGCCTGGGGAATAATAGTAAGCGATAACATGTCAGTTATTGAACAAAAAACAACATTTTTAAGCTTAATAATTATAAGAACTTAGATAATTGGGTTTTTTGCGGCTCTTTAAAAGAATACTAGCACTCCATCTCATTCAATGGATCTCGTAAAAGGCGGGTAAGGAATTAAACTGCACTGTGCACCCAACAGCGCATGGTGGCGATGGGCTCACCACCTATCACACCAAGTGCATTATATTGTTTTTGTGAAACGTGGATTGTGGCGGACATATGTTTTGGCAGTGAGTGCCCAGTCTCTGACTACCCCTTATGGGATACAGTCGTGATCTTATGTATGTATGTATGTATGTAATTAGGGTTAATGGGTAGAAGAAATAGTTGAAAAAAAGGCAATAAATGTAAAACAAAATCAAGAAAAAATCTCAAACTCCTGGCGAAAATAGCACCGGCATTATGTAGAACACCACACGAAATAATTTCATTGCGCATTTTCACTTCACCGTCCGTCGGGAAATCACTAATAAAAGCCCGTGCTCTGGCAATATGGGGATTATTGTAAAACTACTCTCATGTGCTGTTTTACATCCGAAAATATTATGGGACGACAAAATATGTATCTTTTTATGATGTCATGGGAGAACGGAAGCCTTATAATTTCGTCAGTATCCGTATGTCGTAAATGTATACTATGTAAGTAATTAAAATTTTAAAAGAAAGCTTTTTTATGAACCGTTATACAATCGTGTAGCGAAATTAAAATTAAATGGGAGTGGAACACCATCCATGCAACTGAGGGATGAAAATAAGCAGTGCAGAAGCATGTGAGGTAGCGTTAGAAAGGATTTGAAAATTGATAAGGATGTTTCAAAATAACTATACTTCTTGAGATATGTGCTTCCTAAGTCTATGTGTGTGTGACGGAGGGCCCTGTAACGTTTGAACAATGCGGAGGAAAATCGGAAAAAAATTAAGGAAAGCATAGAAAACACTTATAACGAAAATCGTTTCAATAAGATATGTTGTGTAGTTTTTGAGATATGAGATATTTTTGGTCACATACTAAACACTACTACGGCACTCTTCCCTGTGCGTGGTCTTACACGCGTCCAGTTTTTTTGCCTTGTGGCGAAACGACTTTTTAACTTGATGGTAAGTGCAACATCTGCCTTAACAAATGTTGTGTACCCCAGAATATTTCTGTGTGGCATCTCACTGCGCTCATCACCCTACGCCATTAGTTCTTAAGTCTCATATGCCCAGTAATTACAATAGCTACCAGTGCCTTTCAGAACGAAAAACAGTAATGTTTGCGCACTACTGCTTGACGGGAGAATAACTGACACCGCCATAGTACCTACGTAGACGGATTCCGACATAGGAGCCCTACCAGTAATTTTGTGTTTGTTTGTTGTGTTGATAGTGCTGTGGAGCCGATAATATTCTGTTATACTGCTCTTGTTCGATTGGAAACATAATATTTTTTTTTCCAACAGGTACTTGATAAATAAGCACTTCAAATTTCTAAATATACAGTTTTGATAGAACCAGAACGGGGAATAATGCTTTGGGCCAGGTTGCTTGCGCACTATGGGACACAGTCACCTCCCTTCAGTCTCTACATTTCCGTCCCGTTACCCAACTCCTATGAGATACATTGTAGAAAGGGTTTCGCGGTATAAGTGATATGGCCAAATCTAATTACCAAATCTAATACACCCAGACGTAAATTAAACAATATGTACAATACCTAATCTATTGTGGAAGGAACAGTACTACAAGCAAGTAGATGGTGTGGCGATGGGCTCTCCAGTATCTCCCATTGTCGCCGACATTTTCATGGAAGACTTTGAGGAGAAAGCCCTCCGTACTTCTCCTGTAAATCCAAGATTCTACAAGCGGTATGTAGATGATACTTTCACAATTTTACCATCGCATAAAGTAACTGCATTTCTAGACCACCTTAACTCCCTAAACTCTAAAATTCAATTTACAATGGAGTTTGAGGAAAATAACTCTTTAGCTTTTCTGGATGTGTTAGTAATTCGGAATCCTAATAACACCTTGTGTCACACTGTGTATAGAAAAAAGACCCATACAAATAGGTATTTAAATGGTGAATCTCACCACCATCCTTCACAGTTAGCTACCGTGGGTAAATCTTTGTTTCAGAGAGCACAAGGGATCTGTGACAGTAAACACCTGGCCGCCGAGCTTCAGCATGTCAAGCAAGTTTTGCAAGGCAACAAGCTTCGGGTTCCGCGCCTTCGTCGCAGTGACCGAGTGAAGCCGGCCACAGTCGAGCGTGTACCTGCTGTTCTTCCATATGTCAGAGGACTCACGGACAAGATTGGCTTTATCTTGAAGCGAGCTTCTATAAGAACATTTTTCAAGCCGCCGAAGAAGATAAGTCAGTTTTTACCATCTGTCAAGTGTAACATCCCTCTACAAGATGCAGGAGTATACAAGCTGGATTGTGAATGTGGTCTCTCTTACATAGGGCAAACTAAAAGATCCATTAAAACCCGCGTTAAAGAACACATAGCTGATGTGAAGCATCGACGCTCTAGGAAGTCTGCAGTCTGTGACCATGTTCTGGATCATCCCAACCATTACATCAGATTTGATAGACCACGAATCCTTGCAAAAGAACACCGATTCCTACCAAGGATGATTCGCGAGGCTATTGAAATTAAAAAACATCCTAATTTCAATAGGGAAGATGGTTGGGTATTACCACCGGCTTGGGATCCTATTATTAATAAAATTAAATCAAAAACCAAGCATACCACTGCAAGGCTTCAAGACACAGTAAGCTCTTTCTGCGTAGATCGGACTACAAATAATAATTAAAAGCTGAAGGTACTCCGGGCTAACTATAACATCGGGACAACTGTCACCTCAGTCCCCCCGTGACCATGGGTGCTGTAAAGCGTCCGAAACGTCGGGTAAAAATAGTTCAAAAATTAAACGCGATAAAATCCGTAAAAAAGTAGTTTTATTTAAATGTGTAATATTCGCGTAAATAAAAGAAAACACTATTGGCTTTTGTTATGGGTGGACATTGTGCTTAACATTAGGTGAACTTTTTTATTTATTTGATAAAAGTGACGGCTGCCCATAACAAATCCTGTGTCACACAGAATAGTGTGACACCACAATGCGGCTGTCACCCTGAGACATCAGTTCTTATGTCTCATATGCCCAGTGATTACGCTAGCTCTTAGTGCCCTTCAAACCGAAACACAGTAACATTTGCACACTACTGCTTCACGGCAGAATAACTGGCTCTGGGATGATACCTACCTAGACGGATTCCTGCATAGGAATCTTACCTACCTATCACCAGTAACGTTTTTCTCTTCTCGTCACTAAAAATACATACATGTGCCAACATTGATGGTGATCGATCAAACTGTGTCGAAATCTATTAATCTCAAACAGATATAACAATTTCCATTTTTATATAAATATGTATGTTAGTTCAGCGAATTCGATAACTAAAGAAGAATATATAAATGATAAGATATCTCAGCGCTCACGTACTCATTTATGAAGTTCGAGTCAGTCTTAAGCTGCCTAATTAAGGAAGATCATTCCTCCTTAATTAGGCAGTTTAAAACTGAAACTGACTCGAGAAGTAGAATTAAGCAAAGTATATTGTTTACAAAGTGGTTAAGATATTATGCGAAGTTCAGTTCGAGACTTGTATAGAAATGATACAAAAATGCTGATACCTTGTTACTGGCAACTTTAAAAGGTTTAACTTTTAAATGAAGTACAACAGTTTAGAAATAACATTGTAGGAAGAAGTTAAAAGTAGCATATAAGCTTTAGGAAAGTAAAAATATTAAACAATATGTTGTCGTTTATAAATGTAGTTAGATAATGAATTCTAAAATAAGCGATTAACAAGAACCTATTTTGTACGTTTGGTATAACCCTGGTCGGACCATAGCTTTATCTTATACGGTAATATAAGTATATGACACTAACACCTATTTTTTATAAAGATAAAAGGGTAGGGTAAGTTGCACGTTAGTACATATTAAGTTCTACAATATCAGAAATATGATTAAAATAACAGTAAACAAACATGAATTCATCAAAATATTTCTCATTGTAAAATAACTTTAGTATACAAACAATTGTTATTTAATTCATCATCATCATCATCATTTCAGCCTATTACAGTCCACTGTTGAACATAGGCCTCCCCCATAGATTGCCACAAAACACGGTCCTGAGCCACCTGCATCCATCGACTTCCCGCAAAACCGTGCAGGTCGTTGCTCCATCTAGTGGGGGGTCGCCCTACGCTGCGTTTGCCGGTACGAGGTTGCCACTCGAGAACCTTTCTTCCCCAACGGTTGTCGGTTCTACGAGCTATATGGCCGGCCCATTGCCACTTCAGCTTGCTAATCCTTAGGGCTATGTCGGTTATTCTAGTTCTGCTGCGGATAACATCGTTGCGGATTTTATCTCGCAGAGAAACTCCGAGGAAACTGGAAAGGGCTATCCTTTCCATAGCTCGCTGCGCGACTCTGAGCTTCCTCATGCGGCCTGCAGTGAAGGAGGTTATTCAATTAGTAAATATTAATTAAGTATAACAAAAACATTGCACAAAAACGAATCACACAAATTCAACTTTGAAATTGTTTCTCATTGCGCCCAAAGAAGTTTCACTTCAATAAATCCTGGTATTATTTTTTTGCCAAAGCCACGTTAAGAAAAGCTAAATTAACTTTGAGAGAAATCAGCATCATATACATCATTTCAGCTTATCTCAGTCCACTGTTGAACATAAGCCTACCCATAGATTATTGAGAGAAAAACAAAGGTATAATTTAAGTTGATTTTGAATTAAAATTGGGCTATTCCCATAAAATTAACTTGTAATAATTCTTTAAACATTGCTCATCTGGGATTTCCCCAGTATCGTGGGTATGCTGTACAGAAATAAACATATGCACAAACAACCAGACCCGGAGCAGCTATTGTCATGCTCCGTGATGGAATCGAACCCTTTAGCGTAGAAGCCATAGCTTCAATTTGAGGAAAGGCATTGGTTACTTTCTATATGCGCCTTTTTACTCGTAACATGTAAAATATTGCTCAATTTCAGGGTGAGCACAATGCCCTGAAATGGTCTGGTAATGCGGCTTTCTGTTGCTGGTGCAGTGGTATTAGGGTTCAGTATATTTGGATGTTTTTTTCACCGACGGTCGACGGAGTTTCGTTGATCAGACAATGTTCTCCATATCTACTTTCTTACAGAATTAGGCGACGAGACGAGCAAATCGTAATTACACTACCTAACAGGCATTACGACCGAAACACAGTAATTTTTGCACACTACTGTTTCACGACAGGATAACTGGAACTTCAGTGCTACCCACCTACATATAAAAATCCTACCACCTTAACTCTAGTATATAAACTTCTCCAAATAATAGACGATTTACCGTAATCCCCACACTTAGGAAATCGGCGATTGCAGTACGAGATGCCTCACATGTTCATCACAGTTTTGTTACAATTTTTTATTTATGAGACCTATGTCCAGCAGTGGATTTCAATACTGGATGTTGTTAGGGCTATGGTACTTCTCAAAACAAATCTAACCAGCCCAAACATGACGGAGCTACATTGCTTAGTTGAGGAGGTTCTATATTTAACTTACGGCTCCACCATCAAACCAGCTGCATGGTACTATATTATTTCATTGTACCGTGTGATGGCGGCTAAAGAGAGTCTACTACCCCATCTCATCCCGTGGGTGTCGTAGAAGTCGACAGAGAGAAATTGAAAACCTGGAGATGGGCAGCAGCATTTTCCTGGAAAATCTGTATAAAAAACTGCAGTTGCCAACCCGCCTATCGTGGCAACTATGGCAAAATCCCCTCAAAATGTGTTTCAAACTTCTGTAGAAATCTATAATGAAGGCCTTTATTCAGCAGACTACAGATAGGCTCAAATGATGATGATGATGATAACCGAAACTACAAAGGTATGCAAAATTATGCCTCAATCAAACATCGGAAAGTGGTTCAAGTTTAAATAAATACAAACATACATGTGAAGTTAAATAAAAGCTTGTAAAAATGGTAAAATTTTACAAATCTGTGTAATATCAAACTCGAATCTTAAAACAACTCCTCTAAATTCAAAAGACCGAGTCATTGTTAATCTACGCCGGTTTACGCCCCTACGTTAATAGGTAAATTAAGACAAAGCGACTTGCAAAGTGGGGTTAAACTCGGTATTCACTTTAGGAAGTGGTTAATTTGTTGTTCTGAATCAGTGGGTGGCATACCAAAATTAATTTTGTATTGCTATGCATAGAATTGTATGTAATTGGAATAAAAAAAAATCGGTAAAGTTTGAAATTAGTGAAATACAGAATATTTCAAGACCATTCCTGATAACAGTTTTCTATTTTATTTTATAACAAAATGTAAAAACAAATGGAAATTAAAAAATGTAAATGTATTTGGTATATCATCATTTCAGCCTAACACTAGTCCACTGCTGAACATAGGCCTCCTCCATAGATTGCGACAAAAGTTTGAAGTTCTCATTTTAGGGGCATTTTGCCATAGTTGCCAAGCGTGTGGCAGGCGGGTTGGCCACCGCAGTTTATTCATTCAGGTGTTTCAAGAAGATGCTGCTGCCCATCTCCTGGTTTTCATTTTCTCTCTGTCGACTTTTAAAACACCCACGGGATGAGATGGGGTGGTAGATTCTCTTAAGCCGCTACATCACGGTCATGTATTTGGTAAGACTCAAGTAATTCCAAATAAGGTTCCTTGCAACCTACGAGGTTTGTCACTACGTTTGTTGACGATACGTGCTCAAAGTAACGTTAAAACCTCACAGCATTTTAATTAAAAGCATTATTATATTATATTTTTAATATTTTCATATAAATACCATTGATTTCAAAAAAAACGTACTGTCGAAACGTCGTGGAACGATAGTTGATTTTATTCAAAAGGCTTTTAAAATACTTTATGTCGTTGGCATAAAATTAAATTTGTGTTTATTTAATCGAAATTTGTGATCTTTGTCTTTATTTTTATGTTTTGGTCGATCGCGGAAGCTTTTTTAAGTAATTTTTGTATAGAACTGTGAATCCTGCGATTTTGTATGTCAATGGTAAAAACGTTGTTTTGTGACACTGCTTTTTCGATTTGCTGTTATTTTGTCACTGTCTCACACACATGAAGACTTTTCTTGTATATTCACGGGACGATATCGAGATTCAAAATAAGAGCAATGAGCATCAAGTTCAACCTCCAGTTGGTAGTTGTGAATGATTTTGTCGACTTCACTACTATCACACCATAGAGTGAGCTCTGTTTTGTGATACTATTGCATGTATGCTGTAAAACTATAATTACATGAAACTCATGATCACCACCGTTATTGCTATAACAAGTCCAGTGACTCCCGAAAAATTGCCACAAAGTATGGGGACCATACTTTGTGGCAATTTTTCGGTAGCCAGTAGCAATCATAATTTAAGAGGTCACCGCTCAATCTAGTGGAGTGGAGGGAGGTTTTCTGACTATCATTACCTGGAGTCATTGGTAGAAATAGGTCCTTGATATGTACCTACTCGTAGGTGTGTCTGACCTGTAATTTTAACTAAACAAAATTAGATATTCTTAATACTTTTGTAAATCATAGATGCATATTATGATGTCGATGTATCCTAGCTGTAATTTTTTTAGGGAGAAAGTGACGATGCGAGCAAAACGTTCACCTGATGGTAAGTGGAAAGTCTGCTCATAACAAATGCTGTCACCCAGAACTTTTCTGTTTAGCACCACGCGGCGCCTGAGTGAGGCGCAGTGCCCTTCAGACCGAAACGCAGTAACATTTGAAATGAAAATTAAATAACTGAATATCAGTTTGTTTACAAAAATAATAAAGTATTACTTATTTGACTAGGGACGATAAACATACATATAGTCACGACTTTTTAACATATAACGGAGATAAAGATGCAACACACATAGCATAGCCGTGGTAGCTCAGGGGCTAGGCGCTCGCTTTAAATTTCATAGTACGCGAGTGACCTGGGTTCGATTCCCGGTGCCGGCACCACTAAAATTGTTAATTGCAATTTTAAGTGCTGATTTACCACGTGCTCGACGGTGAAGGAAAACATCGTGAGGAAACCTGCATGTCTGAGGAATAAAAAATATTTCGAAGACATGTGAAGTCCGCCAACCCGCATTGGAGCAGCGTGGCGGATTCTTCCTAGCTCCAAAACCCTCTCAGAAATGAGAGGAGGCCTGTGCTCAGTAGTGGGACATTTATAGGCTGAAACTTTACTTTTTTTTTACACATAGCATTCTCCTCGCCTTCGTGGGAAACGAAACGTGACTGCCATTTTGGTAAGAGTGTGTATTGGCCCTCCGTATTTCTGCAGACATAGTCCAGTACTCCCCTGGCGTTCGGCGTGACAAGATGGATGTCGGCACGATCGGCTGGCAGGTGTTCAATGTTTTAGCGGAAGGTAGTTCTGCGGTCGCTCGGAACCTTGGATCGAACCTTGGAACGAACCTTGGACTCAAGACTTCGGCCGTACCTTGGACCGAACCTCGGACCCTGGAAAATATGTTCTGTATGTCCACCGAAACGTATGCAGCTGAAGTAGGTACAGCACAACGTACATAAAGTCCGTCAGGAGACGTGTGTATCTTAGCTGAGCGGTGTGCAGAGTGGTAGCCCCGGTGAAATGATCGTAGGCAATGCCTCGCGCGGGTCTCGAATCTTCGATTGACGTCACACGAACGGAGACAAAAGTAGCCTGTCCCGTCGCTATCAGTCATAGGTACGTGTAAGTGTGAATTTAATTTTAAATTGAACGCGGGTATGCAGCTTAGCGCTAACAAATATAAATTTTAATTGTAAGGTGTGTGTATGTAAGGTTTTAATTTGAATTTGACATATAAATTGAATAAAAATTTCATTTTAAATTATAATATTAATGTATTATCCTCGTTGATTTAAATTAAATGTTGTCAAATTATGTATACTTATTGCCTTATTATGAAGACATGTAACTACAACGTTACATACAACTTATCGGCGAAGAACGAGTATACAGTATTGTAAAGTAAAGTTTCAGCCTATAAATGTCCCACTACTGAGCACAGGCCTCCTCTCATTTCTGAGAGGGTTTTGGAGCTAGGAAGAATCCACCACGCTGCTCCAATGCGGGTTGGCGGACTTCACATGTCTTCGAAATATTTTTAATTACTCAGACATGCAGGTTTCCTCACGATGTTTTCCTTCACCGCAGAGCACGTGGTAAGTCAGCACTAAAAATTGCAATTAACAATTTTAGTGGTGCCGGCTCCGGGAATCGAACCCAGGTCACTCGCGTACTGTGAAATTTAAAGCGAGCGCCTAGCCCCTGAGCTACCACGGCTCCTACAGCATACCTAATGGTAACTGTGGACACTAAATGAAGGAAAACGACGGTTTGCTTTATTGCCGGGTCCAGTGGTCTTCATTCAACATACGTTCAACATTCATTCTCATGTCCAATGAACCGATTCATTTATTAAAAAAAATACTTCAAATCTCCAGGCACAGTGTGACTCTACCACGTACAAAATAAAGTAAATTAAGTCCGCGTCATTAGGTCCGCCATTTGTAATACTTTTTCAACAAGGTGCATACATTAAAAGTAAATAAATAAATAATAGCCATTATGAATTACTGCAGGTAACTGGCCTTGGTAATGAAACGCAATGAAAATTATTCTTTTTCTGACGTAATCAATATAACATTCGTTTGCCAAATGTCATTTTTTACAATTTACTGCTGTTTTGGTACTGAGGTTTCATCGAACAAAAAACAAGCATATGAAACATCGCTGGTGTACGAGGGTGGATTGAAAAGTACTCGGCCTAACCAAGAAAATAAACACATACTAAATCAGTTATATTTTTATTTTTCTACATAATCACCATCAAGTTCAATACACTTTTGCCACCTCCCCTTCCAAGCATTTAGACCGTTAAAAAAAATGATTCTTCCTTAGAGTCAAAATATGCGTCTACAGCTGCTTTGACCTCGTCGTTTGTCGAAAATCTTTGACCTCTCAAGTGCTTTTTTAGATTAGGGAACAGAAAGAAGTCTGGTGGTGCCAGATCAGGTGAATACGGCGGATGCGGTAACAGTTCAAAGCCACAGTTGTGAATTCCAGCCATTGACTGTACTGACGTGTGAACACGGGCGTTATCTTGATGAAACAGGACTTTTCTTCTGAGCATTCCTCGACGTTTTTCTTTTATTTCCTCTCGTAAACGACGTAGTAAGGTGCAGTAGTAATCAGAGTTCTGTCCCCGTCTGACCCCTTTCAAGATAATCAATCATAATCACACCTTTCGAGTCCCAGAATACTGAAGCCATCACCTTATTTGCCGACAAAATCGACTTAGCCTTTTTAGGGGGTGGTGAACCAGGCCTTCTCCACTGTTTTGATTGTTGTTTTGTTTCCGGTGTACAGTAATGAACCCATGTTTCGTCCATAGTAACAAAACTATTCAAAAAATCATCTGCATCGGCTTCAAATAACTCCAAACAGTCGCGTGAAATAATCAATCGCGTCCTTTTTTGTTCAACTGAAAGCAGTCGCGGAACCCACCTCGCAGACACCTTGTGGAAACCCAACTCGTTGACAATGATGTTTTGAGTTCATTCATAAGAGATGCCTATAATCTCGGCTATCTCTCTAATTTTTAATCTGCGGTCTCCCATTATTAAATCAAGTACTTTTTTAATATTTTCGTCAGTAGTTGACGTCGAAGGCCTTCCAGAGCGGGGTTCATCTTTCACACTCTCTCTACCACGCTTCAATTCTGCTATCCATTTTTTGACGGATGAATATGACAGAGCACAATCGCCTAATGTACTGACCATTTCATCATGGATGGCTTTTGATGATAGCCCCTTCTTATGGAGGTACTTAATGACGGCACGCTGCTCGATTTGCTCCATTCGCGGAAATGATGACCGATTACTTTGTTAATAAATTTATAAAATCACAACTAATTATCGCACACGTTTCGAACTTCACACAATGAACTAGTCTGAACTGAACTAAATAATGTGGGTAGATTTGATTTTTAGAATTGAATGGATCTGTGTTAGGCCGAGTACTTTTCAATCCACCTAGTATATATGCTTATGCATATATGTATATATATATATATATATATATATATATATATATATATATTTCGGCGAGCAGTACTTTTAAAATATTTTTAATTAAAAATTACAGAAGAAACAGTACAAAGTATAGTCTCCAAACTCAACCGAAGCACGCTTCATGACTAAATTTCAAACAAGACAATTTGCATACAAAAGTTTCTGCCTTGCCAAATTTTCACAAGCAGTATGGATTCACAGTTAATGTATATTCAGAAAAAATCCACAACACTGTTTCAATCCAACTACATTATTATCACAATATTTAAACTAGCTGCACCTCTCGGCTAAAATAAGCCACAGGACTGCGCCGTACGTTCGACTCTTTTCGGTAATTTTTGGTTCTCAGCGTGCGGCTTCTTTAGGCCGTGGTAAAACGTTTTGTAGCCTATAACCTTCCTTAGTAAACTGGCTATAATAAAACCGTATTATTATTTTCTTAGTTTTAAGTTCAAAATTACAAACTCTTCAGCTTTATTATAAGATTTCTAAGACCGGTTTTATTACGATATTTTCTTTTACTGCTACTGCCGAGCAAATGGTAAAAAAACACTTAAAATGTTTGGTGGCGCTGTCACCTGGAATCGAACCCAGGCCACTCGCGTACTATGAAAGTTAAAGAGAACGCCGTGCCTTTGAGCTTACTAATGGTAACTTGTTGTCAAATTGTATTTGAGGTTCGTAGTTAAAGTTGAAACTACCGTACGATAACGTCATTGTCAGAGTACTTTGAAAAATAAAAACGTACAGTTAATCCCATTTAACGTCTGTATGTTCACAGTTCATTAAAGCAAGTAGAAAAAAAAACTTTTACAACATTTGTTTTCAAACTGAAAACGTGACTTGTGTGCATGACTCTCTCTTTGTATACAATGACTTTTGATCTTTGTCGTCAAGTCTCTACGTGACTGTAATTTGTAAAGATAATTTGTGATCAAAAAATTACGCAGATATAATATCAGTTGATACTGCACATAATTTTTTTTTAATTTTTTCTTATTGTATAAACTGATGGAACGAGCAAAACGCTCACCTGATAGTAAGTGCAACGTCTGCCCATAACAAATGCTGTGTCACCCAGAAAATTTCTGTGTGACACCACACTGTGCCCATCACCCTGAGACATAGGTTCTTAAGTCTCATATGCCCAGTGATTACGCTAGCTCACAGTGCCCTTCAAACCGAAACACAGTAATGTTTGCACACTACTGCTTCACGGCAGAATAACTGGCCCTGGGGTGGTACCTACCTAGACGGATTCCTGCATAGGAATCCTACCACCAGTAAAAATTAGTAATTGAGGAGAAACTCTTTAATCTGCACGTGAATCTTAACAAATTAACGTAGACCGGACCAAAAATAATAATAAAAATATGAAGGTACTCGAATAAACAGTCCTCCAGTGACCACGGCTGCCGTAAAGCGCTCAAAACGTCGGGTTATCAAAAGTAAATAAAACGCGATAAAATCCGTAAAATTTGTTTTTTTTTTATTGAAGTAAACGAGCAAGCGGCTCACCTGATGGCAAGTGATCACCGCCGCCTATGAACATCCGCAATACCAGATGTCTTACAGGTGCGCGTTGCCGGCCTTATAGAAAGGAATAGTCTTTTCTTAAAAGTCAATAAGCCACATCGGCCTGAAAAACCCTTGAGGCAGCAAATTCTACAAAGCGGCCGTGCGTAACAGAAAATTCCTTGAAAACGCACTGTAGTTGAATGCCAACCATCAAGATTATGTGGATGGAATTTTAAGTTATGCCGCAAGGTGCGATAGTAAAATTCGACGGCTGGAATTAATCCGAGTAATTCCACGAAATACTGAAGCCGAACTTTCGCTGTAAAGTTGCAAGCGGCCAATTTGAGCTTCTATTCCAAGTGACCGCGGAACTGAACGTCACTCGATATGTCAATGCTAGGGATTCCGATACTGGTTGAGGCAACAAGAGGAGTGCTTTCAAAATGAGGTGATGCGACGAAGAGTTTCTTTTTAGTTGTCTAACAAGATCTACTCGGTACTCGTCAACGTGTTCCCGAGAAAAATTGGCACAGCCAGTGTATAGGGCATCACTAGTGCTGACGTCCGCATAGCCATGAATATTATACTATTTTGTAACATATCATTGATATGCAGAAGAAACAGGTTTGGTGATAGGACGCAGCCTTGTGGAACACAAAGTATTCACAGACTTGGAGTCCGAGCATTCACCGTCAACTACGACCTTTATGCTCCGGTCTTTGCGAAAATTGGTTATCCAATTCGTTTCATCACTTTATCCAATAAAAAAAAATCTGTTATGTTTGCTTGTTGTCTTTCAAAAATTTATGAATGTTTTGAGCTTCTAATTCAATGAAAGTCGTTAAAATCGTCAACAGTGAAACGTAAATTACGTTTTAATCTCTTAATGTTTTTTCGTTTCTTTTTTCTGCGTCAGGAGCAGTATTTTAGTAATTTCACAAATTAAGAGTTGATTTAAAATTTGATTAAGATTTTTTTCGTCGTTCTGTGCGCAATTAATTAGAAAAAGTCTATAAATTTATTGTGTTACGGTTGATCGTCGAACCGATGGGAGAACTTAGAGGGCATTATCGAAGTGCGTTTCTGTAAGGCACCATACCACCAAGTACAACTACTACCCATAACAAATGCAAAGTCACCCAGAACATTTCTGTAAGGCACCATACCACCAAGTACAACTACTACCGATAACAAATGCAAAGTCACCCAGAACTTTTCTGTAAGAAACCATACCACCAAATACAACTTCTACCCATAACAAATGCAAAGTCACCCAGAACGTTTCTGTAAAGCACCATACCACCAAGTCACCCGGAGTCATATACCTTAAATAATTTTTTAAGTCTTATATTCTCAGTAATTACTTTAGCTACCAGTGCTCTTCAAACCAAAGCAGTGTTGGCGAAAAATACTTATAGGCGAATACGGAACATTATAATTTATATTTATTTCGAGGACATGTGAAGTCCGCCTACCCGCATTGAAGCAGCGTGGCGGACTATTCCCAGCTCCAAAACCCTCACAGAAACGAAAGGAGATCTGTGCTCAGCAGTGGGATATTTATAGGCTGCTACTTTTTCATTATTCGATTACTTTTTAGGTTTTGAGTAGACTGTTATATTCTTTTTAAGTACAAATAATAATATTTTTTAAAATTACGCTCATGGCTACAAATATGTTGGACGCTTGCTTTAAAATCTCATTGTACGCGAGTGACCTGTGTCCAATCCCCAGTGAACGCACCACTAAAAATTTTAATCGCAATTGTAAGTACTGATTTTCCACTTGCTCGGCAGTGAAGGAATACATCGTGTGGACACCAGCATTCGAACATTATCATGACCTATCTCCTAGCTCTTAAGCTTTGTTAGAGTGGTTAACAGGAACATTAGTAATTTCTTATATTTACGCGAATACTACACATCTAAAGGAATATTAGTAGTGGTAGGATTCCTATGCAGGAATCCGTCTAGGTAGGTACCACCCCAGGCTCAGTTATTCTGCCGTGAAGCAGCAGTGTGCAAGTATTACTGTGTTTCGGTTTGAAGGGCACTGTGAGCTAGCGTAATCACTGGGCATTTGAGACTTCAGTGTGGCGTCACACAGAAATATTCTGGGTGACACAGCATTTGTTGTGGGCGGACGTTGCACTTACCATCAGGTGAACGTTTTGCTCGTTTCGTCACTTTATACAATAAAAAAAAAATTATGGCATTGTTTGTATTTTTTAATATCATTTTCCCCAAATTAAGCAGAGTGCCTCTATGACATAACATTAATTAAACGCGAGGTAGTTTGAAAAACTGCTTATATCAATTTAAGATCTGAACAAATATTATTCGAATTATTTTAAAAAAAACTTCTTCAACGCAGCAGCTCCAGACATGCTTATTCGAATTTAAGAGCATAATGATTTTCTCCGCCGTGTATTAGCGGCCTAAGAGAATCTACCACCCCATCTCATCCCGTGGGTGTCGTAATAGTCGACAGAGGGAAATTAAAATCAGGAGATGAGCAGCAGCATCTTCCTGGAACATCTAATATTGATTGCGGACACCTGTATCGATCTTATTACTGTCTCCTCTATTGAGCATGTTGTCAATTATGGCCAACTTCCTGCTTCTGGATTTTCACGGCATGATCTGCTTTTCCTTTCATATAAATTAAAGTCTCCCAAATTGATTCCAGCGTCTATTCCCATTCGTAGTTTTGCACGACTCGATGTGGAAAAGCTTAAATGTGAGGCTGATACCACTGACTGGTCTCCTGTTTTTACAGCGTCCACAGTCGACGATAAAGTTAATGTCCTAAACTGTAATCTATTACGGCTTTTTGATAAACATGCTCCTAAGCGTGTTGTGAGACTTAGACGCCCTCCTGTTCCATGGATCACAGTAGGCGTAAGAATGGCTATGGCAAAGCGCGACAGAGCGTTTCGAGCTTTCAAGAGGAATCGTACTGATGATAAGTGGCAAGCCTACAAGACCGCGAGAAATCGATGCAATCAGATGGTGAGAGCAGCTAAACGCCGATATTTCCATGAGCAAGTGAACTGTTCATCTTCGGCTGATATATGGAAGTTTCTCAACACACTCGGATTTGGAAAGCCTCGTGTAGACTCTAGTAACACATCTTTTTCCCCTGACGACTTTAACCGTCATTTCTCATCTACTCAAATAGTATCTGATAGTTCTAGAGCAAATGCTATCTCAATGATAACTTCCATGCCTTCTTATTCTAATAATTCCTTTACTTTATCTCCTGTTAATAAAGATGAGATACGAAAAATACTACTGTCTATTAAATCAAAATCAGTGGGCTGCGATGATGTGAGTAGGGCAATGGTTTTACTTGTAGTCGAGTCAATTTTACCCGCAATAGCTCACATCGTCAATTTTTCGCTGATGAACGGCACTTTTCCTACACTCTGGCGTAAAGCCTTTATTATTCCTATTCCTAAATCCACTGAATGTAGTCTTCTTTCCAATTACAGGCCTATTTCCATCCTGCCGTTTCTATCTAAGGTGTTAGAAGCTGTTGTACATAAACAGGTTTCTACCTTTATTTTCAAAAATAATATTCTTTCCCTATATCAGTCTGGTTTTCGACCTGGTCATGGTACAACAACTGCCCTTCTCAAGGTCACTGAAGATATTCGAGAGGGTATGGAAAACTTCAAACTTACAGTTCTTATATTAATAGATTTTTCCAATGCATTCAACGCTGTTGACCACGATATTCTGCTAGCTCTTCTCTCCCACTTGAACATCTCATCTTCAGCTCAGGAATGGTTCTCATCTTATCTTCGAGGGCGCCAGCAGGCCGTGTGTACTGGCCAAAAAGTGTCTGATTGGTGTAACGTACTCACCGGCGTTCCTCAAGGCGGTATACTCTCTCCTCTTTTATTTTCCATTTTCATTAATCTTATCACATTGAATCTCAAATGCTCTTACCATCTGTATGCTGATGATTTGCAACTATATATGCAAGTGGGACCATCTGAAATCATTAATGCGATATCATTATTGAACGAAGAACTGCAGTGTATAAGTAATTGGTCCGCTGTTTATGGTATTAATGTAAACCCCTCCAAATGCCAAGCCATAATCATAGGCAGCTCTAGATTTATATCAAGACTCGATTACTCCACATTGCCATCGGTTATGTTTAACAACAATGCTATTCCATTTCGTCCACATGTAAAAAATCTCGGTATGTATATAGACAGCTGTTTGACATGGAGCAAACAGATTCAGGAGGTAAGTCGCAAAACTACTGCAACCTTACGATCTCTTTATCGTTGGAAGAATTTTCTTCCAACCTCAACCAAGGTTTTGCTTGTCCAATCTCTTATTCTGCCGATTATCGACTATGCTGATGTGTGTTGCCCCGATTTGTCGCAACAACATCTTAACACATTGGATCGTCTCCTCAATAACTGTATCAGATACATTTATGGTCTACGTAAGTTTGATCATGTATCTTCCTTTCGTAATCAGCTGAACTGGCTGCCTATTCGTCAACGCAGGTATGTTAGGATACTCTGCACCCTTTTTACTATACTAAACGATCCATGTGCTCCTGAGTATTTGAAATGTAGGTTTCAATATCTGGGAGATTCTCATGACTGTTCTCTCCGGTCCTCGGGCAATATCAAATTGCTTACGCCATTACACCGATCTGGTTACTCATCTCACTCTTTCGCCTTAACGGCTATAAGACTCTGGAACGATATACCTCTTGATATTAAAAAAGCTCCTAACAAGTTTGCGTTCAAAATTAAAGTACGGGAATATTTTAAAAATTCGCTGCAAGTATGAATTCTATTTCTCTCTCTTATTCGTGTGTATGTGTTTTTACTTATAATGTATGTATGTATATATGTGTGTGTATGTATATATATGTATATATATATATATATATATGTATATATATATATGTATATGTATATCTGTGTATATGTATTGGTATAATTATGTATATATTTTATAGTTTATGTATTTATATTTAAAGATAATAAATTATTTTTTACTCAGTTATTGTTCGCTGCACCGCCTATCATATTATGTTTTTCTCTGCTTTGCCTTATGGTTGACTGGTAGAGAATGCCTTTAGGCATTAAGTCCGCCATATGTACCACATGTGCATAAAAGCTTAAATAAATAAATAATTAAACTATCTGTCAGCACTCTTCAAACAGAAATACAGGAATATTTGCACATTAGTGCTCCACGGCAGAATAACTGGCACTGCGATGGTATCCACCTAGATGGATTCCTACATAAGAATCAAAATGTGTGACTGTAACAAACGAAATTTTGATACAGTTAAAATTTGCATTCTGGATATACTTTACGTTATTTTTTTTGTTTATCCTCATGAAACGAGCAAAACGTACAACTGATGGTAAGTGCAACGTCTGCCCAAAACAAATGCTGTGTCACCCAGAGCATTTCTGTGTGACACCACACTGCGGCCGTCGCCCTGAGACATCAGTTCTTAAGTCTCATATGCACTGTGATTACGCTAGCTCGCAGTATCCTTTAAACCGAAACACAGTAATATTTGCACACTACTGCTTCACGGCAGAATAACTGGCCCTGTGGTGGTACCAACCTAGACGGATTTCTGCATAGGAATCCTACCACCAGTAACGTTATTCAGCTCGATACGTTATTCAGAATCATCCGTAGAAAAAGATGCAAATTGAAAACAAATTCTGTTTGTAGTAAAATCCGACAACACGGAGAGGATTAATTATTTTTAGTAAAAAAAAGCTTTTAACAACATTTCGCGAGGCTTAGTTTTAATATTTAAACATCACTGATGATTCTTCAGGCAGTCCTGGATCACTCTGGCTTTTTTGTAAATTTTTAAAATTATAGAAAAAAAGTACTGCGATCATTATCATCATTACAGTCTATCACCAGTCCACTGCTGAACCTGTGTTAAGAGGCCTGTGACTCCCCCACAGATTGCCACAAAAGCTCTCATTTTGGGGGATTCTGCCATAGTTGACAGGCTTGCGGGTTGGCAACCGCAGGTTATTTCTTCAGGTGTTCCAAGAAGATGCTGCTGATCTTCTAGTTTTAGTTTTCCCGCTGTCGACTTTTACGACACTCACGGAATGAGATAGGACGGCAGATCCTCTTAAGCCGTTACCACACGGCTCGTACGAGTAGTAACTCATTTTATCCTCTAATTGACAATATTTCCCTAGTCGATTTTCATAACACCCGCGAGGGTTAATAAATTCTGTATTATCGCCAATTTTGTATTCAGTAAATTTTCATTGTTGGACATAGGCCTCCCGAATATATTCACCATCCATCGACCTCTTGCAAAACCGTGCGGGTCTTAGCTCCATCTAGTGGGTGTCGCATTACACTGCGTTCGCCGGTACGAGGTTACCACTCGAGAACCTTCCGCATCCAACGGTTATCGGTTCTACGAGATATATGGTCGGCCCAATTCCATTTCAGCTTGCTGATCCTTAGCGGTATGACAGTTAACCTGACAGTTCTGCTGCGGGTATCATCGTTACGGATGCAGTATCGGGAATGCCTATGTTCATCAGTGGACTTGTGATGGGCTGAAATTATGATAATGTTGATGAAATTTTCGGTTCGGTAACAGTAGATTCTTCATCTCTCACTTCTTTGACGTTGTCGCATAAAACTTTTGGTAAAGAAATAATTTTAAGTTCTGAATCATTTCGAAAGAGAGAAAGTAGCTATCATTAAAAGTTTTTACACAATATATTTGTAACTCGGCAGAGTTCTTGTGGAAAAGATCCCACATAACGAGAAAGTTTTCCTAACTCGGACACAATTTTAGTCTCGTATTGTGTAGGGATTTAAAAAGTATACAAAAGCAATTTTTGGTGAGCAAATGCAGAGCAAAAAAAGACATGTGATAACACCAAAAAACAACATTTTTAAAGTTAACTTGAACAGAGTAATATCTCATTTAAATATTTTTTTCGCGGCTGTATAATAAAGCTAGGTATGTTTGTATATAATTTGAATGTTATGAAAATAAAAACCGAAAAAAACCGCTTAATAATTCAGTGCTGGGCATTGCTCTCTGCCAAGAATTTCTTGAAGTCACCACGCTTAACATCTCACAGCTATCGTGTTTCGACAGTCTTATTTTAAAGCAACAGATTACTTGCTGATACAGACTGCGTGACTAAGGTCAGTTCTGATTTGTCAGTCCAGCATTTGACTCCCCTTTTTATTTAGGAAAATGCAAAACGCCTACGCATGCATCGACTAAAACCCTAGGGTGTTCCGCCTTCGCCGCATGTTTGCAGGGCCACGAGATGCTTACGTACGTATCCGCAGCCCTACCGGCATCGGCCGCCTACCGTCAGCGGCCTCACCTCGGGAGAGGACAGCTCCTTCTCTCTTTCTCTTCTTGACGTGCCTTCCATCACGGCCTCTGCAGGTGTGTGCAACGGGGCCCCCGAGTCTGTTATGAGAAGGCCACGGAGGCCAAGAAGACGAGCAATTGAAAGCACCAGCCTTCTGGTGGCAGCGGTGGATCTGGTCTGTGGCTCTGACGCCGAGCACAATTTGGCCGCGGTGTGTGGGGAGAGCGGCGCTACGAAATACCGTTTCTCTCTCCACGGCACCATCACTGTGGGTAGGGAAAGTGACGCATCGCAACATCAAAACTACTGTTCCCCTGCGACTTCACCTCGGCTGCAGAGAGCAGGGAGAGCGGTGGTTACTACTCCCCCAGCACTCCTGTTTGCATTCAAAGAAAACTTGCGAAGCACACTCGGAGCTACCTCTCCGGGCCAGCCTGATACCTGAGGCCGACCATGTGGGCTCCTCTTAGCTTCACTGTGGGTAACAAATCCCCCCGCTTTGACAACGCTCACACATTTCATTTCATCGTTCTCATCGTTTTGCTTTATCGATTATAGCATTCACTTACCTCAAACTAGCCAATTTAAAGAAAGAAAATTTGGGTAAATATAATCAGACGATCCGTGTACCTTTCTATGGTTGAGTGAACTGCTATGGAAAGGCTTTGCAATTGCCAACAGGTGACAACCTCATCTCATTACTTACTTATTTCATTTAAAAACAAAATCGATAAAACAGGAGAACAAAGCTTACAACTTAGAGTACAATTTAGAATAGATTTCTACTCTCTCTCTACTTCGAACACTCTAATATTTAAAAGTATAAGTTACTACGCCAAGATGCTAGAGACTGTAAAAAATATCAATTTTCCACCCGATTCATCGCAAATTAATGTTCTAAATCCGTCCCCGCCTCAACTAATTCATATACGGGATTTGCAACTAAGCAATTTGCGATCATCTTTTGAGTAGGTGAAAGCAGAGAAGGATTTATTAACATTCTACATACAAATAAATGAAAATAATTTGTTACCGTCATATCTAAGGAATTATAAAATTATATTTTGTCCGCATTGCATTAAACTGATTAACTAATCAGGTTAGATTTCTGATAATTCTTTACCCTTTCTATGAGAACCGGAATCTTCCCCTATGCTTTTCGCACGCACTAGACTAGATTGCGCATCGCATTAGACTAGTATGATGAGAGCTTCGTCACCTCGAGAAGATTTAGTAGTTGCATGTCCGGTGGGCCCACGCGTTGCGTTGTCTGCATCAAAGTCATACTAGTAATTACTTATTTAAGAATATCATTATCGCAAATAGTGCCAGCCTGTACAATTGGTATACAGAGACCAGAGAGCTGAAGGCAGAATCAAAGACACTACATCGACATCGGTCGCCGTACGATACCAGTTAAGTGCGTGCTCCACCATCGTATGCCGTTTGCCGTTTCAAAATTGAAATCCTTTTACATCGCGCACATACAGTTCACTTTTTGCAACATGTTGCGTAAATACATTACTGATGTATATTCTAGACATCTTTGCTCTAAATGATTGATGAGTTCAAAATATAAATTACATATTAAATTTCGTTTGTCAAACGTCATTTCTTTACAATCTACCGCCGTTTCATAGTGAGGTTCCTCTGATGGGGAAGAAACAGACGAAAAAAACTCCGTAGGTATCTTCTTTTTATTTAATTTTTTATCTTAGCCAAAAATACGTTATTAATAAAGTTACAAAGAATAGTCTCAAGGAAAACCAAAGTTAAAGTAACTCAAGGACAACTCAATGCTCTAATTTTGGACAAGATTACTTTGATTAATATAAAAGTATATTGTAAACTCGAGCAGACCAGCCTCCCCCAACAGCACCTTTTTATTGGTTATTTAGCTTAGTAGTTATTACCTAGTTATTTATCTTAGTCTAATTTTCCTATGGGGAGGATGATGATGATGATGAACTTTATTTTAGAGATATAAATAATTATATAATAATTGTTTGCAGCTGTTGACACCGTTGACATTATACTTGTTGTATGATATTAAAACAATTTTCATTATTATTTCGGTGATGTAATTGCTGTTAGGCTTTTTGGCTTTAACAGCTTCATCGGATAGTTTTGCATACGGGTTTCGGATACTTTCTCATGTAATTCATGTCACTCTCGCGTAAAACTTGTGTCGCGGTATCGAAGATTTTTATTGCTGTCAGAGGGAGGGCTCGAACCTCTGTTCGGATTGTCAACTTGGGTATCGGATACTCGGCGCGGTGAGAACCGCACTAAAACGCGAGGGTATCTGGTGTACGCGGTGTTGTTGTTGACCTCAATAATAGCTATTAATTAAGAATGTTGACATAAACATAAGCAGGATAGAATAATAAAAAATCTCTCTCATACGTTGGGATCAAACGTAATCCCACACAGAGATTATTTTCCTTACGTAGCTGACATATAAGACGAATTATTATTACTTAGAAAGATTAACATCGAGCCCGCTACGGTAATGTAGTAAGACTGTTAAATGAGTTGCGTCTATTAGGTAGAAATTTAACTAGAGTACCTTTTATTTTTCTATTAAAGGTCTTCTATTTCACACAGTTTTGTGATTGCAAGCAGGAGTGAGGCTTTGTAAAGTTGTCGTTACATGTCTACGGAAAGACTAAATTTAATATAAAATTAATTTAAATAATATATAAATATTACTAATTAAAATAACATTATTATTTAATTAAATTCATCAAATAAAAATCGTAACCTTGTAAGCACATAATATTACAATTTATATTTATTAAAGCTAGGCTAAGAACAGCACAACCGCTTGTTCAATTGAAATTAAATTATAACTTACACTTGTTCTACTGATTGCGTCGGAACAGGTTTCTTTTGTCTTCATTCGCGTGCCGACGTACGTACATTCTGGACCCGCGTGTAGTAACCCCGTCGGTCATTTTCACCGGGCCTACCATTCTCCACATCATTCAGCTAAGATACATACGTCTTTTGGTCGGCCCATGTTGTCTTGTTCTCTTCTTTGCTCGTATTTTATATTCTAATTTCGATACAGAGCTTATCAAACTCAGAAAGTGTGAACTATACCTGAGTTACAGTGTGAGTGGAAAAAATTCTATGAATATAGTTAATAGAATCAGGCGTACTTTGCGAAAATTCATTATAATGAAGGAAAGAAAGTTAATTTGCTAAGATTCGTAATGCAAAATATAAAATGATGTATATTACCTAGTTTTGAAGAGCTACGACAGTACGGCGAATACGACGGACTGTCGTAGCTCTTCAAAACAAGTAATATACACGTAATATACATCAATATCATTACATACAACATCATTTGATAATGCCTCGTTTTGAGGTTTCACCTCGAGGCATCTAGTCTCGACTTCAGTGGTTTATATTGCCTAGTAGTAGTGTTTTAGTGGTGGAGGGTATCCGGCGGCGGTGCCCGGTGGCAGCGTTCGTTTGCTCGTGCATGCTACTGAGGGAGAGCGAGCGGTGCTCTTAAAAAATAGGTAATATACACCATTTTATGTTTTGCATGCGGATCTTAGCAAATTAACTTTCTTTTCTTAACTGTATGAAAATATATTATCACGCAACGAACAATTTCATCATTAATCTTAATGACACACATCCCGTCTGGGGCTGGAGACGTGACTTCATACCTCGATGGAGAAATATTTCAAAGAAGCCCAATTTTCCTGTATAATATTAGGCTACATCACGTGCGATTTGACATCGTATAATAATGTCCTAATACAATAAACAATTTGCCATCTAAGCGGTCTAATGGACGCATTTTCACACAGAAACATTTTATTATCTATGTGTCCGGTTTTTAAAAACTAATACTTTAAAATCATCGGTTATGCTAGGTCTAGTATCATCATCAATTAAATAAGGATACTAAGTCCTCTCCATCACTTCAATAAAAGTAAAAATATATTACATACATACACACAGTCACGCCTTTTTCCCATATAACAGATAGTTTTACTGGTGGTAGGGTTCCTATGCAGGAATCTAGTTATGTACCACCGCAGGGCCGCCTTAGAAACTGATGTCTCAGGTTGCCGGGAACAGTGTGGTATCCCTCAGAAATGTTCTGGGTGACGCGCCATTTGTTAAGGCAGACTTTGAACTTACTGGTGGTAGGATTCCTATGCAGGAATCCGTCGGTAGGTACCACCCCAGGGCCAGTTATTCTGCCGTGAAGCAGTAGTGTACAAACATTACTGTGTTTCGGTTTGAAGGGCACTGTGAGCTAGCGTAATCACTGGGCATATGAGACTTAAGAACCCATGTTTCAGGGTGATGGCACAGTGAGGTGTCACACAGAATTTTTCTGGGTGACACAGCATTTTTTATGGGCAGGCGTTCCACTTACCATCAGGTGAACGTTTTGCTCGTTTCATCACTTTATGCTACAAAAAAAACCTTTAGGTGAACGTTTTGTCGTCACTTTATCCAACAAAAAAAGGCAGAGACCAAACCCGTAGCCGACCATTCGTCCCCGCGGGAGACACTAACACTATAGTGACAGCATTTCATATTCTGGTATTATTCTGCAAGAATAAAAGCTGCCCGTATAATACCTTAGTCGCCTCTGCTATACTCTGCCGGACACCTATCGGCAAAATGTGCTTATAATAATGAACTAGATTAGATACACTGGCGGGGATACATAAGTAGATCCGTTCGATCGGAAACGATCAACTGCGCGGGAGATATTGTAGTGCGCCAGTGTAAGGCACCATGTGGTAGCGGCTTAAGGTAATCCACCGCCCCAACTCATCCCGTGGGTGTCGTAAAAGTCGACAGAGAGAAAATTAAAACCAGACGATGGGCAGCAGCATCTTCCTGGAACATCAGAATAAATAAACTGCGGTATCTAACCCGCCTGCCAAGCGTGGCAACTATGGCAAAATTGCCACGGAAGTGAGAGCTACAAACTATTGTAGCAATCTATAGGGGACGCCTATGTTCAGCAGTGGACTAGTAATAGGCTGAAATGATGACGATGATGATGATCAGGGAAGTATCACGCTCTAACAGAATGCCAGCGAAAAGTAACAACATTCGTGCGGTGAGTAAAGCTATCCGTAGACCCAATTACTGGCAAAAAGGTACTCTATTATATTTCTCAGAGGTAACAACGCACCTTTATCTTGATTCTACTTTGATGAAAGTTTATGGGCCACAGTGACCTGTTATTATCCGGTGAATTGGAGTTCCTCTGTCACTCTTTTTTACATAATTTAAGAGAAAATTGTGACTGTTATAATTCGGAATTAATAGAAGTGAGTCCTAAAGTGCTGGTGCCGGCCGGTCAGTACTCGTACCAGTGATCGTGCAATACAATAAATGAAAGACAGTGAACTATGTAAAAAGTAAATGGTAATGTGACAGCCTATAAATGTCCCACAGCTGAGCTCGGGCCTCCTCTCATTTCCGAGAGGGTTTTGGAGCTGGAAATAATCCGCCACGCTGCTCCAATGCGGGTTGGCGGACTTCACATGTCATCGAAATATTTCCTCTTTTTCGTTAGCTCACGATATTTTCCTTCACCGGTGAGCACGTGGTGAAAGGTGGTGCCGGCACCGGGAATCGAACCCTGGTCACTCGTGTACAATGAAATTTCCAGCGAGCGCCTAAACCCTGCGCTACCAGAGAGTATCTTTGTGTTTCGTATATATGTTTTGATTACTATGTTGAATATTGATGGTTTTTAGCAATAACTGAGGGCATGTACCTATGCAGGAATCCATCTCGGTACAACTTAGGAACTGATGTCTTAAAGTGACCAGCACTGTGTGGCGCTACACGGAAAAGTTCTGGGTGACACGGCATTTGTTATGGGCAGACGTTAAACTTACCACCCGAGGAAAGTGTTGGCTCGTAACGCCCTTACACCTATAAAAAAAAAATTTTCTTTCCCTTCTTTCCTAAAACCTCGAGCGTTTGGTCTCTCCTGCCGAAGGTTCCCGTCTGCTTGGGTTTTATTTTAATTTTTATATTATTTTAGAATAGGAGGCAAACGAGCAGGTGGCTCACGTGATGGTAATAAACATATTAAAGTATCTTATTCATTATAGTATCTTATTTATTTAATCGTGTTTTAATATTTACTAATATTTGTATTTATTTCACAGTGAACCTAGAATTACTTTTAGTTATAAAAAAAAATACATTAGAAACCGTTTCTTAGAAACCTAGATTTGTGAAAAGTTCGTTGGTTTTGTTTCGTTTTGCGGTAACGTGTGCCGTTCCAACCACTACATTTCCAGTAACAAAGTGATAGTGCATAATGCATGTCGAGATAATGAATCCTTTTACCGATAGTGTAGGACACAAAAGAAAATGAACACAGTCACATTCAATCAGCGCAAAATATTTTGTCGTATTATTGCATAATTCATTACTCGGAAATTACTTACCAAGAGTATATAACTTTTAAGTAAAAGATAGGTTGATAGGTGTCCGGCAGAGAAGAATAGCTACCTAGCTAGCTAGCTCTTTGCTACCGTGGTTTGAGTACTGAGATGCACTGATAACCTTTATTCGAGCAGCATAATACCATAATGTGCAATGCTGTCAGTATAACGCTCGTGGGAACGCGATAGGGAGTAATTTTTTTTTACTCGTACCAAAATGGCAGTGCGAGGGTGAAGAGTGGGGTGTATGTGGTCTCTGTCTACCCCTTATATGGGAAAAAGTATGCACGTGATTTTATGTACGTATGTATGTAAAATATGGTTCAAAACATTTTTTATTGAAACTACACTGTCTTTTTTTTAAATCGATTTAAATTTTAGAATAAACAAAAAAAAATATGAAGTAGATCTAAGATTGAAGAACTATTTTTTTATTGGATAGAGTGACGAAACGAGCAAAAATAATTTGGGACACCACACGTCACTCTCAGACTCTCTTTAACATAACAGTTCTTGAGACTGATATGCCCAGTGATAACACTAGCTCTCAGTGCCCTTCAAACCTCGGTTGGCGCAGTAGCTAAGCCCTTGGCTTCTGCGCCGCGGGTCGCGGGTTCGATTCCCGCACGGGACAAATATTTGAGCACATCGTTCGCCTTATGGTAAGCGCGGTACAACAAATGCTGTGGCACACATATTCCGCTCGTCACCCTAAGACAGAAGTTCTCAAGTCTTATATGCCTAGTAATTACACTAGCTAATTGTGTACATCAAACCGAAACAGTAATGTTTGCACACTACTGCTTTACGGCGGAATAACTGGCACGTCGGTGGTACCTACAAAGACGAATTCCTGCATATATAGGAATGCTATCACCCTATACAGTGCCACTAAATTAATATAAATTGTTGGTTTTCGCGTCTAGTTGTTTTGTGATTGCCCCCGTGTTTTATGCCTCACACCACATTCACACAAACACCCCGCATACACACAAGCAAACATGTTTCTTTTAAGTCTATTTCTTGTTTTTATTCTAACTACTATTACTATGTATATCTTATTATTTCAATGATCTCGATATGAGCTGGTCTGATCAGGGTGACCATAGGAACTCCTCAGCTAAGCGATACAGCTCCATCACGTTTGGACTTGTTGGTTTTATGGAGGCAAGTGCTACAACTCTACTAACATTTGGTTTGAAGTCCACTGCTTGATTTCGACATATTTCTCACTAATAAAAGCTTGTTAGAAAAATATGATTGTTGTTTAAAACTTATTCACAAAACATTTGCAAAACCATTATAGTCGTCGCGTCACGAGCTTGCATACAGTTCCGTCTCGGAAACTTCATTACCGCTAGGAACGTGACTGCGCATAATGTTCGCTATGGAAATGCATTTCTCTCCTCTTCGTCGAAGAAAGAAACTACATGTAATAGACTTGGTGATTAGTAATAGTTCAATATTTAGGATAGATATTTAAATAGTGTTGTGAGTACATTGCCCAAAAACAGTGCAACAATATCTACAGCACTACTGTTAATTTATATCTTACTACTATAATAAAGCCGGAGAGTATGTATGCTTGTTTGAAGATCTTAAGAAATACTAATCCAATTTGATAAAATATTTTTGCAATAGATAGGTTGTTGATTGAGGAAAGTTCTAAAACATAAAACGTTATGCTTCGTTTGAGAACCGAACATTACCGTGAAGGGCCGATCTGTGAATACTCGGTCAGCGAGGCACTACCGGCGCAATCATTTGCTCTCATTATTTTACGTGGGTGAACCTCCCAGTTGCCCATATTACAGGGGCCCAGCTAGTTTTATATAAATGCAAAAGCCGAATTGACTCATAGTAATTTCGATAACAGTATTAGTATCGTTGTACTCTCGATTGAAGTAACTGACAGAACCGAGGCCGGTCCCCTTAGGCACCCACGAGGCAGTTACTCTCGCGCACAGGTTGACGGTCCAAACCGAGTTCCCTCTCGGGGGCCCTTGCGCGATCCATCCATCAATAAAGGCTTCGGATAAGCACTCGGCGCTCTGTCACCTTTGAATCCGGCGAAGCTGTGAAAGCCTTCTGGATAAAAGTAACGATCAGTCATAAAATTTAAAAAAACGACTGACGGTTATTGTCACTGGAAAAAAATAATTTTGACAAAAACTGTGTTTTTTTGCATTTGTGCACATATATGCAATTTTTCATAAACGTACCTGTTGTTTTCGAAAAAGTCCCAGAATTCGACTGTTGAATTTTTTACCACATAAGCCAGTGTAATCACTAGTTTAAAAACATATAACTTTTTACTATAGATAGAGTTTCCTTTGCATGAATCTGTCTAGGTAGGAACCATCGAAGGCCAGCTATTGTGCCGTGAAGCAACAGTGTGCAAACATTATTGTGTTTCGGTCTGAAGGGCACTGAGAGCCGGTTAATTACTGGGCATATGAGACTTAAGAACTGATATCTCAAGAGAATAGTGGAGTGTAGTTCATCACAAAAATGTTCTGGGTGACGCAGCATTTGTTATAGGCAAACGTTGCACTTACCATCAGGTGAACGATCGTCTCCTCACTTTGTTCTATACAAAAAAATTGTATCTCCTTTTTACCAAATGGGCATTCTTTTTCTGTTTTTTTTTTTGTATTAAATAACGGATAGAGTTGAACATTTAATTAATTTATCCAAAGTTAAACATGCCGTTAAAACAGCATATTGTTGATGGCATTACAAATTGTGTATTATCTATAGGCAAAATTCTTGTGTATGATGGCAACATACTGATTTAATAGAATTTATTAGAAAATAGAATTTATTTAGAAATTAAATAGAATAAGATTACTGATTTTGACCACGATACGGTCAGACCACGATACGGTCAGTCACGATCCAGGCTACACTGTACACACAGTTGCTTTAATATAACACGCACCACGACGCGCGACCGCCGTAGAGAGCGGCGCGCAGCAGTCGACAATCACACCGCGTACACACGATACACCCGTGTTCCAGGGCGGTTCTCACCGCCCAGAGTTACCGACACACAAGTCGATAGTCCGAATGGAGGCCCGCAGCCTCCCTCGGACGGTCATTAGACGACTTAAAATCATTTGAGATATTCGTATTCGAAGTCGCGCAAGCACGCAGCGAACGCGACACAGTCCGAATTTCGATTTGTTTGTAGGAGTTTATTTAAGTATTTATGTTTGGGTCAAACCAAACCTGGCACGCGGGCCCCTGGCCCGCGAGCACAGTATCCGATGAAGCTGTAAAAGCCAAAAAGGCTAACAGCAATTACATCACCGAAATTATATACTGATTTAAACAAGTTTAAAGAAGAAGTTACAAATCATTACTAACATAATTAATTTGATTGCTATGATGTCTTAGTGAAACGTGTTAAGGTTGATACACGTTTGAAACGATGAATAAAATATACCGAGTAGCTTAGTCTTAATCACGATATAAATCCCTAGTCTCTCGTTAAAGGTGATTGCCGGCTAATTTATTTTAATGCCAACACTCATCAAGGGGAGCGGCGCGCCTATTTAATTCCAGGACTATTAATTGCTGATAAGAATTAGGAATGTGATGAAATTAGGCACATCATCCAATACGTTAAGTATACAGTTATCTTAATGAGATGACATGTGTGAGTGATCTGACTGCTGAGTTGTATGCCCTGATACCTGATTAATGGATACGTTTTTACAACAAACTCCCAGAAAAGTGCACGAAGTTTAATACACAAAGAGTTTTTAAGAAGGTTTATTATAATATTAAGGAATACGTGGATGATGGTAACCCCTGGTAATGAGGTGATCGCTGCCCAGCTATTTCTACATCTTTGTACCACTGCTGTAAATTTAAATTATTTTTAAAATTACTGGAAAAAAAAATCCCGCTGTGTTTCTTACTGGTTCTTTCCAGGACAGAGGCATTTCTTTGCGAACCAGTGTAGCTTATAAAATGACGTTCAGGGAGTATGTAACTCCCCCCCCCCCACACCAAAATGACAAGTACAAACTTTTGTGGCAATATATGGGGAGGCCTATGTTCAGCAGTGGAGTAGTGAAAGGTTTAATTGATGATAATGATTACGCAAAATAAGCTTACAGTAACTTGAATTCTTGCAGTGGTTCAGTGTAAAGGATCCCAAGCCGGTGATAGAACCCGATCATCTTCTCTATTGGAATTAGAATAAGGAAGATGGTTGGTATGATGGTTTACCGTGACTACTGGTGCTGTAAAGTCCTCGAAACGTCGGGTTATAAATAGTTAGTATTTGCGATCAAATCCGTAAGTTTATTTTCATTTAATAAAATAGAGTGCATACCGTAAACGTATGACATCTTTGCACAAGCTACCTCTTTTTCTGAGGGAGCTTTGGAATGATGTAGAGTCCACTATACGGTATCGATTCAGATGGACGGACTCAGAATGTCTTCAACATACACACACACATACACATTTTATTTTCAGACGAGCACTTGATATATCGCAACTTACAATTTTCTTGCAGTATTTTCAAGAGATCGAAGTCAGTATGCTGGTGTATCGTGTAAAGTGAACGGCTTGTCTTTAGCTACCACAGTTCTATATAGATTTAATAAAACTAAATAGTTCCGTTCAAATCATCGTGATGATCATTTTGTAAATGGTCCATTGATGGACACGTCTCTCTCAATCATTAGACTACGGTCGAAAATGCATTTACGAACTGAGCTCGAGTGGAGATCGCAGTATTCGATGCCTCCGTACTTAAGACTATAGGCCTACATATATTTTTTTTTCATTACAAAAAATTACAGCAGCACACTGCAAATATTAAAGTAAAATTAGTACCAATAATAAATCTCTTGAAAATTATGATTTTTATATAATCATTCGACCACGGCGAATCATAACTTCCGAATATTGTCGGAATCTACCAAATGGGCAGGAGATATTATGCCTCTAGTGTCTCACTTATTTGTCTCAACCTACCGCCTGCGCCCAATATAACACACATGCCAGGAAATCGGTTAAAGGCTAGGCTGTAGTTGCCAAGATACCTGATCCGAAAACTAACAATTTGTGTTTTTGACCACAAAGCCATAAAAGTTGGCTCTGGCTGTGATTTGAACTCAGGACCCGCGGTGCAGTAACCGGGTGCTCAGACTCAGGGTAAGCTGTAATACAGAGTTTATTTTATAGTCGCTTATAATTGCACAAATTGCGAAATAGTTTGTTAATTATTAGTGTGTGTGCGTATTATTTGTGTGGCACAGACAATAACTTGATGTGAGCAAAACGATAATACTCCTACAAAATTTTCGTGATGAGATTTTTTCTTATGCTGCAGCCACAAAGCAATAGTTACCGTAATGATATCTTCCTGGCCGATTCTCGACCATGGCGATAACAATCGAATATTGTCGTAAGGCTATTAACTGCGCAGGACATATTATAGTGCCACAGGTGTACGGACAAATACTGGAGCACTCACTCGTCACAACTTACCCGCGTGCGACGTAAAACGTACACGATAAGATCAGAAGTAAGGATACAATGTAAGAGACACGGGAACAAACACAACACAAACAGACCCGAAAACCAACCATTTTTTTGCACAAAAGTTGCCTTTGGGAGGGATTTGAACCCAGGATCCGCGGCGTAGAAGTCAAATACTCAAACCATTGGGCCACGTGGTCGTCAGTACTTACCGTAATGAACATTCATTTAAAATATGATTTTATTGTTCTCTTTCATCAGCCTGCTAAAGTCTATTGTGAGACATAGGCCACAGAAATTGGAAGGACTTACCGTGATCGTCACGTTTGGAAGGTGAATTAATGATCTCAATACCAGTCACAATCGCACCATAGATACTGCTGCCTATTACTGGACAGGATGATTTAGGTCAACCCACTTTTGAACAAGGGGTGCTTGGTAACAGATACAATAATAAATATTCCACGCAAAATACGCGTCTAGACGTAGAGTTGCAGAAATCGGTTAGTTGAAATCTATGTCGCCCGACCTAAATAACTTTATTAAAAAAAATAACATATTCAATATGTTATCACAAAATAAGTTTTTGTGGTGGTAGCATTTTTATGCGAGAATCCGTCTAAGTAGGTACCACCTCAGTGCCAGTTAGATATATATTTTGGCAGTACATAAAATAATGATAGCGTAACAAGAGAAATACTCTAAGTAAAACGGTATTATAATAATGTTGATACTTCTCTTCCGCAAAATCTTTTTTTGAAAAGTAATAGAAATTTTGATTAGAATCGTAATATCTAAGAATCAATTGGTTGGAACTCGTTTAATACGGATAAAGAATTAATTTGGTGAGGTCTCGAATAGACATACAATTAATTTTCTACCCGGAGGGGCTCAATACTTTATTGAATGGATTCAGAAAACCATTTCAGTTTAAGCTGTAATTACATAAAAGTCACTGATTTATAGCTACATATCCATTCAGTTATTTACCAATTATCATTAAGAGTTGAAAATAACACTGTTCTTCACTGGTGGTAGGATTCCTATGCAGGTACCACCCCAGGGCCAATTATTCTGCCGTGAAGCAGTAGTGTGAAAACATTACTGTGTTTCGGTTTGAAGGGCACTGTGAGCTAGCGTAATCACTGGGCATATGAGACTTAAGGACTTTTGTCTCAGGGTGATGGGCACGATGTGGTGTCACACAGGAATTTTCTGCGTGACACAGCATTTGTTATGGGCGGACGTTGCACTTACCATCAAGTGAACGTTTTGCTCGTTTCATCTCTTTATCTAATAAAAAAACACTGTTCTAAATTTTTTTGTGCGGATGCGTGTGTAAGCTTTTTCGTGGTACTGCCAATATGCGGCGAAGCCGGATTACCATGGAGTTTTAGTCGGTGCAAGTCCGACATAACCTCGCCACCGGAAGGGCGGTAATGGGTTAGGCATTTCTCCATTTTTAAAAAAGGACAATTACAATATTTACAGTGAAGTACGCCAAGCTACTCAACTCTAGATTGGTGTTGGCCGCAGAACTTTAAATAGTATTAAGTTCAACTATAATATTTTTTATTTAATTTTGACCATTTTGTACTGGAATTGATAATTCATACTTTAATTTCTTTCACGTTCGTACGTTCGTGTATCAATGCATCATAAGTTCTATAGTGTTTGACAACATTAGATAAAAATCAAGATCTATATTTTTTTATGGGAAAAAGAGACGAGACGAGCAAACCGTTCAAATGATAGAAATTGCAACATCCGCCCGTCACCCTGAGACATCAGTCCTTAAGTCTCATATGCCCATTAATTACACTAGCTTCAGTGTCCATCAGACTGAAACACAGTAATGTTTGCACACGAATCCTTGAGGTCAGAATAAAAGGCACTGCTGTAACAACTACGGAGACGGATTCCTGAATAGGAATCTTACTCATTCAAAAAAACACCGATTCCTACGAAGCTGTTTAAATTAAAAAACAACATAATTTTAGAAAAGATGGTTGGGTACTACTATGCATGCCACTGCCTTCCAGACACTGTAAGATCATTCTGCGTAGATCGGAACCAAAAATAATATTTAAAACTGTGGGTGGGTACCCCGGATTAACTGTAACATCATAACATCTGTCACCTCAGTCTCCCCGTAACTATGGGTGCTTTAAAGGGCTCGAAATACCGGGTTAAAAAAAGTAAACACGATAAAATCCGTAAAATCAAGATTTATTTAAATACCAATTCTTTACAATGTATATTTTTTCAATATTTATAGTCATCATCATCATAATTTTAGCCTATAGTCCACTGCTGAACATAGGCCTCTCCCATACAATGCCACGAAAGTTGGTAGCACTAATTTTGTTAGAATTTTGACATATTCGCTACGCTTAGCAGGTGTGTTGGCAACCGCAGTTCATTTATTCAGATGTTCCAGAAAGATGCTGCTGCCCATCTCCTGGTTTTTATTTTGCCTCTGTCGACTTTTACGACACTCACGGGATGAAATGGGGAGGTAGATTCTTTCGAGCCGCCACCACACGGCAAATATTAACAGTATTGGTTTCTATTTTAAGATAATGAAATATTTTGGATATGTATTTTTATGTAGTTCCTCTACATGTAAATAGGGGTTTTTCGGCTTTCTTATGTAGAGCTAAGATGATGAATATCATTAAATAGGTCATTTAAAATGGTTATGACATTATAATGTATCACTATAAGCAAATGAGTTTCGTTTGCGAAATTTAAAACTTCAAAGTTGGCTGTATGTGAATAATCACATCACAACGCGTTTGGTTCTGACTGCTTAACAAATAAATTACAAATAGTGGAAACGCCGAAGGGTTGAGTAAAACCGGGTCGCGCCTCGCACGGTCAACAATGTGGAACATATGCGCAGTCATGTTGTAGAGTAAATTAAGTGGAACGTTACTGTGAGTATGCTCGCAAAATGTCACCTCTTTAAAGACGTGGGTTTCGGAGATAATAACGACGGTTTTAATCTGTGACATTAAAATTTGGCTATTATCAGCAAATACGGTAAAACCCCGCCAAAATGAGAGCTACAAGCTGTTGTGGCATCCTGTAGGGGAGGTCTATGTTCAACAGTGGACTAGTGATAGGTAGAAACGATGATGATACTGATTTGTTGTAGTAAGATTGATAATTAAAATTAATAATAGTTTAATTTTAACAATACAAAAACTTATGTTTCCAAAAGTAGTATCTGTTATTTAGAGGCACTGATCTCCATATAACTGGATAGAGGATCCCATAGTTTGCTACTGATATATTTTTTTTAAAGAAGGGGGCAAACGAGCTAGCGGCTCACCTGATGTTAAGTGATCGCTGCCGCTCATGAACATCCGCAACACCAGGAGAGTGTAAATAATAATAAAAAAACAAGTGTTAAACAACACATGTACTGAGGTAAGAGTCAGAGAGTGGAGATCGAAATTTAATAATCGCGCAAACGCACATCTATACTAATATATAATTGCAAAAGTAATTTTCTCTGTCCCTCTGTTACCTTTTCACGGCTTAACCGTTAAACCGATATTAATGAAATTCGGCACAGTCTCTCTGCCGCTTGCATTCTTGCTTGCATTCTGTATATGGACATAGGATACGTTTTATTCCAGAGAATCAAAAAAATTACTACGGTATTTTAAAGAAATCTAAATCAACGCGGACGTAGTCGCAAGCTTCAGCTAGTATGTTATATTTAGTATCTGTCCACATATTAGGCAGTGCTGGGGTAGGCTTTAATATTGTACACCATAAGGATCCCCTATCCAGTTACATCAGTAAATCATATGTATGACATCAGGACGTCAACACCTTAGTTCTTCCGTGAGCACGGGCCATGCTAAACGTTGAAAAGGAGAATATAAAAATAAATTTGTGGTGAAATTATTTATTAACACACATTTATACACATATTTTTTACTTTCATACACGTATTTGATATTATATCTTTTTCATACATATAATTGTATATTGACATTTTATCTAACAATTTATTATACACACTCTAGCAAAAATATTTATTATCAATATATAACATTACATATTACAAAATATATTATTATCATACAGACGAACTAACACAATACGTAGTGATTATATTATTTTTTGTGTTAATTTACCGAAATAACGCGCTAAATATAAAATATTATACGTATGAACGTGTGTAAATAAATAATTACACCACAAATAAAACACAATAAAATCATTAAATTGGGTTAAATTTACGGTTGTACTGCAATCCCCTATTTTATTGGATAAAGTGACGAAACGAGCAAAACATTCACCTCATGGTAAGTGCAACGTCAGTCCACAAATGTTGCGTCATCAGGAACATTTCTGTGTGACACCACACTGCGCCCGTCACCCTGAGACACCATTCCTTAAATCTTATATGCCCAGTGATTACGATAGCTCTCAGTGCCCTTAAAACCGAAACTCAGTAATGTTTGCACACTACTACTTCACGTCAGAATAACTGGCCCTGGGGTGATACCTACCTTTTTTTTTTATTTAATAAAAGTGACGGAATGAGCAAAGCGTTCACCTGATGGTAAGTGCAACGTCTGCCCATAACAAATGCTATGTCACCCAGAACAGTGTGACACCACAATGCGCCCGTCACCCTGAGACATCAGTTCTTAAGTCTCATATGCCCAGTGATTACGATAGCTCTCAGTGCCCTTAAAACCGAAACTCATTATAACACATAATGACATTTTTGATCAACGCATGTGCCCTATGATCAACACGGCGCTTTGGTGGTCCTACTATTACAGAAGCTACTGTTTATTTACGATATTTCGATAAATTTGTAGTCTTTGTTTAAAAAAAAAATGTTCCTAAAGATTCAGTATTTACATAAATTATAAAGTTCACTGGTAGCTACATCAAATATTTGCAAAATAGCCAACCCGCTCAGAGGTCTGTCGCATAAATGATAGAAAATTAGAACTAAGTCTCAAAATGAATTAATAGAATAAATATCTCATCAAGTGCTCCGAATAATAGTTGATTAAATATCTGAATACAGTTGAGTGGATCTCATTCATTGGGATTAGAAATTAATTTTGCGAAGTTTTGGGTGAATTTCTACTCCTTACAGGTACATCCTCTGCAGATGGGCAGAAATATCTATACGTTGAATTTTCAAAATTTTTAAAAATTATTTTTTTTACCGAAATATTTTTTAAAATACGATAAATAACAACGAAAAAAAATACGATAACGAGCAAATATTTTACCTGATGAACAGTGCATCGTCTGCCCATAACTAATGCTGTGTCAACGACAACGTATATGTGTGGCACCACATTGCGATCGTCACAGTTCTTAACGAAACAATTGGTCATGGGGTGTGATACCTATCTAGATAGGTATCAATCGGTGTAGACCGATTCCTGCATAGTAATCCTTCCGCCTATTCTAAGTGGTTTTGGGAACAGTTTTCGCAGGGTTTAATAACACATAATGGCATTTTTGATCAACGTATGTGCTCTATGATCAACACGACGTTTGTTTCGAATTGGCTCAAATTTGTATTTGTTTTTGAATTTATCTTTGCATTCCCGGCAGCACATGAGTATTTCCCGGGGCTCTCTGACTTTTTCTTGTTATCGAAGATTGTATTAATAATACATCTAAAAAGGAGAAGCTTTCTTCTTTACATTTCTTTTCTTATATGATGATCAGAAAGAAGAACCAAAAAAATTCGTTTGGCAAACGAAATTTAATCATTTTTTTACTTAATATCAATAAGAGCCAAGGTATCTCAGGGGCTGGGCGCTTGCCTTAAATTTTTTAGTACGCGAGTGACCCACGATTGATCCCGGGTGCCGGCACCTCTAAAATTGTTCTGCAATTTTCAGTGCTAATTCACCACATGCTCCCCGATGAAGGAAAACATCGTGAGAAAACCAGCATATCTGAGGATTAAAAATACTTCGAAGACGTGTGAAGTCCGCCAATTTTGATAATAATTTACTTAAATTATCAAGACAATATTTAAAATTTACAAATATTAATATACAAAATAAAAAGTAAATTGTTTTGTTGGTAACCCAAATTGATGAAAAGTTTAGAGTTTTAATGAACTACAACAATATATATTTAAAGCAATATATAAATCTAATTCAATAATATTATATCATACACTCACAGACAAGTTATAATAGGAAGCAAGAACTACCTATTATATTTTCAAAGTTTGTACAGTATACAGAGCACGTTTCCATAATTTCATCTACAAAGCGTACTTACTTCTTATTTGACAGCAAAAACGAGATATATTCCAACAAAATTAAGTCTCTCTTAAGCCTAAATATTGCCTCGAGGACATTTTAGAATTTGCTGCAAAATTTGTTCGGCGCGAAATGAGAAAATTAAGTTTTCTTTCATTAAATGCGAATTCGCAGAATTAACAGAGCTTTTGCTTTAGATACAATCTAAACCTGACGATATAAAACGGATTGTAAAGAAAATTCTACATCAACGGGTTAAAATACTTCTTGGACTCGATAATAATGAATAAAAATATTAAAAAATTAAATAAAATAAAAGATGTCTTCATGTTCAGTATTTTGTCTGTTTCTTCTCAGGGCAGATTAACCTTATTATAAAGAAGCGGCGGTAGACAGTAAAAAATGACGTTAGTATTACATAGAAGAAGATTCATTCATATCACTGTATGCGCTGACAGTACTTACTGGTCCTTACCCTCTTATGTTCGGTGTCACGCGATGAGATCATAGAAATAATTGAGTTTTCATTTCAATGACTGACTGATATGGACATTTTTGACACATTGACATTTAAAGAGCAGCCATTAAACAAATAATAAGGACAATACTTTTTTTGTTTAGTACGCTGTTAGCACGCTGCTTATATAACTTTCTCGGAAAAGACCCGCGATCAGAAGCTCTGAGGGAGAAGAGTACAACGATACTGCCCGCTGTTTGGCAACGAATAATTTGATTTATTCACATCAAAATGACAATGCCTCTCGACAGAAATGCTACACATTTGGAGGCTAATGCACATTTCTTATATAAAATAAGCTCATATAAAAAAAAAACAGAACACGCTCCAAATGTGATAGGAGGTTCTGAAAAAACAAGCTCTATAGGTATAGAATTCAAAAGCATCGCAATCCAAATATTCAATAAATTTATTTGAGAGTTCTTGACACGGATTCGATGTTGGGTAGACATAATTAATGATCAAAAATGTTATTCATCCGGATTTCCGGACAGAGTTTCAGTAGGAGCAAATCAAGTATGCATTTGTATTTCTGTGTAGTGAAAACAAAACTGATGGATATACAGGTTAAATTTTGCGCCTGATTATGGATGGCCATAACCAAAAATATAGGGAATAGCTAATAATGCTCAAAGGTAACTGTATATCCTAAGCGAATAAAAAACCAGACAGATAGACCGGGAAACAATTTTATCTTTGTCTATTTCGCATCTAGTTGTGTTGTAATTTTCCTAGTATCTCTGACACAATATCCTAACTTACCATCTTTATTTGAGAAAGTGACAAGATGACAAAATGTTCACCTTATGGTAAATGCAAAGTCCGCTCTTAACAAACGCTGAGTCACTCAGAACATCTCTGTGTTGCAACACTCTGCGCCCGTCACCCAGAGATCTTCAGTTCTTAAGTCACATATGCCCCATTGGTCTCAGTGCCCTTCAGACTAACTGTAACTTCACAGTAATGATTTGCACACTACTGCTTGATGGACATGCAGAATAACTAACAATGTACCTTCCTAGACGGATTCCCACGTAGGAATCCTACCAGTACCATCAATAACTTCCGATATTATCGCATAAGTGTTGACGAGTCACCGGCTCTGTGTTTGTGTGTACCCTTGTGGCACTATGGCATATGTTGCGCACTTGACACTATTCGGAAAATGGCGTCATATTCGACTTACTTTTTTTCAAATACTGGATAAAAAACTTTTGTTTTAAAATAAAAAATAATTACCTTATTACATAAGTAACCTAGTCGACATTCCAAAGTGAACCGTTTGGCAGCGTTCAAAAGACTTGGATTTGAAATAAAGTTGATAAGGTCCGATGTAAAGCGCCTAGCTCAAAAAAGGACTTCGGGACTGCACGTCGTACTCGTAGCCCAGAAAAGGCCTTAAATAGAAACTGCAACTTTTTTTTCCTGATAATGTTTATTTCGGAAAAAAGATATAAAAAGCTACAATACCTTGCATGAGAAAAATGCCAATATTTTGCGAGTTACTGAAATTATGTTTAACGTTAATTGTATAATATAAAATATAAAAATCGGATCTCGAAATGTTTTTAAACCAAAAATTCTGACCGTAATCAGAAACAGGTGAACCAATTTAACTAAATTCGATAGAATGAATTTATATAATCTATTTTAAGAGTTCGAGCTCATTAGTGAAATGAGCGGTGGGGAACGAGCAGAGACAAAGCGATATCCAAATATCATCATCATTAACCTCTGCCCATCGCAGGATATTTTTCTGGTGGTTGGATTACTCCGCTAAAATCCGTCCAGGTTGGTACCACAGAGTATATGTTATTAAGTCTACTACTATTGTAGACGAGATTCTAAATGTAGTAGCGTGTTTCGGTTCGAAAGGCACTGTAAGCTAGTGTAATCACTGGGCATATGAGTCTTAATAACTGATGTCTCAGGGTGACGAGCGCAGTATGGCGTTACACAGAAATGTTTCGGTTGACACAGCATTTGTAATGGGCAGACGTTGCACTGAACATTTTGCTCGTTCCATCACTTTTTCCAAATAAAAAAATGTCTCTTGGAACGAGCTTAGTCCGGTGTTACTCGACACTATCCGATCTTAGTGGACGTGCAGTCTATGTTGGTATCTCCATTTTTATAATTATTTATTTATTTTACTTTAATTAAAATGGTTGGAACCAATTACATTAATCAAAGACAACTTATTCATTCTTTCCGCTCACAGAATTTTGATACACTCGACAATATGATAAGCCGTTCATCCGCAAACAGGTCGCACTCAGGCCTTGTGTCCAAGAAAGCATTGAGTGCGGTGAGGACGCGAGGCATGGGCCAGTTAGCAAGCGCGATGGCGGCACGGCAAACAAATTGTGTTTTCGATTACGGATCTAATTGTTTGGCACGAATAATCGACACAGCTCGGCACTCAGGTCTGGAGCGACAATCTTCCCACGAATTATTTTACAAGCCATGATGATTTGCTGATACGCTCGCCGAATCGCTAATGAGTTGTAACTGACCTGATTGTAATTGCAACATCTGCCCTTAACAAATGCTGTGCTACCCAGAAAGTGTTGTGTGATACTACACCACACCCGTCCCCATGAGACATCGGTTCCTGAGTTTTTTAGGCCCTTTCATGCCAATTGCACTAGCAACTGTCTACATACTACTTTATCACGGCAAAATAATTGGCCATGCGGTGGTACCGACCTAGATGGATTCTTGCATAGGAATCCTAACACCAGTCTGATACTGCATCTAACCCTTTCTTCGAAATTATAGTCTAAATGTATCTTCGGATATGAAAACAAAATGCCCGGTTTTTGTTTATTATAGAATATCCTGTGTAGGGCGACTTTTGATTATTAACATATAATTATCTTAATCATAAATTGTATATCCGCTCGCCTAAGTACTTTGGTTTAACCGACAACGTTACTGGACGAAAATTAACCGCGAACCCGTCTGATTCCTAACGAAATTAATTCTTGATCCGCTCTAAATTTACTTAATCTGACTGATTCTCAACTACTTGAGCTCCAATTAGTATTTTGTAATTGATATGTTCGTATAGATTGTCTTTATCGGCTTAATTCACATCTGTAACTAAGAATTTCGTTGTAGTAGTAGTCCTATGTAGTACAGAAATATAGTAGGATATTATGGGCAAATTTATTATATTACGTCAACATTGTACCACATTCTGCAAAAGCAAATTTATTATTATGTAATTAGTCATTTATTCAAGGAAAGGTAACATCTGTACTTACTGCATTGCACTATATAACAAATCATATAGTACAATCTTGTAGTACAATTTGGTAACTTGGTGGTCAATTAATGTGAGTAAAGGTAAATAAACCAGGGAAGGGTACTGTGACAATCTCTAGGTAAAATCCCTTACTGTGTAACTCGATTACCCAAATATCATTATCAATGACCACATAAATAAGTCAATGAAAACGGTTTTTTTCCAACAGGGAACTTTTTTTGGTGGTGATAGCTTTCCCATGCAGGAATCCGTCCAGGTAAGTATTACCGCAGTGCCAGTTATTCTGCCGCGAAGCAGTAGTGTGCAAACATTACCATGTTTCGATTTGAAGGGCTTGAGATTTAAAATCTGATATGTCAGGGTGACGGACGCAATAGGGTGTCACACATAAATGTTCTGGGTGACACAGCATTTGTTAGGGACAGACGTTGCGCTTACCATCAGATGTTTGTCTCGTCACTTTCTTCCATTAAAAAGGTAACAAAGAATCCTTTACAACCTAACCGATAAGATATATATCCAAAGTGTGTATGTTTACCTAAAATCATCATATGAGTTTATAATTCTATTAAAATTTTGTATAAGAGGGATGTCCTGCTGCCCAATTTTCGGCCACGGCGACAACTACAACTACTGTCGGAAGTCATCAACTGCGCTGGAGATATTATAGTGCCACAGGTGTAAGCGAAAACACAGGGGCACACACTCATCCTTACCTACCCGTGCCCGATGTAACGCTCACGCGATAAGATCGGAGTTAAGCTAAGATGCAGTGTCAGGGACACGGGGACAATCACAACACAACCAGACCAGAAAACCAAGAAATTGTTTGGATTCGAACCCAGAACCCGCGGTATAGAAGTCAGGTACTGTAACCATTAGGCCACGCGGTCGATATAAGAACACAGTTTTCAGGCCACGATTTTTGTATAACTTGTCAAGGACAATTGATAATGAAACTTTCGACTCGAGTTTTCTTAAGCTATTTTAAAATTATAATGGCATCGTAATGAGCCAACTCAGGTCCCTTAACCCGCGGTTAAACAGCGCTAATTATTTTCATTGCCTTAATTAAGTCGATTGAAAGGATTCAAGCTCGATTGTGAGAATATACGAATACAAAAGCGAATGGGATGTACAGGGAGAAATCACTTTGTAAGGAATGCCTCGAATTTGATCAAAGCAAACAAGCGGTTCGGCGATATAAGCCTTCAGAAATAAAAAAGAGAATCAAGTATTCTTTTCTCAAGAGCACTTGAAGTAGGATCGAGGCTTGATAGGCAACTTGAGTGAATTTACAGTTTTTCCATTTTCCATTTTTACTAACCTCTAGTTGAAATAAGTTCGGGGAATCAATTTCAATAATTAACTTAAAATATTACTTTTCTTATTTTTGAGGTATTAATAATTTTTATTTTGTTTTGACTTGAATCCATTTTCTATATATTTCTATATTTTTTTCCGTGTCGTGGCAGTTTAAGAGAATGTACCACTCCATCTTATCCCGTGGGTGTCGTAAAAGTAGATAAGGGAAAAAATTAAAAACTAGAAGATGGGCAGCAGCACCTTCCTGGAACATCTGAATAAGTAAACTGCGGTTGCCAACCCGCTTGCCAAGCATAGGAACTAGCACTTCTGTGACAATTTATGGAGGAGGCCTACGTTCAGCAGAGGACTAGTGATGGGCTCAATAAATTGACAACATTCTATTTCATTTTAAACCGACTGCGAAAAAAACTGGAAGGTTCCTAATTGGTCTGTATTTTTTACTGCATGTTCTAATTCTAACATATTTGTTTATCAAAAGGATTTCAATGAATCTTTTTTTATACAATTTCAATTTGGTCAAGTTCTGATAATGGAATCCATGACAAAATCATGAAACTCTGTTTGGAGTTGCTAATTTGAAGTCAGGTTTTGATTGAATAATGAATAAGATATGAAAAAAGTGTTTTTTTATAAATATTACTACCTTGTTAGCGGTAAAAGCGATGTTCAAAACGTTCTGCGTACTTTTACTTTATCAGAATCGTAGGGAACGTTTTGAGCAAGAGTCTGAACAAAGACCTATTTCAACGTGAGAACCTTCGTTTGGTCGTAATATAAGTTCGTCGTTCGTCGTCTTTTCAGCCTATCATAAGTCCACTGCTGAACATAGGCCTCCCCCATAGATCGCCACAAAAGTTTGTAGCTCCCATTTCGGGGAGATTTTGCCATAGTTGCCACGCTTGGCAGGCGGGTTGGCAACCGCAGTTTATTTATTTAGATGTTTCAGGAAAATTCCCATCTCCTGGTTTTCATTTTCCCTCTGTCGACTTTTACGACACCCACGGGATGAGATGGGGTGGTAGATTCTCTTAAGCCGCTACCACACGGCTAATATCAGTTGTGGGTTGAAAAAACGGACGAATGTAACTTACTTTTAAAATTGCTCTTTAGGCTCTATCGATTTAAATGAAGTGACTTTTGGTAGCACCTCCCCATAATAATATTGAATTACTTCTTAATCCATACTAATATTATAAATGCGAAAGTAACTCTCTCTGTCCCGTCCCTCTGTCCGTTTGTTACCTTTTCACGGTACAACCGCTTAACCACTTACCATCTGGTGAGTCACTTACTCGTTTTCCCCCTATCGTATAAAAAGAATGGAGAGTATATATATTCGAACTCGCTAAACTCAGTAAATACTTATCCGATTTGACAGCAGCAACATTTTTTTCTTTAAGGTGCTGCACGCTGAAAACGAGACATTATCAAGAAAGGCTGAACTGTGAATGCTCAGGTTATAAAGTACCATGCCGTACGGCGCTGTAATGTGGATGGTTTACTTTACGCGGGTGAAACCGCAGGGCGCAGCTAGTTTTATAATAAATTAGAATTCATTTCTTTATTGGATAAAGTGAAGGGACGAGCTAAACATTCACCTGATGGTAAGTGCAACGTCTACCCACAACTAATGCTGTGTCACCTAGAACATTTCTGAGAGGCACCACACTTCACCCGTCACTTTGATAATAATTAATTAACACTCTCATTTTTGACCGAAACAGCAATGTTTGCACACTCTACTTCACGGCAGAATAACTGGTCCAACCTACCTAGATGAATTCCTGCATTGGATTTCTACCACCAGATTTTCGAATTTTCTTTTGAAATCCATGCAAAATTTACAGTTTAAACAATAAATTCGGAAATTCAACATTTGTGTTCTGTTAGTCAAAGCAAACGCAATTTAAATGAATTGTGGCACGGATCCAATGTCAATAAATTAGCGCTGAGGATCTAATTACAGCACTAAATAGAGACATAAATGTAAATGTACAAACTTAAGATTTACCAAAAAAAACCTATGCGAGTATATTTTATGTTACGTTACTGTTACAATTAAATTAAAAAAACGTGATTTCAAAAAAGCATAATTCAATAATACAGCCTTCTACGTAATATTTTGTTTCACGTTTTTTTTTAATGATAGTGTAGATATTCTTCAATAAATTTAGCCCGCTTGTAACTCAACGCGGAGAATATAAATTATTGAAGATTAATTTTGTATCGATGTTTTCTGATCTCATTTAATTACAGAAACATTTTCTAGTTAAATTAGGATATTACAGCGTAGTAGTTGTCTACATTAAAAAGCGGCGAATAAAATATGCTGATTACCAAAAGGGGCCAAACTATACCAAACGCTCAGGTTCGAGAGGTACCATGCCGTACGACACAATCATGTGGTCGGCTCATTTCATACATACATTCACGTCTTTTTCCCATACAAAGCAGGCAGAAACCACACCCGTACCCCACTCTTCGCCCCTTGCGGAAAACGAGACGTGACGGGTGGTGACGTGGTGGTCATAGTTTCCACACTTGGCAGGCGGGTTGGCAACCGCAGTTTATTTATTGAAATATTTCAAGGAGACGCTGCTGCCCATTTCGTCGTTTTCATTTTCCCTCTTTCGACTTTTAAGACAACCACGGGACGAAATGGGATGGCTCTCTCGCGCTTATTTCACAAAAATATTTATATTATTCACCAGAAGGTTTCGCCTCTATACAAATTGAAGTTATTAGCTTTTCGTACAGAAGTATTTTAAATAATATTCCACCAAAAAACATCTATCTTCTAAAACCTTTCTTCACTATAATTTTTTTTAATAGATCCATGGACATATTGTACTAGAACTTGCTTCTGAATTGTTCTTTAATAAAAAGTCAGTCGACCAGTATTAGTTTAATATTTTTTTAAATATTTCAAAATATATGAGCAATAACTGTCTACACATAAAGCGTTTCTCTATTTTTGATTGTATGAAATTAAAAATTGATTTATTCAAATTATAGGCGAGGGATTTTGGTAGTAGTTTTGCTTATATATTAACGTTGATAAAAAACTCCCATGACTTTTTTATAATAATATAAATAATACTGACTGTTTATAGGAAGTATTGCTAAATGACTTTTAATGAATGGGCGATAGTAGGAATCCACATCCGCCGTGTGATGGCGGCCTAAGAGAATCTATCAACCCATCTCATCCCGTGGGTGTCGTAAAAGTGACAGGAGGAAAATGAAAACTAGGAGATGGGCAGCAGTATCTTCATGGAACATCTGAATAAATAAACAGCGGTTGCCAAACCGCCTGCCAAGCGTGGCAGCTATGTAACTACGGCAACCCCCTTTGACCAATGAGAACTACAAACTTTTCCTTACTTACATTCATGACTTACCTTACCTTGTAGATGATAATCATGATACAGTATTATTCGCTGATGATACATCATTGATTTTCAAAATAAAACGTCAACTTTTAATATTTGACAAGGTGAATAATGCTGTTTCAAAATTAGAGTACATTGGTTTAACGTCAATTTGATTTGAAATGGCAATAAAACAAAATGTATTATATTCCGAACACCAAATGTTAAAGAATGAAATGTAAATATAATCGTAAATGGAGTAGAGTTGAGCCATTCACAAGGCTCAACTCCACCACAGTCTTTTTTGGAATAACTTTTGACGCGAAACTACAATGGGGACCCTATATAGGGTTACTTTCTAGTATAGATATATTATTATATATATAGATATATTATTAGTTAGAGATATATATCTAAAAGTATAATTAGCTCTGCAGATTATGCTTTCCTATGGGGAAATGCGACTGTGATTTTTGTTTTGCAGAAGAGGGCCATAAGAGCAATTTACAATATTGGCTGTAAAACGCCTCTTAGAGCTAGAATTAAAGAAATTAAGCCTTGGCTTATCAATATGTGTATAAAACGTTACACATGTACAAATAATATTAATCACTTTAATAAAAAAGTGATGTTCATAATATAAATACAACCGCGAAAAAAAAATCACAGATACGATACAGTCAATAAAATTCTAAAAACAAAATCAAATATGCAACCAAAGATGTATTCTAAGGAGCAATAAATATTGAAATATGAACGCTCATAAATAAATCAAATGTTTAAGCACCTTGAGGTATAAATTTTGATGCGCCATATCAAAGTAGTCAATATAATTTCTGCTGAGAAGACGCTGTTATAAAATATTCATTGAATAAGGTTAGTGGACTATATTAAAAATGAATTCAATATTGAAACTATCTACTTTATTTGTAGAAATGTATTTTGTTTGCTACGAGCCGAGCTCTTGACTTTGTATGCTTGGAATTTAATATTCACGTAACTCCATAACTATCTGATATATAACCAAAAAATAAAAAAATAATTAATTCCAGAATTACTGTCAATGAGAATAAATCGTTGAAAATGATTAATACTTTTTTCAAGTGAAACTTCTTAGGGAGCGATGAGAATAAAATTTCTAGGTACAATGTGTATGTGTAACCTTTCCGTTATTCATAATCAATATAAGTAATGATAAATTAAAAATTGTTTAAATCAGTATCATTACCATAACAGCCTATCTTAGTCTACTATTGAACTTAAGCCTCGCCCATAGATTGCCAAATATATATTTTCGGTGATGTAATTGCTGTTAGCCTTCTTGGCTTTTACACTTTACACTTTTACTTCTGGCCCGCGTGCCAGGCATGGTTTGACCCAAACATAAATAAATAAATAAACTCCTACAAAAACCTCGAAATTCGGACTGTGTCGCGTTCACTGCGTACTTTCGCGATTTAGAATATCTTAAATGTTTGAAGACGTCTAATGAAGATTGCCACAAAACACGGTCCTGCATCCATCGACATCCAGCAAAAGGTTGTCGCTCCATCTATTGGGAGGCGTCCCACACTGCTTTTTCCAGTACGAGGTTGCCATTCGAGAACATTTCTTCCCCAACGGTTATCAGTTCCTCGGTCCTCAACTTAGTCAGCTGGCCAAATACCCAAATAAGTTAAAAATTAGCGACATACCATAAACTGCACGGTTTAAACAAAAATGTTACTCTATGGGTCAATCAATATACACTCAAATACCACAGACAATAAAAGATTTACCAATACAGCAATTCATAAAAAAACTGTTTCAGTGGCTTCTTAAAAATACGTTATGCTCTGTGTGCGAATTTCTAAATTATGGAGGACCTTAGTTAACCTACTAAGGTTAAAATAAAAATAACCAATGACGATTTTAAGTTAGGTAAAGTACTAACCTTACCTAACTTAAAATTGACTGTGGTTATTTTTAAATATTATTGTGTAATTTTATTTTATTTATGGAATGTAGGCTTTTAGACTTCTTAATTTTGATCATTTGATATACATTATTTTCATGCTATTATAAATTGCTGAATTAGGAGACCTTGACTTTATTGACCACCATTGAAACAACCTATTCAAGGCTAAATTAAGATTATTATCATATTATTGTCAAATTTTCAGAAACGGAATTATATACCTAGGTTTTCACTATGTTTAATTAATATACTACACTATGTATAGTATCGTGGCCGTGTAGCCGCCAGCTCAAGCCAGGTCGGGCGCTCGCTTTAAATTTTATACTACACGAGGTACCTAATAATAATGTACTGGAAGTTTAAGTGCTGATTTAACACGTGCTCAGCAGTGAAGAAAACATCGTGAGGAAACCTGCATGTCTGAGAAATAAAAATGATTAGACGACATGTGGACTCCGCCGACCCGCATTGATGCAGCGAGGCCGACTATTCCCAGCTCTAAAACTCTCTCGAAAATGATTATGAATGAATGTTACTTTACTTTTACGACGTTAATACATATAATCACGCCTTTTCCACATATAAAGGGTAGACAGAGGCTTCACATATAGCCCACTTTCTGTCCCCGCCAGAAACGACATATGCCGGGTGGCGAACCATGTCACCGCCATTTTTGTACGACTCAAAAAAATATAACTCAGTTGCGTTCCCACGAGCAGTATTGTGACAGTATTGCATATTATGATGTTAATATGCATGAAAAAAGGATGTACGTACAATACCTTAGTCGCCTCTTACGACAACACGGTAAGAAAGAGGTAGGCGTTATTTTACTCTGCCGGACACCTATCGGTCTATACTTTACTATATAATGCTTTGTAGTATAATGTTTTGTTATTCACATAAGTAACGATACATTAAAAAAACTTAGGCTTACTTAAAAATAATCCCAAAATTGTAGATTCACTGAACAGCTGATGGAGTAACGTTACCGCTCTTATACTGAGTACTTTTCGGATTTAGGCTTCAATTATCATCATTCATTGAATTACTTTTCTCTACAAAATGCGGTCTTAAATCATTATGGTTTTTGAACGTTTATTTTAGGATGCTTATTATATACTCTGAAAAATAAAATTTTGATCGGGGACTTCGGCGATCGATTATAAAATAATATATTTACGTAGTAAATATATAATATTTATTTACGTAGTAAATCGCAAAAGTGCAGCATGTTCGTATATTTGTAGATAAGGTAAACAACCAATGTGGTGGCAGCCTAAGAGAATCTAACACCCAATCTCATTCCCGTGGGTGTCGTAAATGACGACAGAGGGAAAATGAAAACAAGGAGATGGACAGCAGCATCTTCCGGGAACACCTGAATAAATAAACTGCGGTTGCCAAGCCGTCTGCCAAGCGTGGCAACGAAGGCACAATTCCACCAAAATTAGAGCTACAAACTTTGTGGCCATCTATGGGGGAGACTTATGTTCAGCAGTGGACTAGTGATGGGCTGAAACGAATAAACAATCACGTCGTATTACGGGTCATTTTTAATAAAGCCTATCAAAATATTAAAACAATTAATTTTATTTTGTTGGCCATTATAACCTATTAAATTTATTAAAAAAATAATTGTTATTTTTGAAAATGGAATTTTCTAGCTCTAGAATACTTTTTATTTTCAGTTAATGTCATTTGTTTTTTCATTGCTTACTTTCGCTTTGGTTATGGTCAACAATAAGTTACACTAGGTGCTGTTATATTATCAATAAATATATACATTTATAAAAAAACCATGTGCGTATTTATGTACTCATGTAATAAGTTTACAACCTTGGCGTAACAAAACAAAAATAACTCTAATTTACATCTCGCGGGGCAATACTCTATGTAAGTATTAAAAAATAGAAGACATTGAATAAAATTAATAAAGGTTTAATTAAAAAAAGCATAATCAAATTAATACAATGTATATACAATTATTTTTACACCAAAATTTATAAAAACGTATGGTTTTGTAGGGATTTAAATTGTAGCTGACAATATGTTTTAGATTTAAAGAACTTTATTTTTTTATTTCCCGCTGAAAGCAAACAGAATACAATAATTAAAGAACAAAATAAAAATATTGTCTCCAGATGGGATTTAAAATCAGGACCTACAACTCAGCAGTTAGCCACTCTATTGTCATAATATTTTAAAGTATTTACCACACCTACTATCATATAATGAAACAGGCATTAACTGCAGATTGAGTTCATAGTAATTGATATCACTGCCCATCTGCCTATTAGACATTATGAAATAAACTATATGTTGGGGGCAAAATCCCCCCAACAGATGGTTTTGCACGTGTTACCGACATTTGTGGCAATCTATTAGGGAGGCTGCGTTCAGCTGCGTTCAGCAGTGGACTAGTGAATGGCAGAAATTATGATGATTATGATGAATAATGAGACTTAACCCGGGTCTGTGACGCATGACCGACCTTAGACCACGACCTTTTTCGCAAGTTCTTGTCGTGATCCATTTTCATCACCAGTTATCAATCTCTTTAAAAACGGTTCGGTTTCATTACGTCTCAATAAAGAATCGCAAATGAGTACACGATTTATTAGGTTTCCTTCAGTGAGCTCGTGTGGCAGCCAAATATAAAGCTTTTTTGTGTACCCAGCTTTTTTCAAACGGTTCAAAACTGTTTTATCAATTTCCAGTTCTTTAGCTATGTCTGGTGACCAGAGCGTGGTGCATCTTGGACATCAAAGTTCCCGGGTAGAAAACGCTTAAACCTACTTGGTACCACCCTTACTAATACTGCATTAGGTCCATAAACGTGCCAAATTTTTTTCGCGACATGCGCTGCATTTCTTTCCTTTTTTGTAATAAAATTTGTATTTCCATCGAATTTCTTCATTAGATTCATTCATTCAGATTCATTTTGACAGATATAACATTTTACTAAATTGTTTCTTTTTTGAAATGCACCCTTTTTAATGTCATTAAAACTAGCTAGATACAAATAGATTTTTAGATTTTGTTACAACTTTATACATACGAGTACTATATGCGAATAGACTTTTCCTCGACCTATTACTTTAACATGAAAATATTGTCATCATTAGTTTGCGCCTGTTAATTTCTAGACATAGACCATTCACTGGAAGCGTCTATAGACTACTCACAATCCTCACTTGAAACTGTAGAGCCAATTTCCAAGTTACGCCTCCTGACAAGAGCAGTAAAATACTTCTACTTTGAATCCGTGTTTAACTAGTACAGTTAACCAACTTTCCAGGAACGACTAATTTCGAACTTTAACCAAAAGCGTTGTAGCAAAGTTTGAATTTTCAATAGCGATCACATCCAAACTTGGTTCATATGAGGTGTTAAGATCTTATTTTTTTTTTACAAATTTTGAACGTTCTGATCTTTTTTATTTTTCGGTAATGTCCTGGGCCCTAATCCTTCTACTTTATAAGAAAAACTATTATGATGCAATACCATCATCGTGTCATTATCATTCGTTATAATTTTTTCCTACGCTGCTAAATTTTCAATGACATGACAATGACATGAAAATTACATCATTTAACAGTGACAATACAACAGAAAAAGTAACAGAACAGGAATCTAACCAGTGTAGTAATTAAATTTAAAATCAATAAGTTATAAATACCATGACGTTTACATAGATAGAATATAATGCATATTATAATAAAAGAATACGGAATGTAAACACGGTTTCATAATCGTTTTACAATGGTCGCCATTGTCATAGCCTGGCGATCATTGAAAAATGCTGTGTTTGTAGAATTCCGAAATTGTAAATCAGCGACGATGTCATTGTCATTTTGAAACGATTGGTTATTAAAATTGGGCCCTAGTTAATACTGGTTATGTGTTAAAATTACTATGTTTCAAAATACGAATTTCGATGTGGCCTACTTTATCTGCGGTTTAGTTTTTCAGAAACATTAAAACATGTTAACGTTTACTACAAACAAGTGATGAAAAATTGTATTAAGCAAGGATTCAACAAAATTAGGTATTTTCAAATAAGGAAATGATTATGATACCACTGTTAAAGAGGAGAGCGTAGTACAAACGTGTCATATGCATACTTATATTATAAATGCAACTCTCTCTGTCCCTCTGTATATTTTATTACCTTTTCACGGCTCAACCTTTAAACCGATTTTGACGAAATTCGGCACAGAAATAGCTAGAATCTTCGAGACAGACTAGTATTACACTTTATATTTGACTTTATAGAGGACTTTTTGTTCAAGAAAATCTGGTGGTAGGATTCCTATGTAGGAATCCTTCTAGGTAGGTACCAACCCAGGGCCAGTTAATATGCCGTGAAGCAGTAGTGCGCAAACATTACTGTGTTTCGGTTTGAAGGGAACTGTGAGCTGGCGCAATCACTGGGCATATGAGACTGAAGAACTTATATACGTCTCAGGGTGATGTGCACAGTGTGTAGTCACACAGAAATTTTCTGGGTGACACAGCATTTGTTATGGGCAGACGTTGCACGTTTGTAACGTTTTGCACGTTTCATCACTTTATCGAATAAAAAAAAAAGGTTTTTAAAAAAAATCTAAATCCACGAGGACGTAGTATTATATACTGAAAGACGTTGTACCGTGTGGTGGCTTAGTAATAAAATCTGTCACCTATATACCGTGGGTGTCATGAGAGCCGACTGAAAGGGAAATGCTTAAGAAGAAATAACCATTTCGGAAAGACTCCAGTACTGTTAACTGTACAGTACTGTGCTCTCTACAGTATCTTTCGAAACATTTTGGTTTACTTTCTTCAAATGGCAGAGTGATATAAGAAATGACTGACCGACATTGTTTTTTTATAGGACAAAAAGTGACGGTACGTGCAAAACATTCACCTGATGCTAAGGCAACGTCTGCCTATAAATAAATGCTTTGTCACCCAGAACATTTCTGTCTACTGAGACAGCTGTTCTAAGTATCATATGCCCAGTGATTACACTAGCTATCAGTGCCCTCCGACACATATTTGCAGACTACTGCTTCACGGCAGAATAATAATTTCAATTGCTGTTAGCCTTTTCGGCTTTTACAGCTTCATCGGATAACTGTGCTCGCGGAACAAGTTTTGATTTGACCCTAAATATATACACAAACTTCTAAACTTTCCCATCTAACATTCAGGTCACTCTCGTGTCAAAAGTTTGTCACGGGATTGAAGTTTTCTAATGTACAAATAAGTCATCTAAGGGAGCTCCGTTCGGTCTGGATTCGGACTAGGGAGTAAGATTTTTGTTGACTCGTACCAAAATGTCGGCGACGAGGTTCGCCCCCGACACATTTCGTTTCCCGCGAGGACGAAAAGTGGGCTACGTGAGTGGCCTCTGCCAAGACGGATTTCCATATATGGGAAAAAGGCGTGACGGTATATATGTATGCACAGTGTTAGGTGAGTCGTGGCTGACTGCATCATGATCTGAGGGTGACGAGATATCCGGGTATTCGAGCACTTTCACGGGCGACGTTTGCGTTCGGTCGCATTTTTTTGTTTGTAAGTTTGCTGCTTTAACCACCAGTTTGTTTGGATGGAGTGCGGCTTTTTCGAAAAACCGCCGTGATAATTCTCTGACGTGTTCAGAGATTAGTGGCATTTCACAGTCGCTGTGAAGATGCTTGAACCACCGGGTTCCGGTTACGTTGCGCAAAAATCGGGTTTGAACTCTCTGTAATTTATTTAAATGTTTGCCCCTTGCATGGGCGAAAGCAACGCTTGCCTATGCAATCTTAGTCTTATGTAAGTCTTATAGAGGCCAAGTTTGTGTCTTAAACATTTTCCAAGAAGAGCAAATTAAGGGGTATAGGCGGCCTGTGGCGAAGTACATGGTACGTCGCGGATCTGTGCATTCATAGTTCGGTTCGGCTCTCCTCGGTAATTTTCGAACGTCAGCGTCGTTTTGTGGCCGTAGCATTAAGTTCTATAGCTTATAACCTTTATCATTAAACGAGCTATTGATGCTAAAATATAGAGCATTTCTTGACATTAACGCGTTCAAACCAATAAACTCTCCAACTTTATTATAGTAGAAAGATATATTGCACCAAACAGTAATATGATGTGCGCAAATTTGCCATAATAATAATAATAATATGATATCAAGTCTATAAATAAAGCTATTACAGTGCAACACGGCTTCGGTGAAAAAAATATTTATAAAGAAAAGAAAGAAAGAGAAAGAAAGAAATGTTTATTCAGCAAAAACCGCTGACGTACAAAACATCTTATATCTAAGCTGTACGTTTGGCTATTGTATGTACGTTGCGGGTCATGCCAAAAGGGTCATCACTAGCATATCGTTACGATAACAAGCGCAATGCTGATTTTCAGTGATGACCGCTAGATAATACCCTCCCAAGACCGGAAAATGATGAATTAAATTATCATTCATTTTCCACTCGGAACTGTATTCACCAACGACTGCGCGGACGTCAAACACGCACAAGCTGTCCCTATACCCAATTCACAAAAATAATGTATAAAGATATCATGCAGAGATATATACTGAAAAGTACTTGATTTGCTAATTGTTCGGTGTAATTCATTGTTTTACATTCAGCTTAATTAATTTCTAATATACATCGTTTCCTATTATATTTACTTATTTATTGAATCGCCAACATAGCAAACACTCTCATCACTAACACAATATATTATATAATATATAACTAACAAAATATTAAAATAGAATCTCAAGCCAAGTGTTGCAATAATTATAGGCGACGACGACATGCGCAGAAATTGTTACACCTTACTGCGTTTAACAATATATCTGAAATAAGTTATCTTAAATTTTAACAACTTACAGAAAGAAGCGACAAAAAGGAACGTTGCTGTGTGGTTGAAGATGTAGTGACAAAGATAGAGAAAGGGATGCTTAGATGGTTTGGACACGTAGAGAGGATAAACGAAAGGAGATTGACGAAACAGATTTATGAGGCAAGTGTGAATGGGAAAGCCGGTAAGGGTCGACCTAGGCGTACGTGTCACAATCAGATCGGTGAACTTTTGAGGAAAGGTCACGTTAAAAGTACCCGGAACCGACGAGCGTGTGTGAAAACGCTAATGAAAGTAGAAGAAGCTAAAGATGTGTGTCAGTGTCAGGATCGTAGCGAGTGGAAAGATGTGGTCTCTGCCTACCCCAATGGGAAAGAGGCGTGACTGTATGTATGTATGTATGTAACACTTTTACGATTAACAAACGATGGAACACTGCAGTGCAAACTTAACAGTGCGGGCAATTAGAAGTGCGACACCTTTATTTGTGCAATCATGCTAACTAAGTTTGGATAGTGATACTAAAGGACCTGCTCGATACGCTACGATTTTAAATTGTTTGTAGTGAGCGATGCTAGCTGAAAATAAATTCTATTGTGGGTAGAACCAGACAGTACAACAAGGATTACTACATAATTTATTGCAGTTTTCAGAACAAGACAACTTTTTAAAACTTTTTAGTTTCCTATGCTTAAGAGGAAAAGAATCTACCAGTCCATCTCATCTCTTGGGTGTCGCAAAAGTGACCGGAGTAAAAGGAGATGGGCAGCGGCATCTTCCTGGAACATCTGAATAAATAAATTGCTGCTGCCACCCCGCCTGCCAAGCGTGGCAACTATGCCTAAAAGTCACAAAAATGAGAGGTACAAACTTACGTGTTTTATGGCAATCTATGGGGGAGGCCTATGTTCAGCAGTGGTAGCCGTATAGGTAGTCACCACCGCGGTGCCAGTTATCCTGTCGTGAAGCAGTAGTATGCAAAGCAATGTTTCGGTCTAAGGGGCACTGATACTACTACACGTATTAATGGGCATATGAGATAACTGATGTTTCAGAGTGACAAGCGCAGTGTGTAACCACACTGCCCACACTGCAATTGTCACCCTGAGACACAGAAATTTTCTGGGTGACACAGCATTTGTTATGGGCAGACGTTGTACTTACGATCAGGTGAACGTTTTGCTCGTATCGCAAATCGTTTTTAATCTAAAATTGTATAAATTGACAGACATTACTATTAGGTTTTTATAGTTACGGTCATTTTTTTAAAAACCACACAAAAAAATTTGTGCTTTTACACAAACATAGACACCCGCTTTGATTCGAACCCAGGACCTTTAGGAGTCAGATACTCTGACCACTTGGACCCGCTTTCCTCATTATTAAGGATGTTATTTGTCTTAATAAGCATTAAAAATATGCTATTAAAATATCAAAACCTACATAACATTCGAAGTGATAGAAGACGGCAAATGAGCAAAGCTAATTTTCAAATAACTGGATTTCTTTCCCCAGCAGTGGACATAGAAGTCGAAGTCCTACCACTAGTAAAAAACCTTGGTTCACTGGAAATGATTGATCCTTTTAGTTTTGTCGGTTATTCTAATTCCCCTCTAACTCCATTTCGGACCGTTCGGAAAAAGTGAAATACAGTATAATGTGAATAAAAAAAATAACCGTCGCTGGACGCCTGGCAGATTGAAACATCGAATTTATTTTGCACAGATAATACGCATAAAAGGATAGTTTATGAAAATAAATAAACATTTACATTAATTTAATAGTGTGGTGGCGGCTTAAGAGAATCTACCATCCCATCTCATCCCGCGTGTGTCGTAAAAGTCGACATAGGGAAAATGAAAACCAGGAGACGGGCAGCAGCATGTTTCTGGAAAAACTGGTGGTAGGATTCCTATGCAGGAATACGTCTAGGCCAGGTACCACTCCAGGGCCATTTAATAAGCCGTGAAGCAGTAGTGTGCTAACATAACTGTGTTTTTTGGTTTGAAGAGCACTCAGTGCGTTGAGAGCTAGAGCTATCATTGGGAAAATGAGGCTTAAGAACTGATGTCTCAGGGTGACGGGCGCTGTGTGGTGTCGCAGAGAAATGGTCTGGGTGACACAGCATTTGTTATGGGCGGACGTTGTACTTACCATCAGGTGAACGTTTTGAATGTAGCGTAGTGACGTGACGACGCGTCGCCACGCCAGCAGTCAGTCTGACTAAGCATAAGATGAAATTAAAAATCGCCATAATTTCAGCCTATTTAAAGTGTATTTATACTTATTACTTAAAGTGATGAAAGTAATCTCCCAAATAAATGTAAGAAAGCGGTTTTAAAATTTATACACAAAACTTATTTCCCCATCCGCATTTTTTACAAAAGCAAAGATTTACTTCGTGAAGTTTGACGTAACTTTTACTAAATTATGTCAGATCTTTAATAAATCTCCTTTATCGAAGGTTTGCCTGGAAGAGATCGCTGTTTAGCGATAAGGCCACCGGCTGTACATATTTAGTTTCCATAATATTGTATTTTTTTCTTTAATGTGTGCAAAACTCTTTTTTAATAAAATTAAGTAAATAAAAAATAAAATAAATCTCATGAAATGAGCCTAATCACAAACCAAACATTCTCATTCTCACGTGCACTGCTAGCTAGTACTAATATTTGTGTAAATGTTATCGTAAGTAAATTTTATTTTGATAGAACAATGAACCCTTTGGCCACGACTTGGAGCTCAATTTAGAACAAATTTCTTACAGAAAATACTTAATATTTCCGAGTTAGTTTATATCCAGATGCTAGAGGTTGCACAAAATTTCCATTTTCCAACCGATTCGCCGCAATTAATGTTCAAAATCCGTCAGCACCTCAACCAGTTTATAGAAGGATTTGCATTTAACCAATTTGCAAGTAAGTTTTGTGAAGGTAAGCAAAATGCGATTCATTAACAATAACACTTAGAAAAATGAATATAAAATAGCCGCGCGCATAGCCCCTAATTTCTACAGTTTTTCAAATCTTATGCAATAACCATTAATATTTCGTAATCAAAAGTACCGTAGATTGCTCTCTGAAAGGTTTCTTCTCTAATCTTAAATAAACTTAAAAAAACTTTATTGCAAAATCACAGACCGACACTCCAATTTTATTTATTTGTACAGACTTACAACACAATTTAAAGAAGTATTTAAAACTAATGAATAAATGCAAGGTTTTTAAAAGTTTGCTGTCGTTATTGAGCCGTGGCAGCACAGGAGCTAGGCGATCGCTTTAAATTTCATAGAACGCGCGAGACTTGGGTTCCATTCCCGGTGCCGGCACCACTAAAATTGTTAATTGCAATTTTAAGTGCTGACTTACCACGTGCTCGGCGGTGAAGTAAAACATCGTGGGGAAACCTGCATGTCTGAGAAAAAATTAATAATTCGATGACATGTGCAGTCCGCCAGCCCGCATTGGAGCAGCGTGGCGGATTCTTTCTAGCTCCAAAACCCTCTCAGAAATAAGAGGAGGCCTGTGCTCAGCAGTGGGACATTTATAGGCTGAAACTTTAGTTTTTTTTGTTGTCATTATTTTGCTTATTTAAAAACCACTGATGGTAGGATTCCTATGCAGCAATCCGTCTTGGTGGGTACCGCGGCATTTACCACCCATTTATTCTGCAGTGAAGCAGTAGTGTGCAAACATTACTGTGTCGGGTTGAAGGACACTGAAAGCTAGTGTAATTACTGGTTATATGATACTTAAGAACTGATATCTCAGGGTAACAAGCGCATTGTGGTGCCACACAGAAATGTCCTGGTTGACACAGCATTTGTTATGGGCAGTCGCCTAGTGGTCCCATGATCTGTTTCACTAATCGAACAATTCGTTAATGGCGCGTTCCAGTATCTCAAATACTGCAGCATATCTCCGATTTTATCACATGACTGATGACACACCAAACACGTTAATTTCAATATGGCCGCGGCTTAAGACTCTGTGGTTTTTGCGTAAAGTATTTTTTTCCTGAATTATAAGATTGTTACAGGTGGTATGATTCCTATGCAAGAATCCGTCTAAATATACCACCTCAAGCAGTGGTGTATAAACATTACTGTTTTTCGGTCGGAAGGGCTCCGAGAGCTAGTGTAATCTTCTCTAGAGAGAGCGAGTGTAATGTTCTCTAGAGCTTAAGAACTGATGTCTCTTGGTGACGGTCGCAGTGTAGTGCCACACAGAAATGTTATGTGTAACACAGCATTTGTTATGGGCAGACGTTGCACTTGCCATCAGGTGAACGTTCTGCTCATCTTATGTATTCAATAAAAAAAAAATCAATAATCAAATGCATCGAAGTCGTATCATTTTAATAGAACGTAAAGTGTTGATAATTTATCAGACAGAGTTTTTTTATTAGTTGCACATTGCATTTCTGTTATATGTTAGTGTTAGAAATCTGACTTCCATGATAAAACTCACAATGAAATACGTTCGTAATTTGGGCTCACGTAGCGTCTAAAGCTAACTTAATTGTCCTTTGTTGCCTAATTTGTTCGTGTCGACACAGTCTCTCTAGAGAGTCACCGGTCATTAAGCGATACAAAATTAACTTTGCTGCTAAAATACAAGAACCTAATACCAATAAGAGAGACGTGATTGTATGTACGTATTGTGTATAGTATACTGACAGTTCTATACATAACTGATCTAAGTAAATATTTATAACGAGCTGATGCCCGCCTTCCGCTGCGACCTCGTCCACTGCTGGATTTAGGTTTTTTTAAATATCCCGTAGAAATTAATTAATTTTCGGGGATAAAAAGTATCTTATGTCCGTCTTCAAGATGCGAAATATCTGTGTGCCAAATTTCGTCAAGATCGATTCGGCTAAGGTAACAAATAGACATTATGAATTAAGAGAAATTATTAAACTGCCATGAACGAAAAAAATGCAAATGAAAGCCGCGCGCATAGCCCCTAATTTCTACAGTTTTTCAAATCTTATGCAATAACCATTAATATTTCGTAATAAAAAGTACCGTAGATTGCTCTCTGAAAGGTTTCTTCTCTAATCTTAAATAAACTTAAAAAAACTTTATTGCAAAATCACAGACCGGCACTCCAATTTTATTTATTTGTACAGACTTACAACACAATTTAAAGAAGTATTTAAAACTAATGAAAAATATGTAAACCTAAAATAACTAACCTGTAATAATAATTAATTACCTCTACAATAAATTAAATATACAAATTTCAAATTATCAACGATAAATTACCAAATTTTATATGAGTTCAATACAAAATTCATCCGGGCCATTCGATCAACAACCTACAGAGTTTTAAGATAAGATATATCGTGTAGCAGTTAGCATTCACAGATTTAACAACAAATATTTGATATAATTTCGGTGATATTTTGTAGTTAGCTGTCGTGGCTTATTAAGCTTCATCGGATTCGGGTAGCTTAAAGCTATTTAGGTAATAGCTCCCAACATTTCCACCAAAATTCATGTAGACAAATATTTGAGATTTTTGGGTTTTACAGTATCTTCGGGAACTGTGCTCTTGGGCTAGGTGAAAATATTTGAAGAAATCGTGTCGAATTCAAACAACGGCGGAGAATATTAACACCGCAGTTCAAAAAAGGACGTCATTTGCACAACGCCATCTATTGATGATGCTAATTAACTATTCTTGTACTTCGAAGGCTAAAAATGCGCAAAGATTTACCGCGACGCGTCATTCAAGTACTAATTAATACGAGTATTACAGGCAATTAAAATTTTAAGTCACTTATAACGAATGAAAGTCAGATCACTCACGTAGTGTGAAATTTATGGCCAGTGTTGGAACCTTATACTATCAGTCATGTATTATACGCTAAGATGAAATTTTTTTTTACTGCGTACAAGCAATAAAATAAATAATCTCGTTGCCATACATTTTGAAGCAAACAACAAATACAAATACCTTTGAATTGATGTCGTACGCATTACAATCCTTAGAGAGTTGGGCAATGTAAATCACGAACAATTTATCTTGGAGCAAACTACAATTAGCCGGGAGAACGTTGATTGCAACCCTGCGTTGCTATCAAGGCGACCACAAAGGGGTCACCTGGGAGTTACATAAATATGAAACATCAATGTTAAAGCCACATGGGTGATGTTTTTTTAATTAGATGTGGTAAACCAACCTTTAAAATGTATACCAATTATATAACATTAACGACGACCGCGTTCCCTGATGTTCAGAGTACTTCACTACAAGGCCGCAGATTCAGATCCCAGTCGAAGATAACATTTGAGCTTTTACATAAATTTTTATTTTACAACTTATTAAGGACAACATTATAAAATTCTGATTGGTGAAATTGTGAATATTTTGTACCAAACACTATTTTTTTTTTATTGGATAAAGTGATGAAACGAGCAAAACGTTCACCTGATGGTACGAGTAAGTGCAACGTCTGCCCATAACAAATGCTGTGTCACCCAGAAAATTTCTGTGCGACACCACACTGTTGCCATCACCCTGAGACATAAGTTCTTAAGTCTCATATGCCCAGTGATTACGCTAGCTTACAGTGCCCTTCAAACCGAAACACAGTAATATTTGCATACTACTGCTTCACGGCAGAATAACTGGCCCTGGGGTGGTACAAACCTAGACGGATTCCTGCATAGGAATCCTACCACCAACAAGAACGTCTCGTTCACTTGATGGTAAGTGCAACGTCTGCTTATAACAAATGCTGTGTAACCCAGAACATTTATGTGTGGCAACTCCTTTAGTCTCCAAGCTGCTACACTTTGGAACGAACTTCCTGATTACATTAGGACAAGCAAATGTACTTTTAAACATAGGGTCCGTAGGTATATTTATAATACAGTATCTTTCTTAACACATTGTGTTATCATAGCTATATATTTGTGCATGTGTGAATATATATGTAGGGATATGTATGTGTGTGTGTTTTATTTATGTGTTTGTTGATTTTATGTATGTATATATGTTTTTGTACCGCCATTGAGTTTTTCTGCTATCCCAAATGTAGCGTTGGCTAGTATAGAATGCATCTAGCATTAAGCCCGCCTATTGTACCTTTACTTTTATGTTTATTAAAGATTAACTAAATAAATAAATAAATTAACACTACGCTCGTTATACCTAGACATCAGTTCCCTTCAGACCTGTAATGTTGAACTGAACACTGTAATGTTTCCACATAACTGCTTCACGTCAGAATAAGTGGTCCTGCAGTAGTACCTACCTAGACGGCTTTCTGCATAGTAATCCAACCACCAGGTAGTGTAAGATGATCCCCTAGGAAAGTCGATTTATGCCGGTGACTGAAGACAATCGTATCGTATTGTAGTCAATCGATGGGGTGGTCTATTTTTAGCAGTTGACTTATAATGGCGTGTAATTATATTCATTACTATAATGACGAGTTTATTTTTACTGTCACGGTTACACCAATGTATGTTTAATAATTGATTTTAAATCCTCGTATTAAGTAATAGTTTATTTACAATGAATAATTTTTTCCCATTTTCTTTTCTACATTCTTTAAGACTTTAACTAACTTTAGTTGCTGAAACTGTTAGTATTAAGCGACACTGAACTCCTCCTATTCGATTTGTTCTCATCTGCGTTTAACCGAACGGCCCTATTTAAGTTTCAACGCTTCTATATTGAAAGTTACGATTTGATTAACTCCTCTAAGCTTGATAATTAAATTATAAATTTATGTTGTATAGAAATTATTGTTTATATTTGATTCTAATGCGACACTTCGTTGATTAGATATATGCTGCATGATAATCAATTCGCACGTTCTGCTAATCGTGTGTATTTTTTTATTGGATAAAGTGACGACACGAACAAAACGTTCACTTGATCGTAAGTGTAACTTCAGCACACAACAAATGCTGTGCCACGCAGAACATTTCTCGCTGAAACCACACTGCGCCCGTCACCCTGAGACATCAGTTCTTGAGTCTCATATGTCCAGTAATTACACTAGCTCTCAGTGCCCTTCAGAACGAAACATTTGTTTGCACACTACTGTTTCACGGCAGAATAACTGGCCCTGGGGTGGTACCGGTGACCATGGTAGGAGAAGATCGGTGGTAGATAGAATCCTACTACCAGTTTATTAAATATGATCAATAAGTAAGAAAATTGAAAGACTAATTATGTCAAGATTGCCTTCTGGCTTTTTTTCTAATGAAGGAAGGTCAGTTACTTTGCTAAGATCCGCATGCAAAATATAAAAATGGTGTATATTACCTAGTTTTTTGAAGAGCACCGCCCGCCCTCCCTCAGTAGCATGCACAAGCAAACTAACACCGCCACCAGGAACCGCCACCAGGTACCCTCCACCAACCACTACAATACTACCACTAGATAATATACACCACTGAAGTCAAGAACACGACACGTGTTTCGCCCCAAAACGAGGCATAATGGATTTCCGCAAAGTAACGCCTGATTCTATTAACTTTTTTTTTAATGTTCATATTAAAATATGACAATATTTTTTTAATCCGTTGTTACAAAAATGTAGTTTTATTATAACCATTTACATAACTTATTATAAATTACCTTTGGAAGAGAGTTCAGTAGAAGAAGAAGTTTCATCAGCTTATTTATAAGCCACTTTACACTTCCGATAGTAGAAGAAGCGAAAGATGTGCGTCAGGATCGTAGTAAGTGAAAAGATGTGGTCTTTACCCCAATTAGAAAGTGGCGTGACTCTATATATCATGAGCAGAAATTAAAAAAATCTATAAGCAACACAATTTCCTTCAATTCATTATAAAGACTTGTTATATGTATTCAACCGACAGGAAAAAATTTCATAGGAAGATATAATATATAGAATCACAAAATTTGGCTTACCTATTGACTGAGTCAGTCCGTGCTTAATCAAATTGCTGTTTGTAGACAGACCTGCTCCCGCAGGATTTAAGCCCGTTTATCTTCAAGACACATGGCGTAACATTTCAAGATACAGGACGCCGTTTGTTATTCTGATTGCTAATAACATGCACACGAGATGGTTTAGCACAAATCCTTCAAACCTGCTTCATGTATTTAAATAATTTCTGTGTTTGAATTTTAAATGTGTATTTCTGTTTATTCATACATATTTCACGCTTATTTCCCATATGAGGGACAGGCAGACCACAGCCGTAGCCCATTTTCGCCTCCACGTGACGGATGGCTAACCACGTCATCATTTTGGCACGCGCCAAAAATATCTTACGCCCAATTTCGTTCCAGTATAGTGACAGCACTGCATATTATTGTAACATTCTAGACGAATAAAGGCTGTTCGTACAATACTTTAGTCGCCTCTTACGACACCTTGGTGGGAAAGAGTTAGGTGCTTTTCTACTCTGCCAGACACCTATCGGCTATTGATAGATATCGGCCTAGATATTGTGATATTGAAATTATATAACAATGCGGACATTTTACTATACATCGTAATTTACATGTTATAAAAGTAAAGTAAAGTAAAGTTATACAGCCTATAAATGTCCCCTGCTGAGCATAGGCCTCCTCTCATTTCTGAGAGGGTTTTGGAGCTAGGAAGAATCCGCCACGCTGCTCCAATGCACCCGCATTGGAGCAGCGTGGCGGACTACACATGTCTTCGAAATATTTTTTATTTCTAAGATATGCAGGTTTCCTCACGATGTTTTCCTTCACCGCCGAGCACGTGGTAAATCAGCACTTAAAATTGCAATTAACAATTTTAGTGGTGCCGGCACCGGGAATCGTAACCACTCGCGTACTATGAAAAAAATTAAAGCGAGCGCCTAGCCCCTGAGCCGCCACGGCTCATATGAACATGTCATTACATATTATGCTTTATGTGAAATGAACATAGTGTCCGTGGTCTATGTATAATTTCACTATTTGATGGAGCTGATCGAACACGCTTTCTCCATGTCATATCATGTATGTATACTATCGCAATATAAACTTTTTCATAATCACTTACATGGTCATTTGATAGACACCAAAATTCAAAGACGCCTTTTAAATGTTGTATTGGTCAGTTTTTTGGTTCGGGCTAATCACCGAAATGGCTGTATCGGTTTTGATGGGACTTTCTTTGGGTAGAGGATTGTTCACCGAGTAATCTGTGTTATTTCGGAAATGGTTAGGGTTTCTGCGTAAACGTGTTACGCGCAGATATTATTTGCAATTGTTGTTTTAGTTCATGCCAGTTTAAATATTTCTCTTGATATTGTACTAAGTGAAATAGACAATTCATAGTTATTATTTTTTTTCTTATTAACTTATATCTAATAAAGGTGGAGAGTTTATATGTTTGAACGCGCTAATCTCGAGAAATAATAATCTGATTAAAATAAATTAATTTGCTTTAGATAGCTCGTTTATTGAAAAGGGGTTCTAGATTATTAAACTTTATACTATGGCTTTATGGTGCCGGACTCTAGGAACAGAACGTTACCGAGAAGGGTTGAGCTGTGAATGCTCTGGTCAGTAAGGTACCATGCCGTACGGTGAAATCATGTAATCGGCTTATTTTACGCAGGTGAAACCACAGAATACACAGAATATTATAATATACTTAAAAAAGAACAAGAGCTTCAAATTTAAAACAATGTCTACGTCTTTTTCACCATGGCACGCAGCTTTCGTACATCGTTACAATTAAAAATCATATAATTATTATAATATCCTTATATCTCTCTAAATCAAACACATGCAATTATAAATAATTAAATTATCTATTCCCCACATAATCGTTATCATTAACCTCCGAGAAAAAAGTCTCCGAGTTCTTTTGTGATCAGTGGCAACTATTAAACGCGATAACGTGTTTCTCAAACAAATCGCTATAAGCCAATATAATAATCTACAATTGGACAAATACGTAGTTATAGACTCATATTTACTCTACTTACCTAATACGGCTGCGTCTGACACTGCCTTATTTACAAAAGGGCCGCCGACGTTTCTACGAATATACGTCCCTATAAATATTCCACAATGCTTGGAAACGGAAGATGCATTTATGGCGACAAAGGTTCACCAGATGATGTCGTTCATATTTCTTTAAAGTTTCAAAATAAAGAAGCGTCTAAAGATTCTGTAATTAAAGAGCAAAAAACAGCTCGATGCGCAAGTTTAAAGATTTGCTGAAGTTCAAGATATGACTAATTCCAAAGTTTGCGGTAGAATACAACCAATTTGATACTTCGCTTGAATTTTAATATGGACTACGTACTTCGTGTTTGATGAAAATAACAAATTGAAATTTTGTTATGACGCTTTCGATGTTCGCAGTTTGAAACATTGAAAGTAGACAAAGAATTAACGGTTACAAGTTATTTACTAATTGTTTCATTTTGTTTATTTATTTATTTAACAATTTCTTGGAGAACTTAAACTTTATTTTATATGCTTATTGTTCCTAAATAATATTTGTAACTTGAAAAAAAATTGCTTGCTGCTATTGAGAAATAGATTCTCCCTTCGATGACCGCAGTGTAAAGAGCTGGCTCAGAGTAGATACGCATTTTGTCTATACTTTGATAGCGATCTACGGAATCGACAGGATCTTCTTGTGACGGGGGTATATTTGGATGTAGTTTAAGCACCATATCCCTTACAAATAAATCTAAAGACTTATGTATCTTAACATTGTCCTCTCAATATATCTATGAAAATGTTATATATACGTAAGAAAAGTGATGCACGTAATATAACTAGGGACAAACACATGCTTGTAACGTCGGTTACTTGACTCAATAGAACTCATTCAGGGGGCAAACTGTACATTTTCACAACAAAATCACAATCAAAATCATCGATCGCGCCGATGTCGGCTCGAGTCACTCAGCAGCATTCTCGGTTTTTTACGTGAATTTAAAATAGTTCCTAGTTGTTTCGAATAGTAAAAGATACACGGCAGGGCGAGTAAATACCTGTATAAAATAATGACATATTTGTTGAATAATCCAACCAAAAACAGTGAACTAAATCAGTGAAAAACAGTGAACATCGGTTATGTGTCGGTATTTGAGACTGTGAAATAAAATGCAAATGCTAATACTACCCGACAGTATTAATTTTTAAGTCACGAACATCTTAAACTGTTGGCATATTTGGTTCAAGTATTCTGTATCGACTTTGGCCTGTTTTATTTACATACTCAACTGGTTCACGAGTTTCATAGTGCCGGGAGTTCGAATCTTAATAAAAAAATTTTTTTGTTATTATTTTATTTTAATTTCTTGTGTGAATATATTCCGCAATGTTCCACTCTCCAACCAGTCACTCTTACCCTAACCTGTCTTCGGAAACTGAAACATTGCTTAATGTTACACAACGGAAACGAAAACAACCGGATAATGATATCTCTGAGACTCTTAATCAAATAACACTGGATTTTAAATCTACGCTGCATGATTGGCGAAATGTCTTGGATAGTAGTTTGTCAAAAATAAATGACAACATTAATAGCTTGAGGACTGAGGTGGACTCGATAAGAATAAATACAGTAGAAATAAAAAACGATATAAATGCCATTCGCCTCGAGACGTCAAACCTAAAAACTCGTGTATCTGAATTGGACAATAAACATAACGAGTATAAAAAGGGACTCTCCACAATTCAAGCTTCAATTCAGTTTCACTCGGAGCAACAAGAGGATTTATCAAAACGCCTGGACAGTCTACAAGAACAAGTAAGAGGTGATAACCAATCGGGGGACAAGATTGCGTCCGTTGAATTGCAAATGGATATGCTCCAACAACAAATGAGGCTGAGCAATATCGAGATCTGTAATCTACCTGAAAGACGAGGCGAAAATCTTCTCGCATTAATCGAAAGAATTGGATCTCTAATTAAATGTCCCTTCACTGCAAAAGATGTCATAGCCATTCACCGAGTGCCTCATGCTACACAGGAAAATGCAAAACCCAGAAACATTATAGTGAAATTTGCTTCACGAATACTTCGCGATAATGTCCTTAGCGCTTATCGTCTTTCAAAGGGGTTAACTTCTGATGCGCTAGAAATAATGGACACTTCACGACGCATCTACCTAAACGAGCATCTAACATTGAAAAACAAAGTGCTTTTTCGCGAATGTCGTGAAACCGCAAAACGCAAAAATTTTAAATATGTTTGGGTTAAGCATGCAATGATACTGGTACGCGAATCTGACGCTTCTCCCATCATTGCTATCCGAACTCCAAGAGATCTTCAGAAAATTGGACAACATCGTAACGTGTCTCATTCCAACAAGAGCTTCACTGAAGACTGATTGTTATTTAGCTTACTTGTTCCTTAACTGTGTTAATTTATTTTGTTTTTGTACGAACGGATACGGCACACCATTACCTGTATTATTGAAATTCATAGGTCTAAGTAACGAGTGGATGGCTACTGAAGTATTGTATTTCTATCTGGCATACACTTTTATTTTTTATTTATTTTATTTTTTTACATTTATGTGTTGCACTTCTCAAGTAAACAATTTGAATAGTATAACTATAACTATATACATATATTTCTTTTTTTATGTCCAGTAACTTGTCTATTTATTATCAGAATTGCAGAGGGTTACGCACTAAACTAAATTTACTTTATATGAACATTCTATCTAACTTTTACGACATAATTATACTAACAGAAACATGGCTGATTCCTGATATTAGCAATAACGAATTTATTGACGACAGATATCTTGTATTCCGTTGCGACCGCGATCGAGTAGCATGTGGAAAACAGGATGGTGGAGGTGTTCTCATTGCTGTATTGCGTATACTGAATCCTACTATTGTCTCCCTATCTACATCTGTTAGAAGACTTACTTGTATTGAATACGTCGTCGTGGAAATACCTGGAACTCAACGCTATAAACGATATATACTTGGCGCCGTATATATACCACCCAACTCGCGACAGGAAGTATATGTACATTATTTCAACAATATGCAAAATCTGCTTGCTTCTAATGACACTGAGAGTTTCATTTTGGCAGGCGATTTTAATATACCCGAAGCGACTTGGATTAGCAGCGACGTACACGAAGGGGGCTATGAATGTTGTGGAACTGCGAATATTTGCATCGAATTAAACAAATTTATATCTATCCTTAATTCGGCCCAATATAATAATTTCACAAATCACTTAGGAAATGTTCTTGACCTCCTCATATCTAACATAAAATGCAATGTTTTGCAACCCAACACTTCACTATCTAAAATCGATGCATACCATCCTCCTTATTACGCCTTAATTCCCCGTCCTTCTGCTGTACCAGTGTTAAATGAGCAGTTTGTAAAATATAATTTTCGCCGAGCAAATTATGGTTTTATTAACGAACATTTATGTAAAATTAATTGGCATGAACTACTATCCTCAATATCTGCCGAAGAAGCTTTAAGTGTCTTTTACAATTCTATATTCAAAGTTATCAGAGAACACGTGCCCTTAGTGCGCACAAAAAATTTGCACTATCCCATTTGGTTTACACCGGCGCTAATTCATATTTTTAAAGACAAAAATAAAGCCTGGACAAAATGGAAAAGGTATAAAAATATATCAGATTATGAAAGTTTTACTATATACAGAAAAAGATTTAAAAAAGAATGTGAAAAACGTTACAAGCAATACATAAACTCGGTTGAAAAAAACATTAAAGTAAATATCAAATATTTTTGGTCCTATGTTAAAAACCTAAAACAAAAATCTAATATCCCATCCCAAATGATATACAAAGGCACTATCGCTAGTACACCTCAAGATATTTGTAATACATTATCCGATTTCTTTTGTTCAGTCCATGAATCCCCTACCTTCGATGTAACAATGGCAGGCCCCTGTCACCTACTCTGATAATGATACTTTCACCACAAGTGTGGAGTTAAACTCAAAAATGATATGCACGGAGATGAAGAAATTGGACCAAAGTAAAGGTCCTGGTCCAGATGGAATATCTCCCATCTTTCTTAAGCGTACTGCTGAGGTACTCTGCGTCCCTTTATGTATTATATTTAGAAAGTGTATCGATGAGGGTATATACCCCACTCTCTGGAAGCAAGCTAATATCACACCAGTCTTCAAGAGCGGATCTGCAAACGACGTTGAAAACTATCGTCCCATATCAATTTTGTCTGCCTTATCTAAGCTTTTCGAAAGGCTTGTACACAACCAATTATACCCACTTATGCACAGATATTTACTACCGGAGCAGCATGGTTTTGTTAGGCAGAGGTCTACTGCCACTAATTTAATGTCTTTTGTTGGTTTTCTTTTTGATAATATGGATCATTGCAAGCAAGTGGATACCGTGTATACTGACTTCAAGAAGGCTTTTGACAGGGTGGATCACGAGATTCTTTTACAAAAAATAGCTTTTAATGGCATTCGTGGGAATCTTCTCCGTTGGTTTGCTTCATATATTACAAATAGGAGTCAAAAGGTAGTAGTCAGTGGCTTCGAGTCTTGCGCTGTCCCTGTTCCATCAGGAGTTCCGCAAGGATCCATTCTTGGGCCTTTTCTTTTTACCATTTATATCAATGATATACATGAATGTTTTTTAAATTCAAAGTTTTTGTTATACGCTGATGATTTAAAAGTTTTCAAAACAATTACCGGCATACGTGACTGCCTACTATTACAGGACGATTTAAATCGTTTTGCAGATTACTGCGTAAATAATAAATTAAACCTTAGTTTGCCCAAGTGCAATTATATACAATTTACTAAAAAAAGGAACATAATTGAATACAATTATTCTCTGTGTAGTGTTCCATTACAAAAAGTAACATTCGTTAGGGATTTGGGAATAGTGCTTGATTCGAAATTACATCTTGAGATGCATATAAACAATATAATTAATAAGGCTATGCGTATGTATGGGTTTGTCATGAGAAATGGTAAGAGTTTCGTTAATACATCTACATATATTTACCTCTATAACACTTTAGTGCGTTCCCAAATTGAATATGTTTCTCCCGTATGGAATCCTCGATACAAAAAATATATTGATTTGCTTGAGAATGTGCAATATAAGTTCTTCCGCACAATGCATTATAAATGCCGTGGAAGCCGCCTCTCGTATAATGAGCTAATTGGTAGCTATAATTTGCTAACGTTGAAGTCCAGACGATTAATGCTTGGTGCCATGTTCCTGTATGGATTGTGCCACAATGGATTTGATTGCACAGAATTATGTAACCAGCTCTCCTACTCTGTACCTAGATTAGCCCACCATAGAGCGACACGTGTGTTACAATTATTCGCGATATATCGTAGCCGCACCAACGCCGGTAATCGTATCCCGCTGAGAAGATTAGCTTCAGATTACAATACTCACTTTTACGATACGAACATTTTTGCACTCACGAAGCCAAATTTTAAGAAATCTATTGTGGACACACTCCTTAGATATTAGTTTTTTTTTTTTTTATTAATACTTTTTTTCTTGTTCTGTATTCGGATTCATTTATGATGTGAAAGTACATACATATGCATACTTGCATTCATATGTATGTATTTTTATGTTATGATTAAACTCTAAAATATAATGAAGCCGAGAAGCTCTCATTCCTTTCATAAAAAAAAAAAATGTATCTCGAGCCTACATTTCTTTTTATCAATAATTTTTAGTAAGTTGTGGATAACGTTGTGGGTCATACGCTGATTCAATGTTTAAATTTAATGTAATTATGTACTATAATAGTGTACTGACTGTTAGTTATCCCAAATAAAAAAAAAAAAAAAAAAAAAATCCCAGAAAGAAAATAGTTATTATAATGTAAATTGACGATAATAACCACTAGGAATGAGATGATCGCTCTCAGGCGATTTCTAAATACTGAATTATAACTATTGTACTATTTTTTAAATTATTTGATTAATTGCAAAAATTGACGATAGATGTCCGGCCGGTCCAGAGTAGAATAGCACCTACACCTTTCTTACCGAGATGTCTTAAGAGGCGACTAAGCTATTGTACGGAATGGCCTATATTAGTACAGAATAACACCGTAATATGCAATGCTGTGACTATACTGCTCGGGGGTACGTAATTAGGAGAAATAATTTTTTGACTCGTACCAAAATGGCGACGACGTGGTTCGCTATACATCACGTCTCGTTTCTCGCGAGGGCGAAGAGGCTACGTGAGAGACCTCTGGTAGCCTTATATCGGAAAAAGGCGTGACTGTACATACAGTTCGATATCTGCCGAGTTTTTTGCGCCTGTTACTTCTTCGTACAGAGTAAAATTATTAAGAAACGGTGGCAGTTTGCAAGAAAGTGACAATAGACACTCGAAATTTGTGTTTCTTACTTCAAAGAATAAATATATTTCATTTCGTTTCACAAGTGTGGAGAGCAGCTGAGGACTGTCTACAGTTCCTTGTACCAGTTTGTACATAGATAGATATGACTTTGGACATATCTTTGCGCAAATGAAGTGGTAGCAAGTGAAAATGGGAACAAAAAGAATTATTGTAGTTATCGTTAGATAATTTGAATTTATACCTCAAAAATCCGATAAATTTCTTTTGGAGCTTATTGAATCTTGTTATATAAGTTGAGTACTGGGGATTTCATTCTTAAGACGGATATTACTATGTGCAAAAAGACACAGTGTAAAATTTTCAATGTTTTGAAGTAGAACAACGCCTAACGCCTTTTAAGCTTTAGGACATATACTGTCAATATGACGATCAAAAAATTAATAATTTATATTACCTGATTCTTTTGTGAATAACAATATTACAAAAATATACTTATGCGGAAAGGACATAAGACATTTGGATAAATTTTGATTTAGCCAAATCTGAATACAGAAATCTGTAAACCTTAGCAGATGAGCTTGGAGGTGTATGTAGAGTAGTATGGAGAGTTGTTAACATTTCAAAGGATTTTCATATCGTCAGCCAAAAAAGACAAGTAGAATTAAGAAAACAATTCTAAAAGTCATAAATATATAAGAAAAATAGTAGGGGACCTAAAAGGGATCCTTCGGAAGCTGCTGAAGGGATAATCTTCCTAGAAGACACTTAACCGTCAATACAGCCAACCAGGTCACCCCAAATTCTATTCACTTCAATCTTGTGAAGCAATGATTAGTGGTCGATTAGATCGAAAGCCTCGCAATATACATAGACAGCATCGATTCAGTCTCTCAGTATACCTATACAACAACGATTTGGTTGTGGTTATCATTTCGTTCCGAAACTAAATCTTTAAAAAATTATTAAGTTTGACACGGTTGACCTTTGATGAAGTTGTGTGGTTGGGGTTTAAGGAAATTGCTAAAATATAAAGTTGAACAATAACTACACGTTCCAATAACTATTTGACATAATTTCGAAATTGTTCTGTAATTTTTAGTTCTATTTTTCTTTTCTTCTTCCGTGTACCGGAGAAATATAGGCCTTCCATTTCGATGACACTATCGCTTCATGCATATTTTAAATAATATGGTTATAAGTGGAGATAAAGCCTCTGCATATTTTTTTTAAATATCGCTGGAAGCTCATCGGTACCAGGCGATTTCTTAATATCGAGACCTAACCAGCGTTTAAACGGATTAAGCAACTTCAAGATAACACTGAAAGAAAATTTTAGTGGTGCCGGCACCGGGAATCGAACCCAGGTCACTCGCGTACTATGAAATTTAAAGCGAACACCATGAGGAAACCTGCACGTCTGAGAAATAAAAAATATTTCGAAGACATGTGATGTGGTGAACTTTACTTTTTACTTTACTGAAAGAAAGAAGAAAGAAAGAAATGTTATTTTGTTTGACATCACGAAAGAAATACACCTTAAAACTTTTAAAAACAAAAGCGAATATGAAATGAGAGGAAAAATAACTATGAAACAAAAAAGAAAAAAATGTGAAGTCAACTAAGGTCACTATTTCAGGAAATTGCGGCAGCACTAAGATGCTGCAGCGCTGATTTTCAAATAGAGCCTGATGTTGACTTCATGGGCGGAAATACTATATTTGTTATGAAGCGTGTACGAAACAAACATTAATTTGCCTCGCAACTACTTGCAAAGTCACACAGACGATCACGGTTGAAACTAAAACCGAACAAACATCACCTAAGCTCACAGGAAGTGCTAAGTAGTTGGTACTATGCGTTATTGACGAAACATCTAAAACGCACAAAGAAAACAAATTAGATGCTCTCTACTGTGCCACTGTATTACTATTTTTTCTACTACTCTTGATGAAGAATCGAAATGTTTTAGGGTTAATTATAATAAACTGTTCAATTTTATTCATATATCTGATATAACACACTTTTTCCTCTGACACTTTGTCCTTTAGTAGTTTAAATGTTATCTTATTATGAATGTTACTGTATGTTTGAAATTGTCTCTTAAATTTGACTTTCTTTTATCTATTCTAATAAGCACAAAAGTTTAATACCAGATAGGGTAATAGGTGAATTTATCGTAACACGAATATACTCATCGTTTACAGACAGCGTTAATCTTACTTTAAAAAGTTTCTTTTTCTCCAGCGATTCATGCAGAAGAAGCTCAAACTAGTATGTGGTCAAGAATTCCCAATTAATAGCAGTGTGCATCTGCATTGACGTAATAAAATACTTTTCTTTTACTTTTATGAAGGGGCCTGACAGATATAAAAGGTAAGGTGCAAGAGCAGAGTGGCATAGGTTTTCCGGTACTACTCGTAGTTGGTCAATGCATGGCAAGACACTCCCGCAGCCTTTGCTTATAGAAGTCAAGTACTTTATCCACTAGGCCATATGGTCGTCACACACAAATATTTCTGTTTTCGATTATTAGGTAACAACTATTTAAATTACGATCATTTCTTTTTAATAAAAATCAAGTCCAGTATTTTTAAATTTAAAATAGAGCCAGTGAAGCGGTAAAATTTGGAGTGTGCTGTCACGAGTATACCCAATAGCTGTATTGGGCCGCACGTGGCCTTCTTTAACTTATCCACTTATCTGTGAATATGTCGGCTATTGCAGTGAACAGCACTGGCCCATTTTTACCAAGTGGAGCGTTCAAGTGCCTGTTATATTTTTGCTTATCTTTTTTATTTTGCAAAATATCTTTTTTGTAAGTCCGCCTTTTGTTACCTTTGAATAAGGTAAATTAGGTATACCTTAAAATGAAGGTAACAAAAGGCGGACTTAATGCCTATAGGCATTCACTGCCAGTCAACCAATGGTGTAAATTAAATCATTATATAAAAAATTAAATGAAATCAGCACTATGTCTCGTCATAAAGAGGAATTCTCTAGAGATTATAAAATGAAGGCACGACATGATAAAATGAAGCAACAGAGGGCAATTAAGCTTGTTCCTGGCACTTCGTAGCTCCAATTATCAGGGAATTTGTATGCAGGAATGTTGCGTTCTGTAACTGGTTGAATACGGAAAGTTTACAGCGAAATTGTATGATACTAATGCACATTTTGGACTTGTATAGTGATTTTCTCTGCCTTGGACTGGACTGCCGGAGACCGATGATATATATGATTACGAGTATATGTTTACGTAATCTGGTCAAAGACCATAGCTCCCTACTCCTACATATTTTCAAGTTTTATGTCTATAAGAAAATGTTATATATGTTCGTAACAAACACAATTGAAAATACCTACGATTTTTGGTATATATTACCTGGACAGACGGTTATTTATTTATATTTTAATTGTGAATATCTTAAGCTAAGGGTTGCAATCGGCAGACTAAATGCCTAGTATCATACATAGTAGTATATACATTTTAATAAAAATAAAATAATATTTTAATGAAATAAACAATTAAAAATGGCTGAATCGTTAAAGAAGGATAGAAAAACCCAGTATCATGCTTTGAAACCTAATCTTTAGAATATACGATGCGCGAGGAGTTTGACCATGAAACGAATAAAGATAATACTGAACCTGGTTACTAAACTGAACTAAATACTGAAACTGGTTGATAAATAGAGAGCTATTTTAAGTAAATCATTGAGAAAGTGCTTAAATTTAGAACATTCTGTTAAAGAACTGGGAAACTAAAGAAAATGTTTTTTTTTATGATACGCGCATTAAAAAACCATCTGTCTGGATAACTTAACTACTTAATCTATTAACGTAAAATTATGACAATATTTCAAAATTACCTTCACTGTAGGATTAATTTATTCTTTCTCATATGACGGCACCACACGAGAACTTATCGATAACCTGGATGCCGTCAAATACTAGTCGTATAAGTATAGCGTTAGTATTAACCCATCTAAACGTAAAGTGAGGGTTATGAGAAGCCGGTTAAGGTTGATCATGGGAAAACCTTCTTATAACAGGAACTTGATCCTATTGTTTATTCCACTTGATAAACAAGATTGACTAGTATATGGACCAAACTTTGCCCCAGAAAATGCAGGTTGTAATTTAGTTGCAATTTTTTTAGAATTTTTCATCGAAACAATGTTCATACTAGTTCGCTCGCTTATTCTCCCTATTATCGATAACGCACAGTTTCTCCTGTATCATAAATGCGTTATACAGACATACATTTCTCGTACACAGCATAATCAGACCCGAAAACTAACGATATGTGTTTTTGCACAAATGGCGGCAGGGATTCGAACACAGGACGTCATGTAGAAGTCAAGTACTCTGATCACTTGGCCACAAGTTCATATTATAAGTATATATCTATAATAGTTTAGCGTACTTATGGATTTAGAGTGAACGCAGAAATCCATGTTGAAAGTTTTGTTCTTTTAATTGTTATTTTTTACCAACAAAATACCTCGGATTAACTATGACATCAATACGGTGCTGTAAAGCGCTCGAAACGTCGGGTTATAAATAGTTAAAATCAAAAGCTACAAAATCCGTAAATGTTGTTTTATTAAATATATAATATTCGCGTAAATATCAGAAAACGTTAAATTATATTCTATAAATCTTAGGGGTTTGTTGCAGAAAATTTTTATCACATTTGTTACGGTGATTTTTCGTTTTGCACTCGCCATTAAACCAACGTAAGACTTAAATTCTAATAAAACAGTAACGGCTTTTAAATGTCCCACTGCTGAGCATGGGTCTCCTATCATTTAAGAGAGGATTTTGGATCCGGAAGGGGTCCGCCACGCCGCTCCAATGCGGATTTGAGGACTTCGCATGCCCTCTAAATATTCTATTTTATATTATAAATTTAATTATTACGATTATAAATAATCTATTTTATTCTAATAATAAAATAGATTATTACTGGTATATATTATTATATCTAATGGATGATATAGAATGGAATCGAATAATTTTTAACTAACAGATGAGGAAAAGTTGCGATGACATTAAAACTATTCTCTGCGACTCTTTGGCTTCAGCTAATATAAGCTCGCATGACATAAAGGTAAAACTAATACTACAGAAAATATTTGTATGAGTTAACTGAACTGAAGCTATTTTTTGTTTATCTAGAACTGCGCACTTTTATACTTATTCCTTATTATATAGAGTTTGGATCATTTGGACCAAGGCTACTGTAGGTAAATTTTCCTTTATGAAGTAGTAAACTAACAAATTAGATTAAATCTTTTCTAACTAAATAGTTTACATCAAGTTTCATCAATTAATTAGCTACAACACTATATTACCGAAATTGATGTTCGCTTAGTCACTATATTAATACTCGTATTTAATTTATTTACGACGAATCACTTCCGCAGCCATTAGTTTGTCTCAGAAGTATCGGGGGGTAAATATGAATTAAATATGAAGTCTAATATAAATGATTTATTAACTACTACTACGGGTGGTAGGATTCCCATGCAGGAATCTGTCTAGGTAGGTACCACCTCAGGGCCAGTTATTCTGCCGTGAAGCAGTAGTGTGCAAGCATTACTGTGTTACGGTTTGAAGGGCACTGTGAGCTAGCGTAATCACTGGACATTTGAGACTTAAGAACTGAAGTCTCAGGGTGACGGTCGCAGTGTGGTGTCACACAGAAATATTGTTTTGCTCGTTTCGTCACTTTATACGAGTACAATAAAAAAAATCACGTTTCACGTATTAACTTATGTATGTGTCTTCGTCGTCCAAGTATGGCCTAGCCTTTTGTGAATTGTTACTCACAATTGTTGACAACAGAATTATTACAATAATTTAAATAAAAGCTGGAAATGTTTGGATGCGTTTTCATACATAAATTTTATAGCACCTACCTTTTTCCCCACATACGGACAGCCTTTATACGTGCAGAATAACACCATAATATGAAATGCTGTCACTATACTGCTCGTGGAACGTGGATGACGAAAGGGAGTAAGAATTTTTGTGTGTTCGTACCAAAATGGTGGCGACGCGGTTCGCCACCCGTCACGTCTCGTTTCTCGCGGGGGCGAAAAGTGGGCTGCGGTTGTGATCGTTGCCTACCCCTTAAAGGCGTGACTGTATTTATGTATGTTTAAGTCACTGAAACTGCTTCAAACTATTTCTCCCCGCTCATAGGCGTTACATCGGAAAAGGTACAACTCACCCATCTTCTGGGGCAGGTTAACATTTTAATTAAATGTATTCCATAAGAAAAATGAAAATATTTTTAATGAAAAAGGTGACGAAACGATCACTGTTTAGCGATAAGGCCACCGTTTGTTCAAATTTAGTTACCATAATATTGTATTTTCTTTAATGTGTGCAATAAAGAGTATAAACATATACGAGTATATAAATAGAAATGAGCAAAACTAAGTTCAACGTCTGCCCATAACAAATACTGTACAGACATACTCAGAACATTTCTGTGTGACACCACACTGCACCCGTCACTCTGAGACATTTTTATATTTTTTGTATATATATTTTAGAGTCTTGTCATTTTCGGTGTTAATGTCAGAACGAATCTTATTATTTCAGTTCGATGGTTTGCTGCTCTGACGACAGAATAATAAATTATTGTTCTTTAAATAAACATTTTTAATTTGCTAAGAAATTTTGTAAAAGAAGGGTAAAAATATACTCAGGGGTTAATGCATAACTTAAAATATTATGATGTGTTTGACAAGATTTCGCTAAATTTCTTATAAGTAATGCTTTGAGGCGGTTTATACGGTCACGTACATAACGCCGCGTCTTGAGTAACTCATAAGCGAGATAAGCTAAATATCATCCATTAAACCGATTCCATACTTGAGAAGAATTTGTCGTTCATGATATTTTCACTGACTTACATAAGCCTACTGCATACGTTTTTTGAATGTCAATCGGTTTCTATGTGAGAATTGTAATAAGTTTCAGTTTCTAATCATGAATAAGGTTAACAAGAAAAAATTATAAATCCTTAAGTGCACGATTCAGTTTTATTTTATGGAATAATAAATTATTAATAATTTACCACTTATCGGTATTTATTGTTGTTTTGTTATGAAAAGAAAAATCATAGTTATAAATTAAACCTAAAAAAGTACTATTGTTGTATTGATACATGTTTATCAAATTGAATTTAACAAATATTTTTTTTATATAAACATAACAAGAAATAGGCTATTGATTATTGAATAGGCTTCTATTTAGCGTGATTCTGAAGCTAATAAAGAAATAAAGTCTATACGTTAGGATTTTCGGACGCTATCGTAACCATATACGAATATCCGTACATACTGGCTAATTGACGTCCAAGAATTTTTTCTATCAATATTTTTTTATAAATAAACTAAATTAAATATGTATTGAATAATCAGATGTATTTATGGAATTGTCTTCTTGATATTTGTGTACTTTTAATATTCTACCAGTGCAGTATTAGTGTAATAGAGGCGACTTAAGTTAGGGAAATAGCATGATCTTGACAAGTTGAGTACAAGCACACAACCTCTTTAAGGCGTGCAATATATAAAGGAGAGCAAATATATTGTCGACCGCGTGGCGTAGTGGTTAGCGTAACTGACTTCTGCGCCACCGGTTCTGGGTTCGATTCCCAGCCGGAGGTAACATTTGAGCAAAAACACAAATTGTTGCTTTTCGGGTCTGGTTGTGTTGTGCATGTGAAATGTACGAGTATGTTTGTAAAACGCACCCACGATACAGGAGAAAATCCTACTGTGGGGCTTCGTTTTTTAAAAAAATAAAAAAAATTAATATACACAATCGCATGTTGCGGTCTATGCAATTAAATAACAGAACGACTTTCTCAAACTTATTTTTACTAAAACTATTAAGTAAATTTTGTTAACAAAGCACACTGTCACAAACAGTCATCGCATCATAAAGTTGATTTGAAGAGTTTTAAAAATAATAATGAAGATTACTAATAAATATTGCTTTTGGTAAAATTCATAATAACTTCTCTTAAACTATTATTATTAATGTTGAACAGAGCTTGAATAGCTTCGCAATCCTATAGAAAAAACTATGCTTTGATAGAAACTTAAGCTCATTTCGAAATAAGGTGCCTTGGTGTAATTCCGATATAAATTTCTATAAGATGACTAGAGGTTTAGGTTTCGGTTGATTATTCAAAGTTATTTTACATACATTCCAATAATTATTTTTCCTCTATTGACTCAATAAGACGATTTATTATTAGTATTTATTAGAATCTCAAACACCTTATTGTGTTCTTTAAATAAAAATTCTGAAACGCAAAGTCATATATTCAGCCTTAAAAATAACAAATCACAGTGGCTATCAGGAACTTGGGATAAACTAGAAATTTTAACTACTTTCTGGCAAAAACTCAATAATATAATTTAAGTATAAACTCTTTATAAAATGTGAATACAAAACAAAAACAGCATTATAAAAAAATAATATTACCTACTTTAAACATGGTCTTAATCATACCTTATTAAGACAATGAATGCAATCAGTCAAAATATATGGTATCTTCATCATTACGCAAATAATACTCTTTTTCATTTTCTTTCTTTTTTAGTTCTATATTCTTTATTATTAATATCTCAGGAACTTTATCGCTATCTTTTTGGTCATAACAAAGACAAACTGTTGTTGTTTTCTCATAGTTTTCAAGAAGTTGATAGAATAGTATATTTCTTCAGTGATTTATTATTTCTTCTATGAACCCAATATAATATTTCCATTTTTTTCTGATTAAATATCTGACAAGCACTGAATCATTCAATTTGTAAATTTCTCTTATGGCAGAGTCTTCTCGAGTTTCACGTACTTTATCCTTATTTTCCAGTTGTAGTCGCTCTTGTTCGTCGATTTCTTTTAATTTTGATCCTTCTTCAGATCGCAGGTGAGGTTTTAAGTCCTCTCCAGTTGAACTATTTTTTCCTATCTTAAAGAGATCAATTTTGTCTTCATCATTTATTTTCATGTAGGTTTCCTTTTCTCTATTCATATGATTTTTTGAACCTTGATCAATGTTTCCTTTTTCATTTTCGACGTATATTTCCTTTACCTCTTCCTTGTATTTTACATCAATTTCGTTTTCTTTACCTTTACTTTTTTTTCCTGTACCTTTACCTTTAATAGAGACAGGATTTAAGTCTTTATTTGTTAGTAACTTCTTATTTATCAAATTTTCACATATTTTTACTCTTTTACTGTGTTTCACAGCTTTCGTATTTATTTGTGATCTTTGTTCTTCTTCAAATTCTTCCGAGAACTCATCTATTAATTCTACATGAGCGATATTTGAATCGCTTATGGTCATGACGTCTGATACACTGGTAGTGTCTACTGAAGGCTGGCGTTTTCTTTTATTTTTATATTTTATGCCCGATGGGCCGGGATGTTCTTCTTTTTTGTTTATTCTTATAGTAATTTCCTTTTTCTGTTTGCTGGTTTTTGTTTGCGCTTTCATACCTTTGATTTTTCAAATTCTTCTAAAATCATCTTACCCATGGTTGCAGTTATCACCTCAGCGCCTTTAGTTACACGTTTCTTTTTTGTCGAAGAAGGAGTATCTTTTTTGTCCTGTCGTGTTTTCCTTAGTACCAATTCTTCAAATGTGCAAACTTGTTGGGCTTGTGGTTGAGTTGTTTCTTTGATTATTATATTTGACTTTATATTTATTCGTGCCGGACTTTGTAATATTTGACTTTCAATGTGCTTGGAATTACGCAGACATATGGGTATTTCGCTTGGATGTTTAGCTATAAATGTCTTCATGATGATATCAGATTTTGGTACTTGAGTTAGCAAGGTAACGTTATCAGTGCCTGAGCTTTCAAGAGCGGCACAAGTTGTTGGAAGATTGTTAAACCAGTCAGTACAAATCTCTTTGAGAATCTTTGGATTTTTCAGCTTTGGTTTTCTTTGGGCAAGATGCGCTTCTGATATCTTTTTTTTGGTATCTTTTGTATGCATCCGGATCATACTTATCCACAGGTATCACTTTTGCATTGAAGGGATGTATCCCAGCTTTTTTAAAACCGCTTTTGATTATCTCAGAGCTAGTCTGTTGCCAAGTATCTGCCAGCGCTTGAGCAAAGACTTTTTTTGGCATTTTTGTGCCAACATTTCTACGCTGCCACTCTACTAGTTTGGCATCCCATATTGCCTTGAAGGACTTGAAAACTGCTATATCCATTGGCTGCAGTAAATGTGATGTATGTGGCGGAAGTTTAAGAATTGTGATTCGATTTCGAATTGCCAACTGCACAACTCTTACGTCTACATGGGTTGAGTGACCATCATAAACAACAAGGACCGGTCTTTCATCGTCTAGATTTGGAACGAGAACTTTTCTATATAATTATAGAAGATGTCTGTCTCCATCCATCCCTTTGTACTGGACGCATACGATAATTCAAAATCGTAGTCAGTAGGGTTGAGATCAGCCATCCACTGATCCCAAACATACTTTCCCTTGAAAACAATCAAAGGGGGCAATTTCTTGCCACTGGCGCTCGCACCTGTTAGCACAGTGATGTTTTCTTTTCCACTACCATGAGTGGTCCGCGCACAAGGTTGGTTTATTTGTCCAACTACTTTTGTTCTGGATGGATCCAGGCACATTGAAGTTTCATCCAAGTTCCATATGACTTGGGGGCTTTCAAATAGATTTAACTCCTGCAAAGTAGTTTCCAGCAAATCAAAATATTCCGCAATGATAAATGGATCTGTCATTTTTCGTCGAACATATTCTACGGGATGTGCTTTTTTAATGGACAGCCGATGTCTTTTTCTGAAATTAATGAACCAGTCTGGGCCTGGGACGTTGTTTTTGAAAGGAGTACGAATATTATTTACGCGCACGTACTCAGCGACAATCTCCATTATTTCAAATCTCGAAAGACCAAAACCCCATTTTTCCATCACAATGCTATTTTTTTTCATCTTCTTAAGGAATCACAATTGGTCTACCTGCGTTGGAACTTCCTGTATTTTGTTTTATATTATCATGAAGAGTGGTTAAAGGGATTTTGTATAACTGCGCTGCGCAGTATTGGGTAAGTTCTCCGTCATGAACCTTCTTAATTGCATCAGTCAAATCTTGAGGCGAATATGATTTTACTTTTGTCCTCACGTAATTTCGGGGCATGTTTCTGAAAAAATAAATATATTTGTAATAACAAAGGGACATAAGTAAGACACCGAGTACGTTTCGATAAATATAGTCCTATCTTATAATGTCGTCCTAGATGGAAGTTACGAAATTAAAACATCACGCACACGCAAGCACACGCGCGCTCACACGCAAACATTTCACTCGATGAAAGATGTCCACTCCGGGACAAAAGCCATATGTACCTACGTATACCTACACAGTATTTCACTCCCATTTTTACCATTTTATATTCTGAAAAATTAAAATAACTTTAGTAATATTATGTAACGAAGATACTATAAAGTCGTGTAAAAACTTACATTTAGGACGATGCCAAGTAATACGTGTAAATCTAATTAAGACAGTTTTGTTTTTCTCATAGTTTGAGATACAGTGCTTTTTTGTAGAAAAAGCAATGCGGGGTTATTACGAAATTTTTTCATATCGGAATTACCCCAGTGGGGTAAAAGGAAAAAATAAAAAAGTCCACAGCTATGACGTTGTCTTCCTCTTAAACACTCACAAAAAACGATAATCTGTCATAAAAACGAACAAAAATTGTAATAACTTACCTGAATTTCGAGAAAAGTATGTTGGGGATATTACGAAGCAGCAAAAATGACGCGAAAAGCACTTGTTTGAGAAAACATGACGCTGTGTACGTGTTGTTGACACTACTGGCTCGCGGCAACTGACGCGGGCTGGATAACTAAAATGGCAACTAGACCAATGTTGCCAATAAGAAAATACTGCTAACGATTAGTAGATATTTTGAATTATCGGAATATACCCATTTTCGGAATTACCCCAATGCACCCTACTTCATTCTATGAAACGGATTTACAGCAACTTATAGATGGAAAAGTCCAGTATAAGCAGGCCTACATTCATCTCGACACAAAAATCTGTAAAATATATACCTACGCGACTATTATTACAAAATTATGTATTATATTTAAAGTAGGCGCAACTAATCAAGAATCTAATATGGTATTTTACATTTCATAGTTGGCTTTGCAAAAATCTTATTCGCATTTTCTACGCTGGAGTCTTTTAAATTGACTTATTTCATTTCATTAGTTAAAATTGCATCCTGCGCCTACTGAGCGAATTTGGTAGATTTTGGAGCTACTGAGGTAATAACGAAGATTCAAAGTGCTAAAGCAATTGGAAGCTATCATCTGCTACGACGATCGGCTAGACTTTTTTTTTAACGATATGTTCTAAACATTCATGTGATGGTACTTACAACGTCTGCCCACAACAAATGCTGTCACCCAGAAAATTTCTGTGTGATACAACACTGCGCCCTTGAGACAGCAGTTCTGAAATCTCATATATCAATCAGTAATTAAACTAGCTCTCAGTACTCTTCAGACCGAAACACAGTAATGTTTGCATACAACTGCTTCACGGTACAATAACTGGCTTTGCGGTGGTACCTACCTAGACGGATCGCTGCATAGAAATCCTACCACCACTAAGTCAAGCGTAGCGTTGCGGACATTTTTTCGCATGGGGAAAACCATATAGATATCCCTTCGTGGCAGCAGCAACAATGGGGTTAACCTCAACTACATTAGACGACATCTACATATATACTTATGAGGCGCGGGAACTACACGTAAGCCACATCAATGCCTTAGGTACCACTCGACGGATCATTCCCGTGTCTAAGGACTTCTTTTAAAATGAAGGAAAGTAAGTTAATTTGCTAAGATCCGCATGCAAAATATAAAAATGGTGTATATTACGTAGTTTTTTGAATCTATAATATTGTCAAGTGTCATAGACATAATGCCTCACTGTCAGTGGTGTATATTATCCAGTGGTAGTATTATAGTGGTTGGTGGAGGGTATCTGTTGGCGGTTCCTGGTGGCGGTGTTAGTTTGCTTGTGCACGCTACTGAGGGAGGGCGGGCGGTGCTCTTCAAAGAACTAGGTAATATACACCATTTTTATATTTCGCATGCGGATCTTATAATTAACTTACTTTCCTTCATTATAAAGAATTTCCGCTAAGTAACGCCTGATTTTATTAACTAGACTCCTTTTAAGCCTAGAGAGCCTAGTTATAAGTTGAGGTGGCAGATGAGGGCTTCTCTTTCGCCATCTCGAGCCAGGCCGTGGATCAGTGTAGTCTCCGCCGAATCAGAAAGCGCTCGACAGTATATAACGACAAACAAACTGAAGAAGAGAAGTTTTGAGAGAAGTTTTGACATGAAACATAATAATTATATGATTCCCTTTTTCGGTGCGATTATGATCGATATAGATAGATTGAGAGGGATATAATTCAGTATATAAAAAAAAGTTTTATTGTAGGATACAAGATAAGTGGTATTTATCTAAGCGTTTGTTTTAACGAGGTTTACTGTTCTTAGAACGGCTAAACCATTTGTGCTGTAGTGAAATAAAGTTTCCTACGATCCAACTTTTATGTAGTTTTGCTATAAGTACTTTATCCGCTGGTTCAACTAGTTGTGCTGAAGAGAATTGAGGTATTTACGGCTGAACCAACATTGAACTATGTTAGAATAGCCTTTGTAAAGTTTGACCAATTGAGGTATAAACAATCGCTTCCGTAACGGTGTCCGTAAAAAGCCGTGTAGAAGAGTCAAATGAAGAGATGCAACATAAACTCGTAACACTCAGAGATTGTAGCCATGATAGATCATGGGCCCGGCGCTCGCTTTACATATATATTACTGGTGGTAGGATTCCTGTGCAGGAATCCGTCTAGGTAGGTACCACCCCAGGGCCAGTTATTCTGCCGTGAAGTAGTAGTGTGCAAGCATTACGGTGTTTCGGTTTCAAGGGCACTATGAGCTAGCGTAATCACTGGGCATTTGAGACTCAAGAACTGATGTCTCAGGGTGACGGGCGCAGTGTGGTGTCACACAGAAATATTCTGGTTGACACAGCATTTGTTGTGGGTGGATGTCGCGCTTACCATCAGGTGAACGTTTTGCTCGTTTCGTCACTTTATGCAATAAAAAAAAAGAATAGTACGCGAGTGACCTGAGTTCGATCCTCGACGCCGTCACTTGTTGATTGGATATTGCAACGGGCCGGTCTCCACAACTCCACGTCTAGCACGTATTTTGCGTGCAGGCAGGAATAATAGCTTACTCGAGCCAGCCAAGCACCTCCAGGAATCTCAGCAGACCCTTGATGTTCCCTGCCAGCTCAGGCGGCGATTTCGGCGAGCCGATATGCTTGGCTCGGTAGGTCGCGCAATCATAGGGCAATTCAGTAGGACATGGGCTGCCGTTTCGTCCGTCTCCACAAAAGCTCTGCACTAGAGGGCTGTCTGTAACACCTAAAGTAAACAGATGATTGTTAAATGATCCATGTCCAGTTATGGCGCTACTAATCGTTCTGATTTGGGGTTTGTTCAGACGGAGTAGTACCTTGGAGATGTGGCTGTTGATGATGAGTAAAGCTGCCTTTGCGTGCTTGCACTCCGGGTGAATCACTCAGATATGTCCACGTGTGTTCCCAGTGCGGTAACAGACTATTGCGCCGGCACTTCTAAAATTGTTCTGCAATTTTTAGTGCTAATTTACCACGTATTTAGCGGTAAAAGAAAACATCCTGAGGGAAGCTACATGGCTAAGGAATAAAAATATTTTAAGGACATGTGACATCTGCCAACTTAGGAATAAATAGGGCGGCGGACTCTTCCCGGCTCCAAACTCCCAAAACCCCCAAAACCGAACTGAGAGGAGGCCTGTGCTCAGCGGTGGGAACCTAGATATCCGGCTACAGTTAAGTGTGTATTCGAATCGCCACGTAAATTGAGCTGGAATTCAAATCGCAACGACGCTTATTGTGAACTGCAAGTGGTATTGTACGCTACAGCAATAAAAGTGGAAAGGTGTTGGCGTGTTTATAATGGTTTTAGACATTTGCTGTTAAAATTTAGCTACGACAACTTCAGGTGACCAATGTAGTACTTAAAGAACAGCCATCAAGTTTGATCCTGTTGATGAGACTAAAATCGATCTGAATATGTTGGACGTTTGCTATACAAAATTGTAAATTGTGTACAAAATGTGAATAATTTTTTTCTGTGTTACGGAAGGACTTTCTGGGCTGATGTTCGTTGAAAATCTGCCTGAAAATCTAAGACTCCAATCTCCAATCTAATCTCCAGAAAATACGCATTCAAAAAGAACATCTTTGCTCACATTTTTAATTGCACAGCCTTACCTAAATAGTGATCATCATCATCATCATTAGTCCTTGTTTATAATAATATGTATTATGTATAACTTATTACTAGTATCGTATTTGTATATTATATCATAAAGTATTTAGGTATATGAATGTATATACATGTAGGGGCATGTATATACGTATTTTTAATTTATAACATACTATTTTTTCTTTTACTCACCGCCCTAACGGTTGAACGGCAGAGAATGCTTTTAGCGTTAAGTCCACCTTTTGTTCCTTTTCTTATTGTATGGTTCAGTAAATAATAAATATATATTTATCCAAATATCTAGTAAATGTTTTACTTAGGCACTCTATTGGATATATAAATATGAATAAGTAGCAGTAATATACACCTAGGGTGAGATGAATATATTTTCGCATGATTTTAAACTTTTAACCAAGACCCTTTTCGTCGGTGATTTAACTTTAATACTTTGAACGCCTTAGGAGTTACATGTCTTGAGTTTTAACTTGTTGAGTTGAGTTGAATTTCGACCTTTAAATTGTGATGTACTCATGGATTATATATAATAATACAGTTTGCATACTGCACTTTATAATGAGATTCAATACAGTATTAAAAATACGAGTAATATGAATTCTACTAAAGCATTCTTTCTTTCAACTACAGAGTTTACCAATATAATCCAAAATCTAAACTATTAACTTTTTAATACTTTAAAATTGTATACTACTTGGCCAACTTCAGTTCGATTCCTAGTACCGTCAGTCCAAAAATGTATAGCCCTTTTAAAAGTATAATTGTGCACATGGCGATGAAGGAAAAATCGTAATGAAAGGTGATGATGAAATGTTTCGTTTACTTTTTTAAAATAAACTTACACTCTCTCAGAGCATAAATTAATATCAAGTTTTCGTATTATGACAAGATTTTTTAAGAATTTCTCTTAATTTATTTGCATATGCCATGCTGTTATAGTGCTGTATAATGTGTGAGGTTGCTTAAGTTTTAATATAAACAACTGTAAAAACTGATAACTGCAAATTTAACTGCACCACATTAACTTACCGTATGTAATAGTCGTATAAGCGGCTATAGTCAAGCAAGCTCGTGCGCGACCATCCTGCGGGCGAAGAGGGACATAGGGGGAAGCTAGGTAACACGTCATACTAATACCCGGCTACACATGTAGTGAAGCTTAGTTACATGAGCTTCCCTGCTCCCTCTACCTAATCCACGCCGATCTATAGTGAAATAATCGTGTAGAAATCGACGACACGTAAAGTACACCAGCGCGGAAAATCATGCCGTACATAAGGTTTCGACGGGCATTCGAATCTAATACTGAGCTTAGTAGGTGGCAAACTTAGCCCAATAGTTACGAAACTGTGAAGGAAAAAAAGTTAATTGTACAGTAACGAGATAAGTCACATAAAGCCAGTAAAGTGAAATTCCATGAAAAGAATTTTTAAAATGTCCCTGAAAACGTACTAAAGACATTACAACAAATATTTTATAGATAATTTTCTATTCTCAAGAAAAATGAATATTGAAATGCGTATCAGATATTTATTTTATTTTATTACTAGACGTGCCCCGCAGTTTTACCCATTTAAAATAAGCCGATCACTTGATTGCATCGTACATCATAGTACCTCCCTGATCTGAGCATTTACATTTCAACCTTTCTCGGTCTAATTTCTACAGTGTTTCAGATTATACGTAGAATACCTTAAATATTACCAAAAAAAAGAACCTTAGATTATTCTCTGATAAGTCCTTTATCTGCCAATGAACACCCGTGAAAATCGAATCAGCCGTTTCTGAGATTAGGTAGGACAAACAAAAAATTTAAAAAGAATTGTTTGAGTTTTGGTTTGCCGCAAATTACCATATGAGATTAAGAAAAGGTATTTATTGTGAAATCACCGACAGACACTTAAATTTTATCAACTTCTATATATTTCAAGACTTCTCTAGAAATATAAGACTTTTTACTGAAGAAAGTGACGAGACGAGCAATTCACGTAACTGATGGTCCGCCCATAATAAATACCGTGTCACCAAGAACATTCTCTGTAGTAGTGTGGTGGTGGTTGGAACGTAGTACACTAGCTATCAGTGTCCTCTAGACCGAAATACAGTAATGTTTGCACAAACACAAATACAGTAATACTTGTCGACAGAATAACTGGCACTGCGGTTTTTATTTATTTATTTATTTATTCTTCATTGTTTACACCTTAAGCTAAAGGCTACAGTGGGCGGACTTAATGCCTTGTGGCATTCTCTACCAGTCAACCCCGGTTGATGGTGAAAAAAAGAAAAAATGGCAGGTGCTATCTATTTAAAAGTAAGATGATATATTAAAGTAACCTATGCAAATATAATCAATATATAAATAATAAAAAAAAAATTGATACATACCAAACTAACGAATATATATTAATTCTAACGAGTATATATATAAATATATATATATATATATATATATATATATATACATATAATATAAAATTATGATTAATATTGTATTGTATGTGTAATGTGTAATGTGATTAGTATTGTATCTACCTAGACGGGTTCGTGTGTAGGAAATCCATCCACGTAAAGGTCATAGTCAAAATTTGCCTAAGAATCAACATACGTTTGACATATACCATAATTCTTAGCTTATTTTATGCCCTTTATTCCAAATAGTAGAATTCAACGAACACTTCAGATTAATAAATGAAAATTAGATAGGCATTTAATTAATTACGACACTTTACTTCCTCCAACAACATCGAAAATCATCGCTTCAGCCCTGAATCAAGAGACAAGAACCAACGTTGCTTAAAGCGCTAAGTGCCTCACAAAAAGGCACAGCTAAAACCATAGTACAAATGACAGTGTTAACAGTGCGATATAGAAACAAATATAGTTTATATATAAGCTAAGCGTTCGAGTGAGAGAGATTCTCTATGTCAAATGACATTAGAGTATTGACAAAGATTACACAAAATCACACACAAGCGGCAATGATTGATTTGATTTTGATGTTGGTGTTGTTTTGAGCAAATGGTATTTTGAAATAAACCTAAAATGGAACAGCAAGGCTATTCAGAATAACCACAAAATCGAAAATATATTAGGCAATAAATAAATTCTGAGAAGTATCCCTCGTTTTAATCTGCTTTCACGGATATATAGGTTTTATTCTGGACCCAATAATCAAAGTTTTATAACTATTGGTTCTTAAGCGAAATTTGTATGGGAGCTGCGCTCCTTTAAATTTCTATTTTTTCCTTTGATGTTCTCTAAGTAAATATTTATGATGACTTTTTTCATATTACAAATATTGTTGGTAATGGAATGATAAATATATGTTTTTAAAATCATAAAATCACTGAACAAAAAATTGTAGTTAGAGATTTAACATTTCTTTATTCATTTTGTAGTCCGTTGTCGAACTTTTAAAGAGTAAACCAATTTACGGAGAGAATCGGCTTGCTTGTTTGCAACTTTCATATTGCAAGTAACTACAGAACTTTTTTTTTTAATTAACTGTTCTCAGTATCAGTTCCTTCAGGAATCTGTTAAGATAAATGTATGATTTTTATAATTAAAATAAGTTCCACGAAATGTATCAAATTAATCAAAATCAATAATTATCAAATATTGTGAAAGAGGTTGCCGGTTATAAACGCGATATTAACATATTTACCGCCTGTTTGAGAAGAGCACTGGCTTTTGTTTTCTTAATTTTTGATCGTGGTAATGTTTTTAATATAATTATGATTTCGGTGAAGATGACTTTCAAAGTAATTAGCAAGTGTTAAAAGTTTAAAGTTATTTCAACCGACAACCGTGTTGACTTCTACGTCGCGGGTCCTCGGTTCGAATCCAAGCCGGAGCCAACATTTGTGCTAAAACACAACTCCTTGGATTTCAGGTCTGGTTGTATTGTGTGTCAAATTTATGATTATAATTTTTTTCACTAAAACGGAAAAATCCTAATTTTCCTTCATTCAAAAATATTACTTTATAAATACAATATACTAGTATTGACAAATAAAAACACAGTACACGCTAAAGTATTATAGGTGCACATGTCAAGATAATGTACTGTATTGTCTATGTTATGGTCTATTTTCGATATGTTCTATGTTGGTGTGTCTAATTAAATAAATATATAAAACTGTATAATAGGTCGGGGGAAAAGTCTTTTCGCATAAAGTGTGTTTAAACTTGTAATAAAATATCTTTGTTTATACTAATTGTATCTGGCTGGTTTTGATAACATTAAAATGGTTATATTCCATAAAAAGAAACTAATAGTAAAATGTTGTTTCCAGCTATTTTTCATTTGTTTTTCTTTCAGTCAAAATGAGTGAATCTGATGAAGAAATTTGATAGATTTTAATATTTTATTACAAAAAAAGGAAAAATGCAACGCAAGCCGCGAAACTAATTTTTGACAGTTTATGAACCTAATGCAGTGTCAGTAAAAGTAGCACACAGTTGGTTTAAGCGTATTCAATCTGGGTATTTTGATGTAAAAGATCGCGCTGGTCGCCCTGGTGTTACGAATAAAATAGCCACTTTTGAAAAAGTGGAACAATATCGACGTATAGTAATTACGAGATAGCTGAAGAACTGGGAATCGACCACAAAATAGCTTTGACCCATTTGAAAAAAGCTGGGTACACCAAAAAACCCCACAGGCTTCACAGACTGTACCGAAACCCGGGTTAATTCGCCATAAGGTGATGCTGTGTGTATGGTGGGATTGGAAGGGCGTTGTTTATTATGAGCTTTTACTGCCGGGCAGAACCATCGATTCGGATCTCTAATGTGAACAACTGAAGGGAATAAAGCAAAAAGCTGAGAAAAAGCGGCCGGAATGGTGTGGTCTTTCATCACGAAAACGCTAGAACACACACATCTTCAACCACTCAGCAAAACTTAAGAGAGTTTGGCTGGGAGGTGTTAATGTATCCGCTATATAGCCTTGACCCTTACATCTTCAGATTTCCACCTATTTCTGTCCCTCAGAATTCTTTAGGTAGTGTCAGGTTAACATCAAGAGAGAACTGCTAGAACTACTTGTCGCGTTCTCAGAAGTCTCAAAATTTCTACAGCAACGGGATCATGTCACTACTTTCAAGATGGTAAAAAGTCATAGAACAAAATGACACTTATACACTATAATTAAATGTAAATAAACTTTGAAAAAAAGTCTTGAATTTTTATACTAAAAGTGAAGAAATTTTTGTTTTGGAGTTGTAATGAATGCATCAAAAATTATAGCAACAATTTTTTTTATTAAAATTAGATAGGAATTTCATACATTGTCAATAATTTTACGTGTTTCGGTCTAAAGTGCACTTAGAGCTAGTGTAATCAGTGGGCATATGAGACTTAAGAACTAATGTATCACGGTGACGGGCGCATTGCGTAATATGCGTAATATAGATATGATTATTTTGTGTGACATAGCTATTATGATGGGCAGACGTTTCACTTACACTCGGGTTTCGTTTGCATCGTACCTTTATCCAATAAAAAAATAACTAAATAAGTATATAAAAATAAAATTAATGTATAAATAAATAAATAAACATAATATCTGGATAAATAATTCCTTAAGTCTCTTAATGGCGTCGTTACATTTTGTTTTTCATTTAACGTGACGACTATTTGTAAAACTACATCTACCGTACAACATATTAGTAAAAGCGAGACTTTTTGTTCAAACTTTCCACTTTTATTATTAATTCACTTAGAACACCAATCAAGCGAAGTGAAACATATTTATTTACTACATAACAAAGAATCCGATTCCTCATTGACAATAAATAAAACTGCCTACTATGTATAACGAGTTTGAATCTATATGATTTATTCACGTGTCTACGCTCGTATTCATGAGATATTTGTAAGATACTTTGATTTATCTTCATTGAAAGGACAATATTGTCTCCCACAAATTGAACAGTGAGCCTTGAACTAATACTACAGGTACCCAAATAATGATTTCAATAAAGAGAGAAGAAATTAAGAAAGAATATCTTTTTATTTGACATCACAAAAAATAACAAAATACAACGAAAATTTAAAAAAGCAAATAAATTTAATAGTGAAGCCAAATAAAGTCTCTATTTCAGCAAATTGCTGCAGCACTAAAGTACTGCAAAGCTGATTTTCAAATAGATCCTGACCTCACGAGCGGAAATATTTATATTATTGCTTAGAATACTATTACTTACGTAAAAGAACTTAAACTCGCGTAAAAGAACATATAGCTGATGAGAATCATCGTCGCTCCAGGAAATTTGCAGTCTGTGACCATGTTTTGGATCATCCCAACCATTATATGAGATTTGATAAACCACAAATCCTCGCAAAAGAACACCGATTCCTCAACATCCTGATTTTAATAGAGAAGATGGTTGGGTATTGCCACCAGCTTGGGATCCTAGAATTAATAAAATTAAATCAAAAAACCACTGCAATACTTCAAGATACAGTTAGCTCTTTCTGCGTAGATCGGACCAAAAATAATAATTAAAAGCTGAAGGTACTCCGGGTTAACTATGACATCAGGACATCTGTCACCTCAGTCCCGTTATGATGGATGCTGTAAAGCACTCGGAACGTCGGGTTATAAATAGTAAAATTAAACGCGATAAAATCCGTAAAATTAGTTTCATTTAAATGTGTCGTGTTCGCGTAAATATAAGAAATCATTAAAACACTTATGCAGTACCTTCGTCAAGTTCTGATAGCATTTACTAAGTTATATAGTATTCTTCTATAACTACAATATTCACATATTTATTTATGGTATAACGTATTACTGCATTTTCCACATATCCATCCATTTGCAGCTGAATTCAGTGTATTTTAAGTTTTAGCTGGAAACTGGTTTAAATAAGGTAAGGAAAGCTAAATACACATATTCCTTCCTGTTATTGAGATGACTAATTTTTTAACTGAGATCTTTTGAACATTATTTCATTTTCTCTATATCTCTCTATCTATTTCATTTTGTTACATTTTGATCGCTCTTTTGAATTAGGTAAGCAAAACTGCATACACCTATTCGTTCTTCTGTTTTAGACGATTTATTTTTTACTGAGATCTTTTGAACTTTGTTTTATTTTCCGCACCTTGTCTTTCTTATACTGTAATAGAATTTTAAGGTTGATGCTATGGCTGTAGACAAATGTGCTTTTACATCCACTGAAAAATCCCGTACACCATTACGCTGGCAGATATGAAACTTATGACCGTTGGAATCACAACACTGACAATGAGGCTGCTTACAGGAGGTTTGTTAAAAATAGTCGGAACATCGTTTGTCTTCTGGAAGTGGGGTCGGTGGTGGTACCATATTTACCCTGCTGTGATGAGAAACTTAGCAGTTCAAAAAAATTTAATCTTCAAAGACAGTGTCATAGATATACTGACTTTTGAAACTTTCAACAAAAATTGTATTCACAAAGTTGCTAAGTACCACAATTATGGTTAAATTTACAGTTTCCATTTTGGAAAACGATATTGTCAAGGAAAATTGTAGCTACCCGCCAGATCTGATGGTCTGATTAGGAGAGGACGTCTTCTCCTACCAGTAATCTTTAAAAGTTTTATATACAGTTCGGATCTCAGAAATCTTAATAGCGCAATAATGGAGACGTATAGTACATTTCTTAAGTTTCTCATGTGGTGACATAGATGTCGCTACAGGACATATATTAATATGGTATACAGATAGTTCTTCCGACTCTGAGCTATTATGTATATAACTAACTGTTAGAAGCACCTGCGTTACAAGAGAAATACTGCTGTTCGAGCATCGTTTAAAAAACAACAAAACGAATAATCATTATTATTATTATTAAAGTGTCTGCGAAAAATTATACATTGAGAACTAAAGCAACATGTACGTTGGTAACAAATGTCCTCTTGAACAAAGACATGTCTTCATATTTTTCAAAACCCACTACAACACGTAGTCACGTCTTGATATATGTGAGGATAAGAAGTAGGAAAATAGCGTATGTTATTGTAGTGGATATGAAAGCAACGGACTATTGCTGACGGGCTTTACGTGAAATGTTACATATGGGAGCGGTGTTTTTTATTAATGTAATTTGATAGTCATTAGAAATTTAATAACGTAGCACTAATTTAAATTCCAGGGACTATATCGAGAACGGCACTTTGAGTATCGTTCAACGACTTCAGTATTGTGTATTGCCTAGTAATAGTGTTGCAGTAGTGAAGCGCGAGTGCTTGAGCACGCTATTGTAGATGGCCGGGCGGCGCCCTTCAAAAACTAAATAATGCACACGATTTTTACTAAACTCCTATGTCCTGATACCCGCCTGGTTGATTTACGACCACGGCGACACCTGCCGAATACTTTCGGTAGTTATCAACTGCGCAGGATATATTATAGTACTACAAGCATAAAAAATGTCGCAATAATATTACAACATGAAAAATTCACGAAATCGTACATTTAATAAAATTAAAATTAAAAATCATTTACTCTTGTTTGAACGAAATACAATCGGCCATGTTGAAATATACATCGTTTAATTTCTGAATATTATATACATTTATATATTTTTTTTAATTCTATTTTAAATAATATTACATAAATTATTTCTGTTTATATACATTAAAATTCTTTTTTTTAACGATGTCAGAGAGCAACGGATGTTGGCACTGAAAAACAGAGCTGTGACGGAAGGCAACTTCCGGCACAGCGTTATACTGAGTTGTTAACTTCATTTACTAGGAATACGGCGAACCTTTTCTTAACTTTTATTTTAGGTATTAAAAGTGTTTTTCGTCTTTTTGTATATACGAGTACCTATTTTTGAATTATAAATAAGTCTAGTGAATGAAAGACGACCGCGTGGCCTAGTGGTCACAGTCCCTGACTTCCACGCCACGGGTCCTGGGTACAGTAGAAATCCCATTGTGGGGCATCGCTTATAAAAAAAGAGCACAATCTTGCGCGAGGGTTTTTGAGCTGGAAAGAATCCGCCACGCTGCTCCAATGCGGGTTGGCGGACTGCACATGTCTTCGAAATATTTTTTTATTTCTCAGCCATGCAGGTTTCCTTACGACGTTTTCCTTCACCGCCGATTTCACGTGGTATATCTGCACTTAAAATTGCAATAAACAATTTTAGTAGTGCCGGCACCGGGAGACTAACCTGGGTCACTCGCGTACTATAAAAATTAAAGCGAGCGCCTAGCACTGAGCTACCAGGGCTCGAGTTTGGAGTTTTATTGATTACGATAAATTTATTAAAAACTCCACAAGGAAACTAGCCAAACAAAGAAATTGTAAGTGACTTGCAAAAAGGACGAAAACGGTAATTTGTTATACACTCAGCGTCACAAAAATCGCACCTCTCTGAGTTTGCGCGAAAAATGGCTGTAATGGCTAGAAACGAATTATATTTATATAAATATTGGTATGTTTGAAATGGGTATTTGAATAGCTTTACATTATTAATAAAAAAATCATGAAATCATTAAAACATTTATCATTACAGAGCGTCAAAAATAAACACTGTCAAATGCTCGTTAGTAAGGACGCTAGTTACACCACCTAAAAAGGGTATAAAACGGTCGATCTGGATGAAATATGGGCCAGTCGTAATTAGACTTTGCAGTGAACACACGTAAACAAGTAACACAAGTAAGAACAGGTAAAGATGGACACCAGCTCTGAAGAAGCCGCTCAAGTGATTGCCCTATTGCAGTCGGGGATGCGGCAGTGTGACGTTGCTCGACAGTTGAACCTGTCCCGTTTTTCAGTTCGACGGTTGTTCCAACGTTTTCAGCAGACTGGTGGTTATGTTAGAAAACCGGAATCTGGAAGAAAACGGTGCACATCAGAAAGAGATGACCGTTTCATCGTTACGACATCTTTACGAAACCGTTTTACAAATGCTGTTGAGTTGCAACAACAGCTTCGATCAACTCGGAGAACATCTGTGAGTGTTTCTACGATAAGAAGAAGGTTACACGAAAAGAGCTTAACAGCCCATAGACCTGCTAAAGGTCCAAAACTTACTGCACAGCATCGCAGAGATCGCCTAGAGTTTGCTCGCAATCATTGCGAGTGAGACGAGGGTCTGTCTCTTCTGCAATGACAGACGTAGAAGGGTCTACAGAAGACAGGGGTAGAGGTTCACACAACCCTGCTTCGAAGAATCCGTCGAATACGTGGGTGGCTCGTGTATGTTTTGGGCGGCATTTTCGTCGACGGGAAAACGGAACTTGTGTGCGTTTCCTGGACTCGGGGTGGCCGTGGGCAAGGGTCATTAAATGCTGGTCGCTACAATACTGAAATCCTGGAGGAACATGTGGTCCCGTATGCTGGTTATGTCAGTGATGGATTCATGTTAATGCATGACAATGCTCGTTGCCACACCGCGGCTACTGTACGGGATTATTTACAGGAGGTCGATATCCCTGTTATGCATTGGCCAGCACGAAGTCCAGACCTTAACCCAATAGAACATCTCTGGGATGACTTAAAACGGCGCGAGCGAGCTCGCGATCCAGCTCCAGCCACTCTTCAAGAGCTCCAAGATGCGGTACTTGAAGAGTGGGAACAAATACCCCAAGAGGCTGTTGCGATCCTTGTAAGGTCCATGAAAGATCGCATGGAAGCCGTTATCAAGGCAAGGGGGGGTAACACTAGGTTTTAAGAACTTTTTTTTGTATTTATTAAGTTTTTTTTAAAATTATTAATTTGCAAATTTGTACATACCCTGTCTTTTTTTTTAATTTCTCTTTCGTCTCGTTATAAAAGTAAAATTCAATTAAAATTCCTGAAAGCTAATGAAATTACCTTTCGAATGATACCCTCAAACCACAACATTGCCATTGGCCTGTTGTGTTAAAATAGTATTTAAATTATTTTTTTCGGATGTGCGATTTTTTTGACGCCGAGTGTATTTCTCTCAAAACGTAACGTATTTGTTTTCAAAGGCTTCGAAAAAGCAATTTCCACCTTTTACGAGCTGTGCGGCAGATAATGTAGGTAACAATAATAAAGCGTGTAAACATAGAGTGGAATCAAAATGTTGTTTCATTACCGTTTTATTCTGTCTGTTTTCATTATATCACCGTTGCAAATATAGCGTTTGGTTGTTTGCAAATATTTGGTTAGTAGGTATACAGTTTACTTTTTTTACAAATTAAATGTCATACACATTCTTCATGAACCTTCTATTTAGGTCCTCTATCTTTTATCGTAAAGGTGTCAGTTAAAATGAATTAACAATATTGGCGAGGACTGAAAGCCATTTACCCTATAATCATTTCCCGATGCTGTACAAGCTGCTATTACGTTAAGTAAATATTACAAATATTAAATATAACAGATATTTAATATTACATAGAAAATTAAAAACAATTCCGTACGATATTCAGAAACTTACAAAAGAAAATGAAATCATCAAAATTTACATTAATCAGTATTAGGTATATTGTATCTAATGCCTTTACTACTTTAAGATTATTTTAAGTATTTAAAAGTAATTAATACACTAATGTAGATTACATTAGATAAACGTAAAAAACAAAATTACGTATTCGTATATTCTAAAGTACGAGTATGTTAGTACTTATGTTTTAAGAACAGTAGCCCCTTATCTTTAACCAAAATGTATATTCCACTAAAGTTACTTCGAAGCTGCACCTATGAGAGCAATAAACTCACCGATAGTCTAGCTGTAACATTAACTTTTCAACTACCGGGTAACGAGTTGTTGAAACCAGCGGGAATAGCGTGGAAGCGGTTTTCCAACTCCCACTTAATTTATCTGGGGACGGAGTTAACTGAGCGATTTGGTTCAAAAGTTGTAAGCGCACGTGTTACGAATTTTTGTGCTTATTTTGAAATAGATTAAATCAATTTTTTTTTATTGGATAAAGTGATGAAACGAACAAAACGTTCACCTGATGGTAAGTGCAACGTCTGCCCATAACAAATGCTGTGTCACCCAAAAAAAATCTGTGTGACACCACACTGTGCCCATCACCCTGAGACATAAGTTCTTAAGTCTCATATGCCCAGTGATTACGCTAGCTCACAGTGCCCTTCAAACGAAAACACAGTAATGTTTGCACACTACTGCTTCACGACAGAATAACTGGCCCTGGGGCGGTACCTACCTAGTCGGATTCCTGCATAGGAATCCTACCACCAGTAAAGTAGTCAATGAGTCTGAAGATGACTACAATCTAGTGTAATTACTAGGTATGCTATATGCGACTCAAAACTGATGGTACAGGGGGACGGCTACCAACCCATGGTGGTAGATCAGTTTGTTAGGTTTAAAAAAATAACTAATATATATTATACAATTTTCATGAAACTGTCCGGGAAATGTGATATGATCTGGCGTAAAGGTGTTATTTTTTGCGGTGCCGCAAAGCATTCCCGATATCATATTTCAACTAAGCTTTCACATGCCTAGACGATGTGTCTAAAACGCTTTTAGAAGACACTAAACCATTCATATGAGCATCATTTTGTCACTGTCACTCGTAAAACTTTTATGTATTTCCATAGCAATGCAGAAATGTTTTGCACGTGACTTCCGTTGTAAAAAAACTTAAAAACGAAATCTTATGTTAATTTACTTTCAATCCTTTTCTAAAATTTAATCGGCCTTTTCTTTCAATTGATTTCCGAAATTGACGACGTTTTAGAATTGATTTGAAACTCACGTACGGTACGGTAACTTTACCTTTTTTTAGTTCTACTTCATTCAAATAGTCACGCCTTTTTCCCACATAAAGGGTAGGCAGAGACCACACCCGTAGCCCACTTTCCTGCCCCCAGCGGGAAATCAAGACGTGACGAGTGGTGAACCACGTCACCGCGATTTTCCTACGCGTTAGTGCCGTCCTATGATACTCTTGGGACATAGTGACAGCACTGCACGAACACGAATAGAAGCTGTCCGTACAATACCTTAGTCGCCTCTTACGACACCTCAATAGGAAACAGGTAGGTGTTATTCGAATTTTGCCAGACACCTATTGGCTCGCGGCTTTTTTAGTTCGAGCTACTTTTTTACATAAGATACTATTCCATACTCCTTTCCGCAAGTTATTTCCTTACCATTATAGTACTCACGTCATTATTGTCGTAAGCTTGAATATTCTGAATTATTAAATAGTTTTCTGCATTTTCACTTTAATAATTATCAGATTTAATCTAGTTCACTGCAGGTAATATGAGTCTCAGAATTTGGAATAAGTCTCCGTAATCACGACGCTTGTCAGGCGGATTGGAGATCATAGTATAACACGCCGCGCACTTTAAATGCTAATCTCTAGTCTAATCAATTAGGTCTAACATATTTGAGCTAGTTATGAAGGTAGTTACGCCGTTTGGTGGCGGTCTAAGAGAATCTACCACCCCATCTCGTCCCGTGGGTGTCGTAAAAGTCAACAGAGGGAAAATAAAGACCAGGACATGGGCAGCAACATTTTCCTGAAAAATCTGATTAAATAAACTGCGGTTGACGACCCGCCTGTCAAGCGTGGCAACTATGGCAAAATCCCCCAAAATGAGAGCTACAAACTTTTGTGGCTATCTATGGGGGAGGTGTACGTTCAGCAGTGGACTTGCGATAGGGCTGAAACGACGACGACGACGACGATGTTGGTAGGACTTCTATGCTGGAGTTCGTTTAGGTAGGTACCACCACAGGGCCAGTTAATCTGCCGTGAAGCAGTAGTGTGCAAACGTAACTGTCCTTCTGTCTGAAGGGCTCTGAGAGCTAGTGTAATTACGGGGTATATGAGACTAAAGAACTGATGTCTCAGGGTAACTGGCGCGTCCGAATGCCCTTTATCGCAGGCTATTAAATTTGTAGACAATTTTTGTATGAGCTGTGAGATAAGGTATGACAAGTAAAATAATTAAGAATGAAAGAAAAGTCTATTGGTACCAGAAAAATACATACAAAAAGAAATAAAATAAAAAAATATATAAATACATACATATACATATATATATATATATATATATATATATATATATATATATATATATATTCTAAGAGCCCACAAGTATCATCGAAGTAGGTATAAAAACATCACTTTCAATGTGATGTGCCTAATAAATATATTTTCCGATCCCTTATGAATAGCCTCATTAACTCTTTTATTGGTACGTGATCCGAATGTGAAGGTTTCGTGGAAAGAATTGTAGCGAATTACATTCTTATTATAGCACTATGATTATAGAATATTTTTTTTACCTTTGACTTATAATTTCAGTGTTTATAGTTTTATTATATGTACTCCTATGTGAATCAAAACAAGAAAACGTGATTATATTTTATGACAGGTAATCCTTAGTTGGTTACCAGGTAATATAAAAAATACACAGAGTAGGTTGTGAAAGTATTACTTTAGTTTTACAACATCATTCAGTAGAAACTAATTATATCTGTTACTAGAGATTATTCCAGTATTAGTTTGCTGGTGGACTGCTACTCTGGGAGGGCGGGCGGTGCTCTTCAAAAACTATGTAATACACGATTTCAAAATTCGCATGCGGATAATTGATTTTATTTTCTTCATTACAAAGAATTTCCGCAAAGTAACGCCTGATTCTATATATATTTTTTTAATAGCACCGGGAATAATCGATACCTCGAGGTGTAGTAAAAATGTAATATAAAAACTATAGTAACGTCTAACATGAAGAGAACATTTCAATTCTGCTAGTGTTTTATGAAAATTACCGCAATATTCAACTGTTAGAAATTCATAATGTAGATGTATACATACAAATTGCACTCAGTTGGAAAATTTAACAAATAAATAACCATTAAGTGGTCATTGAAACGCCGTAAGGATGCAGTGAGCTTCCTGAACCGATGTCGGGACCAGAGGCTGCCGTGTGGCCATTAAGTGAGGTATTTTAAGGAGCATCTACATATTCCTGTTTGATGTTATGTTTATAATATACAAAATTGGACGGTCTTAACGGCTAAACCATAAGGCTAAGCAAAGATAAACTATAATAGGCAGCAAACGTTGAAAAAAAATATAGAAAAAAATAATAATAATATACAACCTCATTAATAATTGGAATAACATCCCGGCACCTACCCATTCTACTTTGATCTGATAAACACAAAGGTGAAGCTTTAGTGACAAAATTGAGTACTAAAAATGTCCATACAAAACTTTAAAATTATTTGTTTCGTAAAACTTTACGCGACCCTTACTCAGAAAGTCGTTGCCCCGGACCAGACAAATTCAAAATACGTTTTCTTCTCCATTTAATTTCTGTTACCCTACTACGGCGTCATACTAACAGATTTACTTCGCAGCAGATTTCCTTAAGCTTCATTTTATCCTACGACTTCCGATGGCAGCTCAATGGAAAACTGCCCAATTAAATTTATGAGTTCATGTCCTCGATCAGCTGTATAACAGGGTAGTCACCTACGAGTTTTAAGCAAATTCTTTATGTCGAGATATCTCCTACAGGTATCACGCTACGACCCTCATTATATTTTTGGGGCATATACACATCGTCCCTAAGCCCAACCTGCCGGGATGTATAGGACATTACGAATGACCCTGTATACATACATACCTACATAAGTTCTTATATTTTTAGCATAGAAGAACAGAAAAAAAATGTTTTATTATGTCGTTAAAACGTCGATTTATACATATTCTATTTTATATACATATTCTATTTTATGAAATTTCCAATTATACTGTAACATCTATAAAGATTTTTTTTTGAAATATATATTTGTAAATTTTGTAATATGGTTGTATCATGAATATAACAAAATAAAAACATCAACTTAGTCAAAAATGTTTTTAACATTGTGATAAATATCATAAAAAGAAAATCATAAGGTAGATCTAAATAAGGTGGGCTTTATAGCTTTATTCTTGGCTAATTGGGGTGTTTTATTGAGAATTTTTCATAGCGATGTTCTTTTTTGTTTGTATATGCAAAAAATTACAGTAACTGGAAACGAGCGTTAAAACTGTCCGCTAGTTTCCCGGCCACAAAGCAACTGGAAATGTACTACGTCGAGTCAACCATGAGATATCTAGCCTGACTTCCGCAATGTCAATAGCGGGATTTCGTATTGTATATCATGTCTGCTTGAAGATTTGAATGGTATAGGCATAAGATGTTATCAACTATTTATGTAATACATGCAATATATTAATACTGTATAACTACGACCACTATTTTTTGCATCATATCATACTTACAATTACGCCTTCTTCCTATATATGTGGTAGGCAGACATCACATCCGTAGCCCACACTGCCCCGCAGGGAACGATAGCCATCTTTTTGGTACGAGTCTCTTGACATTCTTGCTCGCCATTGCGTTACTACGAGTAGCCATCGGCAAAGCAATCACTGGCTTAACGAAGAGGAAGGGAAAAGGATTGCAAAGCAAATATTGGGAAAGGAACTGTTAGGTGTAGGATACTACTATCTCGGAAGGTAATGGAGGAGACAGCAGTAGCTCGGGAGGCGGGGGTCGCTTACCACTACCGTATTTTCCGGGCAAAGCAAATAGATCTAGTCCATGGAAAGCACATCATATTAAAACAGTACAATATAATATGATTTTCTTTACATTTCCAAATGATAAGCTGTTGTGTAACTCTAGTTGACACACGAGCCAAAAGGTTGTGCTGTGTGCTCAGTTCGCCGATGATCCATTAAAAGGTGATTTTTTTTTATAAAGTGTAAAACGCACACTTTAGTAGAACAGGCACGTATTGGTCTCGTTCTAATTAAAATTCGTTATAAATATCTTTTTATACATACTGCGCGCTCGGAAGAGTTGAGATTTGGCATAGTTAAAGTTTATTCGGAAAATGAATCCAGGAAGCTAAAATATGTGTACATTATGTCTCACAAATACATCAAAATTAATTGAGAAGAAATTATGAATTACAATCGAATTTCGGCCATTGGGTGACCACAGGTAATTTTAAATCAACAGTATCAATCCTATATATATATATATATATATATATATATATATATATATATATATATATAGTATAATAACGATTTGAAAATATACCCTGGTTCCATTTTTGCTTTTTTTGCGCATTAAGGAGATACATTTGATAAAAACAACACAACAACAACAAACAAACAAACAAGAAAATCGTTCAACTGGCGGTAAGTACAACGTCTGCCCATAACAAAGGCTGTAATACAGAAAAAAAACTGTGTTCCTGTTCTTAAGTCATTTATTCCCGGTAATTCTCAGGAAATATTTTACAACAGATGTTCCTTCTGTGCTATCGAAGTGTGTTTTTTAATCTCTCCAAAATGTTCTTGTGCTCAAATTGTGTGAACGTGAGCGTTACATGCGAGTTTGTCGGCGTATTCGGTTATGAATATAACTTAATTCCCGGTAATCATTTTGAAACGACTCCATCGTGCCAACTAAGAGCGTTTAGTCGGTTCAGGTAGTAACTTACCAGTTTGAATGTCACTTAATTCGAATTAAGCCTTAACGGTGCACTTCGACTAATTGAGTGACGCAGCAACTTTGCAAGTTAATTTTTGCGTATTTAACGACGACGTTTATGCCATCCTCGATAAAAAAATTATATTTTTTTACTTAAAAAAACGATACTCCTCAGTAGGATTTCTCCTGCATCGTGGGAGCGTTTTACAGATATAATCCGTCTAGGTAGGTACCACCCCAGGGCCAGTTATTCTGCCGTGAAACAGTAGTGTGCAAACATTACTGTGTTTCGGTCTGAAGGGCACTGAGAGCTAGCGTAATCACTGGGCATATGAGACTTAAGAACTTATGTTTCAGGGTGACGGGCGTAGTGTGGTGCTACACAGAAATATTCTGAGTAACACAGCATCTGTTATGGGCAAACTTACCATCAGGTGAACGTTTTGCTCGTCTCAACACTTTATCAAATAAAAAAAAACTAGACCTGAAACCAAAAATTTGTTTTTGCACAAGTTTTTACTCCGGCTGGGATTCAAACCGGTATAAATTAAGGTACTCTAACCATTAGACGACCCGATCGTCTTTAGGGCCAGAATTTTCCTAAAATATGATTATTTCTATCTTCAGGTCACACTTCATAAACTGCATAATCTACTTCCTGAGAAACCTGCATGTCTAAGAAATAAAAATATTTACATCTCACTTATAAAAAAATTAAAGTAACGTTTCAGCCTATAAATGTCCCACTGCTGAGCACAGGCCTCCTCTCATTTCTGGGAGGGTTTTGGAGCTAGGAAGAATCCGCCACGCTGTTCCTATACGGGTTTGGCGGACTACACATGTCCTCGAAATATGTTTTTTTATTTCTCAGACATGCAGGTTTCCTCACGATGTTCACCATCGAGCAGGGGAGCGAGCGCACAGGGGCTAGGCGCTCCGCTTAAAATTTCATAGTACGCGAGTGACCTGGGTTCGATTCCCGGTGCCGGCACCACTAAAATTGTTAATTGCAATTTTAAGTGCTGATCTCACTTATGGCAGCCTTAAATTATCTTGTCCAGTAACAGGCAACGTGTACTGAGATCGCCAGTCCGCCTGCCGAACGTCAGTGAATCTTCCTCGTTTTACAGTCTGTTAAAGTAGAATACAGATAATTTATTACATGGTCATGAAAATCAGATGAAAATCTCATATACTCGTAAGATCGTTACATTTTATCATCAAAAATTGCCACTAGAAATAGAAAAGGTCGAAAGTCAACTTCGTCCCGAGGGTCATAAAAATTCATTACACCTTATTTGCAGTCTTTTGAAGGTCCGGATATCATCGTTGCTGTATAAACAAGCACAATCTAAGGGATATTCATATTAAAGGGGTCTGAATATCAACATTGTTAAAGAGTTGTATAAGGGTTGTTAAAGATATTGTCAAGCGTGACATGTACATTCTGTTCAATTGTGTCCTTGTAACCATATTTATAAACCATTCGTATTAAATCCGTTTAAGTCTATTTCTTCTATTTAAAAATAGTCTATCACCTTGTAAACAAAAAAAAGTGAGCAAAATAATAAACTAAGCTTATACTAATCATAATCATCATCATTTCAGCCTATCACTATCCCACTACTGAACATAGGCCTCCCCCATAGATTACCATAAAAGCTTGTAGCTCTCATTTTGGGGAGATTTAGCCATAGTTTCCACGCTTGGCAGACGGGTTTACAACCGCAGTTTATTTATTCAGATGTTTCAGGAAGATGCTGTTGCCCATCTTCTGGTTTTAATTTTCCCTCTGTCGACTTTTACGACACCCACGGGATGAGATGGGTGGTAGATTCTCTTAAGACGCCACCACATGGCAAGTTATGCTAATATACATATTTAATTACTGAATGAAACAGAGGTACGATGCAACGTAACAATTCCGGTATAATGTATATTTGGTCTTTGAGACATAAGCAAAATTATCAGATCAGAATAATTGTCTTATTTAGTAGAATAACTGTTTAATATGTGTAAATAAAGCTTGAGATGGTGTAACAAATGAAGAAAAAGGAAGAACACGAAAGATTTGAGCTCCCTTTTACGCAGACAAAAAAAACCCAGGTTATCTAATTAAGTATGTCATGCATCTTTTCGCCTACCTATCTGTGTAAGTGACGTACTTTTACATAAAGTTCTACTGTTTCGAGTATCATAAAATTGTTTACTCGGATAGATAGTATCGAAAACTGTCTGGTCGGTAAAATTAAACATAAAATTGACTTTAGTGTATAATCAGTTTAACTGAACTTAGATTTCAAATTCTAATTGCCAAAATAGAATTTAAAATATATGCTTCCAAAAACAAAAACATCCATAAGACGGCTAAGATTTTATGGGGCCATTTTGTATGAATCACTATCGGGCCGATTGTCTTTTAAGGGCCGCGTTTTAGTGACGAGTGACGAAACGAGCAAAAAGTTCACTTGATGGTAAGTGTAACGCCTGCCCATAACAAATACTTTTTCACCCAGAACATTTATGTGTGACGCCACATCGCACCCGTCACCCTGAGACGTGAGTTCTTAAGTCTCATATGCCCAGTGACTATGCTAGCTCTCAGTGCCTTTCAAACCGAAACACAATAATGTTTGCACACTACTGCTTTACGGCAGAATAACTGGCCCTGGGGTGGTACCTACCTAGACGGATACTTAGACAGATAGCTGCGTAAGAATCCTACCAACCCGTATTATAAGTTTTTACTGATAACTGCCTATATTTTTGTATAACTTTAAGCTAAAATATCTCTAAATTAAGTAATCATTTGTTTATTCCTCCCTTCACAAACCCGTATCAAATTATAACTGTCATTGAACTTTTCTCCAAAAGTTATACATCTCAGAAGTTGTTTCATCAGCCAAAAGTTTGACATATTTTACATTAAAATGTTATTTCTCTTTTAATGTAATACAAAAAAAAATCTTATAACTCTCAAAGGTGTTGTAATGAAAAAAGTTTTCTCGAGAAAGAAATCATTTCAACTGAATAATGAAACTATATGAATGATTTGAAATTCTTCTCAATTTCATAATAACGTATCTTCTGTAATTATTTACTGTCTTTCGTAATTGATGAGGAGTTTGATTCAACACACATAAACACAGTAATGTTTGCACACTACTTCTTCACGGCAGAATAACAAAGCACTGCGGTCGTGCCAACCTAGACGAATTCCTGCTTAGGAATCCTACCACCAGTAATATTTCTATTTATTGCAGCTAATTTTTTTTAAGTCAATAATTTTTGAAATGAGCCCCATTAAAGACTCCGCTATGATATGTTATATGATGACCCGCAGATATATTAAATATGGGGAAAAGGTGCCCTAATTGTTACTTGAGAAAGTCTGCTTGAAGTATGTTTGGAGAGGAATCTTGTGGTAACGAACACTATGTTTGACCATAAAAAGATCCACTTGTATACTAGAGAAGAAGGAAGCCTGAGAAGTATGATTGATTTTGTAATTGTAGATGAAAGATTTAGAAAGAAAGTCCTAGACACTCGGGCATTCCGCGGTGTCGGCATTCACACAGACCACTTTCTGGTGTTGAGCCGATTAAGAGGTGTCTTTAAGAGATGGCGGCACCGTGTGCATGAACCTATTAGTGTTCTAGAACGCATAAAAGTTGAGGGTCTGCAAGAGAAAGGTGTGAGAGAAGAATTTGTAAAGAAACTTATCGAGAAGTTTGACACGTTGGATGAGGCATGTGAGGTTGAAGAATTATGGAAGCTGTTTAAGGAAGGAATCGTGGAATCTACTATTGAAGTGTGTGGTGAAAGTAAGAGAAGAAGAGGGTGTAAGTTAAGAACTGTGTGTGCAGAGGTGCAAAAGGCAATATCTAATAAAAAAAAGGCTTGGCTGGATTGGTTGGCCACAAGAGCCAATCAGAGAATAAAAAAGGCAACGAATGAAGATGTAAGCAAGGCAAGGAATGAGTATAATAGGTTAAAGGTCGTGGCAAAAGAGGTCGTGAGAAGAAAGAAAGAGAATGATAGAGATGAATTTGATAGGAGGTTATCTGATGACTTTCAACACAACATAAAGTTTTTCTGGAAGTCCATAAGAACGACCAGAGGTAAAAATACAACCTCGCAATTGGACAAAATCAGAAACCAGGATGGAAGTATTGTGAAAGGAGAGGAATGCATCCTAAAGAGATGGAAGGAATATTTTGAAAACTTATTTGAGAAAGGAATTATGCAAGTACAGGCCCCATTCGGGGACATGAATGAAGATTGCAAAGAAAGTGATATAAGCATGGAAGAGATCGTGGAAGCGTTGAATAGTATGAAATTAGGCAAGGCTGCAGGATATGACAGAATTACAGTAGAGATGCTGAAAGCTGGACAGGGCGTGGTAGCTAGTCAGCTGTACCGCCTTTTTAACCTTTGCTGGAGGAACGGCGTCGTACCAGGAGACTGGTGCAAGGCCGTCATTGTACTCGTACCACTTTACAAAGGAAAAGGGTCGCAGCAAGACTGCAAAAACTACCGAGGCATTAGCTTGCTCAGCATTGTTGGCAAACTGTATGCAAAGGTGTTGATTAAGAGAGTGATGAATGATACTGAAGAGAAGATATGGGATGTACAAGCGGGATTCAGGAGAGGAATGGGATGCATGAATCAGGTCTTTTCCTTACGAAGCATAGCCGAAAAATTCTTGGCTCAAAGTCAAAAGGTCTATTGCGCATTTGTAGACTTGGAAAAGGCTTATGACAGAGTGGTGAGGAATGAACTGTGGTCGACATTATCTATATATGGGGTGAACGGCAGCTTGATTCAAGCACTGAAATCACTGTACAAGGATTCCAGTGCTTGTGTCAGGGTAAACGGGGCGTACACAGACTGGTTTAACATCGAAAAAGGTGTTAGACAGGGATGTGTGGCTTCACCGTGGCTGTTTAACCTATTTATAGACAATTGCTTGAAAGATCTTAAAGAGAGTGCATTTGGATTAAGAATGAATGATCTGACCGTCAAATGCCTCCTATACGCCGATGATCAGGTTATATTAGCATCATCGGAGGAGGAGTTGCAGGCGATGGTTAATATTATGAATGATGCTCTACAAAGCAAAGGAATGAAAATTAATGTAGATAAGACGAAAGTTATGGTTTTTGAAAGAGAAGAAAGTATGTCGGATTGCAAAGTTCTGATTGAAGGAGAAAGAGTGGAACAAGTGAAAGAGTTTGTATATTTGGGTTCAAAATTTTCGAGAGACGGAAAGTACGACTGTGATATTGAACGAAGAGCGTTGGCAGGAAATAAATTATATGGGGCCCTGCATAACTTTATGTGCAGCCAGAATGTTTCTAAAAAGGGACGACTGGCTGTACATAGAGGAGTACTGGTACCGACACTTATGTACGGTAGTGAATGTTGGGTCTGGCAGAAGAAGCATGAAAATAAGATAAATGCTGTTGAAATGAAAAGTTTGAGAAGTATAGCTGGAGTGACTTTGATGGACAAACTAAGAAACAACGTGATAAGAGAACGTTGCGGTGTGGTAGAAGATGTAGTGACAAAGATAGAGAAAGGGATGCTTAGATGGTTTGGACACGTAGAGAGGATGGATGAAAGAAGATTGACGAAACAGATTTATGAGGCGAGTGTGAATGGGTAAGCCGGTAAGGGTCGACGTAGGCGAACGTATTACGATCAGATCGAAATCGTTTTGAGGAAAGGCCACGTCAAAAGTACCCGCAACCGACGAGCTTGTATGAAAACACTAATGAAAGTAGAGGAAGCTAAAGATGTGTGTCAGGATCGTAGCAAGTGGAAAGATGTGGTCTCTGCCTACCCCTATGGGAAAGAGGCGTGACTCTATGTATGTATGTAATTGTTACTTTGCTTATCTTTCTTATTATACATCATGTTAACTATAGTAAGTCATTTATATAAAATGTTGCTATGCCCGTTTGTGTATATTAAACATAGTGTATATAAACTAAGATGACGTTGGGTTTCTTTTTATTTTTTTAGCTTATAAAAGAAACTAGCATTCATAATATTACGAGTACTATTAGTTGAAAAACAATTTGAGATGCAGCGGTATCGCGAATAAGTTTGTCTTTGGGCGGTATGATCGTGATTATGTTATGTTTGTGCCATGGTGCCCTAGTGGTCGCGTCGTCAGGATTTTCGAGGACGAGTGTCGGTCCGCGAGTCAAATTTTAGCGGCGAGGTTAAAAAGCTGCTTATGAATTGCTTAAGAAAATCTACCGCTCCATCTCATCCCATGGGTGTCGTAAAAGTCGACAGAGGGAAAATGAAAACCGGGAGATGGGCAGCAGCAGCTTCCTGGAACAAATCCCCCGAAAATGAGAGCTACAAACTTTTGTGGCAATCTATGGGGGAGACCTATGTTCAGCTGTGGGCTGTGATAGGCTGAAATGATGATGATGATGATGATGATGATGATGATGATGACGTAACTGCTACTTATCTATTGCGATAACGACATCGCGATAAAGAATCGGTTAGTCACCTAATTCACCACCCGCATTACATAAGCAGCCGTTTGCGAAAATGTCGATAGCAAACTTCAACTTCAAGTAGATTTATACTTTAAGTACTAGATTTAAAGATATTTAAAAGTGGTTAATTTGATACGTTTGTTTGTTCATTAAGCAGTGCAAAGCTATTATTATTTTTGATTATTTCTAACTGTTTTGAATGCGCATCTTAGCAAGTTAACTTTCTTTCCTTCAGTATAATAGATTTCTGCAAAGTAACGTCTGATTCTGTCGACTACATAATAGTAAGATTAACTAGTGTCACTGTAAATTAGTTATTTAAGTTTATGTCATGATAAATCATGATTAAATATAAGTTAGTTATCAGGTCTAGTTGGAACAACACATCCTAGCGCCACTTGTACGAGAGCTGTGCTTTTTCTTTTTTTTACTTCTAAACAGTCAACTCTTTTCGTTTATTTTGGTGAATTTGTTATCACCAAAACTTCTCCTTCAGCAATTAATAATAATTTGCTGCCTGCTGCTACTTATTTTAAGTCAGGCATAAATAAAATTATTATTAATATTTCTAGGAGGTTTCGAGATATTTCTTAATGCTATATTTATGCTCCCATCACACGGGACATACTGCACAACAAATGTTTAATAAAGTTAATAGAATCAGGCGTTACTTTGCGGAAATCCATTATAATGAAGGAAGGTAAGTTACTTTGCTAAGATCCGCATGCAAAATATAAAAATGGTGTATCTTACCTAGTTTTATGAAGAGCACCACCCGCCCTCCCTCAGTAGCGTGCACAAGCAAACTATCACCGCCACCAGGAACCGCCACCAGGCACCCTCCACCAACCACTACAATACCACCACTAGATAATATACACCACTGAAGTCGAGAACACGACACGTGTTTCGCCCCAAAACGAGGCACTATCAAGCGTCATAGAGTCTACGACAGACGGCCGCCGATCGATGCCTCATAAAAGGATGTCATTCGTATCGTGAGTGCGTTATATAGACACAAGTTTCACATGCACAACACAACTAGACCCTAAAACAAACAATTTGTAATTGCCCGGCCCCAGCTGGGATTCGAACCCAGTACTCGCGGCGTAGAAACTACTCTGACATTGAGGCCACGAGGCCGTCAAAAATACATTTTTTAAAAGTTACATAAAGTAACAAAAGGTCTCTTCTCTTTTTATAAAGGGTTTCCGAGCGTTGAAGAGTACGCCACACTGCTCCAAATATGACGGTTTACTCACGATGTTTTCCTTCTCCGCCGAGCAGGTTATAACACAACACTTAAAATTGTAATTTACAATTTTAATGTTGCCGGCACTGGCGATCGAACTTACGTCACTCGCATACTATGAAATTCAAAGTAGTCTACTCCTGAGCTACCAAGTTATCAAGTCACGTAAGAAGTATTTAAAATTATATTTGATTTGGTCTGCAAAGCAAATAGTAAATTAATCGATTACAGACGTCACTGAAAATGGATTAAACGTGCACTTAGTGTCAATAATTGCTCCCGATTGCCCAATTACAGCGTTGGGGGAAGCAGTACAAATATGTGCACGAAATGACACTGCAATTAATAGGATCACTGGAAATTTCTGTACGTTTTATTCGTCTGGAATCAAATGAAATTGAATGAAAATTCATTTTTCTACGTAAGAAATATTCCTATGGTCAACTTCCAGATTCATCATAATACCAGCTCCATGCTACCATATTATTGCATTGTCATCCGATTTATATAATATGTATGAAAATTTCAGCTCACTCGAATAACGGGAAGTGGGTCAAATTTAACGTGTAAAATTTGATTACCCACAGACTGACACCACGACATATGAAACTAAATAAAATCTTCTAAAACACGTTGATAATGTATTTACATATAACATACATATACACCTATAACTTGAAAATAATAAAAAGTTTTAACAATTTGACTTATTTTATTACGTCAAGCAAATATTGTTTTTGCATAGGACTATCGTATCCTTGTTAATTCTTATTTTTAGTCTAAATTGGGGCAACATATTTATACAAATTTATAATTGTGCGTGATGTTAGTAATTTTGGCAGCCGCTTACAAAAATGTCATGTTAGGTACTTATGAGTAACTTTCGTAAATTTTATTACCCCCAGTTTATCAAAAAAATACTTTCAATATATTATTTTTTTAATAAGTAATGTACAATTTTTGTATTTTAATCACCAAATGCCTTCGGCAAATGGGGGCTTTTTAGTCTAAGCCTTTTTTTTTACATGGGGAAATGCCTTACGCATACCCGCCTTCACAGGGGGAAGGACGGATTATGTCGGACTTGCACCGACTAAAACCCCATGGTGTTCCGCCATCGCCGCATGTCGGCAGGGCCACGGGAACGCTCACGCACACATCCGCGACCCCACCGGCGCCGGCCGCCTGTTATCGGCAGCCCCTCCTCGGGAGAGGATAATCCTCTCCTGTCTCCTTCCTAGTAAGGCGCGCCGGAACACGCGACGCGCCTTCCAACACGGCCTCCCTTTGCTGTGCGCAACGGACCCCCCCGAGTCCGCCACGCGGAGGCCACGGGGCCAGGAAACTTGCTCTCGGAAGCACTAGTCTTCCCGGTCCCTGCGACGGATTTGGTCTGTGGCTCCGTCGCCAACCACGTTACGGCCGCGGAGGATAGGGAGAGAGGCAACGAAACACCAACACTCCTCTTCCGCCGCGGCCCCACCACCGCCGCAACTACGGTGCGGCCCCGCCAAAGTCGCGGGGGACAGGGAGAGAGGCAACGCAACACCTACACTCCTCTTCCCCTTCGACTCCACTTCGGCTGCGAAGGGCAGGGTGAGTAGTGCCGACTCACTCCTCCCCCCAGCAGTCCACCAACACCGCATCCGCGGTACGGCCTCGCCAGAGTCGCGGAGGACAGGGAGAGAGGCAACGATACACCTACACTCCTCTTCCCCCGCGACTCCACCTCGGCTGCGGAGGGCAGCGTACTGCTCCCCCCAGCAGTCCACCCCTTCGCATCCAGAGCGGGCCTGCGCAGCCCACTCGGAGCGACCTCCTCGGGTCAGCCTGAGGCAACAGGCCGACCGGGTTCCTCTTAGCTTCACCGTGGGTGACCAAGCCACAGTCACTAAGCCCCCCCGTCACAACAAGGCGAGAACCCATTCGGGGGGGTTTTAGTCTAAGCCTAAGTCAAGCCGTGGATTGTGGCATGCTAATCACCACAACCTTTGCTTGAAATAAATAGTGAGACTGTCTGGTGACATGTATGATACTTGTGTACTGTGCTATGGCGTATGCACAATGTACACCGATGATATGTTCTGCATACATACAGTCACGCCTCTTTCCCATATGAGGGGTAGGCATTGCTCATACACGTAGCTTACTGTTCGCCCCCGCGGTAAACGAGACGTGGCGGATGGCGAACCACTTCGCCGCCATTTTGGTAGGAGTCAAAATAAAATCTTACTCTCTTTTGCGTTTCTTGGAGCACTTTAGTGCACTTTAGCACTCTAGGACTTTAGCACGAATAAAGGCTGCCCGTACAATATTGCATCGCAATCGCATCTTACGACACCTAGGTAGGAAAGAGGTACTGCAAATATAAATCACCCACCTTCTGATTTTACGACGTCATAGATATAATGGCAGAATCTCTAGCCAACCCCAGAACTGTGGCCAATGACCTTTGTGGTGTGGCGCGCGGTTTCTTTAGATAAATATAATTGAAATGAAAATCATTTCTCAACGATCATGTTATTCCTATACCGCTAGTTCTTGACAACGAATATGTATTATCGAACTAATTGTTTAATAAATTTTTATTAATTTTTATTAATAATTTAATTTTAAGTTTTTAAAGTTTAATTTATCCTAATCCTTTCTCAAAGTCTGGCAACGCACCCGGAATACCTCTTGTACTGCGGATGTTCATAGACGTCGGTGATCACTTACCATCATGTGTGCCGCTTGCACGTTTGCTCCCTCTTCTATAGAAAAAGGTAAGCCCATTATGACCATGACTAAAGAATACAATATTAAACAACTTAAGATTACGTTATTACAAAAAGAGTTCAGCACTCACTATAAAATCAGAAGAGTCAGTCAGTTTTTCCTGATTAAAAAGGAGTTTTACTGATAGATTATAAAAAAATAGAGTCACCATAATTATTGGAAAATACGAAAACTACACGTCGATATTAGTTAAACCAAAGAAAGCATTGGACGAAAAAATTGGGTTGAAAGGCGAGTGTTGGTTTTGCAAATAATGCGCCGGGTTTTTGACGGAAATAAGGTTGTGCGGTGCTGGCGTAGTAAAATCTGTGTGTCGTAAGAGTCGACTTGGGGAAATGTCTGTAAAATGTTATGGCTTCCGATAAGTGGCCTAACCGTCTCCAAACTAAATAATAAAAATGCACAGACCCGTGACCCAGGCAGCAGTGTCTAAGCGAGAAGAGAGATCGCCAATCCGCCTGTGAAACGTGATGATTTTTGTAAACCCTACCTTCTTAAGAGAGGCCTGTGTCCAGCAATATGTTATAAATATATTATAATGAAAAAGAAGAAGAGGAAAAAAATTCAGATTAACCTTATACACAGGAATATGGATGATTTAAAGTAAAGCGATTTGGGGAAAGTTCGTTAATAGTATCAGAAGCACAATAGTCTCAAGATTATCTCCTCTCCCGGATTTAAAATGTGCAATTTGTGTCATTATCACCAGTAAATAGTCCATTGAATACAAGCTTAGTTGTGAGCAATTTCTAATATAGGCAGAACATTTTATTAATGGCCGATTCGCAACCGCGGCACCAGACATCTTGCATTTTAGACAGTCTCTATTATATTAACGTTCCAGCATTGTTAAATTATAAATGAAACTCTTTTCAATAGATATATTGATATAAAAATTTGTCTTGAAAAAAGTAGATCTTGGAGAACTGTCACTATTGTGTACTAGACTCTAAGTACTAGAGTTCGTAACATCTGATATTTTGGGTTTAAAGATCTTTATTTTCTCATACAAATATAAAAATTTTCTTAAAGAGAAAATACATTTTTCAATTTACAACGGTTTTTTTTTTTTTTTTTTTTTTTTTTTTTTTTTTTTTTTTTTTTTTTTTTTTTTTTTTCTAGATTTCAGAAGACAATGTTTTCAAGTGTAACATAAGCTTTTTTTTTGAACATTCCAAGAGTGTCACTATCTTTTATATATATTATTTGGGAGGTTATTAAACAGTTGTGCTCCTTCGTAAAGTATGCTGCGTTTGCCATACGTTGTTCTTGGACAGTAAAGTTCTATTTTGTTTTTATTGCGTAAATTGTGTTTATATGTTCTTTTATTTAGAGTGATTTCAATATGTATATCTTTTTTTAAAATCTTTCTTACCAATAGGCATGTTTTGTATGTATAAAGTTGGGTTAGGTTAAACAAGTTTGTTTTACTGTACACAATGTTTGTGGGTGTTAAATAGTAATAATTATATAATATTTTTATAAGTTTGTTTTGTGTTGTCTGTAACATTTGGAGGTTTGATTTTGCAGCACAGCCCCAGATTTCGATGAGATATTCTAAATTTGATTTTACTAAAGCATTATAGATCACGGCACGCATTTTATAGGGAATGCAGTGGTTTATTTTGTGTAGTGCACCAGTAAGTGGTATAATTTTCGCTCTAACAGAATCGATGTGAGCTTTCCATGTCAATTTATCATCCAAAATTAGACCTAAGTATTTTTCTTGTTTAGATTTTCTTATTTGTACATTGTTAATTGTTAGCATTGGGTAGCCAGTAATTTTTTTATTTTTTGCGGCATTCCAGATTTTTCTGGAACCATGCACTAATAATGTTAAGATCTTATTGTGCTTGAGTTATGGTTTCTTGAATTTTGTGTCCAAAATAAAAAAGGCATGTGTCATCAGCGTACAGTGTAATGTTTCCTGAAAGTCCTATATTGGTTATATTATTAATATAAACTAAAAACAGTAATGGACCGATAATCGAACCCTGAGGAATGCCAAAAGTAATTTTTTGAGGACTACTTTCATAACCGCCTATTTTTACTATTTGATATCTATCGGTCAAATATGATTTGTAAATTTGAAGAGCTTTTTCAGTAACACCTATTTCAATTAGTTTATTTATAAGTATGGAATGGCTAACGGTGTCAAAAGCTTTCTGTAAATCTATGAAAATACCGAGCGCTATGTGTTTATTATCAATATCAGTTTTAATTTTTGTCACCTACATTTTTATTTTGTTTATATTAATCATAAATGAAGAGCCGTGGTAGCTCAGGGGCTAAGCGCTCGCTTTAAATTTCATAGTACGCGAGTGACCTGCGTTCGATTCCCGGTGCCGGCACCACTAAAATTGTTAATTGCAATTTTAAGTGCTGATTTACCACGTGCTCGGCGGTGAAGGAAAACATCGTGAGGAAACCTGCATGTCTGAGAAATAAAAAATATTTCGAAGGCATGTGAAGTCCGCCAACCCGCGATGGAGCGGCATGGCGGATTCTTCCTAGCTCCAAAATCCTCTCAGAAATGAGAGTAGGCCTGTGCTCAGCAGTGGGACATTTATAGGCTGAAACTTTACTCTTTTTTACTTAATCATAAATGTAGATGTGATAATGATTTGTTACTTCGAATTTTATTAATATCTTTATATCTGTGATAGACAGAAATGCTGAACCGTGAGTTAAATTATAAACAGCAATATCTGAAATGAAAATATGCGGTGTACAACAATGTTGAATCAGAGAACCTCAAAAACCGCATAATGGTTTGGATGTTAGCCAAACTCGCTATCATTTCTACTAAAATCTTCGCAAAATATTACGTTTTTAAATTGGTAGCAGATTATTCAAAATACAGTTACTAAGCCTGAATTGAATTCTTGCTCTAATTTTCGCAGTACAGAAACTATTCGTCATTTTAAAATTCCTTCAAAATTTTAATTTAATATTTTATTTACTTGTACCTTCAAAGAAGTTCGTTATAGATTTTTTTTTATTGTGTAAAGTGACGAAACGAGCAAAACGTTCACCTGATGGTAAGTGGAACGTCCGCCCTCAACAAATGCTGTGTCACCCAGAATATTTCTGTGTGACACCACACTACGCACGTCACCCTGAGACATCAGTTCTTAAGTCTCAAATGCCCAGTGATTATGCTAGCTCACAGTGCCCTTCAAACCGAAACACAGTAATGTTTGCACACTACTGCTTCACGGCAGAATAACTGGCCTATACAGGAATCCTACCACTGGTGGTTTTAATCCTTCACATTAAACATCAAGTGTGAGACTATAACATCATATAATGAATACCTGTACTTGAGATTTTAATTAAGGTATAACTGAATTAGTAGAACAATTAAACATGCATACTTAGCATGAATCATCGCTAATATACAAAGAGACCACTGACTTTACCAACTGAAATTATATAAATATATCAAATCGTTATAAAGAAAACGACAAAAATATTGTGTTACGAGTACATTTACTAATTATTAGTTATTTAATGAATGTGAATTTATTAAATATTTTGGTCCTTCAACGTTCACACAAACAGTTATAATATAAAAAAAATATTACTATATCATATTTATTTATAATGACATGATTTAAAAAAAAATTCAAAAAGGCTACCCTGAATTGTTCATTGTTCAAACCCTATTAAACTAGCTGCATTATCAATTTTTATGGCCAGTGACAAGCGTTGAAACAAAAAACATCCAGAGCGGGCGTCATAACCTCTCTAAACACCTACCAATCTTCACGACAAAACTCTCCTCTCCTCAAAAGCCTCTGGTCTCCAAGCGCTCGCCGTTTAAACTGCAAACGGCAGAAAGTGATACAAAGATCATACATTAACATATTTAACATGCTTTGCCCTTGTTTTCGCGGCTGTTTTGTCATCAGCTCCTTCAACGCAAATTGTGTCTTTGAGTAGCAAAAGTGATGCAGGTGGCTCAGGACCGTGCGTTGTGGCAATCTATAAGGAAGGCCTAAGTTAGTTAGGAGTGGAGTGAGATAGGCTGAAATGATGATGATGATGATGATGATGTTGATGATATGGTGAATACAGCGCATGAAGCTCCCGATTCAAGCATCGTTACTAATCTAAAACATGCCAACTGTGGCTCTAGAAGAAGTTCTCAATAATTCTATTATGTACATCACCCTATTCTCTTTGTATTTCTGAATTGATTGGAAAACACTGCTAAGGATATTGTTTAGACCGCTCCGTCAATGCTACGTCGGCGAATGAAATATTGAATTCATTACCATTAACGAAGAGTATTTGAGTAACTAGATTCAAAACTCCGTGTGCCAACACAAGGAGCCTAAACAGAGCAGTATCTTGTAGCCGTCGAATTTCAAGGACACCATTGCCTATCATTTAATGTGACGTTCAAAATATTATTTTAAGTAAGAATCATAAACGGAAAAGTCTTTTGGAAAAATCCATATGTGAGAAGTTATAAGCGATTACGTAAACCTTGGCAAAGCAAAAAAATTCCGCAAAAGAACTAGGACAACAAAAGCAGAAAGTTTATGCAAAGGTGTCATTGATGAGAAACTGCTGTTTCGTCATCTGTAGCAGAAATGGTACTCTCTCGGGAAATATAGGTGCTACCAATAACACTAATTTATCTTTATTTACCATCTCACCATCAAGGCTAACCTGACAGAGTTTCTGAAACCCAGAAAAGCTTTGGTCTAGATTTTGGTTGCAAATGTAAAATTGTCATTTTTCCGTATTGATCTCTATTCGTTTTGCATGAATAAATTGTCTTAAGATTTGAAAACAAAAGTGGGATCTCGTTTGAGATAGTATCGGAATTTCCACCAATAACCCCGTCATCCAACTTCCATACATTTGGTGGAGACTGTTTTGATGATATTATTTAATGAATCGCTAAACCAAAAATCAACGGTCCCAACAGATCTCCGTGCTGAGATCTTTGAGATCTTCACCTGAGTCAAAATAGAAGATTCATAATAAAAAGCCTACTTAGTGACGAATATCACTGACGCCAAAAAAGGATAAAGAGAAGGAATATGTTCTATCACTTCATTGAGGATAACATCCTTTTCTACATTATTAAAAGCTTAATTTTAATAATCACAGCATTGGAAATATCAATGTTGAAGTGAACGAATGCGTAGCATGTATTACATGCCAAAGCCAAGCTGGTGTGGCTGAAGGTAGGCTGATATTTTTTCCTCTAACATCTAACGTACTTGTTTAGCTACTTCTCGACGGAAAACACTACCTATAGCCATAGGTCTAATCTCTCTCGTTTTCGTTATTGGTAAATCATCAAGAGTAACGTTATTTGGATATGACACTATTATCACAGTTTGTAGAATTAGACGTGACGTTTTGTGTTTCTAAATTTTTAACTCCGTGCTACAAAATGGCGTGATGAGTAAAATCGATACGGGCAAGGCATATAATAAAGAATATAATGAAAGCATATAATTGCGGGAGGGTTATACATATCTTAATAAAAACAAAACAATTTATTTTAAATAATCAAAAATCAATAATATTATATTTCACGACAGCCATGCTTAGAAATTGTGAACCTAGTATATGCTGTCTTTTGACAATCTATCACGTTAAGTTTTAGTCCAAAATTCAACACTTATTAAGAACGAAAACAAGGTCCAATTTAATACACTAAATCATTTCGGAGTTGTAGACAATAGTACAGGCTCCAAACAAATTATTGGTCGTACCTGTAAATTCTCTGTAATTTTTTTAACTGTGATCACTCTAACACTGTTAAAACACAAATTCACAACTTTTATTTTATTAAAATGATTGAATAACGGAGTCAATGCTTACGTCTAAACGTGTCTCGAAGAGCTATTATTATAAATATGATTTTGCATGGCTATCACAAATCATTAGTAAATGTTCGCATGGTACAATAGACTAGATTTAACCCGCAATTTTTTACAATAACCACGATCCAAGACGGTAAAGCTGGATAGATAATTTGGACAGGGCGTTTCTAAATCTGTAATAAAAATCATACTTGTTTATTGAATAAACTACCTCTTTATTTATTACTGAGGATTCTATGGAGTCTATGTCATACATTTTATATTTACGATATTACATAATTTTACCAATTCATAATTTTTGAACACCTAAATGCGACGCAGCTTATTAAAAATGAGCTCGATATTCTCATCACGTGCGTTATAGCCGTAAACCATTCTTTAAATTTTCGCAAACTTCTGAAATTTTAAAGAATACCCTATTCCTATGTAGTAAAGTGCCATTTTGAAAAATATTTCACCAAGATATATTCAAAGTTTTCAAAGTTAAGCTTTACTATATCCTAATGCCAGAGTGCACAAAATTTTCATTTTCCATACCATTTACCGCAAATTAATGCTAGAGATCAGTTCGTGCTTGATCGAATTTATTAGGGGGATTTGCACCTTACCTATGCTAGGAAAACTAATTAGAGTTATTAGAATTCAGAGAATTGCTTTAAAAAAATTAAGGTTCTTTATATTGGTAATATTTGAAATATTACCAATCTAAAGAACCTTAATTAAGCTAAAATGATCTACATACATAAGATCACGACTGTATCCCATAAGGGGTAGTCAGAGACTGGGCACTCACTGCAAAAACAGATGACTGCCACAATCCACGTTTCACCAAAACAATATAATGCACTTGGTGTGATAGGTGGTGAGCCCATCGCCACCATGCGCTGTTTGGTGCACAGTGCAGTTTAATTCCTTACTCGCCTTTTACGAGATCCATTGGATGAGATGGAGTGGTAGTATTCTTTTAACGAGCCGCCACAACACGGCTAATGATTTACTTTCATCTATATACTACTACTATTACAAATATGATAGTATCTTTTCTGAAGCTATTTCGTGCTATATTACGTCACAACTAGAAGCACTCTAGTTGCGACGTAATTAAAGTAAAGAAGAGAAATATTTAATAAACTATTCAGCATGCCTTCGCAGGCAATTCAGTGACTATGTAAGTTTATATGAGTAATTTCGCCAACAAGTTTTCGTATATTCACAAACTATATGAGAAGTTTCTTCATTAAATATAGATATTTATTTTAAGGAGGCCGTGAAGCAGTAGTGTGCAAACATTACTGTGTTTCGGTTTGAAGGGCACTGTGAGCCAGCGTATCACTGGGCATATGAGACTTAAGAACTGATGTCTCAGGGTCATAGGCAGAGTGTGGTGTCACACAGAAATTTTCTGGGTGACACAGCATTTTTATGAGCAGACGTTGCACTTACCATCAGGTCAACGTTTTGCTCGTTTCATCACTTTATCCAATACTAGCGATCCGCCCCGGCGTCGCACGGGTAGATAGATATTAGAAAGATAAATTAGTACTTTAGTTGGACAAATAGAACAACCACAATTCCTTATACTAACATTTTTTGTAGCGACTATTCTCATCGGCGGCTCTGCGGCTGGTCAGATAAGATTACGTTATTTTCCCATAATAATGTCTTATTTATGGGAACATAGGCCATGAAATATATAGCTAATATTTGATGTCGTGGTAGCAAAACAAAACGACCGCTCTCGACCGCTGCGCAAAGGGAGCCGCGCACCTCGATGATGACCAAGTCGCATGAAGCCGGGCAGAGGCGTGGCGTTCGGGAGACACCGCGGCCGCTGTATTTTTTAAAGAGCGTTTTATAGTTTTAAATTAAAGAAAATATATAATGAAAGTTACAAACGACTATTCAATTGTTTCTAGTTTACAAAAAATAATATAAAATAATAATAGTATGTGGGTAAGTAATAAATAGATCTTAGTCTATTCGCGAGTAGCGCGGGTAGGCGTGGGGCTGTTCGATCACACCGCGGCAAAAAACACTCGTTCTCGCGCTCTGGTGCAGAACGGACCTATTTTTGACCGCGCTCCATGCGCAATCAAGCTGAAAAATCATACTCGTTATGGACAGTTGTCTGTAAACGCCCGTTGTCACAGTTGTGGATAGTGGCCAACACCCGCTCCCGTAGCGGTGTGTTTGGTTATACTTCGTACGTGCCTTCGCCGATCGTGTCCCTCGAAGTGGAAGTGTTGTGCTTCGTGGTGTTGTGCGAACGTGAAAGTTACGTGAGAGCGTTCCTGTATTGCGTCGGCTTGCTGGTGAAAACCGTAAGTAGAGTGCATACACACATCTCGCCTCAGAGGCGGCTTTGTATTTTTGTGCCCGCTTGTTGCACTAGGCAACAGCCAGGTACACACCCTCGCGCACCTAAGGCGTAAGGCATTAGGTGAAGTTAATTTTAGCACACACCTCCCTGCTAACGTAGGGAGAATTTTTTGCATTTGTGTACACACCTCCAAATCACCCGAGTGAAATGGCGACCAAGAGCGACATTGTTTTAGCGCGTCTTGACGAATTTCTGCGCCTCGCGCACCCCGAAATCTGGGCCCAGTTTAGGTCATACCTACTGGAGTCTGACGACGTAGCAGCGGTCCGTTCGAACGCAATAATCCAGCCAAGGAGTCACGAACCAGCTTTCGACTCCGAAGGCCCGGCATCGCCGGCCTTAGAATCCGTCGTACCCACACCTGCGCACGATGACGCATCCGCACCTGTGTGCGAGACAATGGTAGGAGTAATCACCTGCCATAAAAAGACCGCGCCGACCGTGTCGGCACCGTCAGATAAAAGCGCACCTGTGGGCAATAAAACGCCCGCTAAGGGGTGCAATAAAACTACAGACACACCTGCGCTTCCCTTCCGGGAATCGCAATCCATTGTTGGGCCCGCGGCCCTTTCGGACGAGGGATCCGACATGGATTGCGAAGAATCCCGAAGTGCTCACGACGACAGCTTCACCGTCGTCGTGCGCAAAGCGAAAAAACGCGCCGCGAAAGGGGACTCCGAGCCTAACTCGGATACCACATCGCCGTCCGCTTCACGGAACCCGGCCAAGAAGGGCGTGTCAAACACACGCAAGACTATTGAAAAGTCTCTGCCCGCGCATCCCGCAGCCCAACTAAATAAAGCTCCTCCGCCGATAATCCTACAGGATAAGGCGAAATGGAACGACTTGTCATTGTGGATGACAAACAAGAAAATTGTGTGCCCGAAGGCGCAGACGGCAGTGCAAGGTATCCGCGTATACCTAAGCACAGTCAGCGACTTCAGGGCCGTCACCAGCCATTTGCGTGGAAACAATATAAGTTTCCACACTTACTCGCTCGCGGAAGAACGTAGGCTCCGCGTAGTCATCAGGGGCCTGCCCAAGGAATTGGAGACTAGCCACATACTTAGTGACCTTAAGTCACAGAACATACCTGTGTTGGAGGTGCATCGGATGCATCACCCACACAATAAGAAGTCGTACGACCTGATCCTTGCCATACTGGAATTAACTCCAGAAGGCAAGCAGGTCTTCAATGTTAAATCAATTTGCGGCCTTTCAGGCCTTTCTATTGAGGCACCCCGCAACAGGGGCATCATTGGCCAGTGCCACAGATGCCAACTGTACGGACACTCTGCCCGAAATTGTTTCGCCCGCCCTCGTTGCGTAAAATGCCTCGGGGATCACGGCACCCAGGATTGCGCTCGCACGCCAGAAGCGCAAGAGCCCCCAAGCTGCATACTCTGCGGTGAGCTGGGACACCCCGCGAATTACCGCGGGTGTAACAGAGCGCCGAGGAGTACAAAGCGCAGGGGAGGCAAGAAGAACGGCCGTAGGAAGGGCCCCGGGGCCACACAGCCTCAAACACCCGCTCCTAAACAAACGCCTAAGCCCGCGACTAAACCCGCGCCTAAACAAACGCCCGCGCCCGCTCCGGCCGCAGCGAAACCCGGTCCCGCTGACGGGACTACCGGGCAGAGCAAAAGCCAGAGCGCCGCGCCGGCGACGAACGCATGGACAAAACCGTTGCCCATGACGCAAAAGAGCGCAGCCGCCTCACGGCCCGCGCCTCAAATCGCAACGCCCAAAATACAGGGCTCGTCAAATTTCGCCGCAGATTTCTCGCTAATTTGCGGCTTCATGCGCAGCATAAATGTTGCCGAACTTTCGACTTTAGCACGCAAAATCCGCGAAGCAAAGTCTCCTCAAGACCGACTCATGGCTACCGTAGAGCACATGAACGTCATCGACGCGATTTGGACGTATCAATGCGCCTAAACATCACGCGCCGCGTCGAAAATAAAATTTTTAATTGTTACCAATGGCGTCCCATATAGGTAGGATTAAACCACGCTCTCTGACTGTCTCGTATTTTAACGCAAACGGTCTTAAGACGCAGTTAGTTGAAGTCGCGAATTTCCTTCGTGACAACGACATCGACGTTATGCTAGTGCAAGAGACTTTCTTAAAACCTAGTATGCGCGATCCAAAGATTGCCAATTACAAATGCATCCGAAATGACAGAGCGACCGCGAAAGGCGGCACTCTGATCTACTATAAAAAGTCCTTGCACTGTATCGCGCTCGATACACCCGACTTAGTTAATATAGAAACTTCCGCGTGTAGGTTAGCAATGACCGGCCATAGGCCGCTTGTACTAGCATCAGTCTACCTCTCGCCATCCAAACAATTATTAGAATCAGACCTAAAATCCCTACTAGATTTAGGCCGTTCTTTATTCTCGCCGGAGACTTGAACAGCAAGCACGGCAGTTGGAATTCCAACGCAAATAACACAAACGGTAATATACTGTACAGATTAGCGGAGAGCCATAACGTAAACGTTATAGCCCCCGAAACACCAACCAGAGTTCCGACGCAGTTAAATCAGCAGCCGGACACTCTCGATGTAGCCATTATTAAGGACGTGAACTTAGAAATAGACTCTTTAGTTACGCTTCACGAACTTGAGTCGGACCACCGTCCGGTCATTTTTAAGCTGGGCCGGCCAAATGGTGAGGTCACACAGACCAAAACCATTGTGGACTGGCGTACCCTCGGGGTCAAACTCGAGGCTACGAGCTCCCAGCACTTGGATGAAATACCAGATATTATCGACTCGCCAGAGGTAGCCTGTCGAGCGATAAAATCATTCTCAAGTCATCTCAAAACAGTCGTCGGAGAATCCTCCCGGACGGTTACGGTGTCGAGCGATCGACGCTGCAATCTACCGGCGGACCTCCGACGCCTGATTAGAGAAAAGCACCGTGCGGTCAAAGCGCACGACAGATATAGAACAGACGCGAATAGACTCAGACTGCGCCTCCTACAAAGGGATGTTAAAGAGCGCTTATCTGAGTACACTAAAGATAGCTGGGACACTATGCTTGGAGAAATCGAGCCATCGCACACTGCCTACTGGCAGTTGGCACGATCTCTCAAAGCAGAGCCGGTCTCACCCATGCCGCCACTTATTAGATCGAACGACAACTCGCTCGCCTTCGACGACAGCGAAAAAGCCGAATGCCTTGCAGACAGTCTAGAGAGCCAATGCACTCCGTCTCTCGCGCCTGCGGATCCCGACCACCTGCAGCAGGTGGCCGCGGAACTCGAACGCAGGGCTGCCATACCACCAGTGGGCGAACCACTGACTCCAGTGACTCTCGACGAAGTCACGAAGATTGTTAAAAATCTTAAAAATCGATCCGCGCCCGGCCTCGATGGCATAAACAACAGGGTGATCAAATGTCTAACTATGCCGCTATTGTGTCTGTTAGTCAGTATTTTCAACGCGCTCCTCTCCAGCTGCTCCTTCCCGGACGACTGGAAGGAAGCGGACGTTATAGGTATTCCGAAGCCTCACAAGCCGAAGAACATCCCGTCCAATTATCGCCCAATAAGTCTCCTCAACTCGATGGCCAAGATTTATGAGCGAATAATCCTTAGTCGATTAAAAGACTAAGTCCTTAATAATAACATCCTTCCAGACGAGCAGTTCGGCTTTCGCCCCGAACACTCGTGTACCCATCAAGTGCACCGCCTAACGGAGCACATATTAGAAAACTTTCACGACCGCCCTAAGCCAGTAGGCACAGGGGCCTTATTTTTCGATGTCGCAAAGGCATTCGACAAAGTCTGGCACGACGGCTTGTATTACAAGTTGTATCACACAAAAGTGCCGGACAGACTCGTGAACATCATACGAGCCTTCTTGTCCAATCGCCTATTTCGCTTCCGGGTAGAGGGAACGCGCTCCTCAAGCCGCCCTCTCCGTGCGGGTGTCCCTCAGGGCTCCTGCCTCTCTCCACTCCTTTTCTCGCTATACACTAGCGATATACCTAAAGACCCTAAAGTCAATCTTGCGCTTTTCGCAGATGACACGGCCCTGTATTATTCCGATAAGCACAAGGGCCGCATAACGATTCAGCTCCAAGCCGCAGCCGATCGCCTAGGCGAATGGTTCCGGAAATGGAGAATAGAGGTTAACCCCGAGAAAAGTGTAGCAATATACTTCTCGAGGGGCACGCCTAAGCCAGCTAGACGTTACCACACAATCGGCAACAATCAGCTAGGCTCGATCACCCTGTTCGGATGCCCTATTCCCTGGGAAAAGAGCGTCAAATACCTCGGGGTCACGTTAGACGCAGCGATGTCGTTCGCTGCTCACATTAAGAACGTGCGTAACAGGGCGGCTTTTATCGCAAGCCGTGTATATCCGTTAACTTGCTCTTCAAGCAAAATGTGCTTAAGACACAAACTTCGCCTCTACAAGACATGCATTAGACCCGTAATGTCCTATGTATGTGTCGCGTTCGCACACGCGACGGGCAATCATATAAAGAAATTGCAGACGGTGCAAAATAGATTCTTGCGAAGTGCCACCGGAGCCGGCTGGTACCAACGCAATGTCGACCTTCACAGCGACTGTGAAATGCCCGTACTCTCTGAACACTTCAGAGAAGTATCACGGCGGTTTTTCGAAAAAGCCGCGGTTCATCCAAACCCGCTGGTGGTTAAAGCAGCGAATTATCGATCCGACAAAAACGCGACCGAACGCAAACGTCGACCGCGAAATGTGCTAGACGACACGGACGTCTCAGCACTCCCTGACCACGATACGGTCAGCCACGATCCGAACAACACTGTACACACAGTTAATAGTTTCAACATCACACGCACAACGTCGCGCGACCGCCGTAGAGAGCGGCGCGCAGTTCATAACACCGCGTACACCAGATACACCCGTGTTCCAGGGCGGTTCTCACCGCCCAGAGTTTCCGACACACAAGTCGACAGTCCGAACGGAGGCCCGCAGTCTCCCTCGGACGGTCATTAGATGACTTCATATAATAAATTTATGGAGATATTCACTGTAGCGCAAGCACGCTAGCGAACGCAACGGTCCGAATTTAGATGTTTAGTAGGAGTTTATATTTATGTATCTATGTTTTGGGTCAAACCAAACCTGGCACGCGGGCCCCGGGCCCGCGAGCACAGCATCCGATGAAGCTGTAAAAGCCAAAAGGCTAACAGCGATCACATCACCGAAAATAAGTAAGTCACACCGCGGCATTTTTCTTACTTTTAGCATTTTTATACCTATCGTAACTTATAAACGATAGGTCCGATTCGAATAATTTAAAGATGACTTTACATGAGTATAATCAACCTTGACTATGAAACTATTTTGTAGGAAAAGGATTAATATCATGATACGAATGTCATCATCTTTCGATTCTACCCGTGTTTTGATAGACTAATTTGAACAAAAAGCGGTTATTGTGACTTAACCATAATAGTTAGATATATAGCCTAGCGAACTTTTTTTTGAGTAATGTTGAGTACTATGAAAATGTAGTACAGTATTTCCTTTTCATTAATAGTTTTTTCAGCTCACGCCAAATAATGACTTTTATCAGTAAATTTTTGATACGTTGAGTTACATCATAGCAATTTTCGTAGGAATTTTGGTTTTTTTAAAATTTAAACACAACTCATGTGATACGGTGATAATGTAGTTGTATATAGGTAAAAGAATTTTTAAAATCGGTTCAGTAGTTTTTGAGTTAAATCATTACAACCAAACATACAAAAAATCAAATCTTTCCTCTTTATAATATTAGTTTAGAAAAAAAAAATACGTATGTTTCGGTTTCATTAAAAAATTGATGATGTTTTCTGAGATAATAATATCTCGTTAACCGTAATAAAAGCATACATTTCATTAAATATTTTTTGCGGAAGCGTGTAGTGTGCAATATCCTTTTTAATGACTTGTCTCTGCGATATACTTTCAATTGTAATATTGAAATTATCTGATGAGCCCAAAAGTCTGATAGCTAGTGTAATTACTGGGAATATGAGACTACACGCAGTGTGGTGCTTTATATCGATATTATAAATATACTGAAAAAAATCCATGGAAAATTAAAGATTGTTTCGTTACACACTTCTTCCACATTTTCTTTAGTATTTTTTTTTTATCTAAAGCTCCTTTAAACGCGCGACATTGTTCTACTTAATCTCAGACTTACAATGAGGATTATGATCACGTAGAAACTTGAGGACGCCACTGTGTTGTAAACTATCTCGGCTTAATCTTTAGAAAATATTTTCATTCAAGTCACGTCGCTAGTGATACATAAATAAAACTGTACGACACAGGCTATTTATTAACGACTTTTGTCACTGATACATACATGCATAAAATCACGACTGTATCCCATAAGGGGTAGTCAGAGACTGGGCACTCACTGCAAAAACGGATGACTCCCACAAGCACCTTATGGAATCTGCTGCCGCCAGCGGTTTTTCCGGACCGATACGACTTAGGGACCTTCAAGAAAAGAACCTATTCCTTCCTCAAAGGCCGGCAACCCATCTGCTATTCCTCTGGTATTGTAGATGTTCATGGGCGGCGGTGATCACTTACCATCAGGTGAGCCGCTTGCTCGTTTGCCTCCTCAAACATAAAAAAAAATCCACGTTTCACCAAAACAATATAATGCATTTTGTGTGATAGGTGGTGAGCCCATCGCCACCATGTCACTGATAGGAGGCAAATATTTCTAGTTGTTACTAAGTATTGTTCACAGAATTGAAAGTCTGTGTTTTTATAAGTTAATTAATCTTCAGAGCTTCTAGGATTTTTTTTCTTATATAATATATATTACGTTGTTTCTAATAATTTTCAATATTATGTTGGCTATAATATACACACATAATATACAGCTAAGGGAACCTTTGCTGATTATCCTAATGAGATAGTTAGAATATTGAACTCGCTTTCTTAAGGCTACTTTGGTGCCCTCAACGAGTCAGACCTTCAGCACAGTATAATTACTCTCCTTACTCCGTGCCTTCGTGCGTGTATGCGATGTTATTTCAGAGACCTAAAATTAAATTTTCTCTCATGATTTTGTTAATGAGTGAAAGTATTTTTTTATATTGCATAAAGTGATGAAACGAGCAAAGCGTTCACCTGATGGTAAGTGCAAATTTCTGTCTGACACAACAGTGTGTCCATCACCCTGAGACATCAGTTCTTACGTCTCATGTGCCCAGTGATTACGCTAGCTCTCAGTGCCCTTCAGACCGAAACACAGTATGTTTGTACACTACTACTTCACGACAGAATCACTGGCACTGGGGTGGTACCTACCTAGATGGATTCCTGCATAGAAATCCTACCACCAGTAATAATTTAAGCCTACATGCTTGTTTTAAAACATATATGATATGATATAAATAACTGACATGTATATGTAACAGTTAATGTTAAACAAAACCACAACCCGGCCAAGGTACAGTATTTAATATCATACACGAGCAACACATTAAACACGCAAACGCGAACAACGGGTAGATGAATTTTAGTGTTTAATAGCAAATTCTGCTCTTTTCATATATCATGAAGACATATAAAGTTACCACATGGTAAATGTAATGAAATTTTTGCTCTATCGTTCAGTAAATTATCAAAGACAAAATTTCTACGTAAGTTACAATTATTTCGATGTAAATGTATTAATATTAGTATTTTTGTCATATTAACGCGCTCATCTAAGAAAATACTAATCCTTTTTGAAAATTATTGTCTTGCATTAGTTAGTCCGTTTATTCAAAAAAGAACTAGGCTATAAATTTATGGTAAAATTAAGGAGCTGCGTTTGTGTATTACAGATATAAATTGCAAATGCACTAACACTTAGACCTTGAATAGAATTGAATAGAGTATCTATCTTCTTCTTCTACGGCAACGTGTAAAAAGTACACTGACAATGAGACATACTCCCAATGATATAAAAAAGGGAATGTAACAGCCTATAAATGTCCCACTGCTGAGCACAGGACTCCTCTCATTTCAGAGAGGCTTTTGGAGCCGAGAACAAGGTCGTCTTGAAATATCGTACCTCGTATTATATATCGTACATTTATTATTCCTGCACGTCCAGGTTTCCTCACGATGTAGTTTTACCGCCGAGTACTTGGTAAATTAGCACTTACAATTGCAGAACAATTTTAATGGTGCCGGTACCGGGGATTGCTTTCGAGTTACTCGCGTACGTTGAAATTTAAGGCGAGCGCTGACTCCTGAGCTATCGCCGCAGAACAGAAAAACAAGTTTCTTTTTCTGTTCTGCGGCTACCATGGGCCAATGATATCGACACGGTTGGGAGTTTGTGGTGCTATATGTCTGCTTTTACTAAACCCACGGCATAAATTGAAGTCATTGATTCGCCGCACCCACACGCAATTAATTAGTTCTCTTTCTTCTTCTTCTCTTCTTTTCAGCCTATCACTAGTCCACTGCTGAACATAGGCCTCCCCCATAGATTGCCACAAAAGTTTGTAGCTCTTATTTTGGGGGGGATTTGCCATAGTTGCCACGCTTGGCAGGCGGGTTGGCAACCGCAGTTTATTTTTTCAGATGTTCCAGAATGATGCTGCTGCCCATCTTTTGGTTTTCATTTTCCCTCTGTCGACTTTTACGACACCCACGGGATGAGATGGGGTGGTAGATTCCCTTAAGCCGCCACCACACGGCGATAAAATTAATTAGTTATTGATTATTAAATAAAATTTCGCAAGTATGCATACGAACAAGGTTCTCTAATCATATATCACTGAGTTATTTGAGTTCCGAAAAAAATATTTACGAAGGGAAATTTTCTAAACTCATACTCAACGCATACACCGTGTACATCCTCATGTTTATAAATAGTGATTCATATCAAGGAATACAGAGTCGATCCAATTTCTAGCGCAAGGGTGGCACTGCATTTCAATACTCTTACTAATAATAATTTAAACTTGCTTTCATTTTAGAGGCTTAGTATATCTTACTTAGGTTTTTAAACATTACCCTAATTTAAGTTGTTAATATTTAAATTTGTGAACGAGCCGCGAATCTACGCCTATCTGCCTGTTGACATATGGTCATTGAATCCTAATCCCAACCAGAAACAACGTTTGCAAAACATTTAAAATACGGATTTTTTAGTATGGTAATATAATATGGTACGAGTATGATTATCTACGAATGTATAATACTGTATTCGAATGTATTCCTTGCCCTGATCATATCGCCCCAGCACGTATCGAATATGGAAAAGTGGTTTGAACTGCATGCGAGTGGGTGTCCTAAAAAATGGAATTGCAAAAAAATATTGATGATGTTGTCCTGACCTTGCTCTGCCACATTGACACAAGAACAATCTTAAATCGAAAAGGAATAATAATGACACCTAATCAAAATCTCACCACCCCATGGGTTGACTGGGAGAAAATGCCTAAAGGCATTAAGTCCGCCCTTTGCATCCTTTTATCGTAAAGAAAGCAATAAAGATTTAAATAAATAAATAAATGACCTCTATCTACTACACTTCTAGTAGATTACACAATGATCGAAGTTAAAAAACACACACAAATGCTTATAGGATTTTGGCGGATGATATTGCCAAGGAAAAAGATAGCTACCCACTAGATCGGATAGTCTGATCTGGGAAGGACGTCTCCTCTTGCCAGTAATCTTTAGATTTTCGCAGTTTGCATCACAAAAACTTTAATAGCGCGATGTTGGATGTTTGTGATATTTCTTGAGCTTCTCATGTGACGACATAGATGTTGCCAATTGCTTTGCGAAGACAACCACTACATCTAGCCAAAGGTACAATTGTTTTTCATTCTCAATTCCAGAAAGCGTTTACTTTATAAGTCGTAAATTTTGGGACGGATAAGACATGGTCACCTCAGCTTGAAGATCGTCGGTGAATTGTTTATCGGCACGTTTCTTCATTTTGAAATCTTATCCATCAGACAAATAAGAGTATAGCTTTTAGTTTTGTTCTCTGAGCGTTATTACTTACCGCTTATTTTCGGGGTTTTGTAGTAAATAATAATCCCTTATAATTTCGTCACAGCGATTTTACTTGGAGACTATTGTCCACTTTAAAAACATAATCGATATCACAAATCTATTGCATTTACTTTTTACGTAATGCCATTTAGATGGCGCCTTATGTTGTCTTACACAAGTATACTAAATATTTGTTATAATAGCATCAAAATATACATATATAAGAAAGAAATTAAATTACATACATTTACAAGAAATATAATTACATATATGTTAGTATATTTCTTTACATTGTATCAAATTTTAAAAATATGGAGCAATGATTCCGCTCGACTGCTTATTCAATACGGGCAGTCATATACAGAGTCTTGCTGCATATTTTGCACATCAAGAAAATTGTTAGTTCAGTTGCAGATATGTTGATGAGTCGGTTGAATACTGCAGTATCATTGCCCGCCTTTTTTCTTCTTGGAAATAAGTGACGTCACGAGAAAATCGTTCATCTGATAGTAAATACAACGCCTGCTCATAAGAAATGCTGCGTCACCTAGAAAATGTTTATATATAGTATCTTATGCCCCATAAATGCACTACCTGTCAGTACCTGTTCAAATCGAAACATAGTAATGTTTGCATAGCACAGTTGACGGTAGAGTAATTGGCACTGTTTTGATACCTAGAAAGATTCCTGCACAGGAATCCTATTGCCAGTGAGTAGATATGTATATAGGTATATAAAATTACAAATATATTTCATAATTTTTAATAGGTAGTTGTGTAATGTCTGAATCGTACTTATAATTATTTTTAAGCACACACCCAAAAGTGTGCAAAACACTAGTGCACGACGCACTAGGGATGCACACCTAGGCTTTCATCCTCCCTGTCTATACCCTCTATATCATAAATATAGTGAAGTAAGGTCACACACCCCGGCAATCCACATAAAAAGAGAAAAGATAAGAAGATGGACGCGTTGAATGAATGCTGCGTTACACAAATTCAAGTCGTCGCACCCGGAGGCATTCGGTAAGCTATCGGCTGTCCCGGAATTCAGATCAGGTTACGAGGCGCTATTTAGGTCCTCCTCTAGAGCTTCAGCAGCATCATCATACGAAACAGATAGGTCATCCTCGTTGTGGAGAAGGCGAAAAACAAGCGAAAAAAGACCGCTTCTCCCGAACCCGTCAGTAACGAAACCCTCTGCCTCCACCTCGAAGCAGAGCTCTGTTATCTCAAAGCAGAGCTCTGTCGCCTCACAGCAATCTACCGCTGACTCACGGCAAGCCCCCATTGCTTCAAACAACCTTACGCTGTCCCACGACAAACCACTGCCGTCTCACGACTTGCCGCTGCGCTGGCGATCTGTAAATTTGATTTTATTTCAATTTATAAATGAAAACAACGTAAAATAATAATGCCAAATTATTGAAAAAAACTTATTTTTCACGCGCAATTATTTTTATACAACAATTTTGTAACAAATTAAGGTAAGATTACTTTCCTACGCATTCTGTATTAGGTAAAAATTCAACACGAAGAAAAGGGAATTAATTCTCCTTTGACAGGTAAGAAATCGAAAAAAATATATTTTTAGTTTGTGTATAGAAATAGGTAAATATTTCAGTTCAAAATCAATTCGTATAAGTGAAAGTAGGTATCACAACAATTTTTTTCATAATATCTTTTTAATTCGCCAGTGATATTATTGTAAGGAGACAATACATGACAAAGTTCCCGAACTTTCACACATTGTAGTCTGGAACTGTTTTGAACTGGAATTAAGACAAAAACAATGTCACTTATATGAGTTCATTAACAACGTTTACGTATGGAGACAGTCTTGATGACGCAGGAGTCAGCCTGAAGAGAGGGGCCATCGTTAATGGTCCTCGGTGACTGATCGTGAGACTAGAAAGCACGCGTTGTACCGACCATAGTCTGGTATTGTGACTGCGATCGGCTATCGATCACGATGCTGCTGTGGTTGGGAGAAGCTGGCTGCATTGTATATATCACGTCGGGGTCACCAATTTGGTGGAAAGATGTAGCGACGTCTATGTCGCCACAGCCTTATCAGTCAGCTGTTTAACACGACACGATCCTTATAATAGGAAAAGTAAAATGATGTAACATTATTTAACAGCTAATTTTGCACATATTAGAAAACTCGCACGAAAAGAATAGAAGCGGCACGATTTTTTATAACGGAGATCAGTTAAATGAAACTGATTTTACGGATTTTATTGCGTTTAATTTTAATATTTATAACCCGACGTTTCGAGTGCTTTACAGCACCCATGGTCACGGGAGGACTGAGGTGACAGATGTCCCGATGTCATAGTTAACCCGGAGTACCTTCAGCTTTTAATTATTATTATTGGTCCTATCTACGCAGAAAGAGCTTACTGTGTCTTGAAGTCTTGCAGTGGTATGCTTGTGACCATGGGTGCTGTAAAGCACTCGAAACGTCGGGTTATAAATAATAAAATTAAACGCGATAAAATCCGTAAAATTTGTTTTATTTAAATGTGTAGTGTTCGCGTAAATATAAGAAATCATTACGGAGATCAGTATCAAAATAATTCTAATACACAGTAACCTGTTACAACTTTTTTTGCGTTTAAAAAGTAAATTTATGTACCGCAAATAACTTTGAGGTTATTGATTATGCCAACAACAGTCGGCCTCGTTACTCCAATGGAGGTTAGCGAACTTCTCGTGTTGTTGAAATGTTTTTTTTTATATCAAAATTTTAATAAATAACACGTGGAGCTTTCCATACAATGTTTCCCTTCACCGTAGATTACTGTTTATGATTTAGATCAGTATGTACCTAAGACAGTCCACTGCAGGACTTAGTCTCTCCCGAGGAACATCAGTTAGCCTGATCTTCGGCTGCATCCAATCGCTGCCAGGAGTCCCACACTACGTTTGGAAAACGTAGTCTCTAGTCTTGGACGACCTTACTCTAGCAGTGGTCAGCTTTGCAACTGATACTCCATTGCCAGTTAAGCTTACTAAAATGGAAGACACAAAGGACGATTTCTTTTTAAATTACGAATTATATTTACGAGATAAACTTCTAGCATGGTTCTTACGTTATCGTTATCTACAAAACTTCGATCTATATGGCAAACCTTCGGAAGGGAAAAAGCCCCCCCTCCCCTCTCCATCATCAATGTTTGCATCGAGACCTGGGGCGGTGATTATTATATTACCATAATGGAAAAAAAAATACAAAGGGCGGACTAACCCAGAAACAATAGCTTTCAGTCAAGTCATGATGACGTGAGAAATTATGATAGGAGCAGCTATTAACATACTGGAAAAATAACAACAGGGATACTCTCAAATCCTAAACAATACACGTAATAAATACTATGAAATATAATCAACACAGACTAAAAATTAATACATTTTAGTGTATAAAAAGCCCGTACAAAAAAAAATGAATGGCGGCTCCATCGAATTATGAAAACAATTGGTAGAAAGCCTAGTTCTTTCAGGACTTAACTACTGTGATGCTGTGTATGGACCATGCCTACTGTCAAGAACAGAGCATTTAATACAACGCATACAAAATGCTTGTGCTCGCTACTGTTTTCAAGGTTCCTAGACGAAGCCACATTACCCTAATTTTAAACAGTAACAATGTTCTGAGGATGGCGGCGCGAAGAAAATTGATTGCCACAAAAAGCCCTAGATACTTATATGATAAAATAGATTGGAAGCAGACTAGGTCTCCACACCATACCATTCGGTATTCTTCTAGGCCGTTGACAACTGCTAAGCACAGGACAACTACATTCAGGGGTTGCTTTAAGCATGCCGCCACTCGATGCTGGAATGATCTCCCACCACCAATTAGGGACCTGAAAACATTCAAATCGTTTAAGTAAGCCCTATAAAAAGTTCTTCTAGATGAACAAAAAATGACCCTACTTATTGCTATGAAAGCGCTAATGAGCTCTCCTGAACTAAGGTCATATAAATCAAACAGATATTTATATACATATTTATACAAAAAATATCATAAATTAATTAAGTTCATCTAGTTGTGTACATACCTAAATCGTATGGCCCCTGAGCGAGATGGGGATTTGAAGAATTGAGGGCGGCCTGCGAGAGATTCGACATGGGTTGTCCACTCAATACTGAGCTAATTGCCGTGCTGCCTCTTACTACAGTTCTTAAAAGAATTTAGTTCCTACGTTTTGTAAGTCTTTTAAAAAAAATGTAATAAATTTTTAAGCTTGTATAGATCCATTGAAGAAAAACGAAACCATTTTTTAAATAAAACTATTCAATTCAAAAAAGTGTAAAAAGCAAAACAAGAGAAACATTTTCTTATTCAATTCCATTAGGGATCGTTTCTTGGAAATCTACGTTTGTAAAGTTTGTAATGTGGCGGCAGTACACTGCGCTCCGTTCACTCATTTCCAGTAACAAAGTGACAGTGCATAATGCATTCCGAGATAATGAATCTTTTCACTGTTGGGAAGGAAACAGAAAAACAAAATGAACACGCATTCACATTGATTTATCTGCACAAAATATTTACTCGTAGTATTGACAAACCGTTATTACAATTTATAGTCAATTTCCGTGGAAGATAGTTATATAATTTCTTTTTAAAAATACCGCTATGGAGAATGGAAAATGTTATGCAAATAATGTACAATATTTTTATACACCTCAGGATACTTACATATATTTGAGGCGTGGTAGCTCAGGGGCCAGGCGCTCGCCTCAAATTTCATCGTACGCGAGTGACCCGAGTTCGATCCCCGATGTCGGCACCTCTAAAATTGTACCACAATTTAAAGTGGTTCCTGGTAGCAGTGTTAGATTTCTTGTGCACGTTTTTGTGAGGAGGCGGTCGGTGCTCTTCAAAAACTAGGTACGGTGTAGTATATATAAGAGAACCCTGCGATTGTATCGCATCGCAAGCGAGAGCGCGTTGTACACTTGTGGTACTGCAACATCTCCTCCCCAGTAGCTGCCGTTGTCAGTATTCGAACAGAAGGTCATAATCATTAAGTTTAGTCTACTAAAAGTTTACTGTTAGTAATTCATTAATTTACACTTGAGTTCATTTAATTTCGTTTCCCCCTAGCTACTGCTGTCTCCTTCTTTTCCTACCTACTCATTTTCAAGTTCTTAGTTGTTAGCGTGCCGATCTGCTCTGGGACCGGGTGATCCAAAAGGCAAGCTTTAACCAAGCATGCAGAGCTCTGTTTGGGTGGACAAAATCTTCCCTAGCGACTCGTGGGAATGAATGGGGAGCAAGAATTTCAACTCGTGCCAAAATGGCTACGACGTGGTTCACGTCTCGTTTCCCGTGGGGGTGAAAATTGGGAAGTGGGTTACGGATATTGTATGTATGTATGTATGTATGGTACCCAGTTGTAACATTCAACAGAAAACGGTCACTTGTAGCGCTTTACGGTGTAGAACGTTCATTCTATGTGCGTCTTGTCTTTAATTAGAAGTGTTGCAGAAAAGTCTGTAAATGGTTAAAAATAAAATTATAGAGAGCTATAGATAAATAGAGATTAACAGAGCTACAAATAATAATCGTTGTTGGCAATGGATCAAGAGAAGGACAGCGCTACTAAATCTTTGCCCTCTCCTATAAAAAAACCTTCATCTTGGTAACGGAAAAGTAAATAAAATGTATTACTTTTAGTGTTAAACTAAACTACAGAAAGACGTTAAAATACGATTTGAAAGTTCTATAAGTAAGTTTTCATAATATACGACAGTAACATAGTATCATAATGGTACTGCTTTTGGTAGTAGATAGGCACCACTATGCCACTTATTTTGCCGCCAAGCGATAATGTTAAAAGCATTACTGTGTTTTTTTTTTTCATAAAAGTGACGGAACGAGCAAAACGTTCATCTGATGGTAAGTGTAACGTCTGCCCATAACAAATGCTTTGTCACCCAGACAATTACAGTGGTGTCACACAGTAATTGTCTGGGTTACTGCACTGCGCCCGTCTCCCTGAGACATCAGTTCTTAAGTCTCATATGCCCAGTAATTAGCGTAGCTCTCAGTGCCCTTCAAACCGAAACACAGTAATGTTTGCACACTACTGCTTTATGGCAGAACAACTGGCTCTGGGGTGGTACCTACCTAGACGGATTCCTGCATAGGAATCCTACCACCAGTAAATGTGTTCCGAGTGTGAGAGCACTGTAGGTAGTGAAATAACTATGAGACTTAATAACAGCATCGACTGTTGACACTGGATAAACGGTTGCTCATGAACATCCGCAATAACTGAGGAATCGCGGATGCGTCGCAGTCGTACGAGAAAGGAGTAGGCTCTTGAAGGTTCCTAAGTCGTACCGGTCCGGATACCGGCGGCAAGAAAATTCATAGAGTGGTAGTGTGTAGCGAAAAGTTCCTGAAAAGCGCAAAGCGGTGGAATGCCCACCATCGAGATCAAGTAGATGGAATGTTGTGCTTGCCGCGATGTTTAAAGTTGATAGTTCTGACTGACACCGCAACTGTACCTTCCTTTAACTTGAATTTAACAATAAACCGATGTTAAATTCAATGTAATTAAAAACAAACATGACATGAATTTAACATTGGTTTATTGTTAAATTCATGTCATGTTTGTTTCACCTGTTCACAAGTTATTAACATCTCGATAATATTCTACATAACGCCATCTATGGTAGAGTAGCAGAACCATCGACTACTGTAAATTTTGTCATCGCTAGTCGTGGGTACAAATAGCTACTCTATTTTTTTAAATACTAGCAATGCTATAAAAATTACAGACAGCAACAAAGTTTAAAAGCTGGTGCTAGGAGATGGTTCACGACAATAATAAATGGCGGGCTCAATCCTGCGACGTCATGTTTTGCAGTCCGTATCCCAAACCATTAGGCTATTGATGTATAAATATATGTAATATCCAACGCCGACATATTTATTACACTCCAACTGCCACATGCTACTTATAGGTGCATTTCTTATACTCATTGCATCTGATCCTGTATATTATTTACTTTATTATTTACAAGTGATATTATTTATTTTATTCTTATTTAATCACAAAATAGTACGAGTATGTTCAACTTTACAAGTAAAGTATGTGAAATTTTGTATACAATTTCTGGACTGATTGCAACACCACAAGCTGTGATTTTTACGAGTTTTAATTTAATAAAACAACTCTTGAATACCCAACACTAACTTACATTAAAAAAATATTGTATGAGTATTGAAAATTAATGACAGGTTTATGATTTGTTACAGTAATACATTACTGGGGGTAGGATTCCTATGTAGGATTATGTCTAGGTAGGTACCACCCCAGGGCCAGTTATTCTGCCGTGAAGCAAGCATTACTGTGTTTGGTTTGGGTTTGGCACTGTGAGCTTGGCATATAAGAACTGTGTCTCAGGGGATGGGCGCAGTGTTGTGCCATACAGAAATATTCCGGGTGACACAGCATTTGTTATGGGCGGGCATTGCACTTACTCCACCAGGTCAACGTTTTGCTCGTAACATCCCTTTCTCCAATAAAAAAATACGAGTAGTAGTTTATTCTTGAACGAGACGATTTTATCACGGTTTATTTCTGGATATTTTGTCAACATATTTTTTTAGTTCTATTTACATAGCCTAACAATGGGACCTTTCGCTCTAATGGTACGACAGTGGAAGAGTGAAATCCTTGTACCTCACCTGGGTACATTGAAGGATACAACGGGCGAACTTAATGCCTGTTAGCATTCTCTGCCAGTCAACCCAAGGCTTAGCGAAACAATGTGGCAGGTGTAAAATTTAAAAAAAACTAAATATTTGAACCTTAAAAGTTACTAACAAATATAAAATACAATTTTTTAAAAATGCTCAAAATACATATAAATAAATACATATCAATATATATTTATGATAAATAATAAACAATGATCAAGTCAGTGAAATCAATAGAGAATTAGAATATGTGAAATAGCTTTTGCTAAATAACATTCATTTTCAGAAAAACATTTGCAAAGCCATTATAGTCGTCGCGTCACGGGCTTGCATACAGTTCCGTCTCGGAAACTTCATTACCGCTAGGAACGTGACTGCGCATAATGTTCGCTGTGAAAATGCATTTCTCTCGTACTGGAAAGAAACTACAATTAATGTATTTAATGTCCAGTAATACATATTTCATTACATACTTTTTTGATTTCAGTAAGTAAAACCGGTGGTAGGATTCCTGTGCAGGAATCCAATTACGAGTACGGTAGACACCTCCGCTGTGCCAGTTATTCTGCTGCCAAGCAGTAGTGTGCTAACATTGCTGTGTTTAGGCCTGCAGGGCACTTATACCTAGTGTAATTACAAAGCATATGAGAATTAAGAACTGATATCTCAGAGCGACGACCTTAGTCTTTACTCAAATAGAACTTTACAGTTAATAATTCTGGGTGACATGGCAGCTGTTATGAGCAGACATTACACTAAACATGCAGTTTGAATTTGATTTAGTATTGCATAAACGGTAGGTTTATTTTTATTGAAGAAAGTGACGAGATGAACTCGACATTCACCGAATGATAAGTGCAACGTCGGCCCACAACAAATGCTGTGTCCCCCAGAACATTTCTATGTGGCCCCACACTGCACCCGTCACCTTGAAACATTCGTTGTTGAGTCTCATATGCCCAGTGATTACACCAGCTCTCAGTGTCCTTCACACCCAATTAAAGTATTGATTTCAATCCAATTTCGCATATATACCGCACTGAGATTAAAATGTATAATACAAACCAGTACTGTAATTACTATTCCGCTTGCCAAGCGTGATGATAATAAAAAATCCTCCATCCTCGGAAGGGCCTGTATCCTGCCGTGAACTTTCAATAGGTTGGTGAAGATGAAGATTTTGTTCTATTCAATGGACTACATAGATTAACTTTTCAAGATCTTCTGATTAATATTAAATTCAAATAATGTTATCAATCATAGTATTATTAACTTTAACACATTACTCCAGTTTTCCAGCGGATATGATCCTTACAGATTCTATCCCAATACTGGCAGACAGAGTTCTAAGGATCAGCAAGCTAAAGTGGGACTGTTCCAGCCATATACCTCGTAGAACCGATAACCGTTGATGAAGAAAGGTTCTCGCAGTCAACGCAGTGCGATCCCCCTAAAGATAGAGAACTGCACCGTTTTGCGGGAGTTCAATGAATGCAGGAGGCTCAGGGCTTTGTTTTGTGGGAAGCTATGGGGTACCAATGTTCAGCAGTGGATTTGTAACTGCCTAAAATAATCATGATATTGTTGTTATAACATTATATCGTTCAACTAGTCTGTATCGAAAATGCGATTACACCGGTCGACACAATTTTTGATCTGAGGATCTGAATTCTGAATGTACAATTTTGGTTTTATCTACGTCGCGGGAGCGAAAAGTGGGCCACGGATGTAGTCTCTGCCTGTTCTTAAAATGGATTTTTTGTTTCTTAATAAAAAAAATAAAGTATCAGCGCATAACACATATCACATATATGGTAGCCTACCTCCGATTTTATCGCATGAGCGTTGCATCGTGCATGGTTAGGTTGGGTCGAGTGAGTGCCCCTGTGTTTGCGTATACTTGCAGCACTAAAATATCTTCTGCGCAGCTGATAACTTCCGACAGTATTCGGTAGTTAAATCGGCCATGAGTACAACGCTGTTAAAATTAGTAACATTTTTGTTTCTTTTTTATATGTGATGCATCCTCTTACTGTGTAGTATCGCCCATATACAGTAAGATTTATTAGCTATATACAAGAACCCTACGTTTCATATTTATACTTATTTTTAAGCAACTTCAAAAAGGAGGACTTTCTCAATTCGTTTGTAGATAATTTTTTTTCTTGCTTTAAATTTCTTATTTCTCATTTTTAAGTGCTGATTTACCACTAGCTTCATGCTAAAGTAAAACGTCGTATTTCTAAGACATGTTAATTCTGCCAACCAACATTCGGCTCAGCAAAGCGAATACTTCCTGGCTTTAATTCTTATTAAAAATTAAAGGATTCCTGTGTTCAGTACTGGGATAAATATAGACTGTAGGACTAGTGCAATTGCTGTGATAAACGCTTGGGTCAGCGATGCTGTATCTGCCGGGTACAAAGAGCTGAGTTTTTAGTCCAAAGATATCGCGATGGTCGAAGTTGGCGAGAATGACGTCATCAGTTATCATTATTAGTTGGCTAAAACGTGTTACGGTTACGTGTTCGTTCGAACCGTAAGCATTTTATTCATTAGCACAGTCTAAATCGCGGAATAATTTCCCAGTTGGGAGTAAGCTTAATAAATTGGCTTGAAATCACCTTTAACAAGGGTGTTAAAAGTGATTGCAGGCCAATTTATTTTATCGCTAACACTCGTGAAGGGGAGCGGCCGGCCAGTTTAATATTGTAACTTTTATTACTTTTAAAAATTACGAGTGTGGCGGAATAATCAAATTTTCTTTTTATATTTCATATATATTGCAGCACCTGCGACTTTGTATGCATGTACTTTTGAATTATGTAACATCCCTCAACAGCAACTCCCTATTTTATTAATTATATTTTTCTATTTTATTTATTTATTTAATCTTAATTGTAACACCTTAATCTAAGGAATACAATGGGCGGACTTAATGCCTAGAGGCATTCTCTGCCAGTCAACCCTGGGAGACTAGAAAAGTGATGGCAGGTGCAAATATATAAAGAATGTGGAGTCTGGTTTAAAAATATAAATACTATTAAATAATAATTATATAATAATATAAATAACCAATATATATATATATAAATTATTAGATAAATACATACATACAAATAAGAAATATACTACACAAATAATACATACATAAACAAAATAAGAGGTGAAAAAAACATCAGTTCAGTTTTATATTTCTATAACATCTCTCTATTTCCGTCTAGTGGCGGCTTAAGAGAATCTACCACCCCATCTCATCCCGTGAGTGTCCTAAAAGTTGGCGGAGGGAAAATTAAAACCAGGAGATGGGCAGTAGCATCTTCCTGAAACATCTGAATAACTAAACCGCGGTTGCCAACCCGTCTGCCAAGCGTAGAGACTATGGCAAAATCCACCCAAAATGAGAGCTACCAACTTTTGGTGCAATCTATGGGGGAGGGCTATGTTTAGTAGCGGACTAGTGATAGGCTAAAATGATGATGATGATGACATGTACTCGCATGTAATGTAAGACTAGAATAGTGCTGTAATTAACAGCTTCAACGTTTTACAGTCTAGATGTCTGAATACTATTACGTTTTAGCTTCGCAATACAAAGTCGTTTTGCAAACAAGAGAAAGAGAAATTTATTATTTAGTAAAAAAAGTTATAATGTATGCGGACTTTCTGACGCACTAAGTAACTTTGTGGTGAAATATCCATTCAAAAGGTATAAGGTATTAAATTAACGACGACCGCTTGGCCTAGTGGATAGAGTACCCGATTACCATGTCGCGGAATTCGGGTTTGAATCCCGGCCGGAACCAACATTAGTACAAAAGCACAATTGTTGGTTTTTGGGTCTAGTAAAGTTGTATTTAAGTTGTTGTTGTTCAAAGTTGTTTTTTTTTTACTGTAGGCCGCATGAGGAAGCTCAGAGTCGCGCAGCGCGCTATGGTAAGGGCTATGCTCGGAGTTTCTCTGCGAGATAAAATCCGTAACGATGTTATCCGCAGCAGAACTCGAATAACCGACATAGCCCTAAGCATTAGCAAGCTGAAGTGACAATGGGCCAGCCATATAGCTCGTAGAACCGTTAGGGAAGAAAGGTTCTCGAGTGGCAACCTCGTACCGGCACACGCAGCGTAGGGCGACCCCCCACTAGATGGAGCGACAACCTGCACGGTTTTGCGGGAAGTCGATGGATGCAGGTGGCTCAAGACCGTGTTTTGTGGCAATCTACGGGGGAGGCCTATGTTCAACAGTGGACTGTAATAGGCTGAAATGATGATGATGATGATCAAAGTTGTATTTTTGTGTCTCTGACATTACATCCTGGCCCACTACCGATATTATAGCATGAGCGTTACGTTAGGCACGACTATGTTGGAACAAGTGAGTGTTTCCTGATAACTTCCAAAAGTATTCACTAGTAGTCGCAGTGATTGAAAATCAGCCAAGAGGACATCATTTGTTTGTTTATTTCTTATTCACTCACTCAATCACTCACTGACCCACGCGCTCACTTATTAATTTTTTAATTTAATATGGAACATGATCATTTTGAATACATATCTTTGACAAATAAAACATTTTTTTTTTTCTTGCGTACTAACCCATTACAGACGTAACTCATCACCGACAAAAAGAAAAACCAAAACTTCAACATATCAACCGAATTATTTAAACATTATTTAAAGTTTAACAATTTCGGTCAACTTTTAAAACTGAAATAACTGCTTCTTATTTTTTTTATATTCTATCATCATCATCAGTTCAGCCTATCACTAGTTAGGTACTGAACATCAGCCTCCCTCATAGGTTGCCACAAAAGTTTGTTGTTCTCTTTTTAGAGGGATTTTGCCATAGTTGCACAATTTTATTAACTCTATCAAATCAAAAGCGGAGAAATGCAATGATATAATGTGCATTGTGTTTTTTAATTCCCTTTATGATATAAATTCAAGTAAATATTGTAGAATGTATAAATATTATTTAGTGGTGGAAGGATTCCTATGCAGAGATCCGTCTAGGTAGGTATCACCCCAGGGTCAGTTATTACAGATTACAGAAGCAGTAGTGTGCAAACATTACTGTGTTTCGGTTTGAAGGGCACTGTGAGCTAGCGTAATCACAGGGCATATGAGGGTGATTAGCACAGAGAGGTGTCACACAGAAATATTTTCGGTGGCACAGCATTTGCTATGAAGGTGAACGTTTTGTTCATCTCATTACTTTATCAAATATATTTTTTTAATTCAATAAAAGTATATAAAATAGCCAAAAGTTATCGTCAGAAATATTCCAATCTGGTGTAGTTATTCAAATTGGCGAGTGAAAAGGGTAAAAAAATTAAATTCCGTGTTTAAATTATTAGATTTTTGATCACAGAAAAAGTTAATTCCTACTCGTATATATTTTTATTACAGAATTTTTCATTAAAAAAAATCTGTTGTAACAGTTCTGTTAGGATATATAATTATTTGTGATTAATTCTTCAGCAATATAAATGATGTTTTTTCTATGTTAATTAGTTTTCATCGTAAGTATGTTTAACATGACTCCCAGATTACCGGGAACGATGTTAAAACGGCTGAAAAAAATTGTACTCCCCGTAATACTGGCAAAGTACACAGTAAAATGCGTAGATCGGAAGGAAAATAATATTTAAAAGCTGAAGGTAACCCGGGATGACTATGACAGCTCAGTCCTCCCGTGACTATGGGTGCAGTAAACGCTCGGAACGTCGGGTTCTAAATGGTTCAAAAATTAAACGCGATGAAATCAGTTTCATTAAATTTACACAGTATAAGTTAAAATATACGAAATTAAACTTTTTTCGTAATAATAATAAATCTGACTTCACAATAACTTGATTCTTAGGCAAAAGCTTTGCAGGCGGATTGGTTCCAGGAAGATACTGCTGCCCATCTCCTGGTTTACGTTTCCCACGGGATGAGATATACTAAAACCTGTTAAACATTCTGACCAACTTATTTCTAATTTTGCATTTGCCTAGAAATCCTACCACATGTAATTGGAACATATCAAGCTGCTGGTTAAGACCGCACACTCTGTTTGCTTCCGTAAATATTCTAAATAGAGGAGCACGTTGAACGGACCACCGTACGACACAAGGGTACATTGAATAGTCTAGTGATTGGTGATATAGGGATTCTGGACGGAACCGAAAATTACACTCTCTCCAAAATGTCACAGCAATCCACCGCCAGCGATTTTTCCGGACCGATACGACTTAGGGACCTTTAATAAATGACCTTTAATAAATGACCTTTTTTCAAAGGCCGGCGAAGCATCTGCTATTCCTCTGGTATTTTAGATGTTCTTGGGCGGCGGTGATCACTTACCATCAGGTGTGCCACTTCCTCATTTGCCCCCTTTTCTATAAATAAATCTAACCGACCCTGAATCACCACACATAGGAATAATAGGTCCTGCATTATGCGACGGTCCCTTGGTGTCATCATTTTGAAAAACTTAAGACGTTCATTGTACAAAACCCTATGGGAAATGCCCATAGTTTTAAAAGTGTCAACTGTTTATGAATGAATGTTGTATTGAGGACTCCGCACAGAAGATGCGTTTTCAATTGAACTACAACTAATGGCATTTAATTAAATAAAAGTTTTATCACAACGAAAGAAAATATGTGAACAAAAAAATGCACAGCATTTAATAATTACCTTCTGTAGTAGATTAAAATTATACATAATTCAGATATAGTAATTGTAGGAAGGTACATATAACACAAACTACTAAAGGCTATTTACAAAGTATCACAGTGTAATCAAATAATACCAAGCTTTGAATTTCTTTGTGACATTCTAATGAAAAATCAATGAAATTTTTTTAATTATGAGAAATTAGTAATATTTTTTATATACATATATTTTTTAAAGGAGGAAGTGAAGAGACCTACAATACGCTTATCTGATGGTAAGTGTAACGTCTGCTCATAACAAATGGTATTTTTATATATGCTATATTGTCGCCCATAACATTTATTTTTGTCACCACGCTGTGCTGTGTCACCCTAACATCACCCCCACCCAAAACATCAGTACTTAAGTATCATATGTCCAGTAATTACACTAGTTCTCAATGCCGTTCAGACCGAAATACAGTAATGCTTGCGCACTACTGCTTCACGGCAGAATAACTGGCCTTGCGATGGTACCTAGACGGATTCCTGCTTAGAAATCCTAACATCATGAGAATATCGTTTAATACAGGTTACTGAGAAACTAACTTAGGAGCTAAGTACTCTACTAATTACTAAGTATTATTAACTGAATGTATTCAAGTGTGGTAGCAGATTAAGGGAATCTACCACCCCATCTCATTCCGTGGGTGTCGTAAAAGTCGACAGAGGGAAAATAAAAAACGGTAGATGGGCAGCAGCATCTTCCTGGAACATCTGAATAAATAAACTGCGTTTGCCAACGCGCCAGTCAAGCGTGGCAACTATGGCAAAATCCCCCCAAAATGGGAGCTACAAACTTTTGTGGCAATCTATGGGGGAGGCCTATGTTCAATAGTGGACTAGTGATAGGCTGAAATGATGATGATTCAATATTATTCTAATGATTGTGAAACAGTTACTGAAGTAATGACAATAAAGGAATTATCTTTTTTGTGATCAGGTATAAATTTTCATTCGAATCGAAATAGCCGAGGATCAATTGGTTGGAACTCGTTTAATAGGGATTAAGAATTAATTTGGCGAGAATTCGAATAGACGCGCAATTACTTTTCTTTCCAGAATGTTCAATATTCTAAAGGGGAAAATAAAAAAAAAAAAGCTGAAAACTACTTTAAAAATTATAATGATTACTAGATAACATATCTAAGTCCCACAGTATAGTTTCCAAAAATTTTTAAAATTAATAATTGAAATTACTAAAATTATCGTGTGTATTATTAACTATATGTTGACGTTTAGAGCGCCTTGCAGCACCCATAGTCACTTCGTCTCATCAGTTAAGTTCTAAAAACATAGGTATGTATATGGGCTCAACACCTATCACACCAAGTGCATTATATTGTTTTGGTGAAACGTGGATTGTGGCAGTCATCTGTTTTTGCAGTGAGTGCCCAGTCTCTGACTACCCTTTATGGGATACAGTCGTGATCGTATGTATGTATGTATGTATGTTTGTATGTATATTGGAATATCAATGCAGCACAACTGCTGATTAGTAAACTATATAACTACGAGTATTTTATTTTACTTACATTCTTCACATTTATTATTTCAATCCAAATTTATATTATGAATGCGAAAGTAACTCTCTTTGTCCCTCTCTGTTTTGTCTGTTTGTTACCTTTCACCGATGGTGACGATATTTGGCACAGAAATATCTTTTATACTGGAAATGGGCGAAGGATAATTTTTATCTCGGAATCGATTTTCCGAGCTCTTACAGGAAATTTAGAAAAACCTATGTCCATGCCGACGATGTGCTTTACTTATTTAATCCTAAAAAATATATTAGGTTCAACTAATGCTTTTTTTGGATTAACTTCATAAAAAAATACAAAAATGAAGTTGTGGAAAAGCATCAAATAATAATAGTTTTTACTTGTATTAGGAATATCGAAGTGAAAGAAAAAAACCATGTAAGTTGTATGAAACGTGCACAAACCTCTCTTGGGAACACACCGCACGAGACGAATTGAAAGGCTTCATGCTTCTATAAATTGAAAGACTGCCTTTAATTTATCAGGGAAAAATTAGTTGATAAATTGATCGTATAAAAAAATGTATGATATCTCCATATCAAAAAAATGTATGATATGGAGGAGGGAAGGGAGGCTCTTGTAACACATCCAAAAGTAATTACCATTTGCATGTCGGGTTTTTACCGACTTATCAATTAATCTCGAATCTCCATTCGGAATGCAAACGTGGTCTCTTCATCGCTTAGTTAGCACGTCCAGGAGCAATATCCGCTGCCCCCAGCATCACGATGACTCGAGACCACGTGACGAAACGAGCAAAACGTTCACTTGGTGGTAAGTACAACGTCTACCTAATTCTGTGCCACCCCGAAAATTTATGTGTGTGTGACACCACACTGCGCTCGTCACCCTGAGACATCAGTTCTAAAGTCTCATATGCCCAGTGATTATGCTAGCTCTCAGTGCCCTTCAAACCAAAACACAATAATATTTGCACATTACTGCTATACTACACAATAACTTCAGTGTTGTCTACCTTGACGGATTCGTGCATAGGAATTCTACTACCATTTTTATTATATTTAATCGCAACGACAAATTTCAATATTTACAATATACTGCTTCACGATAGAATAACTGGCACTGGGGATCACCCTAGGCACCACACTACTTAGACAGATTTCTACATAGGAATCCTACCACCAGTAAAATCTATGACAAGTATTTATAATTTACTAACATAAATATATTTTATAAACATTAACATAAGTTTTACTGGTGGTAGGATTCCTATGCAGGAATCCATCTAGGCAGGTACCACCCCAGGGCCAGTTATTCTGCCGTGAAGCAGTAGTGTACAAGCATTACTGTGTTTCGGTTTAAAGGGCACTGTGAGCTAGCGTAGTCACTGGGCATATGAGACTTAAGAACTGATGTCTCAGGGTGAAGGGCGCAGTGTGGTGTCACACAGTAATTTTCTGGGTGACACAGCATTTGTTATGGGCAGACGTTGCACTTACCATCAGGTGAACGTTTTGCTCGTTCCGTCACTTTTATGAAATAAAAAAAAAGTATCAGCTGCTATTTCTATAACAGCTAATTTTTATGCGCTCGGTGATTACGTCAGGCCTACCGACCTACGTCTAGGTTCACCCAGACTGATATTAATACTGATGATAATGACAACGATGATGAATAATTGTCCAAAACGTTATTTTGTGTTGTCCTTAACCTCTAGTGAGAAATTGAAAAAGGCCCTTGCACACGCGTTAAATTTCATAGAACGCGAGTGAGCTGAGTTCGATCCCGGTGGCAGCCATCTCTAAAATTGTTCTACAGTTGTAAGCATTGTTTAACCATGTGCTCAACGGCGTTAACAACCTACATGTCTGAGGAATACGAATATCATGGAGCCGTTACTTTATTTTTTTTTAGTGTTTTTAGTTTAGCAAGTGTAATTATTTAATTTAAATTATTTTTTATTATTATTTTTTCATGAAAATTCAACCTCATATTTCATCCACGAAATGAAATTTCCTGTTTATCTATTGTGTCACCTTCATTAAAATGTCAACAACAGACGCTAGCTTCATTGAAATCTATTGGAAAATAATTTCGTAGTACGTAGAATATTCAATATTTCAGACAATTTTTATTTGAAATTATAACAACGTCGAACATAGTGAACAGTCATGACGTTGAAGTAAATTAAGTATTCACATGCCACTTCTGAAAGCCCCAGCTTACCAAGATTCCACGTATTCAATAAATATTTATGTTTTTTGTTGGATATTTATCTTTTTTATTGGATAAGGTGACAAAACTAGCACGTTCACCTGATGGTAAGTGCAACGTGTGCCCATAACAAATGCTGTGTCATCCAGAACACTTCTGTGTGACACCACACTGCACCCATCACCCTAAGACATTAGTTCCTTAGTGCCCAGTGATTAAACTAGCCCAAAGTGCCCTTCAAACCGAAACACGTATGCTTGCACACTACTGCTTCACAGCAGAATAACTGGTCCTGGGGTGTTACTTACCTAGACGGATATCTGCATAGAAATCCTAACACTAGTATAACAATAAGACTTACACTTAGTTGCCTCTCTTTGATTGCAGTAGGATTCTTTGTAGATTCGTTAGATCTTTAAAGATTCTGAAGGTTCTGGAAATAACAATCTTACTTTAAAAAAATTCTTTGGTCTCTGTGCGAGATAGGAAATTGAACTGTAAGAGTGGCGTGCGCGACGACTGGCATTTGTTGTCCTGTCCTGTGTTTGGCTGTTATGTAAAATAAGTTGACTGTGCTCATCTCCGCCTCTTTCAACATTTTCAGAAATAGTTCAATTCATAATAGACCAGAAACATAACATTTTGGAATCTTAAAAGTGTATTCTATTTTTTAAAGATATCGATATATAGAGAAAATAAATGTTGTTTTATGTTACATAACTTCCAGGTGTTGCTTCTCTTGCTGCTTGCTCTTTACTACATTTTTATTTATTTAACCACATTTTCAAATATTGTTGAACCAAACATCAATTTCTTAATAATTATTATTTATTTATTATAAACAAACAACATAGATCCAAAATTGTAGTGCATACTCGTACAAATCCTTATATATTAAATTAGTAATTATTGAATTTTCTCGCGACAGCGCTGAGAACATCGTTGCTATTGTTACACACTCTGCAATAACGAGGCGCGCTTCTTGTGCTGGATCAATACTGTTGCCTTAGCGAATATTGCCAAAGCACTGCAGAACCTAGGTAGCCCCAACAACTTCATAAATGCTTTATTAATGACTGCAATATGTTATTATGTATAATGTCAACTAAGATATTATTGTTTAACATTGTTGAACTCATGCTTCAACGAAATACGATCGGCCATGATGATCGGCATTGTTTTTTGCAATTTATGAGAATATTTAATTTTTTCAAAATTTTTAATATTATTTTAAATAATGTAGTAGTAGTAGTAGTCAAATTATTTTTGTTCATATACATTCATATTGTTCATTTTTAATGACATCGAGTGCAATGGACGTTGGCACTGGAAAACATTGCTGTGCTGGAACTACACGGCACAGCGATACACTGAGTTTTCAACCATGTTTTCTGGGAATAAGGCGTGCAATAAATAGGTATTAACAGTGTTTTTGATCGTTTTATATGTACGTATTCTTAAAATATAAATGAGTTTTGTATACGTCTATCTTAGCAAATAAATGTTTTTTCTTACTGGTTTTTAAATTTGGCTATTCTCATCATATCATTCATTCATATCATTCATTATCATTAAATTATCCACTACTGGATATCCGTTCTCTCAAGTCGTGAGGATTCGCCTTAGTTGCCATTTTTGACTAACAGATTTAAAATAAATACATGTGTATATGTATTTATTTCAAATCTGTTAGTATACAGGCACGTCCTTTTCCCATATAAGGGGTAGATAGCCGCCATATTAGTACAAGTTAAAAAATTCTTACTCCGAGCAGCATCGCATATTATACAGCACGAATAAAGGCTATCCTAATAATACCGTATACCGTATGGCGTGGAGTCGTGGACGATACGGGTCCGAGAGAGGCAGGGGATTGATGCCTTGGAGATGTGGTGCTGGAGGCGTATGTTGAGGATACCCTGGACGACCAAGCGAACAAATGTGTCGATCCTCTCACAGCTCAAGATAAAAACCCGTCTGTCCACGATAGGCCACCAACGAATTCTTTCGTATTTTGACAACATAATGCAAAGGGGTAATGAGAGCCTGGAGAAATTGATCGTAGTTGTGAACACAAATGGCAAGCGAGCCCGAGGCCGATCTCCTACCAGATGGACCGACCAAATAAAAGACTCTAGGTCCCCGAGGTTTAGCTCCATCGTCAGGGCCGCGATGGACAGAAGCCGATGGAAGCAAATAGTTCACTCCAAGTGTGGACCACTTGTTGATGACCACGATCCTCAGTCATGAGGGAACGACTAGAGAGAGAGAGAACAATACCGTAGTCGACTCTTACAGCACCTCTGTAGCAAAGTTGTACATACGTACTATTCCACTCTGCCGGACACATAACTTCTCGCAATTAGACGTGGCTCCCAACTAGTACATAGATTTGGTCATTAAAAATATTACTACAAGTTTTGTCTGCGTATCCCAGCAGATACGGATGAGGACAAAAAAAGAAGAGAAAATGTAGATTAGTGCGTGACTAAGAAGACGGATATATAAGTAGACTGGCCATAAATACTGTTACAAAAACTGAATACGGAATGGGGTGTTAAAGAAAAGAGTATTGCAGTGATCGCCTTGCACAAAGTGGGTATCGAGCCGTCGGTCATATTCCAGACACTTCAAAAGCTTGGTATCAACCGTATGTTCGTATATCGTACTATCAACAGATAAATCAACACTTCTTCTGTCGAAGACCATAAAAGATCGGGGCGGCCGCGTGCTGTTAGAACTACAATGTTAAAGCCAGAATTCGTAGAAACCCCATTTTGAAGGCAAAAATGTTATCGCGAGAAATGAAGATTCCCGCTAGGACTCTGTCGCGTATTATAAAACAAGATCTGAAGCTCGGTTCTTATCGTCGATATACAGGACATGCCCTAAATCAATCTTTACAATTAAAGAGGGTGGATCGATCATAACGCCTTGCCGCTGTCGCGATACGCAGGTGAAAGGCACAGAAATATCCTCTTTACCGATGAAAAAAATTTCACGATTGAAGACCACTACAATAAGCAAAATGATAAAGTGTACGCTCACAGTTCTAAAGAAGCTACTCAAGTGGTCGGAAAGGTACAACATCGTCATCATCCTGCGTCAGTGATGGTTTGGTGGGGCGTGTCTTATCGAGTAGTCACAAAACTACATTTTTGTGAAAAAGGAGTGAAAACTTCAGCCAAAGTGTATCAAGATACAGTCTTGGATCATGTTGTGAAACCTCTCAGCAATACACTTTTTAAAAATATACCGTGGACTTTCCAGCAGGACTCTGCACCTGGTCACAAGGCACGAACTATCCAAGCCTGGCTTGAAACCAACGTTCCGCACTTTATAAGAGCTGAAGACTGGCCCTCATCTAGCCCAGACCTCAACCCTTTAGACTTCAAATTATGATCAGTTTTAGAGGACATGGCCTGCTCTAAACGACACGGCGACATTGAGTCCTTTAAAAAATCTTTGGAGCAAGCAGTGGCGAAATTTCCCTTGGAAACAGTGCGTAAATCCATAGAGTCTTGGCCGAACAGATTAAAGGCCTGTATAAAAGCCAAAGGTGGCCATTTCGAATATAATATTTTTTTTATTTTTTGCTGAGACTAATAAATATGTAGATATAAATTTTAATAGTATTGCATTACTTCATTAAAAAACTGCATTTTAATTTGTAACAGAACTTATGGCCGGACTAGGTATACAATGAAAACAACCATATATATCAGGTAGTTTGATATTACATCAATAAAGCATAAAAACACAACGTCTCTCTGTAAGACTTGTGGATCTTGGATCGGCTGATCAGCAGGAGCCTGGTAATCTTCGATTCCAGGTGCTTTTCGTTGGATTAAGTCAAACGATAGAAGCTGGCACAGGATTGCCACTTTAATAAAGATGAGCAAATCAGCCATGCATACAACGGTAACTGACAACTATCTGCATTTATAAACGCGACGATGATCGTAGCCGGAACAATTTCATACGATTTTTTCTTAAGTTTTGTGTGTTCATTTAAATTTTATACCTTGAAATTAGTAATAAAAATCGAAAGTTAGTCTAATCATAAGCTAATAACGATGTAATTTAAACATTTTAGTTTGAGTTATGTAATGTTTCTGATACTAAACTTCTAGTATTAAACAAACCATAAGTAACTAAATATGCTTTGCGAACTCACTCATCATGTATAAAGCTTATTACTTCTATTTAAATTTACATTCATCAAATGTCCGCTACGTATAATATTCTAACCGGGCACCTGTGCTTTGAAGACGGGACTCACTATCAACTGGATTATCGGACCGCGAAATTAATTTTCGAATGGACAATGGTGTTACACAATTATGTAATTACGTTAAATTACGTATTGCAGCAGCAAAACTTGCAATCGCTTAACTGACTGTAATTGTCTTAAGAGATAGTAGAGAAGCGGACAAATTTGGCAAGTGGCGACAATCACGTCTGTTTGAAATGTTACGTAAACTTTCCGTTACTAAATAACGAATTAATAATATTGTACTTTTAATTAAAATTATTGTGCAGTTATACAAGTCATAGACATTTTCTTGTTTTTCTTAAATTGTTGAAAAGTAGCGTAAGCGAAGAAATTTAAAGTAAATTAAAATAATGAATTTATTTATTACCATTATGTATTACTGAAACTATTCTATATATATTGAAAAATAAATCATAGGAGCAAATAAACAACGATTGCTTGTGTAAAACTTTTGAACGAATATCACTCTTTAGGTTTTTATTTTGTATTAATTATGAGACTGACGTGGCGGGTGGCGAACCATTTCGCCACCATTTTGGTACGATTCCAAGAATTCTTACACTCCGTTTGATTTTCACGAGCAGTACAGTGACAGCGATGCGCATTATGTTATTATTCTACACGATTTAAGGCTGTACCTTAGTCGTCTCTTACGACATCGCGATGGGAAAGAGGTAGGTGCTATTCTATTCTGCCGGACGCCTACCGGTCGAACGGGTGTGATCTCTTGCCTATCCCTTATATGTGAAAATGCATGACTGTATGTATGTGTGTATAAATTATGATTTACTAATTGTATTGCCATAAACATAAAAAGCTATGCCCAACACCTCTTACCCAGATATATGATCGAATTGAAATAAGGTTGGGTATTGTATTTGAGACACGGAACATGTTGTTCTACTTGACTTTTATATATTCCGTAATCTGAAGATGGCTTAGTTTCGTTGAAATAAATAGATATTCTCCAGTCAATAGATTTTTCCAATTACGCGTGTGATCCAACTAAAATTAAGTTGAAATGTCCCAGACTGACGTAAATTAACCCTATTGCAGGATAAAAAACGTGTATAAAAGTCACAATAATTGGAAAGCGACCTGCCTTGGTTGATCTGATAATTGGCAATTTTCATTTCTAGTACAGTTTCACCTCGTGCTCGAAGTTAAAATAAACTTACCTTTAATGTCCCGGTGCTCATCGACGTGTTCCCGAGAAATATTGGCACGGCCGGCGTATAAGGCATCACCAGTAATGACATCTGCATAGCAATGAATGTTACTAATCATTGATATACAGAAGAAACAGGGTTGGCGATAGCACACAGCCTTGTGGGACACCAGCGTTCACAGACTTGGAGTCCGAGCATGCACCGTCAACTACAACTTTGATGCTCCGGTCTGTGAGAAAACTAGTGACCCAATTGCAAAATTTCTCGGGAAGCCCATATGAAGGAAGCTTCGAGAGAAGCGCTTTGTGCCATACCCGATCAAAGCCTTTCGCTATGTCCAAACTAACTGCCAGGGCCTTCCCCTTGCTCTCTACTGCCTCCGTCCATCGATGAGTGAGGTACACTAGAAGATCACCAGCTGAGCGACCCCGACGGAAGCCGTACTGGCGGTCACTAATCAACTGGTGCTCCTCTAAGTACCTCAAGAGCTGGCAGTTTATAATGGATTCCATTATTTTTGAGAACAAAGAGGTGATGGTGATTGGTCTGTAGTTGGACGAATCTGAGCGGTCGCCTTTGTTAGGGATCGGGTGTACTAAAGCTGTCTTTCATGCCTTCGGGACAAAGCCTAGAGAGTAGGAGTACCGGAAAAGACGCGTAAGAACTGGTGCCAACTCTGGAGCACACATCCTCAACACAACAGTGGGGATTCTATCCGGTCCACTCAACTTTTGGATGTCCAGGGAGAGAAGTGCTTTGCGCACTAAGCTCTGAAAAAAACGGATGTCCGGTATAAAACACTCACTGCACGGGATGGTCGGCGGTGAGTTCTCCCTGTCATCGAGAGTCGAGTTGGACGCAAAAAGAGAACCTAGAAGGTCGGCTTTCTACTTTGCGTCATGGGCCAGCGAGTTGTCCTCCCTGTGCAGAGATGGTGGTGATGGTTGACAGAAATTCCCTTGGACAGCCTTGGCGAGGGACCAGAACGCACGTGTTCTCGAAGGAAGACGAACTAGTTTCTCACCAAATCTGCCAATGTGCCCCAGTTCCCAGTTCACCAGCTATGTCATAACTACTGATATGCCGATCTCCACTTTTTTTCAAAAATGGCGTCCATTTTATCATATGTAATAGAGCGACCGAGCGAGGTGCATCTTTGACATCAAAATTGAAAACGGTAAAACCAACTTTGTGCTACTCTTACTGACATTGCATTAGGTCCATAATCCGTCACAAAATTTTTTTCGGGGCTTGAGCAACTCAAAACTTTTCTTTTTTTGTAATAAAATTTTAAAATGTATCGAATTTATTCATTAGATTCTCTCATTTTGTCAGAAAAATAAAAACAAATGATAAATAGCTGCAAATAACATTTTACTAATTTGTATCTTTTATTCAAATGTAACCTTTTTATCGTCGTCAAAACCAGCCAGATTCAAATAGTACAGCCAAAGAGATTTTATTACAAGTTTATACATACTTCATGCGAAAAGACTTTTTCCCCGACCTAACACACAAAATATACATATACAATCAAAAGATAAATTTTCACGGAACTCCTTTCCAAGTAATCTTAAAGCGCACAGTGTACTATGCAATAAGACTCGAATTAAATACGGAGACCACTTTCCCTTTCTTGACAGTGAGTGACATTATTTTAACAAACCTTATTCGCACTTAAGCCTAAATATCGCCTCGGGCGCTTTTGAGAATTTGGAGCGAATTTTGTTTGTCGGCAAAATGAGAAAATTGAATTTATTTGAAATTAAAGACGTGTTCTTTATGTTAGATATCTACTTTTATTAATGGTGAAACGAGTAATTAAATACATTTCCAAAAATGTTGTAACGATTTACGTAGAATATGAAGCCCTTTTTAATCTAATAAAATTTGCCATGTTGTTGCGACGTCAGAAAATCTACTACCCCATTTCGTCCCATGGGTGTCGTAAAAGTCGACTAAGAGAAATTTCTTAGCTTCTTACAAATGACAGATTAACCATTATAAACATGTTTTCCTTCAAATATCCATTAACGGAACGGTTTAATGTGACAAATACAACAAGCCATCTGAACTTTTAAACATCCTTTTGATGGCTTACGGATTTACTAGTGTAGTGTCCTCCTGACTGATTTTGGTGCTCGATGTCGATGTCGGCAGCTATAAACGGTGTAGGAAATATTATGGTACAACAAATGTATGCGCAAACTCGCAAAGAGTTAGCGCACTTATCCACTGTGTCGTAGATCCTGTGATCGGCCTCCAGCTTAAGCTTGTTTGTGCATCCAGCGTAGTCACTATCTCTGAGCCTCTCAATTAATTGCAACGTGTACTCATTAATGTTTATATTAATGCGTAGACAGGTCTCTATGATGACGATGGTGTAGCCTAGTAGACAGAGTCCATAACATCTCAATCAGCTTTGCAGTAATTTAGTACTGCAGCAATGTTCTGAAAAGGATACCTAATTGGACATTGAATTTTTGTAGCGATGACAAATAAAATATTTTTTTTCGTAATCATCTTCTTCTACGCCGCGAGTCCTAGGTTCGAATTCCAGCAAGAGCTAACTTATGTGTGCAAAATCACAAATTGTTGACTTTCGGGTTTGGTTATATTGTGATTATTCCAGTGTTTCTGCCATTGTATCTTAGCTTACCTTTGTATGAGTGTGACATCGGGCGCGGGTAGGTAAGGACGAGTGAATGCTTCTGGGTTTCACACTTGTGGCACTACAATTTTTTTTTTTTTATAGGAGACGGGGCAAACGAGCAAGTGGCTCACCTGATGGTAAGTGATCACCACCGCCCATGAACAACCGCAACACCAGAGGAATCGCGGGTGCGTTGAAAATATATATCGTTATAGAGCGCTGCAGTTGTTAGCTTCCGACAGTATTCGGAAGATGTCGCCGTAGTTGAAAATCAGCCAGCTCAACATCATGTTTGTATGGAGCGACAGACGAGCTCGCAGCTCAGCTGATGTTATGGGTCACTATGACTCATCGACATCATCATTCGTCGATAAAACAATAATAATATAACTGTGTTGTCAACTTTGAAGACAAAGATATAAACACTTCATTGCTAGAAGTATCTTCTACGCCGCGGGTCCTAGGTTCGAATCGTAGCGGATTTGAAATTTATGCAAAAATACAAATTGTATGCTTTCGGGTCCCGTTGTGCTGTGTATGTGAAATGTATGCCTGTTAAACGCAACCACGATGCAAAAGAAATCCTAGTATGAGGCATTTTTAATGACTGGGAGTCGGACCCAGGACTCTAACCACGAAGCCACGCAGTGGTCGTGAAATTTATGCATATAACAAGTACCCATGATGCGGAGAAATCTTAGACAATGGCAACTTTTTTTTAATTTAGTAACTTTTTAATATAGTAAGTCGCAAGCAAAATAAGTCGTTCACCCTACGGTAATTGTCACGCTCTTGGCGGGATCCCACTTGACATATGGCTACAGCAACATACACAACTTAAGTCAGCACTCAGCACTGCAAGCAATATCACCATCTCGTTAAGCTGTCATGCTAGCAAACTAGAGTAAAAGAGAAAAATTTTATATGTTAACTTCAAAATGTTTACTGGTTTCAAATATGAGTCGTCGCGATGGAATATTGGTTACGCATTTTTTGACGCATTAGTATGTGGTTTCTACTCTTGTTTACCTGAATTGTCACGCCTACCAAAAGCCGTTGCGATCTCACCTAGATGCATTCTCTTTGCGATACTGCACTGCACTCGTTTCCATGAGAAATTGATTCTTAAGTCTCATGTGCTTTGTTATTTCACATTTGGGTTTGCACACTGCTTAATGTGCAAACATTCACCTGTCTAGGCGGTCACCTATCACCAGTAAACCACCAGTTTTAGTCGCCATACTACTAGTAGTTCTGCTGTGCATATCATCATTACCAATTCTTTCTCACAGAGATACAGCGATCATAGCCCTGCCACTATTATGAATTATATTTTTTATCTGTGTATTACGAAACCGACATTACAATTCAAACACTGGGAGTGTGTAGAAATCGTCACAGGTATTAATGACATACAATTTTTTATATAGAAGGGGGCACAAACGATAAACAATATTTACTTAAAGATAATATTCACCAAAAGGTAATAAATTGTTTTGGTTACCTTAACTTAGTTCTGTACGCATACATTAAGAATGAAACTAGTAGTAACAATAGAAAAAACTAAGTAGCAGTAACCGACCCAACAACAGTATTATATATATATATATATATATCCACAGGGAGTGAAACACTAGCGAGTTAATCACAGATAATTTACCTCGGATAGTACTGCAATTACTAACGAGGACGCTGACTAGGGTAACTCTAGGCTGGGCTGTTCACAAGGCATCTGAACACTGGATAATATAAACGATGAAGTACTATTATCAATCAGGTTTTAAACGAAACGATGCATTATCTTTACATATTTTTATTGACTTTTTTATTTTCATTAAAGTTAGCAACGAGACTAGCAAATTGTACACCTGATGGTAAGTGCAACGTCTGCCCACAAATGCCCAGAACATTTGTGTGAGACACACGTCGCACGTCACCCTGATTCATCAGTTCTTAAGTCGCATACGCTCAATAATTTCATTAGCAGTTTATGATACGGAGTACCTCCTACCTAAGGGATTTTCGTAATTCTTTTACTTAGGATACATTACTGGGCATACGAGACTTGAGAACTGATCTCTCCAAGGGATGGGCGTAGTGTGGTGCCATGCAAAGCTCTGGGTAACACAGCATTTTTATGGGCAGAAGTAGCACTGCACTTACCATCAGGTAAACGATTGTTGGTGTCGTCCCTTTCTCTATAAAAATAATAAAATTAATCTGAGCGCAACGATTACTTGATTAGATACTTCATAGATATTGTTTCTGTTTATGTGAATACTTACAACACTATTAAATGACATGGTATTTAGAATTTTGAAAACACATGTGTTGACAGTATATTGTAAATATTGAAATTTGTCGTTGTGATTAAATATAATAAAAATGGTAGTAGGATTCCTATGCATGAATCCGTATGTCCGTAGGTAGATAACACTGCAGTTATTCTGTAGTGAAGCAGTTGTGTGCAAAAATTACTGTTTTTCGGTCTGAAGGGCACTGACAGTTAGAGTAGTCACTGAGAATATGACACTTGACTACTACTGTCTCAGAGTGACCAGCGCAGTGTAGTGCCACACATAGGTTCTGGGTGACACAGCATTTACTCTAAGCGGCCGTTGCACTTAGCATCAGGTGAACGTTTTGCTTGTCTCGTCCTTATCTACAAAAAAAATCCATGACAAAGAAAATATTTCCCTACGTCTAGTGACTATACAGCCGTTTAACAGTTTTGCTAGTTGAGCTTCATTAAGCTCATCTTCTCATCTTATATGCTTATTAATATGATATCAAGATCTCTTAATAACTTTAAACTTCGTTAAAGTAAATTTGCTGTCACTGTACTGCTCGTGGGAACGCAATGGGAAGTAACATTTCTTGACTCCACCAAAATGGCGGCGACGTGGTTCGCCACCCGTAACGTCTCGTTTCCCGCGGGGGCGAAAAGTGGATTACGGGTACAGTCTCTGCCTACCTCTTATACGAGAAAAAGGCGTATTAAATTTGAGTTCGCTGTAAATAAAGCTGATATAACGTCTGAGACTTAATTTTCCTTTGTTGCCTAAGTCGTCCGTGTTGCTACAGTCTCCGTAGACAGTCATTGGTCATTAAGCAGTACAGAATAGACTTTGCAGTTGACATGTACGAACTAAATCTGTACTTTATGTGTAAGTATTAAGGTTTTTATAAATTCAACAACATTAATATTCATTAACGCCGTGACTGGAAAAATATATAAACTAAAGTTATTCAAAGAATTTTACTTATTATACGACATATAAAGACAGTGATACCATTTTAAAAAATTGATTTTTTTTAATGTATATAGAAAATAACCATTATTCTTGGTTTTCGTTTCTGTTCTATTTGTTTAAGCGCGTATTTCATTCATATTTCACTAATTATTCATTTTACTTAAACAAATTATTTCAGATCTAACCGTGTTGTGGCGGCTTAAGAGAATCTACTACCCCATCTCATTCCGTGTGTGTCGTAAAAGTCGACAGTGGGAAAAGTAAAACCAGAAGATGGCTAGCAGCATTTTCTTAGAACATTTGAATAAATGAACAGTGGTTGCCAACCCGCCTGCCAAGCGTGGCAGTTACGACAAACTCCCCCCAAATTGAAAGCTACAAACTTTTGTGGCAATCTATGGGTGAGGCCTATGCTCAGCAGTGGAGTAGTGATAGGCTGAAATGACTGATGATTGCACTCTTGAGTATCAAAATTAAAAAAAATAATAATACAGGCAAACGCTTCCTTACGTATATTTTACAGTCTTAATGTATATTCTACAGAAAGTTGTGTAGTGTGAATCACGAAGAATTTATCTTGGAGCAGACTACAATTAGCCGAGAGAACGTTGATTGCAATGGTCCTTGTGTAACTATGAAGGCGACCTCAAAGGGGTTACCAGGGGGTTACATAAACATCAATGTTAGAGCCATATGAGATATAACTTTGGGAAACCGTAGGATTTTGTTAATTCGTAATATTGTTAGTATAATATAATAATTTAAAGAGCTATCGAGTGTTTATATAACACTGGTTATTTTAAAGATCACATTACACTTACATTACAGTCGATATAAGATCATTACGGAGAATCTACCACCCCATCTCATCCCGTGGGTGTCGCAGCAGGGCAGCAGCATCTTGCTGCAACATCTAAATAAATAAACTGCGGTTGCAAACGTGTCTGCCAAGCGTGGCAACTATGGCAAAATCCCCCCAAAACGAGAGCTACAATCTTTTGTGGCTATCTATGGGGGAGGCCTATTCCGTTCAGCAGTGGACTATTGATAGGCTGAAACGACGACGGCAGAGTAGAATAGCACCTAACTCTTTCCTGCCGAGGGGTTATAAGAGGCGGCTAAGGCATTGTACGGACAGCCTTTATTTGTGCAGAATAATATATAGTATGCATAATATATGTAATATGCAAAATACATAACATGCAATGCAGTCACATACTGCTCGTGGGAACGCAATAGAGAGTATTTTTTTTTGTCTCGTACTAAAATCGGCGGCGTAGTGGTTCGCCACCCGTCACGTCTCGTTTCCCACGAGGGCGAAAAGTTGGCTACGGGTGAGGTCTCTGCATACCCCTTATATGGAAGTGACTGTACTGTAGGTATATATGTAAAGATCTTTATAAACGGCGACGGAAGTAATGTTTAATAAATGCATTTAAATAAGAAATTATTATTTTGAGCACCATCAAAAGTCAGAGTTTCCAAATTTCTTCATATATACCAGATCCACGCTCACCACACCAACAGGGATTCATGCAAAAGTAATGTAATATCTTAGTTGCGTTCCTTTGATACGTAAACAACTTATTAGCGCAAATAAAGGGAAGCCTTCGGTTGCAATCACTATCTTTTGAATTTAGCATAAAATCGATCGTAATCATTTTAACTTATTGTTATACTCATATCACTAGTGTTAACAATTATTATTGTTATTCAGACGTGGCTTACGAGGTGACAGATATGTGGTAATTTGCCGACCGAAATTATTCTGGTGGTCGTGTCTGGAAACGGATTAATCACGGTGAGTCCTCGGGACATGTGAGGCGACTCTGTGACAGGCGGGACGCTCCGTAATGTAAAAAAACATTTATACTTGCCTAATACCAAACCAAGAAATGTTTTTACTCTGGTAATATTGTAGTCTATGGCCGCAAATCTGATTCTCATTGGATTCTATAGAATAGAATAGAATAGAATATTTTTTTATTCAATATAGATCATTTACATAATACTTATTCAACGTGATTTTTTTTAAACTACACTGGTTCGCAAACAAATGCCTCTGTCCTGGGAAGAACTAGTAAGAAACCCAGCGGGATTTTTTTTCAGTCATTTTAAATATACAATTAATGCAGTTTTATAAAGATGTAGAAATAGCTTGGCAGCGATCACCTCATTCCCAGGGGTTATCATCATCCATGTATTCCTTAATATTATAATAACCCTTCTTAAAAAGTCTTTGTTTAACAAATAGTTTGAACTTTTTTATTGAAAGACTGTGCACTTTCTGGGATTTTGTTGTAAAAACGTATACATTGCCCCATGAAAGAATTACTGACTCTGTGAAGTCGGGTAACTGGCATCTGGTGGTCTGAATGTGAAGTAGTTGAAGTCACCTCACGAAAACATATGTATAGATATACATAATATCTATACATATGTTTTCGTGATCTTTGCATATGTATAGATATACATAATATCTATACATATGCAAAGAACACAAGAAATGTTTTGTTAATTTTGTAAATTTTTATCTAAAATTATTACGCGACTTTAATCCGAGGCGCAAGTTGTTCGAGCATTTGGTTACATTGTACCCCAGCGTTTTGTTCAAAAAGTTCCCACGCACAGTTAAATGACTTTTCTAACAAATACTTAGTCAAGGCAAATTTCAATTATTGTCAACGTGGAAATAATATTTTGAACAAAGTAGTATATAACTCCTACTAATGAATTTAAACCTTCTCCCATTTTTGAAAGGATTATAGAGCTTGGGCGAATTCACCGCTATTTACCGCACCGCTCCTGTGCTTGTTGGCGAATTTCGAATACCCTTTTTATATTTATTAGACATGCAAGACTGATTGTGACGTATTCATTCACCACCAAACACAAATAAATAGCAGTAGCCACAGCGCTGATCGAATTCAGGTCACCTTCTTATCGTTGATTTATCACTGCCCTACGAAGGTATTTAACTTCCTAAATTGTTGCATGGGTAATAGTCAAATTACGCGTAATTGTTCTACTTACCGCCGTTTGCCGTGTGGTGGCGGCTCGTTAAAAGAATACTACCACTCCATCTCATCCAATGGATCTCGTAAAAGGCGAGCAAGGGATTAAACTGCACTGTGCACCCAATAGCGCATGGTGGCGATGGGCTCACCACCTATCACACCAAGTGCATTACATTGTTTTGGTGAAACGTGGATTGTGGCAGTCATCTGTTTTTGCAGTGAGTGCCCAGTCTCTGACTACCCCTTATGGAATACAGTCGTGATCTTATGTATGTATGTTGTTCTACTTAAACCGAGTAAGATGTGACGTCAGACCTGTCCTCATGATGTCAAGATTACCTAGCAGGACCCGAGTCGGTCATAGATTAGTTTTGCTCAGTTACTTTTACAAAAAATCTATTATTTACCCTTAGGAACATAATGAAGATAATTCACAAGCTAATAGTTATTGCCAAACTGCAATTAATAATACCAAAAAATCTAAACAAATACTACGGAATTTAAAAAAGACACATTTGATTTACAGAAATTTATCAGAATTAAAAAAATTTGTGAGTTCAAAAATTATGCTAACGTTTGCAATTATTATTTAACCAAAATGAAGAATTAGAATAAATAAATATTAAAATTATTATAAAACTCTTGTAGCACTTTTTTTAACTATTTAAGCTAAATATTTATTTTTCTAGTAATTTTAAGACCTCCTGGAATATATAAAAAGTAATTTAACTATACGAAATAAATACAAGACCATAATTATAATGCACAAAAATATCTACAAGACTGGAATGCACGATGAGTGAGTAATAACTACACAATAACACATGTCTCATCGTACTTGTACAAGTTTTTGTATGAATATGTAGTTTGTACGTGATTAAAGTTTTTAAATGAATCTGATTTATTCACAAAATGCGGCACAATAAACTAAATTCATCAAAACTTTTTCACTATCCGCTCGAGCCGTAACGAGTTGCTGAAGCTCGCAACTTCATTCAGCCATTAGACGGCACTGAACCTCCAACTTATATTCGATTTGTACCTAGCTGTGTTTAACCGAGCAGTGATATTTTACAGTTCCTACAGATGGATACTGTGTATAGATATTGAAAGTTACCAATTGATTAGCTTCGCAAAGTTCAGTTATCAAAATTTAGAGCCTCGATGTTGAAACTAACAACTGAAAATTTTTTAGGTGGTACTGTTGAGTTGATAATCCATTTTACAGGCATCTTTGCAACATAAGAAACACACAGACCGTAAACAGTTATCTGTAAGCCATATAAATATTGGTTCCTCACATATGAAATTGACGTTTTGTATGGGAGGAATACAGTCATTTTTTTTGTAAAATATATTTAATTTATCAAAGTATGTACCATTGTTATCTATGCACTTTTGCATCTCATAGGTAGTTGAATGAACTATCTTATATCCCTTTACTAAAAAAAACATGGGGGCGAGAATCAATATACTCTCTGAAGGCGGTTTGGACTGGCCATCGGAGATGAATTTCTTTCCTTATAAGAAGTTATCCAAATTCCGGAAAAAATTGTAACCTGCTGGAGCAAGGTCCGGGGAGTACGGTGAATGTCGCAGACATTCCAATTGCAACTCTTGTGCAGTGTGTGGTTTATCGTTGTCCTGAAGCAACAGTGGCCTAGAGCGATTGACCAGCCTCGGTTATTTAGCAGCTAGTTCTTCCATCATGGTTTGTAGTGTCTGACAAAAGATGTCCGCCATCACCAGGGACGAGCAGCAAGGTTCACAATTCAAACAGACATAATGTGTGTGGGTGTATGTACACCTGAACTTTTTCTTATTATCCCGGAATCAACAGCACTTTAAAAATTACCTGCATAACTTAAATAAACTCATCTTGCTAACAAATACAGATTTATATTTTTAATGTAAAACATACAGATTGTCGTTTGCTATGACATATAAAAGATCATATACAAAAATATATATATAAACACTAGAAATAGATTTATATTTTTAATGTAAAACTTACAGATTGTCGTTTGCTATGACATATAAAAGATCATAAACAAAAATATATATATAAACACTAGAACTAGACACTAAGAGCATACTGACATACAGGAGTTGGTATTGGTATAAGTGTTATTATTATATGTTAAAAATATGGCTTATGTTCTCAGAGACCTACTTAAAATAGTTGACCGTCACGGAACGCCCGGCAGATGTAAAACATCGAAATTGATGATAATTGAAAAATTAATAACTACTAAGTAAAATAAATAAAAACATAGAATTTCGTAAATAAAATAACTATATTTGTCTTAATATTCTTATTATAATAATATTTACAGAATATTTATGTTTCGAATATAATATGCAAGGCTGTCACTAGTATAGCGGGAACGCAATGGAGAGTAAGAATTTCTTGACTCGTACTGAAATAGGGGTCATGTCTCGTTCCCACGAGAACGAAAAGTGGGCTACGGGTGTGGTCGTTGCCTACCCCTTATATGGAAGAATGGCGGGGCTGTAAGTATATACGCGTAAGTAAAGATAAGATAAACGGCGACGGAAGTAATGTTTATGAAATGGATTCACAAAAGGGATGGTCTCTGCCTACCCCTTAAATGGAAAAAGGCGTGAATGTATGTATGAATGTATAATACAAGACAAATCCTTATTGTCATGGTGTACGTGCCACGCAGACAAATGAGAAATCGCCGGTGGAGAGGGGGCACAAGAGAGCTTCATCCCAATCGCCGTCACCGCTACGAGTCGATCTTACCGCCAAGGCGGCCCAATAGATGTTTCACATCAAAAAATTTGTAAAAACGCCTGTGACTAATAATATAATTTTAGATTATTTTTGGCGTTTTACTGAGCTTATTTAAGCTCATTTTATATATAATATTTAGGCTTCTAAAGTCTACTGTCATATGATACAACAACATGGTCTTCTCTTGTGCCCATTTCCAGGCACAGGGAAACTGTTAGGAGCTTTTTTTGCCCCCCTCAGTGGTATTCTACGCCGCGCGCAAATACGCGGGGGTCTCTCGGTTTCCCTACTTAGGCAGTAGATGTCCTGGTCCAATAACTGACCACGACGGTCAGCACCCTGGTGGGGTGCTGATCTTCACTCCACCCTCCGCGAACCGGCCGGCCAGGTGAAACCCCGTTTGGGGAAGCCCGGCCAGCTTACCAGCGGGCAGGCGGTGGTTTGGTTTATCTTGTTATGCACCGGAGACTATGCTTCAGTGCTGGTCTTGCTGTTTTAGTCCTACTCGGGACGGCTGTGCAGCTCGCGGGGGAGGTGTTTGGCCTCGGGAGGTCGAGCGTGCAGTGGGGCGATGTTTGCCACACGTGCATGGGTAGACGCATCTGTACGCTCGAACATATTCGTCGCGAGCCGCCGCACAAATGCGTCCAGGTTCTCCAGCTTGAGGTCCCTCTGGATGGTTTTATTCCGCACTCCGCGAGGGGCGTCGACAATAGCACGCAGACAGAGGTGCTCCTGGGTCTGTAGCATCTTCCTGGATGTGGCGCTCGTCATAGCGTACCATGCCGGCGCAGTATAGGTAATCTTGCTCCTAATATAGGATTTATAGATATTGAGACGGGAGGCCAATACCGGACGCAAGAGTGTTCGAGCCGTCCGAGTTTTAGCTACTGTCATTTGGACATGGGGATGCATAGATAGTCTCCGGTCGATGATAATACCAAGGTACTTGACCGTTCGGGACCAGTCAATGGTTTCTTCTCCAAATTGTAGTTTTGGTGGCAGCCTCCTCTCCTGTCCCACTACGATGCCCTGTGTCTTACTGACATTCACCTACAACCTCCAGTCGGTGGTCCAGGTCTTCACGTGGTTGAGTGTCCTCTGCAGCATCTTGATTGCGTATGCGGCGTTCTTCGTTGTTGTATAGAACGCCGCATCGTCTGCAAATAACGCGAGCTTAGTCCGCTCGCTGCTTGGGATGTCGTTGGTGAATATCGAGTAGCACACAGGGGAGAGACAGCTCCCCTGCGGTACTCCCGCTGTGGCCACTCGTGCTGATGACAGGGTCCCCCCGACTGCCACCACGAACCGGCGGTCCTCCAGGAATCATGCCACCACCTTCACTATGGCCCTGTGGATAGACAGCAGCGACAGCTTGTACAGAAGTCCTGCGTGCCATACTCTGTCGAAGGCACTTTCCATATCGAGGAATACTGCAACCATGGTTTCCTTCCTGTTTGCGGCTGTGGCCGCATGGTTGAGTACCCTCGATAATTGCAATGTTGTTGAGTGTCCGGCCCTAAATCCGAACTGCTCTGGTCTCAAATTTGCGTTTGGTGTAATGTATCGCAACAGGAGTTTCTCAAACACCTTAAAGATACTTGAAAGCAACGTGATGGGGCGGTAGCTCCCCGGCAGCCAGATGTTTTTTCCAGGCTTTGGCAGCATGATAACTTTGCCGGTCTTCCACTCGACGGGGAAGTGGCCAGTTCTCATTATGCCATTACACAGTCTGGTAATGGCTGCTATGGCTCTTGGCGGCAAGTGGCGTAACGCTTCGTTTGTGACCCCGTCGAGTCCAGGGGCCTTCTTCGGCTTCATTGTGCGTATCATGCGCCAAGTCTGGGCCGGGGAGAAGAAAATCTTCCTGCCCTCTTCGGTCTCCCCTTCATCCGCTTCACAGGTGAAGTAGTCTCGAAGGTGCCTCTCGACTGTTGCGATATGCTCGTGGTTAGTTGCTGGGAAGGGCGGGAATTACTGCTCCAGGTGTGCCCCGAAGATCTCCGCCCTGTCGGACTCGCTGTGGCGGAGTGAGCCGTCGCTGTGCCTAAGTGGCCTCCTCGGGTTCTTAGTTCCGGAGAGCTGGCGACAAAGTTTAGATTAAGGTCCAGTCGTCCTCGATCGCGTCCAAATGCAGGTCCCAGCTCTCGGCTCGATAGTCCAGTATCTCTTGCTTCAATTTGACCGTCAGGTTGTAGATGACGGTCTTTTGCGTTGGACATCTCGTGACCTGCCACACCCTCCGCAGCCTCCTCCTCTTCTGGATGATGTCTAAGATATTGCGGGGGAGCTGGCGTAGTCTATTCCTTCTTTCGGTGAAAGTGGTGGCCTCCCTGAGCGCGTCTCGCGCTGTTCCAGTGAAATGGCCGCACAACGTGTCAACCTCTTCAGGGGATGTGACGGGGTTGGAACGCGTGTGCAGTTTCATTTTCTCGGTAAAGAATTCCAATCAATGCGTCGACGTGGTGCCGCTGGCGGTGCGTCCGGTATTGCGTCTCTCAACACGACCAGGACAGGCAGGTGGTCTGACCCCATGTTCTCAAAAAGCACCTCTTGTGCTATGGGACTGGCGACACGATGTGCTATGACGACGTCAAGTACATCGGGAACACCGGGTAATGTGTAGGAGTCCCCGGTCCAATTACTAAGTACTTCTTCGCCTCGGCGTCGTCAAAGAGGACCCTTCCGTTGGGACAGATGAAGTTGCTGTTCCACCCTGTGTGCTTGCAATTTAAATCGCCAGCTATCACGGTTAGTATGTTTTTGTCGAAGTTGCTTCTTATTTCCTTGGGGTCAATTTTGCGGGAGGTCTATAGGCGGCAAATAACCTGAGCCTGTTGGTCCCAAGGAAGACTTCGATGCCTAATGTCTAGATTGTTTGGAAGCACACGGGGGTGACGGGTTGGTGGAGAACAGTCCTTCTCACCAATATCGCCAGTCCTCTGTAGGCCTTGCCCATGGGGGATTCCTCGTCCTGCCTGTAGGAGATGTGACCTGGTATGAAGAGCTTTATCGTAGGACACAGGTGTGTCTCCGAGATCAGCACCACGTCGACGTCCTGTTCCTGGAGAAGTGCGCGAAGAAGGGGGATCTTCTTCGCTAGGCTATTGGCGTTCCAGTGGAGTAATCTGAGGGGCCTCCTATCCATTTCTGGTGATTAGTCGGGTCGCGACCCTCATAATTTCAGCCAACGGATCCGTCCCGGCCCGGACAGCTGTCACCAGTTCGAGTAGGATCTTAATGACCTCTGTTCTGGTGATGCTGTCCGTTCCTGGTGCCAGTGTTGGTTGGCTCTTCTTGGTTGTCTTCGCTCGGGATGGTTTATCAGTGTGTTCTGCCGCAGGTTTCTGGGCCGGGGGTATAACAGCCACTGGTACTGCTGCCTTCTCACCAATAACCCTGTCCTTGCCGGGTTCGTCAGAGGATTTCTTTTTACGGTTTCTCTTTTTTTTGGGCTTCTTCGGTTGCCCCCCTGATGGATGAGCCCCTCTGGGGCGTGGTGCATTAGCCTGTGCCATCAGATTGGACTGTTCCGGAACAGCCTCCACAGTGGCCAGCTGCGTACGCTGCGGTCTCGTTGATGCCACTGTGCCTGCCTTGGTGTTCCTGGCCTCTTTTCTGTAGACAAGGCACCCGGTGTTATTCGCCGTGTGCTCCTGTCCATAGTTTGCACATATGGGAGGGTCCTCTAGAGGACGTGGGCATTCTCGTGCAGGGTGTTCACCTCCGCAGCATACGCAGGCCATCGGGCGGTGGCAACAGTGCGAGGAGTGCCGGAACTTCTGGCACCTGTGGCACTGCGCTGGACCCTTCTTGCCGCGCTAGGCTTCAATTTTGATCCCCGGCATGAAGAGGATCTAGTCTAGTTTATAAATTTTCGGAACAACGTCCCCAGTCCTCTTCAGCTGGGCGAAGAAGATGCAGCCAGGTCTACCCTGGCGTGCCTGGATCTGTCGGACGTATTCAGGTTCGAAACCCTGGTCTTTAAGAGATTCAATTATGTCATCTGGAGCGGTGTTGAGTGGCAATCCCCTTATTGCCACCTTGACACTTCGCTCCGCTGGCAGGGAGTAGGAGAACCAGCTTATTCTCTCCTCGGTCTCCATCTTGGTTAGGAACCGTTGAATGTACCGATACTCCTCCTCCGTATCCGGTACAAATCTTACCCCTTTCCCATAGGGGCGGGCATTTGGGCGGCGACCAAGCTCCTGCGCCATCGTCCGGAAGTGTTTCGCCCAATTGGGGAACACCTCCACTACTAATGGCGGGTATCTGACCTTCCCTTTGGGAGGGGGCTCAATGACGGCAACCTGCGAGGCTTCTTCTGTCTGAGGTTCAGAATCCTGGGTTTCCCTCCCAGGGCCGGCCTCTACAGCTACAGTTGCTGCATATGACGGCCCTGGGGTAGACGTTGCCCGCTGAGAAGCAGTGCCATTTCTGCTCTCAGCGGGGTTGGGGGTAATTTGTCTAACCGGTTGTGGTGCCGGTTTTGAAGCCGGTTGTGGGGCCGGTTGCAAGTCCGGTTGCGAGGCCGATTGTAGGAATGGCAATTTCGGTCTCAATGGCCACACTGTCACCCCCGGATGATCTGCTCGCTGCCGGTCCTTCGCGCAGTCTCTTGCGAGCTTCCTGCTCGTCCTCCGGGCTTCTGAGGCGCTTCTCTGCAGCTGGTCCTTCCGGGACCTTTTTAGCGGCCTTATGTGCGGCTAACATAGCTGTAATGTTTTGTTGGGCTTCATCTATCTTTCGCTGTTCCGATGCGATCCTGTGTCGATCATCTGGCGACATGGTTTCGAAGATTTGTGAGTCAGATGCCTCTTCTTTGGTACTCTCACTGGCTGTATTGCTGTCCCCTGAAGGGGAAGATGTCGCTGGGGTTGATGTCGACGCGGGCGTTGACGTTGCGGAGGCGGTTGACGCCGATGTTGTGGGTGATGAACCCTTCATGGCGACGTTGAAAGACGCTGGTTCCGCGACCAAAAAGTGTTGCCCGCGGGAGAACCCCTCGCACCTTGCCCCCTGTGAGGGGGGTGAGGGGAGTGCCGCCGCGGGGCACGATGATTCGATGAGGTGGCAGAAGCTGCCGTCTTACCCCTTGGGATAAGGGCGGCGCTTGACAGGTGTCTGGAAGCAGACACCTGCAAACGCCTGACAAAAAAGAAGTATTGGTCCGTACGGAAATAACTGAAGGCAAGAGATGCTTCCAGTTCAACACACAGCGGGCGAATCCATATGATACAAGGAGCAAAACGCTAGTCATTGTATGATGTCTAAGTTTGAAAACTTGCTAAAGTTTAAGGAATGTCTAATACCAAAGTTTAATAGTAAGCAATTGCTACACTGAGTTTTAATATGAATATGAAATTAATTTCGTGATGAGAATAATTTTAAAATGAATATAAAATTTATAATAAATATTTCTTTTCTGTTTTTTGTAAGTTGTACCGCAATTTTTGTACCATTGTTGTAATAATTTTACCAAATTTACTTTTCATATGTTCATGAAAATTTAATTTTCGTAATTAATAATGAAAATATATGGCCATGCTCCATGTTGCCTATCTCTATATTTTACAACATAATAAAATTATAAAATAACAAAGGTAATAAAAACTCAATCGCATTAAGAAAATAGTAACTAATATCAGCGAGTTCGTTGAAAAATTATGTTAATTCAAAATCGCACTTCTTATAAAACAGACTTATTAACCTTGAATAAAGTAAGTTTATGGATTTTATCGCTTTTAATTAACTAGTTTCGAATAATAGATACTTATGTAGCTTAACATAATATGCAAAATAGTTAATAGAATCAGGCGTTACTTTGCAGAAACCCATTATAAGGTAATTTGCTAAGATCCTGTCGTAGAGTCTATGACACTTGATAATTCCTCGTTTTGGGGCGAAACACGTGTCGTGTTCTCGACTTCAGTAGTGTATATTATCCAGTGGTGGTATGTTACGTTGTAACAAGGTTCTAATATATAAAATAAAAAAATAAATTCATTACATACAAACAAACAAAATAACTAGTTGTTACAACGAATGGAAACCGCGCGCTTTAACTAGCGATAGCATCGTAATGTCCATATAAGGTATTCTTTGGTACCGGAAGTCGGATTCTTTCTAGAACATCTAATAACAAACGCCCACAACATGGAAAGATCTAGAAGAAATACAATAGCGAACAACGGGTAAACTACTCGAAAATGATTCCATTTCGCTCGGTTCGATTATTGCTATCTCAGTAGCACAAGAATTTTCTAGAATATAAACAATAGTTTAGGGCGTGACTTCCTTCGGTTGAACCGTTCCTTCCATATATCCATCTCGTGTCATTCGAAGGTTCTAGAAATCTGAGAGTACCTATTTGCGCCTCAGGGAGGAGGTAGGCCGTCCCGATATAAAAACGAATTCGCGCAGGTAGAAACACTTTTCGACGCCAGAGAGTTCGCATGACAACTGTACGTAATCCATATTCGTAATTATTTGTTCTCATTTTGAAAAGCAGCAAAATCAATGCTATACTAAAACAAGAAGAAAATATAAAGCAGATAGCATCAATTTTCAACCCCCTTGGTAAGTTTAATATAATTAATTTCAATAGGTTTGGTTGCTGTTAATTGCTTTTTCGTGTCTGGGTTAATTCGATTTCTTCAACCTCTTAATAGAATAAAAAATTGCTATGGCTATATATATTTCATAATAGTGGTTAACAACGTGGCGAAATGTGACGGGAGTATCTTGAATTTAGTAAAATATAACCTTAACTTTTTATAATTCCGATAAGTTTTAAATATGTTCATGCGCAATAAAGTTTGAGTACTTTCAGTAATATGGTTATGTTTCTTCTAAATAAATATCCGTGCAAACGCACATTGATGTTAAATTGTCATTATGTATATAATGGACAAAATATACCTTGGCTTAAATTGTGATACAAAGCCAGTTCCATCCACAAACATGCTTGCTGTCCACTGCCAATTTATATGATGTGATAATGTAATTGTTGTTGTATTAACAGCTAATACACATACCACATCATAGTGCTCTAAACTTTGTATCTGTTGAATATATCATTCAGCGTTTCAGTTATTATTTAAAACATTGTTCGTTAGATTGTAAAAAACATAATTTCACATTGTCACGGCTGCAAATTATTATATTTGCACTAGAATATTAGTATTGAATAGTATCAGACCAATTTAATGTAATACTGTATATTACAATTGTGGATATAATTTAAATTAATAATCTGTTATAGACATAAGTTAAATTATGATTCCCTTGTAATGTTAATGTTTTGCTAATATTAACCAGATAAAAATAACAAGCTAAAGATAGCCATTTATTACATTCCCATTATTAATAGAATGACGGTAGTTGCGTATAAGTAAAACGTTGTCCTTCTTTTGTACCTCATAGCGTAGTGGAATGGTGATTGTCCGACATGTAAACAGTTTGGGATTTGATTCTGGGTTGGGCAGATATCTTTCCTTTATTTGATTTCATTAAATTATTTTTTAACTGGACCTAAATGTCGCCATTCCATTCCGGATATTTTTTTAATTGCTTCGCGAAAGATGCCGACGCCCACTCCTGGTCTCACCTAGTGCCTGGGTATCGGATCTTTCGCGCTTCAAGTGTGATTTCGACGCGTTCCAGGAGACTGGGGGTCCACCGTACGGATAGCAAACTACAGGCTGCTCGTCCACCGTACGGATTGAGAACTACGGGTTGGCCGGATAGTGAACTACAAGTTGCGCGTTCACTGTACGGATTGTAAACTACGGGTTGCATGTCCACCGCACAGATTGTGAACTACGAGCTGCACAGATCGGACAGTCCCAAGATAAGTTCCCAGCGCGCATAGGTTGTTAAAGACAGAAGATTCCCCTGTGCTTAGAATCCACACCCCGGTGTAGTTATATCTAGAAACTTAGAGATCATTTTAATTATTTAATTTATTTTCTTTGATTTGAGATATTCATTTCTTTATTATATAATAAATAATTGTAACATTTTTGTTGTGTTTAATTGTACCCGCCGTCAGGCGGTCGTAACAAGTGGCGCCCACGTTGAAAAGGCAAAGCACAGGGAAGTTTTTTGTACTCTCGTGGTGTCGGTATCTTTCAGTTCCAGGTGGTAAGCCTTTGCGGACGAGGCTGAACGGGGTGGTACCACCGACCCGTTTCTCCTAAAAGAGGAACGGGTAGCCGATTATTGTCATCTGGCTCCGCCGGGTAATCAAATAACATCTCTGATTACCCAAATACGAGTGAACTGTACAGTGGGCAAAAACATTTTTTTATTGTAGTTTTGCATTCTGATTTTGTGAATTTACATTTCATGTTTTTTTCTGCATTTGTATTTTGCATTTGTGTTTAATACGTAATTGACATTTCCTTTCAAAGATATTATTTTTTATTGGTGCATTATTGCATTCATTTTTTTTATTTTTATTTTTTGCTCTGAAAGGATAATAGCGGTTACGTACATTAATTTACATCGTTCTAAAAATTTTTTTTAACATTGCCCACAATCGTGTCACATTTCGTCACGTGTTGTTTTAAAATATTTCTGTTCACTATTTTTATTTCGATTAATTGTCTCACACAATATTAAACCATTTTCAATTTAGGTGTTTAATAAAAATATTTATTTAAAATTATTTTGAACTTAGCCAATTTCTTTAAATAATTCTTTTTAAAAATGGACCGTACCTTTAAATATTTACATTTAACTAAACCGGAGCTCACGTATGAAGTAGCCATACGCGGTTTAGAACCTAAGGAAAGGAATGAGGATCTTAGAGTACAAATAAATAAAATTATTTCGGAATATCCTGCGGACGCGATTTTAATATTTTTTTTTTAGAGTAGTATGTTGTCACACTTTCATAGGGTTCTGACCTCATATCAAGTTACTTATTATATTGTTATATTCACGTTGGTTGTACACGTTGGATTTACCTCATCATTTTCGTTCTGTTTCGCGGGTTCGACTCATAATTTTTTTAGGGTTGTTAATCAATATTATGATATATTGGCATTCGTTTTATTTTATCATGTAACGGCTAATATTAAATCCATCATTATCTCGTTCAGTAATTGATTATGTTTGTCTTTAGCGGATTAAAACAAGCCTACACGAATTTTGATGTTTTGATTGGGAGTTTTGTTTTAGTGTTGTATGACTTCTCTATAGGTCTGCACACGTTTTGTTTATTTGCATTTTGCAAATTTTTAGCGGAGTATGACAGTTTCTTGGTATAGGTCTACTTGTCTGCTGCTTTCTTTTCGTTACAGCGGGTCGTGACTGTAACAAATTCGCTAAAGACTAGACGTACTCGCAATGCCGCTTAGTTTACTTAATTTTGTTTTAATCAATTATTCGTATATTTATCATAGTCGTCACTATTAACGGTTCGATTCTTGTTTTCCTGGATACTTAGTGTTTCGGAATATCGGTTTAATTTTTTTTTTCTCTTTCTTTCGGCTACAATAATTTTTAATTAAAAGTTGTTACGCTTCGGTCTCTGTCTACGTTGTCTTTGATGAATTAAAATAAGCCAACACGAAAGTTGACGTTTAGTTGGGAGATTTTTTTTTTGCGTTTTGCGCTTTATATCAGGTTAGGAGCCTTGTATGGGCCTAATTCGCTTATTGTTTTGCGTTTTGCGCATTTATGGCGGGTTGCGACCTCTTGTATGGGTCTGATTCGTCTCGTTGTTTTGCGTTCTGCGCGTATAGAGCGGGTAGTGACTCTTTAAATAAGCCTACACTAATACTCTCGTAGAGCGGGTAGTGACTCTTTAAATAAGCCTACACTAATTTTCTCGTAGAGCGGGAAGTGACTCTTTAAATAAGCCTACACTAATTTTCTCGTTACAGCGGGTCGTAACTGTAACAAATTCATCAAAGACCAATGTATTTCACAGTGCCGATACGTCAGATTGTTTCACGTTACAGTATTCTTCCTTTTAGACGCTCTTTGTCATGCAGTGCTGTTCTCGAGTCCAATCTTTTAATAGAGTTGTACTCTAGTTGTATGGTAGTCTGTTGATCATAAATTTCCTCAGACAACTTTGACAGGTCGTATGCTAGGTCGCATGGTAGGTATTTGTTAGGGGAGGTATGAAAGTGAGACAGTTACTGGGCGGTTCTGTCCTTCTTGGGCGCTTACCGCAGCGGATTTTACTACGTAAAATCCTTTCTCTGGGAGAGGGGGTATTGTTACGTTGTAACAAGGTTCTAATATATAAAATAAAAAAATAAATTCATTACATACAAACAAACAAAATAACTAGTTGTTACAACGAATGGAAACCGCGCGCTTTAACTAGCGATAGCATCGTAATGTCCATATAAGGTATTCTTTGGTACCGGAAGTCGGATTCTTTCTAGAACATCTAATAACAAACGCCCACAACATGGAAAGATCTAGAAGAAATACAATAGCGAACAACGGGTAAACTACTCGAAAATGATTCCATTTCGCTCGGTTCGATTATTGCTATCTCAGTAGCACAAGAATTTTCTAGAATATAAACAATAGTTTAGGGCGTGACTTCCTTCGGTTGAACCGTTCCTTCCATATATCCATCTCGTGTCATTCGAAGGTTCTAGAAATCTGAGAGTACCTATTTGCGCCTCAGGGAGGAGGTAGGCCGTCCCGATATAAAAACGAATTCGCGCAGGTAGAAACACTTTTCGACGCCAGAGAGTTCGCATGACAACTGTACGTAATCCATATTCGTAATTATTTGTTCTCATTTTGAAAAGCAGCAAAATCAATGCTATACTAAAACAAGAAGAAAATATAAAGCAGATAGCATCAATTTTCAACCCCCTTGGTAAGTTTAATATAATTAATTTCAATAGGTTTGGTTGCTGTTAATTGCTTTTTCGTGTCTGGGTTAATTCGATTTCTTCAACCTCTTAATAGAATAAAAAATTGCTATGGCTATATATATTTCATAATAGTGGTTAACAACGTGGCGAAATGTGACGGGAGTATCTTGAATTTAGTAAAATATAACCTTAACTTTTTATAATTCCGATAAGTTTTAAATATGTTCATGCGCAATAAAGTTTGAGTACTTTCAGTAATATGGTTATGTTTCTTCTAAATAAATATCCGTGCAAACGCACATTGATGTTAAATTGTCATTATGTATATAATGGACAAAATATACCTTGGCTTAAATTGTGATACAAAGCCAGTTCCATCCACAAACATGCTTGCTGTCCACTGCCAATTTATATGATGTGATAATGTAATTGTTGTTGTATTAACAGCTAATACACATACCACATCATAGTGCTCTAAACTTTGTATCTGTTGAATATATCATTCAGCGTTTCAGTTATTATTTAAAACATTGTTCGTTAGATTGTAAAAAACATAATTTCACATTGTCACGGCTGCAATTATTATATTTGCACTAGAATATTAGTATTGAATAGTATCAGACCAATTTAATGTAATACTGTATATTACAATTGTGGATATAATTTAAATTAATAATCTGTTATAGACATAAGTTAAATTATGATTCCCTTGTAATGTTAATGTTTTGCTAATATTAACCAGATAAAAATAACAAGCTAAAGATAGCCATTTATTACATTCCCATTATTAATAGAATGACGGTAGTTGCGTATAAGTAAAACGTTGTCCTTCTTTTGTACCTCATAGCGTAGTGGAATGGTGATTGTCCGACATGTAAACAGTTTGGGATTTGATTCTGGGTTGGGCAGATATCTTTCCTTTATTTGATTTCATTAAATTATTTTTTAACTGGACCTAAATGTCGCCATTCCATTCCGGATATTTTTTTAATTGCTTCGCGAAAGATGCCGACGCCCACTCCTGGTCTCACCTAGTGCCTGGGTATCGGATCTTTCGCGCTTCAAGTGTGATTTCGACGCGTTCCAGGAGACTGGGGGTCCACCGTACGGATAGCAAACTACAGGCTGCTCGTCCACCGTACGGATTGAGAACTACGGGTTGGCCGGATAGTGAACTACAAGTTGCGCGTTCACTGTACGGATTGTAAACTACGGGTTGCATGTCCACCGCACAGATTGTGAACTACGAGCTGCACAGATCGGACAGTCCCAAGATAAGTTCCCAGCGCGCATAGGTTGTTAAAGACAGAAGATTCCCCTGTGCTTAGAATCCACACCCCGGTGTAGTTATATCTAGAAACTTAGAGATCATTTTAATTATTTAATTTATTTTCTTTGATTTGAGATATTCATTTCTTTATTATATAATAAATAATTGTAACATTTTTGTTGTGTTTAATTGTACCCGCCGTCAGGCGGTCGTAACAGGTATTGTAGTGGTTGTAGGAGGGTATCTGGGGGCGATTGCTGGTGGCGTTAGTTTGTTTGTGCACGCTACGGAGGGAGAGCGGGCGGTGCTCTTCAAAAAACTAGGTAATAGGATTAGCAATATAATTTACTTTCCTTCATAATACGCAAAATTTCGACGTTTCCGAGAAAACAACAAAATACAAGAGTAGCTCGTTTAATAGTGTATTGGCTATTGATACCGTTCAGGGTGTTGCCTTATGTTATTGAAAAATAAATCTCAATTTAAATATGTAGGCTAGAAAAAAATATATTGTGATTTATTGTGTAAAATCGAAAGCTTTATCCACATAGCTTTCGATTTTCGCTTGGTATACAAATCGAAAAACCGTTTCCGAGAAACCAATTAGATATATATATATATATATATATATATATATATATATCTTTTATAGATCTGTGTTCAGCAGTAGAATGGTGATATGGATGAATTCCCCACCCCCTCCCCCGTGACCATGTATACTAGAAAGCCCTCGAAACGTCAGGAGTAAATAGTAATTTCAGCGTGATTAAATCCGTACATTGAGGTTTATTCAATTCATAGCATATTACTGGTGGTAGGATACCTATGCAGGAATCCGTCTAGGTGGATACCACCCCAGGGCCAGTTATTCTGCTGTGAAGCAGTAGTGCGCAAACATTACTATGTTTCGGTTTGAAGGGCGTAATCACTGTGCATATGTGACTTAAGAACTGTTGTCTCAAAGTGACGGGCGCAGTGTGATATCACGCAGAAATGTTTTGGGTGGCACAGCATTTGTTATAGGCAGATGCTGCGCATACCAGAAGGTGAACGTTTTGCTCTTTTCGTCACTTTATCCTATAAAAAAATTGCGTATATATTCCGATGTATGTCCATGACTTGAACCAGTACGAACTGGAAATAACAGACTTATTAACGGTATTTTGAGCACTTTTGTTTGAGTGATCGTCAGTTTCATATAATTTACAGAATACAGGATCGATAATTTATAGGTTAACGTGGTAAATTTTATGTTATCTATGGAAAAAAAATGAGATCAACTCTAAGAAACCCAATGCAATTTAAAATCACAAAATAAACCGCATTCTCTGTGTAGTGTTCGCGTAATAGAAAACTTAAAAAAATACCAGATACCCTCGACCACTGCAACACGTACAACGTTTGGTTCAATCAGCAGTGTAAGCAATAGCACTTTATTTCCATCATTATAATGGATTTTCGCAATCTAACCCCTGATTCTATTAACTTAAACATGAAACATTATAAATATTTAATACATATGATTAACCAGCCAATAAAAATGCAACTAATAATGTTGCTGTTATTAACTACTGATCAAATCCAAACTAGGCAAACAAATATTTTGTATTAAAAAATATTCTTAAGGACGGTACGAGCAAAACGTTCACCTGATGGTAAGTGCAATGTCTGTCCATAACAAATTCTCTGTCACCCAGAACATTTTTGTGTGACACTACACTGCGCCCGTCACCCTGAGACATCAGTTCTTAAGTCTCATATACCCAGTGATTACGCTAGCTCTCAGTGCCCTTCAAACCGAAACACAGTAATGTTTACACACTACTGCTTCACGGCAGAATAACTGGCTCTGGGGTGGTACCTACCAAGACGGACTCCTGCATAGGAATCCTACCACCATTTAAAATACTATGTTTCATCAAAAACTTAAGAAAGCCACAATTACTATTGATCAGTTCGTTTGTTTGTACCAATAATAAAATAAACAAAAATGTGGATGAGATTTATTAATATATATTTTTATTTAATTTTTTTTTTATTTTATATCCAAAGTAATATAATACTTGTATTGTAAGAGGTAATATTTTATTTAAAAACTCAATTTTTTGTGCGTGTAGTGATGCAACAAACGACATTCACTAAAACTTTGTACTAGTATGTGGTCGAGCCGGTAACAGTACTGGGCGTCCAACCCTCACCCGATTTCATTCTAATTGTGTTTAACCGAATGCTATTTAAAGTTCCAATGCATCACTCGATGTTGAAAATTACCACTTAACTAACTTTTTAACTAATTACCACTCAATTAAAGTTTGTTACCAAAACAGTAATTAAATTATGATTTAGTTTTAAACACTTTACGTACATATGTGGAGATTTACTATGTAGTTATATATAATTATATGTTTTTAACTTTGCAAAGGAGAGACGTACTTTCTCTTACCGACAATTCAATAGAACCGAAAAACAGACCCTTATCGAAAATGTACAGTATCCAGTCATTTTATAATAATGCAAAATTAAGATGATTCGTTCGTGACGAATCTGATGCATGTTAATTATCTTGAGACGTTTGGTTGTTCCATTTATTTTATTTTATATATCTTTATTTTTATATTTAAAATAAATAATTCACTCATGCACAGTGGCTTTAAAATTTTTAGAGGTTAACTATAAAAAAAATGTAAGAAAATAAGTGTATCCAAGATCGTACCAGATGATATTACTTGTTTATTAATATTAAAGAAAGAAATCACTTTATGTTACTAAATATCAAAGCTTACATCACTACATAGTCTATTACAATGTTACTCGCCGAGTATGTCTGTCTACTTATCTTATTTATTTTTATTTATATATTCTTTATTGCAAACCTTAAAATTATTGACAAAAAAGTAAACTGGAAATAAAAAGATACAATAAGAGTGAGCAATGGGCGGTCTTATTGCTGACAGCAATATCTTCCAGACAACCGCTGGATGGACATGATATTAAGGACAACGAAAACGTCGAGAGCGTCGGCATGGAAAACCAATAAATAAAATATGTTGCATAAAGAAAAAAAAATATTATACACATATACGATCATACATAAATAAAAAAGTTATATATATACATATTTATACACGTAAATATATATATACATTAATACATATAATTTATAAATATACAATATTAAAAAATATAAATAAGAATTGTTTATAGGCTAGTGCGAAAAGTAAATTAGATTCTAAAGAGACAGATAATGATTTAATAAAAGTTTCTTAAACACTGGAAGGGATGGTGCACGTTTCACTGTCAAAGGCAGCGCGTTCCATAGGCGGACAGCCTGAACAGTAAATAATGCGTCCATAAATTTGCTACTATGAAGCGGCATCTTCAACTTCAAACTCTCTGCTGACCTTAAGTTCCGCGAATGGGAATCATGAAGGAATTCAAAACGTTTTTTGAGGTAAGAAGGGTAGAGAGGATTGAAGAGAACACTATAGAGTAGATGAAGTACGTGAGCATTCCGGTGAAGGCGAATTGGTTCCACTTGAGCTTAGTTCGAAAAAGAGAAACATGGTCATATTTACGTAAGCCAAATATAAACCTAATACAAAAATTCTGGATACGCTCAAGTTTATCAAGATGGGATTCGGTGAGGTCAAGATAGCTGACATCAGCATAGTCGAAAATCGGGAAAAGAAGAGACTTAGCAAGCACAATCTTGGTGGCTATGGGAAGGAAGTTACATAATCTTCGTAGAGAGGCCGCAGAAGCATACATTTTACGACTAATTTCTTGAATATGACGTATCCAAGAAAGATTTTTGTCCATATGGATCCCCAAGTTCTTTACGGTATCACTGATAGGGACAACAGTTCCATCAAACACTATTTGCGGCAGACAACCAAGGCGTGATATCAATCGAGAGCTACCGATGATAATGGCCTGCGATTTAATAGGATTAACCTGAAGGCCGTACGCTTTACTCCATCTAAGTACTTGCTCCAGGTCTGCGTTAATAGTTTTAATAGCACTAGGGAGATCATGAGGAGCGGCCTTTCTATATATTTGCAAGTCATCTGCATAAAGGTGGTAGTTCGAGGTTAATTGAATGGCTATTGAGTTAATAAATACTGTAAAAAGTAAAGGAGATAAAACGCCCCCCTGAGGAACACCAGCATATACGTTACACCAGGATGAGGAAGTATCATCAGTACGTATACGTTGCTGGCGTCCAGACAGGTAACTCTGAAACCAACCAGTCGCTGTAGGAGATACGTTTAGAGAGCGTATTACACCAAGTAGGATGTCATGATCAACAGTATTAAATGCACTGCTGAAATCTAATAACGTAAGAACAGTAAGTTCGCCGTGTTCCATTCCTAGTCGGATGTCATCAGTGATATTGACCAAAGCTGTGGTAGTGCTGTGTCCAGGCCGGAATCCAGACTGTAAAGGATTTAGGAGAGAATTTGCAGAGAGAAAACTGCTGAATTGAGTGTGAATAAGGCGTTCAAGAACCTTTGACAAAAAAGGCAAAATAGAAATAGGACGATACTCCGAAAAAGACGCGGGGTTGGTTTTCTTGGGAATAGGAATAATTTCAGCAGTTTTCCAAGTTGATGGAAAACTACCTGAGGAGATAGAGAAGTTAAAGATATGACATATAATGGGCAGGACAATATCAAGAACAGGAAGAATCATCCTACGGCTGACACAGTCACTGCCCACTGCACTGGAAGTAATAGATAAAACGCTCTTTTCAACGTCACAAACAGAGAACGGTTTAAAAACAAAAGGAGAGTAATTGGGTATTGGAACTGCAGAAAGAAGTGTTAACGTGTTAGCTTTAGCAGTGCTATCAACGTTCGAAGAAGATGAGAAGTGTTGATTTAATAGATCAACATTAAGATCGTTTGATATAGGATTATTTTTAGATTTGCCAATACCCAATGAACTAAGAAATTTCCAGACCTTTGCAGTATCACCATTTTCAACTGATTTATGAATGTGTAGGCGTTGTTATCTTAGTATTCGGCTAAAGCTTTTAAAGTAATAAATGGATTTTGATGCGGATTTCAGAAACATTTTGAGTATAACTTGACGAAAGTTAGGGTACATAAATAATATTCGAGCGAAGGTCGGCAGACCGGTGGGTGTAATTATTATGATTGAAAAACTAGTGAACCATAATTTTCATAGAATTTGCAAAATACCTTCGTTTATTACATAATCTGCATGCGGCAGTCCACTGTTGGCGATAGACCTCTCCGAATAAACTCCACTGAGCCAGATCTTCGGTTTCACTCATCTAGTTGATGCCTGCTGTTTTGTGCAGATCTCTGTGTACTAGCATCTCGTATCTGATCCCCACAACTTGGATTTAATTTTTTTCCATGCCAAAAAGCTAAGACCTGCAGTGTTCAACGATAACAGAATTTCCGACGCTTATTAAATCTTATACAGGAAGATGCTAGTGGAATATTAATCACGCTTTATCAACAAATTGCTTTTATTTCAGCCTCTAATACAATTTCGGGTATATTCGTATCTTAGGAATAATTTAAATATAATACCAATTTTTGTTTTCCTTCATAATAAACCTAAAGTACTGATGGAATTCTTTACTACTTTATAATGAGGTTGGGTTATTGTTGGGTAAAAAGTCTTAAAATAATAAGTAAATTTAAATCGTTAATGTATTTACATAAATTTAAATATGGGAATTTCGGATGAACCAAGGATAACTGAAATATTATTAAATGTTATTTAATAATATTTCAATATGTTAAAAGTCTTTATTTCCCTGTGAAATAAATTTCTGTTTCATATCTCAACATTTGTTTATTACAATAAATAAAGTATTACATTTCATGATGACGTTGCTCTAATAGAAGGGACAGGTAGAAAGATCTTTCCTAAAAGTTAATTTTAATGATGATGTTGATAAAAATTAATGAATGTAATAGAATAATTTTATCCAACATAGATTATTTACATTATATTTATTGAAAGTATTTTTTTTTAGATTTTTTGGTTTAACATTAGTCAATTTCCTAATTTTTTTACAGCATAAGCTGCAGAGCTAAGTCTTCTTGCTAGTTTATTATATATGGGGGTCGCATTGACATTTCGCGTCAAGAGTTATTCCAAGAAAGAAAGACAAGGACAATTAAATAAAGAGATGACATTAAAAAATAAAAAGACTCAAATTATAAATTATCTGTAAAATTCTTATAGTACAAATCCCACATTTAAAGACACTGAAAACTCGAACAGAGTGCATGTGTTCACAACAATGACGCACACGCAAAGCCAAATTACCGGAAAGCGGGAAGTCGATGACCTGGCCTTTTATTATGGAAGGAACACACAAGTAGACGATTCGGTGATGGGCTGCACGGTGTCTCACATTGTCATTGGCATATTCATGGAGGTATCGAGAAGAATCAAGACGAGAACTGCTACTGTACTTCTCCTGTACATTCAAAATTTCGCAAACATGACACTTTCACAATTTTATCAAGAAAAAAATTATTGGATTTTTAGACTAGATTAACCCCATAAATTCTGGAATTCAATTCACACCGTATTAGTAATTCGGAATCCTAATAACATTTTCAGTCATACTGTGTGTGTAAAAAAAGACCTTTGCTAAAAGATATATTAACAGTGAATCTCACCATCATCTGCGACAGCTACATTTGGAAAATCATTATATCAGAGCGCAAGGGATATGTAATAAGAAACACCTGACATCTTCTAAGCAAGTAAAACTAGTATTTTGCTAATACACAACAACAAGCTGCAGGTTCCGCGCCTACGTCGCATTGAATGTGTGAAACCGGCCACAGTCCAGCGTGTATCTATTGTAATACCATACGTAAGATGACTCATTGACAAGACTGGCTATGTCTTGAACCGGAAAAATGTTCTAATGGAAGTTCCATTAGAACATTTTTCCGGTCCGATTAAAATCCGCGTCAAATAATACGCATAAACGCGTAACCTGAAGCATCGACTCTCTAAGAAGTCTGCAGTCCGTGACCATGTTCTGGATCATCCTAACCAGATTGTACCAGATTTGATACACCACAAATCCTTGCAAGAGAACACCGGTTCCTGCCAAGGATGATTCGCGAGGCTATTGAAATAAGAATAAACATTCTAATATATATTCAAAATAAGATGGTTGGGTATTACTATATGCTATACACAACTAAAACAGCGATACTTAATGAACTAGTGAGCACTTGATCTCTTGAGCGGCTCAGGAATCGGCGTTGTTATTTTAACTGTCTACTTTGTTTATTGTTTCGTCCTGTTTTTTAAATATCTTTTTATAATATGTGATTTACAACTACTACATTTTTTGTAAAATTATTTTTATTGTTATTACGAGTAGGTCGTCGAACAAAAATCATTGCATTGATTTTTTGCATTGCATTCTACTTTGCTCAATCTAATTCCTATTGTTATAGATATCCTTTTTCTCTTTTCAGTAATTTTTTTAAGTAGTTTGTTTTTTCTTATTTTAATTACAGATTTTTTACACAGTCGAGTTTTTGTGTTTCAAAAATTTTGTTCATTTCAAACGTATTAATTTTATTAATGAACAAATTGTACAGTTAAATATTTAATGTTATAAAAGAGAAATTCTAGAGCAGGGCTTCCTTTTTTTAGAAATAACTTGAGAGTTAAATATTATCTTACAGTTTAGTCATTTTATGTTCATATTTAATGAAATGAGAAAGTGCGCGCATTGGTTTATGCAATGTCAGGCCCGACCCGCATTTAGCTACTGGAGGTATCAGCTAATTCGCGCTTGGAAATGACCTCGGGCGGTGCGTGTCCGGTCCACGAGTGGAATGAACTCTGTTCCCTTTCCTTCCACCACCGCCACTTTCGTGTTTTATATAAAAATAGTTAAATGAATGTAATCGACGAAAATAAAACTAAGAATCGCATGCACAATTTAATTTTTTCACCCAGAACATTTCTGTGTGACACCACAGTGCGCCCGTCACCCTGAGACATGAGTTCTTTAGTCTCATATGCCCAGTGATTACGCTAGCTCTCAGTGCCCTTCAAACCGAAACACGGTTATGATTGCACACTACTGCTTCATGGGAGAATAACTGGCCCTGGGTTAGTACCTACCTAGACGGATTCCTGCACAGGAATCCTACGGTGTATGCCCCCCCCTCCCATAATAGCGCGTACAAGAAAATTAAGCTAAGAAACGATTGTTTTAATTTAAAACATGCTAACTAATTATCGAAAATACATATGTATTAGCGAACGAAGTAATACGTTTCTATCATTGTGAAGGTTCACAACGTCATTCATTTCTCTAATTTAATGTTTTAAAATAACCCTTAAAATACTTTGTATTTCGAATTGCTTCCGTATCACCCACATCACACGCCTCATACCATACTCGTATGTAGATATATAAAAAGGCGCAGGCACTACGCGAGATCAGTAAGTAGATTGATCGCACTGTATACCGATTTACAACCAGACGCTTTAAACTATGACATTAAAATAACCGAACAATAAGTAAAATAAACAGTGATGTTTTGTGCGCACCAAATAAAGGAACAAAGTGAATTCGACTACCATCTTGACAAACCTATTCTAAAGTCTGGGCCCAGAGAAATCTATGGCAACGAGCAGACGCTATTGTCGAGGTAACTTTACTTACAGTCCGGGATCGATATTCACTAATTAAAAAAAAATTCTGCTTGTACTCCAACTCTGCAACATATACAATCTTAGTATAATATCTTGGTAAATATATAATATCTAGGTCATCATCATCATCATCATCATCATTTCAGCCTATCGCTAGTCCAATGCTGAACATGGGTAAATATATATGTCACAAAAGATAGTAGCTCTCATTTTGAGGGGATTTTGCCATAGTTGCCCGCTTGAGAGGAGAGTTGGCAGTTTATTTATACAGATGTTCCAGGAAAGTGCTGCTGCCCATCGCCTTTTTATTAAGTATCCGATGAAGCTGTAAAAGCCGAGAAGGCTAACAGCAATTACATCACCGAAAATATATATGGTTTTTATTTTTCCTCTGTCGACATTTGTGACACCCACGGGTTGTCATGGGGCCGTAGATTCTCTAAAGCCATCACCGGTGGGTGTTGAGCTTTCACTACTTAAGTCTTTGCTACGTCAGATAATGGAGCGATTTGAAACCTATCACGAAAAAGACATTAAAGTGTAGTTTAAAAGAGAGAACAGAAGTACAAAAATGATATAATTTTATATCAAATGTAGTTATAAATTTAATTAAATGAAAGGTTGAATTTCCTACTGGTTTCTTCAGCCGACAAGTTTGTCATAATATATACCTTGGTAAAAAATCTCCTTTAATATTTATGGCTATGTGATGTATAATTTGTTATTATCTATTATAAAAAAAAATTAGGACATTTATTGCAGGATACGAAAGAAATTGAACAACAACAATTCGTATATTTACGCGAACACTACACATTTAAATGAAACTAATTTTACTGATTTTATCGCGTTTAATTTTATTATTTATAACCCGACGTTTCAAGTGCTTTACAGCACCCATGGTCACGGGGGGACTGAGGTGACAGATGTCTGTAAATGTGCTGTAAAGCACTTGAAAAGTCGAGTTATTAATAACAAAATTAAACGCGATAAAATCCGTAAAATTAGTTTCATTTAAACAACAATTCGATCGAAGCTAACGCCATAACTACATCTACAATACTAATGCTACAAAAGACAATATTCTATTTGCAGTGGAACAGAAACTCTGAACATCATTGCTTGGTTAAACTCTGTTCGGAACAAATTAAATGGAATCCAGGCCCTCGATTCGAGTGACGGTAGTAGTTTCAATAACTATTACGGGCTTGCAGTGAAAAAAGATTTGTTACATTTCGAAACTACGCTAGACAATGACAATATACGTGTTTCAGTAGTGTTTTAAGCTTTTCCGTACTGTTTCTATTTCGTGAATATTTTCTAGGATTACGTAGGTATATCCATACTAATACTATACATGCGAAAGTAATTCTGTCTGTCCCTCTGAGTGTTTGTTACATTTTCACGTTTTTACCGCTGAACCGATCTAGACGAAATTTAGCACAGAAACAGGACCTGGATATGGACAAAGGAGACTGTTTATCCCGGAAAATCAAATACTTCCCATGGGATATTAAAACCCTATGTCCACGTGGATGAAGTCGCGGGCATCAGCTAGTAATAATAGTATAAAAGAAGTGCAGCAACAGATGAAATAACATAAAATAGAAATAATTTATGGATAAGATAATACTCACGATAGACTTCTTCGTACACCAGTAATATCTAATCCCTACCTACACCATTAAGTGTTGATTAATTTATGGTACGAAATTGATTTATTTTTAATTATTTTTTAAATTTACTGAAATCACTAAATTTACTTAAATCACGAATACGATACACGAACGATACTTGAACTACACTTTATTACGGCCTAAGATGTACACATGATATTGCTGATGTAGTTACTAAAGGATGACATTTTTGGGTATTTCTGTAGTTTTCTTGTCTGGTGAGAAAATATATTTATGTTTTTATCCGTGAAGAGAAAACTTTGTACCGAAGTTTTTGAAGCATATTGCACGCACGAAGGAGTGTTAGATTTGGTATAGTTAATGTTTGTAGAGAGAAAAGCGAGAAAGCCAAAATTTATATTTGTTACAAATACATTAAATTGAATAAAATAAAAGAAATAATTGACCATGTTAAACACATAATAGTCTGTGATCAAACAGTCGCACAGATTAGTGATAGTCACAAATGATTTTTAAAATGTTGCCTCCAAATAATTACACAAACCTCAATAACGTTTAAATCCAATGCAGGATTCCGTCTAGGTAGGTACCACCTCAGGGCCAGTTATTCTGCCGTGAAGCAGTAGTGTGCAAACATTACTGTGTTTCGGTTTGAAGGGCACTGAGAGCTGGCGTAATCACTGGGCATTTGAGACTTAAGAATATATGTCTCGGGGTGACGGGTGCAGTGTGGTGCCACACAGAAATGTTCTGGGTGACACAACATTTGTTATGGGCAGACGTTGCGCTTACCATCAGGTGAACGTTTTGCAAAATAAAAAAAAATCATTTACTGAAATGTGGTCGAATTTGAACCATTTCGCGACCATATAAAATACTACATATTTATTTTATAAGATACTTTTATATTAATAATATTAAATAAAATTACATTATAGGGAGATATTACCATAGCTTCCTTGTCTGGTTAAGATATAAAAATATGAATGCATAGATAATGTCTCAATATCTAAAACTTAAAGTTTTCAACCAGTGCGTGTTGCCAGTGCCTGATGACTTATGCAACTGCAACGTGGGTCGCTTGTGGAAGCTCGGAGTTACTCAGCGAGCTATGGAAAGGGCTATGCTCGGAGTTTCTCTACGAGATAAAATCCTTAACGATGGTATCCGCAGCAGAACTGGAGTAACTGATATAGCCATAAAGATTAGCAAGCTGAAGGAATGGGAATGGGCAGGCCATATAGCTCGTAGAGTCGATAGCCGTATGGGAAAAAGGACCCGAAATGGCAACCTCGTTCCGGCAAAAGCAGTGTAGGGCGATCTCCCTCTAGATAGAACCACGACCTGCGCGGCTGTGCGGAAAATCAATTGATGCAAGTGTCTCGAAACAGTGTTTTTTGGGAATCTGCCGAGGAGGCCTATGTTTAACAGTGAACTAAGTCGACGGAAATGATGATGATGATTGATAACGCCGCGGCTTAAGAGAACCAACTACTTCATCTCTTCCCGTGGGTGTAGTAAAAGTCGGCAGAGGGAAGATGAAAACCAAGAGATGGGCAGCAGTACTTTCCTGGAACAACTGAATGAATAAATTGCTGTTGCCATTTCGCCTGCCAAGCGTGTCTACTATTGTAAAAGCCCCTCCAAAACGAGAGCTACAAACTTATGTGGCAATCTATGCGGGAGGCCTACGTTCAGAAGTGGACTAGCAATATTTATTATTAGCACTACTACGGAAAAACCTTATTTTAACCAAATACCATATATCCGTCACGTATATATATACATAAATATAAATACATATATATAAATACATATGTCAACAGTCAACTACAACACACTTGATATTTATGGGAATAAGAAATACAAAAATAAATAATGTTTTTGTAGTTCGTGAGAAAGCTTCAGACTGTTGTTGACGGGCTCTACGTGAAAGATTAAGTTCGTCAGACAGAGAACTTTCTTGCTTCCTCGTAAATTTCAGTCACCGTGTTAGCGTATCTTCAAGATATTTTTCATATGAATACAAAAATACATCATGTTATTATACAGAAGTCTTTATTTAAATGTTGGCTGATATAAATTGATATGTAGACTAAGATGTCCAACGGTCGGCGCACTTGCTTGAAGGGTCTGGGATAGAAATCTGTTTCTCTGACTACATCCTTCTCTTCCCCACATTTTATTAAATAGACGTCATAATGAATACATGAATCCTCATTTAATGTAACATAGGCATTAAACTACGTATTACGAATGTCTTCGCAGTAGTACTATTAAAGATACTCGTATGTTCTGTGTTTACACGTTGGACCTTATCACGACCACACTTATTTGGACTGTTTTACCATCTAATATATTAAGGGCCGTGGTGGCTGTGACGGGGACCGGCGCTGAAATTGTTAATTTAAAGTTTTAGTGTTAATTATTATTAGCAATACGTTACAAAATTAATTTTGAATTACTAATATTGACAATGAAGCAACATATATTTAATACTATTACCATAGCACTTATGGAAACGCATTGGGGCAAGGAATGCAACCCTTACCAAAATGGCGGCGACTTAGTTCGCCGCCCGGCACTTTTCGTTTCCCGAGGGGGGAAAAGTGGGCTACGGATGTGGTCTCTACATATTCCAATGGAAAGGAACGCCTCCTTTCGATTGAATACGTGTTATAAGAATAAATAAAATAGATTTTTAACTCTACAATAAGCGATTGCATAGTATTGCAGCATTGATTGATTTAGTTTAAATGAATGCTACATGCAATATTACATTCCCAGATTAGTTGTAAACATAAAAATAGTTTATTTAGTAATATCGCAAAATACTTTTTTCGTGGCTACGTTAGTCGATTCGCGACCGACAGGATTCTTCCATGCTCTGCTAGAGAAACTACTAATATAGGGTAGTCATGTTAATTTCGCGTCTAATGTCTGCTCGTACTCGTTTTTTGAACTATGTATCATCATTTCATTGATCTCTTGCTTCTTCCAAGAGCACAAGTTTTAAATACATTAGTTCGTTTACTAATAGTATTGCACAAAGTTTCGCTAAACTTCCTAAAAGTATAGCTATTAGGCAGTACATACAGTCACGTCCATGATTTCTCGCCTTGAGTAACTCCAAAGTGAGATAAGCTAAATATCATCCATTAAACCGATTCCATACGTGAGAGGAATTTTATGTTATTGTGTTGGAATATTAGCGTTTGCTTATATAACGTTTGCTGAAAGGGACTATTGAATATCGTTTTATAACTATATATACAGATTCCGGTTCAAAATTGTAAAACGTTACAGTTTAATGCGTATAATTCTCATTAATGTGTAATTTTAGTTAAAAACTAAAGACAACGATTGCGGTAAGTGGTAATTCAAAATTAATTGAACTATTTAGTTTCTTTAACTATAGTTGCGGTTCATAATACTTATTGATTTATTTATATTTATTAAAATAATATCGAAACTCCATCGAGAAGAGCGTTTTGGTCGTCTCGATAGAGTTTCAATATACTTTTGACTTCATCCTACGCCAAGATTTTTTTTTCCTTCCGTGTTACCCTATTTGTAATACCTTCAGATCTACGATTTAATTTAATTGATAAAGCATATCAGTATCGAGCCGTTTCAGCGTGTCTCTCCACCCCCTCCCATGGTCAAGGCGTCATCTCAATTATGCCTTGGCTTCTGCGATACGGGGTGCGTGTTCAATTCTTGCAAGCAATAAATATTTGTCTGACCTACACATAGTCGTTGATGGGCAGCAGCGTCTGAAGTATCTGGTATTACGTTTGTCAGTCCGCCTGCCAAGCGTAGTGACTACGGAAAATTCTACTTTATCAAACTTGGGAGAAGCCTGTATGCAGTAGTAGTATTTATACAGGCTGATAAAGATGAAGAAGATCCGTACCAAACAATTGGCATAATTTCAACTCATTTTATTTACTCGTAAAAAAAAAGTAAAGTAAAGTTTCAGCCTATAAATGTCCCACTACTGAGCACAGGTCTCCTCTCATTTCTGAGAGGGTGTTGGAGCTAGGAAGAATCCGCCACGCTGCTCCAATGCGGGTTGGCGGACTTCACATGTCCTCGAAATATTTCTATTCCTCGGACATGCAGGTTTCCTCACGATGTTTTCTTTCACCGCTAAGCACGTGGTAAATCAGCACTTAAAATTGTACAACAATATTAGAGGTGCTGGCACCGGGGATCGAACCCAGGTTACTCGCTTACTATGAAATTAAAGGCGAGCATCGTATTCAAAATAATTTTCAAACATACTTCCTGCTTTGGACAGTTATTAAAAACTACGTTTCATAATCCCTGCGATACCTAGGCATAAGTTCTTTCCCAATCACTTTAAAATGACGACGTTTTCTTGGAGTTTTAAGCTCCTTACCGAATACGAGGTACCTCATAAACAAAGGATTTACAAAAATCTATTTTGCACGTGAAAAAGAGTAATTTAAAACATAAGACGTTTGAAAACAGCTTGCCAGTTAATCGCCAGGTGCCCCTTTAAAATATTTTCACCTGATGCCTCGAGTATAATAATTATAAGAAACGTGAACTCCTTTTCTCCCACTGCTAAGTTTTGCTCGGTCTAAAAATCAATGTCTCAATATCATCAAATCATTATTTCTCTGTAATCTGCAAAACTTGTTAATTTATATATTTAATTAAAAAAACAGATTTCTAGGTAACAAATAAAGTATTTCATGATAAAGTATGTTACTACCATTAAAATATTTCTTTACTTTTTCATCTTCAACATTTTGAAAAGTGTGATTGTTGTTACTGTACATTTTTTCTCCGAACTGTATTTAAGAAATCCTACAACAGTGTCGCTTAGGCATTTACATTATTGAACTCGAGAAGACGAATGTTTGATTCTGAATTTGGGGGACACAATACTGTGCAACCTAACGAATTTCAGTTGTATGAAAATAAAGCTTTTCGACATTCTAGCCTCGCCTTATAGGTTTAGGTATTAAGTATTTTTTTTTAAATAAATTTTAAGATTATTGTCGCAACATTATCTATTAGTCAATATGGTAAAATGTAAATCCCGTATAAGAAATTACCTTTTGTTATTCTTCTCTTTATCAGCCTGTTATTAGTATCTAATAAAAAAAATTATTTGTGTGATACAAATAAATTTATAAAAGCTGTCAAGTAAATAAGACGAAGAAGGGCATTTCACTCATCTAGTTAATTATGTGAGTGATATGGAACCAAGTCGGACACCGACTCAACATGTTGAGTGTTGCAGCGGCGTTGATTTTCAGCGGTGCCCACGGGATTTATGCTACGCCAGCGAGTCTTACTGGAGCTAAACATTATATACATATGTAATGATTACCGACTCAACGTGTTGAGTGTTGCAGCAGTGTTGATTTTCAGCGGTGCCCACGAGATTTATGCTATGCCAGCAAGTCTTACTGGAGCTTAACATTATATACATATGTAATGATTATACATATAATAGGCGTACCCTGCACATTTGTATACGCTCTTTCTATAGATTTTCTATCTAGAGATTTTATTTTTACCGGTGGTAGGATTCCTATGCAGGAATCCGTCTAGTTAGGCACAACCCCAGTGCCAGTTATTCTGCCGTGAAGCAGTAGTGTGCAAAAATTACTGTGTTTCGGTTTGAAGGGCACTGAGAGATAGCGTAATCACTGGGCATATGAGACTTGAGAACTGATGTCTCAGGGTGACGTGGACGCAGTGTGGTGTCAAACAGTAATGTTCTGGGTGAAACAGCATTTGTTATTGGCAAACGTTGCACTTACCATCAGGTGAACATTTTGCTCGTCTCGTAACTTAAAAAATATATTTAACGTAATGGCACGTGTGATAGGAAATACGATGTTACGCCAGAAATGCGATAAGAAATACAAGAAGGTAATCTTCTGATCTCCGATTGATGGCTAAATATTATCGCTTCTAGCATTATAACGAAATGTACCGCAAAATGCTGTGGTTGTGATGGTTTTCTAATGTTCCCCATAGATTGCCACAAAAGTTTGTAGAGCTACGTTTTGGGGGGATTTTGCCATAGTTGCTACACTGTGCAGGTAGATGGCAACCGCAGTTTATTTATTCAGATGTTCCAGGAAGTTGCTGCTGTCTATCTCTTGGTTTTTATGAAATGAAGTGTTAGCTTTCTTAAGGCGCCACCACAGGGAATACCGCACGGCACCTACACCTTATAGTTTATTATTATAGAACAGGGCGCAAAAGAGCAGGAGGCACACCTGAACCTTTCCCTACTTCCACATTCCCTAATCTAAGTCCTTTTCCTATGCTCTTCAACAAGTAGTTTGTTGCCTCGCCGATGGCTGCATGTCTAGAAGCGAGCCTAGTCCTTAGCGTGCTGATCTGCTTTGGGACTTTACCACACGGCATCGCTCGGACGAGACGACGCATACACTCTGTTTGTTACTTACAGAGTTTAGTTATGATTATTAGTATGAGTATATTATATGAAAGGATCAAATCATGATGCGGAGTCCTCCCCTGAATAAAATAAACAATTGTTGTGTTGCTGAGTATCAAAATTGTCACCTAGGCAGAATAGAAATAGGTGCTATTATATTCTGCTGGACACATATCAACAGGAATAGCGCACATAAAATGTACATACTACTTTAATAACAATAATTATTTTTATAGTAAAATTTATAGTGACGTCAATTTATAAAACGGTGTTTAGAAAAATCATCTTGATATAGATGAGGTTAAGAAACGGTAAAATAACTAATTTTATTATGAAGGTTGTTAAAGCAACGAACTATTACTCACGGGCTCGTTGTGTAATATTGATTTCATCATATTGAATAAGTGTCTTTCCCTCATAAATCTAATTGACTGTTGTAATGATAGTTATTTAAACAGTACGTCTCTGACTGTGCTATCACCACTAATTATTGTAAAATTAGAACCATCGTAAAATTGTAAACATCGTGAGGAAACCTGCATGTCTTTATATAAAATATTTCGAGGATGTGTGAAGTCCGCCAACCAGCATTAGAGCAGTGTAGTGTACTTCCCGGCTTCAATTTAAAAAACTGTAGCCCTTATATAAAAACTACATATTTTCTAAGCTACATTACGAGAGTAATAAACTGACCAATAGTTCAGTTCTAACTTTAACTTTTCAAGTACTAGGTAATGAGTTGCTGAAATCGACGAGAACAACGTAGAAGTGGTTTTCTAACTCCTACCTACTTAATTTGTCTGGGCAGTATTTAACGAAGCGATTGGTTTTCAAAGCTTCTCTTAAATGCAGTTTAGGATTAAAATGAGATCAAATATATTTATTTATTCAATGACGTTTGAAAAAAATTTAAATATTAATTAATATATATATGAAAACCGTTTTGTATGTACACAAGAACATAAAAGTTTACTAAAACACGTGATGTTCATAATGTAAATACCAGAACCAAGCACAAATTAATAATGACAGTAACTGGACTTCACAGGGTCCGTGACTCTTTTATGGGACAATGTATACGTTTATACAGAAAATGCACAAATTCTTTCAATGAATTTTTTTTTAATTTTTTTTTTTTGGTTCAAGACTTTATATAAAGGGATATTATAATATATGAGAATGCATGGATGATGATAACCACTGGGAATGAGGTGATCGCTGCCAGGCTATTCCTACATCTTCATAGTACTGTGATTGTACATTATTTTTAAAATGACTAAAAAATACTAAGAAATAATACTGTAACTTACACAATGCACCTTTTGCACTACTATAGATTCTAAATTGTATAAACTGATTCCTCAGAAAATCTCGTCTGTATATTCTAGATAAACTCTAGTTTATTAAGGCCCTATCACGGAATCCAAAAGATGTGATTCAAGTGAATGTCTAATACTTGGGTAATTATATAAGTTTTACGACAAACAAAGTATGAAGCATTATCTTGTGGGGCAATAGTACTAACAGGCAAGATCGGTTAGTCTTGCAGAAAAAATATGTTCGCATAATTACCAACATAAAGCAAACTGAAATCTGTAAGGCTCATTTTAAAAACTTACATAAAATATGTAAGTTTGTTAGACGAAACCCATTTTTTTTCTTCTGTGGAAGATATACGTCGATGATATGATTCGCGCCGAAAGCATAACTAAAAGATCATCTAAATTAAAATTGCATAGTTCTTTTTAAATATGTAATAAAGTACCGATTATCATAAAAAATTAAAACAAAAACTACGAAACTCTTAACAAAAAGTTAAGATCATTTGTAATAGAAAAAAGTAATATTGGAGAGTATATTGAAAAATGATTCAAACACACGTCTGCCTCTTACATACATTCATTGCCACGCCCAATAGGGTACATGAATTTCATTAATTTAATTTCATCTAAAGCAATCTGTAATAAATAATTAAAATATTATTGTGTAATTAGTTTGATTGCGACTCTGATATGACCTAAATTAGGTGTCACCGACATTATGCCTACACACCTTTCAATCCCTTTTCAGTGCTTTGCGAATCTTTTCGCATCAGCATGTCTGTATTCTAAATAGGAAATAACTTTTTCGTCAGAGCTGATATTTAACATATTTCTTCTAGATTAACTTCGTTAATCAGCGATATATTAGAATCTATTTAATTAGTTACGGTGACCTTACTATTATGTCCCTTAATTACCGCTTTATTAATGCATGCTACTTCACTCACTACTTCACGATTTTGCAAACTTTTCGACCCATCTTTGTTATTCTAATACTGCTTTATAATAATAAAGTTAATGATGTAAGGGTTGTTTGAATATTAATAAATCATAATATGTTCATTTTTATAAATCATAAATGTCATCGAAGTAGCTAAGAAAATCACTTCTAATGTGTTATACTTAATAAATGCCATTTGCCGATCTCTTATGAATAGCCTCATTAACACTTCCTTCGGTACGTGATTCGAATGTAAAGGCTTCGTAGAATGGATAGAGGTCGAATGCTTTCTTGATTTCTTAGTAAGTACCTGCAAGTATATTAACGTTTTGATTTAATATTTCAATGTTTTTAGTTTTTATCTACATATTATTCATATATTTAGATTATTGTAAAAAACAAAGCTATCTTACATTGTATAGTATATCTGACATATTATAGTAGGATATTCAGTTAACAGAAATACTTATTCCTCTAAATTATCCCAAATTTTATTCAAGAAGTAAACATATACAATATAGAAATAAGAAAATATGTGCTGAAATAATGACTAATATCAATTTTGTTCCAACAAACACATTTGACGACCGCGTGGCTTAGTGGTTAGATTATCTGACTTCTACGCCGCGTGTCCTCGGTTCGAATGCCAGCCGGAGCCAATATTTGTACAAAACCATAAATTATTTGCTTTCGAGTCTGGTTGTGTTGTGCATGTGAAATTTATGTCTGTAAAACGCACCCACGATACAGGAGAAATCCTACTGTTTGGTCGCAAAGAAAGAGGCACTTACTACCACACCTGTTATTTGGTTATCTAGACAAGCCGCCACTACTTCGAGCTCGTTATGAGCTTTACGTAGGTTTTGTCGTACTTTCAAAATTTTGACATTCACGCTACCACGACAAATTCGTTAATACTAGGTAAGTGGCGATTTATATTCTCAGCGATGCACTCATTCGATATTGAAAAGTAGAGGATCTTGTCGTCACTTTTAGAAACCTGCCAAAACAGGCATTGTTATTATATTACAACATAAAAAAATCAAACAACTTGAACCGAATTTTAACTCAAAGTAGATGCTCAATTATATGTTTTCAAAAAATAAACGTAACACGAATAAGAAAGACATTTTACAAAACAGATAAAAAAATAAATATAAGATAGAATTTTATTTATAATAAGCAATATCCGGAGGCCAGAGGTTGGGAAAAAAAATGTTTTTCTTACAAAAAAAAAAATAGAAAAATGTTTGATAAACTTAAATGTAATCAAAACAAGTTTATTTTAATCTTGAATTTAATTAAAAGCAAAACGAAGTAATTACCCGCGAAATTTATACAAACGTGTTTCAATGTTAACTGTTAAAATTTCGTTATCTCAGCCAAATTCAGTACACCTAGAGAGTTAATTAAGTTAACTGAAATAAAATTAATTTAGGAAAGGTGAATTAATGAATTGCGTTACATGAATTGTAGCCGGTGAAGTAATTGACGCTAAATCCCAAAAGCATTTCATTGAAGTACTTTGTATTTATTTTCCTAAATTAACATGTAAGTATGTTTAATGAGCCAATAATTGGTGAAATGTTATTATCTAAATTGTTACTTCATACAAGTACCACTCCACTTCACAATGTGTTTGTGTTTACAAATTGATACAATAAGTAAGAGCTATCCAGTTATTCTAACTAGTGTCCAAACAATACCGAGACACTGAGAACTAGTCTCCAATAAAAAAAACCTATCGAATTGTGACATCTTTAAGTCAATATCAGAAGCTATGTATGTATCATCTGCCTAATATATACTAGGGCATATATTAGGGCCATGAATGAGCACATACTGCTATTATAAGCCATGAGCCATCTTGACACGTTTCTGGGATCCGCTTGAAGCATTGGCTCCAGGAGCTGATGATTGTGGAGGATGAATGCGAGGTCTACCTCTGCGCTACCAAGAAGGATCTTCTTGATTCCGGAGCAGTAGTCCGAGAAGTGCCGGAAGATACAACAGCGACTTATTCACATGGCTTGTGCAGAACTTTCGTGACGTCGAGCAAGACTGGAAAGATTGTTGAGAAATTTTTCAAAATATAGTCGACTATTGCGACCTACCTAGACAGATTGCTAGGTAGGAATCCCAGCACCACTCCTGTGTTCCTAGTTTACCTCGCTGGTAGGTTGGGACGAGTAAATTACCCTGTGTTTGCGCGTATACTTGTGGCACTATAATATCTACTGCGCAGTTTATTACTTCCAACAGAATTTGGAAATTTTCGCTGCGGTCGAAAATCGACAAGTTGGACATCATTAGGTCAACATAAGTACCAGGGAAAACACTCGGTCTCACTTTATTCTGGCGCCTTAGTGATAAGACCGATGTAGAGACACAATCACTATTAGATCGCTCCATTTAGCGGGGGGTCGTCCTATACTGTGTTTACCGCCACGAAGTTACCAGAACCTTTTCCCAAGCAGTTGCCAGTTTTACGAGATACTTTCCAACTATTGTGGCATAGTATTTATGATAATCTTAGATCAGAAATTATTTGGTTTATACAACTTAAGCTAGAAATTTTGGAAATTTAGAGATGTGATATTGCGAACTGATTTATTCAATAAACTAATACGTCTAAATCAATTGGTTAGAAATAATAGAAATCAATTTGGTAATAAACAAAAAAATCAAATATACATAATTACCATAATCGTTTGGCTTATAGCGTCGGTCAGTAAACCTGTCTAATAAGCCGTGCCTCTCGGATTTGAATTTTTTAGGTTGTTCATATTTGCACATCACAAAAAAGTTCACCCTTTTATACCATCTACGAGTATACCATCTTTTCTAACTTGCGTAACATCGGCTAATGAAATATATGGACGAGTGTATGGCCTTGTGTTTTTGCTAATACTTATAGCATTATGATACTATATAATGCACATTTATAAATTTATGTTGTTAGTGGTAATCGTCTTTGGACGTGACATTAAAGACATAAAGATCATTATCATTATCTTATAAATTGTTGATGTCGACCGCGTGGCGTAGTGGTTAACGTACCTGACTTCTGCGCCACCGGTTCTGGGTTCGATTCCCAGCCGGAGGTAACATTTGTGCAAAAACACAAATTGTTGCTTTTCGGGTCTGGTTGTGTTGTGCATGTGAAATGTATGTTTGTAAAAACGCACCCACGATACAGGAGAAAATCCTACTGTGGGGCTTCGTTTTTTTAAAACAAAAAAAAAAAAAAATTGAACTTTACATCAAATATCTGATACCGTAGTTGAAAAACATTATTTACGAACGATATAATTGAGATGTTAATTACAATACGATTTTCTGATTTGGAGTGCTTCAATTTATGTTTAGTGCATGTAAAACAACTACCTGCAGAGAAACATACATTGCGTTTTCAAATGAGGCACTTAAGAACGTTAAATCATTTCAAAATATTATTCGTTACATTGTTCCTATATTTATGTCAAGAAGAACAATACGTCAAATTGATCGCGAAATTTTTATTCTAGTTTCTTGGCCTCTAAGCGAATATGAATCTACTGTGTCGAGATAGTCATGAAATATCTTGCTTGACTTCCGTAATGTCAATGGCGAATGTCCGTACTGTATTTCTTGTTAAGCGCTTATTACACTGTCTTGAATTCAGAAACTCAATTTAGCTTCTAATTCAGAAACTAAAATAGAAAGCAAATTTAGCTTCTCATCAAATCTTACTAAATTTAGTCACTCAATCAGTTTACAGTTAAATACGACTGCGTCGGACGTGTCGAGTGCGATGTGCGAGAATGGCTCTAGTACTGTCCAGACACCAAATGGCCAAATGGCCTTGCTATAGCTATGGCTGCGGCTCAATAAAAATAAAAAGAAAAACATGGGTTAAAGAATATATATAACTGCGCAATAAGCTAGCAAATCCGCACATTAAAAGTTTTTTAGAACGAGCAAATTTTAGATATTATGTGATATTAAATCTTGTGATACCATATATTTAAAAAAAACTATCCTACGAGACATTATTAGTGCAAAATAAAGATTATTTAACGATAATAACGATATAACTTAAAACATTTAGTCCTTTAATGTAACCCAACCTCTGCTATCGAAAATTATTCCTGTCCCAACATCCTAGACCAACATGGCTTTTTATGCATGTCTGGAACATTCGGCGTTGCCTAGTTGTTAGCGAGCCTGACTTCTACGCCCGTGGTCCTGGGTACTGGTACATTTTCCAGCCGGAACCAACATTTGTGCAAAAAACACTGTTGCTTATCGGCTCTGGCTGTGTTGTGCATGTGAAACTTGTAAAATGTGTCTGTAAAACGCACCCACGATACAAGAGAAAATCCTACTAGGTGGCCTCGTTTTTTCTAGGGAAAAAAATGATGTCTTGAACATTATATTTTTACATACATTATATATTTTTGTCATAATTTTCCTGAAGATGGGGCATATTTAAGTTTGGTAATATTAATTTGTATTTCTTTTTCGTTCGACATGATTCGCACTCGCAAAACCGGAAGTTACGTTAAACACAACGTGCATACGCAGTCGCAGGCGAGCGCCGACTGAAGTGAAGTGATTCAGTGCCTAAATGTTACTACACCTTCCTAATTACGATGCTAAATTTAGCGACCTAAAAAGTAAAAGTAAAGGTTCTGCCTATAAATGTCCCACTGCTGAGCACAGGCCTCCTCTCATTTCTGAGAGGGTTTTGGAGCCACGCTGCTCCAATGCGGATTGGCGGACTTCACATTTCTATTCCTCGGACATGCAGGTTTCCTCACGATGTTTTCCTTCACCGCTAAGCACGTGGTAAATCAGCACTTAAAATTGTATAACAATTTTAGAGGTGCTGGCACCGGGGATCGAACCCAGGTTACTCGCTTACTATGAAATTAAAGGCGAGCACCAGGCCCCTGAGCTACAATGCCTTTTTAGCGACCTTACTTTCTTCTAATTAGGTTACTTTTTGGGATACTAACTTGCTAAATGCGATATCGAAGTATAAATTCTGGATTGCGTAATAAGCGCTTTAATCATGGCGACCTCGTCCCTAGTTCGATTACCAGCCGGAGCCAACATGTGTGCAAAAAACAAATTGTTGGTTTTCGCGGTCTGGTTGTGATGTGCATTTGAAATGTATGCCTGCAAAACGCACCCACGCCACAGGAGAAATCCTACTGTGGGGCATCTTTTTTTAAAAAAGAAATAGGAAACATAGAAAGAAATGTTCATACTTTTCTTTTAATTTATTTACTCGTATTAGGAAACTCAACAGGTTATTCTATTTAAGTAGAATATTACTGACATTCATAAACTCTTTAGCTAATGACAGAGTTTCACGACGAGACTTGTTACTGGGTATTTATTTTACATCTAGTTTATTCACTAAGTATATTATGATACTCTCAATAGGTGTCACGACAATATCAGTGTTGGTGTGTTTACGCAGTGATATCAAGAAAGTAGTCAAGATCCAAAACTAAAAAGTACTAGGTACGTCTAGGCAGTTACCACCCCAGGGCCAGTTATTCTGCCGGGAAGCAGTAGTGTGCAAACATTACTGTGTTTCGGTCTGAAGGGCACTGAAAGCTAGCGTAATCACTGGGCATGTGAGACTTAAGAACTTGTGTCTCAGGGTGACGGGCGCAGTGTGGTGCTACACAGAAATGTTCTGAGTAACACAGCATCTGTTATGGGCAGACGTTGCACTTACCATCAGGTGAACGTTTTGCTCGTCTCGTCACTTTATCAAATAAAAAAAAAAACCTAATATTAAAAGGTAGATAAAATGTATGATTTTATGTATGTAGATATGTACATGTGGATAATGTTTTTCATTTTTTCTTTTTCTTAATTGTAATATGTTTATATATCTTTGTCATCTTTTTGTACCGCCATTGACTCTTTCTGCTATCCCAAAGGTTGGCTAGTATAGAATGCATATAGCATTAAGCCCGCCTTTTGTACCTTAATTTTTTTATGGTCAATAAAGATTAAATATATAAATAGACATACTCATGGACAATCTAGACTTCTTCTACTACTACTACTTCTCCTTTAAGGATGTTTAACTAAGTTTGTTATTTTTGTCAATGTTTTAATTATTGCTCTGGCTCGATAAAAGAATACTACCACTCCATCTCATCCAATGGATCTCGTAAAAGGCGAGTAAGGAATTAAACTGCACTGTGCACCCAACAGCTCATGGTGGCGATGGGCTCACCACATATCACTATCAAGTGCATTATATTGTTTTGGTGAAACGTGGATTGTGGCAGTTATCTGTTTTTGCAGTGAGTACCCAGTCTCTGACTACCCCTTATGGGATACAGTCGTGATCTTATGTATGTATGTATGTATTAATTAAGCAGCGAAAATTGTTCAAATGTGAAAGTTTATTTGTCTTCATTATTTTTAGACCCGATTTCACCGACTGCTGTGGAAACCAAGCTTAATAAAACCCGGTTTGACTTAACTGAGTTCAAATGTATAATTTGATTGCGGTTTGCGTCTATCCGATTTCACCAGCTCGATTTTGATAGCGCTTTGGAAAACGTAGTTTAAATAAAATATCGTCACAGTCTCAAACAAAAACTGGGTGTATTTTTACAACATCGAACAGCCTGTTTTTATGCATAGGATTCATAGGTATGCAAACAATAAAAATACTACACAAAAATAATTTTTGGATTTTCATAATTGTGCAACTGACAATGACAGTTCTCTAAACGTGTGTAGTGGAGCTAAACGTCGAAAATTGGTCGTTCGGGATTTGCTGTGTTCATTTAATGTTGATGAAATACAAATTGTAACATTGAACTCAGTTAAACGCTTAAACTTCGTTTAGCTTGAACTGATCGCGTTTATTTTCAACGGTGAAATCCGACCTTAGTCGCTATAACAAATTCCAGCAAGACACACGTTTGTTTTATTCACGAGAGTAACATGAAGCGAATATCAACCTTAACCGCATTAATATATGGTCGACTTCGGGCCGGATCCCATCTGACTACCTTCTTACGGTCGGCCGTTCGAAAGACAATAGATAACGTAATGCTCATAGATAAGCGACAACCGATGCAAATTGTATGCAGTTAAGCTAAAGGTATAAACATTTTAAATTTACGATATCGTTAAAAGTCATTGCAACGACTTTTGGAACATCAAGCCGTAATATTCAAGCAAACACAAACTAATTTAAGGAAGTCGGCTCGGTTGGCGCAGTGGCTAAGCTCTTGGCTTCTGCGCCGCGGGTCGCGGGTTCGATTCCCGCACGGGACAAATATTTGTATGGAATACAGATAGTTGTTCCGGGGCTGGGTGGTTTGTGTATGTGGAATTTATGTCTGTAAAACGTACCCACGACTCAGGAGAAATCCTACTTTGGGGCATCGTTTTAAAAAAAAATAAGGAAGTGCCCTAAACAAAGATGTACTAAAGGTTACATGCATCGACGAATACTGGGGTGCTTTACAGAATGCGCATCAAGATTTGATTAGGTGTACCCTAATCACAACGTAGGGCCCTAACCACGTCCTAACCAAGCTCAGGAGCTAGGCGCTCGCTTTAAATTTCATATTACGCGAGTGACCTGGGTTCGATTCCCGGTGCCGGCACCACTAAAATTGTTAATTTAAATTTTAAGTGCTGATTTACCACGTGCTCGGCGTTAAAGGAAAACATCGTGAGCAAACCTGCATTTCTGAGAAATAAAAAAATATTTCGAAGATATGTGTAGTCCGCCAACCTGTATTGGAGCAGCGCGGCGGATTCTTCCTAGCGCCAAAACCCTCTCAGAAATGAGAGGAGGCCAGTGCTCAGCAGTGGGATATTTATTGGCTGAAACTTTACTTTTCTTTACTTTTACCCTAATCAAATCTTGACGCGCGTACAACGAAGTCTGTTACCATACTTCATAAGAATATTTTATTCAAGAATTGTACTCGTATAAGATGTGCGAGGATATGCTAGAAGCTTACAACGTGAATGTTCCCCGAGCCTCAACTAGTAACTATAATGTATTAGTAAAAGGACAAGTACATTTTCAAGTGCACCTACCACGCATCCAGATACGAGTATGTACATACTTCTACTATATGTACACCTTTCTCCGATCATTACGAAGAAAGGCCCACATTCAAAGTCTTGTTCTTTTCTTCGATACACGAATGCAAATCCCTGTCTGATGTACAAAAATTACACTACCTCAAGACAAATATTACGGGCGAAGCCGCATCCTTACTAAAGCATGCCCAAGTCACTAATAACAAGTATGCCCAAGCGTGAGCCACAATCCGGCGAAAATGTGAAAGCCTACGAGCTAGCAGTAACCATAAGCACTGAAAAAAAAAAGCGTGGGCAACTCTGAACCACGGTTTCGGCAATAAGCGACTTATCGTCAACGCTTTATAAAAGATATTGACACTACTAGTGAAGTTTTGAATAGCCTTCAAAACTTAAAGGTACCAACGGACTCCTGGCATTCAGTAATTATATTTCTGGTCATTCACATGTTCGACTCGGAGTCTTACAAGGAATGGAAGCAAATTGCCTACACAGAAAATTCCGAAGACCTATCGATATGGACTCACTTAAAAAGGTTTTTGGAAACCAAATTTCGCACACTGGAGTTGGAGCCACTTTGTTCTCGATAGAACAATAAAAAGATGAAATTTTAGGAAATTATATTTTATTACATTATGTACTTTATAAATTATTAGGTGTGTGCAGTAGGCAGTTTGAGTTGCGAGTGTGGTATGTGTAAGTAAGCGAGTCGGTCGACAAGCTTTCTTATTATTAGTAAGTTTGGTGGGTTTTGATTGGCTGGTATGTCCTATGAGTAGCGATGTATGGAAGTGGATACAAATTGCAATGTGGAGTGTTGGGCTTTATATAAACAATTATAATATGGGTTAAATAAGCGTTAAGCATGGCGTAGACATCCTCCCGGGCGTTGAAAGCACAAGGTTTCAATTGGATTAGTTGCAATCCGAAGTAGGCAGTATGGATAAGCGATTCAATGCTCTGCGTAGAGTCCCTTGAGATGTAGTGACATCGGCGACACGAGGAACACCATCAGAGCCGGGGAACAACCTTCCGAGGTTCCTTCCGAGACGCCAACACAGAGGTGGCGTGTTGTCCTCTTTGATGAGCACTAGGTCATCGGGTTTTAGGTCAGTGCGCCTGACACGCCATTTCGTGCGTTGTTGCAACTCTGAAACATATTCATTTGACCAGCACTTCCAAAAGTGTTGCCTTGCTTGTTCTAACCGCTGGAACCGGTCGAGACTATTGTAGTTCTGGTCAATGAGGTTCGCAGCGGGCAATGAGGTAAGTGGCCTGCCGATTAAAAAGTGACCTGGTGAGTGGTTGGTAATCATCAGGAGAAGGACTGAGAGGAGAAAGGGGACGGCTGTTGAGGATAGCTTCGATTTGCGCAAATAGTGAAGATAGCTCCTCAAAGGTTAAGTAGGCTTTTCCTAACACCCTGTGAATGTGAAATTTGGCAGATTTTACTCCCGCCTCGGCAAGACCATTAAAGTGTGGAGCGTATGCAGGGGAAAAACGAAACTCTATGCCCCGACGCGCGGCATAATCTAAAATACAATCGCTATTGGTTTTAAAAAATTCTTTGATTTCTTTGGCCGCGGCAACAAAATTTCGACCGTTATCGCAGTAAATAACCTTTGGTTGTCCTCTGCGAGCGATGAAACGCTTTAATGTTAATAAAAAGGAATCTTTAGTAAGTTCACTAACCGCTTCTAGATGAACACACTTAAATCGAAAACAAATAAAAATGCAGAGGTAACATTTTGTTACCTTGCAACCACGGCCTTTTCGGTCCGTGATATAAAATGGCCCAGCAAAGTCGGTGCCCACTGTGTGTAATGGAAAATCAGGTTCCACACGTTCACCTGCAATCACAACAAGTACAAAAAAAATCAAAGAGTGCGTTTTCCATATTGCAAATGTAAAAAAGAAAACCTTGTCCTTTATCTAAGGATACTCATATTTTATTTCACTTAGTCCAATGAATATTTGAAAGAAAACAAACTGTGTTTCAATTGTCTAGAGTCAGGACATTCTGCTTTCAAGCGTAGAGAGCGGCGCGCAGCAGTCGACAATCACACCGCGTACACACGATACACCCGTGTTCCAGGGCGGTTCTCACCGCACAGAGTTACCGACACACAAGTCGACAGTCCGAATGGAGGCCCGCAGCCTCCCTCGGACGGCTTAAAAACCTTTTAGAGATATTCTAAAACGCGCAAGCACGCAGCGAGCGTGACAGTCCGAATTTCGATGTTATTGTAGGAGTTTATTTATGTATTTATGTTTGGGTCAAACCAAACCCGGCACGCGGGCACCAGGCCCGTGAGCACAGTATCCGATGAAGCTGTAAAAGCCAAAAAAGGCTAACAGCAATTATATCACCGAAATTATATATCTGCTTTCAAGTGCCGTTCAGGAAGGTCTTGTGGCACATGCAGAAGACGTCACCACACTCTTCTACAGCAACCAATGTTCAGTGATTCATCGACATCAAATTCCAGTAATATTCAAATGACGACGTTAACAAAATCTAGAGCCATTCCAATCATTTGAATAAAATCTAGAGCCATTCCAATCATTTCAATAAAGCGTAATTTATCAATTGTGTAGCATCTAAAGACGACCCGATAGCATAGTCACTGATGCTGATGATATTCTCCTGGCCGATTCCGACCACGGCGACAACTTCCGAATACTGTCGAGTGCCATCAACTGCGCAGGAGATATTATAGTGCCACAAGTGTACGCGCAAACACAGAGGCACTCACTCGTCTCAACCTACCCGCGCCCGATGTAACGCTAAATCGATAAGATCGGTAGGCAAGGATGCAGTGTCAGAAACACGGGGACAATCACAACACAACCAGACCCGAAAACCAACAATTTCTGTTTGAGCACAAATGTTTGCTCCGGCTGGGATTCGAACCCAGGACCTGCGCCTTAGAAGTCAGGTACTCTGACCACTAGGCCACGCGGTCGTCATAGTAGTATATAGTAGTCATATAGTAGTCACTATTAATATGTCATTTTATTTATTTAACATACTAAGTAGTATTTCATAACAATCAACGCCTCTGTGCGATAAGTATTTATTTTCAGCTTAACTTAGCTGAAAATAAATACTTAGTAAAAAATAATAGCATATAACATGTATATTTTTATTTCTACTAGTGTAGTTATTTACTATATTACTATAGTGTTTCACCATTATACTTTCAACGTGACTATTTCCAGTTCATGAAATCCTTTTAGTATTTACATATATACCTTCACCTTTAGCTTCAAGCGATGATTACATTATTTTAACATATATAACTTTATTATTCAGTAACTTCGATGACAGAAAAGTAAGAAAAACTAGAGAACCTCTAGTATTATGTTATTAGTGTATAAGCTATTGTTTCTAGACTACTGCAGAACATTTCACCATCTTAGCTTGATTTGGCGGATGATATTGATAAGAAAAAGGGTAGCTACCTGCCAGATTGAATGGTCTGCTCTGGGGAGGACGTCTGCTCACACTAGTAATATTTAGCACACATGTCTTCGAATTTTTTTTATTACTCAGACATACAGATTTCCTCACGATGTATACCTTTATGTACCCTTGTGTAATATCATCATCATCAGCATCATCATCATTCAGCCTATACCTAGTCCACTGCTGAACTTAAGCCTCCTCCATAGAGTGGTCCAAAATTTTTAGCTCTCATTTTGGGGGATTTTACAATAGTTGCCACGCTTTGCAGGCGGGTTGGCAACCGCAGTTAATTTATTCAGATGTTCCAGAAGATGCTGCTGCCCTTCTCCTTGGTAATGTATAATATATATTTTACAGAAGCATATATGTGCAAACATAGTGACGCTCATTTGTATACACCTTTTTTCTCTAAAGTATTACTTTTTTTTACATATTTTTTTAGTATAATCCAGACTTTGAAGTCATGTCACATTCCATGCTTGATTCCGAAACCCACCGGAAGGGTTTCGGAATCAAGCAGGCTCCGCACGTACGCTCACTGTTCATTATTACCTAATTATAATAGCCTTTAATGAAATATACTTACATAATTACATACGCCCACCATTTTCTCATTTAAGGGGTAGGCAGAGGGCCTCTGCCAGAGCCCACTCAGGTAACCAACTTTGCGACCCACGTCGCCACCAGTTTGTTACGAGTCTAAAGATTCTTAGTCCCCATTGCGTCCTCACGAGCAGTATCATGACAGCATTGCATATTATGGTGTTATACTGCAGGAATAAAGACTGTCCGTTAAATACCTTAGTTACCTCGGACGACACCTTGGTAGGAAAGAGATAGATATTCTATTATTTTTATAGATTAGGTATTCGGTTATTTAAGGAAAATGAAATGGTTCTAAAAATCCAAATTAATTTGACAGAAAGCCTCTTTAGTGGTAATAAAGGAAATAATTCAACGCCTTTCGTGTATATCTCATCTGTATAGTATCCGTATTTTAAATAAAATGCGTCAAATATAAAGTAATTACATATGTTGAGAAGATTTAAACAGGAAAGATAGGCAGTTTGGCTGACATCCAAACCACAATGCGATATGTGAGGTTGTTTAATTCAACAATGTTGCAAATCGCACACGTAAATTTCAGATATCGCTTTTAGTAACTAAAGGACTTAACATTTTTACTAGACTGTAACTAAAAGAATGTAAAAAAAACAGATAAGTCAGAAATTCGAGTAGCCAATGATTATTACATTTAGTTTCATAATTTTTTGTAAATCCTCTGATGTCAGACAGACAGATTAAACATCTACAAGGTTTCAAGAGATGACTGCTTCCGTTTAAGAAGCGACTCCTTACGCAGTCAGTGATAAAATATACTTTTGAATATTGTCTACGCCATGCTTAACGCTTATTTAACTCATATTATAATTGTTTATATAAAGCCCAACACACCACATTGCAATTTGTATCCACTTCTATACATCGCTTCACATATGACATACCCGCCAATCAAAACCCACCAAACTTACTAATAATAAGAAAGCTTGCCGCCGACTCGCTTACTTACACATAACACACTCGCAACTCGTAGGCAGTTTGACTGCACACACCTAATAATTTATGAAGTACATAATGTAATGAAATTTAATTTTCTTCAATTTCATCTTTTTATTGTTCTATGGAGAACAAATATTAATTGAAAACAATTTTAAGAAAAAGTTAAGTAACTCAACAACAGTCATTTTCTCTCGACATGGTGCTTTGTGTCTGATATTTTCGGCTAAATTGAATCAATTTGGATGGATTTTTCGTTCTCATTTGTCGTTCAAAATTATAACCGAATAGTGCGATCAGACAAAAATAAACTTAAATTTAATGATTTACTTCGGAGACACTGCGCAGAAGTATTCCTTTAAAAATTATGATGGTATGTTATATATATTATGGTATGTAATATCGTAAGCTTTATATTTATGTTTTTAACCTGATTTTATTCACCTGTACCGTACTGTAGGAGGACCAGAGGAACCAGAAGATGCGCTGCATCTTCCGGGAACATCTGAATAAGTAAACTGCAGCTGCCAGGCCGCCTGCCAAGCATGGCAACTATGGCAAAACCCTCAAAAATTAGGCCTACAAACTTTTATGGCAATCTATGGGGAGGCCTATGTTCAGTAGTGGACTCTGAAATGATTATGATGACTGTACTGTAGTAGTGTTATATTAACTAGTTATTAACGAAAATTAAATGATGAAAAAATAAAATATTATGTGGGTAAGAAGCGAAGTGTCCGTTAACCCGCACTCGGCAGTGTGGCGGACACTCCCCGGCTCCGAAAACAATATTTTTTATAGGTTGTGATGTTCGACGATCGCGTGACCTAATGGTCAGAGTACCTGACTTCTACGCCGCAGGTCCTGGGTTCGAATCCAAGCCGGAGCCAACATTTGTGCAAAAACTTATCTTGTTGGTTTTCGGGTCTTGTTGGGTTGTGTATATAAAATGTATGTCTTTAAAATGCATCCACGATACAGATAAAATCCTAGACATATGTATGTATGTTAATAACATGAGAGACGATTAATATAATTAAAACGAATTTAAGTTTACCCTTGTTCAAAGACGATAATATTTTCAAAATGTTTATACTCATAAAAAGAATGTCCATACAGCTTGAAGGTGTTCGATAGGTGTCCGGAAGAGTAGAATAGTACCTACCTTGTTTCTTACCGAGGTATCGTAAGAGGAGACTAAGGTATTGTATGGACAGCCTTAATTCGTGTAGAATCACACCATAATATCCAATGCTGTCACTATAGTGCTCGAGGCATCGCAATTTTTTTTGACTCCTACCAAAAGGCAACGACGTGGTTCGCCACCCGTCACGCCAAGTTTCCACGGGGCGAATAGTGGGCTCCATGTGTGGCCTCTGTCTATGGGACGTCTATGGCCCTGTATATGGGAAAAAGGAGTGACTGTTTGTATGCAGCTTTAACAATAAACCATAAATTTTCTGCATATACATGACACTTGATAACACGATGTGGCGTTCTCAGTTCGTATTTATGAGTTTCTAAAACTATAAGGTTTCCAGTAATTCTTTGTAAGTTTATCACTTACATCACTTCCATTCAATATTTATTAGATAAATTATGTCGTATTAACAAAGACAAGGCAATGCTTGTTTTACAACGCCGTGTGTGAATAACGCAATGATAGTCAAAGTCAAAATTCCTTTATTCAATTTAGGCTTGTTTAAATCTTTTATGAACGTCAAAATCTACACCGGTTCAAAAAATGACCTTCTCAGAGAAGAACCGGTAAGAAACTCTGGGGTCTTTATTTCTTCAATGCCATATTACATAATAAGATAAGTTTTTTAAAATCCATGTCCGATTTTTGTATTAATAAAACTTTAAACATCTACTAAGAAAAGACTAACTAGTTTTAGCCAACCTAAAAATAGGAACCTCTAGCGTGTCACCTCGACCCATTCTACAGGATACAGTAAATGTTTTGATAAATAAATAATTTTTTTTCCGTACGTGCATAATATTTCAAAAATAAACAACTAATGAAGTTTCAAAGTATTAGTCACTCTGATTAGTTTTCGTAGCGCCTCGCGAGGTCCCAAGTTAAAGATTGCCCGAAATGCTTGTGTTTGTAAAATAAATATTGTTTCCAATACAGCTGCAGATCCCCACAGCAATACGCCATATGACATAATACTGTGGAAGTATGGAAAATATACTAATTTAGCAGTAGCTTCATCAGTCAGCTCTCTAATATTTCTTATTACAAAAATGGCAGAACTAAATTTCAGAGCTATTTTCTCAATGTGTGCTCCCCACTGTTACTTGGAATCAATAGTGTTTCCAAGGACAAACGTAAGATTAGAATTCTGTAAATTAATATTAATATTATGCGCTGACTTAGATATTATTTTAAATTTAAAGTGTAAACATTTTGTTTTGCCTGCGTTTAAAACTAAATTGTTTGCCGCAAACCATTTGGAAACAATATCTAGAGTTTAATTGGGCTGTTCCAGCGTGAAGTCATTTCTGTTAACTTTAAACAACAATGATGTATCATCGGAAAAAAGAACTATGTCAGACATTTTTTTAGAGTGTATGCGTTATGTGGAATAAATGTAAAATGTATGGCTAAAGTGCGATCTTAACCATTAATTTCGTAATTTCTTAAACAGCCTCTTAATGAAAAGGGAGGATTTTCCATAATCACCACGCTTGGCAGGCGGATTGGTGATGGCAGTACAGTGCAGTATTATTTATTAATTTCTTAATATTACTCAAACTTTTTAAATTATTTGCTATAAAAGTATTGTTGTTGTATCTTATTATTCTGGATGTTCCCTTACCGAATTTTCAAATGTAAGTTTTATGATTATATATTATTTTATTGTATATTATGAAATAGGTGTCTGGCAGTAGAATAGCACCTACCTCTTTCCTACCCGAATCGGTGACTAAGGTATTGTACGGACAACCTTTATTAAAAGAGTAAATACATAGCGCGGGAGAAAACTATGGGGAGTAAGAGTGTTTTGAATCGTACCAAAATGGCGGCAACCTATTTCGCCACCCGACACTTCTCTTTTCCGCGGGGGCGAAAAGTGGGCTTCGTGTAGCCTCCATATGGGGAAGTGTCGAGACGAGCAAAACGTTCATCTGATAGCAAGTAACAGATGCTGTATTACTCAGAATATTTCTGTGTAGCACCACACTGCGCCCGTCACACTGAGACATAAGTTCTGAAGTCTCATATGCCCAGTGATTACGCTAGCTCTCAGTGCCCTTCAGACCGAAACACAGTAATGTTTGCACACTACAGCTTCACGGCAGAATAACTGGCCCTGAGGTGGTACCTACCTAGACTGATTCCTGCATAGGAATCCTACCACCAGTAATCCCTTCCTTCGTTTAAAATAACGTAATTTAAAGAAAATTATATATTCAAACATTTCATAATTATTAAAGACATTGTATAAGATAAATTCAAAATATGTTTTACAACACTAAACAGAAACATGGAAGTGTCAAAACTGGAGTCAGATAGTCTTCATGAACCGCATCGTGGTTTGGACGCTGCCCAAATGCGGTATCGTTCGTATACGTACTTAATATATTTGAAGGACATTAGTTTAAAATTTTACTTAACTCTGGTATTAATAAAAACGTTCTTAATAAAGACTAAACAGAAAAACAGGAAATACCTTTATCGAAATTAGGCAAATGTGATAATGATGCATGCTTCTGTATACAAATGATTTAGCAGATTAAAATAAAAAAGGAGATTGACATCCACCTTACATCCTTGGCGACTAAGGTATTGTACGGAGATAAGTAAGATTTTTTTTGTCTTCTACCAAAATGGCGGCGACGTGGTTCGCCACTCGTCACGTCTCGTTTCCCACGGGTGCGAAAAATGGCCTACTTGTTCGGCTTCCGCCTACCCCTTATATGAGAGAGGCGTGATAGTACTCGTATGTATGTACATTCCTGGTACACAACACAATCAGACCCGAAAACAACCATTTCTTCAAGCTTTAATAACACTTCTGTCATGGCGCATAGTTTGCTTTTTATGTCATCATCATCATCATCATTTCAGCCGTCGAGTCCACTGCTGAACATAGGCCTCCCCCAATGGTTGCCACAGTTTATAGCTCTCATTTTGGGAGGATTTTGCCATAGTTGGCAACCTCAGTTTATTTATTCGGATGTTCCAGGAAGATGCTGCTGCCCATCTTCTGGTTTTTATTTTGCCTCTATCGACATTTACGACACCCACGGGATGAGATGGGGTGGTAGATTCCCTTAAGGCGCTACCACACGTTAAGTTTTTTATGTCATTTAACAATTATTTCGTTCTACTCGCCGATTGGTGACTTTTTTAATGAATTTTATTATTCAGTCATTTTGAAAGCATTGTATAAGAGTTACAGGTCTTTCAAATTCTTCAAGTCCAAATTTGATATAATAGTAGGGAGTGAGGAGTCTAATGTCTGTTTATAACTATTTATTATATATATTTTATTTTACAAGTCACGTACTTCTTGATAGATAAGCTGAGTTATTAAAAGTTATATTGTTACGGCTTCAGGCAAGATGTTCTGCCGATCTAAACTTTAAGACTTTGCAGCTTAATATATACATTAGTATTCAGCATAACATTTTAATCTTATTAAAGTAGAACTATGTTAAATATAGCTATATAAAGCTAATGTTTGAAATTTAATAATTGGCCAATCTTTTAGTTTAAATATGTTAGTAAGTAGCTCAGGGGCTAGGCGCTCGCTTTATATTTCATAGTACGCGAGTGACATGGGTTCGATTCCCGGTGCCGGCACCACTAAAATTGTTAATTGCAACTTTAAGTGCTGATTTACCACGTGCTCGGCGGTGAAGGAAAACATCGTGAGGAAATCTGCATGTCTGAGGAATAAAAAAATATTTCGAAGACATGTGAAGTCCGCCAACCCGCATTGGAGCAGCGTGGCGGATTCTTCCTAGCTCCAAAACCCTCTCAGAAATGAGAGGAGGCCTGTGCTCAGTAGTGGGACATTTATAGGCTGAAACTTTACTTTTTTTTATGTTAGTAAGAATTAGTAAAGTTGGATAGAAAGAAGCCAATAGGTAAATCCATCTGGTCTCGCCGTCATCTGATTTATGCATGCGGATCTTTGCAAATTAACTTTTTTTCCTTTTAGTTTATTATTTTATTAGTAAGCATTTATGGTAAGATTATCTAACTACTACTATTACTTGTATTTAAGCTACTGTACTATAAGGGATACTGTATTAACATGAATGGTAAGTACATCACTCACCTTCGATTTGCCGACAACATAGCCGTTAAGGCACAATCGCTGAAAGACTTTAACACTGTGCTAAATGACCTTCATAGGTTAATAGGTAGTTCTTAAAATTAACATGGATGAGACCAAACTCAAGTCTAATTTCCGTCATAGTTATACCGGTTGTTGTTGGGAACACTGCGCTAGAAGTTGTCGACGAATATGTAGGATATCTACGACAGATTATCCGATTAGATAGGTCCAACTTCCACCAAAAGCTCAATCGATGTATCTAACTCGGCTGGACTGCGTTCGGGAATCTGCGTCACATCTTCTCGTTGAGTATACCTCAATGTTTAAAAATCAAAGTCTTCAACAAGTGCGTCTTGCCGGTGATGACATACGGAACCGAGACACGGTTCTACACTGCAGGCCGCATGGGGAACCTCAAAGACGCTTAACGAGGAAAGATCTGTACTCGGTGTTTCTCTGCGAGATAGAATCCGTAACGATGATATTCGCAGCAGAACTGGGGTAACCGACACAGCCCAAAGGATCAGCAAGCTGAAATGTCATTGACCCGGCCATATAGCTCGTAGAACCGATAACCGTAGGGGAAGAAAGGTTTTGGAGTTGAAACCTCGTACCTGCAAACACAGGGTGGGAGGTCACCTCTCACTAGATGGAGCGACGACCTGCACTGACAAATAAAAAAAAATGCTGTTGTACAATATATTTTTAAAGGACGAGTAATAAAAATAAAAATTACTTATAATATAACTTTAATAAATTGACTTAAGTTTTGTTTGAAATATTTTTATAATTTGGAGCTATGCTATCGGAGGACAAAAATAAGAAAATGATCAACATAAAATAAAATTAAAAGACTTTTTTAAAAACAAACTTTTATTTAACGTTAGTTAAAGTTAACGTTTTTATTATGGTGTTTGAGTCTATTGTGTACAGTTCTATGGAGAAAAAATATTTTTTTGTGGAACTGGATGTGATGTAAAAAATTCTTCTTTAGTATAGAACTAGATGTGTCGTAGGAACAGAACCTTGAGCGTAGCCTAGTAACTGCGCGAAATTGTATTAAATTAGTTCAATTAGGTGCGATTAGATTACTTACGAGGCTCGACTGTAATAAAAACGCAGAATAATGAATAAAAACGCAGAATTCAGTAAATTTTAATATAAAATTAGTTTATTTAGATACATTTCGTTTGCGATGGTACTCGTATTATAATATAAATTTAAATACTTGAGTAAAATTATCATTCAATCCATATACTTGTACAAAAATCTTTCAAAATACGAGTAGTTCTACAAACATCTGATTTGATAGTATCATGTTGTTTAAATTCGGACTTTTAAAAGTTGTTGAAATACAGAAATATTAGAGCAAAACGAAGAAACGGAAAAAACTCTTTGAAAGACACCTTTTGAATCAGATAAAAATAAACAAGCTTTCCGTCGATATAAACTTTGAAAGCGTTGAAATACAGATGTTGAAGGATTTTTTTTTCTTGATGATGCTTGACATAGATTATATGCTTGGTAGACATAACTAATGATTGAAAATTTTATATATTTTCTACCGGATTTTTCAGGCGAGTAGTTTTAGTAAGTGCAAATCTCAAGAACACGAAACATAACGAAAAGTAGGAGAAGGGTAAAAGTTTCCTTTATGTGCAAACTATAATAGTGCGATTATACTTTTTTTTTGGAAATAAGCAATTTGTAGGGTCATGGCAGTCATCATTTTGATGATAATTATGAATGCTTAGATAGTTATACAAGTTATATATAATTAGTCTTTGTATCATATCATAAAAGTGGCGATTCAGAATCATCGGTGAATTATTGGTTCGGTTGGCGTAGTGGCTACGAAATAAGTTTCTGAATTATGTGTCGGAGATTCAATTACCGCACGGCACTTTTGGTCAATGCTGGATTAAAGTTGAAATCATCAAATGACTTATATCTGTTCCAGTTTAGTATTTGGCACAGATATATTATCATCATCATCATCATCATCATAGCAGCCTATCACTAGTCCGCTGTTGAACGTAGACTTTCACAAAATCGTAGAGCTCGTCGCTCTATATTTTTTTATTTTTTTTTATTGTTAGTAGTTTTATTAATAGTATTGCAAACTTTAGCAGACCAACCTCCACAAACAGCACCTCTTCACAAGTATGTCGCATGTGGCAACCATCGCCTTCTTCAACGATGTCAAAGGAAAGTTGACGACCGCCACACGACACCGCCGCAAGCAGAGATATTAAAGCGAGCATGACATACTAAAGTCTACCAAACAAAATTGATATTACAAATATTATTACCCTATAGAGACTGCATTTGTAATCTTCCACAAGATCTTTTCTTTTTTTTATTTGTATTCGTTACGTCGTTAATACTCAATGATATACATATATGTTACTTACTGTTTTGTTATGTTACTTGTTGTTATTATATATACATACGAGTATTTGTTACATATCTGATCAAAAATATATAAGTCACGTCATGTGTAACGTTACTTGATTTTTTTTTATTTTATAAAAGTGACGGAACGAGCAAAATGTTCACCTGATGGTAAGTGCAACGTCTGCCCATAACAAATGCTGTGTCATACAGAGAATTTCTGTGTGGCACCACACTGCGCCCGTCACCTTGAGACAACAGTTCTTAAGTCTCATATGCCCAGTGATTACGCTAGCTCACAGTGCCCTTCAAACCGAAACACAGTTATGTTTGCACACTACTGCTTCACGGCAAAATAACTGGCCCTGCGGTGGTATCTACCTACCTCCATGTGGCCTTATCATTGAAATAAACATTTAAATTACAATAAGCTTTGGAGCACTGACCTATCATTTGTTCTTGTCATTTGTTCTGGAATTTTAGCATAAATACGTGTACATCCCCCCTTAAAGAATTATTTACTTTATTCAGTCTATATTTATAATTATCTTTTGCTATTATTGTGTCCAAGGTAATAAAGATATCTTTAAAGTAACAGTGAATAAGTACCGTCGTAAGTAAACGTACCATCATTGGACCACATATCCGGTTAAATGTTAGAGAAATGTGGTCAAACTTTGGACAAACCTTTTTTAAAAAAAATATGTTTATAACTTTACGCAAAGTGAGTGATTAAAGGGAAATACATGTTATAATTTAAATATATCAAGTTATAAAAATATACTTTAATTTTATATGGTTGTAATGAATTATTGATTATTAAATTAGTTAATAGAATCAGGCGTTACTTTGCGGAAATCCATTATATTGAAGAAAGGTAAGTTACTTTGCTAAGATCCGCATGCAAAATATAAAAATGGTGTACATTACCTAGTTTTTTGAAGAGCACCGCCCTCCCTCAGTAGCGTGCACAAGCAAACTAACACCGCCACCAGGAACCGCCACCAGGTACCCTCCACCAACCACTACAATACCACCACTAGATAATATACACCACTGAAGTCGAGAACACGACACGTGTTTCGCCCCAAAAGCAAGCCCCAAAAGCAAATCAAGCGTCATAGACGTCTATGACGCTTGATAATGCCTCGTTTTGGGGATTATTAAATTGTCATCATTAGTAACAGCAAGTTAATGGTACTGATACCATATATAAAACAAATTATATGAAATTAGAGCTAAATGCTTACAAACCTGCAAATAAAACGGATCCCGAAAATGCCGATCTTAATGTTATTAATTACAATATTGTTGAATATTCATTGTAGAATGTAATCCGGATCTCCATATTTCACCAGAATAAAAGTTCTGACCGTAAAATGAAACAGGTGAGCCGGTTTAATTGAATTCGATGGAATTGTATTACATAATCCATTTCAGTAGGAGACGATATCGCTGGTGAAATTAATGGGGCGAGCTAGCGGAGACCGAGATATATTCAAGTTTATAAATGTTCAGGGAGAATAATTTTACTTTATTTGAAACGAAATGGACAGTCGCAAAACTTAAAATGAACAGGCACTGAGGTGCCCCCGCCCAAAGATGTGAACAGTACTCCATGTGAGGCCAAACTTGCACTTCTAATAGTGCCATGCGGTAGGCTGGCAATAAATACTCCCCCGCTCTACGGAGAAAGTCAAGCTTTTAATAGGCCAGTTTGGCCTTCCAAGTGACAGCGGAATTGTACGTCACTTGATATGTCAACTATGATATATATGCCTATGATTCCGATACTGGTTGAGGCACCTAGGGGAATGCTCTCAAAATGGGAAAATACGACAGTCTCTTTTAGCGCTTAACACCCAAACCTGTATTCGTTGGGTTGAACTGGACTACACTTAGTCGAAATCACATACATAGAGCCGTGGTAGCTCAGGGGCTAGGCGCTCGCTTTAAATTTCATAATACGCGAGTGACCTGGGTTCGATTCCCGGTGCCGGCACCACTAAAATTGTTAATTGCAATTTTAAGTGCTGATTTACCACGTGCTCTGCGGTGAAGGAAAGTATCGTGAGGAAACCTGCATGTCTGAGGAATAAAAAAAAATATTTCGAAGACATGTGAAGTCCGCCAACCCGCATTGGAGCAGCGTGGCGGATTCTTCCTAGCTCCAAAATCCTCTCAGAAATGAGAGGAGGCCTGTGCTCAGTAGTGGGACATTTATAGGCTGAAACTTTACTTTTTTTTTAAAATACACAAAATCTTGACTTCAGACCTAAGTTTGTTCCGGTACTCGTTGTCGTGTACCCGAGAAAAATTGGCACGGATATGCACCGCGGGTGCATAATTATTAACAGGTCTGGCAAAACTGCAATAAAATTAAGTACATTATTTTTAACTACAATACATCATTTGTGATTTTTCATAATATACAAAAATATACGGTAATATTAATTGAGTAGTCAACGTACCGAACTTTGGTGTCGTCGGCTAGGATTCGATTTTATTATCAATATTGGTATCTCAAATTTAAATGCTTTTTGGAGTCTGGATGCATTACCACTGTCTTTTTTCTACGAAAAACATCTAACTTGACATTGACATATCATATCACGGCTCTTGGTGATGCGAATTCCATATTAGTTTCATTTCATTACGGTCTCATTTTCACCTCAGTTTACACCGAACGCCACCACGTGCTTATTGGTAGTAGTATCTTCTCCTGCCGCTCTAACGCGGTGATCCAAGGATACGTTTTCCAGATTTTTTGGCAGTGTATAACCTATTTCCATTTGCATAGTGTAATTTCTTCACTGATGGGTGGGAGTCTGATTATACTTAGACTAAAAGTGTCGCTTGAAAATTGTGCTTATACTCTATATAAAAATAAAAGTTAAAATGATTGTTTGTTTTTTTTTTATTGCTGTTATATGTCATATGATCACAAGAAAGTTCAATGATTTAATAATGCTTCCTTAATTCTGATGAACAGTGTATTAGTGCGTGTATCTATCATTAGTATGAAGGTATCAACGTCAATGTTTTAGTTTCTTGAAAAATAAAAACAATATTTTTTATTATCATCTTCATTAGCCAGGTTAGTTTTGGGCGCAATTTGTGGCTGTGTTTTAGTAAAATTAAACCAAAGACCCTAAGCTCGAAATTAAAATGAAATTAAAATTCTTTATTTTTCTACGTAAGAACTATAAATTTCGTTCGTCAAACGTCATTTTTTTTACAATCTACCGCCGTTTCGTAATGAGGTTCCTCTGACGGAGAAGAATCAGGCAATAGAAACTCCGTAGCTATCCTCTATTTTGTTATTTTTTATATTTGTCAAAAGTACATATACGGTAGTACGGTACGGTAGTAAGAAACAGCCTCATAGAAAACCATAGCACGCTCCATGACAAAATGTTATACAAGATTTAATAACAAATGAATAAACTCCTTGCAAACTCGAGCAGACCAGCCTCCACCAACAGCACCTGTACACAAGTATGACGCATGTGGCAGCCATCGCCCTCCTCAACCATTTCAAAGGGAAGTGGACGACCTGCCACACGACGCCGCCGCAAGCAGAGACATTAAAGCGAGCATGACATACTCAAGCCTAGCAAACAAATTAACGTTACTTAAATTATTGTCTTTTACTTTACAGAGCACTTTAGTGTTCCACAAGACAATTTACATTTTACAATTACCTAAAAAACCTAAAAATACTGCTGCCCACAAAATAACAATCACATTGTGTGTATTACTTGATGTCTCCCTGGATGAATACTTTCCATGCGTCCTTATCATTGAAATAATAATTCAAATTATAATAAGCTTTGGAGGACAGACTTTTTTAATATAAGTTTTAAATTTAGTCTACGATAGATTTACTATATCTTCTTGTAATTTTATTAAATACGTGTACATCGACCTATAAAAGAATTTTTTACTTTATTCAGTCTAAATTTGGGATTATCAAGTTTATTATTATTTCTTAATCAGTCTTTTTTTAAACAGTTCCTTTTGCTAATCACATATTATAGATTGCGCGGACTGCTCTTTTCTGCAAAGTAAAGATTGTATTCACGTCAGCCGCATGTCCCTATAATAAAATACCATAAGACATCAAGATGTGAAAATAGCTAAAGTAAACTGATCTCGCAGTAGCTACACTCAGCGTCACAAAATTCGCACCTCTCTGAGTTTGCGCGAAAAATGGCTGTAATGGCTAGAAACGAATTATATTTATATAAATATTGGTATGTTTGAAATGGGTATTTGAATAGCTTTTCATTATTAATAAAAAAATCATGAAATCATGAAGCCGTTATCAAGGCAAGGGGGGGGGGGGGGGTGGTAAAACTAGGTTTTAAGAACTTTTTTTGTATTTATTAAGTTTTTTTTTAAATTATTAATTTGCAAATTTGTACATACCCTGTCTTTTTCTTTAATTTCTCTTTCGTCTCGTTATAAAAGTAAAATTCAATTAAAATTCCTGAAAGCTAATGAAATTACCTTTCGAATGATACCCTTAAACCACAACATTGCCATTGGCCTGTTGTGTTAAAATAGTATTTAAATTATTTTTTTCGGATGTGCGATTTTTTTGGCGCCGAGTGTATATCCATAATATCTTTCTCACAGCATACGCAGCCAAACTGAGTTTATTAGCTAAGGTATCTATATGTGGATCCCAATGAAGTTTACAATGTAATGTGATCCCCTAAAATGCGGTACTATCGACAAACTCTAATTTATCGTTTTGTAAAACCATATTATGTTTTTTTTATTGCATAAAGTGATGAAATGAGCAAAACGTTTACCTGATGGTAAGTGCGACGTCTGCCCATAACAAATGCTGTGCCCAGATAATCTGTGTATAACATCACACTGTGCCCATCACCCTGAGTCATAGGTTCATCCAGAGACATCAGTTCTCAAGTCTCATATGCCCAGTGATTACGCTAGCTCAAAGTGCCCTTCAAACCGAAACATGTATGCTTGTACACTACTGCTTCACGGTAGAATAACTGGCCCTTGGGTGCTACCTACCTAGACGGATTTAGTTTTTTTGGTATTTAGAGCGAAATTGTTTGCATGGAACCAATCCAAAATAGTATTCAGAGCACTACTTACTTCATTGAGGTACTCAGTTTTTCGATTGACCTTAAATATCAGTGATGTATCATCTGCAAGCAATACTATATTTGTAACTGTTAAGTCACACTTTTTTATTAACGTTGATCCACACTCGAACCACACAAACCCCCAACAGCGAGTAGTGATAAGTCTTAGCGTAAAGTAAATCTTTCGGCAATCTGGGAATTTATTTTTTATATCTTCGATTTAATTACTTTTTAAATTCGTGAACTAGATATATACCTATTGGGGAAAATATGAAAACTCAAGACATTTTTTTTCCAAGTTTATATACATTTAATTACATTATGTATGTGCCATTTTATTAGATAACTTTGTGCCATTTTGAAGGTAGTGACACACAAAAAAGGCGACAAGTAGTTTCGGCAATACTCTCTTGATGTTAACCTGACACTACCTAAAAAAATCTGAAGAGACAGAAACAGGAGGAAATCTGAAGGTGCAAGGTCAGGGCTATATGGCGGATGCATTAACACCTCACAGCAAAATTCTTTGCTTAGTGGCTAAATATGTGTGCGGTCTAGCGTTACCGTGATCAAAGACTTAACCTTAACCTAAACTAAACCTTAACCGTGATTGAAGATTGATCAATTCCGGCCGTTTTATCGCAACTTTTTGCTTTATTCTCATCAGTAGTTGGCGGTAGAGATACGAATCGATGGTTCTGCCCAGCGGTAAAAGCTCATAATAAACAGCGCCCTTCCAACTATTCCTGTTTTTGGCACATTCTGTAAAGCCTGACCGACCTTTGACCACGACCTTTTTTGACTGACGTTGATGTCATACGTGATCCACTTTTCATCACCAGTTATCAATCTCTTCAAATACGGTTCGGTTTCATTACGTCTCAATAAAGAATCGCAAATGAGTATACGGTTCATTAGATTTCTTTCAGTTAGCTCGCGTGGAACCCAAATATTGAGCTTTTTTGTATACCCAGCTTTTTTCAACCGGGTCAAAACTGTTTTCCTTAATTACTGATATGCCGATCTTGTTCCACTTTTTATAATAAAATGTTATAATATCAAATAGTACAGCCATAGAGATTTTATACATAGGGCAGACCGGGGATGGCTGACTACGTTTTTGGTTATCATTATTTAAAAAAAAAAACGAATGTCTTGGTGTTACTGAGAAATATTGTAAACTGTGGAAAATTTTATAGACAATTATAAAAAAAGGTTCTACTCGTATGTGGATATTATTAAATAAAATACGGATTTTTTCAGTTTTAGGAAACCTCTCCGAGATGGTCAACCTGCCCCAATGCTGGGGTAGGTAGACTACTCAACTGTTGCAGGTTGGCTTGAATTACGGGATGACAAAATATAATGTGTAATAAAAAATTCACAGAAATATTCTTGGTGACACGGCATCTGTAATGGGTCGACGTTGCACTTACCATCAAGTTGCTCGTCTCGTCACTTTATCCAATAAAAAAATCATAAGTTTTGCAGAATTCTTCACAGATGGGTTTATTTATAATTTAATGATTAATTTTTATCTCAAACTTTGATTTCTTTCGTAAACCATAAATATTTTCGAAAAATAGGAACATATGGGTCATAGTCAGTCAACAAATACACAATTGGCCTACCAACACCGACCAGAGCTTTTGCTTTCAAAAATTCACTCAACTAAAATGCTTTGCATGACAGTCATAATACGAGTACGTATTTCTACACCTTTAATAATAATTTACTTTCCATTTCAAATTAAATTTGTATGATCTTGACTATAAATTACAATGTAAGAACAAAAAAGATGTGTTGATGAAAAACTACTTAGGTATCCCAAATAATGATATGGCGCTCTAACTGACAGTGAGACATTTCGTCGTGTCTCGCGTTTTTTGCGAATGATCGGTCAAGCAGCAGGCTTTTTTTTGAGTGCAACGTTGATTCTCTCACTCAAACCTGCAAAAAGTTAGGAGCATCTAGTCTACCTACCCCAGTCCCCAACCAACCCCGGTCTGCCCTACTATACGCGAAAAGTCTTTTTCCCCGACCTATTATAACTCACATTAACATAGGTCTACTATTATCTTAAGTATTTAAGCCTGTAAAGAAATATGTACTACTCAGGTCAGGTCATCTCCTTTAGCTTGCAGTAAAGCCTGTCTAATTATTTCCAATACCTTCGTTAAGTTGATTGAAGAATTGTGGTAGGAAAATTGTAGAATATGCGAATTCAATGGCAAAGCGTATGTAGAGAGAATATCACTTTGAAAGGAATGCCTTGAATTTGATCAAAGTAAACAAGCCACTCAGTGATATAATCCTTGAGAAATAAAAAAGGTTCAAGTAGTCTTTTCTCAAGAGCGCTTGAAGTGGAATGGAAGCTCGATAGGCACAATGAGTAAATTTACATTTTTTTCTTTTTTTGCGTTTATTGATTTATTCCGTTCGGGGATGCTATAATAGCCAATGGTAAGTAATATCTTACCACACTTATTACTTTTACGATAAAAAAGAGTGCATGCAGTTCCGTACACGTGACAGAAGTAAAAGTTAGTAATCTTGTAATATTAGAAATTTAATAATAATAAATAAACACGAATTAACAAAACAGTACGTTATGTACTGTAAAATAACTTATCCGATAAATAATAACTAAATTGATAACTTTGACTTAAGAATACGAGTAATGTTGCACGAAAACGTTGCCCTCAAATTCGACCTTGAAATTATACCTTAGTAGTCATGCTCGCTTTAATGTCCCTGCCTGCGGTGGCGTCGCGTGACGATTCCTCCACTTCCCTTTAATATGGTTGAGGAGGGCAATGCCTGACACATGATTCATGCTTGTGAACAGGTGCTGTTGCTGGAGGCTGGTGTGCTCGAGTTTGCAATATACTTATATATTTAATATTCAATCTTGTCTAAAACTTTAACATGGAACTTGCTGTGGTTTTCTTTGAGACTATTCTTTGTAAATTCATTTAAAATGTATTTTTGGCAAAGATAAAAAAAGGATTGACCAAAAATAAATGGAGCCTATGGATAACATATGGAGTTTGTTTCGCCGGTTTATTCTCCGTCAGAGTAAAATCATTACGAAATGGTGGTAGGTTGTAAAAAAAATGACAAACGAAATGTATATTTCTTACGTCGAAAAATAAAGAATTTTCATTACACACTTAAACACAAAAATCTGATCAGATTAGAAAATAAGCGTAGGCGACTGACGTAAAACATAAAACATCAAAATTTAATTTCTATGTTGTGATGTGATAAAAATATCTAACAAATGTTTATTCGCAGTGAGCCTGCCGATAAGTCTTAGCGTAAAGTAAATCTTTCGGCAATCAGACTAAACGAGGGACCGGGAATTTATTTGCTAATTTAGACTGAGCTAATTAATTACACTCCTGTATTATTACATTCCGGGAAATTGTTATTTGTTATGAACAAGATGTAATCTATTTCGTATTAAACATTTTATGTTTTCGACCAGCTGATCAGAAGATTTTTATTTGAAACTAAATAGATTTTTGCTTTTCTCATAACATGTTACTAAAATTTAACAGAATTAGGCTTTATCTTATATGCAATTTTTAATGCAATTCTTAGTTAATTCACTTCTGTTAAAGATGTAAAATAGTATCAACGCCTTATGATTATTTTATGAAACTTAACATTCTTTCAACATCTGTAGTCAACAAGTATACAGATGTATTTATTAAACAACACATAGATTGTATTTAAATAATAAATACATCTATTTTTGAGCAAGACTATTCAAATAAAATTGAATAAATAAAATGTGATACGTGATGTTAATGAAAGAAAAAGAAGGACAATTCATAAATGGTAAGAAATATTTAAATATTTGAACGAAATAGTTGAAATCCTATTTCATTGAGCACGAGTGCGTGGAAACTGGATTTGTTTCTTATGCATAATTCAATCCACTCTGTACGAACTGCTCATGAATCTACTAATCTAAGCTATATTTAGATTTAAAATTGATGAAAATGATTATAAACGTGACACACGTCTTATCGTCATAAAATTCAAAAGACAAAAAAAGATATTCGAATTTAAAAAAATTTAAACCTCCTATGAGCTCCGAAAATCCATACTGATTTGCAAAATCTGATCTCTACAGACAAAACTAGCAGGAAACAACGAAACTGCAGTATCAATTACCAGATGATCACTAATACCTACATAAAGTCTTTGTTTTCTTAGTATTGGTTAATTTGAGTTTTTTTTTTATTTTAAAAAGTATGTTCAATTATTTCATTAAATTTTCCTTTAGGAAGTTTTGTAGTATCATCTGGCATTTTGATACTTCTGTAAAATAAAATAATCTTGTCTATTGCCTAGTCGTATTAGATGGCGATTCCCTGTGGCCGTATTAGTTTGTTTCAGCATAATGTAGCGGGGGAGCGGGCAGTGCTTATCAATACTAGGTAATAAGCGATTTTTTTAGTTTGCTTGTGGGTCTAAGGAAATTAACTTTGCTTTCCTCATTTACTGTCTAAGATTTCCGCAAAGTAACACCTGATTCTGTTAACTGTCGATATTTTTTTCAGTAAAGTTTTGTCACAATTCTATTAAAATAAGACATTTTACAGTTGACTACTTTCGACAGTAATCATAAGTTGGACTCGTTGCCGAAATAGACCAAGAAGACATTATCATCGCAACTATTTACACTTGATTGAAACTAGATTTTTAACGATGATTAAATAATTAGGAATTAAACTGCACTGTGCATCCAACAGCGCATGGTGGCGATGGGCTCACCACCTATCACACCAAGTGCATTATATTGGATTGTGGCAGTCATCTGTTTTTGCAGTGAGTGCCCAGTCTCTGACTACCCCTAATGGGATACAGTCGTGATGTATGTATGTATGATTACATAATACAGTAATACTATGTAACAAAAATGGGAATGTCCACAAAGTTTTACATAGATATACCAAATTGATTAAAAAAAAAAAATACGCGCGACTCAGTACACTTGACAGAAGAGAATCCATACTTCCATACTTATCATATTAATAGTTACTCTATCTATCCCTCTTTTTCATTTTGTTATCTTTTCGCGGTTCAATCGCTAAACCGATCTTGATGCTTTTACTGCCGGGCAGAACCATCGATTTCGATCGATTCAACTGAAGAGAATAAAGCAAGAAGTTGAGAAAAAGCGGCCGGAAACGATCAATAGAAAGGGTGTGATCTTTCATCACGAAAACACACACACACATCTTTAACCACTAAGCAAAAATTAAGAGAGTTTGTCTGGGAGGTGTTAATGTATCCGTTATATAGCCTTTAAAATTTCACCTATTTCGGTCTCTTCTGAATTCTTTAGGTAGTGTCAGGTTAACATCAAGAGAGAACTGCCAAACTATTGTCGCGTTTTTTTCTCAGACGTCTCAAAATTTCTACAGCAATGGGATCATGTCACAACTTTCAAGACGGCATAAAAAAATCGAACAAAATGGCACATATATTCTGTAATTAAATGTGAACAAACTCTTCTTGAGTTTTCATGTAAAATGCGAAGAAACTATTTCCCCAACCTAATACGAATAGTAAAACGACGTTCTTTCGATCAGAGGACGTGATCTTTCTTTAATTCAAAAGGCTCACTTAGAGCCCCTTTCGCCTAAGTGGTCTGAATACGCAATGTAAACTTAGCGTTCATAAAAATCAGTGTCACTGCACAATGCTCTTAGAAAGTTGTAAAATATTTAAGAAGTAAGTTTCGCTCATTCTATGAAATGTTTACGAAAGTTTGTACTAAAACTAAATAATATGCTATTCTAGGTAGTAGAAGATAATGATTGAATTAGATAAGTCATGGTTCATAAAACGCCGTGTGATGGGCAGCAGCATCTTCCTGAAACATCTGAATAAATAAACTGCGGTTGCCAACCCGCTTGCAAAGCGTGGCAACTATGGCAAAATCCCTCCAAAATGAGAGCCACAAATTTTTGTGCCAATCTGTGGGGGAGGCCTAGGTTCAGCAGTGGACTAGTGATAGGCTGAAATGGTGGTGATGGTGATGGGTGGTTTATAAAAGCAAAATCAATCAATCACTTTCTTTCAATTATGCTGTACATACATAACCCTGGGAATAGCAAATGTAATACATTCTTTCTATTAACATTATGGATTTTAAAAAAAGTCAAAAGAAATATATCGGTGGGCCTTCTAATAAAATCAATGTACGAAGTTTCGTATCGATGCGAAGCTACTACGTACATCAAACATAAACCTTAATACCAAATTACTTGCAACTTGTACGGGCCTTCTTTTGGATCCATAGGCAAGATATATATTACCGATCTGGAGTTAGTGACCCTGAGATGATATTTGGCGTAAATTTGTAAAGCATGGCTAGAATTAGACAATCTCGAACGGTTTTACTACATACGTCCCCTTTCACGTCAGTTAGAAAAACTACTAGATGTCCTTTCCCTGCAAATAGTAGCCGCACTTATACAAGTTTAGTATTACAGAGTTTTGTTTTTTTTTCTTTATTGTATAAAGTGACGAAACGAGCAAAACTTTCTTAAGACATCAGTTCTTAAGTCTCAAATGCCCAGTGATTACGCTAGCTCACAGTGCCCTTCAAACCGAAATACAGTAATGCTTTCACACTACTGCTTCACGGCAGAATAACTGACCCTGAGGTGGTACCTACCTAGACGGATTCCTGCATATTTTTGCGTTTGAGGAACGTGCTCGAGAGGAGCTGAAAGGTTTTTCTTTCCGCCTGCTTAATGATTTTGCTGACGGTTGCTATCCCAAACGACCTCGTTGCTGAATCTCTCAAAGCACCATCGTGCACTTTCAACTTAGTGGATTTATAAACGCTCTTTGGTTTTTTTACATTAACTTTGCAAAAGGAAATAAACCAACAATCACTTCACATTTTCCCTTACCTCAACTATAAAAGACTTTTTACAAGTACGGTCCAACCTTTAAAATACTAAATGGACGTTGGCCCGAATCAATCTGAGGTACTACTTGCTTGACCGCGTTTATCTTTAAAGTTGTAAAACCGTTAGTTGATATATTATGTACTCCGTGTTGACGGAAATCTTCCTAAAGAAACCTCTCTATTTATTTTATTTATTAGGAAACTGAACAACTTATTTAATATAAATAGAATATTACGAACGTTCACAAACTTTTAAGCTAATGACATGTTACTGGATATTTATTTTACATTAAGTTTATTTACTGACTATAAATTGTTCCCAATTTCACAACAATTTTAGAGTTGATGTGTTCTTAATATCACTTATAACGCATCTTCTTAGCTTGAAAATCCTCATGAAAATGAGATGTCGGTCTGTGCAAACGTCCTACGCACATTTCCAGTAACAGCCCGTTACTGGAAAGAAAACTTAGCTACGTGGAATTAGGTCATTTGTCATGTGCTTTCTCGCGGTTTGCAGCATATTACTTAAAACCTGCGCACGCGACTAACGCAAACACTTCTGATGCGAAGCAACAAATAGACTCAAAATGCTTATGTAATGAATGCGATGAATAATAATATAATTACTTAGTATAATAAATTTATGTTAAATATATTACCACCACCATTCGTCTTCGATAAAGTTAGCGCTTGATATTTAATGTAACTTTTTCTTATTATTCTTGTTTATCACATTATAGAACGCAACCTATTCCGAACCTCATACATTCATAAGATCACGACTGTATCCCACAAGGGGTAGTCAGAGACTGGGCACTCACTGCAAAAACAGATGACTGCCACAATCCACGTTTCACCAAAACAATATAATGCACTTCGTGTGATAGGTGGTGAGTCTATCGCCACCATGCGCTGTTGGGTGCACAGTGCAGTTTAATTCCTCACTCGCCTTTTACGAGATCCATTGGATGAGATGGAGTGGTAGTATTCTTTTAACGAGCCACCACACGGCCTCATGTTCTAGTAATTGTTTGAATTTGTTCGTAACTTGAATTATATCGTTACAAATTTTCAGGCAAGTGATGAAACATTTGAAAGTTCTGTGTATTTACCGAGAGCACGCGAAGGATTTAAATAACAGAAACGATTGGAGGATTTAAAAATTAAAGATTTTAATATTACAAAGAAATGAAAGACGACAGACAACTGTTGACAAATAAATTATTCTTTAAAGATCCATAAGAAGAATTTTGATCTAAAAGCGTCCAAATCTCGTGCAATCAATTCCTTGGAAATATAAATACGCAACTAACGCAGTGCAGAGATTCGAGCATGTTGTTTTTTCTGAAACTACATATTTAAGTAATAAACTGTAAATAGCCAATATAATATAATGGAGACTATGTAATGTTAATGATGACACATTCTTTCGTTATATATAAATATATTTATTTTTACCACGTTTTTGAACCACGTCTCTTTACCACTTATTTTACCACATTTTATAACCTCGCTTTCGTGTATGTCCGTTCGGGTAAAATTTAGTAATTGATCTTAAACTAATTTCCCGAGGAGCTAGGGACTTGAAACTTTAGACACAGTTAAGAACTGGATCACAATTCATTATTGACTCGTTTTCTTGTCTGTCTGTTGGGTACAAATTTTGCAATTGATTATAAACTTTATGCTTTCAGTCCGTTTTAGAAACGTAGTATATGAAAAGTTTTTATACTTGTTCTGAGTTTTGTCAATCATTATTATCCGCCTACTTTTAGGACACAAAAGCAAGCAGATAACAACCCACGCTTTATTCAAAACACCTTTTAGTTTTATATGTCAGAATGTTACTGATAAAAATAATCTTTGTGTGTGTATTTGCAAACTAGTTGTAGGGGTCGTCAGTGTCATCAACACGCAATTATAAGTTCGTGGTTGGACTGATTGCTATTTTCCCCGTGTTTCGGTTACTGCGTCCAAACCTGCCGATCTTGTCTCTTAGGTTTTTCGTTACAAATAAGGTGATGACTTAGCAAACTTACACCTTAATGTGTTCGGCACTAGTAAGATAAAGAAAAAGAAGATGACGAGACGGGTAAATAATTCACCTAGTGGTAAGCTTGCTGCTTATAATAAATTCTGTGTCACTTAGACTATTTGTATCGAACCACACTGCGCTTGTTACGCTAAGACATCAGTTCAAGTCTTAATGCCCAGTATTAATTAGCTAGAGTGCTCTTCCAATCGAAACATGGACTAAATGGACTCATCATCATCATCATTAACTTCAGCCTGTCACTAGTCCACTACTGAACATAGGCCTCCCCCATAGATTGCTACAAACCACTGCTCAAACTTTTGGAGGATATTACCATAATTGCCACTCTTGGCAGCCGGGTTGGCAACCGCAGTTTTTTTATTCAGATGTTCCTAGACGGACTGCTGCATAGGAATCCTACTGCCTGTAAATACCGTGATTCTTTTCGAATTACTAAGGGTATTGCATTAATGAAACACCAATGTCCAACCACGCATACCTTTATTAAGTTGATTGTGATAGCTATGCTTTTGTCTATGCTTCAAGTAGTTATACATTAATTGACAATCAATATAAATTATTCTTACATTTAAGGGTACAAAAATAAAATGTAAAAAATTGCTATCTACATATTATATGGGTGAATATTACAATGATCAAGTCACTGAATTATAGTTACTAAATGTTTTAACGCTACTGAAGTCCAGTGCTCTACATATTTTTATTAATATTTAAAGAAACACAGGCATATAATAAAAAAGAAAAAAATATCTTCTTAAACGATAATGTAAGTCCCATTAAGTACACAGACGAGACGTGGATGTCGAAAGCCAGCATGGTTGTCAGAAATTTTTACGTTATAAAGTTATTTAGAAGAGCAGACCGTACTTTTTGCTTGCGAGACTGACAAAAACTAACGCTATGTTTCAACGGAATCAGTGTCAGTTAGCGATATTTAATATGTAGTGATATTATATCACGACTATTTCTTTATTACGATTTAAAAATTATGGAACTTTTCACGACACAAACTCTCTTCAAGTTCCATCAGTTAATTCCCGTTGGAAACAAAGATTTTGGTTGAGTTATGAAAAAAATATATATTAATTCTAGATCATATAGTTAATAGAATCAGGCGTTACTTTGCGAAAATCCATTATAATGTATGAAAGGAAGTTAATTTGCTAAGATCCGCATGCAAAATATATTATACGTAGAGTCTATGACACTTGATAATGCCTCATTTTGGGGCAAAGCACGTGTCGTGTTCTCGACTTCAGTGGTGGATATTACCTAGTGTGTATTACCTGTATATTACCTAGTCGTAGTGGTGGCGGTGTAGGTCTTCTTGTGCATGCTACAAAGGCAGGGCGGGCGGAGCTTTTCAAAAACTAGGTTATGTACACCATTTTATATTTTACATGCCAATATTAGTAAAATAACTTTCCTTCTTACATTAATTCTAGATCAGTTTTACGAGAAACTTATTCAGTACTATTGAGATAAAATTACTCCCTTGCGTCCAGGTTTTAATCTGTTATATTTTTAATGTGATATCATTAGATTATAAAATAAATGACAGAGCATCTTTGTGTCTGCTGTTTTTAGCGCGCGTTAAAATGAGTACAATCTGAAATTTCATATGGACGAGATTATCTACAGAGGTAGGTGTTTCAACCTGTTTTTAAAAAAAATTACTGTTATTTTATTATATTGTTAAATAACTATTTGAATACTTCAATGTTTCTGTTTTGAGATTACAGAAATCTCGGTGTCATGCATTTCGAAATGTTTTTTCGAATTAAACAATAAAAGATAAATGAACGAAGATCTAATTTCAAGCGACTCCAAACTGTCTATAAGCAGCAGACGTGTAATCTAAATGGTTGATTATAGGAGACAGAAGTAGTAAGTTAACTAAGGGATTAACAGCAGAATTTTCAAAATTCTAGTGCAATTAGAACCAGGAGAGGTTCATGTTCAGTATTAGACTCATAACGAATTACTCTGTTAATAATGTTGTTGTACGTCTTAATACTTGCGGTGCTTCAAGAAAATTATTGATGTTAAGTATTTATATGGTAGGCACACATTCTTTATAATACAACTTAATTTTTGTTTTTTCCTTAAAATTTACTATGCAAACAATCCTATTCTGAATTTCATTCTAGCTACCACAAATTCTGCATTATATAAATAATTAACATTAAAAGCTACAAGTATAAAACGCGTGGTCGCAACTGTATTACGTAAGATCTTACATTAATATTTTTGTAATCTAACTCTTTATAAAATATTGTAAAAGTTGCCTCAATTGTTAGGAAATTAATTTAGAAGCGTTTTAATTTTATACAATGAAAATTATGGTAGTATCAATGAACATTACTATGTTAATGTAAACAAATTACTTTACTACCTTTACCTCTTTTACACATCCTATCAGTCTGACGTCAACAACAGTAAATTACGTTGAATATGTCTAAATATTTATTTACATTACGTATTACATGTTTATAGTTGATTTAACCAACACTTACATATAATTAAGTAAATTATCTTGCATGCAATAGTAACGACTATATTATTACATAGTTTGACCCTTTGGTTAATTTTTCAATTTCGTCTTCGATGTAATCTTATTTTGATCGAATCGAGTTAAGCCCTTTTCCGAAAAAAAAAATATACTACACATTACATAAATACACATAGATTAAGGGTTTAACAACTGATTCTATTAATCTATTAAAATTAGAGATCTATTACAATATTAATTTAAAAACAAAACTGCCAGTTAAACAATACACAACATTTGTTGACCAGAACCTAAAACATAAATGGTATGAGGATATTATTAAACGATATTATTAGAAGTTTTAACTACATAAGATAGCACATTTGGCAGACGTTCAAACCATGGTGGAGTTTATACAGAGATCATAATTTAATTTTTTAATGTAGCAACATTATTTCAAACGAACAAACATGAAATATATTAAATAAATTAATATAATGAATACAGCTTTAACTTAAATAAGCTAAAAATGTTTCATATATTTAACTAAATACAAACCACTACGAGTCATATTCTGTAATTAATTTGTAATGAACATTATAGCCCATCACTAATGTACTGCTGAACTAGTGTATAAATTGCAACCAAACTCCGTCTTGAGCTACCTACATCCACCGCAACTACACAATTGAACAGGTTATCGCTTCATCAATTGGGGTTGTCTTACAACGTACCTGCTGGTACGAGGTTTCCATTTGAGAGCCTTTCTTCACCAACGGCTATCGGTCCTATGAGCTATGAAAGCCGTTCCTTTGCTATATAACTTCAATAATCCTCAAGTAAAGGCATAGGCAATGGCTTCTTTGTATGAGTATGTTAACCTATGGCTTTGACAACTTCGCCGGAAGAGGCCCGCGAGTACAAGGCGATTCCGTTTACCCGAACTTTACTCCGTAAATATTCTACTGCGAAATCTTAATCCTATAACTGGTGGTAGGATTCCTACGCAGGAATAAGTCTAGGTAGGTACCACAGGGCCAGTTATTCTGCCGTGAAGCAGTGGTGTGCAAACATTACTGTGTTTCTTTTTGAAGGCCACTGTGAGCTAGCGTAATCACTGGTCATGAGACTGAAGAACTGATGTCTCATGGTGATGGGCACAGTGAGGTTGGCACAATAAAAAAAGACAAACTCACTGTTGTCCTTTTCATAGCTCGCCGTATTCTTTGATCTACCTCATAAGGCCTGCATTGAAGTACAGTACGCCTCGGTTTCGTACATCGGCACTATTGCTCGGAGCGATTTTTACATTATAATGTTTCGTCTTTGGACTTTGTCTTTGTATGTCAATATTCATATATGCATTATAAAAAATAAAAAAATCACCTCTGCTGCAGCTTACATTAAAAGATCACGATTCGGAGACTATTGTGTTAAAGAATTGTTAGGGAATTATTAGTGTGAATAACTATAAATTTATTTTTGTAACAATATATATTGATAGTTTTTAATATTTCTAAATTAGGATTCTTTTTTTAATTAGTGTGTTCATTTTTTAATGTACTGTGCATTTGGATACCAATTTTTATCATAACATTTTCCGTGTCAGATTTAGTTTTTGATAAAACTACTGCGATATTGATGCGACATACGCTTATTATCTTAATTTTTAGATAGCCGATAGGTGTCCCAGGTGGCAGAGTAGAGTAGCACCTACATCTTTGCTACTGAGGTGTCGTTAGAGGCGACTAAATAACATCGTAATATGCAATGCTGTCACTATACTGCTCGTGGGAACGCAATGGGGAGTAAAATTTTTAGACTCGTACGAAAATGGCGGCGACGTGATTCGCCACCAGACAAGTATGGTTATCCGCGAGGGCGAAAAGTGGGCTATGTGAGTGACCTCTCTCTACTCCTTATATGGTTTTCCTGGCTCCTTATAGGCGTGACTGTATTCAAGTTGAGAAAAAGAAATTTCATGTTTAGGACAGATGATGATAGCCGATTTCGACCACGGCGACAACTTCCGAATACTGTTGAGAGTCATCAACTGCGAAGGAGATATTATAGTGCCACAAGTGTACGCGCAAACACAGAGGCACTCACTCGTCCCAACCTACTCGCGCCCGATGTAACGCCGATGCGATAAGATTGGAGGTAGGCTAGGATGCAGTTTCCGAAACACAGGGACAATCACAACACAATCAGACCCGAAAACCAACAATTTGTCTTTTAGCACAAATGTTGGCTCCGGCTGGGATTCGAACCCAGGACCCGCGGCGTAGAAGTCAGGTACTCTGACCACTAGGCCACACGGTCGTCAGATAGGACAGATATACCAGACAGAGAAAATTGTTTGGACAATAGTTTTATTTTTTGAGATTCGCATTGTTTAAAATTAACATAAACTTTTTCCGTACAAAATATACGAGGAACAAAACAAAATTGAAAACTCTGAAGGGATCATTTTGAGCGACTTGAGCATTATAATAAAACGGGCCGTAATTACAGTTTATTCTTAGATCGTATGTTTTATTTTAAATAATGTCTTTCCGTTAGGGTACTAACCAATGTATTTCAAAAGTATCACTAAACTGTAAAGGCTTGAATATCAACAAAGTTACTATATTATTAAAATCCTAGTAGACAACGCGTTGTTAATCTTCGCGGAATCAAAGACAAGCTTAGGTGGTATCGAACTGGGTTCACTTGATAACAAAAAGCGCAAAACTTGTAGCTAACACTAAAGTAACCTTAATGAACCGTAACTGATACATCCAGCCAAGATTCGTCTTTATATCTAATATCTAGAATTACTCTAACACAAACTATGTTACCAACTAAAATACAGTTTCTCGTCCTTTAGCGTTACTCCACTAAAGTCGGGTTGTGCACTAAATAGTTTTTGTCACAATGCTACTATCACTTGGGCTGGAACTGTCTTCTGATCGCTGATTCCTCAGTTCCTGTAACAATAAAAAAATATTGATTCAAATTACTCATATTGGTCGTTATATTTTTTTTTAATTCAATAGAAATAACTAAACAGTTATTCGCAGTGGGATTTATATATTATTTTTTATTTATTTTTGTAACATAAATATTACTATATGTATTACTATAAGCATTTATTGTCCAGTAACATTTTTAAGCTTCTCTATGACCATTTTCACTGGTGGTAGGATTCCTACGCAGGAATCCGTCTAGGTAGGTACCACCCCAGGGCCAGTTGTTCTGCCGTGAAGCAGTAGTGTGCAAACATTACTGTGTTTCGGTTTGAAGGGCACTGTGAGCTAGCGTAATCACTGGGCATATGAGACTTAAGAACTTATGTCTCAGGGTGATGAACACAGTGGTGTCACACAGAAATTTTCTGGGTGAACCAGCATTTGTTATGGGCAGACGTTGCACTTACCATCAGGTAAAAGTTTTGCTCGTTTCATCACTTTATCAAATAAAAAAAAACTTCTTAAAATGACCCGTACGTATGGCGCAGATGTCAATATGTGTGAAATTACTACTACATATAAGAACTAACTAAACGATATATCGCATACTCATACACGCGTTAGTTCGGCATAGCTTAGTTACAAATACTTCATCCCAACTAATATTATAAAGAGAGAAGATTTACTTTACTTTTTATGTTTGTTTGGTTGTAATGAATAAACTCAAAAACTACTGAACCAATTTTTTTCAAAAATTTACTAACAATGTCATTATTTGGCATGCACTGCAAAAACTGTTGATGATAAATAAAATAATGTACTACATTTTCATAATACTCGTAATTCCTCACAAAAAAGTCCGGGTGTTTATATATGTAACTATTATAGTTAAGTCACAATAACCGCTATTTGTTCAAATTAGTTAATCAAAACACGGGTACAATCGAACGATGATGACATTCGTATCACGATATTAATCCTTTTCCTACTAAATAGTTTCATAGTCAAGGTTGATTATGTACATGTAAATTCCTTTTTAAATTATTCGAAAGGGACCTACAGTTTAGAAATTACGACGGATGTAAAAATGATAAAAGTAAGAAATATGCCGCGGTGTGAGCGAACCGCCCTACGCTAGCGAGCGCTACGCGCGAATAGACTAAAATCTATTACTTACTTACTAACTCATATTATTTTTCGAAACAATTGAATAGTGGTTTGTAATATTAATTATATTTTTTTTAATTGAAAACTTCGAAACGCTCTAAAAAAATAAAGCGGCCGGGGTATCTCTCGAACGCCGCGCCGCCGCCCGGCTTCATGCGACTTTGGCAACATCGAGCTGCGTGTAGAGTGTGCGGAATTGTTGTTGTTCTATTTGTCCAAAGAAAGTACTAATTTATCCTTCTAATATCTTTCTATCCATGCGAAGCCGGGAAGAATCGCTTGCGTAATATATAAAGAGCGCGTATTAGCTCTTTTTGGATACTCTTTTTTTTATAGGAGATTTTGTTAATTATTTCCGTATATTTGTTATTGGAAATATCGTGCAATAGCATAACAACGAGCTGTTTACGTCTGTTCATAAGAATCTGTAGTTCAGAGTTTTCGAGAAGTTGGTCATAGTGTAAGCAGCTATGATAAAATTTGTAATACATGTTTTTTTTTCGGAACCATCTCTAAGGTATCAGCATATTTTTGATAAAAAGGATTCCAGATTGGTAGCATATTCAAACTGCCATCGTATAAGGGAGTTATAAAGATGAACCAAGGTGGATAGATTTTTAAATTCTAAATCGATATTATAAATAAATAATTAAAAAATATGTGTTGCGTATAGAATAGAATGATTTTTATTTAGTATAGATTATTTATAATATTTATTGATCGTCATTTTCTGTTATACTACACTGGTTCGGAAAAAAAGTATAGGCATTTTTTTCTTGCATTTTACCATTAACCATGCCATTAACCAGCAGGAATCCAAGCAAAATAAAATAATAATCGTTAAAAGAATACTACCACTCCATCTCATCCAATGGATCTCGTAAAAGGCGAGTAAGGAATTAAACTGCACTGTGCACCCAACAGCGCATGGTGGCGATGGGCTCACCACCTATCACACCAAGTGCATTATATTGTTTTGGTGAAACGTGGATTGTGGCAGTCATCTGTTTTTGCAGTGAGTGCCCATTCTCTGACTACCCCTTATGGGATACAGTCGTGATCTTATGTATGTATGTATGAATCCAAGAGAGCGGATTTTTATAATTTAAATGAGTGAAAATGCAAGTGTTAGAAATTGTCGTGGCATACATAAGATTATTTTATATAATTCCTTCATATGCGCAATATATGTACTACTGTTTCAATCAAAAACTTAAATATTTAAATCAAAAACATGGAATATGTTACATATATCAGTGTTAGGATTTTTTTTATAGTAGGTTTGGAATATATTATAAATGCAATTAGCCTTTTAAGCGAGAAATTGTTTATTAAGTTATTAATTTTTTTTAATAACATATATATGTTATTAAAAAAAATATATATAATCTATATAATCACTATAAAATTTCGATTTTTGGGTCTAATCGTGTTGTGCAAGTGAAATTTGCATCTACGTCTTATGTACCAGGAGAACTCCTATGGCAAAAACCTCATACAGAAGAACTATTGGCGTTGTGTATTGTTTAAGAAAATCAAATACACCTAAATTTCTCATAATATGCTTAATATATTTTAAGCTAAAGTAATATCGCGTCCAACGGCCGTAAAAATAAACATGTTATTTCCTATTTAATTTTCCCATTTTAAAAATGAAAGGGGAACCGTTTTTCCCGCGGCTCGAGGGTGAAAACGTTAAACGGTCTGCCACGTAAGAGTTTAGAATGGAATAACGGGAAGCATTCATATTACGAAATATTTTTATCGTTGATGCACGCTATTATACACTTTATACAATATAGAGGCGGTTGTTGATAAAATCATCGTCATCATCATTTCAGCCTATCACTAGTCCACTGCGGAACATAGGCCGCCCACATAGATTGCTACGAAAGTTTGTAGCTCTCATTTTGGGGGGATTTTTGCCATGGTTGGCACGTTTGGCAGGCGGGTTGGCAACCGCAGTTTATTTATTCTGATGTTCCAGGAAGATGCTGCTGCCCATGTTCCGGTTTTAATTTTCCCTCTGACTTTTACGATACCATCATTAGGCTCGTTCGCCTGTGAATTAAGCTCGATCCCCGGTGCTGCCTCTAATATTGTTCTGAAATTTTAAGTGCTGAATTACCACGTGCTCAGCGATGAAGGAAAACGTCGCGAGGAAACCCTCATGACTGAGGAATAAATTTCGAGAATATGTGAAGTCCGCCGACCCGCATTGGAGTAGCGTTGCGGACTCTACTCAGCTCCAAAATTCTCTCAGAAATGAGAGGAGGCCTGTGCACAGCATTGGGACAGTTACAGCCTGTTACTTTGAGGTTGTCATGATTATAAATATAATGAAGTCTATAACTTCTTTATTAGTGACAAAACTGTTCAATTAGTTCAAAAAAAAAACTAAATAAAAATAATAAACGTGCAGCATTCGGCCCCACTGGTTTTAGGATTGTGTTTTATTATGCGGTAAAGCAGTAGTTTAGTGGATGACTTGGACCGTCATCCTGATCCTGTTTGCGAGAGAAACTGACTCGAGAGTGCCCAAGGGGGCTGGCCTTGGCTCGGTCAGTTACTTCAATCGGCAGGATCAAGATCTGATGCCACACAGAAATGTTATGGGTGACACAGCATTGGTTATGAATAGACGTTGCACTTACCACCAGGTGAACAATTTGTTCATCTTGCCACTTTCTTGAAAATTAAGCATAAGTATTTGCGTTCATTGATTTCTTATGACTATCGTCTCCTGCGTGGTTCATCTGCATCAACAACTGCTTTAACGAGATGAGCTTTTGTGATTATTTTTTCACTCTCTAATAGTCTGTGTGAGAAAAGTTTTTTGACAACGTCAGTAGAGTGAAACATAGTATTGCGCGGCTCATTAAAATATCAATAAGAGAGTGACTTGTAAGCGACTCTGTGGTAGTTCAGGCTTTAATTTTTACCTACTTATGAACTGGTGACTTCTGACTTCTGTCAAATACAAAAAAAAACTTATTACTAAACTTTAACAGTTTTAGGTATAACTAAGCTTTGACGACTCGGCAGGTGCAGTGCCTAAGCGATTGACTTCTGCGCTATAGGTTGCCGGAACACTGTGTGTTTGTGTATTTTTTTTATTTCATAAAGTGATGAAACGAGCAAAACGTTCACCTGATGGTAAGTGCAAAGTCTGCCCATAACAAATGCTGTGCCATCCAGAAAATTTCTGTGTGACACTACACTGTGCCCATCACCCTGAGACATAGGTTCTTAAGTCTCATATGCCCAGTGATTACGCTAGCTCACAGTGCCCTTCAAACCGAAACCCAGTAATGTTTGCACACTACTGCTTCACGGTAGAATAACTGGCCCTGGGGTGGTACCTACCTAGACGGACTCCTGCATAGGAATCCTACCACCAGTATAACCATCAGTATGTACCATTTGTGTGTCTAAGTCGCACTCAAGATACAGGAATATTCCATATGTGTACGTTATTTAGAAAAAAAAACTTTATATTAAACCCACGTGTTTTAACTAAATTTCCAAAGTAATAATACAAAAATTTGACCACACCCAAAAGCTGTATTTATAATTATCACAGGGACAACAATTGAATCTACTCGTGCTGTTATGATCCCAAAACCTTGATTCTAGTTTGATGTTTCTTCTATTTGCAATAAAAGTGACAATAAGCTAAAAAATAATCATATTTTTTACAAACTTTTGTGTGAGCCCTATATCCGACAGTGGAGCTCAAATGTTCCTAGTGCTACAGCACTAATTACTATAGTAAGTACTATAGTACTTGTCAAAACAAGCTCAAACATGACGGAGCTTCTTGTTTAGTTGAGAAGTGCCTATGACCAACTTTCGGCTCCATCAGACCAGCTCTATAATAACATATTGTTTAATTGTCACTCTAAAATTTTTGGAGAATTTATATATTAATTTACTACGTATTCAGCGGTGAAGGAAGGCGTCGTAAGAAAACCTACATGTCTGAGGAAAACTCGCATTGGAGCAGGGTGGTGGAAAGCCTCAATGGCTGTTACTTTAATTATTTCTTATATTTACGGGAACACCACACAAACAATAGTTAGTTATACATACTAAACTCGGCGAGTTACTTATTATCTATTAAATTACCTGCTAACAGTTTTTTAGGATAACACTTTATTTATTTGATTGTGTTGAATTTTTTTAATAAATATTCTTTCATAATTCATTGCTGTGGTAAAAAAAAGTGCTTTTTGTCGTCTATGATACTTTTATAAATATCAAATATTTCATTTCCAATACATGTCGGCACGAACAAAACGAAAGCTTAAAATTTAATTATTAGAATTGATTATCCTTAAAATTATTATCTCGTACTACATGTACTAGTACAGTAGTAGTGTGGTGTAAAAGTAAATCCATACTAATATTATAAATGCGAAAGTAACTCTCTCTGCCCCTCTGCATGTTTGTTACCTTTTCTCAGCTCAACCGCTGAACCAATCTTGACAAAATTTGGCACATAGCTTGCACCATGGAGACGGACATAGGTTCTCTTAAAACTTAAATCCATGCGGACTTACTCGCGGGCATCAGTTAGTATTTTATAAAATTCGTATCGTTATGTTTCAACTAAGAGACTCATGGCACTCATATTCAAAGAAACGTAATGTTCAGATTTGTAATATAATTTAGAAGTATACCAGCGGAAAAGTATTATATACGATAAACTTTTAATGGTCGCATCGTTTCGTTCACCTTCGTTCACAGCTCTGCTTGCGCCTCTAGATACGCTATTTAAACACGAATTAGGTTGTGAAAGGAAAGATCATGGCGCTTTTTTTCTTTTTTCTGAGTGTAAGAAAATGAAACCGTAACTTCACTTAATCCAACTTCGGATACGAAAATTACAATTTCATATTACATGCATACAGTCACGCCTTTTTCCCATATAAGGGGTAGGCAGAGGCCACTCACGTAGTCCACTTTTCGCCGTCACGGGAATCGAGACGTGACGGGACTCAGATTCACAGATCAAAGAGCTAATAAACTTTTGTGGCAGTCTATGGGGGAGGTCTATGTTGATAAACTGAAATGATTTGATGATGATCGGCTCGTACGACACCTCGGTAGGAAATAGATAAGTGCTATTCTGGTCTGCCGGAAACCTATCAGATATTTTCGTTATTTCGTGTAATTTGGTTAGTATGTTGTCGACTAAACTTCGATAACGTTCAGTTTTTCTTTACAAGATTTTGTTTAACTTGCAATGTATGTAATGTCAAATCTTAAAACTGAATTTTATACAAGCTCTACCCAACCGATTGAGCTGAAATTGTGCCTACTTATGTAACTTCGTTGGTATTGCAATGATAGGGCCAAGAAGTGGTCATAGGAACTCAAGTACCCATCATACCTCCGTCGTGTTTGGATTCATTGGATTAGTCTTGAAAAGTATTATAGATTTGTCGGCTCGGTTGGCGCAGTGGTCAAGCCCTTGACTTCTGTGCCGCGGGTCGCGGGTTCGTTCTCGCACGGGGTAAATATTCTTATGACCTACAGATAGTTATTTTGGGTCTGGGTGTTTGTCCATGTGGAATTTATGTATGTAAAACGCAAACACGACGCAGGTGAAATATCCTACTGTGGGGCATCGCTTTTTTAAAAAAAAGACAAAGGTTAATGGTCAGGGTCCCACGATGGAGCCGGCAGACGGACACAGAAACTCCTGAAGTATCCATAACTCGGACGTGTTTAGGCTCGTTGGATTTTTCTTAACAAGTTCTGTAGATGGTGTTCGAAGTCTGATGGCTGAAGGTACCGAGATATAAATGTCAAAAGCGGTTCAACATAATATAATCTTAAATAATTTTCAGCGTGAAACAAAGTTATTTTTTGTATTTACATTACATTTACTATTTATTTATTTATTACATTTATTTTTATTAAAATAATAGGTATGTAGGGTAGGTATGTCTACTTAAGTTGCATAACTATAATAAAAGCCTTAACTTATTACTTTTGTTTTAGTACATGGTTTAAACAAAAGGTTGTTTATAAAAAGTTTATTTTTTATACATGTTGCATTTAACACCACGCATTATTCATACAGCCATACGATATTTTTTATTCATCATTTATATTGAAATTTAAAGTTTGTTTGGATAATCAAATGTTTGTAATAGCTGTTGTCTATTTTATCCACGTTTTATATAACAATGTTAACGACACCCGTTTCTTCTTATCAACAACAAAAATTTTCTCATGCAAAATTCTATCTAGATAAGTACCACCGCAGGGTCAGTTATTTTGCAGTGGTAAGCAAACAACATTTTATTTTGGTTATAATTTCGGTGATGTAATTGCTGTTATCCTTTTTGGCTTCTACAGCTTCATCGGATACTGCGCTCACTGGCCAGAGGCCCGCGTGCCAGGTTTGGTTTGACCCAAACATAAATACATAAATAAACTCCTACAAAAACCTCGAAATTCGGACTGTCGCGTTCCCTGCGTGCTTGCGCGATTTAGAATATCTCAAAATGATTTTAAGTCGTCTAATGACCGTCCGAGGGAGGCTGCGGGCCTCCATTCGGACTGTCTACTTGTGTGTCGGTAACTCTGGGCGGTGAGAACCGCCCTGGAACACGGGTGTATCGTGTGTACGCGGTGTGATTGTCGACTGCTGCGCGCCACTCTCTACGGCGGTCGCGCGTCGAGGTGCGTGTTATATTAAAGCTATTAACTGTGTGTACAGTGTAGCCTGGATCGTGACTGACCGTATCGTGGTCTGACCGTATCGTGGTCAGGAAGTGCTGAGACGTCCGTGACGTCTAGCACGTTTCGCGGGCGCCGTTTGCGTTTGGTCGCGTTTCTATCCGGTAATTATTAGTATTAGTAGTATTAGTAATTAGTTTTTCGGTAATTTGCTGCTTTAACCACCGGCGGGTTTGGATTAACCGCGGCTTTTTCGTAAATTATATGGGCAGTAATTTTTACTGGTACTAAGATTCATATGCAGGCATTGGCCAGTTATTTTGATTGTGTTTCAGTCTGAAGGGCACTGGGAGCCACTGGTAAATGTTCTGGATGACACAGCAACTGATCTCACTGACTGTCGGCAGACGTTGCATTTATCGTCAGGTAAACTTTTTACTCGTCTTGTTACTTTCTCTGGCACTTAACATAAGGTGTGCAACTTGCGATTCGGTACAAGTGACAAAAGTGAAATTATGTATATAAAAAAAGTAAAGTTTCAGCCTATAAATGTCCCACTGTTGAGCACAGGCCTCCTCTCATTTCAGAGAGGGTTTTTAGAGCTAGGAAGAATCCGCCACGCTGCTCCAATGCGGGTTGGCGGATTTCACATAATATTTCTATTCCTCGGACATGCAGATTTCCTCACGATGTTTTCCTTCACCGCTAAGCACGTGGTAAATCAGCACTTAAAATTGAAGAACAATTTTAGAGGTGCTGGCACCGGGGATCGAACCCAGGTTACTCGCTTACTATGAAATTAAAGGCGAGCATCAGGCCCCTGAGCTACAACGCCTCAATTAATATATTAAATATATATACGGCTCAATAATTATTATTATATATATATACGAAATTTGATTAAAATAAAAATATATAAATATGAATTAACAAAAATATTTTTTTATAGTAAGATAACTGCTCAGTTTATAAAAAAATATTAATTAATCGATAAATTATTTTTAAAAATAACAGAAACGTTGCACGATAACGCAGCACTCTTATTCGTCCTCGAAATTTTACTCCTATCGCGCCTAAATAAGTTTTATTATATATTAATGGTAAAGTGATTTTTCTTACCTTCGATGTTACAAGTCGTTGAACAACAATTTCGAGCCTATCACCGGCGGCAGCGATTAACGGAACCGTCAGACAGCAGTCATAGTCTACAGTTCGAGTGCCATTTACCTGTAAAAAAGAAACATTGTAAATCCGAGATAGCTTCATCAGAAACTGCTATTTAAAAAAAAAACATAAAATATTTGACAGAAACACTGTCACAGCTTTCACTGGCTTGTTTAGTTTCTTAGTTTAGAAAAAAATCTACAAGTCGGTGGAAAGCGCGCCAAAAAACGTAACCTACTTAATATTATAAATGCGAAAGTAACTCTCTCTGTCCCCCTGTCTGGTTGTTACCTTTTCACGATTCAACGGCTTAACCGATCTTGACGAAATTTAGCACAGAGATAATTTGCATCTTGGAGACGGATATATGATATATTTTGTCCCGGAAAATCAAATTTTTCATATGGGATATTTAAAAAAAACCTATATCCACGCAGACGAAGTCGCGGGCATCTAGTAGCTAGTGGAAAAAACATTTTAAATTTTGCCATTTGTATACAGGAAAGTATATATAAGTATACAGCCTATAAATGTCTCAGTGCTTAGCGCAGGTCTCCTCTAATTTCTGAGAGGGTGTTGGAGCCGGGAAGAATCCGCCACGCTGCTCCAATGCGGGTTGGCGGACTTCATATGTCTTTGAAATATTTTTTATTTCTCAGACATGCAGGTTGCCTGTTTTCCTTTACCGCCGAGCACGTGGTAAATCAGCACTTGAAATTAACAGTTTTAGTGGTGCCGGCAACGGGAATCGAACCCAGGTCACTTGCGTACTATGAAATTTAAAGCGATAGCCTAGCCCCTGAGCTACCGAGCGGCTCTTAGAGAAGACGATAAAACATTAATAAATGTAGTACAACTTTACAACAGTCTAGCAACATGAAATTGTAAAATAAAATAATACTGAATGATTCCCACTTTAATATCCTAACTTCAACTAACCTCAAATAAAATACAAACCTGCAAAATCCTATCATATGGCCTCAATAATCCCACAATGTCGGCCGGACCACCCTTTCTGATCCGGTTTATGTACACGCCGCGCTCATATAGTCCGTCTGATACCGAGAATCCGTAATCGTCGTAGATTGCATCTTTGTACAGTATAACGTGGTGAACCGAACCTCGTGCTGGAGATAAAGTCTCATTGCTATAGAGACCTACAATCAGGAACGAAGACATAATATTAAAAAAAGAAATAACGTTCAAAAATCTAAATACATAAAAAAAACTTCTTATTAAGGAACAGACGCGTGTGAATTTTATACGTAAAATGTTTACAAACATGTTAAATTTATGTTTGTAAACCGGAGTATTCAGTATTAGTATATACTTTTTAAAACGAATATATGTTCTTGTATATAATTAAGTGTCAACAATAAGTTAACATTGTATAATTTAAAAAAACACCTTTTTTATAGGCACAGTAAATGCTTACTAACCTGGAACGTCATTTTCATAAATAGGACTAGTTGAAAATTGAAAACTAGTTCCGGGGGCGTTTGGTTTGAGCGGTGATTTTTGAGGTGTTGTTACTGTATATATACCACCATTGAGGTAGTCGTTCTCCCAGTTTGCTCTTCTACTTTTAGGCGACACGATTCCATATGGTCCCATCTGAACATAATCACATTTACACGACGACTTCTCCATATTATGCAACTGACAGTCTTTCATTGTGGAAGTAAGAACTTCAATTTGATGTACGTCGTCCTCTCTTGTTATAGTTTGCTTATTTTTCAATGTATTATCTGGTAAGATGCACGTGTTCTCGTAGTGGAAAGTCTTAAGTGAATTATTTAGAGAATAATTAGGCAAAGGTAAGTCGTTGACGCTATAAGGTGCAGCTGAATTGAAGCTAGAGGCCATCAGTTTGTCTTCATCTGTCGGTAAATAGGGTTGCTTATCTATTATTCGGCTCTTGTCTGGCACTGCATATTCAATTACTTCTGAATTACCTGAAAATTGAACGAAACCTTTATGAACAAAATATAAAGTTCCTTCGTACATATTAGGGCAATAAAACATACGGCTAAAATAAGATAAAGAATACGTTGTGTGGGATTAAATTATTATGAGTTCCTGTCAGTGGTGGTTTTTCTTAAGTGAATAAAAAAATAATCAGTCTATAAATGTGTTCCGTCTATAGACGAGTAGTGGCAGCAAGAGAATCTACCAACCCATCTTCTCCCATGGGTGTCGTGAAAGACATGCAGGTTTCCTCATGAAGTTTTCGTTGAACACATGGTAAATCAACACTTGATATTGCAGAACAATTTGGAAGGTGCCGGCACTAGGGATCGTATTAAGGACACTCGCATACTAAAAATTTTAAGGCAAGCGCCCGGCACCTGAGCTTCTGCGGCTCTTAGTTAAGTGAATAAACGATATAATTTTTAACATTGTAGTATTTGCTGCCAGTTTTAGTGACAATAGTCTTAATGTTTCTAGTGAATAATTTTAAGTAAAAAAAAAATCAAAAAAATTAAATTACGACGAATAACTATAACGCTAAAAATATAATAATATCATAGAAATAAATCATAGAAAAGTCGACTGAGTAGTTTAGTAGCTTAGTTAGCTCCGAATAGAATTGAAGCCAATATTTTGTGTAACACACAGAATTCACAGACCAGTATCTGTAGTTTCAAAACCATCATTCAAATCATTAGTATACTGACTAATGATTTGAATGATGGTTTTGAAAATAATGAATGCTTAACTTTAATGTGGTGCTAGAAATTTATTTTCGTAATTAAACAATGTTTTGATAATTTTATTTGTAACAGTACGAGTAACAGTCTATAAATGTCCCAATCCTAAGCACAGACCCACCGTCATTCATATTTTGAAGCCGGGAAGAGTTAGTCGCGCTGCTCCAATACGTGATACATGTCTTCGAAAGAAAAATTCTGATATCCGCAGAGCCACCGCAATACGAAAAGGTAAATTAGCACTAATAATTACAATTAAGAATATTAGGGATGCCGGCCCGAAAGACCGAACCTAGGCTACTCGCATACTATTTCGTTAGCGCGTAGCCCCTGAGCTACCGTGACTCTTGACAGGTAATATTTTAGCTTATGATAAGTGTATATTTGTTACCACAAAAGACATGAAATGTACATTTACTTAATTTTTTTAGTTATTGTTCCCATTAAAAAACATTATTTAATTTCTATTCAATAATTAAGTGTTCTTACCACAGTTGGCACTGGTTCTTATGGGCGTATTCTGATCCCATGATTCGACGGCGCTATCATTGGATAAACCTGGACTTGACGTTGAATGGCTGGAGTCTCTGGCGCTTGTTTCTGCACTTTCCAATGGACCTAAAGTGAGTTTATTTTACCACACGACCATCTTATAAAATCAGTGTCATCAAATATATTCACTTTACTATGTTTAAGTTTGATTATACTTTCAGCTGGGTGTAATGCCATATTTACGTATGTATGTAGGTGTGCAGGATTTTACATTTGTAGTGGGCACTATGACACAATGTAAATTCGAAACCTAAGTCAGCGACATGCGTCACTTGTGAACAGATGCTCCACCAAAAGGTGGAGGCTGCTCGCTCGAGCTTATTGATTGAATTCATTTTGTCTAAGATTTGAACATGGAGCGTGCTTAGGTTTTCCTTGACACTATTTTTTGTAATTTTAATTACAATGTATTTTTGACTGAGATAAAAAAGGATTTACAAAAGAGAGGATATCAACGGAGTTTCTTTCGCCTGTTTCTTCCCGACAGAGGAACCTCATTACGAAACGGCGGATTATAAAGAAATAACGTTTGAAAAACGAAATTTATATCTCTTACGTCGAAAAAGATATTTCAGTTCATTTCATTCCAGGAGTTAACTGACAGTTACTCACCAGTAACTTTTCGACAAAGTTGCAGTTGCACCCTCATTCCGCTTTGTTGCAATAGTTTGATGGCTTCTGACAAGGGCTTATTGAGTACACTCTCACCGTTAATGCTTAACAATTCATCACCAATTGCCAATTTTCCACATTTTTCCGCTAAACCGCCTGTTAAAATTTTTTAGCAGAATTAAAGGTCAATATTTAATTAATCATCATTTCAGTCTATCAACATAGACCTCCCCCAAAGACTGTCACAAAAGTTTATTAGCTCTTTGATCTGTGAATCTGAGGTTCGCCACCCGTCACGTCTCGATTCCCGCGAGAGCGAAAAGTGGGCTACGTGAGTGGCCTCTGCCATCCATCCCTTATATGCGTAAAAGGCGTGACTATATGTATGTGCTATTATCGCTATAATAAAATTATATTTAATTCCTGCACGAAACAAATATTTGTAAGTTTTGTCGGTAATGGTTTCTGGTTTGGGTGTTTGGCCATAATGTGTACATGTAAAACGCGCCCACGATACAGAATAAAACCGTTTAAAATACCTACCTTTTTTAGCCCTGTCATCATCATGATCATTTTGGCCTATCACCACCTACAGTCCACTGCTGAACATAGGCTCCCCCCATAGATTGCGATAAAGAGTTGTAGATTTCACTTTGAAGGGATTTTACCTTAGTTACCACGCTTAGCAGGGGTGTAGGCAAACGTAATTTATTTATTCAGATGTTTCAAGAAGATGCTTCTGCCCAAATCATGCTTATAATTTCCTGTTTGTCCACTTTTACGACACCCACGGGATGAGATGGTGTGGTAGATTCTCATAAGGCGCCACCACGCGGCAACAATATTACCAATATTTAAATTATTTATCAAAATAGGATAGGTAGGATTCATTTATATTGCTGCTGTTGAACTTAAGTTGTATTTTCAACTGTATGAGATTTATACATACATGCATACAGTCACGCAATTTTGCAATAAAAGGGGTAGGCAGAGACCACGTCCGTAGCCCACTTTTAGCCGACGCGAGAAACGATTCGTGACTTTATCAGCCATACGTATGCTTCAGGGAAACTGTCATTCAATTAAATACTCCAATGCTATGTGAGGAATAGTTGACACAAACGTTTTAATACTAATATATGTGTAAGAGCCGTGGTAGCTCAGGGGCTAAGCGCTTTAAATTTCATAGTACGCGAGTGACCTGCGTTCGATTCCCGGTGCCGGCACCACTAAAATTGTTAATTGAAATTTTAAGTGCTGATTTACCACGTGCTCGACGGTGAAGGAAAACATCGTGAGGAAACCTGCATGTCTGAGAAATAAAAAATATTTCGAAGATATGTGAAGTCCGCCAACCCGCATTGGAGCAGCGTGGCGGATTCTTCTAGCTCCAAAACCCTCTCAGAAATGAGAGGAGGCCTGTGCTCAGCAGTGGGACATTTATAGGCTGAAACTTTACTTTTTTTTATGTGTGTAAATTTTTTTTGCCGTCGTTTTGTTTGTTACATACTCATGTATTTGTTTCAATATGCTCACCTTCCACAAGCCCGCTCAGTAAAATCGGTTGTGTAATATCTTCACTGCCAGCTATAGTTAAACCCAATGGACCATTATCCTGCCTTATCAGTTCAACAATAAAAACTGCAGCATTACCATTGTCACTACTACCATGACTTCTCTCACTTTCTTTAGCACTGTTATTTGGACTATCAGTATGATGACCGGAATCATCTCCGCTGTGAACAACGGCCTTTGTTTCTATGTTACTAAAGCTCTGCAAAGTCAGCTTAGCATTATGATTGTGGAGATTGGTCCAGTCTTCTGTGAGGTCTCGTTTTCTAACTTTTAACGTTATTATATCGTCTGGTGAATTTTGAAGGATATTAAATGCTGTATCCTGAAAGTAATTTAATTTTTAAAATTATAGGCATGATCTGGATCTGGAAAATTTGGAGCTGGCATATTTCAATCAATACTTTTTCTTACTTTAGTAAAATTATAACAACTTTAAAAAATATTAAATTTTAGAAACCGAAAAAATTAAGCTTTGACATACATTTATATAAGCTATGAATAACAACAATATGCATGTACTTAACTCTGAATATTGCAAATTAAATATTTAAGTACGGTAAGTTTAATTAGGGATTATAAGTAGGGTAAATGTTTACCAAGGATAAATTATGCAGTGGCTGTCCATTTATTGCTAGCAGTTGATCCCCCGGGGCAAGAGCTCCACTTCGGTGAGCGACAGAACCAGGCTTTATATCGGATATCATCATCGGCTCTTCATTGCTTAGTAATTTTTGCTTGCAACCTAGAAAATAAAATATTTTTTTAATTAAATTAAGCATAAATTAAGTCTGCCAGCGTTATCAAACTTAATAGCCAAAAATAAAATATGAAAACATTTAATTATTAACTAAGGATATACCAACATTATAATAGATATACGAATATAATGTAACCCGCTTCAAAGTAATGAAAACTTTAATTGCTCAACCATTACATTTAATTTTAAAGGAACCTTTTAATGTCCCACGGCTCTAGTAAATAATAGACAGGTTTATTAAAGTTTAGTTAAATTAGACAAGTATTATTTTTAAATTTTTGAAACAACTTTATTTCTTTTTAAAACAATAATAGATTTACCTGTTATAGTGACTCCAAGGCCCGCGGAAGTCTTTGCAAGCTTAACATTAAATACGCCACTGGAGGCCTCAATGGTATTAGGCATACTGAATTCTACGTTCAGAGTTAAATATTTAGGGTTATGCGAGTCATTTCTTCTTTGTAAAATTTCATTCGCTACGTCTACTGTCAAATTTTCATGTCCGTTGATTGACATCACACGATCTCTGATTTGCAAGCAACCCGATCTGAAATTGTTGATTGTCTGTGTGTCTTATTCGTATTTTCTAATAATACAAATAAATCAATATAAAATCTTTTGATGTACAATATCAAAAGACATAATGACATATTAAAACTTATTATAGTTTCGTCGTTATAATGTTCATAAAAACATTCGTTACCACATTATGCAGTCCAAAAATGAGCGCGAAATATCCTTCCGGTCTCTGACGAATATCGCCGTTGATTTATAATCTTATTCTGCGTTGTAGCAAGACAGCCATAGTTTTACCGTCGTTTAGAATTTTACTGGTGGTTTATTATTATTTCTATGCGTGGTCGGACCACGTGGACCACCGCAGTGCTTGTTATTCTGCCGTGAAGCAGTAGTGTGCGAACATTTGTGTTACAGTCTGAAGGCCACTAACAACTGGTGTAATTATTGGGCATATGAGACTTAAGAACTGATATTTCAGAGGGACGGACGCAGTCATCACACAAAAATGCTCTGGGTCACAGCATTTGTTATGGGCAGATGTTGCACTTATCATCACGTGAATATTTTGCTCATCTCGTCAAGATGCTCAGAAGTCAATTTGGCCGTAGTATGTTTAATAGATCCTTTTTAATAATTTCATTGGAATACTTACCTATAAGCAGGTGACTGGGGTATGACGTGAGTTATCACCAGCATAGAATTCTCTTCGTGTACTGCCAAACCACTGCTTTGGCCAGGCGATACATCTAACTGTATGTTCAAAGATTCTGTGCGGCAAACTCCTAAATTCATGTAGTTTTGCTGGTTATCTGTTGAATTCATTGTCACGAAATAACGTTTGCGTAAATACATTATATTGTTTGAGCTTTAACTAGTAAACAAGTTACAAGAATTAACTAGGAGACAATGGTCCTAAACAAATATTAGCGCCGACCCCTAAAACCCATTGTTTACTGTGCACGGAAAAATATTTGCTCGGTGTTTTCGGATATTCGTACTGATATTAACTAGTTAAAATTGAAATATATTTTATGGATGGGATCGGTATTTAATATTATAATCAATAGCACAAACATTACTAGAATTATATATACTAATAATAAAGCTGAAGACCTGCTGGATTTGAAAAATTATTTTTGAATTTGATAACCAAATTCTTGAAAAAGATTGTTTAACATCACGCTGTGACCCTTTTAAAATAAACGGCGGGCGAAGCCGCGGCGAACAGCTAGTTTTTGATAAAACTACTTTTACGGATTTTAAACTACTTATACGATTACAATTAATTTTTAAGTATTTATGTCATATAAAACCATTACGGCGCTCTTTAAATAAAATCCTTATTTTATTAAACTAATTTTACGGATTTTAACTTTTCAAAACTTTAGATTATAAATATTTTAAAATTAAACGCGGTAAAATCCGAATATGTCGTTTTATTAATATGCGTGTAAATATTAGAAACCATTTTTCTATATCGCCTTTGTGCCTGAATCTAATATTTAGATTACAAAGACCCGAAATACAGAAATAGTCTTTTTCAAATTCCAAGGAAAGAAAATGGAATACATTATACTAACGAGTTTTTTTTTAAGTTTGCCCCACACTAGAATTTCTCATGTATTGTTGGTGCGTTTTTCAGAAATATATCGCAATTGGTTTACTGGTGGAAGGATTCCTACGCAGGAAGCCGTCTAGGTTATAAACCACCGCAAGGCCAGTTATTCTGCAGTGAAGCAGTAGTGTGCAAACATTACTGTGTTTCTGTCTAAAGGACGCTGAGAGCTAATGTAATTACTGGGCATACGACACTTAAGTGTCACGGTGACGGACGCAATGTGTGGTTACACAGAATTGTTTTGGGCAGAGCAGCACTTACCATCAGGTGAAGGTTTTGCTCGTCCCGTTACTTTCTAGTACAAAAAACATACATATACAACTACACACAGAATAAGGCCATACAAACATTTATTCCGGTCGGGAACCGAATCCGTGATCTACAGCGCAGAAGCCAATCGCTTAGTCATCGAGGCAACAAATCATTTAAACGGTAATGATATTATGCATACCAAATGCACAGCCAGACAAAACTAATTTTTCTATGACCTATAGATAGTTGTTCCTGATCTGGGGGCTTTTGTATGTGCAATTAATGTCAGCAAAGTCAGGTATTGTTAATAAAAAATCATATTGTTTTTTGATTGGTATTGATATCCTTCTGGCCGATTTCGACTACGGCAACAACTTCCGGATATTATCGGGAGCTATCAACTGCGCAGGAGATATTATAATGCCACAAGTGTACGCGCGAGGCACTCACTCGTCCAAACCTACCTGCGCCCGGTGTAATATGATCGGAGACTTGCATGCATGCAGTGTCAGAGACACGAGGACGATCACAACACAACCAGACTCGAAAATCAACTATTTGTGTTTTCTCACAAATGTTGACACTTACTGGGATTCGAAGCCAGTATTCGCAGCGCAGAAGTCAGGTACACTGCCTACTATGCCACGCGAAAACAACACAAACGCACGGAAAAGTTCGTATCCGAATAGTAGGTACAGTCCATGTTTATATGGTAAAAGGTTTAAGTACAGATTATTTTATACTCAGTAGTGCAGTCACGTGTATGATCGAAAACAATATTGTTCAATGGAATATTAATCCACATGAATCCGTCAATCCACGGGTGTATAACGCTGTGCAGGCTTTTTATCCATACTAATATTATAAATCCGAAAGTCTCCGCCTCTCTGCCTGTTTATTACATTTTCACGGTTTAACCGCTTTTGTTTTTATTGAATAAAGTGATGGAACGAGCAAAACGTTCACCTGATGGTAAGTGCAACGTCTGGCCATAACAAATGCTATGTCACTCAGAACATTTCTCTGTGACACCACACTGTGCCCATAACCCTGAGACAAAGTTCTTAATTCTCATATGCGCAGTGATTACGCCAGCTCACAGTGCCCTTCAAACCGAAACACGGTAATGTTTGCACTCTACTGCTTCACGGCAGAATAACTGGCCCTGGGGTGGTACCTACCTAGAAGGATTCCTGCATGGCTACCACCGCTTAACCGATCTTAACGAAATTTGGCACAGAAATAGCTTGCATCCTGAAAACGACTAGATGAGAGAAAATCAAATAGTACCTAAGGGATATTTAAAAAAACCTATATCCACGCGGTCGTCACAAGTCGCGGGCATCAGCTGATTACTACATTCTCTACATTCTTTTAAAGTCTAGCATACCCTCTGTGCTATGCTTCCCCTAAACTGCAAAGAGAAATATGTGGAACACGGTCGCTATGGTACCAATGGTCGTAGTAGATAAACCGAACGCGTGGCCTGGTGGCCAGAGTACCTGACCTCTACGCCGCGGGTCCTGTGTTCCACAAACCATAAAATGCCGGTTTTCTGATTTGGTTTTGTTGTGTTTCTGTCACTGTCTAGCCCACCCCCATCCTTATCTCATGCCTCTGTATTTGCGCTTCCCCTAGTCTTTTATATGATGAAGAATTACAGTGCAGTGTAATATAAAACCCGGTATTATGGTAGTATTTAAATAAAACTCTAGATTAAAAAAAAACACAGTAAGCTCATTTTGCGTAGATCGGACCAAACATTATAATTAAAGGTACCCCAGTTTAATTATGATATCTCTGTTCTCTCGTGATCTCGGGTTATATATAGTTAAAATTAAACGCGACAAAATCCGTAAAATCAAACGCGACATAATCCGTAAAATTAGCTTTGTTAATTGTATAATATTCGCCTAAATATATGAAGTCATTATAAAACTACCGATGAAACTTCCGGAACTAAAGTAACACATGTCTCTGTTTAAAGAGTTAAACATTCTTAATATTTTAAAACATTATTCTAACCCTATCCAAAAGCTAAGCGCCAATACCCTAATGATTTTGGGTCCGGCCTGTGCAACATAACTTTGCAGATTTAGGCCCGCCATTCGACATTTGTCATGTGCCATCTTCTACCACATGCTTTTAGTCCAGTTTAATTAAGCATATCTGTATAGTTAATAGTATTGCTGATATTCCTTTTTTCCTTAATATTATTTGTGATAGAATATTGTGTACTGTTAAAGTTTAATATGAAAATAACTTTTCCTATTACCGTAGTCATCTTGTACACCCAATTTAGGCATCGAACTTTGTCTATAATTCCTTTGACGTTGCTTTTTAGTATTCAGCGTAGATGCTCCGGATATTGAATTTTCTGAAACAAAATAAAGATTTATGGTAATTTTGATGGATGTATTGTTTATTTTGACGTTACGAAAGAGTTACGTTTTCTACGTAGTCATCATCATTTCACCATATCACAAGTCCACTGCTGATCATAGGCATCCCCCAGATATTGCTTTAAAAATGTGGGGTGGGGGAGGGATTTTGCCATAGTTGCCACGTGTTCCAGGAAGATGCTGCTACCCATCTTCTGGTTCTATTTAATAATACATAAAAATAATGTGAATCACTTCTTCTTGATTAATGTATGTATTTGATTTCTATGTTACATTATTTTGTTGTGTTGAAATACTTTTACTAACACAGCTGCTAGAACAAACGTATCATCAACATTATCCTCAAATTCCACTGCTGGTTATGAGTTCTTCTTGACAGAAACGGAACTAGCGACTTTAGTATCAGGCGCATCACAGTTTAGCTACTGCAGCCCGTAGTTAGTCTGTGAAATGTACGCCTTGCATGTTTAAGATTATGACTTCACGATTTGTCAGTGGGCACGAGATTTTTGTGGTAAGATGATATGATTCGTGTGTACAAATGCTTTATTAATGTTTATAGAAATGTATTCAAAAGGTGTCGTCATAATCGCAATTGATTATAATATTATAGGATGATATCATAATCTCCGTCAAAAATTTCGTGAGCATTTTACTTTCGCGAATATTTACATTTATCGGACATAATCATTTTGTAAATCTGACCTGATTTTTTTCTTCATACTTTTAAAAGTTCCCGCTGTGTTCGTTATGATATTCCACGTATTTATTTAAATTTCAATATCGATTTGATTTCATTGTGCGGTTAAAAGTAACATAATGGCATATGACAAAAATTAACTCGAAGCTATACATAATGAATTGGGCTTAATCACATTCAATGTTAACCAATATTTATTTACTACACCGCAACAAAACCAACGTGGTCAATTTGCAATGTTTGTTAATATATGTCGTTCTAATAATATATTCGCACATCCCTCCCTTGTTTTAATTTCATTCACGTGATTCTCTCGTAGTTTAGGAATCAATCACTGACTTCAAGCCAATTCTAATTTTGACACCTTCAGTCTATGGTTAACATAATGAGATAGCTATACACGATTATTTTACAAAGATATTAGCACTACGCAGTACCAAAGTCGATCTTATGTTATCTTTATCAATATCTTACTAAGCGGGTTCTCATCTGTCAAAGCTGCAGCAATAGTTAGTACTCGTATTAATAATCTAAATCTGCAGGGCAACATTTTTTATCGGCGATCAAAAATTAGGTCAAATTTATTTCTTTAATTTGTTTACTCATACAAGTTTTGTGACTTATAACAAGGATAAGCAATAGAAAATGTAAATGCATGTCATAATAATGTTTATGTCTAATGGTATAAAACTGAAAAAATTAAAAAATAAAATCACAGTGATATACAAAATCATACAAACATGATACACAAAAATCACTTCAAAAGCGTGCTCAATTGATCAAAACAAAAAAAAAACAAAGACCAGTAATTGCGATTAAATAAACACAAATTTAATCTAATACATAAAGTAGCTTCTTAAATGAAATCAACCATCGTTCTACGGCGTTTTTAAATTTCATGTTGTTGACACGGCTGACGCTTATCCAAATGTGCGCATTGTGCGGTCTTTTTTTTAGGACGTTTTTGAGTTGCTGACTGTGACTATGTAGGGTTTTTTGTATATCCATTTGTTGGCGTGATGTTTTTTTTTTGAGAAAATTTTGAAGCTCGGAAGAAATTCAGTGCCCAAATGGATTCACAAATGACCGCAATATGTTTAACTTGTAATGATGCTCTTTCCGATGTTTTACTTTTCGCTTTACTTTCGAATACGTGGTAAATTATCACAAAATATTGTAACTAATAAATATAGGTGCATAGGGCACTATAAATCAGGTAACCTGGGTACTATGAATTTCAAGGTGCGCTCCTGGGCCTGTGCCTAGTAATTGCAATAGCTGTCAGTGCCCTGCTCTAGTAAACAATTACTATTTTTTTTTAATGAAAGAATCGTACATAAAACCTTTTGTTTCAATTTAAACTTTAAAATAATAATAGCAATTGAAACATTAATCACTGTGATCTCCTGTATTAATATTGTATTTAATATAAGGAAAGTAAAGAGTCTTAAAATATTCTTATGACTTGCCCCTAGGCGCCTTCCATTGTTTAAGTAGCTATTATTTAAACATCCCTATTGTCTTGCTTTAGTCATAGTTTGCTTTAAAGTATTTTTAATTAATTGTGTGCATTTTATTAAAATAGACTAAGATTAATTAATCTTGTTATTTTAGACGAAGTTATATTAATTGATGCTCAGGGGCTAGGCGTTCGCTTTAAAATTTCAAAGCGCGAGTATAGTACGCGAGTGACCTGGGTTCGATTCGCGATGCCGGCACCTCTAAAATTGTTAATTGCAATTTTAAGTGCTGATTTACCACGTGCTCCGCGGTGAAGGAAAACATCGTGAGGAAACCTGCATGTCTGAGAGATAAAAAATATTTCGAAGACATGTGCAGTCCGCCAACCCGCATTTGAGCCGCGTGGCGGATTCTTCCTAGTTCCAAAACCCTATCAGAAATGAAAGGAGGCCCGTGCTCAGCAGTGGGACATTTATAGGCTGAAACTTTACTTTTACTTTTTATGTTAATATACAAATGTTTTACTCTGGAGGCATATATAAGTAATGTAGCTTACCTCTTGTAAATCTTCCACCATGTGCCAATACATGTCTTGGTGCAATGTGCAATCTTGTAAAGCCAGCCTCACAATTCTCTAAGTAGCACATGACTTCTTCAGCCGTGTAATTATTTCCATCTATTACATGATCGTCAAAAGCAAGAAGCTGATCTCCGGGGTGCAATGCACCACATCTAGAAATAAAAGATTTAGATATGCAAGACAAATTACCAACCAACAAATTTTTAACGTAACCGCACTGCATACTCTGTAATCATTAAATAGTCGTAGCAAGTATATCATAAAGCTATGTAGAAAATTAAAAAAGACAACTTTCTATTATTATTTCTTAAGTAAGACCTTTCAACATAATCCATCTGATAGCAAGGGGTCAACAAGAGTCACAGGCACCTAAATCTGTCCTAGAGGAATTAAGGGTAAGATACATCGTCACCGAAGTAGTACATAATGCGTGGAGTGTGGCCGCTGGTCTTGAATTAGAATCGCATCAAAATATTTTGGTTTTCGAGTCAAGTTGCTTTGCAGTTGCCCCCGTGTCTCTGATACTGATTACTGCCTATTTTTGATTTTATCGCATGAGTTGTTTTACTCGTTGTATCGGGCGTGGGTGGCTTAGGTGAGTACCACTGTTTACGCGTACGCTTGTGGCACTATTTTTATAGCAGAAAGTGACGAGGCGTGCAAAACGTTGAAATGATGGTAAGTGCAACGTCTACCCATAACAAGATACTGTGTCACCCAGAACTTTCATGTGTGGCGTTACACTGCGCTCGCCAAGCAGAGACATCAGTTCTTAAGTATACCCAGTAATTACACTAGCTCTTAGTGTCTTGACCTCAGATCGAAATAGTAATATTTGTACACGGCACAACTCAAAATTCCATCGTCATCACCTTGATGGTTGGCATTCCACCACAGTCCGTTTTTGGCACTTTGTGGAATCTACTGCCGCTTTGCTCGTTTGCCCTCTCTTTAAAAAAACCACTGCTTCACGGCAGAATAACTGACCCTGCGGTGGTACCTGCCTAGGTGGATTCCTGCATAGAAATCTTACCCCAAGTAAAAAAAGTCTCAGTTGGCAGCTTCCGACAGTATTCAAAAGTTGTCGTGGTTGAAAATCGACCACTAGGATATCATCATATTCCAATGTCTCTTTGCCCGTAATTAATGGCTGGTTCTCATAGCACATGAAACAGCAGCGTTATTGCACCTCACATGACTTCCGTACCTCTAGTCCTGGGTACAAATCCAAGCCGAAACCAACATTTGTGGAACAACAACAAAACACAAATTATTTGTCTTTCGGACTCGTCGTGTTGTGCATGTAAATTTTTTGACTGTAAAACGCACTCACCATACAAGAGAAATTCTAGCGTGTGGCAATATAAAAAAGAAAATAGAAAAAACAGCTTTGCGCTGGTATTTTGTAAGAGAGTGATATTTTAGCGCTCGAGCCAACCTCTTTATATCCTAGATAAGTGATTTTATAAAAGCTTTATGTGTATTATCTTTTATTATGTTCCACAACAAAGATCGTATACAAAATTTAAAGCAAATACTTCTGTAGATATAAGTCATATAAAACCGAGTAGCTATTGACCATTAAAAGGTGATTATTATTTATATTTCCTGTTAAATGTAGAATTTTCTTACCTGTCACTAATACTAGCGGGCAATATACTGTCTATATAAATAGCATTACATGTTCCAACCCTTTGGTACGTATCCGAACCGGAGCTGTAAACATCGTCCGAGTATCGTTGATTGCTTAAAAATAAACCCAAATCTTCATTACATGGTCTTTCTATTTCTATTAGAAGCGGACCGGTGGCCAACTTCACCGATTCCATTATCGATACATCGTATTCTATTGTCAGACTGGTTACTTGTGGACAGTTTTGTAGAATTTGATGCACTTCGGATAACGTTTTGTTAGTCAGCGATATCTGAAAATTTATTATAGATTTAAAAAAATGTTAAACAATTACACAGATGTTATATTATATAAAGGTGAACTTGGTTAAATTTATAGTTAAATATAAGTTATTGGAGGAATGTTACAAGAATATGTTTTATCTAATTTTTCTTTAATATTTTCTACTAAAATATGGTATTAACTAAAATATGATATTATAGTATGTTATTTAAAGTTTTTTAAATAAATATTATCTACATACATACATACATAATATCACGACTGTATCCCATAAGGAGTAGTCAGAGAATGGGCACTCACTGCAAAAGCAGATGACTGTCACAATCCACGTTTCACCAAAACAATATAATGCACTTGGTGTGATAGGTGGTGACCCCATCGCCACCACGCGCTGTTGGGTGCACAGTGCAGTTTTATTCCTTACTCGCCTTTTACGAGATCCATTGGATGAGATGGAGTGGTAGTATTCTTTTAACGAGCCGCCACTACACGGCACACCAAACAATATTATCTACAATATTTCTATTGCATTTTGGTTTAATAAATTGTAGCAGATAAGAACTTAAACTATCAAAGAGGCTAAAGGATTTTGTTAAAGATTGCGAAGTTTCGATGGCCATCGTTTGTCAAAAAATTGTTCTTTAAGTCAGAATGATACGAGTAGACACTATTAATTTAGTTATGGGCCAATTATCCTAGTGGTTAGAGTACCTAATTTCTCCGTCGCGAATCCCAGTCGGAGCTTACATTTTTACAAAAGCATAAGTCATGGTTTTCGAGTCCTTTTGTGTTTAGATTGTCTCCTGTACTGAATATTAGCCTACTTGCAGTCTTATTACATGCGCGTTACTTCGAGCGCGGGTAGGTTAGGTCGAATCACTGACTATGTTTACGCTGTGTTGACTGTGTTACGTACACTTTTACTTTTTCACAACACCCTGCTTGATAATCCGCGGGGGGGATTTTCAAGCAGGCCGATGATTTTTCTTTCTTTCTGCTGTCGTATTTCTACATTTCGTGTAAAATAAACTACGCGACCTTTTTCCTTTTTGGATAAATTGACTGATAATGAGTTCAGATTTACTTTCGCGCCTTAGACTGTTTAGTATATTGGAATTTTTAAAACAATGCGTCTTTTCTATTTTACTTACATGGTCCACCTTCAGAAGTCTGTCGCCGGGCTTTATCCTAGAAGTATTGTAAGCAGCGCCACCAGGTCTGACGTGAGTTACAATTAGTGGCAGGGCGTCCAATGACCGGCTGTTTAATACTAAATCAGCGCTTGGTGCTGAGTTCTCCGGCAGCCCACCTCTTATAGTTACACCCAATGATCCATTTATCTTTTCTACCGGAACTTCGGCTAACTTCGTCGTAATATAGAGTGAATTTTGAGAAGCTTAAACAGAAAAGTAAACGTTAAGAGCTCAAGATATATATTAGAAAAGAATTAAAAATTGTAGGGCTTGACGGGGAACTGTATACATATATAGTTAAAATAAATTATATCTGTCGCAGTCATACAGGTTTTTCTGGATTTCAAGAATCACTCTTACACACATTTAGACAGTAGCAAACATTTCCACAAATTCTATTGTCTGAAAATGAAGTGGTACTTCAAAAGTTGAACAAGTAAAATAGTAAAGTTACAGCCTATAAATATCCTACTGTTGAGCACAGGCCTTCTCTCATTTTTGAGACGATTTTTAGAGCCGGGAGTCAGCCACGCTGCTCCTATGCTGGTTGGCGAACATCACATGTCTTCGAAATATTTTTATTCCTCTGTCATTCAGGTTTTCTCGCGATGTTTTCCTTCACCGTTAAGCACTTAAAACTGCAGAACAATTTTATAATCATTACGATTTTGTCGTGAACAACATATTTCACCACACATTACTGATAGCCAAGAAATGATATGATTGTGTAAATTAAATGTATCCTTAAAGGATTTCACCAAAACTATAGTAATTTCAATCTCGAATTTCAGGTATTGTATAATATACATTTTGGTTCATAAATAACAGGAACTAATAATGTAACATAACGAAACTTACCATAATTGGGCATGTAATATTCTACCTCAAGTGACGCACGCTCTTCAACATTATCCAACAATCGCAGCACTTCGTCATTTGTCAGCCTCGCAGTTGAAATTCCATTGACGCTGCAAATTCTATCTCCTGGAGCTAGGCGATCTGACTCGTGGGCAACAGAGTCCTTTGTAAAGCCCACGATTGATGGTACTATACCGGGTTCTGAACGACCTGAAAACAAAAAAAAAATATTGAGGCTATAATACTTGTAATTTGACTTTAGTATAAATCCAAAAACAGTTCACTAAAAAATGAGCTCAGGGGTCGGGTACTCGCCTTTAATGTCATAGTACGCGAGTAACCAGGGTTCGTTCCCCGGTGCCAGCACCTCTAAAACGGTTCTACAATTTCAAGTACTGATTCGCCACCTACTCAGCGGTGAAGGAAAACATCGTGAAGAAACCAAGGAATAGAACTATTTCGAGGACATGTAAAGTCTGCCAACCCGCATTGGAACAGCGCGGAGGACTATTCTCGACTCCAAAAACCCTCTCAGAAATGAGAGAAGGCGAAGGGCACTGAACGTAATCACTGGGCATATGAGACTTAAGTAAGCGCAGTGTGGTGTCACACAGAAATGTTCTGGGTGATACAGCATTTGTTATGAGTAGACATTGCACTTACCATCAGGAGAACGTTTTGCTCGTTTCGGCACTGTATAAAAAAAACCTTTTTAGTTGTCGGGTTGATCATTTATTACGATATAATCCATTTCAATATATCCATCACATTGCTTAGACGTTATATCGAATAGGGAATGTGAAAACAAGAGTGGCTCGCTACGTATAGAAACACGTGAAAAAGTAATAGGTAATCAAAAGAGGCCACCAAAAAGTTGCTGGTCCGGGGATTTATCACTTTTGGAATATGACCCACATAAATACTTTGTAGCGAAATTTTGTAAATTAATATGAATGAATTATGTATGCATATTTACTTTACAACTATAAACAAGGCCACCAATAACCTAATAGAGTAAGCATGTGTGTAGTCATTCGGGGTATACAGTTGTAAACGCGGCGCAAACATAAACACAAAACCTACTAACTAATTTAAACTTTCCTCGCTAGTTATCCGAAGATAATATTTTATGAATTATACATTCAGAATAAATTACAACTAGCTACTGTTCAACAAATTTCTAAAAATAAACACAAGGTAGTTAGATATCACTTGAATGAAATCACAATTTGGTTTCAGCGACGTACGCAATTTTTTTTTTTCAAAAAGTGGGTCGGAGTTATGAATGTTTGTGTACGTACGTATATGTGTGTATATATATGTGAACATCCCTTTGTGCGGATATATAAGGACGAGTGAGTGCATCTGTGTTTGTGCATACACTTGCGCCATTATAATATCTCCTACGCTGTTGATAGCTTCCAATATTTCGAAGCTGTCGCTGTAGCCGAAAGTCGTCCAGTAGGACATCATAAACAAAGTGGGTGTTGTTATTCTGAGTACTAAGATGGAATTCTTTTTAGTCAGTAACCGAACTTTCAATTCAAACAGTTATTATTCTAAATTTCATCAACATCATCATCATCAATTCTACCTATAACTAGTCCACTGCTGAACCTATGTTCAAATTTGAGGCCTATGCCTTCCCCATAAAGTGCCATGAAAGTTTATGGCACTCATTTTGGGGGGATTTTGCCAAAGTCGGCAAGTTGCCACGCTTGGCGGGCGCGTTGGCAGCCGCAGTTTATTAATTCAAGTGATCCAGGAAGATGCTGCTACCCATCTCCTGTTTTACAGGTTTCCTCTGTCGACTTTTACGACACCCACGGAACGGAATATTCTCTTAAGCAATTGTAATTAATAACTGAAAAAATGCTATGTGAAATATTTACTGACATATTTGTAACATCACGTGCTTTGATCCGGCATGACATTCATATTAAACCGCACGTTACGAACAATCGGTAATGAATTCATCGGTAAACAAAATTCTAATATTCACTTCGCAAACAACCGTTCAAACTGGCTTTGCAACTGTCGATCCACATTTCCATTTCATTAGTTTTCAATGTTTATTTACAATTTACATATTCAAATGTTATAGGGTGCTTGACATTCGGTGTTAGGAGCCTTTGAAAAGTGTCTTCTACATGGTGACAATTCTATGAAGTGGAAATAAATCAGCAATGGTATAAATCAACTTGAAAATATACACTGGTGGTAGGATTCCTATGCAGGAATCCGTCTAGGTAGGTACCACCCCAGGGCCAGTTATTCTGCCGTGAAGCAGTAGTGTGCAAACATTACTGTGTTTCGGTTTGAAGGGCACTGTGAGCTAGCGTAATCACTGGGCATATGAGACTTAAGAACTGATGTCTCAGGGTGACGGGTGTGGTGCCACACAGAAATTCTCTGCATGACACAGTATTTGTTATCGGGTGAACGTTTTGCTCGTACCGACACTTTTATGAAATAAAAAAAAACACAGTTAATAGAATCAGGGAGGTACTTTTCAGAAATCCCTTATAATGAAGAAAAGAAAGCTAATTTGGTCATTTAAAATGGTGTGTATTACCTAGTTTTCAAGAACAGAGCTCGTGGCTTGGCGGCTGAGTTAATATAATCTGACAATGCCTCGTTTCGTGAAGAAACACGTGTCGTGTTCACAACTTCAGCGTTGTGTATTGCCTAGTGGTAGTGTCGTAACGGCAGAGGGTATCTGTTGGCGGTTCCCGGTGGCGGTATTAGTTTGCTGGTGCACGCTATTGTGTGGGCGGACGGTGCACTTCCAAAAACTAGGTAATGCACATTATTTTAAATTTTTCATGCGGATTTCAGCAAACCAACTTTCCTTCCTTCATTGAAAATAAACACCAATTTATTACTTCTTTTAGTCTCAATATTGTTTGTTTTTATTCATTAGTTAATTTTAACACAGTTATAGCATAATATTTTGTAGGCAATTATATTAATAATATCATATCCGATCGTTTATGGGCGAGGGCACATAATTAGCTACGATTATTCGTATATGAATTGATATTTATTTTTGGAACATTTAATAGTGTTCCACAAATAATTAACAGATGGACGTATAGAAAACAACAATTATATTATTGTTATCGCTATTTCCATTAATAGCTTTACCTTATTTTTGTTTTAGCGACATCACCCTACGAGTATTTCGTGTTTCTATAATTTATGAAAGATGGTTCATAAATACGAGTAGTAAGTAATAAAGTAACGTCATATAAATGTCCTGAGCCGTGGTAGATCTGGGGCCGGGCACTTACCTTAATTATTATAGTACGTCAGGTATTTCTAAGATCTCATCGTGAGGAAACCTGCATGTTAGGAAAAAATATATTTCGAAGACATGTGAAGTCCGCCAACTCCCATTGGAGCTGGCCTCGTGGAGGACACTTCCCGGCTTAGAGCCGGGAAGTGTCCTCTCAAAAATGAGAGGAGACATGTGCTCAGCAGTGGGACATTTATACTTTTTTATAAATGTCCTACTGCTGTGCATAAGCCTTCTTTCTTTATTTCCGATTTTTTAGAGTACCATTATACATGAAATGAAATGAAATATATTTATTCTCTGACGTAAGAAATATAAATTCGGTTTGTCAGATGTCATTTTTTTTCAAACTACCACCGCTACTTAATGAAGTTCCTCTGTACGAAGAAGAAACAGGCGAAAGAAACTCCGCAGTCTTTTTAGTCATATTTTCAAAATCTTTTATAATTCAAATTATGTTATAAAATAAATAGAACATTAGTTATTACTATTTAGAAATAGCCGTAAAATATTTAGAATTACCGTCCGTCCTTATGTATTATAGTAACCCTTTTTATTAAGTCTTTGTTTAATAAACTTTTTGAAACTATGGTAGGAAGACTGCGTACTTTCTGGGATTTTCTTGTAAGAAATACACTTTTCCCCATGAATGAGTTACTGACTCTGCTGAGTCGAGTAACCGGCGTTACGTGTAGTTGTGTTTGTTGTGTTATTTTTATTATGTACATGATTTTTTTTTACTAAGGCTATTTATATTCTTGTGTATATACATAACATTGATCATGAAGACCTGTAAGACCAACAAAAGGAACAAAAACTTGGAGAAGCCGACGATTTATTACTGCTTATTTCTACCACAGAAATAACTACAATTTCACAAAATATTACACCGTTATTGTAATCGCAAACACAGAGGCACTTGATCGTCTTTACCTTTCAAGTAGACTCAATATAGTCACTAACTCATTAATGGGGAAATGTCATACGTTTTTAATCATAATACTAAAAACTTGACAAGGTCTTCCTACCCACAGGTAACATTTTTATTAAACAATAACCTCATATTGAGAGTTATTATGATATAAATGAATATATATGGTGGTAGTAAACCATGAGACTGAGGTGATCGCTGCCAGGCTGTTATGAAATACTACAAAAAATAATATATTTCATTTCATTACATTTCGTGCCCAATAACAATATAACGCTTGTGTGATATGATTCGATAATAAATCAGACGCGGTGTGAGATACACGGGACAATCGCAACACATCCAGACCTGAAAACCAATATATAATTTCAGTGATGTAATTGCTGTTAGCCTTTTTTGGCTTTTACAGCTTCATCGGGTACTGTGCTCACGGTGTGATTGTCGACTGCTGCGCGCCGCTGTCTACGGCGGACGCACGTCGTGGTGCGTGTTATATTAAAGCTATTAACTGTGATATTAGATGTAACCTGGATCGTGACTGACTGAAAACCAATAATTTGTATGTTCAGCAAATATCAGCTTCGATAGGAATTGTAATCCAGACCCGCAACGCAGCAGACGCGACCGATGAGTTGTGGGTTAATGAAATAAGTTATTCATTAGCCAGAATACACTGAAGAATCGATTTAGTTCATAGTTACAAACAACTTGCAGTCGTCTGGACTATATCTAGTAAGTAAAAAGATTAATTTTACTGCTTGTACGAATTCGAGGCCAGCGATACTTGATCTAGTTGCCTTGTCCGGCAAATACAGTAGAGTACCGGGTACGCGAACCCAGCCTCCCGAACTACTGCTTTCTCCTCCTGCTACTTTCGAGATAATATTATTTTAAACCTCATAGTTCCTTTCCCAAATACCCATTGTCTACCCCAAGTCCATTTACTACCTAATCCTTATCCCTTCCTCTCTGTCAACCAAGTGGTTGCTGTGCCGATGGCCAGCAACTCGTGGAAACGCAATGGGGAGAAAGAATTTCAACTCGTACCAAAATGACGGCGAAGTAGCCCGCCACCCGTCACGTCTCTTATCCTGCTGGTGCGAAAAGTAGGCTACGGATGTGGTCCTTTATATGGGAAGAAGACGTAATTGTATGTATGCACAAATTATACGCAAGAATCTTACTAGATACGTATCACCATAGTGCATTATGAAGTGAAGTAATGAAGTTCAAAAATCACCGTCTGGGTTTGAAGACCATTGAACAATTAGATTCCGGTCACCTATCACATGAAATTTAATCAAGTTTTAGAAGAGGACGAAACCATTAAAATAAAACTAATTTTAACATATTTAACATTTCGAGCGCTTTACAGCACCCATGGTCACGGCAGGACTGTAAGAAGACCTTGTCCTCCCGTGGACCATGGGTGCTCGAAACGTCGGGTTATAAATAGTTCAAAACTAAACGCGATAAAATCCCTTAAAACTAGTTTTATTTCAGTGTGTAGTATTCGCGTAAATATAAAAAATCATAATGTTTTCTTTTATTTACGCGAATATTACACATTTAAATAAAACTACTTTTTTACGGATTTTATCTCGTTTAATTTTGAACTATTTTTACCCGACGTTTCGGACGCTTTACAGCACCCATGGTGGACTGAGGTGACAGTTGTCCCGATGTCATAGTTAACCCGGAGTACCTTCAGCTTTTAATTATTATTTGTAGTCCGATCTACGCAGAAAGAGCTTACTGTGTCTTGAAGCCTTGCAGTGGTATGCTTGGTTTTTGATTTAATTTTATTAATAATATATACTATGTATTACCACCGGCTTGGGATCCTTTGACGGCGCATTGCTGGCGCCATCTGTTGAAAGATACGTCGGAACGAGATTTGACAGCTGTCAGTCTGGCGGAGCGTCGAGGCGATGGTTAGGGCGGTCATGTTGAACTTCACTCTTTCTAGAACGTCCACAGCGAGCGCACCACGAAACGTTCCCGCGAATCGCTTTTGTTCCGTGAAATCTTGTCTCTTTTGATTTTAGTTAAATTCGAGACACCGACCTCGTCACCCCTTCGAAACGAAACTGTCGGTTTACCTAATTAATTGGTGGTGAAGCATAGTAAGGTATAATTATTACACTGCGCTATCTACACAAGGAACCCTGTACCGCCTAATCAAGAGGTAGGCGGCGCTATCGCACAGCCGTCGCTGGCTCCGACAACTTTATTAAATTATTATTGTTTTAAGCATTTTTAATAATGTTTTAAGTGTTTCAAGAAAAGGAAGATAATTAACGAACATTGCAAGAGACGCTTCAAATGTAAATTAAACCACGTTGGGAATTTGAATAACTCTCGCTATGAAATAAATACTCGTTGTGTAAACGACTTTGCTTTGATTTACATTGATTAAGAATTCCGTGTAGATACACGGAAGTTTTAATCAATGTAATTTTGTATATAGATAGTCGTTATATTACAAAATTGCCCGCTGGGTTGTCTTGCTGATTATTCCCAGGCATAGACATTTTTTCGAACTGGCGCAGTTTTCTTTTTGTAGAATAGGGGGCAAACGAGCTGGTGGCTCACGTGATGGTAAGTGATCACCGCCGCCCATGAACACCTACAATATCAGAGGAATAGCAGATGCGTTGCCGGTCTTTGAGAAAGAAATAGGCTCTTTTCTTCAAGGCCCCTAAGACCCGTGAAATCGGGCGATTGCTTTGGAAACCAAGTTTAATAAACCGAGTTTTGCTTAACTGAGTTCAAATGTATCATTTGATCTTGGTTTTCGTCTAACCGATTTCACCGACTCCATTTTGATCGCGTTTAGATAAACGAAGTTTACATGAAATATCGTCACAATCTAAAACAAAAAGACGATTTATTTCGTATTTTGCGACATCAAACAGCCTGTTTTTATGCATAGGTTACATAAGTATGCAAACAATAAATAATACGAATTAAAAATAAATTTTGTGTTTACATAGTTGTGCAATTGACAATGACAGCTCTCTAAACGCGTTTAAAGAGCTGAACGTCGAAAATTGGGCTTTCAGAATTTGAACCGCGTTTAGCATTGACTGCGTTCATTTGATGTTGATGAAATGCAAACTGTAGCATTCAACACAGTTAAATGCTTAAACTTCGTCTTTCTTGAATTGATCGCGTTTAGTTTCAACGGTGAAATCCACCCTAAGTCGTATCGGTCCGGAAAAATCGCCGACGGCAGCACATTCCATAAAGTGCAAGTGCGTGGCAGAAAATTCCGCGAAAAACGCACTGTGGTGGAATGCCAACCATCAAGGTGGTGACGATGGAGTTCAAATTAAAATTGAATAAATTTAATTAAAATAAATAAAATAAAAAAATATGAATAAAATAAAAAAGATGAGCACTCTCAAGTCTAGAAAAGCTATTGAAATCTTAAAAAACATACAACGTAACTTAAAAAATAGTCCACTTTGAGAAACAACGAAAAAAAGTAATAGTTTGATTATCTTGAAAGTATTTAAAAAATAATTTTATATTATTATTTATGTAATTCTTTACTTAAGGGTAGGCATTGAATAGTAATTTTTTGATTGAGATTCTATATATTTTTTTTAATAATATTAATCTAAATTTAAAGTATTCTATTAAATAAGATACCGAAAAATATTTCTTTTAGTACAAAATACACATTTCAATATGTTGTATTAAATTTGTTATCCCAGAAGTGGACAAGGGTCAACAAAAAAAAACATTAACATACGAGTACATACATAAGGAGTAACAGAAACATGGAATAAAGGAGTTTCGGATTTGATTTAGATATTTAATTTAAATTTTAAAATAATAAATTATAAAATTTAAAAATGGTCTAATTCTTATCTTGTATTTCCGCCCAAGTTTAATGACGACTCATGATTTCTTTGCTTTAGGTATTATTTTGGCGACATTGTTTTAAGGACTTATGTGAAAATCAGGAAAATCAGGGCTAGGTTGTGTAACGTTAACACATCCCAGCATATCCTGAGTGGTATTCCTTTTGTAGAATTGCGCCATGTACAGGTAGATATATATATATTGAATGGTTGTTTTTTAAATTTATTTCGTTAAATTTAAGTTTGTTGCATTTGCCGAACTGTTGTTATGGTGTCACAGTTTAGCGCATCTGTATACTTTTTATGTGTTTTTTTTAAGTTTATTATATTCAGAAGATGGGTAGCAGCATCCTTCTGCCAACCGGTCTGCCAAGCGTAGCAACTATGGCAAGATCCACCAAAAAGTAGTGCTACAAACTTTTGTGGCCATCCAGGAGGGAGGCCTGTGTTCGGCAGTGGATTAGTGTGATGGGCTGAAATGATAATGATGATGATGATGGTATGTTTATTAATTAGCGTACTGTGTCATTGTGTTCATATTATCACTGTTTTTGTTATGGTTTCTCATTTATATGCTGCTTTCTGCTACCTGTATTATATGATTTTTGAAAGAAAAATGTCTCTCTCACTTTCTCAAATATAAAACAACGTATCCTGAATGTTAATTTTGTTTAAATAGTTCGTAATTTTTGGGGCGGTGTCGTCTGCATATACTATGATGAGACAGTAGGGTTTTTGGAAGTTACTTTTATAAAATGAAAACGGGAATGGGCGGAGATGAGAGTATTTAATCATTGAGAAGACTTAAAAACCTTGAGAGAGCTGCAAGTAGAAATTGTGCCCTTCAAACGACCTCGGAGAGAACGATTTATTTTTGTATGAACTGCATTAATTCATCGGATACGTTATCAAATATCGATAATCACAACTTTAACTCACAATTAAACTACTTCAAATTTAAACAGTACTTTTACTCAGCTACACTACTTGTAATTCAGCGACATGATTAGAGACTAAAGTTCAATTTATTGAAATATTATTATACAACATTTTTGGCACAAGTTTTTTTTTGTAATAAATGTATATAATATTTATTTCTATGTTGTGGTATTACAGAAGACGAACGCGGGCCTAAAATTTCGTGGTACGCAAGTAAATTAATGAAGCCATAGAAATATTAGAAAATAATTCACAAAACACTTTTAAAATGTATTTAATAAAAGTCAGCCGAATTAAGTTGTTTCAATTAGTCTTTTCTCAAACATGTAATATTTGTTCTATAATTTTGGCCTCCTTCATAAATATTAAAAGTATGTCAGAATAATAGATAATAAATACGTTTTGCAGATATGTTAAAATTATTCATTGTACCTAATTAAATGCAAATGAACGCAGTTCATGTGAAAAATATTCCACTCCAAAATTTTCTTGGCAAAGCGGGCTGTAATATATTATCATTGTATATGTTACCATAACTGTTCCACAAGATTAATGCTCTGAAATAACATACAGTGATATTAAGCTCTAAAAGAACATTCATATTTTAATAAGTTTTAATACACAGATTTGGGTGTGGGTATTCGCGAATGCCACACAAAGGTATATCCTTTGCGTTTCGCGTGGTGAGTGATGGTAGCCGGAGATCCTCCCACCCCCTCTCCACAAAATAGCATGGTAGCGGTTTTAAATAATCTACCCCAGGGAAGTACTAGTTCCTGGTTCTGAAGAATCCCCAATGTATTTCTGGGGGAGGGAGACAAAACTTCGCACTCTGCTCGGGGAAACGAAACAACAAGTCTACGGCATCCCTCACCACGCTCGCCTTAGATTTCAGCAATACCAGCTCGTCCACTACAACCTAGAGACGACGAAGTCAGCCCTGCTTTTCCTAACCGAGACACAGATATAATCTAAAGCGGATACGACTTAACTGTCCTACCCGGGGTTTGTGTGTACGTCAGTAGTCTAAAGGTCCATTCTTTGGCTACACATAGACAGCGACGACCATCTTCGCGTCTATCTGCACAGGGAGGATGACTCGCTGGTCCATGCTGAAAAGGAGAAGGCCGATCTTTTAGGCTCTTTCTTTGCAGCCAACTCGTCTCTTGATTACAGGTAGAACCCACCGCCATTCTCCCTGGACATCCTAAAGTCAAATGGGCCTGATGAAATCCTTCTTTTTGTGCAAAGGGTGTATCCTATGAAGTTGGCACCGGACTTAACGCGTCTTTTCCGGCACACCTACCCTCTAGGCATCATTCCGTACTCCTGTAAGACAGCTTTAGTGCACCCAATCCCTAAAAAAGGCGACCGCCCAGATCCGACCAACTACTGGCCGATTCTAGGCAGTCTAGGTTATCTAACTATCTAGACGGATTTCTGCATAAGAATGTGGTACTGTTTACTGTACTGTACTGTAATTTATCTACAACAAAATATATTTTTTTTCAGTAAACAGTGACACTGTTTACTGAAAAAAAAAAATTCGAAATAGTAAAGAAGCCTCTTTACTATTTCGAGTAATTAAAAACAAAACCCCAGAATATTTATATAAAAAGCTTACCTGGTCCAGTGAACATAACATTCACTGTACGCGTGGCGCTAAGTTATTACTTGCTGTTCCAGGACACGTCACGGCTGCCATTCGCGGCAGTTTTCGCTACCTAGCAACTAAGTGTTGGAACAATCTCCCACCCCCCTTTCGAAAATAAAAGTTCAATCCAAGGTTAATTTCAAAATGCGAAATAAATTATACCTTTTAGATGTCAAAGAAAATACAAAGTAAGGACTGGTTGCTTATAAACTGGGTAAGTTTGCGTTTTTATCTTTTTATTTTTAATTTTTGATGATTTCTTATATTTTACAGAATAAAGTACGTAATAAAGTTCTATTTTCATGATTTAAATTTTATTGAAATTGAAATAGATGACGTGTACAAGATTTGACTTGGGTTTCCACAGATAAAAAATGCCATAGCTTAAATATTGATCAATGATGTACACCCAGTGCAGTTCGCACTTTAGCATAGTATTAATATTTTCATTACTATTATTATTCCTTCACATTTATAATCTGTTGCCAACAAAGTAAAAAGTAAAATTTTTTTTTCATTATATATCGTTATTTTAGAATTTTTTTTAATTACTTTTACGTTCTTTTATACATTATACACTTTTGTGTTATATATCTGATACATTTAAAATATCTTTCGTGTTTTTTTTTCCTGTTATCTTGTGATATGCATTTAAATTTAAAGTGTCTTACTGCTGCTGGTAGGATCTATATTAGCGGTGCCGACAGAATACTGCTGTAGCATAACCGATCCCTTTCGTTGCTGCAATCCAATATAAATTTTAATACTTTTTATTGTTGTTTAATTTTATGTTGTTGTATTGAGCGTAGCAACGAGTTAAATCATTTTCTATCTTTCTTATAATATATTAGAAGAAGATAAAACTTAGAATGTCTCAATACACACGAGTGGCAGTTCACTTCCAGTAATTTACGTTCTCACGACTCAGGTTTCCCCGTTGGAATTTACACAAATGTTAAAGTTTACTTAAGAAAGCCTAGCTATCGCTCAACGGGATCGTACAAGTGAGTCAAGCGCCCCTGAATCACCCGCGCCCGCGTCGAGCCGAGCAGCGTTCGTGTGCTATCTTTAATTCAGCAGCTCAGGGCAAAGCCACTCGGCTCGAGTGGACTGAGTGATAAGCGGCTAGCGGAGATTAGCGCCGACCTTAAAACGGCTATTCATTAGTATTTCTTGAACGAAAAAGGAGATCGTTGTACGGAAAAACGTGATTGAGATCCTATTACTAACAATCCATTACATATAAATGTGTGTTATATATAAATGTAATCATTACAGGTGACTATACATACATACATACATAAGATCACGACTGTATCCCATAAGGGGTAGTCAGAGATTGGACACTCACTGCAAAAACAGATTACTGCCTCAATCCACGTTTCACCAAAACAATATAATGCACTTGGTGTGATAGGTGGTGAGCTAATCGCCACCATGCGCTGTTGGGTGCACAGTGCAGTTTAACTCCTTACTCGCCTTTTACGAGATCCATTGGATGAGATGGAGTGGTAGTATTCTTTTAGCGAGCCGCCACCACACGGCTTATGTATCTCGATTGAGATGACGGTGTTAATGAACTGTAGTGGTCACTTACCATTTAAACTGCGTAATCTCTAGCCAGATTCTATTAGAAACCAAGCTACAAAATACTATGATTTCAAAAATAAATAAATGAAGATACTTTAATTAAGAACAAGGTGGCAAATCGTACCGATTTCAAATTGTTGTATTTATTTATATAAAAGACGCACCAACAGCATACTTTTATTACTATTCCCACTTTCGCAACTTAATAAGTATTATTTAAGGTTAATGTATAAATAACATTTCCAATTACCTTAAAATGACCTCTTCAATTACTTTTTTTAATATTAAAAATATAAAAATTTGAACTGATCTACATAACATTTTACGACACTCCTATACCGCCATTAACGAACAGATATAACTTAAAAATTATTAAATCTATTGACATGAAATTTGCACAGATAATGTAATAGACAGAAAAAAAATCCAGATCATTTTTTTTATTGTATAAAGTGACGAAACGAGCAAAACGTTCACCTGATGGTAAGTGCAACGTCCGCCCACAACAAATGCCGTATCACCCAGAATATTTCTTTGTGACACCACACTCCGCTCGTCACCCTGAGACATCAGTTCTTAAGTCCTAAATGCCCAGTGATTACGCTAGCTCACAGTGCCCTTCAAACCGAAACACAGTAATGCTTGCACACTACTGCTTCACGACAGAATAACTGGCCCTGGGGTGGTACCTACCTAGACGGATTCCTGCATAGGAATAACCTATATATGTATATAATATAAAGAACCAGTAACTCAAAGTTATGGTATAAAGTGATGATACGAGAAAATCGTTCATCTGTCTTGAACTTAGTTTGCAGTTTGGCAGTTGAAGATGGTTAACCTAAAACTAGCTGATCATCAAAGTCATGATTATGATTAGGCGTTTGATCGTGATACTGTGATATAAATACTAAACTAAATAATTTTTAAAATACTTGTGAAACATATTCATATGATGTGATTATAAGAAACGCTGCCGCTCACACCATCGACAGTGTTAATGGATATATTTTTGTCTCCCATTCTCGTGTATTTCAATATTTTTCACACAAAGCGAATTTAAAAGAGCCGAGTTCGAGATCAGAATTTTCTGAGAACGGATTTCTTACCCATTTTCATATCATATTATTTTTGAGACAACGCAATATCTTGTAGATGTGTAAATTTTAGTTCAGTTGATAATATTATTCTATTTTGTAAGGTATTTCATACCATATCTGGTATGAAATACCTTACAAGGTAGTGAAAGTGCCGTATTATTAAACAATTGCTTAGGTGGTCCTAATGAATCATATTTGTAACAACACGTGCAACAGGACCTAATTAATCCTTGACTCACTGACTCGAGCTTTGCGTGACAAAAGTGACTCACTCTTTCTCAGCCCCTGACGTGCAACGCTGAGTAGTCGACCCGGCCTCTACAAAACGATGTCTGGAAATCACGTTATTAGCATTATTGCAGCCGTAAACTAAAACAGGCGAGGCGTGACTGCACGGGGAAGTTGGGACTTTTTAGGTTAATTATTCAATCAGTTTATAAAAGCAAGCGTTATATGGAGCATCAAACAAGAAACGAATGTTTAGATGTTGATAGAACTAGGTAGAATAACGAGATAAGTATATGATTTATCTTTATCTGTCCGGTCTATCTGACACATGATTTTTAAAAAAATAAATAAAATCAAAAGCTTATTATGTTGATTGTTTTTTTTAAGTTACTGAAACTTTCTGAATACTGAAATATCCACAATTAAAAGTAGACAAATAAGCGAAGGATCATTAAATTTAAGCACCGTTCTGCGTGGGAGACCGCTTTACTTATTTCACTGCGATTTTAAATGTACGTTTAATTTATCGTTGGATTGTAAAAAATATCCCCATCACAAATTTTAATTGCTATTTTTACTTCTAAAACTATCTCCTTGAACAGTCGCAAGATTTGTAATGAATGGGCGACAGTAGGAATCCGAGAGCCATCAACTGCGCAGGAGATATTATAGTGCCACAAGTGTACGCGCAAACACAGAGGCACTCACTCGTCCCAACCTTCCCGCGCCCGATGTAACGCTGATGCGATAAGATCGGAGGTAGGCTAGGATGCAGTGTCAGAAACACGGGGACAATCACAACACAACCAGACCCGAAAACCAACAATTTGTGTTTTAGCACTAATTTTGGCTCCGGCTGGGAATCGAACCCAGGACCCGCGGCGTAGAAGTCAGGTACTCTGACCACTAGGTCACGCGGGCGTCACGTCACGGCGTAGGAATCCACAAAAGTAGGCAAAGCTTGTATGAACTTTACAATGAAAGGTCATACAATCATAGTAACACATTTAAAGAATATGTTAAAACGTATTCTTAATTATTTAAAAAAGTATTCTCTGCAGCCAAGTAATTACACTTAAGCAATAAAATAAATAAATCATCAGATAAAATAAAAATGACTTGGAGTATTATTCCATCACAAATTGTAACCGAATAAAGAAAATACTCCTTTGTTGAGAAATCATATTTTTGAGTAATAAATATAAAAAAAAATTAGTTTTATTGAATATTCAATTGAAAAATAATAAATTAAAGCATTATGTAGATAAAAACCGAAAACCAGTGTTTTGTCCCTGAAGTGGACATTCCATGCACTGTGCTACGGCCCGGTTGTATCGATACCGTTCACACATCTGTACTGTGTGTAGCAAAAATAGAATGTTTACTGCAAAGACAAAAGAAAAAACTAAGAATTCACTAATTCACTGAAAGGACTAAGTATAATGAAAACACTATGCGTGAAGATATGAGAAAGATATAGATTTTCCCTTAACCATGGCGTGACTAATCTAATCGGCAATATTCATCGCAATCGATATTGTGATTAATCATAGTCCACCCCAGTACTTAATCGATAATCGATTCGATTATTACCGATGTCTACACGAACAATGAATTGGTTTAATCGTTTCCGCTGCAAGGAATAGCCAACTAAGTCGGTTAATGGTTTTTCTTTATCATATAGTGAAAGGGCGATATTGGCGGATTCCTAGTTGGAATGGTTTTTAGTACCGTCTAATTACAACTTTCAAATCGATCAATTATTTTGTTAGACAATGATTTCTTATATTTACGCAAATACTACACATTTGACAAAACTAGATTCACGATTTTTATTACGATTTATTTAACTATTTCTAACTTTATTTTTACTTCTTAATAGTTTAATGAAACGCGATAATATCCGTAAATCTAATTTTATTAAATTTTTCAAAAGATGTTTAAGTGATATTGGTGTGATTGGTGACAATGACATTGGTGTTGGGGGTACACTGTACAAAATTCTACCGTAAGTAAAGACTTATATTATTAATTGAGAATAAAATTGTAGTGCTGTTAAGTGCATATTTCACTTTTGGAAGAAAATAAATCCCTAAAAAAATCTTGTATAATTAACCAAGATTACTTTTATCGTTGGCCGTTTGTTGGCGGCTTATGAGAATCTACCGCCTCATCCCATTCCAAGAGTGTCGTAAAAGACGATAGGGGGAAAATGAAAACTAGGAGATGGGCAGCAGCATCTTCCTGGATCGTCTGAAGAAATAAACTGCTGCCAACCCATGGCATGCGTGACAACTATGGCAAAATCCCCCTAAAATGAGAGTTACAAACTTTTGTGGCAATCTATAGGGAAGCCTGTGTTCAGTAGTGAACTTGTGGTGGGTCGAATGTTTATGATGACTTTTATCGTTGTTTTGAATAATAATTTAATATAAATATCTACATGCTAACAAAATTGTAAAGGTAAAGAGATTTTTTTATTATTATTTCTTAATTATTGGGTGTACTGTACATATAATATTATAATTAAAGTTATTTTACGAACATATTCAACATCACTAACGTAAACAAAACGCAACTATTAGATACACGAGTATGCTGCTGCTTATTCATTAAGTTTCAGAATTAGAGAGTCTAGACTCAAAAGATGCTGGGAGATTTCAATGGATGCTATGAGATTAATATAGCATACTTTAATTCCTTATATTTCCTTTTTATACACTAAATATATAAAAAAGGAACGTATACGTAGAAAAATACTAGAGTAGAAGTAGAGTTGAAAATACTAGAGTAATAATTGAGTGGCTACAATCTACAAACGAAGCGTACGCTCTTATTAAATAGAACTACGACCCATAGACATTTATCTCCGACACAGGTATACGTATTTTAAATCGAGTAAATTTGTATTTTTTTTATTGGAGAAACTGTCGAGTCGAGCAGAACGTTCACCTGATGGTAAGTGCAGCATCAGGTGCAGTGTAGTGCTACACAGAAACATTCTGGGTGACACAGCATTTGTTATGGGCAGACGTTGCACTTAGTATCAGGTGAATGTTTTGCTCGTCTTGTCACTTTGGATTAAAAATAATGATATTAACTTACACTACACACGCTAATAATAATAAAAGATACGTTTAAAAGAAAAAAAAAACAAGAAAAAAACACAGACCGGAGCTGGCTGCTGCTGCTAACTATCTGTAATAAATAATTGTTGGATTCTACATGCCCAGTCATAGGGTCTAATTAAAAAAAAATTAATCATAATTACCATTTTGTCATAATATTTGAATATTGAGAGCCGTGGTAGCTCAGGGGCTAGGCGCTCGCTTTAATTTTTATAGTACGCGAGTGACCTGGGTTCGATTCCCGGTGCCGTCACCACTAAAATTGTTAATTTAAATTTTAAGTGCTGATTTACCACGTGCTCGGCGGTGAAGGAAAACATCGTGAGGAAACCTGTATGTCTGAGAAATAAAAAAATATTTCGAAGATATGTGCAGTCCGCCAACCCGCATTGGAGCAGCGTGACGGATTCTTCCTAGCTCCAAAACCCTCTCAGAAATGAGGGGAGGCCTGTGCTCAGCAGTGGGACATTTATAGGCTGAAACTTTACTTTACTTAACTTTTTTGAATATTTGAATTTTATAATTATTTTGTTAGTGTTTTAGTCAGTCTCACTTTGCATGATCCAAAAATCGTAGATAATGAAACAATAGCTTGTCCACATTTTAATTATCCTTAGTGACAGCATTCCAATGCCGGCATGCTATCTAATATCGGTGCAGGTGTGTATAAATAGAACATACTTAGGATGCATTAGTTCCGAAGTAAATTCCATTGATTCCACGCTTTCACGGGAAAATCGTGGCGTATATCAATTACTTGGAAGTAAGGCTACTACGGACTTCTGAACTGACCAAGTCCGAATGTCAGAATAGACCGACTAGTTTTCTATTCGACTAAATGAATAAATGGATGGATTGTCATAATGGTTAATAAAGTAATTTTAGAAAATGACAATAATCCTAAGTATAAAATACAAGATTAGCTTTTTATTTCAGGTAAGGAGATGTAAGTATCATTTGAAAGATCAGTTTAAATTTCTTTCTTCCTTAGCATGTTACTTTAATTGAAACTAAATCTAATTATTTACTGATTGTAAAGAGGAAGTTCTTTACTTATAGGTAATGAGCTCGTGAGGTCGAATAAAGCAGGATTACCATCTCCAGGCTGCTAAGTCAAGTCGTTGCCTTATGTGCTTTAGGTCAAGTCGTTGCCTTATGTGATTTACTATCTAACAAAAATTTACTGTAACTCTTTTCTATAACTATTCACAAGAGTTCAAACATCACATTAATATGTGTTTCAATTCTTTTAGAACAATTACCACCCACAAACATAAATAGGTACACAATATTTATTATAACTACACTTTAGCCTAATTATACGAATTGTCAAAACTACTGTACTAACTTATTTAAAAGTGAATACTTATTTCTAGGAAAGTTCTATAATGTCACTCAGTCGTTACGTAATTTTAGAGGATCGTAATTTTTTTTAATTCACCCTAGTTTTAATGATTGCAAAGAGTTATTAAATAGCCTATCTTAAACAGCTTCTAAAAATGTATATGTGGTGAAAAGCACGATATCGCGTAGCAGTTGATGAAGCTTTTACGGATGTAATAGTTTGCACTAATAAAAAAATATGGTTTCGGTAGGAATGGACAGGAAGATGAATAGATATGAAATTGACTTTCGGCTATAGCGAAGTTCAATCAATTTTATTGTTGAAAATTGTATATAAAGCAATGTTAATATATTAATATCAAGAATATAAAATCAGAAGCTTAATATTCAGACCGCCCAATTTTCGACCTTCAACTCTTTAAACGCGTTTAGAGAGCTGTCATTGTCAATTGCACAACTATGTAAACACAAAAAATATTTTTAATTCGTATTTTATATTCGTTTATTGTTTCCATACCATGCGATCTATGCTCAGACTGTTCGATGTCGCAAAATACGATAGAACTCGAGTTTTTGTTTTATATTATGACGATATTTCACGTAAACTTCGTTTTTTTAAACGCGATCAAAATGGAGTGGGTGAAATCAGTTAGACGAAAACCGAGATCAAATGACACATTTTTTTTATTACGTAAAGTGAGCAAAACGTTCACCTGATGGTAAGTGTAACGGCTGCCCATAGCAAAGGCTGTGTCACCCAGAACATTTCTGTGTGACACCCCACTGCGCCCATCACCCTGAGACATCAGTTCTTAAGTCTCATATGCCCAGTGACACTAGCTCTCAGTGCCCTTCAAATCGAAAAACAGCAATGTTTGCACACTACTGCTTCATGGCAGAATAACTGGCCAAGGCGTGGTACCTACCTAGACGGATTCCTCAGTTAAGGTTTTATTAAACTTGTTTTCCAAAGCGATCGGTGAAATCGGTTCTTAGACCATCATTATATTAATTGCAAAGTTTGGGAAAATTATTCTAAGTTCTGTCCGAGCAATATCAATTTCCATAAGTCGATTCTGTTAACACTGTTGAAAGAAGCAGCACCTAAATTTAATTCCACTTAAAACTTTGCTCGGTACGAATTGAGGAAGATTATGGAAGTTGAGACTTACGAGTAAGTGATGTGCGGAGTTTCCTTTATATGAAAACATAAAATGAAGACGTATGATGTATGGAATACAATAAGGGGATTACAGGAATGTTCTTGCATATGTTGTTTTATGACTGGTATGTTTTTTACGAGTTAACAAAACGTTTCAGAATTGTTTTAACGTTACGAATTTGGGACGAAAGTAATGTATTACTTTATACAACCCCGGTAAATTATTAAATAGACGTAAAATTCAGTTTGTTATGTTCTAAACTTCTTTTATTTAAATGAACATGAAACATATTTTTACATACATAAGATCACGACTGTATCTTTTAAGGGGTAGTCAGAGACTGGGCACTCACTGCAAAAACAGATGACTGCCACAATCCACGTTTCACCAAATCAATATAATGCACTTGGTGTGATAGGTGGTGAGCCCATCGCCACCGTGCGCTATTGGGTGCACAGTCCAGTTTTAATTCCTTGCCCGTCTTTTACGAGATCCATTGGATATATATATTTTCGTTGATGTAATTGCTGTTAGCCTTCTCGGCTTTTACAGCTTCATCGGATACTGTGCTTGCGGACCAGGGGCCCGCGTGCCAGGTTTGGTTTGACCCAAACATAAATAAATAAATAAAAACTCCTACAAAAACCTCGAAATTCGGACTGTGTCGCGTTCGCTGCGTGCTTTCGCGATTTCGAAAATTTTAAATATTTTAAGTCATCTAATGACCGTCCGAGGGAGGCTGCGGGCGTCCATTCGGACTGTCGACTTGTGTGTCGGTAACTCTAGGCGGTGAGAACCGCCCTGAAACACGGATGAATCGTGTGTACGCGGTGTGATTATTGACTATTGCGCGCCGCTCTCTACGGCGGTCGCGCGTCGTGGTGCGTGTTATATTAAAGCTATTGACTGTGTGTACAGTGTAGCCTGGATCGTGACTGACGGTATCGTGGTCAGGGAGTGCTGAGACGTCCGTGTCGTCTAGCACGTTTCGGGGGCGATCCATTGGATGAGATGGAGTGGTAGTATTCTTTTAACGAGCCGCCACCACACGGCCCAAAAAGAAACATATTTATTTTCTAACGAAATAAAAGACGAAGAAAAAGACAAAGATTTAGTTCGACGAATGTCATGTTTTTTACAATCTACCACCGTTTTTTAATGAGGTTCCACTGTCCGGAGTAGAATCAATTAATATATTACATAAGGAATTAATATTTGGTTAATAAAATGGTAGCGGCGTGGCTTGCCACCCGTCACGTCTCTTTACCCGCGGGGACGAAAAGAGTGCTACATGCGTGGCCTGTCTACTCTTTATGTGGAAAGAAGTCAAGACTGTATATAATTGTATTGTATGAATGTATTAATATTTGGAATAGCCTGGCAGCGATCACCTCATTTCCAGGGGTTGTTATCATACACCTATTATTTTATGTTATTATAACCCTTACCCTAGTATGTAGTCTCTGTTTAATATATTTTTTTTTAATTTATGGGTAGGAAGATCATGTGCATATTTGGGATTTTGTTGTAAAAACTTATACATTGTCCCATGATTGAGTTACTGGCTCTATTGAGTCGAGTAACCGGCATTATAAGCTTGTGTTTGTCCCTGGTATTTACATTATGTACTCGTACATAACTTTTTTTTTCTTGTGTACGTATATAATATTTTCATATATTTATGAGGCTAATATTAATATATTCATTCCTTTAAATGTATCTCTAAGACATGAAGACATATGAGATAGTCTCAATTTGTTAATATTATAACATTTAAAATAATGTCCGCGTATTTTAGTGGTCAGACTACCTGATTACTGCGTCGCGGGCCCTTCCTAGACAAAATTTGGGTTTGATTGTTATGTGGGTGCTCCTGTGTTCTTGACATGCATCCTACCTAAGATCTTATCGTATTTTGCGCTTACATTTGTAACACTATAATATCACCCGAATACTGCCAGGTCCTCCTCAGCTGGAGCCAACATTTGGGTCTTGTTGTGTTGATTGTCCCCGTGTTCCTGGCACTACATTCTACCTCTGATCTTATAGCATTATGCGCTTACACTAGTGGCACTATAACATATTTCAGATACTGTCGGAAGCTATCAACTGTGCGAACATTGTTCAGAAGGATATTGATATGAAATATATTATATTAATGCTAATTAATAAGAAAGTAAACGCCACTGTGACTTCTACTAATTAGTTGTAGCCTTTCAATTTTTATGTTAACAATTTTATTAAAGTTGTCAGGTCCGTTAGGATTAAATAACTTGATTGAATCCCATTGTAACTTAATTAATAACTTGTTTCAACTTAATGTATAGGGTTTTTACACGAAATCTATACTTACATATAAATAAAATTGAAGTGTCAGCTTTTTACTCAAGTTTTATGAAAGAACATACTGTACTTATAGATAAAGTACTGTTTGCTCCGAAACCGCTGCACTGATTTTGACGGGACTTGCACTAACAAATAGCTGATATTATAGCGTATAACGTCATCATCATTTTAGCCTATCACTAGTCCACTGCTGAAATAGGGAAGTACGAGTATATATGTATATCATCGATCGGAGTCAATTTCTCGCGGGATCCATAGTCCATTTCATTAATCAGCACTTAGAAAAAATTGTATGTAATGTCATACGAGTATCATAGCCGTGATAGCTCAGCAGCTAAGCGCCTTGGGTTAAGTGACTTGGGTTCGGTTCCCGGTGTCGGCACCACTAAAATTGTTAATGTAAATCAGCACTTATATAGCGTTGATTTATTACGTCTTCGGTTCGGCGGTGAAGGAAAACATCGTGAGGAAACCTGCATGTCAGAGAAATAAAAAATATTTCGTCATATGTAAAGTCTGCCAACCCACATTGGAGAAGCGTGGCGGATTCTTCCCACCTCAAAAAACCCTATCGCAAATGAGAGGACGCTTGTGCTCAGCAATGGGACGTTTATAGGTTGTAACTTTACTTTTTACTTTACTTTAAGGTGGTTAAACATATCAATGCCATAATAAAATGGTATACGTTTATAAATCATTGAGCAAACTATCAAAATTACTACTCACAGGCTTTCATTTCTTTCCATAATAAGTGAACGTACAATCGCAATATAAGGCAAAATATACAATTCTTCTCTATCAATAGAAAGAGAATACAAATATTCATTAAAATGAAAAAAAAATAATGTAAAGGATGAAATTTGAAATGAAAATTGTTCTTAAAGCCGGCAATTCAGTGAATTGTATTCAGAAGGCTACGCTGTTCTGAATGTAGGTAATGTGCCTTATGATAATGAGGGTAGTGCGGTGGCCTGCGATTGTCTGCCTACTTATTTTTTACTACCACTAGTAGCGACGAGCTATAATAATCGAGATCATTCGTTACACACATTTGGAGTTAGTTACAATAACATAATTGTTACTTAGCTGAATTAAAACTCGAATTTGAATTTATCATTCTAAACATTTATAAATATTAGTATTATTTTGTATTTAGTGTTTTTTTTATGGGAAAAACTGACGAGACGAGGAAAACGTTTACCCATCGGACCTATAATAAATGCTGTGTCACCCCGAACATTTCCCCCTTAGACATCAGTTCTTAAATCTAATATAGACTACCAATCGGTGTCCAATCCTTTAGACAGAAACGCATTAATGTATACACACTACTGCTTCATGGTAGAATAAGTGACCCCTGCGGTGGTACCTACCTAGAATGATTCCGGTTTAGGAATCCTACCGCTAGTAAGATGCTTGTAAATTCTAATAGATTGTTCGCAATTGTCTGCTTCTCCGGCAAGGAAAACATACACACATTTTTATTGTTATAGTGGTAAAATAAAGAATATTAAAAATGAATTTAAGAGTGGATTTTACTGAAAATAGTCACGTCTGGCACAGCATCTAATTGCCACGTGCGCATGATGTGTGACAAGCGACAATTTCGCCGCAATTGTCAATGTTGCATCGCCGCACAGACGGATTTTTGTATTACATAATTTGAAATATTCGGAAATTGGCAGGAAATAAATTATGTGGGGACCTGCATAACTTTATGTGCAGCCAGAAAGTATCTAAAAAGGCACGACTGGCTGTACATAGAGGAGTACTGGTCCCCACACTTGTGTACGGTAGTGTATATTGGGTCTGTCAGAAGAAGCATGATAATAAGATTAATGCTGTTAAAATTAAAAGTTTGAGAAGTATAGCTGGAGTGACTTTGATGGACAAACTGAGAAACAACGTGATAAGAGAATGTTGCGGTGTGGTAGAAGATTTAGTAACAAAGATAGAGAAAGGGATGCTTAGATGGTTTGGCACGTAGAGAGGATAGACGAAAGAAGATTGACGAAACAGATTTATGAGGCGAGTGTGAATGGGCAAGCCGGTAAGGATCGACGTAGGCGAACGTATTACGATCAGATCGAAATCGTTTTAAGGAAAGGCCACGTTAAAAGTACCCGCAACCAACGAGCTTGTATGAAAACACTAATGAAAGTAGAGGAAACTAAAGATGTGTGTCAAGATCGTAGCAAGTGGAAAGATGTGGTCTCTGCCTACGCCTATGGGAAAGAGGCGTGACACTATGTATGTATGTATTAAATTTTAAATAAGTCCATGGTTTTGACGACCGCATGGCCTAGTGGTTAGCGTAGCGTACCTTCTACTAATTGTTGATTTTCGGGTCTGGTTGTGTTGTGCATGTGAAATATACGCCTGTAAAATGCATCCACTATACAGGAGCAATCCTAGTGTTGTGCAAAAAAAAATATGTTATTAATGATGTCAACAATAGTAGTAAGATAATACAAAATCATCTTACTACAATAGTGTATATATATTTGTAATTATTTTAGTATGTATCTATTAATATATTGATGACATTTATATATTATATTAAGTTAGGCATCTTACTTTTTAATAGCACCTGCGATTTTTTTTTCACCATCAACCAGAGATGAGAGATGCCTTATGGCATTATTATATATTATATATATATATATTGCGGCCGTCAGTTTAAGGTGTCAACCATAAAGAATAAATAAATCTAATAAATAAATAATAAATCTGGAAAGTTTCTGTATTTGACGGAACTAATCTCAGGAAGTACTGGATAGCCCATTTATTTAGGAAGGTTCTCGGGTTCTAGGCTATAAATCTTCATATGACATGACGAATCATGTGGTGTGACGACCGCGTGGCCTAGTGGTTAGCGTACCTGACTTCTACGCCGCGGATCTTGGGTTCGAATCGCAGCCGGAGCCAACATTTGCCCAAAACACAAATAGTTGGTTTCGGGTCTGGTTGTTTGTGCATGTGAAATATATGTCTGTGAAACGCACCCATGATACAGGAGAAATCCTACTGTGGGGCTTCGTTTCTTTTAAAAAACAAAACAAAACAAATGTAACGGCCTTAAGGATCCGAACGCTGAGAGCCGAACATTGCCGAGAAAGGCCGAACTGTGAACAATGATGTGGTCGGCTTTTTTAGTGCGAGCGAAACGTAGGGCACAGTTAGTTTAAGTAGTTTTCACTCGTCATACCGCGTAGTAGTCAAGTGTTGCTAGGGCGTCTAAATGAATGAACATATCAGCGTATAAATAGTTGCAGCTTTTTAAGTCATCATTTCAGCCTATCACTAGTCCACTGCTGAACATAGGCCTCCCCCATAGATTGCTGCAAAAGTTTAAGTAGCTCTCATTTTAGGGGGGAATTTTGCCATAGTTGCCACACTTTGCAGGCGGGTTGGAAACCGCAGTTTATTTATTCTGACATTCCAGGAAGATGCTGCTGCCCTTATTCTGGTTTTAAATTTCCCTCTGTCGACTTCTACGAAACCCACGGGATGAGATGGGGTGGCGGATTCTCTTAAGCCGCTACCACACTTTTTAAGTAAATCGTTACAATGCTATTTCCAACCAACCACCCACACGACTAACATCAAATGTATTAAACATGACAGGACGTATTGCTATCCATTAAAGTCTTGAGTGGTAAATTAAAAAATGAATCATCATCATTTCAGCCTATCTTAGTCCACTGTTGAACACTGTCTTTTCCATAGATTACCACAAAACGCGTTCCTGATTTCCCACAAATTGATTGATTTTCAACAAAATGCGTTGCTAATCTTTAGGGCCATGTCGGTTACTCTAGTTCTTCTGGGCATATCATCGTTACGGATTTTAAAGCCCTTTCCATAGCTCACTGAGCGACTCTGAGCTTACTCATTCGGCATTGCGGACTGCACCCCGTCTTGGTTTAGTATATCATCACTGGCAACACGTACGTGTATTGTGTAATAAGTGGTTGTATACTTTTGTTTCGAGGAATACTCGACGAGAAGATGTGTTGCGTTTCCCGAACACCGTCTAGCTGAGTTGAATCCCCCGAAAAATGTATTTTTTTTAAGTTATAAAAGACTTGAAATGAAAAAGAAATGAAGCTGTAAGACTTCATTAAAGTCTAATTAAACTACAGTCGTGATATATCTCTATATAAGGCAATACTGTTAAATATTACCATTTAAAAAATCGGTAGACTTAAGACCTAGGTAATTTGAGGCTTTTATATATTTAATTGCCGTGTGTTGGCGGCCTTAGAGAATCTACCTGACAATCACGTCCCGTGGTTGTCGTAAAAGTCGACAGAGGTAAAACGAAAACAAGGAAATCGACGGCAGCATCTTCTTGGAATATCTGAACAAATTAACTGCGGTTGCCAATCGGCCTGCCAAGCGTGGCAAAATTCCTCCAAAATGAGAGCTCAAACTTTTGTGGCTTTCTACGGAGAAGGCCTATGTTCAGCAGTGGACTTGTGATAGGCTGAAACGACGACGACGACGACGACGATATTTTCAATTCCTTTCATTATTACGAGTACATACCCATTAAATAAAATATTTGAGAAGTTTATTCTCAACCAATGGCTATTTAAATATTTGTAAAATACTCCAAAATATTTCGTTTAGCTCATCGCTACTGTGGCAGTAATTTTTACTTAAGGAATATATTTAACTAAAGAAAAAAAACTCTGTAAACTCATAAAAAAACGAAAGCTGTCGTAAAGCAATTACAACAAACAAGAATATTCATGCGCTCATATTTCGACATTTCATGTTTGAAACATAAACATTCGATAAACTTTTATCAGCCAAGCAGGCTTTAAGTGTTACATTGTTATATTTTGGCTTCTTCACCTATCGGAGAAAATAATGAGACATGCAAACCGTTCTCCTAATGTTAAGTGCCCCTAACAAATGCTGTGTTATCCAGAATATTTCTGTGTGACGCCAAACTTCGCCCGTCGCCCTGAGACATCAGTTCTGAAGTATCATAGGGCCAGTGATCACTAGCTCTCAGTGCCCTTCGATACCACAGAGTAACAATTCCAAGGCCGCCACTACACGGCAAATTAATAGTTACGTATTGTTGCTGTGCCCCGCGGTTTCACGAGCGTAAAATAAGCCCACCACATGTTTTCGTCGTACGGCATTGCACCTCGCTGACTTGAGCATTTAAATTCAGTCCCCTCGGAAATGTTCGATTCTCAGACTGTAACTCTTGAAGGCATGCAGGAAGTTCTATTGTTCTCAATAAACGGTTAATCTAACGCCTTTTTTGAGATTAGCTGTTACAAACATACAGACTTTCCAGCTTTTTTTTTATTGGATCAAGTGATGAAACGAGCAAAACGTTCACCTGATGGTAAGTGAAACGTCTGCCAATAGCAAATGCTGTATTACCCAGAACATTTCTGTGTGACACTACACTGCGCCCATCACCCTCAGACATCAGTTCTTCTTAATATGCCTAGTGATTACACTAGCTCACAGTGCCCTTTAGACCGAAAGACAGTAATGTTTGCGCACTACTGCTTCGTGGCAGAATAACTGGCCCTGGGGTAGTGGTAAGATGTAAGTAAGATGACTCTTATTCTAACCCAGAACTAATGACATAAGCAGATAGGCCGCTGAGTCACGAGATCTTAATCAAGGTCATAAAATTAAAGCAATTTATCACATATTTCATTACTATGTCAATAATTGTGTTCTTTACAGAAATTATTTGCCAAGTGCGATGATAGATGTAAAATAAAGCATAAACCACATTAATCGAGACACGCAACTCGTGAATCGCGACTCGTGTACGAACATAGCTAATCTACTTCGACGCTGTAAATTTATTTGATACAAGAAAAGGAGGTTTCAGAAAATTTCATTTCGCTGAACCCAAAATTGAATTCCTTTACGACTGCTCCTATAATCGAATAAATAATCCATTTTACAGTCGACTCGCGGGGTGTCCGCGTGAATCAAGGAGGAATAAATTGTAAAAAATGTATTTTCTTTCTTTATATTCGTTAATATAAATTGTTTTTGAGATGTACATGATTATTCTTTTGTAATTGAAGGTAGTGACGAGATATAGACAGTAAATCGTTAACCTAATGGTTATAGTCCGAGATGTTAAGAGAGTAAGAGAGATGGTAACGTCCGTCTATAACGAATCTGTGTCTCCCCAGAAAAAGTCTGTGTGGCGTCACGCTACGCCCATCCCTCTGAGACAAAAGTTCTTAACCCTTATATACCTAGTATTTACACTAGCCATCAGTGCTCTACAAGTACAGGCATTGCGGTACCTATCTAGACTGATTCCTGCATAGGAATCCTATAACAATTATCTGCGTTATGGTAAGCTATTACGCCATGAAATCAAGATTTTGTATGAAAAGTAATCCCGTATTACATTAAGTACCATACCAGTTTACCGTCATCATAAATCAATTAAAAAATAAAGCAAATAATTTTTAGTGTAAGAAGAGAATAAAAATATTGGGGGAGGTAGAACCTCAAAAATAACACTATACGTTAACTTAAACGGAAAACAACATTGTTACGACATCGGAAAATAAAGTGGCCTGACATCGTAAGTTCGGAAACATCGAGAGAGGACGGCCGAGTGGGCATCGACCACACAGATACCCGAGAATTGAACTCGATAGACCTCTGAACTAGTGACTAGCGTGAATTGGTACAAGATTAGAAGGCTTACCGTATTCTGGTGTCGGAGGCCAAGACAATCTTTGTGTGGCTGTTCCAACCACAGTAAGTAAATTAGACACGTGCGCTTTGGAAAATAATATATTAATGAACGAATTAGTATCATTACGCATCATTTCTTCTTAAGACTCTTATATCAGTGATTACACTAGCACTCAGTACCCTTCATACCGAAACAAAGCAATGTTTGCACACTACTGCTTCACGGCAGAATAATAATATCTGGCGCTGCGGTAATACCTGCCTATGGCTTCATTGTATGTTCGTAGCGCTAGCAAACGTATTACATTTAATTTTTGCAGCCTTCCTTTCTATATAAAATAAAGGTTCGCAATAATAAAAGTTAATAAATAAAGTTCAAATTCGACCACTAGTTTTAACAATTCCAAAAAAAAAATTAAGTCATAAAAAAACTTTTAAAATTAATTGTAAATGATCTTTCCAACACAAGTCTTATCCATCATTTGATTTTAATTAACTTTACAATCAAATTAAGTTCGCCGTAAAATCTTGAGTCAATGATTTAAAGTCTTACATAGTTTCCCACCGCAATTTGGATAGTAAGGAAAATGCAAGCAACGAAATACGATCCTGTAAAACGGGTGGCGGCAAGTTTCATTAGCATTAAAATATCTCGTGCTTATTGTTCTGTAATGTAAGAAGTGAAGTAATTGCCCATTACCGCTCTACTGAGCGCCAAGCATACACTTGAAAGTACACAAGTTAAGAATTTTACGTAGGTTTTAGCATAAAACAGTTGTAATTTATAATTATATTTAAAGTAATGTTATCGAAGAGCATAAACTACTACGCCGCGAGTTCGGATCCCAGCAGAAGTCTAAGAGAATCTACCACTCCATCTCACCCCGTGGGTGTTTTAAAAGTCGACAGTAGGAAAATAAAAACTATGAGATGGGCAGCAGAATCTTCCTGGAACAACTGATTAAATAAACTGCGGTTGCCGACCCGCCTGCCAGGCGTGGCAACTATGGCATAATCCCACCTAAAAGAGTGCTACAAACTTTTGTGGCAACTTTTACGCCGGGAGCAGTGGACTAGTGATAGGCTGAAATGATGATGACGATGATGTTGAAACGATTAATATTCATAAAAAATCTATGATGCATTGCAATTTGAGGCATCTTGATACCTGCATGCATTTAAAATTAAATTGCCGATTAGCTGTAACAACTTACCGTAACACTGTATAACCAGGAAAACCAGGAGATGGGCAACAGAATCTTCGTGGAATATCTGAATAAGTAAACTGTAGTTGCCAATCCGTATGCTAAATGTGGACACCAATGCAAAATCCCCCAAAAATGTGAGCAACATTACAAACCATGTAACGTGTTTTGTGACAATGTATAGGGAAGGCCTATCTTCAACAATTGACATGTGATATATTGAAATGATGATGATGATGATGATGACTTGGACGCGCTCTTTTGTGATTGTTTATTTATTTTATTTTTTTATTTAATCTTTATTGACCATAAAAATAAAGGTACAATAGGCGGACTCAATGCTACATGCATTCTGTACTAGCAAACCTTTGGGATAGCAGAAAAACTCAATGGCGTTACAAAAAGATGACAAAGAATGAGCTACAAAAAGAAAGACAAAAAGATGATACAAAAAGATTCATATATATTCACACATGTACAAATACATTGCTATGATAATACAATGTGTTAGAAAGAGTCTGTATTACTTACACCAACAGTTTGACCAACAGACCGGCAGATGTGACTTGGTGTTGGTGTAATTGTTTATTTAACTAAAATCGTTTATGTGATTATTACCAGCGGCTTGTGTATTAGATGGCTGAAAAATCGGATGAGGTGTTAACGAATGAACTAAAGCGTAGAAAGATTTTTTTTTAAATTTATGTATACTTCCTCCGTCTGCTTGCTTCCTGGCTTCTGTCCAAAGCCATAATTAGATTCAGACAGTTTTACGCAACGGATATTAAATACAACCGGGTTCTCTCAATGAGAGTGGTTCGATGCGCGCGTGACAGCTGGTAATGGATCCCCTAAGCCCAGTTTGCTACGCATGTTTTTATTAATGGGTGGCCAGACGCTGTGGTCAGTGGCCGAGCAACGTAACATCAAAGAAAATGAATACTATGTTTGGTATATACAACAAAATATACAAATACATAATTAATACATAGTTTCATAAGAAAATCCAGAAAAAAAGCCGGTTATAAATACTAGTTTAAAATTCTGTGAAAAGCAAACGGTTGTCGTCATCCCCTGCCAATTCGAGTAGGTAGAGATCATTTTCTATAACTACTATTCAAGTATTAAACTGAACGTTATTATGTCATATGATATTTTTTGTTTTTATTTGAAACTTAGTTAAATTTGATGATAAAATGTTATATTAGTAACTGCTTTTCAATGTAATGATTTCTTATATTAACATTGAGTCGAGAATAATGATCGAAATGTTTATTCTATTAGTCATAATACTAATCTGTTCAAACTGCCTTATAGTTTTACTTACTTTTAGTTACGAGTTGACTGCACGTTTGTACGTTCTCTGCTAGGAAACTGTGCACGTTAATAATGTTGTCTAAACACAGCGTTAAAGACCGTCACAGGGCTGTGAGCTGCTCCAATAAAATGAGTTGCTGTTTACAAATTATACTATTTATAGTTACTTAATATAGAGTTAGCTACACACACACACATATAACCATGCCTTTCCCATATATGGGATAGGCAGAGACCACATCCGTAGCCAACTTTACGCCCCCGTAGGAAACGAGGCGTGACGGGTGGTGAACCACGTCGCCATCATTTTAGAGTAGATAGCTATCGGGACGACAACCTCTTGGCTTGGCGGTGAGGATTAGAAAAAGATTAGGTAAGAACAACAGCATTGTATTATTCTACACTAACAAAGGCTGTCCAACCAGTACCTCAGAAACAATGTTTCATCATCATCATCACCATCATCATGATTTCATTCTATATACCTATACCTCTCCTATCCTAAATAACCTGCGGTTGCCAACACGCCTGACAAGCGTGGCAACTAAGGCAAAATCCCCCAAAAACGCCAGCTCCAAACTTTTGTGTCAATCTATGAGGGAGACCTATGTTCAGCAGCGGACAAGTGATAGACTGTCACGATGATGATGATAAACAACCTACAAATGTCGCACTTCAAATGTTGTCGAAATTTTTTTGTTCCTCGGGTAAGTGAATTTCCTCAGGATGTTTTCCTTCGCTTTTGAGCTCGTAGTAAATCACCAGTTAAAATTGCAGAACAATTTTATTGATGCCAGCACCAGAGTTCGGACTCAACTCACTCACCTTCTATAAAATTTTAAGGCGAGTCTTTTATGCTGTATCTAAAGTAATAAGAAAAAAAAATCGACGAAGTTTTCTGAAGCAAAAATGTAAAAACTTTTCTTTGGAAGTCTTATACAAAAATCCGGCAGCTATTTAAGTCGCTGTCAGTATATTTAAATTATCACATTTTAATTAATTCACTCTTTTTCATCTCGCTCCATGAAGAATGTAACACATTTTTTTACTTTTAAACATGATTTGTAGCCGTGTGGTGGCGGCTCGTTAAAAGAATACTACCACTCCATCTCATCCGATGGATCTCGTAAAAGGCGAGTAAGGAGTTAAACTGCACTGTGCACCCAACAGCGCATGGTGGCGATGGGCTCACCACCTATCACACCAAGTATATTGTTTTGGTGAAACGTGGATTGTGGCAGTCATCTGTTTTTGCAGTGAGTGCCCAGTCTCTGACTACCCCTTATGGGATACAGTCGTGATCTTATGTATGTATGTATGTTAAACATGATTTGTGAACATTATAGATGGAGTTAGTAATTTATGTTACGTTAGCGCTGTGACTAAAGATCGGCGACTGCTCTACGGGTACTTGATTTCTTTTTTGTACGAAACGAATACTTATAATGCCTACAGAAAGTTGTTGTGTAGGTGAACATGCAACTTGCAACTGAGCAAAACGTTCACCTGATGTAAAGTGCAACGTCTGCCCATAACAAATGCTTTGTCACCCAGAATATTTCTATGTCATTATTAATTTCTATGTCAAAATACACTGGTTCGTCACCCTGAGACATCAGTTCTTATGTCTAATATGCCCAGTGATTACACTAGCTATCAGTGCCCTTCAAAACAAAACACAGTAATGTTTGCACACTACTACTTCACGGCAGATCAACTAGCCCTGGGGTCCTACCTAGACGGATTCCTGTATAGGAATTTCTATTGCATGTTATTTGTATTAGAAAGTTTAACAACGGTACAGGAGAATTCTCTGTATGAACGAACAATCTCTCACCCTAAACGCTTACACCTTTTCCGTTCCTTCGTTGGTAAAAAATGGTTTTAGTTACAGTTTCGTTATAATATCTCTAAAAGTAAAGAATAGTGTGAATTATATAAATTCTCAAATTGAATTTTTTCGGACTCGTACCAATATGGTGGCGACGTGGTTCGCCACCCTTCACTTTTCCCACGAGGACGAAAAGTGGGTTATGTGAGCAGCCGAATTGTTGAATTCAAAATTGTTGCTTATTTCAATATAATATTATATTAAGGAGTCGTATACAATAATAAAATAAATTTTTTGTTTCGTTTCTTTAGAATTTACTTTATAGTTTGTTATTTTAAAGACAAACTTTATTTTTAAACGAAGAATAAGTTTTTAATTAATTCTAATAAAATCTTCATATCCTATTTTAACTGACGTTTTATTTATTCTTCCGTGGTCATATTATGTAGCTTGCAGCGTTGAGTGAATATAGAACACATTTCATTACAATATACCTTTGACGGGTCATTTTACTGAATACTTTTGAGAACTCAAAATTTTAATTAATCGACTGGAACATAAACACAGCCGCTCATTAAGCTCATGTTTATTTTTGCGTACACAAAACGATACGAATATTTTCACTACAAACTTACGCCTTTGATGTCGCTTCGTCCGCGACAGCGTCGGTGTCTTCGGCGGTTTGGCTTTGACACTCCTATAACAATACAAACTCTCTTCCTTCCCTTTCTTCTGCTTGACACTCGAAAACATTGCATACGCATTTTTGACACTCACAATCACACAGTACGCGTATCTCATTCTCGTTACTTTCGGGAGCAGTAAGCGTGCGAGCTCGGCCGCCGCTAACACGATTTTGTGAGTTGTTGTTTTGTTGCGCACGCGTCTATTTAAATATAGAACGTGCGCGCGTCGCCCTCGCCGCGTCCGTTATGATTTTTATTAATAAATCGCAGTATTAGTGGCAATAAAACTTTTACGGGTTGTGGGTTAGTTTTTGACTGCGATGTAATAGTGCTGTTTTACATGCTGAGGCTGTTTGTTCGACGCATGTCGACACATATTTGTCGGAGACGTAGAATATCTTGAGCATCTTTTATTTATTTAACAGCCTTGAAATTAAAATAATTCGTTGGTTTTTAGAGAAATATAATATTATTATGAATAATTGAATTGCAATTGTTATTTTGAAAGGTAAGGGATAAAAATTGAGTGATGGCGACAATCTTCTGGCAGATTTCAGGTCCATAGCGACAACTACGGAATACCGTCGGAAGTTATCAACTGCGCAGGAAATATTATAGTGCGACAAGTATACACACAAACATAGGAGCACTCACTTGTCGCAACCTACCCGTTCCCGATGTAAAGCTCATTCGATAAGATCGGAAGCAGGCTAGGTTGCAGTATCAGAGACACAAGGATAATTACAACACAACTTTTATTTTTATTGGATAAAGTGACGAAACGAGCAAAATGTTCACCTGAGGGTAAGTCCATCGTCTGCCAATAATAAATGCGCACACTGCACTCGTCGACACCCCGAGACATCAGTTCTTAAGTCGCATATGTCCAGTGGTTACACTCACAGTAATGCTTGCACACTACTGCTTTACGGTAGAATAACTGGCCCTGGGGTGGTACATACCTAGACGACCCTTTTCCTTGGCAATATCATCTGCGTAGAAATCATAAGGTTTTTCATATAACCGTAAATCGATTAATCACTAACAGTTAAAGTAAGTAAATTATAAAAATAATTAAATTGTCGTATTTCTCTGTGAATAAAAATATTTATCCGAATGTGGTGGAAAATGATAAAAAGAGGTATCGAATTAGCTGTTGACTAATTAACTTCTTCGGCTGACATGTGAAAATAGCCCCAGCAAGCAAACATTTATTTTATTGGATTTAGTCTCGAAACGAGCAAAACGTTCACGTGATGGTAAATGCTACGTCTGCCTATAACATGCTGTATCAACCAAAATATTTCTGTGTGATACCACACTATGCCCGTCACCCTGAGACATTAGTTCTTAATTCTCATATGTCCAGTGGTTTTTGTAATAACAATGTCAAAGATAATTGTTTTAAAACTGTATAATATTATACGATATAAATATGATTACACATACAAATAATATCTAAAAAAATAAAAAATTGTGCGGTCGCGGGACCCCCATCAGAAAACTTACGTAATTTTATTAAACTGTAATTGTGCTTTAATATATAGATTTATTTTGATTACATTAGTGTATTTTTGTCACGCCAAAAAGCACAGCCTCCCTTTATTCAACTCTGTCTATGTTTTTTATTAATTTATCATTTTTTGAAGCATAAATGCAAAGTGAGGATTTAAATAAATAACTTTCATTTAATATGTTATGAAAAGCATTCAACATAAAATAATAAAATAGTGAATAATAAATTACATATAAAAAATATTTACACGTGTTTAGATTTGAGGTTGTAGAGCTGACCGCGCACAATGCTTGCTGCTCGAATCTCGATACTCGCACGCACACATACATACAACCGTATATAATAGAAAGAGACAGAGCGAAAGAGAAAGAGAGGGAAAGACCGCCTGGAGGGAGCATAACGCTTTGTCCTTACGTGATGAATTCTACCAGTTGACTCCACTGTAAGCTGCGTAAAAGAACTTCGTTCCAAAAATGTCTGATGTACCTAAAATCAAGGCTCAAATTTAAATGACCGCGTCAAAACTGAATGCCTCTCTTCACGTACGTCACCGTCTCGGACGATGGGTTCCGATACAAACAGTGATAATAAACCTATATATTTGTATATATATTGTTTTCTTATATCGGTTGTTTACGCAAAGCGCTTTATATATTATACGAGCAATAGTTAAGCATTTCCTCTTAATGTAGTATCTTTTTTTTTGTATTGTATCCACGGTCTATGTAAAATATTTTGTTAATCCTATGTGTCATTACACGGCGATATAAATCTGTAAGCTAAGATTTTTTATTTCTCCTGTTCACTATTATATACATCGATGGTATTATGATAGTGTGTAAAGGATAGGTCAAACTCATTAAAGATCTGCTGTGAATCTTATTCGAAGTTTCTGTAGTAAATAGTTTTCCCCATAATCTATGAAAGAAGTGTTGCAACAAAACGCGTCGTGTTAATCAGTAAATTAATTAGTGTTTAATATGTGAAGCTTCCAATAAGAAATAAAAATACTTGCTAACGAAAAACGTGGTGTGTGTTTGTGTGTGTGTGTGAGAGAGAGTGAGAGAGAGACGCACTCCGCACCATATGCAAAAATAGAAATGGGTTGGTTAGAGTGTTGAGCAAGTGTTAGTATGATTTATATGAAATATATTATATTCCTTGGAATGGAAAATTTAAATTTCGTTTGTCATTTGTCATTGTTTTACAAACTATCTCCGTCTATTAATTTGGGTCCGGTGAAGAAACAGGCGAAAGAAATTAGTCAAATAATATATAAACATCTTTCCAAGTGTATTATCAGTGATTGAACGCGATTCGTTAAAGATTTTTTTTATGTTTGTTAGTAATATAAAACCAAAGAGCTGTCTAATTTTCAGCAAATATAAACTGGTTAATGAACATTGTAAACTATTTTTCAGCAATTAAAGTTTGATGTTTGCAGCAAGGGAATGAAAATACGAGTATAATTTATAAAAACATTTCTAAAATACAGATACATACATATCTGTTTGCCGTTTCTATCTCAGTAAATATGAATTTCTTGAAAACTGTTTTGGTGACGCGTCGATAGTATATTAACGATAGTATATTATCAACGCATCACCAAAACAGTTGTCAAGAAGTTCAAAGAAGCGACCAACAGATGTGTCAAGAGACACATTTACTGAGTTAGAAACGGTAAATTTAAAAAGACAAGAACTTAATAACTAAATTTTTGCACTTTCTAACTATGTAGTATCTTTCTAAGTATGTAGTAGTATAGTAGTCTTACTAGCGCTTGCGATTTATAACATAAAGTAACAAGCGGAGATTAGGCTATGAAAAAGTGATTGCTACATTACTTATGCTTTCTATAGGAATGTAAAGGTAATATACTCTCCAAAATTATGAAACATTACTAATAGCAATTTTTTGATTTTAGATTTGATTAATTATGCGAATATACGAAATGATTTTTTTGGAATATATAAATAAATATAGTTCTTTTATTAGTACACTGGTTTAGCTCAAAGAATAGACAGTTTTTTTTTATATCTCAATTCATGGTAATCTGTATGATTCTGGGGTGGCGTTCTTAGAAGTTTGCCAATACTTTTTTCCCCCGGGTGTTGTAGAAACCGATGATAGTGCCTTAAAAGATCTCTGCCAATTGTATGGAAGATGGCGGAATAACCATCTCAGTATTGTCAGAATTGAAATGTCCAAACCGGTATAAGTATCTGGATGTAGGCACTGCGAATGCAGACCCGCGTCCCAATCGCGGCAATTATGGGCGTATCCATAATTATTTTTTATTGGAGACGAAGTGACGGGACGAGCAAACCGTTCACCTAATAGTAAGTGTAACGTTTGTCCATAACAAATGCTGTCTCACCCAGAATAATCTTGTGTTGTACCACACCGTGCTCGTCACTCAGAAGACAACGGTTCTTAAGTCTCATATGCCCAGTAATTACATTAGCTCCCAGTTCCATTCAGAGTGAAAAACAACAATGCTTGCAAAGTACTGCCTCACAGTAGAATAACTGTCCCTGCGGAGGTTAGACGGATTTCTGCATAGTAATCTTATCACTAGTAAAAATAATGGACATGAAGATTACGCGGCCCCTAGTTCCCGCTCGTCGCATTATTCCTGACTATGACCTGTGCAAGGCGACTAGCAGCTACTGAATGCGCATGGCCAAGGATCGCCTTTTGGCAGAGCTATCGCAAAACTGTCGCAAACTGAAGGTGAGGAAAAGTCGTGTCAAATCAAAGCTTTTGGATACTGTTATTAGGAGCGTCTAACACACAAAGGTATTATTTATATTGCTTGTATTATTGCCTGTATGTGCCTATAATTTTTGAGGCTTTGTCTCGATTTCACTAACATTCCATTTTCAAATTCTGACTTGGTGAAAATGGGACCACCTCAGGAGTATACCCCTTCAAACAATTTGTATTTAAATTAGTCCACAATTGGCGGAAATATCGGTGAACATACAAATACATAGAGACGAACATAGAACGTCCTCCTTTTTTGAAATCGGTCAATAATAAAAGTAGGAGAAGCGAAATATGATCGACAGGATCCTAGCAGATGGAAAGATGTCTATCCCAATGGGAAGGTGGCATGACTGTATATATGTATATTGTAACTGCATCGATTCAATTATTATAACCAAAAACCCATACCGTGATATGCGGGAAACATTTATGCGACTTTGAACTTTTTTGCTTGATGAACTACTTCGAAGTATGTATTGGAAAGAAAACTGGTCCTATAAATACAGGTTTTATTTCCTAGTTCTGGGATCACGGACAACTGAAGTTATTTTTATGCTTTATTCTTCATCAAAAAAAATATAAAATGGACGGACTTAATGCCTCTTGGCATTCTCTGCGAGTAATGACACATTGTGGCAGGTTTTTATACTAAAAACCAAATCAATTTCATAAAACTTAAAATTAACAAATATAGATACAATGACATAAAGTACTCAAGTTCCATATTTACGTACAAATAAATACTTATAATATATAATACGTATAAATTATGATAAAAATGAGGAATCATAGAAATATGAAGATACGCTTAAATATACATATACATACATATACATACATATACACATATATAAACATGTATAGATGATGGTACGTATTAATGAATGATATAACTCTGTCAAAGTAATTAACAAACAACATTATCCCCAGTCTTTAATAAATGCTCCCGTAACAACTGTAGGTTTTATTTTGAGCTTTTCTGATGTCATCGGGAAAGACTTTCAGAGAAGTGCAGCCTGAAGATTAATGGAGTTACCAACGAATTTAAAGAAGTGTTGTGGGGTTGTAATCTTATAATTTCAAGCAGAACGAAGAACTATATAATTATGTAATTAGCTTCATCAATAAAGGAATTATTATTTTTATTATAACTAAGACCCGATTTCACCGATCGCTTTGGAAACCAAGTTTAATAAAACCACGTTTTACTTAACTGAGCTCAAATGTATAATTTGATCTCGGTTTACATCAAACCGATTTCACCTGCTCCATTTTGATCGCGTTCAGACAACGAAGTTTACATGAAATATCGTCACAATCTAAAACAAAAACTCGATGTATTTCGTATTTTGCGACATCAAACAGCCTGTTTTTATGCATTGGTAGGTTACCAATGCATAAATGATAGATATAAGATACCATGTATGAAAACAATAAACAATACGAATTAAAAATAATTTTTGTGTTTACATAGTTGTGCAATTGATAATGACAGCTCTCTAAACGCGTTTAAAGAGTTAAACGTCGAAAATTGGGCGTTCAGAATTCGAACCGCGTTTAGCATTGACTGCGTTAAGTTGATGAAATGCAAACTGTAGTATTGAACTCAGTTATACGCTTAAACGTCGTTTTGCTTGAACAGATCGCGTTTAGTTTCAACGGTGAAATCCGCCCTAAGGCTTTTGTGCAACATAAATCGTTGGTTGTCGGTGCTGTTGGGCAAATTTCCCACGCACAAGTGACAGTTAATGTCACTTACGATATAGGGGTATACTCTTTTTTCATCAATTGATAATAGTCTAACGACTACAGTAATTGTCTGATATTCATAACATTTCAACTAACATAACTTAGTACGGGCATCGTTTTCTTTTTAAATATCGGATGTTTTATTTGCCGCTAAATGCGTGGTACTGCTAGCGATTATTACTAGTATTCAATGTGTCCGGTATCGTATTAGCGATGATTTGGTCACTGATTCTACATCTCATCCCCACTCTGACAACGACCCCTTAATGCGTCCTGCCCCTTTTCCCTTCCAGCCACGGCAATTTCAACTTTTTGTGCGTTTTGTTGTGTATATCCTCGAAAAAATAGCAACAACTTGAAAGTGTGTGGCTTCACAGATCCATTAATGGTCTCATTCGATTTCATACAATATTCTTCATCGTAAGACACTTAAAAATAATGTAAACCTATGAAATAATTAGTAATATATAAAAAAAAGTGTAACAATAACTTGAAGTTTTCAATTTTGGGGAATATCTAGGGTAATATTTAAGGTAGGACGCATAAGGATGTCATTTTAGAGTGGGGGTTAGATGAATAATTAGTACCTAAATTAACGCTATTACGATCCCGGACACAATGTATATAGCTAGTAAATTTGCATGGTTTGATAGTTGCATGGATATTGTATTGTATGTACAATATATGCATGTAAAACTAACTCTACCATCCGTAACGAATTCAGGAAGTGTTTTCACATATCTATATTTTTAAAGTCACTAATAGACGCTCTCGTCTTCTATCGCCGAGCGTAAATCAGGTCAAGTTGATCTATGTTGAAATAAAACACGTTTTAATACACTACAACGCTCTCGACGGTTTTCGAGTAGGGCGTGGAAAATAAAATGAAATAATCATAATATGTGATTCAGTCCGGAAATCGAACGGGACAGAAATAGCTTCTGAAAATAATAAAAATAAGCAATTTCATGTGCGCCGTTCACGTTCCGTCTAGGTAGGTACCACCCCGGGCCAGTTATCTGCCGTGAAGCAGTAGTGTGCAAACATTACTGTGTTTCGGTTTGAAGGGCACTGAGAGCTAGCGTAATCACTGGGCATATGAGACTTAAGTACTGATGTCTCAGGGTGACAGGCGCAGTGTGGTGCTACACAGAAATATTCTAAGTAACACAGCATCTGTTGTGGGTAGACGTTACAGTTACCATCAGCTGAACATTTTGCTCGTCTCGTCACTTTATCAAATAAAAAAAAAAGTATACGAAAAAATTGTTTACTACCAAAGCATTTTATCGTATACATTCTATAATTGTATTGTTATAAAAATGTATTATAATTTTAGTCTGATCGATAACCTGCATGTTTGGAAATCATTAATCTTCCAGTTATTCTTCAATACTGATTCTTTTACCTTCGATTTGACTTTGAGTTTACTCACTTTTACGTGCATTATCACTAAGTTGTAAATTTCGTTTGTATTGAAAAGCCAAATTGTAATTATCGAATGAATGTAGTGTTTTCTTCTTTCTTTAATATTTTTTAATGATATTTTATTTATATAGGTAACGTATGACAATAACTCCATTACTATTCCTATACTCCTATGCAAGAATCCGTCTATGAATGTACTACCCCAGGGCCAGTTATTCTGCATATGTGACTTAAGAACTGATGTCTCAGGGTAACGGGCACAGTGTGGTGTCACACAGAAATGTTCTAGGGTGACACATCATTTGTTATGAGCGGACGCTGCACTTACTATCAGGTGAACGTTTTGCTCGTCCCGACACTTGTATCAAGTAAAAAAATAATTTAATTTAATGTAAATAAGAGAAGAGGCGTGCTAGAGTACAAGAAGGAGCCTATCAAGCTCAATGAATTCTGCGACTGTATACCACGACGACGCTCAAATCAGCTATGGCCATTAGCTCCAAAATTTTATGTTTACTCAATTACTCAACAGTTACTTTAGCAACTCCTTAATATTGATTTTCGTATTAAAGGAATAATAAAGAGAGGATTCAATAATCGTTAAACGTCTCTAAGTGCAGCACAATGACACATTTTACGTTTATGATTAACTCATAACTATAGTTTTACTATAAGTAACTATAGTTCCTATAAGTAGTAAAGTAAAGTAAAAGTCATTTTTAAGAGGATTTTGGATTGGGTGCCTTAGTACGGATTGGCGGACTTCACGTGTGCTCAAAAAATTCATATTCCTCAGACATCCATCACTTTGTTTTCCTTTTTTTATTGGATATAGTGATGAAACGAGCAAAGCCTTCACCTAGAAAATTTCTGTGTGATACAACACTGTACCCATCACCCTGAGACATAAGTTCTTAAGTCTCATATGCCCAGTGATTACGCTAGCCTACAGTGTTCTTCAAACCGAAACATAGTAATGCTTGCACACTACTGCTTCATGGCAGAAAAACTGGATCCGAGTGGTACCTACCTAAACGGATTCCTGCATAGAAATCCTGGAGCTGAGCACTTGGTAATTCAGCACCAAAAATTACAGAACAATTTTGGAGGTGCCAGCCTTCCCCGGGAATTGAAACCGGGGCATACTACGCAATTTAAGGGGAGTGCCCGGCCCCTGAACTACAACGGATTTAAAAAAAAATGTATGCTATTAACATGACTAATATTCCTGTTAACCATTCCAACTATGCTTAAGAGCTTGTGGAAGGAGATGGTTCACGACAATAGTCGAATGGCAGGCACGATCCTGCGACGTCAATATTCGCGGTTTGCTTATAGAGTTAGAATTCATTAGTAATTAGCTCAGGGGCTAGACGCTCGCTTTAAATTCCGTAGTATGCGAGTGACCTGGGTTCGAGCCCCGGTGCCGGCACCACTAAAATTGTTAATTGCAATTTTTAGTGCTGATTTACCACGTGCTCGGCGGTGAAGGAAAACATCGTGAGGAAACCTGCATGTCTGAGAAATAAAAAAAATTCGAAGACATGTGCAGTCCGCTAACCTGCATTGGAGCAGCGTGGCGGATTCTTCCCAACTCGAAAACCCTCTCAGAAATGAGAGGAGGCCTGTTCTTAGCAGTGGGACATTGATAGGCTGAAACTTTACTTTTTTTTTACTTACATATCTGCAGCACCTGAATCCTACATACCGAATAAGCTGCATTATTTTGTGTTGCATTAATAGATAACTTCCCATTTTTTGAAGTTGGTTAAAAATGTAAAGTACTTAACGCATATTTCGTGATTGTAATTATTTTTAGTGAGGGGATAATTAAACTCTTTGATTCAATGAGACTTAAGAACTGATGTCTCAGGGTGACGACCGCAGTGTGGGCTACACAGAAACGTTCTCGGTGACACAGCATTTGTTGTGGACAGACGTTGCACTTAACATCAGAAGAACGATTTGCTCCTTTCGTCACATTCTTGAATAAAAAAATTATCTTATTATAACTCTTATATAATTAGATATTTTTTTATAATTAATTCGGATTCAACGTACCGAAAAGACGGCATTATTTAATGTTGCTCCGAACCCTAGCCAAAAACTTCTACCTGATCATGAACTATGTGAGCAATACAGTTGCTGTGGGTCATATGGCTATTATGAGGTGGCGTTAAGCCATCGTTAAGTGTGTAATTAAAGCCTACCGCACGTACTAGTGTAGTCCATTCTCCACCTTCGGGCTTTTCTACTTACCTTGTTTCGATAGTTGCGACCTGAACACATGGCGCGTTTTTTCATCGCCATCGAATTTTTTAAAATTCAAATTAAAAAATGTCTTTAACACGTGATTCCAATGTAGAAAATATTCGATTGTGTCGACCCTGCCAACAACCTAAAAATGTATTGAGTGATTATTAGTGAATTTTATAGATACTACCTAGTATAATAATTTATAAAAAAAAAAGAATTCACTATTGGTTACAGGATTCCTATGCAGGAATCCGTCTAGGTTCCACCCTGGGGCAGTTAATCTGCTGTGAAGTAGTAGTATCGGTCTTATGGGCACTCGGAGCTATGTAGTGTAATCACTGGGCATGTGAGACTGAATCTCAGGGTGACGGAAGCAGTGTGGTGATACACAGAAATATTCTCAGTAACACAGCATCTGTTATGGGCAAACGTTGCACTTACTATCAGGTGAACGTTTTAGCCGTCTCGTCACTTTATGAAATAACAACAGCTTCAAACAGAGTTTCATGATTTTCTCATTATTATCCGAACATTCTAGAAGAGAAGGAATCAATTAAATCGGTTGATAAACAAATTAGTTATTCACCGAACATATATAAAAAATACAGCCGAATTGAGAACCTCCCTTTTTGAAGTCGGTTAAAAATGTAAAGTAACGCATATTTCATGATTGTAATTATTTTTGGTGAGAGGATAATTAAACGCTATGAAATTTTCTTGATGAGACATCATTTGTTCTGGACAGACGTTGCACTTAATATCAGGTGAGCGATTTGCTCTTTCGTCACTTCCTTTTTTATTTGGGCCTGCTACAGTTTTGTCAATTTTTAATGATATGTTATTGTAAATGTATTTAGAAGAGTAAGCTCGCCTGAATACATGCTCAAATTAACTTAGCTGACCTTCTTGAAGATTGTACTCGTATGCTATGTTACAAACTCCGACTATCGAGGATATACGCGTATATGCGGTCGAGATTCTTAACGTCGGAAATCCATTACAGCATTTTATTTTCGGCGCAGCGAAGCTTCTGAACTTGTTGGGCTTAAGTCGGCTAATATTGTAATAATAACATATAATAATTGCAGTACCAAACGAAAAATAACTGTTATGAAAAGGCTATGCATCTAACTTCAGGCACACAATTTGCTTGTCATTTCATCATCATCATCATCATCATTTGAGCCTATCACTATTTCACTGCTAAACAAAGGCCTCCCCCATAGATAGCCACGAAGCCAAACGTTTGTAGCTCTCATTTTGGGGGGTGTTGCCGTAGTTGCCACGCTTGGCAGGCGGGTTGGCAACCGCAGTTTATTTATTTAGTTGTTCCAGGAAAATGCTGCTGCCCATCTACTGGTTTTAATTTTCCCCCTGTCGACTTTTGCGACACCCACGGGATGAGACGGAGTGGTAGATTCTCTTAAGCCGCTACTACACGGCGATGTAGATGAAAGTACTTAAAAAGTTTTGATTAATAGAACTTACGATCCGTATGTCTCGTGGCACAGTACCTGCCTATATTGGCCAGTATAACGTTAGTTCGACCACGTCGCTACACGGCTCGTCGTGTTCCGGATAATGAAACACCCTTTATTACCGGCGGTGTTATAAAGCTTACATCAAACTGGGGCCACGAGTGAAATTTTATCCGTTAGGATGCCCTCCCAAGCACATCGTCAGGTCAAACGTTGTAATAAAAGTAACATTTTGAGTTGGAAAACTACACCTGAATATTTTTCTATGTTAGTTCGTCAAGTTTGAAGGACATCGTTAAATGTTGACGATGACATGATTTTCTTGGTTATCTATTTTGCGACTTTTTTTAAATGAACTTTTTGTTCTCATTATCTCTGGGTTACAAATGAAAAATATACGATTACAATTAATTAATTTCATTTAGCTTTGTATGTTTTATGGTATTTAGGTCCCTTCTGCCATCTTAGAATCTGCAGTGTGTGTATACCGCAGCATTGATCAGGTTTCCATTTCAGTATAAGATCACTACTGTTCTTTTTTTAATTTACTTACACATTTATTAGGTACGCGCTTTTTCGTATACAATTTCGGAAAAAGAATACAATAACTTTTTAAAATGAAAAATCTTTAAACGTTGTTCCGTTTTTCTTACGAGTCTTTGTGTAAGTATAGATTGTGTTTCCAAAAAAATATTAATATGTTCAGAAAATAGGAAGAGAAAGGATATAATATGAATAATAATTTGTCATTTTGTGACGTGGCCATACAACCATTGAAGATAAATTAGGCATTAAGCTAAATGTACCCATGTACCAAGTGTTTTTAAAGGTGAGAATTCAGAGATCGAGCATAGCCTATGCGATCCCGTTAGAACAAATAGTAACACAATTATTTACTGATATTATTTATATTGCGTATGTGTTATACTGTATACACAATTATATAATGATAACTTTCGAAATGCAATTTCAATAATGGAGAGTTTCTTCGACAAGGACAGGCTGACATAAATTTCTCACTTGCTCGAAATTTCGCCTGAATTGCTATCTGAGTTACACAAAGAAATTACCCCAAATTCGTCGGACGGTTTAACTCGCAGAAACGTCGGTCCGCACAGTTCATAGTTCTATTTCAAGTTCCGGGGCCTCTGATATGCCTTCCTTAGCAATAACTTTCTTAGAGTTAATTAAACTTGTCTTAGGAGATTTAGTTCAGTGATTTACTAGGCTCCGTAGTGTACAAATCACTCGAGATTTGAAATTAATTCTACGAGTTAAGACGTATTGCATGAGCTGTCAATTGTAGTGAATAGAAATTTATAAGTACTTATTTTGCTTTGTTCATAAAATTGCTTTTATTTTATTATTATTTTGTTCGTAAAGTTGTTTAACTTAATTATTTAATTGAATACTATAAAATAGTGAAGAGACAGTATTTAATTTAAAAAATAAAATGTAAACTGCTGTTGCCAACCTGCATGCCAAGCGTGGCAACTATGGCAAAATCGCTCCAAAATGAGTGCTACAAACTTTTGTGGCTATCAATAGAAGAGGCCTATATTCAGCAGTGTACTTGTGATAGGCTGAAATGATGATGATGACTGACATATATTTATAGAAATCTATCGGGTTACTGTTTAAAACAAATATCCGAAATGTATATATTATAATAGACCACAATTAAATTTTTAACAACATTTTTTTCTTATGCATATAACTAAGCATAATTTCGTCTTGCTCTACCTTAAAGCATTATAAAGCAATTTGCTATTTATTTACCAAAACGTTCAAAGAAGTTTTGTAAATGGACCGTAAAATCTAATAGCTTAACATCACTTAAAATATTATACAAACAAATTTCAACATTGCTATAAAACTTTTCGGTGGTTGTAACGTAGTAATAAACGTTAGAAGTGATCATAGCGACCTTACGTTTATGTAGTGATCAAAATAATGATAAAATGTTTCTATATATTTTGCAGTATGCTCTCATATGTGTTACAATCACATAGCTTAGGTATTTTGTATGGCAGTGATGAGAACTGGAGATCCAAATACTTCCAGTGAGACCGTGTGGTAGCGGCTTAAGGGAATCTACCACCCCATCACAATGGGTGTCGTAAAAGTCGACAGAGGGGAAATAAACTGCGTTTGCCAACTCGCATGTCAAGCGCGGCAACTACGACGAAATCTCCCAAAATGAGAGCTACAAACTTTTGTGGCAATCTATGCGGAGACCTATGATCAGCAGTAGACTAGTGATCAGCTGGTATGATGATGATAACAGTGAGGAATTCAATAGAGTCCATTGAAGGTACAGATCCAGCGATCAATTTTTTTCAATTGATTGGGATTTAAAGTCAGATTCCACTAGTGAACACTACTGAACACATTGAAAAATTTAATTTAAATGCAGTAAACAGGTGCAATATTTAAGCCGGTGGTAGAATGCAGGAATTCGTTTAGACAAACACCACTGCCGTGCCAGTTATTCTGCCGTGAAGCAGCAAACAGTGTGCAAACATTACTGGATTTAGATCTGAATAAAACTGATAGCTAGTTGAAATACTGGACACATGAGATTTAGGTACCGATGTCTCAGAGTGACCAGCGCAGTGCGGTGCCACACAGAAATGTTTTGGGTGACACTGCATTTGTTAAGGGCAGACATTGCACTTACAATCAAGTGAAGGATTTGCTCGTCTCGTCACTATCTTACATAAAAAAATATTACTCTATCACAAAATTAAATATCCTTCATAGTTCAAATCAGATAACGTCTCGTTAATTATTAATTTTAGAAGTTGAGTTGTTTACTTAAGCCCGTAATACAGGTAAAATTCAGCTCCAGTTTTTGTAAATAAATAGTCACATGTTTTACACTCCAAGTTTAGGATGGGATTACATGCAACGAAATTTATTTAGAAGTGTTAGCAATATGTATTCAATACTTGGTATTTGTTCGCTTGTAAATAAGCATTAACTTCATTACTCAAATTCATCGTCGTTCGTCGTCTTTCCTTGTGAAAATAAGAAACTTGAGAAATTCGACTTACAGATTGATCTTTTTTTAATAGCTATTGTTAATATTGTTGCTATGTTTCAAATACATTTAAACATTTAAGGTCTTTTTAATGGATTGACGGATCCAATAACATTATTGTTAATAAACTTGTAGATAGAGTGCAGAAAGTGTCCATGCCAATATATAAGAGGATGTTGACACGTGTTCACCGCATTAAATTTAATTAAAAGCCTAAGACAAACGATGTAACAATGTCACATTTAAAGACGGTTACAATGTATTAAGATCTCCAAAAAAATATGATTTTTTATTTTGTCAGTAGTGTTAAAACTTTAATTTTATTATTTCCTCTTCATTTTTAATTCAGACTCTTGAGTATTTTGTCAGACACCGACAGAATAACAGTGCTTTGGCAATACTGCTTTAGCATCGTGCTAAGTTTTGCTCCAGCCCAATATTATTTAATAAAAAATATTGTTATTTGCTATGATACACATTGACTGTAATGAAATAATATTAACAAAAAACAAACTTTTCGAAGGATAATTTCAGGAAATTGAGGTGCAGGCTCTTTTTATTTATATTACTATACAATTTGCCAATTAATACTTGGAGAACAAACGACATATAATTTTTTTACTATATATTTTTGTATTACATTCGCACCTTACTGCAAAACTGCAATTTCATTACAAATTTGTTATAACCTAAAATCCGATCCGATCGAGTTCCTTGCAATTTTAAGTGCTAATTTACCGCGCACACGGCGGTAAAGGAAAACATCGTGAGGTAACCTGAATTTTTGAGCAATAAAAATTATTTCGAGGGCATATGAACACACGCTGCTTTCTTTCTGGAAGGCCTGTGCTCAGCAATGGGACACTTAAAGGCTCTTACATTACTTTTTTTAAATATTTTTTAAGCTGCTTTTATGTCTATGTAGGTATTCTGGTTCCATGTACCGTGGTTGGAAGAAGGAGCACGTTCATTTATTTCCATTTAAAACTTCGTTCGGTGTAAATAGTATTATAAAAGATTATGGAAGTTAAGTTAAAATAATTTGTGGAGTTTCCTTTTGTGTGAAAACATAAAATGAAGACATATGATGTAGGAAATACAATAATAACCTTATTATATTCCGTAAAAGGAAAATTTCTGTTTATTTTTTTATGCTTGGCACGTTATTTTTGATGTGTTTACAAAACATTTCAGGACAGATTTTAAGTTTTTTATAAAGGTACTTGTACATTCTTCACAAAAAAAAAGAAAACAAACCATTTTTTACCTCCAGTGTTCTTTCCTCATTGTTCTATTTTTACAAAATAGAAGTACCTTCTTTCTCCGTCTGTCTGTACGAACGGATATTACCCAATAAAGACTAGGGTATACACAATTTTCGAGGGATTCCACAAGTTGATGGTATTTCCGGAGGTATTCAGAAAAAAGCTGTATCTTTGATAGAACAACATTATTTAGTTGGAAAAAGATTTCATATAAAATAGAAAATATTTTTGATCATATAACTAAGTATTCCACTATTAAATATTTCGAAATATGATTCAGTTCCGATGCTGCTGCGGATTAGATTGCATGTGTAATACATTTTTAACCTCTTGCACGTAAGATAACTGTCTTTTTTGAATAAAGGTTTTCCCTGATCATTTATTTTATTTGGTATTTTTGTCAATAGAAGAATGTATTTCTCTGTTGCTATAACTATTATTTTACGCATTATTTTTACTAGAATTAGGTGCATGTCGATATTTAAAATATCACGACAATAGGTGCTATTTATTTTAGCTCGTTTATATTTCCGACGCATACCTCAGAAATAGGATAACATAGAATTAATTTAATTTTTAATTTAAGACATGTATTTATTATATGTTAGACATTATAACAATGGCATCCAGTATTCAAAAATATAATCTTCATTAAAACCTATTTCCGAGGTAATGTTTTATCTAAGGTTTATATATTACTGCGCATTGAAATGACGCTGTAAATGTAGATTAGTTGTTTAAAGTTAAGGGGTTTTTTTATTGTATAAAGTGACGAAACGTTCAAAACGTGAACCTGATGGTAAGTGCAACGTCTGCCCATAGCAAATGTTGTGTCACCTTGAAAATTTCTATGTGACACCACACTTCGCCCGTCACCCTGAGATATTCGTTCATAAGTCTCATGTGCAAATTTAATTTAATAAACTAAAATGTATGGATTTTATCGCGTTATTATAAAAACAATTTTTACCCGAAGTTTCGAGCGCTTACAGCGCTTCACAAGCTGTTTACAAAAAGTTTAGGATCCAATGAAGCTGTAAAAGCCAAAAAAAGGCTAACAGCAATTACATCACCGAAATTATATATACAAAAAGTTTTAAAATTATCGCGATAAAATCCGTACAATTTTTTTTATGTATAATATTCTCGGAAATGTAAGAAATCATTATTAGACAGGGATTTGTTCAGAGTTGAAGGCCATACAAAATCGCGCTCACAATGTATGTCCGATAAAAACTACTTAATACTTGTTTACAACTATCATAAATACCTTTCATTGTGTTACCCTCGGAAATAGGAACGAAATAAAAATTAAAAATTTATCGGAAATGGGGTTTTTGAGTTCATTTGTATGTTATTTAATTTAAAATTATAAAAGACATAACATTATTTAAATATGAATATATTTTGAGAGTTACTAAAAACCAAGGTTTATGCAAAAATAGCTCAGCCTTATAACCGCACCAACAAATGCTCAATATTTAAGATTCATTCGAGTTTTTGTGAAAATACTACAGCAATAAGTGCGTTTACCTTATGTTCTAGTGATTTTTTTTTGATAATGTTGTACAGAATGCTATCTGTGGTATAGTAGTAGAACCCTTGACAATTGAAAACTTTGTCATTGGCCGCCATCTGTGATGTTTATTGGGAAATACTGGTGGTGGCAACAGCACTGGTGATGTCTTATACACCGGCCGTATCAATCTTTCTCGAGAACACGTAGACGAGTACCGTAACAAACTTGTGTCTGAAGTCGAGATCTTGTTAGGCAATATCTCGGACTTAAGCCAACTAAATTTAGTCCAGTTCAACCCTAATATGATAGAAGTTTGCGGGTTTACCGCTAAGAAGAAACCCGACGCCGTATTAACTCATTTTGAGAGCACCACCCAGGCTGCCTCAGCCAGTATCGGAATCCCTGGCGTTGACACATCAAGTGACGTTCAGTTTCGTGGTCACTTTGGGAAGGGAAGGTCAAACGGGCTTCTAAAAAGCGGAAGATAAAAATGATGTATAACAAATTAACTTTCTTTCCTTCATTATAATGGATTTCCGCAAAGTAACGTCTGATTCTATTAACTATATTATTTTAGCGATGGCTGTTTTAATTTTGTTTACACTGCTAACGCTTTAAACATGTTTGCTTCGACGTTTGTCCATTAAATGAGTAATTAAAGCTTTGGTATCAAAGAAACCCATAATACGTTATGAAATGAGATCTCACAAACGTGGTTTAAGATATCAGACAACAAATATTAAAATTGTATAGGTTTCCGTTGCATGAAGGGGTAATGCCTCTGTCCTGTCTTTGCTTATAACTTTTATATGATAGAATTACTGTTCTTGTATTTATGCTCTTGAAGTTTCGTACTGGTTTACACTACAGTGAATATATAAATTAATAAAAATAACATTTGTTCTGTAAATATCATCACTATGTTTTGGCTTTTCGAAATTACTTTTATTTTATTTAAATTAGTTACTGCCCGTGTCGATTTTTTTTTAAATTTTAAGTAAAATCAAACAGAACTTCCAAATAAGACGTACTCGTAGCAGTAGACTCTAAATTTCCACTGAAATACATAAAGTACGAAATATAGCCAATGTTGAAAACGAATTCAATTATACCTTACTCCGTCGAGTTGGTGAATGGTATTCAAGAAGCCTTCTAAACTAAACTGCGCAGCCTCGCAATTCTCAGTGTAATAATTTGGCTTATGATAATAAGGGTAGTGCTGCGACCTGTGATTGCCTGCCCAGTTATTATTTCCAGTGTTTAGTGGTAAAATTAAAATTGCAATGTGTGCTTGGGTCTCTGAATGTTTTCGTTCTTAGCACTGTTGCTGTTATTTTAAGGTCCAAGATGTTAAGTTCTAGTTAATTATTTTACATTTTCATGAACTTATATACACATAAAAGAAAAATTTTTAATAAAACTATATATAAAACTAATTTGCGTTTAATTTTTAAACTGTTTATAACACGACGTTTCGAGTCACGGGGGGACTGAGGTGAGAGATGACCCGATGTCATAGTTAATCCGGGGTACCTTCAGCTTTTAATTATTATTTTGGTCCGATCTGCGCAAAATGAGCTTACAGTGTTTTGAAGTCTTGCGGTGGTATGCTTGGTTTTTGATTTAATTTTGTTAATTATAGGATCCCAAGCCGGTGGCAATACCCAGCCATCTACACTTTTGAAATTAGGATAGTTTTTTTTTAATTTCAATAACCATGCGAATCATCCTTGGTAGGAATCGGTGTTCTTTTGCAAGGATTTTTGGTCTATCAAATCCGATGTAATCATTGGGGTTATCTAGAACATGGTCACATACTGCAGACTTCCTAGAGCGTCGATGCTTCACGTCAGCTATGTGTTCTTTTACGCGAGATTTTATAGATCTTTTAGTTTGTCCTATGTAAGAGAGACCACATTCACAATCTAGCTTGAATATTCGTTCACCCTGTAGAGGGACAATACACTTGACAGATGGTAAAAATTGATATATCTTCTTCGGCGGCTTAAAAAATGCCCGCTTCAAGATATAGGCAATCTAGTCCGTGACTCCTCTGACATACGGTAGAACAGCAGGTACACGCTCGACTGTGGCCGGTTACACTCAGTTCCTGTGATTTAGGCGCTAATAAAATCCGTAAAAGTAGTTTTATTAAATGTGTAACTTATATACATATCGTCGAATTACTGCAAGAGCTTTCAATTTGTAAAAAAATCCTTAGTACAGTTAATACGACTATTTAACTGGGTTCATTGTTCAGGTGTAGGATTTCTATGCAGAAATCCATCTAGGGCTAGGGCTACATCGGTTACTTTAGGTCTGCTGCGGATATTATCAATATGGATTTTATCTCGCGGAGAAACACCGTGACAGCCTTTTGTATAGTTAGCTGACGATTTTGAGGGTTCTCCAACACACACTGGTCAAAGCACATCTAAATACTAACATGAAATTTTAATACCCAAAGACCACAGTAGAGACTAAAAGGATCTACGATAGAACGATAATATTTTTGGCGGTATAATAATAATTGATCCTGATTGATAATTGACGACCGCGTGGCCTAGTGGTCAGAGTACCTGACTTCTAAGCCGCGGGTCCTGGGTTCGAATCCCAGCCGGAGCCAACATTTGTGCTAAAACATAAATTGTGGGTTTTCGGGTCTGCTTGTGTTGTGATTGTCCCCGTGTTTCTGACACTGCATCCTAGCCTACCTCCGATCTTATCGCATCAGCGTTACATCGGGCGCGGGTAGGTTGGGACGAGTGAGTGCCTCTGTGTTTGCGCGTACACTTGTGGCACTATAATATCTCCTGCACAGTTGATGGCTCTCGACAGTAGTCGGCAGTTGTCGCCGTGGTCGAAATCGGCTAGGAGAACATCATCAATAATTGATCCTCCTGGCCGATTTTCGATCACTTGCGTATTCTCAATAACTGACTTTTTTTTTAAACAATAATGTACAGTATGTAGTTAACAGTCAGCATATCTTGCAACTGGCCCTAACTTAACAACATGTTGATCAGTAACTAAAGACATGTATTATTGTAAGACAATGAATAATATCCTGTTATAGCTAAGAACCTTACACCAAATTACTTTGTTTTGCAGCATCGCATTGCACTTCGTCCGGGAGACGCTGATCCCGTCCTCTCATATTATGATCGAAGCCTCAATGTAACGGAGTTTCATGCAAAAACATGTTATAGTTAGTAAGCATTTTTGTTAATATAAATAGTCTCATTAAACATTGTATTACTAAGTCTTAATTAAGCAGTTGTAGGGACTAGTTGTCTTTAAAAAAAAACCTTCAGCGACGCTCCCGAAACTTAACTATGTAAAAGTAAAACATTTAAACAAAATGTATACATTTTTTGAATAACTTAACGAAACGTTTAGACTGTTCTAAACATGATATGTTTAAATAAGCCTTACTACTTTGTACAACAATAACCTTTCTTAAATTACCATCACAAGAAAAGAGACGAAAATTTAAATCGGTAACGCTTATTTTGGTAAGCTTCTGGAATACACTTCAAGGTGCCGACGCGTTAGTGCCGGGTCGAGGGATAGGAATTTCAACGGTCCGGCTCTTATTGCGATTTAATTAGTTCACAAAATATTCTTGTAAAATTATCGTTCACGTAAACGAGATTAATTGTTTGTTTCTCTATTAAAATAAAATTTGGAAAATACTTTTGAGAAAATAAAAAACGTAATGAGGTTCAATTATTTCGAGTCATTTCCTTTTCAGACGAGAACAATGAGAAAAAAATATTTTTCTTAATAACTACAAGTGCTATACTTTCGATATGAAATAGGAAACAAGTAGATAAAATGCTGGTCACGATAAAAAAAAAACGGTCTCGTTACGTCAATTTTTTCGGGAGTTACCGTGACCACATCCCTAAAAAAATCCGGACGTCCACGTCAAATTTTTGTGAAACTTTTTTTTTTTCAAAGTAGCAATGTTAGGTGATTTTTCAAAATAATTTTAATAAATTAATTTAAGAGTTTTCCTGATTAGTCTATTTAAATTAGCATATAAGTGCAATATGCATTTGCAGACCGCCGAATCGCTTGACCTTGACATGTCGGGTATAAAGCACTATCCAAAATAGCAATTTGAATATACAAATACGAGTACAATCCTCGAAATTTATATAAAGTCAAAAAAGGTCTCCCGGATGCAAGCTATACCTGTTCCAAATTTTATCAAAATCGGTTCAGCGGTTGAACCGTGAAAACTAACATACAGACAGAGGGACAGTTTCGAATTCGAGGGAGTTACTTTCTCATTTACATTATTAGTAAGTATAGGTAACAGAAACGTTGCACAAAGCCGCTGCACTCTAATTCGACCAAAGAATTTTTGCATCATAATTCTGTTGTAGTCTACGTATTTCTAAATAATATTCATTTATTTAAATTACATTCATTATTTGTTTGTGTTACAATTTTCATCATAATATTTCTAATGTGAAAAACCTTTATAGATATTTGTTCGTTTAGAGAATTTATCTTTGACATAGAATCATTGCGTACTTGTACGCTTTTACAACAACGACACCATAATATGCTAATGCTGTCACTATATTGCTCGTGGGAACGCAATGGGGAGTAAGAACTTTGGCCTGTGCTCAGCAGTGGGACATATATAGGCTGTTTTTTAAAATTCTCACTTTTTCTAAAATTGCCATTTGGTGGTGCTTAAGAGAATCTACCACTTCATCAAATCCCGTGGGTGTCATAAAAGTGGACAGAGGGAAAAAAACCAGAAGATGGGCAGCAGCATCTTCCTGGAACATCTGAAAAAATAAACTGCAATTGGCAACCCGCCGAGTGTGGCAATTATTGCAAAATCCTCCTTAATTAAGAGCTACAAACTTTTGTAGCAATCTAAGGAGGAGGCCATTTTTTATTTTTTTTATTTGATTAAGTACGAGACCAGCAAAACGTTCACCTGATGGTAAGTGCAACGTCTGCTCATAAGAAATGCTGTGTTACTCAGAATATTTCTGTGTAGCACCACACTGCGCCCGTCACCTTGCGACATTAGTTCTTAAGTCTCATTTGCCCAGTGATTACGCTAGCTCCCGGTGCCCTTCAGATCGATATACAGTAATGTTTGCACACTACTGCTTCACGGCAGAATAACTGGCCCTGAGGTTGTACCTACCTAGACGGATTCCTGCATAGGAATCCTAACACCAGTGAAGGCCATTGTTCAGCAATGGACTAGTGATAGGCTGAAATGATGGTGATGCTGAAAAATTTCGACTAAGATACTTGTTTCCTAAAAACAAATCCAATTTTCAATACAATTAAAAAAAATCTAACTGCTTACCTATACCTATCTTTAGTATCAATTTATCGGACTAACAACTTATTAATTAGAAAAGTTATAAAATCACCTTTAAGATTTATTGTCTACCACTCGCAAATAAAAAAAAGTTTTTTATTTTGTTTTTTGCAAGAAGTGTGAAAAAGAATTTAGGTGTCACTTAATTTAGGTATTACTTGTAAAAGAACTTTGTTGTTATCAAGTTTTTGGAAAATGTTTTACATTTTAGAAGGACGGTCCCATAATTTGTTCCTATCTCATTCGGGTACTTTGCGTGTTCCCATAGAAGTAATTTCCGTTAACAAATTGATTAAACTAGAATAGTTTTTTCATCATCACCATTTCTGCCCATCATAGACCACTGCTGAACATTTGCAGGCCTCCCAATGGATTGCTACAAAACACGGTCCTGAGCCACCTGCATCCATCTACTTTCCGCAAAACCGTGCAGGTTGCCGCTCCATCTAGTAGAGGGTCGGCCTACACTGCGTTTGCCGGTACGAGTTTGCTCGAGAATCTTTCTTCCCCAACGGTTATCGAATTTACGAGCTATATACAGACAGTTTACGTACAGACAATTTACGGCACTGTTAAAATCGTAATAATTCCTTGTTTAATGACGTCTATTTATATTACCTTAATTATCTTGTTACATATTCTTCATTGGTTTCTAGACCTACTTTCGCTTTTTTTATTATAATGTATAATCTATCAGTGGAAACTACTGATTTTTGTAAAATTTAAATGTCTATTCTTGTATGTGTAATGGAATTTTTTTGTTTCCCTATAAAGCAAAATAAATAAATATATGGCCGGCAAATTACCATATCAGCTTGCTAATCCTTATTTATTATCGGTTATTGGTCGGTTAATGGTTTTTAAAAGTAACTCAAGTAAAGTTTCAGCCTATAAATGTCCTGAGCACAGGCCTTCTCTCATTTCTTAGAGGGTTTTGGAGCTAGGAAGAATCCGTCACGGTACTCCAATGCGGGTTGGCGGACTGCACATGTCTTCGAAATATTTTTTATTTCTCAGACAATTGCAGAACAATTTTAGAGGTGCCGACACTGGGGATCAAACTCAGATCACTCCCGTACTATAATATGCTTAAGGCGAGCGCCTGACCTACCTCAACTCTAATCTAACACTTACCTTCCTTTAACTGCTTTTGAACTATCAAATTTAAAATAATCCATTATGCTAAGAAATTGCGAAAAAACATTTTTACTTCCTGTCTCTACGTGCATTGGCCGCTAAGTAGAGTTTCCAATGGATTTAATTTGCTTTTTGATGGTACATTACGTCAGCTGGCGAAAATTTAGTATCAAAAATAATTATGAACTGAATTTTTAAAATGAGATAACTTTGCATATGAACCCAGCTTTCAAGATTTACTTTTTTTATTGGATAGAGTGATGAAACTAGCTAAACGTTCACCTGATGGTAAGCGCTACGCCTGCCCATAACAAATACTGTGTCATCCGGAACATTTCTGTGTGACACCACGTAGCGCCCGTCACTCTGAGACATCAGTTCTAAGTCGCATATGCCCAGTGATTACACTAGCTCTTAGTGCCCTTCAGACCGAAACACAGTAATGTTTTCACACGACTGCTTCACGGCAGAATAACTGGCTTTGGGGTGGCACCTACCTAGACGGATTCCTGCACAGGAATCCAACCTCCAAAATTTTTTACTACTTGCGTTATGGTGCGAGTGGAGTATTACAATGTTATTTTTATATTTTTGTGCTTCATTTCGCAACGTATATGACAAAATAAAATAACCATGAACTGTTTTTTTCTTAAGAAAATATTTCTCTTTGACTGGGAATGAGAAAAAAGTTTTTAGATGAATAACTTATTATTAGACGTTTTTAACAACAAGAGGTCGTACGAGAAAGTTTCACGAGTAGTACTGGAAAATGCAGTTTGGAATATTTTCTCATAAAATTGCGTTATTATATGCCTAATTTAAGCGGAGTCGACAGTAGCAAGAGGCTCAGGAAAATGCTTTGTGGCACTGCTAAACATAGGCGTCTGCCATGGAAAAAAGTAATGCCGGTAATTGTCCATATATTTTTACATTTTATTTGTACAAGCTATCTTTAGCTTTTCATCGATTGATGGCGTCAACTCGTTTTAATTGAATTTTGGAATTGAGTTTATTAGGTTTTATTAGTTTATTATGCAGCAAGTGCTTGTGAAAGGATAAAGTGATTGGAAAATTCAATGTAAGACCATAATTGTACTTTTAGTTTTGTCTCTATTTGATGAGCAAATCTTCAGTAAAAGTCAACTTTCATCTTACAAAATTTTGAATTATCTATTGTCAAAGCCGTGGTAGCTCAGGGGCTAGGCGCTCGCTTAGAATTTCATAGTACGCGAGTGACCTGGGTTCGATTCCCGGTGCCGGCACCACTAAATTGTAATTTTATGTGCTGATTTACCACGTGCTCGGTGGTGAAGGAAAACATCGTAAGAAAACCTGCATGTCTGAGAAATAAAAAATATTTCGAAGACATGTGTAGTCCGCCAACCCGCATTGGAGCAGCGTGGTGGATTCTTCCTAGCTCCAAAACCCTCTCAGAAAGTAGAGGAGGACTGTGCCGAGCAGTGGGATATTTATAGGCTGAAACTTTACTTTTTTACTTTTACTATACTTGAATTTGTGGGATATAATAAAAGAAAATTTGTTGATTTTTTTTATTAATGTCTAACACATTTATTTATTGGTGGCACACATTATATAGCTGTGCAATTTTATCTGGTATTTTCTTACAATAAAAACCTTTCCAAGGTATAAACGCGTGGAAACGGGCGATCCATGAAATCGGCACAGAAATTTTATTCAGTTGTATTTCTGTAGGATTTCGGAGCACGTTTTCAAGATGGGCGCATTAGTACCGGATCAAAGGGTAAGACTTAAGGTACTTGGGCTACCTATATGACACCTTCACTGGTTAACATAGTTTTGCATAAGATTTAGAAGATATTCTTTCTTATGTTTATTTATTAATTGAAATGCCCACTGCTGTGTTTACTCTACCCTATGTTAGAAGTTTTTAAAATAATTACGCTACATAAAGTCTTTGATCAAATGTGAAATATTAAAGATAATAAAGGATTTATTACTTCTGCCAACACGATGAAATACCTCTTGTTATTCCTGTCTTGCGTTGAGCTGAGAAAATAATTGTTACGCCAGCGAAATTGTTGGCCCAAACAAAATCGATGACTTTTCTAACATAAGTTTAAGAAGAAGTTACTCAAGCCGGATAAATAAATATTGATACAGTTTCTCTTCAATTGATTATGATCCTCCTGGTCGATTTTCAACCACGGCGACAATACTGTCGGATGCGATCAACCAAATACTGTCCGAAATTATCAACTGCGCAACAGATATTAAAGTCTCCCAAGTGTACGCAAACATAGGAGCAGTCACTCTTTCCTACCTACCCGTACCCGATGTTTTTTTTATTTTTTTTTTATTGGATAAAGTGATGAAACGAGCAATACGTTCTCCTGGTGGTAAGTGCAACAATGTGAAACAATCTGCCCAAAAAATGCTGTGTCACCCAGAAAATTTCTGTGACCACACTGTGTCCATCACCCTGAGACATCAGTTCTTAAGTCTAATATGCCCAGTGATTACGCTAGCTCACAGTGCCCTTCAAACCGAAACACAATAATGTTTGTACGCTACTGTTTCACGGCAGAATGGCTCTGGGGTGGTACCTACCTGGACGAATTCATGCGATAAAATAAGGAAAATCACAGCACAATCAGACCCGAAAACCAACATATTGTGTTTTTGCACTAATGGTGGCTCCGACTGGGATTCAAACTCAGGACCCGTGGCGTAATAGTAAGGTTAGTAAGGTAGTGATACTCTAACCACGAAGCTATGCGGTGGCCTCTTCGATTAGGGCCACATTAGAGTATTAAATCTCGTTAAAAGAATACTACCACTCCATCTCATCCAATGGATCTCGTAAAAGGCGAGTAAGGAATTAAACTGCACTGTGCACCCAACAGCGCATGGTGGCGATGGGCTCACCACCTATCACACCAAGTGCATTATATTGTTTTGGTGAAACGTGGATTGTGGTAGTCATCTGTTATTGCAGTGAGTGCCCAGTCTCTGACTACCCCTTATGGGATACAGTCGTGATCTTATGTATGTATGTATGTATTAAATCTTTATTAATCTTAGGTCTACGAAATGTTGCAGGTTTATGAATTTAATCAACTATCGTTACACGACGTTTTGGAATTTTTGTTGTAGAGACGGCTGGCTGACGGCTGAATTTTTGAGGACTATTTGGATATCAATTGGATGAGGTGCTCAATGTATGGACTAACGCAAAGTATTTTTTAACTAGTGTTTAGTTCCATTGCCTGTTTGTTACGTGGCTTGTATCCAAAGCCATAATTAAGGTCAGACGGTTTTACGCAACACACTAAATATAACCGGGCCCTCTCAATGAGGGAGTGGTTCGACGCGCGAGTGACAGCTGGTAATGGATCTTCTAATCCCAGTTCGCTACGGATGTTTTTATAAATGAGTGGCCAACTGTTGTGCTCGTACTGCACTGGTCATTGACCGATAAGAAACATAACATGAAAGTATATAAACACAGGTACAGTAAAGATGTAATGAATAATTCCACGGATTAAAAATATAATTATTTAAGATAATGCATTGAAAATCTTTTACAAGGACATAATTAATATATAACATAATTTTGTCTGTGAAATACAAAATATATTATTTTGTTATAATTTCTCGACGAATTCTTTATACGATAATTAATGCATGTCTAGAGCGATAACCGCCTAAACTCAGATCTTGCTTCACGTTCTCCAACAGTTAGCAGGAATCTTACTTTCTCCCGTAAATTTTTATTTTTATGGGGTTACGTTGAATTCGGACTTTAACGTCTTTACTGCATATGTAGTTCCCACCAAACCTAATAGTTTGTGGTCAACAAGATATATCAAATGTTAGGTTTGATAATGCGATAAACAAAGAATTGTGTCTAAATAAAAAGGGTAAGACTTAAGGTATTTGGGCTCCACGTGATGCCTTCACTGGTTCGCAAAATATCGCGTAATATATTGTTTCTTATTTTTATTTATTAAGTGCCCACTATTAGGTTTACTCTGTCGTATGTAAGAAGTTTTTAAAATACTTATGATAGACATATTCAGTATATAGTAGTTTTATTATTTAATTGATCAATCCTGAAATATTACTGATTATAAAGGATTGATAACTTTAGTCAAAAAGTAGAAGTGCGTCTTCTTGTCATTCTTGTATCGTTAGTCTGAGAATATGATTGTTTCGACAGCAAATAGCTCAAACAAATGCGACTTACTTACTTTAAGTCCACTTTGTAAAGAGAAATCTATATAACAATAACTGGAGTGATTTACTTATAAGAGTGCGTTTGTATATGGAATTGCCTAAATAGTTTAATCAGACAAATGTAATTTATACAGGATTTTATCGCGTTTAATTTATTTTGATATTTCCGACGTTTCGAGTGTTTTCAACACCCATGGTAACGAGGGCATAGAGGGGCCAGACTTCCTGTTGTCACAGTAAATCCATACTACGTTCAGCTTTACATTATTAATTTTTGTCCGATCTTTGCAATGGAACCTTACTTTGTCTTGAAGTGTTGCAGCGGTTTGCTTGGCTTTGTTTTAATTTTATTAATTACGGTATCCCTCTCTTATTCTCTAATAAATTTTCTTATGTTATATATAATTATCTCTATTTAATTTTAATATCCTCGCTAGTATCTAATCTGATATAACGATGGGGATAATCCTGTATATGGTCACAGACTACAGACTACTTAGAACGGCGACCTCGCTTCCACGTAACCGGTAAGAAGGTAAGGACCAAAAAGAAAACAATTCATTCAAAATTAACCAAATATAAATTAGGAGCAATTCTTGGTTCAAAGTTTCATTTGTCAGTATGTTTTAACTCCGGCTCCAATTCTATTAACGTTAATCGCATCGCTTCTTTGAATATGGTTGAATATGCACAATACTTTTACAGTATTACTACTTTTATAAGAGTAATAGTATTCTTTTATCATAGTTTAGTTTGATTAAGCGAATAATTTTAACTATTTTAGTAACATTTTATTTAATGTGTAGATTGAAGTCATGAGAAAACTGGTAATCTTATTCGCAGATATAATTTTTTCAAAAATATTATATCAATTTACCTTCGGTAAAGCCTATTTGACGTGAGATGACGGTGTAAGAAAATCTGTCTTTTGTCTTATGAGACAAAAGACAGATTTTCTTACCATCCATCCATTACCACCGATACCATTACCGACGTCGGTACTATGATCGACAATTCGTGGCAAGGCGTGGCGATTGCGTAAATTGTCTCTTGTCGGGAGAGGCATTTGTCCAGCGATGAATTGTTAATATACTAATGAAAGCTGTATCTCAGAGGCCGGGCGCCCGCCATAAATTTCGAGCTAAGTTCGATTCCCGGGGCCTGTACCTCTAAAATTATTCTGTAACTTTATGTGCTGATTTATCACGTGTTTAGCGGTAAAATAAAACGTCGTTAAAAAGCTTCTGAAGTTGATGAGTTTAGGTCGGCCACATCGCTGTCTTTTTTAAAACAACGATGCCCCACAGTAGGATTTCTCCTGCATCTTGGGTGCGGTTTACAGACATATATTTCACATGCACAATACAACCAGACCCGAAAAACCCACAATTTGTGTTTTATTTGTTGGCTCCGGCTGGAATTCGAACCCAGGAATAATATAACTGTTTTGGAATGGCGTTTCATTTACTCGTTTTTATAATTGTAAAGCTTTTTGTACGCTAAAATGGATATCCTTACAAGCATATTTTATGCCGATACGTGTCGGGCTGAGTATAATAGCATCTAGACAAACAAAACAAACCAATATTATAAATGTTGCACAAATATTTAAAAATGTTTATGTTATCCTAAATCAATATTCCTGAAACTAAGTTTTAATTATCGATTTTAATCTTTTGGTTTTATCGGTAGGTTTATAACGTGGTACAGAGCTCATGGCTAGAAAGATTCCTCATGTTATCAAATTCATTACTGCCTATCACAAGATCTCAGATAAAAAGAGCTTTGTAACATAAATTGCCGACAAAACATATATTCATATAAATTTAATCTAACCTCTTATATACAATACTAGCAATCCGCCCCGGCTTCGCACGGGTAGATAGGTATTAGAAATATAAATTAGTATTTAATTTGGACAAATAGAACAACCAAAAAAACTTATACTTCAAACGAACATTTTTGTAGCGACTATTGTCATCAGCGGCTTTGCAGCTGGTCAGATAAGATTACGTTATTTTCCCAAAATAATGTTTAGTTAAGGGAACATAAGCCATGAAATATAGCCAATATTTGAAGTCGTGGGAGCAAAATAAAACGACCGCTCTCGACCGCTGCGCAAAGGGAGCCGCGCTCCTCGATGATGCCCAAGTTGCATGAAGCCGGGCGGCGGCGCGGTGTTCGAGAGACACCGCGGACGCTGTATTTTTTATACAGCGTTTCAAAGTTTTAAATTAAAAAAATATATAATTAAAATTACAAACCACTATTCAATTGTTTCTAGTTTACAAAAAAAAATATGAGTAGGTAAGTAATTAATAGACGCTACGCGCTCTTTAAAGCGCGTAGCGCGGGCGTGCATAGGGCTGTTCGCTCACACCGCGGTATTTTTTTACTTTTAGCGTTTTTATACCTGTCGTAACTTCTAAACTTACATGTACATAATCAACCTTGACCATGAAACTATTTTGTAGGATAAAGATTAATACCATGATATGGATGTAGACTGATTTGAACAAAAAGCGGTTATTGTGACTGAACTATAATAGTTAGACATATACCCCGCGGACTTTTTTATGACCCTACTACGAGTATGAAAATGTAGTACATTATTTTATTTATCATCAATATTTTTTGCAGCGCACGCCATAAATGATTTTTACCAGTAAATTTTTGATACCTTGAGTTACATCATAGCAATTTTTGAGGGAGCTCGGTTTTTTTTTAATTAAATACAATTTATGTTAGTCGGTGATAATGTAGTTGTAAATAGGTGAAACAATTTTTAAAATCGGTTCAGTAGTTTTTCAGTTTATTCATTACAACTAAACATACATAAAATCAAATCTTTCCTCTTTTTAATATTAGTTTAGAGTCATGCATTCCATATACCACTAGCAAGCTCTGGATTGAGTACATAGTTATAAATAGTAACTTTTGTAAACAGTAAATCATTTTATTAGGGCAATGCGAGTTCATGTGACGGTCTTCAACGCCCTATGTTTAGACAACAACAGTCTTAGAGAAACTAGCAGCGAACGTCAAATTGTGAACACTCGGCTCCTTTAAATTTAGCAAAGATTTTTGTTTTAGTTAAAATGTAATACTAAGGTAAACATTTAAAAACTTCAGAGAACGATGCTCAATTATAATATTTAAAATTTCAATAATAACAACTACACTTTATCACTTCTATCAAAGTGATTCTTCGATCTTGTACATAGTGAGCTAGCGTTATCACTGGGCATATGAGACTGAAGAACTGATGTCTCAAGGTGACGGGCGCAGTGTGGTGTCTCACAGAAGTATTCTGGTTCACACAGCATATCTTATGGGCAGACTTTGCGTTTTGCTCGTTCCGACACTTTTATCAAATAAAAAAAAATACTAAGCTTTAATCAACTGCAGGTGATATAACAGGCAATGTAGTATTTGCGCTAATGGATAGAATATCTTTCCTTTTTTTTTTTCAAAAAACAATTTTTATTGTCAGTCAACAATAAAAAAGTTAGTGTCGCTAATATATATTTAAATGATCTGCTGTAAACAATTATTATGTATTTTTGCAACTTTTTGTGGAGATGGTCAGCCTGTAAAACCAAGAAGTTATTGAAGGAACTGGTATCTGCGAGTGGTCATTGCCGCTAGAGGCAAATGGTATTGATATATTCTCACTAAGAAGTCTAATTAATTATTTAGCCGAAAAATGAATCCAGGGTCCACTATGCCATGAGGAATAATCACATATGAATACTTATGACTTATTACAAAAATGTTATTGTAAGTTGATTGTTAAGTAACACTGACTAGCCTGACCATTAATATTGCTACTGTAACTGTTTATAATCTGGCTTTTGTCTTATATCCTACACAAATGACTTTGGTAGCTAATAACTATATAATTTATGTAGAATATAGAGTGGTTACTTTTAAACATTATAAAAAATACTCTTGAATAATACTTAAGCAATAAAATAAAACACATAATTGTTAATTCGTCTTCATTATCATCATTTCAGCCTAACACTAGTCCACTGCTGAACATAGGCCTCCACCATAGATTACTACAAACATTTGTAGCTCTCAGCCGAGTGTATTTTGAGGGGAATTTTGCCATAGTTGCCACGCTTGGCGGGCGGGTTGGCAACCGCAGTTTATTTATTCTGATGTTCAAGGAAGATGCTGCTGCCCATCGTCTGGTTTTAATTTCCCCTCTTTCGACTTTTACGACAACCACGGGATGAGATGGGGTGGGTTTTCAAAAACAAAAACAATCATTATTGACTCGTAAAGCTAGTCAGTCTAATATTATGTTTCTTTAATTAGAATACTAGCACTTTTCCTAACAATTCTAAGTATTCAGCCTGATGAAAAATTGACAACAAAGATACAACTCGCATGTTGTGCAAAAAAAACAGTTGTTTTATTCCATAGTCGGACATATGCGCTGCTTTCTGTTGACGCCGCTCTTTGGTTGGAATAGGTTTTATTGCAACCCTCCCAATGGGTTCTCGCCTTGTCGTGGCGGGGGGGGGGGGGGGGCTTAGTAAGCATGGCTTGGTCACCCACGGTGAAGCTAAGAGGAGCCCACATGTTCGGCATGAGGCATCGGGCGGGCCCGGGGAGGTTGCTCCGAGTGGCCACTCTGGATGCGAACTGGAGGACTGCTGGGGGAGGAGTGAGTCGGCACTGCTTCCCCTGCCTTTCACAGCCGTGATGGAGTCGCGGGGGAAGTGAAGTGTAGGTTCTTAGGACTTCGGCGGGGCCGCACCGTAGATGCAGCGGTGGTGGGGCCGCGAAAGGAGAGGAGTTTCGGTGTGTCGTTGCCTCTCTCCCTATCCTCCGCAGCCGAAATGTGGTTCGCGGCGGAACCACAGACCAGATCCGCTGCCGGAGGTGGGTAGACTGGTGATTTCGAGTGCAAGTCTCCTGGCCCCGTGGCCTCCGCGTGGCGGACTCGGGGGGTTCATTGCGCGCACAAAGGGGGCCGTGCTGGAAGGCGCGTCGTGTGTTCCGGCGCGCCTTACTAGGAAGGAGAGAGGAGAGACGCAGTTTTCTCCCGTGGAGGGGCCGCCGATGGAAGGCGGCCAGCGCCGGTGGGGTCGCGGATGTGTGCGCGAGCGTTCTCGTGGCTCTGCCAACATGCGGCGATGGCGGAGCACCATGGGGTTTGCATGAGGCATTTCCCCATGTAAAAAAAAGGTTTTATTGCAAAGATTATGGCCTAGATTTAGCTTGTATTCGCGAAGTTGAAATATTTGGGAATGGTTTTTCTAGAGGATCTAGTCGAAGCTCGATATTGGAACCAAGAGCTTACAACAGCTAAATCAATAAGATGTGAAATCACCCTTATTCAGCCCACTTCTGAGTACGGTTTCGCGACGGGCAGACTGCCAGCATACGATCCATTAGATCCACGCCTCCTATGTTGTGATTGTAGTTTTTTTATTACTTCATGGCTTCGGCGCCTGTTCTTTTTAGACCATCACTCGCTAATGTCTTCGTTCTCGGCATCGTAGGAAGTTGACATCATTGTTACTCCACTCAAACGTCCCGACTACTAGAGTGGTTTGACAACTAAAGTTGTCTTATCCTCCACCTTTTTTTTTCGAAAAACAAAAAAAAAAAAAACACCCTATGCCTTCTTTAAAAACGTCTCCTCGTTACTAAGCAACATTGAAAAAATTGGGTAAAGCTAATTAGATTAGAATAATACGTAACACTAAACAACAGTAAATGTAAAGTATATAAAAAAATATAGAATCACATGACAGTGAACATTGTAACATATTTTTTCTCTAATTTTAAGAAACATTTTGTTTCTGCATATCAAAATCATATTATTCATTCTAAAACTAGATTATATAACCTTTTTTATGATACCAGTACGTTAATACTACCGAAGTTTATTTATAGCACAAAAACGTAAACAATACACCCACTTGAAGCCTCTCAAGGTTAAAACCGGTCGAGCGGAACGGCTACCGTAATGTAAACAAACGCTCGACAGATGTTTATGTCTTTTGTTTTCATTGTATTGCGATTGTTTTATTTTCTTGAAACACTAATGTACTTAAATTAACTTACTTTAACTCTTATTTGCTTAAATCAAAGTATATATAAGGTCAGATTTATAACCTCATAAAAAAAAAAATGGCTATGTGTTTGCATGTTCATTTTATCGTAATAAAACACATTCCACGTTTGATATTTGTAAACATAATTAGATAATACTCTTGCCGATCATTTTGATATAAAACATGTTACAATTAGTTATTAATAAAACAATACTCACAGTTTTAACGGCACAATCACTTAAAATTCACTCTCACTCACTTTCACTGACTTTAACATTTTTTTCTTAATTATTTTATTACGTAGCAGTAGAATGTTTTATCCACACAAACAAAGGTAATTTATCTTAGAGCCATCTAGTAGCAACATCGTGTATCATTACGAAAGTTGTAATACTTAAAATACGAAAATAGCCGAGCGAGTTGGCGAAGCCACTCTAGTGGCCTGGACGTTTGACTGTTTTTATTTATAAACCACTCTAGTAGCCGGACGGTTGAGTGGTTACTGGTTTGTTGTCCAACCACATTTTAACAGCAAACTTCTTATCCTGTCTAGCTTTCACTTCGCTCGTTCCACGGGGCATCTCACGGAAGTCCTTTTCATAAGTCAATTTATAATCCATAGGGATTCTGTTTTATATGAGTGTACCAATTTTTTATGAATCCTCTCTTGAGCAACTAGTCGAATAATGTTGCAGAGGTAATAATCTATCGTAGTAAGAAAGAATGCCTTAGTACTAATGTATGAGTCAAAAACAAAATCGCTAATGCACCCAAATCAAAACCATGCATGTTTAGGTCCGAAAATTTTGCTTCCCCTTGGTAGATAGCCATGTCACAAACAATTCCTTGAGGTGAAGCGAGGACAAATACTTAGGTGACAAGTATTGGCGCATGTTAACCCCATCCACTAAGTAGAATGATGATCTCGTCAATATACATGTCCAATGAGCGATCTTGCTCGTGGCATCCTTGAAGAACGCGGTCGAATAGCGGTAAATTTTTCCAGATGTTTTCTTTTTTTTGTTCTGGAGTAACGTCACTGTCCTCAACGCATTTTAGTTGTGTCCTTATCGCGTTAAATCTGGAACGTGTCCTTGTATTAGCAATAATTAAAATGTGCCATTTTTTGGACCAGTACCTGTTTATGAGAGGATTTTGAAGGGCTGTAATCATAGTAATTCCTATAATATATACCTTCAATTCTTTCAAATTTAGACCTAGTAGGTTTTTCCCTACTGGATTTTTATTAGTGCAATGCACCATTACTGCCAGGATATCATCATCAATATAGTAACTAAAGAAGAAGTGCCATTCTCAACTACTTTTATCTTTATAGATGTAGGCAGGTTGTATTAAACTTTTCTTTTCTGGCTCTAAGCTATATTGATTGCACTTCTATTACATCCTGAACGACTACGTCTCGCTCCTATTCTAACACCTCGTGAACTTAATGTCGTCAGGAGGTTAAAACATATCGTTTACTTTCTCTATTCAAATTACGCGCGGAAGAAAACAACGCCTTTATGATTTCCAACACTCCAGTCGGTTTTCCGCTTTTCATCTCTATATTTGGCGGTTACAGTTTAATTACATTAGAGTGAAATGTAAAAAAGTACAACGCCTGCCCATAACAAATGTTGTGTTACTCAGAAGATTTCTATACGACACCACATTGAGCTCGTCACCCTGAAAAATCAAGTCATCAGCATATTTTAAGTAAACTGCAGAACATAGGCTTCTACTTCGTTAAGAATCTTTGCTATCGCCACCCTAGGCAGGCGCTTTCGCAATCACAACATCAGCCACTTCGAGCACTAGACGATGAATATGGATTTTTTTTAATGGTAAAGAAAGTGACGAGACGAGCAAATCAGTCATCTAATGGTAAGCGTAACGTCTGACTATTACAACTGCTATATCATCCAAAACATTTCTGGGTGACACCACACTGTACTCATCACCCTGAGACATCAGTTCTTTCCTTTTTTTTGTAGTTGCCCAGTAATTACACCAAAGATCAGTGTCCTTCAAACCGAAACACAATTATGTTTGGCTACTCCTTCACGGTAGAATTACTGAGGAATCCTACCACCAATAAAAATATATTAGATCCGTCATATTTAAAATTTCTACATGTTACATTCGGTGCATAGCTGTGACGTATTGTAAACTAACAGTTCATTTCAGTTCCAAATGATTGTATTGTGCGTTGCTTTATTAGATATGTGTAAGCCAAAAACGTAATTAAATGAAATCTTCAAAATGTCTGATGAAATTATTTATTTTGACGATTCCGCTATGTATTTTGTGCTTCAACGGTTTTGAGAAATTAATATTTAAGTTTTCAAACGCAACACTCAGCTGCAGCTCATTAAGCTATATAATGTTTATTTTTGCATACACAAACACATTTACGAATAATTTCACTTCAAACTTACGCCTTTGATGTCGCTTTGCGCGCGACGGCGTCGGTGTCTTCGGCGGTTTGGATTTAACGCTCCTATAACAATACAAGCTCTCTTCCTTGCCCTTCTTTTGTAGCTTGAAACTCGGAAACATTGCATACGCATCTTTGACACTCAAAATCACACATACACGTATTTCATTCTCGTTTTTCGGGAGCAATAAGCGTGCGCGTACGGTCGCTGCTAACACGATTTTGTGAGTCGTTATTTTATGTGCGCACGCATAATTTAAATTTAGAACGTACCCGCTTAGTTAGTGGTTAGCACCACGTCCGTCAAGCTTTTATATTGAATATTAATATGTGAAGGGAAATATTTGTACTCATTTTTAAGCATATTGCGCGCGCGGAGCAGTGTGAGATTGGGCATAGTTAAAGTTTGTATGGAAAAGAAGTGAGGAATCTAAAATTTGTATAATAATATGTTTTACATACATACATAAGATCACGACTGTATCCCATAAGGGGTAGTCAGAGACTGGGCACTCACTGCAAAAACAGATGACTGCCACAATCCCAGTTTCACCAAAACAATATAATGCACTTGGTGTGATAGGTGGTGAGCCCATCGCTATCATGCGCTGTTGGGTGCACAGTGCAGTTTAATTTCTTAATCGCCTTTTACGAGATCCATTGGATAAGATGGAGTGGTAGTATTCTTTTAACGAGCCGCCACCACACGGCTCTAAATAAAGTATAAATAAGGTAAGGCTATAAATTATTGCCATGCAAAATTATTTAACTTAATACAAAATAAAAAATATAATGTCCGTCTATAATATTTTGAGTAAGATCAAGTTAGTTTATAAACATTCGCGCTACTTTTCACCAACTGCTAATAGGTTTAATAACTACTAAAGTTAAGTCGGGTGTTGTTGTAATTGTTGCCAAAACAGTCCGTAGCCCATTTTTGTCCCTGCGGAAAACGAGACGTGACGGGAGACGAACCAATTCGCCGCCATTTTGGTACCAGTCAAGTTTTTTACTTTCAATTTTGTTCCCACGAGCCAATTCAATTCAATTTTGTGCCCGTACTATACCTTAGTCGCTTACTAAGACAAAGAGGTAGGTGCTATTTTATTCCACCTATGAAAAAGTTATGAAAAACGGTCGAATTTCGAACACAACGCGACCACTAGTATTAGTGGCGATAACATACATAAAGTCACGCCTTGTTTCCATATAAGGGGTAGGCTGAGGCCCCTCACGGAGCCTTCTTTTCTCCAACACATTAAACGAGACTTAACGTGCGTGGAAACACGTCACCGCCATTTCGGTACGATACATAAAAATGTACCTCCCTATTGCGTTTCCACGAGCAGTATAGTGACAGCATTGTATAGTATGGTGTTATTCTGCACGAATAAAGGTTGTCGTACAATGCCTTAGTCGCCTCTTACGACTCCTCGGTAGGAAAAAGGTAGGTCCGTCCGATTCGGCTCGAAGGACCAATGTAACGCCGGTAGCTCAATGGTGAGATAATAAAATAGCGGACTGTATAAATGATGTTGTAATTATAAACTGCACAACGGTTGTCGGTAAGCTACGGTACAAAGTTAATATGCGTGAGTGCTTCTTATGAGGCGTAACAGCTGACTGGCCCGCCGCGACGCCGCTCGGATCAGCCGGTGGATGCGCCGCGTGTCCCCCGCACCTCACGTCCCTCGCCTCGCCTGTGCTGTTGAGTTAGACGACTCAACAGTAGGTGCTATTCTACTTTGAGGCTTAAGAGAATCTACCATCTCATCCCGTGGGTGACGTTATATTCGACAAAGGAAAAAGAAAACCTGGAGATGGGCAGCAACATCTTCCTGTAACATCTGAATAAATAAAGTACGTCTGCCAAGCGTGGCAACTATGGCGAAATCACCCCAAAATTAAACTTACTTTTGTCGCAATGGCCTATGTTAAGCAGTGTACTAGTGACAGGCAGAAATAATGATTATGATGATAAATTTTGGTGTACAATGAAGTTACGTTTAATTATAATTTCTTTAAATTATAACACATAACGGGGCGATATTCGGTCAAAAAATTATTTTATTTCCATAAGTCGTTGACCTCCAAGTATTAATCTGTTTTTGGCAGACCTTGATAAGGGTTAGCTTAAAAATATTCTTGATTTTCTTTTATGTAGTCGTAAGTTTAGTAACATTCTCAGAAACATTGAACATTTAAACACATCTGCTTAAGTATTTCGTTGAGGAACTATTTGTCAATTTATTTTCATAAACTTATGGAAATGGATAGAGATAGGAAGAGCAGTTCAAAGCATGGTAGCCTGCAGCGTGAAGGAATTACGATAAAACAAACTGTGGAATGAACAGAAGTATTTAATTAGCGGGTTTCGAGTCTTTAATTGGCGTGTTTCAAAGGAGTTTAAGGATTAGTAATGAGTTGAAAGTGTACTTTTTCCGAATAAATAGGATAGAAGGCGAATAAGTAAGCACTTTAACCCATTGCGATTTTTAGAAACGTGATCGTATTTACGTGCGCCAAATATAATGAAGAATAAATGGATTGAGAAACGGATTATTATTTCTGTAGGTAATTTCCTCGACGACTCTCGAACTTATTTATTGTAAATGGTTGTTATTGCACGTTTTTGATAGAGTAATATAAGCGGAGAGTACAGTTTAACAACCGGGGCCCGATTTCGGAAGAGGGAATCAGTGGTCATTCTCTGTTTCACAACCTCTTTGTCGCCGCCACACGGGGAGGGATATGTGACAGATTTCCGTAAATCAAATAGAAAAGGAGGGCGCTTTTCTAAAGGAGGATGGCATTATCATATATACATATATTACATAGACATTATTGTCGACCGCGTGGCGTAAGTGGTTAGCGTACCTGACTTCTGCGCCACCGGTCCTGGGTTCGATTCCCAGCCGGAGGCGAAATTTGTGCAAAATCATAAATTGTTGCTTTTCGGGTCTGCAACGCACCCACGATACAGGAGAAAATCCTACTGTGGGGCTTCGTTTAAAAAAAAAAAACAAAATACAAAAAAAAAAATTATCAGCCAGTCACAGTCAGACAGAAATTTTGATTCAGATTGTAACGTCGTTTTAGTAATTAAATACATATTTGGTAGGATTCTTATGCAGGAATCCGTCTAGGTAGGAACCCATGGTACTGCCTGTCAACTAAGCAAACATTACTGTGTTTCCGTTTGATGGGCACTGAGTGCGAGCGTAATCACTGTCCATATGAGACTGCATCATGTATCAACTGATATCTCAGGGTGACGGGGCGCAGTGTGATGTCACACAGAAATGTTCTGTTTTCACTGAATTCGTTTATTAATATATCCAATAAAAATAATATCAGTCGGTGGTTGATTTATGTCTTTCGAAACAACATAGATCATATAATGATTTCTTATATTTACGCGAACACTACACATTTAAATGAAACTAATTTTACGGATTTTATCGCGTTTTATTTTATTATTTATAATCATATATCTTTATATTACTGCTACATTTGCTAAACTATTAAAAAAAAACTATATAATACACAGCGTCTTTATTTACGTGCATATTTGTTTGTAACCTATACTGTAAACAATTTCTTCAAACTAATGCCATGCCGGACAATGAATCTTAATTTGTCTAACATAAATTCGAAATTTAATACATCATTGTAAGCTTGAAATATTTGAAATTGAGTACTAAAAAATAAAAATCTTCTCCTCTTTCCTCAATTTCGCCTTGTCAAAAGTTCTTAAAAGGTTCAGTCACGAACTTAAGACTATATAGGTTGCCAATACTTTGCTATTCGTTCCGTCACGTACCGAAAAAATGTAGACACTTTGCTCAGTTAATTCAAACAATGGAAAGTAACTGTAGTAATAAGTTGAGAGTTGAGTCACACTGTGTATAGGAAAAAGACCCATACAAATAGGTACTTAAACGGTGAAACTCACCACCATCCTTCACAGCTAGCTACCGTGGGCAAATCTTTGTTTCAGAGAGCACAAGGGATCGGTGACAGTAAACACCTGGCCGCCGAGCTTCAGCATGTCAAGCAAGTTTTGCAAGACAACAAGCTTCGGGTTCCGCGCCTTCGTCGCAGTGACCGAGTGAAGCCGGCCACAGTCGAGCGTGTACCTGCAGTCCTACCATATGTCAGAGGAGTCACGGACAAGATTGGCTATATCTTGAAGCGGGCTTCCATAAGAACATTTTTCAAGCCGCCTAAGAAGATAAGTCAGTTTTTACCATCTGTCAAGTGTAACATCCCTCTATAAGATGCAGGAGTATACAAGCTGGATTGTGAATGTGGTCTCTCTTACATAGGGCAAACAAAAAGATCAGTTAAAACCCGCGTAAAAGAACATATAGCTGACGTGAAGCATCGTCGCTCTAGGAAGTCTGCAGTCTGTGACCATGTTCTGGATCATCCCAACCATTACATCAGATTTGATAAACCACAAATCCTCGCAAAAGAACACCGATTCCTACCAAGGATGATTCGCGAGGCTATTGAAATTAAAAAACATCCTAATTTTAATAGAGAAGATGGTTGGGTATTACCACCAGCTTGGGATCCTATAATTAATAAAATTAAATCAAAAACCAAGCATACCACTGCAAGACTTCAAGACACAGTAAGCTCTTTCTGCGTAGATCGGACAACGAATAATAATAAAAAGCTGAAGGTACTCCGGGTTAACTATGACATCGGGACATCTGTCACCTCAGTCCGCCCGTGACCATGGGTGCTGTAAAGCACTCGAAACGTCGGGTTTCATTTAAATGTGTAGTAATAAGATTGTGAATTTATATCTCACTTTATAGCTATGTAAGCTATAAGTTAGAACAAAGAGATCAGCTTTAAGTTCATATGTACATGGCTACATAAGTGCCAATATGTACTTAAACTTAATTAACTAATGAAATCGTAAGCTATAAGTTAGAACAAAGAGATGAGCTTTAAGTTCATATGTACATGGCTACATAAGTGCCAATATGTACTTAAACTTAATTAACTAATGAAATCGTAAGCTATAAGTTAGAACAAAGAGATAAGCTTTAAGTTCATATGTACAAGGCTACATAAGTGCTAATATGTACTTAAACTTAATTAACTAATGAAATCGTAAGCTATAAGTTAGAACAAAGAGATAAGCTTTAAGTTCATATGTACAAGGCTACATAAGTGCCAATATGTACTTAAACTTAATTAACTAATGAAATCGTAGTGTTACGATGTAACAAGGTTCTAAAATATAAAATGAAAAACATAAATTCATTACATACAAACAAACAAAATAACTAGTTGTTATAACGAATGGAAACCGCGCGCTTTAACTAGTGATAGCATCGTAATGTCCATATAAGGTATTCTTTGGTACCGGAAGTCGGATTCTTTCTAGAACATCTAATAACAAACGCCCACAACATGGAACGATCTAGAAGAAATACAATAGCGAACAACGGGTAAACTACTCGAAAATGATTCCATTTCGCCCGGTTCGATTATTGCTATCTCAGTAGCACAAGAAAGTTCTAGAATATAAACAATAGTTTAGGGCGTGACTTCCTTCGGTTGAACCTTTCCTTCCATATATCCATCTCGTCTCATTCGAAGGTTCTAGAAATCTGAGAGTACCTATTTGCGCCTCAGGGAGGAGGTAGGCCGTCCCGATATAAAAACGAATTCGCGCAGGTAGAAACACTTTTCGACGCCAGAGAGTTCGCACGACAACTGTACGTAATCCATATTCATAATTATTTGTTCTCATTTTGAAAAGCAGCAAAATCAATGCTATACTAAAACAAGAAGAAAATATAAAGCAGATTGCATCAATTTCAATAGGTTTGGTTGCTGTTAATTGCTTTTTCGTGTCTGGGTTAATTCGATTTCTTCAACCTCTTAATAGAATAAAAATTGCTATGGCTATATATATTTCATAATAGTGGTTAACAACGCGGCGAAATGTGACGGGAGTATCTTGAATTTAGTAAATTATAACCCTAACTTTTTATAATTCCGATAAGTTATTAAATATGTTCATGCACAATAAAGTTTGAGTACTTTCAGTAATATGGTTATATTTCTTCTAAATAAATATCCGTGCAAACGCACATTAATGTTAAATTGTCATTATGTATATAATGGACAAAATATACCTTGGCTTAAATTGTAATACAAAGCCTGTTCAATCCACAAACATGCTTGCTGTCCACTGCCAAATTATATGATATGATAATGTAATTGTTGTTGTATTAACAGCTAATTCACATACCACATCATAGTGCTCTAAACTTTGTATCTGTTGAATATATCATTCAGCGTTTCAGTTATTATTTAAAACATTGTTCGTTAGATTGTAAAAAACATAATTTCACATTGTCACTGCTGCAATTATTATATTTGCACTAAAATATTAGTATTGAATAGTATCAGACCAATTTAATGTAATACTGTATATTACAATTGTGGATATAATTTAAATTAATAATCTGTTATAGACATAAGTTTAAATTATGATTCCCTTGTAATGTTAATGTTTTGCTAATATTAACCAGATAAAAATAACAAGCTAAAGATAGCCATTTATTACATTCCCATTATTAATAGAATGACGGTAGTTGCGTATAAGTAAAATGTTGTCCTTCTTTTGTACCTCATAGCGTAGTCGAATGGTGATTGTCCGACATGTAAACAGTTTGGGATTTGATTCTGGGTTGGGTAAATATATTTCCTTTATTTGATTTCATTAAATTATTTTTTAACTGGACCTAAATGTCGCCATTCCATTCCGGATATTTTGTAATTGCTTCGCGAAAGATGCCGACGCCCACTCCTGGTCTCACCTAGTGCCTGGGTATCGGATCTTTCGCGCTTCAAGTGTGATTTCGACGCGTTCCAGGAGACTGGGGGTCCACCGTACGGATAGCAAACTACAGCCTGCTCGCCCACCGTACGGATTGTAAACTACGGGTTGCATGTCCACCACACAGATTCTGAACTACGAGCTGCACAGATCGGACAGTCCTTAGATAAGTTCCCAGCGCACATAGGTTGTTAAAGACAGAAGACTCCCCTGTGCTTAGAATCCACACCCCGGTGTAGTTATATCTAGAAACTTAGAGATTATTTTAATTTAATATAATTTTCTTTGATTTGAGATATTCATTTCTTTAAAATATAATAAATAATTGTAACATTTTTGTTGTGTTTAATTGTACCCGCCGTCAGGCGGCCGTAACAGTAGGCTATAAGTTAGAACAAAGAGATGAGCTTTAAGTTCATATGTCCATGGCTACATAAGTGCCAATATGTACTTAAACTTAATTAACTAATGAAATCGTAAGCTATAAGTTAGAACAAAGAGATGAGCTTTAAGTTCATATGTACATGGCTACATAAGTGCCAATATGTACTTAAACTTAATTAACTAATGAAATCGTAAGCTATAAGTTAGAACAAAGAGATGAGCTTTAAGTTCATATGTACATGGCTACATAAGTGCCAATACTTACTTAACTGTCTAATGAAATACGATTTACGTGGGCAATTCTTTTAAAACGATTAATGTTTGGGATTTATCAAAGTGACAAATACGTACATTATGAAATAAACCTCTGCTTTTCGTGGAGCTCAGCACTAATAAATAAATAAAGCTTTTAAGTTTATTTACGGGGATTTAAATAATATTACTACGCCGCTCTTAGTCTGCTTTAAGGGCGGAATTAGTTTCTTTGTAATACTAACTAACAAAAAATCATGATTTTCAGCAAAAATGCATGTATTTATCTGAAAGGCCAACATTAACATCTAGTTTTTTGCAATTAACGATGTTAGCATTCGCTGCTAATTAAATTTTTATGCAGCAGAAATGAAATAGAAATTATAACCGGTGGTATAAAATTGAATAAGGAAAATATAGACGATGTTTATTTATATATATTTAGATATATATTTATTTAAAATCTTGTATATTATGAATATTGAAATAAAGTGGTATGAGTCATTAAAGTATAGAAATAACTGTCCTTCTCGCCGACTTTTGCTACCTGCAACTTCCGAATACAATGGAAAGCTATCATGCACATAGGCACGCACTGATCCAAAACTGCCGGCACCTTATGTAACGCTCATGTCATTAGAACAGAGGAAGGCTTTAATGGATGGTAAGCGATACGGAGACAACCTCAACACAGCCAGACCAGGTAGACGAAAATAAATGTTTTTGCGCAAATGTTAGCTCCGGCTGAGATTCGTACCTAGGATAGGCGTAGTAGTCAGAATTTCTCTGACCACTAGGATACACGGTCATTGAATAAGTCTTCTTTGTGGTAATACAAATCGTATCTATTAATATTACAATGCCAATATTGTATTACGCTGTAGACAAAGTTCCAGGCGGATTGTAAAGATATCTCCGAAATTCTAACAGAAAGGTTTCCCACAGTAATGAAAAGCATATAACGCAAATTAATGCTAAGCATTGATTGTAGATAGATAGACAATGTTGGGCAAATTTAATTTCGCTATAAACTATCAAAATACAAACAACCTGATGCCCGCGACTCCATCCGCGTAGATATAGGTTTTTAAATATCCCTTGGGAAGTATTTGATTTTCTGTGATAAAAAGTAACCTGCCGTCCATCTCCAGGATGCAAGCTACCTCTGTGCTAAATTTTGTCAAAATCAGTTCAGTGGTTGATTCGTGAAAAAGTAATAAACAGACAAAAGGACAGAGAGAGTTACTTTCGCATTTTTTTATAGTATGGAAGTATACCGTTCTCAACATAAGCACGAAATGTTGGGTTGTGTATGGACAATTTGATTACCTTGAGGGATAGACCCGAACGGTTCACCGACATAAGCCTGAAAGTCTTTGTCACCTTACAGTCGCTCTACCATCTGTGGAACTTCTTCAAGTTTAAACCAAGCTAAGGCTTGTATAGTTCATACAACATTACATAGTTCGTAGAGAGATATTTGGCGCGTGTTCAGGCCAGTCGTGATCAAATATAGTCTGATCGGAAGGCCATGGTACAGCGTATGAATTTTAAATTCTCCTGCTGGGGCAAAACCAATCTTGAGAGATACCAATCATATTCTCCGCCAAAAGAAGCCCGTTCACCTCGGCTCCTACTTTTCAGAATTTATTTCTGGAGTATACCGACCGATTTCAGTTATTAGAAGACGAGATCTCGTCGAACCTTATCCTTGGGAATCCCTCATTTAGCCTAAGGCGGAAGCGGGCTGCAAAGAAGTTAGGAGTCCTTGCAAAAGTGCGAAGGTCTTTTCTCCGGGACAGCTTTTAACCCTGTATAAAGCTCAGGTCCGGTCGGCTGTAGGGTACTGCTGCCGCATATGGACTGGAGCTCCTAAATATCAACAGCAGCCTTGGACTCAGTGGAGAGACGAGCCAAGCGACTAATCGGTGACCTGACTTAATTACTACCAATTTTCTGAGTCTCAAACACAGGCGTAGGGTGGCTAGTGTTCTACAGGTTACATTTTGGAGAGTGGGCGAAGGAATTACACGAATTAATTTCAACTTTCCTATCATCGGACAACAAGACGCACGACAGGTTTCCATCCCTTTGTTGTGAATATACCTTGCATTCGGACAAAGACTTTTGCTTCGTTGTTCCTAATGCGTACAGCAAAAGACTGTAAAAATTTGCCTGAATCAGTCTTCCCGTCCGATTACACTATAGGTTTCTTCAAGAAAAGAGTGAATAGGCTTCTTCTAAGATAGTTCGTTTACGTTCGTGACGCTTAACTGCGATATCGTAGTTAAGCAGCTAGCGTTTAAAAAAATTGTTATCTGAAATACCCATCATCGATAACGACCCTGATTTTTATTGAGTATTTGCGAAATAGCTATAGTTTTTTCTTTATTACTGCATTAGGTATGCCTCCAATATTAGCAAGTACGACTTTTTGAAGTCACGCCAGTAGGCAGAGACCACACTCGTAGGTCACTTTTTGCCCCCACATTGCATTGCATATTATGGAATTAAACTTCTCGAATAAAAGCGATCCGTATTGGGCGGATGATATTGCCAAGGATAATGGTGGCTACCCGGTCAGATCGAGTGGTCTCTGTGGTGGAGATGTTGTGTATATATTTCGCATCCCAGAAACTTTCATAGCGCGATTATGGAATGTATGAGATATTTCTTGAACATCTCCTGTGGCAAAATAGATGTCGCTACACGTACAATACTGTAGTCATCTCTTACGACATCTCGGTTGGAAAGAGCTATTCTACTCTGCCGGACACCTATCGACCGCTTTGTTCTCAATAAATCAATATACTCTTTATTGTACACCAATTCAGAAATCAAAACGAAGTACTATATTTTAGTTTTCTCTTTAACTCATGACACGAGTCCTTTATTCCCCCTTCTAAGTACAAGATTACAATTCCACAACAATTGATCCAAATTGCCTGCGTTGCTAACTCTTATACCGTTCAGAGTAAAAAAAAAATAAGCTCTTTGCCCGAAAATTAAGAATAAAAAAATCAAGTCCTGCTTTTATTGTTAGTCTTTGTTATGCTGTTCTTTATGTAAATATAGAAATGCCTCTATTTTTTTGTGACACCACACTGCGCCCGTCACCGTGAGACATCAGTTCTTAAGTCTCATATGCCCAGTGATTACACTAGCTCTTAGTGCTCTTGAGAAACAAGGTAATATTTGCACACTACTGCTTCACGGCAGAATAACTGACCTGAGGTGGAACGTACCTAGACGGATTCCTGCATAGGAATCCCACCAAAACTCCTAATTCCGAATTTTATCATATATATTTAAATTTAAGCGAATAGGCGTTTTTCATATCCGTCGTGGAGAATAAATCAGATCAAGTTGATATATGTGGAAATAAAATACGTTTTCATACACTAAAGCACTCTCGAACGTTTTCAAGAAGTGTAGAAAATAAACTGAAATAATCGTATGTGATTCACTCCGGAAACTGAACAGGATAGAAATAGCTTCCAAGAATAATAAAGAACAGCTATTTTACATACCACGTTGACGTGTCAATGGAAATTTTTAAAGATGAAGGCAATTAATACGCAGAAATATAAATGATTAATTTCCGTGTCACATTATTGCAAGAAATTTGCATCTACGTTAAACTTTTATCTATTTAAGAAATATGAAAAAAATCGAAACAATGATAATGACGGTCTATAGGCTATCCGACCGCATATTTAAAATTATAGCATCAAGTAAGAGTTCAATTCTGACGTCGTCTTGTGCTTTATATAAATGAAAAAAAATGTCGTTTGTTATTTGTATTAAAAAAAATTCCTGAACCCATAAACAATTAAGTTAATGGATATAATGTTAAAACGTAAATCCGTAAAAGTTGTTGTGTGTGTAATATTCGCGAAAATATAAGAAATCATTATGTAATCGTATAAATAAAAAAATAAAAGTTTCTACATATTTTACAGATAAAAGATCTGTGAATATATGTCATCATCATATCAGCCTGTCTTAGTCCACTGTAGAACATAGGCGTCCCCAAAGACGTATTTGACTTTAAACTTCAGTCGATTTCTGACTGTCTGAGCTATCTTTATTAGAGGTATGTGGTCTGTCCTTCTATAACTTAGGAAATTATAAATATTTAATACGTATAGATTGTTTTAGTTCTATTAAGCGTTTACGCATAAGGTTTTACAGTAATCTCCTTATGACAAGTTGATTAACCTCCTAAAACTTTTTATAAATAAGACCGTAGCGTATAGAAATTGTATTTTCAATACAAGAAGTTCAGTTTTATAATAAAACCGCTTCAAGTAAATAAAAGGTAACGTCTATGATAGTTAGCCAATTATTTAGAAGATTTATTTTGCTAATGAGGTAGCCTCATGGTTTAAAGATACTTTCAAGATAATTGACACTGCACACCGAGACTAGAAGTGCCCCAACTTCTTTAATGATCGGCTATTAGTTTGAATATTAATGAACTTTTAAAAAAATCGTCGATTTACGCAGAGGGTTTACCTATATGGAACCACGACTACAAATCTGTTGATGAATTCATTGCCATATGTTTTCTTTTATTTACGCGTACTACATATTTAGATAAAAGGCAAACGAGCTAGCGGCTCTTCTGATGGTAAGTGATCACCAGATGCATATATCGCACCAAAAATAATAATTAAAAGCTAAAGGTACCCCGGGATAACTATGACATCAGAATATCTATCACCTCAGTCCTCCCGTGACCATTGGTACTGTAAAGCGCTCGAAACGGTGGGTTATAAATAGTTGAAAATTAAACGCGTTAAAATTCGTGAAAATTAACTTTATTTAAATATCATTGCTGTCTGATTACATACATACATACATAAGATCACGACTGTATCCCATAAGGGGTAGTCAGAGACTGGGCACTCACTGCAAAAGCAGATGACTGCCACAATACACGTTTCACCAAAACAATATACTGCACTTGGTGTGATAGGTGGTGAGCCCATCGCCACCATGCGCTATTTGGTGCACAGTGCAGTTTTATTCCTTACTCGCCTTTTACGAGATCCATTAGACGAGATGGAGTGGCAGGTATTCTTTTAACGAGCCGCCACCACACGGCTATCTGATTAGCGATCCAGTATATTGATAATTTTATTTTCATTAATAACGAAAGTTATTTGAGTACAGTCTTGCAATAGTTATTTTGTGCCATTCCAAAGCGTTACTAAAAACTTTTATGTAATCGTGAACTATGAGGGTAGTTGCTGTGCCTCATATGACTATTATGTGGCGACGCTAGGCCGTAGTTAAGAGTGTACCTATAATCTACCTTACGTACTAGTGCAGTCCATTTCCCACCTACGGTAGAATTTCTAGTAATGATATTCCTATATAAAGATTTTTTGGCTAAAAATCAGCGCTGTGTGTGACCATTCTTACACAGTACATGCTGAGCCAACACCTTTTCGACACAGAACTATTTTCATATTCAACTGTATAATGTTCTTTTGCCGAATAAATGTTTTTTTCTATTCTATTCTATTCTATTCCATTCTATAGTTGCGCCTAACAGACATGCTGCGTTTCTTGTCGTTGTCATATGATTCTCAAAATTTAAATTTTTATTAGAAAATTGCTTCTCTAATAATGTTTCTGCTAGCATGTTGTGAACACCCGCTTGCTCAATTTAATGACGGATTCCGTCGACGATTCCTTTTTTCAAGAAAACAATATTACGCAATCTAAGAGATGAGTGTATTCGAAATATTAAAAAATAATTTGTCTGACTTTTAATTGTAATTTCTTTGGTATCTTAGTTTTTATTGTTCCTTTAGACTATATTATTATTACTGTTTTGATTGTACCACTGCTTTATTTAGTTTAATTTATATTTTAATTTAGGCAAATAAATTCAGTCAAGTTAGTAATCTTACTCTTTTATATAACCATTTTGAGGCTGCCATAAATATGTTTTACTTTTAAATTTTGATTCATAAATGTAATTTTTCAATGTGCTATTGTAATAACCTCTGGCTGTCCTTAAATAAATAGATATATAAAATAAAAAGACGCGTGGTAAGTAGTGTAATAGGTTGTTGTAATGCCGCAGGCCAACATAGGTATGTGTAAATATTAAATATATTATGCTTAAGTTATACAATACCATGATATCATAAACACTTATAAATATTTGGACATTTTCAATAAAGTTTTTGTTTTTTTGGCGAATAAAAAGTGATATAATAAATATAATATATAAATAATTTAAATCTGTATTGTACGCGCGCGCGCGTGTGTGTGCGTGTGCGTGTGCGTGTGCGTGTGCGTGTGCTTGTGCGTGTGCGTGTGCGTGTGCGTGTGCGTGTGCGTGTGCGTGTGCGTGTGCGTGTGCGTGTGCGTGTGCGTGTGCGTGTGCGTGTGCGTGTGTGTTCGTGTGCGTGTGCGTGCGCGCGCGCGCGCTCGTGTGTGTCTGTGTGTGGCCATACAGATGCAAATTATGAAATCTAATAAAGATTACAATTTCTCAAAAGCAAATATAATATCTATAATGCATATAAACTATGATATGAATATGAAATAATATGATATGAATTGTTCACTTTATTACAGTTTTTTAATTTTAAATATTGCCGAATTTGCCGGACTGTTTTTACCACATAAACGTCGGTCCACTCGGCTCATAGTTTCATTTCAAGTTCCGTGGACTCTGATGTGCCTTCCCCCGTAATAACTTTCTTAGAGTTAATTAAAGTTGTCTTTGGGAATTTAAATCGGTGATTTACTAGGCTCGTATACGAAGTACTTAAGTTTTGAAATTAATTCTACAAGTTAAGACGTACTACATAAAAGGGGCCAATTGTAGTGTGAAAAAATTACAAATTTATTATCCACTTGTTACGCCCCGCGGTTTCACACGCGTAAAAAAAGCCGATCCCAATCGATATATATATTTCCCTATTTGAATCAGATTTTGGGGTTTTAATTTTTCGCGCGGTACCCTTTTTATTATTCTAAAATTATATATTAAATAATATACTTTGATACGTTTTGAGTAAATAACTGTTATTTTGTAGTAGCGGCCTAAGAGAATCTATCACCCCATCTCATCCCGAGGTTGTCGTAAAAGTCGACAGAGGGAAAATGAAAAGCAGGAGATGGGCAGCATCTCCTGAAACATCTGACTAAATAAACTGCGGTTGCCAACCCGCCTGCCAACTGTGGCAACTACGGCAAAACCTCTAAAATGAGAGCTACAAACTTTTGTGGCTGTCTATGGGGGCCTCCCCCCTTTGTTCAGCAGTGGACTTGTGATAGGCTGAAACGACGACGACAATTTTGTTGTTACAAACAGACGCTTCAATTTTATTTATTTGTATACATTATTATGTATGTATATATTAATACATCCAGGTTGAAAATTTAAATTTCTGTATGAATTTTCTCCTCGCAGGCATGTCTAAACTGGTGGTAGGATTCCTATGCAGGAATCCATCTAGGTAGGTACCACCCCTGGGCCAGTCTGCCGTGAAACAGTACTGTGCAAGCATTACTGTGTTTCTGTTTGAAGTGTGTCTTTTTGAAGACATGTCTAAACTGGTGGTAGGATTCCTATGCAGGAATCCATCTAGGTAGGTACCACCCCTGGGCCAGTCTGCCGTGAAACAGTACTGTGCAAGCATTACTGTGTTTCTGTTTGAAGGGCACTGAGAGCTAGCGTAATCACTAGCTAGCATATGAGACTTAAGAACTTATGCCTCAAGGTAATGGGCACAGTGTGGTGTCACACAGAAATTTCCTGGGTGACACAGCATTTGTTATGGGCCGACGTTGCACTTACCATCAGGTGAACGTTTTGCTCATTTCATCACCTTATACAATAATAAAAAAATGTATTAGCCTGAAAGGAAAATTTTGTAATAAAACGATTTTAAAAATTTAGTAATGAAGCTTTTGGTAAAAAAGATTTGATAATTTTTGTATTAAATTTACGAGGTAGCGTACAGGAAACCGGTCAAAATAAATAATCATACTTTACGCGGAAATAATAAGGGACAATACAGAAAGAAACGACTAATCATCATGATAAATACTGCTGTTTTATGTTAGATGAATCTTCTTTGTAATTAGTTATGCGTATTTTTTGTGTTTATAGTCATATCTTTATGATATTGTTTAATATAAATTTAAAAATTAAATAAAACACATGTTGATCGTAACCAGGATTGTCAAATTTTTATCTATTAATTAGTTAACAATGTCAAAATATCTAACAACAACAGAAGATATTGGAATGAAGGCGATTTTAAAAGAGATAAAGGCCTCGAGACTTTTACTAGCGGTAGGATTACTATGCAGGAATCCATCTAGGTAGGATACCACCCCAGGGCCGGTCATTCTGCCGTTAAGCAGTAGTAGGCAAACTTTTCTGTGTTTCGGTTTGAAGGGCAGTGAGAGCTAGCGTAATCATTACGCATATGAGACTTAAGAATTGATGTCTGAGGGTGACGAGCGCAGTGGTTGCGTCACAATGAAATGTCCTGGGACTTTGCGGAAATCCATTATAGTGCTCTTCAAAACTAGGTAATACACACCATTTTACATTTTGCATGCGGATCTTAGCAAATTAACTTTCTTTCCTTTACGACATAGCATTTGTTATTAGGCAGACGTCGCACATACCACTAAGGTGAAGAACATACCACATAACATGAGCTAAACCTCACAAGTCACGTCTTACAATAGTTGATGCTTATTCTTGATTCTTATTCAAATATTTCTTTTATTCGATAAAATGATCAAACGAGGAAAACGTTCACCTGATGGTAAGTGCAACGTCTGCCCATAGCAAAGCCGTGTCAGCCAGAACATTTCTGTGTGACACCACACTGCGCCCGTCACCCTGAGACATCAGTACTTAAGTCTCACTATGCCCAGTGATTACACTAGCTCACAGTGGTCTGAAACCGAAGCACAGTAATGTTTGCATACTATTGCTTAACGGCAGAATAACTGGCCTGGGGTGGTACGGATTCCTGCATAGGAATTCTACAACCAGTGAAAATGTCATTTTAGTTCATAAGATATGATTATGAATATACTGCATTTAATAAATGCCTACTCTGTCGTGAGTCCTGGATGTGTAATTATCGGTTTTCGGGTCTGGATGTTATCGTACACTGATCCGACATCTTTGACCTTTCAATTGGTCTTATCGCGTAAGGCATTACATCGGGTTCCGAAAAGGAAATATAAGTGTATACATCCTGCAGCAGTGACATCATGTTTACTTTATGAATAGATTTAGGCATTACTCGGAAATCCACATTAAATTAACATTAAAGGAGAAAATGCCAATATGGCGACCATTTAACTCGTTGAACCGATAACGATACGATTCTACTGGTGGTACACTTCTTATGCAAGAATCCGTCTAAGTAGGTACCACCGCAAGGGCAGTTATTCTGTCCTTACTACTGCTTAAGAGCAGAATAACTGGTGTGTTACTTGTGGTAGGATTCTTATGCAGTACACTTAAGAGATTATGTGTCAGGGGGACAGACGCAGTGTAGTGTCACACAGAAATTTTATAGATAAATGCAGTAATGTATGTTGAGTCTGTCTATAGGGGAGGGTTATGTTCGGCAGTAGATTTATTATAGGCTGAAATGGTAGAGAAAAATAATGTTAATTTGTGAAAATCCACCTCAACCGCACCGCCCACCTTCTTTCAGTCTAATATCACGCCGGTCGACGATGATGACGATACCGTCACTAAAAGTCACATTTTTTTTTAGTTCATGTGATGAAACGTGCAAATCGTTCACCTGATGGTAAGTGCAACACAGTACCTTTCAAACCGAAATACGGTAATGTTTGCATACTACGGCTTCACGGCAGAATAACTGGCCCTGGGGTGGTACCTACCTAGACGGATTCCTACCCGAAAACTTGTATACTAGATCACAGCTACTTTTAAACAAAAATATACCAGGATTTTTCTTATAAAAACTACAACATGTTAGCCTGCTTTACATTACCCTGAAGCATTATGAGAAAGTTGCAATTTATTCACCAAAACGTTTAAAGTAAGGCACCAAATGGATCGTAAAAATGAAAAAGTTTTACATCGCTAAAATATTGTACAAACAAATTACAACTCTGTTATAACGCTTTGCTATAAAATGAAGCGGGCAAAGCCGGAGGCAATTGCTGCTATAATAGAGGAATAAACATTCCAAGTGAGGGCTGCTAGCCTTACATTAATGTACTGAACTATATTACGCTAAACTTTTGATCTCAAGTACTTCCCTTTAAGTATTTTAGTTTGGTGAATACATCGCAATATTTTTAATGTGATAACTCAGCGATTTGTGCATCGTACTAAATAATTTAAAAAAGAATTCGTTGGACCAGCCTTAAAACAACTGACCCGATTTAACCAAAGCGACACATTTTAGTTCACAGCCAGATTATGGTATCTGTGCAATATAAAGTACAGCGTTACAACTTCTCTTAAAGTTTCCGTGTCAATTTAAGTCTCAGTTATATCAACATCTAGACCAAAAAGCTTGGGCTTGGGCTTGGGCTGGGATCTGAGCCCTTCAGCAGATATGTACACTGAGTGAGTCACTGAATTCCCTAATTACTTATCTTATGAAGTTTACGTTTCTTAAATATGATTTCAAAAATAGAAACTGTTCAAGAAACAAAAACTGGAATTTTAACGTTTGTTAAAATTAAATATTTCCAACATTACTTGAAGAAATTTTTAAATGGGGTATAATTGGTGGCTCGATTTGAGTAGTAACTAAACAATTATCTTCTCTTCTGTATAGCCCACAGGTATTTGTTTCATTTCTGGGTGTATTTGTGCTTGTGCAAATTTAGTTTGTAAAACTTACCCACGGTACAGGAGATATCATAGTGCAGTGCATTATTTTTTTAATTTAAAAAAATGATCTAAAGTGATATTCGCAAAGTATGCATCAGTAAACAGTCATCAAAGTATAAACAATCCTAATCAGCAAAGAAATACCCGCGAGCATTTTGAAAATGAAACGACCATTTCATACAAAAACATTTCATCCAATCGGTCGTAAAGTACAAAACTTGATTCTTTCATATAAGTTATCACCATAAACGCAAGAGAGCCTATTCCTGATACTACACTCTACAAAAATAACGATGCCGTCGAGTCAAATAAAAATGTACTCTGTAGTTCAATATTAGAAACGAAAGCGAAACCAATTGTAGCGTTGGGTGACGATTTTATCATTCAAGTACGTAAAAGGCTGTTGCCGGAAAATGATGTAAAATTGTTCCACCTCTTCATGGTTTTTGATTTTTTTCTCGAAAACAACATTTGCTTTGCCGGAAACAATAAAAACCTTAAAGAAATAAAATAAATCTGTGTGAATTATGTTGTTTTTTTTTATAACAGAAAATATTTATAATTTTTGTGTTCACCTAAATCCTATCATCAGTATTGATTAATACAATACAAGCATATTTCCCATCATGGGAAATATCGCGCTCGCCTTAAATTTCAAAGTACTCACATGTCCTGAGTTAGTTCAGTGGGGGCACCTTTAGAATTGTTCCGCAATTTTAAGTGATATCAACAACATAACTTGATGCTGGAAGCTAACTTTATCGTATTAACATTTACATCTTTATCAATAAACTTTTAAAAAGTAAGGTTCAACTCTATGGAATCTGACGTTTCCATTAACTCGGTTTTATGTACCGTCAACCACCAGTCTTGCAATTTGCAGCGTCATGCAGAAACTTCATGTTCGTATATTATGAGATATATCTAGATATATCTATATATCTTTTACTTCTTTACGTCAATGCCGTAAAATTAATTTAGAGCCCATAAGTTTATATTTATAAAGAGAAATTTTAATGAGAGGATTAGTGTTTTACTGGTGGTAGGATTCTTATGCAGGAATCCGTCTAGGTAGATACCACCTCAGGGCCAGTTATTCTGCCGTCAAGCATTAGTGTGCAAACATTACTGTGTTGCACTGTACTACACTGTGAGCTAGCGTAATCACTGGGCATTTGAGACTTAAGAACTGATGACTCAGGGTGACGGGCGCAGTGCGGTGTCACACAGAAATATTCTGGGTGACACAGCATGTGTTGTGGGCGGACGTTGCACTTACCATCAGGTGAACGTTTTGCTCGTTTCGTCACATTGTACATGAAAAAAAAAGGTTAATGCCTAAAGAGCTTGTTATAAGCCAAGTGCTATTTAATTTTAATTTAAAATGCACCAATGATTACGGAAATTCTTGACAATTCAGTATTCAGTGTCCAAAATTATAAGTGACAGAGTAGGCTTATTCATCGTAGCAACTATTCATTTGTACGAGTATGAAATATATGAAGGATAGTTTTTCATAGCGAAAACAAACATCCGTAACTTGTATCTACACTCTCCATTTCCTTCTTCGCTAAAACGTTTACATAAACCTGATTTATACGTGTAACACGAAGAACCAGCCAAGTTTCTTTAGTTCAATGTGGCGCACATTTACATAATATATTTCGCATGTAATATATTATGTTATGCTCACCAAAGAGCGTCATATGTTACGCTGTGATACAGGCGCCTCATAGAAGCAACGCTTATTTTTGTAGCCGAAATGAAGGTATATTTCCGGACGAATAAACCGCAAAGAAAGAAAATATGAATAGTCGCTGTTTTTCCAAAAAAACCAAATCCGTGTTTTGAATCACGAACAAAGCTTACGCAAAACTTTAAAGATATGGATGATATGCTAAGGCATGTTTCAATATCAAATATATTTTTTTTTTATTTATCAAATATATCATATATCAGACTGCGCCCTGACTGGGTGTCCTGAGATATCAGTAAGTCTCATATGCATATTGATTAGACTAGATTGCCTTGATGTAAATTTACATTGCCTACCACATGTAAATATTTGACCATAACTTTATACCAGTATTATAATATCCAGTTCTGTCTCGGACTACTAATAGATCAATATCATTTACAATGAAAATTTCGGAAGTATATTTATGGTACAAACGTTGCATTTACTATAAGTAAACTTTAAGCTGGTCTCGGCAGTTTCTTCCATAATAGCCATAAATTTAACATTACTACGTTTATTTTCTTGCATTCAAATTAAATTTTAAAAAGTTAAATGTTGTTATGTTACAAAAAGTACACAGATGTGGTAGAGATTTTTTGTAAAATTTCTTGATATAATTCATAACTTTTCACATAAATTTGTGAAATATTGATGATATAATTCGTTTTTATCACCGAATTCTTTACACTACGCGAATATTATACAACGAGCGATACTCAATTTTGAGAAAATGGCAAACTTATCAAGAAATGGAAAAAATATAGTTGTACATCATTATTAAAAAGTTATTATGCTCGTTTCACGAACGCTTTCGCGAATTATTATACTTCAGCTAAATCGTTTTTTTTTCCTATAACATTTTTTTATTCCTTGTACATGAGAAACTCCTAAAACCATTATAAAAGAAATTATTTCCGTGCTCTCAAGATTCCGTGCCAAAACTTTCACAATACTCAAGTCGTTATTTTTTACGCGAAAGGCATTATTGGCTTGAGTACATTTAATTGCATTAATTCTTGCAGTTGCCCCTATTACAATTTCAGTTTGGTTTTTATTATCAAATAATTTTTCTCGAACTACTATTATGGTCATTTTATTATTTACATAGTCATTAATTTGTTTTTCGTCAACTTGTGGTTATCTGGTTCTCTGGTCCAACTTAGGAAGGTCCTGTCCTGTTCAATTTGATGATACTCGCGAGATGTTCCAATTTTAGTAGCAGTAAGACTATGGAAAATGCCTACTGAAAACATGCTAGTCCGATAATACATAGACCGGTAAGGTACATCATTGTATAAGATGCGAAGTGCCTGGTACTCCGATCACCAAGCGTGAAGAACTGCTGGTGGGATTCCTATGCAAAATCTGTCTAGGTCGGTACTACCACAAGGCCTGTTATTCTGCTGTGAAACAGTGGTGTGCAAACATCACTGTGTTTCGGTCTGAAGGGCGCTGAGAACTAGTGTAATCACTGGGCATATGAGACTTAAGAACTGATGTCTCAGGGTGACGGGCGCATTGTGGTGTCACACTGTTCTGGGTGACATAGCATTTGTTATGGGCAGACGTTGCACTTACCATCAGGTGAACGCTTTGCTCGTTCCGTCACTTTTATTAAATAAATTAAAAAAAAACTCTCTTCCGACGCCAGGTGGCCGATATACTTATCAACATTTGTTAATGATCTAGAATTCCAAATCATTATGATTTCACAACAAAGTGACGAGACGAGCAAATCCTTCACCTTAAATGTTCATATGCTGTTTCACCCAGAACATTTCTCTGTGGCATCACAGTGCGCTTGTAACCCTTTGACATCAGTTCTTAGGTCCAAAATGCCTAGTAAATATCAGTGCCCTTCAAACAGAATAAAGAACACAGTAATGTCTGCACGCTACTGATTCCCGGCAGAATAACTGGCCCTGTGTGGTACCTGCTTAGATAGATTGCTACAAAGAAATCCTACCACCAGTAAATATATCGTAGTAAATTGGTGCTCCGTAGTTTCACATCGCATGTAAATATTAAACACAACTATTTTTAAATTCAGGTGAAATAAGAGGGTTAAAATTTATATTTTATTACTTATTACTTGCACCTAGACTCCTATTTCTCTCACACACAACAATGACAGTAATACACAGTTCTCTAAGGGAGTGCACATTAAATTTGTCTCAAAATCACTAAAACATAATAGTATGTAAATATTATACATAAGTATTATAACATTGTGCGAGACCAGCAATTTCGAAAATATTGATCGCTTTATCCGAAAGGGGTCATGTTGTATTCCGATGGATTTTGATAGTGGTCAATTTATATGAAAGCAGCCATAAATCATGATATTATTGTCAGATAGATTTCATATTATACTGCGTGTACTAAATGGAACACAGCAGATACAAATGGTTATCTTATCGACAATTGGCAAATCGTAAAATTTATTAAGGTAATTAGCAGAACGAGGCTATAATCAGTCGCGTTTTAAAATATTTAATTTTATTGAAGACAGTGACAAGACTGGTAACCCGTTTACCCATGGTAAGTGCAACGTAACCCTATAACAAATGTTGTATCCAGAACATTCTTGTGTGGCACTACACTGCATTCATAACCCTAAGACATTAGTTCTCGAGTCTCATGTGAACATATGAGATAAATAATTAGTCCTTACTAGCATTGCTCTTCAAACCGAAATACAATGGGCGGACTTAATGCCTAGAAGCATTATCAACCTTGGGAGACGAGAAAACTGATGGAAGGTGCAAATATGTAAGATACGGAGTGTGGTGCGTAAATATAATAAACTATAACATAATAATTATATTATAATATAAATAGTCAATACATATATTCATACAATTAACAGATAAATACATACATACAAATAATAAATATAATACACAAAATATAAAAGGTGTAATTAAAACATTAGTTTGCCTCCAAATATTGTTCTCTAAAAAGCCTTTTGGAGGAGTTTTTGCAACGCTACTTAATATTGAAAAGGTAGCCTCTGAATTCATAATAATAGAAAGCAAATGAAATATGTACGGAAGAGACTCATTAATAAATAATTAGACCCAATTCACTCTCTTCGATAACCAAACCCGTACAATCGATTACAAAGCATTTATCAGCCGGTAGTTACGCAAGGCTCCGGAAGTCGCGTGTGAGTAAAGCAAATATGGCGGGCGGAAGTGGGTCGTAACTCACGCCACAGATCCCCGGTCGACTTCCTTCGGTTGATTCAGTACGGAACGACGGAGAAACGGCGACGGGACGACTAAGCTTTGTAGATATAACTTTTACTTAAATAATATTTAATAATAATACGTGCATTCGTCTTATTTGTTCTCGTATGGAGCGGTTCAAACTGTCTTGTAATTATCTCTAATTATTTCGTATTAAAAAAAACGGTCCTATTCCCAGCAGAGGGACGGTTTACTTTATGCTATCTATGAATAATATACTTTTTATTTTTATACAAGTAGACAATAATAGATTAAGTAATATTCTGAGATCTGCGTAAGCGAACATTAAAAAAAATTATATGGAATACTTTTGTGGTAATAATATTTACGAGAAATATCCGTCGTTTGGTAGCGGCTTAAGAGAATCTACCACCCCATCTCAACCCGTGGGTGTCGTAAAAGTCGACAGAGGGAAAATCAAAACCAGGAGATTGGCAGCAGCATCCTGGAACATCAGAATAAATAAACTGCGGTTGCCAATCCGCCTGCCAAGCGTGGCAACTATGGCAAAATCCTCCAAAAGGAGAACTACCAACTTTTGTGACAATCTACGAGGGAGGCCTATGTTCAGTAGTTGACCAGTGATATGCTGAAATGATGATGATAATGATGACGAAGCTTATATAACTATTTAATTAAAAAACCGACTTCCACGCAGCAGATTTAAACAAACTTATTCGAATTCAAGGGTTTCATGTTTTTTTTCATGAATCCCGTCATCAAAATTTGAGAAAATTTATATGGGACCATCAATAAAATCAGTTCATAAACAAAGAAGTATATAAACAATGAAATATATACAGACGAATTGAGAATCTCCTTTTAGAGGTCGATTAAAAAGACATTCAAGTTGGACGTGTATGTCTAAATTAAACGACCTAATTTTTCTTGCATCAATTATATCTTTACGAGAAATATCAACATTTGACTTTTTCCAATATTTGAGTTTTCTTTACATTTCAATAAAATTCACATTCACCGAGTCCATGTCATGCACCAGTAACGCTATTGCAAAAACTTTAATGAAAATTAAAATTCGTTGCCGACAAAGTGGGAAAACACTCTGTTCCGTCTACTGTATTTAGTTTTCGTTCAATGATTGTTTTCCATTGCACAAATTGGTACTTCCGAACTATAAAATGTTTATTTGATCGAAATGATATACTTGTAAAATCGTAGTTATCACAGAACTTACAAAATATAGGAATCTTCTATCTTCATATTAGTAATATAAGTTAACGACAGCGGGGCCCAGTGGTACCTGCCTTTTATGCCGCGGTTTCGGGATTCGGATCCCAGCTGTAGCCCACACTTATGCAAAAACACAAATTGTTGGTTTTCGGGTCCGGTTTTTTCTCTGACACTGCACCCTATCCTATCCTCGATCGTAATTTCGATTCGAAATATTCATTGGTGGAAGGATTCCTATGCCCCCTACTACTATAACCTCTAATCTGCCGAGGAGCAACAGTGTGTTCAAATATTGCCGTGTTTCGGTCTAAAGAGCACTGATACTCGTAGCTAGTGTAGTTGTAGCGCATTGGATGAGCTTGTATAAGGGCGTCTGCGGTGGCGGTGGTGGATTGCAGAAAGGAAAACTCTTCTTGTATACTTCTATAAATTTTATTACAATATGTCGTTACAAGTCATGTCGCTTGTACTCGCTAGAGAGACTCCCATGGCCGTGTTGCCACTGTAGATATTTTATAATTAATGTTGCAAACATGTTGCGGCCCCAAGATACAAATTCAATGAATTATATATATATAACTAATCAATTAACGTAAGGCATTTGAGAGATAGGCATTAAAACATTATAAATAATAAAAAACCAAATTTGAATAGATTAATAACTAAAAGTATAATAACTACTTAAATAAAATTAATACATAACAAACAGAATATTTAAAATAATGTACTATTTCAATAACTGGTTTGTACACACAGCAGTGGTGTGGTCACAATTAATCAACAAAGATATGTTTGAGTAAAATTAACGTAAAATAAAAGAAAATGAATATTGGACAAATTATAAAGGCATCCATTCAATAATTATTATATCAATAAAAATAAAAATAATGTGTACTTTATAAACTATTCTATTAACTGTAACGTTTTATTAAGAGTTGCTTTCGTTAATAGGAAAAATACAAACTTTTGTAACTGAGCGTAAATGTGTCTTATGATCAGGTGTCATGACTTCAAAAGCCCTAACATGATTGTCATTACCAGGAAATACTTTAGTGATGCGAGCCATGGACCATTCAAGAGGAGACGTATTGTCGTTTTTGAGAAGAACTAAGTCTCCTACCTTTATATTTGTAATTTTATCTTTCCACTTTGGTCTACACTGTAACATATTAAGGTAATACTTATGCCAAGTTTTCCAAAATGTCTGTACCATATTATTTGTTAAATTCCAAAGCCTAAGCTTATTCATAGGTATATTACTAACATCATGTTCCGGATAAGAAACAAGCGCCGTGCCTGTTAAAAAGTGACCAGGAGTAAGAATAATTAAAATCGTCTGGATTGGAAGACAGCGGAAGCAAAGGTCTCGAATTTAAGACCGCTTCAATCTGTGTCAAAACAGTGTAGAGTTCTTCATAAGTTAATAAAGCCTTTTCTACTGTTCTTTTTAAATGGAACTTTGTACTTTTTACGGCGGCTTCCCATAGTCCTCCGAATACAGGTGAGTAACTAGGAATGAAATGAAAGTGGATGTTACAGCGCGTTGCGTAATTGGTTACCAGTGCTATATGGTCTCGTGAACTGTAAAGCTTGTACAATTCGGTGTATTGGTTCCTTGCCCCTTTAAACGTACTTGCGTTATCACAAAATACGTCACCAGGAATTCCTCTTCTCGAAATAAACCTTTTAAAACAAGCAATAAAAGTGGCAGTGGTTAAATCTGAGGCTAGCTCTATATGCACAGCCTTTGTCGTAAAACAAACGAATAAGCAAATGTAACCTTTGCTTGTGATCGAGCGCCTAACTCGGGACAGCTTTACACTAACTGGACCAGCAAAATCTATTCCCACTTTCTGAAAGGGGCGAGCTTGTACAACTCTATGAGCTGGTAAGGAACCCATAAGCTGCTTTGAAACAGTGGCTTTTAACCTGAAACAAGTCACACACTGATGCACGATCTTTTTCACTTCCCTTAAGCCATTAATAAGCCAAAACCTTTCATTTAAATGTGACAGTAATAATTTTGCCCCAGCGTGTAATAATCGTAGATGCTCACTGTGAATGATCATTTTGGTAATTCGTGAGGTTTTGGGTAATATAATCGGATGTTTCTGCGAGTATGGCAGATTTGAATTTTGCAACCGACCTCCTACACGCATTATACCGCTTTGATCAATAAAGGGATGCAAGCATTTCAACGATCCGGTTATACCTTTGTTTAATTGCAAGCTTTGCATTTCTTCAGATAAGATTAAATTTTGTTCGTGTTTTATAATATTTAACAATGCATTTTGTAATTCTGTACTTGATAAATAATCAGTTTTAATCTTTTCACTTTTTGTTTTGCTTCTAGAATTGTTGATAAATCTTTGCATGTAAGCAAGAACCCTTATCATAGAATGTATTTTTGAGTACCTTTTAAATAGTTCAAATTCTTCTTTAGCAACAGGAAGTGCAATGATAGATGCTATTGAAACTAGACTTGCTTCTTCAGATTCATTATTATTACCGTTAATGTTCTCATAGGTCTTGATTTCGGGCAACAATGAAAATTCATTCAAATTAACATAAAATTGACTGGCGTGAAGAAGAGCAGGGCCATACCACCACATGTTGTTGTTCTGTAATTCATCAGGTTTAACACCACGGGAAATGTAATCAGCTGGATTATTGTGTGTATTGACATAATACCAGCTCCTGTCATTGGTTAACTGTTTGATAGTACTGATTTTATTTGCAACATATGCCGTTAGCTGTGTAATCTGGGTATGTATCCATGCAAGAACTATTTTGTAATCAGATAATAAATACATATTCTGGACATTGATTTTTTTACTGATACATTTGTGTACCTTCATTGCAAGTTTTGCAAGAAGTAGTGCAGCGTTTAGTTCAAGACGGGGAACCGTTAACGGTTTTTCGAGCGGATTAATCCGTGATTTCGAGCAAAGTAAGTAAATGCTTACTTTACTTTTATAGACTACCCTTAAATAAATACAACAACCATAAGCAGTAGTGCTAGACGCATCAGAAAACCCTATTAGCTCCAATACTGCAGCATTATTGGTAAAAATGCTCCGAGGTAGCGAAATAGGTTGCATTTTTTCTAAATTATTCGCAAACATTAACCATTCCTGCTTTAAGTCGTCTGGTAGGGGAGAATCCCATTCAATCTTAGCTGCCCACATTCTTTGAATGAAACTTTTTGCAAAAACTATTATTGGGGTGACGTAACCCAGAGGGTCGTAGAAACTTGAGATATAACTTACTATTTCCCGTTTTGTGACTGTCTTGGAAGTAAATGGTTTAGGACAACTTACTATAAAACAATCTGTTTTGACATTAAAATTGACACCAAGTGTCTTTAGATGAAAGTTTTGTTTCTCAAGATCTATGTCATCAAAATGTTGCTCTTCAACAGGTATGCCTTGCAAAATTTCGGTAACGTTTGAAGCCCACTTATTGGTCTGGAAACCTCCCATTTTAAGCAGTTCTGTCAACTGTTGTTTAGCCTGTATAATTTTGCATTTGTCGTATTCTGAGTAAAGAACGTCGTCAACATACATAAAAGAATCGACAATAAAAGCAGCAAGAGGAAATTGTTCTTTGTATAGTGCTGCAAGATATCTTAAGCATCGTGTGGCAAGAAAACTAGAACTCTTTAGTCCATAGGTAACAGTATCCAATTGTATGCACCTAATTACTTCATTAGGACTTACTCTCCACAAAATGTTCTGTAATGAAGCATGTAATGGATTTAATTTTATGCATCTGAACATTTTTTTTATGTCTGTAGCAAACATATGTTTACCAAAACGAAACATTAAAATAATATCAAACAAGTCACTTTGAACCACAGGTCCATTAAGCAGGATATCATTCAAAGATATCTTTTTGTTAGTTTTCATAGACCCGTCAAAGACTACCCTTAACTTTGTGGATTTACTCTGTTCGTTTATGACTGGATGGTGGGGAAGAAAATATATAGCATCTTTCTTCAAATCATAATCCTGTATGTCTACGTAATGACCATGGCCTAAATCTATGATCTCATTAATGAACTTCTTATATTGTTCAAAAAGAGTTCTATTTTTGTGTAATTTCTTCTCCAAATTAATAAATCTGTTGAGAGCAAGGTTAAAAGAATCACCTAAATGGTCATTAATTTCCTCTAGAGGTACTTTTAGCGGTAAATCAACTTGGAACTGTGAGTCATGTATCTGAATTGAGTTCTTAAATATTTCTTGACACAGCTCTGTTTCCGGCAATTTTTCATTAAATATTTCCGGTACTTCTTCCGTTTTCCAAAACCTTTTTAGGGTACTGTTTATTTCCGAACTACAGGTACTGCAAAATAAAGAAGCTTGATCGACAGGTTTATTATGCAGATTCCTAGGTAAAGCACCACCAACAATATAGCCAAACCGCGTGTTTATGAGACAGGGAAAATCTCTCCTTGCACTAAGTTGTTGCGGCTGTTGGTCCGATACTAGGAGTACCTGAAAAAAATACGTCACAACCCATCAGCATATCAATATCACTGGGAATATTGTAAGTCTCATCAGCTAGATTTAAACCAGAAGGTAGTTGAACACACTCAAGCGGTATTTGCGGCAACTGGCACGTAATTTTATCTACTACATTGCAGTTGATGTTGATTTTAAATGGCGAAGTCAAAGCATGAATCTGAAGCGGAATGCTATATTTAATTTTGTTTGCCACATTCGTAATTCCAACAATATTAATGTTGCTCCGACTTGGAGTGAGATTTAATTTCTCTATTGCTTTATGTGTGACAAATGAAACCTGCGAACCACTATCAAGCAGGGCTTTTAGATGGACCTCTGACCCACTTCGAGAGTATAATTTTACTTTAACAGTGGGCAACAATATTTGATTTTGGCCATCATTATTTGAAATTAAAGCCACTGGAGCTACAAGCTTGTCAATATGAAGAAGGGTATTGTGTCCCCTTTTGCAGGTGTGACACCTGAAGTAGTATCTGCACTTACCCATATGTAGTGAAAGTTATACAGAGGCCCTAAACATATTAAAGGAACGATATGACAACAAATTTCTTGCAATGAATGATCATATTGCTCATTTAATTGACCTTACTTCGGTACAGCCAACTGCACTTAGCACGTAGTTACTAGGCATATGGGACGAAAGACTAATATCTCATAGTGACGAGCTCAGTGTGGTTCCACACAGAAATGTTTCCAGTGATACAGTGTTTATTTGGGCAGACATTGCACTCTCCATCAGATGAACGATTAGCTTGTCTCGTCACTATATTCCACAAAGAAACATATGCCTTCAGTTAAATATGGTAGTAAAAATAACAACAAGTCATAAAGTATACCTGACCAGCTTCGAACTTCTGGTCATATTTCGGTTAACATTCAGAAGTTGTCTTCTGTATATATTTACTACGGCAACGGCAATTGGCTAAAACGATTCGTAACCGTGACACTTGGCAGACGTATTGTCAATAGCAAATGGTCCGTCACTAAATTGGATATTTACATAGGTCTGGCATATTTTAAACGGTACTCCCTTCTCCGATGCTTTTTATCGAAATTTAGTATCATTGAGCGCCCTTTCTTTTACTTCTCATCGTCTTCTTATATGCGATGCCTATTATCGAATGAAAGTTGTATTTGGGTATCAGAGATTTTTAGTGAAGTGTTGAAGCCGATGGTCTAATTTCAGTTCCTTTTTTTAACTAATGTGTATAGACATTTCATCGTAACACGACACAAGTCGTTCAGCAGTATAATTTTTTAGAGCCACTGATTAAATGAAAAGATACAGTAGTCAAGAAAAAACAATCATTCTTTACTTATTAAGAAAGTCCTTGCCTTGCTTTGTTTATTAAGTTTCCGAGTATTAAAGTGTTTGTGAAGTATAACAGTGTAGAGTTAGAAAATGAATCAAATTAACTTGCTAAATAGAAAAGTCTAACGAGATAAAATGCAATGCTTGCACACAATGACAGCTACATTTAAGTCAGTTTAATTACAGAACTTTTTCGTAAGCACTCAAGGAAAATGGAGGTGAATTTCATTAACGCGCAATTTCTTTGCGCTGCTTTGTGTTGCCAGTAATCAGATAAAGAATAAATAACGGTGCAAAAACTTACTCCTCTTTGCAATTTTTCCTTTATAATTTTGTTTTAAAATGAATAAGATCTTTTGAAAAATATTCCGACGAAACTATAAATACAGAAACAAAATTTATTTATATGTTTAACGGAATTCGTTAGTAAACACGACAATTTCGTTAGTTAAAAGACATTATATTAATCTCCTTAAATCTCTTATTTTTTCCTTCATGGTAGTGCATGCTTTATATATAAAAATTAAAAACCAAGAGACAGGCAGCAGCGTCTTCCCGGAACATCTGAATAAGTAAACTGCGGCTTCCAACCCGTCTACCAAGCGTGGCAACTATGGAATAATCACCCCAAAATGAGAGCTACAATTTTATAAAGCAATCTAAGGGGAGGCCTGCGTAGAGCAGTCGACTGGTGATAGGCTGAAATTATGACGATGAAGCTCATCAGTCAATTTCACTTCCAAAAAGTTTATACATAAACATATAACATATGTAAACATAACATGCGGTAGATTATTGTTTCGACTGTTGATTCGAAATAATGATAAGAAATGAAGAATTTACGCTAATACTTTACATTTAATAAAACTAAATTTACAATCCGTAAATATCATATTAATAAATAGAAATAATGAGGTGCAAGATTAAAAAGTGCATAAATGAAATGCTGAATTAATGATGACGATGAAATATAAAAATACTCTAGAAGAGTATTTCTTATAAGAAATTTTAAATATGTTTATAAATTCTAATAATAAATTTACGATTTTTGTAAATAATTAATCTGCAAAGGTGATTGTTGCAAAATGAGTATAGCTTATATTCAAAACATTTTTTACGCATACTTGTGTATGAAGTTGAGCGATGAGAACTGATCAATTTCGATCGTGGTAACATCATCCTGCGAATAACTATGATTAGTCAACTGATTGATATTATAGACAATATATATCTTTAATGTAAATAATTCCTAATGTTTTATAATTTACTAGCTTGTTCACTGCACAACTCACTTTTAAAGGGAAGTTTTAATTGACTTCTAAAATAATTTTTGTAACAAGTATTATGCATCAAGCAATCTTCGACATGGGACCTCGCGAGTTGCAACGAGAACTATTCAAGGAGACTATTTTGACGCTTCCTTCGATGTCTATTTATGAAAATAATGATCAAGGTACAGAAAAACTTTAATTACGACATTAATTTATTTTTGCATCCTAGCCTACTTCCGATCTTATCGCACCAGCGTTACATCGGGCGCGGGTAGGTTGGGACGAATGCCTCTGTGTTTGCGCGTACACTTGTGGCACTATAATATCTCCTACGCAGTTAATGGCTCTCGACAGTATTTGAAAGTTGTCGCCGTGGTCGAAATCGGCTAGGAGAACATCATCACCAATTTATTTTACAAAAAACTTTCTGTAGTTCTGTAGAATGGGAAGAGGCTAGACGTTTCTAAGTTAACATTGGCTAAAACTAGAAAGACTTTAATTAGTACATCTATAAAACGTTATAATAAAATTTCTAAAAGTGTGACAAAAAATCGTACATAACCTTAAAAAAAACCTGTCAACTGTCAATCTGTCAGATATTATTAGATAAGGAGTATTTTGAAATAGATCATTATATAGAGGTAGCTCATGGGCTGGGCGCGGTGCCTCTAAAATTGTTCTGAAGTTATAAGTGCTGATTTACCAAGTGCTTAAAGGTAAAAAAAAAATACCGTGAGGAAATCTGCATGTCTGAGGAATCAAACATATTTTGAGGTCACGGGAAATACGCCAACCCCGCACTGGTGCAGCGTGGCGGACTCTTCCCGGTGCTAAAACCCTCTTAGAAATGAGAGGAGGCCTCTGCTCGGCATTGGGACATTTATAGGCTAACAGCCTTTACTTTACAACATAGAGAACAAAGATGTGTGGAAATAACTCTTACTCTGCACGTGCAAACCCCCTGGCTAATAATTTTTATGTAATTTATTAAAGACATTATGCAATATCACATTGAAAGAACGAAAGACTCCAGTTTCTTGCCGGTTCTTTACTGACAAGGTCTTATTTTTAAAACAAGACAAAAACAAACGCGCCGTAATCTAATATAGAAATTTTGACTTCGACTGGATCCGAACTAGAAATAAAGAGAAGAATTATAACATCGAATAGGTTAATTTCTGTCAATTATGATATGTCTTATTTGACTTTATACATTCGCGCCTCTTCGCCATTGGGATAGGCCGCAGTACCACTCACTTTTCGCCCTCTCGGGAATCATGTCGCCGTAACCGTTAAATTTCTTGCTCCCCATTGCGTTCCCATAAGTAGCTAGGAAAGATGTAGTGCACCCAAACAGAGCCACGAATGTTTGGGTAAAACGAGCGTTACCCTGTGGTCGCCCGGTCCTAGAGCAGATCGGCACGCTAACGACTAGGCTCTCCCCTAGTCGGCGCGGCAACCAGTGGCTTGGCGGAGAGAAAGATAAAAGGATTAGGTAAGAAATGGATATGGGTGTAGGGAATGAGAAAGTACTATCTCGGATAAAGTAGAGATAGCAGTAGCTCAGAAGGTGGGGTCGGTTAGCTGTTACTTTATCGTACTTGCTGAACATGGCAAGTAGGTAACAAGTTAGGTAAGTAGTCTAAATTAATGTTAGTATTTTGTTTTTTCTAAAATAACGTATCATAAATAAACGTTTTAAATTATCGACAATTTCAAAAATAACGAAGTTTTAAATAGAATAGAATTAAAGTAATCCTGTAAACGTATTCGAGAACGTTCCTTTTGCTAGCTCCTAGTCAGCGTAATAACGAAATCAGGCTTATGTAAAGTCAACTAACGCGAAGCGCCTGCAAAGCTTAGATAATTTAGGAGAATACATAAGACCGCGGCGCTTATTTAATTACGTTATTTTCCATTTCAAAAACCAGTGGTCAAAGATTACTAAATTTTGCATTTATTTAGAAGTACTGTTTTAGACAGTCAATGTCTATTTTTTCACAAGCTGTAATATTCAATATTTTGCAGCAGATTATAACACAAACCAACGCTGGCTGTTACGAACTTATTTTTAAATCGAAAAAGTAATTTATTGAAGTAATTTTACTTTCGAAGTCTGTATTATAATCACGTAATGATTATACACTTACTATGTTAGTTACTAGTACGTAGACATTATTTCGCGGCGCCACGTTTCATTGTATCAAGCTGTGTTAATTATCTCTTCCGTATTAAAGGTTTTGCGGCAACCAAACAAACATCTCATAATATAATATAGTCGTCGATTATTTACCTTCATACAAGAGTCCGACTGTCTCAGCACGTTATTGTATTAAGACAACCGAGAAAGGAATACGTACAAGCTTAAATTTGTTAATAACGTTGCTCCGTTTGGTACAAGTTAAGAGAAAATCAACGTTCTAAAGGGGCGAAATGTAATTAGCTTTTTTTTGGAAATTAGTTTCAGGTTTTTGTTCAATATGACTTACTAAGCTATTGTTTAGCTATTGTTTAAAATAAAGAAGCTTGATCGACAGGTTTATTATGCAGATTCCTAGGTAAAGCACCACCAACAATATAGCCAAACCGCGTGTTTATGAGACAGGGAAAATCTCTCCTTGCACTAAGTTGTTGCGGCTGTTGGTCCGATACTAGGAGTACCTGAAAAAAATACGTCACAACCCATCAGCATATCAATATCACTGGGAATATTGTAAGTCTCATCAGCTAGATTTAAACCAGAAGGTAGTTGAACACACTCAAGCGGTATTTGCGGCAACTGGCACGTAATTTTATCTACTACATTGCAGTTGATGTTGATTTTAAATGGCGAAGTCAAAGCATGAATCTGAAGCGGAATGCTATATTTAATTTTGTTTGCCACATTCGTAATTCCAACAATATTAATGTTGCTCCGACTTGGAGTGAGATTTAATTTCTCTATTGCTTTATGTGTGACAAATGAAACCTGCGAACCACTATCAAGCAGGGCTTTTAGATGGACCTCTGACCCACTTCGAGAGTATAATTTTACTTTAACAGTGGGCAACAATATTTGATTTTGGCCATCATTATTTGAAATTAAAGCCACTGGAGCTACAAGCTTGTCAATATGAAGAAGGGTATTGTGTCCCCTTTTGCAGGTGTGACACCTGAAGTAGTATCTGCACTTACCCATATGTAGTGAAAGTTATACAGAGGCCCTAAACATATTAAAGGAACGATATGACAACAAATTTCTTGCAATGAATGATCATATTGCTCATTTAATTGACCTTACTTCGGTACAGCCAACTGCACTTAGCACGTAGTTACTAGGCATATGGGACGAAAGACTAATATCTCATAGTGACGAGCTCAGTGTGGTTCCACACAGAAATGTTTCCAGTGATACAGTGTTTATTTGGGCAGACATTGCACTCTCCATCAGATGAACGATTAGCTTGTCTCGTCACTATATTCCACAAAGAAACATATGCCTTCAGTTAAATATGGTAGTAAAAATAACAACAAGTCATAAAGTATACCTGACCAGCTTCGAACTTCTGGTCATATTTCGGTTAACATTCAGAAGTTGTCTTCTGTATATATTTACTACGGCAACGGCAATTGGCTAAAACGATTCGTAACCGTGACACTTGGCAGACGTATTGTCAATAGCAAATGGTCCGTCACTAAATTGGATATTTACATAGGTCTGGCATATTTTAAACGGTACTCCCTTCTCCGATGCTTTTTATCGAAATTTAGTATCATTGAGCGCCCTTTCTTTTACTTCTCATCGTCTTCTTATATGCGATGCCTATTATCGAATGAAAGTTGTATTTGGGTATCAGAGATTTTTAGTGAAGTGTTGAAGCCGATGGTCTAATTTCAGTTCCTTTTTTTAACTAATGTGTATAGACATTTCATCGTAACACGACACAAGTCGTTCAGCAGTATAATTTTTTAGAGCCACTGATTAAATGAAAAGATACAGTAGTCAAGAAAAAACAATCATTCTTTACTTATTAAGAAAGTCCTTGCCTTGCTTTGTTTATTAAGTTTCCGAGTATTAAAGTGTTTGTGAAGTATAACAGTGTAGAGTTAGAAAATGAATCAAATTAACTTGCTAAATAGAAAAGTCTAACGAGATAAAATGCAATGCTTGCACACAATGACAGCTACATTTAAGTCAGTTTAATTACAGAACTTTTTCGTAAGCACTCAAGGAAAATGGAGGTGAATTTCATTAACGCGCAATTTCTTTGCGCTGCTTTGTGTTGCCAGTAATCAGATAAAGAATAAATAACGGTGCAAAAACTTACTCCTCTTTGCAATTTTTCCTTTATAATTTTGTTTTAAAATGAATAAGATCTTTTGAAAAATATTCCGACGAAACTATAAATACAGAAACAAAATTTATTTATATGTTTAACGGAATTCGTTAGTAAACACGACAATTTCGTTAGTTAAAAGACATTATATTAATCTCCTTAAATCTCTTATTTTTTCCTTCATGGTAGTGCATGCTTTATATATAAAAATTAAAAACCAAGAGACAGGCAGCAGCGTCTTCCCGGAACATCTGAATAAGTAAACTGCGGCTTCCAACCCGTCTACCAAGCGTGGCAACTATGGAATAATCACCCCAAAATGAGAGCTACAATTTTATAAAGCAATCTAAGGGGAGGCCTGCGTAGAGCAGTCGACTGGTGATAGGCTGAAATTATGACGATGAAGCTCATCAGTCAATTTCACTTCCAAAAAGTTTATACATAAACATATAACATATGTAAACATAACATGCGGTAGATTATTGTTTCGACTGTTGATTCGAAATAATGATAAGAAATAAAGAATTTACGCGAATACTTCACATTTAATAAAACTAAATTTACAATCCGTAAATATCATATTATAGCACCGCGGTCAAATCACGCCACCTCTCGGATAGGACGGGCTCCGGGGACGACCCGACAATCCGTACTTTTGTCCGTGTACTTTTGTCCAAGAACTGTGACCTGTGATTGACTGTGTTACATCATGGTGTTAACGCGATCACGTGCTGCGAGTCCCGCGTCTGCCGCGGCTGGCGTTTCGCCTGCGGGCGTAGTGCCGCCGTTGTTCCCGGCAGAGAGCGCGCCGGAGACGACGCCGCGCGACCTGGAGGCCGCGCCGGCGCCACCACCTGCGGTATCGAGTGACAGTGACGCTGTTATTGCGGATCAGGGTCACGCCCTGCCGCTGCCGCCAGCTGCAAATCCTGCTGCGGCTTCGATCACCATGACCACAGAGCAGCTGCTGCTGTTGATAAACAGGCTAAGTCCCGCAGTTCCTGTAAGTACTCCTACACATATGTCCGGCAACTTTGCGAAGTGCTCTACACGTTTCGATGGACTTAAAACCAGCGATGTATTAGCATTCATAGATGCTATCGAGGTATACAAGTCGTGCGTCAATATGAGCGACGATGTCGCGCTGCGAGGTTTGCCTATGTTACTGACGGGATTGGCCGCTACTTGGTGGCAGGGCGTCAAAGACAGCACCCCGACATGGCAAGCAGCTTTGGAATCGCTACGGCAGACTTTCGGGCCTAGGTTGCCTGCGCATAGAATCTTCAGAATTATTTTTGAACGCGAACAACGGATTAACGAATCAACCGATTTATTCGTTTGTCATATCAGAGCGTTGTTCGCGCAACTTCCGCCACATTCTTTAACGGAAAATATACAACTAGACATGACGTATGGCTTATTACACAAAAGAATACGCGAGAAGGTACCTCGCTCTAGTTTTACTTCATTTGCAGAACTAATAGCGCAAGCGAGACGCGTAGAGGACATCCTTAATGAGTCTCGCCCATTAAATGTAACGTCGGATGTTAAACCTGTATTAACCATGTTGCCATCAAGCAGTACACGGCCATCGATTACGCCGTCGTTTAGCTCTAGTAAGCGACCGCAGTGTGCTTACTGTAAGCGTTATGGTCATCTGAAGGAAGCATGTCAGAGGTTGGCGGGAAAGTCTTCTGAAGCCAAAGAGGGCGCTACAGAGAGGAAGGAACCGACAGTCACCTGTTTCGGGTGCGGAACACCCGGACGTATACGTTCGAACTGTCCGACATGTAAAGACAAGAAATCGATAGAACCCGTATCGAGTTCGTTCCAATCGGTCTCCCCGTGTGACAAAATAGATTCGCGAGTGCGTCCCGTATTAAAAATACAAATTTATGGTGAAGTAGGTACAGTGCTTGTGGACACAGGTGCTAAGCACTCTATAGGTAGTGTTAGTTTAAAAGCTCACTTAATTAAGCATGGACATCAATTTGAAAATGTATATGTAGAACTTAAGTTTGCGGATGGGCACATGTGTGCGCAAATTGTGGAATTAGCACAAGTGAGCGTGACAGTCCGAGGGGTGTCGCGAGAGGTTGATTTTATTATGCTTCCCGACGCGACCGAAAGTTTATTAGGGATGAATTTTATTCAGGAGTTTGGCGTGATACTCGACTTTGATCTCAGTCTGTGGTCTGTGAGACATGATAGGGATCCTCAACCTATCACTTTTGAAGCTCGCTCTTTAAAACCACTTCATTGTTCGTCTGTGGGTCTTCGTGATGACGAGGGTACCCATCTGGTTCCAGATGAACGTCAGCGATTAACTGACCTCCTGAATGTTTACGAGGACATTTTTACGCCGGGGGGAGGACCTACTCAATTCGCTGTCCACCGTATTGATACTGGAGATGCCACGCCAATTGCTAGCCCACCGTATCGGGTTAATCCTGCGAAGAAAGAGGTGATGAGGAAGGAGATTGAGAAGATGTTAGAAGATGAAATCATCGAAGACGCTGAATCCGAATGGGCCTCACCTGTTGTGTTGATTCCGAAGAAGAATGGTGAGATTCGGTTTTGTGTCGATTACCGCAAGCTGAACAGCGTCACCCGTACTGATAAGTATCCACTTCCGGTGATTGATGAGCTGCTGAAGAGTACAAAACCAGGCTGTGTGATGTCTACGATCGATTTAAAGGCTGGTTACTGGCAAACGATTGTAGCTCCGGAGGACCGACACAAAACAGCTTTTACTACACCGTTCGGAACGTTTCAATTTCGTCGCATGGCTTTTGGTCTTAAAAACGCTCCAGCAACGTTCCAGCGCTTAATAGACCGAATGAGGTCTGGATTAAAGGAAGTTTGCGTCTTAGCCTACCTCGATGATTTGCTGATTATTTCGTCCAATCCGGCTGCACACTTGAAGGATCTAGAGCAGGTCTTCGAACGACTCCGTCTATTTAATCTGAAAGCAAACAGAGATAAGTGTGTGTTCGTACGGGAGAAGGTTACTTACCTGGGCCACGTAGTTACTGCAGGAGGTATCGAGCCTGATCCCACGAAGGTCGAAGCAGTAATGAAAATGCAGCCTCCGACGAACCTGAAAGAGTTAAGGACTTTCATGCAAACTTGCGCGTGGTTTCGCAAGTTCATTCCGCGTTTTTCGGACATAGCGCGGCCCCTGTCTGACTTGACAAAGAAGAACCGACGTTGGCAATGGGGGGAGGGAGAGCAACGAGCTTTCGACGAGTTGAAGCTACGGCTATCCACCAGCCCGATTCTCCGCCAACCAAACTTTGAAGAGCCGTTTTCGCTACGAACCGACGCTAGCGGATATGCGTTAGGCGCCGTTTTGATGCAGGGTGAAACTCCTAAGGACGAGTGCCCAATTGAGTACGCCAGCAGGTTGCTGACCCCTGCTGAGCGTAATTACCATACTACCGAGCGAGAAGCCCTAGCAGTGGTGTGGGCTTTGGATAAATTCCGCTCGTACATAGAAGGAAGTCATGTTAAGATAGCTACTGACCATCAGCCGTTAAAGTGGCTTTTGACTCTGAAGACACCCAGTGGTCGACTAGCCCGGTGGGCTATGAAAATACAATCTTACGATCTGGACATCGAGTATACGCCTGGAAAGGCAAACGTCGTCGCCGATACACTGAGTCGTCCTGTACCGGCTTCGGAAGAAGAGACGGGAGAAGCTGAGCCATGTAGTATCTGTCCTGTGACTATTGACTTGCCGCAGCGTAATCCGGAAGACCTCCGCAACGCACAGCTTGATGACCCAGAGGTACAGAAGATCATCGCTGATTTTGAAGACACTAATAACCCTGATGCTGCTGTACGCTGGACGGACAGGGGCTATTATCTTTCTCAAGGTGTTCTTTTCCGCTGTGATCCGGACGGAGAGAGTGATGAGCCGCAGTTAGTTGTTCCAGAGTCTTTACGTGCGGAGCTCATGAAAGAGCTGCACGACGCACCAACTGCTGGACACTTGGGTTTGGAACGAACTTTGAGGAAGATCAAGGAGAGATATTATTTTAAGAATATGCGGACCTATGTCGCGCAATATCTACGCAAGTGTGACTTGTGTCAAAAGTACAAAGCAACAAACTTGAAGCCTGCGGGTTTGCTGCAAACTCCAGTACTCCAGCAACGTTTCGAAGTTCTGGCTATGGATTTATTTGGACCGCTCCCAGAAGGTGACGCGGGACAGAAGTGGATTCTTCTGGTCGAAGATACAGCCAGCCGATGGGTTGAGTTATTTGCCTTGCGCGACGCTACTGCCGAGTCTTGCGCCAAAGTTCTTTTAGAAGAAGTTTTCTTGCGCTATGGAATGCCTCGACGTGTGATCTCCGATAATGGAACTCAATTCGTTTCAGCTGCTATGCAAAAGGCTATGTTTGTTCTTGGCGTTCAACAATCCTTGACACCGGTCTACCACCCAGAAGCTAATCCAGCAGAACGTAAGAATAGGGAGTTGAAGCAACTTCTTTCAATTTTGGTAGGAAATGAGCATCGACGATGGCCGATGGTTCTGCCTATGGTACGCTTCGCGTTGAACAGCGCTTACAACCAAGGAACGGGTAAAACAGCTTCTTACCTAACTTTTGCCCGGGAATTGCGTTCACCCATGACGGTGCATACCGACCTTCGTGCTATCGTGTCGCAACAAAACTTTGTGCCTCAGATAACACCGTATTTACAGAATTTCGCTCGCATCTTGCACGAAGTGAAGCATAGAGTGGAAGATCAGCAAGACATTAGGAAAGATGCTGGTGATCAGCATAGGAGAGACATTATTACCTATAAGAAAGGGGACCTAGTGCTCGTGGAGACCCATATGGCAAGTAATGCAGCCAAAGGAATTACTAGTAAATTTGCGCCAAGGAGAGAGGGTCCCTATCAGATCTCACAGGTGATTAGTCCAACGACATTTTTAGTTGTTGATAACACTGGTGCCATTAGGGGCAAGTATCACGCCAGTGCTCTGACTCCTTACGTAGGCGAAATGACCGCGATCGAACATGGGCGTCGACGTGGTCGTCCGGCCAAGTCACAGACGGGTCGTGCCAGTGACTTGGGGGGGGAGGTTATAGCACCGCGGTCAAATCACGCCACCTCTCGGATAGGACGGGCTCCGGGGACGACCCGACAATCCGCGCGACTGCGTGCCCGTCGGAATTCCCCCGCACCCCCAGTTAGCCGCGAGCCATTACACGAGTAGCACGCGCGTGCGCATCCTGTCGGGACGCCGCCGAGACCTAACTAGTTTTAACGTGAATCTGAAATCGTCTTTTTTTTGTTTTGTTATTTTAGTTTAAAATTATACTTCAATAAACCATCGTACTTTCGAAATAACTAAATGACGTTTTATTCATACTATAATATTAATAAATAGAAATAATGAGGTGCAAGATTAAAAAGTGCATAAATGAAATGCTGAATTAATGATGACGATGAAATATAAAAATACTCTAGAAGAGTATTTCTTATAAGAAATTTTAAATATGTTTATAAATTCTAATAATAAATTTACGATTTTTGTAAATAATTAATCTGCAAAGGTGATTGTTGCAAAATGAGTATAGCTTATATTCAAAACATTTTTTACGCATACTTGTGTATGAAGTTGAGCGATGAGAACTGATCAATTTCGATCGTGGTAACATCATCCTGCGAATAACTATGATTAGTCAACTGATTGATATTATAGACAATATATATCTTTAATGTAAATAATTCCTAATGTTTTATAATTTACTAGCTTGTTCACTGCACAACTCACTTTTAAAGGGAAGTTTTAATTGACTTCTAAAATAATTTTTGTAACAAGTATTATGCATCAAGCAATCTTCGACATGGGACCTCGCGAGTTGCAACGAGAACTATTCAAGGAGACTATTTTGACGCTTCCTTCGATGTCTATTTATGAAAATAATGATCAAGGTACAGAAAAACTTTAATTACGACATTAATTTATTTTTGCATCCTAGCCTACTTCCGATCTTATCGCACCAGCGTTACATCGGGCGCGGGTAGGTTGGGACGAATGCCTCTGTGTTTGCGCGTACACTTGTGGCACTATAATATCTCCTACGCAGTTAATGGCTCTCGACAGTATTTGAAAGTTGTCGCCGTGGTCGAAATCGGCTAGGAGAACATCATCACCAATTTATTTTACAAAAAACTTTCTGTAGTTCTGTAGAATGGGAAGAGGCTAGACGTTTCTAAGTTAACATTGGCTAAAACTAGAAAGACTTTAATTAGTACATCTATAAAACGTTATAATAAAATTTCTAAAAGTGTGACAAAAAATCGTACATAACCTTAAAAAAAACCTGTCAACTGTCAATCTGTCAGATATTATTAGATAAGGAGTATTTTGAAATAGATCATTATATAGAGGTAGCTCATGGGCTGGGCGCGGTGCCTCTAAAATTGTTCTGAAGTTATAAGTGCTGATTTACCAAGTGCTTAAAGGTAAAAAAAAAATACCGTGAGGAAATCTGCATGTCTGAGGAATCAAACATATTTTGAGGTCACGGGAAATACGCCAACCCCGCACTGGTGCAGCGTGGCGGACTCTTCCCGGTGCTAAAACCCTCTTAGAAATGAGAGGAGGCCTCTGCTCGGCATTGGGACATTTATAGGCTAACAGCCTTTACTTTACTACATAGAGAACAAAGATGTGTGGAAATAACTCTTACTCTGCACGTGCAAACCCCCTGGCTAATAATTTTTATGTAATTTATTAAAGACATTATGCAATATCACATTGAAAGAACGAAAGACTCCAGTTTCTTGCCGGTTCTTTACTGACAAGGTCTTATTTTTAAAACAAGACAAAAACAAACGCGCCGTAATCTAATATAGAAATTTTGACTTCGACTGGATCCGAACTAGAAATAAAGAGAAGAATTATAACATCGAATAGGTTAATTTCTGTCAATTATGATATGTCTTATTTGACTTTATACATTCGCGCCTCTTCGCCATTGGGATAGGCCGCAGTACCACTCACTTTTCGCCCTCTCGGGAATCATGTCGCCGTAACCGTTAAATTTCTTGCTCCCCATTGCGTTCCCATAAGTAGCTAGGAAAGATGTAGTGCACCCAAACAGAGCCACGAATGTTTGGGTAAAACGAGCGTTACCCTGTGGTCGCCCGGTCCTAGAGCAGATCGGCACGCTAACGACTAGGCTCTCCCCTAGTCGGCGCGGCAACCAGTGGCTTGGCGGAGAGAAAGATAAAAGGATTAGGTAAGAAATGGATATGGGTGTAGGGAATGAGAAAGTACTATCTCGGATAAAGTAGAGATAGCAGTAGCTCAGAAGGTGGGGTCGGTTAGCTGTTACTTTATCGTACTTGCTGAACATGGCAAGTAGGTAACAAGTTAGGTAAGTAGTCTAAATTAATGTTAGTATTTTGTTTTTTCTAAAATAACGTATCATAAATAAACGTTTTAAATTATCGACAATTTCAAAAATAACGAAGTTTTAAATAGAATAGAATTAAAGTAATCCTGTAAACGTATTCGAGAACGTTCCTTTTGCTAGCTCCTAGTCAGCGTAATAACGAAATCAGGTTTATGTAAAGTCAACTAACGCGAAGCGCCTGCAAAGCTTAGATAATTTAGGAGAATACATAAGACCGCGGCGCTTATTTAATTACGTTATTTTCCATTTCAAAAACCAGTGGTCAAAGATTACTAAATTTTGCATTTATTTAGAAGTACTGTTTTAGACAGTCAATGTCTAGTTTTCACAAGCTGTAATATTCAATATTTTGCAGCAGATTATAACACAAACCAACGCTGGCTGTTACGAACTTATTTTTAAATCGAAAAAGTAATTTATTGAAGTAATTTTACTTTCGAAGTCTGTATTATAATCACGTAATGATTATACACTTACTATGTTAGTTACTAGTACGTAGACATTATTTCGCGGCGCCACGTTTCATTGTATCAAGCTGTGTTAATTATCTCTTCCGTATTAAAGGTTTTGCGGCAACCAAACAAACATCTCATAATATAATATAGTCGTCGATTATTTACCTTCATACAAGAGTCCGACTGTCTCAGCACGTTATTGTATTAAGACAACCGAGAAAGGAATACGTACAAGCTTAAATTTGTTAATAACGTTGCTCCGTTTGGTACAAGTTAAGAGAAAATCAACGTTCTAAAGGGGCGAAATGTAATTAGCTTTTTTTTGGAAATTAGTTTCAGGTTTTTGTTCAATATGACTTACTAAGCTATTGTTTACCGCATTTAAACAGATTCAAAGGTATTTGCTTACTAAGGTTTGTGGGTTTATCACGCATGCCTTACGAAGTCGTGGCTATTATATCTCGTGGGATCTATTTGATTTTCCGGGATAAAAAGTATCCTATGTCCGTCTCCAAATTTCGTCACGATCGGTTCAGCGGTTGAGCAGTGGAAAGGTAATAAACAGACAGAGGGACAGACAGAGTTACTTTCGCATTTATAATAGTAGTATGGATGGAAACAATATAGTAATAATTATGAATATCATTGAAGTCGTCGAGTAATACAACAAATTTCAATTTTCAAGTATTTGTAAAAAGAGATAGGCAGTTTAGTAAGCAATTGTTAGAAGAAACATTGAAATACTGAAAGTATAAAAAAACACTCACATTTTTTTTAGTTTTCAATACAAACATGATTTTAAAACTTCGAGTGCCAATACTTTGTGATTTTACTACAAAATCCTTAATGATCACCATAAGCGAAACTAACATTACGTACCAGAGATCGCGCCAGGCAAAAAAAAGTAAAGTAACAGCCTATAAATGTCCCACTGCTGAGCACAGGCCTCCTCTCGTTTACGAGACGGTTTCACATGTCTTCGAATTTTCCTCAGACACGCAGGTTTCCTCACAATGTTTTCCCTTCACCGCCGAGCACGTGGTGAATCAGCACTTAAAATTGCAATTAACAAATTTAGCGGTGCCGGCACCGGGAATCGAACAGGAATCCGTCTAGGTAGGTGCCACCCCAGGGCCAGTTATTCTGCCGTGAAGCAGTGGTGTGCAAACATTACTGTATTTCGGTTTGAAGGGCACTGAGAGCTAGCGCAATCACGGGGCATATGAGACTTAAGAACTTATATCTCAGGGTGACGGGCGCATTGTGGTGTCACACAGAAATGTTCTGGGTGACACGGCAATTGTTATGGACAGTCGTTGCACTTACCATAAAGTGCTGCAAGGACCAAAGTTTTGGTCATATCCAATAAAAAAAGTCACTTGCTTACTATGGAATTTAAATAGAGAACCTAGCCCCTGAGCTACGACGGCTCAGCGTTAGGCATGAGTAGATTTCTCCTCGTAAGGATCGACGTATTTTAGACAGGTGGTAAGATTTCTATGCAGGAATCCGTCTAGGTAGATAACACTGCAGTGCAATTTATTCTGCCGTAAAGCAATCATGTGCAAACATTATTGTGTTTCGGTTAAAGGCGAAGTGTATTTGATGATGTACTCCTGGCCGATTTTCTACTACGGCAACAAACGGAAGTTATAGTAGTAGATATTACAGCGCCATAAATGTACGCGCAAACACAGGGGCACTCACATTACCCAACCTACCCGTGCCCGAAGTTACGCTCATGCGATAATATCGGAGGAAGGCTAGGATGCAGTGTCAGAGACACCAGGACAATCACAGCACAACTAAACTCCAAAACCTAAAGTATGTGTTTTTGCACAAAGGTTTGCTCCGGCTGGAATTCGAACCGAGGACCCGCATAGTAGTCAGGTACTGTAACCATTAAACCACGTGGCCGTCGGTGTAAATATTAGGAATATATGACAAATCTTGGGTCTCCCGGTGACGAGCACAGTGTGGTGTCACACAGAAATGTTCTGGGTGACACCGCGTTTGTGACGAGCAAACGTTGCACTTACCGTCACGTGAACAATTTGCTTGTCTCTTCACTTTGACATTGTGCACTTTACTTAAAGCAGATTTCCGCTGTTTATTTAGGCAACTTTTTATCATAACATTTCCTTAGACAGTTATTATGCAATTAATATATTCGAGTAGTGAAATGGTTTACTTACGAAATACAATGTATCTGTCACAGTTGTAGATATATCTGTGCGGAATAGATACTGACAGTGTTATTATGAACCCTCAAGTAAATCATTGTGATAGAACAGATAGAATACTGAACCAATCGATTGTTGTAAAGGGGAGAAACTACTAGTTAATATACACCATCAAAGCTGAGAACACGACACGTGTTTCACCTCACGCCAAGTCCTATCGGCGGCTGTCTGTAGTAGGTATAGGTATACATCAATTGATAATCTCGTTGTGATCTATGCCTTGCCTGGTTCTATTAACTATTAATTGATTAGATATAGAGGTGCAGCTCGCAGAGGCTCGTACATAGTCCGGTTCAATAGGATAAGGAGTAGATTGCCACAGAATATAATCGTACAACAGGTACATCCTAGCCTACCTCCGTCTAGGGGTAGGTACCACCCCAAGGCCAGTTATTCCGCCGTGAAGCAGTAGTTCGCAAACATTACTGTCTTTCGGTTTGAAGGGCACTGAGAGCTAGCGTAATCACTGGGCATTGCGACTTAAAAACTGATGTCTCAGGGTGACGGGCGCAGTGTGGTGTCACACAGAAATGTTCTGGGTGACACAGCATCTGTTATGGGCGAACGTTGCGCTTGCCATCGGGTGAACGTTTTGCTCGTTCCGTCAATTATATGAAATAAAAAATTTGCTCCGATTCGAAACCCAGATGCGAGAAAAGGAAATAAAGACGTCAATCTTAGGTCAATGTCTCGTTCGCTATTGGGTACTACGGAAACCCCGAATAATACAAGTGACGTCTCGGTCCTTTTCTTTATCATGATGTGAACTGCTACCTTTACACTGAAACTATTCTCATAAGGAGTTATCTGAACCGAATAACTAATTAACTGACCCCTTCAGTTTAATTGTTTTAATAAGATAAAAATCAAAATGATAAATCTTAAAGGGGGATACGAAAGGTGACCCCGATACTTTCAGTTTATCATGATATTGATACTTACTTGAATAAATAAAAAAAGTAATAAAGTATTCAAAAAGTAATATCAACCTAGTAACCATTCATGAATATTAGACACGTGTATGAAATCAAAAAATATTGCTGTGCAAATATATGACTTGAATATAGGCCATTGCTTCGTCAAGTTTTAATTTACCGTCTCCAAAATAGAAAACATATTTTATCCAAGCTTAGACTGAAAACAAAAAATCGTAGATATCCTCAGGCTGAGACGGACAAGAGGCTTCTATTAAACGTAACAAACGTGGGATGTTCTTTGATAATTAACTTTATTGCTAAGAAACATTCCGTACTCAAATTCTGTTTAATTTTAAAAGTCACATGAGCGTTGTAGAGCTGCCCTAATTGTAACTCTTATCTTAGAATTTAACGAATATTTCTTGGTGAACTTGATTTTAAGCTTTCTTTTTTTGCTTTCAGTTCTTTATCTTAGTAGTAATTATTTTGACAATCCTTATAACGTATACTTTAGCAGTAATACAGCGGTGTCACCTGGCATAATAATTTTCTTTATTGTAGAAAGTGATGAAACGAGCAAAACGTTCACCTGGTGGTAAGTGAAACGTCTGCCCGTAACAAATGCCACCCAGAAAATTTCTGTGACACCACACTGTGCCCATCACCCTGAGACTTCTTAAGTTCTTAAGTCAAATATGCCCAGTGATTACGCTAGCTCACAGTGCCCTTCAAACCAAAACACAGTAATGTTTGCACGCTACTGCTTCACGGCAGAATAACTGGCCCTGGGGTGGTACCTACCTAGACGGAATCCTGCATAGGAATCCTAACACCAGCAAATTTTACACTTAAAAAGAGACCCCAATCACCGAAATTTCAAAATTTTGTATCTTTTGAGGGAAATAAAAAATTGTTATTATTATTGTGATAAAATAAGTGATTGGGCGCATATTTTTCCACTTTACAATTCAGTTACTCCTACTAATCGTCAACAAGTAAGCAAACTTGTAATTAATTTATTAACTAGGTGTTGTAGGTCATTAAACCTCTTTGTGAACACTGTGGTGTTGACATACCACTGTTTGACGACAGAATAATTCTCATTGCGTTGGTGGATTCCTACAAAAGATTCATGCCAGCAAATTATTTATTACAAAGGATTAAATAATTTTAGATATCTACTTGTAAATTAATTTAAATTAAGAATAGATGGAATTGTTTCTTTGTGAGCTCGGTTTTCTGTAATGAGCGTTTATTATATATTACTATTACTATTATTATATCTTTAAAAATTGAATATGTTTATTGTTATATGAACCCTTGATTTTAGAACTTCGTAGGACGAAACATAATCATTTGTACAAAAGTAAATCAAAGTAAAAGAAAAAGTATGTATGAATCTGTTTTTTTTTTCTATTTCTTTTCTTAGATTTAAAAGGCCACGAAATTTCATAAAGTTTTTTTCTAACGCTTTTCTTTTAATAAATTAATTTCATTCATTTTTGACTAAAATAACATAAAAGTCAATCTGTGTCACGATATAATATTTTCTTAAAAGTTCTGATGTAAATGGGCAGCAGTACCTTCCCGGAATATCAGAATAAATAAACTGCGGTTGCCAACCCGCTTGCCAAGCGTGGTAACTATGGCAAAATACTCCCAAAACTAGGAGCTACAAACTTTTCTGGCAATCTGTGGGGGAGGCCTATGTTCAGCAGTGGACTAGTGATAGGCTGAAATAAGGAATAACGAAACCTGGAACTGAGTTAGTTGTAGTATAATCGTAATATCTCGAAAGGTTCAGAACTTATAAGATTTCCAATGTGAATGAAAAAAGTTAGTTTTTAATAAATTATCACTCATTAAATCAACACATCGAAAATCATACGCATATAGTACGTATAATCTAAGCGCAAAAAGGCGTCTCACTCAGGGTGCTACACGTTTGCCTGACTTAACTTTAGTAGTTATTAAACCTATTAGCAGTTGGTGAAAAAGAGCGCAAATGTTTATAAACTAACTTCATCTTACTCAAAATATTATAGACGAACATTATATTTTTTATTTTGTTTTAAGTTAAATAATTTTGCATGGCATTAATTTATACCCTTACCTTATTTATACTTTATTTAGAGCCGTGTGGTGGCGGCTCGTTAAAAGAATACTACCACTCCATCTCATCCAATGGATCTCGTAAAAGGCGAGTAAGGAATTAAACTGCAATGTGCACCCAACAACTCATGGTGGCGATGGGCTTACTACCTATCACACCAAGTGCATTATATTGTTTTGGTGAAACGTAGATTGTGGCTGTCATCTGTTTTTGCAGTGAGTCCCCAGTCTCTGACTACCCCTTATGGGATACAGTCGTGTATATGTTATATCTATACATAGTCGTATATATGTGTATATCTTATGTATGTATGTATTAATTTATACGTTACTAGCTGATGCCAGCGACATCCCAGTGGACAAGCTGACAGAGAGAGCTACTCTCGTATTTCTCATGTTAGGTATGGATTAGTATGAATACTAACCATTCGGCATGATGTTAACTTCAAGATATCTTACACTATTAGAGAGCAATTCTTGTATATTTGTATATGTATACATTTATATAACACTGCTGCAGTAGTGTTGTAGTGGTAGACGCGTTTCATCGCACAACTAGGCATTATGTGAGAGCTAAAATGTATACAAAATGTATACAAAAAAAAACACGAGTCGCGTTACCAACTTCAGTAGTGCGTACTTCCTAGTAGTAGTGCTGTAGTTGTAGAAGGCATCTGATGGCGCTTCCCGATGTATTAGTTTGCTAGTGTACTCTGTTATGGGTGGGCGGGCGTTGCGAACTAGGTAATACACATCAATTCAGATTTATGCATACGGGATTCAGCAAATTAAATTTGTTTCTATTCTTCACTACAATGGATATCCACAAATTTACGCCTGCGAAAAAAAAGCAGGGATAGTCTTAAATTCCATACGTCAGCAATCTGGATTCTATTCTCGATGGAGACGCCACTTAAATTGATTGTTGCAATTATACGACTTACTACGTACTCGACGATAAACGATGTTTTATCATCGTTGAAACTGTGAAAAAAAATATTAATTTATTTCACACACCTTTACTCGTGGTAGAATTCATATGCAGGTATCCGTCTGGATCGGTACCACCGCAGGGCAAATTATTCTGCCGTGAAGCAGTAGTGTGCAAACATTACTGTGTTTCGGTCTGAAGGGCACTGAGAGCTTGTGTAATAAATGGGAATATGACTTAAGAACTTATGTCTCATGGTGATGGGCGCAGATTGTGAACATAAAAATGTTCTGGGTGACACAACATTTGTGTTGGGTATATAAGACGTTGCACTTATTATCAGGTAAACATTTCCTCCTCTTGACAATTTCTCCTATAAAAAAGCCAAAATGTAATGCATTTATATTCAACTGAGTCCAGCTCATGAACTAGGAAACCTATTGGTGAGGAGCCAGTCCCTTCCAAATTTTGATGACACTAATGTGTTACTTTAATTGTCCATTATGGTCTGAACGCCGCACCCATAACATAAAAATAATTCAGGATTTGTGAGGGCGATCAACACTTGATCACTTGATCATCATCACCATCATTTCAGCCTATCATAGTCCACTGTTGAACATAGGCCTTCCCCCTAGATTGCAACAAAACACGGTTCTGAGCCACCTGTATCCATCGACTTCCCGCAAAACCGTGCAGGTCGTCGCTCCGTCTACTGGGGGGACGCCCTACACTGCGTTTGCTTGTACGAGGTTGGCACTCTCTTTCCTCGCCAACCGAGACCTTTCTTCTACGAGCTATATGGCCACTTTTTATGTTTGATAAGATGTTATTCATGTTAGATCACTATAAAAGAATCTTTAGAAGTTTTTCAGTTTCTTTTTCATTATTTAAACTACACAATTATAAGCAACAGGGATACATTAACCATTTTAATTTGTATTGTGTTAAAATGTTAACCTTATCGACTGCCTTTGTAGTTTTATACACCGTCACGGTTTATTTCTTACGCTTACAATAATGGAATGCATTTGAATTGTTGAAGTGATTAATATTTCTGAAACTAGCGTGATGTTTAACTGGTGGTAGGATTCCTATGCAGGAATCCGTCTAGGTAGGTACCACCCCAGGGCCAGTTATTCTGCCGTGAAGCAGTAGTGTGCGAACACTGCTGTGTTTCGGTTTGAAGGGCACTGTGAGCTAGCGTAATCACTGGGCATTTGAGACTTAAGAACTGATGTCTCAGGGTGACGTGCGCAGTGCGGTGTCACACAGAAATATTCTGGGTGACACAGCATTTGTTGTGGGCGGACGTTGGACTTACCATCAGGTGAACGTTTTGCTCGTTTCGTCACTTTGTACAATAAAAAAAAAATGTTATTGATTAGAAGTGATATGACTGTTTTCTTGGCGGACTTACAACCACAGCGACAACTTGCAAATACTGTCGGAAGATATCAAATGCGCAGGAGATATTATAGTGCCACAATTGAACGCGGGAATACAGATGAGCTCGGCCTACCCGCGCTTGATATAACGCTCATGCGAAAATTTTGGGTGCAGATTATGATACAGTGTCAAAGACACGAGAATAATCAAAATAGAACAAATCCGAAAATCAAAATTCGGCTGGGATTCGACTCCAGTAACCGCGGCGTATTAGTCATATACTCTGACTTAGGCCACGCGATCGTCACAAGAAGTATTACGGAGATAAATATAATTTTACTTTTATCCTTTCATTCGACATTTATGTACATTCCAGATACTAAAAGAAAAATACGACATCTAATCTCGCTAACGGCTTCAGATAATTTATCTCTTCGCACGCACTTGTAGCCTTATTTCTCTGCAAACGTGTAAAGTTGGTTCAGATCTTTTTCAAGTTCGTTCAGCTTACGATAAGTTTTTTTTTATTGATAAAGTGACGAAACGAGCAAAATGTTCACATGATACTACGTGCAACATCTGCCCATAACAAATACTGTATCACCCAGAAAATTTCACAGTGCCCTTCAAACCGAAACACAGTAATGTTTGCACACTACTGCTTGAAGTCACTGACCCCGGGGTGATACCTACCTGAACGGATTCCTATGCAGGAATCCGTCTGAAATCTTAGTAGAGTAATTTTTTTGCAGGAAACATAATAGATTTTTAACTTTGAAACAAGTAGCTTTTGCGTTGAATTTTACTCGCACGCACTAGGACTTATGACTGTTCAAAATATAAAATACTATTGTAAAAAGTTATAGTGCTATTTGCCTTTAGGCCGCCGCTTATACTATACTAACTCCAGGCTCTCACAAAATATTGTTCATTATAACAACTGTTTATTTATTTATTTCATTTAGGACCATCAACAGTAGATAAAATCATACAAGTTATTAGTATATAATATGTATAGTATAGTATACAAGTTATAGAGACAAAGTTTACAATAAGGTAATCACAGAATGCGTTTAAGAATTAATTAAATTTTGAACATGTAAAAACTACAATAGAGCTAAATGGTAAAACTACAAGACATTGAAAGAACAATATTTAGTAACAAGAAATTGTATGAAATTGACTTAAATTACATTAAAGTTCATTGCAATTACAATTTACGTTTTGCTCAACATTAGAGTTATATTTAATTGTATCGTTGTAACATCAATACAGTTTAATTAAATTAAAAAGAGAACATAATAATCGCTACAGTAAGATTTCGACAATTGTTTACAACAATAGAAATTCTACATAACAAAAATGTTTTCAACTTGATCGCATTACAGAGATAAAATCAACTACGCAAAAGAACAATACAACAGGCTAGACCGCTGAGCCAGATACTGTTAGTCCACAGCCTAGAGATGTCAGCCTGTTAATGTACTTTAACCTTGTTTATCTTTTCTATCTGTTCCTCTCCAAGGATTTGATATTTATATTTTACTTGCTGACGTCGTCCGCGCGAATAAAGGTTTTTTTAAATATCCCGGGAGAAGTATTTGATTATCCGAGATAATAATATACTCGTATATTTAATGTACATCCATGCCGTGTGGTGGCGGCTCGTTAAAAGAATACTACCACTCCATCTCATCCAATGGATCTCGTAAAAGGCGAGTAAGGAATAAAACTGCACTGTGCAATAGCGCATGGTGGCGATAGGCTCACCACCTATCACACCAAGTGCATTATATTGTTTTGGTGAAACGTGGATTGTGGCAGTCATCTGCTTTTGCAGTGAGTGCCCAGTCTCTGACTACCCCTTATGGGATACAGTCGTGATCTTATGTATGTATGTACGTCCCCAGGATGCAAGCTTGCCAAGTGTCAAATTTAGTCAAGAACGGTTCGGTACTTGAGCCGTGAAGGGGTGACAAATAGACATTTGTAATACTAGCTGATGCCTTCGTCCGCGCAGATAGAGGTTTTTTTTAAAACTGTCTCGTGGGAAATATTTCATATGGAAATATATGATAAAAAGTATCCTGTGCCCCCCCAGAATGAAAGCTATGTCTTTGTCAAATTTCGCTAAAATCGGTTCAGCGGTTGAGTCGTGAAAAGGTAAAAACAGACCATATTATATTAGTATAGCTTAGTATGGATGATCAACTCGCTTCCTTGCTTCTAGTTTCTTAACGCCACTTCGTTGTTTTTTACTTACTACCTTAACATATATTTGAATTGAATTATTTACGAGTATAAATAAGTATATAACATGGAAAATTTGTGAAATACTGTTTTTCACCCTATAATAAATCTTGAGTAAATTGCTTGAGGTTCAAAACCAGCTTATATTCAACATGTATCACAGTGGATTACATTTGTTATGTTGCCGTACCGTACCATGTTATGATATATTTTAGTTGACTAAAGTTCTATTTATATGAAAATAAATATATGATTTATACATTGTATATTTATAATTATAGTGCCGTGTGGTGGCGGCTCGTTAAAAGAATACTACCACTTCATCTCATCCAATGGATCTCGTAAAAGGCGAGTAAGGAATAAAACTGCACTGTGCACCTAATAGCGCATGGTGGCGATGGGCTCACCACCTATCACACCAAGTGCATTATATTGTTTTGGTGAAACGTGGATTGTAGCAGTCATCAAGCGCACATAATCACGTTTACATTTTGAAGTGAAACTTCTTTGAGCGCGAAGGGAGTAAAAGTTCAAGGTCGAATTTGAATGCTTCGCTTTCGTGCAACGTTTCTGTAATAAATTAAATTTATGTGTCTTCTTGTAATAACAGCTTTTTATACAATGCTTATGAAAGTATATAGGGTACTTATAAGAAAAAAATATTTTTAAAAATTTTGTCTGTCAGTCTGTCTGTTTGTTCGGGCTAATTTTCGAAACGGCTGGACCAATTTTGACTTTAATTGTTTTTTAAATAAAATAATTAGGGTTCCGCGCAAAATAAAATTAAAACCCCAAAATCCCGTACAAAACGGGAAGTGTAATTGTATATCATCGATCGGGGTCGGCTTTTTTTACGCAGGTGAAACCGCGGGCCACGGCTAGTCTGCTATCTATACGAACGAGAAAAAAAAACTTTTTACACGTATTGCTTAGTGCGCTTACGAAGCAGTGTGAGATTTGGCACAGTTAAAGTTTGTATGGAGAAGAAGCGAGAAAGCTTAAATGTTTATACAGTACTAGCTGATGCCCGCGACTTCGTCCGCATGGAAAGAGATTTTGAAACCAGCGGGAACTCTTTTATTTTCCGTCTCCACGTTGAAATCTATCTCTGTGCCATATTTCGTCAAGATCGATTCAGCGGTTGAGCTGGGAAAAGGTAACAAACAGACAGAGGGACAGAGATAGTTACTTTCGCATTTACAATATTAGTATGGAAGTATTGATGAGTTACAAATACATCACATTAAAACATGAAACATTAATAATTTATGTTCATACTGACAATGTCAAACACATAATAGCATGTAGCAAGACAGTGTATAGTTTTATTTTAGGTCAAGTTGTGATGGTGGAATCGATGTGAAAATCACACACTTCTTTGGAGCTACTGCGTAGAAGTCGGTTTTTTGATTAAATAACTATGTAATAAACAAATGTCTTGTTTACATTGTCCCCTTAAAAACAATGAAGATATAGATAATCTGTTCAAATTTAACACAAATCCAGCAAACGTTGTTTGAATTTAAATTCGTTTCATTTTAGCTTTTACTGGAATTAAGTGAAAATGGAACTTTATTTGATTAGTGCGAAATGGCTCCGCGCTGTTTTAAATTACTAACCCTCAGCAAAGTAATTAGGGAGTAAACAGAAATGGGTTTGCTTGAGACCAAAATAATAAGAGATTTAGTTTCCGCGTCTATTTTTAACCGATATCAAAAAAGTAGGAAGTTCTCTATTCGTCTGTCGACATATTTTTTATGTATGTTTGGTCATAACTTCTTTGGTAATGAACCGATTCAATGATTATTTTTTATTAGAAAAAGAAAAGGAAAATAAAGGAATATCGTAAAAAAATCATCAGAACTTGACCAAAATGATATATGTAGGACCACTCCTACATATATCATTTTGGTCAAGTTTTGATGATTTTTTTTTAATTAGATAAAGTGACGGGATGGGCAAAACGTTCTCCTGATGATAAGTGCAACGACTGCCCATAACAAATGCTGTGTCACCCTAAATATTTCTGTGTGACACCACACTTCGCCCATCACCCTGAGACATCAGTTCTTAAGTCTCATATGCCCAGTGATTACACTATATCTCAATGTCTTCAGACCGAAACACAGCACTGTTTGCACACTACTACTTCACGGCAGAAAAACTGGCCCTGCGGTCGTACTTACATAGACGGATTCCTGCATAGGAATTATACCACAATTAAAATCCATTAGATCCATTAGAAAATCATGAAACTCCGTAAAGAGGTGCTACATTTAAAACAAAATTGACGGGTCGAGTAAAACGTTCACTTGATGGTGAGCGCAACCTCTGCTCATGACCAATTAATTGTCACACAGAACTTTTTTATGCGAATGAGTGCCTCAGCATTTGCCCCTGCACTTGTGGCGCTTTAATATCTTCTGCGTTGTGATAACTTCCGACAGTTTTCGGAAGTTATCACCCATGTCAGTAATTTTACTGGTGGTAGGACTTTTATGCAGAAATCCGTCTAGGTAGGTACCACGGCAGGGCTTGTTATTCTGCCGTGAAGCAGCAGTGTGCAAACACAACTGTGTTTCGGTCTGAAGGGACTGAAGAACTGATGGCGCAGAAATGTTCTGCGTGATACAGCACTTTTTTATGGGCAGACTTTGCACTTACCATCAGGTTAACGTTAAGCTCGTCTCGTCATCTTCTTCTATAAAAATACCGTGTTCGAAATTCGGCAACGAGGACATCATCACACCATTTTCGTGAACAAAATACTATAGTATTACTTGATATCATCATCATCATTTCAGCCTTTCACTAGTCCACTGCTGAACATAGTTCTCCCCCATAGATTGCCACAGAAGTTTATAGAACTCATTTTGGGGGAATTTTGCCGTAGTTGGCAACCGCAGTTTCTTTATTCAGATGTTCCAGAAAGATGCTGCTGCTCATCTACTGTTTTTTAGTTTTCCCTGTGTCGATTAAACGACACCAACGGGTTGTGACGGGGTTGTAGATTCTTCTAAGCCACCACCACACGGCACGTTACGTGATATCAGGTGACGAGCATATTCCGCTATCGTTATATTGAAATATATCGATATCGATAAATATTTAGAAAATATAGACTTTCATCAGTATATAGAGCAAAAGCTTACCTGCCTATTCTATAAATTTTTATTTTGATCTATGTTATTACTTCTACCTAGATTGGTAACGTGATGTCGTAAAAAAATTACAAGGTGAAATTTAGGTGTTTTACCAAATCTTCGAAGGAGGTTCAGCTCATGAGTATAAATAACTATTACTACGGTACCAGCTCTGACATCGCATCAAAAACGGGCTGTTATAATATAAATAATATTATTAAGCTTTTTCATGTAAAAAGTTGAGCACTTCTGAGTTTTCCAAAGGATAAATGCGTCTATGAAAAAGTAGACGCATTTTCCCCGTATTTATTATATCATCTATTAACACTTGAATATTTCATATTTTTCATAAATATTTATAAATTCTAATAGACAACTATATCTTAAACACAATATCTTGATATCAGTTCTGAAAGCTAACCCATTTAATGTTCATTAAATAAAGACGCATTTGCCCGAAATGGTAAATGCAACTCAAATTCCCGTTTAAAAAAAAACGCAATTTGCTCTTCTTATGTCAAGATATCAAAGAAATTAACACATTCCTCTTGTATCCAGATAGTCCTAAAATACTTTAACACTATAGCATTTTTAATCCTTCAATAACCAACGCTTTAAGCGGCATTAAAAATGTGTGTGTAAAAAATATAACGCCCCGGTTGACCTTAGTAAAAACTAATATTTTTATGACAGTTATATGAATAAATAATGTGTAACTACGCATAAAACTGAACAAATTTAAAATCATTAAGTCCATGAATTTCTCGTATATTTAATTCGAAGCTCAATTTTCCTTTTTAAGAACGGATTAGAGTCATACGTATATTTAAGGCAGTTATTTGTGAAGCTATACGAAGGAGTTTCGGTACCTAAAGAATTGCAAATATTAAGCATTTAAAATACTCCAAATTTTACTTTCGTCGAAAGTATTTATTTACTGGCGGGATATGCAGGAATCTGTCTAGTTACCACCGCCTTGCCAGATATTTCGCCCTCAAGCAGTAGTGTGCAAACACTACATTGTTTCGGTCTGAAGGACACTGTTTGCTAATGCAATTACAGGACAAATGAGACTCAAGAACTGATGTTTCAGAGTGACGAGCGCAGTGTTGGGCCACACAGAAATGTTTTGGGTGACAAAGCATTTGTTATGAGCAGACGATACACTTACCATCAGGTGAACGTTTTGCTCTTTACGTCACTACTTACTTTACTTTAGGAATCCGTACCACCCTTGAGCCAGTTTTCTGCCGTAAAGTGTGCAAACATTACTGTGTTTCGGTTGGAAGGGCACTGTGAGCTAGCGTAATCACTGGGCATTTGAGACTTAGGAATATGTCTTATGAACAGCGTTTGTTATGGGCAGACGTTGCACTTAACATCAGGTGAACGTTTTCCTCGTTTCATCACTTTATCCAATAAAAAAACTACCTTATTTAAAAATAGCTTTTATTTTTAACTTAATTTTCCCTTGACAATTAGGTGCAAGAATAATTTAAATTTCTCTTTCTATTGTCATAAAACGAAGCCCGCAGTAAGATTTCTCCTGTATCGTGGGCGCGTTTTACAGACGTACATGTCGCATGCACATCACAACCAGACCCGAAACCCAACTATTTGTGTTATTGCAGAAATGTTAGCTCCGTCTGGGATTCGAACCCAGGTCCGGCAGCGTAGTAGTCAGGTACTCTAACACACGCAGTCTACAAATAAATATCTGAAGTCCCAATTTTCAGTAGATTCTATAGTAGGTTTTAAGCATGATTTAGATATCAGCCGATAGGTGTCGGGAAGAGTAGAATACCACTTACCTCTTTGCTACCGAGGTGTCGTAAGAGGCGACTAAGGTATTGTACGGACAGTCTTTTTTCGTGCAGATTAACACCATAATATACAATGCTGTCACTGTACTGCTCATTGGAACACAATGGGGAGAAAGAATTTTTTGACTCGTGCCAAAATGGCGGCGACGTGATTCGCCACCCGTCACGTCTTGTTTCCCGCGAGGACGAAAATAGGCTACGTAAGTGGCCTCTGTTACCCCTTTTTATCGGAAAAAGACGTGACTGTATGCATGTATATAGACTGTAGATTGTAGATTTCAACGGGCCAGTTTCCGCAACTCCACGTCTAGCGCGAATGTCGTGTGTCGGTATGTACATTATAATGACTCGAAATTATTCCATATTGTTTATTATCGTTCTTTGTATTGTTTTAAAATAATCGTATTATATGAAATGTATGCTATATACTAGAGATTCTATCAGCAATAATCAAGTACGCTCTATATTTAATTTTTAAAAACTATGTATTTTTTTTAATTTATCTCGCTTTTCATCATCATCATCATTTCAGCCTATTTTAGTCCACTGTTGAACATAAGCCTCCCTCATAGATTGCCAAAAAACACGGTCCTGAACAACCTGCATCCATCGACTTCCCGCAAAACCATGCAGGTCGTCGCTCCATCTAGTGGAGCGACGCCCTACACTGCGTTTGCCGGTACGAGGGTGCCACTCGAGAACCTTTCTTCCGCAACGGTTATCGCTTCTACGAGCTATATGGCCGGCACATTGCCACTTCAGCTTGCTAATCCTTGAGGCTATATTGGTTACTTTAGTTCCGCTGCTGATAAAAAGGCTTTTAAAACGGACTAAAAAGTATAAAATAATTTTCCTATCCTAGCCATACATATTTATTACCCCATACAGATTCCCCTCTAGTCATTAGTTTCGTTATTCCGTTCATAATTACTTTACGATCGATTTCAAAGTTGGTACCGAACAGACAAACAAAAAAAAACAAAAAAACAGACAGACAAGTTATTAAAAATTTTAAAAACCGTATAGTGATTTATAGTTAATAGAATCAAGCGATAATCCGTTATAATACAGGAAAGAAAGTTAATTCGCTAAGATCTTCTGTCGTAGAGAATAGCACTTGATAATGCCTTGTTTTGAGGTGAAACACGTGTCGTGTTCTCGACTTCAGTGGTGTCTATTTTTATATTGCCTAGTGGTAGAGTTGTAGTGGTGGAGGGTATGTCGTGGCGGCTTCCGGTGGCGGTATTAGTTCGCTTGGGTACGCTGTGGGGTAGAGCGGACGGTGTTCTCCAAAAACTAGGTAACACACACCATTTTAAATTTTGCCTGCGGATCTTAGCAAATTGACTTTGTTAGTAAGTAAAGTAGCCAGTAACTAATATGAAAGGTTTTTAATAAGGTAACAAAATCAGCCTTATAGTCTTCATCATTGTAAGCCGTTAACAATCGTATGACAAGCGCATAAGAGCCATAGCCATATAGCTACAAGTTAGCGTATGAAGATAAAATTCGTTGAAATAAATTAGATGCAAGAAGATGTTGCTAATCACACGTGTTTACATATCCATAGATAGACTTCTGAGACCTCACTCTCAGTTGAGAAAACACAGTAAAGAAAAATAATACATTTCGTACACGCAGTGGCATTAGAATTCAATCCATACCACTCCAGTGAAAATGCGGTCTAATCCTACTAGAGGATTGAGATAATTTACCTTCTTAAACGCACGTGTGACCTTAATCTGTTCCCGAAAAGGATATCTCAAGCGGAAGACTTAATTTCAGGCGATAGAAATTTAGCTATGAAAGCTTTTTAAAAACAAAAGATAATAAAACGTTTCCATTTGCCAGTTTACGAGTTTAAATGAACGTCGTAAGTGTTAATTTTTTAGTATGCTTAAAAGTACAACATAATACTCGTAAACAAAAGTTTTAGTGTTCTGTAACACATGCCGGACATTTATAAGAGCACTAAATTTTTATAATAATTTTTACCAAATTACAATTATAAATACCAGAAAGAAATATTGATTAAGGTTAATATTTTTTTATAAATTCAAATAAATGTTATTAGTACTACATTCAAATATTTTTTTAAATTCAAAAGTTGACGATTCAAAGTTTTATCGCTTTGGAAACAAACGGTATCCTATGCATAATATAAATAAATACGGATACGTGTTAGAAAAACACTTCATATTATGCCATAGCACAACTATGTTTTAGAATTGTAAATTATACGAGTATATATAAAAATAAACAAAAAAAATTATGAAAATTTTGTTCATTTCATGTATCATATTGAGTTTAACAAATATATTTTTTGTAAACATACCGTAATATACATTTTCGGTGATGTAATTGCTGTTAGCCTTTTTGGCTTTTACAGCTTCATCGGATACTGTGCTCACGCGGCCAGGGGCCCGCGTGCCAGGTTTGGTCTGACCTAAACATAAATACAGTTCGTCTAGAACTCCTACTAAAACATCATAATTCGGTGTGTCGTCCGCTGCGTGCTTACGCGATTTCGAATATCTTAAATGATTTTAAGTCGTCTAATGACCGCCGGAGGGAGGCTGGGGTCCTCCATCGACTGTCGACTTGTGTGTCGGTAACTCTGGGCGGAAAGAACCGCCCTGGAACACGGGTGTATCGTGTGTACGCGGTGTGATTGTCGACTGCTGCGCGCCGCTCTCTGCGGCGGTCGCGCGTCGTGGTGCGTGTTATATTGAAGCTATTTACTGTGTGTACAGTGTAGCCTGTATCGTGACTGACCGTACCGTGGTCAGGGAGTGCTGAGACGTCCGTGTCGTCTTGCACGTTTTGCGGGCGACGTTTGCGTTCGGTCGCGTTTCTATTTGATCGGTAATTTGCTGCTTTAACCACCAGCGGGTTTGGATGAACCGCGGCTTTTTCTAAAAACCTTCGTAATAATTCTCTGAAGTGTTCAGAGACTAGAGACATTTCGCAGTCGCTGTGAAAGTCTACGTTGCGTTGATACCAACGGGCTCCGGTGGCAGTTCGCTAGAATCGATTTTGAACGCTCTGTAACTTCCTTAATTGATTGCCCGTCGCGTGAGCGAAAGCGACGCATTCATAGGCCATTACGGGTCTTATGCAAGTCTTATAGAGGCGAAGTTTGTTTCTTAAGCACATTTGCTTGAAGAGCAAGTTAATGAATATAAGCGACTTGAGATAAAAGCCTCTCTATTGTGTACGTTTTTAATGCGTGTAGCGAACGATATCGCTGCATCTAAAGTGACCCCGGGGTATTTTACGCTCTTTTCTCAGGGAATAGGGCATCCGAACAGGGTGATCGTGCCTAGCTGATTGGCGCCGATTGGGTGACATCGTCTAGCGGGCTTTGGTGTGCCCCTCGAGAAGTATATCGCTACGCTTTTCTCGGGGTTTACCTCTATTCTCCATTTCCTGAACCATTCACCTAGGCGATCGGCTGCGGCTTGGAGCTGAATTGTTATGCGGCCCTTGTGCTTGTCGGAATAGTACAGGGCCGTGTCATCTGCGAGAAGCGCAATATTAACTTTCGGTAAACATACCGTAAGGATTCGGCCACTGATATACTATTGCTTCTACTTAGGGTAAGAGATAGATTCAGACTAATAAAAAATAGAGTCTATACGTTAAGTTTTTCGTGCGCTATCGTGACTACATACGTACACCGTACATACAGATTTTTTTTATTATTATAAACAAAATGAAATGTGTATTGATATAATCAGATGTCTTTATGGAAGTCTTCTTGATTTCGTGTTGAGATTTGTGTACTTTTATTGCCCTACCAGTGCAGTATCAATACAATATTGACAACTTAACTTTTTTTATAGGATAGGAGGCAAACGACATCAGTACATGCACGTTGTATTTAGAGCCTTAATTTACAGAGAAAAAAAACAATTTTTTTGCCCTAAAATATGAAAGCTACTGCGATCGATTCACCACATTTTTCTTAGATTATATTTTATTTTGTATGTAAAATAGTGATTATTATCGTTACTGTGAATTTCATTTATTTTTTATTTAATTAATATGTTAGTTGCATCCTTTCGGATACCATTTTCATAAATACATTTCATTCACGACTTTGTACATACAGTCACGCCATTTTCCAATATAAGGGATAGGCAGAGGCCACACACGAGTCCCACTTTTCGCACTCGCGCGAAACGAGACGTGACCGACGGCGAACCAAGTCGCTGCCATTTAGGTACCAGAACAATATTTTTTACTCCCCATTCCTTTCCCACGACCAATATAGTGACAGCTTTGCATATTATAGTGTTATTCTGCAAGAATAAGGGCTGTACGTACAATACCATAGCCGTACAATCTCTTACGACACCACGGATAGAGGTAGGTGCTATGCCGGACACCTATCCGTCTATCATTTTTACAGATATTTCATAATTAAACGTTACTTGTTTTTGTCAGACAAAAATATTTCCACTCACACATTACAAAGATGTGTTTCGTTTAAGTGAAAGAAATAATACCTTAAAAATTCTTAAAGGCGGGACCAGTCGATGAATAAAACAAATACTTTTTGAGTAGAACAAGTCATATTTACTAGTGCCCATGCATGAATCTATCTAAATAGATACCATCCCTGGTCAGTTATTCTGTCCGTGAAGCAGTAGTGTGCAAACGTACTGTGTTTCGGTCTTAAGGGTACCGAGAGTTTGTGTAATTACTAGACATATGAGACTTAATAACTGATGCCTTAGGGTGACGGGCGCAGTGTGGTGTCACACAGAAATGTTCTGGGTGACACAGCATTTGTTATGTGGCATTGGTGTACATGTTGCGCTTATCACCAGGTGAATGTTTGGTCGTCCCGCCACTTTATCTATTAAAAAAATGTAAAGTCCCCATCAAATGTAAGAGTAAAACATAAATAATTTATCTCATACCTAAAATAGAAAAGTGATTGTTCAGGGACAGGCGTTTTGTCTATAATTTCATAGACATGTTTCAAAAAAATCGTTGCCTTGAAACTCCAAAACATCCTCAAAATCTTGAAAATGTATTCAGCCGGGAGATATTGATAAGCTGTTCTTGTAGAGTAAGATCCCAGAGCGATCAGACATAACTTATTTTACATAACATATATAAAAATCAGCCATATAAATTTAACTTAAGTAACTTTTATATTTAGTTACCTTTCTTATCTGGTACTTGCCCAGGTGTCACAAGGCAAGCTTCACAAGCACGCAGGTATTCAAAGAACATGAGACGCTACTGAGAACCTAAGGTTTCATCTATGTGAAAATAAGTTATGTCTGATCGCTCTAGGATCTTGGACTAATTATTAATATTCAAAATAAGTACTTGTGACAAAGATGCACAAGATAACATTTTGATTAGTTATTATTATTTAGTGAAAGGTTAAAAGTAGTTAGTTAAAAATTCATCATGACAATAAATACAAATCCTGCATGTTTGATAAAAATATTTCGTAAAATATAAAAATATCTCATGATCTTGCAGCGTTGATTCTAAATTTTATAACACAGTTCATTCTTTTAATTCAACCTTTATAGTTTATAAGCACCAACAAACTAAAACTGAATTTCAATACAACCCTTTATCGAAATCCAAGAGTCCAAATAGAAGCAAATTATTATCTAAACGTCGCAGGCATCTTATTCAAGGCATTCGTTGAAAGACTGCATTCATCACTAAACCGATTTGCAAGCAGTAACTAGGACTGTACGAATGGAAAAATATCGTTTATTTAGCGAAAGAGTACGCGGAATTATTTAATAGTCAAGCAATTTATTCATAGTTTAACTTTTATAAGTATTGTATTTTTATTAACGTTCTATATCTGTGAAGCTTTACTTTTGTATGTCAAACAGAGAGCAGAGCTACGAAAACTTAAAAATAAATCATGTTATTTTAGGCTACTACCAGTTGTGTTTACCATCACGGTATTCGCATAGTATTTTCTAAATAGTCATAATATCGTATTTTTTTTATGTTAGAGGAGGCAAACGAGCAAGCGGCTCACCTGATGGTAAGTGATCACCGCCGCCCATGAACATCTACAATACCAGAGGAATAGCAGATGCGTTGCCGGCCTTTGTGGAAGGAATAGGCTCTTTTCTTAAAGGTCCTTATGTCGTATCGGTCCGGAAAAACCGCTGGCGGCAACAGATTCCATAAGGTGCTTGTGCGGGGCAGAAAATTGCGCGAAAAACGCACTGTGCTGGAATGCCAACCATCGAGGTGGTGACGATGGAATTTCGCGCTGTGCCGCAATGTGCGATGGTGAAAATCAGCGGCTGGAATTAATCCGAACAATTCTTCGGAACACTCCCCATGGTAGATCTTATAAATAATGCAAAGGGATGCAACATTTCTTCGCAAAGCCAGTGGATCAAGCCGATCAGATAGAACATGGTCGTCGACGATTCGAGCCGCTCTCTGTTGAATGCGGTCAAATGGAAGTAGCTGACACTGGGGTGCCATTATCATTACTAGAAATACACTTCAGCGTCACAAAAATCGCACCTCTCTGAGTTTGCGCGAAAAATGGCTGTAATGGCTAGAAACGAATTATATTTATATAAATATTCGTATGTTTGAAATGGGTATTTGAATAGCTTTACATTATTAATAAAAAAATCATGAAATCATTAAAACATTTATCATTATAGAGCGTCAAAAATAAACACTGTCAAATGCTCGTTAGTAAGGACGCTAGTTACACCACCTAAAAAGGGTATAAAAGGGTCGATCTGGATGAAATATGGGCCAGTCGTAATTTAGACTTTGCAATGAACACACGTGAACAAGTAACCAAAGCCGCTCAAGTGATTGCCCTATTGCAGTCGGGGATGCGGCAGTGTGACGTTGCTCGACAGTTGAACCTGTCCCGTTTTTCAGTTCGACGGGTGTTCCAACGTTTTCAGCAGACTGGTGGTTATGTTAGAAAACCGGGATCTGGAAGAAAACGGTGCACATCAGAAAGAGATGACCGTTTCATCGTTACGACATCTTTACGAAACCGTTTTACAAATGCTGTTGAGTTGCAACAACAGCTTCGATCAACTCGGAGAACATCTGTGAGTGTTTCTACGATAAGAAGAAGGTTACACGAAAAGAGTTTAACAGCCCATAGACCTGCTAAAGGTCCAAAACTTACTGCACAGCATCGCAGAGATCGCCTAGAGTTTGCTCGCAATCATTGCGAGTGGACTCTAGAACAGTGGCGGACCGTACTCTCCTCTGATGAGACGAGGGTTTGTCTCTTCTGCAATGACAGACGTAGAAGGGTCTACAGAAGACAGCGGGAGAGGTTCGCACAACCCTGCTTCGAAGAATCCGTCGATTACGGGGGTGGCTCGTGTATGTTTTGGGGCGGCATTTCCGTCGACGGGAAAACGGAACTTGTGTGCGTTTCCTGGACTCGGGGTGGCCGTGGGCAAGGGTCATTAAATGCTGGTCGGTACATTACTGAAATCCTGGAGGAACATGTGGTCCCGTATGCTGGTTATGTCGGTGATGGATTCATGTTAATGCATGATAATGCTCGTTGCCACACCGCGGCTATTGTACGGGATTATTTACAGGAGGTCGATATCCCTGTTATGCATTGGCCAGCACGAATTCCAGACCTTAACCCAATAGAACATCTCTGGGATGACCTAAAAGGGCGCGTGCGAGCTCGAGATCCAGCTCCAGCCACTCTTCAAGAGCTCCAAGATGCGGTACTTGAAGAGTGGGAACAAATACCCCAAGAGGCTGTTGCGATCCTTGTAAGGTCCATGAAAGATCGCATGGAAGCCGTTATCAAGGCAAGGGGGGGTAACACTAGGTTTTAAGAACTTTTTTTGTATTTATTAAGTTTTTTTTTTAAATTATTAATTTGCAAATTTGTACATACCCTGTCTTTTTCTTTAATTTCTCTTTCGTCTCGTTATAAAAGTAAAATTCAATTGAAATTCCTGAAAGCTAATGAAATTACCTTTCGAATGATACCCTCAAACCACAACATTGCCATTGGCCTGTTGTGTTAAAATAGTATTTAAATTATTTTTTTCGGATGTGCGATTTTTTGACGCCGAGTGTATATCAAGAAAACTAATAAAATGATTAATGTAACAAATGCATAAATGAAAATTCACTAATTTATGGCAACAAATAGGGAAGTTATTATCGTAACAAATAAACTTTATTGTATCTTACTTTGAGAATAAAGCCTATATGTTTGAATCGCGTTAATCTCGGAGAATACTAATCCAATTTGAAAAATTCTTTCTGCATTATATAGCTCGTAAACTGAGAAAGATTAAAATTACGGCCGTACGGATCGAGAAAGGGCCGTACTGTGAATACTAAAGTCGGCGATTGCGATGCTGCCGTTCGGTGCAATCATCTGGTAGTATTTGAATATTTTTAATAAACAATACTAGATCTTAGTAAGCCCAACAATGCGGTATTAACTGTTTTATAAGGCATTAAGCGGCAATAGCCTAATGGTTTAGGGTACGGACTGTGAAACACTGACGTCGCAGGATCGAGCCCGCCATTCGACTATTGTCGTGAACCATCTCCTAGCACAAGCTTTTACGCTTAGTTGGAGTGGTTAACGGGAATATTAATGTTAATATAGCATTGCTAGTATTCTTTAAAAAAAATACCAAAGATTGACCTTTTTCTACCATTCAACGGCATAAGATTTATCTATCTTTTATCTTTTAAAAAACGATGCCCTCACAGTAGGATTTCTACTGTGTCGTGGGTACGTTTTACAGAAATAAATTCCACATGCACTAACCACCCAGACCCGGAACAACTATCTGCAGGCCATACAAATATTTGTCCCGTGCGGGAATCGAACCCGCGACCCGCGGCGCAGAAGCCAAGGACTTAGCCACTGCGCCAACCGAGCCGACTATAACAACCGAGCCGAGATAGATTGTAATTGACGCAGCTGATCATTTCTCCGTTTGGTTTGTTACAAGGCAGTTTCTGTAACATCCTTATACGACATCACCGCAATATTTTTCAATAACCTGATAACCAATCCGTGTCTTCGCCTGTTAACCAAAGCCTTGTCTTAAAATAAATATTTATGTTTTAAGCTTTGTAATAAAGCTATTTATGTTATTTTGGCTACTCTTTAAAAAAAACATTCCCCACACTAGGATTTCTCCTGTATCGTTTCACATGCACAACACAACTAGACCCAAAACGCCAACAATGTGTGTTATTGCACAAATGTTGACTCTTGCTGGTATTCGAACCCAGGACCCGCGCCGTCGAAGTCAGCTACTTTGACCACTATGCCACGCGGTTGTCAAACTCTCTTTCTTTTACTATTTTCGACACTTCATTATTAATTATTAGTCGACCGCGTGGCGTAGTGGTTAGCGTACCTGACTTCTGCGCCACCGGTCCTTGGTTCAATTCCCAGCCGGAGACAACATTTGTGCAAAAACACAAATTGTTGCTTTTCGGGTCTGGTTGTGTTGTGCATGTGAAATGTATGTTTGTAAAACGCACCCACGATACAGGAGAAAACTCTACTGTGGGGCTTCGTTTTTTAACAAGAAGGTAAATTCTTTCCATTGCCCAGGTAAAACATATAAAGCACTACTCCAAATATTATTATTCCACGTTTACCTCACCCTTAAAAGTTTAATGCAATAAATATAAGAACTAGTCGAATAAATATCGATTTCAACATATATAAGGTGCCTTTCTGAACAAACGCTATTTTGCAAGCTCTTGCAAAAATACCGTGTAATATTTTATTGTCTTTACGAGCGCTTTTGCATTTGATGCCTTTAAGATGTTGTTAGGGAAAGTGTACATTTAACGAATTATCGAAACATTATTTTTATTCGAACTCTTCATTATCATTATCATTTCAGTAGTCCACTGCTGAACACAGGCCTCCCCTATAGATTGCATTGCTCTCATTTTGGGGGTATTTTGCCATAGTCGCCACGCTTGGCAAGGCGGGTTGGCAACCGCAGTTTATTTATTCACATGTTTCAGGAAGATGCTGCTGCCCATCTCCTGGTTTTTATTTTCTCTTTGTCGACTTTTACGACACCCACGGGATGAGATGGGGGGTTAATTCTCTTAAGTCACATATTACATTTTTTTATAGATTCTACATCATCTATTTAAGTACCGTCATAATACTTAGCAAACCGTTCACTAGCGAGGGGACAATTATTAATAACGGCAACGCTGCTTTAAGTAAAATACTGTTGGAGTGGAATTCAAGATTACTTTAGTACTTACAAAATTATTAGGTTACTACGGAGATACGAGTTCCAGGCTATGTCAGACTGTTTCTCGTAACAAACATTATTTAGCCATTTTACTAAATTCTAATTTTATATACTTTTGTCTACCATAGATATTTCCTCACCGTCTCTGATGAGAGTGAAATTTCAAGTTCGAATCTCAGGGCAACGTTTCTGTATTATTAATTAATATTTATTGATTTAATTAACACTCCATCAACCAGGGTTGACTGGTAGAAAATGCCACAAGGCATTAAGCCCGCCCGTTGTAGCCCTTAGCTTAAAGTATAAACAATAAAGAATGAATATTTAATTAAATGAGACTTCTTTTACACTGAGCAGTTATTTTAAAGTGAGTAAGATTTTTGTTCATTCATGTTTTTTTTTTAATCAAAATTCTAATTTACTGTTAATTGAGTTTCAAGCAATCTTTTTTTATTATTTTTCATTTATGAAATATTTGCCCGCGTTCTCACGTTGCCTCTGTATTAAGCACGTACACACTAAGAAGTACCTCGCGGGGTAATCTCGATATTGTCGATTGCGTAGACGCCGTGACCGAGCGACCGGCTTTCTTACAAGTAGCGGGTTCGATTTTCACACAGACAGACAAACATTTGTATGGCATATGGTCTACATGCTTCTGCAATTTATGTCGAAACATATCAGTTAAAACAACACGTTTACCATGCCCGAGAAAAGTCGGTGGTGCCGGGAAAAGACCGCCACGCTGCACCAGCATACGAACTATATTATTCCACATATATACAGGTTATGTAATTTAAAATTTGAAGACGGATCATAGTCAATTTAATTTCTTTTCTTTCCATAATAATTTGTATAAAAATAATGCATAGATTGTATTACTTAAATTACAAGTTTTTAAAATGAATCAGTACAGTAGTTTTTCGTTTCATACTTGTTTTAAAAGAATGAAACGATTATCCAATAATCGTAAAACAGTAAACAATGTATTTCTGAAGCATTAACTTCGCTTAAGTGATTTATTGTTGAGCTCTCAAGTACAGCAACTCCATGTATTTATTATCAGGTTACATAATAATTCAACGGCCATTCATCTGTCTCCCCATCTCTTCCCGCTGGAATCGTGAAAATCTAAAGAAAGAATGAATATTTTCTTTTCATCAGATATGCAGGTTTGCTCAAGATTATTTCCTTCACCACCGAGCACGTGTTATATCAGCACTTAAATTGCGACCAACAATTTTTTTGTGCCAGCTCCGGGGTCGAACCCCAGGTTCTGGTACTGGTGGAAAGATTCCTTGCAGGAATCCGTCTAGGTAGGTACCACCTCAGGATCAGTTAGTCTGCGGTGAAGCAGTAGTGTGCAAGCATTACTGTGTTTCGGTTTGAAGGGCACTGAGAGCTAGCGTAATCACTGGGCATATGAGATTTAAGAACTGATGTCTCAGGGTGACTGGCGCATTGTGGTGTCACATTGTTCTAGGTGACACAGCACTTGTTATCGGCAGACGTTGCACTTACTTGTCTTATCTGGTGAACGTTTTACTCGTTCCGTCACTTTTATCAAAAAAAAAGGTGACTCGCGTACTATGACATTTTAAAGCAAGCGCTCTGTTCCTCAGCTTCCACGGCTCAAATATGCATGAACTAAATTGAAGAATGGTCACCGTTATTTGAAGGTTTTTGGTACCGCGATCGCGTACCCGCTTTTCATGAGTCGCGATAAGAACAAAATCTCCTGACCGATTTTGGAACATGACGACAACTCCAGAATATTGTCGTAAGCTATTACTGTGCAGGAGATATTATAGTGCCACATATGAACGCTTACTCGTCCTGACCTGCGCCTGATGTAACGCTTATGCGATAAGTTCGAAGGTGTACTATATAATGATAGGCAGTAAATAAATATGGGAGTGGTAGTCACTGTTATATTTATTGGTATATGAATAAAAACGTTCCTACCTAAAGTACCAGCAAAAGAAGACTGTCGGTGTCAATACCGTATTACCGATTAGTATTAACTCTTTTGTATTAAAAATATTAAGGACTCAGTGTCAGAGTCACGGCGACAATCTACACCACGATCCAAAAACCATAAATTAGCATTTTTGCGCAAAAAGATCAGGAGCGGTGGCATAAAAGTCTGGTATTCTGACCAGTAGGCCAAGCGACCGTAAATGGAGGTACATCGTCGTCGGGTTTTTCAATTTGTTATGCATAATTACCCTCCACCGGGTGACATGTCCAATGTTGTGCAAAGCCGATGACAAGACAATACTTCGTAGCAATCTGACTAGAAACTTACAAGTCCAAGAGAAGAATACGTTTTAAATGTTACACGATGTTTAATTCCGTTCAAACATTGTAAAGAGAAACATTTTAAATAACAAAACGGCTCTATTGTTTTAAATGTAGCTGAGACTATTTTGTACCAGCTGCAAATTGGTTACGTAATAGACGTCTAGTGTCTTAAACAAGATGCACGCAGTGTAAACTATGTCCTGTGTTACTTTTTTAAACGATTCTTAAAATGTACTACACATTTTTGTTAGACCTACGCCATTCCACGTCATAGAATTTTCTTCCTAAGCGTAACATTATGTGTATAATTCTAATTCTAAATATTTCCTATTTATCTCATTGTAACCCCCATAAATGGCAGGATCGTCGTCGTTTCAGTCTATCACAAGTCCACTGCTGAACATAGGCCTCCCCCATAGATAGTCACAAAAGTTTGTAGCTCTAACATTGGAGGGATTATTCCATAGTTGCCACGCTTGGCAGGCGGGTTGCGAACCGAAGTTTATTTATTCAGATGTCACAGGATACCCAAAAGTGGGTAATTTATAGGCTGTTAATGGTTTATCCTACTAAGTAGTAGGATTTTTATGCAGGATACCGTCTATGCAGGTACTACCGCAGGGCCAGTTACTCTGCCGGGAAGCAGTAGTGTGCAAACATTACTGTGTTAGGTTTGAACGGCACTGACAGCAAGTGTAATTACTAGTAAGACTAATTAACTGATGAGACAGTGTGGCGTCTCTGAGAAATGTTTTGGGTGACACAGCATTTGTTATAAGCAGACGTTGCACTTACCAGCAAGTGGACGTATTGCACGAAACGTCACTTTCTCCTCTGTAACAACGTATTCATAGTTGAAATGACATACTGTCTATTTAGACATTGTAATTTACGACAGCTAAAACATAATACGGGTGCTGATAACAGCCATTATCGGACACAGCCATGTAAGCTATATTATTTAATACATACATACATACATACATACATACATAAGATCACGACTATATCCTATAAGGGGTAGTCAGAGACTGGGCACTCACTGCAAAAACAGATGACTGCCACAATCCACGTTTCACCAAAACAATATAATGCACTTGGTGTGATAGGTGGTGAGCCCATCGCCACCATACGCTGTTGGGTGCACAGTGCAGTTTAACTCCTTACTCGCCTTTTACGAGATTCATTGGATGAGATGGAGTGGTAGTATTTTTTTATCGAGCCGCCACCACACATTATTTAATTGACAATAAAAATATATATTTACTCTTTGTCTTACTTGAAACTCTCTTGGTTGAAAATTTCAATGCGTGCACCTCTTAAAATATTAATTATAATGAAAGAATATATCTGAGACACAAAATCCATACATTTTTGTTAGTAGAAACACGATAGGTAGAATAATTTAAAATGCAAAGAGCATTTGAACATGAAATGACATCCAATAGGTGAGAACAGGACTGTCTTTTTTTGCGATCATATTAAACTAATTTAATATTTTCAAAATATACTTTAAAAAAAACATGGCGAACACTAGTATTTCCCCTCACATAAATTGCAGTTTCACAGTCATAAATTACACGTTCACAAACATCCAGACCAGAAACAACTTTATGCCCCGTGCGATAAACGAACCCGCGACTATCGCGTAACCACTGCCGAAACCGAGCCCACAAAAAGTATCGTGTAAATAAACAGTCCACTGCTGGACAAAGACCTCGCAAAAAAATATCCTCCCCGTAGACGATATCGTCATGGTGTCTAGAATCGGAATAATAGTCGTTTACACATTTAGGAGTAAATTTTCGTAAAATCCGTTCCGTTTGGGTGTCTACGTCGGGAGAGGAATTAATACAGTTACATCTTTTTCCCATGTAAATGTTGCCCTCGCGGGAAACGAGACGTGACGAGTGGCGAACGAAGACGTCGCTATTTTAGTACACTATTCTGAATAAAGGCTGTCCGTACCATATACTAGTTGCCTCTTACGACACCACGGTGGGAAAGAGGCAGAGTAAAAGCTGTCGGACACCTATCGGAAAATTAACATGTGTGCCAAATTTCAAATCAGTAGGTTTTCTTACTTCGCAGATGTCGTAGTTAGGCAGTAGTAAATCGAATGTTTATAGATATATATATGTATATAGATCATATATACGAGTATATTATAGATAAACACATGTATGATGTGTTTATCTATAATATATATATGATCTAAAATATAAAAATACAATTTATTTGATGGGTTCTAATATAAGTTATTTTACAGTTATTTTTTTTAAGTAATTGTGTGTAACATATGATTTCTGCGTAGATTTTGCAATGTTTTTGTGTAATATTGAATAGAATTTTTATTGCTTTGGCAGAAAAATAAGAATTATTTTTATATTTTCGAACTTGTCGTATCCGTACCCTCTGGTAATGCGAGTTCAAAAACATATTATTTATCGCGAGATCAGTTGGATCCAGCCCTCCCAAGAGGTTGTTTGCTTCGTTCGACCAATTCCAGCTTTGAAAAATTAAATCATTCCCCCCGAGTTGTGCTTTCGACATTTGTCGATGAGGTTTATTATGATCAAGCCGGGATATTAAATTTTCCTTCATTTCGTTTGCTCTTTGTTGACTTTTCGTGTACGATTTTCACAAGTTCAAATTAATAAAATAAGCAGCGAAAGCGAATATCTTTGTTTTTTTTTAGTCGAGTCGAGTTATACGAACAAACCTATTACCTACTGTTAGGATTCCTATGCAGGAATCCGCCGCGCGCATACCACTGAGGGCCAGTCAACCGCGATACATTAGTGTGCAAACATTATTGTTTTTTTACAAAGTTTTATTATTTTATTACATTTTTCGTGTCTTTCCGGATCGAATCTTGTAAGTCAATTTTGATCTATATTAAGATGTCCACTTGAGCTTAAATTTGGCATAGCGATGTAGCTTCTACCACGGTGCTGCTCTGATGATGGAGCCAGAAGTTGGCCATAGGAGCTCCTCTACTAAGCAAGATAGCTCTTTCATGTTTTGGCTTGTTGGGTTTGTTTTGACAATTAACTAGAAAAAAGCTCCACTGACATTTGCACTCCGTGGATACAGGCCAAACAAATAAGAGCTTATAACAAAAATATGATTTTTGTTCAAAACTTATATGACTATCAAACGACTTGACTTTAACGTTGTCATTTTTGTATCGTCATCATCATCATCATTATTTCAGCCTATGAATAGTCCACTGCTGAACATAGGCCACCTCATAGATTGCTACAAAACTTAGTAGCTCTCATTTTGGGAGGATTTTGCCATAGTCGCCAAAGTTGGGTTGGCAACCGCGGTTTATTTATTCAGATGTTCCAGGAAGATGCTCCTCTTTTTATCTCGTCATTATCAACACCAGTCCATTAATAGTCAATTATTGAAGATGGACTTCTATATAGAAGGAAGGATTTGACGTTAGGACCGTAATTCATTACCCTTTTATATTATTCAATTTAATTTATTTGTAACGTATAATATGTATAAATGTAAGCTTTCTGCACTCTCTAACTCCTCCGTGCGCGAAGGGGTACAACATTTTCTCTTCGCATATTAATAAATGTAGACCAGATGCCCACAGCGGTCGAAATTCGCCCGTAATTCACAATTTTTAAAAGTTTCTTCGGTATTGTGCTTTGAGTAATTATTTGTAACATTTTGGCAACATTTTAAATACTCTTTGCGACTATTTGACTAAAGACTATTATGTGTTTGACATTGGCAGTATGAATGTAAAGAAACCACAGACTATTTTATGATTGACATTGTCAGCATGAACGTAAAAATAAAGTGTTTTATTTAATTTATTTTAATGTATTTGTAACACATATTATAAGATACATTTTAGATTCTTCGCTTCTCCATACAAATTGTAACTATCCCAAATCTAAATGAAACTAATTTTTTTTTTACGGATTTTATCGCGTTTAATGTTTTACTATTTATAACCCGACGTTTCGGGCGCTTTACAGCTCCCATGGTCACGGGGGGACTGAGGTGACAGTTGTCCCGATGTCATAGTTAACCCGGAGTACCTTCAGCTTTTAATTATTATTTTTTAGTCCGATCTACGCAGAAAGAGCTTACTGTGTCTTGAAGCCTTGCAGTGGTATGCTTGGTTTTTGATTTAATTTTATTAATAATAGGATCCCAAGCCGGTGGTAATACCCAACCATATTCCCTATTGAAATTAGGATGTTTTTTAATTTCAATAGCCTCGCGAATCATCCTTGGTAGGAATCGGTGTTCTTTTGCAAGGATTTGTGGTCTATCAAATCTGATGTAATGGTTGGGATGATCCAGAACATGGTCACAGACTGCAGACTTCCTAGAACGACGATGCTTCACGTCAGCTATGTGTTCTTTTACGAGGGTTTTTATCGATCTTCTTGTTTGGCCTATGTAAGAGAGACCACATTCACAATCCAGCTTGTATACTCCTGCGTCTTGTAGAGGGATGTTACACTTGACAGATGGTAAAAACTGACTTATCTTCTTCGGCGGCTTGAAGTATGTTTTTATGGAAGCCCGCTTCAAGATATAGCCAATCTTGTCCGTGACTCCTCTGACATAAGGTAGAATAGCAGGTACACGCTCTCGACTGTGGCCGGTTTCACTCGGTCACTGCGACGTAGGCGCGGAACCCGAAGCTTGTTGTCGTGCAAAACTTGCTTGACATGCTGAAGCTCGGCGGCCAGGTGTTTCCTGTCACAGATTCCTCGTGCTCTCTGAAACAAGGATTTACCCACGGTAGCTAACTGTGATGGATGGTGGTGAGATTCACCGTTTAAATATCTGTTAGTATGGGTCTTTTTCCTATACACAGTGTGACTCAAGGTGTTATTAGGATTCCGAATTACTAAAACATCTAGAAAAGCTAAAGAGTTATTTGCCTCTAACTCCATTGTAAATTGAATTTTAGAGTTAAGGGAGTTAAGGTGGTCTAGAAATGCAGTTACTTTATCTGATGGTAAAATTGTGAAAGTATCATCTACATACCGCTTGTAGAATCTTGGATTTACTGGAGAAGTACGGAGGGCTTTCTCCTCAAAGTCTTCCATGAAGATGTCGGCGACAATGGGAGATACTGGGGAGCCCATCGCCACACCATCTACTTGCTTGTAGTATTGTTCCTTCCACAATAGATAGCCAGATGTAAGGCAATGTCTTAGTAGTTCTGCATATTCCGCTGGCATGTTGTTTTCAGCTAGCTTCCTAGATACAATTGAGATGCAGTCGTCTACTGGTAGGGATGTGAATAGAGACTGGACATCAAAACTGACCATAGTTTCATTGTCAGTCAGGTGTAGGTCTTTAATCTCACTGACAAAATTAAATCAAAAACCAAGCATACCACTGCAAGGCTTCAAGACACAGTAAGCTCTTTCTGCGTAGATCGGACTAAAAAATAATAATTAAAAGCTGAAGGTAGTTAGTAGGTAGTTAACCCGGAGTTTAACTATGACATCGGGACAACTGTCACCTCAGTCCCCCCGTGACCATGGGAGCTGTAAAGCGCCCGAAACGTCGGGTTATAAATAGTAAAACATTAAACGCGATAAAATCCGTAAAAAAAAAATTAGTTTCATTTAAATGAGTAGTGTTCGCGTAAATATAAGAAATCATTATGTGAACCAGTACGGACTGGAAATCGCAAATAAAATACGCCGGTTAGAAGATCTCAAGACCAAGCGCGCAAGATTCATAACATCTTTGAATTTCTTGAAGAGATGCAGAGACCATGATCTCATTCCTACGTGTGTCAAAATATCAGCTAAAAAGGACATTCGAGGAAGCGCTAAGATCTTAAAACAGGCAAGTAAAAAGTTGTTAAGAACGGGTATTCAGCAAAAACGTACCGATCTACATGTCATAAATACGTCCATAGACAATTTATCCAGTGTTTTAAAAACAGTTTTAACGACATTTGATTTTAATAATTGCATTGAAACATTAAATAAGCGTGAAACAGCTAGATATAATGATTGCAAAAATAAACATGTAGAAAAATATCAAAAATTAACGAACAAATTAAATGTCAAACATCAATCTCAACGCATGAACTGAACGCGACCGTTGACTACGGACAATGATCATAGATTACGCGCGGTCTATAATCTGTCAAAACAAACACTGGATGAATCTACATTAAAATTATTATCGAAAGGCAAGAATTTCGCAGTAACACCGCGAAGAATACCGTACGAAGAAATTATCTGTAGTGTCGAAGATTGTCTGTTTAAAAACAATATCAATAAAGAAGATTTGGAGGCCATACGTCAAGACATTTCGTCTATGTTACGTCGAAGTTCGGTGCCGAAACTAAATCTTCCTAAAGACGAATTAAAAGCGTTGAACAACCTACGGAACAGACCTGAACTCACGATGCTCCGCGCAGATAAAGGTAATGCTACGGTAGTCATGGATACGTCAGACTACAATTTTAAAATACAAGAACTTTTGTCGGACGAAAGTACATATAAAAAGGTTAAATCAGACCCAACTACTAATACGCTTAAAACAACTAGCAATCTTATTAAGAAACACTCCGAAAAATTGAATCTGGACGTTAGTTCGATAATACCATCTTGTGCTAAATCACCGAAGTTGTATGGGTTACCAAAGATACACAAGCCAAATGCTCCACTACGTCCAATAGTGAGCCAGATCGATTCACCAACCTACAGATTGGCTCAGCATGTGGCTAAAGTACTCTCACCACTCAGAGGACACACTAGAGCACACACAAAGGATTCATACCATTTTGTCAGTGAGATTAAAGACCTACACCTGACTGACAATGAAACTATGGTCAGTTTTGATGTCCAGTCTCTATTCACATCCCTACCAGTAGACGACTGCATCTCAATTGTATCTAGGAAGCTAGCTGAAAACAACATGCCAGCGGAATATGCAGAACTACTAAGACATTGCCTTACATCTGGCTATCTATTGTGGAAGGAACAATACTACAAGCAAGTAGATGGTGTGGCGATGGGCTCCCCAGTATCTCCCATTGTCGCCGACATCTTCATGGAAGACTTTGAGGAGAAAGCCCTCCGTACTTCTCCAGTAAATCCAAGATTCTACAAGCGGTATGTAGATGATACTTTCACAATTTTACCATCAGATAAAGTAACTGCATTTCTAGACCACCTTAACTCCCTTAACTCTAAAATTCAATTTACAATGGAGTTAGAGGCAAATAACTCTTTAGCTTTTCTAGATGTTTTAGTAATTCGGAATCCTAATAACACCTTGAGTCACACTGTGTATAGGAAAAAGACCCATACTAACAGATATTTAAACGGTGAATCTCACCACCATCCATCACAGTTAGCTACCGTGGGTAAATCCTTGTTTCAGAGAGCACGAGGAATCTGTGACAGGAAACACCTGGCCGCCGAGCTTCAGCATGTCAAGCAAGTTTTGCACGACAACAAGCTTCGGGTTCCGCGCCTACGTCGCAGTGACCGAGTGAAACCGGCCACAGTCGAGAGCGTGTACCTGCTATTCTACCTTATGTCAGAGGAGTCACGGACAAGATTGGCTATATCTTGAAGCGGGCTTCCATAAAAACATACTTCAAGCCGCCGAAGAAGATAAGTCAGTTTTTACCATCTGTCAAGTGTAACATCCCTCTACAAGACGCAGGAGTATACAAGCTGGATTGTGAATGTGGTCTCTCTTACATAGGCCAAACAAGAAGATCGATAAAAACCCGCGTAAAAGAACACATAGCTGACGTGAAGCATCGTCGTTCTAGGAAGTCTGCAGTCTGTGACCATGTTCTGGATCATCCCAACCATTACATCAGATTTGATAGACCACAAATCCTTGCAAAAGAACACCGATTCCTACCAAGGATGATTCGCGAGGCTATTGAAATTAAAAAACATCCTAATTTCAATAGGGAATATGGTTGGGTATTACCACCGGCTTGGGATCCTATTATTAATAAAATTAAATCAAAAACCAAGCATACCACTGCAAGGCTTCAAGACACAGTAAGCTCTTTCTGCGTAGATCGGACTAAAAAATAATAATTAAAAGCTGAAGGTACTCCGGGTTAACTATGACATCGGGACAACTGTCACCTCAGTCCCCCCGTGACCATGGGAGCTGTAAAGCGCCCGAAACGTCGGGTTATAAATAGTAAAACATTAAACGCGATAAAATCCGTAAAAAAAAAAATTAGTTTCATTTAAATGAGTAGTGTTCGCGTAAATATAAGAAATCATTATGTATCCCAAATCTCACAATACTCCTTGCGATATGAATAAAAACGGGTATAAATATTTCTCTATATTATACTATAAAATCCAATAAATAGTTAATTCTTGCTCTTGCTTAAGAATAGCATTGTAGAACAAAGAGTTACGTTCAATTACTTGGAAACTCCGAACGTTTTGTTATAACCACAATACTTGTACTTAAGTCAAGTAATAATTTGCAGATGCTGAAAAACAAGAGGTTAGAAATTTAAATTATTACTTCGCTTTAAAACAATATAGTGAAATTATTTTGAGCAGTATTCCGTTACTTAATTACAATGTTTCAGATACCACAATTGATAATTCAACAATGCACTGGAAGTGTATTTTCTGATGTTATTATATCGAGAGGCTGCTTAAAGTTTTTTTTAGAACGGCACTAATTTATTACATAAAAATATATTATCGTCGTCGTTTCAGCCTATCATAAGTCCACTGCTGAACATTGGCCTCCCCCATAGATCGCCACAAAAGTTTGTAGGTCCCATTTTGGGGGGATTTTGCCATAGTTGCCACGCTTGGCGCGCGGGTTGGCAACCGCAGTTTATTTATTCAAATGTTTCAGGAAAATGCTTCTGCCCATCTCCTGGTTTTCATTTTCCCTCTGTCGACTTTTACGACACCCACGGGATGAGATGGGGTGGTAGATTCTCTTAAGCCGCTACCACACGGCTATATATATTTTTATATATTATACATAATATTAAATATTCATACATACATACAATCACGTCTTTTTACTTACTTATGTAGTTCACATTTCGACCTCGCGGGAAATGAGACGTGACGGGTACCTTTTCGGTACGCGTTAAAAAAAATCTTACTCCCCATTGCTTACCCACGAGCAGTATAGTGACAGCATTGCATATTTTATTCTACAATACTTTGGTCGCCTTTTTCGACATATCGATAGGAAAGTGGTAGGTGCTATTCTACATGCGGCTTTCATTAAATGTTCAATGTTTCGCTACTGATTTCTGAGATTTTAAATAAACGTGAAATTTGTATATTTATTAAGGACTCATTGCAGTTGGGTTTACTTATTCTCATTGCACCACACTAAGTTGTTCACCCTGAGCCGTCAAAACGTAAGAGAGTCATACGATTATTATTATTATTTTAGTATAGTGGTCGGATTTCTGTGCAGCAATTCGTCTAGATAGGTCACCGCGCCTTGCGATACAGCAGTGTCTAAACGTGACTGACTGTGTTTCGATCATATGAGATTTAAGAACTGATTTGTCAAGGTGACGAGCGTAGTGTGGTACAGAAATGTTCTGACCGACAAAGTATTTGTTACGAGCAGACGTTGCACATTTCATCAAGAGAACGGTTTGCTCATCTCGTCACTTTCAACCATGACAAAAAGAATGCTTAAAATGACATGAATCACAAATATTGTATTTGTAGTTATATTCAATATACTAGCTGAAACCCGCAGCTACGTCCGCGTGGATTTAGGTGTGGTAACTCTTTGATTTTCCAGGATAAAAAGTATCCTGTGTCGGTCACAAGCTATGTCTGTAAAAAATTTCGTCAAGATCGGTTTCACGGTTAAGTCGTGAAAAGGTATGTAACACACAGACTTAGTTTTCATAATGAGTTCTTATATTTACGCGAACACTACACATTTAAATGAAACTAATTTTACGGACGATAAAATCCGTAAAATTAGTTTCATTTAGACTTAGTTTTGCTTTTAGAGTTACTTTTGCTCTTATAATATTAGTATGGATTAATAATCTACATGGTTGCGTGATGAGTGTAACACATACTTTTTTATTTTCTAATTTTCTTTAAATTTTATCATTTATGCAAAATCAGCAGACTTTTTCGTCACAATTCATTTTTATTGTATAAAGTGACGAAAAGAGCAAAACGTTCACCTGATGGTAAGTGCAACGTCCGTCCACACCACACAGCGCCCGTCACCCTGAGACATCAGTTCTTAAGTCTCAAATGCCCAGAGATTACGCTAGCTCACAGTGCCATTCAAACCGAAACACAGTAATGCTTGCACACTACTGCTTCACGGCAGAATAACTGACCCTGGGGTGGTACCTACCTAGACGGATTCCTGCATAGGAATCCTACCACCAGTAAAACTAGTCCTAGTCCACTGCTGAACATACGCCTCCTCCATAGATTGCCACAGAAGTTTGTAGCTCTCATTTGGAGGAGATTTTGCCATAGTTACCACGGTTGGCAGGTGGGTTGGCAACCGCAGTTTATTAGTTAACGCTTTGCTCGTTCCGTCACTTTTATTAAATAAAAAAAAGTGATAGGCTGACATGATGATGAATTAAAGAAAAGAAAATAAAAATTACTTATTACTTAGTCGTGGTAGCTCAGAGGCCGGGTGCTCGCTTTTAATTTCATATTACGCGAGTAACCTGGGTTCGATTCCCGGTGCCGGCACCAATAAAATTGTTCTACAATTTTAAGTGCTGATTTACCACGTGCTCAGCGGCGAGGGAAAACATCGTGAGGAAACCTGCATGTCCGAGGAATAGAAATATTTCGTGAACATGTGAAGTCCGGCTTCCCGCTTTGGAGCAGCGTGGAGGACTATTCCCGGCTCCAAAACCCTCTCAGAAATAGGAGGAGGCCTGTGCTCAGCCGTGGAACATTTAGCCTCTTACTTTACTTTTTTTTTAATTACTTAACCAAAAGTATACATGTTTAATATTCGTAATATTCTCGTTTTTTGTCCATTATTTCTAAATTGTTTATGCGAGTTGTGACCCATGTTAAAGCATAATTAATGAAATCGGGCGCTTCATAATTTTGTAATTTATACATCTGCGTTAATCTTGTTTCATGTAATTGTTTTTATTGGGATTTTTTTGTTAGAGGTTATACAAAACGACGTTCATATAATTGATCACAAATAACATTTACTTTATTTAGATAGAACAACTGACTGGCAGACAATCCCCACAGGCATTAAGTCTGCCCTTTGCTACTGTAATATTAAGGTCAACAGTATAGTATTTAAAATAAAATAAACCAATAAACATATTAAATATTAAAGAATTTGAAGTTAAAAAGTGGAATGTAATTGGTTGATTCTCTAACATCTTTATGTGGTAGAATTCCTATGCAAGAATTCGTCTAGATAGGTCCCACGGCAATGCCAATTACTCTGCCGCCATGTAGGATTGTCCAATCATTACAGTATTTAATTATTGGACGTAAATGTGACTTAAGAACTGATGTCTCAGGGCGAGCACAGTGTAGTGCCACACAGCAATTTTCTTAGTGACACAGCATTTGTTCTGGGCAGACTTTGCTTCTCCGTCACTTACTTCCATACATACATACAGTCACGTCTTTTTTCAATAAGGGGTAGGCAGAGACCACATCCGTAGCCTGCTTTTCACCCCCGCGGGAAACAAAACGTGACGGGTGGCGAACCGCGCCGCTGCTATTTTGGAACGAGTCAAGAATTTTTACTGTCCATTGCGTTGTCACGAACTTACTTCTACAAAGCAATAATTACAATAAACATGACTAGTTAAAAAGTATCACTTAATTAGTTGGAACGAGTCAAGAATTTTTACTCTCCATTGCGTTGTCGCGAACTTACTTCTACAAAGCAAAAACTACAATAAACATGACTAGTTAAAAAGTATCACTTAATTAGTTGGAACGAGTCAAGAATTTTTACTCTCCATTGCGTTGTCGCGAACTTACTTCTACAAAGCAAAAACTACAATAAACATGACTAGTTAAAAAGTATCACTTAATTTGTTGGAACGAGTCAAGAATTTTTACTCTCCATTGCGTTGTCGCGAACTTACTTCTACAAAGCAATAACTACAATAAACATTACTAGTTAAAAAGTATCACTTAATTAGTTGGGACGAGTCAAGAATTTTTACTCTCCATTGCGTTGTCGCGAACTTACTTCTACAAAGCAATAACTACAATACATATTACTAGTTAAAAAGTATCACTTAATTAGTTGGAACGAGTCAAGAATTTTTACTCTCCATTGCGTTGTCGCGAACTTACTTCTACAAAGCAATAACTACAATAAACATTATTAGTTAAAAAGTATCACTTAATTAGTTGGTTCTCTGGAGGATAAATTGAATAAACTTAATCGTTAAATTTTATTAACCGGTTAACATAATGTATTATATAGACAACACGTCAAATCTAAGGGTCATAATGATTATCGAGAGCCGTTGTCTTGACATCTCGCCGTTTGACCCACATCAACAGCACATGCCACGTCAGCATAGCCATATGTAGTCTTATATTTATAAGAGGAACTACATCAACAAAATTCACCTGAAATAATGTTCAAACGAAATAAAAAGGAGAAAGTAACTATAACTCTGGTATAATTAAAACTCAAACAACGACAATTTCGAGTGCTAATAACTATTACAACATTTTTATATGGTATTCGTAAAACGATTCGAAAAATAATTATCAACTACGCAGGAGACATTAAAGTTTTTTTTTTGTATAAAGTGACGAAACGAGCAAAATGTTCACCTGATGTTAAGTGCAACGTCCGCCCACAACAAATGCTGTGTCACCCAGAATATTTCTGTATGACACCACACTGCGCCATCACACTGAGACATCAGTTCTTAAGTCTCAAATGCCCAGTGATTACGCTAGCTCACGGTGCCCTTCAAACCGAAACACAGTAATGCTTGCACACTACTGCTTCACGGCAGAATAACTGGTTCTGGGGTGGTACCTACCTAGACGGATTCCTGCATAGGGATCCTACCACCAGTACGTACAAACACGGAGACACTCATTTGTCTTAACCGAGTCTTAAAGATCAGAGACGGGATAGGACGTCAGAGACACGGGGTCAATCACATCACAAATAGCACCCTATAAAAAACTACAAGTTGTATTTTTGAAAAAATCTTGGCCAAGTCTGGGATTCAAACCCAGGACCTGCAGCGTAGCAGCCAGGTACTCAGACTAGTAGGCTTGCGGTTGAAAATCTATATATTAATACGTGAAGAGAAAACTTTGAAGCCGTTTTTAAGCATATTGCGCGCACGGGGAAGTGTAAAATGTGGCATAGTTAATGTTTATATGGAGAAAGTGTGCAGAAAGCTAAAATTTATATATAATATGTGTTACAAATACATTGAGCCGATAGGTGTCCGGCAGAGTAGAATAGCACCTATCTCTTTCCTAGCGAGGTGTCGTAAGAGGCGACTAAGGTATTGTACGGACAGCCTTTATTCGTGCAGAGTAACACCATAATATGCAATGCTGTCACTATACTGCTCGTAATAAAAAAGTTTAGACACTGCTCCTCCTGTTGGCGGCATCGAAATATTTTTCAGGCATACACCAAGCCCCATCTCATCCCGTGGGTGTCGTAAAAGTCGACGGCGGTAAAATGAAATCCAGGAGCATCTTCCTCGAACATCTGAAAAAATAAACTGCGGTTGCCAACCCGCCTGCCAAGCGTGGCAACTATGGCATGATCCCCCCAATGCGAGAGCTGATAACTTGTTGTGGCAATCTATGGGCGAGGCCTTTGTTGCTGTTGACTAGTGATAGGCTGAAACGATGATGATGAGCACGTGGTAAATCAGCACTTAAAATTTCAGAACAACTTTAGAGGTGCCAGCACCGAGGATCGAACTCAAGTCACTCGCATGCTATAAAATTTAAGGCGAGCGCCCGGCCTTAGAGCTACATTTGTGCGAAAACACCAATTCTTGGTTTTCAGATCTGGTTGTGTTGTGCATATTTATGTCACAAAGTCTTTCAATGAAAAAGGTAAAATTTTATATTAAACAAAGACTTCATCAAAAGGGTTATTATAATATTAAAGAGTACATAGATCATGATAACCCCTGGGAATGAGGCGATCGCCGCCAAGCTATTTCTACCTTTATCTTTATAAACCTTTTTTTTTTAGTGTATAAAGTGATGAAACGAGCAAAACGTTCACCTGATGGTAAGTGCAACGTCAGCCCATAACAAATGCTGTGTCACCCAGAACATTTCTGTGTGACACCTCACTGTGCCCATCACCCTGAGACATAAGTTCTTAGGTCTCATATGCCCAGTGATTACGATAGCTCACAGTGCCGTTCAAACCGAAACACAGTAATGTTTGCACACTACTACTTCACGGCTGAATAACTGGCCCTGGGGTGGTACCTACCTAGACGGATTTCTGCAAAGGAATCCTACCACCAGTATACTAATGTTATTGTACATTATTTTGAAAAATGACTTAAAAATAAATCTTGCTGAGTTTCGTACTGGTTCTTCCCAGGACAGGGCATTTTTTGCGAACCAGTGTAGTAAAAAAAAAAGACTTTCAATAAGTATTATGTAAATATATTTACTAATCTGTCTGTGTGCACTCACAATACAGGAGAAAGTAGTAGTGTGGGACATTAATTATGTTTAAAGAGAAATGAAAGAATAGATTAATGGAAGAATAACCTTCAACTTTACTCGACGATGTCCTTACATAGTTTTTAATTGCTGTAAATTATTTTACCAATGAAAGCGCTCTGATTGAGGCGCCAGATGTCTGGCTTCATTAAAAATACTGTTGGATAGACAAGCAGCTGCTGAAACGAGCGGACTCGGCTGTTTTAAACATTAACATTGTTCTGTACACCCAACGTTTTATGCTTCAGAAACGTTCGCAATTGTAACAACTGAGGATGTTTTCCCCGTTTACGGCGCTAAACAACTCGTTCGCTTAATATTGTTTTCATTGTACAACGTTTATGTGCTGAGTAATCCTGTTTTGTGTTACGAAATAAATTAATTTAGAAATAACCTGTTACTAGACGACCGCGTGGCGTAGTGGTTAGCGTACCTGGCTTCTGCGCCACCGGTCCTGGGTTCGATTCCCGGCCGGAGCCAACGTTTGTGCAAGAACACAAATTGTTGCTTTTCGGGTCTGGTTGTGTTGTGCATGTGAAATGTATGTCTGTGAAACGCAGAATAAAAAAAAACTTAATAATCCGTATGTTGGCGGCTGAAGAGAATCTACCACCCCAACTCATCCCGTGGGTGTCGAAAACAGCATCTTCCTGAAACATCTGAATAAGTAAACTGCGGTTGCCAAACCGCTTACTGAGCGTGGCAACTATGGCAAAATCCCCCAAAATTAGAGCTAAAAATTGTTGTGGCAATCTGTGGGAGAGGCCTTTGGTCTTCAGTGGACTAGTGTTAGGCTGAAATGGTGATGAAAATGATGAAATGGATATTGTTGTGTGTGAAAATGATTTTATTCACAAAATTTTAAAATTTATATCGCTGGCTTTACAAAGAGTTTCATAAAATAAAAAGCTTAAGTAATTTTTATATAGGGGAGAAGGCAAACGAGCTAGTGGCTCACCTGATGATAAGTGATCACCACCGCCAATGAACGTCTACAATACCTTTGATGTGTTGCCGGCATTATAGTACAAAATTAATAGTACAAAAATAAAGATTACAATTATGTCGTACTTGATACTAAGTAATATGTACGTGGTCCCGCTGAAACATTAGTTCTTTGGACACATATGCCCAGTTATTTTACTAGCTGTAACTTATCTGCTGTAGACCGCTGCTGTCGATCGTGTGGACACAGTGGTGGCCTAGTGGACAGACTACCTGACATCTATACCGCAGGTACTTTGTTCGAATCCCAGTCGAAGCCAACATTCGTGCAAAATATAACACAAATTGTTGGTATTCTGGTCTGGTTGTGTTGTGATTGCCCCCGTGTTTCTGACACTGCATCCTAGGCTCTTTCCGATCTTATCACAGGAGCGTTACATCGGGCGTGAGTAGGTTGGGACGAGTGAGTGTGTCCAGTGTGTTTGCGCGTACACTTTCGACACTATAATATCTCTTGTGGAGTTGGCTCCAGACAGTATTCGGAAGTTTTGTCGCCGTGGTCGAAAATTAAACCAGAGGACATCAATTCATCAGTGCCCATCAGACCGAAACACAGTATTTTTTAATTTAATTGGTTTGCATACTACAGCTTGACAACGGAATAACTGTACCTACCTAGACAGACTCCTGGATGGGAATCCTATCACCAGTAAGCGTAAGTAAGTATGATGACCGTAAAGGTAAAATGTCTTAAGTGAATGAGAAGTATTCAAGTTATTCTTTATTCAAGTTAGCTTCGGCAAAAGAACATTTAAATTGTAAAAAGTGTGGAAATGCTGAAGTTTACATCGTAAAAGTTTCTACTTTATATTCTTCGTTTCTTGCAAAATTTCCATGAAAATATATCTGACGCCATATATTTTCATGGAAATTTTACTACATGAAATTCAATTTTTATGCTTTTTAATTGTCCACAGAGAATCTTCTGCGTTAGATATATATTTAAATATTACTTAATAAGAGTAATAACAATATTGCAAATTCGTAGCTCATATTAAAAAATTCTCTTTCATACAATGCTATTATGAGTGTAATGATGATGATCACGTCTCCCTTCCTTATATTGTTGGAAGCTGTCAACTGCGCAGGAGATATTATAGTACGCAAGCGTACGCAAACAGTGACAATACAACTAGATCCGAAAATCAACAATTTTTTTCGCACTGATGTGGGTTTCAGCTGGGTTTCGAACCAAGGAGCCGCGGCGTAGAGCCATGCGATTGTCGAGCTTAATAATCTATATATGAGCACATATAAGCGGCTTACCACAGTCTCATTATTTGATTTTATTCAAAAAGCTACTTTGTGTCGTGGGAATAAAATATGAATTTATTTAATCGGAATTTGTGATCTTATGTTTTAATCGATTGAGGAAGCTTTTTCAAGTGATTTTTGTATGTATCTTATACATACATACATATTCTTACATAGGTTTTTCTGTATTATATATCAATGCGATATCTCCTAAGCCGCAAGACCAATTGGATTGAAAATTTTCATACATACTCCTTTCCTAACGGATACACCCACTAAGAACGGAAAACTTTACTCCTAAATGAGTAAACGGGCTGAACATATTACGACTAGCGAAGAGACCGCGTATAAGCTAGTAACAATATCATCATCAACATTTCAGCGTATCACTAGTCCACTGCTGAACATAGGCCTCCCCCATAGATTACCACAAAAACTTGTAGCTCTTATTTTGGAAGTACTTTTCCACAGTAGCCTCGCTTGGCAGGCGGGTTAGCACCAGAAGTTTATTTATTCAGATGTTCCAGGAAGATGCAGCTGCCCTTATTCGGGTTTTGATTTTCCCTCTGTCGACTTTTACGACACCCACGGGATGAGATGGGGAGGTAGATTCGCTTAAGCTGCCACCACAAGGAGCAATATAATGCTATTACGGTAGGTAATTTGACAGCGTTAGGTTTAATTTTTATTTCATAAAATGACTTGATTTAATAAAATGATGACTACGGGGCCTAGTGGACAGAGTTCCTAACTTCTAGACTGCGGGTTTAGCCAGCTTAGGCCGTGATTCGAACCCTGGACCCGCAGCCGTTTATACTAAAATACTAATCGTTGGTTTTCGGGTTCCAATGTGCCACGTGGTTGTAGCAATTAATCAAAAAAAAAACCACTTCCATAACACAAACAAATTTTATTTCATTTAATTTGTCCACAACTAGGGCCAGCTCGGGTCGAGGTAAAGGCTAAATCAGTTCGGATCCGTCCAGAATAATACTCCCCTAATGGCGATCGTGGGAAGGTGGGTTGACACGCGGTCGATGGCCGCACGATTCAGGGGTCACCTTGTACTCCTTTGAAGACTTTTACAGTTCGGCAATATTCAAATGGCGATCCTGCAATCGCTCGATTATTTATTTATTTATTTATTTATTCTTTATCGCATTCACCTAATTTTAATTAAAAAAAAGGATTACAAAGGGCGGACTTAATGCCTTTTGGCATTCTCTCCCAGTCAACCCAAGGCATAGAGAGACATTGTTATAGGTGCTTTACGAAATCATCATTTTAACTTCATGCTAATAAAAAACAATACGCTGATTGTACTAAAATATTGACTGATTAGATATCGATAAAAATAATATTTTAAATCATATTACACATAAATATTTACACAGATATATACACTTAAATATACATACACGTAAAACTGATATATACATACATATTACAGAATGACCGATGAAAGAAAGATTATCTGTATCCCGGCTTATTTCAATGACGATAATTGTATAATGTTACTTTATTGTAAGTTCATTGTTTCCTTATTAGTCATTCTTTAAAAGTTATAAATAAGTAATTTAGAACTTTAAGGTACCTGGCTCATTTTAGTATAGCGCAAAATTAAGTTTTCGACAAAAGTTTTCGCCGAGCTCTTGTCTTCATTCAGCTGTTGCCGGCAATTCTACATAAAATTCTGTATACCAATTTAAAATTCTAAAGGGGTGAACAATAAACCAGACAGTTTCAATGAAAATCAACATCAAAACGATAAGGTTTAGTTGAAAAACTTTTTGGTTAAACTGTTACAAATTTTGACTTCAACTAAATTATGAAACTTTTGATAAGTTCGTGTCTTAACTTAATATTAAGTTGTTTGACTTTAGTAATGGCAACTTGCTTTATGCATATTGTTTCTATAATCTAAATAACTTTCACTAAGTTATTGACTGGCTACAGTGGCCATAATACAGTTAAAGGTATAATTTTTAAGCGCAACTTTGTAAATTTTCTATTTCCCCAATAAATAATGTATCACGTTGGTAGTTGGATTTCTATGCAGGAATCCGTCCTTCAAGGTAGCACCGCAGGGCCAAAAACAAAATCTTTTCTTTTTTTCAACTTTTTAATTATTTTGAATTTGGAATACCTATATTATTATACAAACTTCTTTCGATTTTGCGCCATTTCACATATTTTTTCATGTTCATTATCTAATGGAATGGAATGTGGTTTTAAAGAAAATAGGATGGCAGTGATCGCCGCTCATATTCCAGATACTTCAAAAGCTTGGTATTAGCCGTATGTTCGTATATTATACTATCAACAGATACAACAACACTTCCTCTGTCAAAGACCAGAAAAGATCGGGGCGGCCGCGTGCTGTTAGAACTGCAAAGGCTGTTAATGGTGTTAAAGCCAGAATTCTTCGAAACCCCAATAGGAGCAAAAAATCTTATCGCGAGAAATGAAGATTCCCGCTAGGACTCTGTCGCGAATCATAAAACAAGACCTGAAGCTCGGTGCTTATCGTCGATATACAGGACATGCCCTAAATCAATCTTTACAATTAAAGAGAGTGGATCGATCAAAACGCCTTCTGTCGCGATAAGCAAGTGAAAGGCACAGAAATATCCTCTTTACAGATGAAAACATTTTCACGATTGAAGAACACTACAATAAGCAAAATGATAAAGTGTACGCTCACAGTTCTAAAGAAGCTGCTCAAGTGGTCGGAAAGGTACAACGTGGTCATCATCCTGCATCAGTGATGGTTTGGTGGGGCGTGTCTTATCAAGGAGTCACAAAACTACATTTTTGTGAAAAAGGAGTGAAAAGTTCAGCCAAAGTGTATCAAGATACAGTTTTGGATCATGTTGTGAAACCTCTCAGCAATACACTTTTTAAAAATATACCGTGGACTTTCCAGCAGGACTCTGCACCTGGTCACAAGGCACGAACTACCCAAGCCTGGCTTGAAACCAACGTTCCGGACTTTATAAGAGATGAAGATTGGCCCTCATCTAGCCCAGACCTCAACCCTTTAGACTTCAAATTATGGTCAGTTTTAGAGGACATGGCCTGCTCTAAACGACACGGCGACATTGAGTCTCTTAAAAAATCTTTGGTGCAAGCAGTGGCGAAATTTCCCTTGGAAACAGTGCGTAAATCCATAGAATCGTGGCCAAACTGATTAAAGGCCTGTATAAAAGTCAAAGGTGGCCATTTCGAATAGAATATTGTTTTTATTTTTTGGCTGAGATTAATAAATATGTAGGTATAAATTAAAATAATTATATTATTTATATTATAATTACTTCATTTAAAAAATGCATTTTCATTTTTAACAGAACTTATGGCCGGACTAGGTATACATTATATAGCAACATAAAAACGAAAGTGCCGTAAATTGAGTCTTTCTTTGAACAAAGACGATAAAGAGTCGCAACCAAATAAAATTACTAAATAGAACTATAACGAGACGAGACATTCTTACGGAAAATAAAAATACTTAGTTTCATTTAATTGGATAACTTTTTTGTTAGCACTCTAGGAAAAAAGGAAACTCAATTTCATTAACGCGAAATTACTCCACGCTGCTTTGTGTTACTGTAACTAAGATAAGGAATTGCTTCGCCGTGAAGTAAAGTTTATTGTTGCCTTTTATTGCATCTAGTATTCGACATGACAATCAAACTGTATAGATACAAATATATTAAATTATGGCAAGACCGTGTGTTGTGTGCTGTGATCTCTTTATGTATAAATAAAAATTTTGTCTAAAAAAAGTTTTAAAGAAATGTAATTTTTTTGTTACAGGTTTTAAGCCGACTGACTGCTAAGCCGCGGGTCCTGGGTTCGAACTCCAGCCGTAGCCAACATTTCCCCCATCCCCCTGAAACATTAGTTCTTTAGACTTATATGACCAGTTATTTTATTATCTGAAACTTATCTGTTGTAGAACGATCTTAGCTGTCGATCGTGTGGCTTTTTGGACAGAGTATCTGACATCTATGCTGCAGGTCCTTTGTTCGAATCCCAGTCGAAGCCAACATTCGTGCAAACAAAATTACAAATTGTTGTTTTCCGGATCTGCTGTGTTGTGATTGTCCTTGTGTCTCTGACACTGCATCCAAGCCTACCTCTATATTTTCGCGAGAGCATAACATCGGGCACGGCGAGGTTGGGATAAATGATAAATGATATTAATACGTACACATGAGGCACTACAATATTTTCAGCGCAGTTGATAACTTCCGACAGTATTCGGTAGTTGTCGAGGTCACTTATTTGTGAGGGCTATTGTACTTACCGCAACGGACAGTAAAATACGTAAATTACAGAGCGTTCAAACCCAATTCCTGCGCAAAGTCACAGGGGCCCGGTAGTTTCAACGCAATATAGATTTTAGCGCAACACAGCGGCTATGAAATGTCCTTTATCTCTGAACACTTCACAGAAGTATCACAGCGGTTTTTCGAATAAGCCGCAGTTCATCCAAACCCACCGGTGGTTAAAGCAGCAAATTACCAACCTAAAAGAAACGCGACCGAACGCAAACGTTCGGTCGCGTTTCTTTTAGGTTGTCTTGTAGGAGTCCGGATGTCTCAGCACCCTCTGACCACGATACGGTCAGACACGACCCGGCTAACAGCTACACTATGACACGCACAACGACTCGCAACCGCCGTAGAGAGCGGCGCGCAATTGTCGATAATCACACGGCGTAACAATTCACCCGCAGAGTTACCGACACAAGTCGGAAGTCCGAACGAAAGTCCGACTCCCCTCTCGGACGGTCATTACATGACTTATTTATATAAGAAAACTTCGATCTCGTGACACACGTCTGACGCGAGAGCGTCCTGAATAAGATGGGAAAAGTTTACGAGTTTATATATGTTTATATACGAGTATATGTGTTCTCCTAGCCGATTTCGACCACGGCGACAACTTCCGACTACTGTCGAGAGCCATCAACTGCGCAGGAGATATTATAGTGCCACAAGTGTACGCGCAAACACAGAGGCACTCACTCGTCCCAACCTACCCGCGCCCGATGTAACGCTGATGCGATAAGATCGGAGGTAGGCTAGGATGCAGTGTCAGAAACACGGGGACAATCACAACACAACCAGACCCGAAAACCAACAATTTATGTTTTAGCACAAATGTTGGCTACGGCTGGGATTCGAACCCAGGACCCGCGGCTTAGAAGTCAGGTACTCTGACCACTAGGCCACGCGGTCGTCATATATATGTTTACGTTACGTATATATGTTTGAGTCAAACCAAACCTGGCATGATCCGATGAAGCTGTAAAAGTCAAAAAGGCTAACAGCATTAACATTACCGAAAATGTAACAGTTACAAAATAGAAATCCACTTTTACAGCTAACATCATCATCGTCATCATCATTTTAGCCTATCATTAGTGTGGACTAGTGGCAGGCTGAACATAGGCCTCCCCATAGATTGCCACAAAAGTTTGAATAACTCATTTTTGGGGGATTTTAGCATAGTGGCCCCGCTTGACAGGCGAGTTTGCAACCGCAGTTTATTTATTAAGATGTTCCAGGAAGATGCTGCTGCCCATCTTCTAGTTTTATTTTTCCCTATGTCGACTTTTACGACACCCACGGGATGAGATGGGGTGGTGTATTCTCTTAAGCCGCCACCACAGCTAACATAATCACTGTGTTTGTACAAATAGTATGCCACATAATCTTTTAAAATTCTTTGTGCACAGGGTTACTGAAATCGCAGACGAAATTTGAAGCGGCGAAAGACAAAAACATCTTATTTTCCTTCTTTGTCTTTTTCAACAACGTTGCATCATACTACATTTTCTCCTGTCCCATGCGTGCAATTATTTACGAATTGAACATACAATAACATCAAAACCCGTAAGAACTAACTTTAGCTGATTCATTTTTTTATTTCCGTGCGACAATCGAGTTCACGGCCCGTAGAGTTAAGGCCAATTGCTTAATGACTGAGCTGACCGTTAAATTTAGATGAATATTTTGTATGCCTCTGATTTATTTTCAACTGTTCGCTCATTTCTGTTTCTTAGTTTATCAAACTGTCTTATGCGACAGTTTGATAAACTTTGATAAACTTATATCAAACGAACGACAAAAATCAGACACCCTGTCGAGTAAGTTTAAACAGCCTATTTCAAGTAATTTGCCTCACCGCTGGAAAGATTTTCTGCAAGTTATTTGGAAACAATTTAAAACTTTATAACTTCAAACGATTTCAAAGATCGTATCATACAGATGAACAATAAACAAGTCAGTTTCAGTGGAAGACGTTGTAAATCAATGCCATTACGACACCTTCAAGCGATGAAAAAATTTGCCAATAAACGTTTTGAAAATTTGACGTAGACAGTTTAGTCTAGTTTTTGATTGTTTGTTAAAATAGCGCTTGTTAAGATAGCAGAAGGGTTTAGTTTTAAAATTAGGGAAACGCTTAGGAGCAATGTCTTTTTTAACCTATGAAAAAATAAAGAGGTTCTCAAGTTGACCCGTATAATTTTTTATGTATGACCCCGCATAACTTTTTTTGTTTTATAACCGATTTTAATGATTCTTATTCATTAGAAAGGGGTACCGTCAAGTTTTGATGATAGGATTCATGAGAAAATCATCAAACTCTTAAATTCACATAAATCATGCATTGTTGCTGCTTTGAAGTCGGTTCTTTGATTAAATAATTATTATAAATCTAATCATACGCGTGACTCATTCTCAGTTGGCTTAAAGGTTGCAATGTTACACTTTCTCTTATGTTTCTTTGTAATTTTGTATTTTGGCAGTTGATTTGTTAATTCATAAAGAAAATATTTAAATTTTGTTAAAGTTTATAATCCGAAAAGTTACATGAAACGTATAGCTGCAGTCTGCTTGGCAATCGAGAATTTTTTATGAAGCTAAAGTGCACGGGCGTGCAACAAACTGTTATAAAACTTTATTATATTCGCAGTGACTGCTTAAAACCGAATAGTCTTTATTCTCAAAATCAAAATCTTTATTTATAAAATAAAGATTTGCTCACCGATGGGCTCACCACCTATCACACCAAGTGCATTATATTGTTTTGGTGAAACGTGGATTGTGGCAGTCATCTGTATTTGCAGTGAGTGCCCAGTCTCTGACTACCCCTTATGGGATACAGTCGTGATCTTATGTATGTATGTATAATCGTGGCCTAATTTAAAATTTTACGCATACATTAAAAAATATCATCCATCTTACAGCTTCAAGATTCGATTAAACACTTTCTTGAATTGAAATATTTTTGTTGAAGATTTGCTGACTATTTTATCTTTGAAAACACTTTAGTGTAAATACGGGTCTAATCCTCCAACGGCTCCAGACATCCGCCCCGAATAATCTAACGCCTCGATCGCACTTGTGGCGGTAATCCGTCTGCAAACAGGATAAATCACAGCAAGCCAGGACTTAGGAAAACACAAATGAAATAGAAGACTGTATACACTTTTGCTGTGTTTCAGTTGCGCATTGGTAACTTGATATTAAAAAGGTAGAAGGTTTCTTAACGTTTTTTTTATGCTAGAGCACGTTTTGAACACAACAATAAAATTGGATGCACAATTAGAAATTTTCTAGCTTTTCAATAGCTAAAATTCTGCTCGGCCGTAAACATTTTTCAGTCATTTTTTATCAAAAGTTGATAATACAAACTCGTGGAACGTCTAAAATAATTTTAAACATCATTTATACTCCTAAATTTATTATTCCGATAGTTCAGTAAGGACATTCGTCTTAATAAATAATAAAGTAGCTTTAGTTAACAATGTTGTAAGTCACGAAGAGATCGAATGAGAAAATCCAAATTAAAAGGAGAGAAGTAGAATTATTTTATTTATTGCTCATTCGATTTGGCTAGAAGGCGTATATCATATTACATGTAAACTTTATTAATATATATGTGGGGAATTATGTAATTTTATGGAATAAATAATTACTGATGTATCATAATAAAAAATCCGCGACGAATGCTTTGATAAATTATTAATTTCAAATGTTTATCTCTAAAATGACACAAATATCGTTCAGATTTGCAACCACAGAGGTTTAGTATGGATCTCTTTTACTAATTTTGTATTGGTCAAAGAGACTAGCGATTATATGTGGCAAGTAAAACGTTTAAAAATAAAATTAAATATATAGTCCAAGATCCCAGAGCGATCAGGCATAATCTAAACATAATCTTAAAATAGATCATAGAGTGAAAGGCAGGATAGAAAGGTAACTAAAAATAAGAGTTACTTACTGACACCTGGTACCTGCCCAGGTTTCACGAGGCGAGCTCCACAAGTACGCAGGTATTCAAAGAACATGAGACGCCACTGAGAACCTAAGGTTTCATCTATGTGAAAATAAGTTATGTCTGATCGCTCTGGGATCTTACTCTAATAGGTTCGATGAAAACAAAAGTCGGTACACTTAAGTCTATAAGTACTACTCATTAATTTTGGCCGAGAGTATTCGCTGCTGTTTCTAGCATTATTTTCAGTTATGTACATGACTGCACTACTAAGGTCATCTGTTGTGTTACTCATACAAAGTTAATATATGAGTGTTACAAACATTTGTAATATATTACATTATTATTTACATCATTATTACATATATTACAAATGTTTTCAATTATGTTCCATAACATTACAGCAGTAATGATATTTCTAGCCAAGTTTGTAAGCTTAGCAACAGGCTGGTTAAATCTGTCGTAGAACGTAGTAACTACCCTTTTGGAAAACCTTCCTTAGAATGGAGATGTTGTTTGGCCAAAAATGTGGGTCACTATTAGGTAAGAAAAAGCAACTTGAAACAATTAAATGCGTTTAGCAGAAAATGAACCTTTATTCAGCAGAGTACGCATAGATGTGGGGTTGCGGAAACCAGCCCGAAGCAATCTTCACCTCATTCTCACCACCATTGTGGTGATGAGGTGAAATTAGGTGAGGATGAGGAGGACGCATCGCATACAAGCTGATTTTTAACAATCTTATTAAATGAATTATTATTTTATTTTATTTTTATTAGGGAAAGGAACGACACGAGCAAAATGTTCGCCTGGTGGTAAGTGCAACATCCATAAATTCTAAAACACCAGATTTTCATTGTTACTCGGTTAAATTTCCTGTGCTTAGTTGTGCTATTTGTATTATTTTAAATATGAAACTTAATAAGTGCGGTAACCGCAGTTTTTAAAATGGCCCCTTTTTACTGGACACAGTGACATAACACGCAAAACGTTCACCTGATAGTAAGTATAACGTCTGCCCATAACAAATGCTGTGACACCCAGAATATTTCTATGTGGCACCACAAACGTTAGTTCTTAAGTCTCATTCGCTCAATGATGACACAGTAATGCTTGCACACTACTGCTTCATTGTAGAATAACTGGCCCTGGAGTGGTACCTACCTAGACGGATTCCTGCATAGGAATCCTATCAACAGTACTTCAAGTCAGTAATACTTTAAATTTACATTCATTAAATAGCTAAACGTAAAGAAATGCTTCATCAGCAACCGGGATTTGTTTAAGCACAGCGGCGTAAAATTATTCTAATACTATTCCCGAGTTGCCCATATTAATCATTCGTCTGAATTAAAAGTCAGCTCGTAAACAAAACACAAGAATACGCAATTAAAGTTTCTTTTTATGCCAGCTACATATAACTTAGGCCAACACAGACATTGTCTTTGTGCCAAGCTCCAAAGACGACTTTATTATTAAAATGTTACGAGTATTAGAGCCGAGAACCCTCTCCCCAGGCACATGTCCTAACCCATAGTACAGTATATTTTATTCTGTTAACACCGATTTTCCTTTTCGTGGTTTTTATTGTTTTATTTTAATTATCAATTAAATTAAATATTTTTTTAACTAAATTAAAACCGGCGTGACCGCTTACGAAAATCTCCCTCCCCATCTCACATCCCATAGGTTTCGTAAAAGTCGACAGAGGTAAAATAAAAACAAGGAGATGGGCAGCAGCATCTTCCTGGAACATCTGATTAAAGAAGATGCGGTGGTCAACCCGCCCTTCAAGCGTGGCAACTATGGCAAATTCCCCTCAAAATGAGAACTAGAAACTTGTGGTATTATATAGGAGAGGCCCATGTTCAGCGGTTGAGATAGCCCCCCCCCCCCCTGTATAACGATAAATAATTTTCGATACAGTCATTATAGATTAGAATTGATCTCTTTTACAAAGTTTTACAGTTTTGTGATCTAAATTCTACTACGAATATGTTTAATTACCATTTTTGTATACAAGTGCTGGTATGACGTGTTCGATGATGAAGACCTACTTTACGTACAAAAACTCGAAGGCTCTGTGGACTTTCAGCAGAAGCAGTGAGACTTTCATGTCATTTGGTTAAAAATAATTTTAGAAAATATTTAAAACAAGAAAAAGTTATTTTTCCGAAGGTATTCATTCAACCCACAGTTCATAGAGCAAAGACCTTTAAATCTAACCTTGACTGAAAAAAGATTGACCTTTCTCAAATCCCAAGTCCTTGGAAAAGTCAAACCCACAATTCACTACAATTTTGTTAGATCCATCTGGAAACATTGGAGATAAAAGAGCATTACTTATCATCCCCGCCAATCTCTATTTTTTTTTAAAATTGACGCATTGCGGAGGCCTTCGTAATTCACATGTGCAGTAGATTTAAAAAACTTTAATAAAACAAAACAACGGGCTTTTTAAAAAATTAAATCTTTTGCAATGTATTTTCTGATATAATAATTAAATTATTAATAAGATATAAAATAATTAGTAGATACTGTTATAAATAGAGTAGAAAAATATGATAATGTTTTCACACTTTAGTATGTCATTCCCCTACGCCAGGGGCAGAGGTGAGACCAAGTTAAGGAAAACGCTTAGTAGGTATACTAAGGGCGGATTTTACCGTTGAAAATAAACCCGATCAGTTTAAGCTAAACGAAGTTTAAGCGTTTAACTGAGTTCAATGCTACAGTTCGCATTTCATTAACATCAAATGAACGCATTTAAAGCAAAACGCGATTAATAATCAGAACGCCCTAAATTCTACGATCAACTTTTTAAACGCGTTTAGACAGCTGTCTATTTCAATTGCACAACTATGTAAACACAATAAATATTTATAATTCTTATTGTTACATCTATGTAACATTACAAAAGAGGCTGTTTGATGTCGAAAAATACGAAACACATCGGGTTTTTGTTTTAGATTGTGACGATATTTCATGTAAACTTCATTTTATAAACGCGATCAAAATGGAGCTGGTAAAATAGGTTACACGAAAACCGGGATCAAATGATACATTCCAACTCAGTTAAGTAAAACGTGGTTTTATGAAACTTGTTTTCTAAAGCGATCGGTGAAATCGGGTCTTAGGCTTTTATCCCTGTATGATCTTGCGGGGGAGAAAAAATTAGAAGAACTTGATAACGGTGATGATATTCTTCTGTCCAATTTCGATATCGGCAATATCTTCTGATAATAACAAACAGGAAATGTCAGACACAGTTGACAGATCATGTGTTTTTATTTATTTGGATCAACAAACAGTTTACACTATATCTATTACACAAAAAATGTAGGATTACATAAAAAAGCAACAGTGCAACCAACACCGTTGACAACAAGTTAACATTTTAATTAAGATTAGCACATAGTTATAATCAAATTATCAGAGCACACAGGTAGTGTTATCATAAACACATGAAGTGATTGATTGTACTACTTACTGGTGGTAGGATTCCTATGCAGGAATCCGTCTAGGAAGCAGTAGTGTGCAAACATTATAGTGGTTCGGTCTTAAGAGCACTGAAGGCTAGTGCGATCACTGGGCATATGAGATTTAAGAACTGATGTCTCAGCGTGACGGGCGGTTGGTGTCACACAGATATGTTCTGGGCGACACAGTATTTGTTATGGGCAGACGTTGCACTTACCATCAGGTGAACGTCTGCTGGTTTTGTCATTGTCTAATAAAAAGTGACCTTTTAAAAGTTGCAGTTACCGCACTTATTAAGTTCAATATTTAAAATAAAACAGATAGGTAAAACACTGGAAATTAAACCGAGTAACAATGAAATTCTGGGTTTTAGAATGTATTTCGTTTATATGAAGTGGGCGATACGGTTGAAAGCAATAAAAATTTATACCAAAATAAAAAGAACAAACATACACGGACTGATGTTACGCATTTTTACTAAAATTTAACAATAGAATGGTTTGCCAAAAAGCAGTTTTCAGTGCATTTATTGCGAGTTTTTAAATTGCGGCTATATTTTAGCTGCCATTACGGTTTACAAGCGTTATTTATCTTTGGCGTAGAAACAAATAGGTTAGTCATAAGCCGATATAAAAAAAATTGTACTATACTAAAAATATTATTTTGAAACACATTCAACGCTTGCCCTTATTTAAATCGAGTTCAATGTAGTGTCTGACAAATAAGTTAAATTTTATTCATAGTTCTACGGGCTTCTTTGAGAGCGGCTTTCGTTGTTACCATTAATCAAAAGTCTTTAGATTATCTTCGTGCCATCCCCTGATGAATATTCATACGAAACGTAATAAAAACGTATAACATTTAAGAAGAATAGATTTTTTTTTACATGGTATATAATTTATTATTGTAAGAAAATATATACAGTAGTTAAAATCGAATACATTAAATAATGCTACTGTTTTACTCCTCTAAGCATAGTGACGAGAACGCAGACCGCTTTTTCTCGTTGAATGGTTTTACCTTTGAGCGACAAGAGAACAAGCCCTCTTGTCACTAGCGGCAAAGACCAGATTTCTAATTTTACGTGCAGATCTTAGCAGATTAACTTTATTTTTTTATATTGGATAAAGTAACACGAGCAAAACGTTCACATGGTGGTATGTGCAACGTCTGCCCAAAATAAAGGCTGTGTCACCCAGAACATTTTTGTGTGACACTACACTGCGCCTGTCACACTCAGTCAACAGTTCGTCAAGTCTCATATGCCTAGCGATTACACTAGCTCTCAGTGCCCTTCCAATTGAAACACAGTAACATTTGCACACTATTTCTTCACGGTATAATAACTTGCGGGTAGGTAGGTACACCTGGACGGGCTGATTACTTTATATTTTTTTCATTTGCCACATTTACACTAAAATTACTCTCACTAGACGGAGCGACTATTATTTTTGCGGGAAGTCTTTGAAGATTGAAGGAGGTAGCTTAAAATCATTATTTGTGGAAATGGGGAGGGCGGTCAATGTATTTGGCATTGACTATAATAATGATGATGCTTTTCACGTAGTAAAGTAAAGTTGCAGCCAATAAAGGTCCCACTGCTGACTACAGGCCTTCTCTCATTTCTGAGAGTTTTGGAGCCGTCAAAGAGTCCGTCACGCTGCTGCCGGGTCGGCGGATTTCACAGGTCTTCGAAATAGAACTATTTTAGAGGTGTCGCCACCGGGGATCGATCTCAGGTTACTCGCGTACTGTGAAATTAACGGCGAGCGCCCGGTCCGTGTTACCCAGAAGCTTATTACATAATAATTAGTGTACATTAATTATTCTGTCAAATATTAACAAGTGTATTTGTAAAATGTTTACATAGTTACATATCGCATGCTTAATGGAAAATTGACCCATTAATAGATAGGTCAGAATTGAGTTACGTACAGAAATAGGCTTCTGTTAGCGCCACCTACCATCTACCGTTTTAATAATGTTTAAATTACGCATTGTTGCCGCCCTAGCGATATTATCCGTCTCTTTTACTTTTATGAGATTTATCATCGCGTGTTCGCCGAACAGCGACTCATGTCATTTTGTGTCCGGCACTTGCGGAGTAAGGTTGTTATTATTTTATTGAACGAAGACACAATAGTTGATGAGTGTGTTTACGACTAAATTAAATGGTAAGTTTCATCAAATTTTCTAATCTAATATTGACAGATTAAATCTTAGGTCAGTTTACTACAAATTTTACTAATGTATTACGTGGAATATTTAGTTTTAAGACAGTTTATTATTGAACGTTATATTTTTCGTGGCCCATTACGAATTGAGTCAGTTTACTATTAAAATGTATTCATTACTTAAGGTAATACTTCGTGACATTCAAGTATGAGTCTTTTCACTACTAAAGGTTGTTGTCACTTAGGAGCCGCAATATTAGTTGAGTCTTTGTTTGTAAAAAAAAGAATAGAATATAATGCATAATTTTTTAATTGCCTGTGGCATTCAAGTATAAGTCTATTTACTACTAAAAGTTATTGTTACTTAGAAGCCGCAATATTAAATGAGTCTGTTTGAAAAAAAAGGAATATAATGCGGATTTTTTAGATTGCCTGTAATTATGTTTTTATTATTATTATCATTTTATATTAAGTTTACAAGAGTCTTATAATATTACTATTTATGTTTTAGAATAACAATGTCGTCCAATACGTCGAAAAAGATGATAGAGCTCGTTCAGGCTCAAAACCCGGCGCCAGAAACGGCAACACAAGATAAAGAACATCAATCAGTGCCATCAACTGAAGTGACGGTAACTATTTGAAGTAACTTTAAAAATCAGGTGTATATTTCTATTTATTTCTTTACTACTAAGATACGTTTTTTTTTGTTGTAGATGTTAGTTGATATAACAAACAAGCCCGAAAATCAGCGTTACTCAAACGTAAAGGAATATTTTGAAATTTCGGCTTCAGTCGGCAATGAAAATCACCTTTATAATAGCACAGTCGTCCACGATTGCACTGATGAGAGACATTCGAAATCTGAAAATAGCGATGTCGATTTAAGTGATCAAGATCCAACATACGAAGTTCCGAATACAAAGAAAAAGCAAATACCAGTATATCCAAGTCAATCAAAATCATCAAGGAGTTCCTCTTCTTCTTCGTTTTCGTCGTCCTCGTCATCTTCAGCATCTTCCAGTGATAGTTCTGATACAGAATCTTGTAATGAACAGAAAAAAACACAAGAAAACATAGTTCAGGTAACTGCAGAAAAGCAATACGAGCAAACAAACATTGATGAGCCTGCAACAGCAGTTTCGACTATTCAAGCATTCAGAGAAATTACTACACTACAAGAAGAAAACGAAGAAACGAAGAAGGGAAGGAAACGTAGACGGAATGAAGAAAGTTGGAAACAGACTAAAGCTAAGAGTCTAAGAAATGCTGGAAAACAATACATTAGTAAGAAAAATAAAATAATCAAATCTCGTTCTGTTCAATCACCCTGCGGTGTTAAATGTAGGCTCAAATGCTGTGAAAAGATAACTGCAGATCAGAGACAAACAATTTTTGATGTGTATTGGAATCTCGGCCCAGTTAATGCGCAAAGATCATTTATAATGTCTTGTATGACTGATATAACCCCAAGATATAAATATACAAATGCTCCTAATCCACGAAATTGCAATCAAGCATTCCATTTCTTAATAGAAGGGCAATTGGTACGAGTCTGTAAAATATTTTTCATGAAAACCTTAAATATTTCCGATCGTGTTATACGTACTGTCAAAGGCAAAATAGATGAACATGGAATTCTAGCACGAGATCTGAGAGGACAACACATCAATCATGTAAGGATTAATGAACAACTACTAACCGATATTAAACAGTTCATAGATGCTATACCAAGAATTGAATCCCATTACATTAGGCAATATTCTACTCGTGAGTACATTGATGGCGGAAAAACAATTTCAGATCTTTTCAGGGACTTTGAAAAAGCTCACAATAAAAATAACAAAGCAGCTGGTAGATATTGTACATTTTATAAAGTATTTACACAAGATTATAATAAATCATTTTTTCGTCCCAGAAAAGACCAATGTGATTTATGTTTGCAATACAAGAACTCGACGCCTGAACAAAAAGTACTCAAAGAATCGTACGATGCTCATTTGGAAGAAAAAACGTTAAGCCGCCAAGAAAAATACGATGACCGCTACAAAATAGACGATAGAAATAAAGTTCTTGTGTTTGATCTGCAAGCTGTTCTGCAATCTCCTAGAGGAAATACCTCAGGATTTTATTACAAATCAAAGTTGAATAGTTATAATTTCACAGTCACGTTTTTAAACAAAAAAGTTGACGGCCAGATGAAAGACTCGTATGATGATGTACACTGTTTCTTTTGGAACGAAACTGATGCTAAGCGCGGGGCCAACGAAATCGGATCTTGTTTACTAAAAGTTTTTGAGAAGCTCTCAGCGGAAGTACCAAATGATGACAATGGGTGTAATCTAATTCTATATTCTGACAATTGTTCCGGTCAAAATAAAAATAAATTTATAGTAGCACTTTACCTGTATGCAGTCACTCGTCTAAATATAAAATCTATCACTCATAAGTTTTTGGTGAAAGGTCATACACAAAACGAGGTTGATAATATTCATAGCCTCATAGAAAAGGAGATTACAAAAAATTTAAAATCCGGGCCAATATATTCCCCTCACCAATATGTAGCTATAATTAAAAACGCAAAGAAGTCCGGCAAGAAATTTTCAGTACATGAACTGACTTTCGAGTCATTTTTAGACTTAAAAAAGTTACAAGAAGATTGGGGTCTTAACTTTAATAAAACTAAAGACGGGAGAAATGTTTCGTGGAATGATGTAAAGGTGATAAGAGTTGACAAAGATTCACCTTTTTCATTTTTCGTTAAAACATCATACAAAGATAGCGAATACCAGGAAGTGAGCGTCAGAAATAAAAGGAAGAAAATGCTTCCTCTGTGTGAAATTATACCAACTAATGTCTACATACAAAGGCAAGAACTAAGTGAGAATAAAAAGAAAGATCTGAGAGAGCTATTGTCAAAAAAATTGATTCCAAATTTTTATTCGGACTTTTATAACTCTATTCTTTAATAGTGTACTTATCTTAATATTGAGTGATTACTGATTACATACCAAAGTTAATTAAAAAAAGTTTAGCAATGTTTGCTTTAGAAGTTTTTATTTTATGTTTTATAGAGATTTAACTAAACTTGATCATGACATTGTTTTACTTAATAAGTTAGATCACCAAAGTTGGTATATTTTTTAAAGTAAGTTTGTTAGAAGTTTTAGTTTTTTATAAGTATTTTGTAGTGTAAATTGAGCAAATCTCCGGCTTGATTTTTGTTGATTTATTAAATATATAAACTAGATTGAGATGTTAAACTTGTTATTTTTATCTGTTACTTGTGAAGGATGCTGCAATAAAATCTTGATATAATTGAAGAAAGGTCTACCAATTTGAATAAAGTGACCCAATCTCTAAATGTGTTTTACTGAAGTAATCATGTACAGACTAAATACTAAATCAGTCAAAAAAAAAAAAATTTTAAATGAAACAGGCTGATAACTTAATAGAACATTTGCAATTAAAAAAAATTGCTTTACATTTTATAAAAAACTGACATAACTTAAAATCAACTTTTTTAAATATTTTTTAAAAATATATAGAAATTATTTCCGGTATTTTTTTTTGCACAGATCTGATCAATAGTCAATCACACGTTCAAAATACAAGCATTCATGATTAAATAAAAATTAGTTTTAATTTTATGCGTCAACAAGTAGGATAAGTTCTCATAGCAACATCTTCTTTTGCGATTTACCAAAAATTTACTTTTTTGAGTTAAGTCAGTATTCCATTAAGCATGCGATATGTAAGTAACATATGGATTCATGCAATCATCATAAAGACGCCCTAAATTTTTTATACACCATAACGTTTTTACTGACACACAAAGAGGTGTTCTACAAGTAGCCTGAGACATACTTATTTTTTTTAATCTTCATAGGTTATATTCACCCCTTAAAAACAAGGTTAGCCGATAGGTGTGCGACATAGTAGAATAGCACCTACCTCGGTCCTACCTAGGTGTCGTCAGAGGCGACTAAGGTGTTGTACGGACAGCCTTTATAAGTGCAGAATAATACTACAATATTTAATGCTGTCACTATACTACTCGTGGAAACGCAATGGGAGTAAGAATTTTATTGACTCATACCAAAATGGCGGCGACATGGTTGTTGGCCACCTGACACGTATTGTTTCCCGCAGAGGCGAAAAGTAGGCAACGTGTGTGACCTTCTGCCTACCCCATTTATGAATGGGGGCCAAATATGAAAACGGCGTTATTGTATTTATGTAAATCTCTCAAAAGGGCAAAGGTACCCTGTGCCTATTAGATGTACGTTTATAATTATCTATTTAAATTTAGTTTGTAATCAATTAAAGTGAGTCCGCAAACTTTCCTTCTTAAAAGGGTTTCTATTATTCATGTCTCTAATTTTACAGGCGTAAATTGACGTCTTAATAAATAAGTAGTCAGAATTTAATCATAAAAGAAAGTCAATGTAAAGAAAAATCCGTTTTTTTTTCTAAACATCATTCATTGAGTTTTTGTATTATTTTTTTTAATTTTCTATTTTTATTTATTTGATAAGAGTGACGGAACGAGCAAAGCCGTCACCTGATGGTAAGTGCAACGTCTGCCCATAACAAATGCTGTGTCACCCAGAACATTCTGTTTGACACCACACTGCGCCCGTCACCCTGAGACATCAGCTCTTAAGTCTAGTATGCCCAGTGATTACGCTAGCTCACAGTGCCCTTCAAATCGAAACACAGTAACGTTTGCACACTACTGCTTCACGGCAGAATAACTGGCTCCGAGGTGGTACCTATCTAGACGGATTCATGCATAGGAATCCTACCACCAAATATCAAATGAATTTAGACTAGCTATCCACCTTCGCTACCCTCAGATGATAATTCTTAAGAACATGTTTCTCGAACTAAGCAAATCCCGTTTACTTATTAAAAAAGTAAAGTTTAAGCCAATAAATGTCCCACTGCAGAGCACAGGCCTCCTCGTTTCTGAGAGGGTTTTGGAGCTAGGAAGAATCCGCCACGCTGCTCCAATGCGGGTTGGCGGACTGCACAGGTCTTCGAAACATTATTATTTCTCAGACATGCAGGTTTCCTCACGATGTTTTCCTTCACCGACGAGCACGTGGTAAATCAGCACTTTAAATTGCAATTAACAATTTTAGTCGTGCCGGCACCGGGAATCAAACTCAGGTCACTCGCGTACTATGAAATTAAAAACGAGCGCCTAGCTCCTGAGCTAACGCGGCTCTACTTTTTAAATAGCTTTTTTTGAAACTTTAAGATTTTTGAAAAAGATCTAGTTTTTTTTATTTAGATTATAAACAAAGAGTAAAAACGCTGTCTGTAAAGGTTTTTTTTAAAGGAAGAAAGGAAGGCTCACGTGATGTTAAATGATCACACGCCTATGAACATCCGCAACACCAGAAGAATGGCGGTAGCGTTGCCGGCTTGTACATCTATGAAGGCTTACTAAGAAAGCAGCCAAGAAAGCAGACAATTTCTTCTTTTTTTTTTCTTGTTATAGTTTTGGTCTCTCCCAATAGAATTCTGCCAATGTCAAATCAGTCATTGGCAGTCAATTTAGTTGTTTTACTCTTTAGGTGGAAACATTACTAACTCATACCAAAATGGCGGCGACGTGGTTCGCCACCAGTCACGTCTCGTTCTCGCGGAGGCGAAAATGGGCTACGTATGTGACCTCTGCTACCCCCAATTATCGGAAAAAGACGTGACCGTATCTATGTATATAGACTGTAGATTGTAGATTTCAACGGTACAGTTTCCGCTACAACTCCACGTCTAGCGCGTATTTTGTGTGTATGTATGTACATAATTATGACTTGAAATTATTCCATATTGTTTATTTCTTTCTTTGTATAGTTTTAAAATAATCGTATTTTTATATGAAATGTGTGTATACTGGAGATTCTATCAGCAATAATGAAGAACGCTCAATATTTAATTTTTTTAAAAAAAACTATGTAATTTTTTTTAATTTGCCACGCTTTCCATAATCTGCTCTGATCTTATTTCATCTTAGAGACGTGGGAAAGCCAAAATGAGCGAATGAAATCCTAATATAAATATTATTATTATTGTTATGACCGCATAGCCTAGTGGTTAGAGTAACTGTCTTCTACGCGACGGGTCCTGGATTCGAATCCCAACCGGTGCCAGCATTTGTGCAAAAATAGTGGGTTTTCGGATGTGATTGTGTTATAATTATCCCCGTATTCCCGACACTACATGTAGCCCACCTCCGATCATATCGCATGAACGTTGAATCGGGCCCGGGTAGGTTAGGACAAGTGAGTGCATTTGTATTTATGCCAACACTTGTGGCACTATAATATTTTCTGCGCAGTTGATAGCTTCCGATTGAAGTTGGAAGTTGTCGTATCGGCCAGAAGGACATCATTATTATGAATAAAAAGGTTAATATTAAAACTTGAATTTATTTGTACGACCGCGTGGTCAGATTCGTAGAGGTCAGAGTACCTGACTTCTACGCCGCGGGTCCTGGGTTCGAATCCCAACCGGAGCCAACATTTGTGCTAAAACACAAATTGTTGGTTTTCGGGTCTGGTTGTGTTTTGATTGTCCCAGTGTTTCTGACACTGCATCCTAGCCTGTCTCCGATCTTATCGCATCAGTGTTACATCGGGCGCGGGTAGGTTGGGACGAGTGAGTGCCTCTGTGTTTGCGCGTACACTTCTGGCACTATAATATCTCCTGCGCAGTGGATTGCTCTCGACATTCGGATTCGGAAGTTGTCGCCGTGGTCGAAATCGGCTAGGAGAATATCATTTGTACATGTGTAGGTAACACACCAAACTTTATAAAAAAGAGCAGGTGGCGGTTCCCGGTGGCGGTGATAGTTTGCTCGTGCACGCTACTGAGGGAAGGCGGCCGGTGCTCTTCAAAAACTAGGTAATATACACCATTTTATATTTTGGATGCGGATCTTAGCAAATTAACTTTCTTTCCTTCGTTATAATGGATTTCCGCAAAGTAAAGTCTGATTCTATTAACTAAAAAGGCCATTTAAGTAATAATGGAGTTCAATATTTTGCAGACTTCTTACACGATAATTATTTAATAAAAAAAAAAACGATTTCTACGCGCAGCTCTAAGCATGTTCATGCGAATTTAAGACTAACATGGATTCGTCTACAGAAATAGACCAAAATAATGCGTGACTTCCCATTACGATATCCCCTTTCTAATAAAAAAACTATCATTAAAATCAGTTCATAAAAAGAAGTTACGCTCCATCATACACGCAAAAAATATATAAATACAAATGAATTGCGAACCAACTCCTTTTCTAAAGTCGGTTAAAAACAACAGAAAACATATATCTGTAATTACCCTGTTTTTTTTTAGTTTTAAAAAGACTAAATCTTTTTTTAAAATAACCTGTACGTCTTAGATTTTAACTCTTTTTTTTCTGTTTTCTTTGCATATTTAAGTAATGTAACTTAATTTGAATTTACTCTAGACCAACAACGATACCTTATTAGAATTGCAAAATTAGCACCTGGTGCGCAGATAATTATGGCTAAATTAGCATTTACGTGAGAAGGGTTTGGTTCATATTTACCTTTTTAATTATAATCCTTACCGCTTTAGTTAAATTTCAGACATTTTAACTGACTTAAAAAAAGAAGAAGGTTATCTATTCGTCTGTATATATTTATTTGTTTTTGTATTTTCGAGCATAACATCTCGAAACAGTCAGTACCAAATGATGACAATGGGTGTAATCTAATTCTATATTCTGACAATTGTTCCGGTCAAAATAAAAATAAATTTATAGTAGCACTTTACCTGTATGCAGTCACTCGTCTAAATATAAAATCTATCACTCATAAGTTTTTGGTGAAAGGTCATACACAAAACGAGGTTGATAATATTCATAGCCTCATAGAAAAGGAGATTACAAAAAATTTAAAATCCGGGCCAATATATTCCCCTCACCAATATGTAGCTATAATTAAAAACGCAAAGAAGTCCGGCAAGAAATTTTCAGTACATGAACTGACTTTCGAGTCATTTTTAGACTTAAAAAAGTTACAAGAAGATTGGGGTCTTAACTTTAATAAAACTAAAGACGGGAGAAATGTTTCGTGGAATGATGTAAAGGTGATAAGAGTTGACAAAGATTCACCTTTTTCATTTTTCGTTAAAACATCATACAAAGATAGCGAATACCAGGAAGTGAGCGTCAGAAATAAAAGGAAGAAAATGCTTCCTCTGTGTGAAATTATACCAACTAATGTCTACATACAAAGGCAAGAACTAAGTGAGAATAAAAAGAAAGATCTGAGAGAGCTATTGTCAAAAAAATTGATTCCAAATTTTTATTCGGACTTTTATAACTCTATTCTTTAATAGTGTACTTATCTTAATATTGAGTGATTACTGATTACATACCAAAGTTAATTAAAAAAAGTTTAGCAATGTTTGCTTTAGAAGTTTTTATTTTATGTTTTATAGAGATTTAACTAAACTTGATCATGACATTGTTTTACTTAATAAGTTAGATCACCAAAGTTGGTATATTTTTTAAAGTAAGTTTGTTAGAAGTTTTAGTTTTTTATAAGTATTTTGTAGTGTAAATTGAGCAAATCTCCGGCTTGATTTTTGTTGATTTATTAAATATATAAACTAGATTGAGATGTTAAACTTGTTATTTTTATCTGTTACTTGTGAAGGATGCTGCAATAAAATCTTGATATATATAATATAATATATATATATATATATATATATATATATATATATATATATATATATATATATATGTCCTTTAATTAATTGAAGAAAGGTCTACCAATTTGAATAAAGTGACCCAATCTCTAAATGTGTTTTACTAAAGTAATCATGTACAGACTAAATACTAAATCAGTCAAAAAAAATAAATAATTTTAAATGAAACAGGCTGATAACTTAATAGAACATTTGCAATTAAAAAAAATTGCTTTACATTATATAAAAAACTGACATAACTTAAAATCAACTTTTTTAAATATTTTTTAAAAATATATAGAAATTATTTCCGGTATTTTTTTTTGCACAGATCTGATCAATAGTCAATCACACGTTCAAAATACAAGCATTCATGATTAAATAAAAATTAGTTTTAATTTTATGCGTCAACAAGTAGGATAAGTTCTCATAGCAACATCTTCTTTTGCGATTTACCAAAAATTTACTTTTTTGAGTTAAGTCAGTATTCCATTAAGCATGCGATATGTAAGTAACATATGGATTCATGCAATCATCATAAAGACGCCCTAAATTTTTTATACACCATAACGTTTTTACTGACACACAAAGAGGTGTTCTACAAGTAGCCTGAGACATACTTATTTTTTTTAATCTTCATAGGTTATATTCACCCCTTAAAAACAAGGTTAGCCGATAGGTGTGCGACATAGTAGAATAGCACCTACCTCGGTCCTACCTAGGTGTCGTCAGAGGCGACTAAGGTGTTGTACGGACAGCCTTTATAAGTGCAGAATAATACTACAATATTTAATGCTGTCACTATACTACTCGTGGAAACGCAATGGGAGTAAGAATTTTATTGACTCATACCAAAATGGCGGCGACATGGTTGTTGGCCACCTGACACGTATTGTTTCCCGCAGAGGCGAAAAGTAGGCAACGTGTGTGACCTTCTGCCTACCCCATTTATGAATGGGGGCCAAATATGAAAACGGCGTTATTGTATTTATGTAAATCTCTCAAAAGGGCAAAGGTACCCTGTGCCTATTAGATGTACGTTTATAATTATCTATTTAAATTTAGTTTGTAATCAATTAAAGTGAGTCCGCAAACTTTCCTTCTTAAAAGGGTTTCTATTATTCATGTCTCTAATTTTACAGGCGTAAATTGACGTCTTAATAAATAAGTAGTCAGAATTTAATCATAAAAGAAAGTCAATGTAAAGAAAAATCCGTTTTTTTTTCTAAACATCATTCATTGAGTTTTTGTATTATTTTTTTTAATTTTCTATTTTTATTTATTTGATAAGAGTGACGGAACGAGCAAAGCCGTCACCTGATGGTAAGTGCAACGTCTGCCCATAACAAATGCTGTGTCACCCAGAACATTCTGTTTGACACCACACTGCGCCCGTCACCCTGAGACATCAGCTCTTAAGTCTAGTATGCCCAGTGATTACGCTAGCTCACAGTGCCCTTCAAATCGAAACACAGTAACGTTTGCACACTACTGCTTCACGGCAGAATAACTGGCTCCGAGGTGGTACCTACCTAGACGGATTCATGCATAGGAATCCTACCACCAAATATCAAATGAATTTAGACTAGCTATCCACCTTCGCTACCCTCAGATGATAATTCTTAAGAACATGTTTCTCGAACTAAGCAAATCCCGTTTACTTATTAAAAAAGTAAAGTTTAAGCCAATAAATGTCCCACTGCAGAGCACAGGCCTCCTCGTTTCTGAGAGGGTTTTGGAGCTAGGAAGAATCCGCCACGCTGCTCCAATGCGGGTTGGCGGACTGCACAGGTCTTCGAAACATTATTATTTCTCAGACATGCAGGTTTCCTCACGATGTTTTCCTTCACCGACGAGCACGTGGTAAATCAGCACTTTAAATTGCAATTAACAATTTTAGTCGTGCCGGCACCGGGAATCAAACTCAGGTCACTCGCGTACTATGAAATTAAAAACGAGCGCCTAGCTCCTGAGCTAACGCGGCTCTACTTTTTAAATAGCTTTTTTTGAAACTTTAAGATTTTTGAAAAAGATCTAGTTTTTTTTCTTTAGATTATAAACAAAGAGTAAAAACGCTGTCTGTAAAGGTTTTTTTTAAAGGAAGAAAGGAAGGCTCACGTGATGTTAAATGATCACACGCCTATGAACATCCGCAACACCAGAAGAATGGCGGTAGCGTTGCCGGCTTGTACATCTATGAAGGCTTACTAAGAAAGCAGCCAAGAAAGCAGACAATTTCTTCTTTTTTTTTTCTTGTTATAGTTTTGGTCTCTCCCAATAGAATTCTGCCAATGTCAAATCAGTCATTGGCAGTCAATTTAGTTGTTTTACTCTTTAGGTGGAAACATTACTAACTCATACCAAAATGGCGGCGACGTGGTTCGCCACCAGTCACGTCTCGTTCTCGCGGAGGCGAAAATGGGCTACGTATGTGACCTCTGCTACCCCAATTATCGGAAAAAGACGTGACCGTATCTATGTATATAGACTGTAGATTGTAGATTTCAACGGTACAGTTTCCGCTACAACTCCACGTCTAGCGCGTATTTTGTGTGTATGTATGTACATAATTATGACTTGAAATTATTCCATATTGTTTATTTCTTTCTTTGTATAGTTTTAAAATAATCGTATTTTTATATGAAATGTGTGTATACTGGAGATTCTATCAGCAATAATGAAGAACGCTCAATATTTAATTTTTTTAAAAAAAACTATGTAATTTTTTTTAATTTGCCACGCTTTCCATAATCTGCTCTGATCTTATTTCATCTTAGAGACGTGGGAAAGCCAAAATGAGCGAATGAAATCCTAATATAAATATTATTATTATTGTTATGACCGCATAGCCTAGTGGTTAGAGTAACTGTCTTCTACGCGACGGGTCCTGGATTCGAATCCCAACCGGTGCCAGCATTTGTGCAAAAATAGTGGGTTTTCGGATGTGATTGTGTTATAATTATCCCCGTATTCCCGACACTACATGTAGCCCACCTCCGATCATATCGCATGAACGTTGAATCGGGCCCGGGTAGGTTAGGACAAGTGAGTGCATTTGTATTTATGCCAACACTTGTGGCACTATAATATTTTCTGCGCAGTTGATAGCTTCCGATTGAAGTTGGAAGTTGTCGTATCGGCGAGAAGGACATCATTATTATGAATAAAAAGGTTAATATTAAAACTTGAATTTATTTGTACGACCGCGTGGTCAGATTCGTAGAGGTCAGAGTACCTGACTTCTACGCCGCGGGTCCTGGGTTCGAATCCCAACCGGAGCCAACATTTGTGCTAAAACACAAATTGTTGGTTTTCGGGTCTGGTTGTGTTTTGGTTGTCCCAGTGTTTCTGACACTGCATCCTAGCCTGTCTCCGATCTTATCGCATCAGTGTTACATCGGGCGCGGGTAGGTTGGGACGAGTGAGTGCCTCTGTGTTTGCGCGTACACTTCTGGCACTATAATATCTCCTGCGCAGTGGATTGCTCTCGACATTCGGATTCGGAAGTTGTCGCCGTGGTCGAAATCGGCTAGGAGAATATCATTTGTACATGTGTAGGTAACACACCAAACTTTATAAAAAAGAGCAGGTGGCGGTTCCCGGTGGCGGTGATAGTTTGCTCGTGCACGCTACTGAGGGAAGGCGGCCGGTGCTCTTCAAAAACTAGGTAATATACACCATTTTATATTTTGGATGCGGATCTTAGCAAATTAACTTTCTTTCCTTCGTTATAATGGATTTCCGCAAAGTAAAGTCTGATTCTATTAACTAAAAAGGCCATTTAAGTAATAATGGAGTTCAATATTTTGCAGACTTCTTACACGATAATTATTTAATAAAAAAAAAACGATTTCTACGCGCAGCTCTAAGCATGTTCATGCGAATTTAAGACTAACATGGATTCGTCTACAGAAATAGACCAAAATAATGCGTGACTTCCCATTACGATATCCCCTTTCTAATAAAAAAACTATCATTAAAATCAGTTCATAAAAAGAAGTTACGCTCCATCATACACGCAAAAAATATATAAATACAAATGAATTGCGAACCAACTCCTTTTCTAAAGTCGGTTAAAAACAACAGAAAACATATATCTGTAATTACCCTGTTTTTTTTTAGTTTTAAAAAGACTAAATCTTTTTTTAAAATAACCTGTACGTCTTAGATTTTAACTCTTTTTTTTCTGTTTTCTTTGCATATTTAAGTAATGTAACTTAATTTGAATTTACTCTAGACCAACAACGATACCTTATTAGAATTGCAAAATTAGCACCTGGTGCGCAGATAATTATGGCTAAATTAGCATTTACGTGAGAAGGGTTTGGTTCATATTTACCTTTTTAATTATAATCCTTACCGCTTTAGTTAAATTTCAGACATTTTAACTGACTTAAAAAAAGAAGAAGGTTATCTATTCGTCTGTATATATTTATTTGTTTTTGTATTTTCGAGCATAACATCTCGAAACAGTCAGTACCAAATGATGACAATGGGTGTAATCTAATTCTATATTCTGACAATTGTTCCGGTCAAAATAAAAATAAATTTATAGTAGCACTTTACCTGTATGCAGTCACTCGTCTAAATATAAAATCTATCACTCATAAGTTTTTGGTGAAAGGTCATACACAAAACGAGGGTGATAATATTCATAGCCTCATAGAAAAGGAGATTACAAAAAATTTAAAATCCGGGCCAATATATTCCCCTCACCAATATGTAGCTATAATTAAAAACGCAAAGAAGTCCGGCAAGAAATTTTCAGTACATGAACTGACTTTCGAGTCATTTTTAGACTTAAAAAAGTTACAAGAAGATTGGGGTCTTAACTTTAATAAAACTAAAGACGGGAGAAATGTTTCGTGGAATGATGTAAAGGTGATAAGAGTTGACAAAGATTCACCTTTTTCATTTTTCGTTAAAACATCATACAAAGATAGCAAATACCAGGAAGTGAGCGTCAGAAATAAAAGGAAGAAAATGCTTCCTCTGTGTGAAATTATACCAACTAATGTCTACATACAAAGGCAAGAACTAAGTGAGAATAAAAAGAAAGATCTGAGAGAGCTATTGTCAAAAAAATTGATTCCAAATTTTTATTCGGACTTTTATAACTCTATTCTTTAATAGTGTACTTATCTTAATATTGAGTGATTACTGATTACATACCAAAGTTAATTAAAAAAAGTTTAGCAATGTTTGCTTTAGAAGTTTTTATTTTATGTTTTATAGAGATTTAACTAAACTTGATCATGACATTGTTTTACTTAATAAGTTAGATCACCAAAGTTGGTATATTTTTTAAAGTAAGTTTGTTAGAAGTTTTAGTTTTTTATAAGTATTTTGTAGTGTAAATTGAGCAAATCTCCGGCTTGATTTTTGTTGATTTATTAAATATATAAACTAGATTGAGATGTTAAACTTGTTATTTTTATCTGTTACTTGTGAAGGATGCTGCAATAAAATCTTGATATATATAATATAATATATATATATATATATATATATATATATATATATATATATATATATATATATATATGTCCTTTAATTAATTGAAGAAAGGTCTACCAATTTGAATAAAGTGACCCAATCTCTAAATGTGTTTTACTAAAGTAATCATGTACAGACTAAATACTAAATCAGTCAAAAAAAATAAATAATTTTAAATGAAACAGGCTGATAACTTAATAGAACATTTGCAATTAAAAAAAATTGCTTTACATTATATAAAAAACTGACATAACTTAAAATCAACTTTTTTAAATATTTTTTAAAAATATATAGAAATTATTTCCGGTATTTTTTTTTGCACAGATCTGATCAATAGTCAATCACACGTTCAAAATACAAGCATTCATGATTAAATAAAAATTAGTTTTAATTTTATGCGTCAACAAGTAGGATAAGTTCTCATAGCAACATCTTCTTTTGCGATTTACCAAAAATTTACTTTTTTGAGTTAAGTCAGTATTCCATTAAGCATGCGATATGTAAGTAACATATGGATTCATGCAATCATCATAAAGACGCCCTAAATTTTTTATACACCATAACGTTTTTACTGACACACAAAGAGGTGTTCTACAAGTAGCCTGAGACATACTTATTTTTTTTAATCTTCATAGGTTATATTCACCCCTTAAAAACAAGGTTAGCCGATAGGTGTGCGACATAGTAGAATAGCACCTACCTCGGTCCTACCTAGGTGTCGTCAGAGGCGACTAAGGTGTTGTACGGACAGCCTTTATAAGTGCAGAATAATACTACAATATTTAATGCTGTCACTATACTACTCGTGGAAACGCAATGGGAGTAAGAATTTTATTGACTCATACCAAAATGGCGGCGACATGGTTGTTGGCCACCTGACACGTATTGTTTCCCGCAGAGGCGAAAAGTAGGCAACGTGTGTGACCTTCTGCCTACCCCATTTATGAATGGGGGCCAAATATGAAAACGGCGTTATTGTATTTATGTAAATCTCTCAAAAGGGCAAAGGTACCCTGTGCCTATTAGATGTACGTTTATAATTATCTATTTAAATTTAGTTTGTAATCAATTAAAGTGAGTCCGCAAACTTTCCTTCTTAAAAGGGTTTCTATTATTCATGTCTCTAATTTTACAGGCGTAAATTGACGTCTTAATAAATAAGTAGTCAGAATTTAATCATAAAAGAAAGTCAATGTAAAGAAAAATCCGTTTTTTTTTCTAAACATCATTCATTGAGTTTTTGTATTATTTTTTTTAATTTTCTATTTTTATTTATTTGATAAGAGTGACGGAACGAGCAAAGCCGTCACCTGATGGTAAGTGCAACGTCTGCCCATAACAAATGCTGTGTCACCCAGAACATTCTGTTTGACACCACACTGCGCCCGTCACCCTGAGACATCAGCTCTTAAGTCTAGTATGCCCAGTGATTACGCTAGCTCACAGTGCCCTTCAAATCGAAACACAGTAACGTTTGCACACTACTGCTTCACGGCAGAATAACTGGCTCCGAGGTGGTACCTATCTAGACGGATTCATGCATAGGAATCCTACCACCAAATATCAAATGAATTTAGACTAGCTATCCACCTTCGCTACCCTCAGATGATAATTCTTAAGAACATGTTTCTCGAACTAAGCAAATCCCGTTTACTTATTAAAAAAGTAAAGTTTAAGCCAATAAATGTCCCACTGCAGAGCACAGGCCTCCTCGTTTCTGAGAGGGTTTTGGAGCTAGGAAGAATCCGCCACGCTGCTCCAATGCGGGTTGGCGGACTGCACAGGTCTTCGAAACATTATTATTTCTCAGACATGCAGGTTTCCTCACGATGTTTTCCTTCACCGACGAGCACGTGGTAAATCAGCACTTTAAATTGCAATTAACAATTTTAGTCGTGCCGGCACCGGGAATCAAACTCAGGTCACTCGCGTACTATGAAATTAAAAACGAGCGCCTAGCTCCTGAGCTAACGCGGCTCTACTTTTTAAATAGCTTTTTTTGAAACTTTAAGATTTTTGAAAAAGATCTAGTTTTTTTTCTTTAGATTATAAACAAAGAGTAAAAACGCTGTCTGTAAAGGTTTTTTTTAAAGGAAGAAAGGAAGGCTCACGTGATGTTAAATGATCACACGCCTATGAACATCCGCAACACCAGAAGAATGGCGGTAGCGTTGCCGGCTTGTACATCTATGAAGGCTTACTAAGAAAGCAGCCAAGAAAGCAGACAATTTCTTCTTTTTTTTTTCTTGTTATAGTTTTGGTCTCTCCCAATAGAATTCTGCCAATGTCAAATCAGTCATTGGCAGTCAATTTAGTTGTTTTACTCTTTAGGTGGAAACATTACTAACTCATACCAAAATGGCGGCGACGTGGTTCGCCACCAGTCACGTCTCGTTCTCGCGGAGGCGAAAATGGGCTACGTATGTGACCTCTGCTACCCCAATTATCGGAAAAAGACGTGACCGTATCTATGTATATAGACTGTAGATTGTAGATTTCAACGGTACAGTTTCCGCTACAACTCCACGTCTAGCGCGTATTTTGTGTGTATGTATGTACATAATTATGACTTGAAATTATTCCATATTGTTTATTTCTTTCTTTGTATAGTTTTAAAATAATCGTATTTTTATATGAAATGTGTGTATACTGGAGATTCTATCAGCAATAATGAAGAACGCTCAATATTTAATTTTTTTAAAAAAAACTATGTAATTTTTTTTAATTTGCCACGCTTTCCATAATCTGCTCTGATCTTATTTCATCTTAGAGACGTGGGAAAGCCAAAATGAGCGAATGAAATCCTAATATAAATATTATTATTATTGTTATGACCGCATAGCCTAGTGGTTAGAGTAACTGTCTTCTACGCGACGGGTCCTGGATTCGAATCCCAACCGGTGCCAGCATTTGTGCAAAAATAGTGGGTTTTCGGATGTGATTGTGTTATAATTATCCCCGTATTCCCGACACTACATGTAGCCCACCTCCGATCATATCGCATGAACGTTGAATCGGGCCCGGGTAGGTTAGGACAAGTGAGTGCATTTGTATTTATGCCAACACTTGTGGCACTATAATATTTTCTGCGCAGTTGATAGCTTCCGATTGAAGTTGGAAGTTGTCGTATCGGCCAGAAGGACATCATTATTATGAATAAAAAGGTTAATATTAAAACTTGAATTTATTTGTACGACCGCGTGGTCAGATTCGTAGAGGTCAGAGTACCTGACTTCTACGCCGCGGGTCCTGGGTTCGAATCCCAACCGGAGCCAACATTTGTGCTAAAACACAAATTGTTGGTTTTCGGGTCTGGTTGTGTTTTGATTGTCCCAGTGTTTCTGACACTGCATCCTAGCCTGTCTCCGATCTTATCGCATCAGTGTTACATCGGGCGCGGGTAGGTTGGGACGAGTGAGTGCCTCTGTGTTTGCGCGTACACTTCTGGCACTATAATATCTCCTGCGCAGTGGATTGCTCTCGACATTCGGATTCGGAAGTTGTCGCCGTGGTCGAAATCGGCTAGGAGAATATCATTTGTACATGTGTAGGTAACACACCAAACTTTATAAAAAAGAGCAGGTGGCGGTTCCCGGTGGCGGTGATAGTTTGCTCGTGCACGCTACTGAGGGAAGGCGGCCGGTGCTCTTCAAAAACTAGGTAATATACACCATTTTATATTTTGGATGCGGATCTTAGCAAATTAACTTTCTTTCCTTCGTTATAATGGATTTCCGCAAAGTAAAGTCTGATTCTATTAACTAAAAAGGCCATTTAAGTAATAATGGAGTTCAATATTTTGCAGACTTCTTACACGATAATTATTTAATAAAAAAAAAACGATTTCTACGCGCAGCTCTAAGCATGTTCATGCGAATTTAAGACTAACATGGATTCGTCTACAGAAATAGACCAAAATAATGCGTGACTTCCCATTACGATATCCCCTTTCTAATAAAAAAACTATCATTAAAATCAGTTCATAAAAAGAAGTTACGCTCCATCATACACGCAAAAAATATATAAATACAAATGAATTGCGAACCAACTCCTTTTCTAAAGTCGGTTAAAAACAACAGAAAACATATATCTGTAATTACCCTGTTTTTTTTTAGTTTTAAAAAGACTAAATCTTTTTTTAAAATAACCTGTACGTCTTAGATTTTAACTCTTTTTTTTCTGTTTTCTTTGCATATTTAAGTAATGTAACTTAATTTGAATTTACTCTAGACCAACAACGATACCTTATTAGAATTGCAAAATTAGCACCTGGTGCGCAGATAATTATGGCTAAATTAGCATTTACGTGAGAAGGGTTTGGTTCATATTTACCTTTTTAATTATAATCCTTACCGCTTTAGTTAAATTTCAGACATTTTAACTGACTTAAAAAAAGAAGAAGGTTATCTATTCGTCTGTATATATTTATTTGTTTTTGTATTTTCGAGCATAACATCTCGAAACAGTCAGTACCAAATGATGACAATGGGTGTAATCTAATTCTATATTCTGACAATTGTTCCGGTCAAAATAAAAATAAATTTATAGTAGCACTTTACCTGTATGCAGTCACTCGTCTAAATATAAAATCTATCACTCATAAGTTTTTGGTGAAAGGTCATACACAAAACGAGGTTGATAATATTCATAGCCTCATAGAAAAGGAGATTACAAAAAATTTAAAATCCGGGCCAATATATTCCCCTCACCAATATGTAGCTATAATTAAAAACGCAAAGAAGTCCGGCAAGAAATTTTCAGTACATGAACTGACTTTCGAGTCATTTTTAGACTTAAAAAAGTTACAAGAAGATTGGGGTCTTAACTTTAATAAAACTAAAGACGGGAGAAATGTTTCGTGGAATGATGTAAAGGTGATAAGAGTTGACAAAGATTCACCTTTTTCATTTTTCGTTAAAACATCATACAAAGATAGCGAATACCAGGAAGTGAGCGTCAGAAATAAAAGGAAGAAAATGCTTCCTCTGTGTGAAATTATACCAACTAATGTCTACATACAAAGGCAAGAACTAAGTGAGAATAAAAAGAAAGATCTGAGAGAGCTATTGTCAAAAAAATTGATTCCAAATTTTTATTCGGACTTTTATAACTCTATTCTTTAATAGTGTACTTATCTTAATATTGAGTGATTACTGATTACATACCAAAGTTAATTAAAAAAAGTTTAGCAATGTTTGCTTTAGAAGTTTTTATTTTATGTTTTATAGAGATTTAACTAAACTTGATCATGACATTGTTTTACTTAATAAGTTAGATCACCAAAGTTGGTATATTTTTTAAAGTAAGTTTGTTAGAAGTTTTAGTTTTTTATAAGTATTTTGTAGTGTAAATTGAGCAAATCTCCGGCTTGATTTTTGTTGATTTATTAAATATATAAACTAGATTGAGATGTTAAACTTGTTATTTTTATCTGTTACTTGTGAAGGATGCTGCAATAAAATCTTGATATATATAATATAATATATATATATATATATATATATATATATATATATATATATATATATATATGTCCTTTAATTAATTGAAGAAAGGTCTACCAATTTGAATAAAGTGACCCAATCTCTAAATGTGTTTTACTAAAGTAATCATGTACAGACTAAATACTAAATCAGTCAAAAAAAATAAATAATTTTAAATGAAACAGGCTGATAACTTAATAGAACATTTGCAATTAAAAAAAATTGCTTTACATTATATAAAAAACTGACATAACTTAAAATCAACTTTTTTAAATATTTTTTAAAAATATATAGAAATTATTTCCGGTATTTTTTTTTGCACAGATCTGATCAATAGTCAATCACACGTTCAAAATACAAGCATTCATGATTAAATAAAAATTAGTTTTAATTTTATGCGTCAACAAGTAGGATAAGTTCTCATAGCAACATCTTCTTTTGCGATTTACCAAAAATTTACTTTTTTGAGTTAAGTCAGTATTCCATTAAGCATGCGATATGTAAGTAACATATGGATTCATGCAATCATCATAAAGACGCCCTAAATTTTTTATACACCATAACGTTTTTACTGACACACAAAGAGGTGTTCTACAAGTAGCCTGAGACATACTTATTTTTTTTAATCTTCATAGGTTATATTCACCCCTTAAAAACAAGGTTAGCCGATAGGTGTGCGACATAGTAGAATAGCACCTACCTCGGTCCTACCTAGGTGTCGTCAGAGGCGACTAAGGTGTTGTACGGACAGCCTTTATAAGTGCAGAATAATACTACAATATTTAATGCTGTCACTATACTACTCGTGGAAACGCAATGGGAGTAAGAATTTTATTGACTCATACCAAAATGGCGGCGACATGGTTGTTGGCCACCTGACACGTATTGTTTCCCGCAGAGGCGAAAAGTAGGCAACGTGTGTGACCTTCTGCCTACCCCATTTATGAATGGGGGCCAAATATGAAAACGGCGTTATTGTATTTATGTAAATCTCTCAAAAGGGCAAAGGTACCCTGTGCCTATTAGATGTACGTTTATAATTATCTATTTAAATTTAGTTTGTAATCAATTAAAGTGAGTCCGCAAACTTTCCTTCTTAAAAGGGTTTCTATTATTCATGTCTCTAATTTTACAGGCGTAAATTGACGTCTTAATAAATAAGTAGTCAGAATTTAATCATAAAAGAAAGTCAATGTAAAGAAAAATCCGTTTTTTTTTCTAAACATCATTCATTGAGTTTTTGTATTATTTTTTTTAATTTTCTATTTTTATTTATTTGATAAGAGTGACGGAACGAGCAAAGCCGTCACCTGATGGTAAGTGCAACGTCTGCCCATAACAAATGCTGTGTCACCCAGAACATTCTGTTTGACACCACACTGCGCCCGTCACCCTGAGACATCAGCTCTTAAGTCTAGTATGCCCAGTGATTACGCTAGCTCACAGTGCCCTTCAAATCGAAACACAGTAACGTTTGCACACTACTGCTTCACGGCAGAATAACTGGCTCCGAGGTGGTACCTACCTAGACGGATTCATGCATAGGAATCCTACCACCAAATATCAAATGAATTTAGACTAGCTATCCACCTTCGCTACCCTCAGATGATAATTCTTAAGAACATGTTTCTCGAACTAAGCAAATCCCGTTTACTTATTAAAAAAGTAAAGTTTAAGCCAATAAATGTCCCACTGCAGAGCACAGGCCTCCTCGTTTCTGAGAGGGTTTTGGAGCTAGGAAGAATCCGCCACGCTGCTCCAATGCGGGTTGGCGGACTGCACAGGTCTTCGAAACATTATTATTTCTCAGACATGCAGGTTTCCTCACGATGTTTTCCTTCACCGACGAGCACGTGGTAAATCAGCACTTTAAATTGCAATTAACAATTTTAGTCGTGCCGGCACCGGGAATCAAACTCAGGTCACTCGCGTACTATGAAATTAAAAACGAGCGCCTAGCTCCTGAGCTAACGCGGCTCTACTTTTTAAATAGCTTTTTTTGAAACTTTAAGATTTTTGAAAAAGATCTAGTTTTTTTTCTTTAGATTATAAACAAAGAGTAAAAACGCTGTCTGTAAAGGTTTTTTTTTAAAGGAAGAAAGGAAGGCTCACGTGATGTTAAATGATCACACGCCTATGAACATCCGCAACACCAGAAGAATGGCGGTAGCGTTGCCGGCTTGTACATCTATGAAGGCTTACTAAGAAAGCAGCCAAGAAAGCAGACAATTTCTTCTTTTTTTTTTCTTGTTATAGTTTTGGTCTCTCCCAATAGAATTCTGCCAATGTCAAATCAGTCATTGGCAGTCAATTTAGTTGTTTTACTCTTTAGGTGGAAACATTACTAACTCATACCAAAATGGCGGCGACGTGGTTCGCCACCAGTCACGTCTCGTTCTCGCGGAGGCGAAAATGGGCTACGTATGTGACCTCTGCTACCCCAATTATCGGAAAAAGACGTGACCGTATCTATGTATATAGACTGTAGATTGTAGATTTCAACGGTACAGTTTCCGCTACAACTCCACGTCTAGCGCGTATTTTGTGTGTATGTATGTACATAATTATGACTTGAAATTATTCCATATTGTTTATTTCTTTCTTTGTATGGTTTTAAAATAATCGTATTTTTATATGAAATGTGTGTATACTGGAGATTCTATCAGCAATAATGAAGAACGCTCAATATTTAATTTTTTTAAAAAAAACTATGTAATTTTTTTTAATTTGCCACGCTTTCCATAATCTGCTCTGATCTTATTTCATCTTAGAGACGTGGGAAAGCCAAAATGAGCGAATGAAATCCTAATATAAATATTATTATTATTGTTATGACCGCATAGCCTAGTGGTTAGAGTAACTGTCTTCTACGCGACGGGTCCTGGATTCGAATCCCAACCGGTGCCAGCATTTGTGCAAAAATAGTGGGTTTTCGGATGTGATTGTGTTATAATTATCCCCGTATTCCCGACACTACATGTAGCCCACCTCCGATCATATCGCATGAACGTTGAATCGGGCCCGGGTAGGTTAGGACAAGTGAGTGCATTTGTATTTATGCCAACACTTGTGGCACTATAATATTTTCTGCGCAGTTGATAGCTTCCGATTGAAGTTGGAAGTTGTCGTATCGGCCAGAAGGACATCATTATTATGAATAAAAAGGTTAATATTAAAACTTGAATTTATTTGTACGACCGCGTGGTCAGATTCGTAGAGGTCAGAGTACCTGACTTCTACGCCGCGGGTCCTGGGTTCGAATCCCAACCGGAGCCAACATTTGTGCTAAAACACAAATTGTTGGTTTTCGGGTCTGGTTGTGTTTTGATTGTCCCAGTGTTTCTGACACTGCATCCTAGCCTGTCTCCGATCTTATCGCATCAGTGTTACATCGGGCGCGGGTAGGTTGGGACGAGTGAGTGCCTCTGTGTTTGCGCGTACACTTCTGGCACTATAATATCTCCTGCGCAGTGGATTGCTCTCGACATTCGGATTCGGAAGTTGTCGCCGTGGTCGAAATCGGCTAGGAGAATATCATTTGTACATGTGTAGGTAACACACCAAACTTTATAAAAAAGAGCAGGTGGCGGTTCCCGGTGGCGGTGATAGTTTGCTCGTGCACGCTACTGAGGGAAGGCGGCCGGTGCTCTTCAAAAACTAGGTAATATACACCATTTTATATTTTGGATGCGGATCTTAGCAAATTAACTTTCTTTCCTTCGTTATAATGGATTTCCGCAAAGTAAAGTCTGATTCTATTAACTAAAAAGGCCATTTAAGTAATAATGGAGTTCAATATTTTGCAGACTTCTTACACGATAATTATTTAATAAAAAAAAAACGATTTCTACGCGCAGCTCTAAGCATGTTCATGCGAATTTAAGACTAACATGGATTCGTCTACAGAAATAGACCAAAATAATGCGTGACTTCCCATTACGATATCCCCTTTCTAATAAAAAAACTATCATTAAAATCAGTTCATAAAAAGAAGTTACGCTCCATCATACACGCAAAAAATATATAAATACAAATGAATTGCGAACCAACTCCTTTTCTAAAGTCGGTTAAAAACAACAGAAAACATATATCTGTAATTACCCTGTTTTTTTTTAGTTTTAAAAAGACTAAATCTTTTTTTAAAATAACCTGTACGTCTTAGATTTTAACTCTTTTTTTTCTGTTTTCTTTGCATATTTAAGTAATGTAACTTAATTTGAATTTACTCTAGACCAACAACGATACCTTATTAGAATTGCAAAATTAGCACCTGGTGCGCAGATAATTATGGCTAAATTAGCATTTACGTGAGAAGGGTTTGGTTCATATTTACCTTTTTAATTATAATCCTTACCGCTTTAGTTAAATTTCAGACATTTTAACTGACTTAAAAAAAGAAGAAGGTTATCTATTCGTCTGTATATATTTATTTGTTTTTGTATTTTCGAGCATAACATCTCGAAACAGTCAGTACCAAATGATGACAATGGGTGTAATCTAATTCTATATTCTGACAATTGTTCCGGTCAAAATAAAAATAAATTTATAGTAGCACTTTACCTGTATGCAGTCACTCGTCTAAATATAAAATCTATCACTCATAAGTTTTTGGTGAAAGGTCATACACAAAACGAGGTTGATAATATTCATAGCCTCATAGAAAAGGAGATTACAAAAAATTTAAAATCCGGGCCAATATATTCCCCTCACCAATATGTAGCTATAATTAAAAACGCAAAGAAGTCCGGCAAGAAATTTTCAGTACATGAACTGACTTTCGAGTCATTTTTAGACTTAAAAAAGTTACAAGAAGATTGGGGTCTTAACTTTAATAAAACTAAAGACGGGAGAAATGTTTCGTGGAATGATGTAAAGGTGATAAGAGTTGACAAAGATTCACCTTTTTCATTTTTCGTTAAAACATCATACAAAGATAGCGAATACCAGGAAGTGAGCGTCAGAAATAAAAGGAAGAAAATGCTTCCTCTGTGTGAAATTATACCAACTAATGTCTACATACAAAGGCAAGAACTAAGTGAGAATAAAAAGAAAGATCTGAGAGAGCTATTGTCAAAAAAATTGATTCCAAATTTTTATTCGGACTTTTATAACTCTATTCTTTAATAGTGTACTTATCTTAATATTGAGTGATTACTGATTACATACCAAAGTTAATTAAAAAAAGTTTAGCAATGTTTGCTTTAGAAGTTTTTATTTTATGTTTTATAGAGATTTAACTAAACTTGATCATGACATTGTTTTACTTAATAAGTTAGATCACCAAAGTTGGTATATTTTTTAAAGTAAGTTTGTTAGAAGTTTTAGTTTTTTATAAGTATTTTGTAGTGTAAATTGAGCAAATCTCCGGCTTGATTTTTGTTGATTTATTAAATATATAAACTAGATTGAGATGTTAAACTTGTTATTTTTATCTGTTACTTGTGAAGGATGCTGCAATAAAATCTTGATATATATAATATAATATATATATATATATATATATATATATATATATATATATATATATATATATATATATATGTCCTTTAATTAATTGAAGAAAGGTCTACCAATTTGAATAAAGTGACCCAATCTCTAAATGTGTTTTACTAAAGTAATCATGTACAGACTAAATACTAAATCAGTCAAAAAAAATAAATAATTTTAAATGAAACAGGCTGATAACTTAATAGAACATTTGCAATTAAAAAAAATTGCTTTACATTATATAAAAAACTGACATAACTTAAAATCAACTTTTTTAAATATTTTTTAAAAATATATAGAAATTATTTCCGGTATTTTTTTTTGCACAGATCTGATCAATAGTCAATCACACGTTCAAAATACAAGCATTCATGATTAAATAAAAATTAGTTTTAATTTTATGCGTCAACAAGTAGGATAAGTTCTCATAGCAACATCTTCTTTTGCGATTTACCAAAAATTTACTTTTTTGAGTTAAGTCAGTATTCCATTAAGCATGCGATATGTAAGTAACATATGGATTCATGCAATCATCATAAAGACGCCCTAAATTTTTTATACACCATAACGTTTTTACTGACACACAAAGAGGTGTTCTACAAGTAGCCTGAGACATACTTATTTTTTTTAATCTTCATAGGTTATATTCACCCCTTAAAAACAAGGTTAGCCGATAGGTGTGCGACATAGTAGAATAGCACCTACCTCGGTCCTACCTAGGTGTCGTCAGAGGCGACTAAGGTGTTGTACGGACAGCCTTTATAAGTGCAGAATAATACTACAATATTTAATGCTGTCACTATACTACTCGTGGAAACGCAATGGGAGTAAGAATTTTATTGACTCATACCAAAATGGCGGCGACATGGTTGTTGGCCACCTGACACGTATTGTTTCCCGCAGAGGCGAAAAGTAGGCAACGTGTGTGACCTTCTGCCTACCCCATTTATGAATGGGGGCCAAATATGAAAACGGCGTTATTGTATTTATGTAAATCTCTCAAAAGGGCAAAGGTACCCTGTGCCTATTAGATGTACGTTTATAATTATCTATTTAAATTTAGTTTGTAATCAATTAAAGTGAGTCCGCAAACTTTCCTTCTTAAAAGGGTTTCTATTATTCATGTCTCTAATTTTACAGGCGTAAATTGACGTCTTAATAAATAAGTAGTCAGAATTTAATCATAAAAGAAAGTCAATGTAAAGAAAAATCCGTTTTTTTTTCTAAACATCATTCATTGAGTTTTTGTATTATTTTTTTTAATTTTCTATTTTTATTTATTTGATAAGAGTGACGGAACGAGCAAAGCCGTCACCTGATGGTAAGTGCAACGTCTGCCCATAACAAATGCTGTGTCACCCAGAACATTCTGTTTGACACCACACTGCGCCCGTCACCCTGAGACATCAGCTCTTAAGTCTAGTATGCCCAGTGATTACGCTAGCTCACAGTGCCCTTCAAATCGAAACACAGTAACGTTTGCACACTACTGCTTCACGGCAGAATAACTGGCTCCGAGGTGGTACCTACCTAGACGGATTCATGCATAGGAATCCTACCACCAAATATCAAATGAATTTAGACTAGCTATCCACCTTCGCTACCCTCAGATGATAATTCTTAAGAACATGTTTCTCGAACTAAGCAAATCCCGTTTACTTATTAAAAAAGTAAAGTTTAAGCCAATAAATGTCCCACTGCAGAGCACAGGCCTCCTCGTTTCTGAGAGGGTTTTGGAGCTAGGAAGAATCCGCCACGCTGCTCCAATGCGGGTTGGCGGACTGCACAGGTCTTCGAAACATTATTATTTCTCAGACATGCAGGTTTCCTCACGATGTTTTCCTTCACCGACGAGCACGTGGTAAATCAGCACTTTAAATTGCAATTAACAATTTTAGTCGTGCCGGCACCGGGAATCAAACTCAGGTCACTCGCGTACTATGAAATTAAAAACGAGCGCCTAGCTCCTGAGCTAACGCGGCTCTACTTTTTAAATAGCTTTTTTTGAAACTTTAAGATTTTTGAAAAAGATCTAGTTTTTTTTCTTTAGATTATAAACAAAGAGTAAAAACGCTGTCTGTAAAGGTTTTTTTTAAAGGAAGAAAGGAAGGCTCACGTGATGTTAAATGATCACACGCCTATGAACATCCGCAACACCAGAAGAATGGCGGTAGCGTTGCCGGCTTGTACATCTATGAAGGCTTACTAAGAAAGCAGCCAAGAAAGCAGACAATTTCTTCTTTTTTTTTTCTTGTTATAGTTTTGGTCTCTCCCAATAGAATTCTGCCAATGTCAAATCAGTCATTGGCAGTCAATTTAGTTGTTTTACTCTTTAGGTGGAAACATTACTAACTCATACCAAAATGGCGGCGACGTGGTTCGCCACCAGTCACGTCTCGTTCTCGCGGAGGCGAAAATGGGCTACGTATGTGACCTCTGCTACCCCAATTATCGGAAAAAGACGTGACCGTATCTATGTATATAGACTGTAGATTGTAGATTTCAACGGTACAGTTTCCGCTACAACTCCACGTCTAGCGCGTATTTTGTGTGTATGTATGTACATAATTATGACTTGAAATTATTCCATATTGTTTATTTCTTTCTTTGTATGGTTTTAAAATAATCGTATTTTTATATGAAATGTGTGTATACTGGAGATTCTATCAGCAATAATGAAGAACGCTCAATATTTAATTTTTTTAAAAAAAACTATGTAATTTTTTTTAATTTGCCACGCTTTCCATAATCTGCTCTGATCTTATTTCATCTTAGAGACGTGGGAAAGCCAAAATGAGCGAATGAAATCCTAATATAAATATTATTATTATTGTTATGACCGCATAGCCTAGTGGTTAGAGTAACTGTCTTCTACGCGACGGGTCCTGGATTCGAATCCCAACCGGTGCCAGCATTTGTGCAAAAATAGTGGGTTTTCGGATGTGATTGTGTTATAATTATCCCCGTATTCCCGACACTACATGTAGCCCACCTCCGATCATATCGCATGAACGTTGAATCGGGCCCGGGTAGGTTAGGACAAGTGAGTGCATTTGTATTTATGCCAACACTTGTGGCACTATAATATTTTCTGCGCAGTTGATAGCTTCCGATTGAAGTTGGAAGTTGTCGTATCGGCGAGAAGGACATCATTATTATGAATAAAAAGGTTAATATTAAAACTTGAATTTATTTGTACGACCGCGTGGTCAGATTCGTAGAGGTCAGAGTACCTGACTTCTACGCCGCGGGTCCTGGGTTCGAATCCCAACCGGAGCCAACATTTGTGCTAAAACACAAATTGTTGGTTTTCGGGTCTGGTTGTGTTTTGGTTGTCCCAGTGTTTCTGACACTGCATCCTAGCCTGTCTCCGATCTTATCGCATCAGTGTTACATCGGGCGCGGGTAGGTTGGGACGAGTGAGTGCCTCTGTGTTTGCGCGTACACTTCTGGCACTATAATATCTCCTGCGCAGTGGATTGCTCTCGACATTCGGATTCGGAAGTTGTCGCCGTGGTCGAAATCGGCTAGGAGAATATCATTTGTACATGTGTAGGTAACACACCAAACTTTATAAAAAAGAGCAGGTGGCGGTTCCCGGTGGCGGTGATAGTTTGCTCGTGCACGCTACTGAGGGAAGGCGGCCGGTGCTCTTCAAAAACTAGGTAATATACACCATTTTATATTTTGGATGCGGATCTTAGCAAATTAACTTTCTTTCCTTCGTTATAATGGATTTCCGCAAAGTAAAGTCTGATTCTATTAACTAAAAAGGCCATTTAAGTAATAATGGAGTTCAATATTTTGCAGACTTCTTACACGATAATTATTTAATAAAAAAAAAACGATTTCTACGCGCAGCTCTAAGCATGTTCATGCGAATTTAAGACTAACATGGATTCGTCTACAGAAATAGACCAAAATAATGCGTGACTTCCCATTACGATATCCCCTTTCTAATAAAAAAACTATCATTAAAATCAGTTCATAAAAAGAAGTTACGCTCCATCATACACGCAAAAAATATATAAATACAAATGAATTGCGAACCAACTCCTTTTCTAAAGTCGGTTAAAAACAACAGAAAACATATATCTGTAATTACCCTGTTTTTTTTTAGTTTTAAAAAGACTAAATCTTTTTTTAAAATAACCTGTACGTCTTAGATTTTAACTCTTTTTTTTCTGTTTTCTTTGCATATTTAAGTAATGTAACTTAATTTGAATTTACTCTAGACCAACAACGATACCTTATTAGAATTGCAAAATTAGCACCTGGTGCGCAGATAATTATGGCTAAATTAGCATTTACGTGAGAAGGGTTTGGTTCATATTTACCTTTTTAATTATAATCCTTACCGCTTTAGTTAAATTTCAGACATTTTAACTGACTTAAAAAAAGAAGAAGGTTATCTATTCGTCTGTATATATTTATTTGTTTTTGTATTTTCGAGCATAACATCTCGAAACAGTCAGTACCAAATGATGACAATGGGTGTAATCTAATTCTATATTCTGACAATTGTTCCGGTCAAAATAAAAATAAATTTATAGTAGCACTTTACCTGTATGCAGTCACTCGTCTAAATATAAAATCTATCACTCATAAGTTTTTGGTGAAAGGTCATACACAAAACGAGGGTGATAATATTCATAGCCTCATAGAAAAGGAGATTACAAAAAATTTAAAATCCGGGCCAATATATTCCCCTCACCAATATGTAGCTATAATTAAAAACGCAAAGAAGTCCGGCAAGAAATTTTCAGTACATGAACTGACTTTCGAGTCATTTTTAGACTTAAAAAAGTTACAAGAAGATTGGGGTCTTAACTTTAATAAAACTAAAGACGGGAGAAATGTTTCGTGGAATGATGTAAAGGTGATAAGAGTTGACAAAGATTCACCTTTTTCATTTTTCGTTAAAACATCATACAAAGATAGCGAATACCAGGAAGTGAGCGTCAGAAATAAAAGGAAGAAAATGCTTCCTCTGTGTGAAATTATACCAACTAATGTCTACATACAAAGGCAAGAACTAAGTGAGAATAAAAAGAAAGATCTGAGAGAGCTATTGTCAAAAAAATTGATTCCAAATTTTTATTCGGACTTTTATAACTCTATTCTTTAATAGTGTACTTATCTTAATATTGAGTGATTACTGATTACATACCAAAGTTAATTAAAAAAAGTTTAGCAATGTTTGCTTTAGAAGTTTTTATTTTATGTTTTATAGAGATTTAACTAAACTTGATCATGACATTGTTTTACTTAATAAGTTAGATCACCAAAGTTGGTATATTTTTTAAAGTAAGTTTGTTAGAAGTTTTAGTTTTTTATAAGTATTTTGTAATGTAAATTGAGCAAATCTCCGGCTTGATTTTTGTTGATTTATTAAATATATAAACTAGATTGAGATGTTAAACTTGTTATTTTTATCTGTTACTTGTGAAGGATGCTGCAATAAAATCTTGATATATATAATATATATATGTCCTTTAATTAATTGAAGAAAGGTCTACCAATTTGAATAAAGTGACCCAATCTCTAAATGTGTTTTACTAAAGTAATCATGTACAGACTAAATACTAAATCAGTCAAAAAAAATAAATAATTTTAAATGAAACAGGCTGATAACTTAATAGAACATTTGCAATTAAAAAAAATTGCTTTACATTTTATAAAAAACTGACATAACTTAAAATCAACTTTTTTAAATATTTTTTAAAAATATATAGAAATTATTTCCGGTATTTTTTTTTGCACAGATCTGATCAATAGTCAATCACACGTTCAAAATACAAGCATTCATGATTAAATAAAAATTAGTTTTAATTTTATGCGTCAACAAGTAGGATAAGTTCTCATAGCAACATCTTCTTTTGCGATTTACCAAAAATTTACTTTTTTGAGTTAAGTCAGTATTCCATTAAGCATGCGATATGTAAGTAACATATGGATTCATGCAATCATCATAAAGACGCCCTAAATTTTTTATACACCATAACGTTTTTACTGACACACAAAGAGGTGTTCTACAAGTAGCCTGAGACATACTTATTTTTTTTAATCTTCATAGGTTATATTCACCCCTTAAAAACAAGGTTAGCCGATAGGTGTGCGACATAGTAGAATAGCACCTACCTCGGTCCTACCTAGGTGTCGTCAGAGGCGACTAAGGTGTTGTACGGACAGCCTTTATAAGTGCAGAATAATACTACAATATTTAATGCTGTCACTATACTACTCGTGGAAACGCAATGGGAGTAAGAATTTTATTGACTCATACCAAAATGGCGGCGACATGGTTCACCACCTGACACGTATTGTTTCCCGCAGAGGCGAAAAGTAGGCAACGTGTGTGACCTTCTGCCTACCCCATTTATGAATGGGGGCCAAATATGAAAACGGCGTTATTGTATTTATGTAAATCTCTCAAAAGGGCAAAAGTACCCTGTGCCTATTAGATGTACGTTTATAATTATCTATTTAAATTTAGTTTGTAATCAATTAAAGTGAGTCCGCAAACTTTCCTTCTTAAAAGGGTTTCTATTATTCATGTCTCTAATTTTACAGGCGTAAATTGACGTCTTAATAAATAAGTAGTCAGAATTTAATCATAAAAGAAAGTCAATGTAAAGAAAAATCCGTTTTTTTTTCTAAACATCATTCATTGAGTTTTTGTATTATTTTTTTTAATTTTCTATTTTTATTTATTTGATAAGAGTGACGGAACGAGCAAAGCCGTCACCTGATGGTAAGTGCAACGTCTGCCCATAACAAATGCTGTGTCACCCAGAACATTCTGTTTGACACCACACTGCGCCCGTCACCCTGAGACATCAGCTCTTAAGTCTAGTATGCCCAGTGATTACGCTAGCTCACAGTGCCCTTCAAATCGAAACACAGTAACGTTTGCACACTACTGCTTCACGGCAGAATAACTGGCTCCGAGGTGGTACCTACCTAGACGGATTCATGCATAGGAATCCTACCACCAAATATCAAATTAATTTAGACTAGCTATCCACCTTCGCTACCCTCAGATGATAATTCTTAAGAACATGTTTCTCGAACTAAGCAAATCCCGTTTACTTATTAAAAAAGTAAAGTTTAAGCCAATAAATGTCCCACTGCAGAGCACAGGCCTCCTCGTTTCTGAGAGGGTTTTGGAGCTAGGAAGAATCCGCCACGCTGCTCCAATGCGGGTTGGCGGACTGCACAGGTCTTCGAAACATTATTATTTCTCAGACATGCAGGTTTCCTCACGATGTTTTCCTTCACCGACGAGCACGTGGTAAATCAGCACTTTAAATTGCAATTAACAATTTTAGTCGTGCCGGCACCGGGAATCAAACTCAGGTCACTCGCGTACTATGAAATTAAAAACGAGCGCCTAGCTCCTGAGCTAACGCGGCTCTACTTTTTAAATAGCTTTTTTTGAAACTTTAAGATTTTTGAAAAAGATCTAGTTTTTTTTCTTTAGATTATAAACAAAGAGTAAAAACGCTGTCTGTAAAGGTTTTTTTTAAAGGAAGAAAGGAAGGCTCACGTGATGTTAAATGATCACACGCCTATGAACATCCGCAACACCAGAAGAATGGCGGTAGCGTTGCCGGCTTGTACATCTATGAAGGCTTACTAAGAAAGCAGCCAAGAAAGCAGACAATTTCTTCTTTTTTTTTTCTTGTTATAGTTTTGGTCTCTCCCAATAGAATTCTGCCAATGTCAAATCAGAAAACTTGAATTTATTTGTACGACCGCGTGGTCAGATTCGTAGAGGTCAGAGTACCTGACTTCTACGCCGCGGGTCCTGGGTTCGAATCCCAACCGGAGCCAACATTTGTGCTAAAACACAAATTGTTGGTTTTCGGGTCTGGTTGTGTTTTGATTGTCCCAGTGTTTCTGACACTGCATCCTAGCCTGTCTCCGATCTTATCGCATCAGTGTTACATCGGGCGCGGGTAGGTTGGGACGAGTGAGTGCCTCTGTGTTTGCGCGTACACTTCTGGCACTATAATATCTCCTGCGCAGTGGATTGCTCTCGACATTCGGATTCGGAAGTTGTCGCCGTGGTCGAAATCGGCTAGGAGAATATCATTTGTACATGTGTAGGTAACACACCAAACTTTATAAAAAAGAGCAGGTGGCGGTTCCCGGTGGCGGTGATAGTTTGCTCGTGCACGCTACTGAGGGAAGGCGGCCGGTGCTCTTCAAAAACTAGGTAATATACACCATTTTATATTTTGGATGCGGATCTTAGCAAATTAACTTTCTTTCCTTCGTTATAATGGATTTCCGCAAAGTAAAGTCTGATTCTATTAACTAAAAAGGCCATTTAAGTAATAATGGAGTTCAATATTTTGCAGACTTCTTACACGATAATTATTTAATAAAAAAAAAACGATTTCTACGCGCAGCTCTAAGCATGTTCATGCGAATTTAAGACTAACATGGATTCGTCTACAGAAATAGACCAAAATAATGCGTGACTTCCCATTACGATATCCCCTTTCTAATAAAAAAACTATCATTAAAATCAGTTCATAAAAAGAAGTTACGCTCCATCATACACGCAAAAAATATATAAATACAAATGAATTGCGAACCAACTCCTTTTCTAAAGTCGGTTAAAAACAACAGAAAACATATATCTGTAATTACCCTGTTTTTTTTTAGTTTTAAAAAGACTAAATCTTTTTTTAAAATAACCTGTACGTCTTAGATTTTAACTCTTTTTTTTCTGTTTTCTTTGCATATTTAAGTAATGTAACTTAATTTGAATTTACTCTAGACCAACAACGATACCTTATTAGAATTGCAAAATTAGCACCTGGTGCGCAGATAATTATGGCTAAATTAGCATTTACGTGAGAAGGGTTTGGTTCATATTTACCTTTTTAATTATAATCCTTACCGCTTTAGTTAAATTTCAGACATTTTAACTGACTTAAAAAAAGAAGAAGGTTATCTATTCGTCTGTATATATTTATTTGTTTTTGTATTTTCGAGCATAACATCTCGAAACAGTCAGTACCAAATGATGACAATGGGTGTAATCTAATTCTATATTCTGACAATTGTTCCGGTCAAAATAAAAATAAATTTATAGTAGCACTTTACCTGTATGCAGTCACTCGTCTAAATATAAAATCTATCACTCATAAGTTTTTGGTGAAAGGTCATACACAAAACGAGGGTGATAATATTCATAGCCTCATAGAAAAGGAGATTACAAAAAATTTAAAATCCGGGCCAATATATTCCCCTCACCAATATGTAGCTATAATTAAAAACGCAAAGAAGTCCGGCAAGAAATTTTCAGTACATGAACTGACTTTCGAGTCATTTTTAGACTTAAAAAAGTTACAAGAAGATTGGGGTCTTAACTTTAATAAAACTAAAGACGGGAGAAATGTTTCGTGGAATGATGTAAAGGTGATAAGAGTTGACAAAGATTCACCTTTTTCATTTTTCGTTAAAACATCATACAAAGATAGCGAATACCAGGAAGTGAGCGTCAGAAATAAAAGGAAGAAAATGCTTCCTCTGTGTGAAATTATACCAACTAATGTCTACATACAAAGGCAAGAACTAAGTGAGAATAAAAAGAAAGATCTGAGAGAGCTATTGTCAAAAAAATTGATTCCAAATTTTTATTCGGACTTTTATAACTCTATTCTTTAATAGTGTACTTATCTTAATATTGAGTGATTACTGATTACATACCAAAGTTAATTAAAAAAAGTTTAGCAATGTTTGCTTTAGAAGTTTTTATTTTATGTTTTATAGAGATTTAACTAAACTTGATCATGACATTGTTTTACTTAATAAGTTAGATCACCAAAGTTGGTATATTTTTTAAAGTAAGTTTGTTAGAAGTTTTAGTTTTTTATAAGTATTTTGTAGTGTAAATTGAGCAAATCTCCGGCTTGATTTTTGTTGATTTATTAAATATATAAACTAGATTGAGATGTTAAACTTGTTATTTTTATCTGTTACTTGTGAAGGATGCTGCAATAAAATCTTGATATATATAATATATATATGTCCTTTAATTAATTGAAGAAAGGTCTACCAATTTGAATAAAGTGACCCAATCTCTAAATGTGTTTTACTAAAGTAATCATGTACAGACTAAATACTAAATCAGTCAAAAAAAATAAATAATTTTAAATGAAACAGGCTGATAACTTAATAGAACATTTGCAATTAAAAAAAATTGCTTTACATTTTATAAAAAACTGACATAACTTAAAATCAACTTTTTTAAATATTTTTTAAAAATATATAGAAATTATTTCCGGTATTTTTTTTTGCACAGATCTGATCAATAGTCAATCACACGTTCAAAATACAAGCATTCATGATTAAATAAAAATTAGTTTTAATTTTATGCGTCAACAAGTAGGATAAGTTCTCATAGCAACATCTTCTTTTGCGATTTACCAAAAATTTACTTTTTTGAGTTAAGTCAGTATTCCATTAAGCATGCGATATGTAAGTAACATATGGATTCATGCAATCATCATAAAGACGCCCTAAATTTTTTATACACCATAACGTTTTTACTGACACACAAAGAGGTGTTCTACAAGTAGCCTGAGACATACTTATTTTTTTTAATCTTCATAGGTTATATTCACCCCTTAAAAACAAGGTTAGCCGATAGGTGTGCGACATAGTAGAATAGCACCTACCTCGGTCCTACCTAGGTGTCGTCAGAGGCGACTAAGGTGTTGTACGGACAGCCTTTATAAGTGCAGAATAATACTACAATATTTAATGCTGTCACTATACTACTCGTGGAAACGCAATGGGAGTAAGAATTTTATTGACTCATACCAAAATGGCGGCGACATGGTTCACCACCTGACACGTATTGTTTCCCGCAGAGGCGAAAAGTAGGCAACGTGTGTGACCTTCTGCCTACCCCATTTATGAATGGGGGCCAAATATGAAAACGGCGTTATTGTATTTATGTAAATCTCTCAAAAGGGCAAAAGTACCCTGTGCCTATTAGATGTACGTTTATAATTATCTATTTAAATTTAGTTTGTAATCAATTAAAGTGAGTCCGCAAACTTTCCTTCTTAAAAGGGTTTCTATTATTCATGTCTCTAATTTTACAGGCGTAAATTGACGTCTTAATAAATAAGTAGTCAGAATTTAATCATAAAAGAAAGTCAATGTAAAGAAAAATCCGTTTTTTTTTCTAAACATCATTCATTGAGTTTTTGTATTATTTTTTTTAATTTTCTATTTTTATTTATTTGATAAGAGTGACGGAACGAGCAAAGCCGTCACCTGATGGTAAGTGCAACGTCTGCCCATAACAAATGCTGTGTCACCCAGAACATTCTGTTTGACACCACACTGCGCCCGTCACCCTGAGACATCAGCTCTTAAGTCTAGTATGCCCAGTGATTACGCTAGCTCACAGTGCCCTTCAAATCGAAACACAGTAACGTTTGCACACTACTGCTTCACGGCAGAATAACTGGCTCCGAGGTGGTACCTACCTAGACGGATTCATGCATAGGAATCCTACCACCAAATATCAAATTAATTTAGACTAGCTATCCACCTTCGCTACCCTCAGATGATAATTCTTAAGAACATGTTTCTCGAACTAAGCAAATCCCGTTTACTTATTAAAAAAGTAAAGTTTAAGCCAATAAATGTCCCACTGCAGAGCACAGGCCTCCTCGTTTCTGAGAGGGCTTTGGA